>OZ014524.1:96651791-99151791 GCA_963966055.1 Lathyrus aphaca
GTGAATGAGATGAGAAAAGAATCCCGAAGGAGACGATTATTGTTTGTTTTTTGAGTTTTCAGTCTTTTATTGCTTTTGAAAATTTGTCATAAATTAATGAGCTTAAGCCTAAACCAATGGATTTAGTAAACTCATCACATCTTCCCTCTGATTAGGGGTAATGAGAATACCTTAAGTGTGAAGTCAGCTTCTCACACTTAATCACCATGATGTAGGATTAAGATCATTAACCTACTTGTGATTATTTAGATGTTTTTGTTGTTTTTGTTTAGTGTTAAGTAATGAGATTAAGCCATAATCAGGGATTAAACAGACTCATTAAACCATCCTAATAGAAGGATAATAGATGATAATGTTTAAGCTGAGGAAAGCTCCTCAACTTAATCCATGATTAGGGATTAAACTCATGACAAAACAAGCCTTTATTAAGTGGATTTTAGTTAATGATAAGATGATGAAGTGAGTTTTAGGGTTTGTAAGACAACTTGAGGGGGACTTGTACATTAACACTAGGGTTAGTCCTTCTTAACCAATTAAGGAAGAATTAGAACCCTAATGCAAGGCCCAAGTTACAAGCTTGATTTCTTGATGGCTATTAAGTGAATTGATTAAAGGATTTAAACACATTAAGGGTTTAACACTTAGGATTAAAGTTATACACTCCATCCTAATAGAAGGATGCAGGCATAAGCTTAATCACAAAGCCTTAAAGCCTTTAAGGTTTAGTCCTTGATTATGAGATGAGAAGAGAAGACTCAATGAGACACAAAGGTAAAAGACTAAGTGGGGAGACTAATCAAAACCCTAATCATTGTCATGCATGGTTGTTCCTAAGGTTTGTGAGGTTTAAGAAAGATTTTCAATGGAACCACCAGGAAGCAGATGAAAGGATCAGGAGAAGCAAAGTAACTTGCTTCAATCAAGAAGACAAGTCACTTGAGGAAAGAAAGTGAGAAGAAGAAGAAAGAGCAAGCTCAATCTCAAACACATAACAAAATGCAACAAGGATGCATGAAAGATATGAAAAGAAATTGTGAGAAGTGAAGGCAAATTCACTTCTCAAAGTTGCTTACCACCTGAAAAGTTAGTGAAAGAAATGCAATGCAAGATGAAATGAAATGACATGATGCAAAACAAAACCAGAAGCATACATGAGATGATAATGATGCTATGAGATGCTGCAAATATGAATCAATACATGAGGATGATCATATGAACAAATGGAAGTAAATGGAGCAAGCTTAGAACCATGAACATACATGAAAAGTTTTAAAATGCACATGACATACAACATGGCAAATACATGATGCAATGATCAAACATGCTTCCAACATGTCTTAAGATGTTCAATGAGTCAAATGGATGCTTAAAATGTTATGGCAAGTCAAGGTATGAATGCAAATGCAAGATGAATGCAAAAGAGAACCCAAATTAGGGTTTATGATCAATGCATCAAACAAAAACCAAAATCAGAAGCGAACATCAATATAAAAAATTGAAAATGCATTCAAAGGAACCCTAATCCTATACAAACTCACTGCCCAAAGAAGGGGTTCTAACTCTTAACCTAATGGAAGTTATGAATTTCCTAAGTTTCCTAGGGTTTTAGGGTACCTTAACAAGAAAAATGCCAAACAAATTGAAAATGAAAGATCAAATAATGCCAATTTAATCTCACAAACTACATGCTAAACAAAATGCAATGCAAAAAGAATCAAAGTCCAACTCTCAATGGTTAGGCAGAAATGATTTTTTGAAGTTTGGATCAAAATAATGCCTTGAAATGATTTTAATTCCATGAAAAATTCTCAAAAGACATCAAGATCAAAAAATAAATTTGGTTTGAGGGTTGGACAATGTTTCTAAATGATTATGAAGGTTTCATGAATTTTTTGGTGATTTTTAAATACCTAAAAGTATTTTTAATTAATTAATTCTCATTAATTAATTAAAAATAAACTTTTAAATAATTTAAAAATAATTTTTAATGCAAAAAATAAAAATAAAAATGTTTTTGGTTCCTGAAATTAAATAAAAGTGTGTATAAAAAATTTCAGAATTTTTAAAATGATTTTGCTATTTTTAAATAAATGCACAAATTAAAATAAAAGAAATGAATTAAAAATGAAATAAAAGGGAAAGTATGCGCAATGGAGGGCCAGGATTGATTCTGGGAAAGGGTAGTTTGACTTGGCGCGTGAATCAAGGGTCACAATTCAAATCTGGATAAATTAAGTTTATGAATTAATTAATTGGATTTAATTAAGCTAATTGTGATTAGGGTTTCTGAGGACACATCCTGGCCACTCAAATGCGCGCCAGTCAGCCTAAGTCAACGCATCTAACGCACCAGATTCAAACAACAATTAATGACACTGATTAGGGTTAATGGTTCTCAGGTGGCCGGAGAAGACTTCCGGCCATCTTCTCCGGCGAACCAAACCCCTAGGTTTCACTACAAGCCACCCCACTTCAAATTAAACACGGGGAAATGATCCTCTAACATCCTAGAACACAAATCAATCCTCAAACAACATTTAAACTTCATGAATCAAGCAAATCGAAGCAAACATTTTTCACGGGAGAAATTTTAGAACATCAATACATCCTCATTTTTCACCCATTTTCAATTTCAAGCACATCATTATGATCAATACAACATACACTTTCATTTTATAACAAGAAAAACAAGTTTTGTGAGAAAGTGTTCTTGGCCATACCTGAGCTGGAAAGCTTCAATGGTGAGCTTCCAAAGTCTCTCACTTGTGCAAATGAACCCCCTTGACCCTTCTGAACTCAATGGAATGCCTCAAAGCTCTTGTGGATGGCTGATTTGTGAAGGTGAGTTCTGGTGTAGCAGATTTCACATTTATGTTCTAGAGGGTTTCAAGCTGTGTTCATGGTGGATTCTTGTTCTTTTGAGTGTGTATGGTTTGTTGGTGAAGAGAAAATGAGTGTTTGATGGCTGGATAGAGAGATTCGAAGAAGAGGAGTTCTTGACAGATTTTTGTGAGGGCTATGTTGTGTCTTGTTTCAATGTCCAATGCATTGCTATAACACTCCCAAGATGTATGAGTAGCCTGTGGAGCAGGTCAGTAGAGGTGGCTGCTCACTGTTCCAAGAGTATGGGGGTTTTGGCCAAAAAGTCAAGGTGATTTGTACTTGCAGCATGGGCTATGGCAGCAGCAGTCTAAGGGCATGTCTTGCTTCAGCTTGAGTCAAGGATGACCCTTGGATGGCTTGTGAATGTCTGCAGCATGTGGATCATGAATTGAGAGTGGTTTTGCAATTTGTCCACTTGTGTTATTTCATGATTTTGTGCTATGTACATGAGATGATTCTTGCTGAATTTTGGTGTATGATACTTCATTTGATCATGGCAATGCATAGAAACCAATTAGTGATCACACAACTCATGGGAGAATGATTTTGCCAAGAATCCCTCTTTGCACTTTTATGAAAAATGGCTTATGAAAAGGTGAAAATCAAGGCAAATGAATGAGAAATCTCTTGGACCAATTCTGATTTTAGGTCATGTGTAGCATTGGTATGATGATTAGAGATCATTTTGAAGTCACATAAAGGCTTGCCATGAGAAATTGCAAGTTTTCCATTTGGTGCATAACTTGAAATTTAGTGATTTTTGCCAACTTTGATGAGTCATATCTTTTGATCCAAAATGAATTAGGTCATGTTCTTGTAATTTTTGAAAAGGGAGAGATCTATTCTACAACTTTCATGACCAAAGTTTTTCCATTTGAAGCATTTTTGGATCAAAAAGTAAAAGTTGAAAAAGTTGCCTAAAATGGCAATTTCATTAAAAGTCAAACTTGCCCAAAAAGTCAACTTTGCAAAAGACTTGAAATTCTTGAATTTTGTGAACTTCCAACTTCTTCTATGATCAAATAAAGATCATATACAATCAAAATGATGAAGAACACCCTTTGGTTGGGTCATTGGGGGCCTCAGATGCCCTGATTTTGCACTGACTTGCTTGAAAAGTCAACTCTTGATCAGATGACTTCCCCATGGAATTTCTTCATGAAAATTGATATGCATACTCCCTATACCATATAGAGACCAATGGAAACAAGAATGACCAAAAAATTTGAAGTTATGGCCTCTGAAACCAAAACCCTAATTTTAGGTCAACTGTGTAGTCAAACTTGGCTCTGCTTCCACACCATTTCCAGTTCTTGTGATTATTTGACATTCTTGACCTTGAGAGGATATAATATGATACTTGAACACACATGGACCTCTTTGAAGTGATTGATGGCCTTTGGAGTGGCTCAAGAAGCTCTTGGATTGCTCAGATCACAAACCCTAGATGCAGATGACTTTTGAACCAATGCAGTGAATCAAAAATGTACTATGAGATGGTATGATTGAGTTTATGCATATGAAAATGATCACAAGCCAAGGTGTGAATGGGTGAGGGCAAATTTGGGGTGTTTACAGAGACCATGATTCGAGGCACAAAATTCTCTTGACAAACTTCAATCATAGACGACAAAGTTGCTAGAGCATCGGCGAATTGGTTTTCATCTCGAGGAATATAATTCAACTTGGCCTTGGTGAAGAAAGTTAACAGCCTCCTGACATAATCCCTGTAAGGAACCAAGTGAGGTTGATGCACTAACCATTTGCCATTGACTTGGTTCACCACCAGAGCAGAATCTCCGAAGATCTCGTGGTTCTTGACTCGCAAGTTGATTGCTTCTTCAACCCCCATGATGCAAGCTTCATACTCTGCCTCATTGTTAGTGAATTCGAAAGTTAAACGAGCAGCTAAAGGTGTATGGACCCCTTCTGGTGAGATGATAACAACACCTACTCCGCTTCCATTCATGTTCACAGCTCCGTCAAACATCAAATTCCATTTGGATTCAGGGTCTGGTCCTTCCTCTGGAAGTGGTTCTTCACAGTCTTTCAACTTGAGGAACATGATGTCCTCATCCGGAAACTCGAATTCCATGGGTTGATAATCGTCGATTGGCTGTTGAGCCAAGTATTCTGACAATACACTTCCTTTAATTGCTTTTTGCAAAGTGTAATGGATATCATACTATGTTAGTATCATCTGCCATCGGGCTACCCTTCCTGTCAGAGTCGGCTTCTCGAAAATGTATTTCATTGGATCCATCTTGGAAATTAAGAGAGTGGTGTGAGTCAGCATATATTGTCTTAGTCGGCGAGCAGCCCATGCCAAAGCGCAGCAAGTTTTCTCGAGTAGTGAGTAGCGTGTCTCACAATCGGTAAACTTTTTGCTAAGGTAATAAATAGCATGCTCTTTTCGACCAGACTCGTCCTGCTGACCCAACACACATCCCATTGATCATTCAAGCACAGTAAGATACATGATCAAAGTTCTCCCTGGCACTGGAGGCATGAGAATTGGAGGTTCTAGCAGGTATTCTTTTATTCGGTCAAAAGCTTGCTGACAGTCTTCATTCCATTTAATTTCCTGATTTTTCCTCAGAAGCTTAAAGATGGGTTCACATGTGGCCGTTAGGTGAGAGATAAACCGTGCAATGTAATTTAGTATCCCTAAGAAACCACACACTTGCTTTTCAGTCTTTGGCTCAGGCATCTCTTGGATGGCTTTTACTTTGGCTGGATCAACCTCAATTCCCCGCTCACTAACAATGAAGCCAAGTAACTTGCCGGAACGGACCCCGAAGGTGCACTTATTCGGATTCAACCTCAATCTGAACTTCCGGAGTCTGTCAAACAACTTTGCTAGATTGGCCAAGTGCTCTTCTTATGTTTTGGGATTTTTCTATCATATCATCAACATAAACCTCAATTTCATGATGAATCATGTCGTGATATAACGTCACTATCGCCCATTGCTAAGTGGCCCCAGCATTCTTCAGACCAAACGGCATGACCTTGTAATAGAAAGTGCCCCAAGGCGTGATAAAGGTAGTCTTTTCCATATCATCGGGAGACATCTTAATCTGTTTATAACCTAAGAACCCGTCCATGAAAGAGAACACAGAAAACTGAGCAGTATTATCAACAAGCACATCTATGAGAGGTAGAGGGAAATCATCTTTAGGGCTGGCCCTGTTCAAATCTCTGTAGTCTACACACATCCTGACCTTACCGTCTTTCTTAGGGACCTGCACAATATTGGCAACCCACGGAGGGTAACTAGTCACGGCCAAGAAACCAACATCAAATTGCTTTTGTACTTCCTCTTTTATCTTGATTGCCATATCAGGGTGTGTGCGTCTCAACTTTTGCTTCACTGGCGGGCAGTCTTCTTTCAGAGGCAGCTTGTGTACCACAATGTCAGTGTCTAAACCGGGCATATCCTGGTAAGACCATGCAAAGACATCAACATACTCTTGAAGCATGTCAATTAGACGAGTCTTGATAGATTCTTCTAATGCGGCCCCGATCTTAAATTCTTTCTTGTCTTCTTCGGTACCAAGGTTTATCACTCTGACGGCCTCTTCATGCGGCTAAATCATCTTCTCCTCCTGTTTAAGCAGTCTGGCCAATTCTTCAGGTAGTTCACAATCTTTTTCACCTTACTCATCGGCTTGATAAATTGAATTTTCAAAGTCATACTTAGCCATAACAGGGTCATCATTGATAAGATCCGGTGACGAGCACCTGCATGAATGGTGATTCATGCAAGGCTTTATAAAAAACTTGAGAAAATGAGAAACACTGCCATTTTAAAACTTTTCTTTTTTTGAAAAACAAAAACAAAAAATGAAAGGCAAAGAACAACATGGATGAATGTGAAACGTCAACTTTATTTATGATTATGAATTGCGTTAGGAACAAAAGAACCCTTACAAAAAGCTACTATGCCCCGGGCAAGACATAGTGCTTGAGTACAGGAAAGACAATAACACCGATTATTACTCTTCGAAGGAAGTGACTGAGATAAGCCTTTCGGATGACCAGTTGCTAAGTTGAGTCCCTGGAACAGCAGGCCTGATCCACTCATCTAAGTCACAGTCATTATCAACTGTATTGTCTTGCATGACACTGATGCTTCCATAATCCACCACTCCCACACTCGTAAAAGTAATCGGGCCTTGACGACCTCTAGCACTCGGTCCAGATGATGAATGCCAAGGATGGTAACCAATCCCAAACATATCTTTCTTTTCTGGCACTTCTACTGGACTTCCCCAGCCTTCTCGTATCCCAGATTCTACCACTTCAAGAGCTTGCTTATAAGAGGCTATGGAAACCCCTTCTTTGATTCTTCAGAAGAAGCTGCCAATAAAGATGCTTGTTCAGTTTTCAGGGGCTTAAAAGCTTGACATGGAGTTTCAACTATTTCGCCATCCATCTCCACATACTTGAATGAAGCTAGATGACTAACAAAAATGTCTTCTTCCCCACTGACAGTTACAATTTGGCCTTCCCAGATGAACTTTAGCTTTTGATGAAGTGTGGATGATACTTCTCCCGCTGAATGTATCCAAGGTCTTCCTAGTAAACAATTGTATGCATGTTGTATATCCATTACGTAGAATGTGGTATTGAAGATTTGTGTACCTACTTTAATTGGTAAATCTACCTCCCCGAACACTGATCTCCTCGACCCATCAAATGCTCTGACCACCAGGTCGTTGAGCTTTAGAATCACTCCATCATAATCCAACTTCATCAATGCTTTCTTGGGCAGAACATTCAACGATGATTCAATATCTACCAACACGTGAGAAAGTACTGCACCCTTACATTCTAAAGAGATATGCAGTGCCCGATTATGAGCACGCCCTTCAGATGTTAGATCCATGTCTATAAAGTCCAATCCGTGACTGACATTGACACTAGATACCACCGCTTCTAACTGATTTACCGAAATATCCTGAGGCACATAAGCCTTGTTCAGAATATTCAAGAGAGCCTTCCTGTGGGAGTCAGAACACATTAGCAAAGACAAGATGGAAATCTTCGACGAAGTCTGCTGCAGATGGTCCATAAACTTGTAATCGCTCTATTTGATAATTCTAAGAAAATTATTCAGCTTCTTTATCAAAGGTGATGTCTGGATCAGTTACTGGTGCGGGCTCATTGACAACCACTGGCTGCTTCCCTCTTGCTTTAGCCTGGGCTCCTGCGGTGTCTCTGGGTGGTATCACACTACTTCTTAGTGTTTCCGGCACAAATAATCTTCCACTCCTAGTAAATCCCCCTACTCCAACATTTTCTACTTGAGTTGGGGTCATGCTAGATGTGGCCAACTCTTGTTTCTGGCTGTTATAATATACTTAGCCACCATAATTCCAGGGAATGGCTTTATCACTCTGATACATTACTAGACCTGCAGTGGTAATCGTTATCGGGTCCACTCTGGCCCATGGAGGAACTTGAGATGGATTGTAGAAGATGGTTATTGTAGAGACTTCGCTTTCTTTTACAATTTTGTCAAACTGTAGAACCCCTTCATTAATCATGCTCTGGATCCCTGTTTTCAACTGTTCACAACCATTTGGAGCTTCAACACACCCTGGACAATCATCTCCACACCCAGGAAAAACATCCCTCTATGACAAGCAGACTTTAACAGCACTCAATGGAGTCTGCAAGTCGTCGACATCACATACCAAGTTTAGACTCTCCCCTTCATCAACAGCCCCAACTGTACCCCCGTGAGGAGGCATGGGGTTCTGAATTACATTAGGAGTAAGAGCGAAATTAATCGCCTTAGAATCCAATAGGTCCTGAACAACATGCTTCAGAGCTTTGCAGTTTTCTGTGGTATGCCCGGGAGCTCCGGAATGAAATTTGCATCTGGCGTTTGTATCATAACCCTCGGGGATTTGGCCCAGCTTCGGGGGTTATAGAGTTTGGAGTAAAACCATCTGGAGCTGTAGGAGATTATTCAAAAGCTATGAATAGGACATCGGCGGAGTTTCTAAATGTCTTTCTCTGGTCTTCTGGGGGTAATATGGACGAGGAGCTCTTTGTTGATACCCTTGTTGGCATGGCGGCTATGGTGGTTGGACTTGGTGTTGAACAGGTTGAGCTGATATAGTGACAGGGCCACTTGCTGATAAAACCCTTTGTTTCTTCCTCCCCTCTGCACGTACACTGCCCCAGTCTCTCCTTCTCTCCTCTTCACGAAAGGCTTCTTGACACCAGAACTCGAAGCGCCCCCATTCTGAATCTTTCCTTGCTTGATCCAGCTTTCTACCCTTTCTCCCGTCAAGATGATATCTGAGAATTCACTTGAGGAACATCCAGCTAGCCTTTCCATGAAATTCCCAGGGTGGGTATCCAGGAACAGGTCTACCATTTCTCTCTCCATCAAAGGTGGTTGCACTCTAGCTGCCACTTCACGCCACCTTTGTGCGTAATATTTGAAGCTCTCGGAGTTCTTCTGAGTCAGACTTTGAAGGTGAGTGCGATTGGGCGCCATGTCGATATTATATTGATACTGCTTAAGGAATGCTTCTCCCAATTCCTTCCAGCTTCTCACGGAGCTTCTCTCTAACTTCATATACCATTCCAAGGATCCTATAGAGAGACTATCCTGGAAGTAGTACATCCAGAGCTTTTCATCCCTAGTATGAGCAGCAATCTTCCGGTAGAATGCCTGCAAGTGAGTTTTGGGGCAAGAACTACCGTTATATTTGTCAAAATTAGGTGGCTTGAATTTGTGAGGAATAACCACCCCGGGGACTAGACCCATGTCAGACACATCTATCCCAAAGTATCTCTACAATCGAGGGCTTTGACTTTCTCAGCAAGCATAAAAAAGTCCTGAAGATTTCCTTCTCCGCCGAACCCCATGTCTTTGTTGTAAGAAGGGAACTGATCCTCCTGCATGTCTTGTACTAGAATGAAAGTTGTTGCGCTCTGTTCTGGAACTTGAGGTCCACCTGGGCCATTCTTGGTGTTATGAGGAGTCACTTGGACGCCAGGAGTAGTTACAGGGATATTAATCTGAGGAGGGTTGAGCCCCTGAATTGCATTTCTTAACTCTTATTGCCCCTGAGCCATCCCTTGCATCATGACCATGAACTCTCCTATTCTGGTGCGAAATTCATTAAGCTCAGTTTGCATAGAATCCATGACTGTCCTCTGGTTGTTGCGAGTTGCGTAACGATGCGGGATATTCTGTCGAGGATGACGGGTCTTGGCGGCCTTCACAATCTTTGCCTGTAACACAAATAAGTTAAGCAACCTGTAGAAGACCTGCAAAATAAAGAAAAATGCAAATCATGTGTATGTAATGCAATGTGTTCCTTTTATTCCCAAGGCTTCCACTACTTTCCCATTCTGGTGCTGAGGAAAAAAGATCCCTTGCAAGAAAATCCTGTGTGACATTCAAACTTGAAGTGGTGGCATTTATTTTGTGTCTGTGCAACAAATATAACCAGAGACTTTAGGTAAATCGGAAGACAATTGGAATAACAAAAATTCTTACAAGGTACAAATTCAATATGTCAAGAAAGAAAAAGTACATCAAGAAAGATGGGATTCCCATAACAAGTATGTGGGTAATCCAAGTCATATGCATATACAACTAAAGGTTAGGAAAGTCTACATCCTGTAATCTCCAACTAAGGCGCTTGACTTTTTGCAACATCTGAGCTATATCCGGATGCGTAGGTTCCTATACAAGCTTCTGAATTAGGATATCCCTAAGGTCAAAGGAGGCATGCAATTCCTCGATTTGTTGTAGGATCACCTTTTCACTTTCTTGGCTTGTAATGGAATCATTCTTGGCCTTCTTGACATCACCTTTCAATTTCAAATTTTCTATTTCTTTCTGAGTTTCCTTTACTGCTTGTTGGCTTTCTGCTAAACTTTGGAGACGACTCTTATCTTGATGGTAAGCCTTCTGAAGGAGTTCCCTCTGTCCATCCAAAGAATCCTGTAGACTCTTGACTTTTAGCTCGTGCTTAACCTCCAGCTCCTTTTGCTTCCTCAAATTGTCTTCCCACTTCTCTTGCCATAAGGTGACAGCTTCATTGGCTTCATTCAAATCCTTCCTCTCCTTCTGACGCTGGGCCGCCTTGTGAGTTTCAGATAATCCCTTTTTCTTTAAGTAGAGCTCTCTCTCTTGAAAATCTCGCTGCTTGAGCCTAACCATCTCTTCAGATTTGTGAGCTCTTTCCTCCAACTTTTTATTTTGCATCTTCAATTTCTGGCATGAATTGTAAGCTTCTTGATTCTCCAACCTGAGTTGTTGAACCAAGGCTTCCAACTTTTGATAATCTTGAAGAGGCACTGAAGTTGTGGGTGCTACCTCCTTAGGGTAGAGAGGTGTTTCTCTAGAAAATGGGAGTAACAGGGTTTTCACACGATCCTCCAACCAGCTAGAAAAAGGGTCATAACTGTTGGGATCCACTCTCCCAAATTCTTTCTTCCCTTTCATCACTCTAACCTCCCAAGCTTGGGATACTAGTATGCTCTTCTTGATATTTCCTTCTGCTGGAAAGTATAAAGATTCATTTGCCTCTTCAATCAAAGGCACATCTCTTAATGGATAACCAAACTGCTTCTTGGACAAGATATGATTGTAACTGATCCCACCTTTCCTTCCTATCAAAGGAACACTTGGGAAACTACCATAAGTGACTAATATTTCTTTGCCCACAAGGTCCCTGTTGCACCCTCATGAAATGTCGGCTGAGGTTAAGCCCATTAATCTTTTGGACCACTTCCAAGATTGTTTCAAATCCTGAAAAGGCCCGGATTTAGGGAGTTTCCTTACAAACCAATCAGCAAAAAGGGGAGCACAACAATTTACATGTCCCTTCCTCTTTTCATTTCTATGGTGAACCCCGTAGTAAAAGTCACCTAGAAAAGTGGGTATTGGATTTCTTCTGGCAAATATAGTGATAGCTTCCATGTTAATTAAACCCTTCCCTCCAGGAAACAAACCAGTCTCATACATTATCAAATCAAGCAAGGTGTTGAAATTATCCCATTTGTTCTCAGAGGCCAGGTCCTGATCTTCCTTGATAAGAAAATCTAAGAAAAGTCCTTTACCTTTGGTGGCATCCACTTCTCTTCTAACTTTCGATAAATCCAGAAGAAAAGACTCAGATATATCTTTGGATGAAGGCATCTTCTCTAAGATATAGTAAGGAGCACCATTTTTTATGGGGATTTTGAGGATGCTGGATATCTCTTCTAATGTGGGAGCCAAGATGTAGTCAGGGAAAACAAAAACCCTCAGCTGTGGATCATAGAACTGCAGTAGAGAATGCAAGCTATCCCTCTGATCAGTGGTTTGCTTATTCACATAGTCTAGGATCTTTCCAAACTCTTTTCTGAAATCATCAAGCACTTTGTCACCCATCAAGAAAATTAACTTCTGAATACCATCTGTCTCTAGATGTGGGAAAGTATAATGGACATTTCTCTTCCTTGGAATCTCCACGTTGAAGCAGCAAATATGACCAGAATAGGAGGTAATGAACCCTGAGAGTAAAAAGAACACAAAATGATTAATGATGTTATGATGTTATGCAAGGCAAGGCATGTGATCAGTGATATGTCTATGTAGTGAATCAGGTAATCAAGTGTCTGTGCAAGGCCACAACATCATCACAAGTATCTTTCTGATCAGGAGTTCATGATTTCAGACTCCATAATTAACAGAACAAGATCATATCACTGAAGTGTACTGGCATACATGGGTATGTTGAAGTTTTGGGCTCCTGCAAACCCCTCCCAATATCACGGGTGTGCTACTCGGGTCAAACATCACGGACTCTCAAGGCCGAATATCAATAATACATTTACCATTTCCGAAAAATGGCTCATGACCAAATCAGGGAATCGGTTTGGCATTATGTACTACTCAGGGAGGTCTCAGCCGAGTCCAAGGAAACAAGCATCCCTCATAAGTCCTCAACTTCAAGCACTGAATCGAGAAACAATAGTACATTCATCCCGAAAGGTACAATACTATCGTCATACGAACAATTTGCCTTAACTGGATTCCTATGAGAGAACTAGGCCATCCTAGCAAGTTCCCAGTGGGCCCTCGGATGCGAGTGGGTTTGCCAAAAAATGTGGTCTGCCACTGTCATCACTGGGGAGGGATGTTTCTACAAAGGTTCTCAATGTTCGGTTCCCTGACTGCACATAACTATCAAGGTAGTGTATTGCCCCAAAAAGATTCTGGCGTCAATACATTTCCGAGAAGGTCGCAAGTCAAGGCGTGGAACTCACTAATACCAACATAGCAAGATTCCATGAAGCCAAAGTGGAACCACTCTAAATCCTAGGTGCACTCAAGCCGGTTATTTGGCTTATCTCACAGTAACAAAGCTCATCCCATAGAAAAAATGAAACCAGCACAGTGCAGTATGATGCATGTGAAAAAAATACTGAAAGCAGGCTATAAACAAAAATAGTAAATAAACACAACAACACACATATAAACACCCAAAGGAAACAAAAACAAACAAGCGCTAGGATTGACTCTACAAGGGAAACCAGAGATTCTGGGTTCATTCCCCAGCAGAGTCGCCAGCTGTCGCTCCCGGGATTTTCATCCTAGTACAAACGCGAAAGTGGCGCGGAAAAGGTAGAGTCACCAGCCATGAATTTTTATCCCGAATGAATGGGAAAGGTAATGTTGCACAAACCTGAGGAAGAAGGAAAGGACAAGGCCTTGCGAACCAAAGATCTGGGTTTGGGAGTCGGTTACGACCTGGGAAGGTATTAGCACCCCAGATCGTCCGTCGTACCTGATGAGATCCACGCTTATTTGTTTGTTTCAAAGGGTAAAAGAATAAGGTGCTGCTGAAATGAACTGCTAACTGGAAACTGGAATGAGAAAAGAGAACTGGAAAAAAGAGAGCAAAAAGAAAGAATGGGGAAAATGTAGGGAAAATAAAGAATGTGCTCGAACGGGCCCTACCCCGCTGCCTACGTACCTCATCGGGAAAATGAGGATCAGAGTCGACGTAGTTCGCCTAACTAAGGAAGGAACTATTGTTTGTGTTTTTTATAGCTGGAACTACGTATGTCTATGCTCAGGTGTTGCAGGCTCGTCTGGTACGAGTGCATTTACCGTCTTGCATGCGAGACAAGTCGTCGCAAGTTCGCGTTCAGAATGAATGAGATGAGATGAGAAGTTCCCGCAGGAAAGCCGCTTATTGTTTATTATTTGCTTTTTAAGAGTTTTGTATGAATTTGGCACAAGGAAGTGAATTCAAACTCTTTTCCATGGAATATGTACTTGCTACTACATTCCAAGATGGAATTATAGAACAAGCACACCCAGCAAGGAGAATTTATCCAAGATTGGTTTCCAAGGATTATGGTCTAAGGTTTTGTGAAGAAATGTCTTTTAAATTTTCTTTGTGAAACAACCCCTTGATGAGACTTGTGCATCATTCTAGACAAGCTTACATCACTCCAAGATGGAATGAGTGCAAGTGCCTCATGGAATAAGACTATACACAAGGGATCCTTTCATGCATTTGTTAAGTGTTTTTGATTTTATTTGAAGATGAGAAAATAAGACTCAAAAGGAAAAGGTTAAAGCTAGTGGGGGACTAAGACACAACCCTAAGTTATCTTATTATGTACAAGTGTGATCCTATGGTTATTGAGGTTTACTAACCTAATGAGAAGAAAGAACAAGTTAGAATTCAACTTACTTCCTAAGGAAGTTAAGTTGAATCTAAAGAGAGAAAGAGGGAACCTATGAACAAGGCACAAAATGCCAAGGTAAGGAAAATAAATGCATAAGAGATAGAGAATGAAGTGATTACCTCATCTTCACCTCCTACAAAACAAGAGTTAGCATGACAATTCATATTGAAAGCATAAACAAATGGCAAACTTCACACAAGAACTCACACTAACCTTAGGACAGATATTAATGAACTCCTAAGGTAAATACCTAAGCCTAAAGCAACTTATAAGATGGAATACCTAAAAAGTCAGTAGCTAAACCAATTCAAAGATTTCTAAAGGAATTAAGTGAATTAGAATCAAACTATGCCCTAAAGCACCAATAAACCCTAAGGATGAGGTTATAAAGAATAACCTATGTGATTACGATTGCTAAAATTCCTTAAACTCAAAGGTAAATGTAAAAGTAAGAACTTAACACTATAGGGAAGTGAAGGAAATGAAAGGATCAAATGGGAAAGAAGGGATTCAAGATTAAGGATAATTAAATAGGAGATTGAAAAGTGAAAAGAAAACACATAGAAACATGGTTATGAAGATGAAACAAAATGACTTAGAAAAAATTCAAGAAATGACCAAAGTGATTTGACTCTCCCATACAAAAACCAGGGGCTTAACATGAATTCAAGATGGAAATTAATCTCACAAACAATGGTAAATGAAGTGGCATGAAGAGATAGGGATAGGTATCTCAAACTAGGGTTTTTAAACATTCTTGATGGCAAATGAGACATAAAAAATGTGCAAGGATTTATACATGAGAATTGAATATAGAGGAATGACCTAAACATGTTTATAAGATACAAAACAAAACTTGGACAAACTTATTTGATGCATTCATGAAGTTTTGAGTGGTTAAGATGAAGGATGAAGGAGAATTAGGTCAAAATGGGGACTATGGTGACTTAAGGTCCAAGTAAACCCTAAAAACAAAGGTAAAGACTCAAGGATGGCTTTTAATGTTATAAGACCTTTAATATGACTCACAAGAACCAGAATCAAGACCTTATACTAATGGCACAAATGCCTTATTCAAAAGGGACTAAAGGAAAGGAACAAAAGGATAAAAAATATGACTTGTGAACCAAACAACTTAATAAAATACTAAATGACCTTAAAAAATTATGATACTTGACAAATCAATACAAAATCCAGAGAGTAGCATGCATACAAAAAATCTCACAAAATTTCCTATTTTTGAGTGGTATAAGGCTCATTGGAACACAATTAGGGTTTATGTGATCAATGTGGAAAACATGGACTTAATTAGACCTAAACATGACCTAAAAATCCAGAGAAAACTATTTTGGGGAAGTTTAATGAGCTATTAAAAGGATGCAAAAAGAATGAACCATTTATATTTTGTGGTTTAAGAGAACAAAAATGCACAAGATGATTGGTTAAAATATGAGAAAAATAGAATTAATTCAAATGAGAAATTAATTATGACTAAAATATATAAGAAAAATGAAAAAAAAATTATGAAAAATTAGGGAAAAATATGAGAAATGTCCATGAATTAATTGGGAATTTTTTGATTCAATTTTGTATTTATAATAATATGAAACGAAATTGGAATAAAAGAGAAAAAGAAAATAAAAGAAACAAATTGTATGGGCCTGAGGGGGTGAGAAAATCAATAAACAATGAACTAAACTGGACTTGAGTACGCACGCTGGGGGTGTTATTAGAAACTGAGGCCCAATCCCAAAGGCGCAGGGTCCATGGTGATATGGTGTACCTTGGGTCAACTTATTGACTCATTCTATGCTTTCTGATTCATCATGCGTCTCACAATAGTCCTCATAAAAATGAATTATCCAGTAAAAGAGAAGGACTCATGGTATGGACTTAAGGATGCACACACACGAATACTTAGGAACCCTAACCCTAACATGTTAAGGGCACATGCCTCATTAATACGCTGGCATCATCTGGAACGCAGGATCAGAAAGATCCAAGGGCTGGGACTTAAAGTTGGCTAACAATTAGGGTTACTATTCAGGTGACCGGAAGTGACCTCCGGTCATCTTCTCCGGTCACCTCTGGCCTAGGGTTTCTTAAATTCTCCATGAAAATTGTAGATGTTTAGAATTGGCAGAATTTTTGACCAACAAGAAGTGTTGAACTTAGTTCAGGATGTCACACCAGATGTTGTGACAATATCAAACAGAGTATAAGTTAATGAACTTAATTCAGGATGTCACACCATATGTTGTGACATTGTATAAGTTAATGAAGTAAGTTCAGATTTCAGGATGTCACACCAGATGTTGTGACATCTCAAACCTGCTACCAGAATTAAATATTTATCTGGAATTAATTGTGAATGGATAAAACAGAAGAAGGAGCATCTGTAGGGAGATTGGTTATATGATTTCAGTATAAACAGAAGAACTGACTCACCTAGAATCAAGGAAGTAACAAACCCTAATTCAAGGTGATGACAACATGCGTATCAGGATTGGATAACCTACAAAAAGCCCAAAATCCAAGCATCTATTTAAGCAACAGAAACTCTCAGAATAGAGTACGAAATTAAGAAGACTTAATAGGGTGTTTGTGTTTTAATAGCAGGTTGTATATGTGTATCACTTTATGAGCTTTTAAGCAAAAGTGTATTGTGTCTTGATTGAAACTGTGAAGTAAAATCAAGCTGTTGTGTTTGAAGTGTGACTTCAATTTTATTAAACTTGTAAACATATCACTGTGTGATTGAGGGGGAGTGAGTTGGTACTCATATCTAAGTTGTGTCTTAGGTAGAAATTGCCTTGGGTAGATATTAAGTGAAGGATTAAACTGAGTGGTTTAAGTCTAGAATTAATATTACTTATATTGGATTTCCTTCCAAGCTTGGTAGCCCCCAGATGTAAGTGTGGAGATACACTGAACTGGGTTAACAATTTCCTGTGCTGTTTACTTTACCTGCACTTTAAGTTTTTGTTAAGTCTTCAAGTGTTTAAACATCTCATTCGACATCACGTACCTGATCCCATAATTTCAATTGGCATCAGAGCAGGCACCCTGCCTGTTTAACTGGGTGAGATCTAGGGACAACAAATTTTGGGAACATGGACAGAGATGTAGGATCTGTGAATAGACCACCTAAATTGGATGGATCAAACTATGACTACTGGAAGCCAAGAATGGTAGCATTCTTAAAATCACTTGATAATAGGGCTTGTAAAGCAGTCAATAAAGGATGGGAGCACCCTGTCCAAGACAACAAGGATGGGGCAAAAGTGTTGAAACCTGAAGAAGAATGGAGCAAGGAGGAAGAAGATTCAACACTTGGTAATTCCAAGGCCTTAAATGCCCTATTCAATGGAATTGATAGGAACATATTCAGACTTGTGCATCATTGTGAGATGGCCAAAGATGTTTGGGACACTCTCAAAACAACTCATGAAGGAACATCAAAGGTGAAGATGTCAAGACTTCAACTTCTCACCACCAAGTTTGAAAACTTGAGAATGAAGGAAGATGAGACAACTCATGAGTTTTACATGAACATCTTGGAAATAGCTAATTCTTCTGGTGCTTTGGGAGAAAAGATGAGTGATGAAAAGCTAGTAAGAAAGATTCTCAGATCTTTACCAAAAAGATTTGACATGAAGGTTACAGCAATTGAAGAAGCTCAAGACATATGAACAATGAAGGTTGAAGAGTTCATTGGTTCCCTTCAAACATTTGAGATGGGAATGAATGATACAATTGTAAAGAAGAACAAAAGCATAGCCTTGGTTTCAAATACTGATAAAGAAGAAGACAATCATGAAGCAGACCCTGAAGAAAATTTATCAGAAACAATTGCTATGCTTGGAAGACAATTCAACAAGATTCTCAAAAGAATGGATGGCAAGTACAGACCAAGTGGAAGAAACTCAAACTCTTCTGAGAATAAAAGACCTTATGATGCTAATAGAAGGTCAAATTATGATGAAAAAACCAACCAAGAAAAAGGGATTAAATGTCATGGATGTGAAGGATATGGACACATCAGAAATGAATGCCCTACCTATCTAAAAAGGCAGAAGAAAGGTCTCTCTGTGACATGGTCTGATGAAGACTCAGGATGTGATTCAGAAGAAGAATCAGCAAAGCACATCACTGCTCTAGCTGGAGTATGTGAATCTGAAAGTGGATTCAGTGATGAGGAGCTGACTTTTGAAGAACTTGAAGAATCATACAAAGAGCTGTGTAAAAGGAGCACTGAAGTATGCATGGATATTATAAAGCAGAAGAAGCAGATTGAGGCATTAAAGGTTGAAAAGACAAGTAATCTAGAAACCATTGACACTTTGAAAAGTGAAGTAAGTCTTCTCAACTCCAAGTTGGAACATATGTCCAAATCTGTTAGAATGCTGAACAGTAGCTCAAACACACTGGATGTCATTCTCAACAACAATAAGCATTTAGGGGATAGAACTGGACTGGGATTTAACAAAGCTCAAAAGGTTGAGGCTAGCACCAGCAAAACTACTTCAAATCCCATAAAGTTAAACAAGATGTCTCAACAGATGTCCCAACATCATGAAAAGAACATGATGAAAAAGAAGTATCAAAGATGGAGATGTCATCATTGTGGAAGGTTTGGTCACATCAAACCTCATTGCTACAAGTTGCATGGATATCCAAATCAGATGTATCAGCAACCCCCTAAGCAGAAGATAGAGGTTACCAAGAAAGTGTTGCATGGACATCAAAATCAAAGATATCAGCAACCCCCTAAGCAGAAGACAGAGGTCATCAAGAAAGTATGAGTACCTAAAGCTAGTCTTCATACTGATCAAAGCTACATGCCCAAGAACAAGTTCAACAAACAACCTTGGAACTCTACAAATGGACACTACACAGGGCAAAGGCATCAAAGGAAACCTCACTACAAGAAAAAATGGTCAAAGAAGAGTGTTGCATATATAGCTCATACATCTCTAAGAGTATCAGCTAAAGAAGACTGGTACTTTGACAGTGGATGCTCAAGGCACATGACTGGATTGAAGATTCTGCTGGTAGAATTAAAGTCACATTCATCCAGATATGTAACCTTTGGAGATGGAGCTAAAGGAGAAATCAAGGGAGTTGGGACCTTGGACTGTCCAGATGTACCAAGACTAGATGATGTGCTGCTGGTAAAAGGATTGACTGCTAACTTGATCAGCATAAGTCAATTATGTGATCAATGTTACAGTGTAAACTTTACCAAAACTGAATGTATAGTGTCTGATAAAGAACAGAAGGTTGTCATGAGAGGAGCCATATCTAAAGACAACTGTTATATGTGGGAACCTCAAGATTTCAATCTCACTTCAACTTGCTCCTTAGCCAAAGAAGAAGAAGTGAAGCTATGGCACCAAAGACTGGGTCATCTTCATCTCAGAGGGATAAAGAAAATCATATCTATGGAGGATGTAAGAGGTATTCCAAAACTGAAGATTGATGAAGGCAAAGTATGTGGTGAATGTCAAATAGGCAAGCAAACCAAGATGTCCCATCCAAAGCTCCAACATCTGACAACTTCCAAAGTTTTGGAATTATTGCATATGGATCTTATGGGACCAATGCAGGTTGAGAGCCTTGGTGGAAAAAGGTATGCCTATGTGGTTGTAGATGACTTTTCAAGGTATACATGGATAAATTTTATCAAAGAAAAGTCTGATGTGTTTGATGTATTCAAAGATTTGTGCCAAAGAATACAAAGAGAAAAAGCAAGCTGTGTAGTCAGAATAAGGAGTGACCATAGAAAGGAATTTGAGAATAAAAAATTCTCAGATTTCTGTTCTTCAGAGGGAATCAATCATGAGTATTCTCCACCTATCACCCCTCAACAAAATGGGATTGTTGAGAGGAATAACAGAACTATCCAAGAATCAGCAAGAGCTATGATCCATGCTAAAAAGTTACCATTGTACTTCTGGGCTGAAGCTATGAACACAACTTGTTACATTCATAACAGAGTCACTCTAAGGAAAGGAACCTTGTCCACTATCTATGAAGTCTGGAAGGGCAGAAAACCTACAGTTAAGTACTTCCATGTGTTTGGAAGTAATTGTTATATTCTGGCTGATAGGGAACAAAGAAGAAAAATGGATCCTAAAAGTGATGAAGGGATTTTCCTTGGATACTCCATAAATAGCAGAGCCTATAGAGTATTTAACTCCAGAACCAAGGTTATAATGGAGTCCATAAATGTGATAATTGATGATGTCCCTGCAGATGTTGCAGATGATGTTGGAACATATGCTGACAGTCAGACTGAAGCTGAAACAAAGAGTGATCATCCTGACTTCACTCAAATTGAAGCAAGGACAAAACAATCTAGCAAACCTCCCTCCATTAGAATCCAGAAGGATCATCCCAAAGATTTGATAATTGGTGATCCCAACAGTGGTGTAAGCACTAGATCAAGAGAGGTGATTTCAGGTTCTTGTTTTGTTTCAAAAATAGAACCTAAAAACATCAAGGAAGCTCTTAATGATGAGTACTGGATTTGTGCTATGCAAGAAGAATTAGGTCAGTTCACACGGAATGAAGTGTGGGATCTTGTTCCTAGACCTAATGACATAAATGTGATTGGCACAAAATGGGTGTATAAGAACAAGTCAAATGAGCAGGGAGTTGTTACAAAGAACAAGGCTAGACTTGTAGCTCAAGGATACACACAAATTGAGGGAGTAGACTTTGATGAAACCTTTGCACCAGTAGCAAGGCTTGAATCAATCAGATTACTTTTAGGAATTGATTGTATCCTGAAGTTCAAGCTGTTTCAAATGGATGTGAAAAGTGCCTTTCTAAATGGATATATTAATGAGGAGGTATATGTGGAGCATCCTAAGGGATTTGTTGATCCAAGCTGTCCAGATCATGTATACAAACTAAGGAAGGCTCTTTATGGTCTGAAGCAAGCCCCAAGAGCATGGTATGAAAGGCTGACTACTTTTCTCATAAAACAAGGGTACATGAAAGGTGGAATAGACAAAACCTTGTTTGTGAAGGATGAAGAAGGAAATGTCATGATTGCTCAAATATATGTAGATGACATTGTCTTTGGTGGGATGTCAGACAGGATAGTTAAACATTTTGTCACTCAAATGGAATCTGAATTTGAGATGAGCCTAGTAGGAGAACTAACCTACTTTCTTGGACTGCAAATCAAGCAAATGGAGGACTCAATGTTCATATCCCAAAGCAAGTATGCAAAGAACATTGTCAAGAAGTTTGGGATGGACAATGCTAGTCACAAAAGAACACCCGCCCCCACTCATTTAAAGCTGACAAAGGATGACAAGGGTGAGAATGTAGACCAAAGCTTATACAGAAGCATGATTGGAAGCCTTTTATATCTGACTGCTAGCAGACCAGATATAGCCTTTGCAGTAGGTGTATGTGCAAGATATCAAGCTGAGCCAAAAGTAAGTCATCTAAACCAGGTTAAGAGAATTCCGAAATATGTCAATGGTACTTGTGACTATGGCATAATGTACTCCCATGGATGTGAACCAATTCTCACTGGCTTCTGTGATGCTGATTGGGCTGGAAGTGCTGATGATAGAAAGAGCACATCAGGAGGATGCTTCTTTCTAGGAAAAAATTTGATTTCTTGGTTCAGTAAGAAGCAAAATTGTGTATCCTTATCCACTGATGAAGCTGAATATATTGCAGCTGGAAGCAGTTGTTCACAGTTGGTTTGCATGAAGCAAATGCTCACAGAGTACAATGTCCCACAAGATGTCATGACATTGTATTGTGACAATTTAAGTGCCATCAACATATCAAAGAATCCTATCCAACACAGCAGGACCAAGCATATTGATATCAGGCATCATTTCATCAGAGATCTTGTGGAAGAGAAGGTGATTTCATTGGAACATGTAGCCACAGATCTGCAATTGGCTGATATATTTACTAAAGCTTTGGATGCTGCCCAATTTGAAAACCTAAGGGGTAAATTGGGAATCTGCTTATGTGAAATATAGCAGTTATGGAGAAGTGCCAACATGTCCTATGACATCGTGTGGCATGATCACCAGATGGCAACATCAGTCTGGTCAAGAATTCTGTGTATTCCACTCTTTAAAATTCTCCAAGTAACGGCTCTTATAAAAGCTCCAGCTTGCTCTCAGCTATTCATCTTATCATCATCCTCTCAAAACAAATTGCATGCTATAGCTGATTTTCAGAGCTCATCAAAATCAATCAAACCTAAACTCTTCTTCCACCACTTTCGAAAATGTCTCAACATCAAAACCCTAACCTCACTGATGAAAACCTCAACCAAGAAGATGTTGTGCATGCAACCCCAATCTCCATGGTTCCAATGGATACTACTCCCATGGACGAAATCAGAGGAAGTGTTCCTCTTGCTCAAAATCCTAGAACTCCAACTATGAGAAGAGCAAAGGAACCTGTGTTCAGCAAAAGCAAAGGAGTTCCTTCATCCTCAAACACCACCCCCAAAGCCTCTGATTATGTGGATGCCTCCATCAAGCATCTTGTGAGCAGAATATTGTCTGAACAAAGAGTTGTGAGTGGTATATCTGTTCCCCTGAACACCATGCCAGCTCCACAAGAAGAACAGAACAATAAGGCTGAAGAGGACACTCCTGCTCAACAGGATGTCCCAATAGATGTTGAAACATCTGAGGACCAGAACAAGGCCTCAATTGATGATGATGATGAAGCCACTGATGACCAAGCTTCTGTTGATCCACCTGCTGAAGAGGAGACTACCCAACCTCCTCCTGTTGAAGACATAGACAATGACTCTGACACAAAGATCATTGCTTCTGTGGACCCTAGCATAGCCAAAAGGCTTAGGGCTAGGAAAGAAAAGAAGACTGCAGGACATTCAACTCCTGAAAAGAAATAACCTACACCAAAGAAGGACAAAGCTAAAGTTGCCTTTGGTCCTACCAAACAATGGAGCAAAGTAAGTACACAAAAGAGGAAAGCTGTTACTCCACCAGATTCAGATGTTGAAGAGGATGTCCCAACATCCCAACCAAAGAAGAAACCAGCACCTTCAAGGTATTCCTCTGCTGTTCCAGAAGCTCCTCTGGACAATGTTTCTTTCCATCATGTGTCAAGTGTGAGCAGATGGAAATATGTATACCAAAGAAGGGTGGCACTTGAAAGAGAGCTGGGCAACAATGCACTTGAGTGCACTGAGGTAATAGATCTAATTTCTTCTGCTGGTTTATTCAAAACAATTTCAAACTTTTCACCCTGCTATGAGCTGCTAGTCAAGGAGTTCATTGTCAACCTTCAAGAGGACTGTGCTGATGGTAAGTCAGATGAATTCAGAAAGGTGTATGTAAGAGGGAGATGTGTGGAATTCTCTCATAGGGTTATCAATCATTACCTAGGGAGAGAATCTGATGGACCTAATGAGCTGGGAAAGATAGACAACCAAATATGCAAGGTCATCACTGCCAATCAGGTCAAGACTTGGCCAGTCAAGGGCAAACTTTCTGTTAGCTTGCTAACAAGGAAGTATGCAATGCTGCATAGGATTGGTACTGTAAACTGGGTGCCTACCAATCACACCTCTTCAATAGGAACTGGATTGGGCAGATTCATTTATGCTGTGGGCACCCAAACAAAGCTGGACTTTGGGGCTTACATATTTGATCAAACACTGAAGCATGCTGGGACATCTGCAACAAAGCTGCCTATTGCCTTTCCATCTCTGCTGTGTGGAATCATCCTCAGCCAGTATCCAGGTATCCTCACTGAGAAGGACACAATCTGCAAAAGAGAGTCCTCTGGCCTTCCACTACAAGCTGTTCTTAAGCCATCATGCAGCTGATGTTGAAGCTCCTACTGGGACATCTGCTGGACCTTCAAAAGCAAAGACTCCCATATCCAAAGCTACCTTGATTGCTGAACTGAAGAACACCTGCAAAGAGCTGGATGCCAGGAAGCAAAAGCTTGAGGAAATTATTCAAAGGCTTGAAATGGAAGAGAGTGCTCAGAAGGCTGCCGACTTTGATGATGAAACTGAAGAAGAGGAAGATACTGAATATGAAGATTCTGAGTGAAAAATGTGTGTGAGGAATTTGTACTGTCTGCTTCAGCATTGTATTTTGGTTTTGTAATTTTGTATTTCGCTCTGACTATGTAATTTGGCCCCAATTTATGTCTAACAAGGGGGAGAAGAGAACAGAACAACAACAATGTCTGCTGCAGCTTACTGATTAATGAAAAATAACTTTTGTCTGTTTAATGTCTGCTTCTGAACTAAGTTGTTTTTAAAGAAAAATTTATGTTGAACAAGTCAGATCACATACAGGTTTGAGGGGGAGTAAACTCACACATGACTCAACAGAAAAGAACTGCTGCACTCTGATAAATGAAACTCTGCTGCACTCTGATAAAACTAGAAGATTGTGTTAGCAAAAAATTAGCCAAAGGGGGAGTTTGTAGATGTTTAGAATTGGCAAAATTTTTTACCAACAAGAAGTGTTGAACTTAGTTCAGGATGTCACACCAGATGTTGTGACATTATCAAACAGAGTATAAGTTAATGAACTTAATTCAGGATGTCACACCAGATGTTGTGACATTGTATAAGTTAATGAAGTAAGTTCAGATTTTAGGATGTCACACCAGATGTTGTGACATCTCAAACCTGCTACCAGAATTAAATAATGCTTAAACAGAACTGAGTAAATTCAAGGAATTTATCTGGAATTAATTGTGAATGGATAAAACAGAAGAAGGCGCATCTGTAGGGAGATTGGTTATATGATTTCAGTATAAACAGAAGAACTGACTCACCTAGAATCAAGGAAGTAATAAACCCTAATTCAAGGTGATGGCAGCATGCGTATCAGGATTGGATAACCTACAGAAAGCCCAAAATCCAAGCATCTATTTAAGCAACAGAAACTCTCAGAATAGAGTACGAAATTAAGAAGACTTAATAGGGTGTTTGTGTTTTAATAGCAGGTTGTATATGTGTATCACTTTATGAGCTTTTAAGCAAAAGTGTATTGTGTCTTGATTGAAACTGTGAAGTAAAATCAAGCTGTTGTGTTTGAAGTGTGACTTCAATTTTATTAAACTTGTAAACATATCACTGTGTGATTGAGGGGGAGTGAGTTGGTACTCATTGTCGCTCCCGATAAGTGACGCCAGGGTCAGATAAGGGTACAGACGCGAACGGTCGGCGAAGGGAACAGTGAGAACACACAGCCGTGAACTCACTGGAGAATGAATAGAGTCGCCAGCTAGGCATTTTTATCCCGGAGGAAAGGCAATGCTGCATAGGCCTAGAAAAAGATGGATAAGACGGTTTGCGAACCAGAGAGACTGAGAAAGGGGGTTGGTTACAACCTGGGAAGGTATTAGCACCCAGATTGTCCGTCGTACTCGACGGGATCCACGCTTAAAAGATTTGTGTTTTAGAGGGGTAGTGTCAGTGCAATCTGTGTGTAAAATAGCTGGAAAAGAATGTACAGGTGTCAGTGTAAAGAAATGTGAGGGGTATAAATGTACAGTGTCAATGTAGGAACAAAGATGAGATGCTCATGATAATGAGGCTAAAGAATGAAGTTGGAAAGAGGGGGAATGTACAGAGACTTTTGTTCGATAACCGTTAAGTTATGCCTACGTATCCTCTCGTGCAATGAGGAAGTCAGAACACCGTAGTTCGACCCAAAGAGACTGAAAGGATTGACTGGTGAACTGCTTGCAGTCTATGCTCAAGTGTATGATCTGTCTGGCACAGATGCAAACTGTCTTGCATTAGACGGAAGAAGCAAGTTCTCGGTTGTGAGTGAAGATGATGAGAAAAGAATCCCGAAGGAGACGATTATTGTTTGTTTTTGAGTTTTCAGTCTTTTATTTCTTTTTGGAGTTTGTCATAAGATAATGAGCTTAAACCTAAATCAATGGATTTGGTAAACTCATCACATCATCCCTCTGATTAGGGGTAATGAGAATTACCTTAAGTGTGAAGTCAGATTCTCACACTTAATCACCTTTGATGTAGGGTTAAGATCATTAACCTACTTGTGATTAATTAGATGTTTTTGTGATTTTTGTTTAGTGTTAAGTAATGAGGTTAAGCCATAATCAGGGATTTAACAGGCTCATTACACTATCCTAAAAGAAGGATAATAGATGAGGGTGTTTAAGCTGAGGAAGGATCCTCAGCTTAATCCATGATTAGGGATTAAACTCATGACAAAACAAGCCTTTGATTAAGTGGATTTTATTTAATGGCAAGATGATGAAGTGTTTTTTATGATTTGTAAGACAACTTGAGGGGGACTTGTCCATTAACTTTAGGGTTAGTCCTTCTTAACCAATTAAGGAAGAATTAGAACCCTAATGCAAGGCCCAAGTTACAAGTGTAATGTCTTGATGATTATTAGATGGATTAATTAAGAGAGTTCAACACCTTAAGGGTCCAAGACTTAGGATTAAAGTTATACACTCCATCCTAAAAGAAGGATGCAGGCAGGATCTTAATCACAAAGTCTTAAAGCCTTGAGGGTTTAGTCCCTGATTATGAGGTGAGGAGAGAAGACTCAAAGAGAGACACAAAGGTAAAAACTATGGGGAGACTAATCAAAACCCTAATTCATTATCATGCTTGGTTGGTCCTAATGTTTGTGAGGTTTTCAAGAACAATCTTCTGATGAACCACCAGGAAGCAGATGAACAAGATCAAGAGAAGCAAAGTGACTTGCTTCATTCAAGAAGTCAAGTCACTTGAAGAAAGAAAGTGGGAGGAGGAAGAATGAGCAAGCTCAAACTCAAACACAAATAAGAATGCAGCAATGGATGCAAGAGAGATGAAAAGAAAAGGTATGAGAAGTGAAGGCAAATCCACTTCTCAAGTTACTTACCACCTGCAATGTTAGAAACAAATGCAATACAATGCTAAATGAGATGAAATGATATGATAAGCAAAAACCAGAAGCATGTTGATGATGATGATGATGCTATGGAGTGCTATGAACATGAGACAAGACAATGAGATGTTCATACAAAGTCATGGATGCAAATGATGCAAGTTGAGGAGCATGGACAAACATGAAATGTTATGAAACATACAAGACAAATGACATGGCAAATATGCAATGCAATGATCAAACATGGTTCATACATGTCTTAAGATGTTAAATGAATCATGAGAATGCACAAAATGTAATGGCAAGTCAAGTTATGCAAGGAAATGCAAGAAGGATGCAAATGAAAGCCCAAATTAGGGTTCATGGATCAAACATCAAACACAAACCAAAAACAGAAGCAACCTTAACCTAAAAAATGGAAAATGGTAACCAAAGAAACCCTAGGCCTATAATGAACCACTGCCCAAAGGGGAGCTCTCAACTCTCAACCAAACTCAAGTTATGAATTTTGCAAGTTATTAGGGCTTTTTAGGGTTTGTAACAAAACAAATGCCAATCAATTAGAAAATGCAAGATCAAATCATGGCCTTTTTATCCTTGAAAGTTCATGCTAAATGGAAAACAATGCAAGAAGAATCAATGTCTCAACCTTCACCAATAGGCAGAAATGAATTTTCAAACTTATGAACAAAATAATGCATCAAAAATGATTTAATTCAATGAAAAATTCTTAAAATGCATCAAGATCAAAAAAGAAATTTGGTTTGAAGGTTGGACAATGTTTCTAAATGTCTTAGAACATTTCATGAATTTTTTTGTAATTTTTAAATACCTAAAAGTATTTTTAATTAATTAATTCTCATTAATCAATTAAAAATAATCTTTTAAATATTTAAAAATACTTTTTTAATGATAAAAAATAAAATAAAAATGTTTTTGTGTCATAAAAATTAATAAAACCTTAAAGAAAAAGTTTCATAATTTTTATGATTTTTTAACTATTTTAAATAAATTGTGCAATTTAAATGAAATAAATATGAATAAAAATTAAAAGAAAATGAAAGTAAGCAGGATGAATGGCCAGGATGCGCTCTGGATTCAAAGGCATTGACTGCGCGCCAGAATGAGAGGCCAAGATTGCTTCAGATTAAATTAAATAAAATATGGATTAATTAACCCTAACACGTGGATTAGGGCTAATGGGACAGATCCTGGCCATCAAAAAGGGTGGGAAGTCAACCAGTCAACGCGTATCTACGGCCAGAATTCAAACTTGACTTAATTACGAAATTAGGGCATAAACACTCTCAGGTGGCCGGAGAAGACTTCCGGTCGTCTTCTCCGGCCAGAAGCTCACCTGAAAAATCTCAAAACCTCTCAAAACGTAATATAAATGAAATCTATGAATTGGGAAACGTTTCTAACACCCTCACGAATCAAACCCCTAACTTAAAACTAATTTATATAACCTAAACAAGCTGAATCGAAAGGAACTAGTTCTAGGGTTCGTAAGCTTCAAACACGAATTAAATTCTTAAAACGCAACCATTTCAAAAACCAAAAGCATCAGGATGATCAGTGAATCACATAGAACAAGTTTGGAACAAAAGAAATGATTTCTGGAAAAATTATTTTCGAGCTACCTGAGATTTGGAGCTTTCAGTTTGAGAACTTTCTGGGCTCCTCTTTCAGTGTAACCACTTCTCTTGATTCCCCAAGGATGTTTGAATGCTCAATGAGAGTTTAAGTTTGCTGGATGATGAGTTTCGAAGGCTCCTGCTTCAGTTCAGTCAAAAATGGCCATGGAGTTTCAGGCAGTTTTAGGTTATGAGAAGAGTTTGTTTGTGATCCTGAGGGTTAATGGAGAAGGTCTATGGTGTTTGTTTGGGTGTTTGTGGCTTGTGGGGAGAGATTCGATAGAATCTGCAGCTTGAGGTGAGAGATGGCAGCAGGAGTTTCCGGCTGTTTCAAGCTTGGGCTTTGGGTGCTTTGTGATCTATGAGGCCAGGTGAGAAGAATGGTGAAGTTAGTTTGTGTGTTTTCAGGCTGTGTAGAGAGATTTGATAGAAGTTGCAAAATGGAAGGTTTTCTTGTAAGTGATGAATGTGTGTTTCAGCCCTGCCCCTTGGGTGTTTTTGCTAGCAAATTGATAACATATTTTAATCCAAGTGGCCAGAGGATGTGACTTGTGCAGCTGTGATAGGTAAGTTTGCTTTTGCATAAAAGGTCAACTTTGTGTAAGATAGGGCATGGGCAAGATCTAGGCAAGTACAAGGCATGGCTGGCGCAGCAAAGGTGAGGGAGAGGCCTAGCAAAGCTCAGCAGCCAATGCACCAAGTTGTGAGAAGTGATCATGAGTGTTTTGCAAGTTGGCTAGCTTTGGTTCACATGTGACTTTTTATCCAACCAAGCATGAAACCATGGGCAAACTTAGTCAAATTCTGATTTTATGACTTGAAGAAATGTTTGTGCACTGGTTTTAGAGGAATTAGAAGTCACATAATGCATTAATCCAAGGTTTTGCAAAATTTCCATTTGGTGCAAAACTTGAAAAACAATGATTTTTGCCAACTTTGCATTGCCATAACTTTTGATCCATGAAGAGTTTGATCATGTTCTTGTACTTTTTGAAAAGGGAAAGATGAGATCTACAACTTTCATGACCAAAGTTTTTCCATTTGAAGCCTTTTTGGATCATGAATCAAGGCTTGAAAATTGACCTAAAATGATGCATTCTTGAAAAGTCAACTATGCCCAAAAAGTCAACATTTGCAAAAACCCTAAATTCTTGATTTTTATGAACTTCAACCTTCCTCCATGATCAAATAAAGATCATATACACTCAAAATGATGAAGATCACCCATTGGTTGGGTCATTGGGGGCCTCAGATGCCCTGATTTTGCACTGACTTGTCTGAAAAGTCAACTCTTGATCAGATGCCTTCCCCATGGAATTTCTTCATGAAAATTGATATGCATACTCCCTATACCATATAGAGATCAATGGAAACAAGAATGACCAAAAAATTTGGAGTTATGGCCTCTGAAACCAAAACCCTAATTTTCAGTCAACTGTGCAGTTCATCCTGGCTCTGCATCCACTCAAACCCTAGTTCTTGTGATCCCTCTGCAATTTTGACTTTGTGAGGATGTAACATGATATAAGAACACACATGGACCCCTTTGAGTTGATTAGTGGCCTTTGGAATGGCTCAAGATGCCCTGAGGTTGCTCAGATCACAAACCCTAAGTGCAGATGCCTTAGGAACTATCCAGTGAAACCAAATGAGACATGAGATGATGTGATTGTGTTTATGCATATGAGATGATCACAAGTCATGTGTGAATGGGTGAGGGCAAATTTGGGGTGTTTACAGCTGCCCCTATTCAAGCATGAGTTAGCTGTGCAGGTTGTAAGCGGCGGCTTAACAGGCAAACAAGATAACTTGTGGTTGAATACCAAAGACAGTCCAAAATTTGCACTCACAGAAATGAAGAAGAAAAGGGATATAGATTGTAAAAGCAAATAAAGTATATTGTAAAGTGTGGGCGACGGAGGACGACCGTCGAGCAGAGGACGACTGCTGGGTAAACGGGGACGGCCGACATGCTGGGGAAAGTGTGTAAAATAAAGCAATGACGGGGACGACCGACATGCTGGGGATAAAAGATAAAGCTAAGACGGGGACGGCCGACTAGCTGGGAAAACTAAGATAATATGATGGGGACGGCCATCAAGATAAAGTAGTAACATTCTCTGGGGATTGGTGAAACATGACGGGGACGGCCATCAAGTTCACAAAGGTAAAGTAACCAACGATGGGGACGGCCATCGGGTTAAAAAGAAAAGGGACCACGACGGGGACGGCCATCGGGTTAAAGAATAAATGAAATAAACAGATGATGGGGTACGGCCATCAAAGGTGAAGGACGATCACCTAGCAGGGGACGGCTGCTCTGTTGGGCATAAAAGAAATATGATGGGGACGACCATCAAAGGTGGAGGACGACCACCTGGCAGGGTACGGCTGCCAAAATATCAACGATGGGGACGGCCATCGGATAGAAAAGGTCAACGATGGGGACGGCCATCGGACGAGCATGATGGAGGACGACCATCAAGAAGTGGAGGACGACCACTCAGCAGGGGACGGCTGCTCTCAAAGTTTATCATAACACAGGATGAGTGTTAGACAACTAAAATCAACAATGGGGACGGCCATTGGATAAAGTGATGAAGGACGATCATCAAAAGGTGGAGGACGACCACCTAGCAGGGGACGGCTGCTAAAATCAACGATGGGGACGGCCATCGGATGAGCATGATGGAGGACGACCATCAAGAAGTGGAGGACGACCACTTAGCAGGGGACGGCTGCTCTCAAAGTTTATCATAACACAGGACGAGTGTTAGATAAAAAAAGGAAATTTGACTGCGATCTACTGGGGATATAGTAAATACGGACGAGCGTTTACATCCAAGAAACAAAAGGTATAAGTGTTTGGTATTGTGTATAGATTAAAGATGCGGACGAGCATCCTTAAGACTATGATACGGACGAGTATCATGTAGAAACAAACTGACACGTGCTCAGAGCTGATGATACGGACGAGTATCAACTGGTTAACAAGGAACACGGACGAGTGTTGCATCTGAAAGCATCCTTCTGGGGAATAGTAGACACAGACGAGCATCTATATTCACGAAGACATAAGTGTTTGACACGGTGTATGGATCAAAGATGCGGACGAGCATCCTTAAGACTATGATACGGACGAGTATCATGTAGAAACAAACATTAGACGCAATGTTCTGAGATGATGGTACGGACGAGTACCAACTGGTTAACAAAGAACAAGGACTACTGTCGAATCTGCGGGGATATACATGGTGTATATAAGATACGGACGAGTATCTGAGTAGGTGTACCAATGAGTAGTGAGTATATAATGTATAGGTGAGTGTTTATCTGCTGGGGATATGACACGGACGGGTGTCAGGAAAGTGTATATACAAGTATAGGCGACCACGCTGGGGATATGACACGGACGGGTGTCAAGAAAGTGTATAGGTATATGTAAGTGCAAAGAGGGTGTCTTTGGCTTTCTGCTGGTGACACGACACGGACGAGTGTCAGGATGTATCTGCAATACTGGTGATCTTGGTTTGTAAAGTGTATTCAGGCAACCTGCTGGGAAATGATGATACGGACGGGTATCAAAAAGGAGATATGCACTGGTGTTTGTGATATGGGGCAACTGCTTTTGCTGGGACTCTGATGGGGATGTATTCTGTATGCCGACAGATTGTCAATATTTACAAGTGTTCAAATCACAACATGACTTATGATTATGCTATGCATTTGATTTTTTGCCGTAATGCTCCGTATTAGACGGAATGCTACGCTCTGGGGGTGAATATGATGCGAATGCTATGATTATGCAAAGAGGCACCGATCCGGGATTCGGATCCCGTTGCTGCAAAGATCTCTGATCGATCTGCTTGAAGTGAACATCCCAGCTGGGGATGAGATCATTGATAGATCTGTAGTTGTATCTGCTTGGGGATACACGTCATCGATTGACATATTCTTATAATACGGGACCCAGCTGGGGTTTGTAGAAGCTTTCTCTCTCTCTGTTGTGACTTCTTCGTGCGCTGCTCTTCTGAATAGAGGCCTGAAGCTCTGTGGGGAGATGATTCCTCGATTCTCGCATCCTGCTGAGGAATAATGGTTGGTATTACAGCTGGGAGATGCTGTTGGTAATTCAGCTGGGGCGAGCAATGGGAAGCAACTCGACTGGGGATAGAGCATTTCGGATGCCGATACCTTTTGTAGATTTGCCAGCTTGCTGAGACGTAACTTGTATGCCCCAAGTTGTGTTTTGGATACCTGCAATCCTGCAAAGATAAAGAAACGCACAAATGGTCCCGAGGTATCTTTTACTGAGATTCCGTCATAGGAAATAAGTACTTTCGAGAGTAAGTATATTCCCTGCAAGCATGTGTTTTATTTTTAGAGAGAGGCATCTGTACTTATGCAATTGTGTTTTAGAGACATCAGACAACTCTTTGCAAAACATAAATGTAAAAAACGAGACATGACTGAAAATCTGATTATATTAATTCGTGTGCCCTGAATTGGCAAGATACAGTCAGAGAAACATATCTCCTGAAATGAGGAGATTGTTACAAATTGAGAAATAAAGTGCTGGCGGTGCTGGCGATGCTTTCAAGGAGCTTCCTCTTCTGCTATGACTCGTATGACAATGACGTTCTTCTCGTCTTGCTTTCTGGAGAGAGTTGATTCTGATTGAAGCTTGATCCTTTGGAAGCTTACCAAGTTGTTGGAGATACAGACGAACTCAGAATGCAGTTGTTCGCTCATTCCCTTATTTTGCATGGATCGCCCTTTCGGGTTTTCAATCCATCGGGATACCCATTTTTGCCTGAGCTGTCCACTGCGGCTTTTCAACTCAGCGGGTGTACATTTTTTTATTTATTTCCCTTACTTTTGCCCGAGTCTTTTATTCTGTTTTTTGACTCGCCGGGATGCCCTATTTTTGCCTGGACTTACATTCTGTTTTTATGTCCAGCGGGTCATTTTATGCGAAGTATTTTTTAACTGCATCTGAATTCACAGGGGACGGGAAATCTTCACCATCCATGGTGCTGAGCATCAGTGCTCCACCAGAGAAGACTTTCTTCACAACAAATGGTCCTTCGTAATTGGGAGTCCACTTGCCCCTGTGGTCTGTATGAGGAGGGAGGATTCTCTTCAACACAAGATCTCCCACCCGGTACTCTCGGTGCCTGACTTTCTGATCGAAGGCTCTCTTCATTCTTTTCTGATATAGCTGCCCGTGACAGATTGCAGCCAATCTTTTCTCTTCGATCAGACTTAGTTGTTCGTATCGGGCCCGAACCCATTCTGCTTCGTTTAGCTTAACATCCATCAGTACCCGTAGGGAGGGTAGTTCAACTTCAACAGGTAGGACTGCTTCCATACCATACACAAGTTGATACGGTGTTGCCCCAGTGGATGTCCTGATTGATGTGCGGTACCCATGCAAGGCAAACGGTAGCATTTCATGCCAATCTTTGTAAGTGACTACCATCTTCTGCACAATCTTCTTGATATTCTTATTTGCTGCCTCAACAGCGCCGTTCATCTTTGGCCTGTAAGGAGAAGAATTGTGATGTTGGATCTTGAAGTCCCGGCACAGCTCTGCCATCATTTTGTTGTTCAAGTTGGAACCATTATCAGTAATGATTCGCTCGGGCACTCCATATCGGCAGATGATATCTCTTTTCAGAAATCTGGCTACCACTTGCCTTGTAACGTTTGCATATGAGGCTGCTTCGACCCACTTGGTGAAGTAATCAATAGCGACCAGGATGAATCTGTGGCCGTTTGAAGCAGTTGGCTCAATCTTACCAATCATGTCGATGCCCCACATAGCAAAGGGCCAGGGTGAAGACATTATGTTCAGGGGATTGGGAGGCACATGCACCTTGTCTGCATAAATCTGGCATTTATGGCATTTTCTGGCGTAAGCACAACAGTCTGCATCCATTGTGATCCAGTAATAGCCTGATCTTAACAACTTCTTAGCCATGGCATGCCCTCCTGCATGGGTACCAAAGGATCCTTCGTGCACTTCATGCATCAACAAATCTGCTTCTGTCTTGTCAACACATCTGAGGAGTACCATATCAAAGTTCCTCTTGTATAAAGATCCATCAGTGTTCAGAAAGAAACTTCCAGCAAGTCTTCTTAAAGTCTTTTTATCATTGGAAGATGCCCCAGGTGGGTACGTTTGATCCTCCAAGAAGCACTTGATGTCATGGAACCAAGGCTTATCATCTTTAGCAATATCTGCTGCAAATACATATGCTGGTCTATCAAGTCTCGATACTGAAATCTGAGGTACAAAGTTAGCAGCTTGAACTTTGATCATGGATGAAATGGTAGCAAGAGCATCCGCAAACTGATTCTCGTCCCGAGGGATATACTCAAGCTTGACTGTTGTGAAGAAAGTCAATAACCTTCTTGTATAATCCCTGTAAGGTATCAGATGATCTTGGTGGGTGTACCATTTTCCGTTGGTCTGATTGACTACCAAAGCTGAATCTCCGAATACGGTCAATGTCTTGATCCTGAGGTCAATGGCTTCCTCAAGACCCATAATGCAAGCTTCGTATTCAGCTTCGTTGTTAGTGCAGTTGAAAGTGAGTTTCGCCGAGAAAGGCATGTGAACTCCTTTTGGTGTAATGAGTACTGCACCAACACCACGGCCATTCATGTTAACAGCCCCATCAAACATCATAGTCCATTCTTCTTCCGGGTCGGGCCCTTCAGTGTGTATTGGCTCTTCATGATCTTTTGCTTTAATGAACATGATGTCTTCATCAGGGAAGTCAAACCTCATAGGCTGGTAGTCATCAATGGGTTGCTCAGCAAGATATTCAGATAGTACACTGCCCTTGATGGCTTTCTGAGATGTGTACTGTATGTCGTATTCTGTGAGAATCATCTGCCATCTTGCAACCCGTCCGGTAAGAGCTGGCTTCTCGAAAATGTACTTAACTGGATCCATTTTTGAGATTAATAAGGTAGTGTGGGTCAACATATACTGTCTCAGTCGGCGAGCAGCCCACGCTAAAGCACAGCAAGTTTTCTCGAGCAGTGAATAACGCTGTTCACAGTCGGTAAACTTTTTGCTTAGGTAGTATATCGCATACTCTTTTCGACCAGACTCGTCATGCTGACCTAGTACACACCCCATCGATTCTTCTAATACTGTCAAGTACATAATCAGAGGTCTTCCTTCAACTGGAGGCATAAGGATTGGAGGTTTTTGCAAATACTCCTTGATCTTGTCAAAAGCTTTCTGGCAGTCTTCGTTCCACCTGACCGTTTGCTCCTTTCTTAATAGCTTGAACAAGGGTTCACAGGTTGCTGTAAGGTGAGATATGAACCGTGAAATGTAGTTCAATCGACCTAAGAACCCTCGAACTTCTTTCTCAGTTTTCGGTGCAGGCATTTCTTGAATAGCTTTGACTTTATCAGGGTCAACTTCAATCCCTTTCTCACTTACAATAAAGCCCAGCAGCTTACCGGATCGTACCCCGAATGTGCATTTGTTGGGGTTCAACCTTAGTTGGTATTTCCTCAGACGCTTGAATAACTTGAGCAGATTCACCAGGTGATCTTCCTCTGTAAGGGACTTGGCGATCATATCATCCACATAACATTCGATTTCCTTATGGATCATGTCATGAAACAATGTTACCATAGCCCGTTGATACGTTGCACCAGCATTCTTCAGTCCGAATGGCATCACTTTATAACAGAACGTGCCCCAAGGTGTGATGAATGTTGTCTTCTCCATGTCTTCAGGTGACATCTTGATCTGATTGTATCCCGAAAATCCATCCATGAAGGAAAATACCGAGAACTGAGCCGTGTTATCCACCAATACATCAATGTGAGGTAATGGGAAGTCATCTTTCGGGCTGGCTCTGTTCAGATCCCGGTAATCAACACACATTCTTACTTTTCCATCCTTCTTAGGCACAGGTACTATGTTAGCAACCCACGGAGGATAGCTAGTCACAGCAAGGAACCCGGCGTCCCATTGCTTTTGTACCTCTTCCTTGATTTTCATAGCCATGTCTGGGCGAGTTCGGCGCAACTTCTGTTTGACTGGTGGGCATTCTTCCCTCAAAGGCAGCTTATGCACAACAATATTGGTATCCAACCCTGGCATATCTTGGTAGGACCAAGCAAACACATCAACATACTCTTGAAGCAGATCTATCAGCTGTCTCTTCACTGAGTCTTGCAGGCAGGCCCCGATTTTGACTTCTTTCACGTCTTCCTCCGTACCAAGATTAATCACTTCAATCTCCTCCTGATGAGGAGTAATAACTTTTTCCTCCTGTCTCAGCAACCTGGCTAGCTCTTCAGGAAGCTCATATTCTTCATCAACCCCTTCATCAGCTTGATTGATCGGATTGTCAAAGTCATACGATGTCATAGCTGTGCTGTTGTCGGTGCTGTCTGGAAGGCACTCTCTGCAAGGGTTAAGTCGGTTCATTTTAGTGATTGATTTTAATCTTGCTTTAGAAAAAAGTGAAATGAAGTTATCATTTTGAAAACACCGCCATTTATTTTTGTACAAAAAGAAAAATGGAAAAACAGTGAGCAGAAAAGAAAAAGACTCGTTTGCAAAAAGATTGTCTGATATTTCATTAATTTAATCTTGTTTGCACAAAAGTACAGATGGCCCTGGTTACAAAATGAGTCTTGTCATCTTGGGCAAGATGCAAGACTTTGATGCATGCTATAAAAGATACAGGAAATAATAATTACTCTGCTCGAGTAACACTTATAATTCCCTGGGAAGACCAGTTCGAGACACTGCTCCCCGGGACCTTTGGACGAATCCAATTCTCCAGGTTGCGTTCTTCTTCCAGCTCGTCTTCCAGACAGTTGATAGCATCGGGGGTTAGCATTCCCCCACTGACAAATCCTGGCTCTGCAGCAGCCTTTGCTTGACGTTGAGTTGGTTTGTAACCCAACCCAAATTTGTCCTTCTTCTCCTCCACAGCTAAGACCTTGCCCCAGCCTAGGGCAGTTCCTTCCTCAACAACCTTCCGGGCTTGTTGATATGACGACATGGAGATTCCTGAAACAGCAGATGCTTCATTGACATTTAAGGCTTCAAAACCTTGGCTCATCGTTTCATGGATTTCTCCATCCATCTCAATGTACTTGTAGGTAGCCAGGTGGCTAACAAAGATGTCCTCTTCTCCACAGATTGTGACAACTTGACCCTCCCACTCAAATTTTAACTTTTGGTGAAGGGTAGACGTTATAGCGCCAGCGGCGTGAATCCAGGGTCTACCCAACAAACAGCTGTAGGCGGGCTGAATGTCCATCACATAAAAGATAGTTTTAAAAGTCTGCGGGCCAATTGTCACGGGCAGCTCAATCTCTCCCAGAACCGATCTCTTTGAGCCATCAAAAGCTCTAACCACCAGGTTGCTGGGTCTCAATGCCAATCCATCATATTCTAACTTCACCAGAGCCTTCTTTGGTAAGACATTCAGGGAGGAACCTGTGTCCACCAGCACATGAGAAAGGACAGCTCCTTTGCATTCCATAGTTATGTGCAAGGCTTTGTTGTGGTTACGACCATCCACTGTCAAATCAGAATTGGTAAACCCTAGCCCGTTGCTAGCAGTAACATTCCCAACCACCGTTTCCAACTGGTTGACAGTAATCTCCTCTGGCACGTAAGCTGCGTGCAGGACTTTCAGTAGTGCATTCCGATGGGCTTCGGAGCACATGAGCGGTGAGAGGATGGAGATTTTGGATGGAGTTTGGTGAAGTTGATCCACAACTTTATAATCACTCTTCTTGATGATCCGCATAAACTCATCAACTTCCTGATCAAATGGAGTCTTCAGGGCTTCTTTGGCAGCTGGATCTTCCTGCACCGGTCCTTTACCCTTTGCCTTGGCAGCAGCTTCTGCTTCGGCAGTAGGTCTTTGGACTTGTGAAGCGAAGAGACGTCCGCTTCGAGTGAAGCCTCCGCCTCCCCCCACATTATCTACTTGTGGTGCAGGTGCTGATGTTTCCAGAGTGATTCTTTTCCTTTCACAGTACAAGTCAGAGCCATAGTGCCAAGGGATGGCCCTATTGCTTTCGTATGGTACAGGTCCAGGTACCGTGACGGTGACTGGACTGATTGCTGCTGCTGAGGGGACTGTTATTGTCTGTGGATCATAAAAGATTGTAACTGGTGCTCTAGTGGGAGCAGCACCTTCTGAATGATAAGCGGAATTGTTTTCTGGATCGTAGAATATGGTAACAGTGGAGACATCTTCGTGATTGTTTGCTGGTGTTGTAGAAGGTCCTGTTGGAAGAACTGTTGTTGTTGTTGATGGGGAGTCGAAGTGGACTGAAGCTGAAGTTGTAGCAGGAGAAACCGTTGAAAACTGATCATTGGGTAGAACAGATGAAGTACTTGCTGATGTTGCTGATGAATTGTTGGGAACAATTGCTGCTGTATTTGTAGGAGGATCTGAAACCATTGCTGATGAAGTCGTCGGGTTTGCCGGGAATGATGTAGTGATCTGCAGTAAGCCACTCTGAATAAGGCTGTCAATGCCATTCCTCAAGTCTTCACACCCATTCCAAGAAATATTGCAGTATGGGCACCCTAGTTCACACCCCGGAAATATATTGCTTTCACGGAGTTGAGCCTTGATTTCCACCAATGGTGTCCTGATCTGATCCACACTGGTTATCAAATAAGACGGTTGGTCTTCTTCGATAGCATTAATTCGGGGACCACCATGGTGTGGCATTGGGTTTTTGTTGACGTTGGGCGGAGGTGCAAAGTTCAAAGCCTTGGAGTCTACTAAGTCTTGTACCTTCATATGCAGTGCCCTGCATTTTTCTGTACTGTGACCAGGCGCGTTTGAGTGAAAAGCACACCTAGCATTAGAGTCATAGTTTCTTGGTAGACTGTTTGGATCCGGAGGTGCCAACGTTCTTAGCTCAACCAGGTTGAGTTTCAGAAGCTGTGGCAGCAAAGCAGCATACGGCATTGGAATCGGGTCGATCACTCGATTAGCTTGAGAGGGCCTTTGTTGGGATGGCCTCTGTTGATTGTTGTTGTTGGAGTTGTTGTTGTTGTAGTTCCTTGGAGGATATTGGTTCTGCTGATACGGAGGTTGTTGTTGGAAGTTTTGTTGAGGAGGTTGATAGACTGGCAGAGGATGTGCTGGAGCAGGGATAGTGACTGCTGCTATGGACCTTTGAACATATTGGGGCCTACCCCTGTTGGTATGAATGGCATTGGTCTCGCCAGCTCTTCTAGGTCCTGCAAAAGGCTTCCTTGTACTGCTGGACGAACTGGCACCATTATCGGAAATTTTATCCATTTTTAACAGGCTTTCAATTCTCTCCCCAGCTATAACAACATCTGCGAAGCTAGTGGACGAGAAAGCAGCCAACCTGTCAATATACGTTCCCTGGAGAGTGTTCATAAACATGTCTGCCATTTCTCTCTCAGACATTGGTGGTTGAACAGCAGCAGCCAATTGCCTCCATCTCTGGGCATATTCTCGGAAACTTTCCCTTGACGACTGTGACATTCCCATTAGGAGAGTCCTGTTGGGTGCCATGTCTAAGTTGTATTGATACTGTCGGATGAAGGCCTCTGCCAGGTCCTTCCAGCATCTTACAGTTGCCCTTGTCAAGTGGGAATACCATTCCCTTGATGCTCCAGTCAAACTGTCTTCGAAGTAAAACATCCAGAGCTTCTCATCCATTGTATAGGCCTTCAGCCTTCCCAGAAACGATTGCAAATGAGTCCGGGGGCATGAAGTCCCATTATATCTTTCGAAACAAGGAGGCTTGAACTTATGAGGGATCCTGACCCCCTCTACTAAACCCATGTCCATGACATCGAACCCCAAAGAATTTTGGGATTCCAAAGACCTCAACTTCTCAGCCAACTCATCCAATCTCCTATCATAGGTTTCCTCTCCAGCACCCATGACTGTAAACTGATCCTCCTGAGGATCCTCTTGAAGTACTCTGGCTGCAGTGGCCGTTCCTTGAACGTTTGCAGGAATATGAATCTCAGGATGTAGGTGTGGACCAAATATAGGGGGGTTAACATGTGGTTGCACCCTTTCATTGTTACTGGTGCCAGCAGTTCCCACATGGGGGTCATCTTGAGTTCTCCCCTCTACCAGAACTCTAAGCCTCTCCTGGCTTTGAGCTAAATTATTCATCACTTCCATGAACTGAGTTATTTGGGTTCTCATCTCCACCCTTTCATTAGCCATCTGGGTTCTGGCCTCATTGAGGTCTTGCTGCAACTGGTCCATCTGGATGCCCGGAAGGTTGTTTCTTGTAGGGTACCTGTGTGGCCTGTTGAGAGGGAATAGCCTGCGGCGAGCAATAATTCCTGAATGTCACAACAGAGGTTAGAAACAATAAAACAAAACCTACAAAACAAACAAGAGGGTTAGTATGCAATGCAGTATGCTTATTTGCTATCAAGGTATCCGGCTTGGTCTTCAGTTTTGACCCGTCCAGACCCTTGAAGATGATGCTGTTGAAGTTGCTTTTGAAGTGATCCCAGATGGAAACAAACACAAATATATTACAAAGGTAAAAATAATACAAATTGTTCATTTTTTACAACACTAGCCCTCTAAGGGGTCAAAAATACATCACCAAAAGAAAAAGTACATGGAAAAGGAACAACAACAAGCAAATAATCAGACTCCAAGGCCAAACTCATCCTCGCGAACTTCCTTAAGAAGTGCTTCGGTCACAGGATCAGCCGGATGCTCCGTAAGATTCCTGATGAGAAGGTTTCTTGTTGCAACAGCTGTAGTCAACTTCTTGTTCTGGCTTTGGTCTTTGGATTTCTTCACTCCAGCTTTGATTTTTAACTCTGAAATTTCCTCCTGGGCTGCTGCCAGGGCTTTTTCCATCTGCTCCATCTTATCTTGAACTCTCTTGTCTTCTAGAGTACGGGCTTCAGTGATCCGGACCCACCTGGCCTGACTCTCTTTCAAGTACAAGTCTGTCCTTGCTCTTTGGAACTGGGCTTCTTTACAAGCATTTTTCAGAATCTGCTCACCAGCTTTAGACTTGTTGATATAGTCTCCAGACTTCTCAATCTTAGTCAAGTGTTCCACTCTCAGCTTCTCCAATCTTTCAATCTCCCTTACACCTTCACTCCTCTCCCTGAGGGTCTTCTGCAGGGCTTGGGATAGCTTCTCATTTCTTTCTTTCAAGCCTTCAAACTCTTCCAAACTGACAGTAGCAGGGGGTGGTGCTGATGATGACTCAGGCATGTCTTTGATGGTGAAGGGCAATCCTGAGATTTGGGCCCTAGCATAGGACCACTCATGATATTGGGCTGATGCCACATTATTGCACTTCCCCAGAATGGTGATTCCCTTGGTTTGAACATGATCCCAGGCCCAGGCAGCCTGCCTAACAACAGTCAAACTGATCTTGTTCTCACAGTAGAGGGTCTCAACCAGGTCTTGTTCCCTAGGAGCATGAACCAGTGCATAGCCTAATTGCCTCTTGAACAGCAGGGGGTTGTAGTTGATACTTCCCTTAACTCCTACCAAAGGTACATTGGGAAAATGCCCACAGCTTGTGATCATATCTCTGCCCTTGGTGCCTTGGGTGCACCATCTGATGTCTGCTGCAGTGAGAGTAGTGAGCCTCTTAGCCCAGTTGCTTTGCTGATGAGGATTCAGGAATGCATCTGTCCTGGGTAGATGCTTGAGAAGCCAAGCATGGAATAGTGGAGCACAACACCTCACTAGCTTACCCCTCTGTTTCTCATTCCTCTGATGTACTGAGTAATAGAGGTCACCCAACAAGGTTGGCACTGGGTTCTTCAGGATGAACAGGTGGATGGCATTCTTGCTGATGAATCTGGGCTCATCTGCAAACAACACAATTCCATATACACTCAAGGCCAACAATGCACAAACAGCTTTCCAATCCCCCAGGGAGGCCTTCAAACTAGCTTGAGAAATCAGGAAGTCCAGATGAAAACCAGGGATCCCAGCTTTAGAGGTCATATGCTGCTCAATCAAAGCAGGTTCCAGGTGCAAAGCTCTTGCTATCTCTCCATTGCTGGGAAAGACCATTTCAGGGTTAAAAGGAATTTCTCTCTTGATAGGCAAACCAACCAAAGATGCATATTCTTCTAAGAGAGGTCCCAACTGAAAGTCTTGAAAGGTGAAACACCTCAATGGGGGGTCATAGAACTGGATGTAGGTATGGATCAGGCTCCTCTGAGATGGGTCCATGTCTATAACCAAGTCAAGTATATCCCCATAATGCTCCCTGAACAGAGGTATGTGATCTGGGGTCATCAGGGTTTGGACCCTCCTGATGTCAGACAAGTCTGGTTGGAAGAAATGATAGGTGATATTGCTTTTCTTTGGAGCCATGATGCTGAAGACTGGGTAGAGTGCTGATGACAATGCTGAAGTAGAGAAAACCACTGACTGGCTGGTGCTGAAGCAGACAGCTAAACTGAAGCAGATGCTGGTGAAGATGGGTCAAAGCTGCAGATGGGGTCAAAACCAAAACCTGATGAAAATGGATACCCTGAAAAACAAATAAGCACATGTTAATATGATGCAATGAGGATGTATGCAAATGATATGCAAAGGGTTTGTGACTGATCGGGATCTGGATAAACTGCCTTGGTATAGATCCATGTGTGTTCAAGAATTCCGGATGGAGGTCTATAAATCCAGTAACCAAGGTGGGGGACTCAAATAAAGAGCCACATGTCCAGGGTTTTAGAATCACAAGAACTATCCAACATGGAACATTCTTAACAAAGTCAAAGTAACAGGGTATTCTGAGGTCAAGGTACCTGCAAACCTGTAAACAGCCCAACCCCCTCACAGGTAGTGATCTAGAACAAGGATCCTCAGACTTGGATCAGTTATGAGAAGTGTAAACACTTCTAACCCGTAGGTACAGTGTTTACAATAACCATAACAGTTCCTCCTCTAATTCACCTCAATTTCTGAAGGTCAATACTAAAAGGTCATCCAGACTTAGCAGGCTTCCCAGATCCCCCTAGCACTACAGGAAATCCGTAGCACAGAGTTCTCAAGAAGAAACCCATATCTGAACCGTGTTTCATATTCCCGCACCAGACCGAAATGGAATGGGAAAGAATATGATTCACTCTAGCCTAGGTGTCACTCAGGTCCCAGGTATAGGACCTTAACTCTCAATGGAACACCCACCCACCAAAGAAAAACCAGATCCAGCCAGCACAGTATGACAGTATGATATATAAAAGCAGTAAAGAAAGCAGTAAAGTAACTGTACATAAAGCAATAAACAAAAAATAAATACAAGCACAAACAAGCACATAACACCCCAGTAAACACAAATCAATCAAGCGCTAGGAGGAACCCACGAAAAGAACCAGAAGCCCTGGTTGCAGTATAAGGGTCCCCAGCAGAGTCGCCAAGCTGTCGCTCCCGATAAGTGACGCCAGGGTCAGATAAGGGTACAGACGCGAACGGTCGGCGAAGGGAACAGTGAGAACACACAGCCGTGAACTCACTGGAGAATGAATAGAGTCGCCAGCTAGGCATTTTTATCCCGGAGGAAAGGCAATGCTGCATAGGCCTAGAAAAAGATGGATAAGACGGTTTGCGAACCAGAGAGACTGAGAAAGGGGGTTGGTTACAACCTGGGAAGGTATTAGCACCCAGATTGTCCGTCGTACTCGACGGGATCCACGCTTAAAAGATTTGTGTTTTAGAGGGGTAGTGTCAGTGCAATCTGTGTGTAAAATAGCTGGAAAAGAATGTACAGGTGTCAGTGTAAAGAAATGTGAGGGGTATAAATGTACAGTGTCAATGTAGGAACAAAGATGAGATGCTCATGATAATGAGGCTAAAGAATGAAGCTGGAAAGAGGGGGAATGTACAGAGACTTTTGTTCGATAACCGTTAAGTTATGCCTACGTATCCTCTCGTGCAATGAGGAAGTCAGAACACCGTAGTTCGACCCAAAGAGACTGAAAGGATTGACTGGTGAACTGCTTGCAGTCTATGCTCAAGTGTATGATCTGTCTGGCACAGATGCAAACTGTCTTGCATTAGACGGAAGAAGCAAGTTCTCGGTTGTGAGTGAAGATGATGAGAAAAGAATCCCGAAGGAGACGATTATTGTTTGTTTTTGAGTTTTCAGTCTTTTATTTCTTTTTGGAGTTTGTCATAAGATAATGAGCTTAAACCTAAATCAATGGATTTGGTAAACTCATCACATCATCCCTCTGATTAGGGGTAATGAGAATTACCTTAAGTGTGAAGTCAGATTCTCACACTTAATCACCTTTGATGTAGGGTTAAGATCATTAACCTACTTGTGATTAATTAGATGTTTTTGTGATTTTTGTTTAGTGTTAAGTAATGAGGTTAAGCCATAATCAGGGATTTAACAGGCTCATTACACTATCCTAAAAGAAGGATAATAGATGAGGGTGTTTAAGCTGAGGAAGGATCCTCAGCTTAATCCATGATTAGGGATTAAACTCATGACAAAACAAGCCTTTGATTAAGTGGATTTTATTTAATGGCAAGATGATGAAGTGTTTTTTATGATTTGTAAGACAACTTGAGGGGGACTTGTCCATTAACTTTAGGGTTAGTCCTTCTTAACCAATTAAGGAAGAATTAGAACCCTAATGCAAGGCCCAAGTTACAAGTGTAATGTCTTGATGATTATTAGATGGATTAATTAAGAGAGTTCAACACCTTAAGGGTCCAAGACTTAGGATTAAAGTTATACACTCCATCCTAAAAGAAGGATGCAGGCAGGATCTTAATCACAAAGTCTTAAAGCCTTGAGGGTTTAGTCCCTGATTATGAGGTGAGGAGAGAAGACTCAAAGAGAGACACAAAGGTAAAAACTATGGGGAGACTAATCAAAACCCTAATTCATTATCATGCTTGGTTGGTCCTAATGTTTGTGAGGTTTTCAAGAACAATCTTCTGATGAACCACCAGGAAGCAGATGAACAAGATCAAGAGAAGCAAAGTGACTTGCTTCATTCAAGAAGTCAAGTCACTTGAAGAAAGAAAGTGGGAGGAGGAAGAATGAGCAAGCTCAAACTCAAACACAAATAAGAATGCAGCAATGGATGCAAGAGAGATGAAAAGAAAAGGTATGAGAAGTGAAGGCAAATCCACTTCTCAAGTTACTTACCACCTGCAATGTTAGAAACAAATGCAATACAATGCTAAATGAGATGAAATGATATGATAAGCAAAAACCAGAAGCATGTTGATGATGATGATGATGCTATGGAGTGCTATGAACATGAGACAAGACAATGAGATGTTCATACAAAGTCATGGATGCAAATGATGCAAGTTGAGGAGCATGGACAAACATGAAATGTTATGAAACATACAAGACAAATGACATGGCAAATATGCAATGCAATGATCAAACATGGTTCATACATGTCTTAAGATGTTAAATGAATCATGAGAATGCACAAAATGTAATGGCAAGTCAAGTTATGCAAGGAAATGCAAGAAGGATGCAAATGAAAGCCCAAATTAGGGTTCATGGATCAAACATCAAACACAAACCAAAAACAGAAGCAACCTTAACCTAAAAAATGGAAAATGGTAACCAAAGAAACCCTAGGCCTATAATGAACCACTGCCCAAAGGGGAGCTCTCAACTCTCAACCAAACTCAAGTTATGAATTTTGCAAGTTATTAGGGCTTTTTAGGGTTTGTAACAAAACAAATGCCAATCAATTAGAAAATGCAAGATCAAATCATGGCCTTTTTATCCTTGAAAGTTCATGCTAAATGGAAAACAATGCAAGAAGAATCAATGTCTCAACCTTCACCAATAGGCAGAAATGAATTTTCAAACTTATGAACAAAATAATGCATCAAAAATGATTTAATTCAATGAAAAATTCTTAAAATGCATCAAGATCAAAAAAGAAATTTGGTTTGAAGGTTGGACAATGTTTCTAAATGTCTTAGAACATTTCATGAATTTTTTTGTAATTTTTAAATACCTAAAAGTATTTTTAATTAATTAATTCTCATTAATCAATTAAAAATAATCTTTTAAATATTTAAAAATACTTTTTTAATGATAAAAAATAAAATAAAAATGTTTTTGTGTCATAAAAATTAATAAAACCTTAAAGAAAAAGTTTCATAATTTTTATGATTTTTTAACTATTTTAAATAAATTGTGCAATTTAAATGAAATAAATATGAATAAAAATTAAAAGAAAATGAAAGTAAGCAGGATGAATGGCCAGGATGCGCTCTGGATTCAAAGGCATTGACTGCGCGCCAGAATGAGAGGCCAAGATTGCTTCAGATTAAATTAAATAAAATATGGATTAATTAACCCTAACACGTGGATTAGGGCTAATGGGACAGATCCTGGCCATCAAAAAGGGTGGGAAGTCAACCAGTCAACGCGTATCTACGGCCAGAATTCAAACTTGACTTAATTACGAAATTAGGGCATAAACACTCTCAGGTGGCCGGAGAAGACTTCCGGTCGTCTTCTCCGGCCAGAAGCTCACCTGAAAAATCTCAAAACCTCTCAAAACGTAATATAAATGAAATCTATGAATTGGGAAACGTTTCTAACACCCTCACGAATCAAACCCCTAACTTAAAACTAATTTATATAACCTAAACAAGCTGAATCGAAAGGAACTAGTTCTAGGGTTCGTAAGCTTCAAACACGAATTAAATTCTTAAAACGCAACCATTTCAAAAACCAAAAGCATCAGGATGATCAGTGAATCACATAGAACAAGTTTGGAACAAAAGAAATGATTTCTGGAAAAATTATTTTCGAGCTACCTGAGATTTGGAGCTTTCAGTTTGAGAACTTTCTGGGCTCCTCTTTCAGTGTAACCACTTCTCTTGATTCCCCAAGGATGTTTGAATGCTCAATGAGAGTTTAAGTTTGCTGGATGATGAGTTTCGAAGGCTCCTGCTTCAGTTCAGTCAAAAATGGCCATGGAGTTTCAGGCAGTTTTAGGTTATGAGAAGAGTTTGTTTGTGATCCTGAGGGTTAATGGAGAAGGTCTATGGTGTTTGTTTGGGTGTTTGTGGCTTGTGGGGAGAGATTCGATAGAATCTGCAGCTTGAGGTGAGAGATGGCAGCAGGAGTTTCCGGCTGTTTCAAGCTTGGGCTTTGGGTGCTTTGTGATCTATGAGGCTAGGTGAGAAGAATGGTGAAGTTAGTTTGTGTGTTTTCAGGCTGTGTAGAGAGATTTGATAGAAGTTGCAAAATGGAAGGTTTTCTTGTAAGTGATGAATGTGTGTTTCAGCCCTGCCCCTTGGGTGTTTTTGCTAGCAAATTGATAACATATTTTAATCCAAGTGGCCAGAGGATGTGACTTGTGCAGCTGTGATAGGTAAGTTTGCTTTTGCATAAAAGGTCAACTTTGTGTAAGATAGGGCATGGGCAAGATCTAGGCAAGTACAAGGCATGGCTGGCGCAGCAAAGGTGAGGGAGAGGCCTAGCAAAGCTCAGCAGCCAATGCACCAAGTTGTGAGAAGTGATCATGAGTGTTTTGCAAGTTGGCTAGCTTTGGTTCACATGTGACTTTTTATCCAACCAAGCATGAAACCATGGGCAAACTTAGTCAAATTCTGATTTTATGACTTGAAGAAATGTTTGTGCACTGGTTTTAGAGGAATTAGAAGTCACATAATGCATTAATCCAAGGTTTTGCAAAATTTCCATTTGGTGCAAAACTTGAAAAACAATGATTTTTGCCAACTTTGCATTGCCATAACTTTTGATCCATGAAGAGTTTGATCATGTTCTTGTACTTTTTGAAAAGGGAAAGATGAGATCTACAACTTTCATGACCAAAGTTTTTCCATTTGAAGCCTTTTTGGATCATGAATCAAGGCTTGAAAATTGACCTAAAATGATGCATTCTTGAAAAGTCAACTATGCCCAAAAAGTCAACATTTGCAAAAACCCTAAATTCTTGATTTTTATGAACTTCAACCTTCCTCCATGATCAAATAAAGATCATATACACTCAAAATGATGAAGATCACCCATTGGTTGGGTCATTGGGGGCCTCAGATGCCCTGATTTTGCACTGACTTGTCTGAAAAGTCAACTCTTGATCAGATGCCTTCCCCATGGAATTTCTTCATGAAAATTGATATGCATACTCCCTATACCATATAGAGATCAATGGAAACAAGAATGACCAAAAAATTTGGAGTTATGGCCTCTGAAACCAAAACCCTAATTTTCAGTCAACTGTGCAGTTCATCCTGGCTCTGCATCCACTCAAACCCTAGTTCTTGTGATCCCTCTGCAATTTTGACTTTGTGAGGATGTAACATGATATAAGAACACACATGGACCCCTTTGAGTTGATTAGTGGCCTTTGGAATGGCTCAAGATGCCCTGAGGTTGCTCAGATCACAAACCCTAAGTGCAGATGCCTTAGGAACTATCCAGTGAAACCAAATGAGACATGAGATGATGTGATTGTGTTTATGCATATGAGATGATCACAAGTCATGTGTGAATGGGTGAGGGCAAATTTGGGGTGTTTACACTCATATCTAAGTTGTGTCTTAGGTAGAAATTGCCTTGGGTAGATATTAAGTGAAGGATTAAACTGAGTGGTTTAAGTCTAGAATTAATATTACTTATATTGGATTTCCTTCCTGGCTTGGTAGCCCCCAGATGTAAGTGTGGAGATACACTGAACTGGGTTAACAACTTCCTGTGTTGTTTACTTTACCTGCACTTTAAGTTTTTGTTAATTCTTCAAGTGTTTAAACATCTCATTCGACATCACGTACCTGATCCCATAATTTCAAAAATGATTCCTACAACCACCATTGCACTCGCCTCTCATCCCTGAACAACAATCTAGCATTATTTTTCACTTAGGGTTCTTGAAATGTGCGAATCGAATCAAACAAAAACCAGCCTGAAAACTTCATCTACACATGTAATGTGTCTATCAACTAGCCATATATCATAATGTTTCTAAAAAGCTTTAAACAATAAGAATCAAGCAAAAAGAGAAGAAATCGTGCAATTGAGATTCAAGATGAAACCTGGAAATGCAATGGTTCAGATGTTGAAGAAAACCAGAGAGTTAGTTCCTATTATGCTCCTTGCTTGACCTTGATGTTCAACTGAGTGACATACACCATCACACCACTTGAATCTTCACTGAATTGATGAGAATGCAGAAGTTGTTGATGCTCTTGTTCTTGATCATTTAAACTGGTTCAGCCATGAATGATGATCCAAAGATGATAGTAGTGAAGGATTCATGAAGAAAGCAAAGTAACTGTAACACCCCAAATTTTCCCTCTTCATTTTAAGCATCATAACACATCATATTCATCATGAACATATCATTTTCTTAGCATCCTAGCATGGAAAGATGAGGCATATCATTCTTCATGTCCTAGCATTAGGCATATGATCATCTGTGGAGGTTCTTGAAGCATTTAAAGCTATGACAAGGGTCCTAATGGTTTTGTACAAGTCCTATGAGGGGTCTATATTTCATTTACAAGATCAAGTCCATTCACAAAATCTCATAAGGTTGGAAGATTACCAGGGATTCCAGGATAAGGCAAAGCTCCTAAGCATTGGTCCTAAACTAGGGTTTGAGATTCAAGCATCAAAACTTCACAAATTTGGCCATTTAATTTGGGCAAAGTCTTTTATATGTCAAGAGGATCCTAGGTACCAATTTTCATGAGAAAATTCCTTGTGGAAGTCAAGCATTTCCTCAGTTGCTTGCAGATGAAGTAATTGGTCAACTGTGCCTTTAAAAAGTCAACAGTGTGATTTCAAGGGGTCCAATCCACTTTTTCAATCCAAGGGGTGCCCTTAAAATGTTATAAGAGGGTTGGAAAGTTCAAAGTTCAAGAATCATGAAGATTTGACGGTTTTTGCAAAATTGGTGCAAAGTTGGTTTTGAAGAAATTCCATTTTTGGCAACTTTTGCCCTAAAATTCAAGTGAGCTTAACATGATCAAAAATTCTTCAAATGAACCAAAGTTAAACATGAAAGTTGGATATTATGGTCTCCCATTTTCAAAAAGTACAAGTACTTTTTCATAGCATGTGTGGATTAGGAGATAGGCCCCTCGAAAATTCTTCCAAATTAGGGCAAAATGCAAAAATTCATGCATGCACCAAGGGCCAATTGTCATGAAACTTCATTTTAAGGCTTGGAATGGATCAAGTGAGGTTACTAAGTTACAATACAAGGTATTTGGCATACTTTTCTCAAGAGAAATTCACAAATCCGTGCAAGGCAAGGATGTTGCTTCAAAAATGCAAAAAATGCATATTCATGAGAAAAGTGTGATACCTTAATCTAATGGCCAGAATTTGTTGGATTATAATCGAGGTCTGGATTTAGATTGCACATGGGGCTGAAGGCCAAGGAAAGCATGAGGAGTGCATGCTCTCATCACAAACTTGCAAGAATTGCAAAATCACAATTTCTCCTCATTCCCACGTGCAAATCACACAATTTTTTCAGCATTGGTTCATGACTTGATATAAAAGAAATTAGGGTTTCAGTTTGCAAAAACTCTCTCTCATTCTCTCATTTCAAAGTTCTTTCACAACTTGCAATTTCTCCAAAATCTCTTCACTCACTTGCTCAATCCCAAAACAAATTGTAGATCCTTGATCAGTGCATGCTTAGGATCACAAATATCACCATTATTCAAGCTGTCTCTCAAGATCAACAACCTTGCCATTTCAGGGCAGGTGCTTGCAAAACTCAAGATCCAGCCATATTCAAGGCTTTAGGTGCATTTATTTTGCATCTAGAGTGAATTTGGAGTGATTTCCATCCATCATCTGGTTTTCTAGCAAGCATTTTCAAGCTCTGCAAACTCAGGTATGGCTCTGAATCTTAAGATCTGAAAATGAAATTGGTTGTGCATTTTATGATCCTTAATGTTTGCTGGTTATTCTGCTGCTTGTGGTTTTGAATTTGGTGCAATATTGAGTGAGATATTTGAGTTTCAAGTTTCATGGTCACAATTGTTTCTCTTCGATCCGTAGAATCCTTTGATCCAATGACTTTTTCATGTCCATTTTTGAATTCAGCGTGGTTCAATTAGTAAATCTGGAGTGTCTTGTTTATTTCTTTTAATGTTTGTGCATCTGGTGTAATTTCCGATGCCGGAGCCCTAGCTCCGGTCACCGGAATCTGGGAAAAATGAGATTAGGGTTTTGTAGGTTGAAGACGAGCTCTCAGCCTTTGGATCTGTCCTCCAGCACACCAGATCATGACACGCGTGTTAGTGCCCACCCTCTCAGCCACGTGATTTTATAATTCTATTTTAATTCATAATGTTTCTCATCCCACCATAGCTTGTATGCATCCTCACCTCACAACAAATAGTTTGTCCACGTCAATTAATGAAAGGAGCGTGAGATGCGTCTGTTTCATCTCACGGCCAGTTCTTTTTCCAGATTATTTTCATGAATTTCCACCCAGCCTCTCATAAGCCTGCGCCAACCTAATGGGCTTCATTGACTATTCGCACCCCCCTCCTCAGTGATCCCAATTCCATTTCAATGTGAATCCTTACTATCCACACCTCCCAGCTCTTTCTCCATTTTATTTCTTTTCTTTTTTATTTCTTTTATTTCCTTTTTGGTTTTTAATTTTTAAAAATACTTCTAATTATCAAAAAATTCAAAAATAATTCATGAGTCTTCATTTGAGTTTTATTTAATTTTCCATATTTTCTCATTATCCACGTGTCCATTAATTTCCTATTGCAATTAATTCATTTTAAATCCTTTTTGAGCACCCTGTCTTGTCTAATTTCCCTAGGGTTCATTATTTTGAGTTTTGTGATGGTTCTTTTTTCTCTAGATTACTAAGAGGATGTAGTTCTTGTGTGATTTCCCCCCTGATTTTTTAGAATTTTGTTCATTGGGTATTGGTCCTTTGACTTGTGATGGAAGTTTTTAACCCTAGTGCATGTTTAAGCCTTCTCTTGACTAACTTGGCTTCTGAATTTTTCCCAATCCTTTTAGCACATTGTTATATCATGTTTGAGGATCATTTTTATTAAGTTGTGGAATTTTTAGATTCATTGTTGATTTGATGTGAATTTTTGTTCTTGCCTTGTCCCATTTTGCTTCTTTGTGATCATTAGGTCTCTTATTAGCTTAAAAGGGCACTGGTGCCAACTTCTTCTTCTCATTTGGGGTCCCTTTGGGGTATGGGTTCCATCCTGGTCATAGCTTAGGGTTTGTGTCTTAGAAAATTTTGTGTTTGGCTTATCTTTTGAGTTCATCTTTTCTTATGTTCTTTCACTTCATCTCTTTACTTCTTTCACCTCATATTGTGATTGTTTGATCTTGTATCTCTCTTCTCTTCATCTCTCTTGCTTCTTAAGCATGTCTTTGACTTGTTTTGGTTCTGGTCTTGTGTCTTGAGTCCATGTTTGTGCATTTTTGCTTTGTATCTTTCCTAAGTGTTCATTTGTTTGCCATGTGTTTCATGTTGCATCATATTGTCTTGTATGCTTCTTTCTTCATTCTTGTGACTTGCATATCCATTGAGAATTTGTATATATGACCTCACTTCTTTTTGTATGATGTTGGCATTTCATTTGTTTCATTTTTCTTTGCTTTTGGTGCTTATGTTGCTAACCTTGCAGGGGCTATGGTAAGTGTGAGGTGTGGAATTGAATCCCACATCTCCAAATCTCATCTCTTCTTATTTCTTGCTTGTGGCTAACCCTTTTCTTGTTGGGCTTAGGCCTTACTCATCCCTCTTCCATTCTTCTTCTTATCTTCTTCTTTCTTTATTCTTTAGGATAGAAAACCACACTAACCTTAGGATATCCATGCATGATAACACTTAGGATTCTTTAGTCCCCCCTTAGACTTTTGCCTTTGTGATCCTTTTGGTTCTTCTTCTCTTATCTTCTCAAAATCTCCAAGAAAACACTTAATAAAGTTTGAAGTAATACCTTGAGCAATAGCCTTATCCCATGAGGTACTTGTAGTCTTCCCATCTTGGGATAGTACAAGCTTACCTTGTGATGCACAAGTCTGATCAAGGTATCTTCTTCACAAAGAAAAGCATAAAAAATACTTCTTCACTATAAATACCAAAAACACTTAATAAGTTAATGAGTTAGTAAGATTAGGCCCTAATCTCTGGAACCAAGTTTTGGGGATCTTCTCCTTACTTGAGTATGCTTGTTCTATTATTCCATCTTGGAATGTAGTGACAAGTGCACATTCCATGGAAAAGAGCTTGAGTTCACTTCCTTGTGACACACTCATTGTAAACACCCCAAATTTGCCCTCACCCATTCACACCATGGCTTGTGATCATTTTCATATGCATAAACACAATCATATCATCTCATATCTCATTTTTAATTCACTGCATAGTTTCTAAGTCATCTGCACTTAGGGTTTGTGATCTGAGCAATCCAAGAGCCTCTTGAGCCACCCCAAAGGCCACCAATCACTTCAAAGGGATCCATAAGTGTTCAAGTATCATATTCCATCCTCTCAAAAGTCAAGATTTCAAAAGAATCACAAGAACTGAGGTTTGCATGGAAGAAGAGCCAGGCTAGACTGCACAGTTGACCTAAAATTAGGGTTTTGGTTTCAGAGGCCATAACCCCAAATTTTTTGGTCATTCTTGTTTCCATTGGTCTCTATATGGTATAGGGAGTATGCATATCAATTTTCATGAAGAAATTCCATGGGGAAGTCATCTGATCAAGAGTTGACTTTCTGGACAAGTCAGTGTAAAATCAGGGCATCTGAGGCCCCCAATGACCCAACCAATGGGTGATCTTCATCATTTTGAGTGTATATGATCTTTATTTGATCATGGAAGAGGGTTGAAGTTCACCAAAATCAAGAATTTGGAGTTTTTGCAAATGTTGACTTTTTGGGCATAGTTGACTTTTCAAGAATGCTTCATTTTAGGTCATTTTTCAAGCCTTGATTCTTGGTCCAAAAATGCTTCAAATGGAAAAACTTTGGTCATGAAAGTTGTAGATTACATCTTTCCCTTTTCAAAAAGTACAAGAACATGATCAAATTCTTCTTGGATCAAAAGTTATGGTGTGACAAAGTTGGCAAAAATCATTGATTTTCAAGGCATGCTTCAAATGTGAATTTTGCAAAATCATGAACCAAAGCTGTTTGCAACCTCTAGTTGACATCAAACCATGACACAAACATTCTATAAGCCTTAAAAATCAGAATTGTACCAAAGATCACATGTTTGTAGTTTGTGTAACAAGGCTTTTTCCATGAAATGCAAAAAGGTGCCAACTTGCAAGAACACTCATCACACTTCAACAACTAATTGCCTTGACTGCTGCACCTGCCTAGCATCACACACACATCATGCTGCACCAGCCCCATGCCTTGTACTAAGCCTAGAACCATGTCATGCTTTCCTTACACAAAAATTGACTTTTGGCAAAAGCAAACATCCCAATCACCACAGGCCATGTCACATCCTCTGGCCACTTGGAATTGTTTATTATATCCTTTGGCAAGCCAAACATATGAGGAGGCCAGGCTGAAACACTCTAAAAAGGAACACATACACAAAAACTCACCCTTTGGCAAAACCATTCGAATCTGCCTCCACAAGCTAAAAACATCCAAGTCATTTCCACATATCATCTCACCTGGTCTCATTGAGCAAAAACCACCAAGATTCAAGCCTGAAACCAGCATGGATTGAGCTTCACCATTCTTCACCTCAGCCTGCATTTTTCTTCGAATCACCTTCCATAGCCATCAAGCATCAAAGCTCTCTTCACCAACAAATCAAGCACATCAAAAGGAGTCAAAACCACTCTTCACATTGGTCTGAAGCAGCCTGTACACAAAGCTCATTTCCTGCTACACCAGAACTGGACTTCTCAAAACAGCTTGTTTAAGCTCATTCCAAGCCTTCCATTGGCTTCAGGGGGTTCATAGCAAGCATTCTGCACCAGAGCAAGGTCAGGAGAGCTCAAATCCATAGTTCATCACTTCAGGTAGCTTCAGGTTTACAACTTTTCAGAGCTTGGTTTTTATGTTAAAAATGGATTATGTATGCTTTGCTGGTCATGGGGATGGTTTTAGATTTAAGAATGAGTGAGAGATGAGGATTTACCAGGGCTCTGAAATTTTGCCCATGAAACTTCATGGCTTCGATTCTCTTAGTTTAGGCATGAGAAGTTCTCTTTGAAGGTTGATTCGAGCAAGATTTGAGTGGAGGAACATTTCCCTGGAATTAATTTAGAGATTGGTGGCCTGAATCGTATTCTAGGGTTTGGATACCACCGGAGAAGATGACCGGAGCTCCCCTCCGGTCACCTGAAAGTAATTTTCCCTAATTACAGTCATTAACTTCCATTTGAATTCTGAGCGTAGGATGCCTTTGACCAGTTGACTTCCCGCGTGGATGGAAGGCTCAGATTCATTTGATTAGCCCTAATTCATTTAATTAGTTTAATTAATTCGTATTTAGGTTAATGGGCTCAGATGCAACCCCAGCCGTCCAGATGCGCGCTGGTCAACCAATTCAAACCCAGAGCTCATCCTGGCCCTCCACTCATTTGACTTTCCTTTTATTTAATTTATTTTCATTTTCTTTTTCATTTAACTTGCATAATTTATTTAAAATAGTAAAAAATGTGTAAAAATTATGAAACTTTTTCTCATAAGTTTTATTAATTTTTATGACACAAAAATATTTTTGTTTTTTATTTTTATTATTAAAAAAGTATTTTTAAATATTTAAAAGATTATTTTTAATTGATTAATGGAAATTAATTTATTAAAAATACTTTTAAGTATCTAAAAATCACCAAAAAATTCATGAAATGTTCTAAGACATTTAGAAACATTGTCCAACCTTCAAACCAAATTTCTTTTTGGATCTTGATGCATTTTGAGAATTTTCCATTGAATTAAAATCATTTTTGTGCATTATTTTGATCATAAGTTCAAAAAAATCATTTCTGCCTATCTAGGAAGAGTTGGACATTGATTCTTTTTGCATTGCATTGTGTTTAGCATGTAGTTTTTGAGATTAAATGGCCATGATTTGATTCCTCATTGTCAATTTGTTTGGTATTTCTTTTGTTTAGGAACCCTAAAAACCCTAATAACTTGTAAAAATCATAACTTGAGATGGGTTAAGAGTTGAGACCTCCCCTTTGGACATTGGTTTAGTATAAGATTAGGGGTCTTTTGAGTGGCATTTTCCATTTTTTATCTTAGGGTTTTCTTCTGTTTTTGGTTTTTGTTTGATGTTTGGTTCATGAACCCTAATTTGGGCTTTCATTTGCATCCCTTTTGCATTCTTTTGCATAGCATGACTTGCCATGACATTTCAAGCATCCATGTGATTCATTTAACATCATAAGACATATTGAAAGCATGTTTGATCATTGCATCATGTATTTGCCATGTTGTATGCCATGTGCACTTCATAACTTTTCATGTATGTCCATGGTTCCTAACTTGCTTCATTTGCATTCATAAGCTTGTATGATCATTTCCATGTGTTGCCTCATGTTTGTAGCATCTCATAGCATCATTACCATCATCAACATGCTTCTGGTTTTGTTTATCATCATGTCATCTCATCCCATTTTGCATTGCATTGCATTTCTTTTCTAACTTTTCAGGTGGTAGGTAACTTTGAGAAGTGAATTTGCCTTCACTTCTCATAACTTTTCTTTTCATCTCTCTTGCATCCATTGCTGCATTTTTGTTTATGTTTGAGATTGAGCTTGCTCATTCTTCTTCTTTCCACTTTCTTTCTTCAAGTGACTTGACTTCTTGAATGAAGCAAGTCACTTTGCCTCTCTTGATCCTGTTCATCTGCTTCCTGGTGGTTTCATTGAAGATTGTTCTTGAAAAACCTCACAAACCCTAGGAACAACCAAGCATGACAATGATTAGGGTTTTGATTAGTCTCCCCTCTTAGTTCTACCTTTGTGTCTCTTTTGAGTCTTCTCTTCTCATCTCATAATCAGGGACTAAACCCTAAAGGCTTTAAGGCTTTGTGATTAAGCTTATGCCTGCATCCTTCTCTTAGGATGGAGTGTATAACTTTAATCCTAAGTATTAAACCCTTAATGTGTTTAAATCCTTTAATAAATCCATCTAATAATCATCAATACATCACACTTGTAACTTGGGCCTTGCATTAGGGTTCTAATTCTTCCTTAATTGGTTAAGAAGGACTAACCCTAGTGTTAATGGACAAGTCCCCCTCAAGTAGTCTTACAAACCCTAAAAATCACTTCATCATCATATCATTAACTAAAATCCATCTAATAAAGGCTTGTTTTGTCATGAGCTTAATCCCTAATCATGGATTAAGTTGAGGAGCTTTCCTCAGCTTAAACATTCTCATCTATTATCCTTCTATTAGGATGGTGTAATGAGTCTGTTTAATCCCTGATTATGGCTTAACCTCATTACTCAACACTAAACAAAAACACCAAAAACATCTAAATAATCACAAGTAGGTTAATGATCTTAATCCTACACCAAAGGTGATTAAGTGTGAGAAGCTGACTTCACACTTAAGGTATTCTCATTACCCCTAATCAGAGGGAAGATGTGATGAGTTTACTAAATCCATTGGTTTAGGCTTAAGCTCATTAACTTATGACAAAATTCAAAAAGCAATAAAAGACTGAAAACACAAAAACAAACAATAATCGTCTCCTTCGGGATTCATTTCTCATCACCTTCACTCACAAACGAGGACTTGCTTCTTCCGTCTAATGCAAGACAGTTTGCACCTGAGCCAGACAGGTCATACACTTGAGCATAGGCAAGTAAGCAGTTCACAAGTCAATTCCTCTTTCAGTCTCTTTGGGTCGAACTACGGTGTTCTGACTTCCTCATTGCACGAGAGGATACGTAGGCATAACTTAACGGTTATCGAACAAAAGTCTCTGTACATTCCCCCTTCCAGCATCATTCTCTTAGCCTCATAATCTTGAGCATTTCACCTCTTTCTCTTTTACACTGACACATCATTTATACACTTTACACTTCACTTCTCTTACACTGACACCTGTACATCCTTTTCCAGCTCCTCTATACACAGATTGCACTGACACTACCCCTTTAAAACACAAATCTTTTAAGCGTGGATCCCGTCGAGTACGACGGACAATCTGGGTGCTAATACCTTCCCAGGTTGTAACCAACCCCCTTTCTCAGTCTCTCTGGTTCGCAACCGTCTTATCCATCTTTTTCTAGGTCTATGCAGCATTGCCTTTCCTCCGGGATAAAAATGCCTAGCTGGCGACTCTATTCATCTCCAGTGAGTTCACGGCTGTGTGTTCTCATTGTCCCTCTCGCCGACCGTTCGCGTCTGTACCTTTATCTGGGCCTGGTCCCACTTATCGGGAGCGACAGCTTGGCGACTCTGCTGGGGACTCTTATACTGCAACCAGGGCTTCTGGTTCTTTTTGTTTTATTTTTACTGTTTTATGTACAGTTGCTTTACTGCTTTCTTTATTGCTTTTGTATATATCATACTGTCATGCTGCTGGCTGGATCTGGTCTTTATTTTGGTGGGTGGGTGATTCATTGAGAGTTAAGGTCCTATACCTGGGACCTGAGTAACACCTAGGCTAGAGTGAATCATATTCTTTCCCATTCCATTTCGGTCTGGTGCGGGAATATGAAACACGGTTCAGATGTGGGTTTCTTCTCGAGAACTCTGTGTTGCAGATTTCCTGCAATGCTAGGGCTATCTGGGAAGCCTGCTAAGTCTGGATGACCTTTAGTATTGACCTTCAGAAACTGAGGTGAATTAGAGGAGGAACTTTTATGGTTATTGTAAACACTGTACCTCCGGGTTAGAAGTGTTTACACTTCTCATAACTGATCCAAGTCTGAGGATCCTTGTTCTAGAACACCACCTGTGAGGGGGTTGGGCTGTTTACAGGTTTGCAGGTACCTTGACCTCAGAATACCTTGTTACTTTGATTATTTAAGAATACTCCAATTTGGGACAGTTCTTGTGATTCTAAAACCCTGGACATGTGGCTCTTTATTTGAGTCCCCCACCTTGGTTACTGGATTTATAGACCTCATCTGGAATTCTTGAGCACACTTGGACCTATATCAGAGCATTTTGATCAGATCCAGCTCAGTCACAAACCCTTGCATTTCATTTGCATACATAATCATTGCATCATATTGACATTTTCTTATTTGTTTCAGGGTATCCATCTTCATTTGGTTTTGGTTTTGACCCCATCTTCAGTATTGACCCATCTTCATCAACACCTGCTTCAGTTTAGCTATCTGCTTCAGCTATCACCTGCACCAGCCAATCAGTGGCTCATTACTTCAGCATTATCATCAGCACCTATCTCTACTCAGTCTTCAACATCATGGCTCCTAAAAAGAGCAACATCACCTATCACTTCTTCCAGCCAGAGCTATCAGATATCAGGAGGATTCAGACCCTGATCACTCCAGATCACATACCTTTGTTCAGGGAACATTATGGAGATATACTTGACATGGTTATGGATTTGGACCCATCACAGAGAAGCCTGATCCACACCTACATTCAGTTTTATGATCCCCCACTGAGATGTTTCACTTTCCAAGACTTTCAGTTGGGCCCTCTATTAGAAGAATACTCATCATTGGTTGGTTTGCCTATCAGGGGTGGAATCCCTTTCAACCCTGAGATGGTCTTTCCTAGCAATGGAGAAGTAGCAAAAGTTTTGCATCTGGAACTTGTTCTGAGCAGCATATGACTTCTAAAGCTGGGATCCCTGGCTTTCATCTGGATTTCTTGATCTCTCAAGCTACCCTGAAAGCTTCTTTAGGAGAGTGGAAAGCTGTTTGTGCTCTACTGGCCTTGAGCATATATGGAATTGTATTGTTTGCAGACGAGCCTCGATTCATTAGCAAGAATGCAATCCATCTGTTCATCCTAAAGAACCCAGTGCCCACTTTATTGGGGGACCTCTACTATTCAGTGCATCAGAGAAATGAAAAGCAGAGGGGGAGATTAGTGAGGTGTTGTGCTCCATTGTTCCACACTTGGCTTCTCAGGCATTTGCCCAGGACAGATGCATTTCTAAACCCTCATCAGCAGAGCAACTGGGCTAAGAGACTCACTGCTCTAACCTCAGCAGATATCAGATGGTGCACTCAGAGCACCAAGGGCAGGGATATCATCACCAGCTGTGGGCATTTTCCCAATGTGCCTTTGATAGGAGTTAAGGGTAGTATCAATTACAACCCTCTGCTGTTTAGACGACAACTGGGCTAAGCACTGGTCCACACTCCTAAGGCACAGGACTTGGTGGAGACTCTTTATTGTGAGAACAAGACTAATCTGGCTGTTGTTAGGCAGGCTGCCTGGGCCTGGGATAATGTTCAAACCAAGGGAATAACCATTTTGGGGAAGTGCAGCAATGTGGCATCAGCACAATATTATGAGTGGTCCCGTGCCAGGGCCCAATTCTCTGGGATGCCCTTTACCATAGAAGACATGCCTGAGTCATCTTCAGCACCACCCCTTGCCACTATCAGTTTGGAGGAGTTTGAGAGCTTGAAGGAAAGAAATGAGAAGCTAACCCAGGCTTTGCAGAAGACCCTCCGGGAGAGGAGTGAAGGTATGAGGGAGATTGAGAGGTTGGAGAAGTTGAGAGTAGAGCATCTGATTAAGATTGAGAAGTCTGGGGATTACATTAAAAAGTCAAAGGCTGGAGAACAAATTCTGAAGAATGCTTGCAAAGAAGCCCAGTTCCAGAGAGCAAGAACAGACTTGTATTTGAAGGAGAGTCAAGCCCGGTGGGTCAGGATCACCGAGGCTCGAACCCTGGAGGACAAGAGAGTTCAAGACAAGATGGAGCAACTTGAAGCTAGTGCTAAAGTACAGCAAGAAGCCCTGGCAGCAGCCCAGAGGGAGATATCAGAGCTGAAGATCAAAGAAGGAGTGAAGAGGTCAAAGGACCAAAGTCAGCACAGGAAGCTAACAGCAGCTGTTACGACCCGGAATCTCCTCATCAGGAATCTCACGGAGCGTCCGGCTGATCCTGTGACCGAAGCACTTCTCAAGGAAGTTCGTGAGGATGAGTTTGGTCTTGGTGTTTGACCATTTGTTTGTTGTTGCTTTCATTTCATGTACTTTTATTTTCCTGAAATGTATTTTGACCCCTTAGAGGGCTTGTATTTGTAAACGAACTATGTACCATTTTGTTTTTGTAATATATGTGTTAGTTTGTTCCATCCGAGTTCCGCTTCAAAAGCAGCATCAACAACATCTTCAAGGGTCTGGAAGGGTCAAAACTGAATGCCAAGCCGGATACCTTGAGGACAAATAAGCATACTGCATTGCATGCTAACATTTTTGTTTGTTTTGTAGGTTTTTGTTTTCTTGCCACTAACTCTGTTGTGATGTTCAGGAACTATTGCTAGGCGCCGAGTTTTTCCCCTCAACCGTCCGCACCGTTATCCGACCCGTAGCAACCTTTCGGGCATTCAAATGGATCAGATGCAGCAGGACCTTACTGAGGTCAGAAATCAAATGGCAAATGAAAGGCTAGAGATGAGGAATCAAATGACTCAGTTTATGGAAGTGATGAACAACATGGCTCAGAGCCAGGAAAGATTGAGGGCCATGGTGGAAAGGCAGAATCAAGAAGATCCACATATAGGGACTGCCGGCACCAGCAACAATGAAAGGGTCCAACCTCATGTAAATCCCCCTGTATTTGGACCACACCTCCATCCTGAGGTCAATATTCCTGCAAATGTTCAAGGGACTGCCACTGCAGCCAGGGTACTTCAAGAAGACCCCCAGGAGGATCAATTCACAGTAATGGGTGATGGGGAGGAAGCTTATGATAGAAGGTTGGATGAGATAGCTGAGAAATTGAGGTCTTTAGAATCTCAAAACTCTTTGGGCTTCGACGTCATGGACATGGGCTTGGTAGACGGGGTAAGGATCCCCCATAAGTTCAAGCCTCCTTGCTTTGAAAAATACAACGGGACTTCATGTCCCCGGACTCATTTACAATCATTTCTGGGAAGGCTGAAGGCCTATACTATGGATGAGAAGCTCTGGATGTTCTATTTCGAGGATAGCTTAACTGGAGCGTCAAGAGAATGGTACTCTCACCTGACAAGGGCAACTATTAGATGCTGGAAGGACCTGGCAGAGGCCTTCATCAGACAGTATCAGTACAACTTAGACATGGCACCCAACAGGACCCTCCTAATGGGAATGTCACAGTCTTCAAGGGAGAGTTTCCGAGAATATGCCCAGAGATGGAGGCAATTGGCTGCTGCTGTTCAGCCACCTATGTCTGAAAGGGAAATGGCAGACATGTTTATGAACACCCTTCAGGGAACCTATATTGACAGGCTGGCTGCTTTCTCTTCCACTAGCTTCGCCGATGTTGTCATAGCTGGGGAGAGAATTGAAAGCCTGTTGAAAATGGGCAAGATTTCCGATAATGGTGCCAGCTCGTCCAGTAGTACAAGAAAGCCTTTTGCAGGCCCAAGAAGAACTGGAGAGACCAATGCCATCCACACCAACAGGGGCAGGCCCCAATATGTTCACCGGTCAATAGCAGCAGTCACCATTCCTGCTCCAGCTCATCCTCAGCCAGTCTATCAACCGCCGCAGCAAAACTATCAACAACAACCTCAGTACCATCAGCAAAATCAGTATCCTCCAAGGAATTACAACAACATCAACACCAACAACAACAGTCAACAAAGGCCATTTCAGCAGAGGCCATCTCAAGCTAATAGGGTGATCGATCCGATCCCTATGCCATATGCTACCCTGCTGCCACAACTCCTGAGACTCAACCTAGTTGAGCTAAGGACATTGGCACCTCCGGATCCAAATAGTCTACCCAGGAACTATGACTCCAACGCTAGGTGTGCCTTCCATTCAAACGCACCTGGCCACAGTACAGAAAAGTGCAGAGCCCTGCACATGAAGGTACAGGACCTGGTAGACTCAAAAGCTCTGAATTTCGCACCACCACCCAATGTCAATAAAAACCCAATGCCAAACCACGGTGGTCCTCGAATTAACACTATTGAAGAAGACAAGCCGTCTTATTTAATAACCAGTGTGGGACAGATCAGGACGCCGTTGGTAGAAATCAAGGCTCAACTCCTGGAATGTCAAATGTTCCCGGGGTGTGAGTTGGGTTGTGCTTACTGCAATATCTCGGTAAATGGGTGCGATAATTTTAGGAATGGCATAGATGGCCTCATTCAGAGTGGCCAACTTCAGATCACCACATCATTTCCAACAAATCCACCAATCTCATCAGCAACAATTTCAGAACCTCCTACAACTGCAACAACTATTGTTCCTGACAATTCTTCGGCTTCATCAACGAGTACTTCATCTGTCATTTCAACTGATCAGATATCAATGAATGTTCCTCCTACAACTCCAGCACCACTCCATTATGAAGCTCCTACAACAACAACATCCATCCTTCCACCATTATCTCCTACAACACTAGCAACAAATCATGAAGATGTCTCAACTGTTACCATATTCTATGACCCTGAAAACAACTCTGTCTACAACTTAGAAGGCGCTGCTCCCACCAGGGCACCAGTGACAATTTATTATGATCCGCAGACTATCACAGTTCCTTCGACAGCTGCAGTCGGTCCAGTCACCATCACGGTGCCTGGACCCGTGCCTTATGAAAGCAGCAATGCCATCCCCTGGCATTACGGCTCTGACTTGTACTGCGAAGGACAAAGAATCACTTTTGAATCATCAACCCCTGCACTACAAGTAGACAATGTGGGAGGAGGCGGAGGCTTCACTCGAAGCGGACGTCTTTACGTTCCCCAAATTCCGAGACCCGCTGCCGAAGCAGAAGCTGCTGCCAAGGCGAAAGGGAAGAGCCCTGTGCAGGGAGATCAAGCTGTTAAAGAAGCCTTGAAGACACCATTCGATCAAGAGGTTGATGAGTTCATGCGAATCATCAAAAAGAGTGATTATAAAATAGTGGATCAGCTTCATCAGACGCCCTCCAAGATCTCAATCCTATCATTGCTTATGTGCTCCGAAGCCCATCGGAATGCACTACTCAAAGTCCTTCACGCAGCTTACGTGCCCGAAGAGATCACTGTCAATCAGCTGGAAGCAGTAGTGGGAAATGTTAATGCTAGTCACGGACTAGGGTTCACCAATACTGATTTGACAGCGGAAGGCCGCAACCATAACAAAGCCTTGCACATAACCATGGAATGCAAAGGTGCTGTCCTTTCCCATGTGCTGGTAGACACGGGGTCATCCCTCAATGTCCTACCTAAAAAGGCCCTGGTGAAGCTAGAATATGATGGATTGGCATTGAGACCCAGTAACCTGGTGGTGAGAGCCTTTGATGGTTCAAAAATATCGGTTCTGGGAGAGATCGAATTGCCCATAACGATTGGCCCGCAGACCTTTAAAACTATCTTCTATGTGATGGACATTCAGCCTGCCTACAGCTGTTTGTTGGGTAGGCCATGGATCCACGCTGCTGGCGCCGTGACCTCTACCCTTCACCAGAAGTTAAAATATGAGTGGGAGGGTCAAATCGTTACAATCTGTGGAGAAGAGGATATTTTTGTCAGCCACCTGGCTACCTATAAGTACATTGAGATGGACGGGGAGATCCATGAAACAATGAGCCAGGGGTTTGAAGCCTTGAATGTCAATGAGACATCTGCTGTGCCTGGTACTTCAATATCGTCATACCAACAAGCCCGGAAGGTTGTTGAGGGAGGAAACGCCCAAGGCTGGGGCAAACTGCTATCGGTGGAGAAGAAAGAAGACAAATTTGGGTTGGGTTACAAACCAACTCAACAAGATCAAACAGCGGCTGCGAAAGAGCCCAACTTTGTGAGTGGGGGGATGCTTACCCCTGATGCTATCAACTGTCTGGAAGACGAGCTGGAAGAAGAACGCAACCTGGAAAGCTGGATTCGTCCAAAGATCCCGGGGAGCAGTGTCTCGAACTGGTCTTCCCAGGAAATTATAAGAGTTACTCATGCAGAGTAATTATTATTTCCTGTATTTTTATAAGCATGCATCAAAGTCTTGCATCTTGCCCAAGATGACAAGACTCATTTTGTAATCGGGCCATCTGTACTTTTTGTGCAAACAAGATCAATTAATGAGATATCAGACATCTTTTTGCAAATGAGTCTTTTTTCTTCTCGTTCACTGTTTTTCTTTTTTGTACAAAAAAATAAATGGCAGTGTTTTCAAAATGACAACTTTATTTCACTTTTCTAAAACAAGATTAAAATCAAATCACTAAAATGAACAAACTTAACCCTTGCAGAGAGTGCCTTCCAGACAGCACCGACAACGGCACAGCTATGACTTCGTATGACTTTGACAATCCAATCAATCAAGCTGATGAAGGGGTTGATGAAGAATATGAGCTTCCTGAAGAGCTAGCCAGGTTGCTAAGACAAGAGGAAAAGGTTATTACTCCTCATCAGGAGGAGGTTGAAGTGATCAATCTTGGTACAGATGAAGACGTAAAAGAGATTAAAATCGGGGCTTGCCTGCAAGACTCAGTGAAGAGACAACTGATTGATCTGCTTCAAGAATATGTGGACGTGTTTGCCTGGTCTTACCAAGATATGCCAGGGTTGGATACCGATATTGTTGTGCACAAGTTGCCGCTGAGAGAAGAATGCCCGCCAGTTAAACAGAAGCTGCGCCGTACTCGCCCGGACATGGCAATGAAAATCAAGGAAGAGGTACAAAAGCAATGGGACGCCAGATTCCTTGCTGTAACTAGCTACCCGCCGTGGGTGGCTAATATAGTACCTGTGCCTAAGAAAGACGGAAAAGTAAGAATGTGCGTTGACTACCGGGATCTGAACAGAGCCAGCCCGAAAGATGATTTTCCATTACCTCACATTGACGTGTTGGTAGATAATACGGCTCAGTTCTCGGTATTCTCCTTCATGGACGGATTTTCAAGATACAATCAGATCAAAATGTCACCTGAAGACATGGAGAAGACAACATTCATCACACCCTGGGGCACGTTCTGTTACAAGGTAATGCCATTTGGGCTCAAGAATGCCGGTGCGACGTATCAACGGGCTATGGTAACGTTATTCCACGATATGATTCATAAAGAAATAGAATGTTATGTGGATGACATGATTGCCAAGTCCCTTACTGAAGAAGACCACCTGGTGAATCTGCTGAAACTGTTCAAGCGTCTGAGGAAGTACCAATTGAAGTTGAACCCCAACAAATGCACATTCGGGGTACGATCTGGTAAGTTGCTGGGCTTTATTGTAAGCGAGAAGGGGATTGAAGTTGACCCTGATAAAGTCAAAGCCATCCAAGAGATGCCTGCGCCGAAAACTGAAAAGGAAGTTCGAGGGTTCTTAGGTCGATTGAACTACATCTCGCGGTTCATATCTCACCTTACGGCAACCTGTGAACCCTTGTTCAAATTGTTGAGAAAAGAACAGACGGTCAGGTGGAATGAAGACTGCCAGAAGGCTTTTGACAAGATCAAAGAATACCTGCAAGAACCTCCAATCCTTATGCCTCCAGTTGAAGGAAGACCTCTGATAATGTACTTAACAGTATTAGAAGAGTCAATGGGGTGTGTGCTGGGCCAGCATGACGAGTCTGGTCGAAAAGAGTATGCAATATACTACCTAAGCAAAAAGTTTACCGACTGTGAACAACGTTATTCACTGCTCGAGAAAACTTGTTGTGCTTTAGCGTGGGCTGCTCGCCGACTAAGGCAGTATATGTTGACCCACACTACTTTACTGATTTCAAAGATGGACCCAGTCAAGTATATATTCGAGAAGCCAGCGCTTACCGGACGGGTTGCAAGATGGCAGATGATCCTTACAGAGTATGACATCCAATACACATCTCAGAAAGCCATCAAGGGCAGTGTGTTGTCTGAATATCTTGCTGAGCAACCCATTGATGATTACCAGCCAATGAGATTTGACTTCCCTGATGAAGACATCATGGTCATAAAAGGAAAAGATCATGAAGAGCCTATTCACACTGAAGGGCCCGACCCGGAAGGAGAATGGATTATGATGTTTGATGGGGCTGTTAACATGAATGGTCGTGGTGTTGGTGCAGTACTCATTACACCTAAAGGAGTCCACATGCCTTTCTCGGCAAAACTCACTTTCAACTGCACTAACAACGAAGCTGAATACGAAGCTTGTATTATGGGTCTTGAGGAAGCCATTGGCCTCAGGATCAAGACATTGACCGTGTTCGGAGATTCAGCTTTGGTAATCAATCAAACCAATGGAAAATGGTACACACACCAGGATCATCTGATACCTTACAGGGATTATACAAGAAGGTTACTGACTTTCTTTACAACAGTCAAGCTTGAGTATATCCCTCGGGACGAGAATCAGTTTGCAGATGCTCTTGCTACCATCTCGTCCATGATCAAAGTTCAAGCTGCTAACTTTGTACCTCAGATTTCAGTGTCCAGACTTGATAGACCGGCATATGTGTTCGCAGCAGATGTTATCAAAGATGATAAGCCTTGGTTCCATGACATTAAATGCTTCTTGGAGGATCAAACATACCCACCTGGGGCATCTTCCAATGATAATAAGACTTTAAGAAGGCTTGCTGGGAGTTTCTTTCTAAACACTGATGGATCTTTATACAAAAGGAACTTTGATATGGTACTCCTCAGATGTGTTGACAAGACGGAAGCAGATTTGTTGATGCATGAAGTGCACGAGGGCTCTTTTGGTACTCATGCCGGAGGACATGCAATGGCTAAGAAGTTGTTAAGATCAGGCTATTATTGGATCACAATGGATGCCGACTGTTGTGCCTATGCCAGAAAATGCCACAAATGCCAGATCTATGCAGACAAAGTGCATGTGCCTCCGAATCCTTTGAACATAATGTCTTCACCCTGGCCCTTTGCTATGTGGGGCATTGACATGATTGGCAAGATTGAGCCGACTGCTTCAAATGGCCACAGATTCATCCTGGTCGCCATTGATTATTTCACCAAGTGGGTTGAAGCAGCCTCATACGCGAACGTTACTAGACAAGTGGTAGCCAGATTTCTGAAGAGAGACATCATCTGTCAATATGGAGTGCCCGAGCGGATCATTACTGATAATGGTTCCAATCTAAACAACAAAATGATGGCAGAACTGTGCCGGGACTTCAAGATCCAACACCACAATTCTTCTCCTTACAGGCCAAAAATGAATGGCGTTGTTGAGGCGGCAAACAAGAATATCAAGAAGATTGTGCAGAAGATGGTAGTCACCTACAAAGACTGGCATGAAATGTTACCGTTTGCCTTGCATGGGTACCGCACGTCAATCAGAACATCCACTGGGGCAACACCGTATCAACTTGTGTATGGTATGGAAGCAGTCCTACCAGTTGAAGTTGAATTACCCTCTCTGCGGGTATTAATGGATGTTAAACTGAACGAAGCAGAATGGGTCCGGGCCCGATACGAGCAACTGAGTCTGATTGAAGAGAAGAGACTGTCTGCAATCTGTCATGGGCAGCTATATCAGAAAAGAATGAAGAAGGCCTTCGATCAGAAAGTTAGGCACCGAGAGTACCAAGTAGGAGATCTTGTGCTGAAAAGAATCCTCCCTCCTCATACAGACCACAGGGGCAAGTGGACACCTAATTATGAAGAACCATTTGTGGTAAAGAAATTTTTCTCTGGTGGAGCACTGATGCTCAGCACCATGGATGGTGAAGATTTCCCGTCCCCTGTGAATTCAGATGCAGTTAAAAAATACTTCGCATAAAATGACCCGCTGGACACAAAAACAGAATGTAAGTCCAGGCAAAAATAGGGCATCCCGGCGAGTCAAAAACAGAATAAAAGACTCGGGCAAAAATAAGGGAAAATAAACAAAAATGTACACCCGCTGAGTTGAAAAGCCGCATTGGACAGCTCAGGCAAAAATGGGTATCCCGATGGATTGAAAACCCGGAAGGGCGATCCATGCAAAATAAGGGAATAAGCGAACAACTGCACTCTAAATTCGTCTGTATCACTTACAACTTGGAAAGCTTCAACAGAATCAAGCTTCAATCAGAATCAGCCTTCTTCAGAAAGCAAGACGAGAAGAACGTCATTGTCATACGAGTCATAGCAGAAGAGGAAGCTCCTTAAAGCGTCATCAACACTGCCAACATTTTGTTTCTCAATTTGTAACAATCTCCTCATTTCAGGGGATGTGTTCCTTTGACTGTATCTCGCCAATTCAGGGCATATGAATTAATAAAATCAGATTTTCAGTCATGTCTCATTTTGTACATTTTATTTGCAAAAATGTCTGATGTCTTAAAGAAAAAACTGATTGCATAAGAATACAGATGCTTATCTTCAAATAAAAACATGCTTGCAGGAAATATACTTACTCTCAGAAGTATCTAAACTCCTATGACGGAATCCAGTAAAGGATACCTCGGGATTATCTTGTGCGTTTCTCTATCTTTTTCAGGATTGCAGGTATCCAGAACGCAACTAGGGGCATGAAAACTTTATCCCAGCAAGCTGGAAAATCAACACTCAATTTTAGCACCCGAAGTACTCTCTCCCCAGCTGAGTTACCTCTCATGACTTCCCTGGTTGGGTTGCCACTTGTTGCTTGTCCCCATCAGAATGGGCAGGTATCACAGAAGATGCCCATATCCCCGGCTGAGTCAAGAAGCTACCGTAACAGAACTTCTAGGGAGGTTTTTCAGTGATTCCTCTTTCTTTTCTCCCCAGCCGAGTTGTCTTCTCGCCCTCGGTCGAGAGCAAAAGTCAAAGAACCATCTCCCCACAGAGTTCCAGCCTCTATCCAGAAGAGCAATGCATGGAGATCACAACAGAGTGAAGAAGGCTTCTGCAAACCCCAGCTGGGTCTCTCATTTAGGTCTATCAATGACCCACATCCTCAGGCAGATATCATCTCATCAGATCTACCAGTGATCTTATCCCCAGCTGGGATGTCCACTTCATACAGATCGATCAAAGATCTTCGCAGCAACGGGACCCGGGTCCCGGTTTGGTATCTTTGCACAATCATAGCATTCGCATCATATTCACCCCCAAAGCGCAGCATTCCGTTTTAACACGGAGCATTGCGGCAAAAATCAAACACATAGCATAATCATAAGCCATGTTTTGAACCAACACTTGTGAATAATGACAGTTCATCAACGTACAGAAAAATCCCCATCAGAGTCCCCAGCAAGAGCAGCTGCCTCACAATTCACAAACACCAGTATATACTCATTTTAACACCCTTCCGTGTCATCACTCCCCAATAAAGTCACCTGAACACTCTTTACAAACAACACCACCCGTATTACAGATACGTCCTGACACCCGTCCGTGTCATACCCCAGCAGAAAGCCAAAGACATCCTCTTTGCACTCACATTTACCTGTATACACTTTCTTGACACCCGTCCGTGTCATATCCCCAGCACGGTCACCTACACTTTGTATATCAGATACTTGTTCATATTACACTTTTCTCCTTTTGACACTCGTCCGTGTCACCTTCCCCAGCAGATAAACACTCATCTATACACTCATACAGATACTCGTCCGTATTTTGAATACACTTTTTATATCCTCACAGATTCAACACTAGTCCTTGTTCTTTGTTAACTAGTTGGTACTCGTCCGTATCATCATCTCAGAACATGCGTCAAGCGTTTGTTTCTACATGGTACTCGTCCGCATCATAAGTCTTAAGGATGCTCGTCCGCATCTTTAATCCATACACTGTGTCAAACACTTTTGTCTTTTTGAATATAGATACTCGCCTGTGTCTACTATTCCCCAGAAGAATCCTCTCAGATTCAACACTCGTCCGTGTTCTCTGTTAACCGGTTGATACTCGTCCGTATCATCATCTTTGAACACGCATCGGTATTTGTTTCTACCCGATACTCGTCCGTATCGTAGTCTTAGGGATGTTCGTCCGCATCTCTAATCTAACACAATACCAAACACTTATACCTTTTGTTTCTTGGATATAAACACTCGTCCGTGTTTACTACTCCCCAATAGATCGCCAACAAAGCATTTCATTTTCTTTTTATCTGACACTCGTCCTGTGTCATGATAAACTCTGAGAGCAGCCGTACCCTGCTAGGTGGTCGTCCTCCACCTCTTGATGGTCGTCCTCCATCATGCTCACCCGATGGCCGTCCCCATCGTCGATATTTAGCAGCCGTCCCCTGCTAGGTGGTCGTCCTCCACCTTTTGATGATCGTCCTTCATCATTTTATCCAATGGCCGTCCCCATTGTTGATTTTGGTTATCTGGCATTCGTCCTATGTCATGATAAACCCTGAGAGCAGCCGTCCCCTGCTAGGTGGTCGTCCTCCAGCTCTTGATGGTCGTCCTCCATCATGCTCGTCCGATGGCCGTCCCCATCATATTTCTTTTATTTCCAACAGAGCAGCCGTACCCTGCTAGGTGATCGTCCTTCACCTTTGATGGCCGTACCCCATCATCTGTTTATTTCATTTATTCTTTAACCCGATGGTCGTCCCCGTCGTGGTCCCTTTTCCTTCTCTTTTAGCCCGATGGCCGCCCCCATCGTCGGTTACTTTACCTTGGTGAACTTGACGGCCGTCCCCGTCATGTTTCATTAATCCCCAGAGAATTTTACAGCTTTATCCTGATGGCCGTCCCCATCATAATTTCATTTTCCCCAGCTAGTCGGCCGTCCCCGTCTTAGCTTTACCTTTTATCCCCAGCATGTCGGCCGTCCCCGTCATTGCTCTATCACCCATTTTACAACATACTTTATTTTCCTTTTACAATCTATATCCCTTTTCTTCTTCATTCTGTGAGTGCAAATTTTGGACTGTCTTTGGTATTCAACCACAAGTTATCTTGTTTGCCCGTTAAGCCGTCGCTTACATCCTGCACAGCTAACTCATGTTTGAATAGGGGCAGCTGTAAACACCCCAAATTTGCCCTCACCCATTCACACCATGGCTTGTGATCATTTTCATATGCATAAACACAATCATATCATCTCATATCTCATTTTTAATTCACTGCATAGTTTCTAAGTCATCTGCACTTAGGGTTTGTGATCTGAGCAATCCAAGAGCCTCTTGAGCCACCCCAAAGGCCACCAATCACTTCAAAGGGATCCATAAGTGTTCAAGTATCATATTCCATCCTCTCAAAAGTCAAGATTTCAAAAGAATCACAAGAACTGAGGTTTGCATGGAAGCAGAGCCAGGCTAGACTGCACAGTTGACCTAAAATTAAGGTTTTGGTTTCAGAGGCCATAACCCCAAATTTTTTGGTCATTCTTGTTTCCATTGGTCTCTATATGGTATAGGGAGTATGCATATCAATTTTCATGAAGAAATTCCATGGGGAAGTCATCTGATCAAGAGTTGACTTTCTGGACAAGTCAGTGTAAAATCAGGGCATCTGAGGCCCCCAATGACCCAACCAATGGGTGATCTTCATAATTTTGAGTGTATATGATCTTTATTTGATCATGTAAGAGGGTTGAAGTTCACCAAAATCAAGAATTTGGAGTTTTTGCAAATGTTGACTTTTTGGGCATAGTTGACTTTTCAAGAATGCTTCATTTTAGGTCATTTTTCAAGCCTTGATTCTTGGTCCAAAAATGCTTCAAATGGAAAAACTTTGGTCATGAAAGTTGTAGATTACATCTTTCCCTTTTCAAAAAGTACAAGAACATGATCAAATTCTTCTTGGATCAAAAGTTATGGTGTGACAAAGTTGGCAAAAATCATTGATTTTCAAGGCATGCTTCAAATGTGAATTTTGCAAAATCATGAACCAAAGCTGTTTGCAACCTCTAGTTGACATCAAACCATGACACAAACATTCTATAAGCCTTAAAAATCAGAATTGGACCAAAGATCACATGTTTGTAGTTTGTGTAACAAGGCTTTTTCCATGAAATGCAAAAAGGTGCCAACTTGCAAGAACACTCATCACACTTCAACAACTAATTGCCTTGACTGCTGCACCTGCCTAGCATCACACACACATCATGCTGCACCAGCCCCATGCCTTGTACTAAGCCTAGAACCAAGCCATGCTTTCCTTACACAAAAATTGACTTTTGGCAAAAGCAAACATCCCAATCACCACAGGCCATGTCACATCCTCTGGCCACTTGGAATTGTTTATTATATCCTTTGGCAAGCCAAACATATGAGGAGGCCAGGCTGAAACACTCTAAAAAGGAACACATACACAAAAACTCACCCTTTGGCAAAACCATTCGAATCTGCCTCCACAAGCTAAAAACATCCAAGTCATTTCCACATATCATCTCACCTGGTCTCATTGAGCAAAAACCACCAAGATTCAAGCCTGAAACCAGCATGGATTGAGCTTCACCATTCTTCACCTCAACCTGCATTTTTCTTCGAATCACCTTCCATAGCCATCAAGCATCAAAGCTCTCTTCACCAACAAATCAAGCACATCAAAAGGAGTCAAAACCACTCTTCACATTGGTCTGAAGCAGCCTGTACACAAAGCTCATTTCCTGCTACACCAGAACTGGACTTCTCAAAACAGCTTGTTTAAGCTCATTCCAAGCCTTCCATTGGCTTCAGGGGGTTCATAGCAAGCATTCTGCACCAGAGCAAGGTCAGGAGAGCTCAAATCCATAGTTCATCACTTCAGGTAGCTTCAGGTTTACAACTTTTCAGAGCTTGGTTTTTATGTTAAAAATGGATTATGTATGCTTTGCTGGTCATGGGGATGGTTTTAGATTTAAGAATGAGTGAGAGATGAGGATTTACCAGGGCTCTGAAATTTTGCCCGTGAAACTTCATGGCTTCGATTCTCTTAGTTTAGGCATGAGAAGTTCTCTTTGAAGGTTGATTCGAGCAAGATTTGAGTGGAGGAACATTTCCCTGGAATTAATTTAGAGATTGGTGGCCTGAATCGTATTCTAGGGTTTGGATACCACCGGAGAAGATGACCGGAGCTCCCCTCCGGTCACCTGAAAGTAATTTGCCCTAATTACAGTCATTAACTCCTATTTGAATTCTGAGCGTAGGATGCCTTTGACCAGTTGACTTCCCGCGTGGATGGAAGGCTCAGATACATTTGATTAGCCCTAATTCATTTAATTAGTTTAATTAATTCGTATTTAGGTTAATGGGCTCAGATGCAACCCCAGTCGTCCAGATGCGCGCTGGTCAACCAATTCAAACCCAGAGCTCATCCTGGCCCTCCACTCATTTGACTTTCCTTTTATTTAATTTATTTTCATTTTCTTTTTCATTTAACTTGCATAATTTATTTAAAATAGTAAAAAATGTGTAAAAATTATGAAACTTTTTCTCATAAGTTTTATTAATTTTTATGACACAAAAATATTTTTGTTTTTTATTTTTATCATTAAAAAAGTATTTTTAAATATTTAAAAGATTATTTTTAATTGATTAATGGAAATTAATTTATTAAAAATACTTTTAAGTATCTAAAAATCACCAAAAAATTCATGAAATGTTCTAAGACATTTAGAAACATTGTCCAACCTTCAAACCAAATTTCTTTTTGGATCTTGATGCATTTTGAGAATTTTCCGTTGAATTAAAATCATTTTTGTGCATTATTTTGATCATAAGTTCAAAAAAATCATTTCTGCCTATCTAGGAAGAGTTGGACATTGATTCTTTTTGCATTGAATTGTGTTTAGCATGTAGTTTTTGAGATTAAATGGCCATGATTTGATTCCTCATTGTCAATTTGTTTGGTATTTCTTTTGTTTAGGAACCCTAAAAACCCTAATAACTTGTAAAAATCATAACTTGAGATGGGTTAAGAGTTGAGACCTCCCCTTTGGACATTGGTTTAGTATAAGATTAGGGGTCTTTTGAGTGGCATTTTCCATTTTTTATCTTAGGGTTTGCTTCTGTTTTTGGTTTTTGTTTGATGTTTGGTTCATGAACCCTAATTTGGGCTTTCATTTGCATCCCTTTTGCATTCTTTTGCATAGCATGACTTGCCATGACATTTCAAGCATCCATGTGATTCATTTAACATCATAAGACATATTGAAAGCATGTTTGATCATTGCATCATGTATTTGCCATGTTGTATGCCATGTGCACTTCATAACTTTTCATGTATGTCCATGGTTCCTAACTTGCTTCATTTGCATTCATAAGCTTGTATGATCATTTCCATGTGTTGCCTCATGTTTGTAGCATCTCATAGCATCATTACCATCATCAACATGCTTCTGGTTTTGTTTATCATCATGTCATCTCATCCCATTTTGCATTGCATTGCATTTCTTTTCTAACTTTTCAGGTGGTAGGTAACTTTGAGAAGTGAATTTGCCTTCACTTCTCATAACTTTTCTTTTCATCTCTCTTGCATCCATTGCTGCATTTTTGTTTATGTTTGAGATTGAGCTTGCTCATTCTTCTTCTTTCCACTTTCTTTCTTCAAGTGACTTGACTTCTTGAATGAAGCAAGTCACTTTGCCTCTCTTGATCCTGTTCATCTGCTTCCTGGTGGTTTCATTGAAGATTGTTCTTGAAAAACCTCACAAACCCTAGGAACAACCAAGCATGACAATGATTAAGGTTTTGATTAGTCTCCCCTCTTAGTTCTACCTTTGTGTCTCTTTTGAGTCTTCTCTTCTCATCTCATAATCAGGGACTAAACCCTAAAGGCTTTAAGGCTTTGTGATTAAGCTTATGCCTGCATCCTTCTCTTAGGATGGAGTGTATAACTTTAATCCTAAGTGTTAAACCCTTAATGTGTTTAAATCCTTTAATCAATCCATCTAATAATCATCAAGACATCACACTTGTAACTTGGGCCTTGCATTAGGGTTCTAATTCTTCCTTAATTGGTTAAGAAGGACTAACCCTAGTGTTAATGGACAAGTCCCCCTCAAGTCGTCTTAAAAACCCTAAAAATCACTTCATCATCATATCATTAACTAAAATCCATCTAATAAAGGCTTGTTTTGTCATGAGCTTAATCCCTAATCATGGATTAAGTTGAGGAGCTTTCCTCAGCTTAAACATTCTCATCTATTATCCTTCTATTAGGATGGTGTAATGAGTCTGTTTAATCCCTGATTATGGCTTAACCTCATTACTCAACACTAAGCAAAAACACCAAAAACATCTAAATAATCACAAGTAGGTTAATGATCTTAATCCTACACCAAAGGTGATTAAGTGTGAGAAGCTGACTTCACACTTAAGGTATTCTCATTACCCCTAATCAGAGGGAAGATGTGATGAGTTTACTAAATCCATTGGTTTAGGCTTAAGCTCATTAACTTATGACAAAATTCAAAAAGCAATAAAAGACTGAAAACACAAAAACAAACAATAATCGTCTCCTTCGGGATTCTTTTCTCATCACCTTCACTCACAAACGAGGACTTGCTTCTTCCGTCTTATGCAAGACAGTTTGCACCTGAGCTAGACAGGTCATACACTTGAGCATAGGCAAGTAAGCAGTTCACAAGTCAATTCCTCTTTCAGTCTCTTTGGGTCGAACTACGGTGTTCTGACTTCCTCATTGCACGAGAGGATACGTAGGCATAACTTAACGGTTATCGAACAAAAGTCTCTGTACATTACCCCTTCCAGCATCATTCTCTTAGCCTCATAATCTTGAGCATTTCACCTCTTTCTCTTTTACACTGACACATCATTTATACACTTTACACTTCACTTCTCTTACACTGACACCTGTACATCCTTTTCCAGCTCCTCTATACACAGATTGCACTGACACTACCCCTTTAAAACACAAATCTTTTAAGCGTGGATCCCGTCGAGTACGACGGACAATCTGGGTGCTAATACCTTCCCAGGTTGTAACCAACCCCCTTTCTCAGTCTCTCTGGTTCGCAACCGTCTTATCCATCTTTTTCTAGGTCTATGCAGCATTGCCTTTCCTCCGGGATAAAAATGCCTAGCTGGCGACTCTATTCATCTCCAGTGAGTTCACGGCTGTGTGTTCTCATTGTCCCTCTCGCCGACCGTTCGCGTCTGTACCTTTATCTGGGCCTGGTCCCACTTATCGGGAGCGACACTCATAAAAGCTTCTAACAAACACAAACAAACAATAAGTTTCTTTCCTTCGGGAATTCTTTTCTCATCTCCTTCGCTCCGTACGCGAATTTGCTCCTACTTGTCGTTTTGCAAGACGATTACGCACTCGTCGTCCGAGTCTGCAACACCTGAGCAATGACATAGGCAGTTCAAGCCTTAATTCACAAGCAATTTCCTTGCCACCCCTAGTTAGGGGAACTACGGCGTCTCTGATCCTCATTGTCCTGATGAGGTACGTAGGCAGCGGGGTAGGGCCCGTTCGAGCACAATCTTTAGTTTCCCTACATTTTTCTCCTTGTTTTCTTTTCTAGTTTCTTTCTCAGTTTCTTTTCCAGTTCATTCATTTTCTTTAGTAGCAGCTTTCATACCCTCACCCTTTGAAACAGTTTCTTTGCAAGCGTGGATCCCGTCGGGTACGGTGGATGATCTGGGTGCTAATACCTTCCTAGGTCGTAACCGACTCCCGAACTCAGTCTCTTTGGTTCGCAGGACCCGTGTCCTTCCTTTTCTTTTCTTCTGGTCTGTGCAGCATTACCATTCCCGTTCTTTCGAGATAAAAATGCCTGACTGGCGACTCTATTCTTTTCCGCGCCACTTTCGCGTTTGTACCAGGATGGAAATCCGGGGAGCGACAGCTGGCGAATCTGCTGGGGAAGGAACCCAGAATCTCTGGTTCCCCTGTGAGTCTCTCCTAGAGCTTGTTTGTTTCTGTTTCATTGGGTGATGTTTGTTTGCTGTGGCTTGTTGTATTTTACTGTTGTTGTTTACAGCTTTATTTACAACTTTATTTACAGTTTTCAGTATTTATTTTATGCATCATATATATACTGGACTGTCTGGATTGGTTTTCTGTTTGGTGGGATGGGTGATACTGTTTCTGAGAGATGAGCTCATTACCACGGCTCGAGTGCACCTTAGGACTTAGAGTGGTTCCACTTTGGCCTCATGAGATCTTGTCATGGGGGTAGTAGTGAGTTCCACGCCCAAACTTGCGACCGTCTTGGAAATGTCTTGATTTGAGGATCTTCCTCTCTCATTTCATAACCTTGACAGTTATGTGCAGCTGGGGACCGATCATTGAGAACCTTGTGGAAACATCCCTCTTTAGTGATGACAGTGGCATACCACATTGTGTGGTAAACCCATTCGCATCCGAGGGCCCACCTGGGACTTACATAGGATGACCTTGTTTCCCGGACTCAGCTGAGGCCTCCCTGTGTAGTATATAATGCCTAACCGATTCCTTGATTTGGTCATGAGCCATTTCTCGGAGATGGTGAAAGTATTATTTCTATTCGGCTTTGAGAGTCCGTGATGTTTGACCCGGAGCCTACCAGTGAGATTGGGAGGGGTTTATAGGTTTGCAGGAACCCTTGGCCTCTACATACACTCATTATTCAGTGGTCCTTATTATGATTTCTGGTCCTATGGTCCTATGGTTCTGGTGTTCTGGTTTTCTTGGTACTGTGGTTCTGAGATCTTCTATCAGAGAGTTGTGATTATCAGAGAGTTGTGACTCAGAGGACTTTGGTTTGCAGTATTCAGAGGGTCCTTGTGTTCAGTGATCCAGTATCCAGATGGTCCCAGTTGATCATATGCCTGCATTGCATTTGCATTTGCATCATCCTTGCATTAACTGTTTATGTTTCCATTTTTCAGGTCATTGTTCATATTCAGCTCCCAGTTCTGGTAAATCTTATCTCCAGATGGCAGAAATCAGAAGAGTTACAAGGAAAAAGAATGTTCACTATACTTTTCTTCAACCTGAAGTCAGAAGTGTTCAGAAGTTAGCAAGTCTGATGAATGACCAAGTCTTGGGCAATTTCAGGAAAAGATATGGCCAGATATTGAAGTTTGTGGACAAGCCCACTGCAGACCAGAAGGACAAATTGCATACCTTGTTGCAGTTTTATGATCCTCTGTTGCGTTGCTTTGTGTTTCCAGATTACCTCTAAGCTCCCACATTGGAAGAGATTGCCAGCATTCTGAATGTTCCAGTCAGAGAGACCTTGCCATTCTATGGGTCTGAGGTGGTGCTTAAAGAAGAAGACATAGCCAAAGTTTGTCATTTGCCAGCTGCTACAGTCAAGAAGGCTCTGAAAGATAGTGAAGGCAAAGGACTCCCTTGGAGTGTGCTCATACCATAGGCTAAGAGATATGCTAAAGAGGGTAGTTGGGGTGACTTTGGTGATGTGCTTGCTTTGATGGTGTATGGGTCTAGCTTGTTCCCTGGAGAGAAGGAGTTTGTAAGCTTGAAAGTGATCTCTATCTTCGCCAAAGGCAATCCTGTGCCAACTCTCTTGGGTGACTTCTATTACAGTGTGCATTACAGGAACGAGAAAGGTAAGGGTGGACCAGTAGTCTGCTGTGCTTCTTTGTTTGCTGAGTGGTTTGCTAGACAATTGCCCAAGTCAGGTGCCTTCAAGGAAATGAGGGATGAGTGGAGATGGTCTATAAGGTTGATGGGGCTAACTGCTGAATATATTGCATGGGGATATGACAGAGATCTGCTAGGGAAAGAATTGATGGTCAGTTGTGGAAGGTTTGCTGGAGTGCCTTTGCTGGGAAGGAAAGGTGTGATCAGTTATTATCCAACATTAGCCAGGAAGCAGTTTGGCTATCCTTTGAAAGATCCTCCACAGATGGAAGAGTTTGCTGAGTCTTTGTATTTTCCTGTGGAAGGAAACAAGGAGTTAGTTTTGCAAGCCTCCCAAGCTTGGGCTCACAGGATAAGGAAGGGTAAGAAAGACTTTGGAAGAGTAGATCCCAAGACGTATCCACCTTTTGCTGCATGGTTGCAAAAACATGTTGAAGAAGTTCTCATGCCTTTCTCAGTAGAAGCTCCACTTTATCCCAATGAAGTTCCAAGCCAGAGTACTGTCTCCCTTGAAGAGTACAAGAAGTTGGAAGCTCAGCTGCATGAAGTTAGAGTGGAGAATGCTGAAATGGTAAGCCTGTACCATCTTGCCAACAGGGCCAAGAACGAAGCTGAAGGCAAGCTGCAGAAGATCCAAGCCTCCTTGGAAGCTAAAGAGAAAGACTTTGCTGGAATAGAAGCCCACTTTCACAGGTTGGGTCTGATGGAGGCAAAAAGAGAAGCTGAACACAAAAAGACTTCGAAGAGTCTCAAGGAAGCTCTCCAATCCATTGTTTGGTTGCAAGGCCAAAGGGAGGAAGAGCAAAAGAAATTCAGAGAGAAAGAAGAGTTCTTTGAGGTGCAAATGGCCTTCAAGAAGGAAGAGGTGGAGCAAGTCCACAACATTCGGAAAGGAAAAGACTCAGCAGTTAGCACAAAGCCAGTTAGCCTTGGAGGAAGCACGGAAAGAGATTGAAGAGCTCAAGCTGAGAGCGGGTGTCAAGAAGAGTAGAGCAGAGGTGGCAGAGCCAGGGTCCTTAGTTTTGTTTATTTTTGTTCAGACTACCTACAGACCTGTTGTAGGAGTCTTGCTTTGTTTTGTCTTTTATTCATGTAATGGCTTGTAACCCTTCGGGGAATATTTCTGTTTGTGCTTTGACTTTTGGCCGGTAGTGGTTTGTCCATGATATACAATGTTAATGTGCAAATTATCTTTTCTGAATATGCAAGACTCGTTTGTCTGATACTGCTAATATCTGAACATCCTTCAAAGAGAAAGTTTGAAAGTTAATACTCAAAGTGGCTGTCTGGAGTAGATGCCAGAACTGGGGCATGCAAATGCTTAAAACTTGGGAACATGAGCAGTTACATTGCATTGCATATGACGTGTTTGTTTGTTTTGAAGGTAGTGCTTCATTTTCTAATGTCTTTTGTGTTTCAGGCACTATAGCTCCCAGGAAAGTTCGAGAATAGCCAGTCGCACACAGATATCCAACAAAGGTCAATAGAGAGAGAGTCATGGATCAAATGCAAGCTGACTTAGCTGACTTGAGGCTGAGGATGGACAATTTTATGACCTTGATGGCAGGCATGGGTCAGAATCAAGAACGTCTGCGGGAGATGATAGAAAATGGTCAAGCCAGAAACAATGGTGCTGCTGAGGGAGGTAATCGTAACGTGCGGGCGCACGTCAGGTTGAAGCCTATATAACACAGCCAGGGGTTACCATAATCAATGATGGGCTGAACAATATACAAATGGACGGACAAGATGAACAGTTCACGTTGTTGGACGAGACTGAAGGTCAGGGGGCTGAGATGAACCGGAAGTTTGAGGAAATGGCAGAACAAATCAGAGCTATTCAATCCCAGAGTTCTTTGGGATTTGACATTACTGACTTGGGCTTGGTTCCAGGGGTTAGAATCCCTTACAAGTTCAAGGTTCCAACTTTTGAGAAATACAATGGCACGGCGTGTCCCAAGACTCATCTTCAGTCCTTTGTAGGAAGGATTGCTGCTCACACCGATGATGAAAAGCTATGGATGTACTATTTCTAGGACAACCTGGTTGGGGCTTCCCTGGAATGGTATATGAAGCTAAGCAGAGTCAATATCAAGAGCTGGAAGGACCTGGTAGAAGCTTTTGTGAAGCAATACCAGTATAATTTGGACATGGCTCCAAATCACACTCAATTGCAACACATGTCTCAAACTGCTAAGGAGGGATTCAAAGAATATGCTCAGAGGTGGCGTCAGCTTGCTGCCAGAGTGCAACCACCACTGCTTGAGAATGAGATGGCCGATATGTTTTTGGGGACATTGCAAGGTGTGTTTATCGAAATATTGGCGTCTTGTTCTGCTACCAAGTTCAACGACATAGTAATTGCTGGAGAGAGGGTTGAGACCTTGCTGAAAATGGGAAAGATTCAAGATACAAGTGCAAACAGCTCGAATGGAGCAAGAAAAGCTTTCAGCGGACCTCCTAGAAGGAGGGAGGGTGAGACCAATGCTGTGTTTGGCCGAGGACGGAGCCGAGGGTATAGAAGACCATATGAGCATGTGTCAGCAGTCACAATTCCTTCTAGCCCTATGCAGCAGGTGCAACCATAACAGCAACAACAACAGCCACAAGGTAACAACTATCAACAAAGACCTTATCAGCTAAGGCAAACTCGCCCGGCTAATAGGGTGCTCGAGGAAATCCCCATGACATATGCTGCTTTGCTACCAAGATTGCTTGACCTGAATCTGATTCAATTGAGAACCTTGGCACCACCACCACCTGGAGAGCTTCCAGTTGGGTACGATGTCAATGCCAGATGCGCTTTCCATTCAGGGTCACCCGGGCACTCAACTGAGAAGTGCAGGGAGCTACAGCACAAGGTTCAAGATCTGATAGACTCCAAGGCGATTAATTTCGCACCACTGCCAAATGTTACTTCGAATCCTATTCCGAATCACGGAAGGGCTAGAATCAATGTTGTTGAGGGTGGTGAGAAGTTAAGTCTTACCTTGAGTATAGAAGAATTGAAGACTCCGTTGTTGGTAGTGAATGAGAGATTGTTGAAAGGTCAGGTGTTTCCAGGATGCAGTTCTGATTGTGCAAGATGTCTAAATTCATAGAATTGGTGTGAGAATCTGAAGATGGGATTGCAGAGTTTGATTGATGAAGGATCCTTGCAGTTTAACAAGGTTGATAATGAAGTTGATGATGTGTCCACCATAACCATATTCTATGATGAAGCTGAGATGCCTGCCAGAAGAGAGATGGTGACCATTTATGCTCCTGAGGTCAGTCATGTGACTATCACAATACCTGTGCCTGTTCCTTATACAGACGATAGATCCATTCCATGACATTATGGCTCAGAGGTATACGTGTCTGGACAAAAAGTTAAGAGCAAGTCTGTTGCTGTTGACCCGACTGTAGTGAATGTCGGAGGAGTTGGAGGCTTTACAAGAAGTGGTCATTTATTTGCTCCCCCAGTTCTGAGAGGGGATCCTGAGGCTGAGGCTTCGGCAAAGGCTAAAAGGTAAGCAAGCTGTGACTGATGAGACAACAACTCCTGCTGATGTACAGGGAACCTTCGAGAAGGAGGTCGAGAAATTCATGCGCATAATCATAAAGAGTGATTATAAGGTGGTCGAACAGTTGAACCAGACACCTTCCAAGATATCCATTCTATCCTTGCTGATGTGCTCTCCCGTACATAGAGAGGCCTTGTTGAAAGTGTTGCAAATGGCCTATGTTCCTCAAGAAATAACTGTAAATCAACTTGAAGCTGTAGTGGGCAGCGTGAATGCAAGCCACGGGCTGGGCTTCACAAATCGAGACATGACGTCAGAGGGCCGAAACCATAACAAATCACTACATATCACTATGGAGTGCAAGGGTACTGTGTTGTCGCATGTTCTTGTTGACACGGGCTCTTCTCTTAATGTACTTCCGAAGAAGGCATCAATGAAGCTCAATGTTGATGGTATAGTCCTAATACCCAGTGATTTGATTGTCAAAGCGTTCGACGGGTCCAGAAGATCAATGTTTGGAGAGGTTGAGTTGCCTGTGAAGATAGGCTCTCAGGTTTTTAAAAGCACCTTCTATGTCATGGACATTCAGCCCACATACAGCTGCTTGTTGGGACGCCCATGGATTCATGTTGTCGGTGCTATGACGTCCACTCTGCATCAGAAGCTCAAATATGTGGTTGACGGCCAGGTAATCACAGTGTGCAGAGAGGAAGACATCTTTGTAAGCCACTTGTCGACATTCAAGTATGTATAGATGGATGGGGAGATCCACGAGACTCTGTGTCAAGATTTTGAAGCAGTCAACGTTAGCATTCTAACTCCTGTAGAGAGAAACAGTGAGAAAGAAGGTACCTCCATCCATTCCTATAAGCAAGCAAAGGAGGTAGTTCAGTCAGGAAGTGCCCAAGGCTGGGGCAAATTGCTGGAGCTAGAAAAGAAAGACGACAAGTTTGGTTTGGGATATCAGCCTGGTGGATCTACTCCAAGTGGTAAAGTTATCACCTTTACAAGTGCTGGGATGCTCGACCGCAACCAGATCTGTGCAACCACTGAGGAAGGAGACCGTGATGGTGACTGGGACAACTGTATACATCCGTGTGCGCCCAAGGAGGAGCTAAGGAACTGGTCTGCTGAAGACATTGTTCAAGTTACCTGGCACTCAGAGTAATTTATTTGTTTCCTTTTATTATCATGCTTCCTTGTCAAATCCAGCATTCTGCCCAAGATGCTAGGATCCATTGTATTGGGCCACCATGTTTGTTATACACTTATTTTTACCATGAAAGAAAAGGACATTTTCAGACAAATTCTATTTTCTTTCTTTGTTTTAAATTTTTCACAAAAAAAAATATAAAAATGGCAATATGTTTTTCCTTTTGCTTTGTGTTTGCGTCTCTTTTTCAAAATAAGCAGATTCTGAAATAAGCACATCACCTGTGCAGTGTTGATCATCTGGATTCCATTGATAACATTCCTTCTATGACCACACATGACTTTGACAATCCTGTCTACCAAGCTGATGAAGGGGTTGAGGAAGACTGTGAACTCCCTGAAGAATTGGTCAGATTGTTGAAACAAGAGGAACGGGTTATTCAACCTCATCAGGAGGAGATTGAGATCATCAACATTGGCAGTGAAGATGTGAAGAAAGAAATCAAGATTGGGGCCAGTCTGCAGGCCGAAGTCAAGAAAGAGCTGATCAGTATGCTACGAGAGTATGTGGATATCTTTGCTTGGTCATATCAAGATATGCTAGGGTTGGATACCGACATCGTTGTGCACAAGCTACCGTTGAGAGAAGACTGTCCTCATGTGAAGCAGAAATTGAGAAGAACTCGTCCTGACATGGCGATGAAGATCAAAGAGGGGGTTCAGAAGCAATGGGATGCCGGTTTCCTTGCTGTAACTAGTTACCCACCTTGGGTAGCTAACATTGTACCTGTACTAAAGAAGGACGGCAAGGTCCGGATGTGTGTTGACTACCGGGATTTGAACAGAGCAAGCCCAAAAGATGACTTTCCGTTGCCTCACATTGACGTGTTGGTAGACAATACTGCTCAATTCTCGGTATTTTCCTTCATGGATGGCTTCTCCGGATATAACCAGATTAAGATGGTGTAGCGGTAAAATCGTGAGTGTAGGCTATTGATTAAATTTACTCAAGGTACACAGAGTCACCACCGCGCTTTTATTTATTTCTAAAAGGAAAAAGGTAAAAGAACGAATAAAAACCCAAGGGAATCTAAAAGCAAAAGCTAAAAGAAACAAACAGAGAACGGGTAAGGGGATTGGTTACAAATCGGGAAGGTTTTACGCACCCGACTCGTCCGTGGTACTCCACGAGAGCCCTTTGAAATATCTATTGCTTTTTGGTTTGAAATTGGTTTGCTTGAAAATGATTGAAGAGAGGAGGAGAAGAATGTTTTTCAAGATTTTGTGTTTGAAGAGGTTTTTAATGCCTCATGCCTACGTAGCCACAAAGTGCAATGCGAGATCAAAACCTCGTAGTTCGTGGTACAAAATTTGAAAAGAAACAATGAGTTGCATTAATTTTTAAATGTAGAGATAAGTCGTCATTCTTTAGCGAATAATTCCGCTAGAAAGAATGAATCATATCTAAACATATGAAAAGAAAAGTGCACAAAGGCACAAAAACAATTGAATGAATTTTGGATTTTTTAAAGTACTTAAGAAAAGAATTTCGATATATTTTACATGGATTAAAGTTTATTAAGAAAATAAAGTGAAAAGGATAAAATCGCTTGACCAAAGTTAAGGTTTGATTGCGAAAGCATTTGAAGTTTGAAAACAAAGAAGATTTTTGAAATAGAGAGAAGTTTTGAAAATCTAAGAATGGGGAGGAGATGAATGGACTATCCTAATACTTGAATTAAAAGTTAAGAGAAGAGCGACCAAACCATATTATGAATACTTCTTCAAGATAACCGGAATTCCATCTTCAAAGATCAATGAACTTAACTTGAGGCCAAAGTTTCCAATCCATCACAACTTGAGCAAAGGGAGAGATCCTAAAAATCTAAGTCCATACTCCAATGCTACGGATAGTAACCATAGTCCGAAATTAAAGTCACCAATCTTTTTTAATTTTTAATCCTTTATTAATGTTTTGGTGTCCAAATGGACAAAATAAAAATCACAAGCAACAATATAAACATAAACAATATGATATATGATATAATATGATAATAGGATAATAAGAGAGATAAGGAGCGAGAATTTGAAATAAAGAGGATAAGGTGCAAGAGATTGAATTTAAATGGATTATATTCACATTATTATAATATTTACATAATAAGTGGTATGATGAACTTAATCAAGCACAACCAAGAAAGATAATAAAAAAATCGAGGCAACCGGATCCAAGTGGATCTTATTCCGAATCGGGACAAATTTAGGTCTATGTTAAGCAATCGCCGAGTAATTTACGAAGTAATTACCCTACAAATGAGGCCGGCCACCACTAATTAAAGTGGAAAAGATTCGTGCTAATACATGTTAGAGAAATGATATTATGGATCGTTCTCCGAAAACATGCCACACTAAAAGAAAAAAGAACGATCTAATCTTAATCGAGATTTTCGTTGAATTTATCGAAGGCAACCTATCACGATCTCAAAGTATGGAGAATGATCCAAATTATCATTTATCCATATATTTGAAATAATGAAGATTAAACATCTTCGAAAATTAACAATCACGAATCGGAGATTGTCATCGACCAAAAAGAAAAAGATGAAGAAAAATGGATCTAAAATAAATCCATAAAAGAATTAAAATATTTTTTAAATCCTTTTTCTAAAATATATTTCTAAATTGGTTTCTAAAATATTTTTTTCTAAATCTTTTGCTAAAGTCTATTCTAAAATACTTTTTCTAAAATACTTATATCAAAATAATTTGTAACAAAACATTTTAAACAAAATAAAGAAACCAAAGAATAAATAAATAAAAAATGGAAAGGGAAGGGAAGGGGGGAAATGATCTGCGGGTAGGGGTGGATCAGCAAAGATCCAGCTCACAAACAAAGGCCCAGCACCATATCACTCTTATTATTCTTATGAAAACAAACAAAAGGAAAAGAAGAAGCAAAGTCTTCTTCTTCTTCCTCATGAATACAAATGGCGGAGAAAAACACACAGCACAAGCAACGAAAATGAAATCCAAATCGTCCTCACCGTTCAACTTCCGATTTCAACACAACAAACACTCTAGTCAAAAATCTCTCTCTCTCTTCTTCTATTTCAATTCGGTTTCAACCTCCTCTTCCTCTTTCTTCCGAATTTGGTTTTTTGATCAATTAGATTTAGGGATTTGAAGATGGGAATTGAAGAAAATGATATAGAAGTGAAGGTTGGAAGGAGGACGGAAAATGAGATTAGGGATTTGAAGATGGGAATTGATTTTGGCAGAATTTATGGGGGCTATTGAAGCTTGCTAAATGAAGGAGGGAGAGCTCCCTTTTATAGAAGAAAGAAGCAGATTTGGAGATGCTGTTTTGTGCAACTTCAAATTGTGTTTTGAACGGTGAGGTTCTCGTGCTCACTTGCTTTTGCTTTTGAACTTTTTCTGCGTTTTATGAAGCATTGCTGTGCATTTTGGTTTTTGATTCAAGTGCGTTTTGATTTTGTTTTTCAGGTGCGTGAGGCTGACTGTGTTTACGTTTTGCCCGTGAAGTTCTCGTGTTTGTTCAGCTGGCTTGCGGATTGGGAAATGTTTTGGAAGGCTGAAGGCTGGGCGTTGGAGTTTTGGTACGCGTAGGCTTGTTGTTGGCTTACGGCGTGTTTTGGCTGGCGTTTTGTTGTGCATAACCCGCGTGTGCTTTGAGTGGGCCTGAGCTGTTGTTGAAGCTGAGGTATGAAAGTGACTTGGTGCGGCTTGGATTTGATTGCGTACGGAAGTATTGGCTTGCGGGATGCGGGCTTGTGTTTTTGCAGCTGGTTGTGAGGTTGTGAGGAGTTTGGCATGCGGGCCTAAGCTGGTGTATTGAGGCTGTACGGCTGTTGCTGCGCGTGATGCATGTGGCTTGGAAGGCTGGGAAATTTGGATAGTACAATTTGATGGAAGTGACTAAAAAAAGTCACGTGGGGTTGTATGTACCATATTTTTGGAAGAGCTAGCAAATTATCCATATGTGGATTGGGAAAATGGTATGAGAAAAATGACTAATGGGCCCTAATGATTTTTAATATTTCTTTGTTTTTGATATGAAAAAATAAAGGAGACGGGCTAAACAAATTTTAAATGGACTTATATTTTTTCAATTATTTTTATGATATGGAAATTAAAGGAAAAAAATGGGCTAGAAAAAAACATATGGACATTTGGATTTTGTTGAATGGATTAGAAAAAATATTGAATATAAATGAATTTTGAAATTAAATGTGGTCTACAAAAAAATGGATTAAGAGAAATTAATTATTGGGCAATGAAATGGATAAAAAGATGATAATTGGAAATCGCTGAAATATGGATATTCGAAAAGAATAGAAATTTAGAAAGGTGAATATAATATGAAAAATGAAAAAAAAATGAATAGTTGATAAGAATTAAAAATGAATAGAAATGGATAATGGCTACAAAAAAAATGATGGTTTAATTGAAAAATAGGTAATGGATGAAGTGATGATTTCCAAGCCCCTAACCAAATTTCGATTCCTCTTTCACAAGCCTTTGATAAAAATGAAAACAGCCAACACAGACCCACTGGATATTTCACAACTTAAGCCAACTGTCATCTGATAATTGTTTGATTATTTCTCTAATAAACTGAATCCATATTGAGGAAAATAAATCCTCAGATGAATCGCTGGTGAACTGATGAATCAAACCAAATTTCACACGCACAATTTCTTGATAATCTGATGACTTTTGTACACAGCACAACTTGAATCTTTGAACACACACTGTCTAAACCACTGGCACACACAACTGGCAGTCGAAACAAATTTTGATAGTTTGACCAAATTAGGTCAAACATCCATTTGGATCGAATTGTAACTGAACAAACGCATCTGGATTGAAATCACTGTCTTATCTTTGAAATCCTGCAACACAGAGAAGAAGAAGAACACTGCAACATAATTTTTTGTATTTTGGTTAGAGATCAGTAAATATAAACAAATATAAAGAAGTAAAAACAATGGTGATCCCCTGCGAAGCATAGACCCTACATCTGAGGAGAAACCTAAAAACCCAGGCGATCTTGTTTGTATGCAAAATGCAGATGAAATGCGAAGAAATCTTAGGGCAAAAATTAGGGTGTTACAGCTGCCCCTATTTAAGTTTCTTCAATCCGGAGATATGAAGATTGACATCTTCGTCTCTACAAGATGGGATAGACTTAAATACAGAATACCCAATTTTTGTCCTAAGAGAACAATGATATGAGATGAATATGATATGCAAACCCAAGATCTCTGTGGGGAAAATATGACCATCAGAGGAAAGCAAAAACTTGGGGACACAGAAGAAAATCCCGCTGGGGAAACAACAACAGACAATCATAGAGTCTAGGAAAATAAATCACTGGATAGCTGACTCCACTTAGGAAAAGGTATGATATAATCAAAGTACCAAGGAAAATAAACATCCTGCCAGTAAATATCAATCAAACAAAGTATTTGAGTCTGAGTTGGAAAAGAATCATCAACTACCTGATTTACTGGGTAGGAAATATAAAGGACTCGACTATCGATTTACTGGATAGGAGCAATATAAAGAGGGATAACCTCCACTACCTTTTTACTGGGTAAGAAAAATTCTCAACTACTTGATTTACTGGGTAGAAAATATAAAGGACTCGACTATCGATTTACTGGATATGAGTATGATCAACTACCTGATTTACTGGGTAGGAACTCAATCAAAGAGAAACAGCTTCTATTACCTTTTTACTGGGTAAGAAGAAAATATCTCGACTACCGGATTTACTAGGTAGGAGCTTAAGCAAAGGAAAACAAACTCTATTACCTTTTTACTGGGTAAGAGGATAAAATCTCGACTACCGGATTGACTGGGTAGGAGTACAAGTAAAAGAAACTTGATCAATTTGGTAATATTACCTACTATCGATTACTGATAGCTTAATTACAAAGTAATATATTCAAGCTGGAGAAAATGTTGCCCACTATCAAACGATGATAGCTTAAATCCAAAGCAATATTACTCACAACAGGGGACCAAAGTTCAATCCAAGAAAAAATTGGAGAGAAGCGGTCAAGCAAGACTCATCCCGAGGAGGAACTATCTCAACTAGGGGAAATTCCATCCAGATAATAAACTGGGGAGGAAACTGAATCAACATCATCCACGAGAAACAAACTCAGTGGGGAATTAGAAAGGATTAACACTTTCTACTTAATGGTCGACACTCTAAACTTGAGAGGAAGACGACTCACACACTCTGTGGGGAAACTCCACACCAAAGAGCAGATAACAACGATAAATGCAAGAATGCAGGCAAACGATGTTATGCTTATGCGTATGAATATGCTTATGAATATGCTGACAAAACAGACATAAAGATAAGAAACGGGTGACATGAACACCACAACAACCGGATACTCGGCTAATCCCAAGGCAACAATGCAGGGAAACCTGCTGGAGATTCAACTTGAAATCTTGCAGGGGACTGTCATAAGCCATCAAAGGAATAAAATCCTACTACAAGGCTTAAATCATGATGAGACAGCATCTGCTAGGGATATCATCCTATTGAGGAAAGGTAATAATCTGCTGAGGATGGAAGCATTCTTGATAAAAATCAAACATCACGAGGAATAACTGTCATACCACTCTTGCTCCACCTGGGGATAAAGTGCAAGACCTGTTGAAAATCACATAGGAATCTGCGGGAAACCAAAACATGCAGACCTACTGGGGATCCATATGGGGATATCAGAAGTTAACATCATAGCCAAAACACAGTTACGAGGGATTTTAAATCAATACCCACCATCAGGTAAAAGAAAACCTCTAAACTGACTGCTATATCAATACTTCTATATTCAAGGATGCAAACAAATCAAGCTAAGGAATAAGAGCTCAGCTGGGGATTCCTAATACTTCTCAAGTTAAAGATAACTTGTTGAGGAAGAGATCAAAACACAGCTAGGGATTCTTAAGAACATCCCTTCCAACAAATCTTCTGAGGAATACATACAATCTCCATTCATGCTTATTGTTGGGGAACAAAACATCATTAACATCAACCTGTCAAGACTATCCAGGAACTTCACATGGACATAACCGAATCAAACCCTGCTTTGGGGGAGACAAGTTACACACATCTGGATTTTACCATCCTTGGAATCAATATTGATGTCCTTTCTTTGTTCACATATCAAAAGAAAAATGTTTTTAAAATCTTCAAAAATTAAATTTATTAAATTTGTTTCAAAAATTATCGTCAACAATAAATTGAAATTTTGTAAACAAAAACAATATAAAGAATTGCAAACAATTGGATAAAAGCTCAAATTCATTGATAGAATGGTAGTCAGCAGATGGCATGACTCCATGGATCATTACAAGTTTGAAAAATGGTAAATACATGGAAAAGGGCTACTTTGAGATACAATGATCACTATTCTCCCTATCGAATTTGAACTCCACTGTGTCCGAAACTTCAATCAAGGATGAGTGAATAAGAATCTTTGATGGGAAATTCTTCTGAGGGATAGAATCTGAAATCCTCGGTTGTTACAAGTGATCCAGTCTGTCGACGCAGTTACTTGCCATGATCCCTAACTTTTGCCTAGATTGCCCTTTCGGGTTTTCAATCTACTGGGATAATTATTTCTGTTTATGTCTCTAATTTTTGCCTGGACCGCCCTTTCGGGTTTTCAATCCACCGAGACGCTCATTTTTGCCTAAGCCGCCCTTTCGGATTTTCAACTTAGCGAGCTGTTCTTTTATTTTTTAGGCGAAGTATTTCTTGACTGCATCCGCATTCACAGGGCGAGTGATCTCCTCACCATCCATAGTTGCAAGAATTAATGAACCGCCAGAGAAGGCTTTCTTGACAACATATGGTCCATCATAGTTCGGAGTCCACTTGCCCCGAGAATCTTTAAGGAAAGACTGAATCTTTTTGAGCACGAGGTCGCCTTCTCTGAATACACGAGGTTTGACCTTCTTGTCAAAAGCTTTCTTCATTCTTTGCTGGTACAACCGACCATGACACAAAGCTGTTATTCTCTTTTCCTCAATCAAATTCAACTGATCAAATCTACTCTGACACCATTCAGCCTCAGTCAACTTGGCTTCCATCAGAACTCTCATTGATGGGATCTCGACTTCGACGGGGAGCACTGCTTCTGTACCATAAACAAGTGAGAAAGGGGTTGCCCCTGTGAAGTGCGGACAGATGTATGATACCCATGCAAAGCAAAAGGGAGCATCTCATGCCAGTCCTTGTACGTCACAACCATCTTCTGAATGATCTTCTTAATGTTCTTGTTCGCAGCTTCAACAGCCCCATTCATCTTCGGTTTATAAGGAGAGGAATTATGGTGTTGAATCTTGAATTCTTCACAAAGCTCTTTCATCATCTTATTATTCAAGTTCGAACCATTATCAGTAATGATTCTATTCGGAACACCATATCTGCAGATAATATTGTTCTTGATAAACCGAACCACGACTTGCTTGGTCACATTAACATACGATGCCGCTTCCACCCACTTGGTGAAGTAGTCAATTGCCACAAGAATAAAACGATGTCCATTCGAAGCCTTGGGTTCAATCATACCAATCATATCAATTCCCCACATAGAGAAAGGCCATTGGGAAGAAATCACATTGAGATAAGCTGGTGGCACATGAATCTTATCAGCATACACCTGACACTTATGACACTTTTTCACATACTTGCAACAATCAGATTCCATTGTCAACCAATAGTAACCTGCTCTCAACATCTTTTTAGCCATTGCATGCCCATTAGCATGAGTGCCAAAAGATCCTTCATGAATTTCTTTCATTAACATGTCTGCTTCGTGTCTATCCACGCATCTGAGCAAGACCATGTCAAAATTTCTCTTATAAAGCACATTTCCATTCAGGAAGAAATTGCCTTCCAATCTCCTCAAAGTTCTCTTATCTTTATCAGATGCCCCAAGCGGGTATTCTTGACTCTGGAGGAAACATTTAATATCGTGATACCAAGGCTTGTCATCATGAACCTCTTCAACTGCAAACACATGAGCTGGTCTTTCAAGTCGCATCACACTGATCATGGGAACATCATTCCACTGGTGCACCTTTATCATAGAAGCTATGGTTGCTAAAGCATCTGCCATCTGATTCTCATCATGAGGAACATAATGAAACTCAACTTTAGTGAAGAAAGTTGATATCTTCCTGGCATAATCTCTATAAGGGATCAAGTGGGGTTGATGAGTTACCCACGTACCCTGGATCTGATTGATTACCAAGGCAGAATCTCCATACACATTAAGATGCTTAATCCTCAGATCAATAGCTTCCTCAAGACCTATAATGCAGGCTTCATACTCAGCTTCATTATTGGTACAAGGAAAAGTCAACCTTGCGGCGAAAGGAATATGTGAACCATGGGGAGCAATGATCATTGCCCCAATTCCTCTTCCGCGTGCATTCACATCACCATCAAAAACTAAACCCCATCGAGATCCAGGCTCCGGCCCTTCCTCAATCAAAGGTTCATCACAATCTTTCACTTTTAAAAACATCACATCCTCATCTGGAAAATCAAACTTGATAGGTTGGTAATCATCAATCGGTTGATGTGCCAAATGGTCAGCCAAGATACTACCTTTTATAGCTTTCTGAGCTCGGTACTCAATATCATATTCTAATAATAACATTTGCCAACGAGCAATCCTCCCAGTCAAAGCAGGCTTTTCAAATATATACTTGATTGAATCCATTTTAGAGATCAACCAAGTTGTATGATTCAGCATATACTGGCGAAGACGCTTTGCGGCCCAAGCTAAGGCACAACAAGTTTTTTCAAGCATGGAGTACCGAGACTCACAATCAGTGAATTTCTTACTCAAGTAGTAAATTGCATATTCTTTTCTTCCAGATTCATCTTGCTGACCAAGCACACAACCCATGGAATCTTCCAACACCGTCAAGTACATGATCATCGGTCTACCTTCCACCGGAGGAGACAAGATAGGAGGTTCAAGCAGATATTCTTTGATACTTTCAAACGCCTTTTGACAATCATCGGTCCAGACACAACCTTTGTCTTTCCGAAGCAACTTGATAATCGGAGCACATGTGGCAGTCATGTGAGAGATAAACCTCGAAATATAATTCAAACGGCCCAAGAATCCTCTTACTTGCTTTTCAGTTCTTGGAGCAGGCATTTCCTGAATAGCTTTCACTTTATCAGGATCAACTTCAATGCCTCTTTGGCTGACAATGAAACCTAACAACTTTCCAGAACGTACACCAAATGTGCACTTGTTCGGATTCAAACGAAGCTTATACTTCCTTAATCTCTGAAACAACTTCAGCAAATGTTCCACATGATCCTCTTCAGTCCTCGACTTAGCGATCATATCATCAACATATACCTCGATTTCTTTGTGCATCATATCATGGAAAAGTGTGGTCATAGCTCTTTGGTACGTCGCACCAGCATTCTTCAATCCAAAGGGCATCACTCTGTAGCAGAATGTTCCCATGGTGTAATAAATGTGGTCTTTTCCATGTCCTCGGGTGCCATCTTTATTTGATTATAACCGGAAAATCCGTCCATAAAAGAGAACACATCAAACTTAACTGTATTATCTACCAACATATCAATGTGTGGCAATGGAAAATCATCTTTCGGACCGGCTTTGTTCAAATCTCTGTAATCAACGCACATTCGGACTTTTCCGTCTTTCTTCGGAACAGGAACGATATTGGCCACCCATTCAAAATAAGTTGACGTCACAAGAAAACCTGCATCGATCTGCTTTTGAACCTCTTCTTTGATCTTTACTGCCATGTCAGGATGAGTTCTTCTCAGCTTCTGCTTTACAGGTGGACATTCAGGCTTCAACAGCAATCTATGCTCCACAATATCAGTATCAAGACCTGGCATGTCTTGATAAGACCAAGCGAATACATCAACATACTCTCTGAGAAGCTCTACAATCCTCTTTTTAACATCAGGACCAAGCAATGCTCCAACTTTGACTTCTTTCTTTTCATCTTTAGAACCCAAGTTGACCATCTCTATAGACTCTCCATGAGGCTGAATAACTTTCTCCTCGTGCTCAAGCAACCGAGAAATCTCATCAGGAATCTCTTCAACATCATCTTCCTCAGCTTCAAACACAGGGAATTCAAAGTTGGGAGAGGGCATAGGATCATTGTTTTCAATGGGTTTATCAATCAATCTGCACAATGATTTTATTTTTATTTTAGAGTATGAACAAAAGTGCAAACATTATGCAGATAAACAATCATTATTATTATTGGGTTTTTTATGTTACCATTTTTCAGAATAATGCAAAAAGGAAAAACACATATGGAAATCACAAAATAACATTTTATTGATGATGATAAAATTTGAAACAAAGCCCGACAAACATCACTTTCACCTTGGGCAGAGTGAAAGGATTTTTGAAAGAAAATAAAACAAATTACTTTGAAGAATGAACAATAAAAGGAACATCAACAGCAATCCAATTCTGGAAAATCTTTCCATGCGTAACAAAGTCAGGCATTTCTTCATCTTCATCATCCTCAATGATGGCAGCAGCGGAATGATCGTTGATAAATCCAGCACTTCGGAAACCTTCCTGAATAGTCTTCGGGTCATTGAGAACCACGCCTGGTGCAAAGCCGATACCAAAACCTTCCTTGTTGTCGACAACATCAATAATTCGTCCCCAACCATCAGACTGACCAGCTTCCAGCACTCGCAAATCATCCTTGAAAGAAGACATGGGCATGGCATTCTTCTTAGCAACATTATCCACAACAGAAAGAGCTTGAAACGAAGTTCCTATCTCTTCCTCAGCATCAATATAGGAGAAAGAAGACAAATTGCTCACAAGCATCGTCCTTTCACCTTCAATGGTCACCAATTTCCCCTCTCTCACAAACTTCAACTTCTGATGAAGGGTGGATGTCACAGCTCCTTCTTCGTGGATCCAGGGTCTTCCGAGAAGACAACTATAAGCGGGACGTATATCCATTACTTGAAAAGTAATTTTGAATATAAACTGTCCAATAAGAATAGGAAGATCCACTTCACCAATCACTGTCTTCTTCGACCCATCAAACGCTTTCACAATAATCCCACTATGTCTCATGGGAGTACCTTGATACGCAAGCTTTGACAAAGTCGACTTTGGCATAACGTTCAGAGAAGATCCGGTATCAACTAACACCTTGGACATAGCATCTTCCTGACAATTCACCGAAATATGCACAACCAATTTATGATTCCTTCCTTCTTCAGGCAAATCATCATCACAGAAGCTTAAATAGTTGCACGATGTGATATTAGCCACAATACTATCAAACTGATCAACAGTCACATCATGGTCAACATAAGCTTGATCAAGAATCTTCTACAAAGACTGCCTATGAGCCTCAGAGCACATCAAGAGTGATAAAACTGATATCTTCGACGGAGTATGCAACAGCTGCTCAGTAATGTTGTACTCACTCTTCTTTATCAATTTTAACACCTCATCTTCACTATCACCGGGTTGGCCTGATTGGGCAACAGCATCCATAATCTGCTTATTCACACTTGTATCTTCAACTCTCTTCGGAGGGTCTGGAGCATACACTCTACCACTTCGAGTAACCTTTGTTAGATCAGCAATACTAACCACAGACTTTGGAGTAGGAATAGGAACTTCCCTACCATTTTCTATCATCGTAGCATTATACCGGTACGGAACAGCTTTATCAGACTCATATGGCACTAGACCAGGCAAATTAATCACCAATGGAGTAACAACATTTTTGCGACTATCAAAAGAAATAACCACCCTCTCAGGAACAGCCCTATCAGGAAGATTGAACTGAGGCATAATAACATTTACTTCATTTTCATATTCATCTCTTTTTGCTGTTACTTCAATCAATTTATCATCCATCATCTTTTGAATGTCTCTCTTAACAATCACGCAACCACGAGGATTCACCGAGCAGATACAACATCCAGCGTAATCGTGATCAATATCGTGATATTCACTTAAGAAAGTATGCATCTCAACCAAAGACCTTCGAATATGACGGACCTCATAGATCTTGAACAAACCAGGACAACCATCAACCATATTCACAGACGCATTACCATGCTTTGGCAACGGATTCTTCTGCACATTTGGATTAACATCATTAAAATACAACACATTGTTCCTCATCAATTTCTGTACTTCAAACTTCAATGGATAACAATTCTCAACATCGTGCCCCGGGGCACCTTGATGAAAAGCACAAAGAGCATCTGGCTTATACCACCATGGAATAGTCTCTGGAACTGGAGGTGGTGGACGGGTTTGCACAAGATTCGTTGCAATTAAAGATGGAAGCAAGTCCGCATACGACATCGGAATAGGATCAAAAATTGGCTTAGCCCGAGCTTGTTGATTACCACCTTGTTGCACAGAAGGTTGTTGATAACGAGGTTGATACTTTGGAATTGCTGGCACCGTTGGAGCCACATTGATCATTGGTGTTACAGAAGCCACATGCTGCGAATGATGATTCCCACGACTGTGAGGTCTTCTATAAATTTCACGGGATACTGCATTAGTCTCACTTTCTTTCTTTTTCCCAAAGTTGAACCTTCTAGAGCTTGAGCCATTGCTATTCTCTTGACTCAATCGTCCCTCACGGACACCTTCTTCTAAACGCATCCCCATGCTCACCATTTCAGTGAAATCAGAAGAAGCGCTTGCTATCATCCTCTCATAATAAAAAGAACCTAAAGTATTCAAGAAGATCTTCGTCATTTCTTTTTCTTCCAGCGGAGGAACAATCTGGGCTGCCAGCTCGCGCCATCTCTGCGCATATTCTTTGAAAGTCTCTTTATCCTTCTGGGACATAGCACGAAGCTGATCTCTATCTGGCGCCATATCAACATTATACTTGTACTGCCTCACAAAAGCTTCTCCCAAATCATTGAAGGTCTTGATTTGGCTATTATCCAGACTCATATACCACCTCATGGGTGCACCGGTCAAACTATCCTAGAAATAGTGAATCAGCATCTTATCATTATCTGTCTGAGCAGACATCTTTCTGGCATACATAGTCAAATGGCTCAACGGACAAGTGTTGCCTTTGTACTTCTCAAACTCAGACAACTTGAATTTGTAAGGAACTTTAACATTTGGGACCAAACAAAGGTCATAAGCATCTTTTCCGAACAAATACTTATGCTTCAAGGCTCTCATCTCCCTCTGTATCTCAACAAAGCGTCCCTGGAAATCATCAAGTCATTCAGCCACTCCAGCGCCTTCACTGGGCTCAGCATGGTAAATCATTTCATCATGGTGCGGAATAGTGTGCACCACAAGCAGTGCAGTAGTCACAATTGGAGGAAGAGTAGTCCACACTGGTGGGAGAGTATTAAATGCAGCAGTCTCAGGATGATGAGGAGGACGATAACCAGCAGGAATAAAATCAACTGGCATGCCCCAAGGTGTGCTAGCAGGCATACGATAGCAAGGAGAAATTACAGTCTCAACAGGAATTGATGCGGTAACAATCTCGGAGATGACAATATTCTGAACAGGAGAATTAGGAGGTGGCTGATTCTGAGCAGCCACCAAACTTTCCATCATAGCTGAAACTCTTTCCAAGCTTTCCCTCAGATAAGTAACCTCTTCGCGCAGCTCGCGATTCTCTTGTTGTAAAGTTTCCATCACCCTTCTCCGATTAGCTCGAGTATCAAATCGGTGAGTCAGCTTGACAGGAGAACTGAATGAAGACCAAGAAACAACATAAGATCCCTGGAGAACACTCAAAAAGCAAGACAAATGCAAGTATGATGCATGGTATGCGTATGCAAATGCAAAGATTTCAAAGGACTATAAGATAACTTGCAATATTCATAAAGAGACATTTTTGAAATACTTAAAAACTCATTCTCATTAAGATCAAAGTGAGGATTACAAGTGAAGTACAAACATCAATAATCCTAATACATGAGAAAAAGAGTAAACTAGGCCTAGGGAATCATATCCGAAGAAGTTCTGAATCCTGGCTGATACTTCATGCGAATCCTCTTGACCTCTTTCTTGTACCGATCTTCCATATCTTCCTTATCCTTCACCAACTTGTCAACAATGGCCTTCCAAGCACCGGAAGTAGGAGGAATAGTAGATGGAGTACTAGAGGAAGATAAATCCTCTCTTGGCCTCTTCGTGACACGACGCTCAAGTAGCTCAATGAGATCATCCTTCTCCTTCAGCTGCTCCTGCATCGTAGTCTTCTCAAGTAGCCATTCTTCTTTCTCTTTCTTCATCTTGTCTAACTCTTCTTGAAGAGCCACCTTCTCATCAACGGGAGGTAGAAAAGCAGACAATGGTAATATGGGAAACAAAGGCTTCTCAGGTGGATAAGGCATCTTGAGCTTGGAAGCCCTAGATCGAACCCACTGGATATAACATCGGAAGGAGGAAGGTGTTGTCTTCCCAATTGACCTTTCTCTTTCCGATGAACCGCATGCCAAGAATGAGCAATCCTTTTCTTCATTTCTACATGATCAACACCATTAAGAAAGAAGAAACGGGATAAGGAAAGATTGTTTGGTATGTCCTTCAAACAATATCCCAATTGCCGTCTAGCAAGAATGGGGTTGTAGCTAATTCCCCCACGTGTACCAAGAAGAGGTACATTAGGAAATTCTCCGCAACTATCAATAAGCACTCCAGTGTCATAATGAGAACTATACCATGTCATATCCTTATGAGAAAGTGACATCAACCTTTGAGACCATCTTCGATTCTCTCTATTGTCCTTAAAGACATCCGACTTGGGTAGGTGCGAAATAAACCACCTATAAAGGAGAGGCGCACAACATACAATCTCTCCATCACCTTTGGAGGTCCTATAGTGAAAAGCATGATACATATCTCCAAGCAAAGTAGGCACCGGATTCTTCTTCAAGAAGATCTGAATAGCATTCTCATCCACAATACCATCTAAGTTCGGAAATAAGACAATCCCGTAAATGAGTAAAGCAAGAATAGCCTCAAATGCATCCTTATTACCCAAAGTAAGTGAAGTAGAAGCCTTTCCCATCAAGAACTTAGCATTAATACCACGAACACTCCCCTTTGGAAGAAACTTCCCATTAAGATCAGACTCCTTAAGAAAAAGTGCTTTGGCGATGACCTTGATAGTAAGCTCCTTCTCTAAACCAGTGAAAAGAAATTCCTTGTCCAGAATAGGCAAACCTAACCAATGAGAATACTCCTCCAAAGTCGGCACAAGCTGATAATTCGGAAAAGTGAAACAGTGATGCAACGGATCATAGAACTGAGCCAAAGTAGGGAGAATCCCCTCAAGTACATCAGTATCCAACATATACAAAAGCTTCCCATGACATCTTCGGAACTCTTGGGTATCAACAACCAAAGCTCCTAGCTTTCTCAAATCTACTACATTAGGATTCTTGAAGGTGTACTTCTTTGTGTTCCTCCTTTCAAAAGTCATAGCCATGGACATCTGAAATTTTGCAAGAGTTCCTTATAAGTCCTTTGAAATCTTAAACACAATGCTCATGAATGTATGATGGCATGTATGCAACAACCACAAACAAGATCACACAAGGCACACGGGCTTAGGTTCCGAGTCACGAGCATGAAGTCAAGGTATCAGAACACCAACCCACACAGGTAAGTACTAAGGTTTGTCTTCATCGTACCTGCAGAAAACCAAAAAAGGGTGCTAACAGAGGTTCCCAGAGTTAACAACCATCTTTAGAATGTCATCGGTACGTTGGATTACTCCCCCACCGATAACATTCTTAAAATAGACCTCGTCCGAGTGTAGTATCGCGTGACAACCGCCTTAGGTTTACACCCAGACAGTTTCCGCACTACGTTCCTAAATTGGCTTAGATGGGTTAAGGGTTCTACGGTCCTCAGTATGATCAGCTCAAGGTCGGAAAATAATGCCACGTACGATTACTCGTCATGACATTGATAGTCCAAGAGAGCCTAACCGAGTGGAGATTATCAAATTGATATAGCTTTGGACTACTCCATCGCTTATCGCTTCGAATATCGTCGTCCTATCATAAGTTTCGCTCAGATCCGGGCTAGAATCTATCTCACACATAGGATCACCAAAACCGAAACAGAACAACCAAATAACAAACAAATCAAACCAAAGCAGTAAATAAATCAAAGTAGGCTGAATCCGCTTAGAGATTACTCCCCAGCAGATTCGACACTTTTCTGTAGCGGTAAAATCGTGAGTGTAGGCTATTGATTAACTTCACTCAAGGTACACAGAGTCGCCACCGCGCTTTTATTTATTTCCAAAAGGAAAAAGGTAAAAGAACGAATAAAAACCTAAGGGAATCTAAAAGCAAAAGCTAAAAGAAACAAACAGAGAACGGGTAAGGGGATTGGTTACAAATCGGGAAGGTTTTACGCACCCGACTCGTCCGTGGTACCCCACGGGAGCCCTTTGAAATATTTATTTCTTTTTGGTTTGAAATTGGTTTGCTTGAAAATGATTGAAGAGATGAGGAGAAGAATGTTTTTTAAGATTTTGTGTTTGAAGAGGTGTTTAATGCCTCATGCCTACGTACCCACAAAGTGCAATGCGAGATCAAAACCTCGTAGTTTGTGGTACAAAATTTGAAAAGAAACAATGAGTTGCATTAATTTTAAAATGTAGATATAAGTCGTCATTCTTTAGTGAATAATTCCGCTAGAAAGAATGAATCATATCTAAACATATGAAAAGAAAAGTGCACAAAGGCACAAAAACAATTGAATGAATTTTGGATTTTTTAAAGTACTTAAGAAAAGAATTTCGATATATTTTACATGGATTAAAGTTTATTAAGAAAATAAAGTGAAAAGGATAAAATCGCTTGACCGAAGTCAAGGTTTGATTGCGAAAGCATTTGAAGTTTGAAAACAAAGAAGATTTTTGAAATAGGGAGAAGTTTTGAAAATCTAAGAATGGGGAGGAGATGAAGGGACTATCCTAATACTTGAATTAAAAGTTAAGAGAAGAGCGACCAAACCATATTATGAATACTTCTTCAAGATAACCGAAATTCCATCTTCAAAGATCAATGAACTTAACTTGAGGCCAAAGTTTCCAATCCATCTCAACTTGAGCAAAGGGAGAGATCCTAAAAATCTAAGTTCATACTCCAATGCTACGGATAGTAACCATAGTCCGAAATTAAAGTCACCAATCTTTTTTAATGTTTAATCCTTTATTAATGTTTTGGTGTCCAAATGAACAAAAGAAAAATCACAAGCAACAATATAAACATAAATAATATGATATATGATATAATATGATAATAGCATAATAAGAGAGATAAGGAGCGAGAAATTGAAATAAAGAGGATAAGGTGCGAAAGATTGAATTTAAATGGATTATATTCACATTATTATAATATTTACATAATAAGTGGTATGATGAACTTAATCAAGCACAACCACGAAAGATAATAAAAAAATCGAGGCAACCGGATCCAAGTGGATCTTATTCCGAATCGGGACAAATTTAGGTCTATGTTAAGCAATCGCCGAGTAATTTACGAAGTAATTACCCTACAAATGAGGCCGACCACCACTAATTAAAGTGGAAAATATTCGTGCTAATACATGTTAGAGAAACGATATTATGGATCGTTCTCCGAAAACATGCCACACTAAAAGAAAAAAGAACGGTCTAATCTTAATCGAGATTTTCGTTGAATTTATCGAAGGCAACCTATCACGATCTCAAAGTATGGAGAATGATCCAAATGATCATTCATCCATAGATTTGAAATAATGAAGATTAAACATCTTCGAAAATTAACAATCACGAATCGGAGATTGTCATCGACCAAAAAGAAAAAGATGAAGAAAAATGGATCTAAAATAAATCCATAAAAGAATTAAAATATTTTTTAAATCCTTTTTCTAAAATATATTTCTAAATTGGTTTCTAAAATATTTTTTTCTAAATCTTTTGCTAAAGTCTATTCTAAAATACTTTTTCTAAAATACTTATATCAAAATAATTTGTAACAAAACATTTTAAACAAAATAAAGAAACCAAAGAATAAAAAAAAATGGAAAGGGAAGGGGGGAAATGATCCGCGGGTAGGGGTGGATCAGCAAAGATCCAGCTCACAAACAAAGGCCCAGCACCATATCACTCTTATTATTCTTATGGAAAAAAAAACAAAAGGAAAAGAAGAAACAAAGTCTTCTTCTTCTTCCTCATGAATACAAATGGCGGCGAAAAACACACAGCACAAGCAACGAAAATGAAATCCAAACCCTTCTCACCGTTCAACTTCCGATTTCAACACAACAAACACTCCAGTCAAAAATCTATCTCTCTTCTTCTATTTCAATTCGGTTTCAACCTCCTCTTCCTCTTTCTTCCGAATTTGGTTTTTTGATCAATTAGATTTAGGGATTTGAAGATGGGAATTGAAAAAAATGATATAGAAGTGAAGGTTGGAAGGAGGACGGAAAATGAGATTAGGGATTTGAAGATGGGAATTGATTTTGGCAGAATTTGTGGGGGCTGTTGAAGCTTTCTAAATGAAGGAGGGAGAGCTCCCTTTTATAGAAGAAAGAAGCGGATTTGGAGATGCCGTTTTGTGCGACTTCAAATTGCGTTTTGAACGGTGAGGTTCTCGTGCTCACTTGCTTTTGCTTTTGAAATTTTTCTGCGTTTTATGAAGCATTGCTGTGCATTTTGGTTTTTGATTCAAATGCGTTTAGATTTTGTTTTTCAGGTGTGTGAGGCTGACTGTGTTTACGTTTTGCCCGTGAAGTTCTCGTGTTTGTTCAGCTGGCTTGCGACTTGGGAAATGTTTTGGAAGGCTGAAGGCTGGGCGTTGGAGTTTTGGTACGCGTAGGCTTGCTGTTAGCTTACGGCGTGTTTTGGCTGGCATTTTGTTGTGCATAACCCGCGTGTGCTTTGAGTGGGCCTGAGCTATTGTTGAAGCTGAGGTATGAAAGTGACTTGGTGCAGCTTGGATTTGATTGCGTACAGAAGTATTGGCTTGCGGGATGCGGGCTTGTGTTTTTGCAGCTGGTTGTGAGGTTGTGAGGAGTCTGGCATACGGGCCTAAGCTGGTGTATTGAGGTTGTACGGCTGTTGATGCGCGTGATGCCTGTGGCTTGGAAGGCTGGGAAATTTGGCTAGTACAATTTGATGGAAGTGACTAAAAAAAGTCACGTGGGGTTGTATGTATCATATTTTTGGAAGAGCTAGCAAATTATCCATATGTGGATTGGGAAAATGGTTTGAGAAAAACGACTAATAGGCCCTGTCGCTCCCACCAAAAGACACCTAAGGTCAGAAAGGGTACAGACACGAACGGTCGGCGAAAGGATAAAATGAAATGAATAGAGTCGCCAGCTAGGCATTTTTATCCCGGAGGAAAGGTAATGCTGCATAAACCTAGAAAGATATGGATAAGACGGTTGCGAACCAGAGAGACTGAGAAAGGGGGTTGGTTACAACCTGGGAAGGTATTAGCACCCAGATTGTCCGTCGTACTCGACGGGATCCACGCTTAAAAGATTTGTGTTTTGAAGGGGTAGTGTCAGTGCAATTTGTGTATCAAAGCTGGAAAGAATGGAAGTGTCAGTGTAAAAGAAGTGAAGTGTGTAACTGTATAGTGTCAGTGTAAGAACAGGAAGAAGGTGCTCAAGATCATGAGGTTAAAAGAATAATGCTGGAAAGAGGGGGGATAGACAGAGACTTTTGTTCGATAACTGTTAAGTTATGCCTACGTATCCTCTCGTGCAATGAGGAAGTCAGAACACCGTAGTTCGACCCAAAGAGACTGAAAGGTGAATTGACTTGTGAACTGCTTACTTGCTTATGCTCAAGTGTATGACCTGTCTGGCTCAGGTGCAAACTGTCTTGCATTAGACGGAAGAAGCAAGTTCTCGGTTATGAGTGAATGTGATGAGAAAAGAATCCCGGAGGAGACGATTATTGTTTGTTTTTGGGTTTTCAGTCTTTTATTGCCTTTTGAAGTTTGTCATAAGTTAATGGGCTTAAGCCTAAACCAATGGGTTAGCAAACTCATCACATCTTCCCTCTGATTAAGGGTAATGAGAATACCTTAAGTGTGAAGTCAGCATCTCACACTTAATCACCATGGTATAGGATTAAGATCATTAACCTACTTGTTATTTATTTCACTAGTGCAGAAATGACTTTTTACATCGGGCGAAAATGACTTTTTACATTGGTTCCGAGTCCGATGTAAAGGCAGCCGATGTAATAAGTCATACACATTTTACATCGGTTTTAGGACTGATGTAAAAAATATATCAACCACATCGGTCAATTTTTAAGTCTGATGTAAAAAAAAAATATAATTTTTTTTTCTAATGTAAAAGGGACTTTTTACATCGGTTGGTAGATAAAACCGATGTAATAGGTTGGCTATTACATCAGTGCTTTTAAATAACCGATGTAAAAAGTGTGCCATACAGGATACTTTTTACATCGGTTCCCCTTTCGCCCGATGTAAAAAGTGTGCCATACAGGGTACTTTTTTACATCGGTTACCCTTTCGCCCGATGTAAAAAGTACTGTAGAAAATTTATATAATTTTACTATTTTTTAGCAATTCCTGTAAATTTTTTTGGTATCTAATTATTTAGCAATTCCTGTAAAAAAATTTGGTACCTAATATTTCCTTCACATAGACCATATATTTTTAGGTCGCTATTTTCATATATTTCTCACCAATATTCAATAAACCAAATATCTAGTACACATATATTCTTCCAAATGTACAAGTACACATAATGTTCTTCCAAATGTACTAGTATACACATATAATCATCTCAATATATATGAGGTTTATACTAAAATTTACTACTACATCAACAAAAACAAAAAATACACATTCAACCAATATTTCCCCCACTTGAATATCAACTTACAATATCCACAAGTTAATGAGTTGTAACTTCGGTAGAAAACACAAAAATCAAATTTCCTGAAAATAAATAATAACACCAATTAACCAAAAGACAACACCAAAGTCAATATCTTCAAATAGAGAATTCTATATATCTTACCAGATAAAGCTTAACTTTTATACAACTCAAAGAAACATGTTGCCCAACGGAGTCGCAAATCATACAAATCATCTTCTTTTAATTCTGTTGGGTCATTAAATACCTACAACACATAAATAACAATATAGAGTTATTTTGGAAAATTCACATTAAGTTGCAAAATGCAAAGTAAATAACAAAGTAAAGTTATATTTATTACCGTCATCCAATTATCGGTTATCTTTGCAGAGACAATATCCAACATATTTTTCATCACATAGTACCCACAATCATCAGAGTTATTTTGTTTCCTTGTCTACAAATGAATATATGACATCATTAGTGAATACTTATATGATAAAAATAAATTTATACTTATAATTTACACCACTTACTTTGGGTCGAAGCCATGTAGGCTTTCTTCTAATGCCATGTGCCGCTTGATGAACCCCTAAAGCACTAATAAAGAAGGCAAAAAAACCATATAAAGCCACATAAAATATGGAATTACTTTTGTAACAAATTATGTATATAAGATATTGTGAACATAAAAGATAAACTTACTTTGTAACAAGTTTCGTCATGGTTTGATTAAGTTCCCGATGAAGTGAACAGAAGACGACCACCGTATTGTCTTTTGGACAAATGACTATTAATTGCCAATGAGATCTGTATGTGCGTGTTGAAGTACAAAAGTCAGAATTTCATATTAACAAAGTTATAAAATAGAATTTCATTCACATACCCATGAATAAATGGTAGCAAGTGACACACTTTCTCTTCGTGATCACGTAGCATGTCTTGTATGTATTTTCTAACTTTTGCTTCAGTTTTTGCCACATTATCAACATACGAACACACAGCAGAGTCCAATATCCCATATACTTCTGATTGTGATGTATCAATACACATACGATGAATATACCTAATTATAACATAAACATTAGAATCAAAGTGACAGGAGTTATAACATATTAAAATATTTGAGAGTAATAAAAATATACTTACGTGGACCATACTTGCAAAGTAGAAACGTCAAGCCAATGTTGTCCCATCAACAACTCTCTGATACATTTTGTTGACATAAAAAAATTTGAGACATTCACACAATGACTTAATTCTAATTCAAAGTAATCCATTTGTGTGTCACTCCTTTTCAGAACCATTTTTACTAATCTCTCAACATTGTCTTCCTCTTCCATTTTGCTTACTTTTACAATTGAACAACTTCCTTTTCCGCTTCCATCCACAGTTTCCCTTTGTTGAATGCAATTATTATTTGCTGTGCTTTGGGAGATACCCATAGACTTAAGTGTCTCCATGAAAGATTGTTGCATTTCCTTACGCTCTTCAACCCACTGTTGCGCTAAATCCGCTCTAATTTTTGCTTCCAATTGAGATGACAATTGTGCAAATTGTTCTGATACATCGATATCTTGTCTTTGACGTGATCTTCCAAAGAAAGTGCTCTGTTTATGGTGTTTTCCAACACCACGAACACGGCCTCCATGCTCAGATGTTCCAATGGCTGCTGTTAAGATATCGTGACGTCCATCCGGAACAAATGCACCCTTTTCAACTTCTTCAACTAGAGAGTCCTACAAATGCACCACAACTTTGTCAATATATTTTTTATCAAACAAAATTATAATGATACTTGAAGAATTTTACTTACAATTTTCTCTGCAACAACTTGTGTAGCCTGTGATGTGTATTCTCCCCCTTTCTTTTGTCGTGCTCTCTTCCATAACTCATGGCGTGAAGGTGGAGATGGGCTACCCGTATCATCTACATTAGAATCAGCTCTTGATAATCTCCTTTCATTTATCATTTTCTCTTCAAGCAAACGATACCCTCCACGAGATAATACATGTGGGTATGCATTCTTAGCCACATTTTTTGCACCCTTTTCACTTTTTTCCTATTAAAAATTGAAAAAGTTACTAATCATACTAAACATAATAAAAATGTTATTAAGCACAATAAACATAATAAAAATTTATAACTCATACTAACCTTAAATTCAGATGAATCCCGAGACTTCAGAAATTCTTTCCATACTTCTTCTTTAATATAAGGATATCTGATATATGCAGGAGCGAGACCATCTTTGGGCTTTCTAATATATTCACTTGTGAGCTGTGTCTTAAAACCTCTCCATCGCTCTCCAGCATATTTAATCCACTCTTTCTTCAATGGATCCTTTTTTGCATCAAGAGGTTCTGGAATAGTGAAATGAGCCTACACATATAATATATAGCATATGTTATTAGCATATGAATATAAAACATAATTAGACATCAAAATAAGCAAAAATACCTGAACATCAGTCCAAATGGCCTCTTTTATGTCATTATCTACGTTTTTCCATTCATCTTTCAAAATACTACATCTCTGCCGAGCAAGAGATGCTATGTAACTCTTAAAATTTGAAGCATTTTTACCAAAACCCGTACATTCATGGGTTCTTGGATCAAACTTCACCTTTATCTTCTCACCTGTTTGGTGAACTTTGTCAATTTGTGTCATTAAAGTGGGACCTCTAACTCTTTTTTTTGTAGGGTCACTAGATGAAGAAGGGTTGTCTGTTGAATCAGCCATGTATCTGTTCACATAAAATAAAAACAATTAGACATCAAATTAGACAAAAAAATATAGCAAAAATATAAAAAATTAGACATTAAATTAAGCAAAAATATAAACAATTAGACATCAAAGCAAGCACAAAATAAATAAATAAATAACTTACTAGTCCTCCCATATCCCTTCTCCATGATCTGTGCGAATAGCATGCACATCATCCTCTTCATTTTCTTCAATGAAGGTAGGCACATTTATTGAGAAAGGAGGAGTTTCAGAAATATCAAGGTTGGCATCTTGATTTTCATCACTATCTTGCATCTTTCCTTGTATAACCACCGACCACCTTTTATCAGAAGGATCTGTGACATAAAACACTTGTTTTGCTTGAGACGCCATAATGAAAGGTTCGTCCGCATAAGCTAACTTGCTAAGATCAACCAATGTAACTCCAAATTCATCGATTCTTACACCACTATTGATATCAATCCATTTGCATTTAAAAACGGGAACTTTAAACACAACATAATCAACTTCCCAAATCTCTTCAATCACCCCAAAGTAGGGTGTAGATGCCATAACCGGATTTTTATCTTTAGCACTAGAGAAGTGCATGGACTCGGCCACAATCATCACCCCACTATTTTGTGTGGTACTACGGTCATCCTTTGACTTTGTATAAAAGCAAGTTTTATTTATATCATATCCACTCCAAGTTATTATGTTACATTTCGGCTCATAAGACAACCACTTAATTGTATTAGATGCACTATCATCATTAGCAATTTTCTCTTTAAACCACTCAGAGAAACTCTTATTGTGCTCTTTTAACAACCATCTTTCATTCATCTTGGGGTGCCTTTTCTTTATGATGCTTTTGTGAGCAGATAAATAAGGTTGAACTTCATCCGTGTTATTCAAAATATACAGATGAGCTTGAACAACCACATCAATACTTAAACTCTTGACATTTAAACCTTGTGTTCCCATACCCTCACATCTTCCATCATGACGAGACTTAGGAACCCCTACAGCATCCACTCCTGACAAATAGTTTGAACAAAACTCAATTGCCTCTTCTACAATGTACCTCTCAACAATCGATGCTTCCGGCCGGTGTGGATTTTTTGTATAACCTTTTAGGATCTTCATGTATCGTTCTGTTGGATACATCCATCGTAAAAAAAGTGGGCCACAAATTCTAATCTCCCTTACTAGGTGAACAATCAAGTGAACCATAATGTCGAAAAATGAAGGAGGAAAATACATCTCTAATTGGCACAAGATAACTGAAGCCTCATTTTCCAAAACATCTAACTTTGATGGATCAATGGATTTACAACAAATTGCATTGAAAAATAAGCACAACCTGGTTATAGTCTTCCTAACATTGTTAGGCAATATCCCACGAATAGCAAATGGTAGTAGTTGTTGCATTAAGACATGAAAGTCATGAGATTTTAAGCCAATTAGTTTGAGATCTTTAACAGATACAAGCCTCTTGACATTTGATGAGTAACCATGCGGAACTTTAATACTTTGTAAACACTCACAAAAACTTGTTTTCTCTTTTTTAGACAAAGTGTAGCAGGCAGGAGGCAAATATATCTTGTTGCCTATATGTTGTGGAGTTAACTCTTCTCGTATACCCATCAAACCCAAATCCACACGAGCATTATAACCATCTTTTGTTTTGCCATGAATGTTGAGAAGTGTTCCGAGTAAACTATCACATACATTTTTCTCCACGTGCATCACATCAATACAATGTCTTACATCAAGACTAGACCAATATGGAAGATCGAAGAAACTGACCTCTTTTTCCATAAATTTTTCGTATTTGATTTCTTTTTGTATTTACCAAACTCAACATTAATGCCCTGTTGTCGTTGATAAACTTCCTCTCCAGTTAAGGGCTTTGGAGCTTCACCATGCTATTGTTCCCCATTGAAAGCTTTTCGCAATCTACGATATGGATGATAACGAGCTAGAAATTTTCTATGTCCAAGATAAACAGTTTTCTTTCCTTTCTCAAGTTGGAGGTAACTTGTGTCTTCTTCACATATAGGACATGCATTATGCCCTTTAACTTTATAACCAGACAAATTACCATACGCCGGAAAATCGTTGATGGTGCAAAACAACATGGCATGCATATTGAAATGTTCACCAGAATGCGCATCAAAAACATCCACCCCTTCATCCCATAATACTCTTAAATCATCAATCAAGGGACTTAGATAAACATCTATGTCATTTCCCGGTTGTTTTGGCCCAGAAATCATCATGGATAACATAATATATTTACGCTTCATGCATAACCTAGGAGATAGGTTGTAAATCATCAGGAGAACAGGCCAAGAAGAATGATTAGTACTTAGATTACCAAACGGATTCATTCCATCAGTAGAAAGTCCAAGTCTAAGGTTTCTCGACTCTTTGCCAAAATTTGGAAACAAAGAATCTATTTTCTTCCACTGCAAAGAATCAGCTACATGACGAATTTGTCCATCACATTTTCTTTCTTCGGCATGCCATCTAAGATTCCTTGCGTCATTTGCATTTGCAAAAAGTCTCTTGAACCTTGGAATTATTGGTAGGTACCATACCACTTTCGCGGGAGGACCCTTTTTGACAACCTCATCATCACTAGAATCACCATCTTTCTTTTTGTAGCGTGACGCCTTGCACTTCGGACAATGATCATAGTTTACATACTCTTTTCTGTATAATATGCAATCATTAGGACATGCATGTATCTTTTCATACTCCAAACCCATTGGACACAATATCTTTTTTGCCTCGTAATAACGATTTGGCAATACGTTACCTTCTGGAAGCATCTGTGTCAACAATTCAAGCAATTCGGTAAAACTTTTGTCACTCCACCCATTATTTGCCTTCAAATTAAACAATTTTAACACGGCTGACAAACGTGTAAAATTCGTGCATCCCGGGTACAAAGGTTGATCCTTGTGCCTTTTTAAACGAATCTTGTCCAATATCACGCATCATGTCTTCCAGACGATCATCATCCATTTCTACACCAATATTATCTTTTTGGGACACATTTGACTTTTCTACTACCTCACCGTGCCATATCCATTGTGTATAAGTTTGACAAATCCCATGACAAATTAGATGATCCATGATTGTCTTCTTATTAAGTTTTGGTTCCCGATTTGCGCAACGAAAACATGGACAGAGAAAAAGCACATCAACATTTTTTTCACCATCACTTTTAGGAGGAGGAAGATTCTTTTTAGCATTGCTTTCAGCAAACTGTAGAAATTCCTTCACTCCATGTTCGTACTCAACACTTAATCGATTAGCTTTTATCCAACTACGATTCATACCTATGTTCCAGAATTAATGCATACAGATCAGATAAATCATTTAGACACCTATAATAAAGTAATGTATATAAAACTATATATATATATATATAAACCTATATATATATACACACACACAAAACCTATATATATATATATACACAAAACCTATATAAAACTATACAAAACCTATATAAAACTATATATATATATATATATATATATATATATATATATATATATATATATATATATTTTCAAGCAAACAGTATATATATATATATATATATATATATATATATATATATATATATACTGTTTGCTTGAAAATATATATATATATATATATATATATATATATATATATATATATATATATATATAATAGCATTTCTTGCAATTTAACTAGTGGTCTTGGTTGCCGTCTAAAACTATAGATACAGTAATGTTAAATTATCTTTAATTAGAGTTAAGGTTACCTATGTACTCCAACATAACTCTAGTCTTTACAGATAACTACATAGATAAAACTTGGTTTAATTAGTTAAAAAAAATCTATATTTGTATTAATTTTAGTTTAAAAGTAAAGCAAATGTGTGCATTTTTGTAAAATAAAAAAATAATTAAATTATTTCCAAAATTAGTCATTTCTAACTAAATTTCATCTTCTATCCATTGAAAGATTTTTAGAAATCTAAACAAAACATTATCATAGAGTAAACAGAGATTTTTAGAAATCTAAACAAAACATTATCATAGAGTAAACAGAGCTTGGAACTTTCAATTTAGACTGAAAATTATTAAATATGCTATATGTCCAAGAATTTAAGCAACATATTTCAAAACTTGTTTAGAACTGCTCCCTAGCTCACAACAGAACCATTGTCTTAAGAGACATTACAGCAAACATTCACCCAAAAATTTGTGCAAAAGCCACAACAATATATATATATAAAATAAAGTAAAGTACAGTACCTGACGGTGAGGAAGAAGATGAACAGGATTTACCGGCGGCGGCGGCGGCTACAAGGGGAGGCGAAACGGTGAGGCAAAACAGCAACAGCAAACAACGGCGGATGGTGAGGCGACAAACACGAACAGCAAACACGAACAGCAACAGCAACAAACACGAACAGCAACACACGGCGCAGCACAACAACAAACACGAACAGCAACACACGGCGCAACACAGCAACAAACACGAACAGCAAACCTAGATCTAAAAAAGCAACAAACGGCGCAGCACAGCAACAGCAACAAACGGCGCAGCACAGCAACAGCAACACAGCAACAGCAACAAACGGCGCAACAAAATCGGCGGTGGTAACAGCAAACACGAACGGCGGCGGCGGTAACACGGACGGGGGAAGGAGGATTCGGCGCCGCAACAGTGAAGGTGAATAGTAGTTGTACAGTAAATGTAGTTTTTGTTTTAGATCTAGGGTTAAAAAATTTTAAATTTTTTATTAATATACCTATTACATCGGGTATACTACCCACCGATGTAATAGGTAATGCTGCCATTTTTTTTTTGATTTTTTTTAGACCTATTACATCGGGTATACTACCCACCGATGTAATAGGTAATGCTGCTATTTTTTTTTGATTTTTTTTAGACCTATTACATCGGGTATACTACCCACCGATGTAATAGGTGCTGCTATTTTTTTTTGATTTTTTTTTAGACCTATTACATCGGGTATACTACCCACCGATGTAATAGGTGCATGCTGCTATTTTTTTTTTTGATTTTTTTTGTAGACCCATTACATCGGGTATACTACCCACCGATGTAATAGGTGCTGCTATTTTTTTTTTTGATTTTTTTTAAAGACCTATTACATCGGGTATACTAACCACCGATGTAATAGGTAACTGCTATTTTTTTTTTGATTTTTTTAAATTTTTTTTTACAAAACATTTTAAATCGGTTGTTAATACAACCGATGTAATATGTATTTTAATTTTTTTTATTATTTATTAATATGGTTTTTTACATCGGTTTTAGAAAAACCTATGTAAAAGGCTTTAGATGAATTTTTTCTTATTTACAAAACTGCCACCGCATTACTTATTACATCGGTTTTTAGCAATACCCGATGTAAAATCCCTTATAACAATTTATGTTATTATTTACGAAACTGCCACCGCGTTATTTTTTACATCATTTTTAATAAATGCCTGATGTAAAATCATTTAACCAAATGTCTTTTTTTTAGTAGTGTTTAGATGTTTTTGTTGTTTTTGTTTAGTGTTAAGTAATGAGGTTAAGCCATAATCAGGGACTAAACAGACTCATTACACCATCCTAATAGAAGGATAATAGATGAGAGTGTTTAAGCTGAGGAAAGCTCCTCAACTTAATCCATGATTAGGGATTAACCTCATGACAAAACAAAGCCTTTATTAGATGGATTTTAGTTAATGATGAGATGAAGAAGTGATTTTTAGGGTTAGCAAGACAACTTGAGGGGGACTTGTCCATTAACACTAGGGTTAGTCCTTCTTAACCAATTAAGGAAGAATTAGAACCCTAATGCAAGGCCCAAGTTACAAGTTTGATGTCTTGATGATTATTAGGTGAATTGATTAAAGGATTTAAACACATTAAGGGTTTAACACTTAGGATTAAAGTTATACACTCCATCCTAATAGAAGGATGCAGGCATAAGCTTAATCACAAAGCCTTAAAGCCTTTAGGGTTTAGTCCTTGATTATGAGATGAGAAGAGAGGACTCAATGAGACACAAAGGTAAAATCTAAATGGGGGACTAATCAAAACCCTAATTATTGTCATGCTTGGTTGTTCCTAAGGTTTGTAAGGTTTACAAGAAAGATCTTCAGAGAAACCACCAGGAAGCAGATGAAAGGAGAAAAGAGAAGCAAAGTAACTTGCTTCATTTAAGAAGACAAGTCACTTGAAGAAAGAAAGTAAGATGAAGAAGAATGAGCAAGCTCAATCTCAAGCACAAGACAAAATGCAGCAATGATGCATAAGAGAAATGAAAAGAGATTGTGAGAAGTGAAGGCAAATTCACTTCTCAAAACAACTTACCACCTGAAAAATTAGTGAAAGAAAAACAATGCAAAAAATGAGATGAAATGGGATGATGCCAACCAAAACCAGAAGCATGAGTATGATGCTAATGATGCTAAGAGATGATGCACATATGAGGCAAGGCATGGGGATGATCATACAAACACATGGATGCAGGAGAAGCATGCTTTGAACCATGGATATACATGAAAAGTTATGAAATGCAAATGACATACAACATGGCAAATGAAAGACGCAATGATCACATATGGTCTTAACATGTCCTAAGATGTATTATGAATCAAATGGATGCACAAAATGTCATAGTAAGTCATGGTATGCAAACAAATGGAAAATGGATGCAAATGAAAGCTCAAATTAGGGTTTATGATCAATGCACAAAACAAAAATCAAAACCAGAAGCAAACATCATGATAAAAATTTGAAAATACACTCAAAGGAAACCTATGCCTATACAAACTCACTGCCCAAAGGAGAGGATCCAAATCTTAACCTAGTGGAAGTCATGAATTTCCTAAGATTGTCAGGGTTTTAATGTACCTTGCCAAGAAAAATGCAAAACAAATAGGAAATGCAAGATCAATTCATGCCAATTTAATCCTATAAACTACATGCTATACAAGATTCAATGCAAGAAGAATCATTGTCCAACTCTTAATGGCTAGGCAGAAATGAATTTTTGAAGATTGGATCAAAATAATGCCTTGAAATGAAATTAATTCCATGGAAAATTGTCAAAAGGCATCAAGATCAAAAAAGAAATTTGGTTTGAGAGTTGGACAATGCTTCCAAATGATTTTAAATGTTTCATGAATTTTTTTTGTGATTTTTAAATACCTAAAAGTATTTTTAATTAATTAATCCTCATTAACTAATTAAAAATAAACTTTTAAATGATTTAAAAATAATTTTTAATGCAAAAAATAAAAATAAAAATGTTTTTGGTTTCTGAAAATTAATTGAACCTTTGACAAAAAATTTCAGAATTTTTAAAGATGTTTTACTATTTTTAATAAATTGTACAAATTAAATATGAAACAAATAAAATAAAATGAATTTAAACTGAAAAATGAGAAAGTCAACAGAATCAAGGGCTGAGGTTTAAACTGGAACACACGCGAATTGACTTGGCGCGCATCTGGACGGCCAGCATTCAAATTCACATAATTATGATTAAGCCCTAATTAAATGCCCTAATCACTTTCAGATGACCGGAACAGTGTTCCGGTCATCTTCTCCGGCAGACCAAAACTTCTATCTCTCTGAATACGCATCAAATCCTCACCAAACTCTCCAGAATCAATCTATGAACATCACTAAGCATAAACCCTAACTCAAACAACATTTATTTTCACTGAATCAAAGGAAACAAGCAAGAACATTTTTACGGGCAAACTTTCAGATCAAGCATACAACCTCAAAACTCAATCATTTTCAAAAATAAAAGGTTCAATGGACTCAGGGAAACATGTAGATCATTTTAGAAACAAGAAATGAGAGTTCTGGAAAAATGAATTTCCATGGCTACCTGAATCGAAGCTTTGATTTCTGGAACTTTCTGGCTGGCCCTTTGATCCAAAACACCTCTAATGGACCTCCTGAGAAGCTTGCAACACTTGGTTGGAGTTTAAAATGGCTGGTTTGAAAGATTGCTGAAGTTCTGTTCAAAGAGGGGCAGAAATCGTATTTTTCTTTCAGTGAGTTTCAGGCTATGGTGATGGGTGATTTGTGATCAGTGAAGCATGTGGAGATCAATGGTGAAGTTTGTTTGTGTGTTTGCAGCTTGTGTGATGAGTTTCGAAGAGTTTTGAAAATGAAGCATAAACTTGGAACTAGGGCTTGGGGTGTGTTTCAGCATGAATGGTTATGTGCTTTAGCTTGCTTTTGATTTGTATAAACAAATTTGATAGGTCAGAGAGTGGGTGTTGGCCTATTGTGATTGGTATGGGTCATTGGCCAAAATGTCAACTTGATTTGTACTTGAGGTATGGGCAATGGTGCAACTTGATTTTTGGCTTGCTTTGGCTCAGCTTGAATCAAGGAATGCTATGGAAAAGGTCTAGAGGCAATGCAGCAAGTGGTTTATGGTTTGTGATAGGTTTTGCACTTTTCACAAAATTGGGCCCCTTTGTGATTTCTTGAGGTTCAAGGCATGAAATGAGATGATTCTTGGGCCAATTCTGATTTTTAGGAGTCATATGATCATGTTGTGAAGAATTTGTACACATTTGAGGCCCTTAGAACACTTGATCATACCATTTTGCAAAATGCCTCTTTGGTAGAAAACTTCAAATTATGTGATTCTGGCCAACTTTGACAAGCCATAACTTTTGATCAAAAATGAATTAGGTCAAGTTCTTGTACTTTTTGAAAAGGGAATGATCCATTCTATAACTTTCATGACCAAAGTTTTTCCATTTGAAACATTTTTGAATCAAAAAGTAAGGGTTGAAAAAGTTTCCCAAAATGGCAATTTTCAACATAAGTCAACTTTTCCAAAAAGTCAACTTTGCAAATGACTTGAAATTCTTCAATTTTGTGAACTTATAACATCTTCCATGATCAAATAAAGATCATACATAATCATAATGATGAAGGTCACCCTTTGGTTGGGTCATTGGGGGCCTCAGATGCCCTGATTTTACACTGACTTGCTCAAGAAGTCAACTCTTGATCAGATGACTTCCCCATTGAATTTCTTCATGAAAATTGATATGCATGATCCCTATACCATATAGAGACCAATAGAAACAAAAATTGCCAAAAAATTTGGAGTTATGGCCTCTGAAACCAAAACCCTAATTTTAGGTCATCTGTGCAGTTAAACCTGGCTCTGCTTCCATGCCTCTCAGTTCTTGTGATTTTTTGACATTCTTGACTTTGGGAGGATATAATATGATGCTTGAACATACATGGACCCCTTTGAAGTGATTGATGACCTTTGGAGTGGCTCAGGAAGCTCTTGGATTGCTCAGATCACAAACCCTAGATGCAGATGACTTTGAACCAATGCAATGAATCAAAAATGTAATATGAGATGCTATGATTGAGCTTATGCATATGAAAAGATCACAAGCCATGGTGTGGATGGGTGAGGGAAAATTTGGGGTGTTTACAGCTGCCCCTATTCAAACATGAGTTAGCTGTGCAGGATGTAAGCAACGGCTTAACAGGCAAACAAGGTAACTTGTGGTTGAATATCAAAGACAGTCCAAAATTTGCACTCACAGAATGAAGAAGAAAAGGGATATAGATTGTAAAGGAAGATAAAGTATAATTATGAATTGCGGGCGACAGAGGAGGACCGTCAAGCAGAGGACGACTGCTGGGGAAAGGGAAATGACGGGGACGACCGACATGCTGGAAAAAATGCGGGAAATAAAGCGATGACGGGGACGGCCGACATGCTGGGGATATAAGAGATTACGATGGGGACGGCCATCAGGACTCTCTGGGGATTATAGGTAGGAATAAATGATGAGGTACGGTTATCAAGTTCATAAAGTAATACAAACCACGATGGGGACGACCATCGGGCTAAACTGATGAAGGACGATCATCAGGAAAAGGAAAAGGGACCACGACGGGGACGGCCATCGGGTTAAAGAATGAATGAAATAATGATGAGGGACGGTCATCAAAGGTGAAGGACGATCACCTGGCAGGGGACGACTGCTCTGTTGGGGATAAGATGAGGGACGGTCATCTAAGGTGAAGGACGGTCACCTGGCAGGGTACGACTGCTGAGAGTATCGCGACATAGGATGAATGCCGGATAAAAGGTCAATGATGGGGACGACCATCGGATGAGCATGATGAAGGACGATCATCAAGAGGTGAAGGACGATCACCTAGCAGGGGACGACTTCTCTCAAGGTTTATCATGACATAGGACGAATGTCAGATAACAAGATCAACGATGGGGACGGCCATCAGATAAAATGATGAAGGACGATCATCAAGAGGTGAAGGACGATCACCTAGCAGGGGACGGCTGCCAAATATCACGACATAGGACGAATGTCGGATAGAAAAGGTCGACGATGGGGACGACCATCGGATGAGCATGATGAAGGACGATCATCAAGAGGTGAAGGACAATCACCTAGCAGGGTACAGCTGCTCTCAGGGTTTATCATGACATAGGACGAATGTCAGATAACAAAGAAGTTTTGCTTTGCTGGCGGCCTACTATGGAATAGTAAACACGGATGTAAACACCCCAAATTTGCCCTCACCCATTTCACCATGGCTTGTGATCTTTCTCATATGCATAAACACAATCATATCACCTCATATCTCATTTTGATTCCCTGCATAGATTCTAAGTCATCTGCACCTAGGGTTTGTGATCTGAGCAATCCAAGAGCCTCTTGAGCCACTCCAAAGATCACCAATCACTTCAAAGAGGTCCATGAGTGTTCTTATATCATATTCCATCTCCTCAAAGTCAAAAATGCAAAGGAATCACAAGAACTAGGGTTTGAGTGGATGCAGAGCCAAGTTTGACTGCACAGCTGACTGAAAATTAGGGTTTTGGTTTCAGAGGCCATAACCCCAAATTTTTTGGTCATTCTTGTTTCCATTGGTCTCTATTTGGTATAGGGAGTATGCATATCAATTTTCATGAAGAAATTCCATGGGGAAGTCATCTGATCAAGAGTTGACTTTCTGGACAAGTCAGTGTAAAATCAGGGCATCTGAGGCCCCCAGTGACCCAACCAATGGGTGATCTTCATCATTTTGAGTGTATATGATCTTTATTTGATCATGGAAGAAGGTTGAAGTCCACAAAAATCAAGAATTTGGAGTTTTTGCAAGTGTTGACTTTTTGGGCATAGTTGACTTTTCAAGAATGCATCATTTTAGGTCATTTTTCAAGCCTTGATTCTTGATCCAAAAAAGCTTCAAATGAAAAAACTTTGGTCATGAAAGTTGTAGATCTCATCTTTCCCTTTTCAAAAAGTACAAGAACATGATCAAACTCTTCTTGGATCAAAAGTTATGGTGTGGCAAAGTTGGCTAAAATCATTGATTTTCAAGGCATGCCTCAAATGGAAATTTTGCAAAATCATGGACCAAGGCCAATTACAACCTCTAATTCATTTCAAACCATGACACAAACATTCTCTAAGTCATAAAAATCAGAATTGAACCAAGAATGCCCATGGTTTATGGTTGGTTAGGCAAAGAAATCACATGTGAACCAAAGTTGCAACAACTTGCAAAACCACTCATCATGCTTCCTACAACTTGTGACATTGGATGCTGACTTTTGCTAGCCTCTCACCTCATTTTGCTGCGCAGCCCCATGCCTTGTACTTGCCTAGATCATGAGCCATACTTCACTTACACAAAAGGTGGACATTTTGCAAAAGCAAACTTACCAATCACTATAGGCCAGGTCACATCATCTGACCTATAGGATTATAATACAATATCCCTTGGCAAGCCAAAGATATGAAGAAGCAAGGCTGAAACTCTCTCATTAATCACATTCACAAAAACACACCAAACTGCATAAGCCTTCGAATCTCTCTGCCCAGCCAAGAAACACTCAAACCATTTTCACCATTCAACTCACCATGCATCATTGAGTAGAAACCAGCAAGAGCACAAGCCTGAATCAACCAGAACACCCCATAGCCATTTCTCACCTCAAGCTGCAGTTCCATTCGAATCTCCCTCCCTAGCTCACAAACATCCAAACAAACCTTGCAAAGCTTCTCCATACATCATCTGGACCATAAACCACCATTCACAATGGCCTGAAACTACCAGAATCATCATAGCCATTTCTGACTGAGGTGAAGCAGAAACTGTCGAAGCTCATCAACCAGCCTACATAAATTGTTCTAAGGCATTCAAACATCATCAAGAGGTCCTAAGGAGTGGATTGCACAAGGAGAGGTGGCCAGAAAGTCCTCAGGTTGAAAGCTCCAAATCTCAGGTAGCTTGAAATTTATTTTTCCAGAAATTGTTTTTCTTGTTACAAACTTGTTCCTTATGATTCACTGAGCATCCTGGTGTTTTTAGTTTTTGATTTGGTTCTGGAATGAGAGTTTAATTTCTCTCTGAAGCTTGCGTGCCCTAGTTTTTATTTCTTTCGATTCAGCTTATTTAGGAAGAAGAAATTTGTTTTGAGAGAGGGGTTTGATTCGTGAGTGTGTAAGGAACATTTCCCAGTTCTTAGGTTTCGTTTTTGTTACGATTTGAGGAGTTTGGAGATTTCCAGGTGAGATACTGGCCGGAGAAGACGACCGGAAGTCTTCTCCGGCCACCTGAGAGTCATTTGTGCCCTAATCACGTAATTAACTCAAGTTTGAATCTGGAGCGTACGATCCCTTTGACCAGTTGACCTCCCGCGTGTGTGTGTGGCCTGGATCTCTCTGATTAGCCCTAATCCACGTGTTAAGACTAATTAATCATATTTTAATCAGAAGCAATCCACACCCTTCATTTGCGCGCTGGTCAACCAGTTTGAATTCAGAGCCCATCCTGGCCATCCATCCTGATTACTTCCTATTTTATTTAATTTTTATTCATTTTCTTTTCCTTTTAACTTGCATAATTTATTAAAAATAGTTAAAAATTCCTAAAAATTATGAAACTTTTTCTTAAAAGTTTTATTAATTTTCATGACACAAAAATATTTTTTATTTTATTTTTAGCATTAAAAAAGTATTTTTAAATATTTAAAAGATTATTTATAATTGATTAATGGAGATTAATTGATTAAAAATACTTTTAGGTATTTAAAAATCACCAAAAAATTCATGAAATGTGCTAAGACATTTAGAAACATTGTCCAACCTTCAAACCAAATTTCTTTTTTGATCTTGATGCATTTTAAGAATTTTTCATTGAATTAAATCATTTTTTATGCATTAATTTGATCCTAAGTTCAAAAATTCATTTCTGCCTATCTAGGAAGGTATGGACATTGGTTCTTCTTGCATTGTCTTATGTTTTGCATGTAGTTTCTAGGATAAAATGGCCATGATTTGATCTTGCATTTTCCAATTGTTTGGAATTTCTTTTGTTAAGAACCCTAAAAAACCCTAATAACTTGGAAAAATCATATCTTGAGATTGGTTAAGGGTTGAGACCTCCCCTTTGGACCTTGGTTTAGTATAGGTTTAGGGTTTCTTAGGGTGGCATTTTCCATTTTTTATCTTAGGGTTTGCTTCTGTTTTGGGTTTTTGTTTGATGCATTGTCCATAAACCCTAATTTGAGCTTTCATTTGCATCCTTCTTGCATTCTCTTGCATAACATGACTTGTCTTTGCATTTTATGCATGCTTGTGTTTCATTTGACATCTTAAGACATGTATAAAACATGTTTGATCATTGCATCATGTATTTGCCATGTTGTATGCCATATGCATCTCATAACTTTTCATGTATGTCCATGCTTCTCAACTTGCTTCATTTGCATTCATGATTTGTATGAACATCTCCATGCCTTGTCTCATGTTTATAGCACTCCATAGCATCATTATCATCATCCACATGCTTCTGGTTTTGTTTTTCATCATGTCATTTCATCTCATTTGGCATTGCATTGCATTTCTTTTCTAACATTTCAGGTGGTAAGTGAACTTGAGAAGTGAATTTGCCTTCACTTCTCATAAATTTTCTTTTCATCTCTCTTGCATCCATTACTGCATTTTTGTTTGTGTTTGAGATTGAGCTTGCTCATTCTTGTTCCTCCCACTTTCTTTCTTCAAGTGACTTGACTTCTTGAATGAAGCAAGTCACTTTGCTTCTCTTGATCCTGTTATCTGCATCCTGGTGGTTCTCCTTGAAGATCTTCTCTTGAAAACCTCATAAACCTTAGGAACAACCAAGCATGACAATGATTAGGGTTTTGATTAGTCTCCCCTCTTAGTTTTACCTTTGTGTCTCTTTTGAGTATTCTCTTCTCATCTCATAATCAGGGACTAAACCCTAAAGGCTTTAAGGCTTTGTGATTAAGCTTATGCTTGCATCCTTCTTTTAGGATGGAGTGTATAACTCTAATCCTAAGTGTTAAACCCTTAATGTGTTTAACTCCTTTAATCAATCCATCTAATAATCATCAAGACACCACTTGTAACTTGGGCCTTGCATTAGGGTTCTAATTCTTCCTTAATTGGTTAAGAAGGACTAACCCTAGTGTTAATGGACAAGTCCCCCTCAAGTTGTCTTACAAATCATAAAACACATTTCATCATCATATCATTCAATAAAATCCACTTAATCAAAGGCTTGTTTTGTCATGAGTTTAATCCCTAATCATGGATTAAGTTGAGGAGTTTTTCTCAGCTTAAACATTCTCATCTATTATCCTTCTATTAGGATGGTGTAATGAGTCTGTTTAATCCTTGACTATGGCTTAACCTCATTACTCAACACTAAACAAAAACACCAAAAACATCTAAATAATCACAAGTAGGTCAATGATCTTAATCCTACACCAAAGGTGATTAAGTGTGAGAATCTGACTTCACACTTAAGGTAATTCTCATTACCCCTAATCAGAGGGAAGATGTGATGAGTTTACTAAATCCATTGGTTTAGGCTTAAGCTCATTAACTTATGACAAAATCCAAAAGCAATAAAAGACTGAAAGCACAAAAACAAACAATAATCGTCTCCTCCGGGATTCTTTTCTCATCACATTCACTCACAAACGAGAACTTGCTTCTTCCGTCTAATGCAAGACAGTTTGCACCTGAGCCAGACAGGTCATACACTTGAGCATAGGCAAGCAAGCAGTTCACAAGTCAATTTACCTTTCAGTCTCTTTGGGTCGAACTACGGTGTTCTGACTTCCTCATTGCACGAGAGGATACGTAGGCATAACTTAACAGTTATCGAACAAAAGTCTCTGTATATCCCCCTTCCTTCCAGCTTCATTCTTTTAGCCTCATGATCTTGAGCATCTTATTCCAGTTCTCACACTGACACTGTATATATCACACTTCACTCCTTTTACACTGACACCTGTACATCCTTTTCCAGTCCTTTTACACACAGATTGCACTGACACTACCCATTTAAAACACAAATCTTTCAAGCGTGGATCCCGTCGAGTACGATGGACAATCTGGGTGCTAATACCTTCCCAGGTTGTAACCAACCCCCTTTCTCAGTCTCTCTGGTTCGCAACCGTCTTATCCATATCTTTCTAGGTCTATGCAGCATTGCCTTTCCTCTGGGATAAAAATGCCTAGCTGGCGACTCTTTTCATCTCCAGTGAGTTCACGGCTGTGTGTTCTCATTGTCCCTCTCGCCGACCGTTCGCGTCTGTACCTTCATATGACCTGTTTTCATTTGTCGGGAGCGACAGCTTGGCGACTCTGCTGGGGATCCTTATATTGCAACCAGGGCTTCTGGTTCTTTTTGTGGGTTCCTCCTAGCGCTTGATTGATTTGTGTTTACTGGGGTGTTATGTGCTTATTTGTGCTTGTTTTTATTTTGCTTTATGTACAGTTTGCTTCCTGCTTTTCTTCATTGCACTTTGTATATATCATACTGTCATGCTGCTGGCTGGATTTGGTTTTCCTTTGGTGGGTGGGGTTCTATTGAGAGTTAAGGTCCTATACCTGGGACCTGAGTGACACCTAGGCTAGAGTGAATCATATTCTTTCCCATTCCATTTCGGTCTGGTGCGGGAATATGAAACACGGTTCAGATATGGGTTTCTTCTTGAGAACTCTGTGTTGCAGATTTCCTGCAATGCTAGGGCTATCTGGGAAGCCTGCTAAGTCTGGATGACCTTTTAGTACTGACCTTCAGAAACTGAGGTGAATTAGAGGAGGAATTGTTATGGTTATTGTAAACACTGTGCCTCCGGGTTAGAAGTGTTTACACTTCTCATAACTGATCCAAGTCTGAGGATCCTTGTTTTAGAACACCACCTGTGAGGGGGTTGGGCTGTTTACAGGTTTGCAGGTACCTTGACCTCAGAACACCCTGTTACTTTGTTTGTTAAGAGTACTCCATGTTGGACAGTTCTTGTGATTCTAAAACCCTGGACATGTGGCTCTTTATTTGAGTCCCCCACCTTGGTTACTGGATTTATAGACCTCCAACTGGAATTCTTGAACACACTTGGACCTATATCAGGGCATCTTGATCAGACCCAGCTCAGTCACAAACCCTTGCATATCATTTGCATACATAATCATTGCATCATATTAACATTTGCTTATTTGTGTTTCAGGGTATCCATCTTCATCTGGTTTTGGTTTTGACCCCATCTTTAGTTTTGACCTGCCTTCATCAGCACTTGCTACCAGCTATCTATTCCAGCCAATCAGTGGCCCTTCTCTTCAGTATCTTCATCAACATTTGTCATCATGGCTCCAAAGAAAAGCAACATCACCTATCACTTCTTCCAGCCAGACTTATCAGACATCAGGAGGATCCAAACCCTGATCACTCCAGATCACATACCCTTGTTCAGGGAGAGTTATGGAGATATACTGGACATGGTTATGGATCTGGACCCTTCACAGAGGAGCCTCATCCACACCTGCATTCAGTTTTATGATCCTCCACTGAGATGTTTTACTTTTCAAGACTTTCAGTTAGGCCCCTTATTGGAAGAGTACTCCTCATTAGTTGGTATGCCTATCAGGAGAGAAATTCCTTTCAACCCTGAGATGGTCTTTCCTGCTAATGGAGAAGTAGCAAAAGCTTTGCATCTGGAACCTGTTTTGGTTGAGCAGCATATGACCTCTAAAGCTGGGATCCCTGGTTTTCATCTGGACTTCTTAATTTCTCAAGCTACCTTGAAGGCTTCTCTAGGAGAATGGAAAGCTGTTTGTGCCCTGCTGGCCTTGTGCATATATGGAATTGTGTTGTTTGCAGATGAGCCTCGATTCATTAGCAAAAATGCAATCCATCTGTTCATCCTGAAGAACCCAGTGCCAACTTTATTGGGGGATCTTTATTATTCAGTGCATCAGAGGAATGAAAAGCAGAGGGGGAGGTTAGTGAGGTTTTGTGCTCCATTGTTTCACACTTGGCTTCTCAGGCATCTACCCAGGACAGATGCATTCCTAAACCCTCATCAGCAGAGCAACTGGGCTAAGAGACTCACTGTTCTAACTTCAGCAGATATCAGATGGTGCACTCAAAGCACCAAAGGCAGGGATATCATCACCAGCTGTGGACATTTTCCTAATGTGCCTTTGATAGGAGTTAAGGGCAGTATTAATTACAATCCTCTGCTGTTCAGAAGGCAACTGGGCTATGCACTGGTCCATACTCCTAGGGCACAGGACTTGGTGGAGACTCTCTATTGTGAGAACAAGATTAGTTTGGCTGTTGTTAGGCAGGCTGCCTGGGCCTGGGATAATGTTCAAACCAAGGGAATAACCATTCTAGGGAAGTGCAACAATGTGGCATCAGCACAATACTATGATTGGTCCCGTGCCAGGGCCCAATTCTCTGGAATGCCCTTTACCATAGAAGACATACCTGAGTCATCTTCAGCACCACCCCCTGCCACCATCAGTTTGGAGGAGTTTGAGAGCTTGAAGGAAAGAAATGAGAAGCTAACCCAGGCTTTGCAGAAGACCCTCCGGGAGAGGAGTGAAGGTATGAGGGAAGTTGAGAGATTGGAGAAGTTGAGAGTGGAGCATTTGACTAAGATTGAAAAGTCTAGGGATTATATCAACAAGTCTAAAGCTGGTGAACAAATTCTGAAGAATGCTTGCAAAGAAGCCCAGTTCCAAAGAGCAAGGACATACTTGTATTTGAAGGAGAGTCAAGCCCGGTGGGTCAGGATCATCGAGGCTCGTACCCTGGAAGACAAGAGAGTTCAAGACAAGATGGAGAAACTTGAAGCTAGTGCAAGAGAACAACAAGAAGCCCTGGCAGCAGCCCAGAGGGAGATATCAGAGCTGAAGATCAAAGCAGGGGTGAAGAGGTCCAAGGACCAAACTCAGCACAAAAAGCTAACAGCAGCTGTTACGACCCGGAATCTCCTCATCAGGAATCTCACGGAGCGTCCGGCTGATCCTGTGACCGAAGCACTTCTCAAGGAAGTTCGTGAGGATGAGTTTGGTCTTGGTGTTTGACCATTTGTTTGTTGTTGCTTTCTTTCCATGTACTTTTATTTTTGTACTGTATTTTGACCCCTTAGTGGGCTTGCGTTGTAAAACGAACAAATTGTATTATTTCACCTTATGTAATATGTTCATGTTAGTTTACTCCGAAAGCAACTTCAACAGCAGCATCTTCAAGGGTCTGGAAGGGTCAAAACTGGAGGCCAAACCGGATACCTTGAGAGCAAATAAGCATAACTGCATTGCATACTAACCCTTTTGTTTGTGTTGTAGGGTTTTGTTTTGTTGATACTAACCTCTGTTGTGAATCTCAGGAATTATTGCTCGCCGCCGGGTATTTCCCCTCAACAGGCCACACAGGTACCCAACTAGAAACAACCTTCCGGGAATTCAGATGGATCAGATGCAGCAGGACCTTACGGAGGTCAGAAACCAGATGGCCAACGAAAGGTTGGAGATGAGAACGCAGATAACACAGTTCATGGAAGTAATGAACAACTTAGCTCAAAGCCAGGAGAGGCTCAGAGCTTTGGTAGAAGGGAGGAATCAAGAGGAACCCCATGTGGGAACTGCTGGCACAAGTAACAACGAGAGGGTCCAACCTCATGTCAATCCCCCAGTTTTTGGACCCCATCTCCATCCAGAGGCCAACATCCCTGTCAATATACAAGGGACTGCCACAGCAGGGAGGGTACTACAGGAAGACCCTCAAGAAGACCAGTTCACAGTAATGGGTGCTGGAGAAGAGGCTTATGATAGAAGATTGGATGAAATAGCTGAGAAGTTGAGGTCCTTAGAATCTCAAAACTCTTTGGGCTTCGACGTTATGGACATGGGTTTGGTAGACGGGGTCAGGATCCCCCATAAGTTCAAGCCTCCTTGTTTCGAAAAGTATAATGGGACTTCATGCCCCCGGACTCATCTACAATCATTTCTGGGAAGGCTGAAGGCCTATACAATGGATGAGAAATTATGGATGTTCTATTTTGAGGATAGCTTGACTGGAGCTTCGAGGGAGTGGTATTCCCATCTGACAAGAGCAACAATTAGATGCTGGAAGGACCTGGCAGAGGCCTTCATCAGACAGTATCAGTATAATCTAGACATGGCACCCAACAAGACTCTCCTGATGGGAATGTCACAGTCTTCGAGGGAGAGTTTCCGAGAATATGCCCAAAGGTGGAGGCAGCTGGCTGCTGCTGTTCAACCACCTATGTCTGAACGGGAAATGGCAGATATGTTCATGAACACCCTTCAGGGAACATATATTGACAGGTTGGCTGCTTTCTCTTCTACTAGCTTTGCAGATGTTGTCATAGCTGGGGAGAGAATTGAAAGTTTGTTAAAAATGGGAAAGATCTCAGACAATGGTGCAAGCTCGTCCAGTAGTACAAGAAAGCCTTTTGCAGGCCCGAGAAGAACTAGCGAGACCAATGCCATCCACACCAACAGGGGCAGGTCCCAATATGCTCAAAGGTCAATAGCAGCAGTCACCATTCCTGCTCCAGCCCATCCACAGCCAGTCTATCAACCTCCTCAGCAAAACTATCAGCCACAACCTCAGTACCATCAGCAAAATCAGTACCCTCCAAGGAATTACAACAACAGCAACACCAACAACAACAGTCAACAAAGGCCATTCCAACAGAGGCCATCTCAAGCTAACCGAGTGATCGATCCGATCCCAATGCCATATGCTACTTTGCTGCCACAACTTCTGAAACTCAACTTGGTTGAGCTAAGAACGTTGGCACCTCCGGATCCCAATAGTCTACCAAGGAACTATGACTCCAATGCTAGGTGTGCTTTTCATTCAAACGCCCCTGGCCACAGTACAGAAAAATGCAGGGCTCTGCATATGAAGGTACAAGACTTGGTAGACTCCAAGGCTCTGAATTTTGCACCGCCGCCCAATGTCAACAAAAATCCTATGCCAAACCATGGTGGTCCCCGGATTAACGCTATTGAAGAAGACAAGCCGTCTTATTTAATAACTAGTGTGGGACAGATCAGGACACCATTGGTAGAAATCAAAGCTCAGCTCTTGGAATGTCAAATGTTCCCGGGGTGCGAGTTAGGCTGTGCTTACTGCAATATCTCGGTAAATGGGTGCGATAATTTGCGGAATGGCATAGATGGCCTTATTCAGAGTGGCCAACTTCAGATCACCACATCATTTCCAACAAATCCAGCAATATCATCAGCAACGATTTCAGAACCTCCTACAACTGCAGCAACTATTGTTCCTGACAATTCTTCGGTTTCATCAACAAGTACTCCATCAGTCGTCTCAACTGATCAGTTTTCAACAATTTCTCCTGCTACAACTTCAGCTTCATTCCATCTTGAATCTCCTACAACAACAACACCCGCACTTCCAACAATGGCTCCTACAACTCCAGCAATCAATCATGAAGATGTCTCTACTGTCACCATATTTTATGATCCTGAGAACAACTCTGCCTACCATTCAGAAGGTGCTGCTCCCATTAGGGCACCAGTTACAATCTTTTATGATCCACAAACAATTACAGTCCCTTCAGCAGCAGCAATCAGTCCGGTCACTGTCACAGTGCCCGGACCAGTACCATATGAAAGCAATAGGGCCATCCCTTGGCACTATGGCTCTGACGTGTACTGCGAAGGAAAAAGAATCACTCTTGAAACATCAACACCTGCACCACAAGTAGATAATGTGGGGGGAGGCGGAGGCTTCACTCGAAGCGGACGTCTCTTTGCTCCACCAGTTCAAAGACCTACAGCCGAAGCAGAAACTGCTGCCAAGGCGAAAGGAAAGAGCCCGGTGCAGGAAGATCAAGCTGCCAAAGAAACCCTGAAAACACCGTTCGATCAAGAAGTTGATGAGTTTATGAGAATCATCAAAAAGAGTGACTACAAAATTGTGGATCAACTTCACCAGACGCCATCCAAAATCTCTATCCTCTCACTGCTTATGTGCTCCGAAGCCCATCGGAATGCACTACTCAAGGTCTTGCACGCAGCTTACGTGCCTGAAGAGATTACTGTCAACCAGTTGGAAACCGTGGTTGGAAATGTTACTGCTAGCAATGGGCTAGGGTTCACCAATACTGACTTGACAGCGGACGGCCGCAACCACAACAAAGCCTTGCACATAACCATGGAATGCAAAGGAGCTGTCCTTTCTCATGTGCTGGTAGACACAGGGTCGTCCCTTAATGTCTTACCAAAGAAGGCTCTGGTGAAGTTAGAATATGATGGTTTGGCATTGAGACCCAGCAACCTGGTGGTAAGAGCCTTTGATGGTTCTAAGAGATCGGTTCTGGGAGAGATTGAGCTACCTGTGACAATTGGCCCACAGACTTTTAAAACTATCTTTTATGTGATGGACATTCAGCCCGCCTACAGCTGTTTGTTGGGTAGACCCTGGATTCACGCCGCCGGCGCAATAACGTCTACCCTTCACCAAAAGTTAAAATTTGAGTGGGAAGGCCAAGTTGTCACAATCTATGGAGAGGAGGACATTTTTGTCAGCCACCTGGCAACCTATAAGTACATTGAAATGGATGGGGAGATCCATGAAACAATGAGCCAGGGGTTTGAAGCTTTGAATGTGAATGAGGCATCTGCTGTATCTGGTACTCCAATGTCATCATACCAACAAGCCCGGAAGGTTGTTGAGGAAGGAACTGCCCAAGGCTGGGGCAAACTGCTATCGGTGGAGAAAAAAGAAGACAAGTTTGGGTTGGGTTACAGACCAACTCAACATCAAGCAAAGGCTGCTGAAGAGCCTGGTTTTGTCAGTGGAGGGATGCTTACCCCCGATGCTATCAACTGTCTGGAAGACGAGCTGGAAGAGGAGTGCAACCTGGAGAATTGGATTCGTCCAAAGATCCCGGGGAGCAGTGTCTCGAACTGGTCTTCCCAGGAAATTATAAGAGTTACTCGATCAGAGTAATTATTATTTCCTGTATTTTTATAAGCATGCATCAAAGTCTTGCATCTTGCCCAAGATGACAAGACTCATTTTGTAATCGGGCCATCTGTACTTTTTGTGCAAACAAGATCAATTAATGAAATATCAGACATCTTTTTGCAAACGCGTCTTTTTTCTTTTCGTTCACTGTTTTTCCATTTTTCTTTTTTGTACAAAAATAAATGGCAGTGTTTCCAAAATGACAACTTCATTTCACTTTTCTAAATAAGATTAAAATCAGATCACTAAAATGAACAACTTAACCCTTGCAGAGAGTGCCTTCCTGACAGCACCGACAACAGCACGGCTATGACATCGTATGACTTTGACAATCCGATCAATCAAGCTGATGAGGGGGTTGAAGAAGAATATGAGCTTCCTGAAGAGCTAGCCAGGTTGTTAAGACAAGAGGAAAAGGTTATTACCCCTCACCAGGAGGAGGTTGAAGTAATTAATCTTGGTACGGAGGAAGACGTGAAAGAGGTTAAAATCGGGGCCTGCCTGCAAGACTCAGTGAAGAAGCAACTGGTTGATCTACTTCAAGAGTATGTGGATGTGTTTGCTTGGTCGTATCAAGACATGCCAGGGTTGGATACCGACATTGTTGTGCACAAGCTGCCTTTGAGAGAAGAATGCCCTCCAGTCAAACAGAAGCTGCGCCGTACTCGTCCAGACATGACTATGAAAATCAAGGAAGAGGTACAAAAGCAATGGGACGCCGGGTTCCTTGCTGTAACTAGCTACCCGCCATGGGTTGCTAACATAGTACCTGTGCCTAAGAAAGACGGAAAAGTAAGAATGTGTGTTGACTACCGGGACCTGAACAGAGCCAGCCCGAAAGATGATTTCCCATTACCTCACATTGACGTATTGGTAGATAATACGGCTCAGTTCTCGGTATTCTCCTTCATGGACGGATTTTCAGGATACAATCAGATCAAAATGTCACCTGAAGACATGGAGAAGACAACATTCATCACACCCTGGGGCACGTTCTGCTACAAAGTAATGCCATTTGGGCTCAAGAATGCTGGTGCAACGTATCAACGGGCTATGGTAACATTATTCCACGATATGATCCATAAAGAAATAGAGTGTTATGTGGATGATATGATTGCCAAGTCCCTTACTGAAGAAGATCATCTGGTGAATCTGCTCAAGTTGTTCAAGCGTCTGAGAAAGTACCAACTGAAGTTGAACCCCAACAAATGCACATTCGGGGTGAGATCTGGTAAGCTGCTGGGTTTTATTGTAAGCGAGAAAGGGATTGAAGTGGACCCTGATAAAGTCAAAGCCATCCAAGAGATGCCTGCACCGAAAACTGAGAAAGAAGTTTGAGGGTTCTTAGGTCGATTGAACTACATTTCACGGTTCATATCTCACCTTACAGCAACCTGTGAGCCCTTGTTCAAATTGTTAAGAAAAGAACAAACGGTCAGGTGGAACGAAGATTGCCAAAGGGCTTTTGACAAGATCAAGGAATATCTGCAAGAACCTCCAATCCTTATGCCGCCAGTCGAAGGAAGACCTCTGATCATGTACTTGACAGTATTGGAAGAATCTATGGGGTGTGTGCTGGGCCAACATGACGAGTCTGGTCGAAAAGAGTATGCAATATACTACCTAAGCAAAAAGTTTACCGACTGTGAACAACGATATTCACTGCTCGAGAAAACTTGCTGTGCTTTAGCGTGGGCTGCTCGCCGACTGAGACAGTATATGTTGACCCACACTACTTTATTAATCTCGAAGATGGACCCAGTCAAGTACATATTTGAGAAGCCAGCGCTTACCGGACGGGTTGCAAGATGGCAAATGATCCTTACTGAATACGACATCCAATACACTTCTCAGAAAGCCATCAAGGGCAGTGTATTGTCTGAATATCTTGCTGAGCAACCCATTGATGATTACCAGCCAATGAGATTTGACTTCCCTGATGAAGACATCATGTTCATTAAATCAAAAGATCATGAAGAGCCTATTCACACTGAAGGGCCAGACCCGGAGGAAGAATGGATTATGATGTTCGATGGGGCTGTTAACATGAATGGCCGTGGTGTTGGTGCAGTACTCATTACACCCAAAGGAGTTCACATGCCTTTCTCGGCAAAACTCACTTTCAACTGCACTAACAACGAAACTGAATACGAAGCTTGCATTATGGGTCTTGAGGAAGCCATTGACCTCAGGATCAAGACATTGACCGTATTCGGAGATTCAGCTTTGGTAATCAATTAGACCAATGGGAAATGGTATACACACCAGGATCATCTGATACCTTACAGGGATTATACAAGAAGGTTATTGACATTCTTCACAACAGTCAAGCTTGAGTATATCCCTCGGGACGAGAATCAGTTTGCAGATGCTCTTGCTACCATTTCGTCCATGATCAAAGTTCAAGCTGCTAACTTTGTACCTCAGATTTCAGTGTCCAGACTCGACAGGCCAGCATATGTATTTGCAGCAGATGTAGTCAAAGATGATAAGCCTTGGTTCCATGACATTAAGTGCTTCTTGGAGGATCAAACATACCCACCTGGGGCATCTTCCAATGATAAGAAGACCTTGAGAAGGCTTGCTGGAAGTTTCTTTCTGAACACTGATGGGTCTTTATACAAGAGGAACTTTGATATGGTACTCCTCAGATGCGTTGATAGAACAGAAGCAGATTTGTTGATGCATGAGGTGCATGAAGGTTCTTTTGGTACCCATGCTGGGGGACATGCAATGGCTAAAAAGTTGTTAAGATCAGGCTATTATTGGATCACAATGGATGCAGACTGTTGTGCCTATGCCAGGAAATGCCACAAGTGCCAGATCTATGCAGACAAAGTGCATGTGCCTCCAAATCCTTTGAACATAATGTCTTCACCCTGGCCCTTTGCTATGTGGGGAATTGATATGATTGGCAAGATTGAGCCGACTGCTTCAAATGGCCACAGATTCATCTTGGTCGCCATTGACTATTTCACTAAGTGGGTTGAAGCAGCCTCATATGCAAACGTCACCAGGCAAGTGGTAGCCAGATTTCTGAAAAGAGATATCATCTGTCGATATGGAGTTCCCGAGCGAATCATTACTGATAATGGTTCCAACTTAAACAATAAGATGATGGCTGAGTTATGTCGGGACTTCAGGATCCAACATCACAATTCTTCTCCTTACAGACCAAAGATGAATGGTGCTGTTGAGGCGGCAAATAAGAATATCAAGAAGATTGTGCAAAAGATGGTAGTCACCTACAAAGACTGGCATGAAATGCTACCGTTCGCCTTGCATGGGTACCGCACGTCAATCAGAACATCCACTGGGGCAACACCGTATCAACTTGTGTATGGTATGGAAGCAGTCCTACCTGTTGAAGTTGAATTACCCTCTCTGCGAGTCTTGATGGATGTCAAACTGAGTGAAGCAGAATGGGTTCGGGCCCGATACGAGCAACTGAGTCTGATTGAAGAGAAGAGATTGGCTGCAATCTGTCATGGACAATTGTATCAGAAGAGAATGAAGAGAGCCTTCGATCAGAAAGTCAGGCACCGAGAATACCAGGTGGGAGATCTTGTGCTGAAAAGAATCCTTCCCCCTCATACAGACCACAGGGGTAAGTGGACACCTAACTATGAAGGACCATTTGTGGTAAAGAAAGTTTTCTCGGGTGGAGCACTGATGCTCAGCACCATGGATGGTGAAGATTTCCCGTCCCCTGTGAATTCAGATGCAGTTAAAAAATACTTCGCATAAAAAACGACCCGCTGGACATAAAAACAGAATGTAAGTCCAGGCAAAAATAGGGCATCCCGGCGAGTCAAAAACAGAATAAAAGACTCGGGCAAAAAAAAGGGAAAATAAATAAAAAAATGTACACCCGCTGAGTTGAAAAGCCACATTGGACAGCTCAGGCAAAAATGGGTATCCCGATGGATTGAAAACCCGAAAGGGCGATCCATGCAAAATAAGGGAATAAGTGAACAACTGCATTCTGAATTCGTTTGTATCACTTGCAACTTGGAAAGCTTCAAAAGGATCAAGCTTCAATCAGAATCAGCCTTCTTCAGAAAGCAAGACGAGAAGAACGTCATTGTCATACGAGTCATAGCAGAAGAGGAAGCTCCTCTGAAAGCGTCGTCAACATCGCCAGCACTTTGTTTCTAAATTTTTAACAATCTCCTTATTTTAGGAGATTTGTTTCCTTGACTGTATCTTGCCAATTCAGGGCACAAGAATTAATAAAATCAGATTTTTCAGTCATGTTTCGTCTTGTACATATTTCGTTTGCAAAAGAATGTCTGATGTCTCTAAAACTAATTGCATAAGTACAGATGTTTTTCACTAAAAATAGAAACACATGCTCACAGGGAATATACTTACTCTTGAGGGTGCTTAACTCCTATGACGGAATCCAATCGAGGATACCTCGGGATCTCTTGTGCGTCTCCTTATCTGTGCAGGATTGCAGGTATCCAGAATGCAACCTGGGGCATGCAAGACACGTCTCAGCAAGCTGGCGAATCATTATCAACTCGGTCTATCTTCCACGTGGCACTGGAAGGTGCCCATTTCCCCAGCGAAGTTGCCAAATCAACATGCACTCAATCTCGGCATCTGAAGTGCTCTATCCCCAGCTGAGTTGCCTCTTGTTGCTCTCCCCAGCTGAGTTACCAACAGCATTCCCCAGGTGTAGTACCAACTATTCTTCCTCAGCCAAGAGTCAGGGAGCCATCACCCCACAGAGTTTCAGCCTCTAACCAGAAGAGAAACGCATGAAGGGATCACGACAGAGTGAAGAAAGCTTCTACAAACCCCAGCTGGGTCCCTCATTTCAAGGATGTGTCAACCAGTGACCTATATCCCCAAGTGGATCCATCTCCCCAAGTCTATCAATGATCTCATCCCCAGCTGGGGAGCCCTTTTCAAAACAGCTCAGCCAGAGATCTTCGCGGCAACGGGATCCGAATCCCGGTTGGATATCTTTGCATAATCATAGCATTCGCATCATACTATCCCCTCAGAGCGTAGCATTCCGTCTAATACGGAGCATTACGGCAAAAAATCAAACGCATAGCATAATCATAAGCCATGTTCTGAATTAACGCTTGTGAATAATAACCGTTCATCACCATTGTACAGAAATCCTCACCAGAGTCCCAGCAAAAGCAGTGGCCTCATAATCACCAACACCAGTACATATTTCCTTTTGACACCCGTCCGTATCATCACTCCCAGTAAAGTCGCCTGAACACTCTTTACAAACAAGATCTCCCGTATTACAGATACTTTCTGGCACCCGTCCGTGTCATAACTCCCAGTAGAAAGCCAAAGACATCATCTTTGCACTCACCTATACTTGTATATCTACACTTTCTTGACACCCGTCCGTGTCGTATCCCCAGCGCAGTCGCTTACACTTCTACAGCCCATATACTTGTTGATAATGATATACTTATCCCTCTTGACACTCGTCCGTGTCACTCTCCCCAGCAGATAAACACTCGTCTATATATACTCACTACTCGTGGTACGCTTATACAGATACTCGTCCGTATCTTGTATACACCACCACTCATAACCCCACAGATTCAACAATAGTCCTTGTTCTTTGTTAACCAGTTGGTACTCGTCTGTACCATCATCTCAGAACATTGCGTCTGGTGTTTGTTTCTACATGATATTCGTCCGTATCATAAGTCTTAAGGATGCTCGTCCGCGTCTTTAATCCGTACACCGTGTCAAACACTTATGTCTTCTTGAATATAGATGCTCGTCTGCGTCTATTATTCCCCAGAAGAATTCTGTCAGATTCAACACTCGTCCGTGTTCTTTGTTAACCAGTTGATACTCGTCCGTATCATCATCTCTGAACATATGCCAGTTTGTTTCTACATGATACTCGTCCGTATCATAGTCTTAAGGATGCTCGTCCGCATCATTAATCTATACATAATACCAAACACTTATACTTTCCTTTCTTGGTTGTAAACGCCCGTCCGTGTTTACTATACCCCCAGTAGATCGCCAAGTAAGCTTTTTTCCATTATCTAACACTCGTCCTGTGTTATGATACCCTGAGAGCAGCCGTCCCCTGCTGAGTGGTCGTCCTCCACTTCTTGATGGTCGTCCTCCATCATGCTCATCCGATGGCCGTCCCCATCGTTGATTTTAGCAGCCGTCCCCTGCTAGGTGGTCGTCCTCCACCTTTTGATGATCGTCCTTCATCACCTTATCCAATGGCCGTCCCCATTGTTGATTTTGGTTATCCGACACTCGTCCTGAGTTGCGATAAACCTTGAGAGCAGCTGTACCCTACTGAGTGGTCGTCCTCCACTTCTTGATGGTCGTCCTCCATCATGCTCGTCCGATGGCCGTCCCCATCGTTGACTTTTTCTATCCGATGGTCGTCCCCATCGTTGATATTTTCGGCAGCCGCACCCTGCCAGGTGGTCGTCCTCCACCTTTGATGGCCGTCCCCATCATATTTCTCTTATCCCCAACAGAGCAGCCGTACCCTGCTAGGTGATCGTCCTTCACCTTTGATGGCCGTCCCCCATCATCTGTTTATTTCATTTATTCTTTAACCCGATGGCCGTCCCCGTCGTGGTCCCTTTTCCTTTTTAGCCCGATGGCCGTCCCCATCGTTGGTTACTTTACCTTTGTGAACTTGGTGGCCGTCCCCGTCATGTTTCATTAATTCCCAGAGAATCTAACTTTATCTTGATGGCCGTCCCCATCATAATTTGTTTTTCCAGCTAGTCGGCCGTCCCCGTCTTGGCTTTACCTTTTACCCCCAGCATGTCGGCCGTCCCCGTCATTGCTATACTCCACATACTTTTCCCAACATGTCGGCCGTCCCCGTCATTGCTCTATCATCCACTTTACAATATACTTTATCTTCTTTTACAATCTATATCCCTTTTCTTCTTTCTGTGAGTGCAAATTTTGGACTGTCTTTGGTATTCAACCACAAGTTATCTTGTTTGCCTGTTAAGCCGTCGCTTACATCCTGCACAGCTAACTCATGTTTGAATAGGGGCAGCTGTAAACACCCCAAATTTTCCCTCACCCATTTCACCATGGCTTGTGATCTTTCTCATATGCATAAACACAATCATATCACCTCATATCTCATTTTGATTCCCTGCATAGATTCTAAGTCATCTGCACCTAGGGTTTGTGATCTGAGCAATCCAAGAGCCTCTTGAGCCACTCCAAAGATCACCAATCACTTCAAAGAGGTCCATGAGTGTTCTTATATCATATTCCATCTCCTCAAAGTCAAAAATGCAAAGGAATCACAAGAACTAGGGTTTGAGTGGATGGAGAGCCAAGTTTGACTGCACAGCTGACTGAAAATTAGGGTTTTGGTTTCAGAGGCCATAACCCCAAATTTTTTGGTCATTCTTGTTTCCATTGGTCTCTATTTAGTATAGGGAGTATGCATATCAATTTTCATGAAGAAATTCCATGGGGAAGTCATCTGATCAAGAGTTGACTTTCTGGACAAGTCAGTGTAAAATCAGGGCATCTGAGGCCCCCAGTGACCCAACCAATGGGTGATCTTCATCATTTTGAGTGTATATGATCTTTATTTGATCATGGAAGAAGGTTGAAGTCCACAAAAATCAAGAATTTGGAGTTTTTGCAAGTGTTGACTTTTTGGGCATAGTTGACTTTTCAAGAATGCATCATTTTAGGTCATTTTTCAAGCCTTGATTCTTGATCCAAAAAAGCTTCAAATGAAAAAACTTTGGTCATGAAAGTTGTAGATCTCATCTTTCCCTTTTCAAAAAGTACAAGAACATGATCAAACTCTTCTTGGATCAAAAGTTATGGTGTGGCAAAGTTGGCTAAAATCATTGATTTTCAAGGCATGCCTCAAATGGAAATTTTGCAAAATCATGGACCAAGGCCAATTACAACCTCTAATTCATTTCAAACCATGACACAAACATTCTCTAAGTCATAAAAATCAGAATTGAACCAAGAATGCCCATGGTTTATGGTTGGTTAGGCAAAGAAATCACATGTGAACCAAAGTTGCAACAACTTGCAAAACCACTCATCATGCTTCCTACAACTTGTGACATTGGATGCTGACTTTTGCTAGCCTCTCACCTCATTTTGCTGCGCAGCCCCATGCCTTGTACTTGCCTAGATCATGAGCCATACTTCACTTACACAAAAGGTGGACATTTTGCAAAAGCAAACTTACCAATCACTATAGGCCAGGTCACATCATCTGACCTATAGGATTATAATACAATAGCCCTTGGCAAGCCAAAGATATGAAGAAGCAAGGCTGAAACTCTCTCATTAATCACATTCACAAAAACACACCAAACTGCATAAGCCTTCGAATCTCTCTGCCCAGCCAAGAAACACTCAAACCATTTTCACCATTCAACTCACCATGCATCATTGAGTAGAAACCAGCAAGAGCACAAGCCTGAATCAACCAGAACACCCCATAGCCATTTCTCACCTCAAGCTGCAGTTCCATTCGAATCTCCCTCCCTAGCTCACAAACATCCAAACAAACCTTGCAAAGCTTCTCCATACATCATCTGGACCATAAACCACCATTCACAATGGCCTGAAACTACCAGAATCATCATAGCCATTTCTGACTGAGGTGAAGCAGAAACTGTCGAAGCTCATCAACCAGCCTACATAAATTGTTCTAAGGCATTCAAACATCATCAAGAGGTCCTAAGGAGTGGATTGCACAAGGAGAGGTGGCCAGAAAGTCCTCAGGTTGAAAGCTCCAAATCTCAGGTAGCTTGAAATTTATTTTTCCAGAAATTGTTTTTCTTGTTACAAACTTGTTCCTTATGATTCACTGAGCATCCTGGTGTTTTTAGTTTTTGATTTGGTTCTGGAATGAGAGTTTAATTTCTCTCTGAAGCTTGCGTGCCCTAGTTTTTATTTCTTTCGATTCAGCTTATTTAGGAAGAAGAAATTTGTTTTGAGAGAGGGGTTTGATTCGTGAGTGTGTAAGGAACATTTCCCAGTTCTTAGGTTTCGTTTTTGTTACGATTTGAGGAGTTTGGAGATTTCCAGGTGAGATACTGGCCGGAGAAGACGACCGGAAGTCTTCTCCGGACACCTGAGAGTCATTTGTGCCCTAATCACGTAATTAACTCAAGTTTGAATCTGGAGCGTACGATCCCTTTGACCAGTTGACCTCCCGCGTGTGTGTGTGGCCTGGATCTCTCTGATTAGCCCTAATCCACGTGTTAAGACTAATTAATCATATTTTAATCAGAAGCAATCCACACCCTTCATTTGCGCGCTGGTCAACCAGTTTGAATTCAGAGCCCATCCTGGCCATCCATCCTGATTACTTCCTATTTTATTTAATTTTTATTCATTTTCTTTTCCTTTTAACTTGCATAATTTATTAAAAATAGTTAAAAATTCCTAAAAATTATGAAACTTTTTCTTAAAAGTTTTATTAATTTTCATGACACAAAAATATTTTTTATTTTATTTTTAGCATTAAAAAAGTATTTTTAAATATTTAAAAGATTATTTATAATTGATTAATGGAGATTAATTGATTAAAAATACTTTTAGGTATTTAAAAATCACCAAAAAATTCATGAAATGTTCTAAGACATTTAGAAACATTGTCCAACATTCAAACCAAATTTCTTTTTTGATCTTGATGCATTTTAAGAATTTTTCATTGAATTAAATCATTTTTTATGCATTAATTTGATCCTAAGTTCAAAAATTCATTTCTGCTTATCTAGGAAGGTATGGACATTGGTTCTTCTTGCATTGTCTTATGTTTTGCATGTAGTTTCTAGGATAAAATGGCCATGATTTGATCTTGCATTTTCCAATTGTTTGGAATTTCTTTTGTTAAGAACCCTAAAAAACCCTAATAACTTGGAAAAATCATATCTTGAGATTGGTTAAGGGTTGAGACCTCCCCTTTGGACCTTGGTTTAGTATAGGTTTAGGGTTTCTTAGGGTGGCATTTTCCATTTTTTATCTTAGGGTTTGCTTCTGTTTTGGGTTTTTGTTTGATGCATTGTCCATAAACCCTAATTTGAGCTTTCATTTGCATCCTTCTTGCATTCTCTTGCATAACATGACTTGTCTTTGCATTTTATGCATGCTTGTGTTTCATTTGACATCTTAAGACATGTATAAAACATGTTTGATCATTGCATCATGTATTTGCCATGTTGTATGCCATATGCATCTCATAACTTTTCATGTATGTCCATGCTTCTCAACTTGCTTCATTTGCATTCATGATTTGTATGAACATCTCCATGCCTTGTCTCATGTTTATAGCACTCCATAGCATCATTATCATCATCCACATGCTTCTGGTTTTGTTTTTCATCATGTCATTTCATCTCATTTGGCATTGCATTGCATTTCTTTTCTAACATTTCAGGTGGTAAGTGAACTTGAGAAGTGAATTTGCCTTCACTTCTCATAAATTTTCTTTTCATCTCTCTTGCATCCATTACTGCATTTTTGTTTGTGTTTGAGATTGAGCTTGCTCATTCTTGTTCCTCCCACTTTCTTTCTTCAAGTGACTTGACTTCTTGAATGAAGCAAGTCACTTTGCTTCTCTTGATCCTGTTATCTGCATCCTGGTGGTTCTCCTTGAAGATCTTCTCTTGAAAACCTCATAAACCTTAGGAACAACCAAGCATGACAATGATTAGGGTTTTGATTAGTCTCCCCTCTTAGTTTTACCTTTGTGTCTCTTTTGAGTATTCTCTTCTCATCTCATAATCAGGGACTAAACCCTAAAGGCTTTAAGGCTTTGTGATTAAGCTTATGCTTGCATCCTTCTTTTAGGATGGAGTGTATAACTCTAATCCTAAGTTTTAAACCCTTAATGTGTTTAACTCCTTTAATCAATCCATCTAATAATCATCAAGACACCACTTGTAACTTGGGCCTTGCATTAGGGTTCTAATTCTTCCTTAATTGGTTAAGAAGGACTAACCCTAGTGTTAATGGACAAGTCCCCCTCAAGTTGTCTTACAAATCATAAAACACATTTCATCATCATATCATTCAATAAAATCCACTTAATCAAAGGCTTGTTTTGTCATGAGTTTAATCCCTAATCATGGATTAAGTTGAGGAGTTTTTCTCAGCTTAAACATTCTCATCTATTATCCTTCTATTAGGATGGTGTAATGAGTCTGTTTAATCCTTGACTATGGCTTAACCTCATTACTCAACACTAAACAAAAACACCAAAAACATCTAAATAATCACAAGTAGGTCAATGATCTTAATCCTACACCAAAGGTGATTAAGTGTGAGAATCTGACTTCACACTTAAGGTAATTCTCATTACCCCTAATCAGAGGGAAGATGTGATGAGTTTACTAAATCCATTGGTTTAGGCTTAAGCTCATTAACTTATGACAAAATCCAAAAGCAATAAAAGACTGAAAGCACAAAAACAAACAATAATCGTCTCCTCCGGGATTCTTTTCTCATCACATTCACTCACAAACGAGAACTTGCTTCTTCCGTCTAATGCAAGACAGTTTGCACCTGAGCCAGACAGGTCATACACTTGAGCATAGGCAAGCAAGCAGTTCACAAGTCAATTTACCTTTCAGTCTCTTTGGGTCGAACTACGGTGTTCTGACTTCCTCATTGCACGAGAGGATACGTAGGCATAACTTAACAGTTATCGAACAAAAGTCTCTGTATATCCCCCTTCCTTCCAGCTTCATTCTTTTAGCCTCATGATCTTGAGCATCTTATTCCAGTTCTCACACTGACACTGTATATATCACACTTCACTCCTTTTACACTGACACCTGTACATCCTTTTCCAGTCCTTTTACACACAGATTGCACTGACACTACCCATTTAAAACACAAATCTTTCAAGCGTGGATCCCGTCGAGTACGACGGACAATCTGGGTGCTAATACCTTCCCAGGTTGTAACCAACCCCCTTTCTCAGTCTCTCTGGTTCGCAACCGTCTTATCCATATCTTTCTAGGTCTATGCAGCATTGCCTTTCCTCTGGGATAAAAATGCCTAGCTGGCGACTCTTTTCATCTCCAGTGAGTTCACGGCTGTGTGTTCTCATTGTCCCTCTCGCCGACCGTTCGCGTCTGTACCTTCATATGACCTGTTTTCATTTGTCGGGAGCGACAACGGACGAGTGTTTATATCCAAGAAGATAAAAGGTATAAGTGTTTTGACGTTGTGTATAGATTAAAGATGCGGACGAGCATCCCTAAGACTATGATACGGACGAGTATCGGGTAGAAACAAAAACCGACACGTGTTCAGAGATGATGATACGGACGAGTATCAACTGGTTAACAAAGAACACAGATGAATGTTGATTCTGAGGGGACTCCTCTGGGGAAAAGTAGACACAGACGAGTGTCTAAATTCAAGAAGACATGAGTGTTTGACACAGTGTATGGATTAAAGATGCGGACGAGCATCCTTAAGACTACGATACGGACGAGTATCAGGTAGAAACAAACGCTTGACGCATGTTCTGAGATGATGGTACGGACGAGTACCAACTGGTTAACAAAGAACACGGACAAGTGTCGAATCTGAGGGGTTTAAGTAGTGTATACAAGATACGGACGAGTATCTGTATAAGTGAAATAAGAGTAATAATTATGAGTGGTGTATAGACGGGTATTTAACTTGCTGGAGAAAGTGACACGGACGAGTGTCAAAAGGAGAAAAGTATAGTATAAACAAGTATCAAAGTGTTTAGGTAATTATGCTGGGGAAGGTGACACGGACGGGAGTCAAGGAATTGTGTATAAAGATGTATCTATGAGTGCAAAGGGGGATGCTTTGGCTTTCTACTGGGGATATGACACGGACGGGTGCCACAAGGAGTATGTACTGGTGTTTGTGAGTGTAAGGAAACTGCTTTAGCTTTAGCTCTCTGCTGGGCAACCTGGGGAGCATTCTGTATATTGTTGATGGATTGTCATTATTCACAAGTGTTTGATTCAGAACACGGCTTATGATTATGCAATATGTTTGATTTTTGTCGTAATGCTCCGTACTAGACGGAATGCTACGCTTTGTGGGGTGAATATGATGCAAATGCTATGTTTATGCAAAAGACAACGATCCGGGATTCGGATCCCGTTGCTGCAAAGATCCTTGGTTGATCTGCTTGAAGTGTACATCCCAGCTGGGGATGAGATCATTGGTAGATCTAGCATATATGACTCTGCTTGGGGAAATAAGTCAACGATAGACCCATCTTGGTAATAAGGGACCCAGCTGGGGTTTGTAAAAGCCTTCGTCACTCTGTTGTGATTCCTTCGCATGTTGTCCTTCCGGGTAGAGGTTGACACTCTGTGGGGAGATGGTTACCTGGCTTTTTTACCTGGATGAGGAGGAAGAATGAATGGCAACTTGGCTGGGGAGAACATACCTTTGGTGCTAAGACTGAGTAGATAATGATTTGCCAGCTTGCTGGGGTGAAGCTTTCATGCCCCAAGTTGCGTTTTGAATACCTGCAATCCTGAAAAGACATGGAAACGCACAAGTAATCCCGAGGTATCCCTTACCGGATTCCATCATAGGAGTCTAGACACTCCCGGGAGTAAATATATTTCCTGCAAGCACATATTCTTTAGAAGAGAAGCATCTGTATTTATGCAATCAGTATCTTAAAGACATCGTACATTTCGCAAATGAAAATAAAATGTACGAGACGAGACATGACTGAAAAATCTGATTTTATTAATTCATGTGCCCTGAATTGGCAAGATACAGTCAGAGAAACAGATCCCCTAAAATGAGGAGATTGTCACAAATTGAGAAACAAAATGTTGGCAATGTTGACGACGCCTCAAGGAGCTTCCCTTTTGCTATGAATCGTATGACATTTGACGCTCTTCTCGTCTTGCTTTCTGAAGAAGGTTGATTCTGAAAGAAGCTTGATCCTTCTGAAGCTTACCAAGTTGTAAGTGATACAGACGAATTCAGAATGCAGTTGTTCGCTTATTCCCTTATTTTTGCATGGATCGCCCTTTCGGGTTTTCAATCCATCGGGATACCCATTTTTTCCTGAGTTGTCCAATGCGGCTTTTCAACTCAGCGGGTGTACATTTTTTGTTTATTTTCCCTTATTTCTGCCCGAGTCTTTTATTCTGTTTTTGACTCGCCGGGATGCCCTATTTTTGCCTGGACTTACATTCTGTTTTTTTTATGTCCAGCGGATCATTTTTTTTATGCGAAGTATTTTTTAACTGCATCTGAATTCACAGGGGACGGGAAGTCTTCACCATCCATAGTGCTGAGCATGAGTGCTCCGCCAGAGAAAACTTTCTTTACTACGAATGGCCCTTCATAGTTCGGAGTCCATTTGCCCCCGTGGTCTGTATGAGGAGGGAGGAGTCTTTTCAGCACAATATCTCCTACTTGGTATTCTCAGAGCCTGACTTTCTGATCGAAGGCTTTCTTCATTCTTTTCTGATACAACTGCCCATGACAGATTGCAGCCAATCTCTTCTCTTCAATCAGACTCAGTTGTTCGTATCGGGATCGGACCCACTCTGCTTCGTTCAGCCTAACATCCATCAGTACCTGTAGGGAGGGTAATTCAACTTCAACTGGTAGGACTGCCTCCATACCATACACAAGCTGATACGGTGTTGCCCTAGTGGATGTTCTGATTGACGTGCGGTACCCATGCAAGGCAAACGGTAGCATTTCATGCCAGTCTTTGTAGGTGACTACCATCTTCTGCACAATCTTCTTGATATTCTTGTTAGCTGCCTCAACAGCGCCATTCATCTTTGGCCTGTAAGGAGAAGAATTGTGGTGTTGGATCTTGAAGTCCCGGCATAGCTCTGCCATCATTTTATTGTTCAAGTTAGAACCATTATCAGTAATGATTCGCTCGGGCACTCCATACCGACAGATGATGTCTTTCTTCAGAAATCGGGCTACCACTTGCCTCGTAACATTTTCATAGGAAGCTGCTTCGACCCACTTGGTAAAGTAGTCAATGGCTACCAGGATGAATCTGTGGCCATTTGAAGCAGTCAGCTCAATCTTGCCAATCATATCAATGCCCCACATGGAAAAGGGCCAGGGTGAAGACATCACATTCAGAGGGTTGGGAGGCACATGCACTTTATCCGCATAGATCTGGCATTTATGGCATTTTCTGGCATAGGCATAACAGTCAGCATCCATTGTGATCCAGTAATATCCTGATCTTAGTAGCTTTTTGGCCATGGCATGTCCTCCAGCATGGGTACCAAAGGATCCTTTGTGCACCTCGTGCATTAACAAGTCTGCTTCTGTTCTATCAACGCATCTGAGGAGTCCCGGGGAATATACTCAAGCTTGACCGTTGTAAAGAAAGTCAATAACCTCCTTGTATAATCCCTGTAAGGTATCAGATGATCCTGGTGTGTGTACCATTTGCCGTTCGTTTGATTAACTACCAGAGCTGAATCTCCGAATACAGTCAATGTCTTGATCCTGAGGTCAATGGATTCCTCAAGACCCATAATACAAGCTTCGTATTCAGCTTCGTTGTTAGTGCAGTTAAATGTGAGTTTTGCCGAGAAAGGCAGGTGAACCCCCAGGTGTAATGAGTACTGCACCAACACCACGACCATTCATATTAACAGCCCCATCAAACATCATAGTCCATTCTTCTTCCGGGTCAGGCCCTTCAGTGTGAACGGGATCTTCGTGATCTTTTGCTTTTATGAACATGATGTCTTCATCAGGGAAGTCAAATCTCATAGGCTGGTAATCATCAATAGGTTGCTCAACAAGATATTCAGACAATACACTGCCCTTGATGGCTTTCTGAGATGTGTACTGGATGTCATATTCTGTGAGGATCATTTTCCACCTTGCAACCCGTCCGGTAAGTGCTGGCTTCTCAAAAATGTACTTAACTGGGTCCATCTTTGATATCAATAAGGTAGTGTGGGTCAACATATACTGTCTCAGTCGGCGAGCAGCCCACGCTAAAGCACAACAAGTTTTCTCGAGCAGTGAATAACGTTGTTCACAGTCGGTAAACTTTTTGCTTAGGTAGTAAATTGCATACTCTTTTCGACCAGACTCGTCATGCTGGCCCAGCACACACCCCATTGACTCTTCTAATACTGTCAAGTACATTATCAGAGGTCTTCCTTCAACTGGAGGCATAAGGATGGGAGGCTCTTGTAAGTATTCCTTGATCTTGTCAAAAGCCCTCTGGCAGTCTTCGTTCCACCTGACCGTTTGTTCTTTTCTTAACAGCTTCGAACAGAGGCTCACAGGTTGTTGTAAGGTGAGATATGAACCATGAAATGTAGTTCAATCTACCTAGAAACCCTCGAACTTCTTTTTTAGTTTTCGGTGCAGGCATTTCTTTAATGGCTCTAACTTTATCAGGGTCAACTTCAATCCCTTTCTCACTTACAATAAATCCCAGCAGCTTACCAGATCGTACCCCGAATGTGCATTTGTTGGGGTTCAACTTCAGTTGGTATTTCCTCAGACGCTTGAATAACTTCAACAGATTTACCAGGTGGTCTTCTTCTGTGAGGGACTTGGCAATCATGTCATCCACATAACATTCAATTTCTTTATGGATCATATCGTGGAACAGTGTTACCATAGCCCGTTGATATGTTGCACCAGCATTCTTCAGTCCGAATGGCATCACCTTATAACAGAAAGTGCCCCAGGGTGTGATGAAAGTTGTCTTCTCCATGTCTTCAGGTGACATCTTGATCTGATTGTATCCCGAAAATCCGTCCATGAAGGAGAATACCGAGAACTGAGCCGTATTATCCACCAATACATCAATATGAGGTAAAGGGAAATCATCTTTCGGGCTGGCCCTATTCAGATCCCGTAGTCAACACACATCCTCACTTTGCCGTCTTTCTTAGGCACAGGTACTATATTAGCAACCCACGGTGGATAGCTAGTTACAGCAAGGAACCCGGTGTCCCACTGCTTTTGTACCTCTTCTTTTATTTTCATTGCCATATCTGGGCGAGTACGGCGCAACTTCTGTTTTACTGGCGGGCAGTCTTCTCTCAAAGGCAGCTTGTGCATGACAATATCGGTGTCCAACCCTGGCATATCCTGGTAAGACCAAGCGAAAACATCCACATATTCTCGAAGCATCACAATCAGTTGTTCTTTCACTGAGTCTTGTAAGCAGGCCCCGATCTTAACCTCTTTCACATCTTCTTCCGTGCCAAGATTAACCGCTTCAATCTCCTCCTGGTGAGGAGTGATAACTTTCTCCTCTTGCCTTAACAACCTGGCTAGCTCTTCAGGAAGCTCACAATCTTCTTCAACCCCTTCATCAGCTTGATTGATTGGATTGTTAAAGTCATACGATGTCATAGCAGTGTTGTTGTCGGTGCAGTCTAGAAGGCACTTTCTGCAAGGGTTTAGATTGTTCATTTTAGTGATTGATTTTAATCTTGTTTAGAAAAGTGAAACAAAGTTGTCATTTTGAAAACATTGCCATTTTATTTTTGTACAAAAAGAAAAATGGAAAAAACAGTGAGCGGAAAAGAAAAAAGACTCATTTGCAAAAGATGTCCGATATTCATTGATTGATCTGTTTGCACAAAATTACAGATGGCCCGATTACAAAATGAGTCTTGTCATCTTGGTTAAGATGCAAGACTTGATGCATGCTTAAAATATACAGGAAATAATAATTACTCTGCAGGAGTAACCCTTATAATTTCCTGGGAAGACCAGTTTGAGATATGGCTCCCCGGGATCCTTGGACGTATCCAACTCTCCAGGTTGCACTCATCTTCCGACTCATCTTCCAAGTTGTTCACTGCATCAGGGGTGAGCATCCCCCCACTGACAAAAATGGGCTTCTTAGCAGCCTCTGATTGATCTTGTTGAGTTGGTTTGTAACCTGTAAACACCCCAAATTTGCCCTCACCCATTTCATACCATGGCTTGTGATCATTTTCATATGCATAAACACAATCATACCATCTCATATTACATTTTGATTCACTGCATAGGTTCTAAGTCATCTGCATCTAGGGTTTGTGATCTGAGTAATCCAAAAGCTTATTGAGCCACTCCAAAGGCCATCAATCACTTCAAAGGGGTCTATGTGTGTTCAAGTATCATATTATATCCTCTCAAAGTCAAGAATGTCAAAGAATCACAAGAACTGGGATTGGTATGGAAGCAGAGCCAGGCTTGACTGCACAGATGACCTAAAATTAGGGTTTTGGTTTCAGAGGCCATAACTTCAATTTTTTTGGTCATTCTTGTTTCTATTGGTCTCTATATGGTATAGGGAGTATGCATATAAATTTTCATGAAGAAATTCCATGGGGAAGTCATCTGATCAAGAGTTGACTTTTCAAGCAAGTCAGTGCAAAATCAGGGCATCTGAGGCCCCCAATGACCAAACCAAGGGGTGTTCTTCATCATTTTGATTGTATATGATCTTTATTTGATCATAGAAGATGTTGGAAGTTCACAAAATTGAGAAATTTCAAGTCTTTTGCAAGGTTGACTTTTTGGGCAAGTTTGACTTTTAATGAATTTGTCATTTTAGGCAACTTTTCAACCCTTACTTTTTGATTCAAAAAGGCTTCAAATGGAAAAATTTTGGTCATGAAAGTTGTAGAATAGATCTTTCCCTTTTCAAAAAGTACAAGAACATGACCTAATTCATTTTGGATCAAAAGTTATGGCTCATCAAAGTTGGCAAAAATCACTAAATTTCAAGTCATGCACCAAAGAGGCAAAGTTGCAAATTCACTTCTCAAGGCCAATTAAGTCATCAAATGGGCTTCCAATCCACATAACATGATCACACAACATCTAAAGTTCAGAATGCACCCAAGGAATCACATGTTTTATGGCCCATGGATCAAGTTTCTTTCATAAGAACCAAAGGCAAGGCAAGTTGCAAAGTTCATGATAACTTCTCATCCACTTGTTGGCTAGTTGGCTGATCAATCCTAGGCCCTTCCTCACATCATGCTGCGCAACACACCCTCCTTGTACTAGGCTAGCAAGTTTCCCATGCTTCTCTTACACAAACTTGACCTTTTAGCAAAAGCACCCATACCAATCAATAAAGCACATGTCATGTCATCTGACCAATGGAATTTGTTTATGTTAATCAAATGCAAGCTAAACATAAGCACAAGCAAGCCTGAAACCAGCAACAACACAACATTCACATTTTCACCCTTACTTGCAAAAGCTTTCGAAACTCTCAGCACAAGCTACAAACACACAAACAAACTTCAAAAACCTTCTCACCATGCTTCACTGAACACAAAGCAACCTTCAAAACAGCCTAAAACTCAAGGAATCAAAAACACGATTCTCACACCATCTTGAACAGAACTTGTTCAAACTTCCAAACTAGCCATCACAAACTCTTTCTAAGCATCAAGACTTCATCAGGGGCCTAAAAGGAGTGGATTGCACAAAGAGAAGAGGTCAGGAAGTTGCAAACTGAAAAGCTCCAAACTCAGGTAGCTTCATGAACATTTTTTCCAGAAATGGATTTTTAAGTTTCTAAGTTGTTCTTCATGTCTTGCTGATCACTCTGATGTTCTTGGTTTTGAAAATGGTTGAGAAATAAGCATTTAATCTTACTCTGAAACTTTTCTGACCTAAAAATGCTTGCTTTCGATTCATGCGATTGATGAAAGATAAATGAGTTTTGAGTTAGGGTTTTGATTCAGGGAGATGTGGGGATGATTTCTGTTCTTTTAGATTTCGTTTTAGTGAAGTTTTGAAGATTTTGGAAATTTTCAGGTGGGGTTCCCACCGGAGAAGACGACCGAAGGTCTTCTCCGGCCACCTGAAAATAGTTAGGGCTAATCCCTGTGTTTAATGAAGTTTGAATTTGGTCCCTTGGATGTGTTGACTCGCGCGTGTTTGGACGCCCAGGATCACTCCATTTTGCCCTAATCCCAGTTGACTTTATTAATCTGGATTAATTAATTCATAAATCAGAAATTAGGAAGTTTGAATGTGGACCTTAGGATTGCGCGCGCAGTCAACAACCCTCTCCCCAGTTTCAATCTGATCCGTCCAATGCGTTTACTTTTCTTTTATTTTATTTTTAATTCATTTCTTTATATTTATTTTGTACATTTATTTTAAAATAGTAAAACCATTTTAAAAATTCTAAAATTTTTATACAAACTTTTATTTAATTTCACAAACCAAAAATATTTTTATTTTTATTTTTTGCATTCAAAAATATTTTTAAATCATTTAAAAGTTTATTTTTAATTAATTAATGAGAATTAATTAATTAAAAATACTTTTAATTATTTAAAAATCACCAAAAAATTCATGAAACATTTAAAACCATTTAGAAACATTGTCCAACCCTCAAACCAAATTTCTTTTTTGATCTTGATGTCTTTTGAGAATTTTTCATGGAATTAAAATCATTTTTAGGCATTATTTTGATCCAAACTTCCAAAAATCATTTCTGCCTAACCATTGAGAGTTGGACCTTGATTCTTTTTGCATTGCATTGTGTTTATCATGTAGTTTGTGATATTAAATGGTCATGATTTGATTTTTCATTTTCCATTTGTTTGACATTTTTCTTGTTAAGGAACCCTAAAACCCTAGAAAACTTAGGAAAATCATAACTTGAATTAGGTTAAGAGTTGGAACTTTTTCTTTGGGAAGTGAGTTAGTATAGGTTTAGGGATCCTTTGAGTGCATTTTCAATTTTTTATATTGATGTTTGCTTCTGATTTTGGGTTATGTTTGATGTTTTGATCATAAACCCTAATTTGGGTTTCCATATGCATACATCTTGCTTGCATAACATGACTTGCCATAGCATTTTGTGCATTCATTTGATCCATTTAACATCTTAAGACATATTGAAAGCATGTTTGATCATTGCATCATGTATTTGGCATGTTGTATGTCATGTGCATCTCATAACTTTTCATGTATGTTTGTGGTTCTTAACTTGTTTCATCTGCATCCATTGGTTCACATGACCATACACATTCCTTGATTCATGTTTGAACTATCTCATAACATCATTATCATCATGTATGTGCTTCTAGTTTTTATTTGCATCATGCCATTCCATTCCATCATGCATTGCATTGCATCTTTCTCACTAACTTTTCAGGTGGTAAGTTCTTTGAGAAGTGAATTTGCCTTCACTTCTCACATTTTCTTTTCATCTCTTTCATGCATCCTTGCTGCATTTTACTTTGTGTTTGAGTTTGGGCTTGCTCATTCTTCTTCTTCTTACTTTCTTTCCTCAAGTGACTTGCCTTCTTGAATGAAGCAAGTTACTTTGCTTCTCCTGATCCTTTCATCTGCTTCCTGGTGGTTCCATTGAAGACCTCTTTCTTGAACCTCACAAACCTTAGGAACAACCAAGCATGACAATGATTAGGGTTTTGATTAGTCTCCCCTCTTAGTTTTGCCTTTGTGTCTCTTTGAGTCTTCTCTCCACACCTCATAATCAGGGACTAAACCCTAAAGGCTTTAAGGCTTTGTGATTAAGCTTATGCCTGCATCCTTCTATTAGGATGGAGTGTATAACTTTAATCCTAAGTGTTAAACCCTTAATGTGTTTAAATCCTTTAATCAATCCATCTTAATAACCATCAAGACATCACACTTGTAACTTGGGCCTTGCATTAGGGTTCTAATTCTTCCTTAATTGGTTAAGAAGGACTAACCCTAGTGTTAATGGACAAGTCCCCCTCAAGCTGTCTTACAAATCATAAAATTCACTTCATCATCATATCATTAAATAAAATCCACTTAACCAAAGGCTTGTTTTGTCATGAGTTTAATCCCTAATCATGGATTAAGTTGAGGAGCTTTCCTCAGCTTAAACATTCTCATCTATTATCCTTCTATTAGGATGGTGTAATGAGTCTGTTTAATCCCTGATTATGGCTTAATCTCATTACTTAACACTGAACAAAAACTCCAAAAACATCTAAATAATCACAAGTAGGTTAATGATCTTAATCCTACACCAGAGGTGATTAAGTGTGAGAAGCTGACTTCACACTTAAGATACTCTCATTACCCCTAATCAGAGGGAAGATGTGATGAGTTTACTAACCCATTGGTTTAGGCTTAAGCTCATTAACTTATGACGAACTTTCAAAAGCAATAAAAGACTGAAAACTCAAAAACAAACAATAATCGTCTCCTTCGGGATTCTTTTCTCATCTCATTCATTCACAACCGAGAACTTGCTTTTTCCGTCTAATGCAAGACAGTTTGCACCTGAGCCAGACAGGTCATACACTTGAGCATAGACAAGTAAGCAGTTCACAAGTCAATTCACCTTTCAGTCTCTTTGAGTCGAACTACGGTGTTCTGACTTCCTCATTGCACGAGAGGATACGTAGGCATAACTTAACAGTTATCGAACAAAAGTCTCTGTATATTCCCCCTCCTCCAGCTTTATTCTTTTAGCCTCATGATCTTGAGCATTTCACTCCTGTCCCTACACTGACACTATACATTTATACACTTCACACTTCTTTTACACTGACACCTGTACATCCTGTTCCAGCTCTTTTACACACAGATTGCACTGACACTACCCCTTTAAAACACAAATCTTTTAAGCGTGGATCCCGTCAAGTACGGCGGACAATCTGGGTGCTAATACCTTCCCAGGTTGTAACCAACCCCCTTTCTCAGTCTCTCTGGTTCGCAACCGTCTTATCCATATCTTTCTAGGTCTATGCAGCATTGCCTTTCCTCCGGGATAAAAATGCCCAGCTGGCGACTCTTTTCATTCCCTGTGAGTTCACTCCTGTGTGTTCTCACACCCTCTTTCGCCGACCGTTCGCGTCTGTACCTTTATTTGGGCCCTTCCCATTTATCGGGAGCGACAGCTTGGCGACTCTGCTGGGGATCTTTATACTGTAACCAGGGCTTTTGGTTCTTTTTGTGGGTTCCTCCTAGCGCTTGATTGATTTGTGTTTACTGGGGTGTTATGTGCTATCTGTGCTTGTATATTTTTTTTGTTTATTTGCTTTATGTACAGTTGCTTTATTGCTTTCTTTATAGCTTTGCATATATCATACTGTCATACTGTGCTGGCTGGATCTGTTTTGTTGCTTTGGTGGGTGGGTGTTCTATTGAGAGTTGAGGTCCTATACCTGGGACCTGAGTGACACCTAGGCTAGAGTGGTTCATATTCTTTCCCATTCCATTTCGGTCTGGTGCGGGAATATGAAACACGGTTTAGATATGGGTTTCTTCTTGAGAATTCTGTGCTGCAGATCTCCTGTAGTGCTAGAGCTATCTGGGAAGCCTGCTAAGTCTGGATGACCTTTTTATGACCTTCAGAAACTGAGGTGAATTAGAGGAGGAACTTTTATGGTTATTGTAAACACTGAACCTCCGGGTTAGAAGTTTTTACACTTCTCATAACTGATCCAAGTCTGAGGATCCTTGTTTTAGAACACCACCTGTGAGGGGGTTGGGCTGTTTACAGGTTTGCAGGTACCCTTGACCTCAGCATACCCTGTTACTTTGTTTGAATAAGAGTACTCCATCTTGGAACAGTTCTTGTGATTCTAAACCCTGGACATGTGGCTCTTTATTTGAGTCCCCCACCTTGGTTACTGGACTTATAGACCTCCATCTGGATTTCTTGAACATACTTGGACCTATATCAGAGCACTTGATCAGATCCAGCTCAGTCACAAACCCTTGCATATCATTTGCATACATCATCATTGCATCATTTTAACATTTGCTTATTTGTATTTCAGGGTATCCATACTTTATTTTTGGCTTGGTTTTGACCCCATCATCAGCATAATTTATGGAGGTGATGAACAATATGGCTCAGAGCCAAGAGAGATTAAGAGCAATGGTAGAGAGGCAGAATCAGGAAGACCCCTATCTAGGGACTGTTGGGACAAGCAACAACGAGAGGGTTCAGCCTCATGTCAACCCCCCTGTATTTGGACCCCACCTTCATCCAGAGATCAACATCCCTGCTAATGTACAAGGGAATGCTACCACAGGCAGAGTGCTGCAGGAAGACCCCCAGGAAGATCAGTTCACAGTAATGGGAGCTGGGGATGAGGCCTATGACAGAAGGCTGGATGAAATTGCTGAAAAATTAAGATCCTTGGAGTCTCAAAACTCTTTGGGTTTTGATGTTATGGACATGGGCTTAGTGGACGGAGTCAGGATTCCCCATAAATTTAAACCACCGTGCTTTGAAAAGTACAATGGGACCTCCTGCCCACGGACCCACTTACAATCCTTTCTGGGGAGGTTAAAGGCATATACCATGGACGAGAAGCTATGGATGTTTTATTTTGAGGATAGCTTAACGGGAGCTTCAAGGGAATGGTATTCACATCTGACTAGGGCCACCATCAGATGTTGGAAGGACTTGGCAGAGGCCTTCATTAGACAATACCAGTATAATTTGGATATGGCCCCCAACAGGACCCTCCTGATGGGAATGTCACAATCATCTAGAGAAAGCTTCCGAGAGTACGCCCAGAGATGGAGACAGCTGGGTGCGGCTGTCCAGCCACCTATGTCAGAGAGGGAGATGGCAGATATGTTTATGAACACCCTTCAAGGGACATACATTGACAGGCTAGCGGCCTTTTCTTCTACCAGCTTTGCAGATGTGGTTATAGCTGGAGAAAGAATTGAGAGCCTATTGAAGATGGGCAAAATTTATGACGACGGTGCAAGCTCATCCAGCAACACAAGAAAGCCTTTTGTGGGCCCAAGAAGAACTGGTGAGACCAATGCTATCCATACCAGCAGGGGCAAGCCCCAATATGTTCACAGGTCTGTGGCAGCAGTCACCATTCCCGCTCCAGTTCATCCACAACCAGCTTATCAACCACCGCAGCAAAATTATCAGCAACAAACTCAATATCCTCCTCAGAGAAACTACAACAACACCAACAACAACAATCAGCAAAGACCATATCAACAGAGACCGTCTCAGGCCAATAGGGTGATTGATCTGATCCCTATGCCCTATGCCACATTACTGCCACAACTCCTAAAGCTCAACCTGGTCGGGCTAAGGACGTTGGCACCTCCAGATCCCACCAGTCTACCCAGAAATTACGACTCCAACGCCAGATGTGCTTTCCATTCAAATGCACCTGGCCATAGTACAGAGAAGTGCAGAGCTTTGCACATGAAGGTACAAGACCTGGTAGACTCTAAGGCTCTAAACTTCGCACCACCACCAAATGTTAACAAGAACCCTATGCCAAACCACAGAGGTCCCAGAGTCAATGCTATTGAAGAAGACAAGCCGTCTTACTTGATAACCAGTGTGGGTCAGATTCGGACACCGTTGGTAGAGATTAAAGCTCAACTCCTCGAATGTCAAATGTTCCCGGGATGTGAGCTAGGGTGTGCTTATTGCAACATTTCAGTGAATGGGTGTGATAACTTGAGAGATGGCATAGATGGTCTCATCCAGAGTTGCCTGCTTCAAATCACAACATCAATTCCTACCAATCCAGCAATCCCATTAACAACAGTTCCCGAGTCTTCTACAACTGCAACAACCATTGTTCCGAACAACTCTTGAATCTCATCAACAAATGCTTCATCTGTCACTTCAACTGACCAGATATCAACGAACATCCCTTCTACAACTTCAGCACCCCTTCATTCAGAATCTCCTACAACAACAACACCCATCCATCCAACAGTGTCTCCTACAACTTCAACAGCAAATGTCTCAACAGTCACAATTTATTATGATCCTGAAAATGATTCTGCCTACAACTCACAAAATGCCACTCCTATCAGAGCACCAGTCACAATATACTATGACCCACAGACTATCATGGTCCCTTCTGCAGCTGCTATCAGTCCAGTCACTATCACAGTGCCTGGACCAGTACCTTATGAAAGCAGTAATGCCATCCCCTGGCATTACGGCTCTGATCTATACTGCGGAGGACAGAAAATCACTCTTGAATCATCAACCCCTGCACCACAAATAGACAACGTGGGAGGAGGCGGAGGCTTCACCCGAAGCGGACGTCTCTTTGCTCCACAAATTCAAAGACCGACTGCTGAAGCAGAAGCTGCTGCCAAGGCAAAAGGGAAGAGCTTGGTGCAAGAAGAGCAAATTGTTAAAGAAGCTTTGAAAACACCTTTTGATCAAGAAGTTGATGAATTCATGAGAATCATCAAGAAAAGTGATTATAAGATAGTGGACCAGCTTCACCAGACGCCTTCCAAGATCTCTATTCTATCATTGCTTATGTGCTCCGAGGCTCATCGGAACGCACTACTAAAAGTCTTGCACGCAGCTTATGTGCCAGAAGATATCACAGTCAATCAGTTGGAAGCTGTGGTTGGGAATGTTAATGCTAGTAATGGACTAGGGTTTACCAACACTGATTTGACTACGGAAGGCCGCAATCATAACAAGGCTTTGCACATTACCATGGAGTGTAGGGGTGCAGTTCTTTCCCATGTGCTGGTAGACACAGGGTCATCCCTCAATGTCTTACCTAAAAAAGCCCTTGTGAAGCTAGAGTATGACGGATTGGCATTACGGCCCAACAACTTGGTAGTAAGATCCTTTGACGGCTCTAAGAGATCAGTTCTGGGAGAGATTGAGTTGCCTATAACGATTGGCCCGCAAACTTTCAAAACGACCTTCTACGTGACGGATATACAACCTGCCTACAGCTGTCTATTGGGTAGGCCATGGATTCACGCCGCTGGCACCGTGACCTCAACCCTTCACCAGAAGTTAAAATTCGAGTGGGAGGGTCAAGTCATTACTATATGTGGAGAGGAGGATATTTTTGTTAGCCATCTGGCTACCTACAAATATATTGAGATGGATGGGGAGATCCATGAAACGATGAGTCAGGGGTTTGAGGCCTTGAACATAAATGAAACTTCTGCTGTACCTGGAACCTCAATAACATCTTATCAACAAGCCCGGAAGGTTGTTGAAGAAGGGACTGCCCAAGGCTGGGGCAAATTGTTACCTGTGGAGAAGAAAAAGGATAGATTTGGGTTGGGTTACAAACCAACTCAACAAGATCAAGCAGAGGCTGCTAAGGAGCCCAACTTTGTTAGTGGGGGGATGCTCACCCCCGATGTTGTCAACAATTTGGAAGACGAGGATGAAAGCGACCGCAACCTGGAGAGTTGGATCCGTCCAAAGGTCCCGGGGAGCAGTATCTCAAACTGGTCTTCCCAGGAAATTATAAGAGTTACTCCTGCAGAGTAATTATTATTTCCTGTATATTTTAAGCATGCATCAAGTCTTGCATCTTGCCCAAGATGACAAGACTCATTTTGTAATCGGGCCATCTGTAATTTTTGTGCAACAAGATTAATCAATGAAATATCAGACATCTTTTGCAAATGAGTCTTTTCCGCTCACTGTTTTTCCCATTTTTCTTTTTGTACAAAAAATAATAAATGGCAATGTTTTCAAAATGACAACTTTATTTCACTTTTCTAAACAAGATTAAAATCAAATCAATAAAATGAACAAACTGAAGCCTTGCAGAGAGTGCCTTCCAAACTGCACCGACAACAGCACGGCTATGACTTCGTATGACTTTGACAATCCAATCAATCAAGCTGATGAAGGGGTTGAAGGAGACTGCGAGCTTCCTGAAGAGCTAGCCAGATTGTTGAGACAAGAGGAAAGGGTTATCACTCCTCATCAGGAGGAGGTCGAGACGATCAATCTTGGTACAGATGAAGACGTGAAGGAAGTTAAAATCGGGGCCTGCTTACAAGACTCGGTGAAGAGACAACTGATTGACCTGCTTCGAGAATATGTGGATGTGTTTGCTTGGTCTTATCAAGATATGCCAGGGTTGGACACCGACATTGTTATGCACAAGCTGCCTTTAAGAGAAGAATACCCGCCGGTTAAACAGAAATTGCGCCGTACTCGCCCAGACATGGCAATGAAAATCAAAGAAGAAGTACAAAAGCAATGGGACGCCGGGTTCCTTGTTGTAACTAGCTATCCACCGTGGGTTGCTAATATTGTGCCTGTGCCTAAGAAAGACGGCAAAGTAAGGATGTGCGTCGACTACCGGGATCTGAACAGATCCAGCCCGAAAGATGACTTCCCACTACCTCACATTGATGTATTGGTGGATAATACGGCTCAATTCTCGGTATTCTCCTTCATGGACGGATTTTCAGGATACAATCAGATCAAGATGTCACCTGAAGACATGGAGAAGACAACCTTCATCACACCCTGGGGCATGTTCTGTTACAAGGTGATGCCATTCGGACTAAAGAATGCTGGTGCAACATATTAACGGGCTATGGTAACGTTATTCCACGATATGATCCATAAAGAAATCGAATGTTATGTGGATGATATGATTGCCAAGTCCCTCACCGAAGAGGACCACCTGGTAAATTTGCTAAAGCTATTCAAGCGTCTGAGGAAGTACCAACTGAAGTTGAACCCCAACAAGTGCACATTCGGGGTGGGATCTGGTAAGCTACTGGGTTTTATTGTGAGCGAGAAAGGGATTGAAGTTGACCCTGATAAAGTCAAAGCCATTCAAGAAATGCCTGCACCAAAATCTGAAAAAGAAGTTCGAGGGTTTCTAGGTAGATTGAACTACATCTCAAGGTTCATATCTCACCTTACGGCAACCTGTGAGCCTTTGTTCAAATTATTAAGAAAAGAACAAACGGTCAGGTGGAACGAAGACTGCCAGAAAGCTTTCGACAAGATCAAAGAGTACTTGCAAGAACCTCCAATCCTTATGCCTCCAGTTGAAGGAAGACCTCTAATCATGTATTTGACAGTTTTAGAAGAGTCAATGGGGTGTGTGCTGGGCCAGCATGACGAGTGTGGTCGAAAAGAGTATGCAATATACTACCTAAGCAAAAAGTTTACCGACTGTGAACAATGTTATTCACTGCTCGAGAAAACTTGTTGTGCTTTAGCGTGGGCTGCTCGCCGACTGAGACAGTATATGTTGACTCACACTACCTTGTTGATCTCAAAGATGGACCCAGTCAAGTATATTTTTGAGAAGCCAGCACTTACTGGACGGGTTGCAAGATGGCAAATGATTCTTACAGAATATGACATTCAGTACACCTCTCAGAAAGCCATCAAGGGCAGTGTATTGTCTGAATATCTTGCTGAGCAACCCATTGATGATTATCAGCCTATGAGATTTGACTTCCCTGATGAAGACATCATGTTCATAAAAGCAAAAGATCATGAAGAGCCTGTTCACACTGAAGGGCCCGACCCGGAGGAGGAATGGACTATGATGTTTGATGGGGCTTTTAATATGAATTGTCGTGGTGTTGGTGCAGTACTCATTACACCTAAAGGAGTCCACATGCCTTTCTCGGCAAAACTCACTTTCAAATGCACTAACAACGAAGCTGAATACGAAGCTTGCATTATGGGTCTTGAGGAAGCCATTGACCTCAGGATCAAGACCTTGACCGTGTTCGGAGATTCAGCTCTGGTGATCAATCAGACCAACGGCAAATGGTACACCCACCAGGATCATCTGATACCTTACAGGGATTATACAAGGAGGTTATTGACTTTCTTCACAACAGTCAAGCTCGAGTATATCCCTCGGGACGAGAATCAGTTTGCAGATGCCTTAGCCACCATTTCATCCATGATCAAAGTTCAAGCTGCCAACTTTGTACCTCAAATTTCAGTATCCAGACTTGACAGACCAGCATATGTGTTCGCAGCAGATATGGTCAAAGATGATAAGCCTTGGTTCCATGACATTAAGTGCTTCTTGGAGGATCAAACATACCCACCTGGGGCATCTTCCAATGATAAGAAGACTTTGAGAAGGCTTGCTGGAAGTTTCTTTCTGAACACTGATGGTTCCCTGTACAAGAGAAACTTTGATATGGTGCTCCTCAGATGCGTCGACAGGACAGAAGCAGATTTGTTAATGCATGAAGTGCATGAAGGATCCTTCGGTACCCATGCAGGAGGGCATGCCATGGCAAAGAAATTGTTAAGATCAGGTTATTACTGGATCACAATGGATGCCAACTGTTGTACCTATGCCAGAAAATGCCATAAATGCCAGATTTATGCGGATAAGGTGCACGTGCCTCCCAATCCTTTGAATGTGATGTCTTCACCTTGGCCCTTTGCTATGTGGGGGCATTGATATGATTGGTAAGATCGAACCGACTGCTTCAAATGGCCACAGGTTCATCTTGGTTGCTATTGACTATTTTACCAAGTGGGTCGAAGCATCTTCTTATGCAAATGTTACAAGGCAAGTGGTAGCCCGATTCCTGAAGAGAGATATCATCTGTCGGTATGGAGTGCCCGAGCGAATCATTACTGATAATGGTTCCAACTTGAACAACAAAATGATGGCTGAACTGTGCCGGGACATCAAGATCCAACATCACAATTCTTCTCCTTACAGGCCAAAGATGAATGGCGCTGTTGAGGCAGCAAATAAAAATATCAAGAAGATTGTGCAGAAGATGGTAGTCACTTACAAAGACTGGCATGAAATGCTACCATTTGCCTTGCATGGGTACCGCACGTCAATCAGGACATCCACTGGGGAAACACCGTATCAACTTGTGTATGGTATGGAAGCAGTCCTACCTGTTGAAGTTGAATTACCCTCCCTACGGGTACTAATGGATGTTAAGCTGAACGAAGCAGAATGGGTCCGGTCCCGATACGAACAACTGAGTCTGATTGAAGAGAAGAGATTGGCTGCAATCTGTCATGGGAAGTTGTATCAGAAAAGAATGAAGAGAGCCTTCGATCAGAAAGTCAGGCACCGAGAGTACCAAGTAGGAGATCTTGTGCTGAAGAGAATCCTCCCTCCGCATACAGACCATAGGGGCAAGTGGACTCCGAATTATGAAGGACCGTTTGTAGTAAAGAAAGTTTTCTCCGGCGGAGCACTCATGCTCAGTACTATGGATGGTGAAGACTTCCCGTCCCCTGTGAATTCAGATGCAGTTAAAAAATACTTCGCATAAAAATGACCCGCTGGACATAAAAACAGAATGTAAGTCCAGGAAAAATAGGGCATCCCGGCGAGTCAAAAAACAGAATAAAAGACTCGGGCAAAAATAAGGGAAAATGAACAAAAAATGTACACCCGCTGATTTGAAAAGCCGCATTGGACAACTCAGGCAAAAATGGGTATCCCGATGGATTGAAAACCCGAAAGGGCGATCCATTCAAAATAAGGGAATAAGCGAACAACTGCATTCTGAATTCGCCTATATCACCTACAACTTGGTAAGCTAAGAAAGGATCAAGCGTCTTTCAGAATCAGCCTTCTTCAGAAAGCAAGACGTGAAGAATGTCAAATGTCATACAAGTCATAGCAAGAGGGAAGCTCCTCAAAGCGTCGACAGCATTGCCAGCTTCTTTGTTTTCTCATTTTGTAACAATCTCCTCATTTCAGGGGATTTGTTTCTTTGACTGTATATTGCCAATTCAGGGCACACGAATTAATAAAATCAGATTTCCAGTCATGTTTCGTCTTGTACATTTTTATTTGCAAAGATGTCTGATGTCTCTAAAAAACTGATTGCATAAATACAGATGCTTTTCTTCTAAAAGTCACATGCTTGCAGGAAATATACTTACTCTCAGAAGTGTCTAAACTCCTATGACGGAGTCCGGTAAGGGATACCTCGGGATTACTTGTGCGTTTCCCTATCTTTGCAGGATTGCAGGTATCCAGAACGCAACTTGGGGCATGTAAGCTTCACTCCAGCAAGCTGACAAATCAACACTCAGCCTTAACACTCAAAGTGTTTTCTCCCCAGCCGAGTTGCCACTTTTTACTTCTCCCTATCAGAGTTGCCAGGCATCACTTCTCCAACAGGGTAGTACCAGAAGGCGCCCATATCCCCGGCTGAGTCAAAAATCCTCCTCAACAGAATCTCTAGGGAGATCTTTCAGTGATCTCTCTTTCTCCCCAGCCGAGTTGCCATTTCATCCTCAGCCAAATACAAAAGTCAGGGAACCATCTCCCCACAGAGCTCCAACCTCTATCCAGAAGAGCAGCGCATGAAGGAATCACAACAGAGTGACGGAAGCTTCCACAAGCTCCCAGTTGGGTCCTTCATTATTTGAGACAGGTCTATCAGTGACCTGTATCCCCAAGCAGATATTATCTCATAAGATATACCAATGATATCACCCCCAACTGGGATGTCCATTTCAAGAAGATTGGCCAGAGATCTTCGCAGCAACGGGATTCGAATCCCGGTTTGATATCTTTGCATAGTCATGGCATTCGCATCATACTCACCCACAAAGCGTAGCATTCCGTCTAATACGGAGCATTACGGCAAAAATCAAACATATTGCATAATCATAAGTCATGGTCTGAATCAAACACTTGTGAATAATGGCAATACATCAATATACATAATACTCCCCAGATTCCCCAGCAAAAGCAGTTGCCTCACATTCACAAACACTAGTATACTCTCTTTGGCACCCGTCCGTGTCAATACTCCCCAGTAAAGTCGCCTGAACACTCTGTGCAAACAGTACCACTCGTATTACAGATACTTTTTGACACCCGTCTGTGTCATACCCCCAGCAGAAAGCCAAAGACATCCTCTTTGCACTCACATGTACTTATATAATTTCCTTGACATCCGTCCGTGTCATTTTCCCCAGTACAGTAACATAAAAACTTTGTATATCAAATACTCGTTTATACTATACTCTTCTCCTTTTGACCCTCGCCTGTGTCACTCTCCCCAGCAGATTAAACACTCATCTATACACCACTCACACTTATACAGGTACTCGTCCGTATCTTGTATACACCATGTATCCCCACAGATTCGACACTCGTCCGTGTTCTTTGTTAACCAGTTGGTACTCGTCCGTAAAATCATCTCAGAGCATGCGTCAAGCGTTTGTTTCTACCTGATACTCGTCCGTATCATAGTCTTAAGGATGCTCGTCCGCATCTTTAATCCATACACCGTGTCAAACACTTCTGTCTTTTTGAATTTAGACACTCGTCTGTGTCTATCACTCCCCAGAAGAATCCCTTCAGATTCAACACTCGTCCGTGTTCTCTGTTAATCCATTGATACTCGTCCGTATCATCATCTCTGAGCACGTGTCAGTTTTTGTTTCTACTCGATACTCGTCCGTATCGTAGTCTTAAGGATGCTCGTCCGCATCTTTAATCTATGCACAAACATCTAAACACTTATACCTTTTGTTTCTTGGATGTAAACACTCGTCCGTGTTTACTATTCCCCAGTAGATCGCCAACAAAGCAATTTTTCTTTTATCTGGCATTCGTCCCGTGTCATGATAAACCCTGAGAGCAGCCGTACCCTGCTAGGTGGTCGTCCTCCACCTCTTGATGGTCGTCCTCCATCATGCTCATCCGATGGCCATCCCCATCATTGATTTTCTATCCGACATTCGTCCTATGTCGTGATATTTAGCATCCGTCCCCTGCTAGGTGGTCGTCCTCCACCTCTTGATGATCGTCCTTCATCATTTTATCCAATGGCCGTCCCCATTGTTGATTTTTGGTTATCTGACATTCATCCTATGTCATGATAAACCTCGAGAGCAGCCGTCCCCTGCTAGGTGGTCCTCCTCCACCTCTTGATGGTCGTCCTCCATCATGCTCGTCTGATGGCCGTCCCCATCGTTGACCCTTTTATCCGGCATTCGTCCTATGTCGCGATATTTTCGGCAGCCGTACCCTGCCAGGTGGTCGTCCTCCACCTTAGATGATCGTCCCTCATCTTACCCCAACAGAGCAGTTGTCCCCTGCTAGGTGATCGTCCTTCACCTTTGATGACCGTACCTCATCATCTGTTTATTTCATTTATTCTTTAACCCGATGGCCGTCCCCGTCGTGGTCCCTTTTTTCCTTTTCCTGATGATCGTCCTTCATCAGTTTAGCTCGATGGCCGTCCCCATCGTTGGTTACTTTACTTTATGAACTTGATGGCCGTCCCCATCACATTTCATTAATCCCCAGAGAGTCATATAGCTTTACTTGATGGCCGTCCCCATCATAATCCCTTTTATCCCCAGCATGTCGGCCGTCCTCGTCATTGCTTTATTTTCCGCACTTTTCCAGCATGTCGGTCATCCCCGTCATTGCTCTTTACCCAGCAGTCGTCCTCTGCTCGACGGTCGTCCTCCGTCGCCCTCACTTTATAATATACTTTACTTTCTTTTACAATCTATATCCCTTTTCTTCTTCATTCTGTGAGTGCAAATTTTGGACTGTCTTTGGTATTCAACCACAAGTTATCTTGTTTGCCTGATAAGCCGTCGCTTACATCCTGCACAGCTAACTCATGTTTGAATAGGGGCAGCTGTAAACACCCCAAATTTGCCCTCACCCATTTCATACCATGGCTTGTGATCATTTTCATATGCATAAACACAATCATACCATCTCATATTACATTTTGATTCACTGCATAGGTTCTAAGTCATCTGCATCTAGGGTTTGTGATCTGAGTAATCCAAAAGCTTCTTGAGACACTCCAAAGGCCATCAATCACTTCAAAGGGGTCTATGTGTGTACAAGTATCATATTATATCCTCTCAAAGTCAAGAATGTCAAAGAATCACAAGAACTGGGATTGGTATGGAAGCAGAGCCAGGCTTGACTGCACATATGACCTAAAATTAGGGTTTTGGTTTCAGAGGCCATAACTTCAATTTTTTTGGTCATTCTTGTTTCTATTGGTCTCTATATGGTATAGGGAGTATGCATATCAATTTTCATGAAGAAATTCCATGGGGAAGTCATCTGATCAAGAGTTGACTTTTCAAGCAAGTCAGTGCAAAATCAGGGCATCTGAGGCCCCCAATGACCCAACCAAGGGGTGTTCTTCATCATTTTGATTGTATATGATCTTTATTTGATCATAGAAGATGTTGGAAGTTCACAAAATTGAGAAATTTCAAGTCTTTTGCAAGGTTGACTTTTTGGGCAAGTTTGACTTTTAATGAATTTGTCATTTTAGGCAACTTTTCAACCCTTACTTTTTGATTCAAAAAGGCTTCAAATGGAAAAATTTTGGTCATGAAAGTTGTAGAATAGATCTTTCCCTTTTCAAAAAGTACAAGAAAATGACCTAATTCATTTTGGATCAAAAGTTATGGCTCATCAAAGTTGGCAAAAATCACTAAATTTCAAGTCATGCACCAAAGAGGCAAAGTTGCAAATTCACTTCTCAAGGCCAATTAAGTCATCAAATGGGCTTCCAATCCACACAACATGATCACACAACATCTAAAGTTCAGAATGCACCCAAGGAATCACATGTTTTATGGCCCATGGATCAAGTTTCTTTCATAAGAACCAAAGGCAAGGCAAGTTGCAAAGTTCATGATAACTTCTCATCCACTTGCTGGCTAGTTGGCTGATCAATCCTAGGCCCTTCCTCACATCATGCTGCGCAGCACACCCTCCTTGTACTAGGATAGCAAGTTGCCCATGCTTCTCTTACACAAACTTGACCTTTTAGCAAAAGCACCCATACCAATCAATAAAGCACATGTCATGTCATCTGACCAATGGAATTTGTTTATGTTAATCAAATGCAAGCTAAACATAAGCACAAGCAAGCCTGAAACCAGCAACAACACAACATTCACATTTTCACCCTCACTTGCAAAAGCTTTCGAAACTCTCAGCACAAGCTACAAACACACAAACAAACTTCAAAAACCTTCTCACCATGCTTCACTGAACACAAAGCAACCTTCAAAACAACCTAAAACTCAAGGAATCAAAAACACGATTCTCACACCATCTTGAACAGAACTTGTTCAAACTTTCAAACCAGCCATCACAAACTCTTTCTAAGCATCAAGACTTCATCAGGGGCCTAAAAGGAGTGGATTGCACAAAGAGAAGAGGTCAGGAAGTTGCAAACTGAAAAGCTCCAAACTCAGGTAGCTTCATGAACATTTTTTCCAGAAATGGATTTTTAAGTTTCTAAGTTGTTCTTCATGTCTTGCTGATCACTCTGATGTTCTTGGTTTTGAAAATGGTTGAGAAATAAGCATTTAATCTTACTCTGAAACTTTTCTGACCTAAAAATGCTTGCTTTCGATTCATGCGATTGATGAAAGATAAATGAGTTTTGAGTTAGGGTTTTGATTCAAGGAGATGTGGGGATGATTTCTGTTCTTTTAGATTTGGTTTTAGTGAAGTTTTGAAGATTTTGGAAATTTTCAGGTGGGGTTCCCACCGGAGAAGACGACCAGAGGTCTTCTCCGGCCACCTGAAAATAGTTAGGGCTAATCCCTGTGTTTAATGAAGTTTGAATTTGGTCCCTTGGATGTGTTGACTCGCGCGTGTTTGGACGCCCAGGATCACTCCATTTTGCCCTAATCCCAGTTGACTTTATTAATCTGGATTAATTAATTCATAAATCAGAAATTAGGAAGTTTGAATGTGGACCTTAGGATTGCGCGCGCAGTCAACAGCCCTCTCCCCAGTTTCAATCTGATCCGTCCAATGCGTTTACTTTTATTTTATTTTATTTTTAATTCATTTCTTTATATTTATTTTGTACATTTATTTTAAAATAGTAAAACCATTTTAAAAATTCTGAAATTTTTTATACAAACTTTTATTTTATTTCAGAAACCAAAAATATTTTTATTTTTATTTTTTGCATTCAAAAATATTTTTAAATAATTTAAAAGTTTATTTTTAATTAATTAATGAGAATTAATTAATTAAAAATACTTTTAAGTATTTAAAAATCACCAAAAAATTCATGAAACATTTAAAACCATTTAGAAACATTGTCCAACCCTCAAACCAAATTTCTTTTTTGATCTTGATGCCTTTTGGGAATTTTTCATGGAATTAAAATCATTTTTAGGCATTATTTTGATCCAAACTTCCAAAAATCATTTCTGCCTAACCATTGAGAGTTGGACCTTGATTCTTTTTGCATGGCATTGTGTTTAGCATGTAGGTTGTGAGATTAAATGGTCATGATTTTATTTTTCATTTTCCATTTGTTTGACATTTTTCTTGTTAAGGAACCCTAAAACCCTAGAAAACATAGGAAAATCATAACTTGAATTAGGTTAAGAGTTGGAACTTTTCCTTTGGGCAGTGAGTTAGTATAGGTTTAGGGATCCTTTGTGTGCATTTTCAATTTTTTATATTGATGTTTGCTTCTGATTTTGGGTTATGTTTGATGTTTTGATCATAAACCCTAATTTGGGTTTCCATATGCATACATCTTGCACTTGCTTGCATAACATGACTTGCCATAGCATTTTGTGCATTCATTTGATCCATTTAACATCTTAAGACATATTGAAAGCATGTTTGATCATTGCATCATGTATTTGCCATGTTGTATGTCATGTGCATCTCATAACTTTTCATGTATGTTTGTGGTTCTTAACTTGTTTCATCTGCATCCATTGGTTCACATGACAATCCACATTCCTTGATTCATGTTTGCACTATCTCATAACATCATTATCATCATGTATGTGCTTCTGGTTTTGATTTGCATCATGCCATTCCATTCCATCATGCATTGCATTGCATCTTTCTCACTAACTTTTCAGGTGGTAAGTTCTTTGAGAAGTGAATTTGCCTTCACTTCTCACATTTTCTTTTCATATCTTTCATGCATCCTTGCTGCATTTTACTTTGTGTTTGAGTTTGGGCTTGCTCATTCTTCTTCTTCTTACTTTCTTTCCTCAAGTGACTTGCCTTCTTGAATGAAGCAAGTTACTTTGCTTCTCCTGATCCTTTCATCTGCTTCCTGGTGGTTCCATTGAAGACCTCTTTCTTGAACCTCACAAACCTTAGGAACAACCAAGCATGACAATGATTAGGGTTTTGATTAGTCTCCCCTCTTAGTTTTGCCTTTGTGTCTCTTTGAGTCTTCTCTCCTCACCTCATAATCAGGGACTAAACCCTAAAGGCTTTAAGGCTTTGTGATTAAGCTTATGCCTGCATCCTTCTATTAGGATGGAGTGTATAACTTTAATCCTAAGTGTTAAACCCTTAATGTGTTTAAATCCTTTAATCAATCCATCTTAATAACCATCAAGACATCACACTTGTAACTTGGGCCTTGCATTAGGGTTCTAATTCTTCCTTAATTGGTTAAGAAGGACTAACCCTAGTGTTAATGGACAAGTCCCCCTCAAGCTGTCTTACAAATCATAAAATTCACTTCATCATCATATCATTAAATAAAATCCACTTAACCAAAGGCTTGTTTTGTCATGAGTTTAATCCCTAATCATGGATTAAGTTGAGGAGCTTTCCTCAGCTTAAACATTCTCATCTATTATCCTTCTATTAGGATGGTGTAATGAGTCTGTTTAATCCCTGATTATGGCTTAATCTCATTACTTAACACTGAACAAAAACTCCAAAAACATCTAAATAATCACAAGTAGGTTAATGATCTTAATCCTACACCAGAGGTGATTAAGTGTGAGAAGCTGACTTCACACTTAAGATACTCTCATCACCCCTAATCAGAGGGAAGATGTGATGAGTTTACTAACCCATTGGTTTAGGCTTAAGCTCATTAACTTATGACGAACTTTCAAAAGCAATAAAAGACTGAAAACTCAAAAACAAACAATAATCGTCTCCTTCGGGATTCTTTTCTCATCTCATTCATTCACAACCGAGAACTTGCTTTTTCCGTCTAATGCAAGACAGTTTGCACCTGAGCCAGACAGGTCATACACTTGAGCATAGACAAGTAAGCAGTTCACAAGTCAATTCACCTTTCAGTCTCTTTGAGTCGAACTACGGTGTTCTGACTTCCTCATTGCACGAGAGGATACGTAGGCATAACTTAACAGTTATCGAACAAAAGTCTCTGTATATTCCCCCTCCTCCAGCTTTATTCTTTTAGCCTCATGATCTTGAGCATTTCACTCCTGTCCCTACACTGACACTATACATTTATACACCTCACACTTCTTTTACACTGACACCTGTACATCCTGTTCCAACTCTTTTACACACAGATTGCACTGACACTACCCCTTTAAAACACAAATCTTTTAAGTGTGGATCCCGTCGAGTACGGCGGACAATCTGGGTGCTAATACCTTCCCAGGTTGTAACCAACCCCCTTTCTCGGTCTCTCTGGTTCGCAACCGTCTTATCCATATCTTTCTAGGTCTATGCAGCATTGCCTTTCCTTCGGGATAAAAATGCCCAGCTGGCGACTCTTTTCATTCCCTGTGAGTTCACTCCTGTGTGTTCTCACACCCTATTTCGCCGACCGTTCGCGTCTGTACCTTTATTTGGGCCCTTCCCATTTATCGGGAGCGACATAACCCAACCCAAATTTGTCCTCCTTCTTCTCCACGGGCAGCAACTTGCCCCAGCCTTGGGCAGTCCCCTCTTCAACAACCTTCCTGGCTTGCTGATAAGATGTCATGGAAGTTCCAAGTACAGCAGATGCTTCATTAATGTTTAGGGCCTCAAACCCCTGGCTCATGGTTTCATGGATCTCCCCATCCATCTCAATGTATTTGTACGTAGCCAGATGGCTAACAAAGATATCTTCTTCACCACAGATGGTGATAATCTGGCCTTCCCACTCGAATTTCAGCTTCTGGTGAAGGGTAGACGTAACAGCGCCAGCAGCATGGATCCAAGGTCTACCCAACAAACAGCTGTAGGCCGGCTGAATGTCCATCACGTAGAAGGTAATTTTAAAAGTCTGCGGGCCAATCATCACGGGCAGATCAATCTCACCTAGCACTGATCTCTTAGAGCCATCAAATGCTCTTACCACCAAATTACTTGGACGTAGTGCCAAGCCATCATACTCCAGCTTCAACAAGGCCTTCTTTGGTAGAACATTGAGTGAAGACCCAGTGTCTACCAATACATGTGATAGAACAGCACCCTTTCGTTCTAGGGTGATATGTAAAGCCTTGTTGTAGTTACATCCCTCAGTTGTTAAATCAGCATTGGTAAAACCCAATCCATGGATGGTATTGACATTTGCTACCACGTTTTCCAGCTGATTAACGGTGATCTCCTCTGGCACATATGCTGCGTGCAAGACTTTTAGTAATGCATTCCGATGAGCTTCGGAACACATCAACAGGGATAATATGGAGATTTTTGAGGGAGTTTGGTGAAGCTGATCCACCACCTTGTAATCACTTCTCTTTATAATTCTCATGAACTCGTCTACATCTTGTTCAAAAGATGTCTTCTGAGTTTCCTTGATAGTTGGCTCTTCCACTACCACACTCTTCCCCTTTGCTTTGGCAGCAACTTCTGCTTCAGCATTAGGTCTTTGTACTTGTGAGGCAAAAAGGCGTCCGCTTCTGGTGAAGCCTCCTCCTCCCCCAACATTATCAATCTGTGGAGAGGAAGTTGAAGAGTCCAAAGTGATTCTCTCCCCGTTGCAGTAAAGGTCAGAGCCATAATGCCAAGGTATGGCATTACTGCTTTCATATGGAATTGGTCCAGGTACCGTGATGGTAACCGGACTGACTGCAGCAGAGGAGGGTGCTGAAACGGTGTGCGGATCGTAGTAGATGGTAACTGGTAACCTGGCAGGAGATGCCACTGTTTGTTGAAAATTGTTGTTAGGAGGAACATATGACGGATCATAATAAATGGTGACTGCTGAGATGTCTGTTGGCATTGTAGAAGATTCTGTTGTATGAATGGGTGCTGATGTTGTAGAAGAGATGGTTGTTGATACCTGGTTTATTGAAGTGATAGATGAAGTATTTGTTGACGAAATTGAGGAATTACTTGGAATGATTGTCGTTGCAGTTGTATAAGACTCAGGAATTGTTGTCAAAGAGATTGCTGGATTTGTAGGTGCTGACGTTGTGATTTGAAGTAGGCCACTCTGGATAAGACCATCTATACCACTTCTCAAGTTATCACACCCGTTTACCGAAATGTTGCAATAACCACAACCGAGCTCACACCCGGGGAACATCTGGTATTCTAGGAGCTGAGCTTTAATTTCTACCAGAGGTGTCCGAATCTGCCCAACACTGGTTATTAAGAAAGATGGCTTATCCTCCTCTATAGCATTAATTCTTGGTCCTCCATGGTTGGGCATGGGATTCTTGTTGACATTCGGCGGGGGTGCAAAGTTTAGAGCTTTAGAATCTACCAAGTCTTGTACCTTCATTTGTAAAGCCCTGCATTTCTCTGTACTATGGCCAGGTGCATTGGAATGGAAAGCACATCTGGCGTTGGCGTCATAATTTCTTGGAAGACTGGAGGGATCTGGTGGTGCCAATGTCCTTAACTCAACCAAGGTTATATTGGTACTGTCTGATGAAGGCCTCCGCTAGGTCCTTCCAGCACCTAATAGTAGCTCTGGTCAGGTGAGAGTACCACTCCCTTGAGGCCCTAGTCAAACTATCTTCAAAATAAAACATCCATAGTTTTTCATCCATGGTGTATGCCTTAAGTCTCCCCAAGAAAGACTGCAAGTGGGTTCGTGGACAGGAAGTTCCGTTGTACTTCTTGAAGCACGGGGGTTTAAACTTGTGAGGAATCCTTACCCCATCCACTAACCCCATGTCCATGACATCAAAGCCCAGGGAATTTTGAGACTCCAGAGATCTCAATTTCTCAGCAATTTCATCAAGCCTTCTATCATAGGCTTCATCCCCAGCTCCCATCACAGTGAATTGATCCTCTTGGGGGTCTTCTTGTAATACTCTACCCGCAATAGCATTCCCTTGCACATTAGCAGGGATGTTGATCTCTGGATGAAGATGAGGCCCATACACTGGTGGATTAACATGAGGCTGAACCCTCTCATTGTTGCTCGTTCCTCCAGTCCCTAGATGGGGTTCTTCCTGGGTCTGCCTCTCTACCAATGCCCTTAATCTTTCTTGGCTTTGAGCCAAACCATTCATCACTTCCATGAACTGGGTCATCTGGTTTCTCATCTCCAGTCTCTCATTGGCCATTTGAGTCCTAACCTCTGTAAGGTCCTGTTGTACTTGGTCCATTTGTATACCCGGAAGGTTGTTGCGAGTGGGATATCTGTGCGGACAGTTGAGAGGGAACACCCGTCGTCGAGCAATAGTTCCTGGTATCACAACAGAGTTAGTAACAAACAGAACAAAAACCTACAAAACAAAACAAAAGTTAGTATGCAAAGCAGTATGCTTATTTGTTTCCAAGGTATCCGGCTTGGCATTTGGTTTCGACCTTTCCAGACCCCTGAGGAAGGTGCTTTGATGTTGCTTGGGAGAAAGAGATCAAATGAAACAAACTAATGAATATATTACAAATGGTGAAACATACATAGTTTGTTTTTTACAATACATGCCCCTGAGGGGTCAAAAAATACAACATAAAAGAAAAGTACATGAAATGAAAGCACAAGCAAAAAGTCAGACACCAAGACCAAACTCATCCTCCTTAACCTCCTTCAGAAGTGCTTCAGTTACAGGGTCAGCTAGATGCTCTGTGAGGTTTCTGATGAGAAGATTCCTGGTGGTGATAGCAGTGGTCAACCTCTTGTGCCTGTTTTGGTCTTTTGACCTCTTCACACCAGCCCTAAGCTTCAATTCTGAGATTTCCTTCTGGGCTGCTAGCAAAGCCTCCTGTTGCTTCTTTTCATTAGCCTCCAACTGCTCAATCTTGTCCTGGGTTCTCTTATCCTCTTGAGTGCGAGCTTCAGTGATCCTGACCCACCTAGCTTGACTTTCTTTCAGATAGAGATCAGTCCTAGCCTTCTGAAACTGGGCCTCTTTACAGGCATTCTTCAGAATTTGCTCCCCAGCTCTTGATTTCCTGATGTAGTCCTCTGACTTCTCAATCCTGGCTAGATGTTCCACCTTTATCTTTTATAACCTCTCAATGTCTAGACGACCATCACTCCTCTCCCAGAGAGTCTTCTGCAGAGCTTGAGACAGATTCTCATTCCTCTCCTTCAGCTTCTCAAACTCTTCCAGGCTAATAGTGGCTGGAGGTGGTGCTGTGGACGGCCTAGGTGTGTCCTCAATGGTGAAAGGCATCCCAGAAATCTGAGCCCTAGCATGAGACCACTCAAAATACTGAGCTGAGGCCACATTGTTGCATCTCCCAAGAATGGCCATCCCTTTGGTCTGAATGTTGTCCCAAGCCCAGGATGCTTGTCTGACAACAGCTAGATTAGGTTTTATCTCACAATACAGGGTTTCAGCCAAGTCTTGCACTCTAGGAGGGTGGACCAATGCATAGCCCAATTGTCTTTTGAATAGCAGAGGGTTGTAGTTGATGCAACCCTTCACTCCTATCAGAGGTACATTGGGGAACTGCCCACAACTAGTAATGATGTCCCTGCCCTTGGTGCTCTAGGTGCACCACCTGATGTCATCTGAGGTCAAAGCAATAAGTCTTCTAGACCAATTCTTCTGTTGGTGAGGATTCAAGAATGCATCAGTCTTGGGAAAGTGTTTGAGCAGCCAGGTATGGAACAGGGGAGCACAGCATCTCACCAACCTTCCTCTTTGCTTTTCATTCCTTTGGTGAACAGAGTAGTAGAAATCTCCCAGTAAGGTGGGCACTGGGTTCCTCAGAATGAAAAGATGAATGGCATTATTGCTGATAAACTTGGGCTCATCTGCAAAAAGTATAACCCCATATATACTGAGGGCTAACAATGCACAGACTGCCTTCCATTCTCCCAAGGAGGCCTTCAGGATAGCCTGAGAAGTCAAGAAATCCAAGTGTAGACCAGAGATTCCAGCCTTTGTTGTCATGTTCTGCTCAATCAGAGTAGGCTCCAGATACAACGCTTTTGCCACTTCTTCATTGCTGGGAAAAGCCATTTCTGGGTTGAAGGGGACACCACCCCTGACAGGTACACCAATCAGTGATGAAAACTCCTCCAACAGAGGTCCTAACTGAAAATTCTGGAAGGTGAAGCATCTCAAAGGAGGATCATAGAACTGTAGGCAAGTGTGAATCAAACTCCTCTGAGAAGGGTCCAAATCCATAACCACATCAAGGATGCCTCCATAATGTTCTCTGAATAGTGGTATATGGTCTGGAGTGATAAGTGCCTGGATCTGTCTGATGCCAGCCAACACAGGCTCAAAGAAATGGTAAGAAATGTTGCTCTTCTTGGGTGCCATGACTGCTGATGAAGAGCTGAAAGCAGATGCTGATGATGAAGACTGACACTAGAGATGAGCCACTGATAGGCTGAGGGTGATGATGGAGGTACCTGAAGCAGGCAACTGATGGCTGAAGCAGATAGCTGATGAAACAGGGATCTATGCAACTGAAGGGGTCAAAACCAAGCCAAATGTAATATGGATACCCTGAAAAACAAATAAGCAAATGTTAAATGATGCAATGATGATGTATGCAAATGATATGCAAGGGTTTGTGATCAATCTGGATCTGATTACTGCCTTGATATAAAGGTCCATGTATGTCTAAGAAGTCCAGATGGGGTTTCAAAAGTCCAGTAACCAAGGTGGGGGACTCAAATAAAGAGTCACATATCCAGGGTTAAAATCACAAGAACTGTCCCAAAATGGAGTACTCTTAATCAAAACAAAGCATCAGGGTATGCTGAGGTCAAGGGTACCTGCAAACCTGTAAACAGCCCAACCCCCCTCACAGGTGATGTTCTAAAACAAGGATCCTCAGACTTGGATCAGTTATGAGAAGTGTAAACACTTCTAACTCGGAGGTACAGTGTTTACAATAACCATAAAAGATCCTCCTCTAATTCACCTCAGTTTCTGGAGGTCATAATAAAGGTCATCCAGACTTAGCAGGCTTCCCAGATAGCCCTAGCACTACAGGAGATCTGTAGCACAGAGTTCTCAAGAAGAAACCCATATCTGAACCGTGTTTCATATTCCCGCACCAGACCGAAATGGAATGGGAAAGAAAATGACCACTCTAGCCTAGGTGTCACTCAAGTCCCAGGTATAGGACCTTAAACTCTCAGTAGAACCCCACCCACCAAGACAGAAAACAGATCCATCCAGATGACAATATGACAGTATGATATATAAAGCTGTAAAGAAAGCAATAAATAACTGTACATAAAGCAGTAAATAAAACACATATACAAACATAAACAGCACATAACACCCCAGTAAACACAAATCAATCAAGCGCTAGGAGGAACCCACAAAAAGAACCAGAAGCCCTGGTTACAGTATAAGGTATCCCCAGCATAGTCGCCAAGCTGTCGCTCCCACCAAAAGACACCTAAGGTCAGAAGGGGTACAGACGCGAACGGTCGGTGAAAGGAGAAAATGATATGAATAGAGTCGCCAGCTAGGCATTTTTATCCCGGAGGAAAGGTAATGCTGCATAAACCTAGAAAGATATGGATAAGACGGTTGCGAACCAGAGAGACTGAGAAAGGGGGTTGGTTACAACCTGTGAAGGTATTAGCACCCAGATTGTCCGTCGTACTCGACGGGATCCACGCTTAAAAGATTTGTGTTTTAAAGGGGTAGTGTCAGTGCAATTTGTGTATCAAAGCTGGAAAGAATGCAAGTGTCAGTGTAAAAGAAGTGAAGTGTGTAACTATACAGTGTCAGTGTAAGAAAAGGAAGAAGGTGCTCAAGATCATGAGGTTAAAAGAATAATGCTGGAAAGAGGGGGGATAGACAGAGACTTTTGTTCGATAACTGTTAAGTTATGCCTACGTATCCTCTCGTGCAATGAGGAAGTCAGAACACCGTAGTTCGACCCAAAGAGACTGAAAGGTGAATTGACTTGTGAACTGCTTATTTGCTTATGCTCAAGTGTATGACCTGTCTGGCTCAGGTGCAAACTGTCTTGCATTAGACGGAAGAAGCAAGTTCTCGGTTATGAGTGAATGTGATGAGAAAAGAATCCCGGAGGAGACGATTATTGTTTGTTTTTGGGTTTTCAGTCTTTAATTGCCTTTTGAAGTTTGTCATAAGTTAATGGGCTTAAGCCTAAACCAATGGGTTAGCAAACTCATCACATCTTCCCTCTGATTAAGGGTAATGAGATTACCTTAAGTGTGAAGTCAGCATCTCACACTTAATCACCATGGTATAGGATTAAGATCATTAACCTACTTGTTGTTTATTTAGATGTTTTTGTTGTTTTTGTTTAGTGTTAAGTAATGAGGTTAAGCCATAATCAGGGACTAAACAGACTCATTACACCATCCTAATAGAAGGATAATAGATGAGAGTGTTTAAGCTGAGGAAAGCTCCTCAACTTAATCCATGATTAGGGATTAACCTCATGACAAAACAAAGCCTTTATTAGATGGATTTTAGTTAATGATGAGATGAAGAAGTGATTTTTAGTGTTAGCAAGACAACTTGAGGGGGACTTGTCCATTAACACTAGGGTTAGTCCTTCTTAACCAATTAAGGAAGAATTAGAACCCTAATGCAAGGCCCAAGTTACAAGTTTGATGTCTTGATGATTATTAGGTGAATTGATTAAAGGATTTAAATACATTAAGGGTTTAACACTTAGGATTAAAGTTATACACTCCATCCTAATAGAAGGATGCAGGCATAAGCTTAATCACAAAGCCTTAAAGCCTTTAGGGTTTAGTCCTTGATTATGAGATGAGAAGAGAGGACTCAATGAGACACAAAGGTAAAATCTAAATGGGGGACTAATCAAAACCCTAATTATTGTCATGCTTGGTTGTTCCTAAGGTTTGTAAGGTTTACAAGAAAGATCTTTAGAGAAACCACCAGGAAGCAGATGAAAGGAGCAAAGAGAAGCAAAGTAACTTGCTTCATTTAAGAAGACAAGTCACTTGAAGAAAGAAAGTAAGATGAAGAAGAATGAGCAAGCTCAATCTCAAGCACAAGACAAAATGCAGCAATGATGCATAAGATAAATGAAAAGAGATTGTGAGAAGTGAAGGCAAATTCACTTCTCAAAACAACTTACCACCTGAAAAATTAGTGAAAGAAAAACAATGCAAAAAATGAGATGAAATGGGATGATGCCAACCAAAACCAGAAGCATGAGTATGATGCTAATGATGCTAAGAGATGATGCACATATGAGGCAAGGCATGGGGATGATCATACAAACACATGGATGCAGGAGAAGCATGCTTTGAACCATGGATATACATGAAAAGTTATGAAATGCAAATGACATACAACATGGCAAATGAAAGATGCAATTATCACATATGGTCTTAACATGTCCTAAGATGTATTATGAATCAAATGGATGCACAAAATGTCATGGTAAGTCATGGTATGCAAACAAATGGAAAATGGATGCAAATGAAAGCTCAAATTAGGGTTTATGATCAATGCACAAAACAAAAATCAAAACCAGAAGCAAACATCATGATAAAAATTTGAAAATGCACTCAAAGGAAACCTATGCCTATATAAACTCACTGCCCAAAGGAGAGGATCCAAATCTTAACCTAGTGGAAGTCATGAATTTCCTAAGATTGCTAGGGTTTTAATGTACCTTGCCAAGAAAAATGCAAAACAAATAGGAAATGCAAGATCAATTCATGCCAATTTAATCCTATAAACTACATGCTATACAAGATGCAATGCAAGAAGAATCATTGTCCAACTCTTAATGGCTAGGCAGAAATGAATTTTTGAAGATTGGGTCAAAATAATGCCTTGAAATGAAATTAATTCCATGGAAAATTGTCAAAAGGCATCAAGATCAAAAACGAAATTTGGTTTGAGAGTTGGACAATGCTTCCAAATGATTTTAAATGTTTCATGAATTTTTTTGTGATTTTTAAATACCTAAAAGTATTTTTAATTAATTAATCCTCATTAACTAATTAAAAATAAACTTTTAAATGATTTAAAAATAATTTTTAATGCAAAAAATAAAAATAAAAATGTTTTTGGTTTCTGAAAATTAATTGAACCTTTGACAAAAAATTTCAGAATTTTTAAAGATGTTTTACTATTTTTAATAAATTGTACAAATTAAATATGAAACAAATAAAATAAAATGAATTTAAACTGAAAAATGAGAAAGTCAACAGAATCAAGGGCTGAGGTTTAAACTGGAACACGCGCGAATTGACTTGGCGCGCATCTGGACGACCATCATTCAAATTCACATAATTATGATTAAGCCCTAATTAAATGCCCTAATCACTTTCAGATGACCGGAACAGTGTTCCGGTCATCTTCTCCGGCAGACCAAAACTTCTATCTCTCTGAATACGCATCAAATCCTCACCAAACTCTCCAGAATCAATCTATGAACATCACTAAGCATAAACCCTAACTCAAACAACATTTATTTTCACTGAATCAAAGGAAACAAGCAAGAACTTTTTTACGGGCAAACTTTCAGATCAAGCATACAACCTCAAAACTCAATCATTTTCAAAAATAAAAGGTTCAATGGACTCAGGGAAACATGTAGATCATTTTAGAAACAAGAAATGAGAGTTCTGGAAAAATGAATTTCCATGGCTACCTGAATCGAAGCTTTGATTTCTGGAACTTTCTGGCTGGCCCTTTGATCCAAAACACCTCTAATGGACCTCCTGAGAAGCTTGCAACACTTGGTTGGAGTTTAAAATGGCTGGTGTGAAAGATTGCTGAAGTTCTGTTCAAAGAGGGGCAGAAATCGTATTTTGCTTTCAGTGAGTTTCAGGCTATGGTGATGGGTGATTTGTGATCAGTGAAGCATGTGGAGATCAATGGTGAAGTTCTGATTTTTAGGAGTCATATGATCATGTTGTGAAGAATTTGTACACATTTGAGGCCCTTAGAACACTTGATCATACCATTTTGCAAAATGCCTCTTTGGTAGAAAACTTCAAATTATGTGATTCTGGCCAACTTTGACAAGCCATAACTTTTGATCAAAAATGAATTAGGTCAAGTTCTTGTACTTTTTGAAAAGGGAATGATCCATTCTATAACTTTCATGACCAAAGTTTTTCCATTTGAAACATTTTTGAATCAAAAAGCAAGGGTTGAAAAAGTTTCCCAAAATGGCAATTTTCAACATAAGTCAACTTTCCCAAAAAGTCAACTTTGCAAATGACTTGAAATTCTTCAATTTTGTGAACTTCTAACATCTTCCATGATAAAATAAAGATCATACATAATCAAAATGATGAAGGACACCCTTTGGTTGGGTCATTGGGGGCCTCAGATGCCCTGATTTTACACTGACTTGCTCAAGAAGTCAACTCTTGATCAGATGACTTCCCCATTGAATTTCTTCATGAAAATTGATATGCATGATACCTATACCATATAGATACCAATAGAAACAAGAATTGAAGGTGCGCAAAACACAAGGAAGGGGGGTTGGAATTGGGTTTTCTGGAATAAATAAAATTAACTTCTAATGACACGTTTAATTTATCCTGGTTCGTTTGAACTCAAACTACATCCAGTCCACCCGCCAAGGTGATTTTGCCTCTACTTAGGTCTTAATCCACTATTCAATAAGAATACACACAAAGACCTATAGTCAATGTCTTCTTGAGTCTTCTGACTAAACTTAGTCACTCAAGGAAAAAGATAATTATTACAATAATAAAGACGTAACTTAGAATGCTTCTAGATAAGCAGGTATCACTAAGTGATAGTTACAATGATAAGTACAAGATAAAATGATTTGCTTGAATATATGATGTACGTTGTATAGCGTTGCGTTCTTCTTGATTTCTTCAAATGATGTCCTTTATATAGTTTATGATAAAGTAGCCATTGGAGACATCTTGAATCAAATTAGGATATACTTTAATACCTTAATTTCTTTCCATAAGAGGAGATACTTGTCTTTGTATATTAAAGGAAATATTCTTTAATTAAAGTCTTTCAATAAGGATACCAGCATCTTCTAAGCGGAAATCAGAGATAATAAATAAGATATGCGCAGCCAATAAATATGTAATTTAATGCTGGATTCTTCTATAAAAGTATCTTCTATAATGGTTCTCCTTAGCTTGTACGGATTACTTAGATAAGATTTACTTCTACATAAGAAGAAGTATATTCATTAGAACTTCTAATATGAAAGGCTTTGTTATCATCAAAACACTTAGAGGTTCAGAACCATATTTGTTCTAACAATCTCCCCCTTTTTGATGATGACAAAACATTTTAATTTAGGAGAATAAAGTTTAATGAATTTAAGTGAACTCCCTTTGATTAGAAGAAAACTTCTTTCAGATGTTCTATGATTCTTAGCTCCCCCTGAGTTGATTACTTGACCTGTTTCTTTTCATAGTGACAACTCAAATAATTTTGTTAGAATATGTAAGAGGCAGATTTTGGTAAAACTGCTATGAATCAGAATCATTTATGTTTCTCCCCCTTTTTGTCATAATCAAAAAGATATAGAGCAAGAAAACATGAATTATAAAACAAAACCAATAGAGTGAGATTAAAAGTAGACGCAACAAGCATAGAGGTTCAAGCAGTTAAGCAAAATTAGAAGATAAAACAACAAAATAGCAAAATAACAGGACAGCCAATGTAGAAGATAAGAAAATCAGGAGTTCATCTTAGTGACTAAAGTCTCCAGCAAAGATTTGATGTCTGATGAAGATTCCACTTGCTTGGTGAGTAGAGTCTTCATTTCAGCAGTTGTTTCTTCTTGCTTGTCTAGACGTTCTTTCACTAGTTGATTTTCCTTCTTCAATTCTTGCAGAGTTTGTAAAACAAAATTTGTTTCCAGAGGTTCTTCAGTTTGTGGAGCAGCTTGATTATCAGGACCATCAGCATTTTCTTCTACAGAAGATACCAAAACCATCTGAAGTGCTGAGTGCTCATCCAAAGGTTCTGATTCTTTCCAGGGCTTATTATCCAGCAGAAGTGGTTTAGCCTGATTAACATTTGAGACTACTGCTTGAAGGTACTCACAGAAGTTCTGATGAGCCACATCATAGAAGATGTCCTTGAGTCTTCTGGACTCAGCATTAAACCATTTTCTGAGGTCAGCCCATAGAAAATCAGACGCAGCAGGATCAGTAAGCTCTGCACAAGCAGTCTTCAGATCTTCTAATTTTAATTTCAACACTGTTTCGAAAGCTAGAAGTAAAGTAGAAATGTCTGATCTAGATGGTTTAGGTTTTGGGATGGGTATTGCTCTTTTGTTGGATACAGAGGAAAGTTTTTGGAGTGCTTCAAAGTCAATTGTAGTTCTAAGGAGATTTTCATTTTCAGTCACAGTTTCTTTTGGTGAATCAGGGATGTTTATGATAGTAGGTGAATTGTGTGGTGTTGATGTATGAGAGGAAAGTGAGTTTGCTTGAGTGGGAGATATTCTGGGTTGATGTTCAGAGAAAGAAGGTGGGGCAGCATCTGAATCTTGATAGTGTTCAAGATCAAGATCTAAGGCATCTTTCAAAGCAGATTGTGTTTCTTTTGTTGGGGAACGATCAATATCAGAAAGAGGAGTGTCATCAATTGGTATATCAAAGTCAGCAATATTTTGAGGTTGATGGGTTTCTGTTTCTGTTTCTGGTGGATATAATGAGGATAGGATGGATGCAACAGCAGAAGTTGCAGGAACTTCAGTTTGAATGGGACTAATATTTTGAGGTGGTTCAGAATCAAGAATTTGTTCAGAAGGGATATCAGCAGAAGATGGTTGGCTAGAAGGTAAGGTGTTAGAAGGTTGTTCAGACACTTCTACATTTACAGCTTCTACTACAGTAATGGAATCAGGATTAGAAGCAGAAGACTTACCTGTTTTTCTAGAGGATTTTGGCATCTTCTGAGAAGGGTCTTCAGCCGTCTTTCTTTTCTTTAGACTGAGAGAAGCAACGTCTGGAGCTTTTTGTTGGAGTTCCATTGGATTGAAATCAGGGACCGAACCTTGACGTTTGCAAATATCCATATAGTTGATGACAACGTCTGCTGGGGTATCAGAAGAAAAGAGAGGAAAGCCTTCCAAAGGGATCCTTCTGGTGCTGATAACTTCTCTAGAGTGAAGAGTGGGTTCTTGCTGAATAGATGTGATGAACTTCATCTTTTTCAGGTTTTTAGCATTCAAGGGTTTTCCAACATCTGTTTCTAACAGATCAGTTTGTTTTAGTTCTGCTAGGAAGTCCACTAGCTTGTTCTGGCAAAGTATATCAGAAATTAATCGTCCAAAGGGAATCCAATCCCTTTTGGTCTTCTCACCATCCCTTGTTTCTTTCACAGCGACTCTAAGATTCTGAAATAGAGTGTGTGCAAGGTTGATTTTCTTTCGTTTGGAAATAAAGTAAAGGAGGAATTGTTGATCCAGATTGATGTAGTCTGGAGAATTGGTAGGTTTCCTGTGACAGATTGTCCCAAGAATAATTTTTGCCCAAATACGCAGAGGAGTCTTTAGGTCTTTGATCTTATTTGATGGTTTTCCAGCGGTGAAAATTTCTTTAGCAATCACAGCAGCGTCAGATACTTTGTCCATATCACTACATTTGATACCATTGCCATCAGTTTCAAAAAGTTTGGCAATGTGATCTTCAGAGATGATAATCTGTTTACCAAGCACATAAGAGGTAACTTGTGCTTCATTTGAATAAGCATACACCCAAAATTCTTTAACCAGTTTAGGGAAGACTGGTCCCATTAACCTGTCAAAGTACTTTTCCCAGCCCTGAGCTTCAACCTGTGGGAGGAGGTCAAAACCATTTTCCTTTAAGCTTGCGAAATCCACGAACAACTCACACAGTACTTCCAGTTTCTCAGAAGGAATGGAAAGAGTCTTTGAGGGTTCAACATAGTAATCATCAGAGAAATCTTTGCGTTGAGATGATGAAGCCATTTAGTTACTAAGATGAACTGTTAGGGTTTAGGGTTTTTTAAAAAATGAGAGAGCACAAGAGACTGAGAAAATTTAGAGAGAGTAAGATGCGGGTAAAATTTGAAATTGAGAAAGACACTTGACATTTATAGAAAAAAAATTAAAGCAATTAATTAATTGAGAAATTAGTGGGAAAAAAATTAATTTTGAAAACATAATGATTAACAACATTAAATGTGCTGACATGGGGTAAAGCGTAAACGATTCTGGAACAGTTACCCAAGAGATTTTCTTGCCTTTTTGGTGTCAAACCTAGCCGTATCAGATTCCAGAATCTCAACAGTGATCCTTCTGAGCGAACAGTTGCCAAGGCACGTTCTGTCACTCTTTAGAATTTGGGCACGTGTTTTGATTCTGATGGAAGTCCTTAGAGCTTTGTTGACAGTTGTTTGATATGAAGATCTGCAAGTTAATCCTTTGAACAGAAGTTCTAAGAGTAAAATAATTAGAGCATAGAATCTTCTGAGATAATCATATAGAAGATAAATATCAGAACTTCTAGAGGTAAAACATATGATTAAAGCATTTTCACTCTGGACATAACTTCATGCTAAGGTTAGTTAGAATGAAATTAAATCTATCTTCAGAAAGGGGTTTAGTAAAAATATCAGCCCATTGGTGATTTGTGTCTATAAATTTTAACATTAAAATTCCCTTCTGAGTATAGTCCCTAATGAAGTGATGTTTAACTTCTATGTGTTTAGCTCTAGAATGTAAAATTGGATTTTTAGAGAGACAAATAGCATAAGTATTGTCACAGAGGATTGGAATGTTACTCTCATAGATATTGAAATCTTCAAGCTGATTTTTCATCCAGAGCATCTGAGTACTGCATCCAGCTGCTGCAATGTATTCAGCTTCTGCAGTTGATAATGCTATGGTTGGTTGTCTTTTGCTAGACCAAGCGATTAGATTGTCTCCTAGAAATTGACAACTTCCAGAGGTACTTTTTCTTTCTGTTCTATCTCCAGCAAAGTCAGCGTCACAATATCCTACAAGTTTATACTTTTCTGATCTTCTGTAATACAGACCAAGATTAGTAGTACCTTTCAGATATCTAAAGATTCTCTTAACTGCTGTTAAGTGAGTTTCTCTAGGATCTGATTGGAATCTAGCACATAAACATACACTGTATAGAATGTCTGGTCTAGAAGCAGTTAGATAGAGAAGAGATCCAATCATACCTCTGTAGAGCTTCTGATCTACTTTCTTACTTACCTCTTCTTTCGCCAGGATACAAGTAGGATGCATGGGAGTTTTGGATATTGAACTTTCTGATAAATCAAATTTCTTCAGAAGTTCTTTTACATATTTGCTTTGATGGATATATGTTCCTTCTGATGTTTGATTTATTTGAATTCCCAGAAAGAACTTTAATTCTCCCATCATGCTCATTTCAAATTCTGCCTGCATAGATTTTGCAAATTCCTTTCCCAGGGCACTTTTAGTAGAACCAAAAATTATATCATCTACATAAATTTGACATATCAGAAGATCATTTTTAATGTTTTTACTGAAAAGAGTTGTATCCACTTTCCCTCTGATGAATTTATTTTCCAGAAGAAAATTACTTAATCTTTCATACCAAGCTCTGGGAGCTTGTTTTAAACCATATAATGATTTTTTGAGTTTGTAAACATGTTCTGGAAATTTTGTATTTTCAAAACCAGGGGGTTGGTGTACATACACTTCTTCATCAATATAACCATTTAAAAATGCACTTTTGACATCCATTTGATATAGAATGATATTATGATTTACAGCAAATGATATTAGAAGTCTTATTGATTCTAACCTGGCGACTGGTGCATAGGTTTCTGTGTAGTCAATCCCTTCTTGTTGACTATAACCTTGTGCAACCAGTCTTGCTTTGTTTCTGATAACTTCTCCTTGCTCATTGAGTTTGTTTCTGAATACCCATTTGGTGCCAATGATGTTGAATTCTCCAGGTCTAGGAACTAAATCCCACACATCATTTCTGGTGAATTGATTTAGTTCTTCTTGCATAGCCAGAATCCAATCATTTTCTGATAGAGCTTCTTCCACAGAAGATGGTTCAATCAGAGAGACAAGTCCTAGTAGCGTCTCTTCAGAGTTTTTGAATGAGGATCTTGTTCTGATTGGTTCATCTTTCTTTCCCAAGATTTTATCTTCTGGGTGATTAATATTGCTTCTGGATAGCTTCTTCTGGATGGGTTCTTCAGATGTTGATGGCGCAGTTGTATTGTTTTGAACTTTAGAGGATTGATCTTTAGAAGTTCTGTTTGTAGAGATTTCTACTTCTATATCTGCAGTAAATTCATTCTGCTTTGGTTTTTCAGAACCAAGCTTATCATCAAATCTGACATGAATAGATTCTATCACAATACGTGTTTCTGTATTGTATACTCTGTATCCCTTAGAGCGTTCAGAGTATCCTAACATATAACACTTTTGTGCCTTAGAATCAAACTTATTCAGAGTATCAAGAGTGTTTAACATAAAACAAATACATCCAAAAGGATGAAAATAAGAAATGTTGGGCTTTCTGTTCTTCCACAATTCATAAGGAGTCTTTTCAAGAATAGGTCTTATAGAGATTCTATTCTGAATGTAACATGATGTATTTACTGCTTCTGCCCAAAAATGTTTAGCCATATTAGTCTCATTGATCATGGTTCTGGCCATCTCTTGTAAAGTTCTATTTTTACGTTCTACAACCCCATTTTGTTGTGGAGTTCTAGGACAAGAAAAATCATGAGAGATGCCATTTTCATTAAAAAATGATTCTAATTGTTTATTTTCAAATTCTCCACCATGATCACTTCTGACTTTTATGATCTTTGATTCTTTTTCATTTTGAACTTGTTTGCAGAAGTTAGAAAATACAGCAATTGACTCATCCTTGTGTCTAAGAAACTTTACCCATGTCCATCTGCTGAAGTCATCTACGATCACCAATCCATACTTCTTGCCACTGACAGAAGCAGTTTTCACTGGTCCAAATAAGTCAATGTGCAGAAGTTCTAATGGTCTAGAGGAAGATACAACATTTTTAGCTTTGAATCCAGTTTTTGAAAATTTGCCTTTCTGACATGCTTCACATAGAGCTTCTGAGTTGAACTTCAAATTTGGAAGTCCTCTGACTAGATTGAGTTTGTTAAGTTGAGATAATCTTCTCATATTAACATGTCCCAATCTTCTGTGCCAGACCCATTGCTCAATTTCCACAGACATTAGACATTTTACATTTTGAATTTTTAATTCTGAAAGCTTTATTTTATAAATGTTGTTCTTTCTCTTTCCACTAAAGAGGATTGTTCCATCTTTCTGACTAACAGCTTTACAGAACTTTTGATTAAAGATTATGTCATAGCCATTATCACTTAATTGACTTATGGATAATAAATTATGCATTAATCCTTCTACAAGTAGAACATTAGATATAGAAGGAAGATTTCCATTACCAATAGTTCCGGAGCCAATAATTCTTCCTTTTTTATTGCCTCCAAAACCTACGTGGCCTCCATCTTTTAATTCAAGACTTTGGAACATATGCTTTCTTCCCGTCATGTGACGTGAGCATCCAGAGTCCAGGTACCATGATTGGTGTTTCAGTTTTGCTGTTAAAGATATCTGCAACATACACAATTTTATCCTTGGGTACCCATATTCTTCTGGGTCCTTGTTTGTTAGGTTTTACAAACTTCTGATTTATTTTAGGTTTTAAATCAGAACTTGTAGAGAAATATGACTCACTAGTGTATATAAGATCATGATTATGACCGTAGGTGAAATGAGAACTTAGAGGAGTATTAGTATTTATGACAATGTCATCAATATTTTTTAATTTCAGAGTTTCTTTATTTTTCACATAGCCTATGCCTCTTCTTTCATTTCTGCTAACACCATAGATCATAGAAGCAATCTTACTTCTATCTAAGCTTTTAGTAAGAAATTGTTGAAAACTATAATCATATTGTTTTATGATATTATCAGAATTGATTAGATCTTCTAATTCAGATTTCTTCTGAGCTTTGAGCTTCTCAAAAGAGTTTTTACATTCAAAGAGATTTTCTTTCAGCTCAGAGTTTTCTGTTTTCAGTTTTCTAACATCTTCTAATTCAGATACTAGACTTTGTTTAATGTCTTTTTATTTGAATTGAAGCTTCTGATATTTTTCAAGAATTTCTGAAAGACTAGCTTCTAACTGAGATCTAGAGAATTTAGAAAATACCTCTTCTGAATCTGATTCTAACTCTGATTCTGATGAGTGATCATCTTCTGGTATATTTGCCATTAATGCAATATTAGCTTGTTCATCTTCAGAATCTGACTCTGCTTCAGATGATTCAGAATCATCCCATGTTGCCATGAGACTCTTTTTCTTTTCTCTGCTGAATTTGTTTCTGGGTTTGTCTTTCTGAAGTTTTGGACATTCACTTTTATAGTGTCCTGGTTCTTTGCATTCGTAGCACACAACTTCTTTGCTTCTGGGTTTCTTGTGACTGGATGTTGATTCAGAATAATTGTTTGATCTTCTGGTATTTCTGAACTTCTTCTGACGATGCTTCCAGAGTTGTTGAACTCTTCTTGACAGGAGAGATAATTCATCTTCTTCTGATGAGCATCCAGAGCTTTCTTCTTCTTCTGCCTGTAAAGCTTTAGAAACATGTTTGTTAGATTTAAGAGCTACAGACTTACCTTTCTTCTGGGGCTCATCTTCTTCTAATTCAATCTCATGACTTCTCAAGGAGCTGATCAGTTCTTCTAAGGAAATTTCATTCAGATGTTTTGATAATTTTAAAGCAGTGACCATGGGTCTCCAGGCTTTTGGTAAACTTCTGATGATTTTCTTCACATGATCTGCTGTTGAGTAGCCTTTGTCCAGAACTTTTAGTCCAGCAACCAGAATTTGGAACCTTGAAAACATTTTTTCAATGGTTTCATCTTCTTCCATCTTGAAAGCTTCATACTTCTGGATGAGAGCTAGAGCTTTGGTCTCCTTGACTTGAGAGTTGCCTTCATGTGTCATCCTTAGAGAATCAAACATGTGTTTGGCTGAATCCCTGTTTGTGATCTTCTCATATTCTGTGTACGAGATGGCACTTAGAAGTATGGTCCTAGCTTTGTGATGATTTCTGAATTCCTTCTTATGTTGAACTATCATATTTTTTCTTTCAATCTTCTGGCCATCTTCTCCAACAGGATGAATATATCCATCTGTCACCATGTCCCAGAGATCTCCATCTAGAGCTAGAAAGAAACTCTCTAGAACATCCTTCTAGTAGTCAAAATTGTCACCATTGAACATTGGTGGTTTAACATTGATCTTGTCATTCTGATAGTCATTGTTAATTCCAGTTTCTGCCATGTGTTTATCTTCTGGATCTTTTACTGACACGGTTAAGTGTAATACTCAGAACCTAGCGCTCTGATGCCAATTGAAGGTGCGCAAAACACAAGGAAGGGGGGTTGGAATTGGGTTTTCTGGAATAAATAAAATTAACTTCTAATGACACGTTTAATTTATCCTGGTTCGTTTGAACTCAAACTACATCCAGTCCACCCGCCAAGGTGATTTTGCCTCTACTGAGGTCTTAATCCACTATTCAATAAGAATACACACAAAGACCTATAGTCAATGTCTTCTTGAGTCTTCTGACTAAACTTAGTCACTCAAGGAAAAAGATAATTATTACAATAATAAAGACGTAACTTAGAATGCTTCTAGATAAGCAGGTATCACTAAGTGATAGTTACAATGATAAGTACAAGATAAAATGATTTGCTTGAATATATGATGTACGTTGTATAGCGTTGCGTTCTTCTTGATTTCTTCAAATGATGTCCTTTATATAGTTTATGATAAAGTAGCCGTTGGAGACATCTTGAATCAAATTAGGATATACTTTAATACCTTAATTTCTTTCCATAAGAGGAGATACTTGTCTTTGTATATTAAAGGAAATATTCTTTAATTAAAGTCTTTCAATAAGGATACCAGCATCTTCTAAGCGGAAATCAGAGATAATAAATAAGATATGCGCAGCCAATAAATATGTAATTTAATGCTGGATTCTTCTATAAAAGTATCTTCTATAATGGTTCTCCTTAGCTTGTACGGATTACTTAGATAAGATTTACTTCTACATAAGAAGAAGTATATTCATTAGAACTTCTAATATGAAAGGCTTTGTTATCATCAAAACACTTAGAGGTTCAGAACCATATTTGTTCTAACAAGAATGGCCAAAAAATTTGGAGTTATGGCCTCTGAAACCAAAACCCTAATTTTAGGTCATCTGTGCAGTTAAACTTGGCTCTGCTTCCATGCCTCTCAGTTCTTGTGATTTTTTGACATTCTTGACTTTGGGAGGATATAATATGATGCTTGAATATACATGAACCCCTTTGAAGTGATTGATGACCTTTGGAGTGGCTCAGGAAGCTCTTGGATTGCTCAGATCACAAACCCTAGATGCAGATGACTTTGAACCAATGCAATGAATCAAAAATGTAATATGAGATGCTATGATTGAGCTTATGCATATGAAAATATCACAAGCCATGGTGTGGATGGTTGAGGGAAAATTTGGAGTGTTGACAGGCCCTAATGATTTTTAATATTTCTTTGTTTTTGATATGAAAAAATAAAGGAGATGGGCTAAACAAATTTTAAATGGACTTACATTTTTTCAATTATTTTTATGATATGGAAATTAAAGGAAAAAAAATGGGCGAGAAAAAAACATATGGACATTTGGATTTTGTTGAATGGATTAGAAAAAAAATTGAATATAAATGAATTTTGAAATTAACTGTGGTCTACAAAAAAATGGATTAAGAGAAATTAATTATTGGGTAATGAAATGGATAAAAAGATGATAATTGGAAATCGGTGAAATATGGATATTCGAAAAGAATAGAAATTTAGAAAGGTGAATATAAAATGAAAAATGAAAAAAAAAAGAATAGTTTATAAGAATTAAAAATGAATAGAAATGGATAATGGCTACAAAAAAATGATAGTTTAATTGAAAAATAGGTAATGGATGAAGTGATGATTTCCAAGCCCATAACCAAATTTCGATTCCTCTTTCACAAGCCTTTGATAAAAATGAAAACAGCCAACACAGACCCACTGGATATTTCACAACTTAAGCCAACTGTCATCTGATAATTGTTTGATTATTTCTCTGATAAACTGAATCCATACTGAGGAAAATAAATCCTCAGATGAATCGCTGGTGAATTGATGAATCAAACCAGATTTCACACGCACCATTTCTTGATAATCTGATGACTTTTGTACACAGCACAACTTGAATCTTTGAACACACACTGTCTAAACCACTGGCACACACAACTGGCAGTCGAAACAAATTTTGATAGTTTGACCAAATTAGGTCAAACATCCATTTGGATCGAATTGTAACTGAACAAACGCATCTGGATTGAAATCATTGTCTTATCTTTGAAATCCTGCAACACAGAGAAGAAGAAGAACACTGCAACATAATTTTTTGTATTTTGGTTAGAGATCATTAAATATAAACAAATATAAAGAAGTAAAAACAATGGTGATCCCCTGCGAAGCATAGACCCTACATCTGAGGAGAAACCTGAAAACCCAGGCGATCTTGTTTGTATGCAAAATGCAGATGAAATGCGAAGAAATCTTAGGACAAAAATTAGGGTGTTATAGATGGCACCGGAAGACATGGAGAAAACAACGTTCATTACCCCGTGGGGTACATTCTGCTATAAGGTCATGCCCTTTGGTTTGAAGAACGCCGGGGCAACTTACCAGCGGGCGATGGTCACATTGTTCCACGACATGATACACAAGGAGATAGAGTATTATGTGGACAATATGATTGCTAAGTCCCAAAATGAAGAAGAGCATCTGGTTAACCTCAAGAAGCTGTTTGATAGACTGATCAAGTACAAGCTGAGGTTGAATCCAAACAAGTGCACTTTCGGAGTGCGTTCCGGGAAACTGCTGGGTTTCATTGTTAGTCGGAAAGGGATTGAGGTAGATCCTTCAAAAGTAAAAGCAATTAGAGATATGCCTGCACCGAGAACAGAAAAAGAAGTGCGCGGGTTTTTAGGGAGGTGGAACTACATTTCTTGGTTCATATCTCATCTAACTGCCACGTGCGAACCAATATTCAAATTGCTAAGAAAAGAGCAAACGGTCAGGTGGAACGAAGACTGCCAAAAAGCTTTCGACAAAATAAAAGAATATTTACAGGAGCCTCCAATTCTAATGCCTCCAGTTGAAGGAAGACCTTTAATCATGTACTTGACTGTGCTAGAAGGGTCAATGAGGTGTGTTCTAGGCCAACATGACGAGTCTGGTCGAAAAGAGTACGCAATTTATTACCTTAGCAAAAAGTTTACCGACTGTGAATCCCGTTACTCACTGCTCGAGAAAACTTGCTGCGCTTTGGTATGGGCTGCTCACCGACTGAGGCAGTACATGTTGACTCATACCACACTGCTCATTTCCAAAATGGATCCTGTCAAGTACATCTTTGAGAAACCAGCGTTAACCGGAAGGGTTGCTAGGTGGCAGATGATTTTGACTGAATATGACATCCAATATACTTCTCAGAAAGCCATCAAGGGAAGTGTATTGTCGGATTACCTTGCACAGCAACCTCTTGAAGATGATTATCAACCAATGAAGTTTGATTTCCCTGATGAGGACATCATGTACCTCAAAGCAAACGATTGTGAGGAACCACTTCCGGAGGAGGGGCCAGACCCTGAATCCAAATGGAAGTTGATGTTTGATGGGGCAGTCAATATCAATGGACGTGGAGTTGGTGCTATTCTTATTACTCCCGAAGGTGTTCACTTTCCCTTCGCTGCAAAAATTACTTTTGGCTGCACCAACAATGAAGCAGAATACGAGGCATGCATAATGGGAATAGAGGAGGCTATTAATCTTCGGATTAAGACCCTCGATATATTCGGAGATTCAGCCCTCGTCATTAACCAAGTTACCGACAAGTGGTATACGCATCAAGAGCATCTAATTCCATACAGGGATTATGCTAGAAAACTGTTGACGTTCTTCACGACAGTTAAGCTTCAGTACATACCACGTGATGAAAATCAGTTTGCCGACGCACTGGCCACTCTTTTTTCGTCCATCAAAGTCTTGTGTTGGAATTATGTGCCCAGAATTGACATATCTAGGCTTTACGCTCCAGCTCATGCCTTCTCTGTAGACGCCGTGTCTGACGAGAAACCTTGGTATTTTGATATCAAGTTATTCCTGGAAAAGCAAGAATACCCAGCTGGGGCATCTTCCAATGACAAGAAGACCTTGAGGTGACTTGCTGCCAGCTTCTTTTTTAATACTGACGGGGTTTTGTACAAGAGATACTTTGACATGGTCTTGCTCATATGCGTGGATAGACACGAAGCAAGCCTGTTAATGCAGGAAGTCCACGGAGGATCTTTCGGTACCCATGCAGGAGGGCATGCTATGGCTAAGAAATTGCTGAGATCGGGGTATTACGGGATGACAATGGATGCAGACTGTTGTTCATTCGCTCGTAAGTGCCACACGTGCCAAATATATGCAGACAAAGTGCATGTTCCTCTAAGCCCGCTCAACATCAAGTCATCTCCTTGGCCCTTTTCTATGTGGGGCATTGACATGATCGGGAAGATAGAGCATACTGCTTCAAATGGTCATCGCTTCATCCTGGTTGCGATTGATTACTTCACCAAATGGGTTGAAGCAGCATCTTATGCCAATGTCACTCGTCAAGTGGTTGCTAGATTTCTGAAGAGGGATATCATTTGCAGATACGGAGTGCCCGAAAGGATCATTACTGGCAATGGTTCTAATCTCAACAACAAGATGATGGCAGAGTTGTGTCGGGACTTTAAGATACAACATCACGATTCTTCTCCTTACCGACCAAAGATGAATGGTGCGGTAGAGGCAGCAAACAAGAATATCAAGAAGATTGTGCAAAAAATGGTTGTCACTTACAAAGATTGGCATGAGATGTTACCATTTGCATTGCATGGGTACCGAACGTCAGTCAGGACGTCAACTGGGGCAACTCCCTTCTCTCTGGTATATGGTATGGAAGCAGTTCTTCCTGTTGAAGTAGAGATTCCTTTATTGCGTGTGATGATGGATGTGAAGCTTGATGAGGCTGAATGGGTGTGTGCTCGTTACAATCAGCTATGTCTAATTGAGGAAAAGAGATTAGCGGCTATCTGTCATGGTCAGCTTTATCAGAGGAGAATGAAGCGAGCATTCGACCAACGAGTACGTACTCGGGAGTATCTAGTGGGAGAGCTTGTGCTGAAAAGGATCATTCCTCCAGGTTCAGATCACAGGGGCAAGTGGACCCCAAACTACGAAGGACCATTCATAGTGAAGAAGGTCTTCTCAGGAGGAGCACTGATGCTCACTACTATGGATGGAGATGACTTCCAGTCCCCTGTTAACTCGGACGCAGTTAAAAAATACTTCGCATAAAAAGACCTGCTGGACACAAAAACAGAATTAAAGTCCAGGCAAAAAAAAGGCATCCCGACGAGCTAAAAACAGAATAAAAAGCTCGGGCAAAAGTTAGGGAAATAAATAAAAAATGTACACCCGCTGAGTTGAAAAGCCACATTGGACAGCTCAGGCAAAAAAGGGTATCCCGGTGGATTGAAAAACCCAAAAGGGCGATCCACGCAAAACAAGGGAATAAGCGAACAATTGTGATCCGAGTAATCTGAACCCAATCATCGTTTCGTACAGCCTGACAATATCAAAAGGATAGGAATCAGTCCCCTCATCCTCTCAGAAAGCAAAGGCAAGAATGGAGAGTTTTGAAGACATGCTGGTCATAGCAGAAATGGAACTCATTGGGATGTCGTGCCCATTGCCATTAGGATAGTTTCTTTTCTCAATTTATGATGGCTACCTCTTTCCAGGTGGTTGCTTCCTGATGTAAAATCTTTGCCTATTCAGAGGCCTTTCAATAAAACGAATATTCAGTCAAAAAGTTGTGTTGTGTTTATTTTTGTTTGCAAAATGTCCTGAATTTTCGGCAAAAATGGCATTGCATTTATAACATGGTGATTAATTTGAAAGAATTTGACATTGCAGGGAAACATTGTAAACCCTCTTTGAGTGTCGGGTGATGATGGATGAACAGTTCATACCATGCAAATCCCCGGGGAACTCTTCTGTTTTCTGTTGTTGCAGGTTGCAGGATGATGTCACATTCTCCCAAGAAAAATTACTCCCCGCAGGTGGCTAAAACAGTCTATTCTTCCCCAGTGGAGTATGCCCAACAGGAAGTTGAATGCTTGATGTCCCCATAGGGTTTAGAATTAGCAAAATGCTCTCCCTAGCCAGAGTATTGTTGAAGCATCTTTCCCATCCAAGTCTGAAGATGATCTTTCCCCACAGAGTTCATATTTGATTTCCACTCCCGTCAGTGAGATATTCCCCAGCGAGGTTGCCATTCTTTTGGCTAATATGGTAATACAGACAGGTATTCGTCTCCCCAATCAGAGTTAAGTGTCAAAGCTTCTTGACCTGGTCCTCCCCTGCAGAGTTGTAACTTTTGTTTCCAATCAGGGCACGTTGGTTGCTCATCTGCAATTCTCCAGCACTCGTCTGTGTTCGCATTTTATTACTCGTCTGTAATTCTCCAGCACTCGTCCGTGTTCATACTTTATTGATGCTTGTCTGCATTTCTCAATAATCGTCTGTGGTATCACTCCGGTTTGCTCATTTGCCTTCCCCAGCATTAGTCCATGATTACCTTGTTGTTGCTCGTTTGCAATTTCCAACACTCGTATGTGTTGGATCCTCGATATTGCTCGTCTGCAATTTCCAGCACTCGTCTGTGTTTGATATTTGATACCTTATTGCCGCTCGTCTGCGTTTTTCAACACTCGTCTGTGTTATCCCTAAGCAGAGTTTTCCCCAGCAGTGACCTATTATTACTTTACTGTTGTTCATCTGCGCTTCTCATGCACTCGTCTGTGTTCGCATTTTATTGCTCGTCTGCAATTCTTCAGTACTCGTCCGTGTTCATACTTTATTGATGCTCGTCTGCATTTCTCAACACTCGTCTGTGTTATTACTTTGGTATTGCTCGTTTGCTTTCCCCAGCAGTGGTTCGTGATGTCTGATAGTTTGCTCGTCTGCAACTTTCCAACACTCGTCTGTGTTTGGTATATGATATTTGCTGCTGCTCGTCTGCAAGTTCCAACACTCGTCTGTGTTTGATATTTGATGGTTGTTGTTGCTCGTGTGCAACTTCCCCACACTCGTCTGTGTTGGATGGTTGATAATCTTTGTTGTTTGCTCGTCTGCATTCCCCATCACTCGTGTGTGTTTGTTATCTGTTTGAAGCTCGTCTGCTTTGTGTGGATACTCGTCTGTATCATCCCTAACACTCGTCTGTTTTAGCTTATATCTGTGTGTGGATTTGCTGATTATCCTGGTACTTGTCTGTATTGCTTCTCCAAATGCTCGTCTGTGTTTGATTTTCTGGTATTCGTCTGTACCAGTGGCTGATACTCATCTGTATCATTGCTGGAAGCACTCTGTGTTTCTTAGATCATTGTCTGATACTCGTCTGTATCATTGACTGTATGGCACTCGTCTGTGTTCTCTTGATGATCATCCAATACTCGTCTGTATTGAAGAGGTTTAAAATCCTGACTGTGGGAATAAATGTCAAAATGGTTACCGGTCCTGGCGTAACAGGTTTATCCGAAGGAGATTCGTCTGTCTCAAGCAATTATTAATGTTGCATCTGGCGTAACATGTTTGCTCGAAGAAGACTCGTCTGTCTTGTACCATATATCCACGGATAATATATGAAGAAGGTTCGTCTACCTTGATTATGCATGTCTATCCCACAGACTTTATTGCATCCCGGTCCTGGCGTACAGGTATTCCCGAAGGAGATTCGTTTGTCTCAAGTTATATGTTCTTGCAGTGTTTGAGGACTCGTATGTCCAGTTCCTGGCGTAACAGGATTGTTCGAGGAAGACTCGTTTGTCAAAGTATTCTTATTCCAAATGACAGTTTCACTTTGGAAGAAGCTCGTCTGCTTTTCCTCCCCTTCAGTCACCAAATCTTCATTTGGTTGGGTTTAGTTCCCAGTGTTGCATTCTTCGTTAGAGTGCAAATTTCAGGTCTTCTTGGTATTCAACCACAATTTATATTGAATGGTCGATAGCCCGTACTACCGTCCTTTTCAGATTAACAGTTGTTTGAATAGGGGCAGCTGTAACACCCCAAATTTGCCCTCTTCATTTTAAGCATCATATCACATCATATTCATCATGAACATATCATTTTCTTAGCATCCTAGCATGGAAAGATGAGGCATAGCATTCTTCATGTCCTAGCATTAGGCATATGATCATCTGTGGAGGTTCTTGAAGCATTTCAAGGTATGACAAGGGTCCCAATGGTTTTGTACAAGTCCTATTAGGGGTCTATATTGCATTTACAAGCTCAAGTCCATTAACAAAAGCTCAGAAGGTTGGAAGATTACTAGGGATTCCAGGATAGGGCAAAGCTCCTAAGCATTGGTCCTAAACTAGGGTTTGAGATTCAAGCATCAAAACTTCACAACTTTGGCCATTTCATTTGGTAAAAGTCTTTTATATGTCAAGAGGATCCTAGGTAACAATTTTCATGAGAAATTTCCTTGTGGAAGTCAAGCATTTCCTCAGTTGCTTGCAGATGAAGTAATTGGTCAATTGTGCCTTTAAAAAGTCAACTGTGTGATTTCAAGGGGTCCAATACACTTTTTCTAGCCAAGGTGTGTCCTTACAATGTTATAAGAGGTTTGGAAAGTTCAAAGTTCAAGAATCATGAAGATTTGAGGGTTTTTGCAAAATTGGTGCAAAGTTGGTTTTGATGAAATTCCATTTTTGGCAACTTTTGCCCTAAAATTCAAGTGAGCTTAACATGATCAAAAATTCTTCAAATGAACCAAAGTCAAACATGAAAGTTGGATATTAGGGTCTCCCATTTTCAAAAAGTACAAGTACTTTTTCATAGCATGTGTGGATTAGGAAATAGGCCCCTCGAAAATTCTTCCAAATTAGGGCAAAATGCAAAAATTCACGCATGCACCAAGGGCCAATTGTCATGAAACTTCATTTTAAGGCTTGGAATGGATCAAGTGAGGTTACTAAGTTACAATACAAGGTATTTGTCATACTTTGCTCAAGAGAAATTCACAAATTCTTGCAAGGCAAGGATGTTGCTTCAAAAATGCAAAAAATGCATATTCATGAGAAAAGTTTTTTTCAGCATTGGTTCATGACTTGATATAAAAGAAATTAGGGTTTCAGTTTGCAAAAACTCTCTCTCATTCTCTCATTTCAAAGTTCTTGCACAACTTGCAATTTCTCCAAAATCTCTTCACTCACTTGCTCAATCCCAAAACAAATTGTAGATCCTTGATCAGTGCAAGCTTAGGATCACAAATATCACCATTATTCAAGCTATCTCTCAAGATCAACAACCTTGCCATTTCAGGGCAGGTGCTTGCAAAACTCAAGATCCAGCAATATTCAAGGCTTTAGGTGCATTTATTTTGCATCTAGAGTGAATTTGGAGTGATTTGCATCCATCATCTGGTTTTCTAGCAAGCATTTTCAAGCTCTGCAAACTCAGGTATGGCTCTGAATCTTAAGATCTGAAAATGAAATTGGTTGTGCATTTTATGATCCTTGATGTTTGCTGGTTATTCTTCTGCTTGTGGTTTTGAATTTGGTGCAATATTTAGTGAGATATTTGAGTTTCAAGTTTCATGGTCACAACTGTTTCTCTTCGATCCGTAGAATTCTTTGATCCAATGACTTTTTCATGTCCATTTTTGAATTCAGCGTGGTTCAATTAGTAAATCTGGAGTGTCTTGTTTATTTCTTTTAATGTTTGTGCATCTGGTGTAATTTCCGGTGCCGGAGCCCTAGCTCCAGTCACCGGAATCTGGGAAATATGAGATTAGGGTTTTGTAGGTTGAAGACGAGCTCTCAGCCTTTGGATCTGTCCTCCAGCACACCAGATCATGACACGCGTGTTAGTGCCCACCCTCTCAGCCACGTGATTTTATAATTCTATTTTAATTCATAATGTTTCTCATCCCACCATAGCTTGTATGCGTCCTCACCTCACAGCAAATAGTTTGTCCACGTCAATTAATGAAAGGAGCGTGAGATGCGTCCGTTTCATCTCACGGCCAGTTCTTTTTCCAGATTAGTTTCATGAATTTCCACCCAACCTCTCATAAGCCTGCGCCAACCTAATGGGCTTCATTGACTATTCGCACCCCCTCCTCAGTGAGCCCAATTCCATTTCAACGTGAAACCTTACTATCCACACCTCCCAGCTCTTTCTCCATTTTATTTCTTTTCTTTTTTATTTCTTTTATTTCCTTTTTGGTTTTTAATTTTTAAAAATACTTCCAATTATCAAAAAAATCCAAAATAATTCATGAGTCTTCATTTGAGTTTTCTTTAATTTTCCATATTTTTATTTTCCATATTTTCTCAATATCCACGTGTCCATTAATTACCTATTGCAATTAATTCATTTTAAATCCTTTTTGAGCACCCTGTCTTGTCTAATTTCCCTAGGGTTCATTATTTTGAGTTTTGTGATGGTTCCTTTTGCTATGGATTTCTAAGAGGATGTAGTTCTTGTGTGAATTTTCCCATGATTTTTAGAATTTTGTTCATTGGGTCTTGGTCCTTTGACTTGTGATGGAAGTTTTTAACCCTAGTGCATGTTTAAGCCTTCTCTTGACTTACTTGGCTTCTGAATTTTTCCCAATCCTTTTGGCTCATTGTTATATCATGTTTGAGGATCATTTGTATTAAGTTGTGGAATTTTTAGATTTATTGTTGATTTGATGTGAATTTTTGTTCTTGCCTTGTCCCATTTTGCTTCTTTGTGATCATTAGGTCTCTTATTAGCTTAGAAGGGCACTTGTGCCAACTTCTTCTTCTCATTTGGGGTCCCTTTGGGGTATGGGTTCCATCCTGGTCTTAGCTTAGGGTTTGTGTCTTATAAACTTTTGTGTTTGGCTTATCTTTTGAGTTCATCTTTTCTTATGTGCTTTCACTTCATCTCTTTACTTCTTTCACCTCATATTGTGATTGTTTGATCTTATATCTCTCTTCTCATCATCTCTCTTGCTTCTTAAGCATGTCTCTGACTTGTTTTGGTTCTGGTCTTGTGTCTTGAGTCCATGTTTGTGCATTTTTGCTTTGTATCTTTCCTAAGTGTGCATTTGTTTGCCATGTGTTTCATGTTGCATCATATTGTCTTGTATGCTTCATTCTTCATTCTTGTGACTTGCATATCCATTGAGCATTTGTATATATGACCTCACTTCTGTTTGTATGATGTTAGCATTTCATTTGTTTCATTTTGCTTTGCTTTTGGTGCTTATGTTGCTAACCTTGCAGGGGTTATGGTAAGTGTGAGGTGTGGAATTGAATCCCACATCTCCAAATCTCATCTCTTCTTCTTTCTTACTTGTGGCTAACCCTTTGCTTGTTGGGCTTAGGCCTTACTCATACCTCTTCCATTCTTCTTCTTATCTTCTTCTTTCTTTCTTCTTTAGTATAGAAAACCACACTAACCTTAGGATATCCATGCATGATAACACTTAGGATTCTTTAGTCCCCCCTTAGACTTTTGCCTTTGTGATCCTTTTGGTTCTTCTTCTCTTCTCTTCTCAAAAACTCCAAGAAAACACTTAATAAAGTTTGAAGTAATACCTTGAGCAATAGCCTTATCCCATGAGGTACTTGTAGTCTTCCCATCTTGGGATAGTACAAGCTTACCTTGTGATGCACAAGTCTGATCAAGGTATCTTCTTCACAAAGAAAAGCATAAAAAATACTTCTTCACTGTAAATACCAAAAACACTTAATAAGTTGAGTTAGTGAGATTAGGCCCTAATCTCTGGAACCATGTTTTGGGGATCTTCTCCTTACTTGAGTATGCTTGTTCTATTATTCCATCTTGGAATGTAGTGACAAGTGCACATTCCATGGAAAAGAGCTTGAGTTCACTTCCTTGTGACACACTCATAAAAGCTTCTAAAAAACACAAACAAACAATAAGCGTCTTTCCTTCGGGAATTCTTTTCTCATCTCCTTCGCTCCGTACGCGAATTTGCTCCTACTTGTCATTTTGCAAGACGATTACGCACTCGTCGTCCGAGTCTGCAACACCTGAGCAATGGCATAGGTAGTTCAAGCCTTAATTCACAAGCAATTTCCTTGCCACCCCTAGTTAGGGGAACTACGGCGTCACTGATCCTCATTTTCTTTTCCAGTTTCTTTCTCAGTTTCTTTTCCAGTTCATTCATTTTCTTTAGCAGCAGCTTTCATACCCTCACCCTTTGAAACAGTTTCTTTGCAAGCGTGGATCCCGTCGGGTACGGTGGACGATCTGGGTGCTAATACCTTCCCAGGTCGTAACCGACTCCCGAACTCAGTCTCTTTGGTTCGCAGGACCCGTGTCCTTCCTTTTCTTTTCTTCTGGTATGTGCAGCATTACCATTCCCGTTCTTTCGGGATAAAAATGCCTGACTGGCGACTCTATTATTTTCCGCGCCACTTTCGCGTTTGTACTAGGATGGAAATCCGGGGAGCGACAGCTGGCGAATCTGCTAGGGAAGGAACCCAAAATCTCTGGTTCCCCTGTGAGTCTCTCCTAGAGCTTGTTTGCTTCTGTTTCATTGGGTGATGTTTGTTTGCTGTGGCTTGTTGTATTTTACTGTCGTTGTTTACAGCTTTATTTACAGTTTTCAGTATTTATTTTATGCATCATATATATACTGGACTGTCTGGACTGGTTTTCTGTTTGGTGGGATGGGTGATATTGTTTCTGAGAGATGAGCTCATTACCACGGCTCGAGTGCACCTTACGACTTAAATTGGTTCCACTTTGGCCTCATGAGATCTTGTCATGGGGGTAGTAGTGAGTTCCACGCCCAGACTTGCGACCGTCTTGGAAATGTCTTGATTTGAGGATCTTCCTCTCTCATTTCATAACCTTGACAGTTATGTGCAGTTGGGGACCGATCATTGAGAACCTTGTGGAAACATCCCTCTTTAGTGATGACAGTGGCAGACCACATTGTGTGGCAAACCCATTCGCATCTGAGGGCCCACCTGGGACTTACATAGGATGACCTTGTTTCCCGGACTCAGCTGAGGCCTCCCTGCGTAGTATATAATGCCTAACTGATTCCCTGATTTGGTCATGAGCCATTTCTCGGAGATGGTGAAAGTATTATTGCTATTCGGCTTTGAGAGTCCGTGATGTCTGACCCGGAGCCTACCAGTGAGATTGGGAGGGGTTTATAGGTTTGCAGGAACCCTTGGCCTCTACATACACTCATTATTCAGTGGTCCTTATTATGATTTCTGGTCCTATGGTCCTATAGTTCTGGTGTTCTGGTTTTCTTGGTACTGTGGTTCTGAGATCTTCTATCAGAGAGTTGTGATTATCAGAGAGTTGTGATTATCAGAGAGTTGTGACTCAGAGGACTTTGGTTTGCAGTATTCAAAGGGTCCTTGTGTTCAGTGATCCAGTATCCAGATGGTCCCAGTTGATCATATGCCTGCATTGCATTTGCATTTGCATCATCCTTGCATTAACTGTTTATGTTTCCATTTTTTAGGTCATTGTTCATATTCAGCTCCCAGTTCTGGTAAATCTTATCTCCAGATGGAAGAAATCAGAAGAGTTACAAGGAAAAAGAATGTTCACTATACTTTTCTTCAAACTGAAGTCAGAAGTGTTCAGAAGTTAGCAGGTCTGATGAATGACCAAGTCTTGGGAAATTTCAGGAAAAGATATGGCCAGATATTGAAGTTTGTGGACAAGCCCACTGCAGACCAGAAGGACAGTTTGCATACCTTGTTGTAGTTTTATGATCCTCTATTGCGTTGCTTTGTGTTTCCAGATTACCTCTAAGCTCCCACATTGGAAGAGATTACCAGCATTCTGAATGTTCCAGTCAGAGAGACCTTGCCATTCTATGGGTCCGAGGTGGTGCTTAAAGAAGAAGACATAGCCAAAGTTTGTTGTTTGCCAGCTGCTATAGTCAAGAAGGCTCTGAAAGATAATGAAGGCAAAGGACTCCCTTGGAGTGTGCTCATACCAGAGGCTAAGAGATATGCTAAAGAGGGTAGTTGGGGTGACTTTGGTAATGTGCTTGCTTTGATGGTGTATGGGTCTAGCTTGTTCCCTGGAGAGAAGGAGTTTGTAAGCTTGGAACTGAATCTCTATCTTCGCCAAAGGCAATCCTGTGCCAAATCTCTTGGGTGACTTCTATTACAGTGTGCATTACAGGAACGAGAAAGGTAGGGGTGGACCAGTAGTCTGATGTGCTTCTTTGTTTGCTGAGTGGTTTGCTAGACAACTGCCCAAGTCAGGTGCCTTCAAGGAAATGAGGGATGAGTGGAGATGGTCTAGAAGGTTGATGGGGCTAACTGCTGAAGATATTGCATGGGGATATGACAGAGATCTGCTAGGGAAAGAATTGATGGTCAGTTGTGGAAGGTTTGCTGGAGTGCCTTTGCTGGGAAGGAAAGGTGTGATCAGTTATTATCCAACATTAGCCAGGAAGCAGTTTGGCTATCCTTTGAAAGATCCTCCACAGATGGAAGAGTTTGTTGAGTCTTTGTATTTTCCTGTGGAAGGAAACAAGGAGTTAGTTTTGCAAGCCTCCCAAGCTTGGGCTCACAGGATAAGGAAGGGTAAGAAAGACTTTGGAAGAGTAGATCCCAAGACGTATCCACCTTTTGCTGCATGGTTGCAAAAACATGTAGAAGAAGTTCTCATGCCTTTCTCAGTAGAAGCTCCACTTTATCCCAAAGAAGTTCCAAGCCAGAGTACTGTCTCCCTTGAAGAGTACAAGAAGTTGGAAGCTCAGCTGCATGAAGTTAGAGTGGAGAATGCTGAAATGGTAAGCCTGTACCATCTTGCCAACAGGGCCAAGAATGAAGCAGAAGGTAAGCTGCAGAAGATCCAAGCCTCCTTGGAAGCTAAAGAGAAAGACTTTGCTGGAAGAGAAGCCCACTTTCACAGGTTGGGTCTGATGGAGGCAAAAAGAGAAGCTGAACGCAAAAAGACTTTGAAGACTCTCAAGGAAGCTCTACAATCCATTGTTTGGTTGCAAGGCCAAAGGGAGGAAGAGCAGAAGAAATTTAGAGAGAAAGAAGAGTTCTTTGAGGTGCAAATGGCCTTCAAGAAGGAAGAGGTGGAGCAAGTTCACAACATTCGGAAAGGAAAAGACTCAGCAGTTAGCACAAAGCCAGTTAGCCTTGGAGGAAGCACGGAAAGAGATTGAAGAGCTCAAGCTGAGAGCGGGTGTCAAGAAGAGCAGAGCAGAGGTGGCAGAGCCTGGGTCCTTAGTTTTTTTTCAAACTACCTACAGACCTGTTGTAGGAGTCTTGCTTTGTTTTGTCTTTTATTCATGTAATGGCTTGTAACCCTTCGGGGAATATTTATGTTTGTGCTTTGACTTTTGGCCGGCAGTGGTTTGTCCATGATATACAGTGTTAATGTGCAAATTATCTTTTCTGAATATGCAAGACTCGTTTGTCTGATACTGCTAATATTTGAACATCCTTCAAAGAGAAAGTTTGAAAGTTAATACTCAAAGTAGCTATCTGGAGTAGATGCCAGAACCGGGGCATGCAAATGATTAAAACTTGGGAACATGAGCAGTTACATTGCATTGCATATGACGTGTTTGTTTGTTTTGCAGGTAGTGCTTCATTTTCTAATGTCTTTTGTGTTTCAGGCACTATAGCTCCCAAGAAAGTTCGAGAATAGCCAGTCGCACACAGATATCCAACAAAGGTAAATAGAGAGAGAGTCATGGATCAAATGCAAGTTGAGTTAGCTGACTTGAGGTTGAGGATGGACAATTTTATGACCTTGATGGTGTCGCTCCCACCAAATTGACACCCAGGTCAGAAGGGGTACAGACGCGAACGGTCGGCGAAAGAGAGAGAGAACACCCTGGGGTGAACTCAGAAGACAAGAGTCGCCAGGTAGGCATTTTCTATCCCGAAGGAAAGGTAATGCTGCATAGACCAAAGAAAATATGGATAAGACGGTTGCGAACCAGAGAAACTGATAAAGGGGGTTGGTTATAACCTGGGAAGGTATTAGCACCCAGATTGTCCGTCGTACTCGACGGGATCCAGGCTTGAAAGATTTGTGTTTTAAAGGTGTAGTGTCAGTGCAATTTGTGTATCAAAGCTGGAAAGAATGCAAGTGTCAGTGTAAAATAAATGTGAAGTGTATAAGAGAAGTGTCAGTGTAAGAACAAGAGTGAAGCTCCAGACTTTGAGGCTTAAAAGAATAATACTGGAGGAGGGGGAATATACAGAGACTTTTGTTCGATAACTGTTAAGTTATGCCTACGTATCCTCTCGTGCAATGAGGAAGTCAGAACACCGTAGTTTGACCCAAAGAGACTGAAAGATGAATTGACTTGTGAACTGCTTACTTGTCTATGCTCAAGTGCATGACCTGTCTGGCTCAGGTGCAAACTGTCTTGCATTAGACGGAAGAAGCAAGTTCTCGTTTGTGAGTGAATGAGATGAGAAAAGAATCCCGGAGGAGACGATTATTGTTTGTTTTTGGTGTTTTCAGTCTTTTATTGCTTTTTGGTATTTGTCATAAGATAATGAGCTTAAGCCTAAACCAAGGATTAGTAAACTCATCACATCCTCCCTCTGATTAGGGGTAATGAGAATACCTTAAGTATGAAGTAAGCACCTCACACTTAATTACCATGATGTAGGATTGAGATCATCAACCTACTTGTAATTATTTAGATGTTTTTGTTGTTTTTGTTTAGTATTAAGTAATGAGTTTAAGCCATAATCAAGGATTTAATGGACCCATTACACCATCCTAATAGAAGGATAATAGATGAGAACATTTAAGCTGAGAAAGGCTTCTCAACTTAATCCATGATTAGGGATTAACCTCATGACAAAACAAAGCCTTTATTAAAGTGGATTTTAGTTAATGATAAGGTTAAGAAATGGAGTTTATGGTTTGTAAGACAACTTGAGGGGGACTTGTCCATTAACACTAGGGTTAGTCCTTCTTAACCAATTAAGGAAGAATTAGAACCCTAATACAAGGCCCAAGTTACAAGTTTGATGTCTTAGTGATTATTAAGTGAATTGATTAAAGGAGTTAAACACATTAAGGGTTTAATACTTAGGATTAAAGTTATACACTCCATCCTAATAGAAGGATACAGGCATAAGCTTAATCACAAAGTCTTAAAACCTTTAAGGTTTAGTCCTTGATTATGAGGTGAGAAGAGAAGACACCAAGATGACACAAAGGTAAAACTAAATGGGGGACTAAACAAACCCTAATTGTGATCATTCTTGGTTGTTCCTAGGTTTTATGAGGCTTGCAAAAGATCTTCAGGAGAAAAGCCACCAGGAAAGAAACAGATGAAAGGAGGAGAAGCAGAAAGAAAATAAGACAACTTGCTTCACCTAAGAAGACAAGTTGCCTGGAGAAAGAAAGTAAGAGATGAACATGAATGAGAAAGCTCACTCTAATACAAAGATAAAATGCAGCAATGATGCAAGAGAGAGATGAGAAGAGATTGTGAGAAGTGAAGGCAAATTCACTTCTCAAAACAACTTACCACCTGAAAAGTTAGCAAAAGAAATGAAATGACATGAGAATGAGATGAAATACAATGATGCAAACCAAAGTCAGAAGCATAAACATGATGTTAATGATGCTAAGAGATGATGCAAACACATGGCAAGAGTTGTGGATGATCATACAAGGATAAGAATGCAAATGAAACGTGTTTTGAACCATGAAAGTTCATGAAAGTTTATGGAATGGAATGAATGCAAAACATGGAAAATGAATGATGCAATGATCACACATGATTCTAATATGTCCTAAGATGTCTTATATGTCATGTTGATGCATAAAATATCATGACAAGTTCTTGAATGCAAGCATATGAGAGATGGATGCAAATGAAGGCAAGAATTAGGGTTTATGCACAAGATGCAACACAAAATTCAAAATCAGAAACAAATGACATGATAAAAAATTGAAAATGGGATCAAAGGAACCCTAACCCTACACAAGTTCACTGCCCAAAGGAGGGGACCTAACTCTTAACCTAATGGGAGTTATGATTTTTCTAAGTCAACTAGGGTTTCAAGGTACCTCACAATGAAAAATGCTAAACAAATTGAAAATGGAAGATAAATTCAAACCAAATTTACCCTAGAAACTACATGCTATGAAAGATGCAATACAAGAAGAACCATCATCAAACTCTTAATGGTTAGGCAGAATGAATTTTTTTCAAGTTTGAACAAAACTATTGCCTTTAAATGAATTTAATTCCAATGAAAAAGGTCAAAATAGTTCAAGAACCAAAAGAAATTTGTTTTGAGAGTTCGATAATGTTTCTAAATGTTTTAAAATGCAATGTGAATTTTTTTGTGATTTTTAAATACCTAAATGCATTTTTAATTAATTAATTTTCACTAACTAATTAAAAATAAACATTTAAATGATTTAAAAATGATTTTTAATGCAAAAAATAAAAATAAAAATATTTTTGTGTTCTGAAAATTAATGAAATGTTTGACAAAAATATTCAGAATTTTTAAATGTTTTTTTTGCTATTTTTAAAAATTCGTAGAAGTTAAATATAAAATAAATGAAATAAAAATGAAATTATGAGAAGTCAACAGATCTAATGGCTGGCATTCAAATGGTTTTGGAGGAAGTTGACTGGCGCCAGATCCATTGGCCCAGATTCAAACTGACTTAATTAACCTAAACCCTACTTAATTAATTTAAATAATCAAGATTAATGGCTAATGAGAGGATCCTGGCCCTAGGTTCATGCGCGGGAAGCAAGATCGCACACTCCAGATTCAAACTTTGCCCTAATCACAGATTAAACCCTAATCATTTACAGATCACCGGAGAAGAGCTCCGGTCGTCTTCTCCGGTGACATCCCCCCCTGAAAATTTCTATCTCTCTCCCTAAGCTATAAAAACATGCCAAAATCTCCAGAAACCTTCCTCTAACCTCAAATAACAAGAATCCACCATCAATAACAATTTATTTCACTCACACAAGGAGAATCGAAGAGGAACAGATTTAGGGCAAAAATTTCATAGCAACATAAAATGCTTGTTTTTGGCTCATTTTCAAAAATAAATACATCCCCATGATCAGGGCAACACATAGAACAATATTTTAACAAGAAATCAGAGTTCTGGAAAAATTGTTCATCATGTTACCTGAGATTGAGCTTTCGAATCCTGGGCTTTATGACCTTCTGCCTTGTGCTTTTCCACTCTAATGGACTCCTTGAGGCTTCTGGTAAGCTTGGAATGAGTTTATATGGAAGATTTTGAAGCTTCCAGTTCAGGGGTGGTGAAAATTGTATCTTTGTTTGTGGTGGTTTTAGGCTGTTTTGATGGGTCAGGGATGATCAGTGAAGCATTTTGAGATGAATGGTGGAAGAAATTTTGAGAGAATGGTTGAGTTATGGGATTCGATAGAAAATGCAAAAGGGAGGGTTTTTGAGAGTGCTGGTTTGTGGGAGGTTTCAGCTTCCAAGATTGTGTGAGAAATGATCCATGAGGCATGTATGTGAAGCTGTGATTGGTCAGAGAGTTGTTGGTGGCACAGCTTGATTGGTATGGCCCCTTTTGCAAAAAGTCAAGACTATGTGTACTATAAGGTATGGGCTATTTTAGGGCTAGAACAAAAGCATGTATGTTGCAGCTTGAATCAAGGCAGACCATGGAAATGAATTTGAGGCCAATTTGCAAGTGGATTAGAGTTTATGTGTGGTTTTGCAATTTTGTGATCTTTTGGCCCTTTTGAAGTTTCTTAATGTACAAGTCGTGAAACTTGGAGATTCTTTGGTGCATTCTGATTTTTAGGTCATGGTTCATGTTTGTGTAATGTGTAGAAGTCAATTAGAGGTCACATAAAGGCTTGGCATGAGGTTTTGCAACTTTCCCTCTTTGGTGCAAAAGTGAAAATTTCATGATTTTTTCCAACTTTGCAAAGCCATAACTTTTGATCCAAAATGAATTAGAAAGAGTTATTGTACTTTTTGAAAAGGGAATGATCCAATCTACAACTTTCATGACCAAAGTTTTCTCATTTGAGGCATTTTTGGATAAAAAAGGGGAGGTTGAAAAACTTTCCCAAAATGGCAAGTTTTCATTACAAGTCACTTTCCCAAAAATGCAACTTTGCAAATGACTTGAAATTCTTCAATTTTGTGAACTTCTAACATCTTCTATGACCAAATAAAGATCATACACATCCAAAATGATGGAAAACACCCTTTGGTTGGGTCATTGGGGGCCTCAGATGCCCTGATTTTGCATTGACTTGCTCAAGAAGTCAACTCTTGATCAGATGCCTTCCCCATTGAATTTCTTCATGAAAATTGATATGCATGATCCTCATAACATATGGAGACCAATAGAAACAAGAATGACCAAAAAAATTGGAGTTATGGCCTCTGAAACCAAAACCCTAATTTTAGGTCATCTATGTAGTTAAACTTGGCTCTGCTTCCATGCCTTTTTCAGTTCTTTGTGATTCTTTGACTTCTTTGATCTTGAGAGGATATACTATGATGCTAGAACATACATGGATCCATTTGAAGTGATTGATGACCTTTGGAGTGGCTCAAGTGGCTCAGGGATGGCTCAGATCACAAACCCTGAGATGCAGATGACTTTGAATCAATGCAGTGAATAAAAAATGTGGTATGAGATGCTATGATTGAATTTATGCACATGTAAAGATCACAAGCCATGGTGTGAATGGGTGAGGGCAAATTTGGGGTGTTTACAGCTGCCCCTATTCAAACACGAGTTAGCTGTGTAGGATGTAAGCAACGGCTTAACAGGCAAACAAGATAACTTGTGGTTCAATACCAAAGACAGTCCAAAATTTGCACTCACAGAATGAAGAAGAAAAGGGATATAGATTGTAAAAGAAAATAAAGTATGATTATAAGGTGCGGGCGACGGAGGACGATCGTCGAGCGGAGGATGATTGCTGGGGATGAAGCAATGACGGGGACGGCCGACATGCTGGGGAAGATGTGGGAAATAAAGCAATGACGGGGACGGCCGACAATCTGGGGATATAAGAGATTTCGATGGGGACGGCCATCAGGTTCAAAAATAAGACTTCCTGGGGACTATATGTAAATGATGGGGACGACCATCAAGTTCAAAGCATGAATGAAATAAATGATGAGGTACGGTCATCAGAGGTAAAGGACGATCACCTAGCAGGGGACGGCTGCTCTGTTGGGGATAAGATGAGGGACGGTCATCCAAGGTGAAAGACGATCACCTGGCAGGGGACGGCTGCCGAAAGCAACGTGACATAGGACGAATGCCAGATAGAAAAGTCGACGATGGGGACGGCCATCGGATAAACATGATGAAGGACGATCATCAAGAGGTGAAGGACGATCACCTAGCAGGGTACGGCTGCTCTCAGGGTTTATCATGACATAGGACGAACGCCAGATAACAAGGTCAACGATGGGGACGACCATCGGATAGAATGATGAAGGACGATCATCAAGAGGTGAAGGACGATCACCTAGCAGGGGACGGCTGCTGAAAATATCACGACATAGGACAAATGTCGGATAGGAAGGGGTTCTAATGAATAGAGACTCCTCAGGGAGTGATGACGGACGATCATCAAAAAGGTGAAGGACGATCACCTAGCAGGGTACGGCTGCCGAAAAGGTATCATGACATAGGACGAATGTCAGATAGAAAGAAAATAGTTTAGCAAGTTTTGTTGGGGATTCTTCTGGGGAAAGGGTAGACACAGACGAGTGTCTAAATTTAAGAGGACATAAGTGTTTGACACGGTGTATAGATCAAAGATACGGACGAGCACCCTCAAGACTATGATACAGACGAGTATCAGATAGAAACAAACGCTTGACGCGTGTTCAGAGATGATGATACGGACGAGTATCAACTGGTTAACAAAGAACACGGACGGGTGTTGATTCTGAGGGGATTTAAGTGGTATATACAAGATGCAGACGAGTATCTATATGAGTCAAAAATAGGAGTGAGACTCAGACGAGTGCTTAACTTGCTGGAGAGAGCATGACACAGACGGATGTCGGAAAGAGTGTACTATAAACAAATATTTGATTTACAAAGTGTTTAGGTAACTATGCTGGGGAAGGTGACACAGACGAGTGTCAAAGAACTGTATATATACATGTAAACATGTGAGTGAGTGCAAAGGGGACGCTTTGGCTTTCCACTGGGGATATGGTACAAATGAGTGTCAGGAAGTATCTATAATGTGTAAGTATCTGTTTGGGTGATTTTACTGGGGAATGATGACACGGACGGATGTCGGAAGGAGCATGTATCTGTATTTGTGAGTGTAAGGAAAATGCTTTGGCTCTCTGGTGGGGAATTTGGGAAATATTCTGTATATTGTTGACGGATTGTTAGTATTCACAAGTGTTCAGTTTGATACATGGCTTATGATTATGCAATATGTTTGATTTTTGCCGTAATGCTCCGCATTAGACGGAATGCTACGCTCTGTGGGGAAATATGATGTGAATGCTATGATTATGCAAAGATACCGATCCGGGATTCGGATCCCGATGTTGTGGAGATTTCTGACTGATCTGTTTGAAGTGGATATCCCAGCTGGGGATGAGATCATTGGTAGATCTAGCATATCTGACTCTGCATGGGGAAATAGATTACTGATAGACCTATCTTGATAATGAGGGACCCAGCTGGGGTTTGTAGAAACTCTCATCAATCTGTTGTGAGATCTTCAGGCGTTGCTCTTCTGGATAGAGATTGAAACTTTGTGGGGAGATTCCCTGTCTAGCACTCGGCTGGGGAAGAAGAAAGATCACTGAAAGATCCTCCTAGAGATTTCTATGGGGGGTCTTGCTGAGGATGATACTTGACAACTCAGCTGGGGATATGAGCACCTTCTGGTACTGCTCTTCGAAGGAAATGTTGGAGAAGTGATGCCTGACAACTCTGATGGGGAGAAAGCATCTCTGGTGCTGTTTGGAAGGTGTGCTGAGGAAACAATGATTTGGCAGCCTACTGGGGAGAAGCTTTCATGCCCCACGCTACGCTTTGAATACCTGCAATCCTGTAAAGACAGAGAAACGCACAAGTGCCCCGAGGTATCCCTTACCGGATTCCATCATAGGAGTTTAGACACTCCCGGGAGAAATATATTTCCTGTAAGCACGTATTAGAAGGGACGCATCTGTATTTATGCAATCAATATCTTAAGGACATCGGACATTTTGCAAATGAAAAATAAAATGTACGAGACAAGATATGACCGAAAATCTGATTTTATTAATTTGTGTGCCCTGAGTTGGCAAGATACAGTCAAAGAAACGGATCCCCTGAAATGAGGAGATCGTTACAAAATTGAGAAACAAAAAAGGACGTTGGCAACGTTGATGACGCTTCAAGGAGCTTCCCTTTTGCTATGACTTGTATGACATTGACGTTATTCTCATCTTACTTTCTGAAGAAGGCTGATTCTGACCAATGCTTGAATCTTTCGAAGCTTGCCATGTTGTAAGCGATACAGACGAATTCAGGATGCAGTTGTTCGCTTATTCCCTTATTTTGCGTGGATTGCCCTTTCGGGTTTTCAATCCACCGTGTTAATGCTATTATTCTATGATTGGCATTATGTTTGGTAAAACTAATATGGCTGGAAAATGTTGAATAAGAAGTTCCATATTAACATGGTATAGATTCTGGAAGAACATGTCAAACATGATGTCCTAACATGGTGACACAGATAAATGTGGAAGTTGTCAAAGAAGATGTTGAATTCAGTTCAGAATGTCCTATCAGATGTTGGGACATTATCAAACAGAGTAGAAGAACTAAATTCAGGATGTCCCAATAGATGTTGTCATATGTTACAATCAGATGTCAAAGAAGATGTTGAAGTATCTGCAAATGTCATGATAGAATTACTGTCATATGTTACAGACAGATGTCAAAGAAGATGTTGAAACATCTGCAAATGTCATGACAGAATTACTGTCATATGCTACAGACAGATGTCAAAGAAGATGCTGAAACATCTGCAAATGTCATGACGGATGTCAAAGAGAATGTTGAAACATCTGCAAATGTCATGACAGATGTCAAAGAGAATGTTGAAACATCTGCAACTGTCATGACAACATTACTGTCATATGTTACATATAGATATCAAACAAGAAGTGTTGAACTTAGTTCAGGATGTCACACCAAATGTTGTGACACAGAGTAACAGTTAATGAACTTAAGTCAAGATATCAGGATGTCACACCAGATGTTAGGACATTGTATCAGTTGATGGAATAAGTTCAGTTTACAGGATGTCACATCAGATGTTGTGACATTGTATCAGTAAATGAAGTAAGTTCAGTTTTTCAGGATGTCCCAACAGATGTTGAGACATCTCAGACCTGTTACCAGAATTAATTAATGCATAACAGAACTGAGTAAATTCAGGGGAATCTATCTGGAATTAATTATGGATGGACAAAATCAGAACAAGGCGCATCTGTAGGGAGAGTTGTTATGAAACTTCAGCATAATCAGATGAACTAAATCGCCTAGAATCTAGGAAGTAACAAACCCTAATTCAAGGTGATGACATTGGATTTATCAGATCTGAATTATGCAGAATATTCTGGAGATATTATGCAATCATATGTGGTGCTGATCTAGAAGATCTTAAAGACTCAATTTAAATTGAAGACAAATATTGAAAAATATAGGTTTCTATATTTAGAGATATTTTAGGAGTTGAAGATCTTTTGGAATATTTGTAGCAGATATTTCTGCATATTTGTAGCAGATATTTCTGCATATATGTAGCAGCTATTGTTGTGATTGTTTAGGCCCAAATCCAGTTGGGAATAGGTTATAAAAGAAACCTTGTAACCTAGTTTAGGAATCAACCCAATCAACTGAAAATGTAAACATTATTAGGGTTGTGTCCTTGTGTCAGCCGTGCATAACAAGTAACTCTATTGTGGCTGTTTCACTTGTGATTCTCGAAGCTTGTAAGCAAGAGAAGTTTTGTGACTTGTTTGAAACTGTGAAGTAAGATCAAGCTGTATTGTTTGAAGAATGTCTTCAACTTTATTAAACTTGTAAACTTGATCACTGGGTGATTGAGGGGGAGTGAGTAGGGTACTCTTATCTAAGTTGTGTCTTAGGTAGAAATTGCATTGGGTAGTTATTAAGTGATAGATTAAACAGGGTGGTTTAAGTCTACAATTAATATTACTTATAGTGGATTTCCTCCTGGCTTGGTAGCCTCCAGATGTAAGTGTGGTTATACACTGAACTGGGTTAACAAATTCTGCTGTGTTCTTTATATCTTTTATGTTTTATGCAGTACCTGAACTAAATGTCCTATCAGATGTCCCAACATCCTGAAGCATGTTTGACTCTGATATATCAGAATTATTTAAGTACTGATATGTATGCCTTACCATGTTTATAAGTAACAGATAAGATGTCTCAACATCATATTCGACATCTGAGTCTGTCATACCAGAATTTCAATTGGTATCAGAGCAGGCATCCTGGTCTGTTTCTGGATGAGATCTAAGGGGGATACTTTCTAGTTCATGGTAAAGGAAGAAGGAGGATATAATGAAAAGCTGTTTGAACTTGAGAGGTTCATATTGGTGTTTGAATGGTCCCTAGAAGTGGAGGATGGACTATTCATCATATGGTGTATATTGGACCAGTCTGGTGTTATCAGGACTGGAAATTTGCTGGTGAATTGTTGTGTAGCTATGATGTCAAACAGAATGTCCTGACATCTTGGTTCTGAGAATTCTATATTTGAAGGAGGCTTGTATTTTGTTTTCTGTGAGAACTGGAGAACACTTAGTTCAGAATGTTGTGGTTCTTGATGAAAGAAGAGGTTGGAGCCAAAACAAAAGAGTATAATTATCAAATCTTTCATGCGGGAGTGAAAATCTTGATAAGTTATCTCTTAAGCTTATTTATGGTGACCTAATGAGGATATCCTTCCTGGTTATGGTGTCCTATGTTGTTTAGGTATAGCTGGAGAAAATCTCTCCTGTGAAGATACATGTTTATGATTGTCTAAATCATGAACTGAAGGAAGTTTCATCAAGAAAGAAGCTGAATTGATATGTCAATCCTAATGGCTTGACACCACACTACACATCAACAGTTTATGAACCAAGCTTAGTTTTGTGTTCCAGAAGAAGGAAACTGGTGTGATGATGGATGCTTTGGGTGCTAGACAAATGTGTGATGATCACATATGTTTGGAACCTACTCCTAACCTGGAAGAGGAGGCATCTATGCTACATGTTGAAGACTTAGATAATGACTCTGACACAGAGATCATTGCTTCTGTGGACCCTAGCATAGCCAAAAGGCTTAGGGCTAGAAAGGAAAAGAAGACTGCAGGACATTCAACTCCTGAAAAGAAGCAGCCTACTCCAAAGAAAGACAAGGTCAAAGTGATACTTGGTCCTACTAAACAATGGAGCAAGGTGAATACCCAAAAGAGGAAAGCTGTAACTCCACCAGATTCAGATGTTGAAGAGGATGTCCCAACATCCCAACCAAAGAAGAAACCAGCACCCTCAAGGTCCACCTCTGCTGTTCCAGAAGCTCCTTTGGACAATGTTTCATTCCATCATGTGTCAAGTGTGAGCAGATGGAAATTTGTATACCAAAGAAGGGTAGCACTTGAAAGAGAGCTGGGCAGAAATGCACTTGAGTGCACTGAGGTAATTGACCTAATTTCTTCTACTGGTTTATTCAAGACAGTATCAAACTTTTCACCTTGCTATGAGCTGCTAGTCAAGGAATTCATTGTCAACCTACAAGAGGACTGTGATGATGGTAAATCAGATGACTTCAGAAAGGTGTATGTAAGAGGGAGATGTGTGGAATTCTCTTCTAGGGTTATCAACCACTATCTAGGAAGAGAATCTGATGGACCTAATGAGCTGGGAAAGATAAATAACCATGTGTGCAAGGTCATCACTGCTAATCAATTCAAAGCTTGGCCAGTCAAGGGAAAATTTTCTGTTAGCTTGCTGACAAGGAAGTATGCAATGCTGCATAGGATTGGCACTTCAAATTGGGTCCCTACCAACCATACCTCCTCAATAGCAACTGAATTGAGCAGGTTCATATATGCTATGGGCACCCAAGCAAAGCTGGACTTTGGGGCTTATATTTTTTATCAGACATTGAAGCATGTTGGAACATCTGCAACAAAGCTTCCCATTGCTTTTCCCTCTCTGCTATGTGGAATCATACTAAGCCAGTTGTAAACACCCCAAATTTGCCCTCACCCATTTCACCATGGCTTGTGATCATTCTCATATGCATAAACACAATCATATCATCTCACATCTCATTTTTGATTCACTGCATAGTCTCTAAGGCATCTTCACCTAGGGTTTGTGATCTGAGCAACCTCAAAGCTTCTTGAGCCATTCCAAAGGCCACCAATCAACTCAGAGGGGTCCATGTGTGTTCTTATATCATATTTCATCTCCTCAAAGTCAAAAATGCAGGGGAATCACAAGGACTAGGGTTTGAGTGGATGCAGAGCCAGGATGAACTGCACAGTTGACTGAAAATTAGGGTTTTGGTTTCAGAGGCCATAACTCCAATTTTTTTTTTTTTTGGTCATTCTTGTTTCCATTGATCTCTATATGGTATAGGGAGTATGCATATCAATTTTCATGAAGGAATTCCATGGGGAAGTCATCTGATCAAAGGTTGACTTTCTGGACAAGTCAGTGTACAATCAGGGCATCTGAGGCCCCCAATGACCCAACCAATGGGTGATCTTCATCATTTTGAGTGTATATGATCTTTATTTGATCATGGAAGAAGGTGGAAGTTCATAGAAATCAAGAATTTAGGGTTTTTGCAAATGTTGACTTTTTGGGCATAGTTGACTTTTCAAGAATGCATCATTTTAGGTCATTTTTCAAGCCATGATTCTTGATCCAAAAAGGCTTCAAATGGAAAAACTTTGGTCATGAAAGTTGTAGATCTCATCTTTCCCTTTTCAAAAAGTACAAGAACATGATCAAACTCTTCTTGGATCAAAAGTTATGGCAATGCAAAGTTGGCAAAAATCACTTATTTTCAAGATATGCACCAAGTGTGAAAATTGCAAAATCATGTGCTAAGTCAAATTGCAACTTCTAATTGGTGTCAAACCAGCACATAAACATTCTCTAAGTCCCAAAATCAGATTTGAACCAAAGGAATCACATGTTTGTATGGCCTTTGGAGCAAGATTTTTCACATGTGAACAAAGGAAGCCAAGTTGCAAAAACTCATGATCACTTCCATCCACTTGCTGCCTAGCCTGCTGACCACTCCTAGCCTTTCCCCCTCACCTTGCTGCGCAGCCCACACCTCTTGTACTTGGCTGAAACATGACCCATGCCTCTCTTACAAGAAGTTGACATTTTGGCAAAAGTAGCCACACCTATCACAGCAGGCCAAGTCACATCAACTGACCAATAGGCTTTGTTTATGTGGATCAAATGCTGGCCATAACACACTTGAAGCAAGGTTGAAGCTCTCTCATCCAGACATTCACACAAACACTCCCAATTGCAAGTTGCTTCGAATCTGCTTACACAGCTTGCAAACATTCAAACCCTCTTGACCATTCAACTCACCTTGCTCCATAGACCACCCAGCACCAAGAACACAAGCCTGAAACAGCCTGAACATCTCACTGCCATTTCTCACTTCATTTTGCAGTTTCAATCGAATCTCCTTCCACAAACCACAAACACACCAACAAACACTCCAGACATTCTCCATTCATCCCCAGGATCACAAACCATCATTCACAATGGCCTGAAACCTCCAGAAACTCCATTGCCATTTCTGACCAAGCTTGAGCAGGAGCTTTCGAATCTCACTATCCAGCCAGCTCAAACTTCTTTTGAGCATTCAAACATCTTCTGGGGATCAAGTGGAGTGGTTTGCACTGAAAGAAGTGGCCAGAAAGTCCTCAAGTTGAAAGCTCCAAATCTCAGGTAGCTCGAAAGTTATTTTTCCAGAAATCATTTTTCTTGTTACAAATTTGTTCTATGTGATTCACTGATCATCCTGATGTTCTTAGTTTTTGAAATGGCTTTGTTTTGAGTATTTAATTTGTCTCTGAAGCTTGCGTGCCCTAGAACTTGTTCTCTTCGATTCAGCTTGTTTAGGAAGAATAAATTTGTTTTGAGAGAGGGGTTTGATTCGTGAGAGGTTGGAGATCATTTCCCAATTCATAGATTTTGTTTTTGTTACGTTTTGAGGGAGTTGGTGAGTTTCCCGGTGAGGTGCTGGCCGGAGAAGACGACCGGAAGTCTTCTCCGGCCACCTGAGTCATTAAACCCTAATCTCAGGTCATTAACTCCAGTTTGAATTTGAGCCATGGATGTGCGTTGACCTGTTGACTTCCCTCTCTTTTGGATGGCCCAGATCATTTCATTTGCCCTAATCTCTCTCATTAGCTTTAATTAATTCGTAATTAAATTAATTAAGTCAGGTGCAATCCACACCCTTCATTCACGCGCCAGTCAACACTTTCAAACTCAGAATCAATCTCAGCCATCCTTTCCTTTGACTTTCTTTTTTATTTGATTTTTAATTCATTTTATTTCATTAAACTTGTACAATTATTTTAAAATAGCAAAAAATACATAAAAATTATGAAACTTTTTCCTCTGAGTTTTAATAATTTTTATGACACAAAAATATTTTTATTTTATTTTTCATCATTAAAAAAGTATTTTTAAATATTTAAAAGATTATTTTTAATTGATTAATGGGAATTAATTAATTAAAAATACTTTTAGGTATTTAAAAATTACAAAAAAATTCATGAAATGTTCTAAGACATTTAGAAACATTGTCCAACCTTCAAACCAAATTTCTTTTTTGATCTTGATGCATTTTAAGAATTTTTCTTTGAATTAAATCATTTTTTATGCATTATTTTGATCATGGATTCAAAAATTCATTTATGCCTATTGGAGAAGAGTTGGACATTGGTTCTTCTTGCATTGTCTTCTATTTAACATGTAGTTTCTAGGGTAAAAAGGCCATGATTTGATCTTGCATTTTCCATTGTTTGGCATTTCTTTTGTTAAGAACCCTAAAAAACCCTAATAACTTAGAAAATTCATATCTTGAATTTGGTTGAGAGTTGAGAGCTCCCCTTTGGGCAGTGGTTTATTATAGGTTTAGGGTTTCTTTGGGTGCCATTTTCCATTTTTATCTTAGGGTTTTGTTTCTGTTTTGGGTTTTTGTTTGATGTTTGATTCATGAACCCAAATTTGGGCTTTCTTTTGCATCCCTCTTGCATTCTCTTGCATAACATGACTTGTCTTTGCATTTTGTGCATTCTTGTGATTCATTTGGCATCTTAAGACATATAGAAAGCATCTTTGATCATTTCATCTCATACTTGCCATGTCATTTGTCTTGTATGCTTCATAACTTTTCATGCTTGTTCATGCTCCTTAGCTTGCATCATTTGCATTCATAATCTTGTATGATCATTTCCATGTGCTGCCTCATGTTTGTAGCACCTCATAACATCATAATCATCATCAACATGCTTCTGGTTTGGTCTAGCATCATGTCATTCCATTTCATTTAACATTGCATTGCATTTCTTTCTAACATTTCAGGTGGTAAGTAAGCTTGAGAAGTGAATTTGCCTTCACTTCTCATAACTTTCCTTTTCATCTCTCTTGCATCCATTGCTGCATTTCTATTTGTGTTTGAGATTGAGCTTGCTCATTCTTGTTCTCCCCACTTTCTTCCTTCAAGTGACTTGACTTCTTGAATGAAGCAAGTCACTTTGCTTCTCTTGATTCTGTTCATCTGCTTCCTGGTGGTTCTTCTGAAGATTTGTTCTTGCAAACCTCACAAACCTTAGGATCATCCAAGCATGACAATGAATTAGGGTTTTGACTAGTTCCCCTCCTAGCTTTTACCTTTGTGTCTCTCTTTGAGTCTTCTCTTCTCATCTCATAATCAGGGACCAAACCCTAAAGGTTTTAAGACTTTGTGATTAAGCTTATGCCTGCATCCTTCTTTTAGGATGGAGTGTATAACTTTAATCCTAAGTGTTAAACCCTTAATGTGTTTAAATCTCTTAATTAATCCATCTAATAATCATCAAGACATCACACTTGTAACTTGGGCCTTGCATTAGGGTTCTAATTCTTCCTTAAGTGGTTAAGAAGGACTAACCCTAGTGTTAATGGACAAGTCCCCCTCAAGTTGTCTTACAAATCATAAAAAACACTTCATCATCATACCATTAAATAAAATCCACTTAATCAAAGGCTTGTTTTGTCATGAGTTTAATCTCTAATCATGGATTAAGTTGAGGAGCTTTCCTCAGCTTAAACATTCTCATCTATTATCCTTCTATTAGGATGGTGTAATGAGTCTGTTTAATCCCTGATTATGGCTTAACCTCATTACTCAACACTAAACAAAAACACCAAAAACATCTAAATAATCACAAGTAGGTTAATGATCTTAATCCTACATCATGGTGACTAAGTGTGAGAATCTGACTTCACACTTAAGGTATTCTCATTACCCCTAATCAGAGGGAAGATGTGATGAGTTTACTAAATCCATTGGTTTAGGCTTAAGCTCATTAACTTATGACAAATTTTCAAAAGCAATAAAAGACTGAAAACTCAAAAACAAACAATAATCGTCTCCTTCGGGATTCTTTTCTCATCTCACTCACTCACAAACGAGAACTTGCTTCTTCCGTCTAATGCTAGACAGTTAGCACCTGAGCCAGACAGGTCACACACTTGAGCATAGGCAAGCAAGCAGTTCACAAGTCAATTTTATCTTTCAGTCTCTTTGGGTCGAACTACGGCGTTCTGACTTCCTCATTGCACGAGAGGATACGTAGGCATAACTTAACAGTTATCGAACAAAAGTCTCTGTACATTCCCCCCTCTTTCTAGCTTTATTCTTTAGCCTCATGGTCATGAGCATTTCATTCCTGGTCTTACACTGACACATCATTTATACATGTTACACTTCACACTCTTTTACACTGACACCTGTACATTCTTTTCCAGCTATTTTATACATAGATGGCACTGACACTACCCCTTTAAAACACAAATCTTTTAAGCGTGGATCCCGTCGAGTACGGCGGACAATCTGGGTGCTAATACCTTCCCAGGTTGTAACCAACCCCCTTTCTCAGTCTCTCTGGTTCGCAACCGTCTTATCCATATCTTTCCAGGTCTATGCAGCATTGCCTTTCCTCCAGGATAAAAATGCCTAGCTGGCGACTCTATTCATCTCCAGTGAGTTCACGGCTGTGTGTTCCCACTGTTCCCTCTCGCCGACCGTTCGCGTCTGTACCTTCATATGATCCATTTTCATTTGTCGGGAGCGACAGCTTGGCGACTCTGCTGGGGACCCTTATGCTGCAACCAGGGCTTCTGGTTCTTTTTGTGGGTTCCTCCTAGCGCTTGTTTGATTTGTGTTTACTGGGGTGTTATGTGCTTGTTTGTGCTTGTATTTATTTTTTTTTATTGCTTTATGTACAGTTACTTTACTGCTTTCTTTATTGCATTTATATATATCATATTGTCATTGTTGCTGGCTGGATTTGGTTTTTGTTTTGGTGGGTGGGTGTTTCATTGAGAGTTAAGGTCCTATACCTGGGACCTGAGTGACACCTAGGCTAGAGTGAATCATATTCTTTCCCATTCCATTTCGGTCTGGTGCGGGAATATGAAACACGGTTCAGATATGGGTTTCTTCTTGAGAACTCTGTGTTGCAGATTTCCTGCAATGCTAGGGCTATCTGGGAAGCCTGCTAAGTCTGGATGACCTTTTAGTATTGACCTTCAGAAACTGAGGTGAATTAGAGGAGGAATTGTTATGGTTATTGTAAACACTGTACCTCCGGGTTAGAAGTGTTTACACTTCTCATAACTGATCCAAGTCTGAGGATCCTTGTTCTAGATCATCACCTGTGAGGGGGTTGGGCTGTTTACAGGTTTGCAGGTACCTTGGCCTCAGAATACCCTGTTACTTTGACTTTGTTAAGAATGCTCCATGTTGGACAGTTCTTGTGATTCTAAAACCTTGGACTTGTGGCTCTTTATTTGAGTCCCCCACCCTGGTTACTGGATTTATAGACCTCCATCTGGAATTCTTGAACACACACGGACTTATATCAGGACATTTTGATCAGATCCAGCTCAGTCACAAACCCTTGCATTTCATTTGCATACATACTCATTGCATCATATTAACATTTGCTTATTTGTGTTTCAGGGTATCCATTTTCATCTGGTTTTGGTTTTGACCCCATCTGCAGTATTGACCTGTCTCCACCAGCACCCTGCTTCAGTTATCAGCTGTCTGCTTCAGCTATCACCAGCACCAGCCAACTAGTGGCTCATTCCTTCAGCATTGTCATCAGCACTCTACTCAGTCTTCAGCATCATGGCTCCAAAGAAAAGCAACATCACCTATCATTTCTTCCAACCAGACTTATCAGACATCAGGAGGATTCAAACCCTGATCACTCCAGATCACATACCTTTGTTCAGGGAGCATTATGGGGATATACTGGACATGGTTATGGATCTGGACCCTTCACAAAGAAGCCTCATCCACACCTGCATTCAGTTCTATGATCCCCCACTGAGATATTTCACCTTTCAAGACTTTCAGTTGGGCCCTCTTTTAGAAGAATACTCATCATTGGTTGGTTTGCCAATCAGGAGAGAAATTCCTTTCAACCCCGAAATGGTCTTTCCTGCTAATGGAGAAGTAGCAAAGGCTTTGCACCTGGAACCTGCTTTGATTGAGCAGCATATGACCTCTAAAGTTGGGATCCTTGGTTTTCATCTTGACTTCCTGATTTCTCAAGCTAGTCTGAAGGCTTCCCAGGGGGAATGGAGAGCTGTTTGTGCTCTGTTGGCCTTAAGTGTATATGGAATTGTGTTGTTTGCAGATGAGCCTCGATTCATTAGCAAGAATGCAATCCATTTGCTCATCCTGAAGAACCCAGTGCCAACTTTGCTAGGAGATCTCTATTACTCAGTACATCAGAAGAATGAGAAGCAGAGGGGAAGGCTAGTGAGGTGTTGTGCTCCATTATTCCATGCTTGGCTTCTCAAGCATCTGCCCAGGACAGATGCATTTCTAAATCCTCATCAGCAAAGCAACTGGGCTAAGAGACTCACTGTCCTAACTTCAGCAGACATCAGATGGTGTACTCAAAGCACCAAGGGCAGAGATATCATCACCAGCTGTGGGCACTTTCCCAATGTGCCCTTAGTAGGAGTTAAGGGAAGTATTAATTACAACCCCCTGCTGTTCAGGAGGCAATTGGGTTATGCCTTAGTCCATACTCCTAAGGCACAGGACTTGGTGGAGACTCTCTATTGTGAGAACAAGATTAGTCTGGCAACTGTTAGGCAGGCTGCCTGGGCCTGGGATAATGTTCAAACCAAGGGAGTCACCATTTTGGGGAAGTGTAATAATGTGGCATCAGCACAATATCATGAGTGGTCCCATGCCAGGGCCCAATTCTCTGGAATGCCCTTCACCATAGAAGACATGCCTGAGTCATCTTCAGCACCACCCCCTGCCACTATCAGTCTGGAGGAGTTTGAGAGCTTGAAGGAAAGAAATGAGAAGCTAACCCAGGCTTTGCAGAAGACCCTCCGGGAAAGGAGTGAAGGCATGAGGGAAATTGAGAGATTGGAGAAGTTGAGAGTAGAGCATCTGATCAAGATTGAGAAGTCTGGGGATTATATTAACAAGTCTAAAGCTGGTGAGCAGATTCTGAAGAATGCTTGCAAAGAAGCCCAGTTCCAGAGAGCAAGGACAGACTTGTACTTGAAGGAGAGTCAGGCCAGGTGGGTCCGGATCACTGAGGCCCGTACTCTAGAAGACAAGAGAGTTCAAGATAAGATGGAACAGATGGAAAAAGCCCTGGCAGCAGCCCAGAAGGAAATTTCAGAGCTAAAAATCAAAGCAGGAGTGAAGAGGTCTAAGGACCAAAGTCAAAACAAGAAATTGGCTGCAGCTGTTGCAACAAGAAACCTTCTCATCAGAGGTCTCACGGAGCATCCGGCTGATCCTGTGACCGAAGCACTTCTTAAGGAAGTTCGTGAGGATGAGTTTGGCCTTGGAGTTTGATCATTTGCTTGTTGTTATCCCTATTCCATATACTTTTGCTTTTTTGTGATGTATTTTGACCCCTTTGAGGGCTTGTGTTGTAAAATGAACAAGTTGTATTTATTTCACCTTTGTAATATATTTGTGTCAGTTTCCATCTGGGTTACTTCAAAAGCAACTTCAACAGCAGCATCTTCAAGGGTCTGGAAGGGTCAAAACTGAAGGCCAAACCGGATACCTTGAGAGCAAATAAGCATAACTGCATTGCATGCTAACCCTTTTGTTTGTTTTGTAGGTTTTTGTTTTGTTGTTGCTAACCTCTGTTGTGATGCTCAGGAATTATTGCTCGCCGCCGGGTATTTCCCCTCAACAGGCCACACAGGTACCCAACTAGAAACAACCTTCCGGGAATTCAGATGGATCAGATGCAGCAAGACCTCACGGAGGTCAGAAACCAGATGGCCAACGAAAGGCTGGAAATGAGAACTCAGATAACGCAGTTCATGGAAGTAATGAACAACTTAGCTCAAAGCCAGGAGAGGCTCAGAGCTTTGGTAGAAGGGAGGAACCAAGAGGAGCCCCATGTGGGGACTGCAGGCACAAGTAACAACGAGAGGGTCCAACCTCATGTCAATCCCCCGGTTTTCGGACCCCATCTCCATCCAGAGGCCAACACCCCAGTCAATATACAAGGGACTGCCACAGCAGGGAGAGTACTTCAAGAAGATCCTCAGGAGGACCAATTTACAGTAATGGGTGCTGGAGAGGAAACTTATGATAGACGATTGGAAGAAATAGCTGAGAAGTTGAGATCACTGGAGTCTCAAAATTCTTTGGGCTTCGACGTTATGGACATGGGTTTGGTGGACGGGGTCAGGATCCCCCATAAGTTCAAGCCTCCTTGTTTCGAAAAGTATAATGGGACTTCATGCCCCCGGACTCATCTACAATCATTTCTGGGAAGGCTGAAGGCCTATACAATGGATGAGAAACTTTGGATGTTCTACTTCGAAGATAGCTTGACTGGAGCATCGAGGGAATGGTATTCCCATTTGACAAGGGCAACTATAAGATGCTGGAAGGACCTGGCAGAGGCCTTCATCAGACAGTATCAGTATAATCTAGATATGGCACCCAACAGGACCCTCCTAATGGGAATGTCACAGTCATCTAGGGAGAGCTTCAGAGAATATGCTCAAAGATGGAGACAGCTTGCTGCTGCCGTTCAACCACCAATGTCTGAGAGAGAAATGGCAGACATGTTTATGAACACTCTCCAGGGAACGTATATTGACAGGTTGGCTGCTTTCTCTTCCACTAGCTTCGCAGATGTTGTTATAGCTGGGGAGAGAATTGAAAGCCTGTTAAAAATGGGTAAGATCTCTGATAACGGTGCAAGCTCGTCCAGTAGTACAAGAAAGCCTTTTGTAGGCCCGAGAAGAACTGGCGAGACCAATGCCATTCACACCAACAGGGGTAGGCCCCAATATGTTCAAAGGACAATAGCAGCAGTCACCATTCCTGCTCCAGCTCATCCACAGCCAGTCTATCAACCTCCGCAACAAAACTTCCAACAACAACCTCAGTACCATCAGCAAAATCAGTATCCTCCAAGGAATTACAACAGCAACAACACCAACAACGACAATCAACAGAGGCCATTCCAACAGAGGCCATCCCAAGCTAACCGAGTGATCGACCCGATCCCAATGTCGTATGCTGCCTTGCTGCCACAACTTCTGAAACTCAACCTGGTTGAGCTAAGAACGTTGGCACCTCCGGATCCCAACAGTCTACCAAGGAACTATGACTCCAATGCTAGGTGTGCTTTCCATTCAAACGCACCTGGTCACAGTACAGAAAAATGCAGGGCTCTGCATATGAAGGTACAAGACTTGGTAGACTCCAAGGCTCTGAATTTTGCACCTCCGCCCAATGTCAATAAAAACCCTATGCCAAACCATGGTGGTCCTCGAATTAACGATATTGAAGAAGACAGACCGTCTTATTTAATAACCAGTGTGGATCAGATCCGGACACCATTGGTGGAAATCAAAGCTCAACTCCGCGAAAACCAAATATTTCCGGGGTGTGAACTAGGATGTCCTTACTGCAATATTTCATGGAATGGGTGTGAGGACCTGAGGAATGGCATTGACAGCCTTATTCAGAGTGGCCTGCTACAGATCACTACATCATTTCCGACAAATCCGACAACTTCATCAACAACGGTCTCAGAACCTCCTACAACTGCAGCAACTATTGTTCCCGACAATTCATCAGCACCATCAACCAGTACTTCATCTGTCCTCCCAAATGATCAATTTTCAACAGTTTCTCCTGCTACAACTTCAGCTTCATTCCATTTCGAATCTCCATCAACAACAACATCAGTCCTTCCAACAGAACCTCCTACAACACCAGCAATCAATCATGAAGATGTCTCTACTGTTACCATATTCTACGATCCTGAAAATAACTCCGCCTACCATTCAGAAGGTGTTGCTCCCGCCAGAGCACCGGTTACAATCTTTTATGATCCGCAAACAATTACAGTCCCTTCAGCAGCAGCAATCAGTCCAGTCACTGTCACGGTGCCTGGACCAGTACCATATGAAAGCAATAGGGCCATCCCTTGGCACTATGGCTCTGACGTGTACTGTGAAGGGAAAAGAATCACTCTTGAAACATCAACACCTGCACCACAAGTAGATAATGTGGGGGGAGGCGGAGGCTTCACTCGAAGCGGACGTCTCTTCGCTCCACCAATTCAAAGACCTACAGCCGAAGCAGAAGCTGCTGCCAAGGCAAAAGGGAAGAGCCCGGTGCAGGAAGATCAAGCTGTTAAAGAAGCCCTGAAGACTCCATTCGATCAGGAAGTTGATGAGTTTATGCGAATCATCAAAAAGAGTGATTATAAAATTGTGGATCAGCTTCACCAGACGCCATCCAAAATCTCTATCCTCTCACTGCTTATGTGCTCCGAAGCCCATCGGAATGCACTACTTAAAGTCCTGCACGCAGCTTACGTGCCTGAGGAGATTACTGTCAACCAATTGGAAACCGTGGTTGGAAATGTTACTGCTAGCAATGGGCTAGGGTTTACCAATTCTGACTTGACAGCGGATGGCCGCAATCACAACAAAGCCTTGCACATAACCATGGAATGCAAAGGAGCTGTCCTTTCTCATGTGCTGGTGGACACAGGTTCTTCCCTGAATGTCCTACCAAAGAAGGCTCTGGTGAAATTAGAATATGACGGATTGGCATTGAGACCCAGCAACCTGGTGGTAAGAGCCTTTGATGGTTCGAAGAGATCGGTTCTGGGAGAGATTGAGCTGCCTGTGACAATTGGCCCGCAGACCTTTAAAACTATCTTTTATGTGATGGACATTCAGCCCGCCTACAGCTGTTTGTTGGGTAGACCCTGGATTCACGCCGCCGGCGCAATAACGTCTACCCTTCACCAAAAGTTAAAATTTGAGTGGGAAGGCCAAGTTGTCACAATCTGTGGAGAGGAGGACATTTTTGTCAGCCACCTGGCAACCTATAAGTACATTGAAATGGATGGGGAGATCCATGAAACAATGAGCCAGGGGTTTGAAGCTTTGAATGTGAATGAGGCATCTGCTGTATCTGGTACTCCAATGTCATCATACCAACAAGCCCGGAAGGTTGTTGAGGAAGGAACCGCCCTGGGCTGGGGCAAGGTCTTAGCTGTGGAGGAGAAGAAGGACAAATTTGGGTTGGGTTACAGACCAACTCAACACCAAGTAAAGGCTGCTGCAGAGCCTGGATTTGTCAGTGGGGGGATGCTCACCCCTGATGCTATCAACTGTCTGGAAGACGAGCTGGAAGAGGAGCGCAATCTGGAGATTTGGATTCGTCCAAAGATCCTGGGGAGCAGTGTCTCGAACTGGTCTTCCCAGGAAATTATAAGAGTTACTCATGCAGAGTAATTATTATTTCCTGCATTTTTATAGCATGCATCAAAGTCTTGCATCTTGCCCAAGATGACAAGACTCATTTTGTAACCAGGGCCATCTGTACTTTTGTGCAAACAAGATTAAATTAATGAAATATCAGACATCTTTTTGCAAACGAGTCTTTTTCTTTTCTGTTCACTGTTTTTCCATTTTTCTTTTTGTACAAAAATAAATGGCGGTGTTTTCAAAATGATAACTTCATTTCACTTTTTTTCTAAAGCAAGATTAAAATCAATCACTAAAATGAACCAACTTAACCCTTGCAGAGAGTGCCTTCCTGACAGCACCGACAACAGCACGGCTATGACATCGTATGGCTTTGACAATCCAATTAATCAAGCTGATGAAGGGGTTGAAGAAGAATATGAGCTTCCTAAAGAGCTAGCCAGGTTGTTAAGACAAGAGGAAAAGGTTATTACCCCTCACCAGGAGGAGGTCGAAGTGATCAATCTTGGTACAGATGAAGACGTGAAAGAAGTTAGAATCGGGGCCTGCCTGCAAGACTCAGTGAAGACACAGCTGATAGATCTGCTTCAAGAGTATGTTGATGTGTTTGCTTGGTCGTATCAAGACATGCCAGGGTTGGATACCGACATTGTTGTGCACAAGCTGCCTCTAAGGGAAGAATGCCCACCAGTCAAACAGAAGCTGCGCCGAACTCGCCCAGACATGGCTATGAAAATCAAGGAAGAGGTACAAAAGCAATGGGACGCCGGGTTCCTGGCTGTAACTAGCTATCCGCCGTGGGTTGCTAATATAGTACCTGTGCCTAAGAAAGACGGCAAAGTAAGAATGTGTGTTGACTACCGGGATCTGAACAGAGCCAGCCCGAAAGACGACTTCCCATTACCTCACATTGACGTATTGGTGGATAATACGGCTCAGTTCTCGGTATACTCCTTCATGGATGGATTTTCAGGATATAATCAGATCAAGATGTCACCTGAAGACATGGAGAAGACAACATTCATCACACCTTGGGGCATGTTCTGTTACAAAGTGATGCCATTCGGACTGAAGAATGCTGGTGCAACATATCAACGGGCTATGGTGACATTATTCCACGATATGATCCATAAGGAAATAGAATGTTACGTGGATGATATGATCGCCAAGTCCCTTACAGAGGAAGAACACCTGGTAAATCTGCTGAAGTTGTTCAAGCGCCTGAGGAAGTACCAACTAAAGCTGAACCCCAACAAATGCACATTCGGGGTGCGATCCGGTAAGCTGCTAGGCTTTATTGTAAGCGAGAAAGGGATTGAAGTTGACCCTAATAAAGTCAAAGCTATTCAAGAAATGCCTGCGCCGAAAACTGAGAAAGAAGTTCGAGGGTTCTTAGGTCGATTGAACTACATTTCACGGTTCATATCTCACCTTACAGCAACCTGTGAACCCTTGTTCAAGCTGCTAAGAAAAGAACAAATGGTCAGGTGGAACGAAGATTGCCAGAAAGCTTTTGACAAGATCAAGGAATATTTACAAGAACCTCCAATCCTTATGCCGCCAGTTGAAGGAAGACCTCTGATTATGTACTTGACAGTATTAGAAGAGTCAATGGGGTGTGTGTTGGGCCAGCATGACGAGTCTGGTCGAAAAGAGTATGCAATATACTACCTAAGCAAAAAGTTTACCGACTGTGAACAACGTTATTCGCTGCTCGAGAAAACTTGCTGTGCTTTAGCGTGGGCTGCTCGCCGACTGAGACAGTATATGTTGACCCACACTACTTTATTGATCTCAAAAATGGATCCAGTCAAGTACATTTTCGAGAAGCCAGCTCTTACCGGACGGGTTGCAAGATGGCAGATGATTCTCACAGAATACGACATACAGTACACATCTCAGAAAGCCATCAAGGGCAGTGTACTATCTGAATATCTTGCTGAGCAACCCATTGATGACTACCAGCCTATGAGGTTTGACTTCCCCGATGAGGACATCATGTTCATTAAAACAAAAGATCATGAAGAGCCTATTCACACTGAAGGGCCTGACCCGGAAAAAGAATGGACTATGATGTTTGATGGGGATGTTAACATGAATGGTCGTGGTGTTGGTGCGGTACTTATCACACCTAAAGGAGTTCACATGCCTTTCTCGGCAAAACTCACTTTCAACTGCACTAACAACGAAGCTGAATACGAAGCTTGCATTATGGGTCTTGAGGAAGCTATTGACCTCAGGATCAAGACATTGACCGTATTCGGGGATTCAGCTTTGGTAGTTAATCAAACCAACGGAAAATGGTACACCCACCAGGATCATCTGATACCTTACAGGGATTATACAAGGAGGTTATTGACTTTCTTCACAACAGTCAAGCTTGAGTATATCCCTCGGGACGAGAATCAGTTTGCAGATGCTCTTGCTACCATTTCATCCATGATCAAAGTTCAAACGGCTAACTTTGTACCCCAGATCTCAGTGTCTAGACTTGATAGACCAGCATATGTATTTGCAGCAGATGTTGTCAAGGATGATAAGCCTTGGTTTCATGACATTAAGTGCTTCTTGGAGGATCAGACATACCCACCTGGGGCATCTTCCAATGATAAGAAGACTTTAAGAAGGCTTGCTGGAAGTTTCTTTCTGAACACTGATGGGTCTTTATACAAAAGGAACTTTGACATGGTACTCCTCAGATGTGTTGACAAGACAGAAGCAGATCTGTTGATGCATGAAGTGCACGAAGGATCTTTTGGTACCCATGCAGGAGGGCATGCCATGGCTAAGAAGTTGCTAAGATCAGGCTATTACTGGATCACAATGGATGCAGACTGTTGTGCTTACGCCAGAAAATGTCATAAATGCCAGATTTATGCAGACAAGGTGCATGTGCCTCCCAGTCCTTTGAACGTCATGTCTTCACCATGGCCCTTTGCTATGTGGGGCATCGATATGATTGGAAAGATTGAGCCAACTGCTTCAAATGGTCACAGATTCATCCTGGTCGCCATTGACTATTTCACCAAGTGGGTTGAAGCAGCCTCATATGCAAATGTTATTAGGCAAGTGGTAGCCCGATTCCTGAAGAGAGACATCATCTGTCGGTATGGAGTGCCCGAGCGAATCATTACTGATAATGGTTCCAATTTAAACAACAAAATGATGGCAGAGCTGTGCCGGGACTTCAAGATCCAACATCACAATTCTTCTCCTTACAGGCCAAAGATGAACGGCGCTGTTGAGGCAGCAAATAAGAATATCAAGAAGATTGTGCAGAAGATGGTAATCACTTACAAAGATTGGCATGAAATGCTACCGTTTGCCTTGCATGGGTACCGCACATCAATCAGAACATCCACTGGGGCAACACCGTATCAGCTTGTGTATGGTATGGAAGCAGTCCTACCTGTTGAAGTTGAATTACCCTCTCTACGGGTACTAATGGATGTTAAACTGAGTGAAGCAGATTGGGTTCGGGCCCGATACGAACAACTGAGTCTGATCGAAGAGAAAAGATTGGCCGCAATCTGTCATGGGCAGTTATATCAGAAGAGGATGAAGAGAGCCTTCGATCAGAAAGTCAGGCATCGAGAGTACCAAGTAGGAGATCTTGTGCTGAAAAGAATCCTCCCTCCTCATACAGACCACAGGGGCAAATGGACTCCAAATTATGAAGGACCATTTGTTGTAAAGAAAGTTTTCTCTGGTGGAGCACTGATGCTCAGCACCATGGATGATGAAGATTTCCCATCCCCTGTGAATTCAGATGCAGTTAAAAAATACTTCGCATAAAATGACCCGCTGGACATAAAAACAGAATGTAAGTCCAGGCAAAAATAGGGCATCCCGGCGAGTCAAAAACAGAATAAAAGACTCGGGCAAAAGTAAGGGAAAATGAATAAAAAAATGTACACCCGCTGAGTTGAAAAGCCGCATTGGACAACTCAGGCAAAAATGGGTATCCCGATGGATTGAAAACCCGAAAGGGCGATCCATGCAAAATAAGGGAATAAGCGAACAACTGCACTCTGAATTCGTCTGTATCACTTACAACTTGGAAAGCTACAAAGGATCAAGCTTCAATCAGAATTAACTCTCTCCAGAAAGCAAGACGAGAAGAACGTCATTGTCATACGAGTCATAGCAGAAGAGGAAGCTCCTTGAAAGCGTCGTCAGCATCGCCAACACTTTATTTCTCAATTTGTAACAATCTCCTCATTTCAGGAGATATGTTTCTTTGACTGTATCTTGCCAATTCAGGGCACAGGAATCAATAAAATCAGATTTTCGGTCATGTTTCGTTTTTACATTTATGTTTTGCAAAGAGTTGTCTGATATCTCTAAAAATACAATTGCATAAGTACAGATGCCTTTCTCTAAAAAAAAAAAAAAACACATGCTTACAGGGAATGTGATTATTCTCGAAAGTACTTAACTCCTATGACGGAATCCAGTAAGGGATACCTCGGGACCTTTTGTACGTTTCCTTACCTTTGCAGGATTGCAGGTATCCAGAACGCAACCTGGGGCATGCAAGTCACGTTTCAGCAAGCAGGCGAATCATTATCAACTCGGTCTATCTTCCACGTGGCACTGGAGAGTGCCCACTTCCCCAGCAAAGTTGCCAAATCAACAAACAGGCTTAACACTCAGGATGTTTTCTCCCCAGCCGAGTTGCCTCTCGTTACTCTCCCCAGCTGAGTTATCAACAGCATTCCCCAGCTGTAGTGCCAACCATTCTTCCTCAGCAGAACGCAGGAGTCAGGGAACCATCTCCCCACAGAATCTTCAGCCTCTATCCAGAAAAGCAGCGCATAGAAGAGCACAACAGAGTGAAGAAAGCTTCTACAAACCCCAGCTGGGTCCCATTATAAGGATATGTCAATCAGTGACCTATATCCCCAAACAGATACATCTCACTAGATCTACCAATGATCTCATCCCCAGCTGGGATGTTCACTTCAAGCAGATCAACCAGAGATCTTCGCAGCAACGGGATCCGAATCCCGGAGCTGTGCCTCTTTGCATAATCATAGCATTCGCATCATACTATCCCCCAGAGCGTAGCATTCCGTCCAATACGGAGCATTACGGCAAAAATCAAATGCATAGCATAATCGTAAGTCATGTTGTGAATCGAACACTTGTAAATAATGATAATCCGTCAGGATACAGAATACAATACACAAAAATCCCCACCAGGGTCCCAGCTAAAGCAGTTGCCTCTCCAATCACGAACACCAGTATATACGCCTTTTGGCACCCGTCCGTGTCATCACTCCCCAGTAAAGTCGCCTGAACATCTTTACGAACAAGATCACCCGTATTACAGATACGTCCTGACACCCGTCCGTGTCATACCCCAGCAGAAAGCCAAAGACATCCTCTTTGCACTCACACATACCTTATGTACACTTCCCTGACACCCGTCCGTGTCATATCCCCAGCGCAGTCGCCTAGACTTTGTATAGCAGATACTTGTTCATATTACACTTTTCTTTCTTGGCACCCGTCCGTGTCATCCCCCCCAGCAGTTAAAATACTCATCTATACATACTCACTACTCACGATACACTTATACAGATACTCGTCCGTATCTTGTATACACCATCACTCATATCCCCCACAGATTCGGCATTGGTCCATGTTCTTTGTTAACCAGTTGGTACTCGTCCGTATCATCATCTCAGAACATTGCGTCTAGTGTTTGTTTCTACATGATACTCGTCCGTATCATAGTCTTAAGGATGCTCGTCCGCATCTTTAATCCGTACACTGTGTCAAACACTTATGTCTCCTTGAATATAGATACTCGTCTGTGTCTGCTATTCCCCCAGAAGAACCGTCAGATTCAACACTCGTCCGTGTTCCTTGTTAACCAGTTGATACTCGTCTGTATCATCATCTCTGAACACGTGTCAATATTTGCTTCTACATGATACTCGTCCGTATCATAGTCTAAGGATGCTCGTCCGCATCTTTAATCTATACACAATACCAAACACTTATACCTTTTGTTTCTTGGATATAAACACTCGTCCGTGTTTACATTATCCCCAGTAGATCACCAACAAATTTCCTTTTTTATCTAACACTCGTCCTGTGTTATGATACCTTTGAGAGCAGCCGTACCCTGCTGAGTGGTCGTCCTCCACTTCTTGATGGTCGTCCTCCATCATGCTCATCCGATGGCCGTCCCCATCGTTGATATTTTTAGCAGCCGTCCCCTGCTAGGTGGTCGTCCTCCACCTTATGATGATCGTCCTTCATCATTTTATCCAATGGCCGTCCCCATTGTTGACTTTGGTTATCTGACATTCGTCCTATGTCATGATAAACCTTGAGAGCAGCCGTCCCCTGCTGAGTGGTCGTCCTCCACTTCTTGATGGTCGTCCTCCATCATGCTCGTCCGATGGCCGTCCCCATCGTTGACCTTTCCTATCCGATGGCCGTCCCCGTCGTTGATATTTTCGGCAGCCGTACCCTGCCAGGTGGTCGTCCTCCACCTTTGATGGTCGTCCCCATCGTATTTCTTTATCCCCAACAGAGCAGCCGTCCCCTGCTAGGTGATCGTCCTTCACCTTTGATGGCCGTACCCCATCATCTGTTCATTTCATTTATTCTTTAACCCGATGGCCGTCCCCGTCGTGGTCCCTTTTCCTTTTTAGCCCGATGGTCGTCCCCATCGTTGGTTACCATTATGAACTTGATGGCCGTCCCCGTCATGTTTCATTAATCCCCAGAAAATTTTACAGCTTTGTCTTGATGGCCGTCCCCATCATGATATCTTATTTTCCCAGCTAGTCGGTCGTCCCCGTCTTAGCTCTACCTTTTATCCCCAGCATGTCGGCCGTCCCCGTCATCGCTCTTTACCCAGCAGTCGTCCTCTGCTCGACGGTCGTCCTCCGTCGCCTACACTTTACAATATCCTTTATTTGCTTTTACAATCTATATCCCTTTTCTTCTTCATTCCGTGAGTGCAAATTTTGGACTATCTTTGGTATTCAACCACAAGTTATCTTGTTTGCCTGTTAAGCCGTCGCTTACATCCTACACAGCTAACTCATGTTTGAATAGGGGCAGCTGTAAACACCCCAAATTTGCCCTCACCCATTTCACCATGGCTTGTGATCATTCTCATATGCATAAACACAATCATATCATCTCACATCTCATTTTTGATTCACTGCATAGTCTCTAAGGCATCTTCACCTAGGGTTTGTGATCTGAGCAACCTCAAAGCTTCTTGAGCCATTCCAAAGGCCACCAATCAACTCAGAGGGGTCCATGTGTGTTCTTATATCATATTTCATCTCCTCAAAGTCAAAAATGCAGGGGAATCACAAGGACTAGGGTTTGAGTGGATGCAGAGCCAGGATGAACTGCACAGTTGACTGAAAATTAGGGTTTTGGTTTCAGAGGCCATAACTCCAATTTTTTTTTTTTGGTCATTCTTGTTTCCATTGATCTCTATATGGTATAGGGAGTATGCATATCAATTTTCATGAAGGAATTCCATGGGGAAGTCATCTGATCAAAGGTTGACTTTCTGGACAAGTCAGTGTACAATCAGGGCATCTGAGGCCCCCAATGACCCAACCAATGGGTGATCTTCATCATTTTGAGTGTATATGATCTTTATTTGATCATGGAAGAAGGTGGAAGTTCATAGAAATCAAGAATTTAGGGTTTTTGCAAATGTTGACTTTTTGGGCATAGTTGACTTTTCAAGAATGCATCATTTTAGGTCATTTTTCAAGCCATGATTCTTGATCCAAAAAGGCTTCAAATGGAAAAAATTTGGTCATGAAAGTTGTAGATCTCATCTTTCCCTTTTCAAAAAGTACAAGAACATGATCAAACTCTTCTTGGATCAAAAGTTATGGCAATGCAAAGTTGGCAAAAATCACTTATTTTCAAGATATGCACCAAGTGTGAAAATTGCAAAATCATGTGCTAAGTCAAATTGCAACTTCTAATTGGTGTCAAACCAGCACATAAACATTCTCTAAGTCCCAAAATCAGATTTGAACCAAAGGAATCACATGTTTGTATGGCCTTTGGAGCAAGATTTTTCACATGTGAACAAAGGAAGCCAAGTTGCAAAAACTCATGATCACTTCCATCCACTTGCTGCCTAGCCTGCTGACCACTCCTAGCCTTTCCCCCTCACCTTGCTGCGCAGCCCACACCTCTTGTACTTGGCTGAAACATGACCCATGCCTCTCTTACAAGAAGTTGACATTTTGGCAAAAGTAGCCACACCTATCACAGCAGGCCAAGTCACATCAACTGACCAATAGGCTTTGTTTATGTGGATCAAATGCTGGCCATAACACACTTGAAGCAAGGTTGAAGCTCTCTCATCCAGACATTCACACAAACACTCCCAATTGCAAGTTGCTTCGAATCTGCTTACACAGCTTGCAAACATTCAAACCCTCTTGACCATTCAACTCACCTTGCTCCATAGACCACCCAGCACCAAGAACACAAGCCTGAAACAACCTGAACATCTCACTGCCATTTCTCACTTCATTTTGCAGTTTCAATCGAATCTCCTTCCACAAACCACAAACACACCAACAAACACTCCAGACCTTCTCCATTCATCCCCAGGATCACAAACCATCATTCACAATGGCCTGAAACCTCCAGAAACTCCATTGCCATTTCTGACCAAGCTTGAGCAGGAGCTTTCGAATCTCACTATCCAGCCAGCTCAAACTTCTTTTGAGCATTCAAACATCTTCTGGGGATCAAGTGGAGTGGTTTGCACTGAAAGAAGTGGCCAGAAAGTCCTCAAGTTGAAAGCTCCAAATCTCAGGTAGCTCGAAAGTTATTTTTCCAGAAATCATTTTTCTTGTTACAAATTTGTTCTATGTGATTCACTGATCATCCTGATGTTCTTAGTTTTTGAAATGGCTTTGTTTTGAGTATTTAATTTGTCTCTGAAGCTTGCGTGCCCTAGAACTTGTTCTCTTCGATTCAGCTTGTTTAGGAAGAATAAATTTGTTTTGAGAGAGGGGTTTGATTCGTGAGAGGTTGGAGATCATTTCCCAATTCATAGATTTTGTTTTTGTTACGTTTTGAGGGAGTTGGTGAGTTTCCCGGTGAGGTGCTGGCCGGAGAAGACGACCGGAAGTCTTCTCCGGCCACCTGAGTCATTAAACCCTAATCTCAGGTCATTAACTCCAGTTTGAATTTGAGCCATGGATGTGCGTTGACCTGTTGACTTCCCTCTCTTTTGGATGGCCCAGATCATTTCATTTGCCCTAATCTCTCTCATTAGCTTTAATTAATTCGTAATTAAATTAATTAAGTCAGGTGCAATCCACACCCTTCATTCACGCGCCAGTCAACACTTTCAAACTCAGAATCAATCTCAGCCATCCTTTCCTTTGACTTTCTTTTTTATTTGATTTTTATTTCATTTTATTTCATTAAACTTGTACAATTATTTTAAAATAGCAAAAAATACATAAAAATTATGAAACTTTTTCCTCTGAGTTTTAATAATTTTTATGACACAAAAATATTTTTATTTTATTTTTCATCATTAAAAAAGTATTTTTAAATATTTAAAAGATTATTTTTAATTGATTAATGGGAATTAATTAATTAAAAATACTTTTAGGTATTTAAAAATTACAAAAAAATTCATGAAATGTTCTAAGACATTTAGAAACATTGTCCAACCTTCAAACCAAATTTCTTTTTTGATCTTGATGCATTTTAAGAATTTTTCTTTGAATTAAATCATTTTTTATGCATTATTTTGATCATGGATTCAAAAATTCATTTCTGCCTATTGGAGAAGAGTTGGACATTGGTTCTTCTTGCATTGTCTTCTATTTAACATGTAGTTTCTAGGGTAAAAAGGCCATGATTTGATCTTGCATTTTCCATTGTTTGGCATTTCTTTTGTTAAGAACCCTAAAAAACCCTAATAACTTAGAAAATTCATATCTTGAATTTGGTTGAGAGTTGAGAGCTCCCCTTTGGGCAGTGGTTTATTATAGGTTTAGGGTTTCTTTGGGTGCCATTTTCCATTTTTATCTTAGGGTTTTGTTTCTGTTTTGGGTTTTTGTTTGATGTTTGATTCATGAACCCAAATTTGGGCTTTCTTTTGCATCCCTCTTGCATTCTCTTGCATAACATGACTTGTCTTTGCATTTTGTGCATTCTTGTGATTCATTTGGCATCTTAAGACATATAGAAAGCATCTTTGATCATTGCATCTCATACTTGCCATGTCATTTGTCTTGTATGCTTCATAACTTTTCATGCTTGTTCATGCTCCTTAGCTTGCATCATTTGCATTCATAATCTTGTATGATCATTTCCATGTGCTGCCTCATGTTTGTAGCACCTAATAACATCATAATCATCATCAACATGCTTCTGGTTTGGTCTAGCATCATGTCATTCCATTTCATTTAACATTGCATTGCATTTCTTTCTAACATTTCAGGTGGTAAGTAAGCTTGAGAAGTGAATTTGCCTTCACTTCTCATAACTTTCCTTTTCATCTCTCTTGCATCCATTGCTGCATTTCTATTTGTGTTTGAGATTGAGCTTGCTCATTCTTGTTCTCCCCACTTTCTTCCTTCAAGTGACTTGACTTCTTGAATGAAGCAAGTCACTTTGCTTCTCTTGATTCTGTTCATCTGCTTCCTGGTGGTTCTTCTGAAGATTTGTTCTTGCAAACCTCACAAACCTTAGGATCATCCAAGCATGACAATGAATTAGGGTTTTGACTAGTTCCCCTCCTAGCTTTTACCTTTGTGTCTCTCTTTGAGTCTTCTCTTCTCATCTCATAATCAGGGACCAAACCCTAAAGGTTTTAAGACTTTGTGATTAAGCTTATGCCTGCATCCTTCTTTTAGGATGAAGTGTATAACTTTAATCCTAAGTGTTAAACTCTTAATGTGTTTAAATCTCTTAATTAATCCATCTAATAATCATCAAGACATCACACTTGTAACTTGGGCCTTGCATTAGGGTTCTAATTCTTCCTTAAGTGGTTAAGAAGGACTAACCCTAGTGTTAATGGACAAGTCCCCCTCAAGTTGTCTTACAAATCATAAAAAACACTTCATCATCATACCATTAAATAAAATCCACTTAATCAAAGGCTTGTTTTGTCATGAGTTTAATCTCTAATCATGGATTAAGTTGAGGAGCTTTCCTCAGCTTAAACATTCTCATCTATTATCCTTCTATTAGGATGGTGTAATGAGTCTGTTTAATCCCTGATTATGGCTTAACCTCATTACTCAACACTAAACAAAAACACCAAAAACATCTAAATAATCACAAGTAGGTTAATGATCTTAATCCTACATCATGGTGACTAAGTGTGAGAATCTGACTTCACACTTAAGGTATTCTCATTACCCCTAATCAGAGGGAAGATGTGATGAGTTTACTAAATCCATTGGTTTAGGCTTAAGCTCATTAACTTATGACAAATTTTCAAAAGCAATAAAAGACTGAAAACTCAAAAACAAACAATAATCGTCTCCTTCGGGATTCTTTTCTCATCTCACTCACTCACAAACGAGAACTTGCTTCTTCCGTCTAATGCAAGACAGTTAGCACCTGAGCCAGACAGGTCACACACTTGAGCATAGGCAAGAAAGCAGTTCACAAGTCAATTTTATCTTTCAGTCTCTTTGGGTCGAACTACGGCGTTCTGACTTCCTCATTGCACGAGAGGATACGTAGGCATAACTTAACAGTTATCGAACAAAAGTCTCTGTACATTCCCCCCTCTTTCTAGCTTTATTCTTTAGCCTCATGGTCATGAGCATTTCATTCCTGGTCTTACACTGACACATCATTTATACATGTTACACTTCACACTCTTTTACACTGACACCTGTACATTCTTTTCCAGCTATTTTATACACAGATGGCACTGACACTACCCCTTTAAAACACAAATCTTTTAAGCGTGGATCCCGTCGAGTACGGCGGACAATCTGGGTGCTAATACCTTCCCAGGTTGTAACCAACCCCCTTTCTCAGTCTCTCTGGTTCGCAACCGTCTTATCCATATCTTTCCAGGTCTATGCAGCATTGCCTTTCCTCCAGGATAAAAATGCCTAGCTGGCGACTCTATTCATCTCCAGTGAGTTCACGGCTGTGTGTTCCCACTGTTCCCTCTCGCCGACCGTTCGCGTCTGTACCTTCATATGATCCATTTTCATTTGTCGGGAGCGACACCAGTATCCAGGTATCCTCACTGAGAAGGATTCAGTATGCAAAAGAAAAAGTCCTCTAGCCTTCCATTACAAACTTTTCTTGAGCCATCATGCTGCTGATGTTGAAGCTTCCACTAGGACATCTGCTGGACCTTCAAAAGCAAAGACTCCCATATCCAAAGATGCCTTGATTGCAGATCTGAAAAACACTTGCAAAAAGCTGGATGCCAGGAAGAAAAAGCTTGAGGAAGTAATTCAAAGGCTGGAGCTGGAAGAGGTTGCTCAGAATACTGATGAATCTGATGATGAATCTGAAAATGAAGAAGCTTCTAAATGTATTTACAAATGTTGGTGATAAATGCATGACTTTGGTCATGATTAAAGCTAGCAATGTGACCAACAATTGCTAGAAGCAAGGGAAGAATGTCAGATTGAGAAGTCTGATCAGAATGGTTGTTGAACTGGTAGTCTCTTCCACTACTAGTCATGGATAGTGGCAGTATGAACCCTTTGTAGCAAGCAAACTAAGAGCATCTGTTTTATAAAATCAAGTGTGGATATTTATCAGTTGTGCTCTTTGTATGTTCATCAGGGGTGTGAAATTGAGAATTAGGGGAGTTTATGCTCAGCTGGAGTATTGTTTATCCATGACATGAGGAGATCTTGATAATCTTATCTGGAGCTAACCTTAAAATCCTTCAAAATTAAAAGATCAGATTGTGTAGAACTATCTGATAAGGTATTATACAAGGATTTAAGATAAATTGTTGTTTGTGAAGTTCACAAATATTTGATTGATTATCCTTGTGATTCAAGATTGGTGATGTTCTAAAAGATGTTGGAACATCTTATCATCAGAGTTTGTGCAGAATCATGGGAGAGGTATTGCATAAGCTGTAGCAATGGCTTCAGTCTTGTGTGACAGGAGTTATGTATTTCTGGAAAGTTTCTTGGCAAGAACTAGTCTGGATATTGTTGATTCTGAAGATGGAGATGAAAGACCATGAACATATCATAATCTTGTTGACTACTTGGATTGGTTTATTTCTGATCTAGGTGTAGTCCAGAATGCTCATCATGGAGTTAAGATAGGTGGGGATATCATAAATTTGTTAAGACTGCCTTACTCAAGGAAAGGTGGCATCCTTGGTATAGTTATGAGGTGTAGTTCTTAACTATTCCTTCTAAATAATCACACAGTGGCAGGTTTGAAGACTTTGGAGAAACATTGGAAGTTTCTCATCAATATGTGTTATTGGTAGGAACTTCTGCAAAACCAATAGAATGGAGGTTGTTTACTCAAACTTGATGGATAAATCAAGTCTATGAGAGCATGGAACTCTTGTTCTATAAAGGAAGGAGGTTCTTTCAAGTGGCAGAAGAAGGACCTGAATTTAACAGATGGATGTGGGCTAATAATGTTTAAACATCTATTTCAACATCAGAGTCTAATTGGTGAAGTGACACATAAATCAAGATAAAATGATCTATAGGGATTGAATGCTTCATAAGGCCTTTTATCTTAACAGCTTGGGGAAGATCAACTTTATTGATCAGGATATCCTTGGAAGATTTATTATAAACGTGAAGAAGACAAAAGTGGTAATTGGCTTTTTCATATGAGGATTCATAAAGGAGGTTATCAAAATATGGTAATTGGTTGATCTTTAAAGTGGATTCGAAGAATCAAGATAATCAGAGTGTGGCAGCTGGTTGTTCTTGAGGATTGTCTTGGAACAAATTGCTCTTGGGCAGAGGAGTGATGAGTTGAAGACTCAAGAGGATTTATTCTTCTTGAAGGTGGATGAGAGTTTATCATTCTTTCTGGATTTCTGATTCTAACTGGTGGCACAGTGTAGTTGAAGATTTTCAGTTCTTGGATTACTATGCTATAGTAAGTCCAGTTGGTGGAGCACATCTAGGATCATGGTGATAAGGTCTTGGTGTATGAAAAATGTTCTAACTAAGTGTTAGTACATTATCTGGGGTGTTTATCTACATGGTTTCTATTATTAGACTACCTAATCATATGGGAGAATGATGAAGTAGATGATCTATATTGGAAGAAACATGTAGAAGAGACTGGAAGTGTTCCTCGTGCTAAAAAGCCAAGAACTCCAAAAAGATCAAGTTTTCAGCAAGACCAAAGGCATACCTTCACCATTGTACAACACTCCAAAAGCTTCTGAATATGTGGATGATTCCATAAAGGAGTTGGTAACCAAGATCCTATCTGAGCAAAGAGTGGTAAGTGGCATATCTATCTCTCTGAACACTATGCCAGCCCCACAAGAAGATCAACAAACTCAGGCTGCAAAGGACACTCCTGCTCAACAGGATGTCCCAATAGATGTTGAAACATCTGAGGACCAGCACAAGACCTCAACTGAAGAGCACATCTCTGTTGATCCACCAGAAGTATATCAGGTATTGATTGCTTGGAAGTTTGTTTGTGGACATTCATTCTAATTTCATAATTAGTTTGGATGTGTTTTATCTGGATTGTATGGCCTTTGGTGTGTAAAGGCTTAGTGTCAAGAACCTGTGTGCTAGAAGATGTTCATCTTGTGTAGTCTGTGGTAACTACAAACCCATAAAGGAATCAGGTATGCTTTGGTACAAGAAGTGAATGTGTTCAATTGGGAATTGAACAGAGGGTGAGCTCTTGAAGACATGAAGATGCGTCTTATGTTTTCCTTTCATCAATGTACAGAGAAGCATGGAGTATCCTAGATAGGGGGAGTGTGTTACAAGTATGTGCACTTGATTTTGTGGTGTTAAGGGGGAGTAATACCTTAACCAGATAAGGAGAATCCTAAGAGTCTATAAGGCTATATTATATAAAGCTGCTCTTTGCAGTTTATGTTTGATTCTTGAGGAATTGTGAAGCTTGTGTGTGTTTCAAGCTTATGGAGATTATATACCTCTATTTTTATTATGGTACCTTTGTCTTTTTATGGCTAAAAAGGGGGAGAAGTAATAGTGTGAGGTCTGATATGAAGATGTGATGTTAAGGAACTTGTCTGATATGAAGATGTGATGTTAAGGAACTTCTACATAAGGTACTACTACACCTGTATGTAAATTAGTTTTAGCCAAAATAAGCCAAAGGGGGAGATTGTTAATGCTATTATTCTATGATTGGCATTATGTTTGGTAAAACTAATATGGCTGGAAAATGTTGAATAAGAAGTTCCATATTAACATGGTATAGATTCTGGAAGAACATGTCAAACATGATGTCCTGACATGGTGACACAGATAAATGTGGAAGTTGTCAAAGAAGATGTTGAATTCAGTTCAGAATGTCCTATCAGATGTTGGGACATTATCAAACAGAGTAGAAGAACTAAATTCAGGATGTCCCAACAGATGTTGTCATATGTTACAATCAGATGTCAAAGAAGATGTTGAAGTATCTGCAAATGTCATGACAGAATTACTGTCATATGTTACAGACAGATGTCAAAGAAGATGTTGAAACATCTGCAAATGTCATGACAGAATTACTGTCATATGCTACAGAAAGATGTCAAAGAAGATGCTGAAACATCTGCAAATGTCATGACAGATGTCAAAGAGAATGTTGAAACATCTGCAAATGTCATGACAGATGTCAAAGAGAATGTTGAAACATCTGCAACTGTCATGACAACATTACTGTCATATGTTACATATAGATATCAAATAAGAAGTGTTGAACTTAGTTCAGGATGTCACACCAAATGTTGTGACACAGAGTAACAGTTAATGAACTTAAGTCAAGATATCAGGATGTCACACCAGATGTTAGGACATTGTATCAGTTGATGGAATAAGTTCAGTTTACAGGATGTCACATCAGATGTTGTAACATTGTATCAGTAAATGAAGTAAGTTCAGTTTTTCAGGATGTCCCAACAGATGTTGAGACATCTCAGACCTGTTACCAGAATTAATTAATGCATAACAGAACTGAGTAAATTCAGGGGAATCTATCTGGAATTAATTATGGATGGACAAAATCAGAACAAGGCGCATCTGTAGGGAGAGTTGTTATGAAACTTCAGCATAATCAGATGAACTAAATCGCCTAGAATCTAGGAAGTAACAAACCCTAATTCAAGGTGATGACATTGGATTTATCAGATCTGAATTATGCAGAATATTCTGGAGATATTATTCAATCATATGTGGTGCTGATCTAGAAGATCTTAAAGACTCAATTTAAATTGAAGACAAATATTTAAAAATATAGGTTTCTATATTTAGAGATATTTTAGGAGTTGAAGATCTTTTGGAATATTTGTAGCAGATATTTCTGCATATTTGTAGCAGATATTTCTGCATATTTGTAGCAGCTATTGTTGTGATTGTTTAGGCCCAAATCCAGTTGGGAATAGGTTATAAAAGAAACCTTGTAACCTAGTTTAGGAATCAACCCAATCAACTGAAAATGTAAACATTATTAGGGTTGTGTCCTTGTGTCAGCCGTGCATAACAAGTAACTCTATTGTGGCTGTTTCACTTGTGATTCTCGAAGCTTGTAAGCAAGAGAAGTTTTGTGACTTGATTGAAACTGTGAAGTAAGATCAAGCTGTATTGTTTGAAGAATGTCTTCAACTTTATTAAACTTGTAAACTTGATCACTGGGTGATTGAGGGGGAGTGAATAGGGTACTCTTATCTAAGTTGTGTCTTAGGTAGAAATTGCATTGGGTAGTTATTAAGTGATAGATTAAACAGGGTGGTTTAAGTCTAGAATTAATATTACTTATAGTGGATTTCCTCCTGGCTTGGTAGCCTCCAGATGTAAGTGTGGTTATACATTGAACTGGGTTAACAAATTCTGCTGTGTTCTTTATATCTTTTATGTTTTATGCAGTACCTGAACTGAATGTCCTATCAGATGTCCCAACATCCTGAAGCATGTTTGACTCTGATATATCAGAATTATTTAAGTACTGATATGTATGCCTTACCATGTTTATAAGTAACAGATAAGATGTCTCAACATCATATTCGACATCTGAGTCTGTCATACCAGAATTTCACACTGGGATACCCATTTTTGCCTGAGTTGTCCGATGCGGCTTTTCAACTCAGCGGGTGTACATTTTTTATTTATTTTCCCTTATTTTTTCCCGAGTCTCTTATTCTGTTTTTTGACTCGCCGGGATGCCTGGACTTACATTCTATTTTTGCCTGGACTGACATTCTATTTTTATGTCCAGCGGGTCATTTTCATGCGAAGTATTTTTTAACTGCATCTGAATTCACAGGGGATAGGAAGTCTTCACCATCCATAGTATTGAGCATCAGTGCTCCACCGGAGAAAACTTTCTTCACTATGAACGGACCGTCATAATTCGGAGTCCACTTGCCCCTGTGGTCTGTATGAGGAGGGAGGAGTCTTTTCAGCACAAGATCTCCTACTTGGTATTCTCGGAGCCTGACTTTCTGATCGAAGGCTTTCTTCATTCTTTTCTGATACAGCTGCCCATGACAAATTGCAGCCAACCTCTTTTCTTCAATCAGACTTAGTTGCTCATATCGGGATCGGACCCATTCTGCTTCACTCAGTTTAATATCCATTAGTACCCTCAAGGAGGGTAATTCAACTTCAACAGGTAAGACTGCCTCCATACCATACACAAGCTGATATGGTGTTGCCCCAGTGGATGTTCTGATCGACGTACGGTACCCATGCAAGGCAAATGGTAGCATTTCATGTCAGTCTTTATAGGTGACCACCATTTTCTGCACAATCTTCTTGATATTCTTGTTAGCTGCCTCAACATCGCCATTCATCTTTGGCCTGTAAGGAGAAGAATTGTGGTGTTGGATCTTGAAGTCCCGGCACAGTTCTGCCATTATTTTGTTGTTCAAGTTGGAACCATTATCAGTAATGATTCGCTCGGGCACTCCATACCGACAGATGATGTCTCTATTCAGAAATTGAGCCACCACTTGCCTGGTGACATTTGCATAAGAAGCTGCTTCGACCCACTTGGTAAAATAGTCAATGGCTACCAGGATGAATTTGTGGCCGTTTGAAGCAGTCGGTTCAATCTTGCCAATCATATCAATGCCCCACATGGAAAAGGGCCAGGGCGAAGACATCACATTCAAAGGATTGGGAGGCACATGCACTTTATCCGCATAAATCTGGCATTTATGGCATTTTCTGGAATAGGCACAACAGTCTGCATCCATTGTGATCCAGTAATAGCCTGATCTCAACAACTTTTTAGCCATTGCATGTCCTCCTGCATGGGTACCAAAAGATCCTTCGTGCACCTCGTGCATCCACAAATCTGCTTCTATCCTATCAACGCATCTGAGGAGTACCATATCAAAGTTTCTCTTGTACAGGGAACCGTCAGTATTCAGAAAGAAACTACAAGCTAGCCTTCTTAAAGTCTTATTATCATTGGAAGATGCCCCAGATGGGTATGTCTGATCCTCCAAGAAGCACTTAATGTCATGGAACCAAGGCTTATCATCTTTAACAACATCTGCTGAGAACACATATGTTGGTCGGTCAAGTCTGGACACTGCAATTTGAGGCACAAATTTGGAAGTTTGAACTTTGATCATGGATGAAATGGTAGCCAGAGCATCTGCAAACTGATTTTCATCTCGAGGGATATACTCGAGTTTGACTGTTGTGAAGAAAGTCAACAACCTCCTTGTATAATCCCGATAAGGTATCAGATGATCCTGGTGGGTGTACCATTTGCCGTTGGTCTGATTGATTACCAGAGCTGAATCTCCGAACACATTCAATGTCTTGATCCTGAGGTCAATGGCTTCCTCAAGACCCATAATACAAGCTTCGTATTCAGCTTTGTTGTTAGTGCAGTTAAAGGTGAGTTTCGCCGAGAAAGGCATGTGAACTCCCTTAGGTGTAATGAGTACTGCACCAACACCACGACCATTCATATTGACAGCCCCGTCAAACATCATAGTCCATTCTTCCTCTGGGTCAGGCCCTTCAGTGTGAATAGGCTCTGCATGATCTTTTGCTTTTATGAACATGATGTCTTCATCAGGGAAGTCAAATCTCATAGGCTGGTAATCATCAATGGGTTGCTCAACGAGATAATCAGACAATACACTGCCTTTGATGGCCTTTTGAGATGTGTATTGAATTTCATATTCGGTGAGAATCATTTGCCATCTTGCAACCCGTCCGGTAAGCGCTGGCTTCTCAAATATGTACTTAACTGGGTCCATCTTTGAGATCAATAAGGTAGTGTGGGTCAACATATACTGTCTTAGTCGGCGAGCAGCCCACGCTAAAGCACAAAAAGTTTTCTCGAGCAGTGAATAACGTTGTTCACAGTCGGTAAACGTTTTGCTTAGGTAGTATATTGCATTCTCTTTTCGACCAGACTCGTCATGCTGGCCCAGCACACACCCCATTAACTCTTCTAATACTGTCAAGTACATGATTAGAGGTCTTCCTTCAACTGGAGGCATAAGAATTGGAGGCTCTTATAGGTATTCCTTGATTTTGTCAAAAGCCTTCTAGCAGTCTTCATTCCACCTGACCGTTTGTTCTTTTCTTAACAGCTTGAACAAGGGCTCACAGGTTGCTGTAAGGTGAGATATGAACCGTGAAATGTAGTTCAATCTGCCTAAGAACCCCCGAACTTCTTTTTCAGTCTTAGGTGCAGGCATTTCTTGAATGGATTTAACTTTATCAGGGTCAACTTCAATCCCTTTTTCACTTACAATAAATCCCAGCAGCTTACCGGATCGCACCCCGAATGTACATTTGTTGGGGTTCAACTTCAATTGGTACTTCCTCAGACACTTGAATAACTTCAACAGATTCACCAGGTGGTCTTCTTCTGTGAGGGATTTGGCAATCATGTCATCCACATAACATTCAATTTCTTTATGGATCATGTCATGGAATAATGTTACCATAGCCCGTTGATAAGTTGCACCAGCATTCTTCAGTCCGAAGAGCATCACCTTATAACAGAATGTGCCCCAGGGTGTGATGAAAGTTGTCTTCTCCATGTCTTCAGGCGACATCTTGATCTGATTGTATCCCGAAAATCCGTCCATGAAGGAGAACACCGAGAACTGAGCCGTATTATCCACCAATTCATCAATGTGAGGTAAAGGGAAGTCATCTTTCGGGCTGGCTCTGTTCAGGTCCCGGTAATCCACACACATCCTCACCTTTCCGTCTTTCTTAGGTACAGGTACAATATTAGCAACCCACGGCGGATAGCTAGTCACAGCAAGGAAACCGGCGTCCCACTGCTTTTGTACCTCTTCTTTAATCTTCATTGCCCTATCTGGACGAGTACAGCGCAGTTTCTGTTTCACTGGTGGGCAGTCTTCTTTCAAAGGCAGCTTGTGCATGACAATATCGGTGTCCAACCCTGGCATATCCTGATAAGACCAAGCAAAGACATCCACATACTCCCGAAGCATATCAATCAGTTGCTCTTTTATTGAATCTTGTAGGCAGGCCCCGATCTTAACTTCTTTCACGTCTTCTTCCGTACCAAGATTAATCGTTTCAATCTCCTCCTGATGAGGAGTGATAACCTTCTCCTCTTGCCCTAACAACCTGGCTAGTTCTTCAGGTAGCTCATAATCTTCTTCAACCCCTTCATCGGCTTGATTGATCGGATTGTCAATGTCATACAAAGTCATAGCAGTGTTGTTGTCGGTGCAGTCTGAAAGGCACTCTCTGCAAGGGTTTAGATTGGTTTATTTTAGTGATCAATTTTATCTTATTTATAAAAAGTGAAATGAAGTTATCATTTTGAAAAACATTTCCATTTTATTTTTGTACAAAAAGAAAAATGAAAAAACAGTGAGCGGAAAAGAGAAAGACTCATTTGCAAAAGATGTCTGATATTCATTGATTAATCCATTTGCACAAAATTACAAGATGGCCCGATTACAAAATGAGTCTTGTCATCTTGGGCAAGATGCAAGACTTGATGCATGCTTTAAAATACAGGAAATAATAATTACTCTGCAGGAGTAACCCTTATAATTTCCTGGGAAGACCAGTTAAGGACTTGGCTCCCCGGGATCCTTGGACGTATCCAGCTCTCCAGGTTGCAGTCGCTTTCCTCCTTGTCTTCCAAATTGTTCACAGCATCCGGGGTGAGCATTCCCCCGCTGACAAAATTGGGCTCTTTTGCAGCCTCTGATTGATTTTTGTTGAGTTGGTTTGTAACCCAACCCAAATCTGTCTTCCTTCTTTTCTACGGGCAGCAACTTGCCCCAGCCTTGGGCAGTACCCTCTTCAACAACCTTCCGGGCTTGTTGATAAGACGTCATGGAAGTTCCCAGTACAGCAGATGCTTCATTAATGTTCAGGGCCTCAAACCCCTGGCTCATGGTTTCATGGATTTCTCCATCCATCTCTATGTACTTATACGTAGCCAGATGGCTAACAAAGATGTCTTCTTCCCCACAGATGGTGATGATTTGGCCTTCCCACTCGAATTTCAGCTTCTGGTGAAAGGTAGACGTAACAGCGCCAGCGGCATGGATCCAGGGTCTACCCAACAAACAGTTGTAGGCCGGCTGAATGTCCATCACATAGAAGGTAGTTTTAAAAGTCTACGGGCCAATCATCACAGGAAGATCAATCTCCCCAAGCACTGATCTTTTAGAGCCATCAAATGCCCTCACCACCAAATTACTCGGACGCAGTGTCAAGCCATCATACTCCAACTTCACTAAGGCTTTCTTTGGTAGAACAATGAGTGAAGACCCAGTGTCCACCAGTACATGAGATAAAATAACACCCTTGCACTCCAGGGTGATGTGTAAAGCCTTGTTGTGGTTACGTCCCTCAGTTGTTAAGTCAGCATTGGTAAAGCCCAGTCCATGACTAGTATTGACATTTGCCACCACAGTTTCTAGCTGATTAACGGTAATCTCCTCTGGCACGTATGCTGCGTGCAAGACTTTCAATAATGCATTCCTGTGAGCTTCAGAACACATCAACAGGGATAATATGTAGATTTTTGAGGGAGTTTGGTGAATCTGATCCACCACCTTGTAATCACTTCTCTTTATGATTCTCATAAACTCGTCTACATCTTGTTCAAAAGATGTCTTCTGAGTTTCTTTGGCAGTCGGCTCTTCAAGTACCACACTCTTTCCTTTTGCTTTGGCAGCAGCTTCTGCCTCGGCATTAGGTCTCCGAGTTTGTGAGGCAAAAAGGCGTCCGCTTCTGGTGAAGCCTCCGCCACCCCCAACATTATCAATTTGTGGAGAAGAGGTTGAAGAATCCAGAGTGATTTTCTCCCTGTTGCAGTAGAGATCAGAGCCATAATGCCAAGGTATGGCATTACTGCTTTCATAAGGCACGGGTCTAGGCACCGTAATGGTGACCGGACTGACTGCTGCAGGGGAGGGTATCACAATGGTGTGCGGATCGTAGTAAATTGTGACTGGTGACCTGGCAGGAGGTGTCACTGTTTGTTGATGGAAATTGTTACTGGGAGGAACATTTGATGGATCATAGTAGATTGTAACAGCTGAGACATCTTCATTAATTTCTGTTGGTGTTGTAGAAGATCCTGCTAATAAAATGGATGTTGATGTTGTAGAAGAAAAGGTTGTTGAAATCTGACTTGTTGAAGTGATGGACGGAGCCATTGCTGATGATATTGATGAATCGGTGGGAATGATTGTTGCTGCTATTGTAGAAGAATCAGGAATTGTTGTCAAAGGAATTGCTGGATTTGTAGGCGCCGTTGTTGAGATTTGAAGGATTCCATCCTTGATAAGACCATCTATGCCGCTTCTCAAATTTTCACACCCGTTGACTGCAATGTTGCAATACCCACAACCGAGCTCACACCCGGGAAACACCTGGCACTCTAGAAGCTGAGCTTTAATTTCGACCAAAGGTGTTCGAATTTGTGTAACACTGGTGATCAAAGTAGATGGTTTGTCTTCCTCAATGGCATTAATCCTCGGCCCGCCATGATTAGGCATAGGATTCTTGTTGACATTTGGAGGGGGTTCAAAGTTGAGGGCTTTAGAATCCACCAAATCTTGGACTTTCATTTGTAAGGCCCTGCATTTTTCAGTATTGTGACCAGGTGCATTGGAGTGGAAAGCACACCTGGCGTTGACATCATAATTCCTTGGGAGATTAGAGGGATCTGGCGGTGCCAATGTCCTTAACTCAACCAAGTTAAGCTTCAGGAGTTGTGGCAATAAGGCAGCATAAGGCATAGGGATAGGGTCAATCACCCTATTTGCCTGTGATGGTCTTCGTTGGAAGGGTCGTTGTTGTTGATTGTTATTGTTGTTGTTGTAGGTTCTCTGTGGCGGGTACTGAACTTGTTGTTGATAATGTGGTTGTTGTTGTTGTTGATATGTTGATTGCTGAGGAATCGGAGCTGGAATAGTGACAGCTGCCACTGACCTGTGAACATACTGAGGTCAGCCTATGCTGGCATGAATGGCATTCGTCTCACCGGTCCTTCGAGGTCCCACAAAGGCTTCCTGGGATTACTGGACGAACTTGCACCATTATCAGAAATTTTGCCCATTTTTAATAGACTTTCAATTCTTTCACCGGCTATAACTACGTCAGCAAAACTGGTGGAAGAAAAGGCAGCCAGCCTATCAATATATGTTCCTTGCAAAGTGTTCATGAACATGTCGGCCATTTCTCTTTCCGACATGGGTGCCTGGACAGCAGCAGCAAGCTGTCTCCACCTTTGGGCATATTCCCTGAAGCTTTCTCTGGAGGATTGAGACATTCCCATTAGGAGGGTCCTGTTAGGAGCCATGTCCAGGTTATATTGGTATTGTCTGATGAAGGCTTCAGCTAAGTCCTTCCAGCATCTGATGGTAGCTCTGGTCAGGTGTGAATACCACTCTCTTGAAGCCCTAGTCAAATTGTCTTCAAAGTAGAACATCCACAGCTTTTCATCCATGGTATATGCTTTAAGTCTTCCCAGGAAGGACTGCAGGTGAGTTCGTGGACAGGAAGTTCCATTGTATTTCTCAAAGCACGGGGGATTGAACTTGTGGGGAATTCTCACCCCATCCACTAGCCCCATATCCATTACATCGAAACCCAAGGAATTTTTAGACTCTAAAGATCTCAACTTCTCAGCAATTTCATCAATCCTCCTATCATAAACTTCATCTCCAGCTCCCATTACAGTAAACTGCTCTTCTTGAGGATCTTCTTGCAAGATCCTGCCTGCAGCAGTGTTGCCTTGCACATTCCTTGGGATGTTGACTTCGGGATCTAGATAAGGTCCAAATACTGGTGGGTTAACATGAGGCTGACCTCCCTCATTATTACTAGTCCCTCCAGTCCCAGGATGAGGTTCTTCGGGAGTTTGCCTTTCCACCAATGCCCTTAACCTTTCTTGACTCTGGGCCAAGCCAGTCATCACAGTCATGAATTGAGCCATTTGGTTCCTCATCTCCACTCTTTCATTAGCCATCTGAGTTCTGACCTCAGTCAGGTCCTGCTGTACTTGATCCATTTGGATACCAGGAAGGTTGTTGCGAGTAGGGTACCGGTGCGTACGGTTGACAGGGAACACCCGACGACGAGCAATATTTCCTAAAGCACAACAGAGTTAGAAGCAAACAAAATAAAGGAAAAACCTACAAAACAAAACAAAAGTTAGTATGCAATGCAGTATGCTTATTTGTTTTCCAAGGTATCCGGCTTGGTTCTTGGTTTTGACCTTTCCAGACCCCGAGGAAGATGCTTTTGACTTTGTTGAGAAAAGAAATCCCAAGATAGAAACGAACTAAAATATATTACAAATACTGAACAATACATAGTTTGTTTTTACAACACATACCCTAGGAGGGTCAAAGTACAAAAAAAGAGAAAAGTACATCAAATGGAAACAACAACAATCAAAAAGTCAGACATCTAGTCCAAACTCATCCTCCTTAACCTCCTTCAAAAGTCATTGGACCAGCCGGATGCTCTGTAATGGTCCTAATGAGGAGGTTCCTGGTGGCAATGGCAGTGGTCAGCTTCTTGTGCCTATCCTGGTCCTTTGATCTCTTCAATCCTTCTCTGAGCTTCAACTCTGAAATCTCTTTCTGGGCTACCAACAAAGCTTCCTGCTGCTTCTTCTCATTGGCCTCTAACTGTTCAATCTTGGCTTGAATTATCTGATCTTCTTGTGTCCGGGCTTCAGTGATCCTGACCCACCTAGCCTGACTCTCTTGTAGATAAAGCTCAGTCCTAGCCTTCTGAAGCTTGGCTTCTTTACAGGCATTCTTCAATATTTGCTCCCCAGCCCTTGCTTTCCTGATGTAGTCCTCTGTCTTCTCAATCTTGGCCAGATGCTCCACCCTAAGCTTCTCCAACCTTTCAATGTCCAGACGACCATCACTCCTTTCCCAAAGAGTCTTCGTCAGAGCTTGAGACAGATTCTCATTTCTTTCCTTCAGCTTCTCAAATTCTTCCAGGATGACAGTTGCTGCTGGCTGAGCTGTAGATGGTCCTGGTATATCCTCAATGGTGAAAGGCATTCCAGTAATCTGAGCTCTAGCATGAGACCAGTCTGAGTACTGAGCTAAAGCAACATTGTTACATCTTCCAAGAATAGCTATCCCCTTTGTCTGGATGTTGTCCCAAGCCCAGGATGCTTGTCTGACAACACCTGAATTAGGTTGTACTTCACAATACAGGGTCTCAGCTAAATCCTGTCCTCTGGGAGGGTGAACCAAGGCATAACCTAGTTGTCTCTTAAATAGTAAAGGATTGTAGTTGATGCAACCCTTCACTCCTATCAGAGGCACATTTGGGTATTGTCCACAGCTGGTGATAATGTCCTTGCCCTTGGTGCTCTGGGTGCACCATCTGATATCATCTGAAGTCAAGGCAATGAACCTCTTGGCCCAATTCTTCTGCTGGTGTGGGTTCAAGAAAGCATCTGATTTAGGAAGGTGTCTGAGTAGCCAAGAATAAAACAAAGGAGCACAGCATCTTACCAACTTCCCCCTTTGTTTCTCATTCCTCTGATGAATGGAGTAGTAGAAATCCCCTAGCAATGTAGGTACTGGGTTCTTCAGAAGAAACAGATGGATGGCATTCTTACTAACAAATTTAGGCTCATCTGCAAACAATATAGCCCCATATATGTTGAGGGCTAACAGTGCACAGACTGCCTTCCACTCTCCTAATGAAGCCTTCAGGATGGCTTGAGAAATCAATAAGTCCAAATGCAATCCAGGAATCCCAGCTTTTGTTGTCATATTTTGCTCAATAAGGGCAGGCTCCAAGTACAGTGCCCTTGCTATCTCTTCATTTCTAGAAGCAGTCATCTCTGGGTTGAAGGGGATTCCACCTCTGATAGGCACTCCAACCAACAAAGAAAACTCTTCCAGTAGAGGCCCTAACTGAAAGTCTGGAAAGGTGAAACATCTTAATGGAGGGTCATAAAACTGCAAGCATGTGTGGATCATTCTCCTCTGAGAAGGATCAAGGTCCATAACCATATCCAAGATACCCCCATGGTGCTCTCTAAACAGAGGGATGTGGTCAGGGGTGATGAGTGACTGGATCTGCCTGATACCAGTCAACACAGGCTCAAAAAAGTGGTAGGATATGTTGCTCTTCCTGGGAGTAGTCATGAGTGCTGCTGAAGAAGATGAAGATAAGTGCTAATGAAGATCACAGACTGAGATGCTGAAGGTGGATCACTGACAGACTGATGCAGATGGTGATGGAGATAACTGAAGCAGAGGTCTAAGCACTAGAAGGGGTCAAAACCAAAACCAAGATATAATGAGGTGGATACCCTAAAAAGCAAATAAACAAATGTCAAATGATGCAATGATGATATATGCAAATGATATGCAAGGGTTTGTGATCAAGCTGGATCTTGATTATCTGTCTTGATATAAATCCATGTATGTTCAAAGAAGGTCCAGATGGAGGTTTAGAAATCCAGTAACCAGGGTGAGGGGACTCAAATAAAGAGTCACATGTCCAGGGTTAAATCACAAGAACTGTCCAAAATGAGGTACTCTTAATCAAAACAATTAACAGGGTATGATGTGGCCAAGGGTACCTGCAAACCTGTAAACAGCCCAACCCCCTCACAGGTAGTGTTCTAAAACAAGGATCCTCAGACTTGGATCAGTTATGAGAAGTGTAAACACTTCTAACCCGGAGGTATAGTGTTTGCAATAACCATAAAAGATCCTCCTCTAATTCACCCCAATTTCTAAAGGTCGTAATAAAGGTCATCCAGACTTAGCAGGCTTCCCGGATAGCCCTAGCACTACAGGAAATCTGTAGCACAGAGTTCTCAAGAAGAAACCCACATCTAAACCATGTTTCATATTCCCGCACCAGACCGAAATGGAATGGGAAAGAACATGAACCACTCTAGCCTAGGTGTCACTCAGGTCCCAGGTATAGGACCTCAAACTCTCAATAGAACCCCATCCACTAAGACAGAAACCAGATCCAGCAATGATAATGACAGCATGAAATATGAAAAACTGTAAAGGAAAGCAATAAATAAAAGCTGTACATAAAGCAGTAAATAAAGCAAATAAATAAACACAGTTAGCACATAACACCCCAGTAAACACAAATCAAACAAACGATAGGAGGAACCCACAAAAATAACCAGAAGCCCTGGTTACAGTATAAGGGTCCCCAGCAGAGTCGCTAAGCTGTCGCTCCCACCAAAATGACACCCAGGTCAGAAGGGGTACAGACGCGAACGGTCGGCGAAAGAGAGAGAGAACACCCTGGGGTGAACTCAGAAGACAAGAGTCGCCAGCTAGGCATTTTTTATCCTGGAGGAAAGGTAATGCTGCATAGACCAAAGAAAAGATGGATAAGACGATTGCGAACCAGAGAAACTGAGAAAGGGGGTTGGTTACAACCTGGGAAGGTATTAGCACCCAGATTGTCCGTCGTACTCGACGGGATCCACGCTTGAAATATTTGTGTTTTAAAGGGGTAGTGTCAGTGCAATTTGTGTATCAAAGCTGGAAAGAATGCAAGTGTCAGTGTAAAATAAATGTGAAGTGTATAAGAGAAGTGTCAGTGTAAGAACAAGAGTGAAGCTCCAGACTTTGAGGCTTAAAAGAATAATACTAGAGGAGGGGGAATATACAGAGACTTTTGTTCGATAATTTTTAAGTTATGCCTACGTATCCTCTCGTGCAATGAGGAAGTCAGAACACCGTAGTTCGACCCAAAGAGACTGAAAGATGAATTGACTTGTGAACTGCTTACTTGTCTATGCTCAAGTGTATGACCTGTCTGGCTCAGGTGCAAACTGTCTTGCATTAGACGGAATAAGCAAGTTCTCGTTTGTGAGTGAATGAGATGAGAAAAGAATCCCGGAGGAGACGATTATTGTTTGTTTTTGGTGTTTTCAGTCTTTTATTGCTTTTTGGTATTTGTCATAAGATAATGAGCTTAAGCCTAAACCAAGGATTAGTAAACTCATCACATCCTCCCTCTGATTAGGGGTAATGAGAATACCTTAAGTATGAAGTAAGAACCTCACACTTAATTACCATGATGTAGGATTGAGATTATCAACATACTTGTAATTATTTAGATGTTTTTGTTGTTTTTGTTTAGTGTTAAGTAATGAGTTTAAGCCATAATCAAGGATTTAATGGACCCATTACACCATCCTAATAGAAGGATAATAGATGAGAACATTTAAGCTGAGAAAGGCTTCTCAACTTAATCCATGATTAGGGATTAACCTCATGACAAAACAAAGCCTTTATTAAAGTGGATTTTAGTTAATGATAAGGTTAAGAAATGGATTTTATGGTTTGTAAGACAACTTGATGGGGACTTGTCCATTAACACTAGGGTTAGTCCTTCTTAACCAATTAAGGAAGAATTAGAACCCTAATGCAAGGCCCAAGTTACAAGTTTGATGTATTAGTGATTATTAAGTGAATTGATTAAAGGAGTTAAACACATTAAGGGTTTAATACTTAGGATTAAAGTTATACACTCCATCCTAATAGAAGGATACAGGCATAAGCTTAATCACAAAGTCTTAAAACCTTTAAGGTTTAGTCCTTGATTATGAGGTGAGAAGAGAAGACACCAAGATGACACAAAGGTAAAACTAAATGGGGGACTAAACAAACCCTAATTGTGATCATGCTTGGTTGTTCCAAGGGTCTATGAGGCTTGCAAAAGATCTTCAGGAGAAAAGCCACCAGGAAAGAAACAGATGAAAGGAGGAGAAGCAGAAAGAAAATAAGACAACTTGCTTCACCTAAGAAGACAAGTTGCCTGAAGAAAGAAAGTAAGAGATGAACATGAATGAGCAAGCTCACTCTAATACAAATATAAAATGCAGCAATGATGCAAGAGAGAGATGAGAAGATATTGTGAGAAGTGAAGGAAAATTCACTTCTCAAAACAACTTACCACCTGAAAAGTTAGCAAAAGAAATGAAATGACATGAGAATGAGATGAAATACAATGATGCAAACCAAAATCAGAAGCATAAACATGATGTTAATGATAATAAGAGATGATGCAAACACATGGCAAGAGTTGTGGATGATCATACAAGGATAAGGATGCAAATGAAACATGTTTTGAACCATGAAAGTTCATGAAAGTTTATGGAATGGAATGAATGCAAAACATGGAAAATGAATGATGCAATGATCACACATGATTCTAATATGTCCTAAGATGTCTTATATGTCATGTTGATGCATAAAATGTCATGACAAGTTCTTGAATGCAAGCATATGAGAGATGGATGCAAATGAAGGCAAGAATTAGGGTTTATGCACAAGATGCAACACAAAATTCAAAATCAGAAACAAATGACATGATAAAAAATTGAAAATGGGAACAAAGGAACCCTAACCCTACACAGGTTCACTGCCCAAAGGAGGGGACCTAACTCTTAACCTAATGGGAGTTATGATTTTTCTAAGTCAACTAGGGTTTCAAGGTACCTCACAATGAAAAATGCTAAACAAATTGAAAATGGAAGATAAATTCAAACCAAATTTACCCTAGAAACTACATGCTATGAAGGATGCAATGCAAGAAGAACCATCATCAAACTCTTAATGGTTAGGCAGAATGAATTTTTTTCAAGTTTAAACAAAAATATTGCCTTTAAATGAATTTAATTCCAATGAAAAAGGTCAAAATAGTTCAAGAACCAAAAGAAATTTGTTTTGAGAGTTTGATAATGTTTCTAAATGTTTTAAAATGCAATGTGAATTTTTTGGTGATTTTTAAATACCTAAATGCATTTTTAATTAATTAATTTTCACTAACTAATTAAAAATAAACATTTAAATGATTTAAAAATGATTTTTAATGCAAAAAATAAAAATAAAAATATTTTTGTGTTCTGAAAATTAATGAAATGTTTGACAAAAATATTCAGAATTTTTAAATTTTTTTTGCTATTTTTAAAAATTCGTAGAAGTTAAATATAAAATAAATGAATTAAAAATGAAATTATGAGAAGTCAACAGATCTAATGGTTGGCATTCAAATGGTTTTGGAGGGAGTTGACTGGCGCCAGATCCATTGGCCCATATTCAAACTGACTTAATTAACCTAAACCCTAATTAATTAATTTAAATAATCAAGATTAATGGCTAATGAGAGGATCCTGGCCCTAGGTTCATGCGCGGGAAGCAAGATCGCACGCTCCAGATTCAAACTTTTCCCTAATCACAGATTAAACCCTAATCACTTACAGGTCACCGGAGAAGAGCTCCGGTCGTCTTCTCCGGTGACATCCCCCCCTGAAAATTTTCTATCTCTCTCCCTAAGCTATAAAAACACGCCAAAATCTCCAAAAACCTTACTCTAACCTCAAATAACAAGAATACACCATCAATAACAATTTATTTCACTCACACAAGGAGAATCGAAGAGGAACAGATTTAGGGCAAAAATTTCAGAGCAACATAAAATGCTTGTTTCTGGCTCATTTTCAAAAATAAATACATCCCCATGATCAGGGCAACACATAGAACAATATTTTAACAAGAAATCAGAGTTCTGGAAAAATTGTTCATCATGTTACTGATGCGTGTTTTTCGCAAGTGTACGAACACGTCAGAGTAATATAAAAGATTGTCGAATCCACAGAGACCAAGTGTCAATCTATCGTACCTGTTGTTATGGTGTGTATCTAAGGCAACTAAATATAAGGGTTTTAGTAAGGGTGCAATGGTAAATAAAATAATAATTTTAAATAATAAATAAAAGACAGGCTCGAATGTAATTCACGTAATCAATGATAATCCAGTACTTGTTAATGGAACTACTTATGGGCAATGTTTTCTCCTTTGAAAAGAACTAATTTAACAGGAACTGTCGCTTTCGCGTATTCAGAACCGAGTTATACTCTCTAATCAACCCCTCCTATTGTCACGGATAAAAAGGTGCGTACTGCGTTAGAGTAGTAAACCTATTTTTAAGAAATGTAGTATCTTAACTAAGTTGAAAAGTATTTTAACCTGGACTTCTTAGAAAAAAGAGGTTCTTATGAACCAGACTCTAAACTTCATAACGCGTCCGAAAATCGTTTTAAAATATCTTTTCTTTTTAATCTAAAAACTCCTAATGAACTAGACAAAGCGCTTTTGGCTGTTTTTGAAATAGTTAAAAACAATTACTTGAATTGAAAGATAAAATAACCCTTAAGTGTTTCCACGAACAACTATACGGATTACTGGTTTAATTACGATCCTTACATCCTAACCTTTATGGAATTAGTTAGACATGGTAAAGTAAAGATTCTTTTTATAATTTTTCATAAAAGTAATTTAGTGCGAGTGCGGAAAGTAAATGAATTTAGTGCGAGTGCGAGAAATAAAGTAATTTAAAGCGAGTGTGGGAAATAAAGGAATTTAAAGCGAGTGCGGGTAATAAACGAAAGTAAAGCGAGTGCGGGAAATAAATAAAGTAAAGTGCGAGTGCGGATAATAAATAAAGTAAAGCAGTGCGAGAAATAAATGAAAGTAAAGCAATGCAGAAAAGTAAAATACGAACTGGAATTAAAATGGCGGCAGGATTAACTTCCTCCAGAGTGCTCCAAAACTCGATCACACAGACAGATTACAGACTCGATCACTCGATTGCAGAAACACCCCGATGTGGAATTGTAACTGCTTTGAAACTGATATATGCCTAGATAAATCTAAGTTTGGATGAAGAAAAACGAAAAACTAAAGTCCTATTTATAGGAAAACTAAAAGCGGGAAATGACCAGGACGCCCCTCCACTAAAAAGTGGAGGGAACTGAATTTTTGCCTTGTGGCGCCCGCCACAAGCCTATGGCGCCCGCCATAGTACTAATGGAGAATGGAAGAGTGGGGATCGTGGGTCTTGGCAGTTGTGGAGTGGTCTTGAGACGTGGCCACGTCATGGCTAACCCCATGGCGCCCGCCACAGTGGGTGTCGTAAGTGCAAAACGCTGAATTTCTAGGTTTTCGTCCGTTTCCACTCCTTTTTCGCTCCTTTTTCGATTCAAGCCCCGATTACAATAAAAACCTGAAAACAAAAGAAAACAAAGTAATAACATAACAAAACAACAATAAAAGCTAAGAATGCATGCGAAATCGGAGTCAGAAATACGGTGAATTTTAGTGTGATCAAAATTTCCCACACTTAAACCTTTGCTTGTCCTCAAGAAAACATTAAAGCTCAAGAAAATATGGTGTCAACACGTGTCTTCGGGCTAAAGGGCTTCTAAGTTCAAGTCAGGATGCAGTGACAGGTACTAACTAAGTGAACCAAGGGTACCATAGTAACACAAACACAAACTTCAATCCTATATTAACCACTCCATGTCATCCCACAGTACCTAGGCTTATCTTCTCATCTTTTGTGTCCTTTTCATTCAGGCGCAATCACATTAAGCCCGTTATCCGTACATGCTTCATAGTAGAGTGACCGGTTAGTGATTCTGATCCATAACATAAGGTTTCTGGCACATAAGCATGTGTAAACCTGTTTTATTTGACCTAATTGTAGCTGTGGGGGATCGGATCGTAATCCGCCCTACCAAGTTCAGTGCCAGATACCTCTGAACCAACTAACAATAGGTAACTTGCAATTTTTTTCTTTTTTTGTGGCAAAAAATTTTTTTCTTCTCTTTTTTCGGTTTAAATGACTTTGTGAGGGTCACCTATACCAGAGTTTGCCTTTTTTTCTTTTTATTAGCACTGGATCATTCACTTATGTTCATCGACCCCCTACGTAGAGCATGCTTAGGCCGGAGCTGACTGCTAAAATAAACTACTTAGGACAATTTTTTTTAAATGATAATAAAGGCCATGGTGGTGGGGTTTAGGAGTGATTCCTATATTCAAGAGGTCAATGGTACTAAAATAGTGCTGATGTTTCAAAAAGTTGACCTAAGTCACCACATCCTAATCTAAACTTGTCTCAAAGCCCAAAAAACATGTGAAACAACATTGTTTTCTTTTTAAAATTTTTCTGGTAAGGCTAAGGAAATGGGAAAAAATGAAGATGAACTAAAAATACACTATACTGGTGACTCGTCAGACTTATGCATTATCTAAGAAAAATAAATTACTGAAAAGGGAAATAACTGAAAGGAAATAATTAACTAAAAAGGGAAATGACAGAAAGCAATAAAATCCCCTCCCACACTTAAATCGAACATTGTCCCCAATGTTTCGAAATAAGATAAGGGGGGTAACCTGAAAAAAAACTACTGAGGAGGAGCACTGGTGCCCTCGCCGTCCTGCTGTGATGGTCTGGAATGACGGGATCTACTACGATGCTGGTCCCTCCGGTCGAGTCGTGCTGATAAAGCAGCCTGAGCACTTCGGACCTCTCGAAGGTTACCTAAGATGGAACCTTGAGTGGCCTCTACAAGCTGGTGGTGCCGGCTGTTGAACTCTCTCTGACGGTTCTGCTCTAATGAGATATCGTTCAAGGTACGGCAAACGTTGCTATAAGCACGATCCGAAACCAATCGCGATTGTTTCATGAAGCTCATGTTGTCCGTCAGTTGTTGTGAAATAGTAGAGAGAAGGCCATCACGCCTTTCTTCTCTAGATGTCATATCACGCCACATCTCCTCAGTGACATAGAATCCAGGAGCAGTACCTGCAACAGGGTTAGAGGAAGATGGTGCGGTGTGTGACTGTGAAGGACGATGGGGGGACATGTGAGGGATGGGAGACTGCTCTCTCCGATCATACTCTTCATCAGTGTCATGTGCCTCCCCATCGGGAATATTAGGAGGAAGTGGACACAAAAAAAGTGGAGCATTAAGATCATAGGTCCAGTTCCTTTCATCACCTACATCAGTACGTCTACTGCATGGTAAAGCAACAGATGGGATAGCTACCCCATGAACCATCAACTCATAACCACCTTCTCTCCTCGTTCGGCACAATTTCATGTCTTTCAGAAATTTTAAATTAATTGTGCGAGGAGGTAGTGGTTCAAGTGTAGCTATCTCATTGTTCAGGCCAAGAGCCCGAGCAATAGACGTAACAAGCCCTCCAAATACAATCGGTCCTGTTTTATTAGTAAGTAAAGCCATGTGTGCAAGCATAAACGGGACCGGATTGATATGGGTTCTAGTGAGGCATCCTTGCAAAAATAGGAGTTCTCTAGCATTTACCTTGTTTGGACTTTCCCGGCCAAAAATAGTACATGCCAAAAGAAGTCTAAAAACTCTTATGGCCGGGTTGTGAATGGTCGACGCAAGTATCCCTTCAAAAGAATTAATTGAAGTACTTAAAATCCTTTGCCAGAAGGTAAATACCTCGGCCGACCATTCCGCATCCAAAGGTGCCTCACAAATCGCACCTTCCCTATGAGGGATTCCTAACAAGCCTGCTAGATCGTTGGTACTGAATTCATACTCAATTCCAAACAGTCTAAAAATAACAGTACCGACAGTGCTAGCAGTGTTAGGACTGACAGTGTATATCAAAGAACTCAAAAACTCAATTGTCAGTTTCTCATAGGTAGGTTCCTGATTAATGAAAATATTATGCAAACCTAGAAATTATAATAAATTAAAAACACTATGATAAATACCCAAAGCATACAGACAGTTATCGTCGACGTACCTAGTCGAGAGAAATTCTCGACTCTGAAGCCTCTGAATAATTTTCCGTTGCCTATCACCCGGCCTTCCATCACGAAGAAGAAATCCATTGAACTCCATTGTTGATTGCTCCTTAGGTAGTGAAAATGGTAGAAAAATGGTTTATGAGGGAAATGATAAAGTTTTGATTTTTATGGTTTTTGGTGGATGAAAATGAAAATGGATGTTGGATATGTTTTATGGATGGAGGGTATTTTTGAAATGGGGGAGCTTTAATGGGGTTCAAGGAGGTTTTGGAAAGTTGCAAAAATGGGTTTTTGGTGAAGAAAGGGATGAAAATGGTGGAAAATGAAGTTCTGCCCCGAAATAGGGGAGAACGCCATGGCGCCCGCCACAAGGCTATTTCCTGGGCCTTGGATTTTTTAAATCCTCCTTTTGGGCCTTCCTTGCACCTTTGGTCTTCGGGGGGGTCTGAATAGCGTTTTCTTCTTCTTTTCAAGGCATGAGGCTTGCATATTTTTTTGTGAAGACAAAAATGAAAATATTTTTGTCTTATATTTTTTTCTTTGCACGACAAAAAATAAAATAATTAAAAAAATCAAAAAAGAAAAAGAAAAATTAACATTAGTGCATAATATGTATATATAGGAGGAATTCAAAGTACATGAAAATATAATAGATGCAATAAAGTGAGATATGTCTGGAAATGGGATAAATAAAATAAAGCATATAAAAGGAAATTAAATACTAGGGTAGCGCTGTCAGTGTAGAATGAATCATGTGGTAGGCTTCTCCTCCTGGCTTGATCCACGAATCTCAGCTATCTCCCTCCGAAGCTCTTCAATCGCCTGATATAGAGCATCGGCCTCTAAGGCATGAGTGAGATCAGAAACCTGAATCTGTAATTCCAAATCCGCCACTTCCTGCTTGAGCAGGGCAGTCTCCTTACAGAGCTCATAAATCTGTGTTTGTAGGTCAGGCGGCTGCAGAGACATATTGTTAGACATAACAGTGATTCGGGGAGTAAGAGGTGTAGGAGTGTACTCAGCGGCGGGAGGCGATTTCGGCTCTTCGACAGTCTCTCCATAACCCTCTAGAGCATAACTCCAATTGGCAGGATCATGGACACTGGTCATCAGCGGATCTGGTAATGTAAAGTAGTGTATCGCTTCGCCGTCGATCAGTAATCTAAACATGTTGGGCTCAAAAGAAGCCCTCCTCATCAGTCCTCTATCAAGACAAAAATCAACATCCAGGGTGGTGTAGCAGCAGAAGGTCCTGAGGTGCAATAATTTGCGAGACAAACCCAATGCAGTAGCTATCTGTGTAACAATCCCACCGACATGTATGATGCCTACTGATGATCTGGCAACACTAGCAAGGCCCTTCAACAGAAAGTTGCCACAGGCAACAGGGCGAGACTGAGTCGCACAAAATAGTAGGAAAATCTCCTCTTCACTTAGCAAGGTCTCTGTATCTGGCAAACCTAGGAAAGAATGCGCTAGAATCATCTGGAAGTACCTTAACACAGGGTTGTGGATTACCTGAGAAAACTGGGTGGAAGGATCTTGGCTTCCTCCACCTGATATTTTAGACCAAAACTTTTCCACTTCTCTGCTCATAAAATACCCCATCGGTGTCTCTGGAATAGCATCAGGAGTAGTCTGGAAACCTAGAAAATCACCAAACTCTTTGTGAGAGAATGAGTAGTCAATCCCGAACAACCTGAAAACAGCGAGTCCATCAGGTCCAGCCCAAGGGTCATGATGAAACGAGCTGAGGAACTCAAGAGTCAAGTTCCTATAAGTGTTGTTCCTGTCGTCAAACTGGTCCCACTGGAGTTGATGGCATAAGAATCTGACGCTTGGCTCTATCCCCAAGGCATCCATGCAGTCATGGTCAGGGTACCTGGTAGGAGCCATAGGGCGTCTCATGTGGACATAGTAACGCTCTCTCTGTGCGTCGTCTCGAAAGGCCACGTGCATGTTATCAGGGTTCTGCATTCTGTACAAGGTTAGCAAACAAGTCCTGAAAGCACATAAAACATTCAATCGTTAGTCCTGACATAAAAATAAACAAATTTAAAATAATGTAAAAATAAATAAATTAAAAGTACATAAATAAGAAAACCATGGGTTGCCTCCCATGCAGCTCTTGTTTAACGTCATTAGCTCGACGACCGATTTTTAAACATCATTGGAAGGATATGGTGGATCACTCAGAGTATGGCAGGTGTATGTTGTTGGGATGTCACCTCCTTCGTAGGGCTTCAACCTCTGTCCATTGACGATGAACGGTTTACATGTTTGGTTCTTGATTTCAATAGCACCGGATCTTAGGATCTTAGATACTTTGAAAGGGCCAGTCCATCTCGAACGAAGTTTTCCTGGAAAAAGTCGTAACCTAGAATCGAACAGGAGAACAGGATCGCCTATTTTGAAGTCTCTTCTCATGATTCTTTTGTCATGCCAAGCTTTTGTTCTTTCTTTGTATATGATGGCATTTTCGTAGGCGGATTGTCTGAGCTCTTCTAATTTGTGGTTATCAAGGGTACGTTTCTCACCAGCAGTCAAGTAATCCAAATTCAAAGTTTTGATGGCCCAATAGGCCTTATGCTCCAACTCAAAAGGTAAGTGACATGATTTTCCATAGACCAGTTGGTAAGGGGTTGTTCCTATATGAGTTTTGAAAGCGGTTCTATAGGCCCATAATGCTTCTTGAAGTTTCTGCGACCAATCTTTTCTAGATATAGAGACAGTCTTCTCGAGGATTTGTTTGATCTCCCTATTAGATACTTACAATTGTCCATTGGTCTGTGGGTGGTATGGTGTTGCTACTCTATGCTTAACTCCATACTTGCTTAAAAGTTTATCAAATATTCTCGATATGAAGTGTGATCCTCCATCACTTATGACTAAACGGGGTGTTCCAAACCTGGGAAATATATAGTTTTTGAATAATTTGATGACTACTCTGGTGTCGTTCGTGGGTGCGGCGATAGCTTCAATCCATTTAGACATGTAGTCAACGGCTACTAAGATGTACTAATTTCCAAAAGATGGTGGGAACGGTCCCATAAAGTATATACCCCATACGTCGAAGAGTTCTACTTCTTGGATATTTCTTAACGGCATTTCATTATGTCTTGAAATATTTCCTGTGCGTTGGCATCTGTCACACTTGACAATGAAAGCATGGACATCACGCCACATTGTGGGCCAGAATAGGCCAGCTTGAAGAATCTTGGCGTAGGTCTTAGATGTGCTTGCATGTCCACCATAGGGTGCAGAGTGACAATGCTCAATTATATTATTTACCTCTTCTTCTGGAACACAACGGTGGAAAATGCCATCTTTACCTCTCTTGAAAAGAAATGGTTCGTCCCAATAGAAGTTTCTCACATCACTGTAGAACTTCTTCTTCCGGTGGTAGTTTAGATCAGGGGGTATGATGTCAGCGGCTAGGTAATTAACAAAGTCTGCATACCAAGATACATTACTTATAGCTAAGGATTTATGAGAATGCTCATGTGGATCTGGGTTATCATCTTCAATAGTTTCTAGTTGGGCTATCAGTCTATCATAGGCAAAATCGTCATTTATGGGTACTGAGTCAGGTTTCAGGTATTCTAGCCTAGATAGGTGATCAGCTACCACATTATCAGTGCCTTTCTTATCACGGATATCCAAATCAAACTCTTGCAGTAATAGAATCCAACGAAGTAACCTAGGCTTGGCATCCTTTTTGCTTAGTAAGTAACGAATGGCAGCATGGTCGGTATAAACTAAAATCTTGGCTCCTACTAGATAAGATCTAAATTTGTCTATTGCGAAAACTACAGCTAGGAGCTCTTTTTCGGTTGTTGCGTAGTTGAGCTGTGCAGCGTCTAGGGTTCTACTGGCATAATAAATTACATGTAACTTTTTGTCTTTTCTCTGACCTAGAACGGCTCCAACAGCATAATCACTGGCGTCACACATTATCTCAAACGGTTCTGACCAATCAGGGGGTTTCATTATAGGTGCTGAAATCAGAGCTTGCTTCAGAAGATTAAATGCTTCAGTACATTTTTCATCGAAGATGAATTCAGCATATTTCATTAAAAGACCAGTTAAGGGCTTTGTTATTTTGGAGAAATCCTTGATAAAACGTCGGTAAAATCCGGCATGTCCAAGAAAACTTCTTATCTCCCTGATAGTCTTCGGCGGTTTTAGATTCTCTATGACTTCTATTTTTGCTTTATCTACCTCTATACCTTTTTCGGAAACTATATGTCCTAAAACAATCCCTTCGGTGACCATGAAATGACATTTTTCCCAATTTAGCACAAGGTTTACCTCCACACATCTTTCCAGGATTTTCTCAAGGTTGGTAAGACAATTTTTGAAATCTGATCCACAAACTGAGAAATCGTCCATAAATACTTCCATAATTCCATATAAATAATCAGCAAAGATAGACATCATGCAGCGTTGGAAAGTTGCAGGAGCATTACAAAGTCCAAAAGGCATTCTTCTATAGGCAAAAGTTCCAACTGGGCATGTAAAGGTAGTTTTTTCTTGATCTTCGGGGTGAATAGGTATTTGGAAGAATCCTGAATATCCATCTAGGTAACAAAAGTAAGAGTGTCTGGCTAGGCACTCCAACATTTGGTCTATGAATGGTAATGGGAAATGGTCCTTCCTAGTTGCTTTATTTAATTTTCTATAATCTATGCACATACGCCAACCTCCATCGGTTCTTTTTGCTACAGGTTCACCCTTCTCGTTTTGCACGACCGTGATGCCTCCCTTTTAAGGTACTACATGCACAGGACTCACCCATTTACTGTCTGAGATCTGATATATTATACCTGCCTCTAGTAACTTAAGAACTTCGGTCTTAACTACAGTACTCATTATAGGATTTATTCTTTGTTGGTGTTCTCTGGAAGGTTTTGAATCTTCTTCAAGCAAAATCCGATGCATGCATACGGATGGGCTTATTCCTTTTAGATCAGAGATCTTATATCCTAAGGCTGAGGGGTACCTACGTAAAACTTCTAATAATTGATCGGTTTCTTCTTGGTTTAAGGTAGCACTGACTATAACTGGACGGTTCATATCTTCATCAAGAAATTCATATCTCAGGTTTTTAGGCAGTTCCTTAAGTTTTACGGTCGGTTTCACAGGGCAAGGAATAGGATCTGGGGTAAGAGATAAACATTCGTGAAGGTTATCATCAATGTAGGGTTTTTTATAATTGTCATCTTCCAAAATAAGGGTTGATGGCAATTTTATAGATTCAATTTCTTCTTCTTGTTCTAATTCCCTAATGCATTCTTCGATGATATCTAAGGCATAACAAGCATCTCCTATCACAGGTGCCATAAGAAATTTTGAAAGTATAAATTCTATCTTCTCGTCACCTACCTCAAAAGTTAGTTTCCCTTTTTTAACATCTATCACGGCTCCAGCAGTCGATAAGAACGGTCTACCTAGGAGGATTGGTATGTCGTCATCTTCTTTAATGTCCATGACAACAAAATCAGTAGGTATAAACAGCTGACCTATCCTAACAGGGACGTCTTCAAGTATGCCTATAGGGTATTTAACGGATCTATCGGCTAATTGAAGTGACATCTTAGTAGGTTGTAATTCTCCTAAGTTTAATCTCTCACAAACTGCTAAAGGCATTAAGCTCACACTAGCTCCTAAGTCTAGAAAAGCTTTTTCGATGACATGATTCCCCAAAATACAAGGAATGGAAAAATTTCCGGGATCTTTATCTTTCTTTGCTAACCTATTTTCGGAAATAGAATTACATTCCACGGGTTTCGGATCTTCAAGTCTACGTTTATTTGTAAGTATGTCTTTGAGAAACTTAGCGTAAGAAGGTATTTGGGTGATGGCTTCTGTAAAGGGGATTTCTACGTGAAGTTTTTCTATAACCTTAACGAATTTTTGATATTGATTATCGATTTGGGTTTTCTTTAATCTTTGAGGGTAAGGTATAGGTGGTTTGTATGGCGGTAGTGGTACATAGGTTTTATTTTTAGGTTCTTCTCCTTTTTCTTGACTTTCCGGGGTTTCAGACTCCTCTGGTTCCTTCTCCTCATTCCTCTCAGAAGTTTCGGGCTCACTTAATCTAGGGTTAGAAGGTTCTTTATAAGCGGTTCCACTTCGTAGAGTAATGGCATTGGCTTGCCCTTTCGGGTTTTGTTGAGGTTGTCCAGGGAACTGTCCTCTAGGTGTAGTCTGTGGGGCTTGGTTTAACGCTACCTGAGAGATCTGGGTTTCAAGCATCTTATTATGAGTAATAATTTGATCAACCTTGGTTCCTAACTGGGTAATTAGTTCGTTAACATGGACGTTTTGGTTCATGAACTCTTTGTTTTGTTGTGTTTGAGCCGTGATAAAATTTTTTACAACTTCATCAAAGCTCGGACTTGGTGGTACAGGTTGCATAGGTTGATTTGTTCTTGGGGCTTGGTAACCTTGTTGTCTCGGAGGTGCGGTATTTTGAATAGGGTTATTATTTTTGTAGGAGAAGTTTGGGTGATTCCTCCATCCAGGGTTATATGTGTTTGAAAATGGGTTCCCTTGGGTATAGTTCACTTGCTCAGTGTTGGTTTCATTCAACAGATTGCATTTGGCGGATTGGTGTCCTTGGGTTCCACATATCTCACAATTCGGCGAAACTGCGGCAACAGTATTCGGAGTTGTATACATATGTTCGACTTGAAGGGCCAACGCGTCCATTTTAGCCTGCATCATGTCTATAGAGCTTAGCTCATGTATTCCTCCTTGGGCTTCCTTCTTTTCCACTGTCGCTCGTTCTACTCCCCATGATTGATGGTTTTGGGCCATATCCTCGATAAGGGCACTAGCTTCAGGGTAAGGTTTGTTCATCAGTGCGCCACCAGCGGCAGCGTCGATGGTCATCTTAGTGTTATAATGAAGTCCATTATAGAAGGTTTGGATGATTAGCCAATTTTCTAAGCCATGATGTGGGCATGCTCTTAATAGTTCTTTATATCTCTCTCAGGCTTCGAACAACGACTCTCCTTGGTGTTGGGTAAATCTAGTTATTAGGTTTCGAAGAAGAGCGGTCTTACTTGGGGGAAAATATCTAGCAAGGAAAACCTTTCTAAGGTCATCCCAAGTTGTTATTGAATTGGGTGGAAGGGAATCTAACCATGATAGAGCTTTATCTCTGAGGGAAAAGGGAAATAATCTTAAGCGTATCGCCTCAGGAGAAGCTCCATTGGTTTTAAAGGTGTCTGCTAATTGAAGAAAGTTTTTTAAATGTTGGTTTGGGTTATCAGTAGCGAGACCTGCGAATTGTCTCTGTTGCACTAATTGCAGCAGGGATGGTTTAAGTTCAAAATTATTGGCTGGGATAGCGGGGTTTACTATACTGGAACTAGGTTCCACATTTGATGGTTGGGCGAAGTCCTTAAGAGGTCTTCGGTTTTGATCTTCGGCCATAGCTTTCCTATTCCTATGGAAAAACAAACGTGCGCGAGCGTAACGTTCAGGTTCAGCTAGAGGGTCTACTAAACTTCCGGCACTACGAGTCTTTTTCATTGACCGGTGGGTAACAACCTTAGTCTAAACGGTATAACTACAGGGTAATGAAATTTGACGATATTGGTCCCCGGCAACGGCGCCAAAAACTTGATCCGTGTTTTTCGCAAGTGTACGAACACGTCAGAGTAATATAAAAGATTGTCGAATCCACAGAGACCAAGTGTCAATATATCGTACCTGTTGTTATGGTGTGTATCTAAGGCAACTAAATATAAGGGTTTTAGTAAGGGTGCAATGGTAAATAAAATAATAATTTTAAATAATAAATAAAAGACAGGCTCGAATGTAATTCACGTAATCAATGATAATCCAGTACTTGTTAATGGAACTACTTATGGGCAATGTTTTCTCCTTTGAAAAGAACTAATTTAACAGGAACTGTCGCTTTCGCGTATTCAGAACCGAGTTGTACTCTCTAATCAACCCCTCCTATTGTCACGGATAAAAAGGTGCGTACTGCGTTAGAGTAGTAAACCTATTTTTAAGAAATGTAGTATCTTAACTAAGTTGAAAAGTATTTTAACCTGGACTTCTTAGAAAAAAGAGGTTCTTATGAACCAGACTCTAAACTTCATAACGCGTCCGAAAATCGTTTTAAAATCTCTTTTCTTTTTAATCTAAAAACTCCTAATGAACTAGACAAAGCGCTTTTGGCTGTTTTTGAAATAGTTAAAAACAATTACTTGAATTGAAAGATAAAATAGCCCTTAAGTGTTTCCACGAACAACTATACGGATTACTGGTTTAATTACGATCCTTACATCCTAACCTTTATGGAATTAGTTAGACATGGTAAAGTAAAGATTCTTTTTATAATTTTTCATAAAAGTAATTTAGTGCGAGTGCGGAAAGTAAATGAATTTAGTGCGAGTGCGAGAAATAAAGTAATTTAAAGCGAGTGCGGGAAATAAAGGAATTTAAAGCGAGTGCGGGTAATAAACGAAAGTAAAGCGAGTGCGGGAAATAAATAAAGTAAAGTGCGAGTGCGGATAATAAATAAAGTAAAGCAGTGCGAGAAATAAATGAAAGTAAAGCAATGCAGAAAAGTAAAATACGAACTGGAATTAAAATGGCAGCAGGATTAACTTCCTCCAGAGTGCTCCAAAACTCGATCACACAGACAGATTACAGACTCGATCACTCGATTGCAGAAACACCCCGATGTGGAATGGTAACTGCTTTGAAACTGATATATGCCTAGAGAAATCTAAGTTTGGATGAAGAAAAACGAAAAACTAAAGTCCTATTTATAGGAAAACTAAAAGCGGGAAATGACCAGGACGCCCCTCCACTAAAAAGTGGAGGGAACTGAATTTTTGCCTTGTGGCGCCCGCCACAAGCCTATGGCGCCCGCCATAGTACTAATGTAGAATATAAGAGTGGGGATCATGGGTCTTGGCAGTTGTGGAGTGGTCTTGAGACGTGGCCACGTCATGGCTAACCCCATGGCGCCCGCCACAGTGGGTGCCGTAATTGCAAAACGCTGAATTTCTAGGTTTTCGTCCGTTTCCACTCCTTTTTCGCTCCTTTTCTCGATTCAAGCCCCGATTACAATAAAAACCTGAAAACAAAAGAAAACAAAGTAATAACATAACAAAACAACAATAAAAGCTAAGAATGCATGCAAAATCGGAGTCAGAAATACGGTGAATTTTAGTGTGATCAGTTACCTGAGATTGAGCTTTTGAATCCTGGGCTTTCTGACCTTCTGCCTTGTGCTTTTCCACTCTAATGGACTCCTTGAGGCTTCTGGTAAGCTTGGAATGAGTTTATATGGAAGATTTTGAAGCTTCCAGTTCAGGGGTGGTGAAAATCGTATCTTTGTTTGTGGTGGTTTTAGGCTGTTTTGGTGGGTCAGGAATGATCAGTGAAGCATTTTGAGATGAATGGTGGAAGAAATTTTGAGAGTGAATGGATGAGTTATGGGATTCGATAGAAAATGCAAAAGGGAGGGTTTTTGAGAGTGTTGGCTTGTGGGAGATTTCAGCTTCCAAGATTGTGTGAGAAATGATCCATGAGGCATGTATGTGAAGTTGTGATTGGTCAGAGAGTTGTTGGTGGCACAGCTTGATTGGTATGGCCCCTTTTGCAAAAAGTCAAGTCTATGTGTACTATAAGGTATGGGCTGTTTTAGGGCTAGAACAAAAGCATGTCTGTTGCAGCTTGAATCAAGGCAGACCATGGAAATGAATTTGAGGCCAATTTGCAAGTGGATTAGAGTTTATGTGTGGTTTTGCAATTTTGTGATCTTTTGGCCCTTTTGAAGTTTCTTAATGTACAAGTCATGAAACTTGGAGATTCTTTGGTGCATTCTGATTTTTAGGTCATGGTTCATGTTTGTGTAATGTGTAGAAGTCAATTAGAGGTCACATAAAGGATTGGCATGAGGTTTTGCAACTTTCCCTCTTTGGTGCAAAAGTGAAAATTTCATGATTTTTCCCAACTTTGCAAAGCCATAACTTTTGATCCAAAATGAATTAGAAAGAGTTCTTGTACTTTTTGAAAAGGGAATGATCCAATCTACAACTTTCATGACCAAAGTTTTCTCATTTGAGGCATTTTTGGATAAAAAAGGGGAGGTTGAAAAACTTTCCCAAAATGGCAAGTTTTCATTACAAGTCACTTTCCCAAAAAGGAAACTTTGCAAATGACTTGAAATTCTTCAATTTTGTGAACTTATAACATCTTATATGACCAAATAAAGATCATACACATCCAAAATGATGGAAACACCCTTTGGTTGGTTCATTGGGGGCCTCAGATGCCCTGATTTTGCACTGACTTGCTCAAGAAGTCAACTCTTGATCAGATGCCTTCCCCATTGAATTTCTTCATGAAAATTGATATGCATGATCCTCATAACATATGGAGACCAATAGAAACAAGAATGACCAAAAAAATTGGAGTTATGGCCTCTGAAACCAAAACCCTAATTTTAGGTCATCTGTGCAGTTAAACCTGGCTCTGCTTCCATGCCTTTTTCAGTTCTTTGTGATTCTTTGACTTCTTTGATCTTGAGAGGATATAATATGATGCTAGAAAATACATGGATCCCTTTGAAGTGATTGATGACCTTTGGAGTGGCTCAAGTGGCTCAGGGATGACTCAGATCACAAACCCTGAGATGCAGATGACTTTGAATCAATGCAGTGAATCAAAAATGTGGTATGAGATGCTATGATTGAATTTATGCACATGTAAAGATCACAAGCCATGGTGTGAATGGGTGAGGGAAAATTTGGGGTGTTTACAGATGGCAGGCATGGGTTAGAATCAAGAACGTCTGCGGGAGATGATAGAAAATGGTCAAGCCAGAAACAACGGTGCTGCTGAGGGAGGTAATCGTAACGTGCGAGTTGGGCTTGGGCTTGGTTACATGGGTTAGAATCCCTTACAAGTTCAAGGTTCCAACTTTTGAGAAATACAATGGCACAGCGTGTCCCAAGACTCATCTTCAGTCCTTTGTAGGAAGGATTGCTGCTCACACCGATGATGAAAAGCTATGGATGTACTATTTCCAGGACAGCCTGGTTGGGGCTTCCCTAGAATGGTATATGAAGCTAAGTAGAGTCAATATCAAGAGCTGGAAGGACTTGGCAGAAGCTTTTGTGAAGCAATACCAGTATAATTTGGACATGGCTCCAAATCGCACTCAATTGCAACACATGTCTCAAACTGCTAAGGAGGGATTCAAAGAATATGCTTAGAGGTGGCGTCAGCTTGCTGCCAGAGTGCAACCACCACTGCTTGAGAATGAGATGGCCGATATGTTTATAGGGACATTGCAAGGTGTGTTTATCGAAAGATTGGCGTCTTGGTCTGCTAACAAGTTCAACGACATAGTAATTGCTGGAGAGAGGGTTGAGACCTTGCTGAAAATGGGAAAGATTCAAGATACAAGTGCAAGCAGCTCGAATGGAGCAAGAAAAGCTTTCAGCGGACCTCCTAGAAGGAGGGAGGGTGAGACCAATGTTGTGTTTGGCCGAGGACGGAGCCGAGGGTATAGAAGACCATATGAGCATGTGTCAGCAGTCACAATTCCTTCCAGCCCTGTGCAGCAGGTGCAACCACAACAGCCACAACAGCCACAACGTAACAACTATCAACAAAGACCTTATCAACCAAGGCAAACTCGCCCGGCTAATAGGGTGCTTGAGGAAATCCCCATGACATATGCTGCTTTGCTACCAAGAATTCTTGACCTGAATCTGATTCAATTGAGAACCTTGGCACCACCACCACCTAGAGAGCTTCCAGTTGGGTACGATGTCAATGCCATATGCGCTTTCCATTCAGGGGCACCCGGACACTCAACTGAGAAGTGCAGGGAGCTACAGCACAAGGTTCAAGATCTGATAGACTCCAAGGCGATTAATTTCGCACCACCACCAAATGTTACTTCGAATCCTATTCCGAATCACGGAGGGGCTAGAATCAATGCTGTTGAGGGTGGTGAGAAGTTAAGTCTTACCCTGAGTATAGAAGAATTGAAGACTCCGCTGTTGGTAGTGAATGAGAGATTGTTGAAAGGTCAAGTGTTTCCAGGATGCAGTTCTGATTGTGAAAGATGTCTAAATTCATAGAATGGGTGTGAGAATCTGAAGATGGGATTGCAGAGTTTGATTGATGAAGGATCCTTGCAGTTTAACAAGGTTGATAATGAAGCTGATGATGTGTCCACCATAACCATATTCTATGATGAAGCTGAGATGCCTGCCAGAAGAGATCCGGTGACCATTTAAGCTCCTGAGGTTAGTCATGTGACTATCACCGTGCCTGGGCCTGTTCCTTTTACAGACGATAGAGCCATTCCATGGCATTATGGCTCAGAGGTATACATGGCTGGACAAAAAGTTAAGAGCAAGTCTGTTGTTGTTGACCCGACTGTAGTGAATGTCGGAGGAGTTGGAGGCTTTACAAGAAGTGGTCGTTTATTTGCTCCCCCAGTTCTGATAGGGGATCCTGAGGCTGAGGCTTCGGCAAAGGCTAAAGGTAAGCAAGCTGTGACTGATGAGACAACAACTCCTGCTGCTGTACAGGGAACCTTCGAGAAGGAGGTCGAGGAATTCATGCGCATAATCACAAAGAGTGATTATAAGGTGGTCGAACAGTTGAACCAGACACCTTCCAAGATATTCATTCTATCCTTGCTGATGTGCTCTCCCGTACATAGAGAGGCCTTGTTGAAAGTGTTGCAAATGGCCTATGTTCCTCAAGAAATAAATGTCAATCAACTTGAAGCTGTATTGGGCAGCGTGAATGCAAGCCACGGGCTGGGCTTCACAGATCGAGACATGATGTAAGAGGGCCAAAACCATAACAAATCACTACATATCACTATGGAGTGCAAGGGTACTGTGTTGTCGCATGTTCTTGTTGCACGGGCTCTTCTCTTAATGTACTTCCGAAGAAGGCATTAATGAAGCTCAATGTTGATGGTATAGTCCTAATACCCAGTGATTTGATTGTCAAAGCGTTCGACGGGTCCAGAAGATCAATGTTTGGAGAGGTTGAGTTGCCTGTGAAGATAGGCTCTCAGGTTTTTAAAAGCACCTTCTATGTCATGGACATTCAGCCCGCGTACAGCTGCTTGTTGGGACGCCCATGGATTCATGCTGCCGGTGCTATGACGTCCACTCTGCATCAGAAGCTCAAATATGTGGTTGACGGCCAGGTAATCACAGTGTGCAGAGAGGAAGACATCTTTGTAAGCTACTTGTCGACATTCAAGTATGTAGAGATGGATGGGGAGATCTGTAAACACCCCAAATTTGCCCTCACTCATTCACACCATGGCTTGTGATCATTCCATATGCATAAACTCAATCATACCATCTCATATCACATTTTTGATTCACTGCATAGGTTCTAAGTCATCTGCATCTAGGGTTTGTGATCTGAGCAATCCAGGAGCTTCTTGAGCCACTCCAAGGGTCATCAATCACTTAAAAGGGGTACACATGTGTTCAAGTATCATATTCTATCCTCTCAAAGTCAAGGATGCCAAATAATCACAAGAATTGGGATTGGTATGGAAGCAGAGCCAGGTTTGACTGCACAGATGACCTGAAATTAGGGTTTTGGTTTCAGAGGCCATAACTCCAAATTTTTTTGTCATTCTTGTTTCTATTGGTCTCTATATGGTATAGAGAGTATGCATATCAATTTTCATGAAGAAATTCCATGGGGAAGTCATCTGATCAAGAGTTGACTTTTCAGGCAAGTCAGTGCAAAATCAGGGCATCTGAGGTCCCCAATGACCCAACCAAAGGGCATTCTTCATCATTTTGATTGTATATGATCTTTATTTGATCATGGAAGAAGTTGGAAGTTTACAAAATTCAAGAATCTCAAGTTTTTGCAAAGTTGACTTTTTGGGCAAGTTTGACTTTTCATGAAAATGTCATTTTATGCAACTTTTTCAACCCTTAATTTTTGATTCAAGAAAGCTTCAAATGGAAAAACTTTGGTCATGAAAGTTGTAGAATGGATCATTCCCTTTTCAAAAAGTACAAGAACATGACCTAATTCATTTTGGATCAAAAGTTATGGCTTGTCAAAGTTGGCAAAAATCACTAAATTTCAAGTCATGCACCAAAGAGGCAAAGTTGCAAATTCACTTCTCAAGGCCAAATAAGTCAGCAAATGGGCTTCTAATTCACTCAACATGATCACACAACATTCAAAAATCAGAATGGGGCAAAGAATTACATGTTTTATGGCCCATGGATCAAGTTCCTTCATGAAAGCCAAAGGCAAAGTCAAGTTGCAAAAACTCATGATCACATCTCATCCACTTGCTAGCTACTTTGCTGATCAACCCTAGCCTTTCCCCTCACCATGCTGCGCAGCACACTCTCCATGTACTAGCCTAGAACATGACCCATGCTTCTCTTACACAAAAGTGGACAATTTGCAAAAGTAACCATACCTATCACAAAAGGACATGTCACATCTTCTAACCAATGGGCATTGTTTATACAAATCAATTGCAAGTCAAACCACACAAGAAGCCAGCCTGAAACCAGCCATAGCAACACATTCTCATTTTCACTCTCAAAAGCAAAAGCTTTCGAAACTCAGCATACAAGCCACAAACACTTAAACAAACCTCATAGATCAACTCAACTCATCATCCTGGTCACAAAGCACCCCTCATCCTTGTCTTAAACTGCCTGAATCATAAACACGATCCTCACCTGACCTTGAACAGAACCTGTTCAAACTCTCAAACCAGCCAACACAAACCTTCTCTAAGCATCAAGAGTTCATCAGGAGCATAAAAGGAGTTGATTGCACAAAGAGAAGAGGCCAGAAAGTTGCAAACTGAAAGCTTCAAAACTCAGGTAGCTTCATGAACATTTTTTCCAGAAATGGATTTTTAAGTTCCTAAGTTGTTCTTCATGATTCACTGATTACTCTGATGTCTTTGGTTTTAAATATGGTGAAGAAATGAGGGTTTAATCGTGTTCTGAAACTTTCTGACCTAGAAATGTTTTCTTTCGATTCGTGTGATTGATGAAATATAAATGAATTTTGGGTTAGGGTTTTGATTCAGTGAGGTTTGGGAAGGATTTCTGTTCTTTTAGATTCCATTTTAGTTACGTTTTGAAGGTTTTAGGGATTTTCAGGTGGGGTTCCCACCGGAGAAGACGACCGGAGGTCTTCTCCGGCCACCTGAAAATGATTAGGGTTTAATCCTGTCATTAAGTGTAGTTTGAATTTCAAGCGTTGGATCCATTGACTTAGTTGACCTGGCGCGCGTTTGTGTGGCCCAGATGCATCCATTTTGCCCTAATCTCACTTAACCTAATTAATCCCAATTAATTAATTTGTAAAACCTGATTTAGCCAGAAATGATCCTGACCTTTGCTTTGCGCGTGCAGTCAACCTCTGACCCCCCAGCTTTGAATCTGATACGTTGGATTGGCATACTTTTCAATTAATTCAATTTTATTTCATTTTATTTCATTTATTTTCTCCAATTTATTAAAAATAGCAAAACAACCTTAAAAATTCTGAAATTTTTTATACAAGCTTTTATTAAATTTCAGAACACAAAAATATTTTTATTTTTATTTTTTGCATTTTAAAAATATTTTTAAATATTTAAAAGTTTCTTTTTAATTAATTAATGAGAATTAATTAATTAAAAATACTTTTAGGTATTTAAAAATCACCAAAAAATTCATGAAACATTTAAAGTCATTTAGAAACATTGTCCAACCCTCAAACCAAATTTCTTTTTTGATCTTGATGCATTTTGATAATTTTCCATGGAATTAATTCATTTTCAAAGCATAATTTTGATCCAAATTTCCAAAAATCATTTCTGCCTAACCATTGAGAGTTGGACCTTGATTCTTTTTGCATTGCATTGTGTTTAGCATGTAGTTTGTGAGATTAAATGGTCATGATTTGATCTTGCATTTTCCTTTTGTTTGGCATTTTTCTTGTTAAGGAACCCTAAAACCCTAGAAAACTTAGGAAAATCATAACTTGAATTAGGTTAAGAGTTGGAACTTCTCCTTTGGGCAGTGAGCTAGTATAGGATTAGGGATCCTTTGAATGCATTTCCAATATTTTATATTGATGTTTGCTTCTGATTTTGGTTTGTGTTTGATGCTTTGATCATAAACCCTAATTTGGGCTTCCATATGCATCCATCTTGCATTTGCATTCATACCTTGGCTTGCCATGACATTTTATGCATCCATGTGATTCATTTAACATCATAAGACATATTTAAAGCATGTTTGATCATTACATCTTGCATTTCCCATGTTGTATGCCATTTGCATTTTATTACTTTTCATGTATGTTCATGGTCCTTAACTTGTTTCATTTGCATCCATAAGCTTGTATGATCATCCCCATGTGTTGTTCCATGTTTGTAGCATCTCATAGAATCATTAGCATCATGTATGTGCTTATGGTTTTGATTTACATCATGTCATTTCATCTCATTTTGCATTGTATTGCATTCCTTTCACTAACCTTTCAGGTGGTAAGTAACTTTGAGAAGTGAATTTGCCTTCACTTCTCATACTTTCTTCTCATCTCTCTCTTGCATCCTTGTTGCATTCTTTGTATGTGTTTGGATTGAGCTTGCTCATTCTTGTTCATCTCACTTTCTTTCTTCAAGTGACTTGCCTTCTTAAGTGAAGCAAGTTACTTTACTTCTCCTGATCCTTTCATCTGCTTCCTGGTGGCTCCTCTGAAGTTTTCTTTTGCAAACCTCACAAACCTTAGGAAAAACCAAGCATGACAATGATTAGGGTTTTGATTAGTCCCCCACTTAGTTTTACCTTTGTGTCTCTTTGAGTCTTCTCTTCTCATCTCATAATCAGGGACTAAACCCTAAAGGCTTTAAGGCTTTGTGATTAAGCTTATGCCTGCATCCTTCTATTAGGATGGAGTGTATAACTTTAATCCTAAGTGTTAAACCCTTAATGTGTTTAAATCCTCTAACCAATTCACTTAATAATCATCAAGACATCACACTTGTAACTTGGGCCTTGCATTAGGGTTCTAATTCTTCCTTAATTGGTTAAGAAAGACTAACCCTAGTGTTAATGGACAAGTCCCCCTCAAGTTGTCTTACAAACCCTAAAAATCACTTCATCATCTTATCATTATCTAAAATCCACTTAATAAAGGCTTGTTTTGTCATGAGTTTAATCCCTAATCATGGATTAAGTTGAGGAGCTTTCCTCAGCTTAAACATTCTCATCTATTATCCTTCTATTAGGATGGTGTAATGAGTCTGTTTAATCCCTGATTATGGCTTAACCTCATTACTCAACACTAAACAAAAACCACAAAAACATCTAAATAATCACAAGTAGGTTAATGATCTTAATCCTACATCAAAGGTGATTAAGTGTGAGAATCTGAATTCACACTTAAGGTACTCTCATTACCCCTAATCAGAGGGAAGATGTGATGAGTTTACTAACCCATTGGTTTAGGCTTAAGCTCATTAACTTATGACAAACTTTTAAAAGCAGTAAAAGATTGAAAACATAAAAAACAAACAATAATCGTCTCCTTCGGGATTCTTTTCTCATCTCATTCACTCACAAACGAGAACTTGCTTCTTCCGTTTAATGCAAGACAGTTTGCACCTGAGCCAGACAGGTCATACACTTGAGCATAGACAAGTAAGCAGTTCACAAGTCAATTCACCTTTCAGTCTCTTTGGGTCGAACTACGGTGTTCTGACTTCCTCATTGCACGAGAGGATACGTAGGCATAACTTAACAGTTATCGAACAAAAGTCTCTGTATATTCCCCCTCTTTCCAGCATCATTCTTTTAGCCTCATGATCTTGAGCAATTCATTCTCATTCCTATACTGACACATCATTTACACACTTTCACTTCCTTTACACTGACACCTGTACATTTTGTTTTCCAGCTATTTTATACACAGATTGCACTGACACTACCCCTTTAAAACACAAATCTTTTAAGCGTGGATCCCGTCGAGTACGGCGGACAATCTGGGTGCTAATACCTTCCCAGGTTGTAACCAACCACCTTTCTTAGTCTCTCTGGTTCGCTACCGTCTTATCCATCTCTTTCCAGGCCTATGCAGAATTGCCTTTCCTCCGGGATAAAAATGCCTAGCTGGCGACTCTTTTCTCCAGTGAGTTCACTGCCGTGTGTTCTCATTGTCCCTTTCGCCGACCATTCGCGTCTGTACCTTTATTTGGGCCAGTCCCATCTATCGGGAGCGACAGCTTGGCGACTCTGCTGGGGACCCTTATACTGCAACCAGGGCTTCTGGTTCTTTTTGTGGGTTCCTCCTAGCGCTTGATTGATTTGTGTTTACTGGGGTGTTATGTGCTATCTGTGCTTATACTTTTATTTTTTGTTATTGCTTTATGTACAGTTGCTTTACTGCTTTCTTTATTGCTTGGCATTATATCATATTGTCATATTGTGCTGGCTAGATCTGTTTGTTTGCTTTGGTGGGTCGGTGTTCTACTGAGAGTTAAGGTCCTATACCTGGGAACTGAGTGACACCTAGGCTAGAGTGGTTCATATTCTTTCCCATTCCATCTCGGTCTGGTGCGGGAATATGAAACACGGTTCAGATATGGGTTTCTTCTTGAGAACTCTGTGTTGCAGATTTCCTGCAATGCTAGGGTTATCTGGGAAGCCTGCTAAGTCTGGATGACCTTTAGTATTGACCTTCAGAAACTGAGGTGAATTAGAGGAGGAACTTTTATGGTTATTGTAAACACTGTACCTTCGGGTTAGAAGTGTTTACACTTCTCATAACTGATCCAAGTCTGAGGATCCTTGTTTTAGAACACCACCTGTGAGGGGGTTGGGCTGTTTACAGGTTTTGCAGGTACCCTTGACCTCAGCATACCCTGTTACTTTGTTTGATTAAGAGTACTCCATTTTGGAACAGTTCTTGTGATTTTAACCCTGGACATGTGACTCTTTATTTGAGTCCCCCACCTTGGTTACTGGACTTATAGACCTCCATCTGGATTTCTTGAACATACATAGACTTATATCAGAGCATTTGATCAGATCCAGCTCAGTCACAAACCCTTGCATATCATTTGCATACATCATCATTGCATCATTTTGACATTTTCTTATTTGTTTTTCAGGGTATCCATCATTTATTTTTGGCTTGGTTTTGACCCCATCATCAGCATAGACCTATCTTCATCAGCATCTACTTCAGCTATCAGCTACTTGCTTCAGTCACCTGCACCAGCCTGTCAGTGGCCCATTTTCAGTGTTATCATCAGCACCTGTCTCAACTCTACTTCAACAACATGGCACCTAAGAAGAGTAATATCTCCTATCACTTCTTTCAGCCTGAGCTAGCTGATATCAGGAGGATTCAGACCCTGATTACTCCAGACCATATACCACTATTCAGAGAACACTATGGAGGCATACTTGATGTGGTTATGGATTTGGACCCTTCACAGAGGAGCTTGATTCATACTTTCCTGCAGTTCTATGATCCCCCCCTGAGGTGTTTCACTTTTCAGGATTTTCAGTTGGGTCCTTTGTTAGAAGAATATTCATCATTGGTTGGTATACCTATCAGGGGTGGAGTCCCCTTCAACCCTGAGATGGTCTTTCCTAGTAATGAAGAAGTAGCAAAGGCATTACATCTGGAACCAGTTCTGATTGGGCAGCATATGACTACTAAGGCTGGAATCTCTGGCCTACATCTGGATTTCTTGATTTCTCAAGCTACCCTGAAGGCTTCTTTGGGAGAGTGGAAAGCAGTCTGTGCTTTATTGGCCTTGAGCATATATGGAATTATATTATTTGCAGATGAGCCTAGATTCATTAGCAAGAATGCAATCCACCTTTTCATCCTGAGGAACCCAGTGCCCACTTTATTGGGGGATTTTTACTACTCAGTGCACCAGAGGAATGAAAAGCAGAGGGGAAGATTAGTGAGGTGTTGTGCTCCTTTGTTCCATACTTGGCTTCTCAAGCATTCGCCCAAGACAGATGCATTTTTGAATCCTCATCAGCAGAGAAACTGGGCTAGAAGACTCACTGCTCTGACTTCAGCTGATATCAGGTGGTGCACTCAAAGCACAAAGGGCAGGGATATCATTACCAGTTGTGGGCAGTTTCCCAATGTACCCCTGATAGGAGTTAAGGGTTGCATTAATTACAACCCTCTGCTATTCAAAAGACAACTGGGCTATGCATTGGTCCACACTCCTAAGGCACAAGACTTGGCTGAGACTCTTTACTGTGAGAACAAGCCTAATCTGGCTATTGTCAGGCAGGCAGCCTGGGCCTGGGACAATGTTCAGACTAAAGGAGTAACCATTCTGGGGAAGTGCAACAATGTGGCATCAGCACAGTACTATGAGTGGTCCCATGCCAGGGCTCAATTTTCTGGGATGCCCTTCACCATGGAGGATATACCTGGACCATCCTCAGCACCACCTCCCGTCACTGTCAGCTTAGAGGAGTTTGAGAATTTGAAAGAGAGAAATGAGAAGCTGACTCAGGCCCTACAGAAGACCCTATGGGAGAGGAGTGATGGTAGGTTGGATATTGAAAGGTTGGAAAAGTTGAAAGTGGAGCATCTAGCCAGAATTGAGAAGTCTGAGGATTACATCAAGAAGTCTAGGGCTGGAGAACAAATCTTGAAGAATGCCTGCAAGGAAGCCCAGTTCCAGAAATCCAGGACTGATTTGTATCTGAAGGAGAGTCAAGCTAGGTGGGTCAGGATCACCGAAGCTCGTACTCTGGAAGATAAAAGGACTCAGGACAAGATTGAGCAGCTGGAAGCTAGTGCAAAAGAGCAGCAGGAAGCCCTGGCAGCAGCCCAGAGGGAGATTTCAGAGTTAAAGATCAGAGCTGGAGTGAAGAGGTCAAAGGACCAGAGTTAGTACAAGAAGCTAACTGCAGCTATTACTACCAGGAATCTCCTTATCAGGAATCTCACGGAGCGTCCAGCTGATCCTGTGACTGAAGCACTTCTCAAGGAAGTTCAGGAGGATGAGTTTGGTCTTGGTGTCTGACTTTTGCTTGTTGTTGTTTTCATTTCATGTACTTTTATTTTCTTGTGTTGTATTTTGACCCCTCGGGGCATGTTTTGTAAAGAACAAACTATGTATCATTTGCCTTTTGTAATATACGTATCAGTTGGTTCCATCTGAGTTTACTTCAACAGCAACATCAACAGCATCTTCAAGGGCCTGGAAAGGTCAAAACCAAGTGCCAAGCCGGATACCTTGGAAACAAATAAGCATACTGCATTGCATACTAACCCTTTGTTTGTTTTGTAGGTTTTTGTTTTATTGTTACTAACTCTGTTGTGATATTCAGGAACTATTGCTCGACGTCGGGTATTTCCACTCAATCGTCCACACAGATATCCAACCCGTAACAATCTTCCGGGCATACAGATGGACCAGGTACAACAGGACCTTGCAGAGGTCAGGAACCAAATGGCCAATGAAAGATTGGAAATGAGGACTCAGATGACATAGTTTATGGAAGTGATGAACAATATGGCTCAGAGCCAAGAGATATTGAGAGCAATGGTAGAAAGGCAGAATCAAGAGGATCCCCATATAGGGACTGCTGGGACAAGCAACAATGAGAGGGTCCAACCTCATGTCAATCCCCCTGTATTTGGACCCCACCTTCATCCAGAGATCAACATTCCTGCCAATGTACAAGGGACTGCCACTGCAGGCAGAGTGCTGCAAGAAGACCCCCAGGAAGATCAGTTCACAGTATTGGGTGCTGGGGATGAGGCCTATGACAGAAGGCTGGATGAGATAGCTGAGAAATTAAGATCCTTGGAGTCTCAAAACTCTTTGGGTTTTGATGTTATGGACATGGGCTTGGTGGACGGGGTCAGGATTCCCCATAAGTTTAAGCCTCCTTGTTTTGAAAAGTACAACGGGACTTCCTGCCCACGGACCCACTTACAATCCTTTCTGGGGAGGTTGAAGGCATATACCATGGACGAGAAGCTATGGATGTTTTATTTTGAGGATAGCTTAACTGGAGCGTCAAGGGAATGGTACTCCCATCTGACTAGAGCAACCATCAGGTGTTGGAAGGACTTGGCAGAGGCCTTCATCCGACAATACCAGTATAATTTGGATATGGCACCCAACAGGACCCTCCTGATGGGGATGTCACAATCGTCTAGAGAAAGCTTCCGGGAGTACGCCCAAAGGTGGAGGCAGCTGGCTGCTGCTGTCCAGCCACCTATGTCAGAGAGGGAGATGGCAGATATGTTTATGAATACCCTCCAAGGAACGTACATTGATAGGCTGGCTGCTTTCTCTTCTACCAGCTTTGCAGATGTCGTTATAGCTGGAGAGAGAATTGAGAGCCTGTTAAAGATGGGCAAGATTTCTGACAACGGCGCCAGCTCATCCAGCAACACAAGAAAGCCTTTTGTGGGCCCAAGAAGAACTGGTGAGACCAATGCTATCCATACCAGCAGGGGCAGGCCCCAATATGTTCATAGGTCTGTGGCAGCAGTCACCATTCCCGCCCCAGTTCATCCTCAACCAGCTTATCAACCTCCGCAACAAAATTATCAGCAACAAAATCAGTATCCTCCTCAGAGAAATTACAGCAACACCAACAACAACAATCAGCAAAGACCGTTCCAACAGAGACCTTCTCAGGCCAATAGGGTGATCGATCTGATCCCTATGCCATATGCCACATTACTGCCACAACTCCTGAAACTCAACCTGGTTGAGCTAAGGACGTTGCAACTCCAGATCCTGCTAGTTTACCTAGAAATTATGACTCCAACGCCAGATGTGCTTTTCATTCAAATGCACCTGGCCATAGTACAGAAAAGTGTAGAGCTTTTCACATGAAGGTACAAGACTTGGTAGACTCTAAGGCTCTGAATTTTGCACCACCACCAAATGTTAATAAGAACCCTATGCCAAACCACGGAGGTCCCAAAATCAATGCTATTGAAGAAGACAAGCCGTCTTACTTAATAACCAGTGTGGGTCAGATTCGGACACCGTTGGTAGAGATTAAGGCTCAACTCCTCGAATGTCAAATGTTCCCGGGATGTGAGCTAGGGTGTGCTTATTGCAACATTTCAGTGAATGGTTGTGATAACTTGAGAGATGGCATAGATGGTCTCATCCAGAGTGGCCTTCTTCAAATCACAACATCAATTCCTACCAATCCATCAACCTCATCAGCAGCAATTCCCGTGTCTTCTACAAATGCAACAACCGTTGTTCCAAGAAACTCTTCAATTTCATCAACAAACGCTTCATTTGTTACTTCAACGGACCAAATATCAGCAAACATCCCTTCTACAACTTCAGCACCACTTCATTCAGAACCTCCTACAACAACAACACCCATCCTTCCAGTAATGTTTCCTACAACTTCAGCAGCAAATGTCTCAACAGTTACGATTACTATGATCCTGAAAATGATTCTGCTTACAACTCACAAAATGCCACTCCCATCAGAGCACCAGTCACAATATACTATGATCCACAGACTATCACAGTCCCTTCTGCAGCTGCCATCATCCCAGTCACCATCACGGTGCCTGGGCCAGTACCTTATGAAAGCAGTAATGCCATCCCTTGGCATTACGGCTCTGATCTATACTGCGAAGGACAGAAAATCACTCTTGAATCATCAACCCCTGCACCACAAATAGACAATGTGGGGGGAGGCGGAGGCTTCACTCGAAGCGGACGTCTCTTCGCTCCACAAATTCAAAGACCCACTGCCGAAGCAGAAGCTGCTGCCAAGGCAAAAGGTAAGAGCTTGGTGCAAGAAGAGCAAATTGTTAAAGAGGCTTTAAAAACACCTTTTGATCAAGAAGTTGATGAATTCATGAGAATCATCAAGAAAAGTGATTACAAAATAGTGGATCAGCTTCACCAGACGCCTTCCAAGATCTCTATTCTATCATTGCTTATGTGCTCCGAGGCTCATCGGAACGCACTACTAAAAGTCTTGCACGCAGCTTATGTGCCGGAGGAGATCACAGTCAATCAGTTGGAAGCTGTGGTTGGGAATGTTAATGCTAGTAATGGACTAGGGTTTACCAACACTGATTTGACTACGGAAGGCCGTAATCATAACAAGGCTTTGCACATTACCATGGAATGTAAGGGAGCAGTTCTTTCCCATGTGCTGGTAGACACAGGATCATCCCTCAATGTCTTACCTAAAAAAGCCCTTGTGAAGCTAGAGTATGACGGACTGGCATTACGCCCCAGTAACCTGGTAGTGAGAGCCTTTGATGGTTCTAAGAGATCGGTTCTGGGATAGATTGAGTTGCCTATAACGATTGGCCCACAAACTTTCAAAACGACCTTCTACGTGATGGATATACAGCCTGCCTACAGCTGTCTATTGGGTAGGCCATGGATTCACGCCGCTGGCGCCGTGACCTCAACCTTTCACCAGAAGTTAAAATTCGAATGGGAGGGCCAAGTCGTTACTATCTGTGGAGAGGAGGATATTTTTGTTAGCCATCTGGCTACATACAAATACATTGAGATGGATGGGGAGATCCACGAGACAATGAGTCAAGGGTTTGAGGCCTTGAACATAAATGAAACTTCTGTTGTACCTGGAACCTCAATAACATCTTATCAACAAGCCCGGAAGGTTGTTGAAGAAGGAACCGCCCAAGGCTGGGGAAAATTGCTACCTGTGGAGAAGAAAGAGGATAGATTTGGGTTGGGTTACAAACCAACTCAACAAGATCAAGCAGAGGCTGCTAAGGAGCCCAACTTTGTTAGTGGGGGGATGCTCATCCCCGATGCTGTCAACAACTTGGAAGACGAGGTTGAAAGCGACCGCAACCTGGAGAGTTGGATCCGTCCAAAGATCCCGGGGAGCAGTATCTCAAACTGGTCTTCCCAGGAAATTATAAGAGTTACTCATGCAGAGTAATTATTATTTCCTGTATTTTTATAGCATGCATCAAAGTCTTGCATCTTGCCCAAGATGACAAGACTCATTTTGTAATCGGGCCATCTGTAATTTTTGTGCAACAAGATTAATCAATGAAATATCAGACATCTTTTGCAAATGAGTCTTTTTCTTTTCCGCTCACTGTTTTTCCATTTTTCTTTTTGTACAAAAAATAAATGGCAGTGTTTTCAAAATGACAAATTTATTTCATTTTTCTAAACAAGATTAAAATCAAATCACTAAAATGAACAAACTGAACCCTTGCAGAGAGTGCCTTCTAGACAGCACCGACAACAGCGCGGCTATGACTTTGTATGACTTTGACAATCCAATCAATCAAGCTGATGAAGGGGTTGAAGAAGATTACGAGCTTCCTGAAGAGCTAGCCAGACTGTTAAGACAAGAGGAAAAGGTTATTACTCCTCACCAGGAGGAGGTTAAAGCGATCAATCTTGGTACAGATGAAGACGTGAAAGAAGTTAAAATCGGGGCCTGCTTACAAGACTCAGTGAAGAGACAACTGATTGACCTGCTTCAAGAATATGTGGACGTGTTTGCTTGGTCTTATCAAGATATGCCAGGGTTGGATACCGACATTGTTGTGCACAAGCTGCCTTTAAGAGAGGAATGCCCACCGGTTAAACAGAAGCTGCGACGTACTCGCCCGGACATGGCAATGAAAATCAAAGAAGAGGTACAAAAGCAATGGGACGCCGGGTTCCTTGCTGTAACTAGCTATCCGCCTTGGGTCGCTAATATTGTGCTTGTGCCTAAGAAAGACGGAAAAGTAAGAATGTGTGTTAACTATCGGGATCTGAACAGAGCTAGCCCGAAGGATGATTTCCCATTACCTCACATTGACGTATTGGTGGATAATGCGGCTCAGTTCTCGGTATTCTCCTTCATGGATGGATTTTCAGGATACAATCAGATTAAAATGTCACCTGAAGACATGGAGAAGACAACCTTCATCACACCCTGGGGCACGTTCTGCTACAAGGTAATGCCATTTGGGCTCAAGAATGCCGGCGCAACATATCAACGGGCTATGGTAACATTATTCCACGATATGATCCATAAAGAAATCGAGTGTTATGTGGATGATATGATTGCCAAGTCCCTCACTGAAGAAGACCACCTGGTAAACCTGCTGAAGCTGTTTAAGCGTCTGAGGAAGTACCAACTGAAGTTGAACCCCAACAAGTGCACATTCGGGGTGCGATCTGGTAAGCTGCTAGGATTCATTGTGAGCGAGAAAGGGATTGAAGTTGACCCTGATAAAATCAAAGCCATTCAAGAAATGCCTGCACCAAAATCTGAAAAAGAAGTTCGGGGGTTTCTAGGTAGATTGAACTACATTTCACGGTTCATATCTCACCTTACAGCAACCTGCGAACCCCTGTTCAAACTGCTAAGAAAAGAACAAACGGTTAGGTGGAACGAAGACTGCCAGAAGGATTTTGACAAGATCAAGGAATACTTGCAAGAACATCCAATCCTTATGCCTCCAGTTGAAGGAAGACCTCTAATCATGTACTTGACAGTATTAGAAGAGTCAATGGGGTGTGTGATGGGCCAGCATGACGAGTCTGGTCGAAAAGAGTATGCAATATACTACCTGAGCAAAAAGTTTACCGACTGTGAACAACGTTATTCATTGCTCGAGAAAACTTGATGTGCTTTAGCGTGGGCTGCTCGCCGACTAAGGCAGTATATGTTGACCCACACTACCTTGTTGATCTCAAAGATGGACCCAGTTAAGTACATATTTGAGAAGCCAGCACTTACCGGACGGGTTGCAAGATGGCAAATGATCCTTACAGAGTATGACATTCAGTACACTTCTCAGAAGGCCATCAAGGGCAGTGTATTGTCTGAATATCTTGCTGAGCAACCTATTGATGATTACCAGCCTATGAGATTTGACTTCCCTGATGAAGACATCATGTTCATAAAGGCAAAAGATCATGAAGAGCCTGTTCACACTGAAGGGCCTGACCCGGAAGAAGAATGGACTATGATGTTTGATGGGGCTGTTAACATGAATGGTCGTGGTGTTGGTGCAGTACTCATTACACCTAAAGGAGTTCACATGCCTTTCTCGGCAAAACTCACCTTTAACTGCACTAACAACGAAGCTGAATACGAAGCTTGCATTATGGGTCTTGAGGAAGCCATTGACCTCAGGATCAAGACATTGACCGTGTTCGGAGATTCAGCTTTGGTAATCAATCAAACCAATGGCAAATGGTACACCCACCAGGATCATCTGATACCTTACAGGGATTATACAAGGAGGTTATTGACTTCCTTTACAAAAGTCAAGCTTGAGTATATCCCTCGGGACGAAAATCAGTTTGCAGATGCTCTGGCTAACATATCATCAATGATCAAAGTTCAAGCTGCCAACTTCGTACCTCAAATTTCAGTATCCATACCTAACAGACCAGCATACGTATTCGCGGCAGACATTGTCAAAGATGATAAGCCTTGGTTCCATGACATTAAGTGCTTATTGGAGGATCAAACATACCCACCTGGGGCATCTTCCAATGATAAGAAGACTCTGAGAAGGCTTGCTGGTAGTTTCTTTCTGAACACTGATGGCTCCCTGTACAAGCGAAATTTTGATATGGTACTCCTCAGATGCGTTGATAAGATAGAAGCAGACTTGTTAATGCATGAAGTGCACGAAGGATCCTTTGGTACCCATGCGGGAGGGCATGCCATGGCTAAGAAGTTGCTGAGATCAGGCTATTATTGGATCACAATGGATGCTGATTGTTGTGCCTACGCCAGAAAATGCCATAAATGCCAGATTTATGCAGATAAGGTGCATGTGCCTCCCAATCCTTTGAATGTGATGTCTTCACCCTGGCCCTTCGCTATGTGGGGCATTGATATGATTGGCAAGATTGAACCGACTGCTTCAAATGGCCACAGATTCATCCTGGTTGCCATTGACTATTTCACCAAGTGGGTCGAAGCAGCTTCCTATGCCAATGTTACGAGACAAGTGGTAGCCAGATTTCTGAAGAGAGATATCATCTGTCGATACGGAGTTCCCGAGCGAATCATTACTGATAATGGTTCCAACTTGAACAACAAAATAATGGCAGAGCTGTGCCGGGACTTCAAGATTCAACATCACAATTCTTCTCCTTACAGGCCAAAGATGAACGGCGCTGTTGAGGCAGCAAATAAGAATATCAAGAAGATTGTGCAGAAGATGGTAGTCACCTATAAAGACTGGCATGAAATGCTACCATTTGCCTTGCATAGGTACCGCACGTCAATCAGAACATCCACTGGGGCAACACCGTATCAGCTTGTGTATGGTATGGAAGCAGTCCTACCTGTCGAAGTTGAATTACCCTCCCTACGGGTATTGATGGATGTTAAGCAGAACGAAGCAGAATGGGTCAGGTCCCGATACGAACAACTGTGTCTGATTGAAGAGAAAAGATTGGCTGCAATCTGTCATGGGCAGTTATATCAGAAGAGAATGAAGAAAGCCTTAGATCAGAAAGTCAGGTACCGAGAGTACCAAGTAGGAGATCTTGTGCTGAAAAGAATCCTCCCTCCTCATACAGACCACAGGGGCAAGTGGACTCCGAATTATGAAGGACCATTTGTGGTAAAGAAAGTTTTCTCTGGTGGAGCACTGATGCTCAGCACCATGGATGGTGAAGATTTCCCGTCCCCTGTGAATTCAGATGCAGTTAAAAAATACTTCGCATAAAAATGACCCGCTGGACGTAAAATAGAATGTAAGTCCAGGCAAAAATAGGGCATCCCGGCGAGTCAAAAACAGAATAAAAGACTCGGGCAAAAATAAGGGAAAATAAACAAAAAAATGTACACCCGCTGAGTTGAAGAGCCGCATTGGACAACTCAGGCAAAAATGGGTATCCTGATGGATTGAAAACCCGAAAGGGCGATCCATGCAAAATAAGGGAATAAGCGAACAACTGCACTCTGAATTCGTCTGTATCATTTACAACTTGGTAAGTTTCGAAAGGATCAAGCTTCAATCAGAATCAGCCTTCTTCAGAAAGCAAGACGAGAAGAACGTCAAAGGTCATACGAGTCATAGTGAAAGAGGAAGCCCCTTAAAGCGTCGACAACATTGCCAGCATTTTGTTTCTCAATTTGTAACAATCTCCTCATTTTTAGGAGATCTGTTTCTTTGACTGTATCTTGCCAATTCAGGGCACATGAATTAATAAAATCAGATTTTCAGTCATGTTTCGTTTTGAACATTTTTTATTTGCAAAAATGTCTGATGTCTTAAGAAAAAAAACTAATTGCATAAATACAGATGCCCATCTTCAAAAGATATAATAAAATCACATGCTTGCAGGAAATATACTTACTCTCAGAAGTGTCTAAAACTCCTATGACGGAATCCAGTAAAGGATACCTTGGGATTACTTGTGCGTTTCCCTATCTTTGCAGGATTGCAGGTATCCAGAATGCAACTTGGGGCACGAAAGCTTCACTCCAGCAAGCTGACAAATCAACACTCAGCCTTAGCACCCAAAGTGCTTGGTCCCCAGCTGATTTGCCACTTATTACTTCTCCCCATCAAAGTTGCCAGGCATCACTTTTCCAACAGAACAGTACAGAAGGCGCCCATATCCCCGGCTGAGTCAAAAACCCTCCTCAACAGAATCTCTAGGAAGATCTTTCAATGATCTCTTTTTCTCCCCAGCCGAGCTGCCATTTCATCCTTAGCCAAAATACAAAGTCAGGGAACCATCTCCCCACAAAGCTTCAGCCTCTATCCAGAAGAGCAACGCATGAAAGAATCACAACAGAGTGACGAAAGCTTCTACAAACCCCAGCTGGGTCCCCTTATTACCGAAATAGGTCTATCATTGACCCATATACCCAAGCAGATATCATCTCATCAGATCTACCAATAATCTCACCCCCAGCTGGGATGTCCATTTCAAGCAGATTGGCCGGAGATCTTTGTAGCAACGGGATCCGAATCCCGGTTTGATACCTTTGCATAATCATAGCATTCGCATCATATTCACCCATAAAGCGTAGCATTCCGTCTAGTACGGAGCATTACGGCAAAAATCAAACATATAGCATAATCATAAGCTAGGTTTTGAATCAAACACTTGTAAATAACGATCCATCAATATACAGAAAACTCCCTCCCAAAAATCCCTAGTGGAGATTCCTCAGCAAACACAGTTGCCTTACATTCACAAACACCAGTATATACTCCATTAGACACCCATCTGTGTCGTCATTTCCCAGTAAAGTCGCTCGAACACTCTGTGCAAACAATAACACTCGTATTACAGATACTTTTTGACGCCCGTCTGTGTCATAACCCCAAGCAGAAAGCCAAAGACGTCCTCTTTGCACTCACACATACTTATATATAACTTTCCTCGACATCCGTCCGTGTCATTTTCCCCAGTACAGTAACATAAACACTTTATACATCAGATACTTGTTTATAATATACCTCTTGACACTCGTCTGTGTCACTCTCCCCAACAGTCAAATACTCACCGCTCACACTTATACAGGTACTCGTCCATATCTTGTATATAGCACTTATATCCCCGCAGATTCGACATTGGTCCTTGTTCTTTGTTAACCCGTTGGTACTCATCCGTACCATCACCTCAAAACATGCGTCCAGCGTTTGTTTCTACCTGATACTCGTCCGTATCATAGTCTTAAGGATGCTCTCTTGCATCTTTAATCCATACACTGTGTCAAACACTTTTGCCTCCTTGAATATAGATACTCGTCCGTGTCTACTATTCCCCAGAAGAGTCCCTTCAGATTCAACACTCGTCCGTGTTCTCTGTTAACCAGTTGATACTCGTCCATATCATCATCTCTGAACACGTGTCAGTATTTGTTTCTACCCGATACTCGTCTGTATCGTAGTCTTAGGGATGCTCGTCCGCATCTTTAATCTATACACAAACATCAAAACACTTATACTTTTATTTTCCTGGATATAAACACTCGTCCGTGTTTACTATTCCCCAGTAGATCGCCAACAAAGCAAATTTACTTTTTATCTGACATTCGTCCTATGTCATGATAAACCTTGAGAGCAGCCGTCCCCTGCTAGGTGGTCGTCCTCCACCTCTTGATGGTCGTCCTACATCATGCTCATCCGATGGCCGTCCCCCATCGTTGATTTTTCTATCCGACATTCGTCCTATGTCGTGATATTTAGCAGCCGTCCCCTGCTAGGTGGTCGTTCTCCACCTCTTGATGATCGTCCTGCATCATTTTATCCAATGGCCGTCCCCATTGTTGATTTTGGTTATCTGACATTCATCCTATGTCTTGATAAACCTTGAGAGCAGCCGTCCCCTGCTAGGTGGTCGTCCTCCACCTCTTGATTGTCGTCCTCCGTCATGCTCATCCGATGGTCGTCCCCATCGTTGACCTTTTATCCGGCATTCGTCCTATGTCGCGATATTTTCGGCAGCCGTACCCTGCCAGGTGGTCGTCCTCCACCTTAGATGACCGTCCCTCATCTTATACCCAACAGAGCAGCCGTCCCCTGCTAGGTGATCGTCCTTCACCTTTGATGACCGTACCTCATCATCTGTTATTTCATTTATTCTTTAACCCGATGGCCGTCCCCGTCGTGGTCCCTTTTCCTTTCAGTTTATCCCGATGGCCGTCCCCATAGTTGGTTACTTTACTTTATCTTGATGGTCGTCCCCATCATAATTCTTTTTACCCCAGCATGTCGGCCGTCCCCGTCATCACTTTGTTTCCCGCACTTTCCAGCATGTCGGTCGTCCCCGTCATTGCTCTTTACCCGACGGTCGTCCTCCGTCGCCTACACTTTACAATATACTTTATTTTCCTTTACAATCTATATCCCTTTTCTTCTTCATTTTGTGAGTGCAAATTTTGGACTGTCTTTGGTATTCAACCACAAGTTATCTTGTTTGCCTGTTAAGCCGTCGCTTACATCCTGCACAGCTAACTCATGTTTGAATAGGGGCAGCTGTAAACACCCCAAATTTTCCCTCACTCATTCACACCATGGCTTGTGATCATTCCATATGCATAAACTCAATCATACCATCTCATATCACATTTTTGATTCACTGCATAGGTTCTAAGTCATTTGCATCTAGGGTTTGTGATCTGAGCAATCCAGGAGCTTCTTGAGCCACTCCAAGGGTCATCAATCACTTCAAAGGGGTCCACATGTGTTCAAGTAATATATTCTATCCTCTCAAAGTCAAGGATGCCAAAGAATCACAAGAATTGGGATTGGTATGGAAGCAGAGCCAGGTTTGACTGCATAGATGACCTGAAATTAGGGTTTTGGTTTTAGAGGCCATAACTCCAAATTTTTTGGTCATTCTTGTTTCTATTGGTCTCTATATGGTATAGAGAGTATGCATATCAATTTTCATGAAGAAATTCCATGGGGAAGTCATCTGAACAAGAGTTGACTTTTCAGGCAAGTCAGTGCAAAATCAGGGCATCTGAGGTCCCCAATGACCCAACCAAAGGGCATTCTTCATCATTTTGATTGTATATGATCTTTATTTGATCATGGAAGAAGTTGGAAGTTTACAAAATTCAAGAATCTCAAGTTTTTGCAAAGTTGACTTTTTGGGCAAGTTTGACTTTTCATGAAAATGTCATTTTATGCAACTTTTTCAACCCTTACTTTTTGATTCAAGAAAGCTTCAAATGGAAAAACTTTGGTCATGAAAGTTGTAGAATGGATCATTCCCTTTTCAAAAAGTACAAGAACATGACCTAATTCATTTTGGATCAAAAGTTATGGCTTGTCAAAGTTGGCAAAAATCACTAAATTTCAAGTCATGCACCAAAGAGGCAAAGTTGCAAATTCACTTCTCAAGGCCAAATAAGTCAGCAAATGGGCTTCTAATTCACTCAACATGATCACACAACATTCAAAAATCAGAATGGGACAAAGAATTACATGTTTTATGGCCCATGGATCAAGTTCCTTCATGAAAACCAAAGGCAAAGTCAAGTTGCAAAAACTCATGATCACATCTCATCCACTTGCTAGCTACTTTGCTGATCAACCCTAGCCTTTCCCCTCACCATGCTGCGCAGCACACTCTCCATGTACTAGCCTAGAACATGACCCATGCTTCTCTTACACAAAAGTGGACAATTTGCAAAAGTAACCATACCTATCACAAAAGGACATGTCACATCTTCTGACCAATGGGCATTGTTTATACAAATCAATTGCAAGCCAAACCACACAAGAAGCCAGCCTGAAACCAGCCATAGTAACACATTCTCATTTTCACTCTCAAAAGCAAAATCTTTCGAAACTCAGCATACAAGCCACAAACACTTAAACAAACCTCATAGATCAACTCAACTCATCATCCTGGTCACAAAGCACCCCTCATCCTTGTCTTAAACTGCCTGAATCATAAACACGATCCTCACCTGACCTTGAACAGAACCTGTTCAAACTCTCAAACCAGCCAACACAAACCTTCTCTAAGCATCAAGAGTTCATCAGGAGCATAAAAGGAGTTGATTGCACAAAGAGAAGAGGCCAGAAAGTTGCAAACTGAAAGCTTCAAAACTCAGGTAGCTTCATGAACATTTTTTCCAGAAATGGATTTTTAAGTTCCTAAGTTGTTCTTCATGATTCACTGATTACTCTGATGTCTTTGGTTTTAAAAATGGTGAAGAAATGAGGGTTTAATCGTGTTTTGAAACTTTCTGACCTAGAAATGTTTTCTTTCGATTCGTGTGATTGATGAAATATAAATGAATTTTGGGTTAGGGTTTTGATTCAGTGAGGTTTGGGAAGGATTTATGTTCTTTTAGATTCCATTTTAGTTACGTTTTGAAGGTTTTAGGGATTTTCAGGTGGGGTTCCCACCGGAGAAGACGACCGGAGGTCTTCTCCGGCCACCTGAAAATGATTAGGGTTTAATCCTGTTATTAAGTGTAGTTTGAATTTCAAGCGTTGGATCCATTGACTTAGTTGACCTGGTGCGCGTTTGTATGGCCCAGATGCATCCATTTTGCCCTAATCTCACTTAACCTAATTAATCCCAATTAATTAATTTGTAAAACCTGATTTAGCCAGAAATGATCCTGACCTTTGCTTTGCGCGTGCAATCAACCTCTGACCCCCCAGCTTTGAATCTGATACGTTGGATTGGCATACTTTTCAATTAATTCAATTTTATTTCATTTTATTTCATTTATTTTCTCCAATTTATTAAAAATAGCAAAACAACCTTAAAAATTCTGAAATTTTTTATACAAGCTTTTATTAAATTTCAGAACACAAAAATATTTTTATTTTTATTTTTTGCATTTTAAAAATATTTTTAAATATTTAAAAGTTTCTTTTTAATTAATTAATGAGAATTAATTAATTAAAAATACTTTTAGGTATTTAAAAATCACCAAAAAATTCATGAAACATTTAAAGTCATTTAGAAACATTGTCCAACCCTCAAACCAAATTTCTTTTTTGATCTTGATGCATTTTGATAATTTTCCATGGAATTAATTCATTTTCAAAGCATAATTTTGATCCAAATTTCCAAAAATCATTTCTGCCTAACCATTGAGAGTTGGACCTTGATTCTTTTTGCATTGCATTGTGTTTAGCATGTAGTTTGTGAGATTAAATGGTCATGATTTGATCTTGAATTTTCCTTTTGTTTGGCATTTTTCTTGTTAAGGAACCCTAAAACCCTAGAAAACTTAGGAAAATCATAACTTGAATTAGGTTAAGAGTTGGAACTTCTCCTTTGGGCAGTGAGCTAGTATAGGATTAGGGATCCTTTGAATGCATTTTCAATTTTTTATATTGATGTTTGCTTCTGATTTTGGTTTGTGTTTGATGCTTTGATCATAAACCCTAATTTGGGCTTCCATATGCATCCATCTTGCATTTGCATTCATACCTTGGCTTGCCATGACATTTTATGCATCCATGTGATTCATTTAACATCATAAGACATATTTAAAGCATGTTTGATCATTACATCTTGCATTTCCCATGTTGTATGCCATTTGCATTTCATTACTTTTCATGTATGTTCATGGTCCTTAACTTGTTTCATTTGCATCCATAAGCTTGTATGATCATCCCCATGTGTTGTTCCATGTTTGTAGCATATCATAGCATCATTAGCATCATGTATGTGCTTCTGGTTTTGATTTACATCATGTCATTTCATCTCATTTTGCATTGTATTGCATTCCTTTCACTAACCTTTCAGGTGGTAAGTAACTTTGAGAAGTGAATTTGCCTTCACTTCTCATACTTTCTTCTCATCTCTCTCTTGCATCCTTGCTGCATTCTTTGTATGTGTTTGGATTGAGCTTGCTCATTCTTGTTCATCTCACTTTCTTTCTTCAAGTGACTTGCCTTCTTAAGTGAAGCAAGTTACTTTACTTCTCCTGATCCTTTCATCTGCTTCCTGGTGGCTCCTCTGAAGTTTTCTTTTGCAAACCTCACAAACCTTAGGAACAACCAAACATGACAATGATTAGGGTTTTGATTAGTCCCCCACTTAGTTTTACCTTTGTGTGTCTTTGAGTCTTCTCTTCTTATCTCATAATCAGGGACTAAACCCTAAAGGCTTTAAGGCTTTGTGATTAAGCTTATGCCTGCATCCTTCTATTAGGATGGAGTGTATAACTTTAATCCTAAGTGTTAAACCCTTAATGTGTTTAAATCCTCTAACCAATTCACTTAATAATCATCAAGACATCACACTTGTAACTTGGGCCTTGCATTAGGGTTCTAATTCTTCCTTAATTGGTTAAGAAAGACTAACCCTAGTGTTAATGGACAAGTCCCCCTCAAGTTGTCTTACAAACCCTAAAAATCACTTCATCATCTTATCATTATCTAAAATCCACTTAATAAAGGCTTGTTTTGTCATGAGTTTAATCCCTAATCATGGATTAAGTTGAGGAGCTTTCCTCAGCTTAAACATTCTCATCTATTATCCTTCTATTAGGATGGTGTAATGAGTCTGTTTAATCCCTGATTACGGCTTAACCTCATTACTCAACACTAAACAAAAACCACAAAAACATCTAAATAATCACAAGTAGGTTAATGATCTTAATCCTACATCAAAGGTGATTAAGTGTGAGAATCTGACTTCACACTTAAGGTACTCTCATTACCCCTAATCAGAGGGAAGATGTGATGAGTTTACTAACCCATTGGTTTAGGCTTAAGCTCATTAACTTATGACAAACTTTTAAAAGCAGTAAAAGATTGAAAACATAAAAAACAAATAATAATCGTCTCCTTCGGGATTCTTTTCTCATCTTATTCACTCACAAACGAGATCTTGCTTCTTCCGTCTAATGCAAGACAGTTTGCACCTGAGCCAGACAGGTCATACACTTGAGCATAGACAAGTAAGCAGTTCACAAGTCAATTCACCTTTCAGTCTCTTTGGGTCGAACTACGGTGTTCTGACTTCCTCATTGCACGAGAGGATACGTAGGCATAACTTAACAGTTATCGAACAAAAGTCTTTGTATATTCCCCCTCTTTCCAGCATCATTCTTTTAGCCTCATGATCTTGAGCAATTCATTCTCATTCCTACACTGACACATCATTTACACACTTTCACTTCCTTTACACTGACACCTGTACATTTTGTTTTCCAGCTATTTTATACACAGATTGCACTGACACTACCCCTTTAAAACACAAATCTTTTAAGCGTGGATCCCGTCGAGTACGGCGGACAATCTGGGTGCTAATACCTTCCCAGGTTGTAACCAACCCCCTTTCTCAGTCTCTCTGGTTCGCGACCGTCTTATCCATCTCTTTCAAGGCCTATGCAGCATTGCCTTTCCTCCGGGATAAAAATGCCTAGCTGGCGACTCTTTTCTTCTCCAGTGAGTTCACTGCCGTGTGTTCTCATTGTCCCTTTCGCCGACCATTCGCGTCTGTACCTTTATTTGGGCCAGTCCCATCTATCAGGAGCGACAAGATCCACGAGACTCTGTGTCAAGCTTTTGAAGCAGTCAACGTTAGAATTCTAACTCCTGTAGAGAGAAGCGGTGAGAAAGAAGGTACCTCCATCCATTCCTACAAGCAAGCAAAGGAGGTAGTTCAATCAGGAAGTGCCCAAGGCTGGGGCAAATTGCTAGAGCTAGAAAAGAAAGACGACAAGTTTGGTTTGGGATATCAGCCTGGTGGATCTACTCCAAGTGGTAAAGTTATCACCTTTACAAGTGTTGGGATGCTCGACCGCAACCAGATCTGTGCAACCACTGAGGAAGGACACCGTGATGGTGACTGGGACAACTGGATACATCCGTGTGCGCCCAGGGAGGAGCTAAGGAACTGGTCTGCTGAAGACATTGTTCAAGTTACCTGGAACTCAGAGTAATTTATTTGTTTCCTTTTATTATCATACTGCATTGTCAAATCCAGCATTTTGCCCAAGATGCTAGGTCCATTATATTGGGCCACCATGTTTGTTATGCACTTATTTTTACCATGAAATAAAAGGACATTTTTAGACAAATTCTATTCTCTTTCTTTGTTTTAAATTTTTCACAAAAAAAAATATAAAAATGGCAATATGTTTTTCCTTTTGCTTTGTGTTTGCGTCTCTTTTTCAAAATAAGCAGATTCTGAAATAAGCACATCATCTGTGCAGTGTTGATCATCCGGATTCCATTGATAACATTCCTTCTATGACCACACATGACTTTGACAATCCTGTCTACCAAGCTGATGAAGGGGTTGAGGAAGACTGTGAACTCCCTGATGAATTGGTCAGATTGTTGAAACAAGAGGAACGGGTTATTCAGCCTCATCAGGAGGAGATTGAGATCATCAACATTGGCAGTGAAGATGTGAAGAAAGAAATCAAGATTGGGGCCAGTCTGCAGGCCGAAGTCAAGAAAGAGCTGATCAGTATGCTGCGAGAGTATGTGGATATCTTTGCTTGGTCATATCAAGATATGCCAGGGTTGGATACCGACATCGTTGTGCACAAGCTACCGTTGAGAGAAGACTGTCCTCCTGTGAAGCAGAAATTGAGAAGAACTCGTCCTGACATGGCGATGAAGATCAAAGAGGAGGTTCAGAAGCAATGGGATGTCGGTTTCCTTGCTGTAACTAGTTACCCACCTTGGGTAGCTAATATTGTACCTGTACCAAAGAAGGACGGCAAGGTCCTGATGTGTGTTGACTACCGGGATTTGAACAGAGCAAGCCCAAAATATGACTTTCCGTTGCCTCACATTGACGTGTTGGTAGACAATATTGCTCAATTCTCAGTATTTTCCTTCATGGATGGCTTCTCCGGATATAACCAGATTAAGATGGCACTGGAAGACATGGAGAAAACAACGTTCATTACCCCGTGGGGTACATTCTGCTATAAGGTCATGCCCTTTGGTTTGAAGAACGCCGGGGAAACTTACCAGCGGGCGATGGTCACATTGTTCCACGACATGATACACAAGGAGATAGAGTGTTATGTGGACGATATGATTGCTAAGTCCCGAAATGAAGAAGAGCATCTGGTTAACCTCAAGAAGCTGTTTGATAGACTGATCAAGTACAAGCTGAGGTTGAATCCAAACAAGTGCACTTTCGGAGTGCGTTCTGGGAAACTGTTGGGTTTCATTGTTAGTCAGAAAGGGATTGAGGTAGATCCTGCAAAAGTAAAAGCAATTCAAGATATGCCTGCACCGAGAACAGAAAAAGAAGTGAGCGGGTTTTTAGGGAGGTTGAACTACATTTCTCGGTTCATATCTCATCTAACTGCCACGTGCGAACCAATATTCAAATTGCTAAGAAAAGAGCAAACGGTCAGGTGGAACGAAGACTGCCAAAGAGCTTTCGACAAAATAAAAGAATATTTGTAGGAGCCTCCAATTCTAATGCCTCCAGTTGAAGGAAGACCTTTAATCATGCACTTGACTGTGCTAGAAGGGTCAATGGGGTGTGTTCTAGGCCAACATGACGAGTCTGGTCGAAAAGAGTATGCTATTTATTACCTTAGCAAAAAGTTTACCGACTGTGAATCCCGTTACTCACTGCTCGAGAAAACTTGCTGCGCTTTGGTATGGGCTACTCGCCGACTGAGGCAGTACATGTTGACTCATACCACACTGCTCATTTCCAAAATGGATCCTGTCAAGTACATCTTTGAGAAACCAGCGTTAACCAGAAGGGTTGCTAGGTGGCAGATGATTTTGACTGAATATGACATCCAGTATACTTCTCAGAAAGCCATCAAGGGAAGTGTATTGTCGGATTACCTTGCACAGCAACCTCTTGAAGATGATTATCAACCAATGAAGTTTGATTTCCCTGATGAGGACATCATGTACCTCAAAGCAAACGATTGTGAGGAACCACTTCCGGAGGAGGGGCCAGACCCTGAATCCAAATGGAAGTTGATGTTTGATGGGGCAGTCAATATCAATGGACGTGGAGTTGGTGCTATTCTTATTACTCCCGAAGGTGTTCACTTTCCCTTCGCTGCCAGAATTACTTTTGGCTGCACCAATAATGAAGCGGAATACGAGGCATGCATAATGGGAATAGAGGAGGCTATTAATCTTCGGATTAAGACCCTCGATATATTCGGAGATTCAGCCCTCGTCATTAACTAAGTTACCGGCAAGTGGTATACGCATCAAGAGCATCTAATTCCATACAGGGATTATGCTAGAAAACTGTTGACGTTCTTCACGACAGTTAAGCTTCAGTACATACCACGTGATGAAAATCAGTTTGCCGACGCATTGGCCACTCTTTCTTCGTCCATCAAAGTCTTGTGTTGGAATTATGTGCCCAGAATTGACATATCCAGGCTTGACGCTCCAGCTCATGCCTTCTCTGTAGACGCCGTGTCTGACGAGAAACCTTGGTATTTTGATATCAAGTTATTCCTGGAAAAGCAAGAATACCCAGCTGGGGCATCTTCCAATGACAAGAAGACCTTGAGGTGACTTGCTGCCAGCTTCTTTTTTAATACTGACGGGGTTTTGTACAAGAGAAACTTTGGCATGGTCTTGCTCAGATGCGTGGATAGACACGAAGCAAGCCTGTTAATGCAGGAAGTCCACAGAGGATCTTTCGGTACCCATGCAGGAGGGCATGTTATGGCTAAGAAATTGCTGAGATCGGGGTATTACTGGATGACAATGGATGCCGACTGTTATTCATTCGCTCGTAAGTGCCACAAGTGCCAAATATATGCAGACAAAGTGCATGTTCCTCAAAGCCCGCTCAACATCATGTCATCTCCTTGGCCCTTTTCTATGTGGGGCATTGACATGATCAGGAAGATATAGCATACTACTTCAAATGGTCATCGCTTCATCCTGGTTGCGATTGATTACTTCACCAAATGGGTTGAAGCAGCATCTTATGCCAATGTCACTCGTCAAGTAGTTGCTAGATTTCTGAAGAGGGATATCATTTGCAGATACGGAGTGCCCGAAAGGATCATTACTGATAATGGTTCTAATTTCAACAACAAGATGATGGCAGAGTTGTGTCGGGACTTTAAGATACAGCATCACAATTCTTCTCCTTACCGACCAAAGATGAATGGTGCGGTAGAGGCAGCAAACAAGAATATCAAGAAGATTGTGCAAAAAATGGTTGTCACTTACAAAGATTGGCATGAGATGTTACCATTTACGTTGCATGGGTACCGAACGTCAGTCAGGACGTCAACTGGGGCAACTCCCTTCTCTTTGGTATATGGTATGGAAGCAGTTCTGCCTGTTGAAGTAGAGATTCCTTAATTGCGTGTGATGATGGATGTGAAGCTTGATGAGGCTGAATGGGTGCGTGCTCGTTACAATCAGCTATGTCTAATTGAGGAAAAGAGATTAGCGGCTATATGTCATGGTCAGCTTTATCAGAGGAGAATGAAGCAAGCATTCGACCAACGAGTACGTACTCGGGAGTATCTAGTGGGAGAGCTTGTGCTGAAAAGGATCATTCCTCCAGGTTCAGATCACAGGGGCAAGTGGACCCCAAACTACGAAGGACCATTCATAGTGAAGAAGGTCTTCTCAGGAGGAGCACTGATGCTCACTACTATGGATGGAGATGACTTCCAGTCCCCTGTTAACTCGGACGCAGTTGAAAAATACTTCGCATAAAAAGACCCGCTGGACACAAAAACAGAATTAAAGTCCAGGCAAAAAAAAGGGCATCTCGGCGAGCTAAAAACAGAATAAAAAGCTCGGGAAAAAGTTAGGGAAATAAATAAAAAAAATGTACACCCGCTGAGTTGAAAAGCCACATTGGACAGCTCAGGCAAAAAAGGGTATCCCGGTGGATTGAAAACCCGAAAGGGCGATCCACGCAAAACAAGGGAATAAGCGAACAATTGCGATCCGAGTAATCTGCCACATCATCGTTTCGTACAGCCTGACAATATCAAAAGGATAGGAATCAGTCCCCTCATCCTCTCAGAAAGCAAAGGCAAGAATGGAGAGTTTTGAAGACATGCTGGTCATAGCAGAAATGGAACTCATTGGGATGTCGTGCCCATTGCCATTAGGATAGTTTCTTTTCTCAATTTATGGTGGCTACCTCTTTCCAGGTGGTTGCTTCCTGATGTAAAATCTTTGCCTATTCAGAGGCCTTTCAATAAAACGAATATTCAATCAAAAAGTTGTGTTGTGTTTATTTTTGTTTGCAAAATGTCCTGAATTTTTGGCAAAAATGGCATTGCATTTAAAACATGGTGATTAATTTGAAAGAAATTGACATTGCAAGGAAACACTGTAAACCCTCTTTGAGTGTCGGGTGATGATGGATGAACAGTTCATACCATGCAAATCCCCAGGGCATTCTTGTGTTTTCTGTTGTTGCAGGTTGCAGGATGACGTCACATTCTCCCAAGCAAAATTACTCCCCGCAGGTGGCTAAAGCAGTCTATTCTTCCCCAGTGGAGTATGCCCAACAGGAAGCTAAATGCTTGATGTCCCCATAGGGTTTGGAATTAGCAAAATGCTCTCCCCAGCCAGAGTATTGTTGAAGCATCTTTCCCAGCTTAGTCTGAAGATGATCTTTCCCCACAGAGTTCATATTTGATTTTCACTCCCGTCAGTGAGATATTCCCCAGCGATGTTGCCATTCTTTTGGCCAATATGGTAATACAGACACGTATTCGTCTCCCCAATCAGAGTTAAGTGTCAAAGCTTCTTGACCTGGTCCTCCCCTGCAGAGTTGTAACTTTTGTTTCCAATCAGGGCACGTTGGTTGCTCGTCTGCAATTCTCCAGCACTCGTCTGTGTTCGCATTTTATTGCTCGTCTGCAATTCTCCAACACTCGTCCGTGTTCATACTTTATTGATGCTCGTCTGCATTTCTCAACACTCATCTGTGGTATCACTCCGGTTTGCTCGTTTGCCTTCCCCAGCATTGGTCCATGATTACCTTGTTGTTGCTCGTTTGCAATTTCCAACACTCGTATGTGTTAGATCCTCGATATTGCTCGTCTGCAATTTCCAGCACTCGTCTGTGTTTGATATTTGATACCTTATTGCCGCTCGTCTGCGTTTTTCAACACTCGTCTGTGTTATCCCTAAGCAGAGTTTTCCTCAGCAGTGACCTATTATTACTTTACTGTTGTTCATCTGCGCTTCTCATGCACTCGTCTGTGTTCGCATTTTATTGCTCGTGTGCAATTCTTCAGTACTCGTCCGTGTTCATACTTTATTGATGCTCGTCTGCATTTCTCAACACTCGTCTGTGTTATCACTTTGGTATTGCTCGTTTGCTTTCCCCAGCAGTGGTTCGTGATGTCTGATAGTTTGCTCGTCTGCAACTTTCCAACACTCGTCTGTGTTTGGTATATGATATTTACTGCTGCTCGTCTGCAAGTTCCAACACTCGTCTGTGTTTGATATTTGATGGTTGTTGTTGCTCGTCTACAACTTCCCAACACTCGTCTGTGTTGGATGGTTGATAATCTTTGTTGTTTGCTCGTCTGCATTCCCCAGCACTCGTGTGTGTTTGTTATCTGTTTGAAGCTCGTCTACTTTGTGTGGATACTCGTCTGTATCATCCTTAACACTCGTCTGTGTTAGCTTATATCTGTGTGTGGATTTGCTGATTATCCTGGTACTTGTCCGTATTGCTTCTCCAAATGCTCGTCTGTGTTTGATTTTCTGGTATTCGTCTGTACCAGTGGCTGATACTCGTCTGTATCATTGCTGGAAGCACTCGTCTGTGTTTCTTAGATCATTGTCTAATACTCGTCTGTATCATTGACTGTATGGCACTCGTCTGTGTTCTCTTGATGATCATCCAATACTCGTCTGTATTGAAGAGGCTTAAAATCCTGACTGTGGGAATAAATGTCAAAATGGTTACCGGTCCTGGCGTAACAGGTTTATCCGAAGGAGATTCGTCTGTCTCAAGAAATTATTAATGTTGCACCTGGCGTAACATGTTTTCTCGAAGAAGACTCGTCTGTCTTGTACCATATATCCACGGATAATATATGAAGAAGGTTCGTCTACCTTGATTATGCATGTCTATCCCACAGACTTTATTGCATCCCAGTCCTGGAGTACAGGTATACCCGAAGGCGATTCGTCTGTCTCAAGTTATATGTTCTTGCAGTGTTTGAGGACTCGTATGTCCAGTTCCTGGCGTAACAGGATTGTTCGAGGAAGACTCGTTTGTCAAAGTATTCTTATTCCAGATAACAGTTTCACTTTGGAAGAAGCTCGTCTGCTTTTCCTCCCCTTCAGTCACCAAATCTTCATTTGGTTGGGTTTAGTTCCCAGTGTTGCATTCTTCGTCAGAGTGCAAATTTCAGGTCTTCTTGGTATTCAACCACAATTTATATTGAACGGTCGATAGCCCGTACTACCGTCCTTTTCAGATTAACAGTTGTTTGAATAGGGGCAGCTGTAACACCCCAAATTTTCCCTCTTCATTTTAAGCATCATATCACATCATATTCATCATGAACATATCATTTTCTTAGCATCCTAGCATGGAAAGATGAGGCATAGCATTCTTCATGTCCTAACATTAGGCATATGATCATCTGTGGAGGTTCTTGAAGAATTTCAAGGTATGACAAGGGTCCCAATGGTTTTTTACAAGTCCTATGAGGGGTCTATATTGCATTTACAAGCTCAAGTCCATTCACAAAAGCTCATAAGGTTGGAAGATTACCAGGGATTCCAGGATAGGGCAAAGCTCCTAAGCATTGGTCCTAAACTAGGGTTTGAGATTCAAGCATCAAAACTTCACAACTTTGGCCATTTCATTTGGGAAAAGTCTTTTATATGTCAAGAGGATCCTAGGTAACCATTTTCATGAGAAATTTCCTTGTGGAAGTCAAGCATTTCCTCAGTTGCTTGCAGATGAAGTAATTGGTCAACTATGCCTTTAAAAAGTCAACTGTGTGATTTCAAGGGGTCCAATCCACTTTTTCTAGCCAAGGGGTGTCCTTACAATGTGATAAGAGGTTTGGAAAGTTCAAAGTTCAAGAATCATGAAGATTTGAGGGTTTTTGCAAAATTGGTGCAAAGTTGGTTTTGAAGAAATTCCATTTTTGGCAACTTTTGCCCTAAAATTCAAGTGAGCTTAACATGATCAAAAATTCTTCAAATGAACCAAAGTCAAACATGAAAGTTGGATATTAGGGTCTCCAATTTTCAAAAAGTACAAGTACTTTTTCATAGCATGTGTGGATTAGGAGATAGGCCCCTCGAAAATTCTTCCAAATTAGGGCAAAATGCAAAAATTCATGCATGCACCAAGGGCCAATTGTCATGAAACTTCATTTTAAGGATTGGAATGGATCAAGTGAGGTTACTAAGTTACAATACAAGGTATTTGGCATACTTTGCTCAAGATAAATTCACAAATTCGTGCAAGGCAAGGATGTTGCTTCAAAAATGAATAAAAATGCATATTCATGAGAAAAGTGTGATACCTTAATCTAATGGCCAGAATTTGTTGGATTATAATTGAGGTCTGGATTTAGAGTGCACATGGGGCTGAAGGCCAAGGAAAGCATGAGGAGTGCATGCTCTCATCACAAACTTGCAAGAATTGCAAAATCACAAATTCTCCTTATTCCCACGTGCAAATCACACAATTTTTTCAACATTGGTTCATGACTTGATATAAAAGAAATTAGGGTTTCAGTTTGCAAAAACTCTCTCTCATTCTCTCATTTCAAAGTTCTTTCACAACTTGCAATTTCTCCAAAATCTCTTCACTCACTTGCTCAATCCCAAAACAAATTGTAGATCCTTGATCAGTGCAAGCTTAGGATCACAAATATCACCATTATTCAAGTTGTCTCTCAAGATCAACAACCTTGCCATTTCAGGGCAGGTGCTTGCAAAACTCAAGATCCAGCCATATTCAAGGCTTTAGGTGCATTTATTTTGCATCTAGAGTGAATTTGGAGTGATTTGCATCCATCATCTGGTTTTCTAGCAAGCATTTTCAAGCTCTGCAAACTCAGGTATGGCTCTGAATCTTAAGATCTGAAAATGAAATTGGTTGTGCATTTTATGATCCTTGATGTTTGCTGGTTATTCTGCTGCTTGTGGTTTTGAATTTGGTGCAATATTGAGTGAGATATTTGAGTTTCAAGTTTCATGGTCACAACTATTTCTCTTTGATCCGTAGAATTCTTTGATCCAATGACTTTTTCATGTCCATTTTTGAATTCAGCGTGCTTCAATTAGTAAATCTGGAGTGTCTTGTTTATTTCTTTTAATGTTTGTGCATCTGGTGTAATTTTCGGTGCCGGAGCCCTAGCTCCGGTCACCGGAATCTGGGAAATATGAGATTAGTGTTTTGTAGGTTGAAGACGAGCTCTCAGCCTTTGGATCTGTCCTTCAGTACACCAGATCATGACACGCGTGTTAGTGCCCACCCTCTCAGCCACGTGATTTTCTAATTCTATTTTAATTCATAATGTTTCTCATCCCACCATAGCTTGTATGCGTCCTCACCTCACAGCAAATAATTTGTCCACGTCAATTAATGAAAGGAGCGTGAGATGCGTCCGTTTCATCTCACGGCCAATTCTTTTTCCAGATTATTTTCATAAATTTCCACCCAGCCTCTCATAATCCTGCGCCAACCTAATGGGCTTCATTGACTATTCGCACCCCCCTCCTCAGTGAGCCCAATTCCATTTCAACGTGAATCCTTACTATCCACACCTCCCAGCTCTTTCTCCATTTTATTTCTTTTCTTTTTTATTTCTTTTATTTCCTTTTTGGTTTTTAATTTTTAAAAATACTTCCAATTATCAAAAAATTCCAAAATAATTCATGAATCTTCATTTGAGTTTTCTTTAATTTTCCATATTTTTATTTTCCATTTTTTCTCAATATCCACGTGTCCATTAATTTCCTATTGCAATTAATTCATTTTAAATCCTTTTTGAGCACCCTGTCTTGTCTAATTTCCCTAGGGTTCATTATTTTGAGTTTTGTGATGGTTCCTTTTGCTCTGGATTTCTAAGAGGATGTAGTTCTTGTGTGAATTTTCCCCTGATTTTTAAAATTTTTTTCATTGGGTCTTGGTCCTTTGACTTGTGATGGAAGTTTTTAACCCTAGTGCATGTTTAAGCCTTCTCTTGACTTACTTGGCTTCTGAATTTTTCCCAATCCTTTTGGCTCATTGTTATATCATGTTTGAGGATCAGTTTTCTTAAGTTGTGGAATTTTTAGATGCATTGTTGATTTGATGTGAATTTTTGTTCTTGCCTTGTCCCATTTTGCTTCTTTGTGATCATTAGGTCTCTTATTAGCTTAGAAGGGCACTTGTGCCAACTTCTTCTTCTCATTTGGGGTCCCTTTGGGGTATGGGTTCCATCCTGGTCTTATCTTAGGGTTTGTGTCTTAGAAACCTTTGTGTTTGGCTTATCTTTTGAGTTCATCTTTTCTTATGTGCTTTCACTTCATCTCTTTACTTCTTTCACCTCATATTGTGATTGTTTGATCTTGTATCTCTCTTCTCTTCATCTCTCTTGCTTCTTAAGCATGTATTTGAATTGATTTGGTTCTGGTCTTGTGTCTTGAGTCCATGTTTGTGCATTTTTGCTTTGTATCTTTCCTAAGTGTGCATTTGTTTGCCATGTGTTTCATGTTGCATCATATTGTCTTGTATGCTTCTTTCTTCATTCTTGTGACTTGCATATCCATTGAGCATTTGTATATATGACCTCACTTCTGTTTGTATGATGTTTTCATTTCATTTGTTTCATTTTTCTTTGCTTTTGGTGCTTATGTTGCTAACCTTGCAGGGGCTATGGTAAGTGTGAGGTGTGGAATTGAATCCCACATCTCCAAATCTCATCTCTTCTTCTTTCTTACTTGTGGCTAACCCTTAACTTATTGGGCTTAGGCCTTACTCATCCCTCTTCCATTCTTCTTTTTATCTTCTTCTTTCTTCTTTAGGATAGAAAACCACACTAACCTTAGGATATCAATGCTTGATAACACTTAGGATTCTTTAGTCCCCCCTTAGACTTTTGCCTTTGTGATCCTTTTGGTTCTTCTTCTTTTCTCTTCTCAAAAACTCCAAGAAAACACTTAATAAAGTTTGAAGTAATACCTTGAGCAATAGCCTTATCCCATGAGGTACTTGTAGTCTTCCCATCTTGGGATAGTACAAGCTTACCTTGTGATGCACAAGTCTGATCAAGGTATCTTCTTCACAAAGAAAAGCATAAAAAATTCTTCTTCACTGTAAATACCAAAAACACTTAATAAGTTAATGAGTTAGTGAGCTTAGACCTTAATCTCTAGAACCAAGTTTTGGGGATCTTCTCCTTACTTGAGTATGCTTGTTCTATTATTCCATCTTGGAATGTAGTGACAAGTGCATATTCCATGGAAAAGAGCTTGAGTTCACTTCCTTGTGACACACTCATAAAAGCTTCTAAAAAACACAAACAAACAATAAGCGTCTTTCCTTCGGGAATTCTTTTCTCATGTCCTTCGCTCCGTACGCGAATTTGCTCCTACTTGTCATTTTGTAAGACGGTTACGCACTCGTCGTCCGAGTCTGCAACACCTGAGCAATGGCATAGGCAGTTTAAGCCTTAATTCACAAGTAATTTCCTTGTCACCCCTAGTTAGGGGAACTACGGCGTCTCTGATCCTCATTGTCCTGATGAGGTACATAGGCAGCGGGGTAGGGCCCGTTCGAGCACAATCTTTATTTTCCCTACATTTTTCTCCTTGTTTTCTTTTCCAGTTTATTTCTCAGTTTCTTTTCCAGTTCATTCATTTTATTTAGCAGTAGCTTTCATACCATCACCCTTTGAAACTGTTTCTTTGCAAGCGTGGATCCCGTCGGATACGGCGGACGATCTGGGTGCTAATACCTTCCCAGGTCGTAACCGACTCCCGAACTCAGTCTCTTTGGTTCGCAGGACCCTTGTCCTTCCTTTTCTTTTCTTCTGGTCTGTGCAGCATTACCATTCCTGTTCTTTCGGGATAAAAATGCCTGGCTGGCAACTATATTCTTTTCCGCGCCACTTTCGCGTTTGTACCAGGATGGAAATCCGGGGAGCGACAGTAACATATGAAGATCACTGTGAAATCTAACAAAATGCAAGAATATGCAGAACCAATATCTTGGAGATTCAAGCTGGATCAGTCATGGATCTTGAGCACAATGTGATAATGGTGATGAATTGAGGAAGAACAATATTTAATTGATGGAGATGAAGCTGGATCGAATCAAAGATCAGTGCAATTTCTTCCCTAAAACCAAAACCAAATCAGAGAGAATTTGATGGAGATTTGTGCAAAAATGAGAGTGATCCCCGAAATTCAGTTATGATCATATTCTCATACACATGGTTAACCTATAACTAACTCAGTTAACATTTAGAACTGTGGTTGAGTTAAGTTAGAGGTGAGGGAAGCAAAATGAAGGTGCTTGGTGCAATGACAATGCAGCTGGATCAGTTTGCTTGAATCTTATCCAATGTGGTGAAGAACATGCCTACTATGGTGAGGATGATTGAAACCGAATTCAATGCAACTTATATGAAATGGTACCCTTCCCATTTGGCTTAAGTCCTCCCTAATGTACATGGCAGGTAGAGTGATCATGCAGGCATGTGATATATTACACCCTAAGTGATGAACCTTGTGAGCATAACATGTGAAAATAAAGCCTTCAAACTTGGACTGAACTGAATATGACCATGTTACAATGCCTTGATACATAAGTAAACCAGAATTCAAATTATGATCTTCCATGGCATGAATCTTCAAGCTCAAGGCATCAAAGCACTGACTTCTTGTGATCAAATTGAAGAGAATGATGCAATGGACATGTTTGGTGTTTGGTTCAAGATGAAACATGACCTCTAAACATCTCAAACATACTAATGAACATCATGTCATGAAGCTGCAAAATGGGCCTGCATGGCCTGCCCTTGGCCTGGCCAGATGCCCTGCTCACTTTCAGTTTAAACACCTTCTCTTTGCCTTCCCATAACTCTCAATCCATTGTTCAGATGAAAAATCTTTGAACATCAAAGTTGTTGGAAACATGGCAATGAACAAATTTGTAGTTCAAAGAAAATTAATTTGAGGCCTCTAACATGGAGAAAAATGGCTTGCCTTGTGATCCACCACCTGTTTTATGAATTGCCAGGCAGGGCACGCGCGTTGGCCTGCAAGCTGCCTCGCCCATGACCTAGTTTTGCCTTGATTTTCCTCAACTTTACATAATCATAACTTTCTCATTTTTTATGTTATGGAAGAGTTCCACCTATGGATTTAAAGCTCAAGATGCCATATTTAATTGGATCCAAGTAGAATTTTCATAGCCCTCATATTTTGGGAGAAGGCCTCATTCAAAGTAGCTGCAAAAATAGCCAAAACTTGCCTTTTTTGGAAACCCTAATTTTCCAAAAATGGTAAGTTTTGGTTTTCTTGATTTCTCTTGATTCCTCCATCATTTCTTGATCAAATTTGAAACATAGGACCCTTGTAACCCTAATTTCATGATTTTGATCTCAAAAAGTCAGGAGTTGACTTTTTCTTCAGCATGGTTGACGTTTCCCCAAATTCCTGATTTTCAATCATCTGACCAATTGAACGTCTTCCAAAATGAATTTGTGGATGAAATTTGAACCCTATACACTTTTTGTCATATAGAACATAATGGAATCCACTTTTGCTAAAAAATTCATGGAGAAGCCCTTCACAATTGAAACCCTAATTTGGACCATTTCCTCTGGAGAGGTTGCACTGCTTGCCTTCTTTGATCAAACTAAAACTTTCCATGACTTGTGGCTTCAAATAAGAACTTGTGGGATGTTGTGGACCCTTAGCATGATGTTGAGAAGATTTGTGACCCTTTGATTACCTTTGTATAGCCTTCAGTTGCTCCATCCATTGACCACATGCCTATGCCTCAACTATGCTACACATGATGCAATGTTTTTTATTATTTGTGAACTTATGTATGCTAAATGATATGCAGAATGTTGAGGATATGAGAGGGAAAATTTTGAGGTATTATAACCCTACACAACTAACTCATGTTTGAATAGGGGAAGCGGTAAACACCCCAAATTTTCCCTCACTCTTTCTCACACCAAGGCTTGTGATCTTTCATATAGCATTGCATAATCATATCATCTCTCACTGCATAGTTCATTTCATCTACATAGGTTGCACAACTATGGTTTGTGATCAGTAGAATCCAAGAAGTGATATGAGCCATCCCAATGGTCTTGAAGCATGCCAAGAGGGTCCATGAGTGGTCTATGATCTTATTACATCCCCAAGAAGTCTTTGAAGTCACAAAATCACAAAGGATTGCACAGAGGTCTAGGCAGACTGAAGATTTCCTGCACAAATGACCTAAAATTAGGGTTTTTGGTTTGAGGCCCTTAAACTCAATTTTTTTGTTCATTCTTGATTCTAATGGTCTTAGTATGTTTTAAGGAGAATGTGTACCAAATTTGATGAAGAAATTCATTGTGGAAGTCATTTGATCAACTGGTAACTTGTTGTGCAAGAAAAGTCAAAATCAGGGCATCTAAGGCCCCCACCAATGGAACCAAAAGGTCGTCTTCATCAATTTGAGGCTCTATGATCTTTATTTGATCTTATAAGTGGTTAGAAGTTCACAAGATTGAAGAATTTCAAGACATTTGCAAACTTTCCATTTTTGGACATGACTTGTAATGAAAACTTTCCATTTTGGGAAATATTTTCAACCTCCTCTTTCTTGATCAAAAATGCTTCAAATGAAAAATCTTCAAACATGAAAGTTGTAGATTGGATCTTCCCATTTTCAAAAAGTACAAGAACTCCTCTTGATTCATTCTAGAACTCAAGATATGATGTTTCAAAGTTGGAAAAAATCTTGTAATTTTAAAGTATGTGCCAAAGAGGGATTTTTGCAAAATCAAGTTTCAAGACCTCTTATGACCTCTAATCCACTTTTAAGCTTCATTACATGATAACACAACATTGCTTGATCAAAATCATGCCTTGGATCACAAGTTTCTATGAGCAATCTTCACAAAATTTCCAAAGGGGCTAAATTGCAAAACCACCTCAAACTCTTGCATCAAGTGGTACAGATCCTCAAATCTAATCCCATGGCTCTCCTTGAAGCTGGCTGAGGAAAGACACCCCTTTAAACCAGCTATGACCCATGCCCATACTCATAGTACACAACTTTTGACTTTTTGCAAAACAAGTCATACAAATCACACTATGCCACCACCAACTTTCTGATCAATCCTATTGGCTTATACAAACCTCAAGCAACACAAAACACACAACATTCAAGCCTGAATCCTTCCATACACTCAGATTGCCAAAAATCTCCATAACACTTCATCTCTTCGAATTTCATCACACAGCCACTCAAACTCCAAACTTTCTTCACCATTCAACTATACACCACCTAAGGAACAAATCCCAAGCATTAGAATGGCCTGAAACCTCACAAAACAAAAACACGATTTTCCACCTCTCAGAACTGAAACTTCTAAAACAGCTAAAATAAAATCTTGTTATGCATCACACTAGCTTCAGGGATTCCATTGGGGTTGGTTTGCATCAAAGAGCGAGTCAGAAAGCTCAAAACATCAAAGCTTCATCTCAGGTAGCTCCTTAGAATAATTTTTTCATAAATCATTTCTTTTGTTACAAAATGGTAGAGTTTGTTTAGCTGATCATTTTGAGCTTTGAATCATTGAAAATGGTTGAGTATGTAGGATGTATTTAGCTTTTGAAATTTTCGTTTGTTTTCCGTTTTGATTCGTTTCTCATGATTCATGTAAAATAAATGTTGTTTGTTGGTGGATTCGTGTTCAATGATGTTTAGGGATTGATTCTGGAGAGTTTGGGAATTTCTCATGGCTTGTGGAGAGAGATGGGGTGAAAGGGTGACCGGAGAAGATGACCGGAGCTTCCTCTGGTCACCTGAGAGTGCTTAGGGTTTTAATTAGGGTTTAAGTGTCAGTTTAAAAGTGGACCATTGGATGCGCATTTTAATTAGTGGATGAATGGCCCAGATTAGTTCATTAGCCCTTAATCTCAATTAATTGAATAAAACCTGATTAATTAGCCTGATTCAATCCTGACCACCCATTAGCGTGCACAGTCTTACCAAATTTGAATCTGGACCATCAGATTGGATTACTTTGCATTTTCTTTTATTTTATTTGCATTTCTTTTGTTCTATTTATTTAAAATATCAAAACATTTTCTAAAATCATGAAACTTTGCATTTTTACTTCAAATATTTTTCTAAACTCAAAAAAAAATTTATTTTAATTTTTGCATTGAAAAAGTATTTTTAAATCATTTAAATGTTTTACTTAATTAATTAATTGATTTTAATTAATTAAAAATACATTTAGGTTTCTAAAAATCACCAAAAAATTCATGAAGCATTCTTAGGCATTTAGAAACATTTACAAACTCACCATATAAATTTTTTTTGTAGGTTTGATCATGTTTTCACAATTATCTTTGAATTAGGGTTCATAAAATTCCTTTTTTCTAACCCTAACTTGAAAAAATCATTTCTGATCAACCTGGATGAGTTTGAACTTGGTTATTTTTGCAATATTTCTCACATTGCATCTAGTATCTAGGCTATTTATCTCATAATTTAGGATTGCATTTTCAATTTGAGTTGAATTTTTCCTTTAGAATCACCCAAAAACCCTAGTTAACTTAGGAAATTCATAACTTTCACTAGGTTTAGCTTCTGACCTCCATCTTTGGGGATTGTTCTTGTGTGTGTTTAAGGTTTGTGTGAGTTCATTTTAAAATTTTTATCATGATGTATGCCTCTGTTTTGGTCATTTGCATCACATACATTCATAAAACCCTAATTTCTCATGTTCATTTGCATTCATCTTTGCATATCTCAATCATATGAACTTGCCATGACATTCCATGATCTTGTATGACATATTAGACATCCTAGGATATGCTTGAACATTGTTTGATCATTTCTTCATTCATTTGGTATGTTTTTCATTCATTGCATTTCATGAACATCCATGTGTTTCAAGCTTCTTACATGCTTCCTTTGCATCTCATCCTATGTATGATCATTCATAAGTATTGCTTATGACTTTGCATCATATCATAACACATTTGCATCATGTTTGCACTTCTGGTTTTGGTCATTGCATTTCCATTTGCTTTATTTCTTTTTTCTTTGCATCTTGTGCATTCACACTAACATTTCAAGGGCTTATGGTAAGTTGTTTGGGATGTGGATTTGCCTTCACATCCTACCTCTTTTCATGTTTTCATTTGCATATTTATTTATATTGGAAGTGAACTTGCTTCACTTATGTTCTCTTTCTCTTTCTCTTAGGTTACTTATCTTCTTCAGGAAGTAAGTAACCTATTCTCTTTCTCCTTCTCTTTTCATCTACTTCTTCTTCCTTCGTGGCTTCCTGAAGATCTTATCTTATACTACACAAACCATAGGATATCCAATCAGAGGCTAAACACTTAAAGCTTTAGGACTTTGAATTAGGGTTATGTCTGCATCCTTATCTTAGGATGGAGTGTATAACTTTAATCCTTAGTGTTAAACCTTTAATTTGTTTACACCTCTTAATCAAAATACCTAATAACTATTAAGACTTAAGCTTGTAAATTGGGCCTTACATTAGGGTTCCATCTTTTCCTTATAGTTAAGAGGGACTAACCCTAGTGTTTAATGGACAAGTCCCCCTCAAGTTGTCTTACAAACTTAAAACCCACTTCTTAATCTCACCATTTAATTAAAATCCACTTAATAAAGGCTTGTTATATAATGAATTTATTCCCTAACCATGGATTAAGTTGAGGAGCCTTCCTCAGCTTAAGTGTTCTCATTTATCATCCTTCTCTTAGGATGGTGTAATGAGTTCACTAATCCCTGATTAGAGATTAAACTCATTACTTAATGCTAAATAAAAACCCAAAAACACTTAATAATCACAAGTAGGTTAACAATCTTAATCCTATATCATCATGGTAATTAAGTTGAGATGCTTATCTCATACTTAAGTAGGCTCATTATCCCTAATCAGGGAGGATATAATGAGTTTACAAACCCTTGATTAAGGCTTAAGCTCATTATCCTATGCAAAACACCAAAAACAATAAAAAATTGAAAACAAAAAAACAAAAAATAAATGTCTCCTCCAGGATTCTTTTCTCATCACCTTCACTCTGAAAACGAGAACTCGCTTCTTCCGTCTAACGCAAGACAGTCAACACTCGAGCCAGACGAGTCACGCACTTGAGCATAGACAAACAAGCAGTTCACAACAAATCACCCAGTCTCTTTGAGTCGAACTACGGTGTTCTGACTTCCTTATTGCACGAGAGGATACATAGGCATAACTTAACTATTATCAAACAAAAGACTCTTTGTCTTCCCCCTCTTTCAGCTTTCTTTCTTAAGCCTCGGTTCCTGAGAATTTCTCACCCTCTTTTTGCACTGACACTCTGTACATCCATTCCTTCCTAGCTTTTATACACAATCAGCACATACACTACCCCTTTTAAACACAATCAAGTAAGCATGGATCCTGTCGAGTATGACGAACGATTTGGGTGCTAATACCTTCCCAGGTCGTAATCGACCCCCTTTTTCAGTTTCTTTGGTTCGCAACCATCTTATCCATACCCTTCCAGGTTTATGCAGCATTACCTTTCCTTTGAGATTCTACCCTCGTGGAAGATTTTTTGCTTTAGTTTTCCTTTCCACACTTGGATAGGATAAATCCCCAGTTGAGTTCATTCCTCATGGGTTAGGGTCTTGCTTGACAGTTTCTCTCCAGCTCGTTCCTGGATTGAATTTGGTCTTTGACAATTTTGACGATTGAATTTCCAGATGGAAAGTGCATTTATTTTTCACCTTTGAATACTTTGTCTCCTAGAAGGAATTCATTGAAGGTTCCCCCCATTGAAGACATGTTTTGTTCTCCAGCAGTGTTACTACAACATTCTCTTGGAGTACTTATACCTGACAACAAGTGGCAGTCTCTTTATTGGAAAAGCTTGTTCTTATCCCTGGACCTCTAAATGAATCAAAAAGTGGTAGTCTCTTTATTGGAGAAGCTTGTTCTTATCCCTGTACCTCTAAGTGAATCAACAAGTGGCAGTCTCTTTATTGGAGAAGCTTGTTCTTATCCCTGGACCTCTAAGTGAATCAACAAGTGGCAGTCTCTTTATTGGAGAAGCTTGTTCTTATCCCTGGACCTCTAAGTGAATCAACAAGTGGCAGTCTCTTTATTGGAGAAGCTTGTTCTTATCCCTGGATCTCTAAGTGAATCAATGGATGGCAGTCTCTTTTCGAGCAGTTTGTTCATCCCCAGCAAGGTTATTGTTCTATCAAATGGCATCTCCCATGTTCGGCGGAGAAGTTTGGTATGAACTTATATTTTTTCCATCAAATGGCATCTCTCCCAAACAAGGTGAGAAGTTTGAGCGTGAAGTTGTTCTCCATCATATGACATCTCTTTCAGAGAAAGGGGAGTATGGTGAGGGTTCTATCAAATGGAATCTCTCCAATACATGTTGAGAAGTTTGATATGAATCTCTTTGTTTTCCGACAAATGGCATCTCTCCCAGGCAAGGTGAGAAGTTTGTTTAGAATTTCCGATTTCCGTCAAATGGCATCTCTCCCAGACAAGGTGAGAAGTTTGAGTGTGAAGTTATTTTCCATCATATGGCGTCTCTTTCAGAAGAAGGGAAGTATTGTGAGGTTTCTATCAAATGGAATCTCTTTAATACACATTGAGAAGTTTTGTATGGACTAGCTTTTTCAAGCAAATGATATTCCACCAAAACATTGTGAGAAGTTTGATGTGAATCCTTATTTACTATCAAAATAATATCTTTCCAAGCCTCGACGGAAGGTGTTTCTTTTTTTGGTAAGTCTCAGCAAAAGATTTGTAGTTTACCTAGGCAAGAAGTATTTACTTTTTCTAATCTCGACAGTTGCATCCTTAGTTGAATCACGACATAAGATTTGGCAACGGGTGTGTCCTCAGTTAATACTCGACAAGAAGATTTCTAGCATACCTTGGCTGAAGGTATTTCTTTCTTAGATTCTCTGGAAAATCTCGACAGTAGATCTCCAGCAGCCTTCAACAGAAATTATTTTTCTTTCCAAGATCTCGACAGCAGATTTTTGGTTCATTTTGATACCTCGACAGAAGGTATTTCTTTCTTAGATTCTCTAGTAATCTCGACAGTAGATCTCCGGCAGACTTCGACAGAAGATGGTTTTCTCTCCAGAATCTCGACAGTAGATTTCTGGTCCGTGTTGATACCTCGACAAAAGGTATTTCCAAATGATGTTCTAAATCTCAGCGGAAGACTTCTCTGATGGGATTCGTCCAAAGACTCCATCTTGGGATTTTGTAGATAGTTATCGTCTGGCTTCTCTCAAGAGAAAATTACTTGTGTAGATTGTACTTCAGTCATGTGTGTTTAATCCCCAGTAGTGTAAATTATTTTTCCCAGTGAAGTTGTGGCCTCTGTCATGCGTTTTACATTGCACATCATATCATTTCGTCTGCATTTTCGGTCAAAACTTTAGGTATTCTGATATTTAATCCTCTTCCACCTTGAATGTCCCAAAAAAAATTTGTGTTACTCGTACATTCAGGTTCAAAATGATTAAATAGGGGCATCTGCCATACCCTAAATTTTGACCAGACCTTTTTCAAAATATTCGTTCATTTGACGCAGTTTCGTCGATATATCGAAAATCAATCTTTTTTACATTTCGTTAGTTAAACATTTCATTAATCTTAAATCATACATTTTTCAGTTGGTTTCATCATTCCATGTCATCTTTACTTCATCCTTGAGTTTTAGAATTTACTTCAGTTTAAAAATAGGATTCTTATCTCATTTTATAATTTAATTATTTCTAATTAATGATTATTTTAGAATTAGTTTTAGTCTATATTTTAATTTACTTTTAATTTTAATTTTAATTTAGTTTAGAATTAATTTAGTTTAGTTTTTATCTTATTTAGTTTATTTCTCTTTTAGTTTAGTTTTAAACTTTTAATTTATATTAATTTATTTAGATTTAGCTTTTATGTCCATTTTAATTTAGATTAATTCTTAATTTAGTTTAATTTTTCCATTAATTTATATTAGCTTGATTTTTAATCAAATTATCTCAATTAGTTAATATTTTTAATTAAATTAATTAGTTTCTTTAAAATTAGTTAGATCTTAGTTCATATTTTATTTTAGTTTTAATATTTATTTATTTATCTATTTTTAATTAGTATTGATTAGTCTCATTAATTATTTTATCTTTCTTTCAAAACAAATATTTAGTTTTTAAGAGTATTTAATTTCAGATTGGTGTAATATTTTATATTTATTTTAATTTTAGATTTAATTAGATTCTATTTTATCTAGTTTCAGTTTAGTTTAGACTTTTTAGTTTAATGTTAATTATTAGATTAATTTTAATTTAGGATAGTTTTAATTCTAACTTAATTCATTTGGTTTTTAGTTAATTTAAATTTAATTTATAATTTAATATTTTGATTTAATTAGTATATTTTTAATTTAATTATTTTATGTGAGTTAGTTTGTAGAATTATTTAGTTTAATTTGAATCCAACTTTAATTTAGTTTATAATTTTAAATTTAGTATTTAATTAGTTTACTTTATTTCCAATTTATTTATTTCTTTTATAGATATTTCAAAAAATACTTAGTTTTTTATTTAATTTTGGGTTGTTCAATTTAATATTTATTTAGTTTAAATTTATTAGTTAAACTTTTAATTAGTTTATGTTTAAACATTTTAATTAGTTTAATGTTTAGTTTAGTTTTTTTTAGAGTTTGTTTAATAGTTTTATGGTCTAATTAACACAAAGAAAACCCAAAGACCCTCTATTACACTCCAACGTAAACCTGCTACAAACCAGTACCATACACATCAGCCAAACATTTTCACAAAAATAGAACACACCTACTCTGCATCAACAAACAAAACTTGTATAATCTTGCATCAAAATAGCCAAACACAAGCCTGCACAAGAAAGGGTAGATTGACCAAGAGAACATAAGATTCCAAGACTTATACCAAAATAGAAAAATATAATCTGCTTTTCAAAAAGGGACATTGAGACAAGAGATTTTTTTGAAACTTTTTTTACCATAAAGAACAAAAAATTTGGAAACTTAAAGGGGGAATTGATTGAGAGGGGAGAAAAAAGGACAACCTAAAAAAATGCTCTTTTTTGCTCCATCGGAAGCCTTCACAAATCCTTCATAAACCCCAAACACCATAATACCACAGATCTGAAAACACAAACACTATGCCAAACAAGACCTTAGACAGCGTTTTTTTTAGCCTTAGACAGCGCTTTAAAGCGCTGTCTAAACCTCCGCTGCTAAAGGTTTAGACAACGCTTTTTTAAATCTTAAAAGCACTGTCTAAGAGCTGTCTAAGGTACCCTTAGACAGCGCTTTTAGGAATACCTTAGACAACGCTTTTGATAAAAGCACTTTCTAAGCCCCTATACCTTAGACAACGCTTTTGGTGAAAGCGCTGTCTAATCCCCTCCTATTTTAATTTTTTTAGGTATACCTTAGACAGCGCTTTTCAAAAGCGCTGTCTAAGCCCCCCCCCCCCCCCCTAGACAGCACTTTTGCCAAAAGCTCTTTCTAAGCCCCCCCTTAGACAGTGCTTTTGTGTAAAGCGCTTTCTAAGGTATACGGAATTTTTTGCAGCTTTTGTTTTAAACCACATTTTTCTAGGTTTATAAACCAGAATTTCTACCTGTTTTCAACCAAATTTTGGCAGACAAATATCACATTTTATATATGCCATTTCAAACCATTTTGGCCTTTTTTCTACCAATTTTTGACTAACAAATATATATATATATACCAATTCAAACCAATTTTGCCTTAAATGTATCAAAATATATACAAATTTATGTACAAATTTACAAGTCATTACATATACTACAAATGTACAATATAATTACACAAATTTATGTACAAATTTACAAGTCATGTACAATATACTACAAATTTACAAGTCATTACATAAAACATTGAGCTCTATAATGAATTGACACCATTCCTCTTTGATTTCGTCCACTTGATCTTTTGTATAATATGCACACTTGAATTCATCAAAGTACTACATAATAATATAACATAGTTTGATTTAATTTCAACTATTTAATTATATGAGATATGTGTAAATATAAAAATAACTCATAAGTTAGAAATACATACATCGGTGGGAATCTCTAATCGGCCCAAAACAAGAGTATCTCGCATAAACCTCAACATGAAATACCCGCAATCTATTTGATTACGTTGCTGAGGACACTACATATGGAAAAAAAAGGATAAATCCTAAGTTTTATCAAGTGTCATCACTAATATAATAAAAAATGTGATAATTAAAAATATACCGCCACTCGAATCCATGTAGTGGTGTTGACGCCCCTCTTTGATGTTTGGATATCTCGTTGAGCTCGAAAAGCTTGTAGGATGCTAATAAAATAAAAATGAAGTAATTAGAACAATTCACATAAACTAAGAAATACACACAAGAAAAATTTGAACATTCTCACTTACGTGTCAATTATGACCTTCATATCCGGGTATGTTGTCCAATCATTTCCTAACGAGTCAAGATAATAAACAATTTCTCTGATAGGATTGATTGCGAGCAACAACCAATGTCCACTGTAATGATTAAGCAAATGTTAGATGTCAACTTGGAAAAAAATTATAATAGATGAATTTAGAATGAAATTCTAACCCGGTATTAAACGGTATAAAGAACAACTTCTCCGCATCTTTGTTGGCCATGAGGATCCTAAGAACGTACTCCGTCACGGTATCCGGTCTACTTAAGATTGAACTTAAGTTGACGGTCGCGGGTGCTAAGAATCCAAATGACACGTCCAAACCATTGGGGCGCATCAATTTGTCATACAAAAACCTTATATAAAAACATCATTAACATTAGACACCTCTTTTGAAACATAAAGTAAATAAGTTATTCAATTAATATAACAAAGTAGACCGGATTTACCTGATATATGTATTGACAACAGTGACGCCGATTTCTTCACGACCAAAAACTTGCATGAAGTCTTCATTACCAATCATTTGGTCGTAATCAAAGCCGAAAATACCTACCTCCATATTCACAAGCCAAACACCTCTGGTCGGTATATCGGTCATCTCTAGAAATGTCTTGAGGCACGACCTATACTTGGTGGTAGGTTTTTTCCTAGCTACGGTCTTCTTAGCACCAACACTTTTTACCTGTGCGGAGGCATTGCTAACCTCCTTTTTTTGTTGTGCGGAGGCGTTGCTAACCTCCTTTTCTTGAAGCTACATATCATATAAATAGTTAGATCAAATTAAGAATGTAACAACTTCCAAGAATATAATTGTATTGTACCTGTTTTCTTGAAACCACGGACTCGGTATGCCGCGGAATAGCATTATCTTTTGATTTGGATTTTGTGGGAGTATATTTAACATAACCAAGGAAAATATGTACGTAAAATGCGCGTAAAAACTTTGAATATACACATTAAAGTTAACATAGGTTTTAGGCATACCTCATATCCTACGCATATGAGGTTTGTCGGCCATGCAACAAACGAACCTACTGCTTCGTCCACCGTTGTTGCATCCGAATCATCGTTAGGATATGGTAATGATGCATTCAGCTCAACTGCAATATCAACTGATACTTTCAAATATCCAGCAGGGAGCTCTCTAGTGTGGAGTAATACTCCGCTAACGTTATGCACTTTTCCCTTGCCAACCATCCGATAGTATGGTGACGACAAATATAGCTGACAATGGGAAATGCCCTAAAACCAATAATAACAAGAAATTGTTAATGTGTATATATGTCAAATACATAATTTAAGCAAATAGTTCAATTTAAGACAATTATATGTAATTACCTCTGGAATGTTCGGCTGAAAGGTACAGTTGATATTGTCTTTGTCCGAACCATCTTTGAAACATGCTGAGGCGCTAGCCTCTCTTTCTCTCCTGAATGCATCAAGCTCAGCTTGCATGGCTTCCAATTTTGCATGAAGCTCCCGATTACTAGTAGCCTTTCCTTTTTTAACACTCAGGGAGGTCGGAGTGACTCCAAATCTCCCTCACCCGACCAGAATACTCAGGGACATCTAATGCCCGACTAAGTATGCTCCTAGTATCATCGGGAGATAAAGACTGAGATAGCGCCTCCTGAAAAATCAGATGAATACCGTATACTTGTCAAATATTTGTGTATAAAAATGTTATTCAATTAATGAAAAAAATGTATACCTACACATTTCTGGTATACGTGTAAAACGTCTTCTTGAGGAACTCCAGATTTGCCCACACGGGCTTCCTTCCACAAAACATGTGTAGGAAGAGATGATTCTGAACTTTTCTCCTTCTGCAGCTACACATTAAGTCATACAATTTGATCAGATAAAACTAATATATGATGAACAAATTTGTTATCGCAATTTATAAATACTTACCATGGATTGTTCTAAGCGTCCATATCCGACACGTCCTTGTCGGTACGGATATGCGGGACTTGATGCTCTTTCCCGATTTGTGGCACTTATTCTTTTAAAAACCGGGTCTTGTCGTTTGGATTTAAAAGCTTCCCATTCTTCAGCTGATATCAAACTTTCATATTTTTTAGGAAGCTCTGCATCCACATAATTACCATCCGCATCCCTAAGGAACTTGGATGATAAAAATGATCGAAACCCTCTTAAAAGCTTTCCGGCCAACTTCATACAGAAACCTCTTCTTTCTTCTTCGATGTTAAAACAACACTAAGAAAAACATACAGATTGATAGTTAGTACCGGTAATTGAAAAAACATAATTGATACCGTATAATTAAGGGCCAAATGATTGTACCTTTATCTCACTCCAAATTTTTTCTTTGGAGTCATTCAGCTCTTTGTTTCTCCAATCATCACAGGTAATGGGAATTTCATTCCTTACTAGTGCACCGATAAAACTAGTTAAGGTATGCCCATTAGGTTCTACAAGCTGTCCCTGGTGGCTCCAATGCACATCTAGTATGATGCCTCGAGATCTTCCTTGGACCACCCTTCTCATTACTGTTATGCCTCTTTGAATCTCTTCTTCCGCGGATACTTTTTTACTAACTTCCTCATGTTGGTTATCAGCCATGTCTAACCTGTAATAAACCAAGGAAACCATCAAATATCAAATATAACTTATAATCAAAGCAATTAAAAACAAAAAAAATAAAGAAATCATGCATTATCAGATATAACTTATAATCAAAGCAATTGAAAACAAAAATATAACGAAATCATGCATTATCAGATATAACTTATAATCAAAGCAATTGAAAACAAAAATATAACGAAATCATGCATTATCAGATATAACTTATAATCAAAGCAATTGAAAACAAAAAAAATAAAGAAACCATGCATAATTTACCTCAGTCACTAACATCTCTTTCTTTTCTTTGTTGGAATATTAATCACTTGTTTCTTAGAAATGCGTACGGATGAATTGATCCAAATTCCCTCATTATGATCGTTTCTTATATATGACTCATTCGGTATAAGATCCTCAAGTTCATCATTTCTATTCAACTCATTCCGTCTAATGCATGACTCATTCTCAACATCAATATCACATTGATCGACACCGCTATCATCAGTCACTTTGTTAGAGAAAAGCACTATAGACCATTTTGTACTCTTCGGGTCATTCACATAGAACACTTGTTTAGCTTGAGATGCTAGAATAAAAGTTTCATCTTTGTACCCCACCCTAGTTAGATCAACTTGCAAAAATCCAGACTTATCCATTCGTATGCCACTACTATTCACCCACTTGCAACCAAAGATGGGAATCTGAAACTTCTCGTAATCAAACACCCAAATGTGCTCAATAACTCCAAAATATGACAAATTTGCATATTTGAGGTTTAAGTCCTTCATACTTGATATATGCATTGCTTCAACTAGCACGGTGACACCACTATTTTGCTTAGTACTCTTATCATCTTGTTCTTTGGTATAAAATGTGTATCCATTAATTGAGTATGCGCTATGAGAAAACACATGCAAACTTGGACCATATGCCAAACATCTCAACCTTTCTGTTACCGAAGAAGGATCTGAAGAGCGCTTCGAATAAATATGATCCTTCAACCATTGTATGAAACTTTGATTGTGCTCTATAACTATCCAATTTTCATTTCTGTCCGGATTTAACCTTCGGAGTACATCCTTGTGCATTTCAACATATGGCTCAACCTCATTATTATTGTGCAGAACATACAAATGAACTTGATCCCGTTCATCCCTTGATATTGTCACAATTTTATTCCCAATTAATTTTTTACCTTCCATTTTTTCGAAAATCTGAGCTCTGGGGAGTCCAATCGATTGAATGTTAGACAAATATTCAGTACAAAACTCAACAGCTTCTTCAACAATGTATCGTTCAACAATACAACCCTCTGGTTGACTTCGGGATTTCACGTACCCTTTTAATATTTTCATATATCGTTCAGTAGGGTACATCCATCTCATATAAGCTAGTCCACACAACTGTGTCTCTTTCACAAGATGAACAACTAGATGAACCATTATGTCAAAAAAAGATGGAGGAAAATACATTTCAAGCTCACACAAGGTAATTACAATCTCTTTTTGTAGTGTTGGTAAGATCTCGGGATCGATCACCTAACTACAGATTGACCTACAGAAAAAACACAATTTAGTTATGGCACTTCTTACTTTTTCTGGCAAAATAGAACGTATACCTATCGGTAGAAAATGTTCCATTATAACATGGCAATCATGTGTCTTCAAATTCTTCAACTTGAGGTCTTTCATAGAAACAAGTCTTCTGATATCTGATAGGTATCCTTCTGGAACCTTAACTTCACTCAGAGACTTACACAAATTTTTTTCTCCTTTCTAGATAAAGTAAAAGCAGCAGGTGGTAGATATGTTCGTCTTCCTTTCTTCACGGGTGCTAATTCAGTTCTCATTCCCATTTTTAACATGTCCTCCCTTGCTTTAAGGCCATCCTTATACTTGCCTTTTATATTGAGTAATGTACCGATAACACTTTCAAATACGTTTTTTTCAATATGCATAACATCGAGAAAATGTCTCACGTACAAAGACTTCCAATATGGCAATTCAAAAAATATCGACCTTTTCTTCCACCCACCTTTCACAACCTTATGTGCAAAAGGCTTGCCAAACTCAGTACGCACATCTTTCACCTTTTCAAAAACTTGTTCACCTGACAATGCGGGTGGAGATCTACGATGTTCGGTGTCTCCATTGAATGCTTTTCTCCACCCACGGTAGTGATGTTTAGAATGTAAGAATCTACGATGACCGAGAAAAACATTCTTCTGGCAAAGTTCCAATCGAATCGTATCGGTTCCGTCTTCACAAACAGGACACGCACGTTGACCTTTAATGTTATACCCAGATAGATTCCTGTATGCTGGAAAATCATTAATTGTGCCAAACAACATCGCCCTCAAATTGAAACTTTCTTTCCTATATCCATCATAAACCTCCACACCGTTCTCCCACAAAATCTTTAAATCTTCGATCAAAGGTGTCAAGTATACGTCTATGTCATTCCCTGGTTGTTTAGGCCCAGAGATTAACATAGATAACATCATGTACTTACGCTTCATACATAGTCACGGAGGTAGGTTATAAATCATAAGAATCACAGGCCATGTGGTATGTGAGATACTTTGAAGACCATGTGGGTTCATTCCATCAGTAGATAATGCCAATCGAAGGTTTCTTGCTTCTGATCCAAACTCAGGATAATCATTATCAATCTTCGACCACTGTGGTGAATCAGCCGGATGCCGATACTTTCCATCAATAATTCTTTCATCTGCATGCCAAGTAAGATGTCTTGTATCGGTTTCACTACGAAACATGCGCCTAAATCTCGGAATTATCGGAAAATACCATAAGACTTTTGCGGGAGACAAACTTTTCTTATATCGAGACAAACCGCATTTAGGGCACTCAGTTAACGTTGCATATTCGTTACGAAACAAAATGCAATCGTTAGGACAAGTATGTATCTTATCATAGCTCATGCAAATAGAGCACAACATTTTTTTTGCCTCATAGGTTCGATTAGGAAGAACATTATCATCCTGTAGCATTTCTCTCATAAGGTCCAACAACTCTGTGAAACTTTTATCCGACCATCCATTGCCCGCCTTTAAGTTGTACAACTTTAATACCGCAGACAATCTTGAGAATTTAGTGCAACCTTTGTACAACGGTTTCTCTGTATCGCTTACCATCCTCTCAAACATTTCAGGACAATCATGAAGATCTTATTCCAGTGCTTCTACAATCTTTTCAACTCGATCACAATCGTATGTTTCCGTGTCTTTGTCGTATGAAGCATAGGTCGTATTACTTTTTCCACTCGATTCAACATTCTCGTTAATTTTCTCACCATGAAATATCCAACACTGATAACTTTGATCAATTCCATGCCTCAGCAAATGCGATTTCAATCCATGTGCGTCAACCTTACCAATATAACAACAACGCAAGCAAGGACAATGCATTCGTCTGGGGTTTTCAGCGTGTTGAACAACATACTTAACGAATTCCGCAACCCCACTCTCGTACTCTTTGGTCATTCGATCGGCACAGATCCATGTTTTATCCATGGTTTTCCTACTTATTAAAGTAAACAATCAATCCAGACGAAAATACATAACTAAGGTAGTATCTTTGAATATTCTAACAATTTTAAAGTTCAATTCATTTTAAACTTCAATAACGTATACATAACCAAGGTTAATATAAACTTCAATAACGTATCCGATACGCCGATATACCAACTTTAATTACCTCATCACTTTCATTTTTTCTATTACAAGAATCAAACTTTTTCTATTACAATATACCTATAACTATACCTATAACATGTTAATTTTTCTATAACTAACTTTAATTTTCTATTAGAATATACCTATAACTATACCTATAACTATAACTATACCTATAATTTTCTACAACTTTAAATTTTCTATAACTAACGTTAATTACTTATCAAACATTTTTCTATTATCAAACATTTTTGTATTACAACATTTTTCTATTACCAAACATTTTTGTATTACAACATTTTTCAAGGAAGAACATTTTTCTATTACAACATTATTACTTATCAAACATAACAACTTTAATTACCTCATCACTTTCATTTTTTCTATTACAAGAATCAAACTTTTTCTTCCATTACTTTTCTCTTATCAACATTATTCTATTATCAACATTTTTCTATTATCAACATTATTACTTATCAAACATAACAACAACAATGTATCTTATGAGTCAAAACTCAGTTTCTACAATAAGGGTTCTAAACTCAACTTCTAAACTCAGTTTTTACAAAAATAGCTAGAATGAATCAAAACAACTTCAACAAGAATAATACACTAAACTCTGCCAACAAGATTATGCACATTCTCAACAGTAGTAAACTACTTCTAAACTCAATAGAAAGATTAATAACAACTTATAAAAACCATAAGAAATGAAGAACATACCGCAAGAAATGAAGAACAGTAGAAATGAAAAACGAAGTCAACACCCAAATGTCGAGACACGTACGATTCTTCAAACACGTTTGTCGCTCCCAAAAGATGAGACCGGGCTCAAATATGGTACAGACGCGAACGGTCGGCGAAAGGAGGATGTGAGAACACACAGGAGTGAACCCATAGGGAATGAAAAGAGTCGCCAGCTAGGCATTTTTATCCCGGAGGAAAGGTAATGCTGCATAGACCTAGAAAGATATGGATAAGACGGTTGCGAACCAGAGAGACTGAGAAAGGGGGTTGGTTACAACCTGGGAAGGTATTAGCACCCAGATTGTCCGTCGTACTCGACGGGATCCACGCTTAAAAAGATTTGTGTTTTAAAGGGGTAGTGTCAGTGCAATTTATGTATAAAAGAGCTGGAAAAAGATGTACAGGTGTCAGTGTAAGAGAAGTGAAGTGTGGTATGTACAGTGTCAGTGTAAGGACAAGAGTGAAATGCTTATGATAATGAGGCTAAGAAAATAAGGCTGGAAAGAGGGGGAATATACAGAGACTTTTGTTCGATAACAGTTAAGTTATGCCTACGTATCCTCTCGTGCAATGAGGAAGTCAGAACACCGTAGTTCGACCCAAAGAGACTGAAAGATGAATTGACTTATGAACTGCTTACTGTCTATGCTCAAGTGTATGATCTGTCTGGTACAGATGCAAACTGTCTTGCATTAGACGGAAGAAGCAAGTTCTCGTTTGTGAGTGAATGTGATGAGAAAAGAATCCCGAAGGAGACGATTATTGTTTGTTTTTGAGTTTTCAGTCTTTTATTGCTTTTGAGAGTTTGTCATAAGAAAATGAGCTTAAGCCTAAACCAATGGGTTAGTAAACTCATCACATCTTCCCTCTGATTAGGGGTAATGAGAATACCTTAAGTGTGAAGTCAGCTTCTCACACTTAAACACCTTTGATGTAGGATTAAGATCATTAACCTACTTGTGATTATTTAGATGTTTTTGTTGTTTTTGTTTAGTGTTAAGTGATGAGGTTAAGCCATAATCAGGGATTAAACAAACCCATTACACCATCCTAATAGAAGAATGATAGATGAGAATGTTTAGGCTGAGGAAAGCTCCTCAACTTAATCCATGATTAGGGATTAAACTCATGACAAAACAAAGCCTTTAGTTAAATGGATTTTATTTAATGATATGATGATGAAGTGATTTTTAGGGTTTCTAAGACAACTTGAGGGGGACTTGTCCATTAACACTGGGGTTAGTCCTTCTTAACCATTTAAGGAAGAATTAGAACCCTAATGCAAGGCCCAAGTTACAAGCTTGATGTCTTGATGATTATTGGATGAATTGATTAAAGGATTTAAACACATTAAGGGTTTAACACTTAGGACTAAAGTTATACACTCCATCATAATAGAAGGATGCAGGCATAAGCTTAATCACAAAGCCTTAAAGCCTTTAGGGTTTAGTCCCTGATTATGAGGTGAGAAGAGAAGACTCAATGAGACACAAAGGTAAAACTAAGTGGGGGACTAATCAAAACCCTAATCATTGTCATGCTTGGTTGTTCCTAAGGTTTGTGAGGTTTATAAGAAAGATCTTCATAGGAACCACCAGGAAGCAGATGAAAGGAGCAAAGAAAAGCAAAGCAACTTGCTTCACTCAAGAAGACAAGTCACTTGAGGAAAGAAGGTGAGAAGAAAAAGAAAGAGCATGCTCAATCTCAAACACAAGACAAAATGCAGCAATGATGCATAAGAGGGATGAAAAGAAGTTGTGAGAAGTGAAGGCAAATTCACTTCTCAAAGTCACTTACCACCTGAAAAGTTAATGAAAGGAATGCAATGCAATGCAAGATGAGGTGAAATGACATGATGCAAATCAAAACCAGAAGCACATACATGATGTTAATGATGCTATGAGATGATGCAAACATGAATCAAGGCATGAGGATGATCATACAAACACATGGATGCAAGAGAAGCATGCTTAGAACCATGATCATACATGAAAAGTTATGAAATGCAAATGACATACAACATGGAAAATGCAAGGAGCAATGATCAAACATGATTCTAAAATGTCTTAAGATGTGATATGAATCAAATGAATGCACAAAATGTCATGGCAAGTCATGGTATGCAAGCAAATGCAAGATGAATGCAAAAGGAAGCCCAAATTAGGGTTTATGATCAATGCACCAAACAAAAAGCCAAAACCAGAAGCAAACATCAAGATAAAAAATTGAAAATACATTCAAAGGAACCCTAAACCTATACAAACACACTGCCCAAAGGAGGGGATCCAATTCTTAACCTAGTGAGGGTTATGAATTTCTTAAGAATGCTAGGGTTTCATGGTACCTTGACAAAAAAAATGTCAAAAAAATTGAAAATGCAAGATCAAATCATGTCAAATTAATCCTATAAACTACATGATATGCAAGACACAATGCAAAAAGAATCAAAGTCCAACTCTTAAAGACTAGGCAGAAATGAATTTTTGAACATTGGATCAAAATAATGCTTTGAAATTGAATTAATTCCATGAAAAATTGTCAAAATGCATTAAGATCAAAAAAGAAATTTGGTTTGAGGGTTGGACAATGTTTCTAAATGATTTTAAAAGTTTCATGAATTTTTTGGTGATTTTTAAATACCTAAAAGTATTTTTAATTAATTAATTCTCATTAATTAATTAAAAATAAACTTTTAAATGATAAAATAAAAATAAAAATGTTTTTGGTTTCTGAAAATTAATAAAAGTTTGTACAAAAATTTTCAGAATTTTTATAATTGTTTTACTATTTTAAATAAAATGCACAAATTAAATAAGAAAAATATGAAATAAAAATTAATAAAATGAAAAGTAAGAGCAATGGATGGATCAGATGCGTTCTGGGCAAAGGTAGTTTGACTTGGCGCCACATCCAATGGCCCAAGTTCAAACCTGGTTAAATCAGGTTTATGAATTAATTAATTTGGGTTGATTAAGTTAATGGAGATTAGGGTTTCTGAGGACACATCCTGCCCACTCAAACGCGCGCCAGTCAGCCTAAGTCAACGCATATAACGCACCAAATTCAAATCTCAATTAATGACACAGATTAGGGCTAATGGTTCTCAGGTGGCCGGAGAAGACTTCCGGTCGTCTTCTCCGGCGAACCAAAACCCTAGGTTTTGCTATAGGTCACCAAACACGAAATTTCTTCCACAGAAATGATCCTACCCCCCATCTAAACCTAAACCCTCTTTCAAAAATCATTTATTTTCATTGACAAGCTTGAATCGAAGACAAATATGAAACACGGGCAAACTTTCAGAGAGACATGAAATGGTCATCCCTTACTTATTTTCAAATCTAAATACATCCAGATGATCAGTGCAACATATAGATTCAATTTGTAACAAGAAAATGAAGTTCTGAGAAAAAAGTTCTTGAGCTATACCTGAGATGGAACCTTCAGGTTTTGGGCTTTCTGGGCTTTTCTCTTATGCAAACTGACTCCAATGGTCCCCCTTGTGCTAATGGTAAGCTTGAATGGAGTTTAGACAGGCTGTTTTGAGAAGTTCAGTTCTGGTGTATCAGAAAATGAGGTTCTTGTGTGGGCTGTTTCAGATCATAGTGAGGGGTGGGATTTGTTCTATGGATGATTTCTGGTTGATTGGTGAAGAAAAAATGAATGTTTGATGGCTGTGGAAGGAGATTCGAAGAGAGGAAAGTTTTGACAGTTTTTGGAGTGTGCTGCAATGTGTGTGCTTCAGGCTTGCTCTCTTCTTGTTTTATGACCCTTAGACAATCCATAAACAATCCCAGCAATCTAGGAGGGCAGGTGTGCACTGTGGGATTGGTATGGGAGGATTGGCCAAAAAGTCAAGTTGATTTGTACTTGCAGCATGGGCTATGGCAGCAGCAGTCTAGAGGCTTTTCTTGCCTCAGCTTGAGTCAAGGATGGCCCTTGGATGGCTCATGAAAGGCTGCTGCATCTGGATCATGAGCTAGAGAGGTTTTTGCAACTTGCCCACTTGTGTTATTTCATGATTTTGGCCATGTGAATGTGAGAACTCTTGCTGGATTTTTGATGTGGGATGCTTCACTAGGTCATGTCAATGCATTGAAACCAGCTAGTGATCACATAACTCCTTTGAGAATGATTTTGCCAAAAATCCCTCTTTGCATTTTCATGAAAAATGACTTATGGATACTTGAAAATCAAGGCACCAAAATGTGAAATCCCTTGGGCCAATTCTGATTTTAGGTCATGTATAGCATTGGTATGATGATTAGAGGTCATGTTGAAGTCACATAAAGGCTTGCCATGAGAAATTGCAAGTTTTCCATTTTGTGCAAAAGTGGATTTTTAATGATTTTGCTCAACTTTGCAAGGCCATAACTTTTGATCCAAAATGAATTAGGTCATGTTCTTGTACTTTTTGAAAAGGGAATGATCCATTCTACAACTTTCATGACCAAAGTTTTTTCATTTGAAGCATTTTTGAATCAAAAAGTAAAGGTTGAAAAAGTTTCCTAAAATGGCAATTTCATTAAAAGTCAAACTTTCCCAAAAAGTCAACTTTGCAAAAGACTTGAAATTCTTCAATTTTGTGAACTTCCAACATCTTCCATGATCAAATAAATATCATACACAATCAAAATGATGAAGAACACCCTTTGGTTGGGTCATTGGGGGCCTCAGATGCCCTGATTTTACACTGACTTGCCCAGAAAGTCAACTCTTGATCAAATGACTTCCCCATGGAATTTCTTCATGAAAATTGATATGCATACTCCCTATACCATATAGAGACCAATAGAAACAAGAATGACCAAAAAAATTGGAGTTATGGCCTTTGAAACCAAAACCCTAATTCTAGGTCATCTGTGCAGTCAAACCTGGCTCTGCTTCCATACCAATCTCAGTTCTTGTGATTCTTTGACATTCTTGATTTTGAGTGGATATAATATGATGCTTGAACAAACATGGACCCCTTTGAAGTGATTGATGACCTTTGGAGTGGCTCAAAAAGCTCTTGGATTGCTCAAATCACAAACCCTAGATGCAGATGACTTTGAATCAATGCAGTGAATTAAAAATGTGATATGAGATGCTATGATTGGATTTATGCATATGAAAAGATCACAAGCCATGGTGTGAATGGGTGAGGGCAAATTTGGGGTGTTTACAACGTTCAGTGATTGAAACCGAAAAATGGAAGTGTATTCGTGTTCGCTGTTATGGTTTTCGCTGTTAGGGTTTCAACATTCGCGGGAGGGAAAACAAAAGAACAGAGAACAAAAATAGAAATAGAGTCTGAAATTTTATTTTAATTAGACCTTAGACAGCTCTTTTGTGGAAAGTGCTTTCTAAGGTATGCCATAGACAGCGCTTTCCAAAAGCGCTTTCTAAAACCCCCCTTAGACAGCGCTTTTGGTTTTAATTTTTTTTTTAATTTAAAGACTTTAGACAGCGCTTTTTCAAAAGCGCTGTCTAAGGTCTATCTTTAAAAGCGCTTTGTAAAAGCGCTGTCTAAGGGGGGGTCTTAGACAGCGCTTTTGAGAAAGCGCTGTCTAAGACCCCCCCTTAGACAGCGCTTTCATTATTTTTTTTGGAACATTTTCCGTGTTTTATTTTAATTTTAACCTTAGACAACGCTTTCTTTTAAAAGCGCTGTCTAAGATGCGCTGTTAAAAGTCATTTTTGGCGTAGTGAAACAAACAAAGAATAAGCAGAGTGAGTAGAAGAGAATAGCTAAGTAAAACTCTGTGAGAACCAAAAATAAATACCAAATCATAATCTTCCTTCAACCACTCAAATCTCCATTAAACTTCAAATAGCATTCCTTCACCAAAATAACAAAAGCCAAATCACTCAAACCATAACTCACCTTTTGAACCGAATCAAAACCTCTGAAGCCGCAAACCGAAATCGCTCTTAAGAGATCTGAGTCCGTGAGCAAAACTCTGAGATGAACAAAATCAAACCGTGAGAAACATCGTGAGGCCGCTGTGAGTGAAACGAAACAATCGCGACCGAGTACTGAGAAACCACCGTCGAGAGATCCGAACGTGAAACCCCAAGTCGCGAAAAGAGAAGAACAGGGTTCGTCGATATTTTGAGGAGAAAAAGAAATCCGCGGCACAGAGGATTCGCTTGGATTGAACGGTTCCGACGATTTTTTCTTTTGGAAGTGAAAGGGTTCGTGTTCCTCAAATTGTTTTTTTTTGTTTACTGTGAATATAAACCGTGTTATTTGTTTGCTACTTTGGACGGTATATTTTTCATTAAAAATCAACTTTAAAACCTGATTTTATTATTATTATTATTTGTTTCTTTATAAAACTTGTTTTATGTTTTCTTAAGTTCAATTTCAAATCTGAGGCCCATAATCATTCTTATTAACACCTCAATTTATTTCTTTTTTAATTTAGTTTAGATTTATTTATATAGTTTGTTATTTAGTTGTTTAGTATATAAAAAAAAATCTAAAAAAAGAAAATTGTCGTGTTTAGTTTAAGTTTTCATTTTTAATTTTATTTGTATAGTTATGTAGTTTTAGTTTTTTTATTAGCTCAATTTATATGTTTAGGATGAAGGTTGTTTTAATTTAGTATTATTTAGTTAATTGGTTAGTTAAGTTTTTTTTTAGAATCTTTTAGTATAATATATACAGTTTAATGTAGTAAAAATATTTGTAAGCAAAAAAAAACTCAAAAAATATATTGTTTTATTTATTTTTAACTTTTGTTAGTTTTATTTAGCTTAGGTAATTAAGTTATTATTCAGATTTAAGTTTCTAAATTATAATTTAGTTAAGTTAAAGTTAGGTTGTTAGAAAATTATGATTTAGTTAGATAATTTATTTATTTTCTTTTATATCAAAAATCCAAAAGAAATATTTTAATATTGATCATTTACTTTAATTGTAATTTATTAGGCTTTTCATTTTATTTTAGTTATTTTATTATCTTTAAACATTAAGAGAAAATTAAGAAAAAATAATTAGATAGATGCACTCTTTCAATTTCATACGTCTACATTTTGCACACACGTAAGTCGGTCACCTATGTGATCTCCGTCTGCACGTCCTTACGCGTCTAAATTAATTAACGAGGACCTGAGCTTTGGAATCTAGCATTTTGCGGGTCTTTAATGAACCACACCCGAGCTAGCCCCACGTGTAGTGTTTCATTTACTCCATCGTTTCTAAAAACACTAAACCCTAATTCATCCAAAATAATCACAAGACGTCTCTAAATTAACATATTAATTAACGTAAGAACTAAACTCAGGAATCTAGCATTCCTCGGGTTTTTGAATTGGATTACTGTTGGGGCTAGCCCTCGATTTGTAATTCATTCGCTCTTTCGTTTTCAAAATGTTAATCTTAAATCAAAAATCGTGAAAGAACTAAACTTAGGAATCTAGCATTCCTCGGGTTTTTGAATTGAATTACTCTTGAGGCTAGCCTTCGAGCTGTAATTCATTCGCGCTTTCATCTCCAAAACAATCGCGTCTTAATTCACAAATCAAATAACGGAGGAACTGGATTCTGGTGTCTAGCATTCCACATAATCCTTAAATTAAATCACTCCTGGACTAGCCCCACGCAACGTGGTTTATTCACCCTCTCGTTCTTAAAATACGAAAACTTTTAATTTAATTATACGAAGAACTGAACTCAGGAATTTAGCATTCCTCGGGTGCTTGAACTGAATTACTCCTGAGGCTAGCCTTCGGGTTGTAATTCATTCACTTTTTCGTATTCAAAACAATTCAACAACCTTAAAAGATTAGACATGATTCATCCCCTTAGGAAAGATATTTCTCCTAACTCCACAAACACGAATCGAATCTTACAAACAATTTTTTCTCAAAGGAAGAATGTGGCATTGCTTGTCGATACTCATATCCAAGTTTAAAGCTTCTTCCGATTTTATTTCTCAAAGAAAGAATGTGGCATTGCTTGTCGATCATCGTATCCATGTTTAAAGATTTTTTCGATTTCTCGTTCCTCAAATGTTTGTGGTGGAATAGGTGGGATATCCCCCTTTAAAGATGACGACTTGTCTCTTTCTTTTAAAATATAATTTAAAACTTACCAACCAATCCAAATCATTTTTCATAATTAATCAACGAAAGAACAGAGCTCCAGAGTCTAACACTCCGCATGTTCTGGAATGCAATCACTCCTGGGCTAGCCCCACTCCTATAATTTTTTTGGTACCTAATTTTTCCTACATCACACAGATAATAATTATGTCGCTATTTTTCCATAGTTTCCCAACATCACATAGACCACATTTAGGTCGCTATTTTCATATATTTCTCACCAATCTAAATTCATTACACCAAATATCTAGTATACACATATATTCTTCAAAATTCTATAATTATAAGGAGGATACACACAAAAGTACTAATATAGGATACACACAAATGTACTAAATTATAAGGAGGTTTACACGATGAACTACTACAACAACAAAAATACACATTCAATCATTCATAAGTCATTTCCCCCACTTGAATACCAACTTACAATCCACAAGAAATATGAGTTGTAACTTCGGTAGAAAACTCCAAAATCAAATTTCCTGACAATAAATAATAACACCAATTAACCAACAAACAACACCAAAGTAAATAGGATCAAATCATACATTTCTATATATCTTACCAGATAAAGCTTAATTTTTATATAACTCAAAGAAACATGTTTCCCAACGGAGTCGCAAATCATACAAATTATCTTCTGTTAATTTTGTTGGGTCATTAAATACCTACAACACATAAATAACAATATAGAGTTATTTTTGAAAATTCACATTAAGTTGAAAAATGCAAAGTAAATAACAAAGTAAATTTATTTTTATTACCGTCATCCAATTATCAGTTATCTTTGCAGAGAAAATATCCAACATATTTTTCATCACATATTACCCACAATCATTAGAGTTATTTTGTTTCCTTGTCTACAAATGAATATATGACATTATTAGTGAATACTTATATGATAAAATTAAATTTATAATTATAATTTACACCACTTACTTTGGGTCAAAGCCATGTAGGCTTTCTTCTAATGTCATGTGCCGCTTGATGAACCCCTAAAGCACTAATTTAGAAGGAAAAAATCCATATAAAGCCACATAAAATATGAAATTACTTTTGTAACAAATTATGTATATAGGATGTAGTGAACATAAAAGATAAACTTAATGTGTAACAAGTTTCTTCATGGTTTGATTAAGTTCCCGATGAAGTGAACAGAAGACGACCATTGTATTGTCTTTTGGACAAATGACTATTAATTGCCATTGATTTCTGTACGTGCGTGTTGAAGTATAAAAGTCAGAATTTCATATTAACAAAATTGAAATATCTATGCAACCAAAGTTATAAAATAGAATTTCATACAAACTTACCTATGAATAAATGGTAGCAAGTGACACACTTTCTCTTCGTGATCACGTAACTTGTCTTGTATGTATTTTCTAACTCTTGCTTCAATTTTTGCCACATTATCAACATACGAACACACAGCAGGGTCCAATATCCCGTATACTTCTGATTGTGATGTATCAATACACATACGATGAATATACCTTAATAATTATAACATAAACATTAGAATCAAAGTGACGAGAGTTATAACATATTAAAATATATTGACAGTAATAAAAAAGAAAATATACTTACGTGGACCATACTTGCAAAGTAGAAACGTCAAGCCAATGTTGTCCCATCAACAACTCTCTGATACATTTCGCTGACATATAAAAATTTGAGACATTCACACAATGACTTAATTCTAATTCAAAGTAGTCCATTTGTGTGTCACCCCTTTTCAAAACCATTTTTACTAATCTCTCAATATTGTCTTCCTCTTCCATTTTGCTTACTTTTACAACTGAACAACTTCCTTTTCCGCTTCCATCCACAGTTTCCCTTTGTTCAATGCATTTATTATTTGTTGTGCTTTGGGAGATACTCATAGACTTAAGTGTCTCCATGAAAGATTGTTGCATTGCCTTACGCTCTTCAAACCCACTGTTGCGCTAAATCCGCTATAAGTTTTGCTTCCAATTGAGATTACAACTGTACAAATTGTTCTGTTACATTGATATCTTGTCTTTGACGTGATCTTCCAAAGAAAGTTCTTTGTTTATGGTGTTTTCCAACACCACGAACACGGTCGCCATGCTCAGATGTTCCAATGGTTGCTGTTAAGATATCATGACGTCCATCTGGAACAAATGCACCCTTTTCAACTTCTTTAACTAGAGAATCCTACAAATGCACCACAACTTTGTCAATAGTTTTTATCAAACAAAATTATAATGATACTTGAAGAATTTTCTTAATTTTACTTACAATTTTCTCTGCAACAAGTTGTGTAGCCTGTGATGTGTATTCTCCCCCTTTCTTTTGTCGTGCTCTCTTCCATAACTCATGGCGTGAAGGTGGAGATGGGATACCCGTATCATCTAATATAGAATCATCTCTCGATGATCTCTTTTCATTTATCATTTTCTCCTCAAGCAAGCGATACCCTCCACGAGATAATACATGTGGGTATGCATTCTTAGCCACATTTTCTGCACCCTTTTGACTTTTTTCCTATTATAAACTGAAAAAGTTACTAATCATACTAAACATAATAAAAATGTTATTAAGCACACTAAACATGATAAAAAGTTATAATATGCAATCATTTTCTGCACCATTCGAACAATGATTATAGTTTACATACTCTTTTCTGTATAATATGCAATCATTAGGGCATGCATGTATCTTTTCATACTCCAAACACATTGGACACAATATTTTTTTTGCCTCATAATAACGATTTGGCATTACGTTACCTTCTGGAAGCATCTGTGTCAACAATTCAAGAAATTCGGTAAAACTTTTGTCAGTCCACCCATTATTTGCCTTCAAATTAAACAATTTTAATACGGCTGACAAACGTGTAAAATTAGTGCATCCCGGGTACAAATGTTTATCCTTGTCACTGCATAAAGTATCATACGCATTTGCCTTCTTAAATGAATCTTGTCCAATATCACGCATCATGTCTTCCAGACGATCATCATCCATTTCTACACCAACATTGTCTTTTGGGGACACATTTGACTTTTCTACTACCTCACCGTGCCATATCCATTGTGTATAACTTTGACAAATCCCATGACAAATTAGATGATCCATTATTGCCTTCTTATTAAGTTTTGGTTCGCGATTTGCACAACGAACATATGGACAGAGAAAAAGCACACCAACACTTTTTTCACCATTACTTTTAGGAGGAGGAAGATTTTTTTAGCATTGCTTTCAGCAAACTGTAGAAATTCCTTCACTCCACGTTCGTACTCAACACTTAATCGATTAGCTTTTATACAACTATGATTCATACCTATGTTTTGAAATTAATGCATACAGATCAGTTAAATCATTGAGACGCCTACAATAGTCGCTCTCTTGGACATTAGAAAGAATGCAAAAGTCTCTACGTACAAACACGTGACATGCATAAAGAAGAAGTGAGAAGTTATAAAGAATTAAAAAAGAACCTGCAATATCGTGTGGCCGGCCGGATGACTCATGGGTGACGATGCAGAAGTTCTCGTCGACACACAAATTCTACGAGAAGCAATAGCATCACAACATGTATAAAATAAACATGGCTAAAAACAAATATAAAACTATATATATATATATATATATATATATATATATATATATATATATATATATATATATATATATATATATATATATATATTGAAATTAAAGAAAGAAAAATTAAGCAGTAGTATATGTGCACCTTCAAACAACAAAATTCCATCTCATTGTTCAAGAGGTACCAAACAAAGAAAAACAAATTATAACAGTAATAATGTAGTAACAAGAGGTAGCAAACCTTAGTTTGGTGTGCCGTCAGCGTCAGGGGAGGATTTGGTCGGTGTCGTGTGCAATGGAGGGCGGCGTCGGCGTCGTGTGCGTTGCGGTGGAGGGAGGCTGCGTGTGCGGTGGAGGGCGGCGTCGGCGTCAGCGTCGGCTGCATGTGCTTGCGCGGTGGATGGAAGCGTCGGCGTCGACTGCGGAGGGTTAGTGTGCCGTCGTCGGTGGATGGTGGGACGGCGGAGGGTTAGTGTGTCTCGGCGGCGGCGGATGGAGAGGTGTGTAGTCGTCGTCGAAGATGCACAGTTTGGAATAAGATGTACAACAAATGCGTTTATGTTTTTGTGTTTAGGGTTTTACTTATTTTTGGATTGGATTTCACATCGGTGGATGGGTTGACCCATTAAAACCCGATGTAATAGCCCTTAATATATTTAAAAACATTATTTTTAATAATTTTCGAAATTTCTTTATACAATTTTTTAAATCGGTTATTGTATTAACCGATGTAATAGGTCAATATATAATTTTCGAAATTTTTTTATACAGTTTTTTAAATCGGTTATTGTATTAACCGATGTAATAGGTTATTAAGAAATTTTTGAATTTTTTCATATAGTTTTTTAAATCGGTTATTGCATGAACCGATGTAATAGGTCAATATATAATTTTCGAATTTTTTTTTATATTTTTTTTAAATCGATTATTGTATTAACCGATGTAATAAATCCTGATATAAAATTTTGAATTTTTTCTTATATGGTTTTTTAAATCGGTTTTTAGCAAAACCGATGTAAAAGGCTTTATATGAATTTTTCATTATTTACAATACTGCCACCGCGTTATTTTTTACATCGGTTTTAACCAATACCCGATGTAAAATCCCTTATAACAAATTCTTTTATTATTTACGAAACTGCCACTGCGTTATTTTTTACATCAGTTATAATAAATGCCTGATGTAAAATCATTTAATTAAATGTCTTATTTTTAGTAGTGAACGGACGTGATGGGTGCTTAACACCTTCCCTTTGCGTAACTGACTCCCGAACTTAGATTAGTGGTTTCGTTGACCATTTCTTGTCCTACTTAAGTTGTATCTATATCTCCTTTTTCTTTAGTTAGAATAAATAGAATTAGGTGGCGACTTTGTTGTTTGTTTTAGGATCGTATTTTTCGAGGTACGACAATAAGCTTGAGTGAAATCCACTTTGAAAAGTAAGCAATTCTTCTTTTTTCTTTTTGTAAAATCAATGGTTTCATTAGCTACAAGAATACCATCCAAGAGTTGCCGGTTCGGAATAAAAGCCGTTTGAGAAGAGGAAATGATATTACCCATAACATGGCTTAATCTTCTTGCCAACATTTTAGAGATGATTTTGAGGACACATCCAATTAGACCAATAGGTCTAAAGTCTTGAAACTTTTGAGGACTAACCACGTTCGGCACTAACGAAATGAAGGAACAAGTAATATATTTCATTAAAAAAAATGACAAGAGTCACCTTGTCATGACGCATAATAACCAAGAGAGTCCCATTAAATATGATAAAAACACAAACATTTAATCAAGAGGATTGATATTCTTACATCCATTTTGTACAATAAATACTTACGATAAATATTATTATTTTAATAAAATAATATTTTTATGAACAGTGTATGGTTAATGCAGTTTAAAAATTTGGTTAATGCAGTAATAAAATTATTAATAAACGTCTAGGTATGAAAAGTAATTTTAAACAAACATCAAAGTTTATTAATATAATGTAAAAAATTTAATTTAAATAATGTCTATACATTTTAATATTGATTACTCATACATTTTAATATTTATACACTTTAATTTAAATAATAATAGTAATAATAATAATTTTGAAATATAAAAAAATAATTTATAACAATACTGAAAAAATAGAAAGCGTTGTTTTTTATGCATGCCTACATTCATTCGAAAACATGACAGAGAATTAATGATAAAATATTAGAAATGGATTGTATACGGTGTAGGTGTAATTTCTAATGTAATGATATCATTTCTCTTTAATCAAATAGGTAAAGTGTTTTCAAATAGTCAACATTAACACACTATGAAACACGGGCACGAGACACAACACGAATACGAACATTTCCACACATATAATATCAAAAAATAGGACACAGACACCACTTCATAAATGATAGTATTTGAGTTTTACTTTTCCATCTATTATTTAAAGAGTAAAATTATATTAATCAAAATTAACATCTTTAATTCTTCATTGATAAGATTGATTTAGTATATGTTTAACCCTTTTTGATATGTGGGAGATTGGTTCAAAAACTGTATAAGGTGCGTTGAAATAAAGAAAACCACATTTTTTTTATAAAATAGATATTATGAATTATTAGACACGTGTAGTATGAGTGAAATATAAGTGTCAGACACGGATTTAAAGAGTGTTGAAAAGAAAATTACTATTTTTCTAGAGGACACTTGTCTGAATTCTCAAAACTTATTTGACTTTTCTAACACATATCGTACGAGTGTCATATCAGTGTCAGACATCAACGCGTATCAGACACTACGACACACCTACTTCTAGAGTTGTATGTGCTTCATAATTAACACATTCCAAGATTCAACTAAATGAACCAAAAAATCAGAGTATACAAACAACATCATACCTTTGAAGTTATTGTTAAGTCGCACAACAATGTCAGGTTTTCGTTTCATGGAAGTTTCAGATCGAAATCGTTCAAGGTTATGAAATGTAAATGCCAAAGGAAAACTGAAGGAAACATTTTGAAGGGTGAAAGATTAATGATTTTTCTGTTTCAATAAATGAAGATGATGAATTAAAACACAAAGGAACTATATTGAAGATATTATTTCGATGAAGGGCATATGTGGGCGAAGAAGGACGAGGTTGAAAATGATGAAGGGAGCGTAGCTTGTGACATTCAAGGTTTAAGAATTTCTTTCTTCTATTTGATTAAGGTGTTTTTCTCTTCAGTATTTGTCGATTAAGTTCTATATGAAGAAAAAAAAAATAGAGAGAAATTTGTATAGTAAAATAAGAACTTAAGAAAATATTTTTTTAAATAGTATAGAAAAGGGGGATAAAACAAAAATGTTAGAGCCTAATTTTAAAATAGATTCTAAAATACTCGACTAATATAAATTTTAGTTAGATACTTATTTAATTTAACACCTATTTTTATAAAAAAAAAGATGGGTGTATATAATTGAATACTATAAAACATACGTGAAATACTCTTTTAGTTTTACACTTGTTTTTCAAAACACGGGTGTCTAGTTGAATATTTTATCTATAAAATTGTCACTTTGTGTGAATTTACACCTGTTTTTTTTTTTTAAATACATACGTCTATTGTTATGCTCCAAAGCTTAAATTGACATTTTATTTACAAAATTACCAACACATGAATATTTTACACCCATTTTTAATTTAATGGATGTAATATCTATAATTCTATTTATATTTTTGCAATAGTGATAGTCTGTGGTAACGAAGAGTGTGATATAATTTATTTTATTTTCAACCCGATTTAAAATCGAGGTGAAAAGTGATTGATTACGGCTTCGAATCATTGTGACAACATTTTAGAATTTACAAGATTTATTTTTTTAGCACGGTTGGAATAGTAACCATATTGATAGATGTTTAGGATAACTTTTCCCTGTGGTTCATAATTAGCGGGGAATGTATTAAATCGTCTATATATCACTTTAATAATGTCTTGACTATTGTTCAAACTAAGAAGAAATTACATCATTTAAAGATGAATGGAAACCCACAATTAAAATGGTTAATTTGGGTTTCTTAAGAGACTTGTTTCAGAAGCTGAATTTTGGAGTAAGGTGGATAAAGTGGATGAAGTCTCTTGTGTTCAACATTTCGATTTCTGTTTTTATCAATGGAAGTGCTACTAAAGACTTTGTGGTGGGTAAAAGGATGAGGAAATGAGATCTTTTGTCTCCTTTCCTATTTATACTAGTTATGAAAGGTCTAACAAGGTTGATGAATAAGGCGGTAGATTTATGTTTATTCAAGGTTTTCAAGGTGACTGACGAGGTTTCTTACAACACAGTTCAGTTTGCTGACGACACCCTTATTATTGGAGAAGTACATTGGGATAATCTTTAGTGCATTAAATTCGTTCTTAGAGGTTTCAAAAATGGTTAGAAAAGGAATAACATCACGCGTGACTTGCCGTTGTTACGTATAGTGTTGTTGTATATGCGCTACTTACAATCACAGTCCTATGACCATTGTAGAAAATCTAAAAGTGTGTGATATACTATCATGGTTGCTTTAACTAACCGTTATAATATATTAAAGGTCTCAGGTTTGATTCTCAGTACCTGAAAGTGTGTATTTTAAAATAAATATTTCTTGATTTTGAATATTTCTCAGTACCTATATATTAACCATCGTTAAATTAGATACTTTTTTAAAATAAATATTTCTTGATTTTGAAATTTCTCCATTTTTTAAACTGTATTTTCTAATATGTATTTTCTTACCTGTATCAGAACATAAACATCAATTGAAGATGTATATTACAACACTCAAACTGAAATACTACTTATATATTTTATCAAATAAAAATAATGTTATTTACAACACTCAAACTCAAATCTACATCAAATATATATATATATATATATATATATATATATATATATATATATATATATATATATATATATATATATATATATATATATATATATATATATATATATATATATATATATATATATATATATATATATATTATGACCAATTTGATGAAAAATAAAGTAATAAATCTTTGTAATTAATTTATAAAGTAACAATGGTGAGGATATTGTCAACTCTTCAATCCACAAGAAACATTAGTGATCCTCGTGAAACTCTCACTAACCAGTCAAAATATGAATGCCACAACTATCCATATGGAATACAAAGTGCTAAAATTTTAACGTAACATTATGAGAATAATGACAATGAAAGCAAGAACATGAATATATTTCAAGGTTGATTTATTAATGTAATCTTTTCTCTAGATGTTCTTTGTTAAAAATGTTTAATGTTAGATAGTAAGTTATTAATATTAGTTGTAGTTCTATAAAATAAAATATTTAATATTGTTGTTGTTGTTGAAATTTAATATTTAACGATTCTATTGATTTTGTTTATTTGTTGTTATTGTTGTTGAGATTTAAAAGTTTAACATTCTATGAATTTTTGTTTTTGTTGTTGTTGTTGTTGTTTTGGTTGTTGAGATTTAATGTTTAAGGATTCTATTGATTTTTTTTTATTGATTTTATTGGTGATGTTGTTGTTGATGATAAGGAAGATTTATACATTTGATGGATATTAAATCCATGACCAGTGTCACGTTCCTCTCAGTTATTCAAAATCGAAGGGTAAAATTGAAGGTTTTCATGTCGCACTCCATTACCTCACTTGTGTAACCGAGATTATATTCCCTTCGCTTCCGAGGTGAAATTGGGTTATTTGTAGTAGTGTTGATTTTGATATATATAAGTGTTTTTTTTATGATCCAAAAGTTAATAGCGCCGAGTTTAATCATCCAATCAAATACAAATCCATTAGATTTCTCAAAAAAAGTTGTAGTGCATGGTGCAAGCACAAATCCATTAGATTTCTTTTTGTGGGGATTTGAGTGGCTGGACATATCTATACTACATAAATACATATTTTAGATGATGTTAATTAATATTGATTATTCTCAATTACTTTTAATGTCTATACTTATTTTAATATTTGAATTTTGTTTTAACATTGATGTACATGCATGGTTTCTATTAAGAAACAATTAAATCAAACGTGTATGGATTTCGGGACCCCTGTAGTATTCAATTTTAGGGAGTCGATCACATGTTGTTGAAGCATGCATCGAAAATAAGTTAATATATTCGAATAAAGTTTGTTTTCTACCAATGTATATCCATTTGTAAGTATTTGTGAATTTGTATTTTCTCTTATTTAGAATTCAGGTTTTTACCAATTCTAATTATTATCATGTTCATGCAAAGGCCTTTGGAAATTAATAACTATTTTCCTAAGTATAATATCGTTGTTATATTATGTTCCATAAGCAAACAACTTGATTCAAGGATGAAACTTAAAATTAGAACGTAAGTTTAAATCTTTGTAACTAATATAAGTGTATTATTTGTTATATTCATTTATCTATAATAATATGTGCTTTTTGTGAGTATTATTATTTATTATACAAAATTTATTTAAAGATGAGGATACAATCAGAAGGATATGAGTTTGGATATTACGTGATAAAATACATATTAAACATTGTCTATTTCAACATTGTGGATTCATGTGAGCAGATGATATATATTTACAATTAGATACTAACGATTTTAACTGCATAATAGTTTGTTATTATTTCTAAGTATTTTTACATTTCATTCATCTAATAGGTGTTTAACCATCAAACACAATTCACATAAGAAGACATAGAGACGTTTGTTTATGTTGGGCATCTTGTTTCCTTGATGTTTATGAGTCAAGTTCATATTAATTTTGTATGTTAGTTGTTTCTTTGTTTAGTATAATATATCTTTCATTTTAATTTTGATGCAAATAATGTATATTTTTGGTATATAATATGTGTCATTTTGTTATGATTTAAATAATGTGTATTTTGGTACAAAAAGCATGCAATTTTGGTACATAGATAATCTACAATTTTGTTTCACAATTAGTTAACTTTTATTATTTGAAAAATAAGGTATAAAAATTTCCAATTAGGTTCTATTTCATAAAAATACCGGTTATAATGAAAAATATTCAAAAAAAATGATGGATTTCCTCTCAGTTGGTTATCTCAATCAAGGGGCAAAGTGATCTCCTCACTACTACGGAAAACACATATAATGACGATTGCAAAACACATATAATGACGGTTTCATATATGTCGTTAGATAGCATGTTATTGTATCTATGTTTGTTTTCAGAACAGAAAACACATATAATGATGGTTTCGAAACACATACAATGACAGTCATCGTGGTTATAAGTTAGGTGGGGTGCTACTTATAACAATAGTTAAAGAAAACAACATTTGTGAACTAATTTATAAGTCTTGGGTTTGAATCTCAACAATGTCATTCTTGCGTTTTAACATTTCACAAGGATTATACGTTCCAATCGTGGTGGTATGTGTAAGAGTTTATTATAAAATATGAGATTGTTTGTTTTTTCCTGCCCTCATTAACCATATACAACTATTCAAATATATTTGAGATAATATTTAGAAAAATTAAATTATTCTTGAAAAACAACTTAAACGATTCAATGTTTTTCGAATTGCATGTATCTTGTAATTCATGATTTTCTTATTTTTACACATCATTATTTTGAAGAATTTGTAGTATTGAATCAGATTCTATAGCCTAAAGAGGAAATAATGAATTACAAGATGCATGCAATTCGATAAACATTGGACCGTCTAAATTGATTTTCAAGAATTATTTAATTTTTCTAATTATTATCTCCAAAATCTATTTATATTAATGCAAGTTCAATGAGTAGTTTGTGAAACAATAAATCACATATGATATAACAAACTAATTAACTACATTTATCCACAAAAATATCAATTAATTATCATATATTAGGAGAACTTGATAACTAATCGATCCTAGAAGCTATGAAGAGGATAAAGTGGAAGGGGGAAAAGAAAACAAGTATTCACTAATGGAATATTATATGAAAGATGTTAGATTAATTATTTAATTAATCAAATATAGATTCACATAATTAGTTATTAAGTAATTATATTATGGTCTATTGTTTTTATACACTAAATAAAACCGTGATGGGTTAGACCATTCAGTTAAGCCCAATGAAATGTCTTTGTCTTCGATCGTTTAACTATTTAAGTTTCTCCCCATTAGACAATTAACATACTATGAAAACCCTAAATGGTAATGAGGATATTAATCCTCTCATGTCAACTCTACCCTCAACAACTTCTCCAATCCTACAAGGTACATTGTTTCATTATTATTGATTATTCATTGATTTTTTTTATAAGCAAGATTCATTAAAAAGAGATTAAGGAATCTCGAACCAAATTACAAAACTCAACCACAAAATGTCTAGTCCCTAAACCAACCATAATTGAAACCACTAATTACAAAAAATCAAACGAAACTTTGGTCCAATAATATAGGCTACAATTCCTCCTTTTGCGATTACCAAGAACCAACCAATTCCAATATGATATAACAATGGAGAAAAAAATCCTATTAGCATTAGAAGTTAAGTCATGAAACAACTTGTTATTCCTATATCTCAATATATTCCAACATTAAATAAACCAAATAGAATTTAAATTCTCCTTCGTACCTCGACCTCTTAGTCTGTTATACCACTCCAAGGCATGAGAACATACATCTTGTTCAATTATACGATCTATGTCCACCCATGGCGAGATACATGGTTATTTAATATTCTTTATTTTGGAATAAATTTAGAATAAATTTATACTCAAATTACTCTATTTTTGTGCAAGAATGTTTTGAATGATTTTAATTTTATATTATTGAATTATGTTTAGAGTCTTATGATATAACAATTTACTTTTAATTTATAATCAATTTTGAGATGATAGTACAATATTCTGAAATTTAATAAAGATCAATAATTCTACTTAAAAGGATGAATGTCACATTTTTCAAGGTTAGTCCTAATTTATTTTCAACACATGTGATTAATTATATAATTGCATGTAAATAGATATTTGTTTATAATATTATCTACTCCTTTTTTTTTTAAATATAAAAAATGCTTTTATATAAAATTATTAATTTTTCAGAATATTTTAAATTAAAAACTCCTTATTTATTGTCATAAATTGAATAATCATATTAATTTGTATAATTGTAATCTCACCGATCGTAGATACAATTATATTAATTTCTCTATTTTAAATAAAATATATTCACTCTTTATTTGTATGATTGTAATTCTCATGTCGTGGATACAATTGTACAATTTTTAGATAATTAAATAATTAAATTTGTTTGTAATTATAATATATATTATATTGATAATATATATTATTATTAATATAATTTATTTTGTTTAATGTACTTATGATTTATTATTATGTAAATTATTATTCGAGTACATTAACAGTATTAGTATTTTGGTGACATAAAATTTGAAAATTGTTGCTATATGTCTTATTTATTATTATCGATATTGTCATTTAAGATTACAATAAATAGAAAATTATCTTTAAAGATATGTGTTATTTTTAATTTTATGAAATTCAATAATTTATTTTTTAATATTTTTATTAAAATAGATTTCAATTCTCTATGTGTTATGTAAGTGATGAACATCAATATGATGTTTTTAATTTTGACATGATCATTGTGTGATATCTGAAATAGTTGAATATTTGCTTCATTTTTTTCAAAACTCTTGATCTTAGTTTAAGTATCTTTCTCTATCAAGTGGGAGAATCTAACATGTCAATTTTATAAAAATATCTTTTTTTTGTCTTATAAAAATAAGAAACTAATATTATTTGTTTAAATCATTTATTCAATATAAAGACTTATATTGAAGAAAATATAGTTTTATGTATATACGAAAGTCTGTAACTATTTTATGTATCTTTAATTAAATTAAAGTCTCTTTTATTTTTGTTGTGTGACCTAAATTATGTCTCAAGTGTGTCTGACGTAACACTTGAGTTTTAAGTGAACTATTAAAATAATCCATATAATCTTATTTTGCAAATTAAAATACTAAGGATTTAATCTCACTCGTATGATGATAATTTTATTTTATATAATTATCATACTATACTATTTTATATGAAGGTTGTTTTGTTTATGAAAATTTTATCAAGAATTTTATTTTTTATAAGGAGATATTTTATTATGAATTGTATGGGAAAATTAACAACCTCCTTAATCCTAAATGCAAAATATGTGGTTAACTATGAGACTCAAATTTTGATTTAAAAAAATGCCATTTTTAAATATTGAGTTTCATATTGTTATTCTGTATCCACTTGTGTTAATATATTTGTTATATTCATTTGCAAAATAAGTTGTTATGTTTTTGAAATATTGTGAAATTGTACAACCACTTTTTGTCGATAATTTTATACTAACAATTAAGTATCCTATAATTGAGTATTATATCATTAAAGTGTTCAATACTAGCAAACTCTGATTAATTATTATCCAAGTATACATTTTGGATTAGTGGTATTGTATGAATACATAATTATATGATCTGAAATTTTAGATTATTTTTCTCATATTGTACTATATATTGCACACATTATAAAATACGACATATTTTAAGACTTCAAAATATACAAACTCTAAGAAATCGTATTCTATTATACCTAGATATATATCATTCTCTTAATCTCAGGAAACATCATAAGTTAATGTTTAGGCCGATATTGAGAAGACATAATAATTATTTTAACATGCAATAATATTGTGTTATTCAATCTTCAATAGTCCATAGTTTTCATGTCATAATATGAAAGTACAAATAAATATCAATACTCCTATCGAGTATTATATTATTTTAATAATTAATTATTGATATTCAAGTGAGAGATTGTTAGATTAATTATTTAATTAATAAAATATAAATTGACATAATTAACGATTAATTAATTATATTATAGTCTATTGTTATTAAACACTAAATAGATTAATTATTTAAGTAGGTTTTTGTGCCTGAATGGATCATGATGGATTGGACCATTTAGTTAAGCCCAATGAGAGGTTCATTCGCTCAGTCGTTTAGCTATTTAAGTGTCTCCCCATTCGACAATTAACACATCTCAAAAGCCTAAATGGCAATGAGAGTTGTAATCCTTTCATACAACTCTTATTTTTTTAATAAGAAAAAATATATTCAAAAGGATACAAAGGGGTATCCAAATCCTCTTACAAAAGCCAATTATGCAAGAATCCTAAAAAAATTCAACAGGATAATTGTGCCACTCGTAATAATTATAATTAAAAGAGTTTTTAAGTTTCTTTCCAATCCACCACCACGAGAGCAGAATAATCTTGGGAGATATAACTTCTTCGTCCCAAAATTCATCATTAAACATGATATTATTCCGACTTATCCAAATACACCAATGTAACACCCCAAATTTGCCCTCTTCTTTTAAGCATCATATCACATCATATTCATTATGAGCATATCATTTCCTCAACATCATATCATGGAAAGATGAAGCATAACATCCCTCATGTCCTAGCATCAAGCATATGGTCATCTGTGGAGGTCCTAGAAGCATCTCAAGCCATGACAAGGGTCCCAACGAGTTTGTACAAGTTCTATGGTGATTCTACACTCCATTTACAAGGTCAAGTCCATTGGCAAAAGCTCAGAAGATTGCATAATCATCAGAGATCTCAGGACAAGGCAAAGCTCCTATACAAGGCACCCAAATTAGGGTTTGAGATTCAAGCACCAAGATCTCACAACTTTGGCCATTTCTTTTGTGAAAAGTCTTCCAAATTTTAAGAGGATCCTAGGTGTCAAATTTCATGAGAAAATTCCATGTGGAAGTCAGTCAATGCCTCAGTTACTTGCAGATGAAGCAAAAAGTCAACAGAGCCCTTAAAAAGTCAACTGTGCAATTTCAAGGGGTCTAACCCAATTTTTTTGGCCAAGAGGGGTCCTTACAATGTTATAAGAGGTTTGGAATGCCTAAAGTTCAAGAATCCTGGAGATTTGAGGGGTTTTACAAAAATGGTACAAAGTTGGTTTTAAGGAATTTCCAAATTTGGCAACTTTTGCCCTAATTTTCAAGTGGCCTTAACATGATCAAAAATTCTTCAAATGGACCAAAGTCAAACATGAAAGTTGAATAGTAAGGGCTCCCATTTTCAAAAAGTATAAGTACATTTTCACTGGATTTCTAGAACTCCCTAGGGCTTCTTCGAAAATTCCATTATTTCTAGGGCAAATCTCACTTTTCCAAAATGCACCAAATGCAAGAAGGCTCAAACTTGGATTTTGTGACTTGGTACAGGCCCAATATTGTTTCCAACTTAAAATTCATTGAATTAGGACCAATTTTCTCCAAAGAAATGGTCATTTTCGTGCACTTTGAAAAAATCCCTCCAAAACATGCAAATTGGAAAAAAAAATCATGAAACAAGTGTGACACTTGAATCTAAGGGCCAGGAATGATGACTGGATTTGAATCAAGGGTGGAAAATGAAACTCACATGTGCTGAGAGGCCCAAGAGAGCATGAGCATAGCATGCTTATTCCACCAAGTGCAAATTATGCAACTTCACACTTTTCTCATTTCTGATTCGTGCACTTTCTCTCACACTTTCAGCATTGCTTTGTGAGGTCACAACAAAGAGAATTAGGGTTTCATCAGATCTCAGATCTCTCTCATTCTCTCAGTCTCAACTTTCATGCAACCTTGCATTTCTTCACATATCTCTTGATTCTCTCACTTTCTCCACAAAACTCTTCCATATTCTTGATCAGTGAATCATATGGATTAAGAATCAACCACTCATTTGAGCTTAAAGCACTGAAATAGAAGCTTACCATTTCAAGGAAACTTGTCTTGAAACCTCAGATCCAGTCCATTTCAAGGCCTTAGATGCATTTATTTTGCATCTAAGGAGTAAGAGGAGTGATTTGCACGCATTGGTTGGTATTTTAGCTCACTGAATCAAGATCTCCATCTCAGGTATGGCTTGAAATCTCATGTTCTAAAAATGAAATTGAATTGTTGCTTTGTGTTCCTTGATGTTTGTTGATCATGCTGCACTTTGTGGAATTGAATTTGGTGCATTATATTATGAGTTATGTGCATTTCAAGTTTCATGATCAATGTTGTTTTGCTTCGATCCGTCCAATCCATTGAGATTCAAGTGTTTTTGATGCCATATTCTTGTTCGGGAGTGTTGAATTAGTGAATCTGGGCTATTTGTTTGCTTTTATTGGTGAATTTTTGGTCCTGGTTTGGTTTCCGGTGACGGAGCCCTAGCTCCGGTCACCGGAATTTGTTTTGTGTTCAATTAGGGTTTTCTATGAAGAAGATACACCATAGCCCTTGGATCTGGCCATCTAACGCTCACCAGCGCGCCACATGGCCCCAAAGTCTCTCCGTCTCATGCTCATTTCTTTTATTCCATTTAATATGTTGTGTGATACGGTCTACAATAACTAACGTGTACCAGCCAACCACAACGCGCTATAACGCCACCTCAATTAATGAGGTTCCCTCCTCCAGCCGCTTGATTGATCCATCGTATCCAGCTTTTTCTAGTTTTTTCCTTATTATTTCAAACTAATATCCACAATAGTAAACATAATCCTGCGCGCTGGCTGGGCATTCCCAGTTGATTTTCGCACCCCCAACCCTCCAGGCCCATTCATTTTCTAGTTTAAATCCTTACTATCACACCCCTTTCTTCTCTTTTAATTTCTTTTTCTTCTATTTTAATTCTTTTTAATTCAGTTTCATTCCAATTTAATTAAAATAGTTCTAGTCATCCAAAAAATCCTAAAAAAATCATGAAAGATATTTTGAGTCTCTTTTATTTTATCATATTTTTATTTTATTTTTTTCCATTAGCCACGTGTCTGAATTAATTCACCATTGCACCTAGCTTCTTTTTAAGTCTTTCTTGACCACTCTGCCTTGTTCATTTTCCATAGTCTTCAATATTTTGAGTTTTGATCCCATTATTTTTTCTTTGGATTTCTAAGACATTTTTATTTTCATGTGATTTTTCTATGGATTTTTAGAAACTTATTTCCTGAGTCTTGGTCTTGTAACTTGTGATGTAAGTTTGTAACCCTCACTTGTGTTCTTGCCTCCATTTAACCTAGTTTGCTTCTGAATCTTTGCAAATCCTTTTGGCTATTTGATATAACATGTTTGAATATCATTTGGTTCAATTGTGGAATTTTTAGATGGTTGGTTGCTTTGTTGTGGATTTTATCTTGAACCTTGTCCCATTTTGCTTCCTTTGAACCTTTTGGTCTCTTATAAGCCTAGGAGGGCACTTGTTCCAACTTCTTCTTCTCATTTGGGGTTCCTTTGGGGTGTGGGTACCTTCCTGGTCCTAGGATAGGGTTTGTGTCTTCTGATTTTTGGTGTTTGCTTCTTCTTTAAGTCATTTGTTTCCTTAAGTGTTTTCACTTCATCTTATGGCTTTCTTTGCTTCCATTTTGGTATTGTTTGGCCTTGTACCTCTTTTCTCTTCATCTTGTTGGCTTCTCAAGCCATTCTTCATCTTGTTTTGGTTCTGGTTGTGAGATTTATGCTCATATCTTGTGCATTTTTCTTTGCATATTTCATAAGTGTGCATTTGTTTTCATATATGTTCATGTTGCATCATTGAGTTATAAGCTTCATGTCTCATTTCTTTGAGTTGCATTTGCATTGTGCATATGTTCATACCATTTCACTTCTGATTATGTGATGCTAGCATGTTATCTTGCTCATTTTGCTTCACTTGTATGCATACTAACCTTGCAGGGGCTTGGTAAGTGTGAGGTGTGGGAATTGAGTTCCACATCTCCAATTCTCATCTTCTCCTCTTATGTCTATGTGCACTAACTCTTTGTTGTTGGGCTTATGCCTTTCTCATCCCTTCTTCTATCTTCTTCTTTTCTTGTTTCCTTCTTCATTAGGATAGAAACCTCACTAACCCTTAGGACATCCATGCATGTTAACACTTAGGATTGTTTTAGTCCCCCTTAGAATTTTGCTTTTGTGATCCTTTTGGTTCTTCTTCTCTTCTCATCTCATAACTCTTAAAAAAACACTTTAATAAGCTTGAAGTGATGTCTTGATCCACAGCCTTATCCCATGAGGTATGCTTGTAGTCTTCCCATCTTGGGATAGTACAAGTTTACCTTGTGATGCACAAGTCTGATCAAGGTATCTTCTTCATAAAAGAAAAGCATAAAAAACACTTCTTCATCTGTAAATACCAAAACACTTAATAAGTTAATGAGTTAGTGAGCTTAAGCCCTAATCTTTGGGTTCAAGTTTTGGGGATCTTCTCCTTACTTGAGTGTGCTTGTTCTATTATTCCATCTTGGAATGTAGTGACAAGTGCACATTCCATGGAAAAGAGCTTGAGTTCACTTCCTTGTGACACACTCCTAAAAGCTTCATAAAAAAACACAAATAAACAATAAGCGTCTTTCCTTCGAGAATTCTTTTCTCATCGCCTTCGCTCCTTACGTGAACTTGCTCCTACTTGTCACTTTGCAAGACGGTTACGCACTCGTCATCCGAGTCTGCAACACCTGAGCAATGACATAGGCAGTTCAAGCTTTAATTCACAGGCAATTTCCTTTTAGTACCCCTAGTTAGGGGAACTAAGGCGTCTCTGATCCTCATTATCCTGATGAGGTACGTAGGCAGCGGGGTAGGGCCCGTTCAAGCACAATCTTTATTTTCCCTACATTTTTCCTTTTCATTTCTTATTCATTTCTTTTCCAGTTTTCTTTCCATTTTCATTTCTTTTGCTGCAGCTTTCATACCCTCACCCTTTGAAACAGTTTCTCTTGCAAGCGTAGATCCCGTCGGGTACGGCGGATGATCTGGGTGCTAATACCTTCCCAGGTCGTAACCGACTCCCGGACTCAATCTCTTTGGTTCGTAGGACCTGTGTCCTTCCTCTTCTTTCTTCTGGTTTGTGCAGCATTACCATTCCCTTTCTTCGGGTTAAAAATGCATGGCTGACGACTCTATTCTTTTTTCCGCGCCACTTTCGCGTTTGTACCAGGATGGAAATCCGGGGAGCGAGAGCTGGCGACTCTGCTGGGGAACGAACCCAGAATCTCTGGTTCCCCTATGAGTCTCTCCTAGCGCTTGTGTGTTTTTGTTTCATTGGGTGATGTTTGTTTGTTGTGGCTTGTTGTATTTTATTGTTGTTTATTTACAACTTTATTTACAGTTTTATTTACAACTTTCAGTATTTATTTTCTGCATCATGTATATATACTGGATTGTTTGGACTGGTTTTCTGTTTGGTGGGATGGGTGTTACTTGTTCTTGAGAGATGAGCCAAGTACCCGACTCGAGTGCACCATAGGACTTAGAGTGGTTCCACTTTGGCCTCATGAGATCTTGTCATGGGGGTAGTAGTGAGTTCCACACCCAGGTTGCGATTGTCTTGGAAATTTCTTGATTTGGGGATCTTCCTCTCTCATTACATAACCCTGACAGTTATGTGCAGCTGGGGACCGATCATTGAGAACCTTGTGGAAACATCCCTCTTTAGTGATGACAGTGGCAGCCCACATTTTGTGGCAAACCCATTCGCATCCGAGGGCCCACCTGGGGATCACATAGGATGACCCTGTGTCCTGGACTCAGCTGAGGCCTCCCTGCGTAGTATATAATGCCAAACCAATTCCCTGATTTGGTCATGAGCCATTTCTCGGAGAGGGTGACGGTATTATTGCTATTCGGCTTTGAGAGTCTGTGATGTCTGACCCGGAGCCTATTACCAGTGAGATTGGGAAGGGGTTTACAGGTGTGCAGGAACCCTTGGCCTCAACATACACTCATCTATTTAGTGGTCCTTTTTATGATCTGTGGTTCTGTGATTATGATCTTTGGTTCTATGGTTCTGGAGTTCTAGAGTTCTTGTTCTGGTATTCTTGATACTGTGGTCCTGAGATCTTCTTCAAAGAGTTGTGATTATCAGAGAGTGTGACTCAGTGGAATTTTGGTTTGCCAGTTATTCAGAGGGGCCCTTGTCAGTGATCCAGTTCAGATGGTCCCAGTTAATCATGTGTTTGCATTGCATTGAATTTGCATCATTCTTTGCATTAACTATTTATGTTTCCCATTTTTCAGGTCATTGTTCTTAATCTGTTCCCAGTTTTGGTAATCTTATCTCCATGGCAGAAGTTAGAAGAGTTCCAAGGAAAAAGAATGTGCATTATACTTTTCTTCATCCTAAAGTTAGAAGTGTTCAGAGGTTAGCAGGTCTAATGAATGATCAAGTCTTGGGCAATTTCAAGAAAAGATATGGCCAGATACTGAAGTTTGTGGACAAGCCCACTGCAGACCAGAAGGACAGTTTGCATACCCTGCTGAGATTTTATGATCCTCTACTGCGTTGCTTTGTTTTTCCAGGTTACATCTTAGCTCCAACATTGGAAGAGATCTCCAGCATGCTGAACGTTCCGGTCAGAGAGACTTTGCCATTCTATGGGTCAGAGGTTGTGCTTAAAGATGAAGACATAGCCAAGGTTTGTAGGTTGCCAGCTGCTACAGTCAGGAAGGCTCTGCAAGAGAGTGAAGGCAAAGGGATACCCTGGAGTGTGATCATCCCAGAGGCAGAGAGATATATTGCAGAAGCTAAGTGGGATGACTTTGGTGCTTTGCTCGCATTGATGGTGTATGGGTCCAGCCTGTTCCCTGGAGAGAAAGAGTTTGTCAGCTTAGAGGTGATCTCAATCTTTGCCAAAGGTAATCCAGTGCCTACTCTATTGGGTGACTTCTTCTACAGCGTCCATTACAGAAATGAGAAAGGTAGAGGTGGTCCAGTAGTCTGCTGTGCTCCTTTGTTTGCTGAGTGGTTTGCTAGACAGTTGCCTAAGTCAGGAGCCTTCAAGGAGATGAGGGATGAATAGAGGTGGTCCAGAAGACTGATGGGGTTGACTGCAGAAGATATTGCCTGGGGATATGACAGGGATTTGCTAGTTAAAGAGTTGATGGTCAGTTGCGGAAGATTTACTGGAGTACCTTTGCTGGGAAGGAAAGGTGTCATCAGTTACTATCCAACATTAGCCAGGAAACAGTTTGGCTACCCTTTGAAAGATCCTCCTCAGATGGAAGAGTTGGCTGAATCTTTGTACTTTCCTGCTGAAGGGAACAAAGAGTTAGTTCAACAAGCAGTCCAAGCTTGGGCTCACAGGATAAGAAAGGGTAAGAAAGACTTCGGCCGAGTTGATCCCAGGACATATCCACCATATGCTGCATGGTTGCAAAGACATGTAGAAGCAGATCTCATGCCTTTTTCAGTTGAGGCTCCACTTTATCCCAGAGAAGTGCCTAGTCAGAGCAGTACTGTTTCTCTTGAAGAGTACAAGAAGCTAGAAGCTCAGCTGCACGAGGTCAGAGTGGAGAATGCTGAGATGGTAAGCTTGTACCACCAAGCCAACAGGGCCAAGAATGAAGCTGAAGACAAGCTGCAGAAGCTCCAAGCCTCTCTAGAATCCAAAGAGAAGGACTTTGCTGGTAGAGAAGCCCATTTCCACAGGTTGGGTATGATGGAAGCCCAAAGAGAAGCTGAGCGCAAGAAGACTCTAAAGACTCTCAAGGATGCTCGTCAATCCATTGCTTGGCTGCAAGGCCAAAGGGAGGAAGAGCAGAAGAAGTTCAGAGAGAAAGAAGAGTTCTTTGAAGTTCAGATGGCCTTCAAGAAGGAGGAAGTGGAGCAAGTCCACACCATCCGGAGGGAAAAGACCCAACAGCTAGCACAAAGTCAGTTAGCTCTGGAGGAAGCAAGGAGAGAGATTGAGGAGCTCAAGCTGAGAGCGGGTGTCAAGAAGAGCAGAGCAAAGGTGGCAGAGCCTGGGTCTTTAGTTTAGTTGTTTATTTTTGCAGACTACCTACAGGCTTGTTGTAGGAGTCTTGCTTTTATTTCTTTTGTCTTTATTTTATGTACTGGCTTGTAACCCTTCGGGGAATATTTCTGGTTGTATTCTGACTTTTAGCCGGCAGTGGTTTGTTCATATACAATATTAATGTGAAAGTTATCATTTTGAATGTGCAAGACTCGTTTGTCTGATACTGCTAATGTCTGAACACTTGTCAAAGAGAAAGCTTGAAAGTTAAATACTGAAAGTGACTGTCTGAGATTAGATGCCAGAACTGGGGCATAGAAAATGCTTAAAATTGGGAACATGAACAATTATATTGCATTGCATATAACCTGTTTGTTTGTTTTGCAGGTAGTGTCTCAGTTACTAACGTGTTTTGTGTTTCAGGCACTATAGCTCCCCGTAAAGTTCGGGAACAACTAGTTGCACATAGATATCCAACCAAGATTAACAGAGAGCGAGTCATGGACCAGATGCAAGCAGACTTGGCAGATCTGAGACTGAGAATGGATAAATTTATGACATTGATGGCCGGCATGGGTCAGAACCAAGAGCGTTTGCGGGAGATGATTGAGAACAGTCAACCCAGGAACACTGCTGCTGCTGCTGATAATCGTACCGGTGCGGGCGCACGTCAGGTTGAAGCTCCTGTCACACATCCAGGAGTGACTATAATCAATGATGGTTTGAATAATATTCAGATGGATAATCATGATGACCAGTTCACTCTACTTGATGAAGCTGAAGGTCAAGGAGCTGAGATGAACAAGAGGTTTGAGGAAATGGCTGAGCAAATCAAAGCTATTCAGTCCCAGAGCTCTTTGGGATTTGACATAACAGATTTGGGCTTGGTTCCTGGGGTCAGGATCCCATACAAGTTCAAAGTTCCAACCTTTGAGAAGTATAATGGCACTGCATGCCCGAAGACCCATCTTCAGTCGTTCGTGGGGAGAATTGCTGCTCACACGGATGATGAGAAACTCTGGATGTATTATTTTCAAGACAGCTTAGTTGGAGGTTCTTTGGAATGGTACATGAAGCTCAGCAGAGTCAATATCAAGAGTTGGAAAGATCTAGCAGAAGCCTTTGTGAGACAATATCAATATAATATGGACATGGCTCCAAACCGCACGCAATTGCAGCACATGGCTCAGACGGCTAAGGAAGGTTTCAAAGAGTATGCCCAGAGGTGGCGCCAGCTCGCTGCCAGAGTTCAACCACCGCTGCTAGAGAACGAAATGGCTGACATGTTTATGGGCACTTTGCAGGGTGTGTTTCTTTAAAGGATGGCGTCCAATTCTGCCACTAAATTCAACGATATTGTTATTGCTGGAGAGAGGGTTGAGACCTTGCTGAAAATGGGGAAGATACAAGATCCTAGTGCTAGCAGCTCAACTGGAGCGAGGAAAGCTTTCAGTGGACCTCCTAGAAGAAGAGAGGGTGAGACAAACACTGTATTTGGATGAGGCCGGGGCCGTGGTTATAGAAGACCGTATGAGCATGTGGCAACAATCACAATTCCTTCAGCTCCAGTACAACAGATGCAACCTCCTCCACAACAACAACATCAACAACAACAACAACAACCTCGTACCAACTATCAACAGAGACCGTATCAGCCAAGGCAAACTCGTCCGACTAATAGGGTGATTGAGGCTATCCCTATGACTTATGCTGCTTTGCTTCCAAGACTGCTAGATTTGAACCTGATTCAACTGAGAACTTTGGCACCACCACCTCCTGGAGAGCTTCCAGTTGGTTATGATGTCAACGCACGATGCGCTTTCCACTCTGGAGCACCCGGGTACTCGACTGAGATGTGCAGGGCTTTGCATCACAAGGTTCAAGATCTTATAGACTCTAAAGCAATAAACTTTGCGCCACTGCTGAATGTTAATTCGAACCCTATTCCGCATCATGGAGGGGAAAGAATCAATGCTGTTGAGGGTGGTGACAAGTTGAATCTTGTGCTGAGTATTGAAGAAGTGAAGACTCCTTTGAGGGTAGTGAAAGAGAGACTGCTGAATGGTCAAGTGTTTCCTGGTTGCTGTTTTGATTGTGAAGACTGTATGAATGCTGTAAATGGATGTGAGAAGCTGAAGATGGGTTTGCAGGGTTTGCTTGATGATGGATCCTTGCAGTTCAGTAAAGTTGGTAATGATGAAGCTGATGATGTGTCAACAATTACCATTTTCTATGATGAAGCTGACATGCCTGTCAGAAGAGAGCCGGTAACAATCTATGCTCCTCAGATTAGTCCCGTGACTATCACCGTACCTGGGCCTGTTCCGTATACAGACGATAAAGCCATTCCCTGGCATTATGGGTCAGATGTATATGTAGCTGGACAGAAGATTGAGAGCAAGGCTGTTGCTGCTGACCCGACTGTAGAGAATGTCGGAGGAGTTGGGGATTTCATTAGAAGTGGTAGGTTATTCGCTCCCCCTGTGCTGAGAGGGGATCCTGAGGCTGAAGCTTCGTCCAAGGCCAAAGGAAAGCAAGCCGTGAATGATGAGTCAACTACTCCTGTGGCTGGGCAGGGTACGTTTGAAAAATAGGTCGAGGAATTCATGCGGATTATCAAAAAGAGTGACTATAAGGTGGTTGATCAACTGAACCAAACACCTTCCAAGATTTCCATTTTGTCACTGCTGATGTGTTCTCCCGCACACAAAGAGGCTTTATTGAAAGTTCTACAAATGGCCTATGTTCCTCAGGAAATCACTGTTAACCAACTTGAAGCTGTTGTAGGAAGTGTCAATGCTAGCCATGGCTTAGGCTTTACAGACAGAGACCTCACGTCCGAGGGAAGAAACCACAACAAAGCACTACATATCACTATGGAGTGCAAGGGTGTTGTGTTGTCTCATGTTCTTGTAGACACAGGCTCTTCCCTGAATGTGCTTCCGAAGAAGGCACTGATGAAGCTTAATGTTGATGGGATTGTCCTTAGACCAAGTGATCTAATTGTCAAGGCTTTTGATGGTTCGAGAAGATCAGTTTTTGGAGAGGTTGAGCTGCCCGTCAAGATAGGCTCTCAAGTCTTCAAAAGTGTTTTCTATGTTATGGACATCCAGCCTGCGTATAGCTGTTTGTTGGGACGGCCGTGGATACATGCTGCTGGAGCTGTTACTTCAACCCTACATCAGAAGCTCAAATACTTGGTTGATGGCCAGGTTATTACAGTCTGTGGAGAAGAGGACATATTCGTAAGCCACTTGTCGACGTTCAAGTATGTAGAGATGGATGGAGACATCCATGAGACTTTATGCCAAGCATTTAAAGTAGTCAACGTCAGCATCTTGACTCCTGTGGAGAAGAGCAGTGAGAAGGAGGGAACGTCCATCCATTCCTACAGAGAAGCAAAAGAGGTTGTGCAATCAGGCAGTGCCCAAGGCTGGGGCAAGCTGTTGGAGCTAGAAAAGAAAGATGATAAGTTTGGCTTAAGATATCAGCCTGGTGGATCTACTCCAAGTGGTAAGGCTATCACATTTACAAGTGCTGGGTTGCTCGACCGCAATCAGATCTGTACAGCAAGCCAAGATGGGGATAGTGACGGTGACTGGGACAACTGGATCCACCCGTGTGCGCCCGGCGAGGAGCTAACAAACTGGTCTGCTGAAGACATTGTTCAAGTCACCTGGCTCTCAGAGTAATTATTTTGTTTCCTTTTATTAGCATACTGCATTGTCAAATCCAGCATTCTGCCCAAGATGCTTGGATCCATTGTATTGGGCCACCATGTTTTGTATTGCATCTTATTTTGCTATGAAATAAAAGGACATTTTCAGACAAACTGTGTTCCATGTCTTTGTTTTTAAACTTCTTCACAAAAAAATATAAAAATGGCAATGTGTTTTCCTTTTTGTTTTTGTGTTAGCATCTCTTTTTTCAAAATAAGCAGATTCTGAATAAGCACATCATCTGTGCAGTGTTGATCATCCGAATTCCACTGAAAACGTTCCTGCTATGACTATGCATGACTTTGACAATCCTGTCTACCAAGCTGATGAAGGGGTTGAGGAAGACTATGACCTCCCTGAAGAATTGGTCAGATTGTTGAAACAAGAGGAACGGGTTATTCAGCCTCATCAAGAAGAAATTGAGATCATCAACATTGGCAGTGAAGATGCAAAGAAGGAAAACAAAATAGGGGCCAGTCTGCAGGCCGACGTCAAGAAAGAGCTGATCATTATGCTGAAGGAGTATGTGGATATCTTTGCTTGGTCATATCAAGATATGCCAGGGTTGGATATCGACATCGTTGTGCATAAGTGTCGCTCCCAAAGATTTGCATCCCGGTACAAGCGCGAGCGGTCGGCGAAAGGAACAATGAGAACACACGGTCGTGAACTCACTGGAGATGAATAGAGTCGCCAGCTAGGCATTTTTATCCCGGAGGAAAGGTAATGCTGCATAGACCTGGAAAGACACGGATAAGACGGTTTGCGAACCAGAGAGACTGAGAAAGGGGGTTGGTTACAACCTGGGAAGGTATTAGCACCCAGATTGTCCGCCGTACTCGACGGGATCCACGCTTAAAAGATTTGTGTTTTAAAGGGGTAGTGTCAGTGCAATCTGTGTATAAAATAGCTGAAAAAGATGTACAGGTGTCAGTGTAAGAAGAATGTGAGGTGTGTAAATGAAGTGTCAGTGTAAGGAAAGAGTATGCTCATGATCATGAGGCTAAGAGAATAAAGCTGGAAAGAGGGGGGAATAGACAAAGACTTTTGTTCGATAACTGTCAAGTTATGCCTACGTATCCTCTCGTGCAATGAGGAAGTCAGAACACCGTAGTTCGACCCAAAGAGACTGAAAGATGAATTAACTTGTGAACTGCTTGCTTGCCTATGCTCAAGTGTATGACCTGTCTGGCTCAGGTGCTAACTGTCTTGCATTAGACGGAAGAAGCAAGTTCTCGTTTGTGAATGAAGATGATGAGAAAAGAATCCCGGAGGAGACGATTATTGTTTGTTTTTGTGTTTTCAGTCTTTTATTGCTTTTGAAAGTTTGTCATAAGTTAATGAGCTTAAGCCTAAACCAATGGGTTAGTAAACTCATCACATCTTCCCTCTGATTAGGGGTAATGAGAATACCTTAAGTGTGAAGTCAGATTCTCACACTTAATCACCTATGGTGTAGGATTAAGATCATTGACCTACTTGTGATTATTTAGATGTTTTTGGTGTTTTTGTTTAGTGTTGAGTAATGAGGTTAAGCCATAATCATGGATTAAACAAACCCATTACACCATCCTAAAAGAAGGATGATAGATGAGAGTGTTTAAGCTGAGAAAAACTCCTCAACTTAATCCATGATTAGGGATTAAACCCATGACAAAACAAGCCTTTATTGAGTGGATTTTAGTTAATGGTATGATGATGAAGTGTTTTTTATGATTTGTAAGACAACTTGAGGGGGACTTGTCCATTAACACTAGGGTTAGTCCTTCTTAACCAATCAAGGAAGAATTAGAACCCTGATGCAAGGCCCAAGTTACAAGCTTGATGTCTTGATGATTATTATGTGAATTGATTAAGAGATTTAAACACATAAAGGGTTCAAGACTTAGGATTAAAGTTATACACTCCATCCTAAGAGAAGGATGCAGGCATAAGCTTAATCACAAAGTCTTAAAGCCTTTAGGGTTTAGTCCCTGATTATGAGGTGAGAAGAGAGGACTCAAAGAGAGACACAAAGGTAAAACTAAGAGGGGATACTAATCAAAACCCTAATTCATTGTCATGCTTGGATGATCCTAAGGTTTGTGAGGTTTTCAAGACCAATCTTCAAAGGAGCCACCAGGAAGCAGATGGACAAGATCAAGAGAAGCAAAGTGACTTGCTTCATTCAAGAAGTCAAGTCACTTGAAGAAAGAAAGTGGGAGGAAGAAGAATGAGCAAGCTCAAACTCAAACACAAACAAGAATGCAGCAATGGATGCAAGAGAGATGAAAAGAAAAGGTATGAGAAGTGAAGGCAAATCCACTTCTCAAGTTTACTTACCACCTGAAATGTTAGAAAGAAATGCAATGCAATGCTAAATGAAATGAAATGACATGATGCTATACCAAACCAGAAGCATGCACATGATGTTAATGATGTTATGAGGTGCTGCAAACATGAGGCAAAGCAATGGGGATGTTCATACAAGATTATGAATGCAAATGATGCAAGCTAAGGAGCATGAACAAACATGGAAAGTTATGAATCATACAAGACAAATGACATGGCAAATATGAGATGCAATGGTCAAAGATGCTTCCTATATGTCTTAAGATGTCAAATGAATCACAAGAATGCACAAAATGCAAAGACAAGTCATGTTATGCAAGGAAATGTAAGAAGGATGCAAGAGAAAGCCCAAATTAGGGTTCATGAATCAAACATCAAACAAAAATCCAAAACAGAAACAAAACCCTAAGATAAAAATGGAAAATGGCACCCAAAGAAACCCTAAACCTATAATAAACCACTGCCCAAAGGGGAGCTCTCAACTCTCAACCAAACTCAAGTTATGAATTTTCTAAGTTATTAGGGTTTTTTAGGGTTCTTAACAAAAGAAATGCCAAACAATTGGAAAATGCAAGATCAAATCATGGCCATTTTATCCTAGAAACTACATGCTAAACATAAAACAATGCAAGAAGAACCAATGTCCAACTCTTCCTAGATAGGCAGAAATGAATTTTTGAACCCATGATCAAAATAATGCATAAAAAATGATTTAATTCAATGAAAAATTCTTAAAATGCATCAAGATCAAAAAAGAAATTTGGTTTGAAGGTTGGACAATGTTTCTAAATACCTTAGAACATCTCATGAATTTTTTTGTAATTTTTAAATACCTAAAAGTATTTTTAATTAATTAATTCCCATTAATCAATTAAAAATAATCTTTTAAATACTTAAAAATACTTTTTTAATGATAAAAAATAAAATAAAAATATTTTTGTGTCTTAAAAATTAATAAAACTTTAAGGAAAAAGTTTCATAATTTTTAGGAATTTTTTACTATTTTAAAATAAATATGCAAATAAAAGGAAAAGAAAATAAATTAAAATTAAATAAAAGGAGAAGTCAAATGAAGGAAAGGCCAGGATGCGCTCTGGGTTTAAATGGATTGACCACGCGCCAGATCCAAGGGTTCACACAGCTTCTGACTTAATTAATTAAATTGTGATTAATTAAACCTAAACACGTGGATTAGGGCATAAGCAGCTAATCTGGGCCATTCAAAAGAGAGGGAAGTCAGCTGGTCAACGCTCATCAATGGTTCAAATTCAAACTAGAGTTAATGACGCCATTAGGGCATAATCACTCTCAGGTGGCCGGAGAAGACCTCCGGTCGTCTTCTCCGGCCAGCACCTCACCTGAAAAATCTCCAAACCTCTCAAAACGTACCAAAAATGAAAACTAAGAACATGGAAATGATCCTCATCCTCTCACGAATCAAACCCCTCTCTCAAAACAAATTTATATTTCCTAAATCAACTGAATCGAAGAGAATAAGTTCTAGGTCACGCAAGCTTCAGAAACAAATTAAATGCTCAAATCACAACCATTTTCAAGACCAATGGTACCAGAATGATCAGTGAAACAAATAGAACAAGTTTGTAACAAGAAAAATCATTTCTGGAAAAATAAATTTCAGGCTACCTGAGATTTGAAGCTCTCCACTTGAGGACTTTCTGGCTTTTTCTTTAAGTGCAAACCACTCCTTAGGACCCCTTGATGATGTTTGAATGCCTTAGAACAATTTATGTAGGCTGGTTGATGAGTTTCGAAAGCTCCTGCTTCAAGCTCAGTCAACAATGGCTATGGTGATTCTGGCTGATTCAGGCCATTATGAATGATGGTTTGTGGTCTAGATGATGTATGGAAAAGCTTTGCAAGGTTTGTTTGGCTGTTTGTAAGCTAGGATGAGAGTTTCGAATGAAACTGCAAAATGGAGTGAGAAATGGCAGTGAGTTATTCTGGCTGTTTCAGGCTTGTGCTTTGGGTGGTTTGAGGTCTATGAAGTGTGTTGAGTTGGATGATGAAGAAAGTTTGAGTGTTTGCAGGCTGTATAGAGGAATTCGAAGGCTTATGCAATGTGGAAGGTTTTTGTGAATGTGTGTAGTGTGATGGTTTCAGCCTTGCTTAGTGATGTCTTTAGCTTGCAAAGGGATAACATAAACAAATCTGATTGGTCAGAGGATGTGACTTGTGCGTTATGGATAGGTATGTCACCTTTTGCTCAAAGTCCACTTTATGTGTAAGGCAAGTATGGTGAGGTGCTAGGCAAGTACAAGGCATGGGCTATGCGCAGCAAAATGAGGGGAAAGAGTCAGCTTGGTCCAGCATTCAAGGCAGCAAGTTGGTAAAGCATGATCATGAGTTTTTGCAAGTTGTGACATTTTGGTTCACATGTGATTCTTTGTCTAACCAAACATGAAACCATGGGCAATCTTAATTCAAATCTGATTTTTAGGACTTGTAGAATGTTGGCACATTGGTTAGAGGTGAACTTGAGGCTGCAAAGGTCATTGATCCATGATTTTGCAAAATTCTCACTTAGGGCATGCCTTGAAAATTAATGATTTTAGCCAACTTTGCATTGCCATAAATTTTGATCCAAGAAGAGTTTGATCATGTTCTTGTACTTTTTGAAAAGGGAAAGATGAGATCTACAATTTTCATGACCAAAGTTTTTTCATTTGAAGCCTTTTTGGATCATGAATCAAGGCTTGAAAAATGACCTAAAATGATGCATTCTTGAAAAGTCAACTATGCCCAAAAAGTCAACATTTGCAAAAAACCCTAAATTCTTGATTTTTATGAACTTCAACCTTCTTCCATGACCAAATAAAGATCATATACACTCAAAATGATGAAGATCACCCATTGGTTGGGTCACTGGGGGCCTCAGATGCCCTGATTTTGCACTGACTTGTCCAGAAAGTCAACCCTTGATCAGATGGCTTCCCCATGGAATTTCTTCATGAAAATTGATATGCATACTCCCTATACCATATATAGACCAATGGAAACAAGAATGACCAAAAAATTTGGGGTTATGGCCTCTGAAACCAAAACCCTAATTTTCAGTCAACTGTGTAGTTCAAACTGGCTCTGCATCACCTCAAACCCTAGTTCTTGTGATTCCTCTGCAATTTTGACTTTGGAGATGAAATATGATATAAGAACACACATGGACCACTTTGAATTGATTGGTGGCCTTTGGAGTGCCTCAAGAAGCTTTGGGATTGCTCAGATCACAAACCCTAGGTGCAGATGACTTAGAAACTATCCAGTGAATCAAAAAATGAGATGTGAGATGATATGATTGTGTTTATGCATATGAGATGACCATAAGCCATGGTGTGAATGGGTGAGGGCAAATTTGGGGTGTTTACAGCTGCCCCTATTCAAACATGAGTTAGCTGTGCAGGATGTAAGCAACGGCTTAACAGGCAAACAAGATAACTTGTGGTTGAATACCAAAGACAGTCCAAAATTTGCACTCACAAAATGAAGAAGAAAAGGGATATAGATTGTAAAGGAAAATAAAGTATATTGTAAGGTGTAGGCGACGGAGGACGACCGTCGAGCAGAGGACGACTGCTGGGCAAATAGCAATGACGGGGACGGCCGACATGCTGGGGTAAATGCGAAGTAAAGCGATGACGGGGACGACCGACATGCTGGGGATAAAAGGTAAAGCTAAGACGGGGACGGCCGACTAGCTGGAAAAATAAGATATCATGATGGGGACGGCCATCAAGATAAAATTGTAAAATTCTCTGGGGATTAATGAAACATGACGGGGACGGCCATCAAATTCATAAAGGTAAAGCAACCCACGATGGGGACGGCCATCGGGCTAAAAGGAAAAGGAAAAGGGACCACGACGGGGACGGCCATCGGGTTAAAGAATAAATGAAATAAACAGATGATGGGGTACGACCATCAAAGGTGAAGGACGATCACCTAGCAGGGGACGGCTGCTCTGTTGGGGATAAAAGAAATATGATGGGGACGGCCATCAAAGGTGGAGGACGACCACCTGGCAGGGTACGGCTGCCGAAAATATCAACGATGGGGACGGCCATCGGATAGGAAAGGTCAACGATGGGGACGGCCATCGGACGAGCATGATGGAGGACGACCATCAAGAAGTGGAGGACGACCACTCAGCAGGGGACGGCTGCTCTCGAGGTTTGTCATGACATAGGACGAATGTCAGATAACCAAAATCAACAATGGGGACGGCCATTGGACAAAGTGATGAAGGACGATCATCAAAGGGTGGAGGACGACCACCTAGCAGGGGACGGCTGCTAAAAATCAACGATGGGGACGGCCATCGGATGAGCATGATGGAGGACGACCATCAAGAAGTGGAGGACGACCACTTAGCAGGGTACGGCTGCTCTCAGAGTTATCATAACACAGGACGAGTGTTAGATAAAGGAAAATTTGTTGGCGATCTACTGGGGATATAGTAAACATGGACGAGCGTTCACAACCAAGAAAGGAAAGTATGAGTGTTTGGTATTGTGTATAGATTAAAGATACGGACGAGCATCCTTAAGACCATGATACGGACGAGTATCATGTAGAAACAAATACCGACACATGTTCAAAGATGATGATACGGACGAGTATCAATGGGTTAACAAAGAACACGGACGAGTGTTGCATCTGAAGGGACTCTGGGGGAATAGTAGACACGGACGAGCATCTATATTCAAGAAGACACAAGTGTTTGACACGGTGCATGGATTAAAGATGCGGACGAGCATCCTTAAGACTATGATACGGACGAGTATCATGTAGAAACAAACACTAGACGCAATGTTCTGAGATGATGATACGGACGAGTACCAACTGGTTAACAAAGAACAAGGACTACTGTCGAATCTGTGGGGATATGAGTGGTGATGTATACAAGATACGGGCGAGTATCTATACAAGTGTACCATGAGTAGTAAGTATTGTATGTAAGATGAGTGTTTTGACTGCTGGGGAGAGTGACACGGACGATTGTCAAAAGAGAAAAGTATAATATTAACAAGTATCTGATATGCCAAATCTAGGCGACTGCGCTGGGGATATGACACGGACGGGTGTCAAGAAAAGTGTATGTATAGGTATATGTGAGTGCAAAGAGGACCTCTTTGGCTTTCTGCTGGGATATGACACGGACGGGTGTCAGGACGTATCTGTAATAAAGGTGATTTGTTTGTAAAGAGTGTTCAGGCGACTTTACTGGGGAAAGATGGCACGGACGGGTGCCAAAAGGTGTATGTACTGGTGTTTGTGATTTGTGAGGCAGCTGCTTTTGCTGGGACTCTGGTGGGGACTCTGGGGGAAAGTAATCTGTGTTCTGATGAATGGTTACTAGTCACAAGCGTTCAATTCACAACATGACTTATGATTATGCTATGCATTTGATTTTTGCCGTAATGCTCCGTATTAGACGGAATGCTACGCTCTGAGGGTATAATATGATGCGAATGCTATGATTATGCAAAGAGGCACCGATCCGGAATTCGGATCCCATTGCCGCGAAGATCTCCGGTTGATCTGCTTGAAATGAACATCCCAGCTGGGGATGAGATCAATGGTAGATCTGATGAAGCATCTGTTTGGGGATATAGGTCACTGATTGACATATCCTTATAATATGGGACCCAGCTGGGGTTTGTAGAAGCTTTCCGTACTCTGTTGTGATTTCTCCGTGTGTTGCTCTTCTGAATAGAGGCTGGGGATTCTGTGGGGAGATAACTCAACTGGGGAGAAAACATCCTGAGTGTTAAACCTGTTTGTTGATTTGGCAACTTTGCTGGGGAAAGCAATGGGGAGCAACTCAGCTGGGGATAGAGCATTTCGGATGCTGATATCTTTTGTTGATTAGCCAGCTTGCTGAGATGTAACTTGCATGCCCCAAGTTGCGTTCTGGATACCTGCAATCCTGCAAAGATAATGGAACGTACAAAAGGTCCCGAGGTATCCCTTACTGGATTCCGTCATAGGAGTCAGGTACTTTCGAGAATAATCACATTCCCTGTAAGCATGTGTTTTTATTTTTAGAGAAAGGCATCTGTACTTATGCAATTGTATTTTTAGAGATATCAGACAACTCTTTGCAAAACATAAATGTAAAAACGAAACATGATCGAAAATCTGATTTTATTAATTCATGTGCCCTGAATTGGCAAGATACAGTCAAAGAAACATATCTCCTGAAATGAGGAGATTGTTACAAATTGAGAAATAAAGTGCTGGCGATGTTGACGAGGCTTTCAAGGAGCTTTCTCTTCTGCTATGACTCGTATGACAATGACGTCCTTCTCGTCTTGCTTTCTGGAGAGAGTTGATTCTGATTGAAGCTTGATCCTTTGTAGCTTACCAAGTTGTAGATAATACAGACGAATTCAGAATGCAGTTGTTCGCTTATTCTCTTATTTTGCATGGATCGCCCTTTCGGGTTTTCAATCCATCGGGATACCCATTTTTGCCTGAGCTGTCCAATGCGGCTTTTCAACTCAGCGGGTGTACATTTTTGTTTATTTTCCCTTATTTTTGCCCGAGTCTTTTATTCTGTTTTTGACTCGCCGGGATGCCCTATTTTTGCCTGGACTTACATTCTGTTTTTATGTCCAGCGGGTCATTTTATGCGAAGTATTTTTTAACTGCATCTGAATTTACAGGGGACGGGAAATCTTCACCATCCATGGTGCTGAGCATCAGTGCTCCACCGGAGAAAACCTTCTTTACCACGAATGGTCCTTCATAGTTTGGAGTCCATTTGCCCCTATGGTCTGTATGAGGAGGGAGGATTCTTTTCAGCACAAGATCTCCTACTTGGTACTCTCGGTGCCTGACTTTCTGATCGAAGGCCTTCTTCATTCTCTTCTGATATAACTGCCCATGGCAGATTGCAGCCAATCTCTTCTCTTCGATCAGACTCAGTTGCTCGAATCGGGACCGTACCCATTCTGCTTCACTTAGTTTAACATCCATTAATACCCGTAACGAGGGTAGTTCAACTTCAACAGGTAGGACTGCCTCCATACCATATACAAGCTGATACGGTGTTGCCCCAGTGGATGTCCTGATTGACGTGCGGTACCCATGCAAAGCAAATGGTAGCATTTCGTGCCAGTCTTTGTAGGTGACTACCATCTTCTGCACAATCTTCTTGATATTCTTATTGGCTGCCTCAACAGCGCCATTCATCTTTGGCCTGTAAGGAGAAGAATTGTGATGTTGGATCTTGAAGTCCCGGCACAGCTCTGCCATCATTTTGTTGTTTAAATTGGAACCATTATCAGTAATGATTCGCTCGGGCACTCCATACCGACAGATGATGTCTCTCTTCAGGAATCGGGCTACCACTTGCCTAGTAACATTTGCATATGAGGCTGCTTCAACCCACTTGGTGAAATAGTCAATGGCGACCAGGATGAATCTGTGACCATTTGAAGCAGTCGGCTCAATCTTGCCAATCATATCAATACCCCACATAGCAAAGGGCCATGGTGAAGACATGATGTTCAAAGGATTGGGAGGCACATGCACCTTATCTGCATAGATCTGGCATTTATGGCATTTTCTGGCGTAAGCACAACAGTCTACATCCATTGTGATCCAGTAATAGCCTGATCTTAGCAATTTCTTAGCCATGGCATGCCCTCCTGCGTGGGTACCAAAAGATCCTTCGTGCACTTCATGCATCAACAAATCTGCTTCCGTCTTGTCAACACATCTGAGGAGTACCATGTCAAAGTTCCTTTTGTATAAAGACCCATCAGTGTTCAGAAAGAAACTACCAACAAGCCTTCTCAAAGTCTTCTTATCATTGGAAGATGCCCCAGGTGGGTATGTCTGATCCTCCAAGAAGCACTTAATGTCATGGAACCAAGGCTTATCATCTTTTACAACATCCGCTGCAAATACATATGCTGGTCTGTTGAGTCTGGACACTGAAATCTGAGGTATAAAGTTAGCGGCTTGAACTTTGATCATGGATGAAATGGTAGCAAGAGCATCCGCAAACTGATTCTCGTCCCGAGGGATATACTCAAGCTTGACTGTTGTGAAGAAAGTCAATAACCTCCTTGTATAATCCCTGTAAGGTATCAGATGATCTTGGTGGGTGTACCATTTCCCGTTGGTTTGATTGACTACCAAAGCTGAATCTCCGAATACGGTCAATGTCTTGATCCTGAGGTCAATGGCTTCCTCAAGACCCATAATGCAAGCTTCGTATTCAGCTTCGTTGTTAGTGCAGTTGAAAGTGAGTTTTGCCGAGAAAGGCATGTGAACTCCTTTAGGTGTAATGAGTACTGCACCAACACCACGGCCATTCATGTTAACAGCCCCATCAAACATCATAGTCCATTCTTCCTCCGGGTCAGGCCCTTCAGTGTGAATAGGCTCTTCGTGATCTTTTGCTTTAATGAACATGATGTCTTCATCAGGGAAGTCAAACCTCATTGGCTGGTAATCATCAATGGGTTGCTCAGCAAGATATTCAGATAGTACACTGCCCTTGATGGCTTTCTGAGAGGTGTACTGTATGTCGTATTCTGTGAGAATCATCTGCCATCTTGCAACCCGTCCGGTAAGAGCTGGCTTCTCGAAAATGTACTTAACTGGATCCATTTTTGAGATTAATAAGGTAGTGTGAGTCAGCATATACTGTCTCAGTCGGCGAGCAGCCCACGCTAAAGCGCAGCAAGTTTTCTCGAGCAGTGAATAACGTTGTTCACAGTCGGTAAACTTTTTGCTTAGGTAGTATATTGCATACTCTTTTCGACCAGACTCGTCATGCTGGCCCAACACACACCCCATTGACTCTTCTAGCACTGTCAAGTACATAATCAGAGGTCTTCCTTCATCTGGCGGCATGAGGATTGAAGGTTCTTGCAGATATTCCTTGATCTTGTCAAAAGCCTTCTGGCAATCTTCGTTCCACCTGACCGTTTGTTCTTTTCTTAACAGCTTGAACAAGGGTTCGCAGGTTGCTGTAAGGTGAGATATGAACCTTGAAATGTAGTTCAATCGACCTAAGAACCCTCAAACCTCTTTCTCTGTTTTCGGCGCAGGCATTTCTTGAATAGCTTTGACTTTATCTGGGTCAACTTCAATCCCTTTCTCGCTTACAATAAATCCCAGCAGCTTACCGGATCGCACCCCGAATGTGCATTTGTTGGGGTTCAGCTTTAGTTGGTACTTCCTCAGACGCTTGAACAACTTCAGCAGATTCACCAGATGATCTTCTTCAGTAAGGGACTTGGCGATCATATCATCCACATAACATTCTATTTCCTTGTGGATCATATCGTGGAACAATGTCACCATAGCCCGTTGATATGTTGCACCAGCATTCTTCAGTCCGAATGGCATCACTTTGTAACAGAACGTGCCCCAAGGTGTGATGAACGTTGTCTTCTCCATGTCTTCAGGTGACATCTTGATCTGGTTATATCCTGAAAAATCCGTCCATGAAGGAGAATACCGAGAACTGAGCCGTGTTATCCACCAATACATCAATGTGAGGTAATGGGAAGTCATCCTTCGGGCTGGCTCTGTTCAGATCCCGGTAATCAACACACATTCTTACTTTGCCATCTTTCTTAGGCACAGGTACTATGTTAGCAACCCACGGCGGATAGCTAGTCACAGCAAGGAACCCGGCGTCCCATTGCTTTTGTACCTCTTCCTTGATTTTCATAGCCATGTCCGGGCGGGTTCGGCGCAACTTCTGTTTGACCGGTGGGCATTCTTCCCTCAAAGGCAGTTTGTGCACAACAATGTCGGTATCCAACCCTGGCATATCTTGATACGACCAAGCAAACACATCAACATACTCTTGAAGCAGATCTATCAGTTGTCTCTTCACTGAGTCTTGCAGGCAGGCCCCGATTTTAACCTCTTTCACGTCTTCCTCCGTACCAAGATTAATCACTTCAACCTCCTCCTGGTGAGGAGTAATAACTTTTTCCTCCTGTCTCAGCAACCTGGCTAGCTCTTCAGGAAGCTCATATTCTTCTTCAACCCCTTCATCAGCTTGATTGATCGGATTGTCAAAGTCATACGATGTCATAGCCGTGCTGTTGTCGGTGCTGTCAGGAAGGCACTCTCTGCAAGGGTTAAGTTTGTTCATTTTAGTGATTGATTTTAATCTTGCTTTAGAAAAAGTGAAATGAAGTTATCATTTTGAAAACACCGCCATTTATTTTTGTACAAAAAGAAAAATGGAAAAAAACAGTGAACAGAAAAAAGAAAAAGACTCGTTTGCAAAAAGATGTCTGATATTTCATTAATTTAATCTTGTTTGCACAAAAGTACAGATGGCCCTGATTACAAAATGAGTCTTGTCATCTTGGGCAAGATGCAAGACTTTGATGCATGCTTATAAAAATACAGGAAATAATAATTACTCTGCGTGAGTAACTCTTATAATTTCCTGGGAAGACCAGTTCGAGACACTGCTCCCCGGGATCTTTGGACGAATCCAATTCTCCAGATTGCGCTCCTCTTCCAGCTCGTCTTCCAGACAGTTGATAGCATCGGGGGTAAGCATTCCCCCACTGACAAAACCTGGCTCTGCAGTAGCCTTTGCTTGATGTTGAGTTGGTTTGTAACCCAACCCAAACTTGTCCTTCTTCTCCTCCACAGCTAAGACCTTGCCCCAGCCTAGGGCAGTTCCTTCTTCAACAACCTTCCGGGCTTGTTGGTATGATGACATCGGAGTACCAGATACAGCAGATGCTTCATTCACATTCAAAGCTTCAAACCCCTGGCTCATTGTTTCATGGATCTCCCCATCCATTTCAATGTACTTATAGGTTGCCAGGTGGCTGACAAAAATGTCCTCCTCTCCACAGATTGTGACAACTTGACCTTCCCACTCAAATTTTAACTTTTGGTGAAGGGTAGACGTTATTGCGCCGGCGGCGTGGATCCAGGGTCTACCCAACAAACAGCTGTAGGCGGGCTGAATGTCCATCACATAAAAGATAGTTTTAAAGGTCTGCGGGCCAATTGTCACGGGCAGCTCAATCTCTCCCAGAACCGATCTCTTAGAACCATCAAAGGCTCTTACTACCAGGTTGCTGGGTCTCAATGCCAATCCATCATATTCAAGCTTCACCAGAGCCTTCTTTGGTAAGACATTCAGGGATGAACCTGTGTCCACCAGCACGTGAGAAAGGACAGCTCCTTTGCATTCCATGGTTATGTGCAAGGCTTTGTTGTGATTGCGGCCATCCGCTGTCAAGTCAGAATTGGTAAACCCTAGCCCATTGCTAGCAGTAACATTTCCAACCACGGTTTCCAACTGGTTGACAGTAATCTCCTCAGGCACGTAAGCTGCGTGCAGGACTTTAAGTAATGCATTCCGATGGGCTTCGGAGCACATAAGCAGTGAGAGGATGGAGATTTTGGATGGCGTCTGGTGAAGTTGATCCACAATTTTGTAATCACTCTTTTTGATGATTCGCATAAACTCATCAACTTCCTGATCAAATGGAGTTTTCAGGGCTTCTTTGGCAGCTGGATCTTCCTGCACCGGGCCTTTTCCTTTTGCCTTGGCAGCAGCTTCTGCTTCGGCAGTAGGTCTTTGAACTTGTGAAGCAAAGAGACGTCCGCTTCGAGTGAAGCCTCCGCCTCCCCCCACATTATCTACTTGTGGTGCAGGTGCTGATGTTTCAAGAGTGATTCTTTTTCCTTCACAGTACACGTCAGAGCCATAGTGCCAAGGGATGGCCCTATTGCTTTCATATGGTACTGGTCCAGGCACCGTGACAGTGACCGGACTGATTGCTGCTGCTGAAGGGACTGTTATTGTTTGTGGATCATAAAAGATTGTAACTGGTGCTCTGGCGGGAGCAGCACCTTCTGAATGGTAGGCAGAATTATTTTCAGGATCGTAGAATATGGTAACAGTAGAGACATCTTCATGATTGATTGCTGGTGTTGTAGGAGGTTCTGTTGGAAGGACTGTTGTTGTTGTTGATGGAGATTCGAAATGGAATGAAGCTGAAGTTGTAGCAGGAGAAACTGTTGAAAACTGATCACTTGGGAGGACAGATGAAGTACTGGTTGATGTTGCTGGTGAACTGTCGGGAACAATAGTTGCTGTAGTTGTAGGAGGTTCTGAAACCGTTGTTGATGAAGTTGCCGGATTTGTTGGGAATGATGTAGTGATCTGTAGCAGGCCACTCTGAATAAGGCTGTCAATGCCATTCCTCAGGTCCTCACACCCATTCCATGAAATATTGCAATAGGGACACCCTAGTTCACATCCCGGAAATATTTGGTTTTCACGGAGTTGAGCTTTGATTTCCACCAATGGCGTCCGGATCTGATCCACACTAGTTATCAAATGAGACGGTTGGTCTTCTTCAATAGCATTAATTCGGGGACCACCATGATTTGGCATAGGGTTTTTATTGACATTGGGCGGAGGTGCAAAATTCAGAGCCTTGGAGTCTACCAAGTCTTGTACCTTCATATGCAGAGCTCTGCATTTTTCTGTACTGTGACCAGGTGCGTTCGAGTGAAAAGCACACCTAGCATTGGAGTCATAGTTCCTTGGTAGACTGTTGGGATCCGGAGGTGCCAACGTTCTTAGCTCAACCAGGTTGAGTTTCAGAAGTTGTGGCAGCAAGGCAGCATACGGCATTGGGATCGGGTCGATCACTCGGTTAGCTTGGGATGGTCTTTGTTGGAATGGCCTTTGTTGATTGTTGTTGTTGGAGTTGTTGTTGAAGTTCCTTGGAGGATACTGATTCTGCTGATACTGAGGTTGTTGTTGGAAGTTTTGTTGAGGAGGTTGATAGACTGGCTGAGGATGAGCTGGAGCAGGGATAGTGACTGCTGCTATTGACCTCTGAGCATATTGGGACCTACCCCTGTTGGTGTGGATGGCATTAGTCTCGCCAGCTCTTCTCGGGCCTGCAAAAGGCTTTCTTGTACTGCTGGACGAACTGGCACCATTATCGGAGATCTTACCCATTTTTAACAGGCTTTCAATTCTCTCCCCAGCTATGACAACATCTGCGAAGCTAGTGGAAGAGAAAGCAGCTAACCTGTCAATATAGGTTCCCTGAAGAGTGTTCATGAACATGTCTGCCATTTCCCTCTCAGACATAGGGGGTTGAACAGCAGCAGCCAATTGCCTCCATCTTTGGGCATATTCTCGGAAACTCTCCCTTGAAGACTGTGACATTCCCATTAGGAGGGTCCTGTTGGGTGCCATGTCTAAGTTATACTGATACTGTCTGATGAAGGCCTCTGCCAGGTCCTTCCAGCATCTAATAGTTGCCCTTGTCAAATGGGAATACCATTCCCTTGATGCTCCAGTCAAGCTGTCTTCGAAGTAGAACATCCAGAGCTTCTCATCCATTGTATAAGCCTTCAGCCTTCCCAGAAATGATTGTAGGTGAGTCCGGGGGCATGAAGTCCCATTATACTTTTCGAAACAAGGTGGCTTGAACTTATGGGGGATCCTGACCCCTTCTACCAAACCCATGTCCATAACGTCGAAGCCCAAAGAATTTTGAGATTCTAAGGACCTCAACTTCTCAGCTATTTCTTCCAACCGTCTATCATAAGTTTCCTCTCCAGCACCCATTACTGTAAATTGGTCCTCCTGAGGATCTTCTTGAAGTACCCTGGCTGCAGTGGCTGTTCCTTGAACATTTGCAGGAATATTAATCTCAGGATGTAGATGTGGGCCAAACACAGGAGGGTTAGCATGTGGTTGCACCCTTTCATTGTTACTTGTGCCAGCAGTCCCCACATGGGGGTCATCTTGGTTCCTCGCTTCTACCAAAGCCCTGAGCCTCTCCTGGCTTTGAGCTAAGTTGTTCATCACTTCCATGAACTGTGTTATCTGAGTTCTCATCTCCAACCTTTCGTTGGCCATCTGGTTTCTGACCTCTGTAAGGTCTTGTTGCATCTGGTCCATCTGGATTCCCGGAAGGTTGTTTCTAGTTGGGTACCTGTGTGGCCTGTTGAGAGGAAATACCCGGCGGCGAGCAATAATTCCTGAATATCACAACAGAGGTTAGCAACAACAAAACAAAAACCTACAAAACAAACAAAAGGGTTAGCATGCAATGCAGTTATGCTTATTTGTTCTCAAGGTATCCGGCTTGGCCTTCAGTTTTGACCCTTCCAGACCCTTGAAGATGCTGCTGTTGAAGTTGCTTTTGATGTGAACCCAGATAGAAACCAACACAAATATATTACAAAGGTGAAATAATACAATTTGTTCATTTTACAACACCGGCCCCCTAAGGGGTCAAAATACATCACAAAGAACAAAAGTACATGGAAAAGGAACAACAACAAGCAAATGATCAAACTCCAAGGCCAAACTCATCCTCACGAACTTCCTTGAGAAGTGCTTCGGTCACAGGATCAGCCGGATGCTCCGTAAGATTCCTGATGAGGAGGTTTCTTGTTGCAACAGCTGCAATCAACTTCTTGTTCTGACTTTGGTCTTTAGACCTCTTCACTCCTGCTTTGATTTTCAGCTCTGATATTTCCTCCTGGGCTGCTGCCAGGGCTTTTTCCATCTGCTCCATCTTGTCCTGAACTCTCTTGTCTTCTAGAGTACGGGCCTCAGTGATCCGGACCCACCTGGCCTGACTCTCTTTCAAATACAAGTCTGTCCTTGCTCTCTGGAACTGGGCTTCTTTACAAGCATTCTTCAGAATCTGTTCACCAGCTTTAGACTTGTTGATATAATCTCCAGACTTCTCGATCTTAGTCAAGTGTTCCACTTTCAATTTCTCCAATCTCTCAATCTCCCTCACACCTTCACTCCTCTCCCGGAGGGTCTTCTGCAAAGCCTGGGTTAACTTCTCATTTCTTTCCTTCAAGCTCTCAAACTCTTCCAAACTGATAGTGGCAGGGGGTGGTGCTGAAGATGACTCAGGCATGTCTTCTATGGTGAAGGGCATTCCAGAGAATCGGGCCCTGGCATGAGACCACTCATAGTATTGGACTGATGCCACATTATTGCACTTCCCCAGAATGGTGATTCCCTTGGTTTGAACATGATCCCAGGCCCAGACAGCCTGCCTAACAACAGCCAAACTAATCTTGTTCTCACAGTAGAGGGTCTCAATCAGGTCCTGTGCCCTAGGAGTATGAACCAGTGCATAGCCCAATTGCCTCCTGAACAGCAGAGGGTTGTAGTTGATACTTCCCTTAACTCCTATTAAGGGCACATTGGGAAAGTGCCCACAGCTGGTGATTATATCTCTGCCCTTGGTGCTTTGAGTACACCATCTGATGTCTGCTGAAGTGAGAGTAGTGAGCCTCTTAGCCCAGTTGCTTTGCTGATGAGGATTTAGAAATGCATCTGTCCTGGGTAGATGCCTGAGAAGCCAAGCATGAAATAATGGAGCACAACACCTCACTAGCCTCCCCCTCTGCTTCTCATTCTTCTGATGTACTGAGTAATAGAGATCACCCAGTAAAGTTGGCACTGGGTTCTTCAGGATGAACAAATGGATTGCATTCTTGCTGACGAATCGAGGCTCATCTGCAAACAACACAATTCCATATACACTTAAGGCCAACAGAGCACAAACAACTTTCCACTCCCCCAAAGAGGCCTTCAGGCTAGCTTGAGAAATCAGGAAGTCCAGATGAAATCCAGGGATCCCAGCTTTAGAGGTCATATGCTGTTCAATCAAAACAGGCTCCAGGTGCAAAGCTTTTGCTATCTCTCCATTGCTGGGAAAGACCATTTCAGGGTTGAAAGGAATTTCCCTCTTGATAGGTAGACCAACCAAAGATGAGTATTCTTCCAAAAGAGGCCCCAACTGAAAGTCTTGAAAGGTGAAACATCTCAATGGGGGGGTCATAAAACTGGATGCAGGTGTGGATCAAACTCCTCTGAGATGGGTCCAGATCCATGACCAAGTCAAGTATATCCCCATAATGCTCCCTGAATAAAGGTATGTGATCTGGAGTGATCAAGGTTTGGATCCTCCTGATGTCTGATAAGTCTGGTTGGAAGAAATGATAGGTGATGTTGCTTTTCTTTGGAGCCATGATGCTGAGACTGAGTAGGATAAGTGCTGATGAAGATGCTGAGGAGTGGGCCACTGGCTGGCTAGTGCTAGTAACTGAAGTATATGGTTGACAAGCTGAAGCAAATGCTGGTGGAGATAGGTCAAAACTGCAGATGGGGTCAAAACCAAAACCAAAGATGAAGGTGGATACCCTGAAACACAAATAAGCAAATGTTAATATGATGCAATGGGTATGTATGCAAATGAAATGCAAGGGTTTGTGACTGAGCTGGATCTGATTAACTGCCTTGATATAGATCCATGTGTGTTCAAGAATTCCAGATGGAGGTCTAAAAATCCAGTAACCAGGGTGGGGGACTCAAATAAAGAGCCACAAGTCCAGGGTTTAGAATCACAAGAACTATCCAACACGGAGCATTCTTAACAAAGTCAAAGTAACAGGGTATTCTGAGGTCAAGGTACCTGCAAACCTGTAAACAACCCAACCCCCTCACAGGTGATGATCTAGAACAAGGATCCTCAGACTTGGATCAGTTATGAGAAGTGTAAACACTTCTAACCCGGAGGTACAGTGTTTACAATAACCATAACAATTCCTCCTCTAATTCACCTCAGTTTCTGAAGGTCAAAACTAAAAGGTCATCCAGACTTAGCAGGCTTCCCAGATAGCCCTAGCATTGCAGGAAATCTGCAACCCAGAGTTCTCAAGAAGAAACCCATATCTGAACCGTGTTTCATATTCCCGCACCAGACCGAAATGGAATGGGAAAGAACATGATTCACTCTAGCCTAGGTGTCACTCAGGTCCCAGGTATAGGACCTTAACTCTCAATGAAATACCCACACACCAAGGCAAACAACAGATCCAGCCAGCAATAATGACAGTATGATATATATAAATGCAATAAAGAAAGCAGTAAAGTAACTGTACATAAAGCAATAAACAAAAATAAATACAAGCACAAACAAGCACATAACACCCCAGTAAACACAAACCAAACAAGCGCTAGGAGGAACCCACAAAAAGAACCAGAAGCCCTGGTTGCAATATAAGGGTCCCCAGCAGAGTCGCCAAGCTGTCGCTCCCAAAGATTTGCATCCCGGTACAAGCGCGAGCGGTCGGCGAAAGGAACAATGAGAACACACGGTCGTGAACTCACTGGAGATGAATAGAGTCGCCAGCTAGACATTTTTATCCCGGAGGAAAGGTAATGCTGCATAGACCTGGAAAGACACGGATAAGACGGTTTGCGAACCAGAGAGACTGAGAAAGGGGGTTGGTTACAACCTGGGAAGGTATTAGCACCCAGATTGTCCGCCGTACTCGACGGGATCCACGCTTAAAAGATTTGTGTTTTAAAGGGGTAGTGTCAGTGCAATCTGTGTATAAAATAGCTGAAAAAGATGTACAGGTGTCAGTGTAAGAAGAATGTGAGGTGTGTAAATGAAGTGTCAGTGTAAGGAAAGAGTATGCTCATGATCATGAGGCTAAGAGAATAAAGCTGGAAAGAGGGGGGAATAGACAGAGACTTTTGTTCGATAACTGTCAAGTTATGCCTACGTATCCTCTCGTGCAATGAGGAAGTCAGAACACCGTAGTTCGACCCAAAGAGACTGAAAGATGAATTGACTTGTGAACTGCTTGCTTGCCTATGCTCAAGTGTATGACCTGTCTGGCTCAGGTGCTAACTGTCTTGCATTAGACGGAAGAAGCAAGTTCTCATTTGTGAATGAAGATGATGAGAAAAGAATCCCGGAGGAGACGATTATTGTTTGTTTTTGTGTTTTCAGTCTTTTATTGCTTTTGAAAGTTTGTCATAAGTTAATGAGCTTAAGCCTAAACCAATGGGTTAGTAAACTCATCACATCTTCCCTCTGATTAGGGGTAATGAGAATACCTTAAGTGTGAAGTCAGATTCTCACACTTAATCACCTATGGTGTAGGATTAAGATCATTGACCTACTTGTGATTATTTAGATGTTTTTGGTGTTTTTGTTTAGTGTTGAGTAATGAGGTTAAGCCATAATCATGGATTAAACAAACCCATTACACCATCCTAAAAGAAGGATGATAGATGAGAGTGTTTAAGCTGAGAAAAACTCCTCAACTTAATCCATGATTAGGGATTAAACCCATGACAAAACAAGCCTTTATTGAGTGGATTTTAGTTAATGGTATGATGATGAAGTGTTTTTTATGATTTGTAAGACAACTTGGGGGGGACTTGTCCATTAACACTAGGGTTAGTCCTTCTTAACCAATCAAGGAAGAATTAGAACCCTGATGCAAGGCCCAAGTTACAAGCTTGATGTCTTGATGATTATTATGTGAATTGATTAAGAGATTTAAACACATAAAGGGTTCAAGACTTAGGATTAAAGTTATACACTCCATCCTAAGAGAAGGATGCAGGCATAAGCTTAATCACAAAGTCTTAAAGCCTTTAGGGTTTAGTCCCTGATTATGAGGTGAGAAGAGAGGACTCAAAGAGAGACACAAAGGTAAAACTAAGAGGGGATACTAATCAAAACCCTAATTCATTGTCATGCTTGGATGATCCTAAGGTTTGTGAGGTTTTCAAGACCAATCTTCAAAGGAGCCACCAGGAAGCAGATGAACAAGATCAAGAGAAGCAAAGTGACTTGCTTCATTCAAGAAGTCAAGTCACTTGAAGAAAGAAAGTGGGAGGAAGAAGAATGAGCAAGCTCAAACTCAAACACAAACAAGAATGCAGCAATGGATGCAAGAGAGATGAAAAGAAAAGGTATGAGAAGTGAAGGCAAATCCACTTCTCAAGTTTACTTACCACCTGAAATGTTAGAAAGAAATGCAATGCAATGCTAAATGAAATGAAATGACATGATGCTATACCAAACCAGAAGCATGCACATGATGTTAATGATGTTATGAGGTGCTGCAAACATGAGGCAAAGCAATGGGGATGTTCATACAAGATTATGAATGCAAATGATGCAAGCTAAGGAGCATGAACAAACATGGAAAGTTATGAATCATACAAGACAAATGACATGGCAAATATGAGATGCAATGGTCAAAGATGCTTCCTATATGTCTTAAGATGTCAAATGAATCACAAGAATGCACAAAATGCAAAGACAAATCATGTTATGCAAGGAAATGTAAGAAGGATGCAAGAGAAAGCCCAAATTAGGGTTCATGAATCAAACATCAAACAAAAATCCAAAACAGAAACAAAACCCTAAGATAAAAATGGAAAATGGCACCCAAAGAAACCCTAAACCTATAATAAACCACTTCCCAAAGGGGAGCTCTCAACTCTCAACCAAACTCAAGTTATGAATTTTCTAAGTTATTAGGGTTTCTTAGGGTTCTTAACAAAAGAAATGCCAAACAATTGGAAAATGCAAGATCAAATCATGGCCATTTTATCCTAGAAACTACATGCTAAACATAAAACAATGCAAGAAGAACCAATGTCCAACTCTTCCTAGATAGGCAGAAATGAATTTTTGAACCCATGATCAAAATAATGCATAAAAAATGATTTAATTCAATGAAAAATTCTTAAAATGCATCAAGATCAAAAAAGAAATTTGGTTTGAAGGTTGGACAATGTTTCTAAATACCTTAGAACATCTCATGAATTTTTTTGTAATTTTTAAATACCTAAAAGTATTTTTAATTAATTAATTCCCATTAATCAATTAAAAATAATCTTTTAAATACTTAAAAATACTTTTTTAATGATAAAAAATAAAATAAAAATATTTTTGTGTCTTAAAAATTAATAAAACTTTAAGGAAAAAGTTTCATAATTTTTAGGAATTTTTTACTATTTTAAAATAAATATGCAAATAAAAGGAAAAGAAAATAAATTAAAATTAAATAAAAGGAGAAGTCAAATGAAGGAAAGGCCAGGATGCGCTCTGGGTTTAAATGGATTGACCACGCGCCAGATCCAAGGGTTCACACAGCTTCTGACTTAATTAATTAAATTGTGATTAATTAAACCTAAACACGTGGATTAGGGCATAAGCAGCTAATCTGGGCCATTCAAAAGAGAGGGAAGTCAGCTGGTCAACGCTCATCAATGGTTCAAATTCAAACTAGAGTTAATGACGCCATTAGGGCATAATCACTCTCAGGTGGCCGGAGAAGACCTCCGGTCGTCTTCTCCGGCCAGCACCTCACCTGAAAAATCTCCAAACCTCTCAAAACGTACCAAAAATGAAAACTAAGAACATGGAAATGATCCTCATCCTCTCACGAATCAAACCCCTCTCTCAAAACAAATTTATATTTCCTAAATCAACTGAATCGAAGAGAATAAGTTCTAGGTCACGCAAGCTTCAGAAACAAATTAAATGCTCAAATCACAACCATTTTCAAGACCAATGGTACCAGAATGATCAGTGAAACAAATAGAACAAGTTTGTAACAAGAAAAATCATTTCTGGAAAAATAAATTTCAGGCTACCTGAGATTTGAAGCTCTCCACTTGAGGACTTTCTGGCTTTTTCTTTAAGTGCAAACCACTCCTTAGGACCCCTTGATGATGTTTGAATGCCTTAGAACAATTTATGTAGGCTGGTTGATGAGTTTCGAAAGCTCCTGCTTCAAGCTCAGTCAACAATGGCTATGGTGATTCTGGCTGATTCAGGCCATTATGAATGATGGTTTGTGGTCTAGATGATGTATGGAAAAGCTTTGCAAGGTTTGTTTGGCTGTTTGTAAGCTAGGATGAGAGTTTCGAATGAAACTGCAAAATGGAGTGAGAAATGGCAGTGAGTTATTCTGGCTGTTTCAGGCTTGTGCTTTGGGTGGTTTGAGGTCTATGAAGTGTGTTGAGTTGGATGATGAAGAAAGTTTGAGTGTTTGCAGGCTGTATAGAGGAATTCGAAGGCTTATGCAATGTGGAAGGTTTTTGTGAATGTGTGTAGTGTGATGGTTTCAGCCTTGCTTAGTGATGTCTTTAGCTTGCAAAGGGATAACATAAACAAATCTGATTGGTCAGAGGATGTGACTTGTGCTTTATGGATAGGTATGTCACCTTTTGCTCAAAGTCCACTTTATGTGTAAGGCAAGTATGGTGAGGTGCTAGGCAAGTACAAGGCATGGGCTATGCACAGCAAAATGAGGGGAAAGAGTCAGCTTGGTCCAGCATTCAAGGCAGCAAGTTGGTAAAGCATGATCATGAGTTTTTGCAAGTTGTGACATTTTGGTTCACATGTGATTCTTTGTCTAACCAAGCATGAAACCATGGGCAATCTTAGTTCAAATCTGATTTTTAGGACTTGTAGAATGTTGGCACATTGGTTAGAGGTGAACTTGAGGCTGCAAAGGTCATTGATCCATGATTTTGCAAAATTCTCACTTAGGGCATGCCTTGAAAATTAATGATTTTAGCCAACTTTGCATTGCCATAACTTTTGATCCAAGAAGAGTTTGATCATGTTCTTGTACTTTTTGAAAAGGGAAAGATGAGATCTACAATTTTCATGACCAAAGTTTTTTCATTTGAAGCCTTTTTGGATCATGAATCAAGGCTTGAAAAATGACCTAAAATGATGCATTCTTGAAAAGTCAACTATGCCCAAAAAGTCAACATTTGCAAAAAACCCTAAATTCTTGATTTTTATGAACTTCAACCTTCTTCCATGACCAAATAAAGATCATATACACTCAAAATGATGAAGATCACCCATTGGTTGGGTCACTGGGGGCCTCAGATGCCCTGATTTTGCACTGACTTGTCCAGAAAGTCAACCCTTGATCAGATGGCTTCCCCATGGAATTTCTTCATGAAAATTGATATGCATACTCCCTATACCATATATAGACCAATGGAAACAAGAATGACCAAAAAATTTGGGGTTATGGCCTCTGAAACCAAAACCCTAATTTTCAGTCAACTGTGCAGTTCAAACTGGCTCTGCATCACCTCAAACCCTAGTTCTTGTGATTCCTCTGCAATTTTGACTTTGGAGATGAAATATGATATAAGAACACACATGGACCACTTTGAATTGATTGGTGGCCTTTGGAGTGCCTCAAGAAGCTTTGGGATTGCTCAGATCACAAACCCTAGGTGCAGATGACTTAGAAACTATCCAGTGAATCAAAAAATGAGATGTGAGATGATATGATTGTGTTTATGCATATGAGATGACCATAAGCCATGGTGTGAATGGGTGAGGGCAAATTTGGGGTGTTTACAATAAGCTACCTCTGAGAGAGGACTGTCCTCCTGTGAAGCAGAAATTAAGAAGAACTCGTCCTGACATGGCGATGAAGATCAAAAAGGAGGTTCAGAAGCAATGGGATGCCAGTTTCCTTGCTGTGACTAGTTACCCACCTTGGGTAGCTAACATTGTACCTGTACCAAAGAAGGACGGCAAGGTCCGGATGTGCGTTGACTACCGGGATTTGAATAGAGCGAGCCCAAAAGATGATTTTCCGTTGCCACACATTGATGTGTTGGTAGACAATACTGCTCAATTCTCGGTGTTCTCCTTCATGGATGGCTTCTTTGGATATAATCAAATTAAGATGGCGCCGGAGGATATGGAGAAGACAACGTTCATTACCCCGTGGGGTATATTCTGCTATAAGATCATGCCCTTTGGTTTGAAGAACGCCGGGGCAACTTATCAACGGGCGATGGTCACATTGTTCCATGACATGATCCACAAGGAGATTGAGTGTTATGTGGACGATATGATTGCAAAGTCCCGAGACGAAGAAGAGCATCTGGTCAACCTGAAGAAGCTGTTTGATAGACTGATCAAATACAAGCTGAGGTTGAATCCAAACAAGTGCACTTTCGGAGTGCGTTCCGGGAAACTGATGGGTTTCATTGTTAGTCAAAGAGGAATTAAGGTAGATCCTGCCAAAGTAAAAGCTATTCAAGATATGCCTGCACCGAAGAAAGAAAAAGAAGTGCGCGGGTTTTTAGGGAGGTTGAACTACATTTCTCGGTTCATATCTCATCTAACTTCCACGTGCGAACCAATATTCAAACTGCTAAGAAAAGAGCAAACGGTCAGGTGGAACGATGACTGCCAAAGAGCTTTCGACAAAATAAAAGAATATTTGCAGGGGCCTCCAATTCTAATGCCTCCAGTTGAAGGAAGACCATTAATCATGTACTTGACCGTGCTAGAAGGGTCAATGGGGTGTGTGTCGCTCCCGATAAATGGGACTGTGGCCCAAATAAAGGTACAGACGCGAACGGTCGGCGAGAGGGACAATGAGAACACATAGCCGTGAACTCACTGGAGATGAAAAGAGTCGCCAGCTAGGCATTTTTATCCCGGAGGAAAGGCAATGCTGCATAGACCTAGAAAGAAATGGATAAGACGGTTGCGAACCAGAGAGACTGAGAAAGGGGGTTGGTTACAACCTGGGAAGGTATTAGCACCCAGATTGTCCGTCGTACTCGACGGGATCCACGCTTAAAAGATTTGTGTTTTAAAGGGGTAGTGTCAGTGCAATCTGTGTATAAAATAGCTGGAAAAAGATGTACAGGTGTCAGTGGAGTGTATAAATGTACAGTGTCAGTGTAAGGACCAGAATGAGATGCTCAAGAATATGAGGCTAAAGAATAAAGATGGAAGGAGGGGGAATATACAGAGACTTTTGTTCGATAACTGTTAAGTTATGCCTACGTATCCTCTCGTGCAATGAGGAAGTCAGAACACCGTAGTTCGACCCAAAGAGACTGAAAGATGAATTGACTTGTGAACTGCTTACTTGTCTATGCTCAAGTGTATGACCTGTCTGGCTCAGGTGCAAACTGTCTTGCATTAGACGGAAGAAGCGAGTTCTCGTTTGTGAATGAGTGAGATGAGAAAAGAATCCCAGAGGAGACGATTATTGTTTGTTTTTGTATTTTCAGTGTTTTATTGCTTTTTGAAGTTTGTCATAAGTTAATGAGCTTAAGCCTAAATCAATGGGTTTGGTAAACTCATCACATCTTCCCTCTGATTAGGGGTAATGAGAATACCTTAAGTGTGAAGTCAGCTTCTCACACTTAATCACCATGGTGTAGGATTAAGATCATTAACCTACTTGTGATTATTTAGATGTTTTTGGTGTTTTTGTTTAGTGTTGAGTAATGAGGTTAAGCCATAATCAAGGATTAAACAGACCCATTACACCATCCTAATAGAAGGATAATAGATGAGAATGTTTAAGCTGAGGAAAGCTCCTCAACTTAATCCATGATTAGGGATTAAACTCATGACAAAACATGCCTTTGATTAAGTGGATTTTATTTAATGATGTGATGATGAAGTGATTTTTAGGGTTTGTAAGACAACTTGAGGGGGACTTGTCCATTAACACTAGGGTTAGTCCTTCTTAACCAATTAAGGAAGAATTAGAACCCTAATGCAAGACCCAAGTTACAAGTGTGATGTCTTGATACTTACTAAGTGGATTGATTAAAGGAGTTAAACACATTAAGGGTTTAACACTTAGGATTAAAGTTATACACTCCATCCTAATAGAAGGATGCAGGCATAAGCTTAATCACAAAGCCTTAAAGCCTTTAGGGTTTAGTCCCTGATTATGAGGTGAGAAAAGAAGACTCAAAGAGACACAAAGGTAAAAGCTAAGTGGGGGACTAATCAATATTCACATGCTCGGATGGTCCTAGGTTAGTGAGGCTTACTATCCTAAAGAAGAAAGAAAGAAAAAGAAAAAGATGAGAGGAAAAGCTCCACGATGGCCTAAGCACACCTCAAGTTAAGAAGAAATAGAAAAAGATGAGGAAGAAGAATCAAGATTAAGAAGAAATAAGATAAAGAGATGAGAATGCGAAATGGAGATAAGATGAATAATGAATAAACAGAGCCTACACCAGTAGGACTTCCAAACGCAGCAGCAAGCAATAAAACTAGGCCTCAGTGTTACCTAACGGAGAAAGTCCGTTGCCTCTTCAATACGCGCAAAAGAAATCCAGAATAAGTATCCAGAAGAAGATTCACACAATCAAGCGCAATTGGATACTAAGATATCAAATCGAGGTCAGGTAATAGCTTTCAGCGTCCCAGCAGAACAACAAAGAGAATCCAAATTTTCAACAAGAATTGGTTCACACAATACTAAATCCTATCGGAGAATTGGCAACAAGATTATGAAAATAAAATCAATCACAAGGCCATCATCATGCTACAATCTCCATCGTCGGTATCAAACAATAAACCTACAAAGCATCACACCAAACTAGAACCAAAATCAAATAAAATTCTATTTATATAAATCTAAACTAAATGAAGTTAAAACCAAAGATAAATAAATTATATCAAAATTAAATCCAAGTTCTAATAAATCCTAAAATCTTAACAAATACTAATTAATAAACAAAAATATAAAGGAAATCTAATTAAAATTAATTATCAAAATTAATTAAAATAAAAACCTAATCCTAACTCTCAAACAATGTTAATAAAAATTAATAACAAGAGAAAGGTTCAGCGCACGAATCATGGTGCAGTCAGCAAAAAAACAAATGGGCCAAGATTCAAGCCCAATAACTTGACTCAATATCCAAACAGAAGAAGTCTGGTTGCAGGATGGGGGTGGGACTAGCACTCTAGCGCGGGCTTATGGCCTTACGGCCCAACAGCAGCAGCAGCAATAGACCCCTCTGAAAAAAAAATAAAAGTTAAAACAAATTATAAAAGAAATTAAAAGTGGGTTAAAATAAAATGTAAATAAAAGAAAGGATATCAGCATCAAGTCAAATAAACAGGGTCTTCTCCCTCAACGCAAATCCGAGTGGCGTCCTCCCCTTCTTTAGTTTCATGAAACCCAAAATCATCAACAACACTCATCACACAGAGAGACTGAACGCGACATCGCCGCCGCCACCAAGCTTCTCGTTCTCCGACTATCTCTTCCAATCGCCGCCTTCTCTCCATCTCCAACTACTCTTCTTCGTCAACAAAAACATCGCCGGAAGAAAGTTGAAGATCCAACCGCACCGGCGACACTCCGGCTCAGTTTGTGCGATTTCACGGCTATCAATCTCGCGGTGGCCTCGTCACGGTTTGCTCTTCGTTCAAGCCCTCTTCCGCCGTTTTTTTTTGCTGTTTCGCTTTGTCGAGAGGGAACAAAAAAACAACAAAGATCCGCCACGATCCGCCGCGATTTGCTTTTCAGTTTAGGTTCGGATCTTCTTCCTCTCTTTTCTGTTTGTTCCAGCTTTGGTTGTCGTTGTTGTTCTGCGTTGATGAAGGTAAAGGTGATGAAGGTGGATGGTATGAAGGTTATATGAAAATGGTGGTGATTGTTGCTTGTTGTTGTGTGTGTTGAGGGTTTAATGGAGGAAGGAAGAATTTGTGGTTTGTGATTGTTAAGAATGATACGGTTGGTTTGAAAACGTCGAAGGGTTTCGTTGCGGAAAGGTTTTGTTGAAGGCTGGATTTCTTTTTGTTGTGATGAGGTTTTTTTCCGTCAAAAATATTGTTGCTGCTGTGTTGTGGTTTTGATCAAGGTGAGGTGAGATGAATTTGTTGAAGGAAATGGTTGGCTTAGGTTTTTGGGAGAAATAACAAAGTTGTTTGCTGTGCTTTTGAAAAGTGAACCTGGATTGTGTTTTCTGTGTATGAGTAGATTGAGAAAAGATGAGCGTTTTTTGTTCAGTGGAAAAAAAGTGGAAGAAAATTAGTAGAGTTTGTAGGTTGTGTTGAAGGCCTCAAGAGTGATGGTGAAGAGGAAAATGCTGTGCTGCGTGTGACAAAATTTGCGGCTGCCTCCCCCTTGGGATTAGGGTCTTGTCTTTTTATACTTAGGTCAACTCATTTTTCTTTTGATTATATTGACATGGGCTTAGAACGAAAAACAAATGGGCCTTGCTGAATTTTTGTGTAGTAGCAATGTAATGGATTCATGGAATGAATTTTAATAGTTAAAAATGAACCTTTGAAATGTTTAGGATTGAAATTTGAATATGGAAAAATGAAAAATGGCTAATAAATTAACTTGTATATAAAAAATAAAAAAAATAAATGAAAGAAAGAAGAAGAAGAAAAGTTTATGAATATTGGAAAATAATAAAAAGAAATGGATAATGAAAAATTAAAATGGATCATTGAGTTATTTATGGATATTGTTTAATTGAAAAATTGAAAATTTGAAAAAATGGTCTAGAATGGATTTACAAATGAGATTGGATATGAGAAATGATTATTGAATGAAATTCGGAATGAACTTGAATAAACCCTCTGCAAATATTTCCACTGACGCACACCTTAACTGAAATTAATCCAACAACCACACTCAAACTTTTTTCAACAACTCCCGATTAAAAATGGATGAGCGCATTCATAGCTCTAAACAACTTGTAACCGAAACCACAACCCTCTGAATTATTCTTCCTTTGAAATTCTGACCAATTAAATCCTGAATTAATCTGAATTCGAATGAATCAATCTTTGGGAAAATAAATCCACATATGAACATGATATGTACTAATGGATCATAATGAACTTGATTTTCTAAACCAAATCTCACACAAACCACAACTTGATAGCTTGAAGCACCCCACAATTCTTCCTTGGATACATACTCATCGCCTGATAAATTAACCCCTGAAGCCAAATCTCTTGAGATGTTGAGAAAAAGAATATCCTGAGATGCTGAGAAGAAGAGAATAACCTTGTAACTTGAAGATGATGAGAATAGCCTGACGATGGGCCAGAGGCATAGTGGATAGCCCTTGCAGACATGAAATCCTTGAAGATCACTGTTTCAGGGAAATAAACCCTAATTTAGTGACAGGAACAATAAGAGAATGATACCAATGAAGCGGCATAGCCAAGACCTTGAATTCCTCTGATAATCCATAAATAGGGACATGAAACCCTAAATTCTTCAGAAAATGTGATCCCATGTCTTAGGAGCTCATGCAAAAATGTGTATGAATGCAAAATGAAAAGCTGAAAAAGATAGAAAACCAGAGGGCAAATTTGGGGTGTCTACAGCTGCCCCTATTCAAGCATGAGTTAGCTGTGCAGGATGTAAGCAACGGCTTAACAGGCAAACAAGATACCTTGTGGTTGAATATCAAAGACAATCCAAAATTTGCACTCACAGAATGAAGAAGAAAAGGGATATAGATTGTAAAAGTATATTGTAAAGTGTGGGCGACGGAGGACGACCGTCGAGCAGAGGACGACTGCTGGGTAAAGAGCAATGACGGGGACGACCGACATGCTGGGAAAAGTGCGGAAAATAAAGCAATGACGGGGACGACCGACATGCTGGGGATAACAGGTGTTATGATGGGGACGGCCATCAAGTAAAGCTGTAAAATTTTCTGGGGATTAATGAAAAATGACGGGGACGGTCATCAAGTTCATAAAGTAAAGTAACCAACGATGGGGACGGCCATCGGGCTAAAAAGAAAAGGGACCACGACGGGGACGGCCATCGGGTTAAAGAATAAATGAAATAAGCAGATGATGAGGTACGGTCATCAAAGGTGAAGGACGATCACCTGGCAGGGTACGGCTGCCGAAAATATCGCGACATAGGACGAATGCCGGATAAAAGGTCAACGATGGGGACGACCATCAGATGAGCATGATGGAGGACGACCATCAAGAGGTGGAGGACGACCACCTAGCAGGGGACGGCTGCTCTTAAGGTTTGTCATGACATTGGACGAATGTCAGATAACCAAAAATCAACAATGGGGACGGCCATTGGATAAAATGATGAAGGACGATCATCAAGAGGTGGAGGACGACCACCTAGCAGGGGACGGCTGCTAAAAATCAACGATGGGGACGGCCATCGGACGAGCATGATGGAGGACGACCATCAAGAGGTGGAGGACGACCACCTAGCAGGGTACGGCTGCTCTCAAGGCTTATCATGACACAGGACGAGTGTCAGAAAAAAGGAAAATTTACTTTGTTGGCGATCTACTGGGGAATAGTAAACACGGACGAGTGTTTATATCCAAGAAATAAAAAGTATAAGTGTTTTGACGTTTGTGTATAGATTAAAGATGCGAACGAGCATCCTTAAGACTACGATACGGACGAGTATCGAGTAGAAACAGATATTGACACGTGTTCAGAGATGATGATACGGACGAGTATCAACTGGTTAATAAGGAACACGGACGAGTGTTGAATCTGAGGGGACTCTTCTGGGGAAAAGTGGACACAGACGAGTGTCTATATTCAAGAAGACAAGAGTGTTTGACACAGTGTATGGATTAAAGATGCGGACGAGCATCCTTAAGACTATGATACGGACGAGTATCATGTAGAAACAAACGCTTGACGCATGTTCTGAGATGATGGTACGAACCAGTACCAACTGGTTAACAAAGAACAAGGACTAGTGTTGAATCTGTGGGGATATAAATGGTGTATACAAGATACGGACGAGTATCTGTAAAAATAAAACAAGTATGAGTGGTGTATATATGAGTGTTTAACTGTTGGGGAGAGTGACACGGACGAGTGTCGAAAGAAGAAAAGTATAGTATGAACAAGTATCTGATATACAAAGTGTTTTGGGTTAATGTGCTGGGGAAGGTGACACGGACGAGTGTCAAGAAAGTTGTATATATACAAGTATCTGTGAGTGCGAAGGGGACGCTTTGGCTTTCTGCTGGGGATATGACACAGATGGGTGCCACAAGGAGTATATACTGATGTTTGTGAATGTGAGGCAACTGTTTTAGCTTTAACTCTCTGCTGAGGAAATCTGGGGAGCATTCTGTATAATGTTGACGGGTTGAAAGCTTTCAACTCTGATGGGAACAAAGTGTTGGCAACCTGATGCTTGTTGGAGAGGTTTTCACTGGAGGAAAGACGACTCTGCTTTGAACATCTGCTGAGGATCTGATCATCCTGCTCTGACTCCACTGGGGAGAATTTCTTCTTGCTCTGCCGGGGAAATCCCTTGGAAATGAGAATCCCGATGACTCTATGGGGAAAGATCATCTTTAGACTTGGCTAGGGAAGATGCTTGATCACACAATCCTGCTGAGGAGGGAATTCTGATAATTCTAACTTTGTGGGGAAGCAAGGCCTTCAGCTGCCTGTTGGGAAAACTTCACTGTGGAAAGATAAGTCCGCTTGGGGACGAGAACAATTCAATTAGCCTTGAAGTTCTGTTGGGGTTATCATCTGTTCCAACTCAGCTGGGGATGTGTCAACCCTCTGGCATGGTTGAGAAAAGATTTGGCAATGCTCTGCTGAGGAGAGACTTTGCTGGAGAATCAAGTAAGTCAAAATATGCCCCCAAGTATAGCATAACAGCTGTGTTGGGAAGATATGCCAATGAAAATTGGCTTTGACTGAATGCGAATACCCAACTCCTCATGAGGGAATCTTGTCGGCTGAAAGAAAATCTTTATGCTCGGGGAAGAAATAAACTTCCAATGCCCTGCTGGTAAAATAAATACCAGACATTCCCTGAGAATTAACACAGTGCTTCAAACTTCTGAGCTCAACAAAAGCATACTGATCATCCAGAGTGACCAAGCATCCCTTTACTCTTCAAATTGCCTCAGATTGCATCGTTTATGAAGAAGATTGTCTTCAGAGGATTTTACAGAAGACATGGCATCCAGAATTGCCTCGGTGTCTTCAAACTCTCGCAGAAATTCAACAAGTCTTGAGATAACTGCCCCAGATTACGTCTTGAAACGATTCTTGCCCCACATCAGAGCTAAAACAGAAACCATGCGGTATGAAGATGCAATGCAAATGATGTACAATGCAGACGTATGCTCATAACCAAAGATATGAAACAAGGATGGTTGGGCGCTAGGGCCAGGTTGATAGATATATATTTTTTGGTTGCCAAGCAATTGGACTTTGAAGGTGAATTACCAGACAAGAACTGATTTATTGAAGGTAAGCCAACAGACGAGAACTGATGGGCAAAGAATAAGTCGTCAGACGTGAACTGACTCCTTGGGGTTCATTGTCAAACGAGAATTGACTCTGAAAAAAGGAATGAATACCAGACGGGAACTGGCGTTCAACAGGTTAAATGAAAAGGTGACCAGACAAGAACTGGTTAAAAAGATTCGCCTACCAGACGAGAACTGGTATTTGAAATTGGTTCGCCAGACGAGAACTGGGCTTTGGGTTTGTCTGCCAGACGAGGACTAGACTCTGAAAAGTTTGCCAGACGGGAACTGGGCTTTGAAAAGGCTTGCCAGACGAGAACCGGACTTTGAAAGGTTAATAAGTTAGGGTTACGGGGCCCTGGATGTGAGATCTGATGTTTGTGTGGTTGGATGCCCAATGCAATGATGATGCATATGCTCTAGAGATGCAACATGAATAACGTATGCAAATAATTTATGCAATGCTTATGAAAGGCTATAAGAACTCCCGAGGATGGGGAAAAAGTCATAGGTGACGAGGCTTCTGGTTGAGAAGGGTGACAAAGGCAACGGTGGGTAGCATAATTCCCCGATACTCGTCTTGAACTCTGAGATCACTGATAAAAATTGCTCTGTGTAGCTAAAATTTGCCCCTGTTGGGCGAGTCTCTGAACAGACTGTTGCTGATTATCCAATTTCTGGAATAGCCAACTTGGATGTTCTCTTGAGGAGAGTTGCACCTAGTAAGATCTGGAAGTGTCCTGCCCCTGCATGAGCGTGAAAGCGACCTGACTCATTCTGACTGAGCATTGGAAGATTTCATCCCTGGACAACAGAAATGTCGGGTGGCCTGCCCCTGTTTGGGCAGATTCAGCTCTGATCAACTGACTTGGAATGACGTTCCTCGATCAACTGATGCTTGGGAACTCTCTTTACCCTGACGGATACCTTGGTCAACAAAACCACTGGATAACATGCCCCTGATTCATAGGTGTAAACACCCCAAATTTTCCCTCACCCATTCACACCATGGCTTGTGATCATTTCATATGCATAAACTCAATCATATCATCTCACATCTCATTTATAGTTTCTAAGTCATCTGCACCTAGGGTTTGTGATCTGAGCAATCCAAGAACCTTTTGAGCCACTCCAAAGGCCATCAATCACTTCAAAGGGGTCCATGTGTGTTCTTGTATCATATTACATCCTCTCAAAGTCAAAAAATTCCAAAGAATCACAAGAACTGGGTTTGGTAGGGATGCAGAGCCAAGTTTGACTGCACAGTTGACCTAAAATTAGGGTTTTGGTTTCAGAGGCCATAACTCCAAATTTTTTGGTCATTCTTGTTTCCATTGGTCTCTATATGGTATAGGGAGTATGCATATCAATTTTCATGAAGAAATTCCATGGGGAAGTCATCTGATCAAGAGTTGACTTTCTGGACAAGTCAGTGCAAAATCAGGGCATCTGAGGCCCCCAATGACCCAACCAATGGGTGATCTTCATCATTTTGAGTGTATATGATCTTTATTTGATCATGGAAGAAGGTTGAAGTCCACAAAAATCAAGAATTTGGAGTTTTTGCAAGTGTTGACTTTTTGGGCATAGTTGACTTTTCAAGAATGCTTCATTTTAGGTCATTTTTCAAGCCTTGATTCTTGGTCCAAAAATGCTTCAAATGGAAAAACTTTGGTCATGAAAGTTGTAGATTACATCTTCCCCTTTTCAAAAAGTACAAGAACATGATCAAATTCTTCTTGGATCAAAAGTTATGGTGTGACAAAGTTGGCAAAAATCATTGATTTTCAAGATGTGCACCAAATGAGAATTTTGCAAAATCATGAACCAAGGCTTTTTGTAACCTCTAGTTGACATCAAACCAGTACACAAACATTCTATGTGACATGAAAATCAGATTTGGGCCAAAAATCCCTCATGTTCATGGCTTGTGTAGCAAAGTAGTCACATGTGAACCAAAAAGCAACAACTTGCAAAAACACTCATCACACTTCACCAACTTGATACATTGGATGCTGCACCTTGCTAGCCCTCTCACCTCATCTTGCTGCACCAGAACCATACCTTGTACTAGCCTAGAACCAAGCCATGCTTTCCTTACACAAAAATTGACTTTTGGCAAAAGCAAACATCCCAATCACCACAGGCCATGTCACATCCTCTGGCCACTTGGAATTGTTTATTATATCCATTTGCAAGCCATTTCATAAAAAAAGCAGGGCTGAAACACTCTCAAGCATCACATATACAAACTCACCCCATTTTGCAAATAGCTTCGAATCTCTCTGCCCAACCATCAAACATCCAAATCATTTTCACCAAGCATCTCACCATGATTCATTAAGAAGAAACCAGCCAAGAACCAGGCCTGAAACAAGCTGTAACCTCACTGCACCATTTTCACTCCAACCTGCAGTTTCATTCGAAACTCTCTCCACAGCTCACAAACATCAAAACAAACTCCATAAACCTTCTCCACTCATCATCTGGACCACAAACAACCACCTACATTGGCCTGAAACTACCTGAATCACCATTGCCATTTCCAACTGAGCTTGAGCAGAAGCTTGTCAAACTCCTTATCCAGCCAACATAAACTCTTCCTAAGCATTCAAGGATCATCTGGGGACCAAGTAGAGTGGATTGCACTGAAGGGAGTGGTCAAAAAGTGGCTGAAGTGAAAGCTTCGAATCTCAGGTAGCTCAAGAAATATTTTTCCAGAAATCATTTTTTATGTTCTAAACTTGTTCTATATGTCTTCTTGATCATGAATATGCCTTTGGTTTTGCAAATGGTGATGGAATGAGAATTTAATTGCTCTCTGAAACTTTTGTGCCCTAGTTCTTATTTGTTTCGATTCAGCTTTGTTAGGAAATATAAATTTGTTTTGATAAGGGGTTTTGGTTCGTGAGTGAGTGGGGATCATTTCCCAGTTTTTAGATTTCATTTTAGTTAGTTTTTCGGAGTTTTGGGGGTTCTCAGGGGGGATGCTGGCCGGAGAAGACGACCGGAAGTCTTCTCCGGCAGCCTGAATGTCATTTGTGCCCTAATCTTGTAATTAATTTCCATTTGAATTCTGGGCGTTGGATTGGTTGACCCAGTTGACTTACCGCGCGAATGAAAGGCCCAGATCACTTTGCTTAGCCCTAATCTTCATTATTTATTTAATTAATTGGGATTAACTCAGAGTGAACCACAGCCGTCCAGATGCGCGCTGGTCAATGCATTTAAATCCAGGGTTCATCTCATCCCTCCATTCTGATTACTTTCCTTTTATTTTCATTTATTTTTATTTCTTTTTCATTTAACTTGCACAATTAATTTAAAATAGTAAAAAATGTGTAAAAATTATGAAACTTTCTCTCATAAGTTTTATTAATTTTTTTGACACAAAAATATTTTTGTTTTTATTTTTATCATTAAAAAAGTATTTTTAAATATTTAAAAGATTATTTTTAATTGATTAATGGAAATTAATTTATTAAAAATACTTTTAGGTATCTAAAAATCACCAAAAAATTCATGAAATGTTCTAAGACATTTAGAAACATTGTCCAACCTTCAAACCAAATTTCTTTTTTGATCTTGATGCATTTTAAGAATTTCTCATTGAATAAAAATCATTTTTGTGCATTATTTTGATCATAAGTTCAAAAAATCATTTCTGCCTATTCATGAGGAGTTGGACATTGATTCTTCTTGCATTGTTTTGTGTTTAGCATGTAGTTTCTAGGATTAAATGGCCATGATTTGATTCCTCATTTTCAATTTGTTTGACATTTCTTTTGTTTAGGAGCCCTAAAAACCCTAATAACTTGTAAAATTCATAACTTGAGATTGGTTAAGAGTTGAGACCTCCCCTTTGGACCTTGGTTTAGTATGGGATTAGGGGTCCTTTGAGTGGCATTTTCCATTTTTTATCCTAGGGTTTGCTTCTGTTTTTGGTTTTTGTTTGGTGTTTGATTCATAAACCCTAATTTGAGCTTTCATTTGCATCCCTTTTGCATTCTCTTACATAACATGACTTGCCATGACATTCCATGCCTCCATTTGATTCATTTAACATCATAAGACATATAGAAAGTATGTTTGATCATTGCATCATGTGTTTGCCATGTTGTTTGCATTGTGCACTTCATAACTTTCCATGTATGTTCATGCTCCTTAACTTGCTTCACATGCATCCATAAACTTGTATGATTGTAAACACCCCAAATTTGCCCTCACCCATTCACCATGGCTTGTGATCATTATCATATGCATAAACACAATCATATCATCTCATGTCTCATTTTTGATTCACTGCATAGATTCAAAGTCATCTGCACCTAGGGTTTGTGATCTGAGCAATCCCAGGGCATCTTGAGCCACTCCAAAGGCAACCAATCACTTCAAAGGGATCCATGTGTGTTCATCTATCATATTACATCCTCTAAAAGTCAAGATTTCAAAAGAATCACAAGAACTAGGGTTTGAATGGATGCAGAGCCAGGTTTGACTGCACAGTTGACCTAAAATTAGGGTTTTGGTTTCAGAGGCCATAACTCCAAATTTTTTGGTCATTCTTGTTTCCATTGGTCTCTATATGGTATAGGGAGTATGCATATAAATTTTCATGAAGAAATTCCATGGGGAAGTCATATGATCAAGGGTTGACTTTTCAGACAAGTCAGTGTAAAATCAGGGCATCTGAGGCCCCCAATGACCCAACCAATGGGTGATCTTCATCATTTTGAGTGTATATGATCTTTATTTGATCATGGAAGAAGGTTGAAGTTCATATAAGTCAAGAATTTGGAAGTTTTGCAAATGTTGACTTTTTGGGCATAGTTGACTTTTCAAGAATGCTTCATTTTAGGTCATTTTTCAAGCCTTGATTCTTGATCCAAAAATGCTTCAAATGGAAAAACTTTGGTCATGAAAGTTGTAGATATCATCTTTCCCTTTTCAAAAAGTACAAGAACATGATCAAACTCTTCTTGGATCAAAAGTTATAGTGTGACACAGTTGGCAAAAATCATTGATTTTCAAAGCATGCTTCAAATGAGAATTTTGCAAGATCATGAACTAAAGCCAATTGCAACCTCTAATTCATTTCAAACCATGACACAAACATTCCTTAGGCCTTAAAAGTCATAATTGGATCAAGAATGCCCATGGTTTATGTTTGGTTGGCCAAAGAAATCACATGTGAACCATAAAGCAACAAGTTGCAAAACCACTCATTTCACTTCCTACAAACTATGACATTGGATGCTGACTTTGGCTAGCCTCTCACCTCACCCTTTGCTGCGCAGCCCATGCCATGTACTTGCCTAGATCATGAGCCATGCTTGCCTTACACAAAACTTGACTTTTTGCAAAAGCAAACTTACCAATCACTATAGGCCAGGTCACATCATCTGACCTATAGGATTAAAATACATTATCATTTTGCAAGCATTTTCATGTACAAGGCAAGGCTGAGACTCACTCATTGAAGACATACACAAAAACACACCAAGCTGCATAAGCCTTCGAATCTCTCTGCCCAGCCTTAAAAACACTCAAACCATTTCCACACTTCAAATCACCGTGATCCATTGAGGAGAAACCAGCCAAGAACCAGGCCTGAAACCAACCACAAAGCCACTTCACCATTTTCACCTCAGCCTGCAGTTCTCTTCGAATCACCTTCCACAGTTTACAAACACCCAAACAAACCTTGCAAAGCTTCTCCATTCACCCTCAGGATCACAAACAACCCCTCACAATGACCTGAAAGTGCCTGAAACTCCATTGCCATTTCTGACTGAGCTTGAGCAGAAGCTTTCGAAACTCATTATCCAGCCAACATAAACTCTTCTTGAGCATTCAAACATCATCTGGGGATCAAGTGGAGTGGTTTGCACTAAAAGAAGTGGCCAGAAAGTCATCAGGTTGAAAGCTCCAAATCTCAGGTGGCTCGAAATTTATTTTTCCAGAAATCATTTTTATTGTTATAAACTTGTTCTCTATGCTTCCCTGAGTATCCTGGTGTTTTTGTTTTTTGAAATGGTTTCGAACTGAGTATTTAATTAGCTTCTGAAACTTGCGTGCCCTAGTTTTTATCTTCTTCGATTCAGCTTAGTTAGGGAAAAGAAATTTGTTTTGAGAGAGGGGTTTGGTTCGTGAGTGTGTAAGGAACATTTCCCAATTCTTAGTTTTCATTTTTGATACGATTTGAGTGAGTTGGGAAGTTTTCAGGGGAGTTGCTCGCCGGAGAAGACGACCGGAAGTCTTCTCCGGCAGCCTGAATGTGATTAGGGCTAAGTGTCATTAATTAGCGAACTTTGAATTTGGTCCCTTGGATGGACTCTCCCGCGCGTGAATGAAAGGCTGAGATGAGTCATTAGAAGCCCTAATCCTGATTATCCATTTAATTTGTGTTTAAATAATTCATAATTATTAATTAGCCAGATTTGAATCTGGGCCCTTGGATCTGGCGCGCAGTCAACCAGACCAAGCCCAGATCAAATCCTGGCCCTCCTTTCTGTTTACTTTCATTTTTATTAAATTTTAATTCATTTCTTTTTCAATTAACTTGCATAATTTATTAAAAATAGTTAAAAATTCCTAAAAATTATGAAACTTTTTCCTAAGGGTTTTAATAATTTTTATGACACAAAAATATTTTTATTTTATTTTTTATCATTAAAAAAGTATTTTTAAATATTTAAAAGATTATTTTAAATTGATTAATGGAAATTAATTAATTAAAAATACTTTTAGGTATTTAAAAATCACCAAAAAATTCATGAAATGTTCTAAGACATTTAGAAACATTGTCCAACCTTCAAACCAAATTTCTTTTTTGATCTTGATGAATTTTAAGAATTTTTCATTGAATTAAATCAGTTTTTATGCATTAATTTGATCCTAAGTCCAAAAATTCATTTCTGCCTATTTGAGAAGAGTTGGACATTGGTTCTTCTTGCATTGCATTATGTTTAGCATGTAGTTTCTAGGATAAAATGGCTTTGATTTGATCTTGCATTTTCAATTTGTTTGGCATTTCTTTTGTTTAGAACCCTAAAAAACCCTAATAACTTAGAAAAATCATATCTTGAGATTGGTTAAGAGTTGAGACTTCCCCTTTGGACCTTGGTTTAGTATAGGTTTAGGGTTTCTTTGGGTGGCATTTTCCATTTTTTATCTTAGGGTTTGCTTCTGTTTTTGTTTTTTTGTTTGATGTTTGATTCATAAACCCTAATTTGGGCTTTCTTTTGCATCCTTCTTGCATTCTCTTGCATAACATGACTTGCTATGACATTTCAAGCATCCATTTGGTTCATTTGACATCATAAGACATATAGAAAGCATCATTGATCATTGCATCTTGCATTTGCCATGTTGTATGCCATGTATGTTTCATAACTTTTCATGTGTATCCATGCTTCTAAGCTTGCACCATTTGCACCCATGAACTTGTATGAGCATATCCATGCCTTGCCTCATGTTTGTAGCACTCCATAGCATCATTATCATCATCAACATGCTTCTGGTTTTGTTTAGCATCATACCATTTCACTTCACTTGGCATTGCATTGCATTTCTTTCTAACATTTCAGGTGGTAAGTAAACTTGGGAAGTGAATTTGCCTTCACTTCTCATAACCTTTCTTTTCATCTCTCCTGCATCCATTGCTGCATTTCTTATATGTGTTTGAGTTTGAGCTTGCTCATTCTTGTTCCTCCCACTTTCTTTCTTCAAGTGACTTGACTTCTTGAATGAAGCAAGCCACTTTGCTTCTCTTGATCTTGTTCATCTGCTTCCTGGTGGTTCCATTGAAGATTGTTCTTGCAGACCACACAAACCTTAGGAACAACCAAGCATGACAATGAATTAGGGTTTTGATTAGTCTCCCCTCATAGTTTTACCTTTGTGTCTCTCTTTGAGTCCTCTCTTCTCACCTCATAATCAGGGACTAAACCCTAAAGGCTTTAAGGCTTTGTGATTAAGCTTATGCCTGCATCCTTCTATTAGGATGGAGTGTATAACTTTAATCCTAAGTGTTAAATCCTTAATGTGTTTAAATCTCTTAATCAATCCACATAATAATCATCAAGACATCACACTTGTAACTTGGGCCCTGCATTAGGGTTCTAATTCTTCCTTAAGTGGTTAAGAAGGACTAACCCTAGTGTTAATGGACAAGTCCCCCTCAAGTTGTCTTACAAACCCTAAAAATCACTTCATCATCATATCATTAAATAAAATCCACTTAATCAAAGGCTTGTTTTGTCATGAGTTTAATCCCTAATCATGGATTAAGTTGAGGAGCTTTCCTCAGCTTAAACATTCTCATCTATTATCCTTCTATTAGGATGGTGTAATGAGTCTGTTTAATCCCTGATTATGGCTTAACCTCATTACTCAACACTAAACAAAAACAACAAAAACATCTAAATAATCACAAGTAGGTTAATGATCTTAACCCTATATCAAAGGTGATTAAGTGTGAGAATCTGACTTCACACTTAAGGTACTCTCATTACCCCTAATCAGAGGGAAGATGTGATGAGTTTACTAATCCATTGGTTTAGGCATAAGCTCATTAACCTATGACAAACTTTCAAAAACAATAAAAGACTGAAAACTCAAAAACAAACAATAATCGTCTCCTCCGGGATTCTTTTCTCACCTCATTCACTCATAAACGAGAACTTGCTTCTTCCGTCTAATGCAAGACAGTTTGCACCTGAGCCAGACAGGTCATACACTTGAGCATAGACAAGTAAGCAGTTCACAAGTCAATTCATCTTTCAGTCTCTTTGGGTCGAACTACAGTGTTCTGACTTCCTCATTGCACGAGAGGATACGTAGGCATAACTTAACGGTTATCGAACAAAAGTCTCTGTACATTCCCCCTCCTTCTAGCCTCATTCTTTTAGCCTCATGATCATGAGCAGTTCTTTTTCATTCTCACACTGACACTTTCATACTTCATATCACTTATACACTTTACACTGACACCTGTACATTCTTTTCCAGCTATGTTACACACAGATTGCACTGACACTACCCCTTTAAAACACAAATCTTTTAAGCGTGGATCCCGTCGAGTACGACGGACAATCTGGGTGCTAATACCTTCCCAGGTTGTAACCAACCCCCTTTCTCAGTCTCTCTGGTTCGCAACCGTCTTATCCATGTCTTTCTAGGTCTATGCAGCATTGCCTTTCCTCCGGGATAAAAATGCCTAGCTGGCGACTCTATTCATCTCCAGTGAGTTCACGGCTGTGTGTTCTCACTGTCCCTCTTCGCCGACCGTTCGCGTCTGTACCTTCATCTGATCCTGTTTCATTTGTCGGGAGCGACAGCTTGGCGACTCTGCTGGGGACCCTTATATTGCAACCAGGGCTTCTGGTTCTTTTTGTGGGTTCCTCCTAGCGCTTGATTGATTTGTGTTTACTGGGGTGTTATGTGCTTATTTGTGTTGTATTTGTGTTTACTTTACTTTATGTACAGTTTGCTTTACTGTTTTCTTTATAGATTTGCATATTATCATATTGTTGTACTGTACTGCTGGCTGGATCTGGTTTTTCTTTGGTGGGTGGGTATTTCATTGAGAGTTAAGGTCCTATACCTGGGACCTGAGTGACACCTAGGCTAGAGTGAATCATATTCTTTCCCATTCCATTTCGGTCTGGTGTGGGAATATGAAACACGGTTCAGATATGGGTTTCTTCTTGAGAACTCTGTGTTGCAGATTTCCTGCAATGCTAGGGCTATCTGGGAAGCCTGCTAAGTCTGGATGACCTTTAGTATTGACCTTCAGAAACTGAGGTGAATTAGAGGAAGAACTTTTATGGTTAATGTAAACACTGTACCTCCGGGTTAGAAGTGTTTACACTTCTCATAACTGATCCAAGTCTGAGGATCCTTGTTTTAGAACACCACCTGTGAGGGGGTTGGGCTGTTTACAGGTTTGCAGGTACCTTGACCTCAGAATGCCCTGTTACTTTGCTTTGTTAAGAGTACTCCATGTTGGACAGTTCTTGTGATTCTAAACCCTGGATATGTGGCTCTTTATTTGAGTCCCCCACCTTGGTTACTGGATTTATAGACCTCCATCTGGAATTCTTGAGCACACTTGGACCTATATCAGAGCATTTTGATCAGATCCAGCTCAGTCACAAACCCTTTGCATATCATTTGCATACATACTCATTGCATCATATTGACATTTGCTTATTTGTGTTTCAGGGTATCCATCTTCATCTGGTTTTGGTTTTGACCCCATCTTCAGTTTTGACCTGCCTTCATCAGCACTTGCTACCAGCTATCTATTCCAGCCAATCAGTGGCCCTTCTCTTCAGTATCTTCATCAACATTTGTCATCATGGCTCCAAAGAAAAGCAACATCACCTATCACTTCTTCCAGCCAGACTTATCAGACATCAGGAGGATTCAGACCCTGATCACTCCAGATCACATACCTTTGTTCAGGGAGAGTTATGGAGATATACTGGACATGGTTATGGATCTGGACCCTTCACAGAGGAGCCTCATCCACACCTGCATTCAGTTTTATGATCCTCCATTGAGATGTTTTACTTTTCAAGACTTTCAGTTGGGTCCCTTATTGGAAGAGTACTCCTCATTAGTTGGTATGCCTATCAGGAGAGAAATTCCTTTCAACCCTGAGATGGTCTTTCCTGCTAATGGAGAAGTAGCAAAGGCTTTGCATCTGGAGCCTGTCCTAATTGAGCAGCATATGACCTCTAAAGCTGGAATCCCTGGTTTTCATCTGGACTTCTTAATTTCTCAAGCTAGTCTGAAGGCTTCCCTGGGGGAGTGGGGAGCTGTTTGTGCTTTGTTGGCCCTAAGTGTATATGGAATTGTGTTGTTTACAGATGAGCCTCGATTCATTAGCAAGAATGCAATCCATCTGTTCATTATGAAAAACCCAGTGCCAACTTTATTGGGGGACCTTTACTATTCAGTGCATCAGAGGAATGAAAAGCAGAGGGGGAGGTTAGTGAGGTTTTGTGCTCCATTATTCCACACTTGGCTCCTCGGGCATCTACCCAGGACAGATGCATTTTTAAACCCTCATCAGCAGAGCAACTGGGCTAAGAGACTCACTGTTCTAACTTCAGCAGACATCAGATGGTGCACTCAGAGCACCAAGGGCAGGGATATCATCACCAGCTGTGGACATTTTCCCAGTGTGCCTTTAATAGGAGTTAAGGGAAGTATCAATTACAACCCTCTGCTGTTCAGGAGGCAACTGGGCTATGCACTGGTCCACACTCCTAGGGCACAGGACTTGGTGGAGACCCTTTATTGTGAGAACAAGATTAGTCTGGCTGTTGTTAGGCAGGCTGCCTGGGCCTGGGATAATGTTCAAACCAAGGGAGTCACCATTCTGGGGAAGTGCAATAATGTGGCATCGGCACAATATTATGATTGGTCCTATGCTAGGGCCCAATTCTCTGGAATGCCCTTTACCATAGAAGACATGCCTGAATCATCTTCAGCACCACCCCCTGCCACCATCAGTTTGGAGGAGTTCGAGAGCTTGAAGGAAAGAAATGAGAAGCTAACCCAGGCTTTGCAGAAGACCCTCCGGGAGAGGAGTGAAGGTATGAGGGAGATTGAGAGATTGGAGAAGTTGAGAGTGGAGCATTTGACTAAGATTGAAAAGTCTGGGGATTATATCAAAAAGTCTAAGGCTGGTGAACAAATTCTGAAGAATGCTTGCAAAGAAGCCCAGTTCCAGAGAGCAAGGACAAACTTGTACTTGAAGGAGAGTCAAGCCCGGTGGGTCAGGATCACCGAGACTCGTACCCTGGAGGACAAGAGAGTTCAAGACAAGATGGGACAACTAGAAGCAAGTGCAAAAGAACAACAAGAAGCCCTGGCAGCAGCCCAGAGGGAGATATCAGAATTGAAGATCAAAGCAGGGGTGAAGAGGTCCAAGGACCAAACTCAGCACAAGAAACTAGCAGCAGCTATTGCAACCCGGAACCTCCTTATCCGGAATCTCACGGAGCGGCCGGCTGATCCTGTGACCGAAGCACTTCTCAAGGAAGTTCGTGAGGATGAGTTTAGCCTTGGTGTTTGACCATTTGCTTGTTGTTGTTTCTATTTCATGTACTTTTACTTTTTGTGATGTATTTTGACCCCTTAAGGGGCTTGTGTTGTAAAATGAACAAGTTGTATTATTTCACCTTCTGTAATATATTTGCGTCAGTTTGCTTCATCTGAGTTTTCTTCAAGCAACAACAACAGCATCTCCAAGGGTCTGGAAGGGTCAAAACCGAAGGCCAAACCGGATACCTTGAGAACAAATAAGCATAACTGCATTGCATGCTAACCCTTTGCTTGTTTTGTAGGTTTTGTTTTATTGTTGCTAACCTCTGTTGTGATGCTCAGGAACTATTGCTAGGCGCCGGGTATTTCCCCTCAACCGTCCGCACCGTTATCCAACCCGAAACAACCTTCCGGGAATTCAAATGGATCAGATGCAGCAGGTCCTTACGGAGGTCAGAAACCAGATGGCCAACGAAAGGTTGGAGATGAGAACTCAGATAACACAGTTCATGGAAGTAATGAACAACTTAGCTCAAAGTCAGGAGAGGCTCAGAGCTTTGGTAGAAGGGAGGAATCAGGAGGAGCCCCATGTGGGAACTGCTGGCACAAGTAACAACGAGAGGGTCCAACCTCATGTCAATCCCCCAGTTTTTGGACCCCACCTCCATCCGGAGGCCAACATCCCTGTCAATATACAAGGGACTGCCACAGCAGGGAGGGTACTGTAAACACCCCAAATTTGCCCTCACCCATTCACACCATGGCTTATGGTCATCTCATATGCATAAACACAATCATATCATCTCACATCTCATTTTTGATTCACTGGATAGTTTCTAAGTCATCTGCACCTAGGGTTTGTGATCTGAGCAATCCCAAAGCTTCTTGAGGCACTCCAAAGGCCACCAATCAATTCAAAGTGGTCCATGTGTGTTCTTATATCATATTTCATCTCCTCAAAGTCAAAATTGCAGAGGAATCACAAGAACTAGGGTTTGAGTGGATGCAGAGCCAGGATGAACTGCACAGTTGACCTAAAATTAGGGTTTTGGTTTCAGAGGCCATAACTCCAAATTTTTTGGTCATTCTTGTTTCCATTGGTCTCTATATGGTATAGGGAGTATGCATATCAATTTTTATGAAGAAATTCCATGGGGAAGTCATCTGATCAAAGGTTGACTTTTCACACAAGTCAGTGCAAAATCAGGGCATCTGAGGCCCCCAATGACCCAACCAATGGGTGATCTTCATCATTTTGAGTGTATATGATCTTTATTTGATCATGGAAGAAGGTTGAAGTTCATAGAAATCAAGAATTTAGGGTTTTTGCAAATGTTGACTTTTTGGGCATAGTTGACTTTTCAAGAATGCATCATTTTAGGTCATTTTTCAAGCCTTGATTCATGATTCAAAAAGGCTTCAAATGAAAAAACTTTGGTCATGAAAGTTGTAGATCTCATCTTTCCCTTTTCAAAAAGTACAAGAACATGATCAAACTCTTCTTGGATCAAAAGTTATGGCAATGCAAAGTTGGCAAAAATCATTAATTTCTAAGGCATGCTTCAAATGGAAATTTTGCAAAGTCTTGAACCAAAGCCAAATGTAGCCTCTAATTCACTTCAAACCAACACATAAACATTCTCTAAGTCCTAAAAATCAGAAATGAACCAAGAATGTCATGGTTTTATGTTTGGTTAGGCAAAGAAGTCACATGTGAACCAAAATGTCACAACTTGCAAAAACTCATGATCATGCTCCCTCAACTTGCTGCCTTGGCCTTTGGACCTTGCTGGCTCTCTCACCATACCATGATGCGCCAGACCTAGCTTTGTACCAAGCTAGTATCAAGCCCATGCTTCTCTTACAAGATTTTTGACTTTTGGCAAAAGCAAACTTACCAATCACAAAAGCACAAGTCACATCATCCAGCCAATCAGATTTGTTTATGTTATCAATTTGCAAGCTAGCCATAACAAGAAGCAAGGCTGAAACCATCACACTACACACATTCACAAAAAATACACCACATTGCAAAAACTTTCGAATCTGCCTCCACAGCCAAGAAACACTCAAACTTTCTTCATCATCCAACTCAACACACTCCATAGGCCTCAAACCACCAAAGCTCAAGCCTGAAACAAGCCTGACCTGAGCTCCACCATTTCTCACCTTCCAAACCAGTTCTCTTCGAATCTCACTATACAGCCATCAAACACTTCATCCCTCTTCACCAACAAGTCAAGCATACCACAAGGAGTCAAAACCACCCTTTACTTTGAACTGAAACAGCCTGTACACAAAGTGCATTTCCTGCTACACCAGAAGTGAATCTCTCAAAGCAGCTTGCCTGAGCTCATTCCAGGCTTTCCATTAGCTTCAAGGGGTTCAGGGGAGTTGTTCTGCATCAAAGCAAGGCCAGAAGAGTTCATATTCACAGTTCTTCACCTCAGGTAGTCTCAAACTTCAAACTTTTTAAAGCTTGTTTCTTTTGTTACAAATTGAAAGTGCATGCTCTGAGGATCACTGTGATGTGTTTAGAATCTAAAATGGTGGGAAAATGAGCATTTGGTGAGTGTCTGAAAGTTTGGCCCCATTTTTATTTTGTTTCGATTCGGCTTGTTCTTGCTAGTAAAATGATGTTTGATCATGGATTTGGGTTGTAGGAAGTGTGGGAAATGTTTCTGGGCAGTTAATCTGACATGGGGTGGCCTGGATAAGAAACTAGGGTTTTGGTATGGCCGGAGAAGACGACCGGAGCTCATCTCCGGTCGCCTGAGTGTAATTAGGGCTTAATCCAGTAATTAAATGCCATTTGAATTTGGGCCATAGGATCAGTTGACTCCCTTGACTTCCCGCGCGCATGAAAGGCCAGGATCTGTTTGCTTAACCCTAATTTCGTTTAATTAATTTAATCCTGTTTAATTAAGTCAGGTGCAATCCCCACCATCCATTCACGCGCCAGTCAACACTTTTGAACTCAGGCTCCATCCTGGCCTTCCATTCAGCTTACTTTTATTTTATTTAATTTTTAATTCATTTTCTTTCATTTAAATTGCATAATTAATTTAAAATAGCAAAAAATCTTAAAAATTATGAAACTTTTTCCTTAAGGTTTTATTAATTTTTATGACACAAAAATATTTTTATTTTATTTTTTATCATTAAAAAAAGTATTTTTAAATATTTAAAAGATTATTTTTAATTGATTAATGGGAATTAATTAATTAAAAATACTTTTAGGTATTTAAAAATTACAAAAAAATTCATGAAATGTTCTAAGACATTTAGAAACATTGTCCAACCTTCAAACCAAATTTCTTTTTTGATCTTGATGCATTTTGAGAATTTTTCATTGAATTAAATCATTTTTTATGCATTATTTTGATCATGGATTCAAAAATTCATTTCTGCCTATTGGTGAAGGTTGAGACATTGATTCTTTTTGCTTTGTCTTGTGTTTAACATGTATTTTCAAGGATAAAAAGGCCATGAATTGTTCTTGCATTTTCAAATTGTTTGGCATTTATTTTGTTAAGAACCCTAAAAAACCCTAATAACTTATGAAATTCATATCTTGAGTTTGGTTGAGAGTTGAGAGCTCCCCTTTGGGCAGTGGTTCATTATAGGTCTAGGGTTTCTTTGGGTACCATTTTCCATTTTTACTTTAGGGTTTTGCTTCTGTTTTTGGTTTGTGTTTGATGTTTGATCCATAAACCCTAATTTGGGCTTTCTCTTGCATCCTTCTTGCATTCTCTTGCATAACATGACTTGTCTTTGCATTTTGTGCATTCTTGTGATCCATTTGACATCTTGAGACATATAGAAAGCATGTTTGATCATTGCATCCCATATTTGCCATGTCATTTGTCTTGTATGCTTCATAACTTTTCATGCTTGTCCATGCTCCTTAGCTTGCATCATTTGTATTCATAATCTTGTATGAACATCTCCATGCCTTGTCTCATGTTTGCAGCACCTCATAACATCATAATCATCATCAACATGCTTCTGGTTTTGCTTAGCATCATACCATTTCATTTCATCTTGCATTGCATTGCATTTCTTTCTAACTTTTCAGGTGGTAAGTAAATTTGAGAGGTGGATTTGCCTTCACTTCTCATACCTTTTCTTTTCATCTCTCTTGCATCCTTTGCTGCATTTTATTTGTGTTTGAGTTTGAGCTTGCTCATTCTTGTTCCTCCCACTTTCCTTCTTCAAGTGACTTGACTTCTTGAATGAAGCAAGTCACTTTGCTTTTCTTGATCCTGTTCATCTGCTTCCTGGTGGTTCCTCTGAAGATTGTTCTTGCAAACCTCACAAACTTTAGGATCATCCAAGCATGACAATGAATTAGGGTTTTGATTAGTCCCCCCCATAGTTTTACCTTTGTGTCTCTTTGTGTCTTCTCTTCTCATCTCATAATCAGGGACTAAACCCTAAAGGCTTTAAGACTTTGAGATTAAGCTTATGCCTGCATCCTTCTTTTAGGATGGAGTGTATAACTTTAATCCTAAGTATTAAACCCTTAATGTGTTTAATCTCTTAATCAATTCACTTAATAATCATCAAGACATCACTTGTAACTTGGGCCTTGCATTAGGGTTCTAATTCTTCCTTAAGTGGTTAAGAAGGACTAACCCTAGTGTTAATGGACAAGTCCCCTTCAAGTTGTCTTACAAATCATAAAAAACACTTCATCATCATACCATTAACTAAAATCCACTTAATCAAAGGCTTGTTTTGTCATGAGTTTAATCCCTAATCATGGATTAAGTTGAGGAGTCTTCCTCAGCTTAAACACTCTCATCTATCATCCTTCTTTTAGGATGGTGTAATGGGTCTGTTTAATCTTTGATTATGGCTTAACCTCATTACTCAACACTAAACAAAAACACCAAAAACATATAAATAATCACAAGTAGGTTAATGATCTTAATCCTACACCAGAGGTGATTAAGTGTGAGAATCTGACTTCACACTTAAGGTATTCTCATTACCCCTAATCAGAGGGAAGATGTGATGAGTTTACTAACCCATTGGTTTAGGCTTAAGCTCATTATCCTATGACAAACTTCAAAAAGCAATAAAAGACTGAAAACACAAAAACAAACAATAATCGTCTCCTCCGGGATTCTTTTCTCATCACCCTCACTCACAATCGAGAACTTGCTTCTTCCGTCTAATGCAAGACAGTCAGCACCTGAGCCAGACAGGTCATACACTTGAGCATAGACAAGCAAGCAGTTCACAAGTCAATTCATCTTTCAGTCTCTTTGGGTCGAACTACGGTGTTCTGACTTCCTCATTGCACGAGAGGATACGTAGGCATAACTTAACAGTTATCGAACAAAAGTCTCTGTACATTCCCCCTCTTCTAGCCTTATTCTTTAGCCTCATGGTCTTGAGCATTTTATTCCTTTTCTTACACTGACACTGTACATATCACACTTCACTTCATTTTGCACTGACACTGTACATATCACACTTCATTTCATTTTACACTGACACCTGTACATTCTTTTCCAGCCATTTTACACACAGATTGCACTGACACTACCCCTTTAAAACACAAATCTTTTAAGCGTGGATCCCGTCGAGTACGACGGACAATCTGGGTGCTAATACCTTCCCAGGTTGTAACCAACCCCCTTTCTCAGTCTCTCTGGTTCGCAACCGTCTTATCCATATCTTTCTAGGTTTATGCAGCATTACCTTTCCTCCGGGATAAAAATGCCTAGCTGGCGACTCTATTCATCTCCAGTGAGTTCACGACTGTGTGTTCTCATTGTCCCTTTCGCCGACCGTTCGCGTCTGTACCTTTATTTGGGCCTGGTCCCATTTTATCGGGAGCGACAGCTTGGCGACTCTGCTGGGGATCCTTATACTGCAACCAGGGCTTCTGGTTCTTTTTGTGGGTTCCTCCTAGCGCTTGATTGATTTGTGTTTACTGGGGTGTTATGTGCTCATTTGTGTTTGTATATTTGTTTTATTTTTACTGCTTTATGTACAGTTACTTTACTGCTTTCTTTATTGCATTTATTTATATCATACTGTATTTGCTGCTGGCTGGATCTGGTTGTTTGCCTTGGTGGGTGGGTGATTCATTGAGAGTTAAGGTCCTATACCTGGGACCTGAGTGACACCTAGGCTAGAGTGAATCAAATTCTTTCCCATTCCATTTCGGTCTGGTGCGGGAATATGAAACACGGTTCAGATATGGGTTTCTTCTTGAGAACTCTGTGTTGCAGATTTCCTGCAATGCTAGGGCTATCTGGGAAGCCTGCTAAGTCTGGATGACCTTTTAGTATTGACCTTCAGAAACTGAGGTGAATTAGAGGAGGAATTGTTATGGTTATTGTAAACACTGTACCTCCGGGTTAGAAGTGTTTACACTTCTCATAACTGATCCAAGTCTGAGGATCCTTGTTCTAGATCATCACCTGTGAGGGGGTTGGGCTGTTTACAGGTTTGCAGGTACCTTGACCTCAGAATACCCTGTTACTTTGACTTTGTTAAGAGTACTCCATGTTGGATAGTTCTTGTGATTCTAAACCCAGGACTTGTGGTTCTTTATTTGAGCCCCCCACCCTGGCTACTGGATTTATAAACCTCATCTGGATTTCTTACACGCATGGATCTATACCAAGGCAGTTAATCAGATCCAGCTCAGTCACAAACCCTTGCATTTCATTTGCATACATACCCATTGCATCATATTAACATTTGCTTATTTGTGTTTCAGGGTATCCACTTTCATCTTTGGTTCTGGTTTTGACCCCATCTGCAGTATTGACCTATCCCCACCAGCACTTGCTTCAGTTTGTCAGCCACATACTTCAGTTACTTGCACTAGCCAGCCAGTGGCCCACTCCTCAGCATCTTCATCAACACTCTACTCAGTCTCAGCACTTATGGCTCCAAAGAAAAGCAACATCACTTATCATTTCTTCCAACCAGACTTATCAGACATCAGGAGGATCCAAACCCTGATCACTCCAGATCACATGCCTTTGTTCAGGGAGCATTATGGGGATATACTTGACTTGGTCAGGGATCTGGACCCATCTCAGAGAAGCCTGATCCATACCTGTATTCAGTTCTATGACCCCCCATTGAGATGTTTCACCTTTCAAGACTTTCAGTTGGGGCCTCTATTAGAAGAATACTCATCTTTGATTGGTTTGCCTATCAAGAGAGAAATCCCTTTCAACCCTGAAATGGTCTTTCCCAGCAATGGAGAGGTAGCAAGGGCTTTGCATCTGGAGCCTGTTTTGGTTGAGCAACACATGACCTCTAAAGCTGGGATCCCTGGATTTCATCTGGACTTCTTAATTTCTCAAGCTGGTTTGAAGGCCTCCTTGGGGGAGTGGAAAGCTGTTTGTGCTCTGTTGGCCTTAAGTGTATATGGAATTGTGTTGTTTGCAGATGAGCCCCGTTTCATTAGCAAGAATGCAATCCACTTGTTCATCCTGAAGAACCCTGTGCCAACTTTACTGGGTGATCTCTATTACTCAGTACATCAGAGAAATGAGAAGCAGAGGGGAAGATTAGTGAGGATTTGTGCTCCATTATTCCATGCTTGGCTTCTCAGGCATCTACCCAGGACAAATGCATTTCTAAATCCTCATCAGCAAAGCAACTGGGCTAAGAGGCTCACTACTCTCACTTCAGCAGACATCAGATGGTGTACTCAGAGCACCAAGGGCAGAGATATAATCACCAGCTGTGGGCACTTTCCCAATGTGCCCTTAATAGGGGTTAAGGGAAGTATCAATTACAACCCTCTGCTGTTCAAGAGGCAATTAGGATATGCACTGGTTCATACTCCTAGGGAACAAGATTTGGTTGAGACCCTCTACTGTGAGAACAAGATTAGTTTGGCTGTTGTTAGGCAGGCTGTCTGGGCCTGGGATCACGTTCAAACCAAGGGAATCACCATTTTGGGGAAGTGCAATAATGTGGCATCAGTCCAATATTATGAGTGGTCCCATGCTAGGGCCCAATTCTCTGGAATGCCCTTCACCATAGAAGACATGCCTGAGTCATCTTCAGCACCACCCCCTGCCACTATCAGTTTGGAGGAGTTTGAGAGCTTGAAGGAAAGGAATGAGAAGTTAACCCAAGCCTTGCAGAAGACCCTCAGGGAGAGGAGTGAAGGTGTGAGGGAGATTGAGAGACTGGAGAAATTGAAAGTGGAACACTTGACTAAGATCGAGAAGTCTGGAGATTATATCAACAAGTCTAAAGCTGGTGAACAGATTCTGAAGAATGCTTGTAAAGAAGCCCAGTTCCAGAGAGCAAGGACAGACTTGTATTTGAAAGAGAGTCAGGCCAGGTGGGTCCGGATCACTGAGGCCCGTACTCTAGAAGACAAGAGAGCTCAAGACAAGATGGAGCAGATGGAAAAAGCCCTGGCAGCAGCCCAGGAGGAAATATCAGAGCTGAAAATCAAAGCAGGAGTGAAGAGGTCTAAAGACCAAAGTCAGAACAAGAAGTTGACTGCAGCTGTTGCAACAAGAAACCTTCTCATCAGAAATCTTACGGAGCATCCGGCTGATCCTGTGACCGAAGCACTTCTCAAGGAAGTTCGTGAGGATGAGTTTGGCCTTGGAGTTTGATCATTTGCTTGTTGTTGTTCCTTTTCCATGTACTTTTGTTTTTTGTGATGAATTTTGACCCCTTAGGGGGCCGGTGTTGTAAAATGAACAAATTGTATTATTTCACCTTTGTAATATATTTGTGTTGGTTTCTATCTGGGTTCACATCAAAAGCAACTTCAACAGCAGCATCTTCAAGGGTCTGGAAGGGTCAAAACTGAAGGCCAAACCGGATACCTTGAGAACAAATAAGCATAACTGCATTGCATGCTAACCCTTTTGTTTGTTTTGTAGGTTTTTGTTTTGTTGTTGCTAACCTCTGTTGTGATGTTCAGGAATTATTGCTCGCCGCCGGGTATTTCCTCTCAACAGGCCTCACAGGTATCCAACTAGAAACAACCTTCCGGGAATTCAAATGGATCAGATGCAGCAAGACCTTACGGAGGTCAGAAACCAGATGGCCAACGAAAGGTTGGAGATGAGAACCCAGATAACACAGTTCATGGAAGTGATGAACAACTTAGCTCAAAGCCAGGAGAGGCTCAGAACTTTGGTAGAAGGGAGGAATCAAGAGGAGCCCCATGTGGGAACTGCTGGCACAAGTAACAACGAGAGGGTCCAACCTCATGTTAATCCCCCAGTTTTTGGACCCCATCTCCATCCAGAGGCCAACATCCCAGCCAACATTCAAGGGACAGCCACAGCAGCCAGAGTACTTCAAGAAGATCCTCAGGAGGACCAGTATACAGTAATGGGTGCTGGAGAGGAAACTTATGATAGACGATTGGAAGAAATAGCTGAGAAGTTGAGGTCCTTAGAATCTCAAAATTCTTTGGGTTTCGACGTCATGGACATGGGTTTGGTAGACGGGGTCAGGATCCCCCATAAGTTCAAACCTCCTTGTTTCGAAAAGTATAATGGGACTTCATGCCCCCGGACTCATTTGCAATCATTCCTGGGAAGGCTGAAGGCCTATACAATGGATGAGAAACTTTGGATGTTCTACTTCGAAGATAGCTTGACTGGAGCTTCTAGGGAATGGTATTCCCATCTGACAAGAGCAACTATAAGATGCTGGAAGGACCTGGCAGAGGCCTTCATCAGACAGTATCAGTATAATCTCGACATGGCACCCAACAGGACCCTCCTAATGGGAATGTCACAGTCCTCAAGGGAGAGTTTCCGAGAATATGCCCAGAGATGGAGGCAACTGGCTGCTGCTGTTCAACCACCAATGTCTGAGAGGGAAATGGCAGACATGTTTATGAACACTCTCCAGGGAACGTATATTGACAGGTTAGCTGCTTTCTCTTCCACCAGCTTCGCAGATGTTGTCATAGCTGGGGAGAGAATTGAAAGCCTGTTGAAAATGGGAAAGATCTCAGACAACGGTGCAAGCTCGTCCAGTGGTACAAGAAAGCCTTTTGCAGGCCCGAGAAGAACTGGCGAGACCAATGCCATTCACACCAACAGGGGTAGGCCCCAATATGCTCAGAGGTCAATAGCAGCAGTCACTATCCCTGCTCCAGCTCATCCACAGCCAGTCTATCAACCTCCTCAACAAAACTTCCAACAACAACCTCAGTATCATCAGCAGAATCAATATCCTCCAAGAAACTACAACAACAACAACTCCAACAACAATAATCAACAGAGGCCATTCCAGCAGAGGCCATCCCAAGCTAACAGAGTGATCGACCCGATCCCAATGCCGTATGCTGCCTTGCTGCCACAACTTCTGAAACTCAACCTAGTTGAGCTAAGAACGTTGGCACCTCCGGATCCCAACAGTCTACCAAGAAACTATGACTCCAATGCTAGGTGTGCTTTTCATTCCAACGCACCTGGCCACAGTACAGAAAAATGCAGGGCTCTGCATATGAAGGTACAAGACTTGGTAGACTCCAAGGCTCTGAATTTTGCACCTCCGCCCAATGTCAATAAAAACCCAATGCCAAACCATGGTGGTCCCCGAATTAACGCTATTGAAGAAGACCAACCGTCTTATTTGATGACTAGTGTGGATCAGATCAGGACACCATTGGTGGAAATCAAAGCTCAACTCCGCGAAAACCAAATATTTCCGGGGTGTGAACTAGGGTGTCCCTATTGCAATATTTCATGGAATGGGTGTGAAGACCTGAGGAATGGCATTGACAACCTTATTCAGAGTGGCCTGCTACAGATCACTACATCATTTCCGACGAATCCGGCAACTTCATCAACAACGGTTTCAGACCCTCCTACAACTACAGCAATTATTGTTCCCGACAATTCATCAGCACCATCAACAAGTACTTCACCTGTCCTCCCAAATGATCAGTTTTCAACAGTTTCTCCTGCTACAACTTCAGCTTCATTCCATTTCGAATCTCCGTCATCAACAACAACAGTCCTTCCAACAGAACCTCTTACAACACCAACAATCAATCATGAAGATGTCTCCACTGTTACCATATTCTACGATCCTGAAAATAACTCCGCCTACCATTCAGAAGGTGCTGCTCCCGCCAAAGCGCCAGTTACAATCTTTTATGATCCACAAACAATAACAGTCCCTTCAGCAGCAGCAATCAGTCCGGTCACTGTCACGGTGCCTGGACCAGTACCATATGAAAGCAATAGGGCCATCCCTTGGCACTATGGCTCTGACGTGTACTGTGAAGGGAAAAGAATCACTCTTGAAACATCAGCACCTGCACCACAAGTAGATAATGTGGGGGGAGGCGGAGGCTTCACTCGAAGCGGACGTCTCTTTGCTTCACAAGTTCAGAAACCTACTGCCGAAGCAGAAGCTGCTGCCAAGGCAAAGGGTAAAGGCCCGGTGCAGGAAGATCCAGCTGCCAAAGAAGCCCTGAAGACTCCATTTGATCAGGAAGTTGATGAGTTTATGCGAATCATCAAAAAGAGTGATTATAAAATTGTGGATCAGCTTCACCAGACGCCATCCAAAATCTCTATCCTCTCACTGCTTATGTGCTCCGAAGCCCATCGGAATGCACTACTTAAAGTCTTGCACGCAGCTTACGTGCCTGAAGAGATTACTGTCAACCAATTGGAAACCGTGGTTGGAAATGTTACTGCTAGCAATGGGCTAGGGTTTACCAATTCTGACTTGACAGCGGATGGCCGCAACCACAACAAAGCCTTGCACATAACCATGGAATGCAAAGGAGCTGTCCTTTCTCATGTGCTGGTGGACACAGGATCTTCCCTGAATGTCTTACCGAAGAAGGCTCTGGTGAAGTTGGAATATGACGGATTGGCATTGAGACCCAGCAACCTGGTAGTAAGAGCCTTTGATGGTTCTAAGAGATCGGTTCTGGGAGAGATTGAGCTGCCCGTGACAATTGGCCCACAGACCTTTAAAACTATCTTTTATGTGATGGACATTCAGCCCGCCTACAGCTGTTTGTTGGGTAGACCCTGGATTCACGCCGCCGGCGCAATAACGTCTACCCTTCACCAAAAGTTAAAATTTGAGTGGGAAGGTCAAGTTGTCACAATCTGTGGAGAGGAGGACATTTTTGTCAGCCACCTGGCCACCTATAAGTACATTGAAATGGATGGGGAGATCCATGAAACAATGAGCCAGGGGTTTGAAGCTTTGAATGTGAACAAAGCATCTACTGTGTCAGGGATCTCCATGTCATCTTACCAACAAGCCCGGAAGGTTGTTGAAAAAGGAACTGCCCTAGGCTGGGGCAAGGTATTAGCTGTGGAGGAGAAGAAGGACAAATTTGGGTTGGGTTACAGACCAACTCAACATCAAGCAAAGGCTGCTGCAGAGCCTGGTTTTGTCAGTGGGGGGATGCTTACCCCCGATGCTATCAACTGTCTGGAAGACGAGCTGGAAGAGGAGCGCAATCTGGAGAATTGGATTCGTCCGAAGATCCCGGGGAGCAGTGTCTCGAACTGGTCTTCCCAGGAAATTATAAGAGTTACTCATGCAGAGTAATTATTATTTCCTGTATTTTTTATAGCATGCATCCAAGTCTTGCATCTTGCCCAAGATGACAAGACTCATTTTGTAACCAGGGCCATCTGTACTTTTGTGCAAACAAGATTAAATTAATGAAATATCAGACATCTTTTTGCAAACGAGTCTTTTTCTTTTATGCTCACTGTTTTTCCATTTTTCTTTTTGTACAAAAATAAATGGCGGTGTTTTCAAAATGATAACTTCATTTCACTTTTCTAAAGCAAGATTAAAATCAATCACTAAAATGAACCAACTGAACCCTTGCAGAAAGTGCCTTCCAGATAGCACCGACAACAGCACGGCTATGACATCATATGACTTTGACAATCCAATCAATCAAGCTGATGAAGGGGTTGAAGAAGAGTATGAACTTCCTGAAGAGCTAGCCAGGTTGTTGAGACAAGAGGAAAAGGTTATCACTCCTCACCAGGAGGAGATTGAAGTGATTAATCTTGGTACGGAGGAAGACGTGAAAGAGGTTAAAATCGGGGCCTGCCTGCAAGACTCAGTGAAGAGACAACTGATAGATCTGCTTCGAGAGTATGTTGATGTGTTTGCTTGGTCGTATCAAGACATGCCAGGGTTGGATACCGACATAGTTGTGCACATGCTGCCTTTGAGGGAAGAATGCCCACCAGTGAAACAGAAGCTGCGCCGAACTCGCCCAGACATGGCTATGAAAATCAAGGAAGAGGTACAAAAGCAATGGGACGCCGGGTTCCTTGCTGTGACTAGCTATCCGCCGTGGGTTGCTAACATAGTACCTGTGCCTAAGAAAGACGGCAAAGTAAGAATGTGTGTTGACTACCGGGATCTGAACAGAGCCAGCCCGAAAGATGATTTCCCTTTACCTCACATTGATGTATTGGTTGATAATACGGCTCAGTTCTCGGTATTCTCCTTCATGGATGGATTTTCAGGATACAATCAGATTAAGATGTCACCTGAAGACATGGAGAAGACAAACTTCATCACACCTTGGGGCACGTTCTGTTACAAAGTGATGCCCTTCGGACTGAAGAATGCTGGTGCCACATATCAACGGGCTATGGTGACATTATTCCACGATATGATCCACAAGGAAATCGAGTGTTATGTGGATGATATGATTGCCAAGTCCCTTACAGAGGAAGAACACCTGGTAAATCTGCTAAAGTTGTTCAAGCGTCTGAGGAAGTACCAACTGAAGTTAAACCCCAACAAATGCACATTCGGGGTGCGATCCGGTAAGCTGCTGGGATTTATTGTGAGTGAGAAAGGGATTGAGGTTGACCCTGATAAAGTCAAGGCTATTTAGGAGATGCCTGCACCAAAGACAGAAAAGGAAGTCCGAGGGTTCTTAGGTCGATTGAACTATATTTCACGGTTCATATCTCACCTTACAGCAACCTGTGAACCCTTGTTCAAGCTGCTAAGAAAGGAACAAACGGTCAGGTGGAACGAAGATTGCCAGAAGGCTTTTGACAAGATCAAGGAGTATCTGCAAGAACCTCCAATCCTCATGCCGCCAGTTGAAGGAAGACCTCTGATTATGTACTTGACAGTGCTAGAAGAGTCAATGGGGTGTGTGTTGGGCCAGCATGACGAGTCTGGTCGAAAAGAGTATGCAATATACTACCTAAGCAAAAAGTTTACCGACTGTGAACAGCGTTATTCACTGCTCGAGAAAACTTGCTGTGCTTTAGCGTGGGCTGCTCGCCGACTAAGACAGTATATGTTGACCCACACTACCTTATTAATCTCAAAAATGGATCCAGTTAAGTACATTTTCGAGAAGCCAGCTCTTACCGGTCGGGTTGCAAGATGGCAGATGATTCTCACAGAATACGACATACAATACACATCTCAGAAAGCCATCAAGGGCAGTGTACTATCTGAATATCTTGTTGAGCAACCCATTGATGACTACCAGCCTATGAGGTTTGACTTCCCTGATGAAGACATCATGTTCATAAAAGCAAAAGATCATGAAGAGCCTATTCACACTGAAGGGCCTGACCCGGAAGAAGAATGGACTATGATGTTTGATGGGGCTGTTAACATGAATGGTCGTGGTGTTGGTGCAGTACTCATTTCACCTAAAGGGGTTCACATGCCTTTCTCGGCAAAACTCACTTTCAATTGCACTAACAACGAAGCTGAATACGAAGCTTGCATTATGGGTCTTGAGGAAGCCATTGACCTCAGGATCAAGACATTGACCGTATTCGGAGATTCAGCTTTGGTAGTCAACCAAACCAACGGAAAATGGTACACACACCAAGATCATCTGATACCTTACAGGGATTATACAAGGAGGTTATTGACTTTCTTCACAACAGTCAAGCTTGAGTATATCCCTCGAGACGAGAATCAGTTTGTAGATGCTCTCGCTACCATTTCATCCATGATCAAAGTTCAAGCCGCTAACTTTATACCTCAGATTTCAGTGTCCAGACTTGATAGACCGGCATATGTATTTGCAGCGGATGTTGTAAAAGATGATAAGCCTTGGTTCCATGACATTAAGTGCTTCTTGGAGGATCAGACATACCCACCTGGGGCATCTTCCAATGATAAGAAGACCTTGAGAAGGCTTGCTGGTAGTTTCTTTCTGAACACTGATGGGTCTTTATACAAAAGGAACTTTGACATGATACTCCTCAGATGTGTTGACAAGACGGAAGCAGATTTGTTGATGCATGAAGTGCATGAAGGATCCTTTGGTACCCATGCGGGAGGGCATGCCATGGCTAAGAAATTGCTAAGATCAGGCTATTACTGGATCACAATGGATGCAGACTGTTGTGCCTACGCCAGAAAATGTCATAAATGCCAGATCTATGCAGATAAGGTGCATGTGCCTCCCAATCCTTTGAACATCATGTCTTCACCATGGCCCTTTGCTATGTGGGGTATTGATATGATTGGCAAGATTGAGCCGACTGCTTCAAATGGTCACAGATTCATCCTGGTCGCCATTGACTATTTTACCAAGTGGGTTGAAGCAGCCTCATATGCAAATGTTACAAAACAAGTGGTAGCCCGATTTCTGAAGAGAGATATCATCTCTCGGTATGGAGTGCCCGAGCGAATCATTACTGATAATGGTTCCAATTTAAACAATAAAATGATGGCAGAGCTGTGCCGGGACTTCACGATCCAACATCACAATTCTTCTCCTTACAGGCCAAAGATGAATGGCGCTGTTGAGGCAGCTAACAAGAATATCAAGAAGATTGTGCAGAAGATGGTAATCACCTACAAAGACTGGCATGAAATGCTACCGTTTGCCTTGCATGGGTACCGCACGTCCATCAGAACGTCCACTGGGGCAACACCTTATCAGCTTGTATATGGTATGGAAGCGGTCCTACCTGTTGAAGTTGAACTACCCTCGTTACGGGTATTAATGGATGTTAAACTGAGTGAAGCAGAATGGGTTCGGTCCCGATTTGAACAACTGAGTCTGATCGAAGAGAAAAGATTGGCTGCAATCTGCCATGGGCAGTTATATCAGAAGAGAATGAAGAGGGCCTTCGATCAGAAAGTCAGGCACCGAGAGTACCAAGTGGGAGATCTTGTGCTGAAAAGAATCCTCCCTCCTCATACAGACTACAGGGGAAAATGGACTCCAAATTATGAAGGACCATTCGTTGTAAAGAAAGTTTTCTCTGGTGGAGCACTGGTGCTCAGCACCATGGATGGTGAAGATTTCCCATCCCCTGTGAATTCAGATGCAGTTAAAAAATACTTCGCATAAAATGACCCGCTGGACATAAAAACAGAATGTGAGTCCAGGCAAAAATAGGGCATCCCGGCGAGTCAAAAACAGAATAAAAGACTCGGGCAAAAGTAAGGGAAAATGAATAAAAATGTACACCCGCTGAGTTGAAAAGCCGCATTGGACAGCTCAGGCAAAAATGGGTATTCCGATGGATTGAAAACCCGAAAGGGCGATCCATGCAAAATAAGGGAATAAGCGAACAACTGCATTCTGAATTCGTCTGTATCACCTACAACTTGGTGAGCTTCGAAGGATCAAGCTTCAATCAGAATCAACTCTCTCCAGAAAGCAAGACGAGAAGAACGTCATTGTCATACGCGTCATAGCAGAAGAGGAAGCTCCTTGAAAGCGTCATCAGCATCGCCAGCATTTTGTTTCTCAATTTGTAACAATCTCTTCATTTCAGGAGATATGTTTCCTTGACTGTATCTTGCCAATTCAGGGCACATGAATTAATGAAATCAGATTTTCAGTCATGTCTCGTTTTTACATTTATGTTTTGCAAAGAGTTGTCTGATATCTCTAAAAATACAATTGCATAAGTACAGATGCCTTTCTCTAAAAATAAAAAGAAAAAACACATGCTTACAGGGAATGTGATGACGGAAGCCAGTGAGGGATACCTCGGGACCTTTTGTACGTTTCCTTACCTATTGCAGGATTGCAGGTATCCAGAACGCAACCTGGGGCATGCAGGTTATGTCTCAGCAAGTAGGCGAATCATTATCAACTCGGTCTATCTTCCACATGGCACTAGAAGGTGCCCGTTTCCCCAGCGGAGCTGCCAAATCAGTATACACTCAATCTCAGCATCCGAAATGCTCTATCCCCAGCTGAGTTGCTCCCCATTGCTTTCCCCAGCAAAGTTGCCAAATCAACAAACAGGTTTAACACTCAGGATGTTTTATCCCCAGCCGAGTTGCCTCCCATTGCTCTCCCCGACTGAGTTACCAGCAGCAAACCCCAGCTGGGTCCCGTATTACAAAGATATGTCAATCAGTGACCTATATCCCCAAACAGATACATCATTAGATCTACCATTGATCTCATCCCCAGCTGGGATGTTCACTTCAAGCAGATCGTCCAGAGATCTTCGCAGCAACGGGATCCGAGTCCCGGATCGGTGCCTCTTTGCATAATCATAGCATTCGCATCATATTATACCCTCAGAGCGTAGCATTCCGTCTAATACGGAGCATTACGGCAAAAATCAAATGCATAGCATAATCATAAGTCATGTCGTGAATTGAACGCTTGTGAATAATAAACTGTTCATCATCATTGTACAAACATCCCCCCCAGAGTCCCAGCAAAAGCAGTTGCCTCTCAAATCACAAACACCAGTATATACACCTTTTGGCACCCGTCCGTGTCATCCTTCCCCAAACAGGTCGCCTGAACACCCTTTACAAACAAATCACCCGTATTACAGATACTTCCTGACACCCGTCCGTGTCAAATCACCAGCAGAAAGCCAAAGACATCCTCTTTGCACTCACATATACCTATACATACACTTTTCTTGACACCCGTCCGTGTCATATCCCCAGCGCAGTCGCCTAGACTTTGTATATCAGATACTTGTTATTATTATACTCTTCTCCTTTTGACACTCGTCCGTGTCACCCCCCCAGCAGATAAACACTCATCAATACAATGCTCACTACTCATGGTACACTTATACAGATACTCGTCCGTACCTTGTATACATCATATTTCTTTTATCCCCACAGATTCGACAGTAGTCCTTGTTCTTTGTTAACCAGTTGGTACTCGTCCGTACCATCATCTCAGAACATTGCGTCTAGTGTTTGTTTCTACATGATACTCGTCCGTATCATAGTCTTAGGGATGCTCGTCCGCATCCTTAATCCATACACCATGTCAAACACTTATGTCTTCTTGGATATAGATACTCGTCTGTATCTACCATTCCCCAGAGGAGTCCCTTCAGATAAAACACTCGTACATGTTCCCTGTTAACCAGTTGATACTCGTCCGTATCATCATTTCTGAACATGTGTCAGTTTGTTTCTACATGATACTCGTCCGTATCATAGTCTTAAGGATGCTCGTCCGTATCTTTAATCTATACACAATACCAAACACTCATACTTTCCTTTCTTGGTTGTGAACGCTCGTCCGTGTTTACTATATCCCCAGTAGATCACCAACAAATTTTCTTTTTATCTAACACTCGTCCTGTGTTATGATACCTTTGAGAGCAGCCGTACCCTGCTAAGTGGTCGTCCTCCACTTCTTGATGGTCGTCCTCCATCATGCTCATCCGATGGCCGTCCCCATCGTTGATTTTTAGCAGCCGTCCCCTGCTAGGTGGTCGTCCTCCACCTCTTGATGATCGTCCTTCATCATTTTATCCAATGGCCGTCCCCATTGTTGATATTGGTTGTCTGACACTCGTCCTGTGTTACGATAAACCTCGAGAGCAGCCGTCCCCTGCTGAGTGGTCGTCCTCCACTTCTTGATGGTCGTCCTCCATCATGCTCGTCCGATGGCCGTCCCCATCGTTGACCTTTTCTATCCGATGGCTGTCCCCATCGTTGATATTTTCGGCAGCCGTACCCTGCCAGGTGGTCGTCCTCCACCTTTGATGGCCGTCCCCATCATATTTCTTTTATTACCCAACAGAGCAGCCGTACCCTGCTAGGTGATCGTCCTTCACCTTTGATGGCCGTACCCCATCATCTGTTTATTTCATTTATTCTTTAACCCGATGGCCGTCCCCGTCGTGGTCCCTTTTCCCTTTTAGCCCGATGGCCGTCCCCATCGTTGGTTGCTTTACCTTTATGAATTTGATGGCCGTCCCCGTCATGTTTCATTAATCCCCAGAGAATTTTACAATTTTATCTTGATGGCCGTCCCCATCATGATATCTTATTTTTCCAGCTAGTCGGCCGTCCCCGTCTTAGCTTTACCTTTTATCCCCAGCATGTCGGTCGTCCCCGTCATCGCTTTACTTCGCATTTACCCCAGCATGTCGGCCGTCCCCGTCATTGCTCTTTACCCAGCAGTCGTCCTCTGCTCGACGGTCGTCCTCCGTCGCCCACACTTTACAATATACTTTATTTTTCTGTTACAATCTATATCCCTTTTCTTCTTCATTCTGTGAGTGCAAATTTTGGACTGTCTTTGGTATTCAACCACAAGTTATCTTGTTTGCCTGTTAAGCCGTTGCTTACATCCCGCACAGCTAACTCATGTTTGAATAGGGGCAGCTGTAAACACCCCAAATTTGCCCTCACCCATTCACACCATGGCTTATGGTCATCTCATATGCATAAACACAATCATATCATCTCACATCTCATTTTTGATTCACTGGATAGTTTCTAAGTCATCTGCACCTAGGGTTTGTGATCTGAGCAATCCCAAAGCTTCTTGAGGCACTCCAAAGGCCACCAATCAATTCAAAGTGGTCCATGTGTGTTCTTATATCATATTTCATCTCCTCAAAGTCAAAATTGCAGAGGAATCACAAGAACTAGGGTTTGAGTGGATGCAGAGCCAGGATGAACTGCACAGTTGACCTAAAATTAGGGTTTTGGTTTCAGAGGCCATAACTCCAAATTTTTTGGTCATTCTTGTTTCCATTGGTCTCTATATGGTATAGGGAGTATGCATATCAATTTTTATGAAGAAATTCCATGGGGAAGTCATCTGATCAAAGGTTGACTTTTCACACAAGTCAGTGCAAAATCAGGGCATCTGAGGCCCCCAATGACCCAACCAATGGGTGATCTTCATCATTTTGAGTGTATATGATCTTTATTTGATCATGGAAGAAGGTTGAAGTTCATAGAAATCAAGAATTTAGGGTTTTTGCAAATGTTGACTTTTTGGGCATAGTTGACTTTTCAAGAATGCATCATTTTAGGTCATTTTTCAAGCCTTGATTCATGATTCAAAAAGGCTTCAAATGAAAAAACTTTGGTCATGAAAGTTGTAGATCTCATCTTTACCTTTTCAAAAAGTACAAGAACATGATCAAACTCTTCTTGGATCAAAAGTTATGGCAATGCAAAGTTGGCAAAAATCATTAATTTCTAAGGCATGCTTCAAATGGAAATTTTGCAAAGTCTTGAACCAAAGCCAAATGTAGCCTCTAATTCACTTCAAACCAACACATAAACATTCTCTAAGTCCTAAAAATCAGAAATGAACCAAGAATGTCATGGTTTTATGTTTGGTTAGGCAAAGAAGTCACATGTGAACCAAAATGTCACAACTTGCAAAAACTCATGATCATGCTCCCTCAACTTGCTGCCTTGGCCTTTGGACCTTGCTGGCTCTCTCACCATACCATGATGCGCCAGACCTAGCTTTGTACCAAGCTAGTATCAAGCCCATGCTTCTCTTACAAGATTTTTGACTTTTGGCAAAAGCAAACTTACCAATCACAAAACACAAGTCACATCATCCAGCCAATCAGATTTGTTTATGTTATCAATTTGCAAGCTAGCCATAACAAGAAGCAAGGCTGAAACCATCACACTACACACATTCACAAAAAATACACCACATTGCAAAAACTTTCGAATCTGCCTCCACAGCCAAGAAACACTCAAACTTTCTTCATCATCCAACTCAACACACTCCATAGGCCTCAAACCACCAAAGCTCAAGCCTGAAACAAGCCTGACCTGAGCTCCACCATTTCTCACCTTCCAAACCAGTTCTCTTCGAATCTCACTATACAGCCATCAAACACTTCATCCCTCTTCACCAACAAGTCAAGCATACCACAAGGAGTCAAAACCACCCTTTACTTTGAACTGAAACAGCCTGTACACAAAGTGCATTTCCTGCTACACCAGAAGTGAATCTCTCAAAGCAGCTTGCCTGAGCTCATTCCAGGCTTTCCATTAGCTTCAAGGGGTTCAGGGGAGTTGTTCTGCATCAAAGCAAGGCCAGAAGAGTTCATATTCACAGTTCTTCACCTCAGGTAGTCTCAAACTTCAAACTTTTTAAAGCTTGTTTCTTTTGTTACAAATTGAAAGTGCATGCTCTGAGGATCACTGTGATGTGTTTAGAATCTAAAATGGTGGGAAAATGAGCATTTGGTGAGTGTCTGAAAGTTTGGCCCCATTTTTATTTTGTTTCGATTCGGCTTGTTCTTGCTAGTAAAATGATGTTTGATCATGGATTTGGGTTGTAGGAAGTGTGGGAAATGTTTCTGGGCAGTTAATCTGACATGGGGTGGCCTGGATAAGAAACTAGGGTTTTGGTATGGCCGGAGAAGATGACCGGAGCTCATCTCCGGTCGCCTGAGTGTAATTAGGGCTTAATCCAGTAATTAAATGCCATTTGAATTTGGGCCATAGGATCAGTTGACTCCCTTGACTTCCCGCGCGCATGAAAGGCCAGGATCTGTTTGCTTAACCCTAATTTCGTTTAATTAATTTAATCCTGTTTAATTAAGTCAGGTGCAATCCCCACCATCCATTCACGCGCCAGTCAACACTTTTGAACTCAGGCTCCATCCTGGCCTTCCATTCAGCTTACTTTTATTTTATTTAATTTTTAATTCATTTTCTTTCATTTAAATTGCATAATTAATTTAAAATAGCAAAAAATCTTAAAAATTATGAAACTTTTTCCTTAAGGTTTTATTAATTTTTATGACACAAAAATATTTTTATTTTATTTTTTATCATTAAAAAAAGTATTTTTAAATATTTAAAAGATTATTTTTAATTGATTAATGGGAATTAATTAATTAAAAATACTTTTAGGTATTTAAAAATTACAAAAAAATTCATGAAATGTTCTAAGACATTTAGAAACATTGTCCAACCTTCAAACCAAATTTCTTTTTTGATCTTGATGCATTTTGAGAATTTTTCATTGAATTAAATCATTTTTTATGCATTATTTTGATCATGGATTCAAAAATTCATTTCTGCCTATTGGTGAAGGTTGAGACATTGATTCTTTTTGCTTTGTCTTGTGTTTAACATGTATTTTCAAGGATAAAAAGGCCATGAATTGTTCTTGCATTTTCAAATTGTTTGGCATTTATTTTGTTAAGAACCCTAAAAAACCCTAATAACTTATGAAATTCATATCTTGAGTTTGGTTGAGAGTTGAGAGCTCCCCTTTGGGCAGTGGTTCATTATAGGTCTAGGGTTTCTTTGGGTACCATTTTCCATTTTTACTTTAGGGTTTTGCTTCTGTTTTTGGTTTGTGTTTGATGTTTGATCCATAAACCCTAATTTGGGCTTTCTCTTGCATCCTTCTTGCATTCTCTTGCATAACATGACTTGTCTTTGCATTTTGTGCATTCTTGTGATCCATTTGACATCTTGAGACATATAGAAAGCATGTTTGATCATTGCATCCCATATTTGCCATGTCATTTGTCTTGTATGCTTCATAACTTTTCATGCTTGTCCATGCTCCTTAGCTTGCATCATTTGTATTCATAATCTTGTATGAACATCTCCATGCCTTGTCTCATGTTTGCAGCACCTCATAACATCATAATCATCATCAACATGCTTCTGGTTTTGCTTAGCATCATACCATTTCATTTCATCTTGCATTGCATTGCATTTCTTTCTAACTTTTCAGGTGGTAAGTAAATTTGAGAGGTGGATTTGCCTTCACTTCTCATACCTTTTCTTTTCATCTCTCTTGCATCCTTTGCTGCATTTTATTTGTGTTTGAGTTTGAGCTTGCTCATTCTTGTTCCTCCCACTTTCCTTCTTCAAGTGACTTGACTTCTTGAATGAAGCAAGTCACTTTGCTTTTCTTGATCCTGTTCATCTGCTTCCTGGTGGTTCCTCTGAAGATTGTTCTTGCAAACCTCACAAACTTTAGGATCATCCAAGCATGACAATGAATTAGGGTTTTGATTAGTCCCCCCCATAGTTTTACCTTTGTGTCTCTTTGTGTCTTCTCTTCTCATCTCATAATCAGGGACTAAACCCTAAAGGCTTTAAGACTTTGAGATTAAGCTTATGCCTGCATCCTTCTTTTAGGATGGAGTGTATAACTTTAATCCTAAGTATTAAACCCTTAATGTGTTTAATCTCTTAATCAATTCACTTAATAATCATCAAGACATCACTTGTAACTTGGGCCTTGCATTAGGGTTCTAATTCTTCCTTAAGTGGTAAAGAAGGACTAACCCTAGTGTTAATGGACAAGTCCCCCTCAAGTTGTCTTACAAATCATAAAAAACACTTCATCATCATACCATTAACTAAAATCCACTTAATCAAAGGCTTGTTTTGTCATGAGTTTAATCCCTAATCATGGATTAAGTTGAGGAGTCTTCCTCAGCTTAAACACTCTCATCTATCATCCTTCTTTTAGGATGGTGTAATGGGTCTGTTTAATCTTTGATTATGGCTTAACCTCATTACTCAACACTAAACAAAAACACCAAAAACATATAAATAATCACAAGTAGGTTAATGATCTTAATCCTACACCAGAGGTGATTAAGTGTGAGAATCTGACTTCACACTTAAGGTATTCTCATTACCCCTAATCAGAGGGAAGATGTGATGAGTTTACTAACCCATTGGTTTAGGCTTAAGCTCATTATCCTATGACAAACTTCAAAAAGCAATAAAAGACTGAAAACACAAAAACAAACAATAATCGTCTCCTCCGGGATTCTTTTCTCATCACCCTCACTCACAATCGAGAACTTGCTTCTTCCGTCTAATGCAAGACAGTCAGCACCTGAGCCAGACAGGTCATACACTTGAGCATAGACAAGCAAGCAGTTCACAAGTCAATTCATCTTTCAGTCTCTTTGGGTCGAACTACGGTGTTCTGACTTCCTCATTGCACGAGAGGATACGTAGGCATAACTTAACAGTTATCGAACAAAAGTCTTTGTACATTCCCCCTCTTCTAGCCTTATTCTTTAGCCTCATGGTCTTGAGCATTTTATTCCTTTTCTTACACTGACACTGTACATATCACACTTCACTTCATTTTGCACTGACACTGTACATATCACACTTCATTTCATTTTACACTGACACCTGTACATTCTTTTCCAGCCATTTTACACACAGATTGCACTGACACTACCCCTTTAAAACACAAATCTTTTAAGCGTGGATCCCGTCGAGTACGACGGACAATCTGGGTGCTAATACCTTCCCAGGTTGTAACCAACCCCCTTTCTCAGTCTCTCTGGTTCGTAACCGTCTTATCCATATCTTTCTAGGTTTATGCAGCATTACCTTTCCTCCGGGATAAAAATGCCTAGCTGGCGACTCTATTCATCTCCAGTGAGTTCACGGCTGTGTGTTCTCATTGTCCCTTTCGCCGACCGTTCGCGTCTGTACCTTTATTTGGGCCTGGTCCCATTTTATCGGGAGCGACAGGTACTACAGGAAGACCCTCAAGAAGACCAGTTCACAGTAATGGGTGCTGGAGAAGAGGCTTACGATAGAAGGTTGGATGAAATAGCTGAGAAGTTAAGATCCCTAGAGTCTCAAAACTCTTTGGGTTTTGACGTGATGGATATGGGCTTGATAGACGGGGTCAGGATCCCCCATAAGTTCAAGCCTCCTTGTTTCGAAAAGTATAATGGGACTTCATGCCCCCGGACTCATTTACAGTCATTTCTGGGAAGGCTGAAGGCCTATACAATGGATGAGAAGCTCTGGATGTTCTATTTCGAAGATAGCTTAACTGGAGCGTCGAGAGAATGGTACTCTCACTTGACAAGGGCAACCATTAGATGCTAGAAGGACCTGTCAGAGGCCTTCATCAGACAGTATCAGTATAATCTAGACATGGCACCCAACAGGACCCTCCTAATGGGAATGTCACAGTCTTCAAGGGAGAGTTTCCGAGAATACGCCCAGAGATGGAGGCAACTGGCTGCTGCTGTTCAACCACCTATGTCTGAACGGGAGATGGCAGATGTGTTCATGAACACCCTTCAGGGAACATATATTGACAGGTTGGCCGCTTTCTCTTCCACTAGCTTTGCCGATGTTGTCATAGCCGGGGAGAGAATTGAAAGCTTGTTAAAAATGGGAAAGATCTCAGACAACGGTGCAAGCTCGTCCAGTAGTACAAGAAAGCCTTTTGCAGGCCCAAGAAGAACTGGCGAGACTAATGCCATCCATTCAAACAGGGGCAGGCCCCAGTATGCTCAAAGGTCAATAGCAGCAGTCACCATCCCTGCTCCAGCTCATCCACAGCCAGTCTATCAACCTCCTCAGCAAAACTATCAGCCACAACCTCAGTACCATCAGCAAAATCAGTTTCCTCCAAGGAATTACAACAACAGCAACACCAACAACAGTCAACAGAGGCTATTTCAGCAGAGGCCCTCTCAAGCTAACAGAGTGATCGATCCGATCCCGATGCCATATGCTACATTGCTGCCACAGCTTCTGAAACTCAACCTGGTTGAGCTAAGAACGTTGGCACCTCCGGATCCCAACAGTCTACCAAGGAACTATGACTCCAATGCTAGGTGTGCTTTTCATTCAAACGCACCTGGTCACAGTATAGAAAAATGCAGGGCTCTGCATATGAAGGTACAAGACCTGGTAGACTCCAAGGCTCTGAATTTCGCACCACCACCCAATGTCAATAAGAATCCGATGCCAAACCACGGTGGTCCTAGAATTAACGCTATTGAAGAAGACAAACCGTCTTATTTAATAACCAATGTGGGACAGATCAGGACACCATTGGTAGAAATCAAGGCTCAGCTCTTGGAATGTCAAATGTTCCCGGGATGTGAGTTGGACTGTGCTTACTGCAATATCTCTGTAAATGGGTGCGATAATTTGAGGAATGGCATAGATGGCCTCATTCAGAGTGGCCAACTTCAGATCACTACATCATTTCCAGCAAATCCAGCAATATCGTCAGCAACGGTTTCAGAACCTCCTACAACTGCAGCAACTATTTTTCCTGACAATTCTTCGGTTTCATCAACAAGTACATCATACATCATCTCAACTGATCAGTTTACAACAAATCTTCCTGCTACAACTTCAGCTTCACTCCACTTCGAGACTCCTACAACGACAACATCATTTCTTCCGACAATATCTCCTACAACTCCAGCAACAAATCATGAAGACGTCTCTACTGTCACCATATTCTACGATCCTGAAAACAACTCTGCCTACCATTCAGAAGGTGCTGCTCCCACCAGAGCACCGGTTACAATCTTTTATGATCCACAAACAATTACAGTCCCTTCAGCAGCAGCAATCAGTCCAGTCACTGTCACGGTGCCTGGACCAGTACCATATGAAAGCAATAGGGCCATCCCTTGGCACTATGGCTCAGACGTGTACTGCGAAGGAAAAAGAATCACTCTTGAAACAGCAACACCTGCACCACAAGTAGATAATGTGGGAGGAGGCGGAGGCTTCACCCAAAGCGGACGTCTCTTTGCTCCACCAATTCAAAGACCTACTGCCGAAGCAGAAGCTGCTGCTAAGGCAAAAGGAAAGAGCCCTGTGCAGGAAGATCAAGCTGTTAAAGAAGCCTTGAAGACACCGTTCGATCAAGAAGTTGATGAGTTTATGAGAATCATCAAAAAGAGTGATTACAAAATTGTGGATCAGCTTCACCAAACGCCATCCAAAATCTCTATCCTCTCATTGCTGATGTGTTCCGAAGCTCATCGGAATGCGTTACTCAAAGTCTTACACGCAGCTTACGTGCCTGAAGAGATTACTGTCAACCAGTTGGAAACCGTGGTTGGAAATGTTACTGCTAGCAATGGGCTAGGGTTCACCAATACTGACTTGACAGCGGATGGCCGCAACCACAACAAAGCCTTGCACATAACCATGGAATGCAAAGGAGCTGTCCTTTCTCATGTGCTGGTAGACACGGGGTCATCCCTTAATGTCTTACCAAAGAAGGCTCTGGTGAAGCTAGAATATGATGGTTTGGCGTTGAGACCCAGCAACCTGGTGGTAAGAGCTTTTGATGGTTCTAAGAGATCGGTTCTGGGAGAGATTGAGCTGCCTGTGACAATTGGCCCACAGACCTTTAAAACTATCTTTTATGTGATGGACATTCAGCCCGCCTACAGCTGTTTGTTGGGTAGACCCTGGATTCACGCCGCCGGCGCAATAACGTCTACCCTTCACCAAAAGTTAAAATATGAGTGGGAAGGCCAAGTTGTCACAATCTGTGGGGAGGAGGATATATTTGTTAGCCATCTGGCTACTTATAAGTATATTGAAATGGACGGGGAGATCCATGAAACAATGAGCCAAGGATTTGAAGCCTTGAATGTCAATGAAGCATCTGCTGTATCTGGGATCTCCATGTCATCATACCAACAAGCCCGGAAGGTTGTTGAGGAAGGAACTGCCCTGGGCTGGGGCAAAGTTTTAGCTGTGGAGGAGAAGAAAGACAAATTTGGGTTGGGTTACAGACCAACTCAACACCAAGCAAAGGCTGCTGGAGAGCCTGGTTTTGTCAGTGGGGGGATGCTTACCCCCGATGCCATCAACTGTTTGGAAGACGAGCTGGAAGAGGAGCGCAACCTGGAAAGCTGGATTCGTCCAAAGATCTCGGGGAGCAGTGTCTCGAACTGGTCTTCCCAGGAAATTATAAGAGTTACTCGATCAGAGTAATTATTATTTCCTGTATTTTATAAGCATGCATCAAAGTCTTGCATCTTGCCCAAGATGACAAGACTCATTTTGTAATCGGGCCATCTGTACTTTTTGTGCAAACAAGATCAATTAATGAAATATCAGACATCTTTTTGCAAATGAGTCTTTTTCTTTTCCGTTCACTGTTTTTCCATTTTTTTCTTTTTGTACAAAAAATAAATGGCGGTGTTTTCAAAATGACAATTTCATTTCACTTTTCTAAATAAAGATTAAAATCAAGTCACTAAAACGAACAAACTTAACCCTTGCAGAAAGTGCCTTCCTGACAGCACCAACAACAGCACGGCTATGACATCGTATGACTTTGACAATCCGATCAATCAAGCTGATGAAGGGGTTGAAGAAGAATATGAGCTTCCTGAAGAGCTAGCCAGGTTGTTAAGACAAGAGGAAAAGGTTATTACCCCTCACCAGGAGGAGGTTGAAGTGATTAATCTTGGTACAGAGGAAGACGTGAAAGAGGTTAAAATCGGGGCCTGCCTGCAAGACTCAGTGAAGAAGCAACTGGTTGATCTACTTCAAGAGTATGTGGATGTGTTCGCTTGGTCGTATCAAGACATGCCAGGGTTGGATACCGACATTGTTGTGCATAAGCTGCCTTTGAGAGAAGAATGCCCGCCGGTTAAACAGAAACTGCGCCGTACTCGTCCAGACATGGCTATGAAAATCAAGGAAGAGGTACAAAAGCAATGGGATGCCGGGTTCCTTGCTGTAACCAGCTACCCGCCGTGGGTTGCTAATATAGTACCTGTGCTAAAGAAGGACGGCAAAGTAAGAATGTGTGTTGATTACCGGGATCTGAACAGAGCCAGCCCGAAAGATGATTTCCCATTACCTCACATTGACGTATTGGTGGATAACACGGCTCAGTTCTCGGTATTCTCCTTCATGGATGGATTTTCAGGATACAATCAGATTAAAATGTCACCTGAAGACATGGAGAAGACAACATTCATTACACCTTGGGGCACGTTCTGTTACAAAGTGATGCCATTTGGGCTCAAGAATGCCGGTGCAACGTATCAACGGGCTATGGTAACATTATTCCACGATATGATCCACAAAGAAATAGAATGTTATGTGGATGATATGATTGCCAAGTCCCTTACTGAAGAAGATCATCTGGTGAATCTGCTCAAGTTGTTCAAGCGTCTGAGAAGGTATCAACTGAAGTTGAACCCCAACAAATGCACATTCGGGGTGAGATCTGGTAAGCTGCTGGGTTTTATCGTAAGCGAGAAAGGGATTGAAGTGGACCCTGATAAAGTCAAAGCCATTCAAGAGATGCCTGCACCGAAAACTGAGAAAGAAGTTCGAGGGTTCTTAGGTCGATTGAACTACATTTCATGGTTCATATCTCACCTTACAGCAACCTGTGAACCCTTGTTCAAGCTGTTAAGAAAGGAACAGACGGTCAGGTGGAACGAAGATTGCCAGAAGGCTTTTGACATGATCAAGGAATATCTGCAAGAACCTCCTATCCTCATGCCGCCAGTTGAAGGAAGACCTCTGATAATGTACTTGACAGTGTTAGAAGAGTCAATGGGGTGTGTGCTGGGCCAGCATGACGAGTCTGGTCGAAAAGAGTATGCAATATACTACCTAAGCAAAAAGTTTACCGACTGTGAACAACGATATTCACTGCTCGAGAAAACTTGCTGTGCTTTAGCGTGGGCTGCTCGCCGACTGAGACAGTATATGTTGACCCACACTACTTTATTAATCTCGAGGATGGACCCAGTAAAGTACATATTTGAGAAGCCAGCGCTTACCGGACGGGTTGCAAGATGGCAAATGATCCTTCCAGAGTATGACATCCAATACACATCTCAGAAAGCCATCAAAGGCAGTGTATTGTCTGAATATCTTGCTAAGCAACCCATCGATGATTACCAGCCTATGAGGTTTGACTTCCCTGATGAAGACATCATGTTCATTAAATCAAAAGATCATGAAGAGCCTATTCACACTGAAGGGCCTGACCCGGAGGAAGGATGGATTATGATGTTCGATGGGGCTATTAACATGAATGGCCGTGGTGTTGGTGCAGTCCTTATTACACCCAAAGGAGTTCACATGCCTTTCTCGACAAAACTCACTTTCAACTGCACTAACAACGAAGCTGAGTACGAAGCTTGCATTATGGGTCTTGAGGAAGCCATTGACCTCAGGATCAAGACATTGACCGTATTCGGAGATTCAGCTTTGGTAGTCAATCAGACCAATTGGAAATGGTATACACACCAGGATCATCTGATACCTTACAGGGATTATACAAGGAGGTTACTGACTTTCTTCACAACAGTCAAACTTGAGTATATCCCTCGAGATAAGAATCAGTTTGCAGATGCCTTGGCTACCATTTCGTCCATGATCAAAGTTCAAGCTGCTAACTTTGTACCTCAGATTTCAGTATCAAGACTTGATAGACCAGCATATGTATTTGCAGCAGATGTTGTCAAGGACGATAAGCCTTGGTTCCATGACATTAAATGCTTCTTGTAGGATCAGACATACCCGCCTGGGGCATCTTCCAATGATAAGAAGACCTTGAGAAGGCTTGCTGGAAGTTTCTTTCTGAACACTGATGGGTCTTTATACAAGAGGAACTTTGATATGGTACTCCTCAGATGTGTTGACAAGACGGAAGCGGATTTGTTGATGCATGAAGTGCACGAAGGCTCCTTTGGTACCCATGCTGGAGGACATGCAATGGCTAAGAAGTTGTTAAGATCAGGCTATTATTGGATCACAATGGATGCAGACTGTTGTGCCTATGCCAGGAAATGCCACAAATGCCAGATCTACGCAGATAAAGTGCATGTACCTCCGAATCCTTTGAACATCATGTCTTCACCATGGCCCTTCGCCATGTGGGGCATTGACATGATTGGCAAGATCGAGCCAACTGCTTCGAATGGCCACAGATTCATCCTGGTCGCCATTGACTATTTCACTAAGTGGGTCGAAGCAGCCTCATATGCAAATGTCACAAGGCAAGTGGTAGCCCGATTTCTGAAAAGAGATATCATCTGTCGATATGGAGTTCCCGAGCGAATCATTACTGATAATGGTTCCAATCTAAACAACAAAATGATGGCTGAACTGTGCCGGGACTTCAAGATCCAACACCACAATTCTTCTCCTTACAGGCCAAAGATGAATGGCGCTGTTGAGGCGGCAAACAAGAATATTAAGAAGATTGTGCAGAAGATGGTAGTCACTTACAAAGACTGGCATGAAATGCTACCGTTTGCCTTGCATGGGTACCGCACGTCAATCAGGACATCCACTGGGGCAACACCGTATCAGCTCGTGTATGGAATGGAAGCAGTCCTACCAGTTGAAGTTGAATTACCCTCCTTGCGAGTATTAATGGATGTCAAACTGAGTGAAGCAGAATGGGTTCGGGCCCGATACGAACAACTGAGTCTGATCGAAGAGAAAAGATTGGCTGCAATCTGTCATGGGCTGCTGTATCAGAAGAGAATGAAGAAAGCCTTTGATCAGAAAGTCAGGCACCGAGAGTACCAATTGGAGATCTTGTGCTGAAAAGAATCCTCCCTCCTCATACAGACCACAGGGGCAAATGGACTCCAAATTATGAAGGGCCGTTCGTGGTAAAGAAAGTTTTCTCTGGTGGAGCACTGATGCTCAGCACCATGGATGGTGAAGATTTTCCATCCCCTGTGAATTCAGATGCAGTTAAAAAATACTTCGCATAAAATGACCCGCTGGACATAAAAACAGAATGTAAGTCCAGGCAAAAATAGGGCATCCCGGCGAGTCAAAAACAGAATAAAAGACTCGGGCAAAAATAAGGGAAATAAATGAAAAATGTACACCCGCTGAGTTGAAAAGCCGCATTGGACAACTCAGGCAAAAATGGGTATCCCGATGGATTGAAAACCCGAAAGGGCGATCCATGCAAAATAAGGGAATAAGCGAACAACTGCATTCTGAATTCGTCTGTATCACTTGCAACTTGGAAAGCTCCAACAAAATCAAGCTTCAATCAGAATCAGCCTTTTTCAGAAAGCAAGACGAGAAGAACGTCATTGTCATACGAGTCATAGCAGGAGAGGAAGCTCCTTAAAGCGTCGTCGACACCGCCAGCATTTTGTTTCTCAATTTGTAACAATCTCCTCATTTCAGGAGATATGTTTCTTTGGCTGTATCTTGCCAATTCAGGGCATTTGAATTAATAAAATCAGATTTTTCATTCATGTCTCGTTTTGTACATTTTTCATTTTTTGCAAAAGATGTCTGATATCTTGAAAGAACATTGATTGCATAAGAATACAGATGTTTGTCACTAATAATAAAACACATGCTTGCAGGAAATATACTTACTCTTGAGAGTGCTTAACTCCTATGACGAAATCCAGTAAAGGATACCTCGGGACCTTTTGTGCGTCTCCTTATCTTTGCAGGATTGCAGGTATCCAGAACGCAACCTGGGGCATGCAAGTCACGTCTCGGCAAGCTGGTGGATCATTATCAACTCGGTCTATCTTCCACGTGGCACTGGAAGGTGCCTATTTCCCCAGCGAAGTTGCCAAATCAACATACACTCAATCTCAGCATCTGAAATACTCTATCCCCAGCTGAGTTGCCTATTGTTGCTCTCCCCAGCTGAGTTGCCTCTCATAATTCCCCAGCCAAGTTGCCATTTCATCCTCAGCTGAGTACAGGAATCAGGGAATCATCTCCCCACACGAATCATTAGCCTCTATCCAGAAGAGCAGCGCATAGAAGATCACAACAGAGTGAAGAAAGCTTCTACAAACCCCAGCTGGGTCCCGTATTATAAGGATATGTCAACCAGTGACCTATATCCCCAAGCAAATATCCTCTTATTGGATCTACCAATGATCTCATCCCCAGCTGGGAGGTCCATTTCCAACAGATCGACCAGAGATTTTCGCAGTGGCGGGATCCGAATCCCAGTGTGGTATCTTTGCATAATCATGGCATTTGCATCATAATATCCCCTCAGAGCGTAGCATTCCGTCTAACACGGAGCATTACGGCAAAAATCGAACACATAGCATAATCATAAGCCATGTTATGAATTAACACTTGTGAATAATAGCCGTTCATCATCTTTGTACAGAAATCCCCACCAGAATCCCAGCAAAAGCAGTTGCCTCACAAATCACAAACACCAGTATATATTTCCTTTTGATACCCGCCCGTATCAACACTCCCCAATAAAGTCGCCTGAACACTCTTTACAAACAAGACCACCCGTATTATAGATACTTCATGACACCCGTCCGTGTCAAATCACTAGCAAAAAGCCAAAGACATCCTCTTTGCACTCACATATACCTAGATATACACTTTCCTGACACCCGTCTGTGTCATATCCCCAGCGCAGTCGTCTACACTTTGTATAGCAGATACTTGTTCATATTATACTTTTCTCCTTTTGACACTCGCCCGTGTCACTCTCCCCAACAGTTAAACACTCATCTATATATACTCTTACTACTCACTTATACAGATACTCGTCCGTATCTTGTATACACCACTCATAACCCCACAGATTCAACAATAGTCCTTGTTCTTTGTTAACCAGTTGGTACTCGTCCGTACCATCATCTCAGAACAGTGCGTCTAATGTTTGTTTCTACATGATACTCGTCCGTATCATAGTCTTAAGGATGCTCGTCCGCATCTTTAATCCATACACTGTTTCAAACACTTGTGTCTTCTTGAATATAGATGCTCGTCCGTGTCTACTATTCCCCCAGAAGAACCATCAGATTCAACACTCGTCCGTGTTCCTTGTTAACCAGTTGATACTCGTCCGTATCATCATCTCTGAACATGTGTCAGTTTGTTTCTACCCGATACTCGTCCGTATCGTAGTCTTAAGGATGCTCGTCTGCATCTTTAATCTATACACAATACCAAACGCTCATACCCTTTGTTTCTTGGATGTGAACACTCGTCCGTGCTTACTATTCCCCAGTAGATAACAAAACAAATTTTCCTTCTTATCTAACACTCGTCCTGTGTTATGATAAACCCTGAGAGCAGCCGTCCCCTGCTGAGTGGTCGTCCTCCACTTCTTGATGGTCGTCCTCCATCATGCTCATCCGATGGCCGTCCCCATCGTTGTTTTTAGCAGCCGTCCCCTGCTAGGTGGTCGTCCTCCACCTTTTGATGATCGTCCTTCATCACTCTATCCAATGGCCGTCCCCATTGTTGATTTTGGTTATCCGACGCTCGTCCTGTGTTGTGATAAATCTTGAGAGCAGCCGTCCCCTGCTGAGTGGTCGTCCTCCACTTCTTGATGGTCGTCCTCCATCATGCTCGTCCGATGGCCGTCCCCGTCGTTAACCTTTGCTATCCGATGGCCGTCCCCATCGTTGATATTTTCGGCAGCCGTACCCTGCCAGGTGGTCGTCCTCCACCTTTGATGGCCGTCCCCATCATATTTCTTTTACCCCCAACAGAGCAGCCGTCCCCTGCTAGGTGGTCGTCCTTCACCTTTGATGGTCGTACCCCATCATCTGTTTATTTCATTTATTCTTTAACCCGATGGCCGTCCCCGTCGTGGTCCCTTTTCCTTTTAGCCCGATGGCCGTCCCCATCGTCGGTTACCTTGCTTTATGAACTTGATGGCCGTCCCCGTCATGTTTCATTAACTCCCAGAGAATTTCACAACTTTACCTTGATGGCCGTCCCCATCATATATTTTGATTTTTTCCAGCTAATCGGCCGTCCCCGTCTTGGCTTTACCTTTTATCCCCAACATGTCGGCCGTCCCCGTCATTGCGTTGTTTCCCGCTTTGTACTATACTTTATTTTCCTTTTACAATCTATATCCCTTTTCTTCTTCATTCTGTGAGTGCAAATTTTGGACTGTCTTTGGTATTCAACCACAAGTTATCTTGTTTGCCTGTTAAGCCGTTGCTTACATCCTGCACAGCTAACTCATGTTTGAATAGGGGCAGCTGTAAACACCCCAAATTTGCCCTCACCCATTCACCATGGCTTGTGATCATTATCATATGCATAAACACAATCATATCATCTCATGTCTCATTTTTGATTCACTGCATAGATTCAAAGTCATCTGCACCTAGGGTTTGTGATCTGAGCAATCCCAGGGCATCTTGAGCCACTCCAAAGGCAACCAATCACTTCAAAGGGATCCATGTGTGTTCATCTATCATATTACATCCTCTCAAAGTCAAGATTTCAAAAGAATCACAAGAACTAGGGTTTGAATGGATGCAGAGCCAGGTTTGACTGCACAGTTGACCTAAAATTAGGGTTTTGGTTTCAGAGGCCATAACTCCAAATTTTTTGGTCATTCTTGTTTCCATTGGTCTCTATATGGTATAGGGAGTATGCATATCAATTTTCATGAAGAAATTCCATGGGGAAGTCATATGATCAAGGGTTGACTTTTCAGACAAGTCAGTGTAAAATCAGGGCATCTGAGGCCCCCAATGACCCAACCAATGGGTGATCTTCATCATTTTGAGTGTATATGATCTTTATTTGATCATGGAAGAAGGTTGAAGTTCATAGAAGTCAAGAATTTGGAAGTTTTGCAAATGTTGACTTTTTGGGCATAGTTGACTTTTCAAGAATGCTTCATTTTAGGTCATTTTTCAAGCCTTGATTCTTGATCCAAAAATGCTTCAAATGGAAAAACTTTGGTCATGAAAGTTGTAGATCTCATCTTTCCCTTTTCAAAAAGTACAAGAACATGATCAAACTCTTCTTGGATCAAAAGTTATAGTGTGACACAGTTGGCAAAAATCATTGATTTTCAAAGCATGCTTCAAATGAGAATTTTGCAAGATCATGAACTAAAGCCAATTGCAACCTCTAATTCATTTCAAACCATGACACAAACATTCCTTAGGCCTTAAAAGTCAGAATTGGATCAAGAATGCCCATGGTTTATGTTTGGTTGGCCAAAGAAATCACATGTGAACCATAAAGCAACAAGTTGCAAAACCACTCATTTCACTTCCTACAAACTATGACATTGGATGCTGACTTTGGCTAGCCTCTCACCTCACCCTTTGCTGCGCAGCCCATGCCATGTACTTGCCTAGATCATGAGCCATGCTTGCCTTACACAAAACTTGACTTTTTGCAAAAGCAAACTTACCAATCACTATAGGCCAGGTCACATCATCTGACCTATAGGATTAAAATACATTATCATTTTGCAAGCATTTTCATGTACAAGGCAAGGCTGAGACTCACTCATTGAAGACATACACAAAAACACACCAAGCTGCATAAGCCTTCGAATCTCTCTGCCCAGCCTTAAAAACACTCAAACCATTTCCACACTTCAAATCACCATGATCCATTGAGGAGAAACCAGCCAAGAACCAGGCCTGAAACCAACCACAAAGCCACTTCACCATTTTCACCTCAGCCTGCAGTTCTCTTCGAATCACCTTCCACAGTTTACAAACACCCAAACAAACCTTGCAAAGCTTCTCCATTCACCCTCAGGATCACAAACAACCCCTCACAATGACCTGAAAGTGCCTGAAACTCCATTGCCATTTCTGACTGAGCTTGAGCAGAAGCTTTCGAAACTCATTATCCAGCCAACATAAACTCTTCTTGAGCATTCAAACATCATCTGGGGATCAAGTGGAGTGGTTTGCACTAAAAGAAGTGGCCAGAAAGTCATCAGGTTGAAAGCTCCAAATCTCAGGTGGCTCGAAATTTATTTTTCCAGAAATCATTTTTATTGTTATAAACTTGTTCTCTATGCTTCCCTGAGTATCCTGGTGTTTTTGTTTTTTGAAATGGTTTCGAACTGAGTATTTAATTAGCTTCTGAAACTTGCGTGCCCTAGTTTTTATCTTCTTCGATTCAGCTTAGTTAGGGAAAAGAAATTTGTTTTGAGAGAGGGGTTTGGTTCGTGAGTGTGTAAGGAACATTTCCCAATTCTTAGTTTTCATTTTTGATACGATTTGAGTGAGTTGGGAAGTTTTCAGGGGAGTTGCTCGCCGGAGAAGACGACCGGAAGTCTTCTCCGGCAGCCTGAATGTGATTAGGGCTAAGTGTCATTAATTAGCGAACTTTGAATTTGGTCCCTTGGATGGACTCTCCCGCGCGTGAATGAAAGGCTGAGATGAGTCATTAGAAGCCCTAATCCTGATTATCCATTTAATTTGTGTTTAAATAATTCATAATTATTAATTAGCCAGATTTGAATCTGGGCCCTTGGATCTGGCGCGCAGTCAACCAGACCAAGCCCAGATCAAATCCTGGCCTTCCTTTCTGTTTACTTTCATTTTTATTAAATTTTAATTCATTTCTTTTTCAATTAACTTGCATAATTTATTAAAAATAGTTAAAAATTCCTAAAAATTATGAAACTTTTTCCTAAGGGTTTTAATAATTTTTATGACACAAAAATATTTTTATTTTATTTTTTATCATTAAAAAAGTATTTTTAAATATTTAAAAGATTATTTTAAATTGATTAATGGAAATTAATTAATTAAAAATACTTTTAGGTATTTAAAAATCACCAAAAAATTCATGAAATGTTCTAAGACATTTAGAAACATTGTCCAACCTTCAAACCAAATTTCTTTTTTGATCTTGATGCATTTTAAGAATTTTTCATTGAATTAAATCATTTTTTATGCATTAATTTGATCCTAAGTCCAAAAATTCATTTCTGCCTATTTGAGAAGAGTTGGACATTGGTTCTTCTTGCATTGCATTATGTTTAGCATGTAGTTTCTAGGATAAAATGGCTTTGATTTGATCTTGCATTTTCAATTTGTTTGGCATTTCTTTTGTTTAGAACCCTAAAAAACCCTAATAACTTAGAAAAATCATATCTTGAGATTGGTTAAGAGTTGAGACTTCCCCTTTGGACCTTGGTTTAGTATAGGTTTAGGGTTTCTTTGGGTGGCATTTTCCATTTTTTATCTTAGGGTTTGCTTCTGTTTTTGTTTTTTTGTTTGATGTTTGATTCATAAACCCTAATTTGGGCTTTCTTTTGCATCCTTCTTGCATTCTCTTGCATAACATGACTTGCTATGACATTTCAAGCATCCATTTGGTTCATTTGACATCATAAGACATATAGAAAGCATCATTGATCATTGCATCTTGCATTTTCCATGTTGTATGCCATGTATGTTTCATAACTTTTCATGTGTATCCATGCTTCTAAGCTTGCACCATTTGCACCCATGAACTTGTATGAGCATATCCATGCCTTGCCTCATGTTTGTAGCACTCCATAGCATCATTATCATCATCAACATGCTTCTGGTTTTGTTTAGCATCATACCATTTCACTTCACTTGGCATTGCATTGCATTTCTTTCTAACATTTCAGGTGGTAAGTAAACTTGGGAAGTGAATTTGCCTTCACTTCTCATAACCTTTCTTTTCATCTCTCCTGCATCCATTGCTGCATTTCTTATATGTGTTTGAGTTTGAGCTTGCTCATTCTTGTTCCTCCCACTTTCTTTCTTCAAGTGACTTGACTTCTTGAATGAAGCAAGCCACTTTGCTTCTCTTGATCTTGTTCATCTGCTTCCTGGTGGTTCCATTGAAGATTGTTCTTGCAGACCACACAAACCTTAGGAACAACCAAGCATGACAATGAATTAGGGTTTTGATTAGTCTCCCCTCATAGTTTTACCTTTGTGTCTCTCTTTGAGTCCTCTCTTCTCACCTCATAATCAGGGACTAAACCCTAAAGGCTTTAAGGCTTTGTGATTAAGCTTATGCCTGCATCCTTCTATTAGGATGGAGTGTATAACTTTAATCCTAAGTGTTAAATCCTTAATGTGTTTAAATCTCTTAATCAATCCACATAATAATCATCAAGACATCACACTTGTAACTTGGGCCCTGCATTAGGGTTCTAATTCTTCCTTAAGTGGTTAAGAAGGACTAACCCTAGTGTTAATGGACAAGTCCCCCTCAAGTTGTCTTACAAACCCTAAAAATCACTTCATCATCATATCATTAAATAAAATCCACTTAATCAAAGGCTTGTTTTGTCATGAGTTTAATCCCTAATCATGGATTAAGTTGAGGAGCTTTCCTCAGCTTAAACATTCTCATCTATTATCCTTCTATTAGGATGGTGTAATGAGTCTGTTTAATCCCTGATTATGGCTTAACCTCATTACTCAACACTAAACAAAAACAACAAAAACATCTAAATAATCACAAGTAGGTTAATGATCTTAACCCTATATCAAAGGTGATTAAGTGTGAGAATCTGACTTCACACTTAAGGTACTCTCATTACCCCTAATCAGAGGGAAGATGTGATGAGTTTACTAATCCATTGGTTTAGGCATAAGCTCATTAACCTATGACAAACTTTCAAAAACAATAAAAGACTGAAAACTCAAAAACAAACAATAATCGTCTCCTCCGGGATTCTTTTCTCACCTCATTCACTCATAAACGAGAACTTGCTTCTTCCGTCTAATGCAAGACAGTTTGCACCTGAGCCAGACAGGTCATACACTTGAGCATAGACAAGTAAGCAGTTCACAAGTCAATTCATCTTTCAGTCTCTTTGGGTCGAACTACGGTGTTCTGACTTCCTCATTGCACGAGAGGATACGTAGGTATAACTTAACGGTTATCGAACAAAAGTCTCTGTACATTCCCCCTCCTTCTAGCCTCATTCTTTTAGCCTCATGATCATGAGCAGTTCTTTTTCATTCTCACACTGACACTTTCATACTTCATATCACTTATACACTTTACACTGACACCTGTACATTCTTTTCCAGCTATGTTACACACAGATTGCACTGACACTACCCCTTTAAAACACAAATCTTTTAAGCGTGGATCCCGTCGAGTACGACGGACAATCTGGGTGCTAATACCTTCCCAGGTTGTAACCAACCCCCTTTCTCAGTCTCTCTGGTTCGCAACCGTCTTATCCATGTCTTTCTAGGTCTATGCAGCATTGCCTTTCCTCCGGGATAAAAATGCCTAGCTGGCGACTCTATTCATCTCCAGTGAGTTCACGGCTGTGTGTTCTCACTGTCCCTCTTCGCCGACCGTTCGCGTCTGTACCTTCATCTGATCCTGTTTCATTTGTCGGGAGCGACAATGATCATTTCCATGTGCTGCCTCATGTTTATAGCATCTCATTGCATCATTAGCATCATGTATTTGCTTCTGGTTTTGTTCCTCTTCATGTCATCTCATCTCATTTTGCATTGCATTGCATTTCTTTCTAACATTTCAGGTGGTAAGTGAACTTGAGAAGTGAATTTGCCTTCACTTCCCATAACTTTTCTCTTCATCTCTCTTGCATCCATTGCTGCATTTCTATATGTGTTTGAGATTGAGCTTGCTCATTCTTGTTCCTCTTACTTTCTTTCTTCAAGTGACTTGACTTCTTGAATGAAGCAAGTCACCTTGCTTCTCTTGATCCTTTCATCTGCTTCCTGGTGGTTCCATTGAAGACTTCTCTTGTGAACCTCACAAACCTTAGGAACAACCAAGCATGACAATGATTAGGGTTTTGATTAGTCCCCCATTTAGTTTTCACCTTTGTGTCTCTTTTGAGTCTTCTCTTCTCATCTCATAATCAAAGACTAAACCATAAAGGCTTCAAGGCTTTGTGATTAAGCTTATGCCTGCATCCTTCTCTTAGGATGGAGTGTATAACTTTAATCCTAAGTGTTAAACCCTTAATGTGTTTAACTCCTTTAATCAATTCACTTAATAATCATCAAGACATCAAGCTTGTAACTTTGGCCTTGCATTAGGGTTCTAATTCTTCCTTAAATGGTTAAGAAGGACTAACCCTAGTGTTAATGGACAAGTCCCCCTCAAGTTGTCTTACAAATCATAAAAATCACTTCATCATCATATCATTAACTAAAATCCACTCAATAAAGGCTTTGTTTTGTCATGAGTTTAATCCCTAATCATGGATTAAGTTGAGGAGCTTTCCTCAGCTTAAACATTCTCATCTATTATCCTTCTATTAGGATGGTGTAATGAGTCTGTTTAATCCCCGATTATGGCTTAACCTCATTACTTAACACTAAACAAAAATCAAAAAAACATCTAAATAATCAGCAAGTAGGTTAATGATCCTGATTCTACACCAAAGGTGATTAAGTGTGAGAATCTGACTTCACACTTAAGGTATTCTCATTACCCCTGATCAGAGGGAAGATGTGACGAGTTTACTAACCCATTGGTTTAGACTTAAGCTCATTAACTTATGACAAAATCCAAAAACAATAAAAGACTGAAAACACAAAAACAAACAATAATCGTCTCCTCCGGGATTCTTTTCTCATCTCATTCACTCATAAACGAGAACTCGCTTCTTCCGTCTAATGCAAGACAGTTTGCACTTGAGCCAGACAGGTCATACACTTGAGCATAGACAAGTAAGCAGTTCACAAGTCAATTCATCTTTCAGTCTCTTTGGGTCGAACTACGGTGTTCTGACTTCCTCATTGCACGAGAGGATACGTAGGCATAACTTAACAGTTATCGAACAAAAGTCTCTGTATATCCCCCCTCCTTTCAGTCTCATTCTTTTAAGCCTCATGATCTTGAGCATACTCTCTTCCTTACACTGACACTCTTATACTTCATATCACTTATACACTTTGCACTTCTTTTACACTGACACCTGTACATCCTTTTCCAGCTCTTTACACACAGATTGCACTGACACTACCCCTTTAAAACACAAATCTTTTAAGCGTGGATCCCGTCGAGTACGGCGGACAATCTGGGTGCTAATACCTTCCCAGGTTGTAACCAACCCCCTTTCTCAGTCTCTCTGGTTCGCGACCGTCTTATCCGTATCTTTCTAGGTCTATGCAGCATTACCTTTCCTCCGGGATAAAAATGCCTAGCTGGCGACTCTTTTCATCTCCAGTGAGTTCACGGCTGTGTGTTCTCACTGTTCCCTTCGCCGACCGTTCGCGTCTGCACCTTTATCGGGGCCATCCCCACTTATCGGGAGCGACAGCTTGGCGACTCTGCTGGGGAGCCTTATATTGCAACCAGGGCTTCTGGTTCTTTTTGTGGGTTCCTCCTAGCGCTTGATTGATTTGTGTTTACTGGGGTGTTATGTGCTTATTTGTGTTTGTATTTTTGTATTTTATTTTTTTGCTTTATGTACAGTCGCTTTACTGCTTCCTTATTGCTTTTGTATATATCATACTGTCATGCTGGCTGGATCTGGTTTTGTTTTGGTGGGTGGGGTTCCATTGAGAGTTAAGGTCCTATACATGGGACCTGAGTGACACCTAGGCTAGAGTGAATCATATTCTTTCCCATTCCATTTCGGTCTGGTGCGGGAATATGAAACACGGTTCAGATATGGGTTTCTTCTTGAGAACTCTGTGTTGCAGATTTCCTGCAATGCTAGGGCTATCTGGGAAGCCTGCTAAGTCTGGATGACCTTTTAGTATTGACCTTCAGAAGCTGAGGTGAATTAGAGGAGGAACTTTTATGGTTATTGTAAACACTGTACCTCCGGGTTAGAAGTGCTTACACTTCTCATAACTGATCCGAGTCTGAGGATCCTTGTTCTAGAACACCACCTGTGAGGGGGTTGGGCTGTTTACAGGTTTGCAGGTACCTTGACCTCAGAATACCTTGTTACTTTGATTATTTAAGAATACTCCAATTTGGGACAGTTCTTGTGATTCTAAAACCCTGGACATGTGGCTCTTTATTTGAGTCCCCCACCTTGGTTACTGGATTTATAGACCTCCATCTGGAATTCTTGAACACACTTGGACTTATATCAGGGCTTTTTGATCAGATCCGGCTCAGTCACAAACCCTTTGCATTTCATTTGCATACATAATCATTGCATCATATTGACATTTGCTTATTTGTGTTTCAGGGTATCCATCTTCATTTGGTTTTGGTTTTGACCCCATCTTCAGTATTGACTTGTCTTCATCAGCTATCTGCTTCAGTTATCACCTGCACCAGCCAGTCAGTGGCCCACTTCTTCAGTATTATCATCAGCACCTGTCTCTACTCAGTCTCAGCATCATGGCTCCTAAAAAGAGCAACATCACCTATCACTTTTTCCAGCCAGAGCTATCAGACATCAGGAGGATTCAAACCCTGATCACTCCAGATCACATACCATTGTTCAGGGAAAGTTATGGAGATATACTTGATATGGTTATGGATCTGGACCCATCACAGAGAAGCCTGATCCACACCTGCATTCAGTTTTATGATCCCCCACTGAGATGTTTCACTTTCCAAGACTTTCAGTTGGGCCCTCTATTAGAAGAATACTCATCATTGGTTGGTTTTCCTATCAGGGGTGGAATCCCTTTCAACCCTGAGATGGTCTTTCCCAGTAATGGAGAAGTAGCAAAAGCTTTGCATCTGGAACTTGTTTTGATTGAGCAGCATATGACTTCTAAAGCTGGGATCCCTGGCTTTCATCTGGATTTCTTGATCTCTCAAGCTACCCTGAAAGCTTCTCTAGGAGAGTGGAAAGCTGTTTGTGCTTTACTGGCCTTGAGCATATATGGAATTGTATTGTTTGCAGATGAGCCCCGATTCATTATCAAGAATGCAATCCATCTGTTCATCCTGAAGAACCCAGTGCCAACTCTATTGGGGGATCTTTATTATTCAGTGCATCAGAGGAATGAGAAGCAGAGGGGGAGATTAGTGAGGTGTTGTGCTCCATTGTTCCACACTTGGCTTCTCAAGCATCTACCCAGGACAGATGCATTTCTAAATCCTCATCAGCAAAGCAACTGGGCTAAGAGACTCACTATTCTAACTTCAGCTGACATCAGATGGTGCACTCAGAGCACCAAGGGCAGGGATGTCATCACCAGCTGTGGGCATTTTCCCAATGTGCCCCTAATAGGAGTTAAGGGAAGTATCAATTACAACCCTCTGTTGTTCAGAAGGCAACTGGGCTATGCACTGGTCCACACTCCTAAGGCACAGGACTTGGTGGAGACTCTTTATTGTGAGAACAAGACTAATCTGGCTACTGTTAGGCAGGCTGCCTGGGCCTGGGATAATGTTCAAACCAAGGGAGTGACCATTCTGGGGAAGTGCAATAATGTGGCATCAACACAATATTATGAGTGGTCCCGTGCCAGGGCCCAATTCTCTGGGATGCCCTTTACCATAGAAGACATGCCTGAATCATCTTCAACATCACCACCTGCCACTATCAGTTTGGAAGAGTTTGAGAGCTTGAAAGAAAGGAATGAGAAGCTAACCCAGGCTTTGCAGAAAACCCTCCGGGAGAGGAGTGAGGGTATGAGGGAGATTGAGAGGTTGGAGAAGATGAGAGTAGAGCATCTGACTAAGATTGAGAAGTCTGGGGATTATATCAAAAAGTCTAAGGCTGGAGAACAAATTCTGAAGAATGCTTGCAAAGAAGCCCAGTTCCAGAGAGCAAGGACAGACTTGTATTTGAAGGAGAGTCAAGCCCGGTGGGTCAGGATCACCGAGGCTCGTACCCTGGAAGACAAGAGAGTTCAAGACAAGATGGAGCAACTTGAAGCTAGTGCAAAAGAACAACAAGAAGCCCTGGCAGCAGCCCAAAGGGAGATATCAGAACTGAAGATCAAAGCAGGGGTGAAGAGGTCAAAGGACCAAACTCAGCACAAGAAGCTCACTACAGCTGTTACAACCCGGAATCTCCTCATCAGGAATCTCACGGAGCGTCCGGCTGATCCTGTGACCGAAGCACTTCTCAAGGAAGTTCGTGAGGATGAGTTTGGTCTTGATGTTTAACCATTTGTTTGTTGTTGCTTTCATTCCATGTACTTTTATTTTCTTTTCTTGTGATGTATTTTGACCCCTCAGAGGGCTTGTACTTGTAAACAAACTATGTACCATTTTGTTTTTGTAATGTATGTGTTAGTTTGTTCCATCCGGGTTCACTTCGAAAGCAACATCAACAGCTTCTTCAAGGGTCTGGAAGGGTCAAAACTGAAGACCAAACCGGATACCTTGAGAACAAATAAGCATACTGCATTGCATGCTAACCCTTTGTTTGTTTTGTAGGTTTTTTGTTTTCTTGCCACTAACTCTGTTGTGATGTTCAGGAACTATTGCTAGGTGCCGGGTTTTTCCCCTCAACCGTCCGCACCGTTATCCGACCCGTAGCAACCTTCCGGGCATTCAAATGGATCAGATGCAGCAGGACCTTACTGAGGTCAGAAATCAAATGGCAAATGAAAGGCTAGAGATGAGGAATCAAATGACTCAGTTCATGGAAGTGATGAACAATATGGCTCAGAGCCAGGAAAGATTGAGAGCCATGGTGGAAAGGCAAAATCAAGAGGATCCACATATAGGGACTGCCGGTACCAGTAACAATGAAAGGGTACAACCTCATGTCAACCCTCCGGTATTTGGACCACACCTCCATCCTGAGGTCAATATTCCAGCAAATGTTCAAGGAACTGCCACTGCAGCTAGGGTACTTCAAGAAGACCCCCAAGAGGACCAATTCACAGTAATGGGTGCTGGGGAGGAAGCTTATGATAGAAGGTTGGATGAGATAGCTGAGAAATTGAGGTCCTTAGAATCTCAAAACTCTTTGGGCTTCGACGTCATGGACATGGGCTTGGTAGACGGGGTCAGGATTCCCCATAAGTTTAAGCCTCCATGTTTTGAAAAATACAACGGGACTTCATGCCCCCGGACTCATCTACAATCATTTCTGGGAAGGCTGAAGGCCTATACTATGGATGAGAAGCTCTGGATGTTCTATTTCGAAGACAGCTTGACTGGAGCCTCAAGAGAATGGTACTCTCACCTAACAAGAGCAACTATTAGATGCTGGAAGGATTTGGCAGAAGCCTTCATCAGACAGTATCAGTACAATCTAGACATGGCACCCAACAGGACCCTCCTAATGGGAATGTCACAGTCTTCAAGGGAGAGTTTCCGAGAATATGCCCAGAGATGGAGGCAATTGGCTGCTGCTGTTCAGCCACCTATGTCTGAAAGGGAAATGGCAGACATGTTTATGAACACCCTTCAGGGAACCTATATTGACAGGCTGGCTGCTTTCTCTTCCACTAGCTTTGCAGATGTTGTCATAGCTGGGGAAAGAATCGAGAGCCTGTTAAAAATGGGTAAGATCTCCGACAATGGTGCCAGCTCGTCCAGTAGTACAAGAAAGCCTTTTGCAGGGCCGAGAAGAACCGGCGAGACCAATGCCATCCATTCAAACAGGGGCAGACCCCAATTTGTTCACAGGTCAATAGCAGCAGTCACCATTCCTGCTCCGGCTCATCCTCAGCCAATCTATCAACCTCCGCAACAAAACTACCAGCAGCAACCTCAGTACCATCAACAGAATCAGTATCCTCCGAGAAATTACAACAACAGCAACACCAACAACAATAACCAGCAAAGGCCATTCCAACAGAGGCCATCTCAAGCTAATAGGGTGATCGATCCGATCCCTATGCCATATGCTACCCTGCTGCCACAACTCCTGAAACTCAACCTAGTTGAGCTAGGACATTGGCACCTCCGGATCCCAATAGTCTACCCAGGAACTATGACTCCAATGCTAGGTGTGCTTTTCATTCAAACGCACCTGGCCACAGTACAGAAAAGTGCAGAGCCCTGCATATGAAGGTACAAGACCTGGTAGACTCAAAAGCTCTGAATTTCGCACCACCACCTAATGTCAATAAGAACCCCATGCCGAACCACGGTGGTCCCAGAATTAACGCTATTGAAGAAGACAAGCCGTCTTATTTAATAACCAGTGTGGGACAGATCAGGACACCGTTAGTGGAAATCAAAGCTCAGCTCTTGGAATGTCAAATGTTCCCGGGGTGTGAGTTGGGTTGTGCTTACTGCAATATCTCGGTAAATGGGTGCGATAATTTGAGGAATGGCATAGATGGCCTAATTCAGAGTGGCCAGCTTCAGATCACCACATCGTTTCCACCAAATCCAGCAATCTCATCAGCAACGGTTTCAGAACCTCCTACAACTGCAACAACTATTGTTCCTGACAATTCTTCGGTTTCATCAACAAGTACTTCATCTGTCATTTCAACTGATCAAATATCAATGAATGTTTCTTCTACAACTCCAGCACCACTCCATTATGAAGCTCCTACAACAACAACATCCATTCTTCCACCATTGTCTCCTACAACGCCAGCAACAAGTCATGAAGATGTCTCAACTGTTACCATATTCTATGATCCTGAAAACAACTCTGTCTACAACTCAGAAGGTGCTGCTCCCACCAGGGCACCAGTGACAATTTATTATGATCCGCAGACCATCACAGTTCCTTCAACAGCTGCAGTCAGTCCGGTCACCATCACGGTGCCTGGACCCGTACCTTATGAAAGCAGCAATGCCATCCCCTGGCATTACGGCTCTGACTTGTACTGTGAAGGACAAAAAATCACTTTTGAAACATCAACCCCTGCACTACAAATTGACAATGTGGGCGGAGGCGGAGGCTTCACTCGAAGCGGACGTCTTTTCGCTCCACAAATTCAGAGACCCACAACCGAAGCAGAAGCTGCTGCCAAGGCAAAAGGGAAGAGCCCTGTGCAGGAAGATCAAGCTGTTAAGGAAGCTTTGAAGACACCATTCGATCAAGAGGTTGATGAGTTCATGCGAATCATCAAAAAGAGTGATTATAAAATAGTGGATCAGCTCCATCAGACACCTTCCAAGATCTCAATCCTATCATTGCTTATGTGCTCCGAAGCCCATCGGAATGCACTACTCAAAGTCCTGCACGCAGCTTACGTGCCTGAAGAGATCACTGTCAATCAGCTGGAAGCAGTAGTGGGAAATGTTAATGCTAGTCACGGACTAGGGTTCACCAATACTGATTTGACAACGGAAGGCCGCAGCCATAACAAGGCCTTGCACATAACCATGGAATGCAAAGGGGCTGTCCTTTCCCATGTGCTGGTAGACACGGGGTCATCCCTCAATGTCTTACCTAAGAAGGCCCTGGTGAAGCTAGAATATGACGAATTGGCGTTGAGACCCAGCAACCTGGTGGTGAGAGCCTTTGACGGTTCAAAGAGATCGGTTCTGGGGGAGATTGAGTTGCCCGTAACGATTGGCCCGCAGACCTTTAAAATTATCTTCTATGTGATAGACATTCAGCCTGCCTACAGCTGTTTGTTGGGTAGGCCATGGATTCACGCTGCTGGCGCCGTGACCTCTACCCTTCACCAGAAGTTAAAATACGAGTGGGAGGGTCAAATCGTTACAATCTGTGGAGAAGAGGACATTTTTGTCAGCCACCTGGCTACCTATAAATACATTGAAATGGACGGGGAGATCCATGAAACAATGAGCCAGGGGTTTGAAGCTTTGAATGTCAATGAGACATCTGCTGTACTTGGTACTTCAATATCATCATACCAACAAGCCCGGAAGGTTGTTGAGGAAGGAACTGCCCAAGGCTGGGGCAAACTGCTATCGGTGGAGAAGAAAGAAGACAGATTTGGGTTGGGTTACAGACCAACTCAACAAGATCAAACAGCGGCTGCGAAAGAGCCCAATTTTGTGAGTGGGGGGATGCTTACCCCTGATACCATCAACTGTCTGGAAGACGAGCTGGAAGAGGAACGCAACCTGGAAAGCTGGATTCGTCCAAAGATCCCGGGGAGCAGTATCTCGAACTGGTCTTCCCAGGAAATTATAAGAGTTGCTCATGCAGAGTAATTATTATTTCCTGTATTTTATAGCATGCATCAAAGTCTTGCATCTTGCCCAAGATGACAAGACTCATTTTGTAATCGGGCCATCTGTACTTTTTGTGCAAACAAGATTAATTAATGAAATATCAGACATCTTTTTGCAAACAAGTCTTTTTCTTTTCCGTTCACTGTTTTCCTATTTTTCTTTTTGTACAAAAAATAAATGGCAGTGTTTTCAAAATGACAACTTTTATTTCACTTTTCTAAAGCAAGATTAAAATCAGATCACTAAAATGAACAAACTGAACCCTTGCAGAGAGTGCCTTCCAGACAGCACCGACAACAGCACGGCTATGACTTCGTATGACTTTGACAATCCAATCAATCAAGCTGATGAAGGGGTTGAAGAAGAATATGAACTTCCTGAAGAGCTAGCCAGGTTGTTGAGACAAGAGGAAAAGGTTATTACTCCTCACCAGGAGGAGGTTGAAGTGATCAATCTTGGTACAGATGAAGACGTGAAAGAAGTTAAAATCGGGGCCTGCCTGCAAGACTCAGTGAAGAGACAACTGGTCGATCTGCTTCAAGAGTATGTGGATGTGTTTGCTTGGTCGTATCAAGACATGCCAGGGTTGGATACCGACATTGTTGTGCACAAGCTGCCTTTGAGAGAAGAGTGCCCACCGGTCAAACAGAAATTGCGCCGTACTCGCCCAGACATGGCTATGAAAATCAAGGAGGAGGTACAAAAGCAATGGGACGCCGGGTTCCTTGCTGTAACTAGCTATCCACCGTGGGTTGCTAACATAGTACCTGTGCCTAAGAAAGACGGCAAAGTAAGAATGTGCGTTGATTACCGGGATCTGAACAGAGCCAGCCCGAAAGATGATTTCCCTTTACCTCACATTGATGTATTGGTGGATAATACGGCTCAGTTCTCGGTATTTTCCTTCATGGATGGATTTTCAGGATACAACCAGATCAAGATGTCACCTGAAGACATGGAGAAGACAACATTCATCACACCCTGGGGCACGTTCTGCTACAAAGTAATGCCATTTGGGCTCAAGAATGCCGGTGCGACGTATCAACGGGCTATGGTAACATTATTCCACGATATGATCCATAAAGAAATAGAATGTTACGTGGATGATATGATTGCCAAGTCCCTTACTGAAGAGGACCATCTGGTAAATCTGCTCAAGTTATTCAAGCGTCTGAGGAAGTATCAACTGAAGCTGAACCCCAACAAATGCACATTCGGGGTGCGATCCGGTAAGCTGCTGGGCTTTATTGTAAGCGAGAAAGGGATTGAAGTGGACCCTGATAAAGTCAAAGCTATTCAAGAGATGCCTGCACCGAAAACAGAGAAAGAAGTTCGAGGGTTCTTGGGTCGATTGAACTACATTTCACGGTTCATATCTCACCTTACAGCAACCTGTGAACCCTTGTTCAAACTGCTAAGGAAAGAACAGACGGTCAGGTGGAACGACGACTGCCAAAGGGATTTTGACAAGATCAAGGAGTACTTACAAGAACCTCCAATCCTTATGCCTCCAGTGGAGGGAAGACCTCTGATCATGTACTTGACAGTATTAGAAGAATCAATGGGGTGTGTGCTAGGCCAGCATGACGAGTCTGGTCGAAAAGAGTACGCAATATACTACCTAAGCAAAAAGTTTACCGACTGTGAACAACGTTATTCACTGCTCGAGAAAACTTGCTGTGCTTTAGCGTGGGCTGCTCGCCGACTGAGACAGTATATGTTGACCCACACTACTTTGTTGATATCAAAGATGGACCCAGTCAAGTATATTTTCGAGAAGCCAGCACTTACCGGACGGGTTGCAAGATGGCAAATGATCCTCACAGAATATGACATCCAGTACACTTCTCAGAAAGCCATCAAAGGCAGTGTATTGTCTGAATATCTTGCTGAGCAACCCATTGATGATTACCAGCCTATGAGATTTGACTTCCCTGATGAAGACATCATGTTCATTAAAGCAAGAGATCATGAAGAGCCTATTCACACTGAAGGGCCCGACCCGGAAGAAGAATGGACTATGATGTTTGATGGGGCTGTTAACATGAATGGTCGTGGTGTTGGTGCAGTACTCATTACACCTAAAGGAGTTCACATGCCTTTCTCGGCAAAACTCGCTTTCAACTGCACTAACAACGAAGCTGAATACGAAGCTTGCATTATGGGTCTTGAGGAAGCCATTGACCTCAGGATCAAGACATTGACTGTATTCGGAGATTCAGCTCAGGTAATCAATCAGACCAACGACAAATGGTATACACACCAGGATCATCTGATACCTTACAGGGATTATACAAGAAGGTTATTGACGTTCTTCACAACAGTCAAGCTTGAGTATATCCCTCGGGACGAGAATCAGTTTGCAGATGCCTTGGCTACCATTTCGTCCATGATCAAAGTTCAAGCTGCTAACTTTGTACCTCAGATTTCAGTATCAAGACTTGATAGACCAGCATATGTATTTGCAGCGGAAGTTGTCAAAGATAATAAGCCTTGGTTCCATGACATTAAATGCTTCTTGGAGGATCAGACATACCCACCAGGGGCATCTTCCAATGATAAGAGGACTTTGAGAAGGCTTGCTGGAAGTTTCTTTCTGAACACTGATGGGTCTTTATACAAGAGGAACTTTGATATGGTACTCCTCAGATGTGTTGACAAGACGGAAGCAGATTTGCTGATGCGTGAAGTGCACGAAGGCTCCTTTGGCACCCATGCTGGAGGACATGCAATGGCTAAGAAATTGTTAAGATCAGGCTATTACTGGATCACAATGGATGCCGACTGTTGTGCCTATGCCAGAAAGTGCCACAAATGCCAGATCTATGCAGACAAAGTGCATGTGCCTCCCAATCCTTTGAACATAATGTCTTCACCCTGGCCCTTTGTTATGTGGGGCATTGACATGATCGGCAAGATTGAGCCAACCGCTTCAAATGGCCACAGATTCATCCTGGTCGCCATTGACTATTTCACCAAGTGGGTTGAAGCAGCCTCATATGCAAACGTCACAAGACAAGTGGTAGCCAGATTTCTGAAGAGGGATATCATCTGTCGATATGGAGTTCCCGAGCGGATCATTACTGATAATGGTTCCAATCTAAACAACAAGATGATGGCAGAGCTATGCCGGGACTTCAAGATTCAACATCACAATTCTTCTCCTTACAGGCCAAAGATGAACGACGCTGTTGAGGCAGCAAACAAGAATATCAAGAAGATTGTGCAGAAGATGGTAGTCACGTACAAAGACTGGCATGAGATGCTACCATTTGCCTTGCATGGGTACCGCACGTCAATCAGAACATCCACTGGGGCAACACCGTATCAGCTTGTGTATGGTATGGAGGCAGTCCTACCTGTTGAAGTTGAACTACCCTCTCTGCGAGTATTGATGGATGTTAAGCTGAACGAAGCAGAATGGGTCAGGTCCCGATACGAGCAATTGAGTCTGATTGAAGAGAAGAGATTGGCTGCAATCTGTCATGGGCAGTTGTATCAGAAAAGAATGAAGAAGGCCTTCGATCAGAAAGTCAGGCATCGAGAGTACCAAGTGGGAGATCTTGTGCTGAAGAGAATCCTCCCTCCTCATACAGACCACAGGGGCAAATGGACTCCGAACTATGAAGGACCATTCGTGGTAAAGAAAGTTTTCTCTGGTGGAGCACTGATGCTCAGCACCATGGATGGTGAAGATTTCCCGTCCCCTGTGAATTCAGATGCAGTTAAAAAATACTTCGCATAAAAATGACCCGCTGGACACAAAAAACAGAATGTAAGTCCAGGAAAAAATAGGGCATCCCGGCGAGTCAAAAACAGAATATAAGACTCGGGCAAAAATAAGGGAAATAAATAAAAAAAATGTGTACACCCGCTGAGTTGAAAAGCCGCATTGGACAGCTCAGGCAAAAATGGGTATCCCGATGGATTGAAAACCCGAAAGGGCGATCCATGCAAAATAAGGGAATAAGCGAACAACTGCATTCTGAATTCGTCTGTATTATCTACAACTCGGCAAACTCTAAAGGATCAAGCTTCAATCAGAATCAGCCTTCTTCAGAAAGCAAGACGAGAAGAACGTCATTGTCATACGAGTCATAGCAGAAGAGGAAGCTCCTTAAAGCGTCATCAACATTGCCAGCACTTTATTTCTCAAGTTGTGACAATCTCCTCATTTCAGGGGATTTGTTTCTTTGACTGTATCTTGCCAATTCAGGGCACATGAATTAATAAAATCAGATTTTCAGTCATGTCTCGTTTTGTACATTTTATTTGCAAAAATGTCTGATGTCTAAAAAACGGATTTGCACAGAATACAGATGTTTTATCCTCGAATAAAAAACATGCTTGCAGGAAATATGCTTACTCTCAGAAGTATCTAAACTCCTATGACGGAATCCAGTAAGGGATACCTCGGGATTATCTTGTGCGTTTCTCTATCTTTTTCAGGATTGCGGGTATCCAGAACGCGACTTGGGGGCATGAAAGCTTCATCTCAGCAAGTCGGCAAATCAACAAGTAATCTTAGCATCCGAAATGCTCTATCCCCAGCTGAGTTGCCTCTCATTTACTCTCCCCAGCTGAGTGGCCAACAATATTCCCCAGCTGTAGTACCATTTATTTTTCCTCAGCAGAAGGCAGAAGTCAGGGAATCATCTCCCCACAGAATCCTCAGCCTCAATTCAGAAGAGCAACGCATGAAGGAGTCACAACAGAGTACAGAAGACTCCTACAAACCCCAGCTGGGTCTCATATTACAAGGATATGTCAATCAGTGACCTATATCCCAAAGCAGATACATCTCTCCAGGTCTATCAATGATCTCATCCCCAGCTGGGATGTCCATTTCAAACAGATCGACTAGAGATCTTCATGGCAACGGGATCCGAGTCCCGGGTTTGGTATCTTTGCACAATCATAGCATTCGCATCATATTCACCCACAAAGCGTAGCATCCCGTCTAAAACGGAGCATTACGGCAAAAATCAAGCATAGCATAATCATAAGTCATGTTGTGAATCGAACACTTGTGAATATTAACCATTCATCAGAATGCAGAATACAATACACAAAAATCCCCCAAAGTCCCCAGCAAAAGCAGTTGCCTCACAAATCACAAACACCAGTATATACTCCTTTTGGCACCCGTCCGTGCCATCTTTCCCCAGTAAAGTCGTCTGAACACTCTTTACAACAAAATCACCCGTATTACAGATACTTCCTGACACCCGTCCGTGTTATACCCCAGCAGAAAGCCAAAGACATCCTCTTTGCACTCACATATACCTATGTATACACTTTCTTGACACTCGTCCGTGTCATATCCCCAGCGCAGTCGCCTAGACTTTGTACATCAGATACTTGTTTATATTACACTCTTCTCCTTTGACACTCGTCCGTGTCACTCTCCCCAGCAAGTTAAACATTCATCTATACACCACTCATACTACTCATACTTATACAGATACTCGTCTGTATCTTGTATACATCAGTTATATCCCCGCAGATTCAACGATAGTCCTTGTTCTTTGTTAACCCGTTGGTACTCGTCCGTACCATCATCTCAGAACATGCGTCAAGCGTTTGTTTCTACCTAATACTCGTCTGTATCATGGTCTTAAGGATGCTCGTCCGCATCTTTAATCCATACACCGTGTCAAACACTCTTGTCTTATTGAATATAGATACTCGCCTGTGTCTACTATTCCCCAGAAGAACCCTCTCAGATTCAACACTCGTCCGTGTTCTCTGTTAACCAGTTGATACTCGTCCGTATCATCATCTTTGAACACGCGTCAGTATTTGTTTCTATCTGATACTCGTCCGTATCATAGTCTTAAGGATGCTCGTCCGCATCTTTAATCTATACACAATACCAAACACTTATACTTTCTTTTCTTGGTTGTAAACGCTCGTCCGTGTTTACTTTATCCCCAGTAGATCGCCAAGTGAACAAATCTTCTTTTTATTTGACACTCGTCCTGTGTTCCGATAAACCCTGAGAGCAGCCGTACCCTGCTAGGTGGTCGTCCTCCACTTCTTGATGGTCGTCCTCCACCATGCTCATCCGATGGCCGTCCCCATCGTCGATATTTAGCAGCCGTCCCCTGCTAGGTGGTCGTCCTCCACCTTTTGATGATCGTCCTTCATCATTTTATCCAATGGCCGTCCCCATTGTTGATTTTGGTTATCTGGCATTCGTCCTATGTCATGAGAAACCTCGAGAGCAGCCGTACCCTGCTGAGTGGTCGTCCTCCACTTCTTGATGGTAGTCCTCCATCATGCTCGTCCGATGGCCGTCCCCATCGTTGACCTTTTCTATCCGGCATTCGTCCTATGTCGCGATATTTTCGGCAGCCGTACCCTGCCAGGTGGTCGTTCTCCACCTTTGATGGCCGTCCCCGTCATATTTCTTTTATTCCCAACAGAGCAGCCGTCCCCTGCTAGGTGATCGTCCTTCGCCTTTGATGGCCGTACCCCATCATCTGTTTATTTCATTTATTCTTTAACCCGATGGCCGTCCCCGTCGTGGCCCCTTTTCCTTTTCTTTTAGCCCGATGGCCGTCCCCGTCGTTGGTTACTTTACTTTGTGAACTTGATGGCCGTCCCCGTCATGTTTCATTAATCCCCAGAGAATTTTACAGCTTTACTTGATGGTCGTCCCCGTCATAATATCTTATTTTCCCCAGCCAGTCGGTCGTCCCCGTCTTGGCTTTACCTTTCATCCCCAGCATGTCGGCCGTCCCCGTCATTGCTATTTACCCAGCAGTCGTCCTCTGCTCGACGGTCGTCCTCCGTCACCCATTTTTACAACATACTTTATTTTCCTTTTACAATCTATATCCCTTTTCTTCTTCATTCTGTGAGTGCAAATTTTGGACTGTCTTTGGTATTCAACCACAAGTTATCTTGTTTGCCTGTTAAGCCGTCGCTTACATCCTGCACAGCTAACTCATGTTTGAATAGGGGCAGCTGTAAACACCCCAAATTTGCCCTCACCCATTCACACCATGGCTTGTGATCATTTCATATGCATAAACTCAATCATATCATCTCACATCTCATTTATAGTTTCTAAGTCATCTGCACCTAGGGTTTGTGATCTGAGCAATCCAAGAACCTTTTGAGCCACTCCAAAGGCCATCAATCACTTCAAAGGGGTACATGTGTGTTCTTGTATCATATTACATCCTCTCAAAGTCAAAAAATTCCAAAGAATCACAAGAACTGGGTTTGGTAGGGATGCAGAGCCAAGTTTGACTGCACAGTTGACCTAAAATTAGGGTTTTGGTTTCAGAGGCCATAACTCCAAATTTTTTGGTCATTCTTGTTTCCATTGGTCTCTATATGGTATAGGGAGTATGCATATCAATTTTCATGAAGAAATTCCATGGGGAAGTCATCTGATCAAGAGTTGACTTTCTGGACAAGTCAGTGCAAAATCAGGGCATCTGAGGCCCCCAATGACCCAACCAATGGGTGATCTTCATCATTTTGAGTGTATATGATCTTTATTTGATCATGGAAGAAGGTTGAAGTCCACAAAAATCAAGAATTTGGAGTTTTTGCAAGTGTTGACTTTTTGGGCATAGTTGACTTTTCAAGAATGCTTCATTTTAGGTCATTTTTCAAGCCTTGATTCTTGGTCCAAAAATGCTTCAAATGGAAAAACTTTGGTCATGAAAGTTGTAGATTACATCTTCCCCTTTTCAAAAAGTACAAGAACATGATCAAATTCTTCTTGGATCAAAAGTTATGGTGTGACAAAGTTGGCAAAAATCATTGATTTTCAAGATGTGCACCAAATGAGAATTTTGCAAAATCATGAACCAAGGCTTTTTGTAACCTCTAGTTGACATCAAACCAGTACACAAACATTCTATGTGACATGAAAATCAGATTTGGACCAAAAATCCCTCATGTTCATGGCTTGTGTAGCAAAGTAGTCACATGTGAACCAAAAAGCAACAACTTGCAAAAACACTCATCACACTTCACCAACTTGATACATTGGATGCTGCACCTTGCTAGCCCTCTCACCTCATCTTGCTGCACCAGAACCATGCCTTGTACTAGCCTAGAACCAAGCCATGCTTTCCTTACACAAAAATTGACTTTTGGCAAAAGCAAACATCCCAATCACCACAGGCCATGTCACATCCTCTGGCCACTTGGAATTGTTTATTATATCCATTTGCAAGCCATTTCATAAAAAAAGCAGGGCTGAAACACTCTCAAGCATCACATATACAAACTCACCCCATTTTGCAAATAGCTTCGAATCTCTCTGCCCAGCCATCAAACATCCAAATCATTTTCACCAAGCATCTCACCATGATTCATTAAGAAGAAACCAGCCAAGAACCAGGCCTGAAACAAGCTGTAACCTCACTGCACCATTTTCACTCCAACCTGCAGTTTCATTCGAAACTCTCTCCACAACTCACAAACATCAAAACAAACTCCATAAACCTTCTCCACTCATCATCTGGACCACAAACAACCACCTACATTGGCCTGAAACTACCTGAATCACCATTGCCATTTCCAACTGAGCTTGAGCAGAAGCTTGTCAAACTCCTTATCCAGCCAACATAAACTCTTCCTAAGCATTCAAGGATCATCTGGGGACCAAGTAGAGTGGATTGCACTGAAGGGAGTGGTCAGAAAGTGGCTGAAGTGAAAGCTTCGAATCTCAGGTAGCTCAAGAAATATTTTTCCAGAAATCATTTTTTATGTTCTAAACTTGTTCTATATGTCTTCTTGATCATGAATATGCCTTTGGTTTTGCAAATGGTGATGGAATGAGAATTTAATTGCTCTCTGAAACTTTTGTGCCCTAGTTCTTATTTGTTTCGATTCAGCTTTGTTAGGAAATATAAATTTGTTTTGATAAGGGGTTTTGGTTCGTGAGTGAGTGGGGATCATTTCCCAGTTTTTAGATTTCATTTTAGTTAGTTTTTCGGAGTTTTGGGGGTTCTCAGGGGGGATGCTGGCCGGAGAAGACGACCGGAAGTCTTCTCCGGCAGCCTGAATGTCATTTGTGCCCTAATCTTGTAATTAATTTCCATTTGAATTCTGGGCGTTGGATTGGTTGACCCAGTTGACTTATCGCGCGAATGAAAGGCCCAGATCACTTTGCTTAGCCCTAATCTTCATTATTTATTTAATTAATTGGGATTAACTCAGAGTGAACCACAGCCGTCCAGATGCGCGCTGGTCAATGCATTTAAATCCAGGGTTCATCTCATCCCTCCATTCTGATTACTTTCCTTTTATTTTCATTTATTTTTATTTCTTTTTCATTTAACTTGCACAATTAATTTAAAATAGTAAAAAATGTGTAAAAATTATGAAACTTTCTCTCATAAGTTTTATTAATTTTTATGACACAAAAATATTTTTGTTTTTATTTTTATCATTAAAAAAGTATTTTTAAATATTTAAAAGATTATTTTTAATTGATTAATGGAAATTAATTTATTAAAAATACTTTTAGGTATCTAAAAATCACCAAAAAATTCATGAAATGTTCTAAGACATTTAGAAACATTGTCCAACCTTCAAACCAAATTTCTTTTTTGATCTTGATGCATTTTAAGAATTTCTCATTGAATAAAAATCATTTTTGTGCATTATTTTGATCATAAGTTCAAAAAATCATTTCTGCCTATTCATGAGGAGTTGGACATTGATTCTTCTTGCATTGTTTTGTGTTTAGCATGTAGTTTCTAGGATTAAATGGCCATGATTTGATTCCTCATTTTCAATTTGTTTGACATTTCTTTTGTTTAGGAGCCCTAAAAACCCTAATAACTTGTAAAATTCATAACTTGAGATTGGTTAAGAGTTGAGACCTCCCCTTTGGACCTTGGTTTAGTATGGGATTAGGGGTCCTTTGAGTGGCATTTTCCATTTTTTATCCTAGGGTTTGCTTCTGTTTTTGGTTTTTGTTTGGTGTTTGATTCATAAACCCTAATTTGAGCTTTCATTTGCATCCCTTTTGCATTCTCTTACATAACATGACTTGCCATGACATTCCATGACATTCCATGCCTCCATTTGATTCATTTGACATCATAAGACATATAGAAAGTATGTTTGATCATTGCATCATGTGTTTGCCATGTTGTTTGCATTGTGCACTTCATAACTTTCCATGTATGTTCATGCTCCTTAACTTGCTTCACATGCATCCATAAACTTGTATGATCATTTCCATGTGCTGCCTCATGTTTATAGCATCTCATTGCATCATTAGCATCATGTATTTGCTTCTGGTTTTGTTCCTCTTCATGTCATCTCATCTCATTTTGCATTGCATTGCATTTCTTTCTAACATTTCAGGTGGTAAGTGAACTTGAGAAGTGAATTTGCCTTCACTTCCCATAACTTTTCTCTTCATCTCTCTTGCATCCATTGCTGCATTTCTATATGTGTTTGAGATTGAGCTTGCTCATTCTTGTTCCTCTTACTTTCTTTCTTCAAGTGACTTGACTTCTTGAATGAAGCAAGTCACCTTGCTTCTCTTGATCCTTTCATCTGCTTCCTGGTGGTTCCATTGAAGACTTCTCTTGTGAACCTCACAAACCTTAGGAACAACCAAGCATGACAATGATTAGGGTTTTGATTAGTCCCCCATTTAGTTTTCACCTTTGTGTCTCTTTTGAGTCTTCTCTTCTCATCTCATAATCAAAGACTAAACCATAAAGGCTTCAAGGCTTTGTGATTAAGCTTATGCCTGCATCCTTCTCTTAGGATGGAGTGTATAACTTTAATCCTAAGTGTTAAACCCTTAATGTGTTTAACTCCTTTAATCAATTCACTTAATAATCATCAAGACATCAAGCTTGTAACTTTGGCCTTGCATTAGGGTTCTAATTCTTCCTTAAATGGTTAAGAAGGACTAACCCTAGTGTTAATGGACAAGTCCCCCTCAAGTTGTCTTACAAATCATAAAAATCACTTCATCATCATATCATTAACTAAAATCCACTCAATAAAGGCTTTGTTTTGTCATGAGTTTAATCCCTAATCATGGATTAAGTTGAGGAGCTTTCCTCAGCTTAAACATTCTCATCTATTATCCTTCTATTAGGATGGTGTAATGAGTCTGTTTAATCCCCGATTATGGCTTAACCTCATTACTTAACACTAAACAAAAATCACAAAAACATCTAAATAATCAGCAAGTAGGTTAATGATCCTGATTCTACACCAAAGGTGATTAAGTGTGAGAATCTGACTTCACACTTAAGGTATTCTCATTACCCCTGAACAGAGGGAAGATGTGACGAGTTTACTAACCCATTGGTTTAGACTTAAGCTCATTAACTTATGACAAAATCCAAAAACAATAAAAGACTGAAAACACAAAAACAAACAATAATCGTCTCCTCCGGGATTCTTTTCTCATCTCATTCACTCATAAACGAGAACTCGCTTCTTCCGTCTAATGCAAGACAGTTTGCACTTGAGCCAGACAGGTCATACACTTGAGCATAGACAAGTAAGCAGTTCACAAGTCAATTCATCTTTCAGTCTCTTTGGGTCGAACTACGGTGTTCTGACTTCCTCATTGCACGAGAGGATACGTAGGCATAACTTAACAGTTATCGAACAAAAGTCTCTGTATATCCCCCCTCCTTTCAGTCTCATTCTTTTAAGCCTCATGATCTTGAGCATACTCTCTTCCTTACACTGACACTCTTATACTTCATATCACTTATACACTTTGCACTTCTTTTACACTGACACCTGTACATCCTTTTCCAGCTCTTTACACACAGATTGCACTGACACTACCCCTTTAAAACACAAATCTTTTAAGCGTGGATCCCGTCGAGTACGGCGGACAATCTGGGTGCTAATACCTTCCCAGGTTGTAACCAACCCCCTTTCTCAGTCTCTCTGGTTCGCGACCGTCTTATCCGTATCTTTCTAGGTCTATGTAGCATTACCTTTCCTCCGGGATAAAAATGCCTAGCTGGCGACTCTTTTCATCTCCAGTGAGTTCACGGCTGTGTGTTCTCACTGTTCCCTTCGCCGACCGTTCGCGTCTGCACCTTTATCGGGGCCATCCCCACTTATCGGGAGCGACAATAGGCCGACAAGATGCTCTTGATTCTGGTCATCATTGTTGAATGATCAAGTTCCCTCGTGATTGCTCATTGTAGGAACTTCCCTGGTGTCACAAACTGACTTGCAATTAAAACTGTACATTCACAAATGGTAATTCTAATGCAGTGCACATGCAAGTTTTGAAATTTATTTATTTGAATGTTGTGATAGTGTGTGACGAATGGACGATTAGTCCAAACGTAGTGCTGAGTTAGCAAATCGTTAGGAGTCAGTTTACGCAACCTTGTCGTAGTATGCTTTCAGAATTGAACCTGATTCAATTAGGACCTTCAAGGGTTATAACGTGGTCTGGTTCACGGTTTTAGAAAGAAAGATTTATGGCTCAAAGTTTATTTGTGCCCACCCATTCTCCTTGATGTTCTCCAGTCCTATGTCCAGCTAATTCGACTTAAGCGCTTGCTTCTCACAAGGGTTTTGTAATGATTGAGGAACCAATGACGTTGATGGTTTACGCACCAATGAGGTTTCTTGGAGTAACAGTCACCCATTCTGACTTTGTGTCTGGTCACACGACTTTGTTCTCATGGAAGATTCTCTTTCATTTTCATTTTTTTTTTACTCCCTAACTTTTGCCTGGACTGGTTCTTTTTGAATTTTTCGATTTTGAAGTCCAGCGGGATGCCCTAACTTTTTCCTAAGTCATATGTTTTCACACATTTTTTCGACTTAGCGGGCTTTATTTCTTTTTTTTTTTATTTTTGTTGAACAAATCGTGTGACACTAGCTTGTCATGACTTGCTGAAAGGGTTGTGACTGCCTCATTCCTTCGTTATTGGTGAGGGATAACCATTGTGGTTCACGTCCCTTGACCTCTTGAGGTGTAATGAATAAGGGTAATGGTTCCTCGGATGCGCACTCCTTTGGCAATTTGAACGCTCAGTCAAATTAACTGATAACTACCCTGCCCCGGGTTGAATGTGAGGGTTTTTTCGTTTAGAAAAGAAACTCCTACTTCAAGGCTCAAAGGGGTTGACGAGGGTTTATCTCCCTTATATCTCCGGTGTTTGGGAATTGAAACAATGCCTGTACATCGTCAGCAGGTTCTACTCTGAAAGCATACCTTCAACAGTTATGGGTATTCAGTTGTCATCATCCTCCCTCAAACCTGCTAAACAACAGTGAAATAAATGGGAGGTATATGGATGCAATTTTTTTTTTATTTCTTTTTTCAATGCAAGTAAAGAAAAATGAGCGAATGCGACATAATTGATTCAAAAGTGCAAGATCACTACATTAACATTACCATTTAAAATAACAATGCTTAAAAGACAAGTAGCTGCTAACAGGAAAGAAACTACAATGCAAATGATAAAAGGATACAATGATCACCAACTCTGCTGACATACTGTTGTCTGAGCCACTGAAATCAAGATACGCTTCTTCTGAAGTCTTTGAACTCAATCAGGTGAAAGGTTGACGTGCACAACCAAGCTTCCTTCTGGAAAGGAAATGTAGCCCTTGTCGATCAATTGTTGTACTTTGGCTTGAAAAGCTTTGCAATCTTCAGTTGAATGCCCCATTGATCCACCATGATACCCGCACTGCTCATGAGGATTGTATCCTGGAGGGTACGGCCCTGGTAACGGCTTGAGAGGCTTAGGAACCACCAAAGAGCTCTGAACTAGATGCGGCAAGAGTTCACTGTATGCCATGGGGACTGGATGAAGAGGAGCAATCCTTCTTTCCAGATTGTTACGAGGCCTAGGCTGGCTCTGAAGTTGATTCTGAGGTCTTCGACCGTGAGATTGCAGATTTGGACGAGGAGGAGCCCAGGGTTTCTGACACGGTGCTCTGAGCATTGCCGAATGCCCGTAAGAGTAATCAGATTCAGGAACAGATGATCTCTGAGAAGATGTTGGTCTTGAATATTTGATATTTGCCATGACGGCACTAACGTCATTCCATTCTTCCTCTTGGGAGCTAACAACAGACTCACCTTCACTGGCTGGGATATTCGAAGAGTCCTGGATCTTTCCATTTTTGAGCAAACTCTCAATGCGTACTCCAACTATCATCAAATCAGAGAAGCTTGTCATCCCAATGCTACTCATTCTTTCCAAGTATGGACCCTGCAAGGTGCCCACGAACAGGTCAATTAATTCTCTGTCTGAAAGTGGTGGTTGCACTTGGGCTGCCAATTCTCTCCACCGCTGTGCATATTCTCTGAAAGATTCACCATTCCTCTGGGATAGGCTCTGCAAGTGCGTGCGATTGGGCGTCACGTCCATATTGTACTGGTATTGCTTTACGAAAGCTCTGGATAAATCATTCCAAGATCGGATATGACTGTTTCCAAATCCATGTACCAACTTAAAGATGCCCCACTTAAACTGTCCTGAAAACAGTGAATCATCAACTTATCATTGCAGGCATAGGAGGTCATTTTTCTGCAGAACATCACCAAATGACGCTTCGGGCAACTGACACCAGTGTACTTCTCAAACTTCGGAGTTTTGAAATTTGGAGGAATGACAAGACCAGGCACCAAACACAGGTTTAGAGCATCAAAACCGAAGGCATCAGGATCCGCTAAGGCTTTGAGTCGCTCGTCCAACACACGAAATCTTTCAGCAGGATCAATAGCTTGTGGATCCTTGGTTTTCACAAGAGGGATTGCCCCTTGGAAGTCTGGCATAGGGAAGGCAAAACTCTGATAATTCGCAGTATCAGTCGAAGATGAAGGTCCACCTCGGACAGCAGATGATTCAGGTATATTCTGATTCACGATCGGGGTCTGTACAGGCTGAGCTTGAGCAAGGTTGTTTACTTGTGGAAGATCTTCATCATGAGAAAGACCGTACAGAGGATTGGTCATTGAAGTGAAACCAGGTGGATACTCAATATTCTGACGGTTATTCTCTGACATAGCTACTGACGGCTTTCAAACTGACCCTTCACCTCTTGACACTGCTCAGTCTAGCTTCACACACTCTGTCGTCTTCTAACTGTTACCACTTGTTCAAACTGAGTACCGGGAAATCAGCTGGCTGGTCATGGACAAAAGAGGAAGGATGAGCTCTCTGGAGGAGGAAAATGCAATGCAGATGCACATGCAAAATGCAATATGATGATGCAAAAGATGCAAAGACATGGGATCACAGCTGGAAACTGCCTGGAATCTGGAATACTGAACCAAGAATCAAGTGTCTGTAACCACAAGATCTCTGTATAGTAACCCGAAATAGTAACTGAAAACCAAAGGTCAATAACTTCAGGATCATAGTGACCGGATCAAACAATTGTACTGGTAATGAGGGTATGTTGAGGTCAAGGGTTCCTGCAAACCTGTAAACAGCCCCAACCCCCTCACAGGTAGTGTTCTAAAACAAGGATCCTCAGACTTGGATCAGTTATGAGAAGTGTAAACACTTCTAACCCGGAGGTACAGTGTTTACAATAACCATAAAAGTTCCTCCTCTAATTCACCTCAGTTTCTGAAGGTCGATACTAAAGGTCATTCAGACTTAGCAGGCTTCCCAGATAGCCCTAGCACTACAGGAAATCTGTAGCACAGAGTTCTCAAGAAGAAACCCATATCTGAACCGTGTTTCATATTCCCGCACCAGACCGAAATGGAATGGGAAAGAATATGAACCACTCTAGCCTAGGTGTCACTCAGGTCCCAGGTATAGGACCTCAACTCTCAATGAACCCCCACCCACCAGAGCAACAAAACAGATCCAGCCAGCACAGTATGACAGTATGATATATGTAAAGCTGTAGAGAAAGCAGTAAACAAACTGTACATAAAGCCAAAAATAAATACAAATACAAGCACAAATAGCACAAAACACCCCTGTAAACACAAATCAAACAAGCGCTAGGAGGAACCCACAAAAAGAACCAAAGACTCTGGTTGCAGTATAAGGTTCCCCAGCAGAGTCGCCAAGCTGTCGCTCCCGATAAATGGGACTGTGGCCCAAATAAAGGTACAGACGCGAACGGTCGGCGAGAGGGACAATGAGAACACACAGCCGTGAACTCACTGGAGATGAAAAGAGTCGCCAGCTAGGCATTTTTATCCCGGAGGAAAGGCAATGCTGCATAGACCTAGAAAGAAATGGATAAGACGGTTGCGAACCAGAGAGACTGAGAAAGGGGGTTGGTTACAACCTGGGAAGGTATTAGCACCCAGATTGTCCGTCATACTCGACGGGATCCACGCTTAAAAGATTTGTGTTTTAAAGGGGTAGTGTCAGTGCAATCTGTGTATAAAATAGCTGGAAAAAGATGTACAGGTGTCAGTGGAGTGTATAAATGTACAGTGTCAGTGTAAGGACCAGAATGAGATGCTCAAGAATATGAGGCTAAAGAATAAAGCTGGAAGGAGGGGGAATATACAGAGACTTTTGTTCGATAACTGTTAAGTTATGCCTACGTATCCTCTCGTGCAATGAGGAAGTCAGAACACCGTAGTTCGACCCAAAGAGACTGAAAGATGAATTGACTTGTGAACTGCTTACTTGTCTATGCTCAAGTGTATGACCTGTCTGGCTCAGGTGCAAACTGTCTTGCATTAGACGGAAGAAGCGAGTTCTCGTTTGTGAATGAGTGAGATGAGAAAAGAATCCCGGAGGAGACGATTATTGTTTGTTTTTGTATTTTCAGTCTTTTATTGCTTTTTGAAGTTTGTCATAAGTTAATGAGCTTAAGCCTAAATCAATGGGTTTGGTAAACTCATCACATCTTCCCTCTGATTAGGGGTAATGAGAATACCTTAAGTGTGAAGTCAGCTTCTCACACTTAATCACCATGGTGTAGGATTAAGATCATTAACCTACTTGTGATTATTTAGATGTTTTTGGTGTTTTTGTTTAGTGTTGAGTAATGAGGTTAAGCCATAATCAAGGATTAAACAGACCCATTACACCATCCTAATAGAAGGATAATAGATGAGAATGTTTAAGCTGAGGAAAGCTCCTCAACTTAATCCATGATTAGGGATTAAACTCATGACAAAACATGCCTTTGATTAAGTGGATTTTATTTAATGATGTGATGATGAAGTGATTTTTAGGGTTTGTAAGACAACTTGAGGGGGACTTGTCCATTAACACTAGGGTTAGTCCTTCTTAACCAATTAAGGAAGAATTAGAACCCTAATGCAAGGCCCAAGTTACAAGTGTGATGTCTTGATACTTACTAAGTGGATTGATTAAAGGAGTTAAACACATTAAGGGTTTAACACTTAGGATTAAAGTTATACACTCCATCCTAATAGAAGGATGCAGGCATAAGCTTAATCACAAAGCCTTAAAGCCTTTAGGGTTTAGTCCCTGATTATGAGGTGAGAAAAGAAGACTCAAAGAGACACAAAGGTAAAAGCTAAGTGGGGGACTAATCAATATTCACATGCTCGGATGGTCCTAGGTTAGTGAGGCTTACTATCCTAAAGAAGAAAGAAAGAAAAAGAAAAAGATGAGAGGAAAAGCTCCACGATGGCCTAAGCACACCTCAAGTTAAGAAGAAATAGAAAAAGATGAGGAAGAAGAATCAAGATTAAGAAGAAATAAGATAAAGAGATGAGAATGCGAAATGGAGATAAGATGAATAATGAATAAACAGAGCCTACACCAGTAGGACTTCCAGACGCAGCAGCAAGCAATAAAACTAGGCCTCAGTGTTACCTAACGGAGAAAGTCCGTTGCCTCTTCAATACGCGCAAAAGAAATCCAGAATAAGTATCCAGAAGAAGATTCACACAATCAAGCGCAATTGGATACTAAGATATCAAATCGAGGTCAGGTAATAGCTTTCAGCGTCCCAGCAGAACAACAAAGAGAATCCAAATTTGCAACAAGAATTGGTTCACACAATACTAAATCCTATCGGAGAATTGGCAACAAGATTATGAAAATAAAATCAATCACAAGGCCATCATCATGCTAAAATCTCCATCGTCGGTATCAAACAATAAACCTACAAAGCATCACACCAAACTAGAACCAAAATCAAATAAAATTCTATTTATATAAATCTAAACTAAATGAAGTTAAAACCAAAGATAAATAAATTATATCAAAATTAAATCCAAGTTCTAATAAATCCTAAACTCTTAACAAATACTAATTAATAAACAAAAATATAAAGGAAATCTAATTAAAATTAATTATCAAAATTAATTAAAATAAAAACCTAATCCTAACTCTCAAACAATGTTAATAAAAATTAATAACAAGAGAAAGGTTCAGCGCACGAATCATGGTGCAGTCAGCAAAAAAACAAATGGGCCAAGATTCAAGCCCAATAACTTGACTCAATATCCAAACAGAAGAAGTCTGGTTGCAGGATGGGGGTGGGACTAGCACTCTAGCGCGGGCTTATGGCCTTACGGCCCAACAGCAGCAGCAACAATAGACCCCTCTGAAAAAAAAATAAAAGTTAAAACAAATTATAAAAGAAATTAAAAGTGGGTTAAAATAAAATGTAAATAAAAGAAAGGATATCAGCATCAAGTCAAATAAACAGGGTCTTCTCCCTCAACGCAAATCCGAGTGGCGTCCTCCCCTTCTTCAGTTTCATGAAACCCAAAATCATCAACAACACTCATCACACAGAGAGACTGAACGCGACATCGCCGCCGCCACCAAGCTTCTCGTTCTCCGACTATCTCTTCCAATCGCCGCCTTCTCTCCATCTCCAACTACTCTTCTTCGTCAACAAAAACATCGCCGGAAGAAAGTTGAAGATCCAACCGCACCGGCGACACTCCGGCTCAGTTTGTGCGATTTCACGGCTATCAATCTCGCGGTGGCCTCGTCACGGTTTGCTCTTCGTTCAAGCCCTCTTCCGCCGTTTTTTTTTGCTGTTTCGCTTTGTCGAGAGGGAACAAAAAAACAACAAAGATCCTCCACGATCCGCCGCGATTTGCTTTTCAGTTTAGGTTCGGATCTTCTTCCTCTCTTTTCTGTTTGTTCCAGCTTTGGTTGTCGTTGTTGTTCTGCGTTGATGAAGGTAAAGGTGATGAAGGTGGATGGTATGAAGGTTATATGAAAATGGTGGTGATTGTTGCTTGTTGTTGTGTGTGTTGAGGGTTTAATGGAGGAAGGAAGAATTTGTGGTTTGTGATTGTTAAGAATGATACGGTTGGTTTGAAAACGTCGAAGGGTTTCGTTGCGGAAAGGTTTTGTTGAAGGCTGGATTTCTTTTTGTTGTGATGAGGTTTTTTTCCGTCAAAAATATTGTTGCTGCTGTGTTGTGGTTTTGATCAAGGTGAGGTGAGATGAATTTGTTGAAGGAAATGGTTGGCTTAGGTTTTTGGGAGAAATAACAAAGTTGTTTGCTGTGCTTTTGAAAAGTGAACCTGGATTGTGTTTTCTGTGTATGAGTAGATTGAGAAAAGATGAGCGTTTTTTGTTCAGTGGAAAAAAAGTGGAAAAAAATTAGTAGAGTTTGTAGGTTGTGTTGAAGGCCTCAAGAGTGATGGTGAAGAGGAAAATGTTGTGCTGCGTGTGACAAAATTTGTGGCTGCCTCCCCCTTGGGATTAGGGTCTTGTCTTTTTATACTTAGGTCAACTCATTTTTCTTTTGATTATATTGACATGGGCTTAGAACGAAAAACAAATGGGCCTTGCTGAATTTTTGTGTAGTAGCAATGTAATGGATTCATGGAATGAGTTTTAATAGTTAAAAATGAACCTTTGAAATGTTTAGGATTGAAATTTGAATATGGAAAAATGAAAAATGGCTAATAAATTAACTTGTATATAAAAAATAAAAAAAATAAATGAAAGAAAGAAGAAGAAGAAAAGTTTATGAATATTGGAAAATAATAAAAAGAAATGGATAATGAAAAATTAAAATGGATCATTGAGTTATTTATGGATATTGTTTAATTGAAAAATTGAAAATTTGAAAAAATGGTCTAGAATGGATTTACAAATGAGATTGGATATGAGAAATGATTATTGAATGAAATTCGGAATGAACTTGAATAAACCCTCTGCAAATATTTCCACTGACGCACACCTTAACTGAATTTAATCCAACAACCACACTCAAACTTTTTTCAACAACTCCCGATTAAAAATGGATGAGCGCATTCATAGCTCTAAACAACTTGTAACCGAAACCACAACCCTCTGAATTATTCTTCCTTTGAAATTCTGACCAATTAAATCCTGAATTAATCTGAATTTGAATGAATCAATCTTTGGGAAAATAAATCCACATATGAACATGATATGTACTAATGGATCATAATGAACTTGATTTTCTAAACCAAATCTCACACAAACCACAACTTGATAGCTTGAAGCACCCCACAATTCTTCCTTGGATACATACTCATCGCCTGATAAATCAACCCCTGAAGCCAAATCTCTTGAGATGTTGAGAAAAAGAATATCCTGAGATGCTGAGAAGAAGAGAATAACCTTGTAACTTGAAGATGATGAGAATAGCCTGACGATGGGCCAGAGGCATAGTGGATAGCCCTTGCAGACATGAAATCCTTGAAGATCACTGTTTCAGGGAAATAAACCCTAATTTAGTGACAGGAACAATAAGAGAATGATACCAATGAAGCGGCATAGCCAAGACCTTGAATTCCTCTGATAATCCATAAATAGGGACATGAAACCCTAAATTCTTCAGAAAATGTGATCCCATGTCTTAGGAGCTCATGCAAAAATGTGTATGAATGCAAAATGAAAAGCTGAAAAAGATAGAAAACCAGAGGGCAAATTTGGGGTGTCTACAGTGTGTTCTAGGCCAACATGACGAGTCTGGTAGAAAAGAGTACGCTATTTATTATCTTAGCAAAAAGTTTACCGACTGTGAGTCCCGATACTCACTGCTCGAGAAAACTTGCTGCGCTTTGGTATGGGCTGCTCGCCGACTGAGGCAGTACATGTTGACTCATACCACACTGCTCATTTCCAAAATGGATCCTGTTAAGTACATCTTTGAGAAACCAGCGTTGTCCGGAAGGGTTGCTAGGTGGCAGATGATTTTAACTGAATACGACATCCAGTATACTTCTCAGAAAGCCATCAAGGGAAGTGTATTGTCGGATTACCTTGCACAGCAACCTCTTGAAGATGATTATCAGCCAATGAAGTTTGATTTCCCTGATGAGGACATAATGTACCTCAAAGCGAACGATTATGAGGAACCACTTCCGGAGGAGGGGCCAGACCCTGAATCCAAATGGAAGTTGATGTTTGATAGGGCAGTCAGTATCAATGGTCGTGGAGTTGGTGCCGTACTTATTACTCCTGAAGGTGTCCACTTACCCTTCGCTGCCAGAATTACTTTTGGTTGCACCAAAAATGAAGTGGAATAAGAGGCATGTATAATGGGAATAGAGGAGGCAATTAATCTTTGGATTAAGAACCTCGATATATTCGGAGATTCAGCCCTCGTCATTAACCAAGTTACCGGCAAGTGGTATACGCATCAAGAGCATCTAATTCCATACAGGGATTATGCTAGAAATCTGTTGACGTTCTTCACGAAAGTTAAACTTCAATACATACCACGTGATGAAAATCAGTTTGCCGACGCATTGGCCACTCTCTCTTCGTCAATAAAAGTCTTGTGTTGGAATTATGTGCCCATAATTGATATATCCAGGCTTGACGCTCCAGTTCATGCCTTCTCTGTAGACGCCGTGTCTGATGAGAAACCTTGGTATTTTGATATCAAGTTATTCCCGGAAAATCAAGAATACCCAACTGGGGCATCTTCCAATGACAAGAAGACCTTGAGGCGACTTACTGCTAGCTTCTTCTTGAACACAGACGGGGTTTTATACAAGAGAAACTTCGACATGGTCTTGCTCAGATGCGTGGATAGACACGAAGAAAGCCTGTTGATGCAGGAAGTCCACGAAGGATCTTTCGGTACCCATGTAGGAGGGCATGCTATGGAAAAGAAATTGCTAAGATCAGGGTATTACTGGATGACAATGGATGCAGACTGTTGTTCATTCGCTTGTAAATGCCACAAGTGCCAAATATATGCAGACAAAGTGCATGTTCCTCCAAGCCCGCTCAACGTCATGTCATCTTCTTGGACCTTTTCTATGTGGGGCATTGACATGATCGGGAAGATCGAGCCAACTGCTTCAAATGGTCATCGCTTCATCCTGGTCGCGATTGATTACTTTACCAAATGGGTGGAAGCAGCATCTTATGCCAACGTCACTCGTCAAGTGGTGGCAAGATTTCTGAAAAGAGATATCATATGCAGATACGGAGTGCCCGAAAGGATCATTACTGATAATGGTTCTAATCTCAACAACAAGATGATGGCAGACTTGTGTCGGGACTTCAAGATACAGCATCACAATTCTTCTCCTTACCGACCAAAGATAAATGGTGCGGTAGAGGCAGCTAATAAGAATATCAAGAAGATTGAGCAGAAAATGGTTGTCACCTACAAAGATTGGCATGAGATGTTACTGTTTGCTTTGCATGGGTACCGTACGTCGGTCAGGACGTCAACAGGGGCAACTCCCTTCTCTCTGGTGTATGGTATGGAAGCAGTCCTGCCAGTTGAAGTAGAGATCCCATCATTGCGTGTGATGATGGATGTCAAGCTTGATGAGGCTGAATGGGTGCGTGCTCGTTACAATCAGCTATGTCTAATTGAGGAAAAGAGATTAGCGGCTATTTGTCATGGTCAGCTTTATCAAAGGAGAATGAAGCGTGCATTCGACCAACGAGTACGTACTCGAGAATATCAAGTGGGAGAGCTTGTGTTGAAGAGGATCGTTCCTCCAGGTTCAGATCACAGGGGCAAGTGGACCCCGAACTACGAAGGACCATTCATAGTGAAGAAAGTCTTCTCAGGAGGAGCACTGATGCTCACCACTATGGATGGAGATGACTTCCAATCCCTTGTTAACTCGGACGCAGTTAAAAAATACTTCGCATAGAGAGACCCGCTGGACACAAAAACAGAATTATTGTCCAGGCAAAAAAAGGGCATCCCGGCGAGCTAAAAACAGAATAAAAATCTCGGGCAAAAGTTAGGGAAATATAAAAAAAAAATGTACACCCGCTGAGTTGAAAAGCCACATTGGACAGCTCAGGCAAAAAAGGGTATCCCGGTGGATTGAAAACCCGAAAGGGCGATCCACGCAAAACAAGAGAATAAGCGAACAACTGCGATCCGAGTTATTTGAACCACGTCATCATTTTGTACAACTTGACAATATTAGAAGGGTAGGAAACAGTCCCCTCATCCTCTCAGAAAGCCAAAGTAGAATGGAGAGTCTCGAAGACATGATGGTCATAGCGGAAATGGAACTCCTTGGAATGCCGTGTACATTGCCATTAGGATATTTTCTTTTCTCAATTTTATAGTGGCTACCTCTTTCCAGGTGGTTGCTTCCTGATGTAAAATCTTTGCCTATTTAGAGGCCATTCAATTAAAAGAATATTCAGTCAAAAAGCTGTGTGTGTTTATTTTTGTTTGCAAAATGTCCTGAATTTTTGGCAAAAATAGCATTGCATATAAACATGGTGATAAATTTGAAAAAAAAACTGACAAGCAGGGAAACTGTAACCTTCTTTGAGAGTCGGGTGACGATGGATGAACCGATCATACCATGCAAATCCCCGGGGCACACTTGTGTTTTCTGTTGTTGCAGGTTGCATGGTGGCGTCACATTCTCCCAAGCAATTTTTACTCTTCCCCAATAGAGTATCTCCCCAAGCAGAGATTTCTTCCCCCAGCAGGTATCTGAAAGCCTGACATCTCCAGCAGAGATTTTCTCCAGTTTAGCCTTTGCAGCAGCCCAAGCAGTTTTCTTCTTCCCCAGTGAAGCAGTAGTCCATTCTTCCCCAGTGGAGTATACCCAGCAAGTATCTGAAAGCCTGACATCACCAGAGTTGGAATTATCAGAATTCTATCCTCAGCAAGAGTCTTTCCCAGCCAGAGCTCTGAATCAGCAGATGCTCTCCCCAGCTAGATTTTTGTTCAAGCAGCTTCCCTAGCTGAGTTTGAAGATGATCCTGTCCTCGCAGAGTTCATATTTGATTTTTTCACCTCCGTTAGTGAAATATTCCCCAGCGAAGTTGCCATACTTTTGGGTATTTTGATGATACAGTCAGGTATTCATCACCTCAGTCAGAGTGGGTATCCAGACCTCTTGATTTGTCTTCCCCTGCAGAGTTGTATCTCTTGCTGCCAATCAGGCATTTGTGTACCGCTCGTCTGCGTTTTTCAACACTCGTCTGTGTTATCCCTAAGCAGGGTTTTCCCCAGCAGTGACATATTGTTGCTTTATTGCCGCTCGTCTGCGATTCTCAACACTCGTCTGTGTTATCCCTAAGCATATTTTTCCCCAGCTAGTGATATATCGTTGCTTTATTGCTGCGCGTCTGCATTTTTCAACGCTCGTCTGTGTTGGCTCTTTGGTATTGCTCGTTTGCTTTCCCCAACAGCGGTTTATGATTACCTTGATTTTGCTCGTCTGCAATTTCAAACACTCGTCTGTGTTTGGATACTTTAGCTTCTGTTTGCTCGTCTGCAATTTCCAGCACTCGTCTGTGCTTTGAGATGTAATATCTTTGCTGTTGCCCTCCAGCACTCATCTGTGTTGTGGTTATCTCTTTGTGATTGCTCGTCTGCAATTTTCCAACACTCGTCTGTGTTTGGTGTATACCCTCTATTGTGGTTTCTCGTCTGCAATTCTCAATGCTCGTATGTGTTGTGGCATTTCATATGCTGTTGTTCGTCTGCAACTCCCAACACTCATATGTGTTTGGTATTGGATTCTTTGCTGCACTCATCTGTGCCTTGATATGTATTTTCAGCTGTTGCTCGTCTGCAACTTCCCAACACTCGTCTGTGTTTGGTGTGCCTGATATTTATGGATAATCGTCTGTATCATCCCCAACACTTGTCTGTGTTGATCATATGTTTGAAGCTCGTCTGCTTTGCTTGGATACTCGTCTGTATCAATCCCAGCACTCGTCTGTGTTATGCCTACATCTGTATGTGAGGATCTGCTGTTTATCCTGATGTTCTTCTATTGCTACTTCAAATGCTCGTCTGTGTTTGAATTTCTGGTATTCGTCTATACCAGTTGCTGATACTCGTCTGTATCATTGCCTGAAGCGCTCGTCTGTGTTTCTTAGATCATCGTCTGATACTCGTCTGTACCATTGACTTTTTGGGCACTTGTCTGTGTTATCGTGATGATCATCCAATACTCGTCTGTATTGAAGAGGTTTCAAATCCTGACAGTGGGAATTAATGTCGAAATGGTTACCGGTCCTGGCGTAACAGGTAAATCCGAAGGAGGCTCGTGTGTCTCAAGCACCAATTATTGTTGTTGCACCTGGCATAACAGGTTTGCTCAAAGAAGACTCGTCTGTCTTATACCATATATCCGCGGATAATATATGAAGAAGGTTCGTCTACCTTGATTGCATATCTATCCCACAGACTTAAGTGCATTACCGGTCCTGGCGTAACACGTAAATCCGAAGGAGACTCGTCTGTCTCATGTTATATTAAGTGTTTGAGAACTCGTATGTCCAGCTCCTGGCGTCACAGGATTGTTTGAAGACTCGTTTGTCAACGTGTTCTTAATCCAGATATCAGTTTCAACTTGGAAGAAGCTCGCCTGCTTTTTCTCTATTTCATGTCCCCAAAACGTCATCTGGTTGGGTTTATTTCCTGGTGTTTCATTCTTCGTCAGAGTGCAAATTTCTGGTCTTCTTGGTATTCAACCACAGTTTATCTTGAATGGTCGATAGCCCGTACTATCGTCCGTTTCAGATTAACTGATGTTTGAATAGGGGCAGCTGTAACACCCCAAATTTGCCCTCTTCTTTTAAGCATCATATCACATCATATTCATCATGAGCATATCATTTCCTCAGCATCATATCATGGAAAGATGAAGCATAACATCCCTCATGTCCTAACATCAAGCATATGGTCATCAGTGGAGGTCCTAGAAGCATCTCAAGCCATGACAAGGGTCCCAACGAGTTTGTACAAGTTATATGGTGAGTCTACACTCCATTTACAAGGTCAAGTCCATTGGCAAAAGCTCAGAAGATTGCATGATCATCAGAGATCTCAGGACAAGGCAAAGCTCCTATGCAAGACACCCAAATTAGGGTTTGAGATTCAAGCACCAAGATCTCACAACTTTGGCCATTTCTTTTGGGAAAAGTCTTCCATATTTTAAGAGGATCCTAGGTGTCAAATTTCATGAGAAAATTCCATGTGGAAGTCAGTCAATGCCTCAGTTACTTGCAGATGAAGCAAAAAGTCAACAGAGCCCTTAAAAAGTCAAATGTGCAATTTCAAGGGGTCTAACCCAAATTTTTTGGCCAAGAGGGGTCCTTACAATGTTATAAGAGGTTTGGAATGCCTAAAGTTCAAGAATCATGGAGATTTGAGGGGTTTTGCAAAAATGGTACAAAGTTGGTTTTAAGGAATTTCCAATTTTGGCAACTTTTGCCCTAATTTTCAAGTGGCCTTAACATGATCAAAAATTCTTCAAATGGACCAAAGTCAAACATGAAAGTTGAAGAGTAAGGACTCCCATTTTCAAAAAGTATAATTACATTTTCACTGGATTTCTAGAACTCCCTAGGGCTTCTTCGAAAATTCCATCATTTCTAGGGCAAATCTCACTTTTCCAAAATGCACCAAATGCAAGAAGGCTCAAACTTGGATTTTGTGACTTGGTACAGGCCCAATCTTGTTTCCAACTTAAAATTCATTGCATTAGGACCAATTTGCTCCAAAGAAATGGTCATTTTCGTGCACTTTGAAAAAATCCCTCCAAAACATGCAAATTGGCAAAAATCATGAAACAAGTGTGACACTTGAATCTAAGGGCCAGGAATGACTGGATTTGAATCAAGGGTGGAAAATGAAACTCACATGTGCTGAGAGGCCCAAGAGAGCATGAGCATATCATGCTTATTTCACCAAGTGCAAATTATGCAACTTCACACTTTTCTCATTTCTGATTCGTGCACTTTCTCTCACACTTTCAGCATTGCTTTGTGAGGTCACAACAAAGAGAATTAGGGTTTCATCAGATCTCATATCTCTCTCATTCTCTCATTCTCAACTTTCATGCAACCTTGCATTTCTTCACATATCTCTTGATTCTCTCACTTTCTCCACAAAACTCTTCCATATTCTTGATCAGTGAATCATATAGATCAAGAATCAACCACTCATTTGAGCTTAAAGCACTGAAATAGAAGCTTACCATTTCAAGGCAACTTGTCTTGAAACCTCAGATCCAGTCCCTTTCAAGGCCTTAGATGCATTTATTTTGCATCTAAGGAGTAAGAGGAGTGATTTGCACGCATTGGTTGGTATTCTAGCTCACTGAATCAAGATCTCCATCTCAGGTATGGCTTGAAATCTCATGTTCTAAAAATGAAATTGAATTGTTGCTTTGTGTTCCTTGATGTTTGCTGATCATGCTGCACTTTGTGGAATTGAATTTGGTGCATTATATCATGAGTTATATGCATTTCAAGTTTCATGATCAATGTTGTTTTGCTTCGATCCGTCCAATCCATTGAGATTCAAGTGTTTTTGATGCCATATTCTTGTTCAGGAGTGTTGAATTAGTGAATCTGGGCTATTTGTTTGCTTTTATTGGTGAATTTTTTGGTCCTGGTTTGGTTTCCGGTGCCGGAGCCCTAGCTCCGGTCACCGGAATTTGTTTTGTGTTCAATTAGGGTTTTCTATGAAGAAGATACACCATAGCCCTTGGATCTGGCCATCTAACGCTCACCAGCGCGCCACATGGCCCTAAAGTCTCTCTGTCTCATGCTCATTTCTTTTATTCCATTTAATGTGTTGTGTGATATGGTCTACCATAACTAACGTGAACCAGCCAACCACAACGCGCTATAACGCCACCTCAATTAATGAGGTTCCCTCCTCCAGCCGCTTGATTGATCCATCGTATCCAGCTTTTTCAAGTTTTTTCCTTATTATTTCAAACTAATATCCACAATAGTAAACATAATCCTGCGCGCAGGCTGGGCCTTCCAAGTTGATTTTCGCACCCCCAACCCTCCAGGCCCATTCATTTTCCAATTTAAATCCTTACTATCACACCCCTTTCTTCTCTTTTAATTTCTTTTTCTTCTATTTTAATTCTTTTTAATTCAGTTTCATTCCAATTTAATTAAAATAGTTCTAGTCATCCAAAAAATCCTAAAACAATCATGAAAGATATTTTGAGTCTCTTTTATTTTATAATATTTTTATTTTATTTTTTTCCATTAGCCACGTGTCTGAATTAATTCACCATTGCACCTAGCTTCTTTTTAAGTCTTTCTTGACCACTCTGCCTTGTTCATTTTTCATAGTCTTCAATATTTTGAGTTTTGATCCCATTCCTTTTGCTTTGGATTCCTAAGACATTGTTCTGTTCATGTGATTTTTCTCTGGATTTTTAGAAACTTATTTCCTGAGTCTTGGTCTTGTAACTTGTGATGTAAGTTTGTAACCCTTACTTGTGTTCTTGCCTCCATTTAACCTAGTTTTCTTCTGAATCTTTGCAAATCCTTTTGGCTAGTTGATATAACATGTTTGAAGATAATTTGGTTTCAATTGTGGAATTTTTAGATGGTTGGTTGCTTTGTTGTGGATTTTCTCTTGAACCTTGTCCCATTTTGCTTCCTTTGAACCTTTTGGTCTCTTATAAGCCTAGGAGGACACTTGTTCCAACTTCTTCTTCTTATTTGGGGTTCCTTTGGGGTGTGGGTACCTTCCTGGTCCTAGGATAGGGTTTGTGTCTTCTGAATTTTGGTGTTTGCTTCTTCTTTAAGTCATTTGTTTCCTTAAGTGTTTTCACTTCATCTTATGGCTTTCTTTGCTTCCATTTTGGTATTGTTTGGCCTTGTACCTCTTTTATCTTCATCTTGTTGGCTTCTCAAGCCATTATTCATCTTGTTTTGGTTCTGGTTGTGAGCTTTATGCTCATATCTTGTGCATTTTGCTTTGCATATTTCATAAGTGTGCATTTGTTTTCATATATGTTCATGTTGCATCATTTTGAGTTATAAGCTTCATGTCTCATTTCTTTGAGTTGCATTTGCATTGTGCATATGTTCATACCATTTCACTTCTGATTGTGTGATGCTAGCATGTTATCTTGCTCATTTTGCTTCACTTGTATGCATACTAACCTTGCAGGGGCTTGGTAAGTGTGAGGTGTGGGAATTGAGTTTCACATCTCCAATTCTCATCTTCTCCTCTTATGTCTATGTGCACTAACTCTTTGTTGTTGGGCTTAGGCCTTTCTCATCCCTTCTTCTATCTTCTTCTTTTCTTCTTTCCTTCTTCATTAGGATAGAAACCTCACTAACCCTTAGGACATCCATGCATGTTAACACTTAGGATTGTTTTAGTCCCCCTTAGAATTTTGCCTTTGTGATCCTTTTGGTTCTTCTTCTCTTCTCATCTCATAACTCTTAAAAAAACACTTTAATAAGCTTGAAGTGATGTCTTGATCCATAGCCTTATCCCATGAGGTATGCTTGTAGTCTTCCCATCTTGGGATAGTACAAGTTTACCATGTGATGCACAAGTCTGATCAAGGTATCTTCTTCATAAAAGAAAAGCATAAAAAACACTTCTTCATCTGTAAATACCAAAACACTTAATAAGTTAATGAGTTAGTGAGCTTAAGCCCTAATCTTTGGGTTCAATTTTTGGGGATCTTCTCCTTACTTGAGTGTGCTTGTTCTATTATTCCATCTTGGAATGTAGTGACAAGTGCACATTCCATGGAAAAGAGCTTGAGTTCACTTCCTTGTGACACACTCCTAAAAGCTTCATAAAAATACACAAACAAACAATAAGCGTCTTTCCTTCAGGAATTCTTTTCTCATCGCCTTCGCTCCTTAAGTGAACTTGCTCATACTTGTCACTTTGCAAGACGGTTACGCACTCGTCGTCCGAGTCTGCAACACCTGAGCAAGGGCATAGGCAGTTCAAGCTTTAATTCACAGGAAATTTCCTTTTAGTACCCCTAGTTAGGGGAACTACGGCGTCTCTGATCCTCATTGTCCTGATGAGACGTAGGCAGCGGGGTAGGGCCCGTTCGAGCATAATCTTTATTTTCCCTACATTTTTCCTTTTCATTTCTTATTCATTTCTTTTCCAGTTTTCTTTCCATTTTCATTTCTTTTGCTACAACTTTCATACCCTCACCCTTTGAAACAGTTTCTCTTGCAAGCGTGGATCCCGTCGGGTACGGCGGACGATCTGGGTGCTAATACCTTCCCAGGTCGTAATCGACTCCCGAACTCAATCTCTTTGGTTCGTAGGACCTATGTCCTTCCTCTTCTTTCTTCTGGTTTGTGCAGCATTACCATTCCCTTTCTTCGGGATAAAAATGCATGGCTGGCGACTCTATTCTTTTTTCCGTGCGACTTTCGCGTTTGTACCAGGATGGAAATCCGGGGAGCGACAACCAACATGTAATCAACCAAATTCCAACTACATTTTTCGCCTCTACGCCTATTGATAACAAAGCATTTAGCCAATCCTTGAAATTGTCAAAAACATTTGAATGATATGTTATAACAATTACCAGCCAACAACTAATGTGCTCCCACACATTTATATTCTTATGGCAACCGAACAACAGATGGAACACCAATTCATCCCCCACAAAACATAAACGGCAAGAAAATTCGTGAGAGTTAGAGATAATACCACGCCACCGAAGGTTATCACGAGTAGGGAGGCGAATGTGAAAAATCATCCACCCAAACACTATAGTTTTCAAAGAAGCAAAACTACTCCAACACAATTTGACAACATCATAACTATTAGAATCCAAACTTAAATATGGACCTAGACCTTCCTCTTGCAACCACGTATAAATAGACCACACTGTGTACATCATGGAATCATCATGTTTTCAACCAATATAATCTACCTGCTTGTGCGATAACACAATATCACCCAGAACATCAGCCATAACCTGTTAATGTTGTCGAAAAATAGACGAATCACTACCAGCAGGATTGACAGACTTCCAACACCATAAATCTCCTTCCCAACCCCCCAAATCGACAATGGATCCCTCTTTTGAATCAAAGTCTTTAAAAACATAAGCACATAAAACTGCCAAAGGAATGTTTCCATTCCACTTAGCCCACCAAAATTGTATGGTATCACAAACACCTACCTTAAAAGATAGTAGATTAGAGAAACCATCCTCACCAAAACAAGACATAACATTAAAGGGATCTCTCCACCAAAGATAAGAATATATTTTAAGCTTCAACCACCTTCCTTGAACAATAGAATTAACGAAATTGTCGTATCTAGTACTAATAATACAATTCCACACACAATCTCTACCATGAAGAAATTTCCAACTCCACTTAGCTATTAAAGCTAAATTAAACAATCGAATGTCTAAAATTCCAAGCCCACCTACTTCCTTAGATTTGCAAATAATCTTCCATCTGATCCAACTAATCCCTTTATTAGAAGTAGAGTCGCTCCAAGAACATCTATGTTGAATAGAAGTAAGGATTTTAATTACCTTAGAAGGAATCTTATAAAAAGACATGTAATGGATAGGTAAATTAGAAAGGACCGACTTGATAAGAGTCAACCTCCCATCCATAGAAATAAATTTAGCCTTCCAAGTTGCTAATCTCGATTGGACTTTATTGATCACCAGTTTCTAGAAAGCCACCAACCTATGATTACCCCCAATTTGAATACCAAGAAACTTGAAAGGACACACCTCCACTTTGCAAGCTAAAATGCTCTCCTCCACTTTTAGATTACTCTCCTCGATTCCAAAACCAAAAAGAAAACTCTTGTCAAAAAATATTTCTAAACCGGATATAAGTTGGAAGCCTTTAAGAATAACTTTGATTGCCCAAATGTTGCTCCAAGTACCTTCCCCCACAATGACTGTATCATCTTCATATTGAAGGAGATTAATAGACTCAACATTGTCTAGCTTAAATCCTCTAAACGTGCTATTCATAACCGATATATTCATAAGAACCGCCAAACCTTCCGCCACGATATCCAAAAGGAAAGGAGAAAGAGGATCCCCTTGTCTAAGGCCCCTTGATACTTGGAAGTCTTTCGTTGGACTACCATTAACCAAAATAGACATACAATTGTACATAACTCCACCATTCATCCAATGCATCCACTTATCACCAAAACCCATGGTGACCATGATAATACGAAGGTACTCCCATTCCACACAGTCACACACTTTAGCAAAATCCACCTTAAGAAGCATACTCTTATAATTGCTCCTCTTAGAAAAATTTACCTATTCGTTCAATAACAAAACACCATCTAACAAATTCCTCCTTAAATGAACGCGGTTTAGGAATTGGATATGATGCTACCAATAACACCTCTCAATCTATTTTCTAGTAACTTAGAGAGGACTTTATAGACACAACCAATCAAACAAGTAGGTCTATAGTCATCTAGGTTTGAAGGATCCTACACTTTAGGAATTAAAACTAAAAAGGATGAAGAAAGAACCTTAGGAAGGCGTCTTTCAACAGAGAAATCTAGTAAGAAATTGGATAAATCACTCCCACCACCTCCCAACAAAGTTTGATGAAGTCTAAACTAAAACCATCAGGACCAGGACTCTTATCACCCACACACAGGAACATCATATTTTTTATTTTGTCCAGACCAAAAGGAGCTTCAAGGATGTTAATATCATACAGTGATAACCTTTTAAAACTGGAGCATCCAACACAAGGTAGAGATCTCTTAGTCTTACTAAAATGATTTTCAAAATGATTATTGATAGAATTTGTTAACTCCCTCTACATCCTCCTCTAACTGACCATCCACACAAACAGACTAAATTGTGTTCACCTTGGATCTATGGTTGATCAAGGCATTAAAGAATTTAGTGTTACGATCTCCTTCGACATTCCATTTAGACCTAGCCTTTTGTTCGAAAATGCTCTCCTTAATCCTAAGATTTCTCCATGATTCATCTTCTTTCCCTTTCCTCCTACCCAGGTCCCGATAACTTCCGACTTCTTTATTCTCCACCATAATATCCTCAACATCATGTATCATCTGAATGCCCTCTACAATGTTAGTGTAATCCTACCAAACACATTATCATCCCACCACCTAAGTCTTTGCCTCAACAATTGTAACTTTTTTTGAAAAAATAAAGGAAGTTTTCCCATGAATCGATAAAGATTCCCATTTGTCTTTAACAAAAGACAAAAAACTCGGATGATCTAACCAAACATTTAGAACTTTGAAAGGTTTCGTACCCCAATTAATATCATGGCCATAATCCACACAGGTCTATGATAAGACACATATTTATCTCCCAATTTTTGGCTCACAATGTTCCATTCATTAAGTAAACCGGGAGAAACCAAGAATTTGTCTATCTTACTACACATTTTTCAAGACGCATGGAACCATGTAAATTTATTACTGGAAATAGGAAGATCAAGACAACCCAAAATTTGAATAAAATCACCAAAATCCTTCATAATACGAGTGTTATGAGCCCACTGGCCCACCTTCTCCCTCACACATTTTATAGCATTGAAATCCCCTCCGATCACCCATTCACCTACCTCCATTTCGATTTTACATCAAGAATATCACTCCGCAATTGTATTTTTTCCTTGTCATTGCACGAAGAATACACATTAATAAAATAAACAACCAATCCTTTCCAAATAGCCTTCACCCCAATGAAACCATTCCCTTTAAAGCTTCATAAAGGAATTACAACCTCCTTCCTCCAAATTGTGAGGATACCACCTAACAAATCTACCGAATTAGATGTTGTCCATTGGAAATTATCATCTCCCCAAATTCTATGCACTATCTCCTCATTCATTGCCGAATATTTTGTTTCTTGCAAAAAAACAAAGATCCGAACCAATATTTCTCAACAAACCTCTAATTTTTCTTCTTTTAATGATACTCCCGCACCCCCTCTTATATTGTAGGTAACAAAATTCATGGGAGACCATTAGCTGCCTTCTTCTTAGATTTGCATCTATCTCTTTCATCCGCTTCTAAATTCCGAATTACCGATATTCTTAATAGAATCCCACACTTTGGTGAGAAGAGATTCAAGCTTTTCCTTAATTCTAGAATTGCTTTTCACAACATCAACATCACCAATCAAACTGTTACTCGTACCAATATGCCGAGCTAGGAGAAATCGACTCAGAAGTTGAAATAATTTCGACAAATTTCTTACTTTGTATTGCCTTAGAGGAAGTTGCTACAACTCCATTAGGACCATTGTCCGCATGAAGCAGAGTTGAATAATAAGAGGGGGTAAAAGGAATTTTGATCTTTTGATAAATATCCTCTAATATCTTCATTTCTTAACTGGTTTACTGTTTGTAAAAAGCTCTAACTTAATAGGTTCACTAGGTAAAAAAATTATCATATAAAACCCAGCCAGATCACACTATGTATGCTCCCCTATTTTGGGACCAAAATCCAAAACACTCTTCTTAGTCTTTTTTATGATACCATTTTGATTTTCCGAAGGACTGATACCTAAGATAATAAGGGCATGCGAGTGAGGACTAGACATAGCGTCAAAACAGTTATTCTCCATAGTATAAGGTACAAACGTCCCAATATCAAAACCTTCATCAGACGAAAAGATAATCGTTGATTTTGTCCTTAATAACACATCACCATCAACACGTTCTCCCACCAAATTCTTGGGCCCCTATACCATAGAGTCCAAAGCAACAGTCGAAGGATAAACATCCTTCAGAAAAATACCCTTTGGTCTATCCGTGAAAACATTGGGACTTGCAACATTCCCACTTTCATCGTCTTCCCTAAATTCCTTACCTGAAAAGGAACTGTTGCAACTGTTAGAGTACAAAAAGAGTAGGTTTTTGTTAGCGTTCCACAAAGATTTTTTTGTGATATTATCGTCGTTCTACAATCGCGCTAGTTTTAAACTTAATGGTAACAAGGGGGTTTTGGTTTGAGTAATGGATTGTTTCGTTTGCATAACAGATTAAAAGCTAACGGTTAAAATTATCAGTTTTTGAAAGGTTTATAAAGCACATGTCAAGATTAGGGTTAAACAAGTCATTTTACATGGATAATATCAATTAAGTGGATGAACTCGTTTAGACGATAAAGATAACACATACCCTCTCAATATGTTTATCTCTAACACATATTGTGAGATTTACCATTTTGATACATTGATGATCTCTCACTCAATCTATCAAAATGGAAACATTCAAGATCAATACTAAGTGAACATCAAGTCTCATAACTATCTCTAGCCTATATTCTTTGATTGATGAATAACCTAGATAAAGTGTGGAACACATTTCTCAATCATGAAAAACACAAAGAATATATCATAAAGACAATGTTTTTCACCATATATTTATGATCACAAGTTCATACACAAGGAATAATACCTATACATACAAAAGAAAGACTTATCTACCTCCTAATCTTGACACAAGAGAAGCTTAGTTAGCCATAACAATGGTAGCTTCCATAATAAGAAAGAGATGAAGAAGACAAAGCATCAATGACGATCTCCTGACTATTGATGCGACGAATCTTCGAAAACAAGAAAATATATTGAATTTAGGGTTTATGGTCTAAGAAAAAGTGTAACCTCTACTAAAAATGATGATCAACCCTTTACATAGGGGGATGAAAAATGCAGAGCTCGCTAAGTGAGCTATCATTTATTGATCAAACTACCTTAACTCGCTAAGCGAGTAACATTTTTCCAAGAGCTGTTGCTGGCCGCTAGGAGCTCACTAAGCGAGCATGCAGCGAGCTTCAAAAATGACTTTCTTCAAAAGTCTTCAAAAGAGTTCTCCTGTGATTTGCACTTTCCCTTCAAATGGTAAAACCTACAATTATAAAAACCAAAGTTAAATAAATAAACCTATTAAGCAGTTAAACTATACTTCAAATATTTACCGAAAACAACGGGAAAAAACATCAATTAAGAATTTAAGATCATGAAAAGTTCCAAAAACTAAACTACATATTAACACAATTTAGCACTTATCAGCAACCACCTTTAAAAACACCTACCTAAAACTTCTCTAAATCTGACTCCGATGAATCAACCTCCGAGCTTTCGTCAAAAAAATTATCGTCCTTTTGACTCAACATATTTGAGAAAATATCGAACGCATCCTCAACAATCTTGATTCTGAAATTTTTCTCATTCTCTTCAATGTTTATGACTTCGTTTAAGTTCATGGAAAACTTGGTTCTAATTAAGAAACGATCAACATCCAATTTTAGATGTTACTAGGTATCTTCATCTGATTTAACAAACGTGTCAATCGAACTAGAAAAAAAATGAAAAATTTCTCACACCAAACATGACATGGGAGACTGAATACGCTAACCCAAGTTAGTATTTCTGCATCTACATCTTCCGGGTACCAAGGGTGAATATCTGAAAACCTGTTATCTATCTATATTTTGTCTTGTTTCACCATCTTGTTAATATCTCATATAACTTCTTCTTCTAATAGGAAAAGATTAGCACCTAAATGGGTGGCCTTGATTCCATAGTATTCTTCGACATGTAGAGTTCTGAACTTCATACGTCATTCCCGGTATCTCCATAACCCCTACATAAGCTTGCTCAAACCTTTCCAAAACTTCTTTATCCATATTCAAACTCAAGTGAGAAAAATTTGGTGAATCTCCCAATAACTCTTGATTTGGGCCTTTCACAAATTGATTATCACCGTGTCTCTATTTTTCCATCTGCGTATAAGATATACCAGAAGCGAACTCTATCTGTTTGGAAAACTCTGTATCCTTTTGTGTTATATTATCCTTATAAAGTGAAGGTCTAGATATGGCCTTAATGAAAGGTTTTTGTAATTGGGGCTTCGGCAGTACACCGTCGACATCTTTGCCATGCAAGTCAGAATTCTGAAACCTTGGTATGATAACGAATATCTTGTTACCATTAATGACAATGTTGTCTAGTTTAATGGCCAGAAGATGTTTATCAATCACCTGTTTGAATTTCACAAAGCCAAACCTATTTCGCAACTTGTCTATCTTGGGACGAATGTAAACCCCTATGACTAAACCATATTCCTTGAATATTTCAAACATCTTCCTAGCATCGTGAGAAACCGAGAAGTGAGAGAAATAAAAAGAAGAAGCCTCTTGTACATCCTGGCTTATGCCTTTCCCACCATAGGCATTCCAAAACAATCTTCTAGGAAGCGAAGATTGATGATAATTCTTCCTCTTTACATGAGACCACTCATTATGGTAAACCCTACCCATAACCATGTTGTATATCAACAAAAACCAAGGAAACTACAAGAAATCAAGAGGGAATTTAGACCAATCGTATAGACTGCAAATCCGCTATTCTGATTTCCTAAAACCAAACAATTCCAAGAGGAAGCTACTATGGAAGTAAAAATAGAATCGGCGTTACAAATTTCATAGTTTAAAATTATATCATTCCTAAATTTCAAATTATCCAACATTTTATGCACCAAAACTAAAAGATGTACTCCTCCTTGCTAAATCCTTTTAACTGGTTGAACCAAGCCAGCGCATAAGAGCAACAATCAGAATCCGTAATTCTTTTTATATCCAACCAATCACACACCTTATTCCAAACCAAAACAGATTTTGGACAATTGAAAAAAACATGAAAAGCATCTTCGTCGATCCTCAATCACATAACACAAACCTTATCACGAGGATTAGATATGACGCCTCTCGCATCCATGTTCAGACGAGTAGGAAGTCTATCATTAACCAACCGCCAGATGAAGACTTTAATTTTCAAAGGGACATCATATTTCTAGGTTAGATCCAAGACCTGCATAATTCTAGCGTCTTTAATAGCCACTACAACTTTCAATGATAAACATGCGTAATATGAACAAACCAAAAAACCATGAATCACATCCAAACTCCATTGCCAATTATCGTGATCATAGCGAGACATAATAATAGCTTCCAAGTCCCACCGCAGTCCAGTCATTTCTGCTATCAGCTAGGGAGATAAGGTCTGCACCTTGTAATTAAATAAAATAGTCCAATTCCAGACCCAAGCATCATTCCGCCATTGCCTCATATCCAAACAAACATCAATTTTAATGCTATAGTTTTGAAATAATAAAGGATATCTATCCTTCAGAGGGCTATTTACCTTCCAAATAATATACCAAAATAAAGCTTCTTTTCCAGAATGCACATCTACTTGCAAGATGCTAGAAAATTGAACCTGCGAATCCTACAGAAGAGCATTATAGACGGACAGAATGTCCTTCAGTCAACTAGAATCAGACTTAAGAGTTTTGGTCACGTTGTGAAGATGAACTTTCCGATTCAAATTGTTGTATCTACAAGTTAGAATTGACCTCCAAATTTCCTTGCCTTTGATGCAGAATTTCCACAACCATTTAGAGAGAAGAGCTTTATTGAACAATCTGATATGTTTGATTCCTAATCTGCCACAGCTTGTCGGTCTACAAAGAGATTTCCAACTAACCCGATAAATGTATCCTTCCTTCAAATTACCCGCCCACAAGAATCTCCTTTGGATTGCGATGATATCTTTCACCACCCGTTTTGGAGTAAAGAAAGACAAATGATGAATCGGAAGTTTAGCCAAAACGGTGTTTAGAAGAGTAACATGCCCACCAATAGATAGGTTAGACCAATCCAATTAGATAGCCTATCCCGCATACAATCCACAACCGATAGCCAAACGTTGATTATACAATGATTACCTCCTACACCAAGGGAAAGTAATTTAAAAGGAAGAGAACCCGACTTGCAATGGAGAAAATTTTCTACAACAACCAAAAACTCTAGATCTAATCCAACACCAAAAAGGCATCTCTTAGCAAAATTTATCTTAAAACCCGAAAAAACTTCAAACCCCCACAAGATCGCTTTGAAAGCCTAAATATTTGATACCGAACCATCTCCAAAAAGGAGTGTATCATCTACGAACTGAAGAAGACTCATCGAGGTAGAGTTATCAAATTTAAAGTCATTAAGGATATCAAGATAAACAACTCTTTTCACCAAGCACGCGAGCCCCTCCGACATAATAGGGAATAATAACGGGCAAAGAGAATCTCCCTGTTTTAATCCTCTTGTCGAGAGATAGCTATTGAACACCGATCCACGGATCGACTTTAACCAATTATTCCCAAACCCCAATTTAGTCAACATTGTTTCCAAAAAGCTCCAATCCACACAATCATAGGCTTTTGCAACATCCACCTTGAATAATAAGCATTTCTTATTTTTTTCTTTTTGCAAAATTGATGGTTTCATTTTCAACGAGAACATTGCCCAAGAGTTGACGATTCATAATGAATGCAGTTTGAGTGGGAGATATTATGTTTCCAATCACAAGACTTAGTCTTCTTGCCAACATTTTAGAGATGATCTTTAGAATGCAACTAATTAGGCAAATTGGTCTATAATCTTGAAGTTTTTTCGGGCTAACTACTTTAGGGACAAGCGATATGAAAGATGATACAAAAACTTTAGCTAACCTTCCCGTAGAAAAGAATTCAAGAACACAATTAGTAACATCTGTCCCAACTATATCCCAACAAGTCTTGAGAAATTTGAAATTAAAACCATCAACTTCAGGACATTAATTTCCCTCACAGTCAAAAAGTGCCAACTTCACATCCGTATGCGAAAAATCAGCTTTAAGAGCACTAACCTCAGTTTGAAACATAATCAAAGAAGGTTTGAAACTGCAGCGGGTACTTAGTAAATTTTGGGCTTTAAATCTTCAAAAAAAACTTTGGCCTCATGTTTAATGTCCATTGGATCCTCTTTTAGAACTCCTCCCACATTAATAATAGAGATATTATTGTCTCTTTATTTAGCTTTGAGGGAATCGTGGAAAAACTGAGTGTTATTATCTCTTCCGCATGCCCAATTTCTTCTAAACTCCTATTTTAACAACAACTCTTTAAGCTTAAGGTTTTTCCATAATTCTTGTCCACGAACTCACCTGTAGTCTTTTCTGGGAAGACTTAAAGCATATACCATGGATGAAAAGCTGTGGATGTTCTATTTTGAAGATAGTTTGACTGGGGCTTCAAGGGAGTGGTATTCACACTTGACCAGAGCTACTATCAGATGCTGGAAGGACCTAGTTGAAGCTTTCATCAGACAATACCAATACAATCTGGACATGGCTCCTAACAGGACCCTCCTGATGGGAATGTCTCAATCCTCTAGGGAAAGCTTCAGGGAATATGCCCAAAGGTGGAGACAGCTTGTTGCAGCTGTCCAGCCACCCATGTCGGAAAGAGAAATGGCCGACATGTTCATGAATACTTTGCAAGGAACATACATTGATAGACTGGTTGCCTTTTCTTCTACCAGCTTCGCAGACGTAGTTATAGCCGGAGAAAGAATTGAAAGTCTATTAAAAATGGGAAAAATTTCTGATAATGGTGCAAGTTCGTCCAGTAATCCCAGGAAGCCTTTTGTGGGACCTCGAAGGACCGGTGAGACAAATGCCATTCATGCCAGCAGGGGCAGACCTCAGTATGTTCACAGATCAATAGCAGCTGTCACTATTCCAGCTCCGATTCCTCAGCAACCAGCATATCAACAACAACAACAACCACATTATCAACAGCAAGTTCAGTATCCGCCACAGAGAGCCTACAACGACAATAACAGCAATCAACAACAACGACCCTTCCAGCAAAGACCATCACAGGCAAATAGGGTGATTGACCCTATCCCTATGCCTTATGATGCCTTATTGCCACAACTCCTGAAGCTTAACTTGGTTGAGTTAAGGACATTGGCACCTTCCGATCCCTCCAATCTCCCAAAGAATTATGATATCAATGCCAGGTGTGCTTTCCATTCCAATGCACCAGGCCACAATACCGAGAAGTGCAGGGCTTTGCAAATGAAAGTTCAAGATCTGGTGGATTCTAAAGCCCTCAACTTCGCACCTCCTCCAAATGTCAACAGAAATCCTATGCCTAATCATGGTGGGCCGAGGATTAATGCCATTGAGGAAGATAAACCATCTACTTTGATCACCAGTGTTGCACAAATTCGAACACCTCTTGTCAAAATTAAAGCTCAGCTTCTAGAGTGCCAGGTGTTCCCCGGGTGTGAACTCGGGTTTGGATATTGCAACATTGCAGTCAACGGGTGTGAACGTTTGAGGAGAGGCATAGATGGTCTTATCAAGGACGGTATCCTTCAGATCTCAACAACGGCGCCTACAAATCCAGCAATTCCTTTGACAACAATTCCTGATTCTTCTACAACAGCAGCAACAATCATTCCTACCGATTCATCAATATCATTGACAATGGCTCCACCCATCACTTCAACAAATCAAATGTCAGCAACCATTTCTTCTACAACATCAGCATCCTTTTTACCAGCAGAATCTTCTACAACGCCAACAGAAATTAACGAAGATGTCTTAGCAGTCACCATTTACTATGATCCATCAGATGTTCCTCCAAACAACAATTTCCAACAACAAGCAGCGGCACTTCCTGCCAGATCACCGGTTACCATTTACTACGATCCTCACACCATTACAGTACCCTCCCCTACAGCAGTAAGTCCAGTTACTATTACGGTGCCTGGACCCGTTCCTTATGAAAGCAGTAATGCCATACCTTGGCATTATGGCTCTGATCTTTACTGCAATAGGGAGAAAATCACTTTGGATTCTTCAACCTCTTCTCCACAAATTGATAATGTTGGGGGAGGCGGAGGCTTCACCAGAAGCGGACGCCTTTTTGCCTCACAAACTCAAAGGCCTAATGCTGAAGCAGAAGCTGCTGCCAAAGCAAAAGGAAAGAGTGTGGTGCTTGAAGAGCCAGCTGTCAAAGAAACTCAGAAAACTTCTTTTGAACAAGATGTAGACGAGTTTATGAGAATCATAAAGAGAAGTGATTACAAAGTGGTGGATCAGCTTCACCAAACTCCCTCAAAAATCTCCATATTATCCCTGTTGATGTGTTCTGAAGCTCACATGAATGCATTATTGAAAGTCCTGCACGCAGCATACGTGCCAGAGGAGATTACCGTTAATCAGCTAGAAACTGTGGTGGCAAATGTCAACACCAGTCATGGACTGGGCTTCACCAATGCTGACTTAACAACTGAAGGACGTAACCACAACAAGGCTTTACATATTACCTTGGAATGCAAGGGTGCTGTTCTATCCCATGTACTGGTGGACACTGGGTCTTCACTCAATGTCCTACCAAAGAAAGCCTTAGTGAAGCTGGAGTATGATGGCTCGGCACTGCGTCCAAGTAATTTGGTGGTGAGAGCTTTTGATGGCTCTAAAAGATCAGTGCTCAGAGAGATTGATCTGCCTGTTATGATTGGCCCGCAGACCTTCAAAATTACCTTCTATGTGATGGACATTCAGCCGGCCTACAGCTGTTTGTTGGGTAGACCCTGGATCCATGCCGCTGGCGCTGTTACGTCTACCCTTCACCAGAAGCTGAAATTCGAGTGGGAAGGCCAGATCATCACCATTTGTGGGGAGGAAGACATCTTTGTTAGCCATCTGGCTACGTATAAATACATTGAAATGGATGGAGAGATCCATGAAACTATGAGCCAGGGGTTTGAGGCCTTGAACATCAATGAAGCATCTGCTGTACTGGGAACATCCATAACGTCATATCAGCAAGCCCAGAAGGTTGTTGAGGAAGGTACTGCCCAAGGCTGGGGCAAGCTGTTGCCCATGGAGAAGAAAGAAGACAGATTCGGGTTGGGTTACAGACCAACTCAACAAGATCAATCAGAGGCTGCAAAAGAGCCCAATTTTGTCAGCGGGGGAATACTCACCCCGGATGCTGTGAACAACTTGGAAGACGAGGAGGAAAGCGACCGCAACCTGGAGAGCTGGAAACGTCCAAGGATCCCGGGGAGCCAAGTCCTTAACTGGTCTTCCCAGGAAATTATAAGGGTTACTCCTGCAGAGTAATTATTATTTCCTGTATTTTTAAGCATGCATCAAGTCTTGCATCTTGCCCAAGATGTTAAGACTCATTTTGTAATCGGGCCATCTTGTAATTTTGTGCAAATGGATTAATCAATGAATATCGGACATCTTTTGCAAACGAGTCTTTTCCTTTTCCGCTCACTGTTTTTCATTTTTCTTTTTGTACAAAAATAAAATGGCAATGTTTTCAAAATGATAACTTCATTTCACTTTTTCTAAATAAGATAAAATCGATCACTAAAATGAACAATCTAAACCCTTGCAAAGAGTGCCTTTCAGATTGCACCGACAACAACACTGCTGTGGCTTCGTATGACTTTGACAATCCAATCAATCAAGCTGATGAAGGGGTTGAAGAAGATTATGATCTTCCTGAAGAGATAGCCAGGTTGTTAAGGCAAGAGGAGAAGGTTATCACTCCTCAACAGGAGGAGGTTGAAACGATTAATCTTGGTACGGAAGAAGACGTAAAAGAAGTCAAGATCGGGGCCTGCCTACAGGATTCAGTGAAAGAACAACTGATTGATATGCTTCGGGAGTATGTGGATGTGTTTGCTTGGTCTTATCAGGATATGCCAGGGTTGGACACCGATATTGTCATGCACAAGCTACCTTTGAAAGAAGACTACCCGCCGGTAAAACAGAAGTTGCGCCGTACTCGCCCAGATATGGCAATGAAGATCAAGGAAGAGGTGCAAAAGCAGTGGGACGCCGGTTTCCTTGCTGTGACCAGCTATCCGCCGTGGGTTGCTAATATTGTACCTGTGCCTAAGAAAGACGGCAAAGTGAGGATGTGTGTGGACTACCAGGATCTGAACAGACCCAGCCCGAAAGATGATTTTCCTTTACCTCACATTGATGTATTGGTTGATAATACGGCTCAGTTCTCGGTATTCTCCTTCATGGACGGATTTTCGGGATACAATCAGATCAAGATGTCACCTGAAGACATGGAGAAGACAACTTTCATCACACCCTGGGGCACGTTCTGTTATAAGGTGATGCCATTCGGACTGAAAAATGCTGGTGCAACTTATCAACGGGCTATGGTAACATTATTCCACGACATGATCCATAAAGAAATTGAATGTTATGTGGATGACATGATTGCCAAGTCCCTCACAGAAGAAGACCACCTGGTAAATCTGTTAAAACTATTCAAGCGTCTGAGAAAGTACCAGCTGAAGTTAAACCCCAACAAGTGTACATTCGGGGTACGATCCGGTAAGTTGCTGGGATTTATTGTGAGCGAGAAAGGAATTGAAGTTGACCCTGATAAAGTTAAAGCTATTCAAGAAATGCCTGCACCAAAAACTGAGAAAGAAGTTCGGGGTTTCTTAGGTAGATTGAACTACATTTCACGGTTCATATCTCACCTTACAGCAACCTGTGAGCCCTTGTTCAAGCTATTGAGAAAGGAACAAACGGTCAGGTGGAACGAAGACTGCCAGAGGGCTTTTGACAAAATCAAGGAATACTTACAAGAGCCTCCGATCCTTATGCCTCCAGTTGAAGGAAGACCTCTAATAATGTACTTGACAATATTAGAAGAATCAGTGGGCCAGCATGACGAGTCTGGTCGAAAAGAGTATGCAATTTACTACCTAAGAAAAAAGTTTACCGACTGTGAACAACGTTATTCATTGCTCGAGAAAACTTGTTGTGCTTTAGCGTGGGCTGCTCGCCGACTGAGGCAGTATATGTTGACCCACACCACCTTATTGATCTCAAAGATGGACCTAGTCAAGTACATATTTGAGAAGCCAGCACTTACCGGACGGGTTGCAAGATGGCAAATGATCCTCACAGAATATGACATTCAGTACACATCTCAAAAAGCCATCAAGGGCAGTGTATTGTCTGATTATCTTGCCGAGCAACCCATTGATGATTACCAACCTATGAGATTTGACTTCCCTGATGAAGACATCATGTTCATAAAAGAAAAAGATCATGAAGAGCCTGTTCACACTGAAGGGCCTGACCCGGAAGTAGAATGGACTATGATGTTTGATGGGGCTGTTAATATGAATGGTCGCGGTGTTGGTGCAGTACTCATTACACCTAAGGGAGTTCACATGCCTTTCTCGGCAAAACTCACCTTTAACTGCCCTAACAATGAAGCTGAATACGAGGCTTGTATTATGGGTCTTGAGGAAGCCATTGACCTCAGGATCAAAACTTTGACTGTGTTCGGAGATTTAGCTCTGGTAGTTAATCAAACCAACGGCAAATGGTACACCCACCAAGATCATCTGATACCTTACAGGGATTATACAAGAAGGTTATTGACTTTCTTCACAACGGTCAAGCTTGAGTATATCCCTCGAGACGAGAATCAGTTTGCAGATGCTCTGGCTACCATTTCATCCATGATCAAAGTTCAAGCTGCCAACTTTGTGCCTCGGATTTCAGTATCCAGACTTGACAGACCAGCATATGTGTTCTCAGAAGATGTTGTTAAAGATGATAAGCCTTGGTTCCATGACATCAAATGCTTCTTGGAGGATCAGACGTACCCACTTGGGGCATCTTCCAATGATAAGAAGACATTAAGAAGGCTAGCTGGTAGTTTCTTCCTGAATACTGACGGTTCCCTGTACAAGAGAAACTTTGATATGGTACTCCTCAGATGCGTTGATAAGACAGAAGCAGACTTGTTGATGCACGAAGTGCACGAAGGATCCTTTGGTGCCCATGCAGGAGGGTATGCAATGGCTAAAAAGTTATTGAGATCAGGCTATTACTGGATCACAATGGATGCAGACTGTTGTGCCTATGCCAGAAAATGACATAAATGCCAGATTTATGCGGATAAGGTGCATGTGCCTCCCAATCCTCTGAATGTGATGTCTTCACCCTGGCCCTTTGCCATGTGGGGCATTGACATTATTGGCAAGATTGAACCGACTGCTTCTAATGGCCACAGATTCATCCTGGTTGCCATTTACTATTTTACCAAGTGGGTTGAAGCAGCTTCATATGCAAATGTTACAATGCAAGTGGTAGCCCGATTTCTGAAAAGAGACATCATCTGTCGGTATGGAGTGCCCGAGCGAATCATTACTGATAATGGTTCCAACTTAAACAACAAAATGATGGCAGAGCTATGCCGGGACCTCAAAATCCAACACCACAATTCTTCTCCTTACAGGCCAAAGATGAATGGCGCTGTTGAAGCAGCTAATACGAATATCAAGAAGATTGTGCAGAAGATAGTAGTTACCTACAAAGACTGGCATGAAATGCTACCATTTGCCTTGCATGGGTACCGTACGTCAATCAGAACGTCCACTGGGGCAACACCGTATCAGCTTGTGTATGGTATGGAGGCAGTCCTACCTGTTGAAGTTGAATTACCATCCCTGCGGGTAATGATGGACGTTAAGCTGAACGAAGCAGAATGGGTCCGGTCCCGATACGAACAACTGAATCTGATTGAAGAGAAGAGATTAGCTGCAATTTGTCATGGGCAGCTATATCAGAAAAGAATGAAGAAAGCCTTCGATCAGAAAGTCAGGCTCCGAGAGTACCAAGTAGGAGATCTTGTGCTGAAAAGACTCCTCCCTCCTCATACAGACCACAGGGGCAAGTGGACTCCGAACTATGAAGGGCCATTCGTAGTAAAGAAAGTTTTCTCCGGTGGAGCACTAATGCTCAACACTATGGATGGTGAAGACTTCCTGTCCCCTGTGAATTCAGATGCATTTAAAAAATACTTCGCATAAAACGACCCACTGGACATAAAAACAGAATGTAAGTCCAGGAAAAAATAGGGCATCCCGGCGAGTCAAAAGCAGAATAAAAGACTCGGGCAAAAGTAAGGGGAAATAAAGAAAAATGTACACCCGCTGAGTTGAAAAGCCGCATTGGACAACTCAGGCAAAAAAGGGTATCCCGATGGATTGAAAACCCGAAAGGGCGATCCACGCAAAATAAGGGAATAAGCGAACAACTGCATTCTGAATTCGTCTGTGTCACTTACAATTTGGTAAGCTTTAAAAGGATCAAGCTTCGTTCATAATCAGCCTTCTTTAGAAAGCAAGACGAGAAGAACGTCAAATGTCATACGAGTCATAGCAAAAGGGAAACTCCCTGAAGCGTCATCAGCATTGCCAGCATCTTTTGTTTCTCAATTTGTAACAATCTCCTCATTTTAGGGGATTTGTTTCTATGACTGTATCTTGCCAATTCAGGGCACTCGAATTAATAAAATCAGACTTTCAGTCACACACTGTCTCGTACTCTTTTATTTGCAAAAATGTCCGATGTCATATATTTGTCGATCGCATAAATACAGATGCGTCTTTCCTGAATTACATGCTTACAGGAAATATACTTACTCTCGGGAGTGTCTAAACTCCTATGATGGAATCCAGTAAGGGATACCTCGGGGTACTTGTGCATTTCTTTGTCTTTACAGGATTGCAGGTATTCAAAGCGCGACATGGGGCATGAAGGCTTCCCCCCAGCAAGCTGTCAAATCATTATCTACTCAGTCTATCTTCCAGATTAGCACCGGAGGTGTTTTATCCCCAGCTGAGTTATCAAGTATCATCCTCAGCAGGATCCCCGCAGAAATCCCTAGGAAGATCTTCCAGTGATCTTTCTTCTCCCCCAGCCAAGTGCCAACCAGGGAACTGCCTCCCCACAGAGTTTCAACCTCTATCCAGAAGAGCAACGCGTGAAGAACTCACAACAGAGTGAAGAAAGCTTCTACAAACCCCAGCTGGGTCCCCCGTTACTGAGATAGGTCCATCAGTGACCTGTTCCCCCATGCAGATACCTCTTATCAGATCTACCAATGATCTTATCCCCAACTGGGATGGCCACTTCAAGCAGATCAGTCAGAGATCTTCACAGCAGCGGGATCCGAGTCCCGGATCTTTATCTTTGCATAATCATAGCATTCACATCGTATCTTCCCCACAGAGCGTAGCATTCCGTCCAATACGGAGCATTACGGCAAAAATCAAACATATTGCATAATCATAAGCCATGATTCTGAATCAAACGCTTGTAAATACTGACAATCCGTCAACAATATACATAATATTCTCCAAATTCCCCGGCAGAGAGCCAAGGCATTTCTCTCACAGATACAAATACATGCTCCCTTCGGCACCCGTCCGTGTCATATCCCCAGTAGAAAGCCAAGGCGTCCCCTTTGCACTCACAGATACATACATACAATTCCTGGACACCCGTCTGTGTCGCCTTCCCCAGCACAATTGCCTAAACACTTTGTAAACCATATACTTGTTTATGATACCCTTCTTCCGACACTCGTCTGTGTCGCACTCTCCACGGCAAGATAGACACTCGTCCGTGTCTTACTCATACTTGTTACTCACCATCTTTTTACTCATACATATACTTGTCTGTATCTTGTATATACAACCTTAAATCCCCTCAGATCCGACACTCGTCTGTGTTCTTTGTTAACTAGTTGGTACTCGTCCGTATCATCATCTCTGAACACGCGTCAGCGTTTGTTTCTACCGATACTCGTCCGTATCGTAGTCTTAAGGATGCTCGTCCGCATCTTTAAATACACAATGTCAGATACTTTTGCCTCTTTCTAGACTTTAGACACTCATCTGTGTCTATTATTCCCCAGAAGTGTCCCTTCAGATTCAACACTCGTTCGTGTTCTTTGTTAACTAGTTGATACTCGTCTGTATCATCATCTCTGAACATGTGTCAGCATTTGTTTCCATCGATACTCGTCTGTATCGTAGTCTTAAGGATGCTCGTCCGCATCTTTAATCTATACACAACGTCAAACACTTATACCTCTCATCTCTTGAATGTAGACACTCGTCCGTGTTTACTTTTCCCCAGCGAAGTCCCCAGCAAAACTTCTCTTCTATCTGACATTCGTCCTATGTCATGATACCTTTCGGCAGCCGTACCCTGCCAGGTGATCATCCTTCACCTTTTTGATGATCGTCCTTCATCACCCCCAATGGAGTCTCTATTCATTAGAACCCCTTCTTATCCGACATTCGTACTATGTCGTGATATTTTTAGCAGCCGTCCCCTGCCAGGTGATCTTCCTTCACCTCTTGATGATCGTCCTTCATCATGCCGATCCGATGGCCATCCCCATCGTTGATCTTGTTATCTGACATTCGTCCTATGTCATGATAAACCCCAGAGCAGCCGTACCCAGCTAGGTGATCGTCCTTCACCTCTTGATGGTCGTCCTTCATCATGCCGATTCGATGGCCGTCCCCATCATCGACCCTTTTATCCGACATTCGTCCTATGTCGTGATACTTTCGGCAGCCGTACCCTGCCAGGTGATCGTCCTTCACCATAGGTGACCGTACCTCATCTTAACCCCGAGAGCAGCCGTCCCCTGCTAGGTGATCGTCCTTCACCTCTGATGACCGTACCTCATCATTCATTTTCATTTATGCCTTGAGCTTGATGGTCGTCCCCGTCAGTTACCTATAATCCCCAGAGAGTCTTATAGCTTTACCTGATGGCTGTCCCCATCATAAGCTCTTATATCCCCAGCTTGTCGGCCGTCCCCGTCATTGCTTTATTTCCCGCATTTTCCCCAGCATGTCGGCCGTCCCCGTCATTGCTTCATCCCCGGCAGTCGTCCTCTGTTCGACGGTCGTCCTCCGTCGCCTGCACTTTATAATCATACTTTATTTTCTTTTACAATCTATATCCCTTTTCTTCTTCATTCTGTGAGTGCAAATTTTGGACTGTCTTTGGTATTCAACCACAAGTTATCTTGTTTGCCTGTTAAGCCGTTGCTTACATCCTGCACAGCTAACTCATGCTTGAATAGGGGCAGCTGTAAACACCCCAAATTTTCCCTCACCCATTTCACCATGGCTTGTGATCTTTTCATATGCATAAATTCAGTCATAGCATCTCATGTTGCATTTTTGCCTCACTGCATTGTTTCAAAGTCATCTGCATCTAGGGTTTGTGATTTGAGCAATCCAAGAGCTACTTGAGCCACTTCAAAGGTCTTCAATCATCTCAAGAGGGTCCATGTATGTTCAAGCATCATATTATATCCTCACAAAGTCAAGGAAGTCAAAGAATCACAAGAACTGAGAAAGGCATGGAAGCAGAGCCAGGTTTAACTACACAGATGACCTAAAATTAGGGTTTTGGTTTCAGAGGGCATAACTCCAAATTTTTTGGTCATTCTTGTTTCTATTGGTCTCTATATGTTATGAGTATCATGCATGCCAATTTTCATGAAGAAATTCAATGGGGAAGGCATCTGATCAAAGGTTGACTTCTTGAGCAAGTCATTGCAAAATCAGGGCATCTGAGGCCCCCAGTGACCCAACCAAAGGGTGTTCTCCATCATTTTGAATATGTATGATCTTTATTTGATCATATAAGGTGTTAGAAGTTCACAAAGTTGAAGAATTTCAAGCCATTTGCAAAGTTGCCTTTTTGGGAAAGTGACTTGTAATGAAAACTTGCCATTTTGGGAAAGTTTTTCAACCCTTTCTTTTTTATTCAAAAATGCTTCAAATGATAAAACTTTGGTCATAAAAGTTGTAGAATGGATCTTCCCATTTTCAAAAAGTACAAGAACTCATTCTAATTCATTTTGGATCAAAAGTTATGGCTTGTCAAAGTTGGACAAAATCACATAATTTCAAGTTTTGTACCAAAGAGGCAAAGTTGCAAAACCTTATGCCAAGCCTTTATGTGACTTCAAATTGACTTCTAAGCATCACACAAACATAAACCATGACCTAAAAATCAGATTGCACAAAAGAACCTCCCATTTTCATGACTTATGCTTCAAGTAATCACAAAAGGGCCAAAAGAACACAAAATTGCAAAAACTCTCCCAAACCTTAATCAACTTGCAAGTTGGCCTCAAAATCATTTCCATGGTCTGCCTTGATTCAAGCTGCAACAGAAATGCTTTTGTTCTAGCCCTAAAACAGCCCATACCTTGAAGTACACCTAGACTTGACTTTTTGTAAAAGGGGCCATACCAATCAAGCTGTGCCACCAACAACTCTCTGCCCTATCACAACTTGATGTGTGGACTAAAAGCAACCCAAAACACATAAGAAGCCAGCCTGAATCCACAACATTGATATAGTTCACAAAACTCTTCTCTTATGCACTTTCCTTCGAATCTGATCACACAATCATCAAACCTCAAAACCAACTTCACCATTCATTCAGAAAAGCTTCATAGAGCATAAACCACCCTTCACCTTGCCTTGAAAGTCCCTGAAACAGAAACACGATTTTTCACTTCCCTTGAACAGAACTTCATCAAACTCTTGAACCAGCCAAAAGAAATTCCAAACAAGCATTGCAAGCTTCTCAGGGGGTTCATTGAAGCCATTTTGAAGTGAAGAAGTAGTCAGAAAGCTCCTGGATTGAAAGCTCCATCTCAGGTAGCCATACGAATCATTTTTTCCAGAAGCTATATTTTAAGTTACTAAATGATTAAGTGTGATCCCCTGAACATGTTGAGCTTTAAATTTTTGAAAATGATGAAGATTTGAGCATGTATGGCTTGTCTGAAATTTCTGCCATTTTTGTACCTTGCTTCGAATCTTGTTAATGGTTAGAAATAAATTCCATTTGAGGGTGGGGTTGGGTTTAGAATGGAGAGAGGAAGTGATCTGGAGCTTTAGAGCTCCAGAAATGACCTAGAGAGTGAGATTGAAATTCTCAGGGAGGGTTGTCACCGGAGAAGACGACCGGAGCTCTTCTCCGGTGACCTGAATGTAATTAGGGCTTAATCTGGGATTAGGGCAAAGTTTGAATCTGGGCCATGCGATTGATCCTTCCTGCGCGTGTTTGTGTGGCCTGGATCTCATGATTAGTTTTAATTTAGGTTTATTTATTTAATTAATCTGGATTAATGAAGTTTGAACTTGGGCCCTTGGATGTGGCGCCAAGTCAATGGTCTCAAACCCAGAATCAATCTGGACTCTTCATCCTGCATACTTCTCATATTTTAATTTTAATTTCATTTTCTTTTCATTTAATTTGCACGAATTATTTAAAATAGTAAAAAACATTTAAAAATTCTGAAAAGTTTTGTCAAGCATTTCATGAATTTTCAGAAAACAAAAATATTTTTATTTTTATTTTTTGCATTAAAAATTATTTTTAAATCATTTAAATGTTTATTTTTAATTAGTTAATGAAAATTAATTAATCAAAAATACATTTAGGTATTTAAAAATTCCAAAAAAATTCACATTTCATTTAAAAACATTTAGAAACATTATCCAACTCTCAAAACAAATTTCTTTTTGGTCCTTGATGCCTTTTGATCATTTTCATTGGAATTAAATTCATTTTAAGGCAATATTTTGGTTCAAATTTTAAAAAAATCCATTCTGCCTAACCATTGAGAGTTTGATGATGGTTCTTCTTGCATTGCATCCTTCATGGCATGTAATTTATAGGATAAATTTGGTTTGAATTGATCTTCCATTTTCAATTTATTTTGCATTTTCCATGTTGAGGTACCTTGAAACCCTAATTAACTTAAGAAATTCATAACTTGCACTAGTTTTAGAGTTAGGTCCCCTCCTTTGGGCAGTGAACTTGTGTAGGTTTAGGGTATCTTTGATCCCATTTTCAAATTTTTATCATATCATTTGCTTCTGGTTTTGAGTTTTTGCATTGCATGTTGTATGTAAACCCTAATTTGTGCCTTCCTTTGCATCCATCTCCCATTTGCTTGCATTTAAGAACTTGCCATGACATTTTGTGCATCCACATGATTAATTATACATCTTAGGACATAGTAGAATCATGTTTGATCATGGCATCATTCATTTGCCATGTTACATGTCCATTTCATTTCATAAACTTTCTTGAACTTCCATGGTTCAAGCATGCTTCATCTGCATCCATATCCTTGTATGATCATTCTCTTGTCTTTCCTTGTGTTTGCATCTCCTCTTAGCATCATTAATATCATCTTTATGCTTCTGACTTTGGTTTGCATCATGACATTTCATCTCATTTGCATTGTATTTCATTCCTTTTGCTAACTTTTCAGGTGGTAAGTTTTTTTGGGAAGTAAATTTGCCTTCACTTCTCATAATCTATCTTCATCTCTTTTAAGCATCATTGCTGCATTTTATCTTGTGTATTTGAGTGAGCTTGCTCATTCATGCTCTTCCTCACTTTCTTTCTCCAAGAAACTTGTCTTCTTAAGTGAAGCAAGTTGTCTTGCTTCTCTCTGCTTCTTCCTCCTTTCATCTGCTTCTTTCCTGGTGGCTTCTCTCTTGAAGATCTCTTGCAAGCTTCAGAAACCCTAGGAATAACCAGGCATGATAACAATTAGGGTTTGATTAGTCCCCCATTTAGCTTTTACCTCTGTGTCATCTTTGAGTCTTCTTCTCACCTCATAATCAGGGCTAAACCCTAAAGGTTTTAAGGCTTTGTGATTAAGCTTATGCCTGCATCCTTCTATTAGGATGGAATGTATAACTTTAATCCTAAGTGTTGAACCCTTAATGTGTTTAAATCCTTTAATCAATCCATCTAATAATCATCAAGACATCAAACTTGTAACTTGGGCCTTGCATTAGGGTTCTAATTCTTCCTTAATTGGTTAAGAAGGACTAACCCTAGTGTTAATGGACAAGTCCCCCTCAAGTTGTCTTACAGACCATAAACTCCACTTCTTAATCTTACCATTAACTAAAATCCATCTTAATAAAGGCTTTGTTTTGTCATGAGATTATTCCCTAATCATGGATTAAGTTGAGGTATCTTCCTCAGCTTAAATGTCCTCATCTATTATCCTTCTATTAGGATGGTGTAATGGGTCCATTAAATCCTTGATTATGGCTTAAACTCATTACTTAACACTAAACAAAATACCAAAAACATCTAAATAATTACAAGTAGGTTAATGATCTTAATCCTACATCATGGAGATTAAGTTTGAGGTGCTTACTTCATACTTAAGGTATTCTCATTACCCCTAATCAGAGGGAGGATGTGATGAGTTTACTAACCCTTGGTTTAGGCTTAAGCTCATTTTCTTATGACAAATCCAAAAAGCAATAAAATATTGAAAACACAAAAACAAATAATAATCGTCTCCTCTGGGATTCTTTTCTCATCTCATTCACTCACAAACGAGAACTCGCTTCTTACGTCTAATGCAAGACAGTTAGCACCTGAGCCAGACAGGTCATACACTTGAGCATAGACAAGTAAGCAGTTCATCAGTCAAAATCTTTTAGTCTCTTTGAGTCGAATTACGGTGTTCTGACTTCCTCATTGCACGAGAGGATACGTAGGCATAACTTAACAGTTATCGAACAAAAGTCTATGTATATTCCCCCTCCTTCCAGCACTATTCTTTAAGCCTCATAGTCTTGAGCATTTCACTCCTGTTCTTACACTGACACTTCCTTTATACACTTCACAGTTCTTTTACACTAACACTTGCATTCTTTCCAGCTTTGATACACAAATTGCACTGACACTACCCCTTTAAAACACAAATCTTTTAAGCGTGGATCCCGTCGAGTACGACAGACAATCTGGGTGCTAATACCTTCCCAGGTTGTAACCAACCCCCTTTCTCAATTTCTCTGGTTCGCAACCGTCTTATCCATATATTTCTAGGTTTATGCAGCATTACCTTTCCCCCGGGATAAAAATGCCTAGCTGGCGACTCTTGTCTTCTGAGTTCACCCTTGTGTGTTCTCTTCCTCTTTCGCCGACCGTTCGTGTTTGTACCCCATTTGACCTAGTCTCATTTTGGTGGGAGCGACACAGTGTTAACCGGTTAACCAAAGCGTTAACCGGTTAACCAATCCAAACCTGCAGAAAACCAATACAGAAACAGGTGCATTAACCGGTTAACCAATCCGTTAACCGGTTAACACTGAAAAAACAACAACAATTTCCTGTAGAAAATCAGTTCAAACCAGCTTATCCAATTAATCTCACACCAGACCAACAATCAATTGAGCATGAAATAAGTGGATCAATTCACATTAATTAGCGTCATTAAGCTCATGAACATTAGTACATGGATCCGATCATAAATCAACCAATCAAATCAAGCAACAAGCAAATACACAAGCACATGGTGGATCTAAAGCACAAGCATGCAAATAAGCTAAAACAGAGCTAGATCTGAATTTAACCAACCTACAAAGCTGAGGTATGCTTTGGTAGTTGTTGATTGAGCATGAAATGAGAGATCTCGCGGAAAACTTTGAAGATCCGGAGCTAAGCTTCACACTCCATGCAAAATAAATGCAAGAACAAGGTCTTGATGCAGAATTTTGGATGCAAAAGCACTTCTAAATCCCAAACAAGATCTGAATCACCAATTAAACCAGCAAAATGATGCAAAGAAGCTATGAATGGAGGTCTAGTTCCAAGATCCACACACTTCAAGGCAAGGTTATGTGATCTTCAAAGAGGAACTTTGAGTGAATTTGGAAAATGTGGGAGAGAAAATGAGAGAAAAGGGAGAGAGAAGAGTGAAAATTCAGAATGGAGAGTGAAAAAATGAGAGAGCCCTCCCTTGGTTTGGAGAGAAATGGATTAAATATGGTTTAGGTTTGGGGCCCAAAATTTAGGCTTGGGATCCAAAAAATATGGTTTGGTAAAGTGATTAGGATTTAGCAATGGGATTAGGCTTGGACAAGTGCTCTAGATCCTTCTCTTTAATTTCCAATTAATTCAAAATGAATAAAAATCAGAAACTTGAAAATTGGAGCCAAAAGCACATGCTGAATTTGCTGCTGGAATTCAAAATTCGCAGTCGTTAACCGGTTAAACAATCCGTTAACCGGTTAACGCCAGTGAATTTTGAATTTTCCCTCCTTTTGGTGGGAAACCTCAGGAATAACCCGACGCCAACCGTTTTGATCTGATTTTGATCCTCAATCCTTTTTAAGGCCTTTGACCATGATATCAAACTTGTACCATGCCTTGTGAGCTTTGAATTTCCCTGATAATTGATCATATGCCTTATGCTGGAACATGCAAGTACTATGCCTCATTTTTCTATGCAATATGCTAAGGACATGACATGCTGATGATGATTATAATATGATGATGATGCTAAACAGGAGAGGGCAAATTTGGGGTGTTACAGCTGCCCCTATTCAAGCAACTCTTAATCTGAAAAGGACGGTTGCACAACTATCTACCATTCAAGATGAACTGTGGTTGAATACCAAGAAGAGCGGAAATTTGCACTCTGCTGGAGAATGCAAGCAATGGGAAATAAACCCAAACCAAATGACGCTTTGGCGACTGAAACGGGGACAAAGTAGACAAGCTCCTTCCAACCCGAATTGTTACTTTGGATAGAAAAACCCAGACAAATGAGTCTTCCTCGAACAAACCTATTACGCCAGGTGCTGGACATACGAGCCCTCTTCAAACAAACCTGTTACGCCAAGAAACGGACATACGAGCCCTCATACATTTTGCAATATATGATCTGAGACAGACGAACCTCCTTCGGATAAATCTGTTACGCCAAGACCAGTGATGCACTTAAGTCTGTGGGATAGACATGCATAATCAGGGTAGATGAACCCTCCTCATATATTATCCATGGATATATGGTTTAAGACAAATGAGTCTTCTTTGAGAAAACCTATTACGCCAGGTGCAACATTAGGATTTGACGAACCCTCTTCATAAATCTTGCGTAGATAAGTGGTCTCTGAGACAGACGAACCTCCTTCGGATATTCCTGTTACACCAGGACCGATAACCATTTTGACATTTAATCCCACCGTTAGGACTTCAAACCTCTTCAATACAGACGAGTATCGGATGATCATCAAAAGAACACAGACGAGCACCATAAGTCAATGATACAAACGAATATCAGACGATGATCCAAGAAACACAAATGAGAGCTTCAGGCAATGATATAGACGAGTATCAGCCACTGATACAGACGAATACCAGAGATCCAAAACAGACGAGCATTTGGAGTAGCAATACAGACGAGTACCAGAGCCATTATCAAATCAGCATTCAAATGGGTATAAGTCAACACAGATGAGTGGAAAGGATGATACGGACGAGTATCCAACAATGCAACCAAGCTTCAAACAAATAACAAACACACACGAGTGCCAGAGAAAGCAGACGAGCATCACACAAGTTCCAACACAGACGAGTGCCGAGCATCAAACGAATGTTACACACAGACGAGTGCTGGGAAGTGCGGACGAGCAACAAACAGGTATCAAACACAGACGAGTGCTGAGAAGTGCGGACGAGCATCAACATTTACCAACCATAGGCGACTGCTGGGGAAAGCAAACGAGCAACGACAAAGTGTGAACATAGACGAGTGTTGGGGCGATGCAGACGAGCAACTATCAAACATCAAACACAGACGGGTGTTGAGAGTTGCATACGAACAACTAGCAGATATCACTACAAACGACTTCTAGGGAATGCAAACGAGCAACGACAAAGTGTGAACACATATGAGTGTTGGGGCGATGCAGACGAGTAACTATCAAACATCAAACACAGACGGGTGTTGAGAGTTGCAGACGAACAACTAGCAGATATCACCACAGACGACTGCTGGGGAATGCAAACGAGCAACGACATCTCAGTAAGAAACACAACTCTGCCGGGGAGAATTGAACGAAGAATATTACACAAACGAGCGAGTGCTGGGAATGTAGAAGAGCATCCAGCAGATATCAAACATCAAACACAGACGAATGCTAGGGGATGCAGACGAGTAATGATCACACATCAAACATGGACGGGTGCTAAGGGATGCAGACGAGCATAAAACGAATACCCAACCCAGACGAGTGCCAGGAAACGCAGACGAGCACGAAACGGATACCCAACACAGACGAGTGCCAGGAAATGCAGACGAGCGTCAAAACGGATACCCAACACAGACGAGTTCCAGGAGATGCAGACGAGCATCTTACGAAATGCCCTGATTGGAACCAATAATCCTGACTCTGTAGGGGATAACCATCTTCAGGCTCGGCTGAGGAAGAGGTTGGTCAAGGCTCTGGCTGGGGCGAGAATTCTGAAAATTCTAACTCTGTGGGGAACCCGGAATTCAGTTGCTCACTGGGGATAGCCCATTCTGACACAAAGACTCCGATTGGGGACAGACCTCTTCGGTTGGGTTTGAAACTCCGCTGAGGATTCCACTTGCTCTAGCTCAGCTGGGGAAGGTTCCGTCCGAACTCTACGGAGGATAACCATGTCTTTCTTGTGAAGATCAACCACCGCTTGGGGAAAACACCTCTTTGACTAGATTTGAAATTCTTCTAAGGATTCCAATGTCCGTAGCCCAGCTGGGGAGCATTCTCTGCTTGGGGAAGTGCACCATCGCCTTGTAAAACCTGCAATCACAGTATACACACATGTGCCCCGGGGATTTGCATGATATGATCTGTTCATCCATTGTCACCCGACACCCAAAAATAATTTTTAATTGTTTCCCTACCATGTAAATTTTTTTTTTAGAAAAATCAACATGTTTCGTATGCAACGCTCTTTTTGCTAAAAATTCATGACATTTTTACAAATAAAGTAAACACAACACAGCTTTTTGGCTGAATATTCATTCATTGAATGGCCTCTGAATAGGCAAAGCTTTACATCAGGAAGAAACTACCTGGAAAGAGGTAGCTACCATAAAATTGAGAAAAGAAACAATCCTAATGGCAATGTACACGGTATTCCAATGAGTTTCCTTCTTGCTATGACCAGCATGTTTTCAAGACTTTTTGTTCTAGCCTTTGCTTTCTGAAGAAGACAAGGGGACTGATTCCTATCCTTCTGATATTGTCAGACTGCACGAAACAGTGATTTGGTTCAGATTACCCGAATCGCAATTGTTCACTTATTCCCTTGTTTTGTGTGGATCGACCTTTCGGGTTTTCAACCCACCGGGATACCCTTTTTTTCCTGAGCTGTCTGATGTGGCTTTTCAACTCAGTTGGTGTACATTGTTTTCCATTTATTTCCCTAACTTTTGCTCGAGATTTTTATTTTGTTTTTAGCTCGCCAGGATGCCCTTTTCTTGCCTGGACTTTAATTATGTTTTTGTGTACAGCGGGTCTTTTTATGCGAAGTATTTTTTAACTGTGTCCGAGTTAACATGAGACTAGAAATCTTCTCCATCCATAGTGTTGCTCCCGAAGATTTGTATCCCGGTGCAGACGCGAACGGTCAGCGAAAAGAGAAAATGAAGGTGAAGTGAATAGAGCCTCCAGCAAGGCATTTTTATCCCAAAGGAAAGGTAATGCTGCATAAACCTAGAAAAAGATGGATAAGACGGTTTGAACCAGAGAAACTGACAAAGGGGGTTCGTTACAACCTGGGAAGGTATTAGCACCCAGATTATCCATTGTACTCGACGGGATTCACGCTTACAAGATTGTGTTTAAAGGGGTAGTATATGTGTTATCTCTATGCAAAATCTAAGGAAAGAGTATACAAGTGTCAGTGCAAAAGGAAGTTAAATGCTTAGAACTTAGGCTTTTAAAGAATGCTGAAAGAGGGGGAAGACACAGAGACTTTTGTTCGATAACTGTTAAGTTATGCCTATGTATCCTCTCGTGCAATGAGGAAGTCAGAACACCGTAGTTCGACTCAAAAGACTGAAAATAAATTGACTGTGAACTGCTTGCTTGTCTATGCTCAAGTGTATGACTCGTTTGGCTCGAGTGCTAACTGTCTTGCATTAGAAGGAAGACACAAGTTCTCGTTTGTGAATGAGAGTGATGAGAAAAGAATCCCAAAGGAGACGATTATTGTTTGTTTTTTGTATTTTCAGTTTTGTTATTGTTTTTGGTGTTTTGCATAAGTTAATGAGCTTAAGCCTAAATCAAGGGCTTGTAAACTCATTATATCCTCCCTGATTAGGGATAATGAGCCTACTTAAGCATGAGATATGCATCTCAACTTAATTACCATGATGATTTAGGATTAAGATCATTAACCTACTTGTGATTATTAGAATGTTTTTGGGTTTTTGTTTAGTGTTAAGTAATGAGTTTAATCTCTAATCACATATTAGTGAACACATCACACCATCCTAATAGAAGGATAATAGATGAGAACACTTAAGCTGAGGAAGATACCTCAACTTAATCCATGGTTAGGGATTAAATTCATTATATAAAAAGCCTTTATTAAGTGGGTTTTAATTAAGGGATAAGATTAAGAAATGGATTTTAAGTTTGTAAGACAACTTGAGGGGGACTTGTCCATTAAACACTAGGGTTAGTACCTCTTAACCATAAGGAAGAGTTAGAAACCTAATGTAAGGCCCAAGTTTCAAGATAAAGTCTTGATGATTATTAAGTGATGTGATTAAGAGGTTTAAATAAATTAAAGGTTTAACACTTAGGATTAAAGTTATACACTCCATCCTAAGAGAAGGATGCAGGCATAACCCTAATTCCAAAGTCCTAAAACTTTAAGAGTTTAGTCTCTGATTATTGAGATGAGAAGAGAGACTCAAGGAGACTGAAAGGTAAAAAAGCTAAGGGGAACTAATTACAACCCTAATCATTATCATGCTTGGATATCCTATGGTTTGTGAGGCTTAGAGAAATATCTTCAAGGAAGCCACCAATGGAAGAAGCAGATGAAAGGCGGAGGAAGTATAAGAATAAGTTACTTACTTCCTAAGAAGATAGGTAACTTAAAGGAAGAAAGTGAGAAAGATGGAACATAAGTGAATTAGATTCACTTCAAGGACACATAAGATGCATATGAATGAGATAAGAAGAAGTGAGAGGTGGAGACAAGTCCACCTCCCAAATAACTTACCAATAGTACCTGAAAGTGTTAGTATGAATGCATAAGGTATAAAGCATAAAGAAATGAGTTGAAATGGGATGAAATGAGATGCAAAGATCAAAGTCAGAAGTGTTTATGCTATGCAAATGTCATGTAAGATGATGCAATGTCATACAAGATGCACATGAATGATCATACATGGATGAGATGTTATGAAAGCATGCTTAGAAGTTTGAAAACACATGGATGTTTATGAAATGAAATGAATGCAAAACATGGAAAATGAATTAATAAATGATCAAGCAAGGTTCTAACATGTCCTAAGATGTCTAAGATGACATATGAATGCATGAAATGTCATGGCAAGTTCATATGATGGTGAATATGCAATGTGAATGCAAATGATCATGAGAAATTAGGGTTTTATGGACATGTGAGATGAAAATGGATACGACAGAAGCATACAACATGATAAAAATTTAATATCAAGCTCGAACAAACCCTAATCCCATATTAAGTCACACCTCAAAGGAGAAGGTCAAAAGCCTATCCTATTGCAAGTTATGATTTTCCTAAGTTTTCTTGGGTTTTTGGGTGATTTAAAAGGAAAAATGAAAATCAAATTGAAAATGCAAGATAAATTCATGAGATAAATAACCTAGAAACTACATGCAATATATAACACAATGCAAAAAGAATCAAGTTCAAACTCTTCTTGGTTAGGCAGAAATGATTTTTTCAAAGTTAGGGTTAAGAAATGTGATTTTAAAGACCCTTAATTCAAAGAAAATTGGTAAACTATGATCAAACCTAAAAATAAATTTGTGTGAAGAGTTTGAAAATGTTTCTAAATACATTGGAATGGTTCATGATTTTTTGGGTGATTTTTAGAAACCTAAATGCATTTTTAATTAATTAAAATACTTTAATTAATTAAAAAATAACATTTAAATATTTTAAAAATACTTTTTATATGCAAAAAATAAAATAAAAATTATTTTTAGGTTAAGAAAAATATTTAAAGTCAGAATGCAAAGGGAAATATTTTTGTGATGAGTTTTGGTTTTTTAAAATAATTATGCAAAAGAAATGAATTAAAAATAAAATAAAATGGAAGTATGCAGATCCAAGGGCCAGGATATGAACTGGGGTGGAGGGAATTGAACACGCGCGCATCTTAAGGGCTGGGGTTCAATCTGGGTTAATTAACTTAATTATATTAATTAAAACAGGTTTTAATTAATTAATTAGGTTAGGGTTTTAATGACATGATTCAAGCCGTCCACACGCAAAATTAAAACAGATCCAAGGGTCCACATCAAATCTGGAGAACTAACCCTAATTAACCCTAATCAAACTCAGGTGACCAGAGCTAAGCTCCGGTCATCTTCTTCGGCCAACCTCTCGTGTTATCTCTCTCAATACGCCATAACAATGCATCAAACTCTCCAGAAATGATCAATGAACAACAACAAACACAAATCCATCAACAAACAACATTTATAATTCAAGAATAGCATGAATCGAAGCAAAACGGAAAAATACACAAGACTTTCAGAAGTTCAATACATGCTTGATTCTTAACCATTTTCAAAAATAAACATATCAGGATGATCAGCTAAACATGTAGAAGCATTTAAGAACTTAAAATAAGAGTTCTGAAAAAATTGTTCTTCATGGCTACCTGAGATGAAGCTTTCGATTCCTGAGCTTTCTGACCTCTTTCTTGATTGAAAACACCTCCACTGAACCTCCTGATGATGTTGCAATGCTTAGAACAAGTTTGTGTGGCCTGGATTGTGAGTTTCAGTTCTGATGAAGTAGGAATCGTGTTTTTGTTTCAGGGTGATCCAGGCTATGGTGAGGGGTGGGAAATGATCCTTAAGGTATGTGGAGTTGAGTGGTGAAAGAAATTTCAGGTTTTGATGGCTGAGGAGTAAGTTTCGAAGAGGTGAAGTTCTATGGCAATTTTTGGGATTTCTGAGTTCTTGGGGATTCAGGCTCCAAGATTGTCTGAAATGGGCTCCTTGATGCTTGCATAAACAATGCTGATTGGCCAGAGAATGGTTATGGCATAGGCTGATTGGTATGGCTTGATTTTCAAAAAGTCAAAAGTTATGGTACCTTGAGCATGGGCTGAGTCAGAGCTGGATTTTGGGGTGTCTTGGCCTCAGCTTGGTTCAAGGATGGCCTTAGGATCAATCTTATGCAGCTGGCACAAGTGGATGAAGAGTTGTCATGGTTTTGCAAAGTTTATGCATAATTGTCATTCAGAGAGGGTATCTTGCAAATAACAACAACCGCTTCTGGAAAGACAATTGTTCCTACAGACTCTCCTACAAAATCAGCAACCACCTCTTCCATCACTTCAACAAACACCAGTTTAATTGCATCCACTTCTACAACTACAGCAACCACTAACAACGACGTCTCCACAGTCACCATCTATTACGACCCTGCAACGGTCCGTATTTCCAACAATCATAAACAATTATCTCAACAACAATGTTAACAACAACCAAGCTTCAGTCAACCACCACCAACATCAATCAGAAGTCCTGTCTCCATCTTTTATGATCCACAAACAATAACGGTCCCTACCTCTGTTGCAGTTAGTCCAGTCACCATAATGGTGCCAGGGCCCATTCCATATGATAAAGACAATGTTGTACCATGGCACTATGGTTCAGACCTTTACTGCAACGGAGAAAGAGTCCTTCTTGATTCTTCGGTTCACACACCACAAGTGGATAATGTCGGGGGAGGCGGAGGCTTCACCCGAAGCGGACGCCTCTTCGCGTCACAAGTTCCAAGAACCAATACTGAGGCAGAGGTTGCTGCCAAAGCCAAAGGGAAAAGTGTGGCACTCGAAGAACCTGTGCCGAAAGAAGCCCATAAATCATCCTTTGATCAGGATGTGGATGAATTTATGAGGATAATCAAAAGAAGTGACTACAAGGTTGTGGATCAGCTCCACCAGACTCCTTTCAAGATTTCCATCTTATCCCTGTTGTTGTGTTCTGAAGCTCATCGAGATGCACTACTTAAAGTCTTGCATGTTGCCTACGTGCCGGAGGAGATCACGGTGAATCAGCTTGAGACAGTGGTGTCTAATGTTAATACTAGCCATGGGCTAGGTTTCACCAATGCTGACTTGACCACAGAAGGACGTCACCACAACAAAGCTTTACACATCACTTTGGAGTGTAAAGGGGTTATGCTCTCGCATGTTCTTGTTTACACTGGGTCTTCACTCAATGTCTTGCCAAAGAAGGCTCTTGTCAAGCTCGAATATGATGGAATAGCTCTCCAACCAAGCAATCTGGTGGTTAGAGCTTTTGATGGCTCCAAGATGTCTCTTCTTGGAGAGGTGGAGCTTCCTATGATAATCGGTCTGCAGGTCTTTCAGACTACTTTCTATGTGATGGACATTCAGCTGGCCTATAGCTGTTTGTTGGGTCAACCATGGATTTATGCCGCTGGCGCAGTTACGTCGACCCTTCACCAGAAATTGAAATATGAGTGGGAAGGACAAATTAGCACCATCTTTGGTGAAGAGGATATATTTGTTAGCCATCTGGCTACATACAAATACATTGAGATGGATTGTGAAATCCATGAAACCATGAGACAAGGGTTCGAAGCACTGAACGTCAATGAGGCGACGACTGAAGTATTTGTTGAATCCCAGGAGGATAGGATGGGTACTTCAATTGTCTCCTATCAGCAATCCAAGAAGGTTGTTGAAGATGGAAATGCCCAAGGCTGGGGAAAGCTACTACCGGCGGAGAAGAAGGATGATAGATTCGATTTGGGTTACAAACCATTCCGACAAGATCAAGCAGAGGCTGCTAAAGAGCCCAAGTTCATCAGTGGGGGATGCTCACCCCAGATGCTGTCAATAACGTGGAAGACGAGGTGGAAAGCAACCTCAACCTGGAGAGCTGGATTCGTCCAAGGATCCTGGGTCACCAAGTCCTTAACTGGTCTTCCCAGGAAATTATAAGGGTTACTACTGCAAAGTAATTATTATTTCCTGCTTTTTTCAGCATGCATCAAGTCCTGCATCTTGCCCAAGGTGTCAGGACTCATTTTGTAATAGGGCCATATTTGTAATTTTGTGCAAATAGAATATCAATGAATATCGGACATCTTTTGTAAACAATTCTCTCTTTCGCTCACTGTCTTTTCATTTTTTCACTTTTGTACAAAAAAATAAAATGGCAATGTTTTCAAAATAATGACTTCATTTTACACTTTTTAAACAAGATTAAAATTGATCACTAAAATGAACAAATCTCAACCCTTGCAGAGATTACCCTCCAGATTGCACTGACAACAACACTGCTATGACCTTGTATGACTTCGACAATCCAATTAATCAAGCCGATGAAGGGGTTGAAGAAGACTATGAGTTACCTGAAGAGTTAGCCAGGTTGTTGAGGAAAGAAGAGAAAGTGATTACTCCTCATCAGGAGGAGGTTGAAACTGTTAATCTTGGTACCAAGGAGGATTTGAAAGAAGTGAAGATTGGGGCTAGTCTGCAAGCTTCAGTAAAAGAACAACTTATTGACATGCTTCGAGAATACGTCGACATCTTTGCTTATCAAGACATGCCAGGTTTAGATACAAATATTGTTATGCACAAGATGCCATTAAAAGAAGATTGCCCTCCAGTGAAGCAAAAGCTAAGCCGTACTCGCCCAGATATGGCCATGAAGATTAAGGAAGAAGTACAAAAACAGTGGGACGCCGGTTTCCTTGCTGTAACTAGTTACCCGCCGTGGGTCGCTAACATTGTACCAGTGCCTAAGAAGGATGGCAAAGTACGCATGTGTGTGGATTACCTGGACCTAAACAGAGCCAACCCGAAGGATGATTTCCCATTACCTCACATTGATGTATTGGTCGATAACACAACTCAGTTCTCGGTATTTTCTTTCATGGATGGATTTTCTGGGTATAATCAGATCAAGATGTCACCCGAAGACATGGAGAAAACAACCTTCATCACACCTTGGGGCACGTTTTATTACAAGGTAATGCCTTTTGGACTGAAGAATTCCGGTGCCACTTATCAACGGGCTATAGTAATGTTATTCCACGATATGATCCACAAAGAAATTGAATGCTACATGGATGACATGATTGCCAAGTCCCTTATTGAAGAAGACCGTCTACTAAATCTGCTGAAGTTGTTCAAGCGTTTGAGAAAGTATCAATTGAAGTTAAACCCCAACAAATGCACATTCGGGGTACGTTCCGGTAAGTTGCTGGGATTTATCGTAAGTGAAAAGGGAATTGAAGTTGATCCTGACAAAGTCAAAGCCATTCAGGAGATGCCTGCACCTAGGACTGAAAAGGAAGTTCGGGGGTTCTTAGGTAGATTGAACTACATATCAAGGTTCATATCTCATCTTACTGCATCCTGTGAGCCCCTGTTCAAATTGTTAAGAAAGGAACAAACGGTCAGGTGGAACGAAGATTGTCAGATGGATTTTGACAAGATCAAAGAGTACCTGCAAGAACCTCTGATTCTTATGCCTCCAGTTGAAGGAAGACCTCTGATAATGTATCTGACGTATTATAAGGGTCAATGGGGTGTATGTTGGGCCAGCATGACGAGTATGGTTGAAAAGAGTATGCGATATACTACCTAAGCAAAAAGTTTACTGACTGTTAACAACGTTATTCACTGCTCGAGAAAACTTGTTGTGCTTTAGCGTGGGCTGCTCGCCGACTAAGACAGTATATGTTGACTCACACTACCTTGTTGATTTCAAAAATGGTCCCCGTCAAGTACATATTTGAGAAGCCAACACTTACCGGAAGGGTTGCAAGATGGCAAATGATTCTGACAGAGTATGACATTCAGTACACATCTCAAAAGGCCATCAAAGGCAGTGTACTGTCTGACTATCTAGCTGAGCAACCCATTGATGATTACAAGCCCATGATGTTTGACTTCCCTGATGAAGACATCATGTACCTAAAAGCAAAAGATCATGAAGATCATGTTCACACTGAAGGGCCTGACCCAGAAGAAGAGTGGACAATGATGTTTCATGGGGCTGTCAATATGAATGGTCATGGAGTTGGTGCAATGCTCATTACACCTAAAGAAGTTCATATGCCTTTCTTGGCAAAACTCACTTTTGCCTGCACTAACAACGAAGCAGAATACGAAGCATGTATCATGGGTCTTGAGGAAGCCATTGACCTCAGGATCAAGACTTTGAATGTATTCGGAGATTCAGCTTTGGTAATCAATCAGACCAACGGCAAATGGTTCACTCACCAAGAGCATCTGATCTCATACCGTGACTATACGAGGAGATTATGTACTTTCTTCACAACAGTCAAACTTGAGTACATCCCTCGATACGAAAATCAGTTCGCAGATGCTTTAGCTACCATTTCCTCCATGATCAAAGTTCAAACTGCCAATTATGTGCCTCGGATTTTAGTATCCAGACTGGACCGACCGGCATACGTATTCTCTGTGGACATTTCTAAAGATGGAAACCCTTGGTTTTATGACATCAAAAGCTTCTTAGAGGATCAAACATACCCACCTGGGGCATCCAATGATAAGAAGACATTGAGAAGGTTGACCGGTAGTTTCTTCCTTAATGCTGATGGTTCATTATACAAGCGAAACTCTTACATGGTTCTGCTCAGATGTATTGACAAGAAAGAAGCAGACATGCTGATGCACGAGGTACCATGAAGGATCTTTCAGTACCCATGCTGGAGGACATGCAATGGCTAAGAAATTATTAAGATCAGGATACTACTGGATCACAATGGATGCAGACTGTTGTGCCTATGCCAGAAAATGTCACAAGTGCCAGATCTATGCAGACAAAGTGCATGTGCCTCCGAATCCTTTGAATGTGATATCTTCACCAAATGGGTTGAAGCAGCTTCGTACGCAAACGTCACCAGGCAAGTGGTGGCCATATTTTTGAAAAGAGACATCATTTGTCGGTATGGAGTTCCCGAGAAAATCATTACTGATAATGGTTCCAATTTGAACAACAAAATGATGGCAGAACTGTGCCGGGACTTCAAAATCCAACATCACAACTCTTCTCCTTACAGGCCAAAGATGAATGGCGCTGTTGAGGCAGCAAATAAGAACATCAAGAAGATTGTGCAGAAGATGGTGGTTACTTATAAAGACTGACATGAAATGCTACCATTTGCCTTGCATGGGTATCTGTCGCTCCCACCTGATGACACACGGCCAAGAGGGGTACAGACGCGAACGGTCGGTGAGAGAGAGAATACAAGGGTGAAATGAAAAGAGTCGCCAGCTAGGCATTTTTATCCCGAAGGAAAGGTAATGCTGCATAGACCTAGAAAGATATGGATAAGACGGTTGCGAACCAGAGAAACTGAGAAAGGGGGTTGGTTACAACCTGGGAAGGTATTAGCACCCAGATTGTCTGTCGTACTCGACGGGATCCACGCTTGAAAGATTTGTGTTTAAAAGGGGTAGTGTCAGTGCTATTCTGTGTGCAAGAGCTGGAAAAGAATGCAAGTGTCAGTGCAAAAGAAATGTGAAGTGAATAAAAGGAGTGTCAGTGTAAGAAGAGAGTGCAATGCTCAGGACAATGAGGCTTAAAGAATAATGCTGGAAGAAGGGGGGATATACAGAGACATTTGTTCGATAACTGTTAAGTTATGCCTACGTATCCTCTCATGCAATGAGGAAGTCAGAACACCGTAGTTCGACTCAAAGAGACTGAAAGATAAATTGACTTGATGAACTGCTTACTTGTCTATCCTCAAGTGTATGACCTGTCTGGCTCAGGTGCAAACTGTCTTGCATTAGACGGAAGAAGCAAGTTCTCGTTTGTGAGTGAAGATGATGAGAAAAGAATCCCGAAGGAGACGATTATTGTTTGTTTTTGGTGTTTTCAGTTTTGTTATTGCTTTTGTGTTTGTCATAAGAAAATGAGCTTAAGCCTAAACCAAGGGTTAGTAAACTCATCACATCCTCCCTCTGATTAGGGGTAATGAGAATACCTTAAGTATGAAGTAAACACCTCACACTTAATCACCATGATGTAGGATTAAGATCATTAACCTACTTGTATTTATTTAGATGTTTTTGGAGTTTTTGTTTTGGTTTTAAGTAATGAGTTTAAGCCATAATCAAGGATTTAATGGACTCATTACACCATCCTAATAGAAGGATAATAGATGAGAACATTTAAGCTGAGGAAGGCTCCTCAACTTAATCCATGATTAGGGATTAACCTTATGACAAAACAAAGCCTTTATTAAATGGATTTTAGTTAATGGTAAGATTAAGAAGTGGATTTTATGGTTTGTAAGACAACTTGAGGGGGACTTGTCCATTAACACTAGGGTTAGTCCTTCTTAACCAATTAAGGAAGAATTAGAACCCTAATGCAAGGCCCAAGTTACAAGCTTGATGTCTTAGTGATTATTATGTGAATTGATTAAAGGGTTTAAACACATTAAGGGTTTAACACTTAGGATTAAAGTTATACACTCCATCCTAATAGAAGGATACATGCATAACCCTAATCACAAAGCCTTAAAACCTTTAAGGTTTAGTCCTTGATTAAGAGATGAGAAGAGAAGACTCAAAGATGACACAAAGGCAAAACTAATGGGGGACTAATCAAACCTTAATTATGATCATGCTTGGGTATTCCTAGGGTTTATGAGGCTTGCAAGAAGATCTTCAAGAGAGCCACCAAGGAAGAAACAGGATGAAAGGAAAGAAGCAGCAAGAAGCAAGACAACTTACTTCACTTAAGAATATGAGTTGCTTGAAGAAAGAAAGAAGAGAAGGAGCATGAATGAGCAAGCTCACTCTAAGACAAATACAAAATGCAGCAAGGATGCATAATAGAGAAGAGAAGAGATTATGAGAAGTGAAGGCAAATTCACTTCTCAAACACTTACCACCTGAAAAGTTAGCAACAAGAAATGAAATGAAATGAAAATGAGATGAAATGAAATAATGAAAACCAAAGTCAGAAGCATATCCATGATGCAAATGATGCTAAGAGATGATGCAAATGGATGTCATGAGATGTGGATGATCATACAAGCAATGAAGATGCATATGAGACATGAAAGGAGACATGAAAGTTCATGGATGCATATGACATCAAATGAAAGAAAAAGCATGGCAAATGGATGATGCAATGATTAAACATGATGTCAATATGTCCTAATATGTCTTATATGTCATGTGGATGCACAAAATGTCATGGAAAGTTCATGTATGCAAGCATATGAAGAATGAATGCAAATGAAGGCAAAAATTAGAGTTTATGTACAAGATGCAATGCAAAATTCAAAATCAAAAGCAAAACATGAGATAAAAAATTGAAAATGGGATCAAAGGTACCCTAAACCAATACAAGTTCACTGCCCAAAGGGGAAGGTCAGAAGCTAAACCCTAAAGGACTTATGATTTTTCTAAGTTTCTAAGGCTTTAAGGATGATCCTAAGGGAAAAAGGCCAAACAAATGGAAAATGAAGGATAAAAATGAAACAAAAATGTTTTTAGAAACTTGAAACTATGCATAAAACAATGCCAAAAGAATCATTCACAAACTCACTTTGGTTTCAAAGTTATGAATTTTTGAAGTTAGGGTTAAAAATATTCAAATTTAAGAACCCTAATTCAAATGAAAGTTGTCAAAGTGTGATCAAAACCAAAAAGAAATTTGTCTTGTGAGTTTGTAAATGTTTTAAAATACTCTCTGAATTTTTTTGGGATTTTTAAATACCTAAATGTATTTTTAATTAATTAATTTCCATTAACTAATTAAAAATAAACATTAAAATGATTTAAAAATAATTTTTAATGCAAAAAATAAAAATAAAAATATTTTTGGGTTCTGAAAATTCATAAAAGATTTAATAAAAATTTTCAGAATTTTTGAAGTCTTTTTGCTATATTTTTATAAAATGTACAAATTAAATAGAAAGAAAATGAAATAAAACAAAATAAAAGGAAAAGTAATCTGATCCAAAGATCCAGATTCAAAGTTAGGGATTTGAAATTGAAAGCGCGCGCATTCCTAAGGCTGTGGTTCAATCTGGCATTTTTAAAATTAAACCTAATTAATTAATATTAATTATGAGATTAGGGTTTTAACACTGAATCCTGGCCATTTACACGCGCGTGTAAGCTGGATCCTACGGCCCACGTTTAAACTCACCCCTAAACCCTAATTAAGCATTAATGACTTTCAGGTGGCCGGAAATGACCTCCGGTCATCTTCTCCGGCCACACCCTTCCTTGAGAATTTCAATCTCAATCCCCAGGCCATTTCTAGAGCTCTAACGCTCCAGATTTGTTCCTCTCACTCCCCTAAACCTAAATCCACCCTCAAATGAAATTTATTTCCAGCCATTAACATGATTCGAAGCTAAGAACAAAATATGCAAAACTTTCAGACAAGCAATACATCCTCATTTCTTCATCATTTTCAATAATTTCAAGTTCATTACACTCAGGGGATCAAACTTAACCAATTAAGAACTTAAAATAAAGGTTCTAGAAAAATGTTTTCACATGGCTACCTGAGATGGAGCTTTCAACCCTAGAGCTTTCAGGATGCTTTCTTGCTTCCAAATGCCTCCAATGAACTCCCTGAAGAAGCTTTGATGCTTGGTTGGAGTGTTTTGAGGCTAATTTGTGAGTTTGATACAGTTCAGTTCAATGGGGGAGGAAAATCGTGTTTTTGATATGGCTGCTTTTAGGGCAAGATGATGGGTGGGAAATGATCAGGGGTTGATGGTGAGTTGTTCTATGAAGTTTGTTTGGATGTTTGTAGCTTGTGTGATGAGTTTCGAAGAAAAATGCAAAGAGAGGAGTTTTGGTGAATGCTCAGTTATGGGAAGATTCAGCTTGTGTTCTTCTATGAAATGGCTTGCTTGAGGTCCACATAACATGTTCTGATTGGGCAGAGAGTTGTTATGGAGCAATGTGATTGGTATGGCTCATTTTGCAAAAAGTCAAGAAAGTTGTACTTGGAGGTATGGGCTCATAGCAGGATGAGGACAGGGGGGTGTCTGGCGCAGCTTGATTCATGGGTAGCCATGGAATTCAGATTGAGGCAAAATATCAAGTGGAATGAAGTTTGTGGGTGGTTTTGCAATTTGTGAAGGTTTTGGCCCCTTTTGAAATACTTGATGATCAAGGCATGAAACTTGAGAATTCTTTGGGCAATTCTGAATTATAGGTCATGTATGATGTTTGTGTAATGGTTAGAAGTCACTTAGAGGTCACAAATTGGTTTGACATGAGTTTTTGCAAGTTTCCCTCTTTGGCACATAAGTGAAATTTTGTGATTTTCCCCAACTTTGCAAGGCAATAACTTGAGTTCTATGATGAATTAGATCAAGTTCTTGTACTTTTTGGAAAGGGAATGATCCAATCTATAACTTTTATGACCAAGAAATTTTCATTTGAAGCATTTTTGAATCAAAAAGAGGAGGTTGAAAAACTTTTCCAAAATGGCAAGTTTGCATTACAAGTCACTTTCCCAAAATGGCAACTTTGCAAATGACTTGAAATTCTTCAATTTTTGAACTTCTAACTTCTTCTAAGATCAAATAAAGATCATATACACCCAAAATGATGGAGAAGACCCTTTGGTTGGATGATGGGGGGCCTCAGATGCCCTGATTTTGCACTGACTTGCTCAAGAAGTCATCTATTGATCAGATGCCTTCCCCATTGAATTTCTTCATGAAAATTGGTATGCATGACCCTCATATCATATAGAGACAAATAGAAACAAGAATGACCAAAAAATTTGGAGTTATGGCCTCTGAAACCAAAACCCTAATTTTAGGTCATCTGTGTAGTTAAGCTTGGCTCTGCTTCCATGCCTTTCTCAATTCTTGTGATTTTTGGCTTTCTTGATCTTGGGAGGATATAATATGATGCTTGAACATACATGGACCCTCTTGAGATGATTGAAGACCTTTGGAGTGGCTCAAATGGCTCAGGGATGGCTCAGATCACAAACCCTAGATGCAGATGACTTAGAACCAAGGCAGTGAAGAAAAAATGCACTATGAGATGATATGATTGAACTTTATGCAAATGAAAAGAATCACAAGCCATGGTGAAATGAGTGAGGGCAAATTTGGGGTGTTTACAGTATCGAACCTTAATCAGAACATCTAATGGGGCAACGCCTTATCAGCTTGTGTATGGTATGGACGTAAAGCTAGACGAAGAAGAATGGGCCCGGTCTCGGTACAATCAACTGAATTTGATCGAAGAGAAAAGATTAGCTGCAATTTGTCATGGGCAGTTGCATCAGAAAAGGATGAAGAAAGCCTACGATCAGAAAGTCAGGCTTCGGGAATACCAAGTGGGAGATCTTGTGCTGAAAAGACTCCTTCCTCCTCATACAGATCACAGGGGCTAATGGACTCCAAACTACGATGGTCCATTCATAGTAAACAAGGTTTTCTCTGGCGGAGCACTGATGCTCACTACTATGGATGGTGAAGATTTCTTATCCCCTGTGAATTCAGATGCAGTTAAAAAATACTTCGCATAAAATGACCCGCTGGACATAAAAACAGAATGTATGTCCAGGAAAAAATAGGGCATCCCGGCGAGTCAAAAACAGAATAAAAGACTCGGGCAAAAATAAGGGAAAAATAAAAAAGTGTACACCTGCCGAGTTGAAAAGCCACATTGGACAACTCAGGCAAAAATGGGTATCCCGGTGGATTGAAAACCCGAAAGGGCGATCCACGCAAAATCAGGGAATAAGCGAACAACTGCATTCTGAATTTGTCTGTATTCCTCACAACACGGCAAGCTTCGAAAGGGTAAAGCAGCAGTCAGAATCAACCTTCTTCAGAAAACAAGATGAGAAGAACGTCAAGGTCATACATGTCATAGCAAAGGAAGTTCACTGGAACGTCATCATCAACATTGCCAACACTTTTATTTTCTCAATTTATAGTAACCTCCTCATTTCAGGGGATGTGTTTCCTTAACTGTATTCGCCAATTCAGGGCACCCAGATTAATAAAATCAGAGTTTTCAGTCACATCTCATTTTGTACATTTTTTGTTTCGTTTGCAAAATGTCCATTATTTATGATACAGTACTCGCATAAAGAAAATGGGCCATTTTTAATAAATGCTTGCAGGAAATATATTTACTTTCAGGAAGATCTAACTCCTATGATGGAATCCGGTTAGGGATACCTCGAGATACTTGTGCGCTTCTTTTGTCTTAACAGGTTGCAGGTATTCAATACACAACATGAGGCACACCAAGCATTGCATCCCCAACATGCTGCTTCCCAGAAGTTATCACCTCCCCAAGCAGTACCTGACAATTGTTTCACATCAAGATGAGCAAGGAGTTTCCTATTCCCCGCTAGAATGCCAGATCTCTCATCCTCAACAAAGTTGATGGGAACTGTCTCCCACAGGGTTTCTATTCTCTCCCCAGGAGAACAATGCATGCATACTTTCCCAGCGGAGTTGCTGAAGTTTCCTTCTCCCCAGCTAAGTTCTCCTGGCAGATAGATCTACCAATGATCTCTTCCCCAGCCGGGACATCCCTCCGAGCAGATCAGCTAGAGATCTTTACCCTCACAGGATCTGAGTCTCGGATCAGTTTCTCTTTTGCATAATCATAGCATTCTGCATCATATTCACCAAATAAGCGTAGAATTCCGTCTAATATGGATCATTATGGCAAAAATCAAACATTTGCATGATCACAAGCCAGGTTCGAGCCAGCCACCTGCAATTACCATCAATATTTCATCAGGAAAATATACAAAATATACCCCTGCACATAAGAGCCAAAGCATCTCCTTTGCACTCCCAAAACAGATGCTTGTTTATATATAGTGCTTATTTGACACTCTTCTGTGTCATGCATTCCCCAGCAAGTCGAGCACTCGTCCGTGTCTTGCACCAACATCACCAATAAATCAATACTTGTGCATACTTATACAAAAGTCTTTGATACTCATCAGTATCTTGTTTATATCACTCCTCAATAGATCTGACACTCATTCGTGTTCTTTGTTAACCATTTGGTACTCGTCCGTATCATCATCTATGAACATGCGTCAGCGTTTGTTTCTACCGATACTCGTCCGTATCATGGTTCTAAGGATGCTCATCCGCGTCTTTAATATATACGCATAATCAAACACTTATACCTTTTATTCTTGAGCGTAAGCACTCGTCCGTGTTTACCATTCCCCAGTAAGTCACCAACAAAACAACTTTCCATCCGACATTCGTCCTATGTCATGATATTTTCGATAGGAGTCCCCTGCCAGGTGATCGTCCTTCACCTTTGGATGACTGTCCCTCATCTATTTCCCCAATGGAATCTCCATTATTGGAACCTTCTATCCGGCATTCGTCCTATGTCGTGATATTTTTAGCAGCCATCCCCTGCTAGGTGATCGTCCTTCACCTTTTGATGACCGTCCCTCATCATTTATCCGATGGTCATCCCCATCGTTAATCATTTTATCCGACATTCGTCCTATGTTGTGATAAAACCCGAGAGCAGTGGTACCCTGCTAGGTGATCTTCCTTCACCTCTTGATGATTGTCCTTCATCATGCTTATCCGATGGTCGTCCCCATCGTTGACCTTATCTATCCGACATTCATCCTATGTCATGATATTTTCAGTAGTCGTCCCCTGCTAGGTGATCGTCATTCACCTTTGATGACTGTCCCTCATCATTATTTCATTTATTCTTTAAAACGATGGCCGTCCCCATCATTGTTTACTTTATTTTCCAAAGCCTGGTGGTCGTCCTCATCATTGCTTTTCTCATTACTTTAATCCCCAAAGAGTTTTATTACCCGATGGCCGTCCCCGTCGCGGTCTCTTCATTTCCCCAGCTTGTCGGCCGTCCCCGTCATTGCATTACTGACCGCTTCATCCCCAGCAGTCGTCCTCTTCTCAATGGTCGTCCTCCATCACCTTAATTTGATAAACATGCTTAATACCTTTTACAATTTATATCCCTTTTCTTCTTCTATCCAGCGAGTGCAAATTTCAGACTGTCTTTGGTATTCAACCACAAGTTATCTTGTTTGTCTGATAAGTCAGGCGCTTACATCCTGCACAGCTAACTCATGTTTGAATAGGGGCAGCTGTAAACATCCCAAATTTTCCCTCACTTATTCTCACACCATGGCTTGTGATCTTTCATTTTTTTAACATGAGCATTACATCTCATATTGCATGTTTGCTTCACTGCATAGTTCAATTTCATCTGCATTTAGGGTTTGTGATCTGAGCAATCCAAGAATCAATATGAGCCATCCCAAAGGCCTCAAAGCTTTCCAAGAGGGTCCATGTGTGTTCTATCATCATATTATGCTCTTCAAAGTTCATGAAAGTCAAGGGATCACAAGAACTGGCAAAGGCATGGAAGCAGAGCTAGGGTTTTCACTACACAGATGACCAAAATTAGGGTTTTGGTTTCAAAGGCCTTAACTCCAAATTATTTGGTCATTATTGTTTCTATTGGTCTTAATATGTCATAAGGATCATGTGTACCAAGTTTAATGAAGAAACTCATTGTGGAAGTCATCTGTTCACTGGGTAACTTCCTGAGCAAGTTAAGTCAAAATCAGGGCATCTGAGGCCCCCAACAATGGAACCAAATGGGTATTTTCATCAAATTAAAGTTATATGATCTTTATTTGATCTTAGAAGTGGTTGTAAGTTACAAGATTGAAGAATTTTGAGCCAATTGCAAACTTGCCATTTTTGGAAATGACTTGAAATGCAAACTTTCAATTTTGGGAAAGTTTTTCAACCTCCTCTTTCATAACCAAAAATGCTTCAAATGAAAAATTCTTGGTCATGAAAGTTGTAGATTGGGTCTTTCCCTTTTCAAAAAGTACAAGTACATGTCTTGATTCATCATAGGACTCAAGATATGGCCTTTCAAAGTTGGCAAAATTCCTATAATTTCAAGTTTCATGTCAAAGAGGGATTTTGCATTTTGGCATGTTCAAGCATTCTAATAACCTCTAATGTGCACAAACACTTCACAATATGTCAAATAAACTTTAAACAATCAAAATTGTGCATTGAACCAAGTGTTTCCATGACTTGAACTTCAAGAAATCTCAAAAGGGCCAAAACTCTCAAAATTTGCAAAATGCATTGGAACCTTTCATCCACTTGTGCCAGCTGCATCAAACTGATTCTATGGCTCTCCATGAATCTTGTTGAGGCTAGACACCCCAAAAAGCTAGCCCTGCCATGGCCCATACCTCAAGTACACCTAAATTGACTTTTTGCAACAACACACCATACCAATCAGCCTGTGCCACAACAACTTTCTGATTAATCCCATTGGCTTAAACAAACATCATGGATCACATTTCATAACACACAAGAGCCTGAACACTCTCATACACTTAGATTCACAAAATCCATCAAAAAAATCCCTTCTTCGAATTTCATAACTCAACCACTAAAACTTCAAGCTTCCTTCACCAATCAACTCAAAAACACCTCAGGATCATTTCCCACCCATCACCATAGCCTAAAACACCCTCAAGCCAAAATACAATTTCTACAAAACCAGAACCAAACACTTCAAAATAGCCATCACAAGCTTGCTCTAAGCTCCTCATCATCATCAGGGAGTTCATTGGGGTGGATTTGAACCAAGAGGGAGGCCAGAAAGCTCAGGAACTAAAAGCTCCAACTAAGGTATACCTCAAGAACATTTTTTCCAGAACTTGCTATTTAAGTTAAAATATCAATCTTCATGCTCCCCTGATCACACTGATATGTTTAGTTTTGAAAATGATTGAGAAATGACCATGTATGAAGCTTCTGAAATTTTTGACCTAGAACTTGATTGCTTCATTCAACCTTGTTATGCATGATAAATGATTTTTGTTTGTGGATTCATGAAGTATGATGTTTGAGGGTCATTTCTAGGCAAGAAATTTGAGGTTTAGTGGCTTGTAGGAAATTCTAGAAATTTGGATAGCCGGAGAAGATGACCGGAGCATAGCTCCGGTCACCTAAAAATAATTAGGGCTAAACCCGGATTAAATCCCCGAATTGGTTTGTAGCCCTTAGATCTTGATTAGGGTTAGGTAATGAGTGGTCCAGATGTGCCATTAGTTTATAATTCTGATTAATTAATATAAAATCAAATTAATTAGCCAGTTTGAATTCTGACCATAGGGTTGCGCGCCAGTCAACTCCCTCCAATTTTGTTTGAATCTGGGCCTTTGGATGCGCTGACTTCTCATTTAAATCATTTTTATTTCATTTAAATTTCATTTATTTTGCATAATTTATTTAAGCAAAAAGCAATCAAAAAATATTTTCTTTTGCATTCTGACTTTAAATATTTTTCTTCATCCAAAAATAATTTTTATTTTATTTTTTGCATTAAAAATGTATTTTTAAAATATTTAAATGTTATTTTTAATTAATTAAAGTATTTTAATTAATTAAAAATACATTAAGTTTCTAAAAATCACCAAAAAAATAATGAATCATCCCAATGCATTTAGAAACATTTTCAAACTCTTCACACAAATTTCTTTTTAGGTTGGATCATAGTTTGCCAATTTTCTTTGAATTAAGGGTCATAAAAATCATATTTTTGAACCCTAAGTTTAAAAAAATCATTTCTGCCTAACAAAGAAGAGTTTGAAGTTGGCTCTTTTTGCATTGTGTTATATATTGCATGTAGTTTATAGTTCTTTTTCCTCATGAATTTATCTTGCACTTTCAATTTGATTTGCATTTTTCCCTTTGAACCACCCAAAAACCCTAGAAAACTTAGGAAAATCATAACTTTTGATTGGTTAGGCTTCTGACCTTCTCCTTTGGGGTGTGACCTAATATGGGATTAGGGTTTGTTTGAGTTTAATTACAAATTTTTATCATGTCATTTGCTTTTGTTATATCCATTTGCATCTCACATGTCCATGTAACCCTAATTTCTCATGTTCATTTGCATTCACCTTGCATATGCATCATTACATGAACTTGCCATGAAATTTCATGCATTCATATGTCATCTTAGACATCTTAGGAAATGTTAGAACCTTGTTTGATCATTTCTTCATTCATTTTCCATGATTAGCATTCATTTCATTTCATAAACTTTCATGTGTTTTCAAACTTCAAGGCATGCCTCCTTTGCTTCTCATCTTTGTATGATCACACATATGCATTTTGTATGACTTTGCATCATCTTACATGAAATTTACATGGCATAAGAACTTCTGACTTTGATCATTGCATCTCATTTCACTTCATTTCTTTATGCTTTATACTTTATGCATTCATGCTAACACTTTCAGGTTTTGGTAAGTTATTTTGGGAGGTGGATTTGCCTTTACCTCTCACTTCTGCTTATCTATTTCATATGCATTCTAACTTTTCCTTGAAGTGAATTTGATTCACTTATGTTCCATTTCTCTCACTTTCTCCCTTTAAGTTACTTATCTTCTTAGGAAGTAAGTAACTTATTCTTCTGCTTCCTCCTCCTTTCATCTGCTTCTTCCATTGGTGACTTCATCGAAGATCTTTTCTCAAGCCTTAAAAACCATAGGAACATCCAAGCATGATAATCTTAGGGTTGTGTTTAGTCCCCCTTAGACGTTTTACCTTTGAGTCTCCTTGAGTCTCTCTTCTCATCTCAATAATCAGAGACTAAACTCTTAAAGTTTTAGGACTTTGGAATTAGGGTTATGCCTGCATCCTTCTCTTAGGATGGAGTGTATAACTTTAATCCTAAGTGTTAAACCTTTAATTTTTTTAAACCTCTTAATCAAATCACCTTAATAATCACTAAGACTTTATCTTGTAACGTGGGCCTTACATTAGGGTTCTAACTCTTCCTCATGGTTAAGAGGGACTAACCCTAGTGTTTAATGGACAAGTCCCCCTCAAGTTGTCTTACAAACCATAAAATCCACTTTTTAATCTCGTCCCTTAATTAAAATCCATTTAATAAAGGCTTGTTATCTACTGAATTTAATCCCTAACTATGGATTAAGTTGAGGTATCTTCCTCGGCTTAAGTGTTCTCATCTATTATCCTTCTATTAGGATGGTGTAATGAGTTCACTAATCTATGATCAGAGATTAAACTCATTACTTAACACTAAACAAAAAAAATCCTAAAACATCTAATTAATCACAAGTAGGTTAATGATCTTAATCCTACATCATCATGGCAATTAAGTTGAGATGTTTATCTCATACTTAAGTAGGCTCATTATCCCTAATCAGGGAGGATATAATGAGTTTACAAACCCTTGATTTAGGCCTAAGGTCATTTACTTATGCAAAACACCAAAAACAATAACAAAACTGAAAACACATAAACAAACAATAATCGTCTCCTTCGGGATTCTTTTCTCATCACACTCATTCACAAACGAGAATTTGCTTCTTCCATCTAATGCAAGACAATTATCACTCGAGCCAGACGAGTCATACACTTGAGCATAGGCAAGCAAGCAGTTCACAGTCAATTCATTTTTCAGTCTCTTTGAGTCGAACTACGGTGTTCTGAATTCCTCATTGCACGAGAGGATACGTAGGCATAACTTAACTGTTATCGAACAAAAGTCTCTTTGTCTTCCCCCTCTTTTAGCATTCTTTTCAAAGCCTCAGTTCCTGAGCAATTCACCCTTTTTGCACTGACACTTGTATGTTCATTCTCAGCTTTTGCACACAGATATCACATACACTACCCATTTTAAACAAAATCTTTTATGCGTGGATCCCGTCGAGTACGACGGACAATCTGGGTGCTAATACCTTCCCAGGTTGTAACCAACCCCCTTTCTCAGTTTCTCTACTTCGCAACCGTCTTATCCATCTTTTTTCTAGGTTCATGTAGCATTACCTTTCCTTCGGGATAAAAATTCCTAGCTGGCGACTCTATTCAGCTCATCTCATTTCTCTTTTCGCCGACCGTTTGCGTATGCACCCTGTCTGACCTGGTGTCTTTTCGGGGGAGCGACAAAGGGCAATCATTCTCATAGCCCAGTTTCTTGACTGATGTGGATTCAAGAAAGCTTCTGACTTTGGCAAGTGCCTCAATAACCAACAGTAGAAGAGAGGTACACAACATTTGACTAATCTTCCCCTCTACTTCTCATTCCTTTGATGCACTGAGTAGTAGAATCCCCTAGCAAGGTGGGAACTGGATTCTTCAGCAAGAAAAGATGGATAACACTCTTGCTTACAAACTTAGGCTCGTCTGCAAACAAGATGATTCCATATATTCTAAGGGCCAGAAGAGCACAAACATTGTCCCACTTCCCTGCTGCAGCATGAATGGTGGCCTGAGTAACCAAGTCCAAATGGAGGCCTGGGATTCCAGCCTTGATGGTCATATTCTGGTCAATGAGGGTGGATTCTAAGTACAGAGCCTTAGCTATATCTTCATTCTTGGGAGCAGTCATCTCAGGGTTGAAAGGAATCCCCCTCCTGATGGGGACACCCAACAACATGGAAAACTCTTCCATCAACGGTCCCAACTGAAAGTCTGGAAAGGTAAAGCATCTGAGAGGAGGGTCATAGAACTGAAGGCAAGTGTGGATCATACTCCTCTGTGATGCATCCAATTCCATGATCATGTCCATAATGCCACCATAATGTTCCCTGAATAAGGGGACATGATCAGGAGTGATGAGTGTCTGAATCTGCCTGATACCAGCCAGAGTGGGCTCAAAGAAATGATAGGTAATGTTGCTTTTCCTGGATTGGTCCATGCTGACAATGGATGCTGGTGAAGAAGACTGAGGAGAAGTACTGATGAAGGAAACTAATGAAGGTGCTGAAGATAATCTCTGATGAAGATGGCTAATGAATATATCTGATGAAGAAGATCTCTGAGAAAAATATCTGATGAAGGTGGCTGAGCAGAAGAACAGTCAAAACCAAACCAAAGATAAGATGGATACCCTATAAAACAAATAGACAAATGTTAAAATGATGCAAGATGATTTATGAAGAATGATATGCAAGGGTTTGTGATCAAGTGATGGATTTGTTATCTGCCTAGATGGGGTCCGTGTGTGTTCATATGTCCGGATGGAGGTCCAGAGAACCAGTAACCAGGTGCGGGACTCAAATAAAGAGTCACAAGTCCAGGGTTTCACAAGAACAGTCCAAAATGATGCAATCTTAAAACAAAACTGGTAACGGGGTACGATGAGGCCAAGGGTTCCTGCAAACCTGTAAACATCCCAACCCCCTCACATGTATTGTTCTAGAACAAGGATCCTCAGACTTGGATCAGTTATGAGAAGTGTAAACACTTCTAACCCAGAGGTACATTGTTTACAATAATCATAAAGGATCCTCCTCTAATTCACCTCAGATGCTGAAGGTCATAAAAAGGTCATCCAGACTTAGCAGGCTTCCCAGATAGCCCCAGTACTACAGGAAATCCGTAGCACAGAGTTCTCAAGAAGAAACCCATGTCTAAATTCTGTTTCATATTTCCGTACCAGACCGAAATGAAATGGGAAATAATATGAATCCACTCTATCCTATGGGTCACTCAGGCTCCCGGTATGGAACCTTACTCACTCAATATCCCTCCCACCAAGTCAAACCAAAGATCCAGCACAATGATATGATGATAGTAATGAAATGCATAAAAACAGTAAATGAAAACAATAAATAAAGCTACATAAAAAGCAATAAATAAAGCAATGAACAATAAGCACAAGTATCACATAACACCCCCCATAAACACAAATCAAACAAGCGCTAGGAGAAACCCACAAAAAGAACCAGAAGCCCTGGTTGCAAGATAATCCCCAGCAGAGTCGCCAAGCTGTCGCTCCCGAAGATTTGTATCCCGGTGCAGACGCGAACGATCGGCGAAAAGAGAAAATGAAGGTGAAGTGAATAAAGTCTCTAGCTAGCCATTTTTATCCCGAAGGAAAGGTCATGCTGCATAAACCTAGAAAAAGATGGATAAGACGATTGCGAACCAGAGAAACTGAGAAAGGGGGTTGGTTACAACCAGGGAGGGTATTAGCACCCAGATTGTCCTTCGTACTCGACGGGATCCACGCTTACAAGATTGTGTTTAAAGGGGTAGTGTATGTGCTATCTGTGTGCAAAAGCTAAGGAAAGAGTATACAAGTGTCAGTGCAAAAGGAAGTGAAATGCTCAGGACTGAGGCTTTTAAAGAATGCAGAAAGAGGGGGAAGACATAAAGACTTTTGTTCGATAACTGTTAAGTTATGCCTACGTATCCTCTCGTGCAATGAGGAAGTCAAAACACCGTAGTTCGACTCAAAAGAGTGAAAATAAATTGACTGTGAACTGCTTGCTTGTCTATGCTCAAGTGTATGACTCGTCTGGCTCGAGTGCTAACTGTCTTGCATTAGACGAAGGAAACAAGTTCTCGTTTGTGAATGAGAGTGATGAGAAAATAATCCCGAAGGATACGATTATTGTTTTTTCTTTGTATTTTCAGTTTTATTATTGTTTTTGGTGTTTTGCATAAGTTAATGAGCTTAAGCCTAAATCAAGGGCTTGTAAACTCATTATATCCTCCCTGATTAGGGATAATGAGCCTACTTAACCATGAGATATGCATCTCAACTTAATTACCATGATGATGTAGGATTAAGATCATTAACCTACTTGTGATTATTAGAATGTTTTTGGGTTTTTGTTTAGTGTTAAGTAATGAGTTTAATCTCTAATCACAGATTAGTGAACTCATCACACCATCCTAATAGAAGGATAATATATGAGAACACTTAAGCTGAGGAAGATACCTCAACTTAATCCATGGTTAGGGATTAAATTCATTATATAACAAGCCTTTATTAAGTGGATTTTAATTAAGGGATAATATTAAGAAATGGATTTTAAGTTTGTAAGACAACTTGAGGGGGACTTGTCCATTAAACACTAGGGCTAGTCCCTCTTAACCATAAGGAAGAGTTAGAACCCTAATGTAAGGCCCAATTTTCAAGATAAAGTCTTGATGATTATTAAGTGATTTGATTAAGAGGTTTAAAAAAATTAAAGGTTTAACACTTAGGATTAAAGGTATACACTCCATCCTAAGAGAAGGATTCAAGCATAACCCTAATTCATTATCATGCTTGGATATCCTATGGTTTGTGAGGCTTAGAGAAATATCTTCAAGGAAGCCACCAATGGAAGAAGCAAATGAAAGGAGGAGGAAGCAAAAGAATAAGTTACATACTTCCTAAAAAAATAGGTAACTTAAAGGAAGAAAGTGAGAAAGATGGAACATAAGTGAATTAGATTCACTTCAAGGACACATAAGATGCATATGAATGAGATAAGAAGAACTGAGAAGTGGAGGCAAATCCATCTCCCAAATAACTTACCAAAAGTACCTGAAAGTTTTAGTATGAATGCATAAGGTATAAAGCATAAAGAAATGAGTTGAAATGAGATGAAATAAGATGCAATGATCAAAGTCAGAAGTGTTTATGCTATGCAAATGTCATGTAAGACGATGCAATGTCATACAAGATGCACATGAATGATCATACAAGGATGAGATGTTATTAAAGCATGCATAGAAGTTTGAAAACACATGGATGTTTATGAAATGAAATGAATGCAAAACATGGCAAATGAATGAAGAAATGATCAAGCAAGGTTCTAACATGTCCTAAGATGTCTAAGATGACATATGAATGCATGAAATGTCATGGCAAGTTCATATGATGGTGAATATGCAATGTGAATGCAAATGATCATGAGAAATTAGGGTTTTATGGACATGTGAGATGCAACTGGATAAGACAGAAGCATACAACATGATAAAAATTTGAAATCAAGCTCAAACAAACCCTAATCCCATATTAAGTCACACCCCAAAGGAGAAGGTCAGAAGCCTATCCTATTGCAAGTTATGATTTTCCTAAGTTATCTAGGGTTTTTGGGTGATTTAAAAGGAAAAATGCAAATAAAATTAAAAATGCAAGATAAATTCATGAGATAAATAATCTAGAAACTACATGCAATATGTAACACAATACAAAAAGAATCAAATTCGAACTCTTCTTGGTTAGGCAGAAATGATTTTTTCAAAGTTAGGGTTAAAAAATGTGATTTTAAAGACCCTTAATTCAAAGAAAATTGGTAAACTATGATCAAACCTAAAAAGAAATTTGTGTGAAGAGTTTGAGAATGTTTCTAAATGCATTGGAATGGTTCATGATTTTTTGGGTGATTTTTAGAAATTGTAAACACCCCAAATTTTCGCTCACTAAGTTCACACCATGGCTTGTGATATTTTCATTTGCATAAGTTCAATCATATCACATCATGTTGCATTTTTGCTTCACTGCATTGGTTCAAAGTCATCTGCATCTAGGGTTTGTGATCTGATAAGTTCCTGAGCCTTCTGGGCCACTCCAAAGGTCTTCAATCATCTCAAGAGGGTCCATGTATGTTCAATCATCACATTATATCCTCCCAAGATCAAGAAAGTCAGAAAATCACAAGGACTTGCAAGGCATGGAAGCAGAGCCAGGTTTAACTGCACAGATGACCTAAAATTAGGGTTTTGGTTTCAGAGGCCATAACTCCAATTTTTTTGGTCATTATTGTTTCTATTGGTCTATATATGCTATAAGGATCATACATACCAGGTTTGATGGAAAAATTCATTGTGGAAGTCATCTGATCACTGGGTAACTTCTTGAGCAAGTCAGAGCAAAATCAAGGCATCTGAGGCCCCGCAACATGGAACCAAAATGGAGTTTTCATCAAAATGAAGTTATATGGTCTTTATTTAATCATTGAAGTGCTTAGAAGTTCACAAATTTGAAGAAAAGTGGGCAAAACCAAAAGTTGCCAAAAATGGAAATGACTTGTAACGTAAACTTTCCATTTTGGGAAAGTTTTTTCAACCTCCTCTTTCTCAACCAAAAATGCTTCAAATGAAAAATTCTTGGTCATGAAAGTTGTAGATTGGATCATTCCCTTTTCAAAAAGTACAAGAACAAGATCTGATTCATTTTTGAACTCAAGTTATGGCTTTCCAAAGTTGGCAAAAATCACATAATTTCAAGTTTCATGCCAAAGAGGGATTTTTGCAAAACCTCATACCAAGAAAATTTGTGACATCAAATTGACTTCTAATCATCATACAAACTTTGTGCAATACCTAAAAGTAAGAATTGGCCCAAGAATTTCCAAATTTCATGACTTGCACATGAAGAAATTACAAAAGGGCCAAACTTCATGGAATTTGCAAAATGACACATAAACTTCCATCCACTTGCTGATTTGCCTCAATCTCATTTCGATGGTTTTCCTTGATCACAGTTGCACCAAACATGCCCTTGTCCTTGGCCTGAACTTGCCCATACCTCAAAGGACACATAACCTTGACTTTTTGCAAAACAAGCCATACCAATCACACTATGCCATTACCAACTTTCTGACCAATCACATTTGTTTATACTAATCAAATGCAAGCCTAACATAACAAGAACATAGCCTGAACTCTCCCACAAGTCAGCATACACAAAAACCTCCCTTTTTGCATTTTCATTCGAAACTCTCAGCATACTCCACAAAACTTAAAACTTCTTCCACCATTCATCTCAGCTTCACTCACTGATAATTTCCCACCCTTCATTTTGTCCTAAAAGCCACCATACAAAAAACACGAATTCCTTCCCCGTTTGAACTGAACTTCATCAAACTCACAAACTAGCCACAAAAAACTCCAACCAAGCATCAAAGCTTCTTCAGGGAGGTCATTGGAGGCATTTTGAAGCAAGAAAGCAGCCTGAAAGCTCTAGGGTTGAAAGCTCCATCTCAGGTAGCTCTCTCAAACTTTTTTTCCAGAAATCTTTTTTAAGGTTATAAAAATGTTCCTTCTGATCCCCTTAGTACACTGAGCTTTGTGGTTTTGAAAATGGTTGAGAAATGAAGTTGTATGGTTGTTCTGAAATTTCTGCCATTTTTATACTTTGATTCGAATCTTGTTTGTGAGTGAAAAGAAATGGAGTTTGAGGGTGGGGTTGATATTAGGAAGGTGAGAGGAAGCAATCTTGAGCTTTAGAGCTCCAGAAATGACCTAGGGAGCGTTTTGGGAAATTCTCAGGGGAGATGTGGCCGGAGAAGATGACCGGAGGTCATTTCCGGCCACCTGAAAGTAATTAGGGTTTTTAATTAGGTTTAGGGCATTGTTTGAATCTGGGCCGTCTGATCACCCTTTCCCGCGTGCCTTGGATGGTGTAGATTGAGTCATTAGTTTTAAATTAGGATTAATTAAATAAATAATCAGGATTAATGAAGTTTGAACCTGGGCCGTCCAGATGCGCGCCCAATCAACCCTTTTAAAGCCCAGATTGAATCCTGGCTCTCCATCCAGCATACTTCCAATTTTATTAATTTTTATTTCATTTTCTTTATTTAAATTTGCACGAATTTTTAAAAATAGCGAAAATAGTCTAAAAATTCTGAGTTTTTTAATCAAAATTTTAATTAATTTTCAGAACCCAAAAATATTTTTATTTTTATTTTTTTGTTTTAAAAAATATTTTTAAATAATTTAAATGATTATTTTTAATTAGTTAATGAAAATTAATTAATTAAAAATACATTTAAGTATTTAAAAATCCCAAAAAAATTCAGAGAACATTCTTAGGCATTTAGAAGCATTTACAAACTCACCACACAAATTTAGTTTTGGTTTTGATCATACTTTGACATTTTTCAATTGAATTAGGGTTCTTAAACTTGAATATTTTTAACCCTAACTTCAAAAATTCATAACTTTTGAATCAAAGTGAGTTTGTGAATGATTCTCTTTTCATTGTGTTATGCATGACTTCAAGTTCCTAAAAACATTTTTGTTTCATTTTTATAATTCATTTTCAATTTGTTTGGCATTTTACCTTTAGGATCACCCTTAAAACCCTAGAAACTTAGAAAAATCATAAGTCCTTCTAGGTTAAGCTTCTGACCTCCCCCTTTGGATGGTGAACTAGTATAGGTTTAGGGTTCCTTTGAGTCCATTTTCAATTTTTTTATATCATGTTTTGCTTCTGGTTTTGAATTATGCATCTCATATGTTCATATAACCCTAATTTTGCATCTCATTTGCATCCATCTTGTATAAGCTTGCATACATGAACTTGCCATGATATTTTGTGCATTCAAATGAAATATAAGACATCTTAGGACACCTTAGAATCATGATTGACCATTGCATCATCCATTTTCCATGTTTTGCTTTCATTTCATTCCATGTGCATTCATGAACTTTCATGCCTCTTATATGCTTCATTTGCATTCCTAACCTTGGTATGATCATCTTCATCTAATGACATACATTTGTGTCATCTCTTTGCATCATTAGCATCATGAACATACTTCTGGTTTTGGTTTTCATCTTGGCATTTCATCCCATTGTCATTTCATTTCATTTCCTTTTGCTAACTTTTCAGGTGGTAAATGTTTGAGAAGTGAATTTGCCTTCACTTCTCACAATCTCTTCTCATCTCTCTTATGCATTCATTGCTGCATTTTGCTTTTGTATTAGAGTGAGATTGCTCATTCATGTTCCCTCCTCACTTTCTTTCTTCAAGCAACTTGTCTTCTTAAGTGAAGTAAGTTGTCTTGCTTCTTTCTGCTTCTCCTCCTTCCATCCTGCTCCTTCCTTGGTAGCTTTTCCTTGAAGATCTCTTGCAAGCCTCATAAACCCTAGGAATACCCAAGCATGATAACAATTAGGGTTTGATTAGTCCCCCCATTAGTTTTACCTTCGTGTCATCTTTGTGTCTTCTCTTCTCATCTCTTAATCAAGGACTAAACCTTAAAGGTTTTAAGGCTTTGTGATTAAGCTTATGTTTGCATCCTTCTATTAGGATGGAGTGTATAACTTTAATCCCAAGTGTTAAACCCTTAATGTGTTTAAATCCTTTAATCAATTCACCTAATAATCACTAAGACATCAAGCTTGTAACTTGGGCCTTGCATTAGGGTTCTAATTCTTCCTTAATTGGTTAAGAAGGACTAACCCTAGTGTTAATGGACAAGTCCCCCTCAAGTTGTCTTACAAACCATAAAATTCACTTCTTAATCTTACCATTAATTAAAATCCACTTTAATAAAGGCTTTGTTTTGTCATGAGGTTAATCCCTAATCATGGATTAAGTTGAGGTATCTTCCTCAGCTTAAATTTTCTCATCTATTATCCTTCTATTAGGATGGTGTAATGAGTTCATTAAATCTTTGATTATGGCTTAAACTCATTACTTAACACTAAACAAAAACTCCAAAAACATCTAAATAATCACAAGTAGGTTAATGATCTTAATCCTACATCATGGTGATTAAGTGTGAGGTGCTTACTTGATACTTAAGGTATTCTCATTACCCCTAATCAGAGGGAGGATGTGATGAGTTTACTAAACCCTTGGTTTAGGCTTAAGCTCATTTTCTTATGACAAACTCAAAAAGTCAATAAAAGATTGAAAACACCAAAAACCAAATAATAATCATCTCCTTCGGGATTCTTTTCTCATCACATTCACTCATAAACGAGGACTTGCTTCTTCCGTCTAATGCAAGACAATTTGCACTTGAGCCAGACAGGTCATACACTTGAGCATAAACAAGCAAGCAGTTCACCAGTCAAATTTATCTTTCAGTCTCTTTGAGTCGAACTACGGTGTTCTGACTTCCTCATTGCACGAGAGGATACGTAGGCATAACTTAACTGTTATCGAACAAAAGTCTCTGTATATTCCCCCCTCTTCCAGCTTCATTCTTTTAAGCCTCATTCCTGAGCAATTCACTTCACATTTATTTTACACTGACACTTGCATTCTTTTTCCAGCTTTTGCACACAAATAGCACTGACACTGCCCCTTTAAACACAAACTTTCAAGCGTGGATCCCGTCGAGTACGACGGAAAATCTGGGTGCTAATACCTTCCTGATCACACTAAAATTCACCGTATTTCTGACTCCAATTTCGCATGCATCGTTAGCTTTTATTGTTATTTTGTCATGTTATTACTTTTCTTTTCTTTGTTTTTAGGTTTTTTATGTAATCGGGGCCTAAATCGAGAAAAGGAGCGAAAAAGGAGTGGAAACGGACGAAAACCTAGAAATTCAGCGTTTTACACTTACGGCATCCACCGTGGCGGGCGCCATGGGGTCTGCCATGACGTGGCCACGTCTCAAGACCACTCCACAACTACCAAGACCCACGATCCCCACTCTTCCATTCCTAATCAGTCGCATGACGGGCGCCATGACCTTGTGGCGGGCGCCACAAGGCAAAAAATAGTTCCCTCCACTTTTTAGTGGAGGGGGCATCCTGGTCTTTTCCTGCATTTAGTTTTCCTATAAATAGGACCTTAGATTTTCGTTTTTCTTCATCCAAACTTAGATTCTCTGGGCATATATCAGTTTTAAAGCAGTTATCATTCCACATCGGGGTGTTACTGCAATCGAGTGATCGAGTCTGTAATCTGTCTGTGTGATAGAGTTTTGGAGCACTCTGGAGGAAGTTAATCCTGCCGCCATTTTAATTCCAGTTTGTATTTTACTTTTCCGCATTGCCTTACTTTCATTTATTATCCGCACTCGCACTTTATTTTATTTATTTCCTGCACTCGCTTTACTTTTATTAATTTCCCGCACTCGCTTTACTTTTATTTATTTCCTGCACTCGCTTTAAATTACTTTATTTCTCGCACTCGCTTTACTTTTATTTACTTTCCGCACTCGCACTACTTTTATTTACTTTCCGCACTCGCACTAAATTACTTTTATGAAAAATTATAAAAAGAACTTTTACTTTACTATGTCTAACTAAATCCATAAAGGTTAGAATGTAAGGATCGTAATTAAACCAGTAATCCGTACAATTGTTCGTGGAAACACTTAAGGGCTATTTTATCTTTCAATTCAAGTAATTGTTTTTAACTATTTCAAAAACAGCCAAAAGCACTTTGTCTAGTTCATTAGGAGTTTTTAGATTAAAAAGAAAAGAGATTTTAAAATGATTTTCGGACGCGTTAGGAAGTTTAGAGTCTGGTTCGTGAGAACCTCTTTTTGTTAAGAAATCCAGGTTAAAATACTTTTCAACTTAGTTAATATACTATATTTCTTAAAAACAGGTTTACTACTCTAACGCAGTACGCACCTTTTTATCCGTGACAATAGGAGGGGTTGATTAGAGAGTACAACTCGGTTCTGAATACGCGAAAGCGACAGTTCCTGTTAAATTAGTTCTTTTCAAAGGAGAAAACACTGCCCATAAGTAGTTCCATTAACAAGTACTGGATCATCAATTGATTATGTGAATTACATTCGAGCCTGTCTTTGTTTATTGTTTAAAATCATTATTTTATTTACCATTGCACCCTTCTTAAAACCCTTATATTTAGTTGCCTTAGATACACACCATAACAACAGGTACGATAGATTGACACTTGGTCTCTGTGGATTCGACAATCTTTTATATTACTCTGACGTGTTCGTACACTTGCGAAAAACACGCATCAAGTTTTTGGCGCCGTTGCCCGGGACCAATTTCATCAAATTTCATACCCTGTAGTTATACCGTTTAGACTAAGGTTGTTACCCACCGGTCAATGCGAAAGACTCGCAGTGCCGGAAGTTTAGTAGACCCTCTAGCTAAACTTGAACGTTACGCTCGCGCACGTTTGTTTTTCCATAGGAATAGGAAAGCTATGGCCGAAGATCAAAATCTAAGACCTCTTAAGGACTTCGCCCAACCATCAAACGAGGAACCTAGTTCCAGTATAGTAAACCCCGCTATCCCAGCCAATAATTTTGAACTTAAACCATCCCTGCTGCAATTAGTGAAACAGAGACAATTTGCAGGTCTCGCTACTGATAACCCGAACCAACATTTAAAAAACTTTCTTCAGTTAGCAGACACCTTTAAAACCAATGGAGCTTGTCCTGAGGCGATACGCTTAAGATTATTTCCCTTTTCCCTCAGAGATAAAGCTCTATCATGGTTAGATTCCCTTCCACCCAATTCTATAACAACTTGGGATGACCTTTGAAAAGTTTTCCTTGCTAGATATTTTCCCCCAAGTAAGACCGCTCTTCTTCGAAACCTAATAACCAGATTTACCCAACACCAAGGAGAGTCGTTGTTCGAAGCCTGGGAGAGATATAAAAAGATATTAAGAGCATGCCCACATCATGGCTTAGAGAATTGGCTAATCATTCAAACCTTCTATAATGGACTTCATTATAACACTAAGATGACCATCGACGTTGCCGCTGGTGGCGCACTGATGAACAAACCCTACCCTGAAGCTAGTACCCTTCTTGAGGATATGGCCCAAAACCATAAATCATGGGGAGTAGAACGAGCGACAGTAGAAAAGAAGGAATCCCAAGGAGGAATACATGAGCTAAGCTCTATGGACATGATGCAAGCTAAAATGGACGCGTTGGCCCTTAGAGTCGAACATATGTGCACAACCCCGAATACTGTAGCCGCAGTTTCGCTGAATTGTGAGATATGTGGAACGCAAGGACACCAATCCGCCAAATGCAATCTGTTAAATGAGACCAATCCTGAGCAAGTGAACTACACCCAAGGGAACCCATTTTCAAACACATATAACCCTGGATGGAGGAATCACCCAAACTTCTCCTACAAAAATAATAACCCTATTCAAAATACCGCACCTCCGAGACAACAAGGTTACCAAGCCCCAAGAACAAATCAACCTATGCAACCTGTACCACCAAGTCCGAGCCTTGAGAAAATTGTGGAAAATTTTATCACCGTTCAAACACAATAAAACAAAGAGTTCATGAACCAAAACGTGCATGTTAACGAACTAATTACCCAGTTAGGAACCAAGGTTGATCAAATTATTACTCATAATAAGATGCTTGAAACCCAGATCTCTCAGGTAGCTTTAAACCAAGCCCCTCAGACTACACCTGGAGGACACTTCCCTGGACAACCTCAACAAAACTCGAAAGGGAAAGCAAATGCCATTACTCTACGAAGTGGAACCGCTTATAAGGAACCTTCCAACCCTAGATTAAGTGAGCCCGAAACTTCTGAGAGGAATAAAGAGAAGGAACCAGAGGAGTCTGAAACCCCGGAAAGTCAAGAAAAAGGAGAAGAACCTAAAAATAAAACCTATGTACCACCACCGCCATACAAACCACAAATACCATACCCTCAAAGATTAAAGAAAACCCAAATCGATAATCAATATCAAAAATTCGTTAAGGTTATAGAAAAACTTCACGTAGAAATCCCCTTTACAGAAGCCATCACCCAAATACCTTCTTACGCTAAGTTTCTCAAAGACATACTTACGAATAAACGTAGACTTGAAGATCCGAAACCCGTGGAATGTAATTCTATTTCTGAAAAATAGGTTATCAAAGAAAGATAAAGATCCCGGAAATTTTTCCATTCCTTGTGTTTTGGGGAATCAGGTCATCGAAAAAGCTTTTCTAGACTTAGGAGCTAGTGTGAGCTTAATGCCTTTAGCAGTTTGTGAGAGATTAAACTTAGGAGAATTACTACCTACTAACATGTCACTTCAATTATCCGATAGATCCGTTAAATACCCTATAGGCATACTTGAAGACGTCCCTGTTAGGATAGGTCAGCTGTTTATACCTACTGATTTTGTTGTCATGGACATTAAAGAAGATGGCGACATACCAATCCTCCTAGGTAGACCATTCTTATCGACTGCTGGAGCCGTAATAGATGTTAAAAAAGGGAAACTAACCTTTGAGGTAGGTGAAGAGAAGATAGAATTTATACTTTCAAAATTTCTTATGGCACCTGTGATAGGAGATGCTTGTTATGCCTTAGATATCATCGAAGAATGCATTAGGGAATTAGAACAAGAAGAAGAAACTGAATCTATAAAATTGCCATCAACCCTTATATTGGAAGATGACAATTATAAAAAACCCTACATTGATGATAACCTTCACGAATGTGTATCTCTTACCCCAGATCATATGCCTTGCCGTATGAAACCAACCGTAAAACTTAAGGAACTACCTAAAAACCTGAGATATGAATTTCTTGATGAAGAAATGAATCGTCCAGTTATAGTCAGTGCTACCTTAGACCAAGAAGAAACAAACCAATTATTAGATGTTTTACGAAGGTACCCCTCAGCCTTAGGATATAAGATCTCTGATCTAAAAGGAATAAGCCCATCCATATGCATGCATCGGATTTTGCTAGAAGAGGATTCAAAACCCTCCAGAGAACACCAACGAAGAATAAATCCTATAATGAGTACTCTAGTTAAGACTGAAGTTCTTAAGTTACTAGAGGCAGGTATAATATATCAGATCTCGGACAGTAAATGGGTGAGTCCTGTGCATGTAGTACCTAAAAAGGGAGGCATCACAGTCGTGCAAAACGAGAAAGGCGAACCTGTAGCAAAAGAACCGATGGAGGTTGGCGTATGTGCATAGATTATAGAAAATTAAATAAAGCAACTAGGAAGGACCATTTCCCATTACCATTCATAGACCAAATGTTGGAGCGCCTAGCCAGACACTCTTACTTTTGTTACCTAGATGGATATTCAGGATTCTTCCAAATACCTATTCACCCCGAAGATCAAGAAAAACTACCTTTACATGCCCAGTTGGAACTTTTGCCTATAGAAGAATGCCTTTTGGACTCTGTAATGCTCCTGCCACTTTCCAACACTGCATGATGTCTATCTTTGCAGACTATTTAGATGGAATCATGGAAGTATTTATGGACGATTTCTCTGTTTGTGGATCTGATTTCAAAAATTGTCTTGTCAACCTTGAGAAAATCCTGGAAAGATGTGTGGAGATAAACCTTGTGCTAAATTGGGAAAAATGTCATTTTATGGTCACCGAAGGGATTGTTTTAGGACATATAGTTTCCGAAAAAGGTATAGAGGTAGATAAAGCTAAAATAGAAGTCATAGAGAATCTAAAACATCCGAAGACTATCAGGGAGATGAGAAGTTTTCTTGGACATGCCGGATTTTACTGACGTTTTATCAAGGATTTCTCCAAAATAACGAAGCCCTTAACTGGTCTTTTAATGAAAGATGTTGAATTCATCTTCGATGAAAAATGTACTGAAGCATTTAATCTTTTGAAGCAAGCTCTGATTTCAGCACCTATAATGAAACCCCCTGATTGGTCAGAACCGTTTGAGATAATGTGTGATGCCAGTGACTATGTTGTTGGAGCCGTTCTAGGTCAGAGAAAAGATAAAAAGTTACACGTAATTTATTATGCCAGTAGAACCCTAGACGCTGCTCAGCTCAACTACGCAACAACCGTGTAGATGTTAGGAATTGGAAGAATTTTTGACAAACAAGAATAAGTGAACTTAGTTCAGGATGTCACACCAGATGTTGTGACATTGACAAATAAAGTAACTGTTAATGAATTTAGTTCAAGACATCAGGATGTCACACCAGATGTTGTGACATCGCAAAACTGCTATCTGACTTAAATGATGCATAATAGAAGTGAGTAAATTCAGGAGAATTTATCTGGAATTAATTGAAAAGAGATAAGCACTCCAAGGCACATCTTTAGGAAGCTTAGTTATCTGGTTTTAGTATAACAGAATAACTAACTCACCTTGATTCAAGGAGATAACAAACTAACTAACCCTAATTCAAGGTGATGACTGTGGGATTTATCAAGGTCTGGATAATTTGCAAAAAGCCCAAAAACCAAGCATCTATTTAAGGAACTGAAACTCTCAGAAAAGAGCACGAATTTTAGAAGACTGTAAAGGGTGTTTGTGAAGTATAGCAGGTTTTAATTGTTTGTCACTTTATGAGTTTTTAAGCAAAAAGTGAATTGTGTCTTGATTGAAACTTTTAAGTAAGATCTAGCTGTTGTGTTTGAAGTGTAACTTCAATTTTATTAATCATTGTAAAATATCATTGTGTGATTGAGGGGGAGTGAGTAGGTACTCATATCTAAGTTGAGTCTTAGGTAGAAATTGCCTTGGGTAAATATTAAGTGGAGGATTAAACTGGTTGGTTTAACTCCTTAATTAATATTACTTATATTGGATTTCCTTCCTGGCTTGGTAGCCCCCAGATGTAAGTGTGGAGATACACTGAACTGGGTTAACAATTTCTAGTGTCATTTAATTTACCTGCTCATTAATTGTTGTTTAAGATTTCAAGTGTTTAAACATCTGGTTCGACATCACGTACCTAATCCCAAAATTTCAATTGGCCTCAGAGTAGGCACCCTGCCTGTATAACTGGGTGAGATCTAGGGACTGCAAATTTTGGGAACATGGACAGAGATGTAGGATCTGTGAATCGACCACCTATCTTGGATGGATCCAACTATGATTACTGGAAGCCAAGAATGGTAGCATTCTTGAAATCTCTTGATAGCAGGGCTTGGAAAGCAGTTAACAAAGGATGAGAGCACCTTGTCCAAGACAATAAGGATGTGGCAAAAGTGTTGAAGCCTGAAGAAGAGTGGAACAAGGAGGAAGAAGATTAAGCACTTGGAAATTCCAAAGCCTTAAAGGCCTTATTCAATGGCATTGACAGGAACATATTTAGGCTTGTGCATCACTGTGAGCTGGCCAAGGATGTTTGGGACACTCTCAAAACTACTCATGAAGGAACATCAAAGGTGAAGATGTCAAGACTTCAACTTCTCACCACCAAGTTTGAAAACTTGAGGATGAAGGAAGATGAGACCATTCATGAGTTTTACATGAACATCCTGGAAATTGCTAATACTTCTGGTGCCTTGGGAGAGAAGATGAGTGATGAAAAGTTGGTAAGGAAGATTCTCAGATCACTGCCAAAAAGATTTGACATGAAGGTTACTGCCATAGAAGAAGCTCAGGACATCTGTACAATGAAGGTTGAGGAGCTCATTGGTTCCCTTCAAACCTTTGAGATGGGAATGAATGATACAATTGTGAAGAAAAACAAAATCATAGCCCTGGTCTCAAACACTACTAAAGAAGAAGAAAGTCATGAAGCAGACTCTGAGGACAACTTATCAGAATCAATTGCTATGCTTGGAAGACAATTCAACAAAATTCTCAAAAAAAAATGGAAAACAGGCCCAGACCAAGTGGAAGAAACTTAACCTCTGAGAATAAAAGACCTTATGACTCTAATAGAAGGTCAAACTATAATGAGAAGACTAACCAAGGAAAAGGGATCCAATGTCATGGATGTGAAGGGTATGGACACATCAGAAGTGAGTGCCCAATATACCTAAAGAAGCAGAAGAAAGGTCTCTCTGTGTCCTAGTCATATGAAGACTCAGGTTGTGAGTCAGAAGAAGAATCTGCAAAGCACATCACTGCTCTAGCTGGAGTATGTGAAACTGAAGGGGAATCCAGTGATGAGGATCTGACATTTGAAGAGCTTGAAGAATCTTACAGGATGCTGTGTAAAAGGAGCACTGAAGTATGCATGGAAAATATACAGCAGAAGAAGATTGAGGAATTAAAGGCTGAAAAGGCAAGTCATCTAGAGATCATTGACACTTTGAAAAGTGAAGTCAGCCTACTCAACTCCAAAATGGAGCATATGTCCAAATCTGTCAAAATGCTGAATAGTAGCTCAAACACACTGGATGTCATTCTCAACAACAACAAGCACTCAGGGGATAGGACTGGGCTGGGATTTAATAAAGCTCAAAACTTTGAGGCTAACACCAGCCAAACAACTTCAAATCCCATGAAGTCAAACAAGATGTTCAAGCAGATGTCTCAACATCATGACAAACACATGATGAAAAAGAAATATCAAAGATGGAGATGCCATCACTGTGGAAGGTTTGGTCACATCAAACCTTTTTGCTACAAGCTGCATGGATACCCCAATCAGAAGTCTCAGCACCCTCTTAAGCAGAAGACAGAGGTCACCAAGAAAATTTGGATACCTAAAGCTAGTCTTTATGCTGATCAAAGCCACCAATACATGCCTAAGAACAAGGTCAACAGGCATCCTTGGAACTCTAGAGATGGGCTCTTCCCAGAGCAGATGCATCAAAGGAAACCTCACAATAGGCACAAATGGTCCAAGAAGGTTGTTGCCTCTATAGCTCATACATCTCTCAGAGTATTTGTTAAGGAAGACTGGTATTTTGACAGTGGCTGCTCAAGGCACATGACTGGACTGAAGAATCTATTGGTAGACTTAAAGTCACACTCATCCAGATATGTAACTTTGGAGATGGAGCAAAGGGGGAAATCAAGGGAGTTGGGACCTTGGACTGCTCAGGTGTACCAAGTTAGATGATATGCTGTTGGTAAAAGGATTAACTGCTAACTTGATCAGCATAAGTCAGTTATGTGACCAAGGTTACTATGTCAACTTCACCAAAACTGAGTGCATAGTTTCTGATAAAGAACAGAAAGTTGTCATGAGAGGAGCCAGATCAAAAGACAACTGCTATATGTGGGAACCCCAAGATTCCAGCCTCACATCTACTTGTTCCTTAGCCAAAGAAGAAGAAGTGAAGCTGTGGCATCAAAGACTGGGTCATCTCCATCTCAGAGGAATAAAGAAGATCATATCTATGGAGGCTGTAAGAGGGATCCCAAGACTTAAGATTGATGAAAGTAAAGTGTGTGGTGAATGTCAAATAGGCAAGCAAACCAAGATGTCACACCCAAAGCTCCAACATCTGACAACTTCCAAAGTTTTGGAATTATTGCATATGGACCTTATGGGACCAATGTAGGTAGAGAGTCTTGGTGGAAAAAGATATGCCTATGTGGTTGTTGATGACTTCTAAAGATATACCTAGATAAGCTTCATCAAAGAGAAAAAGCAAGCTGTGTAGTCAGAATAAGAAGTGATCATGGTAAGGAGTTTGAGAATAAACAATTCTCAGACTTCTGCTCTTCAGAAGGGATCAATCATGAGTATTCTTCTCCTATCACCCCTCAACAGAATGGGATTGTTGAAAGGCAAAAGAGAACTATTAAGGAGTCATTTAGAGCCATGATTCATGCTAAGAAGTTACCCTTGTACTTTTGGGATGAAGCTATGAACACAACATGCTATATAGACAATATAGTCATACTAAGAAAGGGAACTTTATCCACCATCTATGAAGTCTGGAAGGGCAGAAAACCTACAGTCAAGTACTTTCATGTGTTTGGAAGTAAGTGTTACATTCTGGCTGATAGGGATCAAAGAAGGAAGATGGACCCTAAGAGTGATGAAGGGATATTTCTTGGATACTCCATAAATAGCAGTGCTTACAGAGTATTTAACTTCAGAACCAAGGTTATAATGGAGTCAATAAATGTGATTATTGATGATGCCTATGCAGATGTTGTTGATGATGTTGGAACATCTGCTGACAATCAAACTGAAGTTGAAATAAAAAATGATAATCCTGACTTCACTCTAACTGAGGTAAGGTCAGAACAATCCAACAAACCTCCCTCCATCAGAATCCAGAAAGATCATCCTAAAGAACTGATAATTGGGGATCCCAACAAAGGTGTCATCACTAGATCAAAAGAGGTGATCTCAGGCTCCTGCTTTGTTTCAAAGATAGAACCTAAGAACATCAAGGAAGCTCTGAATGATGAGTACTGGATCTCTGCTATGTAGGAAGAATTAGGCCAGTTTACAAGGAATGAAGTATGGGAACTTGTTCCTAGGCCTGATGACATTAATGTGATTGGCACTAAGTGGGTGTACAAAAACAAGTCTAATGAGCAGGGAGTAGTTACAAAAAACAAGGCTAGACTTGTAGCTCAAGGATATATACAAATTGAGGGAGTAGATTTTGATGAAACCTTTGCACCAGTAGCAAGGCTTGAATCAATCAGACTACTCCTAGGAATTGCTTGCATCCTAAAGTTCAAGCTATTTTAGATGGATGTTAAAAGTGCCTTCCTAAATGGGTACCTTAATGAAGAAGTATATGTGGAGCAACCAAAGGGATTTGTTGATCCAAGCTGCCCAGATCATCTATATAAGCTGAGGATAACTCTGTATGGTCTAAAGCAAGCTCCCAGAGCATGGTATGAAAGACTGACCACCTTTCTCATTAAACATGGATACAGAAAAGGAGGAATATACAAAACCTTGTTTGTAAAGGATGAAGAGGGAAAGGTTATGATTGCTCAGATATATGTGGATGACATAGTGTTTGGTGGGATGTCAGACAGGATGGTTAAACATTTTTTTACTCAAATGGAGTATGAGTTTGAGATGAGCCTAGTGGGAGAACTAACCTACTTCCTTGGACTGCAAATCAAGCAGTTGGAGGACTCCATGTTCATATCCCAAAGCAAGTATGCAAAGAACACTGTCAAGAAGTTTGGGATGGACAATGCAAGTCACAAGAGAACACCTTCCCCCACTCATTTAAAACTGACAAAGGATGACAAAGGTGAGAGTGTGGACCAAAGCTTGTACAGAAGCATGATTGGAAGCCTACTATATCTTACAGCTAGCAGACCAGATATAGCTTTTGCAGTAGGTGTGTGTGCAAGGTATCAAGCGGAGCCAAAAGTGAGCCATCTAAACCAGGTGAAGAGGATATTGAAATATGTTAATGGTACATGTGACTATGGCATAATGTATTCTCATGGTTGTGAACCAATCCTCACTAGATTTTGTGATGTTGACTGGGCTGGAAGTGCTGATGATAGAAAGAGTACATCAGGAGGATGCTTCTTTCTAGGAAACAATTTAATTTCTTGGTTCAGTAAGAAACAAAATTGTGTGTCCCTATCCACTGCTGAAGCTGAATACATTGCAGATGGTAGCAGTTGTTCACAGCTGGTATGGATGAAACAAATGCTCACAGAATACAATGTCCCACAAGATGTCATGACATTGTACTGTGACAATTTAAGTGCTATCAACATCTCTAAAAATCCTATCCAACACAGCAGAACTAAGCACATAGATATCAGACATCACTTCATCAGAGACCTTGTGGAAGAGAAGGTGATCACATTAGAGCATGTAGCCACAGAGCTGCAATTAGCTGACATATTTACTAAGGCTTTGGATGCTACCCAATTTGAAAACCTAAGGCGTAAATTTGGAATCTTCTTATGTGAAATATAGCAGTTATGGAGAAGTGCCAGCATGTCTCATGACATCGTGTGGCATGATCACCAGATGGCAGCACCAGTCTGGCCAATAACTGTTTGTATTCCACTCTTAAAAATTCCACTAGTAACGGATTCTATAAGGGTACAAACGTGTTCTCAGCTCCTCACATCCTCATTAGCTCCACTAAATGCTTTGCATGTTAAAGCTGCATTTCTAAACTCATCCAAATCTATCAAACCTAACTCCTTTTCCAATACAATCGAAAAAATGTCTCAACATCAAAACCCTAACTTCATTGATGAGGGTCTCAATCAAGAAGATGTAGTGCATGTAACTCCAATCTCTATAGTACCAATGGATGCTACTCCTATAGATTAGATCAGAGGAAGCATTCCTATTACTCAAAAACCCAGGACTCCCCATGCAAGAAGAGCTAAGGAGCCAGTTTTTAGCAAAAGAAAGGGAACTCCTTCATCTTCCAGCACCCCTAAAGCTTCTGCTTATGTGGACGCATCCATCAAACAGCTTGTAAACTGGATCCTTTCCGAACAAAGAGTTGTGCCTGGGGTGTCTGTTCCCCTGAACAGTATGCCTGCTCCACAAGAAGCACCAAGAAACCAGGCTGAAGAGGACATACCTGCTCAACAGGATGTCCCAAGAAATGTTGAAGCATCTGAGGACCAGAACAAAGCCTCAACTGATAATGATCAAGCTACTGATGATAAAACCACTGATGATCAAGCTCTTGAAAAAGAGGCTTCCCAACCTCCACCTGTTGAAAACCTAGATGATGACTCTGACACAAAAATCATAGCATCTGTCAATCCTAGCATAGCTAAGAGGCTTAGGGATAGGAAGGAGAAGAAGCCAGCTGCACATGCAACTCCTGAAAAGAAACAGTCAGCTCCCAAGAAGGACAAGGTCAAAGTTGCCTTTGGACCTACTAAGCAATGGAGCAAGGTAAGCACCCAGAAGAGGAAGGCTACAACTCCACCTGACTCTGATGTTGAGGAGGATGTCCCAACATCCCAACCAAGGAAGAAGCCAACACCTCCCAGGACTGCCTCTGCTGTTCCTGAAGCACCTCTGGACAATGTGTCCTTCCATCATGTCTCTAGTGTGAGCAAGTGGAAGTATGTCTACCAAAGAAGGGTGGAGTGCACTAAGGTAATAGATTTAATCTCCAATGCTGGTTTATTCAAAATTGTCTCCAACTTTTCTCCCTGTTATGAGCTGCTGGTCAAAGAGTTTATAGTTAATCTACAAGATGGGTGTGCTGATGGGAAATCTGAGGATTTCAGGAAGGTATATGTGAGGGGGAGATGTGTTGATTTTTCTCCTAGGGTGATAAATCACTACCTGGGGAGAGAATCAGATGGGCCAAATGAGCTGGGCAAAACTGACAACCAAGTCTGCAAAATCATCACTGCCAACCAGGTCAAGTCATGGCCAGTCAAAGGCAAACTCTCTGTAAGCTTGCTAACAAGGAAGTATGCTATGCTGCACAGGATTGGAACAATCAACTAGGTCCCCACAAACCATACCTCTTCTATAGCTACTGGGCTTGGAAGGTTTATATGTGCTGTAGGCACCCAAAAAAATTTGGACTATGGGGCTTATATCTTTGATCAAACACTAAAGCATGTAGGAATCTCAGCAACCAAGCTTCCAATAGCTTTTCCCTCACTGCTTTGTGGAATCATTCTCAACCAATATCCAGGCATCCTTACTGATAAGGATTCTATCTGTAAGAGGGAGAGTCCACTGTCCTTTCACTACAAACTGTTTCTGAGCCATCATGCTGCAGATGTTGAAGCTCCAAGTGGGACATCTACTGGACCATCTAATGTCAAGACTCCCATATCCAAGGCAGCCCTGATTGCAGAGCTCAAGACAACTTGCAAAGAGCTGGATGAAAGGAAGAAAAATCTTGAGGACATAATTCAAAGGCTGGAGCTGGAAGAGGTTGCTCAGAATGTTGATGGATCTGATGCTGAGTCTGAGGATGAAGAAGATACAGAGTATGATGAGTCTGAGTGAAGTTGTGTGTGGTGGAAGATGTATTGCCTATTTTGCTTTGTAATTTTGAATGTTTTTTTTCTCTCTGCTTATGTAATGTTTGGCCCCAAATTTCTGTCTAACAAGGAGGAGAAGTGTATTGAACAATGCCTGCTGCTGTTAATGCCTGAACAATGCTGATGTTATTTTTCTGTCTTCTGAACTAAGTTGTTTTTGAATGCTCATTGCTATATCAAAGTCTGTTGAACAAGTCATAGCAGTATACATACAGGTTTGAGGGGGAGCAAATTATTAGCTCTCACATGATTCAACAGAAAAGAACTCTGCTGCTCTCTGATAAAAGAACTCTGCTGCTCTCTGATAAAACCAGAAGATTGTGTTAGCCAAAAATTATCCAAAGGGGGAGTTTGTAGATGTTAGGAATTGGCAGAATTTTTGACAAACAAGAATAAGTGAACATAGTTCAGGATGTCACACCAGATGTTGTGACATTGACAAATAAAGTAACTGTTAATGAATTTAGTTCAAGACATCAGGATGTCACACCAGATGTTGTGACATCGCAAACCTGCTATCTGACTTAAATGATGCATAACAGAAGTGAGTAAATTCAGGAGAATTTATCTGGAATTAATTGAAAAGAGATAAGCACTCCAAGGCGCATCTTTAGGAAGCTTAGTTATCTGGTTTCAGTATAACAGAATAACTAACTCACCTTGAATCAAGGAGATAACAAACTAACTAACCCTAATTCAAGGTGATGACTGTGGGATTTATCAAGGTTTGGATAATTTGCAAAAAGCCCAAAAACCAAGCATCTATTTAAGGAACTGAAATTCTCAGAAAAGAGCACGAATTTTAGAAGACTGTAAAGGGTGTTTGTGAAGTATATCAGGTTTTAATTGTTTGTCACTTTATGAGCTTTTAAGCAAAAAGTGAATTGTGTCTTGATTGAAACTTTTAAGTAAGATCAAGCTGTTGTGTTTGAAGTGTAACTTCAATTTTATTAATCATTGTAAAATATCACTCTGTGATTGAGGGGGAGTGAGTAGGTACTCATATCTAAGTTGAGTCTTAGGTAGAAATTGCCTTGGGTAGATATTAAGTGAAGGATTAAACTGGTTTGTTTAACTCCATAATTAATATTACTTATATTGGATTTCCTTCCTGGCTTGGTAGCCCCCAGATGTAAGTGTGGAGATACACTGAACTGGGTTAACAATTTCCTGTGTCATTTAATTTACCTGCTCATTAATTGTTGTTTAAGATTTCAAGTGTTTAAACATCTGGTTCGACATCACATACCTAACCCCAGAATTTCAAACCGAAAAAGAGCTCCTAGCTGTAGTTTTCGCCATAGACAAATTTAGATCTTATCTAGTAGGAGCCAAAATTATAGTTTACACCGACCATGCTGCCATTCGTTACTTACTAAGTAAAAAGGATGCCAAACCTAGGTTACTTCGATGGATTCTATTTTTGCAAGAGTTTGATTTGGATATCCGTGATAAGAAAGGCACTGATAATGTGGTAGCTGATCACCTATCTAGGCTAGAATACCTGAAACCTGACTCAGTACCCATAAATGACGACTTTGCCTATGATAGACTGATAGCCCAACTAGAAACTATCGAAGATGATAACCCAGACCTACATGAGCATTCTCATAAATCCTTATCTATAAGTAATATACCTTGGTATGCATACTTTGTTAATTACCTAGCCGCTGACATCATACCCCTTGATCTAAACTACCACCGGAAGAAGAAATTCTACAGTGATGTGAGAAACTTCTATTGGGACAAACCATTTCTTTTCAAGAGAGGTAAAGATGGCATTTTCCGCCGTTGTGTTCCAGAAGAAGAAGTACATAATATAATTGAGCATTGTCACTCTGCACCTTATGGTGGACATGCGAGCACATCCAAGACCTACACCAAGATTATTCAAGCTGGCCTATTCTGGCCTACTATGTGGCGTGATGTCCATGCTTTCATTGTCAAGTGTGACAGATGCCAACGCACAGGAAATATTTCAAGACGTAATGAAATGCCGCTAAGAAATATCCAAGAAGTAGAACTCTTCGACGTATGGGGTATAGACTTTATGGGACCATTCCCACCATCTTTCGGAAATCAGTACATCTTAGTAGCTGTTGACTACGTGTCTAAATGGATTGAAGCTATCGCCGCACCCACAAACGACACTAGAGTAGTCATCAAATTATACAAAAACTATATATTTCCCAGGTTTGGAACCCCCCGTTTAGTCATAAGTGACGGAGGATCACACTTCATATCGAGAATATTTGATAAACTTTTAAGCAAGTATGGAGTTAAGCATAGAGTAGCAACACCATACCACCCACAGACCAATGGACAAGTGGAAGTATCTAATAGGGAGATCAAACAAATTCTTGAGAAGGCTGTCTCTATATCTAGAAAAGATTGGTCGCAGAAACTTCAAGAAGCATTGTGGGCCTATAGAACTGCTTTCAAAACCCCTATAGGAACAACCCCTTATCAACTGGTCTATGGAAAATCATGTCACTTACCTTTTGAACTAGAGCATAAGGCCTATTGGGCCATCAAAACTTTGAATTTGGATTACCTAACTGCTGGTGAAAAACGTATCCTTGACATCCACAAATTAGAAGAGCTCAGACAATCTGCCTACGAAAATGCCATCATATACAAAGAAAGAACAAAAGCTTGGCATGACAAAAGAATAATAATAAGAGACTTCAAAATAGGCGATCCTGTTCTCTTGTTCGATTCTAGGTTACGACTTTTTCCAGGAAAGCTTCGTTCGAGATGGACTGGCCCTTTCGAAGTATCTAAGATCCTAAGATCTGGTGCTATTGAAATCAAGAACCAAACATGTAAGCCGTTCATCGTCAATGGACAGAGGTTGAAGCCCTACGAAGGTGGTGACATCCCAACAACATACACCTGCCATACTCTGAGTGATCCACCATATCCTTCAAGTGATGTATAAAATTCGGTCGTCGAGCTAATGACGTTAAACAAGCGCTGCATGGGAGGCAACCCATGGTTTTCTTATTTTTGTACTTTTATTTATTTATTTTTACTTTATTTTAATTTGTTTATTTTATTATTATGTCAGGACTAACGATTTAATGTTTTATGTGCTTTCAGGACTTGTTTGCTAACCTTGTACAGAATGCAGAACCCCGATGACATGCACGTGGCCTTTAGAGACGACGCACAGAGAGAGCGTTACTATGTCCACATGAGACGCCCTATGGCTCCTACCAGGTACCCTGACCATGATTGCATGGATGCCTTGGGGATAGAGCCAAGCGTCAGATTCTTATGCCATCAACTCTAGTGGGACCAGTTTGACGATAGGAACAACACTTACAGGAACTTGACTCTAGAGTTCCTCAGCTCGTTTCATTATGACCCTTGGGCTGGACCCGATGGATATGCTGTTTTCAGGTTGTTCGGGATTGACTACTCCTTCTCTCACAAAGAGTTTGGTGATTTACTAGGTTTTCAGACTACTCCTGATGCTATTCCAGAGACACTGATGGGGTATTTTATGAGCAGAGAAGTGGATAACTTTTGGTCTAACATCTCAGGTGGAGAGAGCCAAGATCCTTCCACTCAGTTTTCTCAGGTAATCCACAACCCTGCGTTAAGGTACTTCCAGATGATTCTGGCGCATTCTTTCCTATGTTTGCCAGATACAGAGACTCTGCTAAGTGAAGAGGAGATTTTCCTACTGTTTTGTGCGACTCAGTCTCGCCCAGTTGCTTGTGGCAACTTTCTGTTGAAGGGACTTGCTAGTGTTGCCAGATCATCTGTAGGCATCATATATGTTGGTGGGATTGTTACACAGATAGCTACTGCATTGGGTTTGTCTCGCAAATTATTGCACCTCAGGACCTTCTGCTGCTACACCACCCTGGATGTTGACTTTTGTCTTGATAGAGGACTGATGAGGAGGGCTTCTTTTGAGCCCAACACTTTTAGATTACTGATCGACGGAGAAGTGATACATTACTTTACATTACAAGACCCGCTGATGACTAGTGTCCATGATCCTGCCAATTGGAGTTATGCTCTAGAGGGTTATGGAGAGACTGTCGAAGAGCCGAAATCACCTCCTGCCGCTGAGTACACTCCTACACCTCTTACTCCCCGAATCACTGTTATGTCTAACAATATGTCTCTGCAGCCGCATGATCTACAAACTCAGATTTATGAGCTCCGTAAGGAGACTGCCCTGCTCAAGCAGGAAGTAACGGACTTGGAATTACAAATTCAGGTTTCTGATCTCACTCATGCCTCAAAGGCCGATGCTCTATATCAGCAGATTGAAGAGCTTCGGAGGGAGATAGCTGAGATTCGTAGATCAAACCAGGAGGAGAAGCCTACCACATGATTCGTTCTACACTGACGATATTACCCTAGTATTTAATTTCTTTTTTTTTCATGCTTTATTTTATTTCTCGCATCTCCTGACATATCTTACATTATTGCATCTATTATATTTTCTTTTTTTCATGTTCTTTGAATTTATCTTATATATACATATTATTTCATGCACTAATGTCGATTTTTCTCTTTTCTTTTTGATTTTTAATTATTTTATTTTTGTCAAGCAAAGAAAAAAAATATAAGACAAAAATATTTTCATATTTGTCTTCATAAAAAAAATATGCAAGCCTCATGCCTTGGAAAAGAGAAGAAAACACTATCCAGACCCCCCGAAGACCGAAGGTACAAAGAGGGCCCAAAGGAGGATTAAAAATCCAAGGCCCATCAGGATTTAGCCTTGTGGCGGGCGCCACAGGCCCATGGCGGGTGCCATGACGTTCTCCCCTATTTCGGGGCTGAACATTCATTTTCACCATTTTCATACCTTCCATCTTCAAAAACCCATTTTTATAAGTTTCAAAAACCCCATTGAACCCCATTAAAACTCCCCCATTTCCAAAATACCCACCATCCATAAAACCTATCCAAAATCCATTTTCATTTTCATCCACCACAAACCATAAAAATCAAACCTTTATCATTTCTCTCATAAACCATTTTCTACCATTTTTCACTTCCTAAGGAGCAACAACAATGGAGTTCAATAGATTTCTTCTCCGTGATGGAAGACCGGGTGATAGGCAAAGGAAAATTATTCAGAGGCTTCAGAGTCGAGAAATTCTCTCGACTAGGTACGTCGATGATAACTGTCTGTATGCTTTTGGTCTTTATCATAGTGTTTTTAATTTATTAGATTTTTTAGGCTTGCATAATATTTTCGCTAATCAGGAACCTACCTATGAGAGGCTGACAGTTGAGTTTTTAAGTTCATTTATATACACTGTCAGTCCTAACACTGCTAGCACAGTCGGTACTGTTAATTTTAGACTGTTTGGAATTGAATATGAATTCAGTACCAACGAGCTAGCAGGCTTGTTAGGAATCTCTCATAGGGAAGGTGCGATTTGTGAGGCACCTTTGGATGCGGAATTGTCGGCCGAGGTATTTTCCTTCTGGCAAAGGCTTTCAAGTACTTCAATAAATTCTTTTGAAGGAATACTTGCGTCGACCATTCATAACCCGGCCATAAGAGTTTTCAGATATCTTTTGGCATGTACTATTTTTGGTCGGGAGAGTCCAAACAAGGTAAATGCTAGAGAACTCCTATTTTTGCAAGGATGCCTCACTAGTACCCATATCAATCCGGTCCCGTTTATGCTTGCACACATGGCTTTACTTACTAATAAAACAGGACCGATTGTTTTTGGAGGGCTTGTTACGTCTATTGCTCGGGCTCTTGGCCTGAACAATGAGATAACTACACTTGAACCACTACCTCCTCGCACAATTAATTTAAAATTTCTGAAAGATATGAAATTGTGCCGAACGAGGAGAGAAGGTGGTTATGAGTTGATGGTTCATGGGGTAGCTATCCCATCTGTTGCTTTACCTTGCAGTAGACGTATTGATGTACGTAATGAAAGGAACTGGACCTATGATCTGAATGCTCCACCTGTTTTGGGTCCACTTCCTCCTAGTATTCCAGATGGGGAGGCACATAACACTGATGAAGAGTATGATTGGAGAGAGCAGTCTCCCATACCTCACATGTCCCCCCATCATCCTTCATAGTCACAAACCGCACCATCTTCCTCTAACCCTGTTGCAGGTGCTGCTCCTGGATTCTATGTCACCGAGGAGATGTGGCGTGATATGACAGCTAGAGAGGAAAGGCAAGACGGCCTTCTCTCTAAAATTTCACAACAACTGACGGACAACATGAGCTTCATGCAACAATCGCGATTGGTTTCGGATCGTGCTTACAACAATGTTTGTCGTACCTTGAACGATATCTCATTAGAGCAGGACCGTCAGAGAGAGTTCAACCTCCGGCACTACCAGCTTATGGAGGCCACTCAAGGTTCCATCTAAGGTAACCTTCAAGAGGTCCGGGGTGCTCAGGCAGCCTTATCGGCACGACTCGACCGGAGGGACCATCATCGCAGTAGATCCCGTCGTTCCAGACCATCACAGCAGGACGGCGAGGGCACCAGTGCTCCTCCGCAGTAGTTTTTCAGGTTATCCTCCTTATCTTATTTCGAAACATTGGGGACAATGTTTGATTTAAGTGTGGGAGGGGATTTTATTGCTTTCTGTCATTTCCCTTTTTAGTTATTTATTTCATTTCAGCTATTTCCCTTTTCAGTAAGTTATTTAGTTTAATTTTCTTAGATAATGCATGAGTCTGACGAGTCACTAGTATAGTGTATTTTTAGTACATCCTCATTTTTCCCATTTCCTTAGCCTTACCAGAAAAATTTTAAAAAGAAAACAATGTTGTTTCACATGTTTTTTGGGCTTTGAGACATGTTTAGATTAGGATGTGGTGACTTAGGTCAACTTTTTGAAACATCAGCACCATTTTAGCACCATAGACCTCTTGAATATAGGAATCACTCCTAAACCCCACCACCATGGCCTTTAATATCATTCAAAAAATTGTCCCAAGTAGTTTATTCTAGCAGTCAGCTCCGGCCTAAGCATGCTCTACGTAGGGGGTCGATGAACATAAGTGAATGATCCAGTGCTAATAAAAAGAAAAAAAAAGAAAAAAAGGCAAACTCTGGGATAGATGACCCTCACAAAGTCATTTAAACCGAAAAAAAGAGAAGAAAAAAAAATTTTGCCACAAAAAGAAAAAAAAAATTGCAAGTCACCTATTGTTAGTTGGTTCAGAGGTATCTGGCACTGAACTTGGTAGGGCGGATTACGACCCGATCCCCCGCAACTACAATTAGGTCAAATAAAACAGGTTTACACATGCTTATGTGCCAGAAACCTTATGTTATGGATTAGAATCACTAACCGGTCACTCTACTATGAAGCATGTACGGATAACGGGCTTAATGTGATTGCGCCTGAATGAAAAGGACACAAAAAGATGAGAAGATAGACCTAGGTATTGTGGGATGACATGGAGTGGTTAATATAGGATTGAAGTTTGTGTCTGTGTTATTATGGTACCCTTGGTTCACTTAGTTAGTACATGTCACTGCATCCTGACTTGAACTTAGAAGCCCTTTAGCCCAAATCACGTGTCGACACCATTTTTTCTTCTTGAGCTTTAATGTTTTCTTGAGGACAAGCAAAGGTCTAAGTTTGGGAGAATTTGATCACACTAAAATTCACCGTATTTCTGACTCCGATTTCGCATGCATCCTTAGCTTTTATTGTTATTTTGTCATGTTATTACTTTGCTTTTCTTTGTTTTCAGGTTTTTTATGTAATCTGGGCCTAAATCGAGAAAAGGAGCGAAAAAGGAGTGGAAACGGACGAAAACCTATAAATTCAGCGTTTTACACTTACGACATCCACCGTGGCGGGCGCCATGGGGTCTGCCATGACATGGCCACGTCTCAAGACCACTCCACAACTTCCAAGACCCACGATCCCCACTCTTACATTCCCTATCAGTCTCATGGCGGGCGCCACAAGGCAAAAAACAGTTCCCTCCACTTTTTAGTGGAGGGGGCATCCTGGTCTTTTCCTGCATTTAGTTTTCCTATAAATAGGACCTTAGATTTTCGTTTTTCTTCATCCAAACTTAGATTCTCTAGGCATATATCAGTTTTAAAGCAGTTATCATTCCACATCGGGGTGTTACTGCAATCGAGTGATCGAGTCTGTAATCTGTCTATGTGATAGAGTTTTGGAGCACTCTGGAGGAAGTTAATCCTGCCGCCATTTTAATTCCAGTTTGTATTTTACTTTTCCGCATTGCTTTTCTTTCATTTATTATCCGCACTCGCACTTTATTTTATTTATTTCCTGCACTCGCTTTACTTTTATTAATTTCCCGCACTCGCTTTACTTTTATTTATTTCCCGCACTCGCTTTAAATTACTTTATTTCTCGCACTCGCTTTACTTTTATTTACTTTCCGCACTCGCACTACTTTTATTTACTTTCCGCACTCGCACTAAATTACTTTTATGAAAAATTATAAAAAGAACTTTTACTTTACTATGTCTAACTAAATCCATAAAGGTTAGAATGTAAGGATCGTAATTAAACCAGTAATCCGTACAATTGTTCGTGGAAACACTTAAGGGCTATTTTATCTTTCAATTCAAGTAATTGTTTTTAACTATTTCAAAAACAGCCAAAAGCACTTTGTCTAGTTCATTAGGAGTTTTTAGATTAAAAAGAAAAGAGATTTTAAAACGATTTTCGGACGCGTTAGGAAGTTTAGAGTCTGGTTCGTGAGAACCTCTTTTTGTTAAGAAATCCAGGTTAAAATACTTTTCAACTTAGTTAAGATACTATATTTCTTAAAAACAGGTTTACTACTCTAACGCAGTACGCACCTTTTTATCCGTGACAATAGGAGGGGTTGATTAGAGAGTACAACTCGGTTCTGAATACGCGAAAGCGACAGTTCCTGTTAAATTAGTTCTTTTCAAAGGAGAAAACACTGCCCATAAGTAGTTCCATTAACAAGTACTGGATCATCAATTGATTATGTGAATTACATTCGAGTCTGTCTTTGTTTATTGTTTAAAATCATTATTTTATTTACCATTGCACCCTTCTTAAAACCCTTATATTTAGTTGCCTTAGATACACACCATAACAACAGGTACGATAGATTGACACATGGTCTCTGTGGATTCGACAATCTTTTATATTACTATGACATGTTCGTACACTTGCGAAAAACACACATCACTTCCCAGGTTGTAACCAACCCCCTTTCTCAGTTTCTCTGGTTTGCAACCGTCTTATCTATCTCTTTCTAGGTTTATGCAGCATTACCTTTCCTTCGGGATAAAAATGCCTAGCTGGCGACTCTTTTCAGTTCATCCTCATGTCCTCTTTCGCTGACCGTTCGCGCTTCTACTGGGATGCAAATCTTTGGGAGCGACAGCCTGGTGACTCTGCTGGGGACCCTTATACTACAACCAGGGCTTCTGGTTCTTTTTGTGGGTTCCTCCTAGCACTTGTTTCATTTGTGTTTACTAGGGTGTTATGTGCCATGTGTGTTTATTTATTTTGCTATATTTATTGCTTTATGTACAACTTTATTTATTACTTTCTTTACAGTTTTGCATATTTCATACTGTCATTGCTGGATCTGGTTTTCTGTTTTGGTGGGTGGGGTTCCATTGAGAGATTAAGGTCCTATACCTGGGACCTGAGTGACACCTAGGCTAGAGTGGTTCATGTTCTTTCCCATTCCATTTCGGTCTGGTGCGGGAATATGAAACACGGTTCATATGTGGGTTTCTTCTTGAGAACTCTGTGCTACAGATTTCCTGTAGTGCTAGGGCTATCTGGGAAGCCTGCTAAGTCTGGATGACCTTTATTATGACCTTCAGAAGCTGAGGTGAATTAGAGGAGGATCTTTTATGGTTATTGTAAACACTGTACCTCCGGGTTAGAAGTGTTTACACTTCTCATAACTGATCCAAGTCTGAGGATCCTTGTTCTAGAACATTACATGTGAGGGGGTTGGGCTGTTTACAGGTTTGCAGGAACCCTTGGCCACATCATACCCTGTTACTGTTTTATGTAAGAATACTCCACTTTGGACAGTTCTTGTGATTAACCCTGGACATGTGACTCTTTATTTGAGTCCCCCACCCAGGTTACTAGATTTTTGAGCCTTCATCTGGACTTTTGAACCTACATGGACCTTATATCAAGACAAATAATCAGATCCAGCTCTTGATCACAAACCCTTGCATATCATTTGCATATATCATCATTGCATCATTTAACATTTGTTTATTTGTTTTTCAGGGTATCCACCTCATTATATCTTGGTTTTGGTTTTGACCCCTTCTTCTGCTTAGACCTCTGCTTCAACTGCCTTCTTCAGCATCTGCTTCAGTTATCTCCATCACCACCTGCATCAGTCTGTCAGAGACTTACCTCCAACTTCAGTCTGTGATCTTCATCAGCTTTTATCTTCAGCTTCTTCAGCAGCACTCATGGCTACTCCCAGAAAGAGCAACATATCTTATCACTTGTTTGAGCCTGTATTGACTGGTATCAGGCAGGTCCAGTCACTCATCACACCTGACCATATCCCACTGTTTAGAGAGCACTATGGGGGTATCTTAGATATGGTTATGGATCTTGATCCTTCTCAGAGAAGCATGATCCACACATGCTTGGAGTTCTACGACCCTCCACTGAGATGTTTCACCTTTCCTGACTTTCAGATGGAGCCTCTGTTGGAAGAGTTTTCTTTATTGATTGGAGTACCTATCAGAGGGGAATCCCCTTCAACCCAGAGATGATTGCTCCCAGAAGTGAAGAGATAGCAAGGGCATTGTACTTGGAGCCTGCCCTTATTGAGCAAAGTATGACAAAAAAAGTTGGGATTCCTAGTCTACAATTGGACTTCTTGATTTCTCAGGCCATCCTGAAGGCTTCATTGGGAGAGTGGAGGGCAGTCTGTGCACTCTTAGCCCTCAGCATATATAGGGATATACTATTTGCAGATGAGCCTAAATTTATCAGTAAGAATTCCATCCATTTGTTTCTTCTGAAGAACCCAGTGCCTACATTGCTATGGGATTTTTACTATTCTATCCATCAGAGGAATGAAAAACAAAGAGGCAAGTTGGTAAGATGTTGTGCTCCTTTGTTTTACTCTTGGCTACTCAGACACCTGCCTAAATCAGATGCTTTCTTGAACCCACATCAGCAGAAGAATTGGGCCAAGAGGTTCATTGCCTTAACCTCAGATGATATCGGATGGTGCACCCATAGCACCAAAGGCAAGGACATTATCACCAGTTGTGGGCAATACCCAAATGTTCCTCTGATAGGAGTAAAAGGTTGCATTAACTACAAACCTTTACTGTTTAAGAGACAATTGGGGTATGCCTTGGTCCACCCTCGTAGAGGACAAGATTTAGCTGAGACTCTATATTGTGAAGTGCAACCTAATTCAGCTGTTGTCAGACAAGCATCCTGGGCTTGGGACAACATCCAGACAAAAGGGATAGCTATTCTGAGAAGATGTAACAATGTTGCTTCAGCTCAGTACACAGACTGGTCCCGTACTAGAGCTCAGATTACCAGAATGCCTTTCACCATGGAAGACACACATGGACCATCCGCAGTACAGCCTGCAGCAACAGTTAGCCTGGAGGAATTTGAAAAGTTGAAGGAAAAGAATGAGCAGCTATCTCAGGCCTTGAAGAAGACTCTTTGGGAAAGAAGTGATGGTCGTCTGGCCATTGAGAGATTGGAAAAGCTCAAGATTGAGCATCTGACCAAGATTGAGAGGACAAAGGACTACATAAGGAAAGCAAGGGCTGGGGAACAAATATTGAAGAATGCCTGTAAAGAGGCCAAGATTCAGAAAGCTATGGCTGAGAACTATCTGGAAGAGAGTCAGGCTAGGTGGATCAGGATCACCGAAGCCCGTGCACAAGAAGACCAGAAGACTCAGGCCAAGATTGATCAGTTGGAGGCCAATGAGAAGAAGCAACAGGAAGCTTTGTTGGCAGCTCAGAAGGAGATATCATAATTGAAGCTTAAAGCAGGGTTAAAGTGATCAAAAGACCAGGACAGGCATAAGAAGCTGACTACTGCCATTGCTACTAGGAACCTCCTCATTAGGACCATTTCAGAGCACCCAGCTGGTCTGGTGACTGAGGCACTCCTGAAGGAGGTCAGGGAAGATGATTATGGATTGGATGTCTGATTCCTCTTTGCTTGTTGTTCTTTCCTTTTGTTGTATTTTTGACCCTCCAGGGGCATGTATTGTAAAACAGACTATGTATGTTTCATCATTTGTAATATATTTAGTTTGTTTCCATTGGGCTTCTTTTCTCAACAACATCAAGCATCTTCCTCGAGGTCTGGAAAGGTCAAAACCAAGAACCAAACCGGATACCTTGGAAAATAAATAAGCATACTGCATTTCATACTAACTTTGTCTTTGTTTTGTAGGTTTTTGCTATTATTATTGTGTCTAACTTTGTTGTGATCTCAGGAAACGTTGCTCGTCGCCGAGTGTTCCCTGTCAACTGCACACACCGGTACCCAACTCGTAATAACCTTCCCGACATTCAAATGGAGCAGGTACAACAGGACCTGAATGAGGTCATAAATCAGATGGCAAACAAAAGAGTCGAGATCAGAAACCAGATGTCTCAGTTTATGGCTGTCATGACTGGCTTAGCCCAGAGCCAAGAAAGACTGAGAGAGCTGGTAGAAAGACAGACGCCGGAGGAGCCTCACCTTGGGACAGGAAGAACCAGTAATAATGAACAGGGGCAGCCTCGTATTGACCCACCAGAGTATGGACCCCATTTGAATCCGAATGTTAATATTCCAAGAAACGTTCAAGGTAATACTGCTGGGGGAAGAATCCTGCAAGAGGATCCTCAAGAAGAACAATTTACTGTTATTGGGGCTGGAGATGAGGTATATGATAGAATATTGGATGAGATTGCTGAAAAGTTAAGATCTTTGGAATCTCAGAATTCTTTGGGCTTCGACGTAATGGATATGGGACTGGTAGAAGGGGTGAGGATTCCCCACAAATTCAAACCCCCTTGCTTTGAGAAGTATAATGGTACCTCCTGCCCGCGTACTCATCTACAATCTTTCCTGGGAAGACTCAAGGCTTATACCATGGATGAGAAGTTATGGATGTTCTACTTTGAGGACAGTCTGACTGGAGCTTCAAGAGAATGGTATTCACATCTGACAAGGGCCACCATAAGATGTTGGAAGGACTTGGCCGAGGCTTTCATCCGACAATGGGCATGTCTCAGTCTTCAAGGGAGAGCTTCCGGGATTATGCTCAGAGGTGGAGACAGCTTGCTGCTGCTGTCCAGCCACCCATGTCAGAAAGAGAGATGGCTGACATGTTCATGAACACCTTGCAAGTGACTTATATTGATAGACTTGCTGCTTTCTCCTCTACCAGTTTTGCTGATGTAGTTATAGCTGGTGAGAGAATTGAGAGTTTCTTGAAGATGAGCAAAATCTCCGACAATGGTGCAAGTTCCTCCAGCAACCCCGGAAAACCTTTTGCAGGACCCCGAAGGGCGGGTGAAACAAATGCTATTTATACAAGCAGGGGCAGGCCCCAATATTCTCACAGGTCAGTAGCAGCTGTTACCATCCCAGCTCCAGTTCCACAACAACCATTATATCCTCAGCAATAACAACAACAACATCACTATCAGCAACCATCTCATTTTCCGCAACAAAGAGCCTACAACAACAACAACAACAATAGCAACCAACAGCATCACCCTTTTCAATAGAGGCCATCTCAGGTAAATAGGGTAATTGATCATATCCTTATGCCTTATGCTGCCTTATTGCCACAACTCCTGAAGCTTAACCTGGTTGAATTAAGGACGTTGGCACCACCAGATCCTCTTAATCTCCCGAAGAATTATGATGTTAACGCCATGTGTGCCTTTCACTCCAACGCACCTGGTCACAATACTGAGAAATGCAGAGCCTTACAGATGAAGGTTCAGGATTTGGTCGATTCCAAAGCTCTCAATTTCGCACCTCCTCCGAACGTTAACAGAAATCATATGCCTAATCATGGTGGGCCTAGGATTAATGCCATTGAAGGGGACCAACCATCTACACTAATTGATAATGTTGTGTCGCTCCCACCAAATGACACCTGGTAAAATAGGGTACAAATGCGAAAGGTCGACGAAAGAGAAGAAATGAATAGAGTCGCCAGCTAGGCATTTTTTATCCCGAAGGAAAGGTAATGCTGCATAAACCTAAGAAAAGAAGGATAAGACGGCTGCGAACCAGAGAAACTGAGAAAGGGGATTGGTTACAACCTGGGAAGGTATTAGCACCCAGATTGTCCGCCGTACTCGACGAGATCCACACTTGAAAGATTTGTGTGTTAAAGGGGTAGTGTCTGTGCTATTCTGTGTACAAAAAGCTGGAAAAGAATGCAAGTGTCAGTGTAAAAAGAAATGAAGTGAAGTATGAGAGTGTCAGTGTAAGAAAGAATGGGAAGCTCAGGACTATGAGGCTTAAAGAATAATGCTGGAAGGAGGGGGAATATACAGAGACTTTTGTTCGATAACTGTTAAGTTATGCCTACGTATCCTCTCGTGCAATGAGGAAGTCAGAACACCGTAGTTCGACTCAAAGAGACTGAAAGATAAATTGACTTGTGAACTGCTTACTTGTCTATGCTCAAGTGTATGACCTGTCTAGCTCAGGTGCAAACTGTCTTGCATTAGACGGAAGAAGCAAGTTCTCGTTTGTGAGTGAATGGGGTGAGAAAAGAATCCCGGAGGAGACGATTATTGTTTGTTTTGGTGTTTTCAATCTTTTATTGCTTTTTGAGTTTGTCATAAGAAAATGAGCTAAAGCCTAAACCAAGGGTTAGTAAACTCATCACATCTTCCCTCTGATTAGGGGTAATGAGAATACCTTAAGTATGAAGTAAACACCTCACACTTAATCTCCATGGTGTAGGATTAAGATCCTTAACCTATTTGCATTTATTTAGATGTTTTTGGAGTTTTTGTTTAGTGTTAAGTAATGAGTTTAAGCCATAATCAAGGATTTAATGGACCCATTACACTATCCTAATAGAAGGATAATAGATGAGAACATTTAAGCTAAGGAAGGCTCCTCAACTTAATCCATGATTAGGGATTAACCTCATGACAGAACAAAGCCTTTATTAAAGTGGATTTTAGTTAAAGGTAAGGTTAAGAAGTTAATTTTATGGTTTGTATGACAACTTGAGGGGGACTTATCCATTAACACTAGGGTTAGTCCTTCTTAACCAATTAAGGAAGAATTAGAACCCTAATGCAAGGCCCAAGTTACAAGTTTGATATCTTAGTGATTATTAGATGGATTGATTAAAGGGTTTTAAACACATTAAGGGTTTAACACTTAGGATTAGAGTTATACACTCCATCCTAATAGAAGGATACAGGCATAACCCTAATCACAAAGCCTTAAAACCTTAAAGGTTTAGTCCTTGATTAAAAGATGAGAAGAGAAGACACAAAGATGACACAAAGGAAAAAAACTAATGGGGGACTAATTAAACCCTAATTGTGATCATGCTTGGGTGTTCCTAGGGTTTATGAGGCTTGCAAGAAGAGCTTCAGAGAAACCACCAAGGAAGAAGCAGATGAAAGGAGGAAGAAACAGAAGAAGCAAGACAACTTACTTCACTTAAGAAGATAAGTTGCTTGCAGAAAGAAAGAGGAGAAGGAACATGAGTGAGCAAGCTCACTCAAATACAAAAGTAAAAATGCAGCAAAGATGCATAAAAGAAATGAGAAGAAATTATGAGAAGTGAAGACAAATTCACTTCTCAAAGTACTTACCACCTGAAAAGTTAGCAAAAAGGAAAGGAAATGAAATGCAAATGAGAAGTGTGCAATGATTCCAACCAAAACCAGAAGCAAATTCAAGATGTAAATGATGCTAAAAGATGATACAAATGGATGTCATGAGATGTGAATGATCATACAAGTAATAAAGATGCAAATGAGACATGAAAAGGAGGCATGAAGGTTCATGAATGCATATGACATCAAATGAAGGCAAAAACATGGCAAAATGGATGATGAAATGATCAAACATGAGTCTAATGTTACCTAAGATATCTTACATGTCATGTGGATGCACAAAATGTCATGGCAAGTTCATGTATGCAAGCATATGGAAGATGGATGCAAATGAAGGCAAAAATTAGGGTTTACATACAATATGCAATGCAAAATTCAAAATCAGAAGCAAATGACATGATAAAAAATTGAAAATGGAATTAAAGGTACCCTATACCCATACAAGTTCACTGCCCATAGGAGGAGACCTAAATCTTAACCTAATGGAAGTTATGATTTTCTCAAGTTTGCTAGGGTTTTAAGGTACCTCTCAATGATAAATGCAAAAACAAATTGAAAATGAAGAATAAATTCAAATCAATTTTATCCTAGAAACTACATGACATGAGGAATGCAATACAAAAAGAACCATTATCAAACTCTTCATGGCTAGGCAGAAAGGATTTTTCAAATTTAGGGTAAAAATATTGACTTTCAAGAACCCTAAATCATAAGAAAAATGTTAAAATAGGTCAAGGACCAAAAAGAAATTTGTGTGAAGGGTTTGATAATGTCTCTAAATGTATCAAGATGCAATATGATTTTTTTGGTGATTTTTAGAAACTTAAATGGTATTTTAATTAATTAATTCTCGTTAATTAATTAAAATAAACATTTAAATATTTTAAAAATACGAAATTTAGGCAAAAAATAAAATAAAAATTATTTTCAGAATGAAAAAAATATTTGAAAGGGAAATGCAAAAGATAAATTTTTTTGAAAGTGTTTTGCTATTTTTAATAAAATGTACAAAGAAATACAATTAAAATGAAATTAAAATGTGAATTAATGGAAGTATGTTGATCCAGTGGCCCAGATTCAAATGGAAAAGGGAGGGAATTGACTTCGTGCACTATCCAAGGGCCAGAATTCAAACTACGCTAATTACACAATTAAGCCCTAATCTGAACCCTAATCACTTTCAGGTGACCGGGACAATGTTCCGGTCATCTTCTCGGGCTATCCCCTCATGCTATCTCTCTCAATACGCAACCCTAAGCCCTTAAACTCTCCAGAAATGATCCCCATCCCATTCTAAACAAGAATCAACCATCAAACAGAATTTATTTCACATGATCAGAGAGATTCGAAGCAAAACGGAAAACATATCAAAAATTTCAGAAGCTTATGAAATGCTCATTTCTCAATCATTTTCAAAAGTAAAGACATCATGATCATCAGGAGAGCACATAGAATCAATTAGGAACTTAAAATGAAGGTTCTGGAAAAAAAGTTCTTGAGCTCACCTGAATTGAAGCTTTCAAAAATGGCACTGGCTGGCTGTTTCTTTGCTTCAAATCAGCTCCAATGATCCTCCTGAAGAGTTTGTGATGCTTGGTTGGAGTTTAAATGGTCTCTAAATGAAATTGGCAGAAATTTAGTTCAAGCAATGTCAAAATCGTGTTTTTGATTCAGGGTGTTTTAGGGGAAAATGAAGGGTGGGAAATGATCAGTGATGATTGTGGAGTTGTTCTATGGAATTTGTTTTGAGGTTTGATGGCTGAATTGTGAATTTCGAAGGCTTTTGCATAAGAGGGAGTTTTTTTGATTGCTCAGTTCTTGGAGGTTTCAGCTTGTGTTATGTTATGGAATGGCTTGCTTTTGGTACACATATCATGCTGGGATAGGTCAGAGGGTGGGTGGTGGCCTATGTTGATTGGCATGGGCAAGTTGCAAAAATGTCAACATGACTTGTACTTGAGGTATGGGCAAGAACACAGTTGGCCCTTGGGCATGTCCATGCGCAGATGACTTCATGGATGTCCACAAATCCATTCTTGAGGCAATTCAGCAAGAGAGAAGAAAGTTATGCGATATTTTGCAATTATGTGATGTTTTGGCCCCTTTAAGAAATATTAATGATCAAGGCATGAAACTTGGAATTTCTTTGGGAAATTATGAATTTTATGTCATGTATGATGTTTGTGCAATGCTTAGAAGTCAATTAGGGGTTACATTTGGCTTTGGCAAGTGTTTTTGCAAACTTCCCTCTTTGGTGCATAAGTGAAATTTTGTGATTTTTCCCAACTTTGCAAAGCCATAACTTGAGTTCTAGGATGAATTAGATCAAGTTCTTGTACTTTTTGAAAAGGGAATGATCCAATCTACAACTTTCATGACCAATAATTTTTCATTTGAAGCATTTTTGAATCAAAAACAGGAGGTTGAAAAACTTTCCCAAAATGGCAAGTTTGCATTACAAGTCACTTTCCCAAAATGGCAACTTTGCAAATGGCTTGAAATTCTTCAATTTTGTGAACTTATAACTTCTTCTAAGATCAACTAAAGATCCTATATGTTAGAACAATTATGGTTCTGAACCTCTAAGTGTTTTGATGATAACAAAGCTTTTCATATTAGAAGTTCTAATGAATATAATTACTCTTGTGTAGAAGACAATCTCATTTAAGTAAACCGTACTAGCTAAGAAGATCCATTATAGGAGATACTCTCAAAGGAGAATCCAGCATTAAATTGCATATTCATTGGCTGCGCATCTCTTATTTATTATCTCTGATCTCCGCTTAGAAGATGCTGGTATCCTTATTAAAGACTTTAATTAAAGAATATTTTCTTTAATAAACAAAGACAAGTATCTCTAATTATGGAAGGAAATTATGGTATTAAAGTATATCCTAATTTGATTCAAGATGTCTTCAACGGCTACTTTCTCAAGAACTATATAAAGGACTCCATTTGAAGAAATAAAAAACGCAACGCAATACAACGCATCTCATATTATTCATGCAAATCAATTAAATCATATTGTGCTTATTATTGTAACTTTCACTTAGTGATACGTGCTTATCAAGAAGCATTTTAAGTTACTATTTGATTATATTTTTGTAATAGTTATTCTATTCCTTGAGTGACTAAGTTTAGTCAGAAGACTCAAGAGGACATTGACTATAGGTCTTTGTGTGTATTCTTATTGAACAGTGGATTAAGACCTCAGTAGAGGCAAAATCACCTTGGCGGGTGGACTAGACGTAGTTTGAGTTCAAACGAACCAGGATAAATTAAACGTGTCATTAGAAGTTAATTTTAAGTATTTCAGAAAACCCAATTCCAACCCCCCTTCCTTGTGTTTTGCGCACCTTCAATTGGTATCAGAGCGCTAGGTTCTGAGTATTACACTTAACCGTGTCAGTAAAAGATCCAGAAGATAAACACATGGCTGAAACTGGAATTAACAACAATGACTATCAGAATGACAAGATCAATGCTAAACCTCCAATGTTCAATGGTGACAATTTTGACTACTGGAAGGATGTTCTGGAGAGTTTCTTTCTAGCTCTAGATGGAGATCTCTGGGACATGGTGACAGATGGATACATTCATCCTGTTGGAGAAGATGGTCAGAAGATTGAAAGAAAAAATATGACAACTCAACAGAAGAAGGAATTCAGAAATCATCACAAAGTTAGGACTATACTTCTAAGTGCCATCTCTTACACAGAATATGAGAAGATCACAAACAGGGATTCAGCTAAACACATGTTTGATTCTCTAAGGATGACACATGAAGGCAACTCTCAAGTCAAGGAGACCAAAGCTCTAGCTCTCATCCAGAAGTATGAAGCCTTCAAGATGGAAGAAGATGAAACCATTGAAAAAATGTTTTCAAGGTTCCAAATCCTGGTAGCTGGACTAAAAGTTCTGGACAAAGGCTACTCAATAGCAGATCATGTTAAGAAAATCATCAGGAGTTTACCAAAAGCTTGGAGGCCCATGGTCACTGCTTTAAAGTTATCAAAAAATTTGAATGAAATTTCCTTAGAAGAACTGATCAGCTCCTTGAGAAGTCATGAGATTGAATTAGAAGAAGATAAACCCCAGAAGAAAGGTAAGTCTGTAGCTCTTAAATCTAACAAACATATTTCTAAAGCTTTACAGGCAGAAGAAGAAGAAAGCTCTGGATGTTCATCAGAAGAAAATGAATTATCTCTCCTATCAAGAAGAGTTCAACAACTCTAGAAGCATCGTCAGAAGAAGTTCAGAAATACCAGAAGAACTAATAATTATTCTGAATCAACATCTGGTCACAAGAAACCCAGAAGCAAAGAAGTTGTGTGCTACGAATGCAAAGAACCAGGACACTATAAAAGTGAATGTCCAAAACTTCAGAAAGAAAAACCCAGAAACAAATTCAGCAGAGAAAAGAAAAAGAGTCTCATGGCAACATGGGATGATTCTGAATCATCTGAAGCAGAGTCAGATTCTAAAGATGAACAAGCTAATATTGCATTGATGGCAAACATATCAGAAGATGATCACTCATCAGAATTAGAGTTAGAATCAGATTCAGAAGAGGTATTTTCTAAATTTTCTAGACCTCAGTTAGAAGCTAGCCTCTCAGAAATTCTTGAAAAATATCAGAAGCTTCAATTCAAATACAAAGACATTAAACAAAGTCTAGTATCTGAATTAGAAGAAGTTAGAAAACTAAAAACAGAAAACTCTGAGCTGAAAGAAAACCTCCTTGAATGTAAAAACTCTTTTGAGAAACTTAAAGCTCAGAAGAAATCTGAATTAGAAGATCTAATCAATTCTGATAATATCATAAAACAATATGATTATAGCTTTCAACAATTTCTCACTAAAAGCTTAGATAGAAGTAAGATTGCTTCTATGATCTATGGTGTTAGCAGAAATGAAAGAAGAGGCATAGGCTATGTGAAAAATAAAGAAAATCTGAAGCTAAAAAATATTGATGACATTGTCATAAATACTGATACTCCTCTAAGTTCTCATTTCACCTATAGTCATAATCATGATCTTATATACACTAGTGGGTCATCTTGTTCTACAAGTTCTGATTTAAAACCTAAAATGAATCAGAAGTTTGTAAAAACTAACAAACAAGGACCCAGAAGAATATGGGTACCCAAGGATAAAATTGTGTACGTTGCAGATGTCTTTAACAGCAAAACTGAAACACCAATCATGGTACCTGGACTCTGGATGCTCACGTCATATGACGGGAAGAAAGCATATGTTCCAAAGTCTTGAATTAAAAGATGGAGGCAAAGTAGGCTTTGGAGGCAATCAAAAAGGAAGAATAATTGGCTCCGGAACTATTGGTAATGGAAATCTTCCCTCTATCTCTAATGTTCTACTTGTAGAAGGATTAATGCATAATTTATTATCCATAAGTCAATTAAGTGATAATGGCTATGACATAATCTTCAATCAAAAGTTCTGTAAAGCTGTTAGTCAGAAAGATGGAACAATCCTCTTCAGTGGAAAGAGAAAGAACAACATTTATAAAATAAAGCTCTCAGAATTAAAAAGTCAAAATGTAAAATGTCTAATGTCTGTGGAAACTGAGCAATGGGTCTGGCACAGAAGATTGGGACATGTTAATATGAGAAGATTATCTCAACTTAACAAACTCAATCTAGTCAGAGGACTTCCAAATTTGAAGTTCAACTCAGAAGCTCTGTGTGAAGCATGTCAGAAAGGCAAATTTTCAAAAACAGGTTTTAAAGCTAAAAATGTTGTATCTTCCTCTAGACCATTAGAACTTTTGCACATTGACTTGTTTGGACCAGTGAAAACTGCTTCTGTCAATGGCAAAAAGTATGGATTGGTGATCGTAGATGACTTCAGCAAATGGACATGGGTAAAGTTTCTTAGACACAAGGATGAGTCAATTGCTGTATTTTCTAACTTCTGCAAACAAATTCAAAATGAAAAAGAATAAAAAATCATTAAAGTCAGAAGTGATCATGGTGGAGAATTTGAAAATAAACAATTAGAATCATTTTTTAATGAAAATGGCATCTCTCATGATTTTTCTTGTCCTAGAACTCCACAACAAAATGGGGTTGTAGAACGTAAAAATAGAACATTACAAGAGATGGCCAGAACCATGATAAATGAGACTAATATGGCTAAACATTTTTGGGCAGAAGCAGTAAATACAGCATGCTATATTCAGAATAGAATCTCTATAAGACCTATTCTTGAAAATACTCCTTATGAATTGTGGAAAAACAGAAAGCCCAACATTTCTTATTTCCATCCTTTTGGATGTACTTGTTTTATGTTAAATACTCTTGATACTCTAAATAAATTTGATTCTAAGGCACAAAAGTGTTATATGTTAGGATACTCTGAACGTTCTAAGGGATACAGAGTATACAATACAGAAACACGCATTGTGATAGAATCTATTCATGTCAGATTTGATGATAAGCTTGGTTCTGAAAAACCAAAGCAGAATAAATTTTCTGCAGATATAGAAGTAGAAATCTCTACAAATAGAACTTCTAAAGATCAATCATCTAAAGATCAAGACTATGCAATTTCTCCAACAACACCTGAAGAACCCATCCAGAAGAAGCTATCCAGAAGCAATATAAATCACCCAGAAGATAAAATCTTGGGAAAGAAAGATGAACCAATCAGAACAAGATCCTCATTCAAAAACTCTGAAGAGACCTTAATGGGACTTGTCTCTCTGATTGAACCATCTTCTGTAGAAGAAGCTCTATCAGAAAATGATTGGATTCTGGCTATGCAAGAAGAACTTAATCAATTCACCAGAAATGATGTGTGGGATCTAGTTCCTAGGCCCAGAGGATTCAACATCATTGGCACCAAATGGGTATTCAGAAACAAGCTAAATGAGCAAGGAGAAGTTGTCAGAAATAAAGCAAGACTGGTTGCACAAGGTTATAGTCAACAAGAAGGAATTGACTATACAGAAACCTATGCACCAGTCGCCAGGTTAGAATCAATCAGACTTCTAATATCATTTGCTGTAAATCATAATATTATTCTATATCAAATGGATGTCAAAAGTGCATTTTTAAATGGTTATATTGATGAAGAAGTGTATGTACACCAACCCCCTGGTTTTGAAAATACAAAATTTCCAGAACATGTTTACAAACTCAAAAAATCATTATATGGTTTAAAACAAGCTCCCAGAGCTTGGTATGAAAGACTAAGTAATTTTCTTCTGGAAAATAAGTTCATCAGAGGGAAAGTGGATACAACTCTTTTCAGTAAAAACATTAAAAATGATCTTCTGATATGTCAAATTTATGTAGATGATATAATTTTTGGTTCCACTAAAAGTGCCTTGGGAAAGGAATTTGCTAAATCTATGCAGGCAGAATTTGAAATGAGCATGATGGGAGAACTAAAGTTCTTTCTGGGAATTCAAATAAATCAAACATCAGAAGGAACATATATCCATCAAAGCAAATATGTAAAAGAACTTCTGAAGAAATTTGATTTATCAGAAAGCACAATATCCAAAACTCCCATGCATCCTACTTGTATCTTGGAAAAAGAAGAGGTAAGTAAGAAAGTAGATCAGAAGCTCTACAGAGGTATGATTGGATCTCTCCTCTATCTAACTGCTTCTAGACCAGATATTCTATACAGTGTATGTTTATGTGCTAGATTCCAATCAGATCCTAGAGAAACTCACTTAACAGTTGTTAAGAGAATCTTTAGATATCTGAAAGGTACTACTAATCTTGGTCTGTATTACAGAAGATCAGAAGAGTATAAACTTGTAGGATATTGTGACGCTGATTTTGCTGGAGACAGAACAGAAAGAAAAAGTACTTCTGGAAGTTGTCAATTTCTAGGAGACAATCTAATCTCTTGGTCTAGCAAAAGACAGCCAACCATAGCATTATCAACTGCAGAAGCTGAATACATTGCAGCAGCTGCATGCAGTACTCAGATGCTCTGGATGAAAAATCAGCTTGAGGACTTCAATATCTATGAGAGTAACATTCCAATCCTCTGTGACAATACATCTGCTATTTGTCTCTCTAAAAATCCAATTTTACATTCTAGAGCTAAACACATAGAAGTTAAACATCACTTCATTAGGGACTATACTCAGAAGGGAATTTTAATGTTAAAATTTATAGACACAAATCACCAATGGGCTGATATTTTTACAAAACCCCTTTCAGAAGATAGATTTAATTTCATACTAACTAACCTTAGCATGAAATTATGTCCAGAATGAAAATGCTTTACTTATATGTTTTTATCACCTAGAAGTTCTGTTATTTATCTTCTATATGATTATCTCAGAAGATGCTATGCTCTAATTGTTTCATTCTTAGAACTTCTGTTCAAAGGATTAACTTGCAGATCTTCAAATCAACATTTGTCAACAAAGCTCTAAGGATTTCCATCAGAATCAAAACACGTGTCCAAATTCTAAATAGTGACAGAACATGCCTTGGCAACTGTTCTCTCAGAAGGATAACTGTTGAGATTCTGGAATCTGATACGGCTAGGTTGACACCAAAAAGGCAAGAAAATCTCTTGGGTAACTGTTCCAGAATCGTTTACGCATTACCCCATGTCAGCGCATTTAATGCTTTTAATCATTATGTTTTTAAACTTAAATTTTCCCACTAATTTCTCAACTAATTAAATGCTTAATTTTTTTCTATTTATATCAAGTGTCTTTCTCACTTTCAAATTTTACCCGTATCTTAGTCTTACTGAATTTTCTCACTCTCCTTCTTGCTTCTTCTCAAATTTTTATAAACCCTAAACCCTCAAAATTCATCTTAGTAACTAATGGCTTCATCATCTCAACGCAAAGATTTTTCTGATGTGTTCTATGTTGAGCCCAAAAAGACTCTCTCAACGCCTACTGAAAAATTGGAAGTATTGTGTGAGTTATTTGTGGATTTCGAAAGCTTAAAGGAAAACGGTTTTGATCTCCTCCCGCATGTTGAAGCTCAGGGCTGGGAAAAGTATTTTGACAGATTAATGGGACCAGTCTTTCCTAAACTGGTCAAAGAATTCTGGGTTTATGCATCTTCAAATGACGCACAGGTTACCTCTCATGTGCTTGGGAAAAAGGTGGTTATCTCTGAAGACCATCTTGCTAAACTTCTTGAAGCTGATGGAAACGGTATCAAATGCAGTGACATGGACAAAGCATCTGATACTGCTGTGATAGCAAAGGAAATTTTTACCTCTGGAAAACCCTCCAACAAAATCAAAGACTTGAAGACTCCCCTCCGTATTTGGGCAAAAATTATTCTTGGGACAATCTGTCACAGGAAACCTACCAATTCTCCAGACTACATCAACCTGGACCAACAATTTCTCCTCTACTTCATTTCCAAAAAGAAGAAAATCAACCTTGCACACACTCTATTCCAGAATCTTAGAGTCAGTGTGAAGGAAACCAGAGATGGTGAGAAGACCAAAAGGGATTGGATTCCCTTTGGACGTATTATTTCTGATATACTCTGCCAGAACAAGCTAGTAGACTTCCTAGCAGAGTTAAAACAAACTGAACTCTTAGAAACAGATGTTGGCAAACCTCTGAATGCTAAGAACCTGAAAAAGATGAAGTTCATTACATCTATTCAGCAAGAACCTGTTCTTCATTCCAGAGAAGTAATCAGCACCAGAAGGATTCCATTGGAGGACTTCCCTCTCTTTTCATCTGATACACCTGCAGATGTTGTAATCAACTACCTGGATATCTGCAAGCGTCAAGGTATGGAACCTCAATTCAAGCCAATAGAACTCAAACAGAAAGCTCCAGATGTTGCCTCTTTAAGACTAAAGAAGAGAAAGACTGCTGAAGAACCTTCTCAGAAGATGCCAAAATCATCTAGAACATCAGGTAAATCTTCTGCTTCTAACTCTGATTACATTTCTGTAGTAGAAGCAGTAAATGTAGAAGTGTCTAAACTACCTTCTAGCACCTTATCTTCTAGCCAACCATCTTCTGATATTCCATCTGAACAAATTCCTGCCTCTGAACCACCTCAAAATATTAATCCCATTCAAACTGAAATCCCTGCAACTTCTGCAGTAGCATCCATCCTCTCATCTTTATATCCACCAGAAACTGAAACTCATCAACCACAAAATATTTCTGATTTTGACATACCCATTGATAATACTCCACTATCTGATATTGATCGCTCTCCAACAACTGAAACACAAACTGCTTTGCAAGATGCTCTAGATCTTGATCTTGAACATTTTCAAGACTCAGATTCTGTCCCACTTCCATCTCCTGAACATCCACCCAGACTATCCCCCATTAGAGAAAGCTCACTTTCCTCTTACATATCCACACCACCAAATTCACCCACTGTCATAAACATTCCTGATACTCTAGAAGAAACTGAAAATGAAAATCCTCTCAGAACATCTATTGACTTTGAAGCCCTACAAAAATTGTCCTCCATGTCAAACAAAAGAGCAATACCCATACCAAAACCAAAACCAACTAGAACAGACATTTCTGCTTTACTTCTAGCTTTTGAAACAGGACTGAAATTAAAGTTAGAGGATCTGAAGTCTGCATGCTCAGAGCTTACAAATCCAGCTGAGTCTGATTTTCTGTGGGCTACTCTCAGAAAATGGTTTAATGCTAAGTCCAAAAGACTTAAGGACATCTGCTATGATGTTGCTCATCAGAACTTCTGCGAGTACCTTCAAGCAGTAGTCTCAAATGTTGAACAGGCTAAACCTCTTCTGCTGGATAACAAGCCCTGGACAGAGTCAGAACCTCTGGATGAATTCTCAGCACTTCAAATGGTCTTGGTATCTTCTGTAGAAGAAAATGCTGATGGACCTGATACTCAAGCTGCTCCAGAAACTGAAGAACCTCTGGCTACAAATTTTGTTCTGCAAACTCTACAAGAACTCAAGAATGAAAATCAGCTGGTGAAAGAACGTCTGGATAAGCAAGAAGAAACTACTGCTGAAATGAAGACATTACTCAGCAAGCAAGTGGAATCTTCATCAGACATCAAATCTTTGTTGGAGACCTTAGTCACTAAGATGAACCCCTAATTTTTTTTCTGCATTAGCTGTTATGTTATTTTATCTTCTGCTTCTGCATAACTCTTTGAACTGCTACTGTTCTTTTTGTGTCTGCTTCTAATTGTTTTTAATCTATTGGTTATGTCTTATATTTTTCTTGCTCTGAATCTTTTTGATTATGACAAAAAGGGGGAGAAACGTAAATGATTCTGTTCCATAGCAGTTTACCATAATCTGCCTCTTACATTTAATTCTAAATAAATCTATTTGAGTTGTTATCATGAAAAGAAACAGGTCAAGTAATCAACTCAGGGGGAGCTAAGAATCATGGAACATCTGAAAGAAGTTTTTATTCTAATCAAAGGGAGTTCACTTAAATTCATTAAACTTTATTCTCCTTATTTAAAGTGTTTTGTCATCATCAAAAAGGGGGAGATTGTTAGAACAATTATGGTTCTGAACCTCTAAGTGTTTTGATGATAACAAAGCTTTTCATATTAGAAGTTCTAATGAATATAATTACTCTTGTGTAGAAGACAATCTCATTTAAGTAAACCGTACTAGCTAAGAAGATCCATTATAGGAGATACTCTCAAAGGAGAATCCAGCATTAAATTGCATATTCATTGGCTGCGCATCTCTTATTTATTATCTCTGATCTCCGCTTAGAAGATGTTGGTATCCTTATTAAAGACTTTAATTAAAGAATATTTTCTTTAATAAACAAAGACAAGTATCTCTAATTATGGAAGGAAATTATGGTATTAAAGTATATCCTAATTTGATTCAAGATGTCTTCAACGGCTACTTTCTCAAGAACTATATAAAGGACTCCATTTGAAGAAATCAAAAATGCAACGCAATACAACGCATCTCATATTATTCATGCAAATCAATTAAATCATATTGTGCTTATTATTGTAACTTTCACTTAGTGATACGTGCTTATCAAGAAGCATTTTAAGTTACTATTTGATTATATTTTTGTAATAGTTATTCTATTCCTTGAGTGACTAAGTTTAGTCAGAAGACTCAAGAGGACATTGACTATAGGTCTTTGTGTGTATTCTTATTGAATAGTGGATTAAGACCTCAGTAGAGGCAAAATCACCTTGGCGTGTGGACTGGACGTAGTTTGAGTTCAAACGAACCAGGATAAATTAAACGTGTCATTAGAAGTTAATTTTAAGTATTTCAAAAAACCCAATTCCAACCCCCCTTCCTTGTGTTTTGCGCACCTTCACTATACACCCAAAATGATGGAAAAGACCCTTTGGTTGGATGATTAGGGGCCTTAGATGCCCTGATTTTGCACTGACTTGTTCAAGAAGTCATCTATTGATCAGATGCCTTCCCCATTGAATTTATTCATGAAAATTGGCATGTATGATGCTTATAACATATAGAGACCAATAGAAACAAGAATCACCAAAAAATTTGGAGTTATGGCCTCTGAAACCAAAACCCTAATTTTAGGTCATCTGTGTAGTTAAGCCTGGCTCTACTTCCGTGCCTTTCTCAATTCTTGTGATTTTCTGACTTTCTTGATTTTGGGAGGATATAATAAGATGCTTGGACATACATGGACCCTCTTGAGATGATTGAAGACCTTTGGAGTGACTCAGATAGCTCAAGGATTGCTCAAATCACAAACCCTAGATGCAGATGACTTTGAACCAATGCAGTGAGGCAAAAATGTAATATGAGTTGATATGATTGAACTTATGCAATATGAAAAGAATCACAAGCCATGGTGAAATGAGTGAGGGCAAATTTGGGGTGTTTACAGCTGCCCCTATTCAAGCATGAGTTAGCTGTGCAGGATGTAAGCAATGACTTATCAGGCAAACAAGATAACTTGTGGTTGAATACCAAAGACAGTCCAAAATTTGCGCTCACTGGGTATGAAGAAGAAAAGGGATATAAATTGTAAAAGGAAGTAAAGTATGTTTATAAAGTGCGGGCGACGGAGGACGACCGTCGAGCAGAGGACGACTACTAGGGATAAAGTAATGACGGGGACGACCGACATGCTGGGGAGATGGAGGTATCATGATGGGGACGGCTACCAAGTAAAGGAACAAAACTCTCTGGGGATTAAAGATAAAGACAATGATGGGGACGACCATCGGGTTGAAAAAATATGATGAGGGACGGTTATCAAAGGTGAAGGACGATCACCTAGCAGGGGACGGCTGCTGTGTTGGGGATAAGATGAGGGACGGTCATCTAAGGTGAAGGACGATCACCTGGCAGGGTACGGCTGCCACAAGTATCACGGTATAGGACGACTTCCGGATAGAAAAGTTTGACTATGGGGACGGCCATCAGACAAGCATGATGAAGGACGATCATCAAGAGGTGAAGGGCGATCACCTAGCAGGGTACGGCTGCTCTCGGGGTTTATCATAACATAGGACGAATGTCAGATAACAAGATCAACGACGGGGACGACCATCGGATAAAAATGATGAAGGACGATCATCAAAAGGGTGAAGGACGATCACCTAGCAGGGGACGGCTGCTAAACAAATATCACGACATAGGACGAATGTCGGACACGAAAAGGTTCCAATAATGGAGACTCTGCTGAGGGAATGATGAAGGACGATCATCAAAAGGTGAAGGACGATCACCTGGAAGGGTACGGCTTCCGGAAGCATCATGACATAGGACGAATGTCAGATAGGAAGGAAGTAATTTATTGGGTTTTGCCAGGGACTCCTCTAGGGAATGGTAGACACATACGAATGTCCAAATTCAAGAAGATATAAGTGTTTGACGTGGTGTATAGATTAAAGATGTGGACGAGCATCCTTAGGACCATTATACGGACGAGTATCGGTAGAAACAAACGTTGACGCATGTTCAGAGATGATGATACGGACGAGTACCAACTGGTTAACAAAGAACACGGACGAGTGCCGGATCTGAGGAAGATAAGTGATGTATACAAGATACGGACGAGTATCTGTATGAGTAAAAAGTAAACATGAGTGAGACACAGACGAGTGTTCAACATGCTGGGGAGAGTAAGATACAGACGAGTATCATAAGAGGAAGTGTATAAGTTATGAATTTTTAAATATAAAAGGTGTTTGACGACTTGTGGGGGTAGGATGACACGGACGAGTGTCTGGAAAGTATAATAAGCAAGGTTTTTAGGCAACTGTGCTGGGGATATGACACAGACGAGTGTCAAGAAGTATCCGTTATGTGGAAGTATCTGTTTGTAGAAAAGGTCCTGGCGACTTTTTGGGGAAAGATGACACGAACGAGTGCAAAAGGGAGCACGTATCTGTATTTTTGGGAATGTAAAGAAAATGCTTTGATATTCTTCCGGGGAATTTGAGTGGTATCTTGTATGCTGTTGATGGTATGTCAGTATTCACAGGTGACTGATTCAAACATGGCTTGTGATTATGCAATATGTTTGATTTTTTCCGTAATGCTCCGTATTAGACGGAATGCTACGCTCTGGGGGAAGATATGATGTGAATGCTATGATTATGCAAAAGATACCGATCCGGGATTTGGATCCCGTTGCCGTAGAGGTTTCTGACTGATCTTGTTTTGAAAGAACATCCCAGTTGGTGATGAGAACACTGGTAGAACTGATATATGATTCTGCTCGGGGAAGTAGGCCACTAATATACCTATCTTAATGATGAGGAGCCCAGCTGGGGTTTGCGGAAGCTCTCGTTACTTTGTTGTGAAATCTTCAACATTGCTCTTCTGGATAGATGTTGAGACTCTACGGGGAGATGGCTCCCTGTTTAACACTCGGCCGGGGAGGAATGATCATTGAAAGATCTTCCTAGAGATGTCCATGAGGATCCTTCTGAGAATGAGGAACTCAGCCGGGGAGAAAGCATCCCTGGTGCTATTTGGAAGATGTGCTGAGTAAGTAATGATTTGGCAGCTTGCTGGGAAACAGCTCTCGTGCCACATGACATACTTTGAATACCTGCAACCCTGCTATGGCAAAGAAATGTACAAGTATCCCGAGGTATCCTTTAATGGATTCCATCATAGGAGTTTGGACACTCCCGGGAGCAAATATATTTCCTGTAAGCATGTAATTTAGAAAAGACGCATCTGTATTTATGCGATCAATATTAAAGACATCGGACATTTTTGCAAATAAAGATAAAATATGCGCGACAGCATGTGACTGAAAATCTGATTTTATTAATTTGTGCCCTGAATTGGCAAGTACAGTCAAAGAAACAAATCCCCTGAAATGAGGAGATTGTTACAAAATTGAGAAATAAAAAGATGGTGGCAATGTTGATGATGCTTCAGTGAGCTTCCCTTTTGCTTTGACTCGTATGACATTGACGTTCTTCTCATCTTGCTTTTCTGAAGAAGGTTGATTCTGACTGATGCTTTAACCTTTCGAAGCTTGCCATGTTGTAAGTGATATAGACGAATTCAAAATGCAGTTGTTCGCTTATTCCCTAATTTTGCGTGGATCGCCCTTTCGGGTTTTCAATCCACCGGGATACCCTTTTTTGCCTGAGTTATCCAATGCGGCTTTTCAACTCAGCGGGTGTACACCTTTTTTTTATTTTCCCTTATTTTTTCCCGAGCCTTTTATTCTGTTTTGACTCGCCGGGATGCCCTATTTTTGCCTGGACTCACATTCTGTTTTTGTGTCCAGCGGGTCATTTCATGCGAAGTATTTTTTAACTGCATTTGAATTCACAGGGGACAGGAAGTCTTCACCATCCATAGTACTGAGCATCAGTGCTCCACCAGAGAAAACTTTCTTTACTATGAATGGACCATCGTAATTCGGAGTCCACTTGCCCCTGTGGTCTGTATGAGGAGGAAGGAGTCTTTTCAGCACAAGATCTCCTACTTGGTATTCCCGAAGCCTGACTTTCTGATCGAAGGCTTTCTTCATTCTTTTTTGATATAACTGCCCACGACATATTGCAGCTAATCTCTTCTCTTCAATCAGATTCAGTTGATCGTACCGAGAACGGACCCATTCTGCTTCATTCAACTTGACATCCATCAGTACCCGCAAGGAGGGTAATTCAACTTCAACAGGTAGGACTGCCTCCATACCATATACCAGTTGATACGGTGTTGCCCCAGTGGATGTTCTTGTTTACGTACGGTACCCATGCAAGGAAAATGGTAGCATTTCATGCCAGTCTTTGTAGGTGACCACCATCTTCTGCACAATCTTCTTGATATTCTTGTTAGCTGCCTCTACAGCGCCATTCATCTTTGGCCTGTAAGGAGAAGAGTTGTGATGTTGGATTTTGAAGTCCCGACACAGTTCTGCCATCATCTTGTTGTTCAAATTAGAACCATTATCAATAATGATGCGCTCGGGTACTCCATACTGTCGCTCCCGAAGATTTGCATCCTGGTACAAGCGCGAACGGTCGGCGAAGGGAACAGTGAGAACACACAGCCGTGAACTCACTGGAGATGAAAGAGTCGCCAGCTAGGCATTTTTATCCCGGAGGAAAGGCAATGCTGCATAGACCTAGAAAGATACGGATAAGACGGTTTGCGAACCAGAGAGACTGAGAAAGGGGGTTGGTTACAACCTGGGAAGGTATTAGCACCCAGATTGTCCGCCGTACTCGACGGGATCCACGCTTAAAAGATTTGTGTTTTAAAGGGGTAGTGTCAGTGCAATTTGTGTATAAAGGAGCTGGAAAAGGATGTACAGGTGTCAGTGTAAAGTGTATAAGTGATATGAAGTATGAAAGTGTCAGTGTAAGAAAAGGAATGAAATGCTCAAGATCATGAGGCTAAAGAATGAAGCTAGAAGGAGGGGGAATGTACAGAGACTTTTGTTCGATAACTGTTAAGTTATGCCTACGTATCCTCTCGTGCAATGAGGAAGTCAGAACACCGTAGTTCGACCCAAAGAGACTGAAAAATGAATTGACTTGTGAACTGCTTACTTGCCTATGCTCAAGTGTATGATCTGTCTGGCACAGATGCAAACTGTCTTGCATTAGACGGAAGAAGCAAGTTCTCGTTTGTGAGTGAAGATGATGAGAAAAGAATCCCGGAGGAGACGATTATTGTTTGTTTTTGAGTTTTCAGTCTTTTATTGCTTGTGAAAGTTTGTCATAAGTTAATGAGCTTAAGCCTAAACCAATGGGTTAGTAAACTCATCACATCTTCCCTCTGATTAGGGGTAATGAGAGTACCTTAAGTGTGAAGTCAGCTTCTCACACTTAAACACCTTGATGTAGGATTAAGATCATTAACCTACTTGTGATTATTTAGATGTTTTTGTGATTTTTGTTTAGTGTTGAGTAATGAGGTTAAGCCATAATCAAGGATTAAACAGACTCATTACACCATCCTAAAAGAAGGATAATAGATGAGAATGTTTAAGCTGAGGAAAACTCCTCAACTTAATCCATGATTAGGGATTAAACCCATGACAAAACAAGCCTTTGGTTAAGTGGATTTTATTTAATGATATGATGATGAAGTGTTTTTTATGATTTGTAAGACAACTTGAGGGGGACTTGTCCATTAACACTAGGGTTAGTCCTTCTTAACCACTTAAGGAAGAAATAGAACCCTGATGCAAGGCCCAAGTTACAAGTGTGATGTCTTGATACTTATTAAGTGATTTGATTAAGAGATTTAAACACATTAAGGGTTCAAGGCTTAGGATTAAAGTTATGCACTCCATCCTAAGAGAAGGATGCAAGCATAAGCTTAATCACAAAGTCTTAAAGCCTTTAGGGTTTAGTCCCTGATTATGAGATGAGAAGAGAAGACTCAAAGAGAGACACAAAGGTAAAACTAATGGGGGGAGACTAATCAAAACCCTAATTCATTGTCATGCTTGGTTGTTCCTAAGGTTTGTGAGGTTTACAAGAACAATCTTCAGAAGAACCACCAGGAAGCAGATGAATAAGATCAAGAGAAGCAAAGTGACTTGCTTCATTCAAGAAGTCAAGTCACTTGAAGAAAGAAGGTGGGAGGAACAAGAATGAGCAAGCTCAAACTCAAACACAAATAGGAATGCAGCAATGTATGCAAGAGAGATGAGAAGAAAAGTTATGAGAAGTGAAGGCAAATTCACTTCTCAAGTTTACTTACCACCTGAAATGTTAGAAAGAAATGCAATGCAATGCTAAATGAAATGAAATGGCATGATGCTAGACCAAACCAGAAGCATGTTGGTGATGATTATGATGTTATGAGGTGCTGCAAACATGAGGCAAGACAATGGGGATGTTCATACAAGCTTATGAATGCAAATGATGCAAGCTAAGGGGCATGAACAAGCATGAAATGTTATGAGGCATACAAGACAAATGGCATGGCAAATATGTAATGCAATGATCAATCATGCTTCCTACATGTCTTAAGATGTCAAATGGATCACAAGAATGCACAAAATGCAAAGACAAGTCATGTTATGCAAGGGAATGCAAGAAGGATGCAAATGGAAGCTCAAATTAGGGTTCATGGATCAAACATCAAACAAAAACCCAAAACAGAAGCAAACCCTAAGATAAAAAATGGAAAATGCTACCCAAAGAAACCCTAAACCTATAATAAACCACTGCCCAAAGGGGAGCTCTCAACTCTCAACCAAACTCAAGATATGAATTTTCTAAGTTATTAGGGTTTTTTAGGGTTCTTAACAAAAGAAATGCCAAACAATTAGAAAATGCAAGATCAAATCATGGCCATTTTACCCTAGAAACTACATGCTAAACAAAACACAATGCAAGAAGAATCAATGTCCAAACCTTCTCCAATAGGCAGAAATGAATTTTTGAACTTGTGATCAAAATAATGCATAAAAAATGATTTAACTCAATGAAAAATTCTTAAGATGCATCAAGATCAAAAAAGAAATTTGGTTTGAAGGTTGGACAATGTTTCTAAATATCTTAGAACATTTCATGAATTTTTTTGTAATTTTTAAATACCTAAAAATACTTTTAATTAATTAATTTCCATTAATCAATTAAAAATAATCTTTTAAATATTTAAAAATACTTTTTTGATGATAAAAAATAAAATAAAAATATTTTTGGGTCTTAAAAATTAATAAAACTTTAAAGAAAAAGTTTCATAATTTTTAAGACATTTTTGCTATTTTAAATTAATTATGCAAAAAAATTGAAAAGAAAATGAATAAAAATTAAATAAAAGGAAAGTATGCAGCATGGAGGGCCAGGATGAGTCCTGAGTTTGAAAACGTTGACCGCGCGCGCCATCTGATGGCTCAGATTCAAACAGGTTTAATTTTGATTAATTAAATAAATTATGCTGATTAGGGTTTAATGACTGCATCCTAGCCATCCGTACACGCGCGAAGTCAACTTTTTCAACGCATCTGATGGCTCAAATTCAAACTGGAATTAATTACGCAATTAGGGTTTAATGACTCTCAGGTGGCCGGAGAAGACTTCCGGTCGTCTTCTCCGGCCAACACCTCACCGGGAAACTCACCAACTCCCTCAAAACGTAACAAAAACAAAATCTATGAATTGGGAAATGATCTCCAACCTCTCACGAATCAAACCCCTCTCTCAAAACAAATTTATATTTCCTAAATACGCTGAATCGAAGAAAACAAATTCTAGGGCACGCAGGTTTCAGAAACAAATTAAATACTCATTTCAAAGCCATTCCAAAAACCAATGATACCAGGATGATCAGTGAATCACATAGAACAAGTTTGTAACAAGAAAAATGATTTCTGGAAAAATAATTTTCAAGCTACCTGAGATTTGAAGCTTTCAGTTTGAGGACTTTCTGGCCACTTCTCCTTGTGCAATCCACTCCACTTGGTCCACAGAAGATGCTTGAATGCTCAAAAGGAGTTTAAGCTGGCTGGATAATGAGATTCGAAAGCTCCTGCTCAAGCTCAGTCAAAAATGGCAATGGAGTTTCTGGAGGTTTCAGGCCATAGTGAGTGATGGTTTGTGGTCCTGAGGATGAATGGAGAAGGTCTGGAGTGTTTGTTTGTGTGTTTGTGAGCTAGGATGAGAGTTTCGAATGAAACTGCAGAATGGAGTGAGAAATGGCAGTGAGATGTTCAGGCTGTTTCAGGCTTGGTTCTTGGTTGCTGGGTGGTCTATGGAGCAAGGTGAGATGATTGGTGAAGATGGTTTTTGTGTTTGTATGCTGTGGAGAGAAATTCGAAGGCTTATGCAAAATGGAGTGTTTTTGTGAATGTGTTGAATGTGTGTGCTTCAGTCTTGCTTCTGGTGTGTTATGGCCAGCATTTGATCCACATAAACAAAGCCTATTGGTCAGTTGATGTGACTTGGCCTGCTGTGATAGGTGTGGCTACTTTTGCCAAAATGTCAACTTCTTGTAAGGGAGGCATGGGTCATGTTTCAGCCAAGTACAAGAGGTGTGGGCTGCGCAGCAAGGTGAGGGGGAAAGGCTAGGAGTGGTCAGCAGGCTAGGCAGCAAGTGGATGGAAGTGATCATGAGTTTTTGCAACTTGTGGCTTTATGGTTCACATGTGAAGAAAGTCTTGTTACATAAACCAAACTATGTAGAAACTTGATCCAATTCTGATTTTTTAGGCTCATAGAATGTTTATGTGCTGGTTTGATACCAATTAGAAGTTGCAATTTGACTTAGCACATGATTTTGCAATTTTCACACTTGGTGCATATCTTGAAAATAAGTGATTTTTGCCAACTTTGCATTGCCATAACTTTTGATCCAAGAAGAGTTTGATCATGTTCTTGTACTTTTTGAAAAGGGAAAGATGAGATCTACAACTTTCATGACCAAAGTTTTTTCATTTGAAGCATTTTTGGATCATGAATCATGGCTTGAAAAATGACCTAAAATGATGCATTCTTGAAAAGTCAACTATGCCCAAAAAGTCAACATTTGCAACAACCCTAAATTCTTGATTTCTATGAACTTCCACCTTCTTCCATGATCAAATAAAGATTATATACACTCAAAATGATGAAGATCACCCATTGGTTGGGTCATTGGGGGCCTCAGATGCCCTGATTTGCACTGACTTGTCTGAAAAGTCAACTTTTGATCAGATGACTTCCCCATGGAATTTCTTCATGAAAATTGATATGCATACTCTCTATGCCATATAGAGACCAATGGAAACAAGAATGACCAAAAAATTTGGAGTTATGGCCTCTGAAACCAAAACCCTAATTTTCAGTCAACTGTGCAGTCTAGCCTGGCTCTGCATCCACTTAAACCCTAGCTCTTGTGATTCCTTTGAAGTTTTGACTTTGAGAGGATGTATTATGATGATTGAACACACATGGACCCCTTTGAAGTGATTGGTGGCCTTTGGAATGGCTCAAGATGCTTTGGGATTGCTCAGATCACAAACCCTAGGTGCAGATGCCTTAGAAACTATGCAGTGAATCAAAAAAATAAGATATGAGATGATATGTTTGTGTTTATGCATATGAGATGATCACAAGCCATGGTGTGAATGGGTGAGGGCAAATTTGGGGTGTTTACAGCTGCCCCTATTCAAACATGAGTTAGCTGTGCAGGTTGTAAGCGACGGCTTAACAGGCAAACAAGATAACTTGTGGTTGAATACCAAAGACAGTCCAAAATTTGCACTCACAGAAATGAAAAAGAAAAGGGATATAGATTGTAAAAGGAAAATAAAGTGTATTGTAAAGTATGGGCGACGGAGGACGACCGTCGAGCAGAGGACGACTGCTGGGCAAATAGCAATGACGGGGACGGCCGACATGCTGGGGAGGTGAGGAAAATAAAGCAATGACGGGGACGGCCGACATGCTGGGGATAAAAGGTAAAGCTAAGACGGGGACGGCCGACTAGCTGGAAAAATAAGATATCATGATGGGGACGGCCATCAAGATAAAGCTGTAAAACTCTCTGGGGATCAATGAAACATGACGGGGACGGCCATCAAGTTCATAAAGGTAAAGTAACCAACGATGGGGACGGCCATCAGGTTAAAAGGAAAAGGGACCACGACGGGGACGGCCATCGGGTTAAAGAATAAATGAAATAAACAGATGATGGGGTACGGCCATCAAAGGTGAAGGACGATCACCTAGCAGGGGACGGCTGCTCTGTTGGGGATAAAAGAAATATGATGGGGACGGCCATCAAAGGTGGAGGACGACCACCTGGCAGGGTACGGCTGCCGAAAATATCAACGATGGGGACGGCCATCGGATAGAAAAGGTCAACGATGGGGATGGCCATCGGACGAGCATGATGGAGGACGACCATCAAGAAGTGGAGGACGACCACTTAGCAGGGGACGGCTGCTCTCGAGGTTTGTCATGACATAGGACGAATGTCAGATAACCAAAGTCAACAATGGGGACGGCCATTGGATAAAGTTGATGAAGGACGATCATCAAAAGGTGGAGGACGACCACCTAGCAGGGGACGGCTGCTAAATATCAACGATGGGGACGGCCATCGGATAGGAAAGGTCAACGATGGGGACGGCCATCGGACGAGCATGATGGAGGACGACCATCAAGAAGTGGAGGACGACCACTTAGCAGGGTACGGCTGCTCTCGAAGGTATCATAACACAGGACGAGTGTTAGATAAAAAGAAAATTTGTTAGTGATCTACTGGGGATAATGTAAACACGGACGAGCGTTTACATCCAAGAAAACAAAAGGTATAAGTGTTTGGTATTGTGTATAGATTAAAGATGCGGACGAGCATCCTTAAGACTTATGATACGGACGAGTATCATGCAGAAACAAACTGACACATGTTCGGAGATGATGATACGGACGAGTATCAACTGGTTAACAAAGAACACGGACGAGTGCTGCATCTGAAAGAATCCTTCTGGGGAATAGCAGACACAGACGAGTATCTGTATTCGAGGAGACAAGAGTGTTTGACACGGTGTATGGATTAAAGATGCGGACGAGCATCCCTAAGACTATGATACGAACAAGTATCATGTAGAAACAAACACTAGACGCAATGTTCTGAGATGATGGTACGGACGAGTACCAACTGGTTAACAAAGAACAAAGACTACTGTCGAATCTGTGGGGATATAAATGATGTATATAAGATACGGACGAGTATCTGTATAAGTGTACCAACGAGTGGTGAGTATATATATAGATGAGTGTTTATCTGCTGGGGAGGGTGACACGGACGAGTGTCAAGAGAGAAAAGTATAATAACAAGTATATGGGTTGATGAAAGTGAGCGACTGCGCTGGGGATATGACACGGACGGGTGTCGAGAAAAGTGTATATATGGACATGTGTGGGTGCAAAGAGGATGTCTTTGGCTTTCTGCTGGTGATTTGACACGGACGGGTGTCAGGAAGCATCTGTTATACGGGTGATTTTGTTTGTAGAGAAAGTTCAGGCGACTTTACTGGGGAGTGATGACACGGACGGGTGCCAAAAGGTGTATATACTGGTGTTTGGTGATTGGAGAGGCAGCTGCTTTTGCTGGGACTCTGGTGGGGATTTTTCTGTAATGATGATGAACGGCTTATTATTCACAAGTGTTACTTCAGAACATGGCTTATGATTATGCTATGCATTTGATTTTTGCCGTAATGCTCCGTATTAGACGGAATGCTACGCTCTGAGGGGATAATATGATGCGGATGCTATGATTATGCAAAGAGGCAGAGACCCGGGATTCGGATCCCGTTGCTGCGAAGATCTCTGGTTGATCTGTCTGAAGGGAACATCCCAGCTGGGGATGAGATCACTGGTAGATCTGGTGAGATGTATTCACTTGGGGGTATAGGCCACTGGTTGACATATCCTTATGATATGGGACCCAGCTGGGGTTTGCAGAAGCTTCCTTCACTCTGTTGTGATCTCCGTGCGTTGCTCTTCTGGATAGAGGCTGGAACTCTGTAGGGAGATGGTTCCCTGACTCCTGTGCTCAGCTGAGGATGCAATGGCAACTCGGCTGGGGAATTATGAGAGGCAACTCAGCTGGGGGAGAGCAACAAGAGGCAACTCAGCTGGGGATAGAGCATTTCTGATGCTGAGATTGAGCGTATGTTGATTTGGCAACTTTGCTGGGGAAAGCAATGGGGAGCAACTCAGCTGGGGATAGAGCATCTCGGATGCTGATATCTTTTGTTGATTAGCCAGCTTGCTGAGATGTAACTTGTATGCCCCAAGTTGCGTTCTGGATACCTGCAATCCTGCAAAGATAATGGAACGTACAAAAGGTCCCGAGGTATCCCTTACTGGATTCCGTCATAGGAGTTTAAGTACTTTCGAGAGTAATCATATTCCCTGCAAGCATGTGTTTTTATTTTTAGAGAAAGGCATCTGTACTTATGCAATTGTATTTTTAGAGATATCAGACAACTCTTTGCAAAACATAAATGTAAAAAACGAAACATGACCGAAAATCTGATTTTATTAATTTATATGCCCTGAATTGGCGAGATACAGTCAAAGAAACAAATCCCCTGGAATGAGGAGATTGCTACAAATTGAGAAACAAAATGTTGGCAGTGTTGATGACGCTTTGAGGAGCTTCCTCTTCTACTATGACTCGTATGACAATGACGTTCTTCTCGTCTTGCTTTCTGGAGAGAGTTGATTCTGATTGAAGCTTGATCCTTTGAAGCTTACCAAGTTGTATATAATACAGACGAATTCAGAATGCAGTTGTTCGCTTATTCCCTTATTTTGCATGGATCGCCCTTTCGGGTTTTCAATCCATCGGGATACCCATTTTTGCCTGAGCTGTCCAACGCGGCTTTTCAACTCAGCGGGTGTACATTTTTTATTCATTTTCCCTTACTTTTGCCCGAGTCTTTTATTCTGTTTTTGACTCGCCGGGATGCCCTATTTTTGCCTGGACTTACATTCTGTTTTTATGTCCAGCGGGTCATTTTATGCGAAGTATTTTTTAACTGCATCTGAATTCACAGGGGATGGGAAATCTTCACCATCCATGGTGCTGAGCATCAGTGCCCCACCAGAGAAAACTTTCTTTACAACGAATGGTCCTTCATAATTTGGAGTCCATTTGCCCCTGTGGTCTGTATGAGGAGGGAGGATTCTTTTCAGCACAAGATCTCCCACTTGGTACTCTCGGTGCCTGACTTCCTGATCGAAGGCCTTCTTCATTCTCTTCTGATATAACTGCCCATGGCAGATTGCAGCCAATCTTTTCTCTTCGATCAGACTCAATTGTTCGAATCGGGACCGAACCCATTCTGCTTCACTCAGTTTAACATCCATTAATACCCGTAACGAGGGTAGTTCAACTTCAACAGGTAGGACTGCTTCCATACCATACACAAGCTGATACGGTGTTGCCCCAGTGGACGTTCTGATTGATGTGCGGTACCCATGCAAGGCAAACGGTAGCATTTCATGCCAGTCTTTGTAAGTGATTACCATCTTTTGCACAATCTTCTTAATATTCTTATTTGTTGCCTCTACAGCGCCATTCATCTTTGGCCTGTAAGGAGAAGAATTGTGATGTTGGATCTTGAAGTCCCGGCACAGCTCTGCCATCATTTTGTTGTTTAAGTTGGAACCATTATCAGTAATGATTCGCTCGGGCACTCCATATCGACAGATGATATCTCTCTTCAGAAATCTGGCTACCACTTGTCTTGTAACGTTTGCATATGAGGCTGCTTCAACCCACTTGGTGAAATAGTCAATGGCGACCAGGATGAATCTGTGGCCGTTTGAAGCAGTTGGCTCAATCTTGCCGATCATATCAATGCCCCACATGGCAAAGGGCCATGGTGAAGACATGATGTTCAAAGGATTGGGAGGCACATGCACCTTATCTGCGTAGATCTGGCATTTGTGGCATTTTCTGGCGTAAGCACAACAGTCTGCATCCATTGTGATCCAGTAATAACCTGATCTTAACAACTTCTTAGCCATGGCATGCCCTCCTGCATGGGTACCAAAGGATCCTTCGTGCACTTCATGCATCAACAAATCTGCTTCTGCCTTGTCAACACATCTGAGGAGTACCATATCAAAGTTCCTTTTGTATAAAGACCCATCAGTGTTCAGAAAGAAACTTCTAGCAAGCCTTCTTAAAGTCTTCTTATCATTGGAAGATGCCCCAGGTGGGTATGCTTGATCCTCCAAGAAGCACTTAATGTCGTGGAACCAAGGCTTATCATCTTTGACCATGTCTGCTGCAAATACATATGCTGGTCTATCTAGTCTGGACACTGCAATCTGGGGTACAAAGTTAGCCGTTTGAACTTTGATCATGGATGAAATGGTAGCAAGAGCATCTGCAAACTGATTCTCGTCCCGAGGGATATACTCAAGCTTGACTGTTGTGAAGAAAGTCAATAACCTCCTTGTATAATCCCTGTAAGGTATCAGATGATCTTGGTGGGTGTACCATTTCCCGTTGGTTTGATTGACTACCAAAGCTGAATCTCCGAATACGGTCAATGTCTTGATCCTGAGGTCAATGGCTTCCTCAAGACCCATAATGCAAGCTTCGTATTCAGCTTCGTTGTTAGTGCAGTTGAAAGTGAGTTTTGCCGAGAAAGGCATGTGAACTCCTTTTGGTGTAATGAGTACTGCACCAACACCACGACCATTCATGTTAACAGCCCCATCAAACATCATAGTCCATTCTTCTTCCGGGTCAGGCCCTTCAGTGTGAATAGGCTCTTCGTGATCTTTTGCTTTAATGAACATGATGTCTTCATCAGGGAAGTCAAACCTCATAGGCTGGTAGTCATCAATGGGTTGCTCAGCAAGATATTCAGATAATACACTGCCCTTGATGGCTTTCTGAGATGTGTACTGTATGTCGTATTCTGTGAGAATCATCTGCCATCTTGCAACTCGTCCGGTAAGAGTTGGCTTCTCGAAAATGTACTTAACTGGATCCATTTTTGAGATTAATAAGGTAGTGTGGGTCAACATATACTGTCTCAGTCGGCGAGCAGCCCACGCTAAAGCACAGCAAGTTTTCTCGAGCAGTGAATAACGTTGTTCACAGTCGGTAAACTTTTTGCTTAGGTAGTATATTGCATACTCTTTTCGACCAGACTCGTCATGCTGACCTAGTACACACCCCATTGACTCTTCTAATACTGTCAAGTACATAATCAGAGGTCTTCCTTCAACTGGAGGCATGAGGATTGGAGGTTCTTGTAAATACTCCTTGATCTTGTCAAAAGCCTTCTGGCAATCTTCGTTCCACCTGACCGTTTGTTCCTTTCTTAACAGCTTGAACAAGGGTTCACAGGTCGCTGTGAGGTGAGATATGAACCGTGAAATGTAGTTCAATCGACCTAAGAACCCTCAGACTTCCTTCTCAGTTTTAGGTGCAGGCATTTCCTGAATAGCCTTGACTTTATCAGGGTCGACTTCAATCCCTTTCTCGCTTACAATAAAGCCCAGCAGCTTACCGGATCGCACCCCGAATGTGCATTTGTTGGGGTTCAGCTTTAGTTGGTACTTCCTCAGGCGCTTGAACAACTTCAGCAGATTTACCAGGTGATCTTCCTCTGTAAGGGACTTGGCGATCATATCATCCACATAACATTCTATTTCTTTGTGGATCATATCGTGGAATAATGTCACCATAGCCCGTTGGTATGTTGCACCAGCATTCTTCAGTCCGAATGGCATCACTTTGTAACAGAACGTGCCCCAAGGTGTAATGAATGTTGTCTTCTCCATGTCTTCAGGTGACATCTTGATCTGGTTGTATCCTGAAAATCCATCCATGAAGGAGAATACCGAGAACTGAGCCGTGTTATCCACCAATACGTCAATGTGAGGTAATGGGAAGTCATCTTTCGGGCTGGCTCTGTTCAGATCCCGGTAATCAACACACATTCTAACTTTGCCATCTTTCTTAGGCACTGGTACTATGTTAGCAACCCACGGTGGATAGCTAGTCACAGCAAGGAACCCGGCGTCCCATTGCTTTTGTACCTCTTCCTTGATTTTCATAGCCATGTCTGGGCGAGTTCGGCGCAACTTCTGTTTAACTGGCGGGCATTCTTCCCTCAGAGGCAGCTTGTGCACAACAATGTCGGTATTCAACCCTGGCATATCTTGATACGACCAAGCAAACACATCAACATACTCTTGAAGCAGATCTACCAGTTGCTTCTTCACTGAGTCTTGCAGGCAGGCCCCGATTTTAACCTCTTTCACGTCTTCGTCAGTACCAAGATTAATCGCTTCAATCTCCTCCTGATGAGGAGCAATAACCTTTTCCTCCTGTCTCAACAACCTGGCTAGCTCTTCAGGAAGCTCATATTCTTCATCAACCCCTTCATCAGCTTGATTGATCGGATTGTCAAAGTCATACGATGTCATAGCCGTGCTGTTGTCGGTGCTGTCAGGAAGGCACTCTCTGCAAGGGTTAAGTTTGTTCATTTTAGTGATTGATTTTAATCTTGCTTTAGAAAAAGTGAAATGAAGTTATCATTTTGAAAACACCGCCATTTATTTTTGTACAAAAAGAAAAATGGAAAAACAGTGAGCATAAAAGAAAAAGACTCGTTTGCAAAAAGATGTCTGATATTTCATTAATTTAATCTTGTTTGCACAAAAGTACAGATGGCCCTGGTTACAAAATGAGTCTTGTCATCTTGGGCAAGATGCAAGACTTTGATGCATGCTATAAAAATACAGGAAATAATAATTACTCTGCTTGAGTAACCCTTATAATTTCCTGGGAAGACCAGTTCGAGACACTGCTCCCCGGGATCTTTGGACGAATCCAATTCTCCAGATTGCGCTCCTCTTCCAGCTCGTCTTCCAGACAGTTGATAGCATCGGGGGTAAGCATCCCCCCACTGACAAAACCAGGCTCTGCAGCAGCCTTTGCTTGATGTTGAGTTGGTCTGTAACCCAACCCAAATTTGTTCTTCTTCTCCTCCACAGCTAATACCTTGCCCCAGCCTAGGGCAGTTCCTTCTTCAACAACCTTCCGGGCTTGTTGGTAAGATGACATGGAGATCCCTGACACAGCAGATGCTTCATTGACATTCAAGGCCTCAAAACCTTGGCTCATTGTTTCATGGATCTCTCCATCCATCTCAATGTATTTGTAGGTAGCCAGATGGCTAACGAAAATATCCTCTTCCCCACAGATTGTGACAACTTGACCTTCCCACTCAAATTTTAACTTTTGGTGAAGGGTAGACGTTATTGCGCCGGCGGCGTGAATCCAGGGCCTACCCAACAAACAGCTGTAGGCGGGCTGAATGTCCATCACATAAAAGATAGTTTTAAAGGTCTGTGGGCCAATTGTCACAGGCAGCTCAATCTCTCCCAGAACCGATCTCTTCGAACCATCAAAGGCTCTTACCACCAGGTTGCTGGGTCTCAATGCCAATCCATCATATTCTAACTTCACCAGAGCCTTCTTTGGTAAGACATTCAGGGAAGAACCTGTGTCCACCAGCACATGAGAAAGGACAGCTCCTTTGCATTCCAGGGTTATGTGCAAGGCTTTGTTGTGGTTGCGGCCATCCGCTGTCAAGTCAGAATTGGTAAACCCTAGCCCATTGCTAGCAGTAACATTTCCAACCACGGTTTCCAATTGGTTGACAGTAATCTCCTCAGGCACGTAAGCTGCGTGCAAGACTTTAAGTAGTGCATTCCGATGGGCTTCGGAGCACATAAGCAGTGAGAGGATAGAGATTTTGGATGGCGTCTGGTGAAGCTGATCCACAATTTTATAATCACTCTTTTTGATGATTCGCATAAACTCATCAACTTCCTGATCAAATGGAGTTTTCAGGGCTTCTTTGGCAACTTGGTCTTCCTGCACCGGGCCTTTTCCTTTTGCCTTGGCAGCAGCTTCTGCTTCGGCAGTAGGTCTTTGAACTTGTGAAGCAAAGAGACGTCCGCTTCGAGTGAAGCCTCCGCCTCCCCCCACATTATCTACTTGTGGTGCAGGTGCTGATGTTTCAAGAGTGATTCTTTTTCCTTCACAGTATACGTCAGAGCCATAGTGCCAAGGGATGGCCCTATTGCTTTCATATGGCACTGGTCCAGGCACCGTGACAGTGACTGGACTGATTGCTGCTGCTGAAGGGACTGTAATTGTTTGTGGATCATAAAAGATTGTAACTGGTGCTCTAGTGGGAGCAGCACCTTCTGAATGGTAAGCGGAGTTATTTTCAGGATCATAGAATATGGTAACAGTAGAGACATCTTCATGATTGATTGCTGGTGTTGTAGGAGGTTCTGTTGGGAGGACTGATGTTGTTGTTGATGGAGATTCGAAATGGAATGAAGCTGAAGTTGTAGCAGGAGAAACTGTTGAAGTCTGATCATTTGGAAGGACAGGTGGAGTACTTGTTGATGGTGCTGATGAATTGTCGGGAACAATAGTTGCTGCAGTTGTAGGAGGGTCTGAAACCGTTGTTGATGAAGTTGCCGGATTTGTCGGAAATGATGTAGTGATCTGTAGCAGGCCACTCTGAATAAGGCTGTCAATGCCATTCCTCAGGTCCTCGCACCCATTCCATGAAATATTGCAATAGGGACACCCTAGTTCACACCCCGGAAATATTTGGTTTTCGCGGAGTTGAGCTTTGATTTCCACCAATGGTGTCCTGATCTGATCCACACTAGTTATCAAATGAGACGGTTAGTCTTCTTCAATAGCATTAATTCGGGGACCACCATGATTTGGCATAGGGTTTTTATTGACATTGGGCGGAGGTGCAAAATTCAGAGCCTTGGAGTCTACCAAGTCTTGTACCTTCATATGCAGAGCCCTGCATTTTTCTGTACTGTGACCAGGTGCGTTTGAATGAAAAGCACACCTAGCATTGGAGTCATAGTTCCTTGGTAGACTGTTGGGATCCGGAGGTGCCAACGTTCTTAGCTCAACCAGGTTGAGTTTCAGAAGTTGTGGCAGCAAGGCAGCATACGGCATTGGGATCGGGTCGATCACTCGGTTAGCTTGGGATGGTCTTTGTTGGAATGGCCTTTGTTGATTGTTGTTGTTGGAGTTGTTGTTGAAGTTCCTTGGAGGATACTGATTCTGCTGATACTGAGGTTGTTGTTGGAAGTTTTGTTGAGGAGGTTGATAGACTGGCTGAGGATGAGCTGGAGCAGGGATAGTGACTGCTGCTATTGACCTTTGAACATATTGGGGCCTACCCCTGTTGGTGTGAATGGCATTGGTCTCGCCAGTTCTTCTCGGGCCTGCAAAAGGCTTTCTTGTACTGCTGGACGAACTTGCACCGTTGTCAGAGATCTTACCCATTTTCAACAGGCTTTCAATTCTTTCCCCAGCTATGACAACATCTGCGAAGCTGGTGGAAGAGAAAGCAGCCAACCTGTCAATATACGTTCCCTGAAGAGTATTCATAAACATGTCTGCCATTTCCCTTTCAGACATAGGGGGTTGAACGGCAGCAGCCAATTGCCTCCATCTCTGGGCATATTCCCGGAAACTTTCCCTTGACGACTGTGACATTCCCATTAGGAGAGTCCTGTTGGGTGCCATGTCTAAGTTGTATTGATACTGTCGGATGAAGGCCTCTGCCAGGTCCTTCCAGCATCTCACAGTTGCCCTTGTCAAATGGGAATACCATTCCCTTGATGCTCCAGTCAAGCTGTCTTCGAAGTAGAACATCCAAAGTTTCTCATCCATTGTATAGGCCTTCAGCCTTCCCAGAAATGATTGCAAATGAGTCCGGGGGCATGAAGTCCCATTATACTTTTCGAAACAAGGAGGCTTGAACTTATGGGGGATCCTGACCCCGTCTACCAAACCCATGTCCATGACGTCGAAACCCAAAGAATTTTTAGATTCTAAGGACCTCAACTTCTCAGCTATTTCTTCCAATCGTCTATCATAAGTTTCCTCTCCAGCACCCATTACTGTAAATTGGTCCTCCTGAGGATCTTCTTGAAGTACTCTCCCTGCTGTGGCAGTCCCTTGAATGTTTGCAGGAATATTAACTTCAGGATGTAGATGTGGGCCAAACACAGGGGGGTTAACATGTGGTTGCACCCTTTCATTGTTACTTGTGCCAGCAGTCCCCACATGGGGCTCCTCTTGATTCCTCCCTTCTACCAAAGCCCTGAGCCTCTCCTGGCTTTGAGCTAAGTTGTTCATCACTTCCATGAACTGTGTTATCTGAGTTCTCATCTCCAACCTTTCGTTGGCCATCTGGTTCCTGACCTCCGTAAGGTCTTGTTGCATCTGGTCCATCTGGATTCCCGGAAGGTTGTTTCTAGTTGGGTACCTGTGTGGCCTGTTGAGAGGAAATACCCGGCGGCGAGCAATAATTCCTGAATATCACAACAGAGGTTAGCAACAACAAAACAAAACCTACAAAACAAATAAAAGGTTAGCATGCAATGCAGTTATGCTTATTTGCTATCAAGGTATCCGATTTGGCCTTCAGTTTTGACCCTTCCAGACCCTTGAAGATGCTGCTGTTGAAGTTGCTTTTGATGTGAACCCAGATAGAAACCAACACAAATATATTACAAAGGTGAAATAATACAATTTGTTCATTTTACAACACCGGCCCCCTAAGGGGTCAAAATACATCACAAAGAACAAAAGTACATGGAAAAGGAACAACAACAAGCAAATGATCAAACTCCAAGGCCAAACTCATCCTCACGAACTTCCTTGAGAAGTGCTTCGGTCACAGGATCAGCCGGATGCTCCGTAAGATTCCTGATGAGGAGGTTTCTTGCTGCAACAGCTGCAGTCAACTTCTTGTTCTGACTTTGGTCCTTAGACCTCTTCACTCCAGCTCTGATTTCTAGCTCTGATATTTCCTTCTGGGCTGCTGCCAGGGCTTTTTCCATCTGCTCCATCTTGTCCTGAACTCTCTTGTCTTCTAGAGTACGGGCCTCAGTGATCCGGACCCACCTGGCTTGACTCTCTTTCAAATACAAGTCTGTCCTTGCTCTCTGGAACTGGGCTTCTTTACAAGCATTCTTCAGAATCTGCTCACCAGCTTTAGACTTGTTGATATAATCTCCAGACTTCTCAATTTTAGTCAGGTGTTCCACTCTCAACTTCTCCAATCTTTCAATCTCCCTCACACCTTCACTCCTCTCCCGGAGGGTCTTCTGCAAAGCCTGGGTTAGCTTCTCATTTCTTTCTTTCAAGCTTTCAAACTCCTCCAGACTGATAGTGGCAGGGGGTGGTGCTGAAGATGACTCAGGCATGTCTTCTATGGTAAAGGGCATTCCAGAGAATTGGGCCCTAGCATGGGACCACTCATAATATTGGACTGATGCCACATTATTGCACTTCCCCAAAATGGTGATTCCCTTGGTTTGAACATGATCCCAGGCCCAGGCAGCCTGTCTAACAACAGCCAAACTAATCTTGTTCTCACAGTAGAGGGTCTCAACCAAGTCTTGTTCCCTAGGAGTATGAACCAGTGCATAGCCTAATTGCCTTCTGAACAACAGAGGGTTGTAATTGATACTTCCCTTAACTCCTATTAAGGGCACATTGGGAAAGTGCCCACAGCTGGTGATTATATCTCTGCCTTTGGTGCTCTGAGTACACCATCTGATGTCTGCTGAAGTGAGAGTAGTGAGCCTCTTAGCCCAGTTGCTTTGCTGATGAGGATTTAGAAATGCATCTGTCCTGGGTAGATGCCTGAGAAGCCAAGCATGAAATAATGGAGCACAACACCTCACTAGCCTCCCCCTCTGCTTCTCATTCTTATGATGTACTGAGTAATAGAGATCACCCAGCAAAGTTGGCACTGGGTTCTTCAGGATGAACAAATGGATTGCATTCTTGCTAATGAATCGAGGCTCATCTGCAAACAACACAATTCCATATACACTTAAGGCCAACAGAGCACAAACAGCTTTCCACTCCCCCAGGGAGGCCTTCAGACTAGCTTGAGAAATCAGGAAGTCCAGATGAAATCCAGGGATCCCAGCTTTAGAGGTCATGTGTTGCTCAATCAAAACAGGTTCCAGGTGCAAAGCTTCTGCTACCTCTCCATTGCTGGGAAAGACCATTTCAGGGTTGAAAGGGATTTCTCTTTTGATAGACAGACCAATCAATGATGAGTATTCTTCCAGAAGAGGACCCAACTGAAAGTCTTGAAAGGTGAAACATCTCAATGGGGGGTCATAAAACTGAATACAGGTATGGATCAGGCTTCTCTGAGAAGGGTCCAGATCCATAACCATGTCAAGTATGTCCCCATAATGCTCCCTGAACAAAGGTATGTGATCTGGAGTGATCAGGGTTTGGATCCTCCTGATGTCTGATAAGTCTGGTTGGAAGAAATGGTAGGTGATGTTGCTTTTCTTTGGAGCCATGATGCTGAAGACTGAGTAGGGTGCTGATGAAGATGCTGAGGAGTGGGCCACTGGCTGGCTAGTGCAAGTAACTGAAGTATATGGCTGACAGGCTGAAGCAAGTGCTGGTGGAGATAGGTCAAAACTGCAGATGGGGTCAAAACCAAAACCAAAGATGAAGGTGGATACCCTGAAACACAAATAAGCAAATGTTAATATGATGCAATGGGTATGTATGCAAATGAAATGCAAGGGTTTGTGACTGAGCTGGATCTGATTAATTGCCTTGGTATAGGTCCAAGTGTGTTCAAGAATTCCAGTTGGAGGTCTAAAAATCCAGTAACCAGGGTGGGGGGCTCAAATAAAGAGCCACAAGTCCAGGGTTTTAGAATCACAAGAACTATCCAACATGGAGTATTCTTAACAAAGTCAAAGTAACAGGGTATTCTGAGGTCAAGGTACCTGCAAACCTGTAAACAGCCCAACCCCCTCACAGGTGGTGATCTAGAACAAGGATCCTCAGACTTGGATCAGTTATGAGAAGTGTAAACACTTCTAACCCGGAGGTACAGTGTTTACAATAACCATAACAATTCCTCCTCTAATTCACCTCAGTTTCTGAAGGTCAATACTAAAAGGTCATCCAGACTTAGCAGGCTTCCCAGATAGCCCTAGCATTGCAGGAAATCTGCAACACAGAGTTCTCAAGAAGAAACCCATATCTGAACCGTGTTTCATATTCCCGCACCAGACCGAAATGGAATGGGAAAGAATATGATTCACACTAGCCTAGGTGTCACTCAGGTCCCAGGTATAGGACCTTAACTCTCAATGAAACACCCACCCACCAAAACAAAAACCAGATCCAGCCAGCAACAATGACAGTATGATATAGATAAATGCAAATAAAGAAAGCAGTAAAGTAACTGTACATAAAGCAATAAACAAAAATAAATACAAGCACAAATAAGCACATAACACCCCAGTAAACACAAATCAAACAAGCGCTAGGAGGAACCCACAAAAAGAACCAGAAGCCCTGGTTGCAATATAAGGGTCCCCAGCAGAGTCGCCAAGCTGTCGCTCCCGAAGATTTGCATCCTGGTACAAGCGCGAACGGTCGGCGAAGGGAACAGTGAGAACACACAGCCGTGAACTCACTGGAGATGAAAGAGTCGCCAGCTAGGCATTTTTATCCCGGAGGAAAGGCAATGCTGCATAGACCTAGAAAGATACGGATAAGACGGTTTGCGAACCAGAGAGACTGAGAAAGGGGGTTGGTTACAACCTGGGAAGGTATTAGCACCCAGATTGTCCGCCGTACTCGACGGGATCCACGCTTAAAAGATTTGTGTTTTAAAGGGGTAGTGTCAGTGCAATTTGTGTATAAAGGAGCTGGAAAAGGATGTACAGGTGTCAGTGTAAAGTGTATAAGTGATATGAAGTATGAAAGTGTCAGTGTAAGAAAAGGAATGAAATGCTCAAGATCATGAGGCTAAAGAATGAAGCTAGAAGGAGGGGGAATGTACAGAGACTTTTGTTCGATAACTGTTAAGTTATGCCTACGTATCCTCTCGTGCAATGAGGAAGTCAGAACACCGTAGTTCGACCCAAAGAGACTGAAAAATGAATTGACTTGTGAACTGCTTACTTGCCTATGCTCAAGTGTATGATCTGTCTGGCACAGATGCAAACTGTCTTGCATTAGACGGAAGAAGCAAGTTCTCGTTTGTGAGTGAAGATGATGAGAAAAGAATCCCAGAGGAGACGATTATTGTTTGTTTTTGAGTTTTCAGTCTTTTATTGCTTGTGAAAGTTTGTCATAAGTTAATGAGCTTAAGCCTAAACCAATGGGTTAGTAAACTCATCACATCTTCCCTCTGATTAGGGGTAATGAGAGTACCTTAAGTGTGAAGTCAGCTTCTCACACTTAAACACCTTGATGTAGGATTAAGATCATTAACCTACTTGTGATTATTTAGATGTTTTTGTGATTTTTGTTTAGTGTTGAGTAATGAGGTTAAGCCATAATCAAGGATTAAACAGACTCATTACACCATCCTAAAAGAAGGATAATAGATGAGAATGTTTAAGCTGAGGAAAACTCCTCAACTTAATCCATGATTAGGGATTAAACCCATGACAAAACAAGCCTTTGGTTAAGTGGATTTTATTTAATGATATGATGATGAAGTGTTTTTTATGATTTGTAAGACAACTTGAGGGGGACTTGTCCATTAACACTAGGGTTAGTCCTTCTTAACCACTTAAGGAAGAAATAGAACCCTGATGCAAGGCCCAAGTTACAAGTGTGATGTCTTGATACTTATTAAGTGATTTGATTAAGAGATTTAAACACATTAAGGGTTCAAGGCTTAGGATTAAAGTTATGCACTCCATCCTAAGAGAAGGATGCAGGCATAAGCTTAATCACAAAGTCTTAAAGCCTTTAGGGTTTAGTCCCTGATTATGAGATGAGAAGAGAAGACTCAAAGAGAGACACAAAGGTAAAACTAATGGGGGGAGACTAATCAAAACCCTAATTCATTGTCATGCTTGGTTGTTCCTAAGGTTTGTGAGGTTTACAAGAACAATCTTCAGAAGAACCACCAGGAAGCAGATGAATAAGATCAAGAGAAGCAAAGTGACTTGCTTCATTCAAGAAGTCAAGTCACTTGAAGAAAGAAGGTGGGAGGAACAAGAATGAGCAAGCTCAAACTCAAACACAAATAGGAATGCAGCAATGTATGCAAGAGAGATGAGAAGAAAAGTTATGAGAAGTGAAGGCAAATTCACTTCTCAAGTTTACTTACCACCTGAAATGTTAGAAAGAAATGCAATGCAATGCTAAATGAAATGAAATGGCATGATGCTAGACCAAACCAGAAGCATGTTGGTGATGATTATGATGTTATGAGGTGCTGCAAACATGAGGCAAGACAATGGGGATGTTCATACAAGCTTATGAATGCAAATGATGCAAGCTAAGGGGCATGAACAAGCATGAAATGTTATGAGGCATACAAGACAAATGGCATGGCAAATATGTAATGCAATGATCAATCATGCTTCCTACATGTCTTAAGATGTCAAATGGATCACAAGAATGCACAAAATGCAAAGACAAGTCATGTTATGCAAGGGAATGCAAGAAGGATGCAAATGGAAGCTCAAATTAGGGTTCATGGATCAAACATCAAACAAAAACCCAAAACAGAAGCAAACCCTAAGATAAAAAATGGAAAATGCTACCCAAAGAAACCCTAAACCTATAATAAACCACTGCCCAAAGGGGAGCTCTCAACTCTCAACCAAACTCAAGATATGAATTTTCTAAGTTATTAGGGTTTTTTAGGGTTCTTAACAAAAGAAATGCCAAACAATTAGAAAATGCAAGATCAAATCATGGCCATTTTACCCTAGAAACTACATGCTAAACAAAACACAATGCAAGAAGAATCAATGTCCAAACCTTCTCCAATAGGCAGAAATGAATTTTTGAACTTGTGATCAAAATAATGCATAAAAAATGATTTAACTCAATGAAAAATTCTTAAGATGCATCAAGATCAAAAAAGAAATTTGGTTTGAAGGTTGGACAATGTTTCTAAATATCTTAGAACATTTCATGAATTTTTTTGTAATTTTTAAATACCTAAAAATACTTTTAATTAATTAATTTCCATTAATCAATTAAAAATAATCTTTTAAATATTTAAAAATACTTTTTTGATGATAAAAAATAAAATAAAAATATTTTTGGGTCTTAAAAATTAATAAAACTTTAAAGAAAAAGTTTCATAATTTTTAAGACATTTTTGCTATTTTAAATTAATTATGCAAAACAATTGAAAAGAAAATGAATAAAAATTAAATAAAAGGAAAGTATGCAGCATGGAGGGCCAGGATGAGTCCTGAGTTTGAAAACGTTGACCGCGCGCGCCATCTGATGGCTCAGATTCAAACAGGTTTAATTTTGATTAATTAAATAAATTATGCTGATTAGGGTTTAATGACTGCATCCTAGCCATCCGTACACGCGCGAAGTCAACTTTTTCAACGCATCTGATGGCTCAAATTCAAACTGGAATTAATTACGCAATTAGGGTTTAATGACTCTCAGGTGGCCGGAGAAGACTTCCGGTCGTCTTCTCCGGCCAACACCTCACCGGGAAACTCACCAACTCCCTCAAAACGTAACAAAAACAAAATCTATGAATTGGGAAATGATCTCCAACCTCTCACGAATCAAACCCCTCTCTCAAAACAAATTTATATTTCCTAAATACGCTGAATCGAAGAAAACAAATTCTAGGGCACGCAGGTTTCAGAAACAAATTAAATACTCATTTCAAAGCCATTCCAAAAACCAATGATACCAGGATGATCAGTGAATCACATAGAACAAGTTTGTAACAAGAAAAATGATTTCTGGAAAAATAATTTTCAAGCTACCTGAGATTTGAAGCTTTCAGTTTGAGGACTTTCTGGCCACTTCTCCTTGTGCAATCCACTCCACTTGGTCCACAGAAGATGCTTGAATGCTCAAAAGGAGTTTAAGCTGGCTGGATAATGAGATTCGAAAGCTCCTGCTCAAGCTCAGTCAAAAATGGCAATGGAGTTTCTGGAGGTTTCAGGCCATAGTGAGTGATGGTTTGTGGTCCTGAGGATGAATGGAGAAGGTCTGGAGTGTTTGTTTGTGTGTTTGTGAGCTAGGATGAGAGTTTCGAATGAAACTGCAGAATGGAGTGAGAAATGGCAGTGAGATGTTCAGGCTGTTTCAGGCTTGGTTCTTGGTTGCTGGGTGGTCTATGGAGCAAGGTGAGATGATTGGTGAAGATGGTTTTTGTGTTTGTATGCTGTGGAGAGAAATTCGAAGGCTTATGCAAAATGGAGTGTTTTTGTGAATGTGTTGAATGTGTGTGCTTCAGTCTTGCTTCTGGTGTGTTATGGCCAGCATTTGATCCACATAAACAAAGCCTATTGGTCAGTTGATGTGACTTGGCCTGCTGTGATAGGTGTGGCTACTTTTGCCAAAATGTCAACTTCTTGTAAGGGAGGCATGGGTCATGTTTCAGCCAAGTACAAGAGGTGTGGGCTACGCAGCAAGGTGAGGGGGAAAGGCTAGGAGTGGTCAGCAGGCTAGGCAGCAAGTGGATGGAAGTGATCATGAGTTTTTGCAACTTGTGGCTTTATGGTTCACATGTGAAGAAAGTCTTGTTACATAAACCAAACTATGTAGAAACTTGATCCAATTCTGATTTTTTAGGCTCATAGAATGTTTATGTGCTGGTTTGATACCAATTAGAAGTTGCAATTTGACTTAGCACATGATTTTGCAATTTTCACACTTGGTGCATATCTTGAAAATAAGTGATTTTTGCCAACTTTGCATTGCCATAACTTTTGATCCAAGAAGAGTTTGATCATGTTCTTGTACTTTTTGAAAAGGGAAAGATGAGATCTACAACTTTCATGACCAAAGTTTTTTCATTTGAAGCATTTTTGGATCATGAATCATGGCTTGAAAAATGACCTAAAATGATGCATTCTTGAAAAGTCAACTATGCCCAAAAAGTCAACATTTGCAACAACCCTAAATTCTTGATTTCTATGAACTTCCACCTTCTTCCATGATCAAATAAAGATTATATACACTCAAAATGATGAAGATCACCCATTGGTTGGGTCATTGGGGGCCTCAGATGCCCTGATTTGCACTGACTTGTCTGAAAAGTCAACTTTTGATCAGATGACTTCCCCATGGAATTTCTTCATGAAAATTGATATGCATACTCTCTATGCCATATAGAGACCAATGGAAACAAGAATGACCAAAAAATTTGGAGTTATGGCCTCTGAAACCAAAACCCTAATTTTCAGTCAACTGTGCAGTCTAGCCTGGCTCTGCATCCACTTAAACCCTAGCTCTTGTGATTCCTTTGAAGTTTTGACTTTGAGAGGATGTATTATGATGATTGAACACACATGGACCCCTTTGAAGTGATTGGTGGCCTTTGGAATGGCTCAAGATGCTTTGGGATTGCTCAGATCACAAACCCTAGGTGCAGATGCCTTAGAAACTATGCAGTGAATCAAAAAAATAAGATATGAGATGATATGTTTGTGTTTATGCATATGAGATGATCACAAGCCATGGTGTGAATGGGTGAGGGCAAATTTGGGGTGTTTACACATACTAACAGATGATGTCCTTTTTTAAGAATCGGGCTACCACTTGCCTGGTAACGTTTGCATACGAAGCTGCTTCAACCCACTTGGTAAAATAGTCAATGGCTACCAGGATGAATCTATGACTGTTTGAAGTAATCGGTTCGATCTTTCCAATCATATCAATGCCCCACATGGCAAAGGGCCAAGGTAAAGACATTACATTCAAAGGATTTGGAGGCACATGCACTTTATCTGCATAAATCTGGCATTTATGCCACTTTCTGGCATAAGCACAACAGTCTGCATCCATTGTGATCCAGTAGTAGCCTGATCTCAACAATTTCTCAACCATAGCATGCCCTCCCGCATGAGTACCGACAGATCCTTCGTGCACCTCGTGCATCAACAAGTCTGCCTTTGTCTTATCAACACATCTGAGGAGTACCATATCAAAGTTTCTCTTGTACAAGGAACCATCAGCATTCAGGAAGAAAGTACCAGCTAGCCTTCTTAATGTCTTCCTATCATTGGAGGATGCCCCAGGTGGCTATGTTTGATCCTCCAAGAAGCATTTGATGTCATGAAACCAAGGCTTATCATCTTTAGCAAGGTCAATTGAGAATACGTATGCTGGTCTGTCAAGTCTGGATACTGAAATCCGAGGCACAAAGTTGGCAGCTTGAACTTTGATCATGGACGAAATGGTAGCCAGAGCATCTGCAAACTGATTTTCATCTCGAGGGATATACTCCAGCTTGACTGTTGTGAAAAAAGTCAATAACCTCCTTGTATAGTCCCGGTAAGGTATCAGATGATCCTGGTGAGTGTACCATTTGCCGTTGGTTTGATTAATTACCAGAGCTGAATCTCCGAACACAGTCAAAGTCTTGATCCTGAGGTCAATGGCTTCCTCAAGACCCATAATACAAGCTTCATATTCAGCTTTGTTGTTAGTGCAGTTAAAGGTGAGTTTTGCCGAGAAAGGCATGTGAACTCCCTTAGGTGTAATGAGTATTGCACCAACACCACGACCATTCATATTAACAGCCCCATCAAACATCATTGTCCATTCTTCTTCTGGGTTAGGCCCTTCAGTGTGAATAGGCTCTTCATGATCTTTTGCTTTTATGAACATGATGTCTTCATCAGGGAAGTCAAATCTCATAGGCTGGTAATCATCAATGGGTTGCTCAGCAAGATAATCAGACAACACACTTCCCTTGATGGATTTTTGAGATGTGTATTGAATGTCATATTCTGTGAGGATCATTTGCCATCTTGCAACTCGTCCGGTAAGTGCTGGCTTCTCAAAAATGTACTTAACTGGGTCCATCTTTGAGATCAATAAAGTGGTGTGGGTCAACATATACTGCCTTAGTCGGCGAGCAGCCCACGCTAAAGCACAGAAAGTTTTCTCGAGCAGTGAATAACGTTGTTCACAGTCGGTAAACTTTTTGCTTAGGTAGTATATTGCATACTCTTTTTGACCAGACTCGTCATGCTGGCCCATCACACACCCCATTGACTCTTCTAATACTGTCAAGTACATGATTAGAGGTCTTCCTTCAACTGGAGGCATAAGGATCATAGGCTCTTGTAAGTATTCCTTGATTTTGTCAAAAGCCCTTTGGCAGTCTTCATTCCACCTGACCGTTTTCTCTTTTCTTAACAACTTGAACAAAGGCTCACAGGTTACTGTAAGGTGAGATATGAACCGTGAAATGTAGTTCAATCTACCTAGAAACCCCTGAACTTTTTTTTCAGTCTTTGGTGCAGGCATTTCTTGAATGGCTTTGACTTTGTCAGGGTCTACTTCAATCCCTTTCTCACTTACAATAAATCCCAGCAGCTTACCAGATCGCACCCCAAATGTACACTTGTTGGGGTTTAACTTCAATTGGTACTTCCTCAGACGCTTGAATAGCTTCAACAGATTCACCAGGTGGTCTTCTTCTGTGAGGGACTTTGCAATCATGTCATCCACATAACATTCAATTTCTTTGTGGATCATGTCATGGAATAATGTTACCATAGCCCGTTGATAAGTGGCAGCAGCATTCTTCAGTCCGAATGGCATTACCTTATAACAGAATGTGCCCCAGGGTGTGATGAAAGTTGTCTTTTCCATGTCTTCAGGTGACATTTTGATCTGATTATATCCTGAAAAATCCATCCATGAAGGAGAACACCGAGAACTGAGCCGTATTGTCGACCAATACATCAATGTGAGGTAATGGGAAGTCGTCTTTCGGGCTGGCTCTGTTCAGGTCCCGGTAATCCACACACATCCTCACCTTGCCATCCTTCTTAGGCACAGGTACAATGTTAGCAACCCATGGCGGGTAACTGGTCACAGCAAGGAAATCGGCGTCCCGTTGTTTCTGTACCTCTTCTTTTATCTTCATTGCCATATCTGGGCGAGTACGGCGTAACTTCTGCTTTACTGGCGGGCAGTCTTCTTTCAGAGGCAGCTTGTGCACGACAATGTCGGTGTCCAACCCTGGCATATCCTGATAAGACCAAGAAAAAACATCCACATACTCCCGAAGCATGTCAATCAGTTGCTCTTTCATTGAATCTTGCAGGCAGGCCCCGATCTTAACTTCTTTCAAGTCTTCTTCTGTACCAAGATTAACCGTCTCAACCTCCTCCTGATGAGGAGTGATAACCTTCTCCTCTTGTCTTAACAATCTGGCTAACTCTTCAGGTAGCTCATAATCTTCTTCAATCCCTTCATCGGCTTGATTAATCGGATTGTCAAAATCATACGAAGTCATAGCAGTGTTGTTGTCGTTGCAGTCTGGAGGGCACTCTCTGCAAGGGTTTAGATTTGTTTATTTCAGTGATCAGTTTTATCTTGTTTAGAAAAAGTGAAAATGAAGTTATTTATTTTGAAAAACATTGCCATTTTATTTTTGTACAAAAAATAAAAAATGAAAAACAGTGAGCGGAAAAGAAAAGACTCATTTGCAAAAGATTTCCTGATATTCATTAATTGATCTTTGCACAAAATACAAGATGGCCCGATTACAAAATGAGCCCTGACATCTTGGGCAAGATCCAGGACTTGATGCATGCTTTAAAGACAGGAAATAATAATTACTCTGTAGGAGTAACTCTTATAATTTCCTGGGAAGACCAGTTTGAGACATGGCTCCCCGGGATCCTTGGACGTATCCAGCTTTCCAGGTTGCGCTCGTCTTCTGACTCATCTTTCAAGCTATTTACAACATCCGGGGTGAGCATCCCCCCACTGAAAAACTTGGGCTCCTTTGCATCCTCCGATTGATCTTGTCGAGTTGGTCTGTAACCCAACCCGAATCGGTCTTCTTTCTTTTCAACTAGCAGCAACTTGCCCCAGCCTTGAGCGGTACCCTCTTCAACAACCTTCCGGGCTTGTTGATATGATGTGATGGAAGTTCCTAGCACAGCAGATGTTTCATTGATATTAAGGGCTTCAAACCCTTGACTCATTGTTTCATGGATCTCCCCATCCATTTCAATGTATTTGAAAGTAGCCAGTTGGCTAACGAAGATATCCTCTTCTCCACAGATGGTAATGACTTGGCCCTCCCACTCGAATTTTAACTTCTGGTGAAGGGTTGATGTCACGGAGCCAGCAGCGTGTATCCATGGTCTACCCAATAGACAGCTGTAGGCAGGCTGTATATCCATCACAAAGAAGGTCGTTTTGAAAACCTGTGGGCCAATCATTATTGGTAACTCTATCTCTCCCAGAACCGATCTTTTAGATCCGTCAAAGGCTCTCACTACCAAGTTGCTTGGGCGTAGTGCCAATCCATCATGTTCCAGCTTCACAAGGGCTTTCTTGGGCAGGACATTGAGGGATGACCCTGTGTCCACCAGTACGTGAGAGAGAACTGCACCCTTACACTCCAGGGTAATGTGCAAAGCCTTGTTGTGATTGTGACCTTCCGTTGTCAGATCAGCATTGGTAAATCCAAGTCCATGACTAGCGTTGACATTTCCAACCACAGCCTCTAACTGATTGACAGTAATCTCCTCCGGCACATAAGCTGCGTGCAGGACTTTTAATAGTGCGTTCCGATGAGCCTCAGAGCACATTAGCAATGATAGTATGGAGATTTTGGAAGGCGTTTGGTGAAGCTGGTCCACCACCTTGTAATCACTTTTCTTTATGATTCTCATGAATTCATCAACCTCTTGATCAAAAGGAGTCTCAAAGCTTCTCTAGCAACTGGTTCTTCTTGCACCATGCTCTTCCCTTTTGCCTTAGCAGCAGCTTCTGCTTCAGCAACGGGTCTTGGAATTTGCGAGGCAAAGAGACGTCCGCTTCTAGTGAAGCCTCCGCCTCCCCCCACATTGTCTATCTGAGGTGAAGAAGTTGATGATTCTAAAGTGATCTTCTGCCCCTCGCAGTACAGATCTGAGCCATAATGCCAAGGGATGGCATTATTGCTTCCGTAAGGAACTGGCCCAGGTACTGTGATAGTGACCAGACTGATAGCAGCTGCAGAGGGGACCACAATGGTGTGTGGATCATAGTATATGGTAACTGGTGCTCTGACAAGAGTAGCATTTTGTTGTGAGTTGTTAGCAGGAACATTTGCGGGATCGTAGTATATCGTAACTGCTGAGACACTTTCATTTGCTAATGTTGCAGACAGTACCGTTGACTGGATGGGTGTTGAATTTGTAGCAGGAATGGTGACTGAACTTGTATCCGTTGAAGTGATTGATTGACCAGTTGTTGGAGTTGTAGTAGAATCCGTTGGAACAATGGTCGCTGACGTTGTAGGAGTATCTGGGATTGTTGATGAAGGAATTGTTGGAGTTGTATTCGTTGTTGTCATAATTTGAAGGATACCATCCTTAATAAGACCATCTATGCCGTTTCTCAGCCTTTCACATCCATTAACGGCAATGTTGCAATATCCACAGCCGAGCTCACACCCGGGGAACACTTGGCATTCTAGCAGCTGAGCTTTGATTTCAACCAGAGGTGTTCGGATCTGTGCAACACTACTAATTAATGTGGATGGTTTTCCCTCCTCAATAGCATTAATCATGGGCCCGTTGTGACTAGGCATTGGATTTCTTGTGACGTTCGGGGGAGGTGCAAAATTGAGAGCTTTTGAGTCCACCAGATCTTAGACTTTCATCTGTAAGGCCCTGCATTTTTCAGTATTATGCCCCGGTGCATTTGAGTGGAACGCACACCTGGCATTTGCATCATAGTTCTTTGGCATATTGCTGGGATCCGGAGGTGCCAATGTCCTTAATTCAACTAGGTTGAGCTTTAGGAGTTGTGGCAAGAGTGCAGCATACGGTATTGGGATTGGGTCAATCACCCTGTTTTCCTGTGATGGCCTTTGTTGGAAAGGACGTTGTTGTTGGTTGTTATTACTGTTGTTGTAGGTTCTCTGTTGCGGAAAATGAGATTGTTGCTGATAATGAGTTTGTTGTTGATATTATGGCTGTTGTTGTTGAGGATATGATGGTTGCTGTGGAATTGGAGCTGGAATGGTAACAGCTGCTACTGACCGGTGAGCATATTGAGGCCTGCCCCTGCTTGTATGAATGAAATTAGTTTCACCTGCCCTTCGGGGTCCCGCAAAAGGTTTCCTGGGATTGCTGGAGGAACTTGCACCACTGTCGGAGATCTTGCCCATCTTCAAGAGACTTTCAATTCTTTCACCAGCTATGACCATGTCAGCAAAACTGGTAGAGGAGAAAGCTGCCAGCCTATCAATATAAGTCCCTTGCAATGTATTCATGAACATGTCAGCCATTTCCCTTTCGACATGGGTGGTTGAACAGCAGCAGCAAGCTGTCTCCATCTTTGAGCATACTCCCGGAAGCTCTCTCTAGAAGATTGAGACATTCCCATTAGGAGGGTCCTATTGGGAGCCACGTCCAGGTTGTATTGATATTGACGGATGAAAGCTTCAGCCAAATCCTTCCAGCATCTTATGGTGGCCCTAGACAAATGCGAATACCATTCTCTCGAAGCTCCAGTCAGATTGTCCTCAAAGTAGAACATCCATAGCTTTTCATCTATGGTATACGCTTTAAGCCTTCCCAAGAAAGACTGCAGATGAGTGCGAGGACAGGAAATGCCATTGTACTTTTCAAAGCAAGGGGGTTTGAATTTTTGGGGAATTCTCACCCCATCCACTAGTCCCATATCCATCACATCGAAGCCCAAAGAATTCTGAGACTCCAAAGATCTTAACTTTTCAGCAATTTCGTCCAATCTCCTGTCATATACTTCATCTCCAGCCCCTATGACAGTGAATTGTTCTTCCTGGGGATCCTCCTGCAGGATTCTGCCCCCAGTAGTATTACCTTGCACATTCCTCGGGATATTAACCTCTGGATTCAAGTGAGGTCCAAACTCGGGTGGGTTGATACGAGGCTGGCCCCCTTCATTGTTGCTAGTTCCTCCTGTCCCAAGATGAGGCTCTTCAGGAGTTTGCCTATCCACCAGCTCTCTTAACCTCTCTTGACTCTGGGCTAAGCCAGTCATCACTGCCATAAACTGAGACATCTGATTTCTCATCTCTACTCTCTCATTGGCCATCTGATTTCTGACCTCAGTCAGATCTTGCTGTACTTGTTCCATTTGAATACCGGGAAGATTGTTACGAGTCGGGTACTGGTGCGTGCGGTTGACAGGGAACACTCGGCGACGAGCAATGTTTCCTGATATCACAACAAAGTTAGAAACAATAATAATTACAAAACGTACAAAACAAAAAACAAAGTTAGTATGCAATGCAGTATGCTCATTTGTTTTCCAAGGCATCCGGTTTGGTTCTTGGTTTTGACCTTTCCATACCTCGAGGAAGATGCTTGATGTTGTTGAGAGAAGGCCCGAATAAAAACAAACCAAAATATATTACAAATGATGGAGCAATACATAGTCTGTTTTACAATACATGCCCTTGAAGGGTCAAAATACATCAAAAAGAAAAAGTACATCAAATGGAAACAGTCAACAAGCAAAGAATCAGACATCCAGTCCAAACTCATCCTCTCTGACCTCCTTCAGGAGTGCCTCAGTCACTGGACCAGCTGGGTGCTCTGTAATGGTCCTAATGAGGAGGTTCTTCGTAGCAGTAGCAATAGTCAGCTTCTTATGCCTGTCTTGGTCCTTTGATCTCTTCAATCCAGCTCTGAGCTTCAACTCTGAAATCTCCTTCTGGGCTGCCAACAAAGCTTCCTGCTGCTTCTTCTCATTGGCCTCTAGCTGTTCAATCTTGGCTTGAGTCATCTGGTCTTCTTGTGTATGGGCCTCAGTGATTCTGACCCACCTAGCTTGACTCTCTTGCAGATAGAGCTCAGTCCTAGCCTTCTGAATTTTGGCCTCTTTACAGGCATTCTTCAATATTTGTTCCCCGGCTCTTGCTTTCCTGATGTAGTCCTCTGTCTTTTCAATTTTGGTAAGATGCTCCACCCTAAGCTTCTCCAATCTCTCAATATCCAGACGGCCATTACTTCTTTCTCAAAGAGTCTTCTTCAAGGCTTGAGATAAGTTCTCATTCCTTTCCTTCAGCTTCTCAAATTCTTCTAGGCTGACAGTTGCTGCTGGCTGTACAGTGGATGGTCCAGGCATGTCTTCCAAGATGAAAGGCATTCTGGTAATCTGAGCTCTAGTACAGGACCAGTCTAAATATTGAGCTGAAGCAATATTATTACATCTTCCAAGAATAGCTACCCCTTTTGTCTGGATGTTGTCCCAAGCCCAGGATGCTTGTCTGACAACAGCTGAATTAGGTTTCACTTCACAATACAGGGTCTCAACTAAATCTTGTCCTCTGGGAGGGTGGATCAAGGCATAACCCAGTTGTCTCTTAAACAGTAAAGGATTGTAGTTGATGCAACCCTTTACTCCTATCAGAGGCACATTTGGGTATTGTCCACAGCTAGTGATAATGTCCTTGCCTTTGGTGCTCTGGGTGCACCATCTAATATCATCTGAAATCAAGGAAATGAGCCTCTTGGCCCAATTCTTATGTTGGTGGGGATTCAAGAAAGTATCTGACTTAGGCAGGTGTCTGAGCAGCCAGGTGTAAAACAAAGGAGCACAACATCTTACCAACTTCCCCCTCTGTTTCTCATTCTTCTGATGGATGGAATAATAGAAACTCCTAGCAATGTGGGTACTGGGTTCTTCAGAAGAAACAGATGGATGGCATTCTTGCTGACAAATTTAGGCTCATCTGCAAACAGTATAGCCCCATATATGCTGAGGGCTAACAATGCACAGACTGCCCTCCACTCTCCCAATGAAGCTTTCAGGATGGCCTGAGAAATCAAGAAGTCCAAGTGCAAACCAGGGATCCCAGCCTTTGTTTTCATACTTTGCTCAATCAAGGCAGGCTCCAAATACATTGATCTTGCTATCTCTTCATTTCTGGGAGCAGCCATCTCTGGGTTAAAGGGGATTCCACCCCTGATAGGTACTCCAATCAATGAAGAAAATTCCTCCAGTAGAGGCCCTAGCTGAAAGTCTGGAAAGGTGAAACATCTCAAAGGAGGGTCATAAAACTGTAAGCAGGTGTGGATCATGCTCCTCTGAGAAGGATCAAGGTCCATAACCATATCCAAAATACCCCCAAAATGCTCTTTGAACAGTGGGATGTCGTCAGGTGTGATGAGTGACTGGACCTGCCTGATTCCAGTCAACACAGGCTCAAAGAAGTGATAGGATATATTGCTCTTCCTGGGAGTAGCCATGAGTTCTGCTGAAGAAGCTGGAGACAAATGCTGATGAAGATCACAAACTGAGAAGCTGGAAGCAGCTCTGACAGACTGATGCAGGTGGTGATGGAGATAACTGAAGCAGATGCTGAAGAAGGCAGCTGAAGCAGAGGTCTAAGCAGAAGAAGGGGTCAAAACCAAAACCAAGATATAGTGAGGTGGATACCCTGAAAAGCAAATAAGCAAATGTTAAATGATGCAATGATGATATATGCAAATGATATGCAAGGGTTTGTGATAAAGTTGGATCTGATTATCTGTCTTGATACAAGGCCCATGTATGTTCAAAAGTCCAGATGGAGGTTTAGAAATCCAATAACCAGGGTGGAGGACTCAAATAAAGAGTCACATGTCCAGGGTTAATCACAAGAACAGTCCAAAATGAGGTACTCTTAATCAAGATAGTAACAGGGTATGATGTGGCCAAGGGTTCCTGCAAACCTGTAAACAACCCAACCCCCTCAGAAGTAATGTTCTAGAACAAGGATCCTCAGACTTGGATCAGTTATGAGAAGTGTAAACACTTTAACCCGGAGGTACAGTGTTTGCAATAACCATAAAAGATCCTCCTCTAATTCACCTTAGTTTCTGAAGGTCATAATAAAAGGTCATCCAGACTTAGCAGGCTTCCCAGATAGCCCTAGCACTACAGGAAATCTGTAGCACAGAGTTCTCAAGAAGAAACCCACATCTGAACCGTGTTTCATATTCCCGCACCAGACCGAAATGGAATGGGAAAGAATATGAACCACTCTAGCCTAGGTGTCACTCAAGTCCCAGGTATAGGACCTTAATCTCTCAATGGAACCCCACCCACCAAAGAAAACCAGATCTAGCACAGTGACAATGACAGTATGAAATATGCAAAACTGTAAAGAAAGCAATAAATAAAGTTGTACATAAAGCAGTAAATAAAGCAAAAATAAATAAACACACATAGCACATAACACCCCAGTAAACACAAATCAAACAAGAACTAGGAGGAACCAACAAAAAGAACCAGAAGCCCTGGTTGCAATATAAGGGTCCCCAGCAGAGTCGCCAAGCTGTCGCTCCCACCAAATGACACCTGGTCAAATAGGGTACAGACGCGAACGGTCGGCGAAAGAGAAGAAATGAATAGAGTCGCCAGCTAGGCATTTTTTATCCCGAAGGAAAGGTAATGCTGCATAAACCTAAGAAAAGAAGGATAAGACGGTTGCAAACCAGAGAAACTGAGAAAGGGGATTGGTTACAACCTGGGAAGGTATTAGCACCCAGATTGTCCGCCGTACTCGACGGGATCCACACTTGAAAGATTTGTGTTTTAAAGGGGTGGTGTCTGTGCTATTCTGTGTACAAAAAGCTGGAAAAGAATGCAAGTGTCAGTGTAAAAAGAAATTAAGTGAAGTATGAGAGTGTAAGTGTAAGAAAGAATGGGAAGCTCAGGACTATGAGGCTTAAAGAATAATGCTGGAAGGAGGGGGAATATACAGAGACTTTTGTTCGATAACTGTTAAGTTTTGCCTACGTATCCTCTCGTGCAATGAGGAAGTCAGAACACCGTAGTTTGACTCAAAGAGACTGAAAGATAAATTGACTTGTGAACTGCTTACTTGTCTATGCTCAAGTGTATGACCTATCTGGCACAGGTGCAAACTGTCTTGCATTAGATGGATGAAGCAAGTTCTCGTTTGTGAGTGAATGAGGTGAGAAAAGAATCCTGGAGGAGACAATTATTGTTTGTTTTTGGTGTTTTCAATCTTTTATTGCTTTTTGAGTTTGTCATAAGAAAATGAGCTAAAGCCTAAACCAAGGGTTAGTAAACTCATCACATCTTCCCTCTGATTAGGGGTAATGAGAATACCTTAAGTATGAAGTAAACACCTCACACTTAATCTCCATGGTGTAGGATTAAGATCCTTAACCTATTTGCATTTATTTAGATGTTTTTGGAGTTTTTGTTTAGTGTTAAGTAATGAGTTTAAGCCATAATCAAGGATTTAATGAACCCATTACACTATCCTAATAGAAGGATAATAGATGAGAACATTTTAGCTGAGGAAGGCTCCTCAAATTAATCCATGATTAGGGATTAACCTCATGACAGAACAAAGCCTTTATTAAAGTGGATTTTAGTTAAAGGTAAGGTTAAGAAGTTAATTTTATGGTTTGTAAGACAACTTGAGGGGGACTTGTCCATTAACACTAGGGTTAGTCCTTCTTAACCAATTAAGGAAGAATTAGAACCCTAATGCAAGGCCCAAGTTACAAGTTTGATGTCTTAGTGATTATTAGATAGATTGATTAAAGGATTTTAAACACATTAAGGGTTTAAAACTTAGGATTAGAGTTATACACTCCATCCTAATAGAAGGATACAGGCATAACCCTAATCACAAAGCCTTAAAACCTTAAAGGTTTAGTCCTTGATTAAGAGATGAGAAGAGAAGACATAAAGATGACACAAAGGAAAAAAACTAATGGGGGACTAATCAAACTATAATTGTGATCATGCTTGGGTGTTCCTAGGGTTTATGAGGCTTGCAAGAAGATCTTCAGAGAAACCACCAAGGAAGAAGCAGATGAAAGGAGGAAGAAACAGAAGAAGCAAGACAACTTACTTCACTTAAGAAGATAAGTTGCTTGCAGAAAGAAAGAGGAGAAGGAACATGAGTGAGCAAGCTCACTCAAATACAAAAGTAAAAATGCAGCAAAGATGCATAAAAGAAATGAGAATAAATTATGAGAAGTGAAGACAAATTCACTTCTCAAAGTACTTACCACCTGAAAAGTTAGCAAAAAGGAAATGAAATGAAATGCAAATGAGAAGTATGCAATGATGCCAACCAAAACCAGAAGAAAATTCAAGATGTAAATGATGCTAAAATATGATACAAATGGATGTCATGAGATGTGAATGATCATACAAGTAATAAAGATGCAAATGAGACATGAAAAGGAGGCATGAAGGTTCATGAATGCATATGACATCAAATGAAGGCAAAAACATGGCAAATGGATGATTCAATGATCAAACATGAGTCTAATGTGTCCTAAGATATCTTACATGTCATGTGGATGCACAAAATATCATGGCAAGTTCATGTATGCAAGCATATGGAAGATGGATGCAAATGAAGGCAAAAATTAGGGTTTACATACAATATGCAATGCAAAATTCAAAATCAGAAGCAAATGACATGATAAAAAATTGAAAGTGGAATCAAAGGTACCCTATACCCATACAAGTTCACTGCCCAAAGGAGGAGACCTAAATCTTAACCTAATGGAAGTTATGATTTTCTCAAGTTTGCTAGGGTTTTAAGGTACCTCTCAATGATAAATGCAAAAACAAATTGAAAATGAAGAATACATTCAAACCAATTTTATCCTAAACTACTTGACATGAGGAATGCAATGCAAAAAGAACCATTATCAAACTCTTCATGGCTAGGCAAAAAGGATTTTTCCGTTAGGGTAAAAATATTGACTTTCAAGAACCCTAAATCCAAAGAAAAATGTTAAAATAGGTCAAGGACCAAAAAGAAATTTGTGTGAAGGGTTTGATAATGTCTCTAAATGTATCAAGATGCAATATGATTTTTTTGGTGATTTTTAGAAACTTAAATGGTATTTTAATTAATTAATTCTCGTTAATTAATTAAAATAAACAATTAAATATTTTCAAAATACGAAATTTATGCAAAAAAATAAAATAAAAATTATTTTCAGAATGAGAAAAATATTTTAAAGGGAAATGCAAAAGATAAAAAATTTTGAAAGTGTTTTGCTATTTTTAATAAAATGTACAAAGAAATGCAATTAAAATGAAATTAAAATGTGAATTAATGGAAGTATGTTGATCCAGTGGCCCAGATTCAAATGGAAAAGGGAGGGAATTGACTTCGCGATCTATCCAAGGGCCATAATTCAAACTATGCTAATTACACAATTAAGCCCTAATCTGAACCCTAATCACTTTCAGGTGACCGGAACAGTGTTCCGGTCATCTTCTCCGGCTATCCCCTCATGCTATCTCTCTCAATACGCAACCCTAAGCCTTTAAACTCTCCAGAAATGATCCCCATCCCATTCTAAACTAGAATCAACCATCAAACAGAATTTATTTCACATGATCAGAGAGATTCGAAGCAAAACAAAAAACATATCAGAAATTTCAGAAGCTTATGACATGCTCATTTCTTTATCATTTTTAAAAGTAAAGACATCATGATCATCAGAACAGCACATAGAATCAATTAAGAACTTAAAATGAAGGTTCTGGAAAAAAGTTCTTGAGCTCACCTGAACTGAAGCTTTCGAAAATGGCACTGGCTGGCTGCTTCTTTGCTTCAAATCAGCTCCAATGATCCTCCTGAAGAGTTTGTGATGCTTGGTTGGAGTTTAAATGGTCTCTAAATGAAGTTGGCAGAAATTCAGTTCAAGCAATGTCAAAATCGTGTTTTTGATTCAGGGTGTTTTAGGGGAAAATGAAGGGTGGGAAATGACCAGTGATGATTGTGGAGTTGTTCTATGGAATTTGTTTTAAGGTTTGATGGCTGAATTGTGAATTTCTAAGGCTTTTGCATAAGAGGGAGTTTTTGTGATTGCTCAGTTCTTGGAGGTTTCAGCTTGTGTTATGTTATGGAATGGATTGCTTTTGGTACACATATCATGCTGGGATAGGTCAGAGGGTGGGTGGTGGCCTATGTTGATTGGTATGGGCAAGTTGCAAAAATGTCAACATGACTTGTACTTGAGGTATGGGCAAGAACACAGCTGACCCTTGGGCATGTCAATGCGCAGCTGACTTCATGGATGTCCACAAATCCATTATTGAGGCAATTCTGCAAGAGAGAAGAAAGTTATGGGGTATTTTGCAATTATGTGATGTTTTGGCCCCTTTAAGAAATCTTAATGATCAAGGCATGAAACTTGGAATTTCTTTGGGCAATTCTGAATTTTATGTAATGTATGATGTTTGTGCAATGCTTAGAAGTCAATTAGGGGTCACATTTGGCTTTGGCAAGTGTTTTTGCAAACTTCCCTCTTTGGTGCATAAGTGAAATTTTGTAATTTTTCCCAAATTTGCAAAGCCATAACTTGAGTTCTAGGATTAATTAGATCAAGTTCTTGTACTTTTTGAAAAGGGAATGATCCAATCTACAACTTTCATGACCAAGAGTTTTTCATTTGAAGCATTTTTTAATCAAAAAGAGGAGGTTGAAAAACTTTCCCAAAATGGCAAGTTTGCATTACAAGTCACTTTCCCAAAATGGCAACTTTGCAAATGGCTTGAAATTCTTCAATTTTGTGAACTTCTAGCTTTTTCTAAGATCAAATAAAGATCCTATACACCCAAAATGATGGAAAAGACCCTTTGGTTGGATGATTAGGGGCCTTAGATGCCCTGATTTTGCACTGACTTGTTCAAGAAGTCATATATTGATCAGATGCCTTCCCCATTGAATTTCTTCATGAAAATTGGCATGTATGATGCTTATAACATATAGAGACCAATAGAAACAAGAATGACCAAAAAATTTGGAGTTATGGCCTCTGAAACCAAAACCCTAATTTTAGGTCATCTGTTTAGTTAAGCCTGGCTCTGCTTCCATGCCTTTCTCAGTTCTTGTGATTTTCTGAATTTCTTGATTTTGGGAGGATATAATAAGATGCTTGGACATACATGGACCCTCTTGAGATGATTGAAGACCTTTGGAGTGACTCAGATAGCTCAAGGATTGCTCAAATCACAAACCCTAGATGCAGATGACTTTGAACCAATGCAGTGAGGCAAAAATGTAATATGAGTTGATATGATTGAACTTATGAAATATGAAAAGAATCACAAGCCATGGTGAAATGAGTGAGGGAAAATTTTGGGTGTTTACATGTTGCACAGATTCAAACACCACTGGCTGAGGTCAATGGTCAACTTTTAAGATGCCAAGTGTTCCCAGGCTGTGGGGCCTGCTGTGAATTGTGCAAGACAGCTAGTAATTGTTGTGAGAAGCTATGGTTTGGAATAGATGGCCTCATCAAAGATGGAATCTTACAAATTACTTCAACAGCTCCTTCAGCAACTCTTGTTTCAACAACAATGGATCCTCCTACAACACCAACAATTCTTCCTTCAACAGTTTCTCCTACAACCGCAACAACAATCATTCCTACTGATTCATCAACAACACCAGCAATCACTCCGTCCATTATTTCAACAAGTCAAAGTTCAACAACTTTTTCTTCTACAACGTCAGCATCCATTTTATCAACATAATCTTGTACAACGCCAACAGACATTAATGAAGATGTCTCAACGGTCACAATCTACTATGACCCAGCAAATGTTCACAACAACAACAATTTCCAAACTGTGGCACCTCCTGCCATATCTCCGGTCACTATTTACTACGATCCGCACACCATCACAGTTCCTTCCGCTGCAGTGATCCGCCTAGTTACTATTACGGTACCTGGGCCTGTTCCTTATGAAAGCAGTAATGCTATACCTTGGCACTACGGCTCTGATCTCTACTGCAATAGGGAGAAAATCACTCTGGATTCATCAACCTCTTCACCACAAATTGACAATGTTGGGGGAGGCGGAGGCTTCACCAGAAGCGGACGCCTTTTTGCCTCACAAACACCAAGGCCTAATGCTGAAGCAGAGACTACTGCTAAAGCATAAGGAAAGAATGTGGTATCTGAAGAGCCATCTGCCAAAGAAACTCAGAAGACATCTTTTGAACAAGATGTAGACGAGTTCATGAGAATAATAAAAAGGAGTGACTACAAGGTGGTGGACCAGCTTCACCAAACCCCATCCAAGATCTCTATATTATCACTGTTAATGTGTTCCGAAGCTCACATGAATACATTGTTGAAGGTCCTGCACGCAACATATGTGCCGGAAGAGATTACTGTTAATCAGTTAGAGACCGTGGTTGAAAATGTCAACACCAGTCATGGACTGGGCTTTACAAATGCTGACTTAATAACAGAGGGGCGCAACCATAACAAGGCTTTACATATCACCTTGGAATGCAAAGGTGTTGTTCTGTCTCATGTACTGGTGGACACTGGGTCTTCACTCAATGTTCTCCCAAACAAAGCCTTGGTGAAGTTGGAGTATGATGGCTTGGCATTGCGCCCAAGTAATTTGGTGGTGAGAGCATTTGATGGCTCTAAAAGATCGGTGCTTGGAGAGATCGATTTACCTGTGTTGATTGGCCCGCAGACCTTTAAAACTACCTTCTTTGTGATGGACATACAGCCGGCCTACAGCTGTCTGTTGGGTAGACCCTGGATCCACGCCGCTGGCGCTGTTACGTCTACCCTTCACTAGAAGTTAAAATTCGAGTGGGAAGGCAAAATCATCACCATTTGCAGGGAGGAGGACATCTTTGTTAGCCAGCTGGCTACGTATAAGTACATAGAAATGGATGGGGAGATCCATGAGACCATGAGTCAAGGGTTTGAGGCCCTTAATATCAATGAAGCATCTGCTGTGTCTGGGACTTCCATCACTTCATATCAAGAAGCCCGAAAGGTTGTTGAGGAGGGTACCGCTCAAGGCTGGGGCAAGCTGCTGCTAGTTGAAAATAAAGAAGACCGATTCGGGTTGGGTTACAGACCAACTCGACAAGATCAACCAGAGGCTGCAACGGAGCCCAAATTTTTCAGCGGGGGGATGCTCACCCCTTATGCTGTGAACAATTTGGAAGATGAGGCAGAAGACGAACGCAACCTGGAAAACTGGATACGTCCAAGGATCCCGGGGAACCAAGTCTCAAACTGGTCTTCCCAGGAAATTATAAGAGTTACTCCTGCAGAGTAATTATTACTTCCTGTCTTTAAGCCTGCATCAAGTCCTGCATCTTGCCCAAGATGTCAGGGCTCATTTTGTAATCGGGCCATCTTGTATTTTGTGCAAACGATCAATTAATGAATATCGGGACATCTTTTGCAAATGTGTCTTTTCTTTTCCGCTCACTATTTTTCATTCTTTATTTTTTGTACAAAAATAAAATGGCAGTAATAACTTAAATTTCACTTTTTCTAAGCAAGATAGAATTGATCACTAAAATGAACAAATCTAAACCCTTGCAGAGAGTGCCCTCCAGACTGCACCGACAACAACACCGTTATGACTTCGTATGACTTTGACAATCTGATTAATCAAGCCGATGAAGGGGTTGAAGAAGATTATGAGCTACCTGAAGAACTAGCCAGGTTGTTGAGATAAGAGGAGAAGGTTATCACTCCTCATCAGGAGGAAGTTAAGACGGTTAATCTTGGTACAAAAGAAGACTTGAAAGAAGTGTAGATCGGGGCCCATCTGCAAGATTCAGTGAAAAAGCAACGTATTGACATGCTTCAAGAGTATGTGGATGTTTTTGCTTGGTCTTATCAGGACATGCCAGGTCTGGATACCGACATCGTTATGCACAAGCTGCCTCTAAAGGAAGAATGTCCTCCAGTAAAACAGAAGTTGCGCCGTACTCGTCCGAATATGGCCATAAAGATAAAAGAAGAGGTACAAAAATAGTGGGACGCCGGTTTCCTTGCTGTAACTAGTTACCCGCCGTGGGTGGCTAACATTGTACCTGTGCCTAAGAAAGATGGTAAAGTACAAATGTGTGTGGATTACCGGGATCTGAATAGAGCCAGTCCGAAAGATGACTTCCCATTACCTCACATTGATGTATTGGTCGACAATACAGCTCAGTTCTCGGTGTTCTCCTTCATAGATGGATTTTCAGGATATAATCAGATCAAGATGTCACCTGAAGACATGGAGAAGACAACTTTCATCACACCCTAGGGCACATTCTGTTATAAGGTAATGCCATTCGGGCTGAAGAATGCTGGTGCCACTTATCAACGGGCTATGGTAACATTATTCCACGACATGATCCACAAAGAAATTGAATGTTATGTGGATGACATGATTGCCAAGTCCCTCACAGAAGAAGACCACCTGGTAAATCTGTTGAAGCTATTCAAGCGTCTGAGGAAGTACCAATTGAGGCTGAATCCCAACAAATGCACATTCAGGGTACGATCCGGTAAGCTGCTGGGATTTATTGTAAGTGAGAAAGGGATTGTAGTTGACCCTGACAAAGTCAAAGCCATTCAAGAGATGCCTGCACCGAAGACTGAAAAAGAAGTTCGAGGGTTTCTAGGTAGATTGAACTACATTTCACGATTCATATCTCACCTTACATCAACCTGTGAACCCTTGTTCAAATTGTTAAGAAAAGAACAAACGGTCAGGTGGAATGAAGACTGCCAAAGGGCTTTTGACAAAATCAAGGAATACCTACAAGAGCCTCCAATCCTTATGCCTCCAGTTGAAGGAAGACATCTAATAATGTACTTGACAGTATTAGAAGAGTCAATGGGGTGTGTGTTGGGCCAACATGACGAGTCTGGTCGAAAAGAGTATGCAATATACTACCTAAGCAAAAGGTTTACCGACTGTGAACAACGTTCTTCACTGCTCGAGAAAACATGTTATGCTTTAGCGTGGGTTGCTCGCCGACTAAGGCAGTATATGTTGACTCACACTACCTTGTTGATCTCAAAGATGGATCCAGTCAAGTATATATTCAAGAAGCCAGCACTTACCGGGCGGGTTGCAAGATGGCAAATGATTCTCACAGAATATGACATCCAGTACACATCCCAGAAAGCCATCAAGGCAGTGTGTTGTCTGATTATCTTGCTGAGCAACCCATTGATGATTACCAGCCTATGAGATTTGACTTCCCTGATGAAGACATCATGTTCATAAAAGCAAAAGATCATGAAGAGCCTATTAACACTGAAGGGCCTGACCCAGAAGAAGAATGGACAATGATATTCGATGGGGCTGTTAATATGAATAGTCGTGGTGTTGGTGCAGTACTCATTACACCTAAGGGAGTTCACATGCCTTTCTCGGCAAAACTCACCTTTAACTGCACTAACAACGAAGCTGAATACGAAGCTTGCATCATGGGTCTTAAGGAAGCAATTGACCTCAGGATCAAGACTTTAACTGTATTCGGATATTCAGCTCTGGTAATCAATCAAACCAACAGCAAATGGTACATTCACCAGGAGCATCTGATTCCATACCAGGACTATACGAGGAGTTTACTAACTTTCTTCACAACAGTCAAACTTGAGTATTTCCCTCGAGATGAAAATCAGTTTGCAGATGCTCTGGCTACCATTTCATCCATGATCAAAGTTCAAGCTTCCGACTTTGTGCCTCGGATTTCAGTATCCAGGCTTGACAGACCAGCATACGTATTCTCTGCAGACATTGCTAAAGATGATAAGCCTTGGTTCTATGACATCAAATGCTTCTTGGAGGATCAAACATACCCACCTGGGGAATCTTCCAATGATAAGAAGACATTAAGAAGGCTTGCTGGTAGTTTCTTCCTGAATGCTGATGGTTCCTTGTACAAGATAAACTTTGATATGGTACTTCTCAGATGTGTTGATAAGGCAGAGGCAGACTTGTTGATGCACGAGGTGCATGAAGGATCTTTAGGTACCCATGCCGGAGGGCATGCAATGGCTAAGAAATTTCTAAGATCAGGTTACTACTGGATCACAATGGATGCAGACTGATGTGCTTATGCCAGAAAGTGTCATAAATGTCAGATTTATGCGGACAAAGTGCATGTGCCTCCGAATCCTTTGAATGGGATGTCTTCACCCTGACCCTTCGCCATGTGGGGCATTGACATGATTGGAAAGATCGAGCCGACTGCTTCAAATGGCCACAGATTCATCCTTGTAGCCATTGACTATTTTACCAAGTGGGTTGAAGAAGCTTCATATGCAAACGTCACCTGGCAAGTGGTAGCCCGATTCTTGAAGAGAGACATCATCTGTTGGTATGGACTGCCCGAGCGAATCATTACTGATAATGGTTCCAACTTGAACAACAAAATGATGGCAGAACTGTGCCAGGACTTCAAGATCCAACATCACAATTCTTCTCCTTAGAGGCCAAAGATGAATGGGGCTGTGGAGGCAGCTAACAAGAATATCAAGAAGATTGTGCAAAAGATGGTGGTCACATACAAAGATTGGCATGAGATGCTACCATTTTCTTTGCATGGGTACCGTACATCAATCAGAACATCCACTGGGGCAACACCGTATCAGCTTGTGTATGGTATGGAAGCAGTCCTACCTGGTGAAGTTGAATTACCCTCCTTGCGCGTACTGATGGATGTCAAATTGAATGAAGCAGGATGGGTCCGATCCCGGTACAATCAGCTGAATCTGATCGAATAAAAGAGATTAGCTGCAATCTGTCATGGGCAATTATATCAGAGAAGAATGAAGAAAGCCTTCGATCAGAAAGTCAGGCTTCGGGAATACCAAGTAGGAGATCTTGTGCTGAAAAGACTCTTCCCTCCTCATATAGACCACAGGGGCAAGTGGACTCCAAATTACGATGGTCCATTCATAGTGAAGAAAGTATTCTCTAGTGGAGCACTGATGCTCACTACTATGGATGGTGAAGATTTCTTGTCCCTTGTGAACTCAGATGCAGTTAAAAAATACTTCGCATAAAATGACCCGCTGGACATAAAAACAGAATGTAAAGTCCAGGCAAAAATAGGGCATCACGACGGGTCAAAAATAGAATAAAAGACTCGGGCAAAAATAAGGGAAATAATAAAAATGTACACCCGCTGAGTTGAAAAGCCGCATTGGACAACTCAGGCAAAAATGGGTATCCTGGTGGATTGAAAACCCGAAAGGGTGATCCACGCAAAATAAGGGAATAAGCGAACAACTGTATTCTGAATTCGTCTGTATCACCCACAATATGGCAAGCTTCTAAAGGTCCAAGCGTCGATCAGAATCAGCCTTCTTCAGAAAGCAAGATGAGAAGAACGTCAATGTCATACGAGTCATAGCAAAAGGGAAGCTCACTAAAGCGTCGTCAACACTTCCAGCACCGTTTTGTTTCTCAATTTGTAACAATCTCCTCATTTCAGGGGATTTGTTTCTTTGACTGTATTTGCCAATTCAGGGCACACAAATTAATAAAATCAGATTTTCAGTCACACTTCGTCTTGTACATTTTATTTCATTTTCAAAAATGTCCAATACCCTTGATATAATGGTTGCATAAATACAGATGCGCCTTTTCTAATCACATGCTTACAAGAAACATATTACTTACTCCCGGGAGTGTCTAAACTCCTATGATGGAATCCAGTAAAGGATACCTCGGGATACTTGTACATTTCTTTGTCATAACAGGATTGCAGGTATTCAAAGCGCAACATGGGGCATGAAAGCTTCTCCCCAGCAAGCTGCCAAATCATTATTTCCTCAACACATCTTCCAAACAGCACCAGAGGAGCTCTCTCTTCCCATCAAGAACTATCAGGCTTCACTTCTCCAACACATCTGTCAGAACAGCGTCAGAAGGTGCTCATTTACCCAGCTGAGTTGTCAGATATTATCATCCTCAGCAGGATCCATACAGAAATCTATAGGAAGATCATTCAGTGATCTTTCTCCTCCCCAGCTGAGTGCTAGACCAGGAACCATCTCACCGCAGAGCTCCAACCTCTATCCAGAAGAGCAATGTCTGAAAATCTTGCAACAAAGTGACGAAAGCTTCCACAGACCCCAGCTGGGCTCCTCATCACCAAGATAGGTCTGTCAGTGACCTATTCCCCAAGCAGAATCATCAATGATCGCATCCCCAGCTGAGATATTCCTTCATGCAGATCGGCCAGAGATCTTCACAGCAACGGGATCCGAATCCCGGATCGGTATCTTTGCACAATCATGGAATTCGCATCATAAATCACCTCAGAGCGTAGCATTTCGTCTAATACTGAGCATTACAACAAAAATCAAACATATTACATAATCACAAGTCATGAACCAATGCTTGTATATACCGACATTCTGTCAGCAATGTATACAAAGACTCCCAGTCCCAGCAGAAAGCCAAAGCGTCCCCTTTGCACTCACTAATACACATCAATATATACTCGTTTCCGACACCCGTCCGTGTCATATACTCCCCTGCAGATAAGAACCACAAACAGATATTTATACACTCCTTTGACACTCGTCTGTGTCACCTTTCCCCAGCATGGTTGCCTAAACACTTATTGTAAACCAAACACTTGTTTATAATACACTTCTTCCGACACCAGTCCGTGTCATCTTATCCCCATAGAACTTCAGAATATCTTTTACACTCATAAGTTCATAATTTATACATTTTCTCTTATGATACTCGTCTGTATCATACTCTCCCTAGCAAGTTGAACACTCGTCTATGTCTCACTCATGCTTATTTTTCACTCATACAGATACTCGTTCGTATCTTGTATACACCACTTATCTCTCCTCAGATTCAACACTCGTCCGTGTTCTATGTTAACCAGTTGGTACTCGTCCGTATCATCATCTCTGAACATGCGTCAGCGTTTGTTTCTATTGATACTCGTCCGTATCATAGTCTTAAGGATGCTCGTCCGCATCTTTAATCTATACACAGCGTCAAACACTTATACCTTTCCTTTCTTGAATGTAGACACTCGTCTGTGTCTACCATTCCCCAGAAGAGTCCCCAGCAAATCTGTAGTAACAAGAAAATTTCTTTTCTATCTGACATTCGTCTTGTGTCATGGATATTTTAGCAGCCGCCCCCTGCTAGGTGATCGTCCTTCACCTCTTGATGATCGTCCTTCATCATGTTTATCCGATGGCCGTCTCCATCGTTGATCTTGTTATCTGACATTCGTCCTATGTCATGATAAACCCCGAGAGCAGCCGTACCCTGCTAGGTGATCGCCCTTCACCTCTTGATGATCGTCCTTCATCATGTTTATCCGATGGCCGTCCCCATTGTCGACCTTTTCTATCCGGCATTCGTCCTATGTCGTGGTACTTTCGGCAACCGTACCTTGCCAGGTGATCGTCCTTCACCTTAGATGACCGTCCCTCATCCTTATCCCCTGCTAGGTGATCGTCCTTCACCTTTGATGACCGTCCCTCATCATTTATTTCTCCAAACCAGATGGTCGTCCCCATCATTGACTTTACCTTTAATCCCCATAGAATCTTGTTTCTTTACCTGATGGTCGTCCCTATCATGATACCTCAATTTCCCCAACATGTCGGTCATCCCCGTCATTGCTTTATCTCCAGCAGTCGTCCTCTGCTCGATGGTCGTCCTCCATCGCCCGCACTTTATAATCATACTTTACTACCTTTTACAATCTATATCCATTTTCTTCTTTACCCAGTGAGTTCAAATTTTGGACTGTCTTTGGTATTCAACCACAAGTTATCTTGTTTGCCTGTTAAGCCGTCGCTTACATCCTGCACAACTAACTCATGTTTGAATAGGGGCAGCTGTAAACACCCCAAATTTTCCCTCACTAAGTTCACACCATGGCTTGTGATCTTTTCATTTGCATAAGTTCAATCATATCACATCATGTTGCATTTTCGCTTCACTGCATTGGTTCAAAGTCATCTGCATCTAGGGTTTGTGATCTGAGCAGTTCCTGAGCCTTCTGAGCCACTCCAAAGGTCTTCAATCATCTCAAGAGGGTCCATGTATGTTCAATTATCACATTATATCCTCCCAAGATCAAGAAAGTCAGAAAATCACAAGGACTTGCAAGGCATGGAAGCAGAGCCAGGTTTAATTGCACAGATGACCTAAAATTAGGGTTTTGGTTTCAGAGGCCATAACTCCAATTTTTTTGGTCATTCTTGTTTCTATTGGTCTCTATATGCTATAAGGATCACACATACCAAGTTTGATGGAAAAATTCATTGTGGAAGTCATCTGATCACTGGGTAACTTCTTGAGCAAGTCAGAGCAAAATCAAGGCATCTGAGGCCCCCCAACATGGAACCAAAATGGATTTTTCATCAAAATGAAGTTATATGGTCTTTATTTAATCATTGAAGTGCTTAGAAGTTCACAAATTTGAAGAAAAGTGGGCAAAACCAAAAGTTGCCAAAAATGGAAATGACTTGTAATGTAAACTTTCCATTTTGGGAAAGTTTTTTCAACCTCCTCTTTCTCAACCAAAAATGCTTCAAATGAAAATTTCTTGGTCATGAAAGTTGTAGATTGGATCATTCCCTTTTCAAAAAGTACAAGAACAAGATCTAATTCATTTTTGAACTCAAGTTATGGCTTTCCAAAGTTGGCAAAAATCACATAATTTCAAGTTTCATGCCAAAGAGGGATTTTTGCAAAACCTCATACCAAGCAAATTTGTGACTTCAAATTGACTTCTAATCATCATACAAACTTTGTGCAATGCCTATAAGTCATAATTGGCCCAAGAATTTCCAAATTTCATGACTTGCACATGAAGAAATTACAAAAGGGCCAAACTTCATGGAATTTGCAAAATGACACATAAACTTCCATCCACTTGCTGATTTGCCTCAATCTCATTTACATGGTTCTCCTTGATCACAGCTGCACCAGACATGCCCTTGTCCTTGGCCTGAACTTGCCCATACCTCAAAGGACACATAACCTTGACTTTTTGCAAAACAAGCCATACCAATCACACTATGCCATTACCAACTTTCTGACCAATCACATTTGTTTATACTAATCAAATGCAAGCCAAACATAACAAGAACATAGCCTGAACTCTACCACAAGTCAGCATACACAAAAACCTCCCTCTTTGCATTTTCATTCGAAACTCTCAGCATACTCCACAAAACTTAAAACTTCTTCCACCATTCATCTCAGCTTCACTCATTGATCATATCCCACCCTTCATTTTGCCCTAAAAGCCACCATACAAAAAACACGATTTCCTTCCCCCTTTGAACTGAACTTCATCAAACTCACAAACCAGCCACAAAAAACTCCAACCAAGCATCAAAGCTTCTTCAGGGAGGTCATTGGAGGCATTTTGAAGCAAGAAAGCAGCCTGAAAGCTCTAGGGTTGAAAGCTCCATCTCAGGTAGCTCTCTCAAACTTTTTTCCAGAAATCTTTTTTAAGGTTATAGAAATGTTCCTTGTGATCCCCTGAGTATAATGAGCTTTGTGGTTTTGAAAATGGTTGAGAAATGAAGTTGTATGGTTGTTCTGAAATTTTTGCCATTTTTATATTGATTCGAATCTTGTTTGTGAGTGAAAAGAAATGGAGTTTGAGGGTGGGGTTGATCTTAGGAAGGTGAGAGGAAGCAATCTGGAGCTTTAGAGCTCCAGAAATGACCTAGGGAGCGTTTTGGGAAATTCTCAAGGGAGATGTGGTCGGAGAAGATGACCAGAGGTCATTTCCGGCCACCTGAAAATAATTAAGGTTTTTAATTAGGTTTAGGGCATTGTTTGAATCTGGGCCGTCTGATCACCCTTTCCCGCGTGCCTTGGATGGTGTAGATTGAGTCATTAGTTTTAAATTAGGATTAATTAAATAAATAATCAGGATTAATGAAGTTTGAACCTGGGCCGTCCAGATGTGCGCCCAGTCAACCCTTTTAAAGCCCAGATTGAATCCTGGCTCTCCATCCAGCATACTTCCAATTTTATTAATTTTTATTTCATTTTCTTTATTTAAATTTGCACGAATTTTTAAAAATAGCAAAAATAGTCTAAAAATTCTGAATTTTTTTATCCAAACTTTAATTAATTTTCAGAACCCAAAAATATTTTTATTTTTATTTTTTTGTTTTAAAAAATATTTTTAAATCATTTAAATGATTATTTTTAATTAGTTAATGAAAATTAATTAATTAAAAATACATTTAAGTATTTAAAAATCCCAAAAAAATTCAGAGAACATTCTTAGGCATTTAGAAGCATTTAAAAACTCACCACACAAATTTATTTTTGGTTTTGATCATACTTTGACATTTTTCAATTGAATTAGGGTTCTTAAACTTGAATATTTTTAACCCTAACTTCAAAAATTCATAACTTTTGAATCAAAGTGAGTTTGTGAATGATTCTTTTTGCATTGTGTTATGCATGACTTCAAGTTCCTAAAAACATTTTTGTTTCATTTTTATAATGCATTTTCAATTTTTTTGGCATTTTACCTTTAGGATCACCCTTAAAACCCTAGAAACTTAGAAAAATCATAAGTCCTTCTAGGTTAAGCTTCTGACCTCCCCCTTTGGATGGTGAACCAGTATAGGTTTAGGGTTCCTTTGAGTCCATTTTCAATTTTTTTATCTCATGTTTTGATTCTGTTTTTGAATTATGCATCTCATATGTTCATATAACCCTAATTTTGCATCTCATTTGCATCCATCTTGTATAAGCTTGCATACATGAACTTGCCATGATATTTTGTGCATTCACATTACATATATGACACCTTAGGACACCTTAGAATCATGCTTGACCATTTCATCATCCATTTGCCATGTTTTGCTTTCATTTCATTCCATGTGCATTCATGAACTTTCATGCCTCTTATATGCTTCATTTGCATTCCCATCCTTGGTATGATCATCTTCATCTCATGACATACATTTTTGTCATCTCTTTGCATCATTAGCATCATGAACATACTTCTGGTTTTAGTTTTCATCTTGGCATTTCATCCCATTGTCATTTCATTTCATTTCCTTTTGCTAACTTTTCAGGTGGTAAGTGTTTGAGAAGTGAATTTGCCTTCACTTCTCACAATCTCTTCTCATCTCTATTATGAATTCATTGCTACATTTTGCTTTTGTATTAGAGTGAGCTTGATCATTCATGTTCCCTCCTCACTTTCTTTCTTCAAGCAACTTGTCTTCTTAAGTGAAGTAAGTTGTCTTGCTTCTTTCTGCTTCTCCTCCTTCCATCCTGCTCCTTCCTTGGTAGCTTTTCCTTGAAGATCTCTTGCAAGCCTCATAAACCCTAGGAATACCCAAGCATGATAACAATTAGGGTTTGATTATTCCCCCCATTAGTTTTACCTTTGTGTCATCTTTGTGTCTTCTCTTCTCATCTCTTAATCAAGGACTAAACCTTAAAGGTTTTAAGGCTTTGTGATTAAGCTTATGCCTGCATCCTTCTATTAGGATGGAGTGTATAACTTTAATCCCAAGTGTTAAACCCTTAATGTGTTTAAATACTTTAATCAATTCACCTAATAATCACTAAGACATCAAGCTTGTAACTTGGGCCTTGCATTAGGGTTCTAATTCTTCCTTAATTGGTTAAGAAGGACTAACCCTAGTGTTAATGGACAAGTCCCCCTCAAGTTGTCTTACAAACCATAAAATTCACTTCTTAATCTTACCATTAATTAAAATCCACTTTAATAAAGGCTTTGTTTTGTTATGAGGTTAATCCCTAATCATGGATTAAGTTGAGGTATCTTCCTCAGCTTAAATGTTCTCATCTATTATCCTTCTATTAGGATGGTGTAATGAGTTCATTAAATCTTTGATTATGGCTTAAACTCATTACTTAACACTAAACAAAAACTCCAAAAACATCTAAATAATCACAAGTAGGTTAATGATCTTAATCCTACATCATGGTGATTAAGTGTGAGGTGCTTACTTCATACTTAAGGTATTCTCATTACCCCTAATCAGAGGGAGGATGTGATGAGTTTACTAAACCCTTGGTTTAGGCTTAAGCTCATTTTCTTATGACAAACTCAAAAAGTCAATAAAAGATTGAAAACACCAAAAAACAAATAATAATCGTCTCCTTAGGGATTCTTTTCTCATCACACTCACTCATAAACGAGAACTTGCTTCTTCCGTCTAATGCAAGACAGTTTGCACTTGAGCCAGACAGGTTATACACTTGAGCATAGACAAGCAAGCAGTTCACCAGTCAAATTTATCTTTCAGTCTCTTTGAGTCGAATTACGATGTTCTGACTTCCTCATTGCACGAGAGGATACGTAGGCATAACTTAACTGTTATCGTACAAAAGTCTCTGTATATTCCCCCCTCTTCCAGCTTCATTCTTTTAAGCCTCATTCCTAAGCAATTCACTTCACATTCCTTTTACACTGACACTTGCATTCTTTTTCCAGCTTTTGCACACAAATAGCACTGACACACCCCTTTAAACACAAAATTTCAAGCGTGGATCTCGTCGAGTACGACGAACAATTTGAGTGCTAATACCTTCCCAGGTTGTAACCAACCCCCTTTCTCAGTTTCTCTGGTTCGCAACCGTCTTATCCATCTCTTTCTAGGTTTATGCAGCATTACCTTTCCTTCGGGATAAAAATGCCTAGCTGGCGACTCTTTTCAGTTCATCCTCATGTCCTCTTTCGCCGACCGTTCGCGCTTGTACCGGGATGCAAATCTTTGGGAGCGACAGAAACCTAAATGCATTTTTAATTAATTAAAATACTTTAATTAATTAAAAAAATAACATTTAAATATTTTAAAAATACTTTTTATATGCAAAAAATAAAATAAAAATTATTTTTAGGTTAAGAAAAATATTTAAAGTCAGAATGTAAAGGGAAATATATTTTTGATGATTTTTGGTATTTTAAAATAATTATGCAAAAGAAATGAAAAGAAATGAAATAAAAATAAAATAAAATGGAAGTATGCATATCCAAGGGCCAGGATTTGAACTGGGGTGGAGGGAATTGACCACGCGCGCATCTTAAGGGCTGAGGTTCAATCTGGGTTAATTAACTTAATTATATTAATTAAAACAGGTTTTAATTAATTAATTAGATTAGGGTTTTAATGACATGATCCAAGCCGTCCACGTGCAAAATTAAAACAGATTCAAGGGTCCACATCAAATCTGGAGAACTAACCCTAATTAACCCTAATCAAACTCAGAAGACCGGAGCTAAGCTCTGGTCATCTTCTCCGGCCAACCTCTCGTGATATCTCTCTCAATACGCCATAACAATGCATCAAACTCTTCAGAAATGATCAATGAACAACAACAAACACGAATCCATCAACAAACAACATTTATATTTCAAGAATAGCATGAATCGAAGCAAAACGGAAAAATACACAAAACTTTCAGAAGTTCAATGCATGCTTGATTCTTAACCATTTTCAAAAATAAACATATCAGGATGATCAGCTAAACATGTAGAAGCATTTAAGAACTTAAAATAAGAGTTCTGGAATCATGTTTTTGTTTCAGGGTGATTCAGGATATAATGAGGGGTGGGAAATGATCCTTGAGGTATGTGGAGTTGAATGGTGAAAGAAATTTCAGGTTTTTATGGCTGAGGAGTAAGTTTCGAAGAGGTGAAGTTCTATGGAAATTTTTGGGATTTATGAGTTCTTGAGGATTCAGGCTCCAAGATTGTCTGAAATGGGCTCCTTGATGCTTGCATAAACAATGCTGATTGGCCAGAGAGTGGTTGTGGCACAGGCTGATTAGTATGGCTTGATTTGCAAAAAGTCAAAAGCTATGGTACCTTGAGCATGGGCTGAGTCAGAGATGGCTTTTGGGGTGTCTTGGCCTCAGTTTGGTTCAAGGATGGCCTTAGGATCAATCTTATGCAGCTGGCACAAGTGGATGAAGAGTTGTCATGGTTTTGCAAAGTTTATGCATAATTGTCATTTTGAGATTTCTTGAGAATCAAGCCATCAAAACCCTATGTTCAAAGGCCAATTCTGATCTTTTGAGGTTGCTTTGACATGTTATGATGCATAGAAGTTGATTAGAGGTCATTAGAATGCTTGGTAAGTGAAATTGCAAAATTCCCTCTTTGACATGAACTTGTAAATTATAGGATTTTTGCAAACTTTGAAAGGCCATATCTTGAGTTCTAGGATGAATCAAGACATGTTCTTGTACTTTTTGAAAAGGGAAAGACCTAATCTACAACTTTCATGCCCAAGAATTTTTCATTTGAAGCATTTTTGGTCATGAAAGAGGAGGTTGAAAATCTTTCCCAAAATGGAAAGTTTGCATTTCAAGTCACTTCCAAAAATGGCAAGTTTGCAATTGGCTCAAAATTCTTCAATATTGTGAACTTACAACCATTTATAAGATCAAATAAAGATCATTGAACTTCAATTTGATGAAATGACCCTTTGGTTCCATTGTTGGGGGCCTCAGATGCCCTGATTTTGACTTAACTTGCTCAAGAAGTTACCCAGTGAACAGATGACTTCCATAATGAATTTCTTCATCAAACTTGGTACACATGATCCTAATTTTGGTCATCTGTGTAGTGAAAACCCTAGCTCTTCTTCCATGCCTTTCATGAACTTTGGGGAGCATAATATGATCATAGAACACACATGGACCCTCTTGGAAAGCTTTAAGACCTTTGGGATGGCTCAGATGGATTCTTGGATTGCTCAGATCACAAACCCTAGATGCAGATGAACTTGAACTATACAGTGAAAGAAAAATGCAATATGGGATGGTATGCGTATGCTAATGCAAAAATGAAAGATCACAAGCCATGGTGTGATAAAGAGTGAGGGCAAATTTGGGGTGTTTACACATAGTAGTGAGCATCAATGCCCCACCTGAGAAAACTTTCTTTACTATGAATGGGCCTTCGTAGTTTGGGGTCCACTTGCCCCTGTGATCTGAACCTGGAGGAATGATCCTCTTGAGTATAAGCTCGCCTACCTGATACTCTCGAGTACGTACTCGTTGGTCGAATGCTCGCTTCATTCTCCTCTGATAAAGTTGACCACGACAGATAGCCGTTAATCTCTTTTCCTCAATTAGACACAACTGATTATATCAAGCACGTACCCACTCAGCCTCATCAAGCTTCACGTCCATCATCATACGCAATGAAGGAATTTCTACCTCAACAGGCAAGACTGCCTCCATGCCATACACCGATGAGAAAGGAGTTTCCCTGATCTCAGCAACTTCTTAGCCATTGCATGTCCTCCTGCATGAGTACCCTGATCTCAGCAACTTCTTAGCCATTGCATGTCCTCCTGCATGAGTACCTAAGGATCCCTCGTGGACTTCCTGCACTAACAGGCCTACTTCGTGTCTATCCACGCATCTGAGCAAGACCATGTCAAAGTTCCTCTTGTACAAAACCCCATCTGCATTCAAGAAGAAGCTAGCAGCAAGTCGTCTCAAAGTCTTCTTGTCATTGGATGATGCCCCAGCTTGGTATTCTTGTTCTTCCAAGAAAAGCTTGATATCAAAATACCAAGGTTTCTCATCAGATACTGCGTCTACAGAGAAAGCATAAGCTGGCGCGTCAAGCCGGGACACGTCAATCCTGGACACATAGTTCCAACACAAGACTTTGATGGACGAAGAAAGAGTAGCCAATGCATCGGCAAACTGATTCTCATCTCGTGGTATGTACTGAAGCTTAACCATTGTGAAGAATGTCAACAGTCTTCTGGCATAATCCCTATAGGGAATTAAGTGTTCTTGATGTGTATACCACTTGCCGGTAATCTGATTGATAACGAGGGCTTAATCTCCGAATATATCGAGGGTCTTAATCCGAAGGTTAATAGCCTCCTCTATTCCCAATATGCACGCCTCGTATTCCGCTTCATTGTTGGTGCAGCCAAAAGTAATTCTGGCAGTTAAGAGAAAGTGAACACCTTCGGGAGTGATAAGAACAACACCAACTCCACGTCCATTGATATTGACTGCCCCATCAAACATCAACTTCCATTTGGATTCAGGGTCTGACCCCTCCTCCGAAAGTGGTTCCTCGCAATCTCTTTCCTGGAGGTACACGATGTCCTCATCGGGGAAATCAAACTTCATCGGTTGATAGTCATCTTCAAGCGGTTGCTGTGCAAGATAATCTGACAATACACTTCCCTTGATGGCTTTCTTGGAAGTATATTGTATGTCATACTCTGTTAAGATCATGTTCCCCCTTGCAACCCTTCCGATTAATGTTGGTTTCTTGAAAATGTACTTGACGGGGTCCATTTTTTAGATTAGCAATGTGGTATGAGTCAACATGTACTGCCTCAGTCGGCGAGCAACCCATACCAAAGCGCAGCAAGTTTTCTCGAGCAGTGAGTAACAGGATTCACAGTCGGTAAACGTTTTGCTAAGGTAGTAAATAACATGCTCTTTACGACCAGACTCATCATGTTGGCCTAGAACACACCCCATCGACCCTTCTAACACAGTCAAGTACATGATAAGTGGCCTTCCTGGAACTGGAGGCATTAGAATCGGAGGCTCCTGCAAATACTCTTTTATCTTTTCAAAGGCTCTTTGACAGTCCTCATTCCACCTGACTGTTTGCTCTTTTCTTAACAATTTGAATATTGGCTCGCATGTGGCAGTTAGATGAGATATAAACCGAGAAATGTAGTTCAATCTCCCTAAAAACCCACGTAATTCTTTTTCTGTTTCCGGTGCAGACATATCTTGTATTGCTCTTACTTTTGCAGGATCTACCTTAATATGTACTTTATCATCCTATCAAACAGCTTCTTGAGATTAACCAGATGCTTTTCTTCGTCCCGGGACTTGGCAATCATGTCGTCCACATAACACTCAATTTCCTTGTGTATCATGTCATGGAACAATGTTACTATAGCCCGTTGATACGTTGCCCCGATATTCTTCAATCCAAAGGGCATAACCTTGTAACAGAATGTACCCCACGGGGTAATGAACGTTGTTTTCTCCATGTCTTTCGGTTACATCTTGATCTAATTGTACCCGGAGAAGCCATTTATGAAAGAAAATACCGAGAACTGAGCAGTATTATCTACCAGCACATCAATGTGAGGTAATGGAAAGTCATCCTTCGGACTTGGTCTGTTTAGATCCCGATAATCGACGCACATTCGGACCTCGCCATCTTTCTTTGGTACAGGTACAATGTTAGCAACCCACGGCGGGTAACTAGTTACAGCAAGGAAACCGATGTCTCATTGCTTTTGTACTTCCTCCTCGATCTTCATAGCCATATCAGGGCTAGTTCTTGTCAGCCTTTGTTTCACGGGAGGACAGTCTTCCTTTAGTGACAGCCTGTGCACAACGATGTCAGTATCCAACCCTGGCATATCCAGATATGGCCAGACGAAGATATCCACATATTCTCATAGCATACCAATCAACTCCTTCTTTACGTTTGCCTGCAGACTGGCCCCAATCTTTATCTCTCTCTTTACATCCTCTGTCCCGATGTTGATGATCTATATTTCTTTCTGATGAGGCTGAATGACCCTTTCTTCTTGTTTCAACAACCTGACCAAATCTTCTGGGAGTTTACGGTCTCCCTCAACCTCTTCACCAGCTTGGTAGATAGGATTGTCGAAGTCATGCATAGTCATAGCAGGAACGTTGTTACAGGAATCTGAATGATCAACACTGCACAAGTGATGTGCTTATTTCAGAATCAGATTTTTTTCGAAGAAGACACAAATACATAAAAACATTGCCATTTTATTTGTGAAAAAATTTAAAATGAAAGAAAGAGAACACAATTTACTTGAAAAATGTCCTTTATTTCATGGAAAAGGTGAATGCATTAAAAACATGGTGGCCCTACAAATGGATCCATGCATCTTGGGCAGAGTGCAGGTTTTGACATGCAGTATGATAAAAATGGAAACAAAGAAAATTACTTTGACTGCCAAGTAACTTGAACAAAATCTTCAGCAGCTTGCCCCAGCCCTGGGCATTTCCGGATTGAACTACCTCCCTAGCTTGCTTGTAGGAGTAGATATGAGTCACTTCCTTCTCATTACTCTGAACTGCTGGAGACAAAGTACTGACATTGACTGTCTCAAAATCTTGGAAAAGTATCTCATGGATCTCCCCGTCCATTTCTACATACTTGAAGGTCGACAGATGGCTCACGAAAATATCTTCTTCTCCGCATACAGTAATAACCTGGCCGTCTACCACACACTTCAACTTCTGATGCAACGTGGATGTTACTGCGCCACCAGTGTGAATCCAAGGACGTCTTTAAACACCCCAAATTTTCCCTCACTACGTTCACACCATGGCTTGTGATCTTTTCATATGCATAAGTTCAAACATATCATCTCACATTGCATTTTGGCTTCACTGCATTGGTTCTAAGTCATCTGCATCTAAGGTTTGTGATCTGAGCAATCCATGGGCTATCTGAGCCACTCCAAATGGCTTCAATCATCTCAATAGGGTCCATGTATGTTCAAGCATCATATTATATCCTCCCAAGATCAAGAAAGCCAAAAATCACAAGAATTGAGAAAGGCATGGAAGCAGAGCCAAGCTTAACTGCACAAATGACCTAAAATTAGGGTTTTGGTTTCAGAGGCCATAACTCCAAATTTTTTGGTCATTCTTGTTTCTATTGGTCTCTATATGATATGAGGATCATTCATACCAATTTTCATGAAGAAATTCAATGGGGAAGACATCTGATCAATAGATGACTTCTTGAACAAGTCAGTGCAAAATCAGGGCATCTGAGGCCCCCAATCATCCAACCAAAGGGTCTTCTCCATCATTTTGGGTGTATATGATCTTTATTTGATCTTATAAGAAGTTAGAAGTTCACAAAATTGAAGAATTTCAAGTCATTTGCAAAGTTGCCATTTTGGGAAAGTGACTTGTAATGCAAACTTTCCATTTTGGGAAAGTTTTTCAACCTCCTCTTTTTGATTCAAAAATGCTTCAAATGAAAAATTCTTGGTCATGAAAGTTGTAGATTGGATCATTCCCTTTCCAAAAAGTACAAGAACTTGATCTAATTCATCATAGAACTCAAGTTATGGCCTTGCAAAGTTGGGAAAAATCACAAAATTTCACTTATGTGCCAAAGAGGGAAACTTGCAAAAACTCATGTCAAACCAATTTGTGACCTCTAAGTGACTTCTAACCATTACACAAACATCATACATGACCTATAATTCAGAATTTCCCAAATAATTTTCAAGTTTCATGCCTTGATCATCAAGTATTTCAAAAGGGGCCAAAACCTTCACAAATTGCAAAACCACCCACAAACTTCATTCCACTTGATATTTTGCCTCAATCTGAATTCCATGGCTTCCCATGAATCAAGCTGCGCCAGACACCCCCCTGTCCTCAGCCTGCCATGAGCCCATACCTCCAAGTACAACATTCTTGACTTTTTGCAAAATGAGCCATACCAATCACACTGCTCCACAACAACTCTCTGCCCAATCAGAACATGTTATGTGGACCTCAAGCAAGCCATTTCATACAAGAACACAAGCTGAATCTTCCCATAACTGAGCATTCACCAAAACTCCTCTCTTTGCTATTTTCTTCGAAACTCATCACACAAGCTACAAACATCCAAACAAACTTCATAGAACAACTCACTATCAACCCCTGATTATTTCCCACCCATCATCTTGCCCTAAAAGCAGCCATATCAAAAACACGATTTTCCTCCCCCATTGAACTGAACTGTATCAAACTCACAAATTAGCCTCAAAGCATTCCAACCAAGCATCAAAGCTTCTTTAGGGAGTTCATTGGAGGCATTTGGAAGCAAGAAAGCAGCCTGAAAGCTCTAGGGTTGAAAGCTCCATCTCAGGTAGCCATGTGAAAACATTTTTACAGAACCTTTATTTTAAGTTCTTAATTGGTTAAGTTTGATCCCCTGAGTGTAATGAACTTGAAATTATTGAAAATGATGAAGAAATGAGGATGTATTACTTGTCTGAAAGTTTTGCATATTTTGTTCTTAGCTTCGAATCATGTTAATGGCTGGAAATAAATTCCATTTGAGGGTGGATTTAGGTTTAGGGGAGTGAGAGGAACAAATCTGGAGCTTTAGAGCTCCCGAAATGGCCTAGGGATTGAGATTGAAATTCTCAGGGAAGGGTGTGGCCGGAGAAGATGACCGAAGGTCATTTCCGGCCACCTGAAAGTCATTAATGCTTAATTAGGGTTTAGGGGTGAGTTTAAACGTGGGTCGTAGGATCCAGCTTACCCGCGCGTGTGAATGGCCAGGATTCAGTGTTAAAACCCTAATCTCATAATTAATATTAATTAATTAGGTTTAATTTTAAAAATGCCAGATTGAACCACAGCCTTAGGATTGCGCGCGCAGTCAATTTCAAATCCCCAACTTTGAATCTGGATCTTTGGATCAGATTACTTTTCTTTTTATTTTGTTTAATTTCATTTTCTTTCTATTTAATTTGTACATTTTATAAAAAAATAGCAAAAAGACTTCAAAAATTCTGAAAAATTTTATTAAATCTTTTATGAATTTTCAGAACCCAAAAATATTTTTATTTTTATTTTTTGCATTAAAAATTATTTTTAAATCATTTAAATGTTTATTTTTAATTAGTTAATGGAAATTAATTAATTAAAAATACATTTAGGTATTTAAAAATCCCAAAAAAAATTCAGAGAGCATTTTAAAACATTTAGAAATATTTGCAAACTCACAAGACAAATTTATTTTTGGTTTTGATCACACTTTGACAATTTTCATTTGAATTAGGGTTCTTAAATTTGAATATTTTTAACCCTAACTTAAAAAATTCATAACTTTTAAACCAAAGTGAGTTTGTGAATGATTCTTTTGGCATTGTGTTATGCATAGTTTCAAGTTTCTAAAAACATTTTTGTTTCATTTCTATCCTTCATTTTCCATTTGTTTGGCATTTTTCCCTTAGGATCATCCTTAAAGCCTTAGAAACTTAGAAAAATCATAAGTCCTTTAGGGTTTAGCTTCTGACCTTCCCCTTTGGGCAGTGAACTTGTATAGGTTTAGGGTACCTTTGATCCCATTTTCAATTTTTTATCTCATGTTTTGCTTCTGATTTTGAATTTTGCATTGAATCTTGTACATAAACCCTAATTTTTGCCTTCATTTGCATTCATTCTTCATATGCTTGCATACATGAACTTGCCATGACATTTTGTGCATCCACATGACATATAAGACATCTTAGGACATATTGACATCATGTTTGATCATTGCATCATCCATTTGCCATGCTTTTGCTTTCATTTGATGTCATATGCATCCATGAACTTTCATGTCTCCTTTCATGTCTCATTTGCATCTTCATTGCTTGTATGATCATCCACATCTCATGACATCCATTTGCGTCATATCTTAGAATCATTTGCATCATGGATATGCTTCTGACTTTGGTTTTCATCTTTGCATTTCATCTCATTTTCATTTCATTTCATTTCTTGTTGCTAACTTTTCAGGTGGTAAGTGTTTGAGAAGTGAATTTGCCTTCACTTCTCATAATCTCTTCTCTTCTCTATTATGCATCCTTGTTGCATTTTGTATTTGTCTTAGAGTGAGCTTGCTCATTCATGCTCCTTCTCTTCTTTCTTTCTTTCTTCAAGCAACTCATCTTCTTAAGTGAAGTAAGTTGTCTTGCTTCTTGCTGCTTCTTTCCTTTCATCCTGTTTCTTCCTTGGTGGCTCTCTTGAAGATCTTCTTGCAAGCCTCATAAACCCTAGGAATACCCAAGCATGATCACAATTAGGGTTTGATTAGTCCCCCATTAGTTTTGCCTTTGTGTCATCTTTGAGTCTTCTCTTCTCATCTCTTAATCAAGGACTAAACCTTAAAGGTTTTAAGGCTTTGTGATTAGGGTTATGCCTGTATCCTTCTATTAGGATGGAGTGTATAAATTTAATCCTAAGTGTTAAACCCTTAATGTGTTTAAACCCTTTAATCAATTCACATAATAATCACTAAGACATCAAGCTTGTAACTTGGGCCTTGCATTAGGGTTCTAATTCTTCCTTAATTGGTTAAGAAGGACTAAACCTAGTGTTAATGGACAAGTCCCCCTCAAGTTGTCTTACAAACCATAAAATCCACTTCTTAATCTTACCATTAACTAAAATCCATTTAATAAAGGCTTTTTCTTTGTCATGAGGTTAATCCCTAATCATGGATTAAGTTGAGGAGCCTTCCCCAACTTAAATGTTCTCATCTATTATCCTTCTATTAGGATGGTGTAATGAGTCCATTAAATCCTTGATTATGGCTTAAAAAAATTACTTAACACCAAAACAAAAACTCCAAAAACATCTAAATAAATACAAGTAGGTTAATGATCTTAATCCTACATCATGGTGATTAAGTGTGAGGTGTTTACTTCATACTTAAGGTATTCTCATTACCCCTAATCAGAGGGAGGATGTGATGAGTTTACTAACCCTTGGTTTAGGCTTAAGCTCATTTTCTTATGACAAACACAAAAGCAATAACAAAAGTGAAAACACCAAAAACAAACAATAATCGTCTCCTTCGGGATTCTTTTCTCATCATCTTCACTCACAAACGAGAACTTGCTTCTTCCGTCTAATGCAAGATAGTTTGCACCTGAGCCAGACATGTCATACACTTAAGCATAGACAAGTAAGCAGTTCATCAAGTCAATTTATCTTTCAGTCTCTTTGAGTCGAACTACGGTGTTCTGACTTCCTCATTGTACGAGAGGATACGTAGGCATAACTTAACAGTTATCGAACAAAACTCTCTGTATATCCCCCCTCTTCCAGCATTATTCTTTAAGCCTCATTGTCCTGAGCATTGCACTCTCTTCTTGCACTGACACTCCTTTTATTCACTTCACATTTATTTTGCACTGACACTTGCATTCGTTTCCAGCTCTTGCACACAGAATAGCACTGACACTACCCCTTTTAAACACAAATCTTTCAAGCGTGGATCCCGTCGAGTACGACGGACAATCTGGGTGCTAATACCTTCCCAGGTTGTAACCAACCCCCTTTCTCAGTTTCTCTGGTTTGCAACCGTCTTATCCATATCTTTCTAGGTCTATGCAACATTACCTTTCCTTCGGGATAAAAATGCCTAGCTGGCGACTCTTTTCAGTTCATCCTTGTGTTCTCTCTCTTGCCGATCGTTCGCGTCTGTACCCCTCTTGGCCATGTGTCATCAGGTGGGAGCAACAGCTTGGCGACTCTGCTGGTGTAAACTCATAATTTCGACAAGACTGAAATTAAGGGTTTTGAGATTATCTTTGTCGAAAGATAATAAAAGGAAGGAATTTCAAAGATTGTTGACAGGGTTTAAAACCCCATTACTTCGACAGAGAGATAAATGTTGTTCTGGCAGAATAAAGTTGGGAAGGTATTTGTGACTAAGTATTTGGTAGAAGAAAGTTCTCTTTCGACGGTTCGACAGAAGATAGTCTTTTCAATGGTTTCGACAGAAGAGGACATCTGACAAAAGAATATTTGGCAAGTGTTGAAGAATTTTGTTCTTCTTTAAAAGGGTTTCGACAGTTTGAAGAGTTATAAGGTTTTCGTCACTAAGGAAGGGATTCAAATTCAAAAGGTTGTAACCTTTGGCAGTTGGACACATGGAGGTTTCAGAGAAGAAATTTACATGCAGGCTGACACTTGTCGTTTAGTTATAGTTTTTCCGTTCTAAGCAGTTATTTTGTTTATGTATAAATAAGATAGTTTGTGGTTAGAATAGGTGTGTGAAAATTGATACAAAATTCCTGTTTAAAAACTCTAAGTACCCAGTGTGAGAGAAAATGAGTCTAAGATTTGGAACAATGTACGTTTGAACACCAGTTATATTTCAAAGTTATTTAATTTACTTGTTTATGCTTCAAGTTTTTTTGTCATTTTTAAACTTTATTTACTTTTCTGCAAGTTTACAGCCTTCGACATTTCTTTGTTCTTGTTTAAACTTTTAACTTTATTTTGTCTTTAAGATTCAAACTTTACTTTACTTGCAAAATCAAAGTTCTTAATACTTTGACAATACTGATAAAATAAACCACAAATCAGTCACCAAATTCTAAGAGTAGTTCGACAGAAACAATGCACATGTATCCCAGGACTTGTATGGTTGGTCCTGCAAGTAACCCAGTTTTCTGAAGAAATTGGTTAACCAGAGGTTGTTCGCCAGAAACCACTGCGAACAAATTGGCACGCCCAGTGGGACCAGTGCATTAAGACAATTATCTAATAAAGAACTTCTTAGACAATTTGTTCCTTGCTACGTTGTATGATTCTTAGAAGCGGTAAACTAGCCGTAACCGACGTAGAAAGACCAAGGAGAACAAGAAGAAGAAACATGGCTAACTTGCCAAATACTTCAAACATTCCTGACGAAACAATACCAGTTTCCAACCCTATCCCCTCGTCAGGAGCAATACCAATGTCTGGCCCTGTTTTAGAACAAATTAGGCCTCCTTTGGGAGACTCCATACCAACGGGTTCAGGATCCCAAAATATGCCTAGTTCTTCTACCATGGGACAAGCCAGACCCTTTGGAACCCCTCCCCCTGGAGGAAATACATTCAGGCCATATCTGAATTATTCTCAGCCTTTGAATGGGAGGGAACAACCATATGGAATGCCAACTTCAATGATGGCAAGCCTACATAATTCGTCACCATTATTCTCTGATGCTATGGTTCAAGTGTCATCACCATTGCAGGGATCAGGATATGGTGGAAATGGAAATAGAATGAATCAAATTCCACCAGGTTTCCATATGCCTGCTTTGACAAACCATTCTGCACAAGTAATTCGTCAACAGATGGATGAAAGCAATCATGATATGGTGCAGGCTTTGACACAACAAATGGGAGACGTGTTCAATCCCTTAATACAAAACACTACCCAAACAAACCAAATATTGGCAGAACAGATGGCACGCATTGCTGATTTTTTTGGAGTCCCGCAAGCACAACAAAGAATGCAATTAAACCAGAATCCTGCCAATAGGGCTGTCGAAGAGGAACTCACTATAAACCAAAGGCCCTTAGGGAACCCTCAGGAAAACCCCAGGGGGCAAGAGGTGATAGTCGAACAGCCTAATGTAGAAGAGCCTATTTGACAGGAACCAAGAAGGATAATAGTCCAGAGAAACCAAAATGCTGACGAAGTATTACAGCAGAGAATGCGTTACAATAACATGCCTGTCGAAAATAATATTGCCACCATGGTGGAGAGAATAATGGCACAAAATGGAGTAAACGTAGGATTACAAAGGCCTAGTTATACTTCCCCTTTGTCTGAATTTGTCTTACAACAAGAGTTACCACCAAGGTGGAAAGTCCCCAAATTTACAAAATTTTCAGGGGATACTAGTGAATCCACCATAGAACACGTGGCACGTTATTTGATAGAGGCGGGAGAGATTGCTAATAATGAGAACTTAAGGATGAAATATTTCCCAAGTTCTTTGACAAAAAACGCTTTCACTTGGTTTATGTCACTTCCTCCAACTTCAATTTTTACTTGGACCCAATTAGAGAGATTGTTCCATGAACAATTTTATATGGGACAAACCAAGATAAGTTTGAAAGAGTTGGCAAGTGTCAAAAGAAAATTTTCTGAACCTATAGATGACTATTTGAATAGGTTTAGATTATTAAAAGCCAGATGCTTTACGCAAGTGCCGGAACAAGAACTAGTCGAAATGGCTGCAGGGGGTCTAGATTATTCCATAAGGAAAAAACTGGATACCCAATATCTGAGAGACATGGCACAATTGGCAGACAGAGTAAGGCAGATAGAAAGACTAAAAAATGAGAAATTTAGATCAAATAAAAACAAGAAGGAAAGAGTGGCCTATGTAGGAATAGTTCAAGAAGATGATTATGACGAAAACGAACCAGTCATTTTCGACCAGCAAGAAATTGATCTTGCAGAATTAAAACAAGGCCCTCCATATTCTTGTAAAGTTTTAGCCCCGTCGAATGGAAAAAATCCAGTCGAAGTGGAAAAGAATGACAGGTTCCCTAAAAGAACCTATACATTCGACATCACCAAGTGTGATGAGATATTTGATTTACTAGTCAAAGATGGTCAGTTAATAAAACCAGCAGGCACTAAAGAGCCTCCTGTAGACCAACAGAAAAAGAGAGGTTTTTGTAAATACCATAATTTCTTGGGTCATAAAACTTCTCAATGTTACCTTTTCAGGGATCTTGTCCAAAATGCAATCCAAAATGGAAGGTTGAAGTTTGGAGACAAAGGCAAGCAGCAGATGAAGATTGACTCCAATCCCATGCAGATTGTGGAGGCCAATTATGCTGAACCAGAAATGGTAAACGTGGTCGAAATGGAGATCATGGCAGAAGAAAATTTTGAAATGGTAGAAGTTACTGAAAGCTTCGACACCAACTTCACCATGATAGAAGCTGCTGAAGGCTTCGACACCCATGTAAATGTGGTGGAAGAAGGTGATAATTCTGCTGACCAGGCTGAGGCAAAAGAAGTCAAAGTTTCTGAAGACTTCGACAGTGAGAATGCCACTGAAACTACTGAAGGTTTCAACGGAAGAAATGCAGTCAAAGTGGGAAGAAGCTTCGACAAGAAAAACTGTGAAAGAGATGCTGAGCAAGGGGTGATCTGGGACACTTTAGGAGAGTCAAATGGGAAGTTCGACTTCATGGTGAAATATTCAGCACCACCAAGCTCCAAAACAGATATCAACAAAATCAAACCCACAGGATGGGGAGATTCTTTCAAAAGGGATGACGAAGAGGCCACTGAAGGCCCTGACCAAGAGGAGATCAAAACAGCAGGGGCTGATGACAATCCCCTCACTGTCGAACCAATAAACGGTGGTACCACCAGAACTGAAGGACATCCTGTCGAAAGGGTTGCACATTGCTGCAAATATGTCTATAAGGGCTTACACCCAAAAGGCAATGTAAGTCAGTCAAGGGAGGACATCCCAGAGGAAATCAGGCTAGTCGAAAAAATGAACAAATTGAAAATTACAACTGAACAGAGTGCTGGGATTCATATGGTGGAAATCACTCAAAAGGGAGGACCAGACACCAACAAGGGAAAGAAACATCAAGAAAAGCATCAGAAGTTGGTTTACCCAGAAGAGAACGAGAGTCTTGTCGAATTCATCCAGAGGTGTCAAAGGAAAAATGCAGAAGTCATGCTTTGCCCAAGATGTAGTGCTGTGTTCGACAAGAAAGCAGCTGATGACTTAGAAGCAGCAGAAAAGACCCAGAGAAAGAGAAATTGGGGAACAGTCCCACCAACCAGAAATGAAAGATTCGACCCAAGAAGAGGGAAGCATCACAGTCAAGGGGTGGGAGAAAGACGTTTCAACACTTACAAACCATCCAACAGGCCAAATGATGACAAATGGGTTCAGCCTATAAGGGATGCCCAAGGTCAGAAGAGATGGAAGAGTTTTGAAGTGAACAGGGGTCCCTCAATGGAAGTCAAAAAGGAGGCAAAGCCGAAATACGTCTCTGAAAACTACAAAGGGAAAAATCCTATGTCCAGATCCCAATGGAGAAGATTCCAAAGGCAGAAGAAAATTGAAAAGGGAAGTGTGGAACACAAAAAGGTTGGGCAGAAGGAAGCTGAATCAAGCAAATGTGTGCAGATCACGAACAAGGGGATGCCCCTGGCAGAAAAAGAAACCTTTCAGGAGAATGGATCTGGTGGCACCACAGAAGTGCAGAAAACAAACAACAGAATGCCAGTGGACGAAGAAGTCACAGATGAATTTGGTTCAGAATCAGATGCCTCTTTCGACGTAACTTGCAATGTGGTTTCTGTGCTGCCCAGAGACTTTGACAGGATAATGGAAGTCGAAGACGAAGAGGATGACATGGTAGATGATAGCATAGGCTTGAAGCCTGTATGCTACTACATAATGAATAATGGTTGTGTCGAAGAGCAAAATGCTTTCTTCGAAAAGCCAGATGATGCAATGAAGGCTCACTTAAAGCCTCTCTTCATAAAAGGAAAGGTAGAAAATGTGGGTGTCAATAAAATTCTGATAGATGGTGGAGCGGCTGTAAATTTAATTCCTCACTACATGATAAAGAGGATTGGAAAAGATGACTCCGACACTAAGCCCCACAACATGGTGTTGTCCAATTATGAAGGTAAAGTAGGGACAACACTGGGAGTAATACAATTGAACTTGACTGTGGGATCCATCACTAGGCCCACAATGTTTGTGGTGATAGCATCAAAAGCAAATTACAACTTGCTGTTGGGAAGAGAATGGATCCATGGGATTGGGGCTGTGCCATCCTCCATGCACCAAAGAATAGCAATCTGGAGGCCAGATGGGATTGTCGAAAACATTGAAGCAGATCAGAGTTACTTCACAGCTGATGTGAACAATGTCACTAGTCGTAACTTCGACAAGAACCTAGCCCATATAGCACCATGCAATCCTGCTGCTTTCGACCTGACAGCTTCCGACAACGCTTACTGTTCCATGTACCTCCATCCTACACATGGTTTCCAGTGGGATAAAGAAATAATTGGGGAAACAAATTACACTTGGGGAACTGCCCATGTCAACCCAACTGGATGGGGGAGTGAATTCAGTGAAAATGACTGAAGTCTCAGCAATGGAAAGGATTTCGGCTTATATAGCCGAAAAACAACTCAGAACGGCCCTTGAGGCCGAAGTTAGGAATATGGCTATCGAAGCCAGCACTCAGGTTGTCGAAGGACAATATCCTCAAGAAAATATTGAGGAGCAACATACAAATCAGAGTTTTGAAGACTCAAATGGTGAGTGGCAGAGTCAAAGATTTGATGCCATTTATGATGACGAACCTTTGGGGTTCGAAAAGGATCCAACCTCAACCAATATGAAAATGGTGGCACAAGACCCTTTAGAGGAGATTAATCTGGGACTGGGGGCAGAAAAAAGGCCCACTTACATCAGTGCCAAATTGAATCCTCAACTCAGAGTCGAAATAATCCAACTGCTGAATGAGTTTAAAGATTGCTTCGCCTGGGATTATGACGAAATGCCTGGTTTAGACAGAAGTTTGGTAGAATTGAAGTTGCCAATACTAGAAGGGAAGAAGCCAATAAAGCAGACCCCCAGACGCTTTGCACCTGAGATTCTGTCGAAAATCAAAGAAGAAGTCGAAAGGCTTCTAAAATGCAAATTCATCCGTACAACAAGGTATGTCGAATGGATTGCTAATATTGTTCCTGTGATTAAGAAAAATGGCACATTAAGGGTGTGTATTGATTTTAGAGATCTAAACTCAGCCACCCCTAAGGATGAATATCCTATGCCAGTAGCAGAAATGCTAGTAGATTCTGCAGCAGGCCATGAGTATTTAAGCATGCTTGATGGCTATTCTGGTTACAACCAGATTTTTATTGCTGAAGAAGACGTTCCAAAAACAGCTTTTCGTTGTCCAGGAGCAATAGGAACATATGAGTGGGTAGTCATGCCCTTTGGTTTGAAAAATGCTGGAGCAACTTACCAAAGGGCTATGAATTCTATTTTTCATGATTTCATCGAAACATTTATGCAAATTTATATAGATGACATTGTGATTAAATCTGCTTCAGGCTTGGACCATATTAACCATCTTCGACAGTCCTTTCAAAGGATGAGGAAGTTTGGTTTGAAAATGAATCCTCTTAAATGTGCTTTTGGTGTGCAGGCAGGGGACTTCTTAGGCTTTGTGGTCCACAAGAAAGGGATTGAAATTAATGAAAACAAAGCTAAAGCAATAATGGAAGCAAAAGCGCCATCGACAAAGAAGGAATTGCAGTCTCTACTAGGAAAAATCAACTTTCTCAGAAGGTTCATCTCCAACCTTAGTGGAAAGACTCAGGCCTTCTCACCTCTGCTTCGACTGAAGAAGGAAGGTTTCACTTGGGGGCAAGAGCAGCAAGATGCCTTCGACAAGATCAAGGAGTATCTGGCAAACCCTCCAGTTTTAATATCTCCTTGTCGAAAAAGAAGCATGAGGCTCTATATATCAGCATCTGACAGAACATTAGGAAGTATGCTTTGTCAAGAAGATGAACATGGCGTCGAAAGAGCCATTTATTATCTCAGCAGAGTCTTAAATGATGCTGAAACTAGATATAGTGTAATAGAGAAATTATGTTTATGTGTATATTTCTCTTGTATAAAATTGAAGCATTATATAAAACCCGTGGATGTACATATATCTTCTCATTTCGACGTAATAAAACATATGTTGTCCAAGTCTATTTTACATAGTCGAATTGGAAAATGGGCTTTAGCCTTGACTGAGTATTCTTTAAAATATATGCCTCTAAAAGCTGTTAAAGGGCAAGTAGTTGCTGATTTTATAGCTGACCACTCTATACTTGGAAATGAAACAAACTATGCCGAAAAAGAGCCTTGGAGGTTATATTTCGACGGTTCCAGTCACAAAAGTGGAACAGGAGTTGGGGTGTTAATTATTTCTCCCAATAAAGTTCCAACAAAGTTCAAGTACAAAATAGAAGGATTCTGTTCAAATAATGAGGCAGAATATGAAGCCTTAATAGCTGGACTTGAAATCTTGTTGGAACTGGGGGCAACAGAGGTCGAAATAATGGGTGACTCTGAGTTGGTGATTAAACAGTTGACGAAAGAGTATAAATGTGTCAAAGAAAATTTGATCATGTACTTTGTGATAGCTAACAGACTCCTCAAGAGATTCGACAGTGTAGTCTTTAGACACATTCCCAGATTAGAAAATCAAGAAGCAAATGACTTGGCTCAGTTCGCTTCAGGGTATAAAGTGTCGAAGGAAAATCTGATGAAGGTTGTCGAAGTAAGAGGCAAAGTCTTATCCACCAAACTGTCCCCATCTGATTTGGAGACAATGAGATTGGGATATGGTGATGAAGAGAACTTTGAAATTTTCAATGTAGGTGATCTAGAAGTTGGAGATTGGAGAAAACCCATCAAAGATTATTTACAAAATCCAAATCAGACAGTCGAAAGGAAGATAAAGTACAGAGCCATAAGTTATGTGCTTTTTGGAAATGAACTGTTTAAAAAGACTGCAGAAGGAGTTCTACTAAAATGCCTTGGAGAGACTGAAGCTTATATAGCTTTGTCGAATGTACACAGTGGTGCGTGTGGTGCCCTCCAAGCAGGACATAAAATGAAATGGCTGTTATTTCGACAAGGGATGTATTGGCCAACTATGTTGAAAGACTGTGTCGAATTTGCAAAAGGTTGTCAGGAATGTCAAATCCATGCAGGCGTACCTCATGTGCCAGCAAGTGAGTTACATTCTATTGTAAAGCCTTGGCCATTCAGAGGTTGGGCTTTGGATTTGATTGGTGAAATTCGACCAGCTTCTTCAAAAGGGCAGAAGTACATTTTAGTAGGAGTAGACTATTTCACTAAATGGATTGAAGCCATACCTTTGACAAATGTAGATCAGGAAGCAGTCATAGATTTCATCCAGAAATACATAATGTATAGATTTGGAATACCAGAGACTATAACCACTGATCAAGGATCTGTGTTTACTGGTAGAAATATGCAAGCATTTGCAAGAGAGACAGGTTTTAAGTTGTTGACTTCGACACCCTATTATGCCCAAGCAAATGGCCAGGTCGAAGCAGCCAACAAAGTAGTAATAAATTTGATAAAGAAGCATGTGGGTAAAAAAACCAGAAATTGGCATAAGACCCTGGATCAAATCCTTTGGGCTTGTCGAACATCTCCTAAGGAAGCAACTAATTCTACCCCATTTAAATTAACTTATGGACATGATGCAGTATTGCCTGTCGAAATTTGTTTACAGTCAATACGAATTCAAAGACATCATGAGATTCCATCTGAAATTTATTGGAGTATGATGATGGATGAATTGGTTGATTTAGACGAAGAAAGGTTGCGTGCTTTAGAACTAATAAGAAGGCAGAAAGAAAGAGTTGAAAAGTTTTATAACAAAAAAGTAAAGTTCAAAGCCTTTTTAGTAAATGATTTAGTTTGGAAAGTGATCTTGCCCATGGAGAAGAAAGACAGAGTGATGGGAAAATGGTCCCCTAAGTGGGAAGGACCTTTTAAAATTCTAAGAGTTTTTTCCAATGGTGCATACGAAGTCGAAGAAATAGGAAAAGATAGAAGAGTGATGAAAATAAATGGGAAGTACTTAAAAAAGTATAAACCAACACTGCACGAAATAAAAATAAGAACAAATTAAAATTGCAAATGAAACTTGTCTTCGCCAAACAAATGGCGTAAAATAGCATTACATATAAAAAGTGTTAAAAGAAAATATCCCAAAACAAGTAAAAATCCTAAGTCCTATTACAAAATCACTGTCGAAGAAATGTGGTTTTGAGCTCGTCGAATTTTTTCTTTTGAAGTTGAATTCGACGCTCACAAAGGCTCTTGCTGACAGTCATTTCGTCAAGCTCCCTGTGAAGTTGCTGGGCTGTTTCTGCATGTTGTAGCCCCTTCTGGAGTTCACTGTCTATTGCTTCCTGATTTGGTTTTTGAAGAGAGGCCTGGCGTTCTTTTTCTTGAAGGATTTTTCTTTGGAGATCAGCAATCTGGGCTTGGTAGGCTTGAATATTGCTTTCACACTCAGCAGCAGCTTTAGTGTATTCGTCAGAAAGCTTATTCAGCTCTGAAATCCTTTATGTCGAAGAGGCCACTGTGTTCCATGCTGAAACTTGCTCCTCAGACTTGGCTTTGATCTTTTGGGAGAATTCTTTCTGTCGAACCAGATCAGCGCTAGCAGAATCAATCAAAGATATCAAATCCATCACCAAATGGCTTTCTTCAGTCGAAGCCTCCAGCAAGTTGGCACTCTTCAGAAGTTTCTTTAGATCATGTTGAGCAGAAGTATTCTCAGCCAAGACTTCAAACAGGTCAACTCCAAGGATCCTTGTTTTGATTTCATCCATAATGGCACTGATTGGTTGAAGGTCAGAAGTAGCCCCTGAAGCTGTCGAACCACTGGGAGAGGAATCTTGGAAGTTATACCTGGTGTCGAGCAAAGCTTTCAAGTATTCAAAGGGTTTTCTGACCTTCAAACTCTCAATCTCTTCATGTGATAAACTTGTCGAATCAGTACCCAAAGAGGTTTCGACAGGAGCCTTTGATGAAGAAGGAATGTTTTGAGAAGTTCCTCCAATGCTCAGGTTGACTCCTGGTTGATTCGACAGAGTGACTTCCTCTTCGACGTTTTCTTTGTCAGTTGGGTCTGGAGTTGGTACATCCTGAGCAGAGACATCTTCATTAACTTCTGGTATAGCAGCTGGTGGTGGAAGTGGTGCATCTTGATCTGGAATTATTTGTTCTGCAGTGGGGTCTGGTCGAAAGGGAGAGTTGTTGTCAGAAGACTCAGAATCACTGAGGTCGAATTCATCCAAGGTTTGAGGTCCATGGACACCTGCATCTGGAGTGGCATCATCTTGGAGTCTTTCAGCCAAAGTCCTCTCAGAATCAGAAGGAGCATGCTCTTCTTGAAGTTTAGAAGTCTCTTCGACATCAATGACAACCTGCAGAAAACATGAAAGAAAGTTATGAGATGAATACATAAAGTCAAGGTTGAGAAGATTGTTTGTCGAAGTATTTACCTGAGGAATTTCAGTGTGTGCACTTGAGTCTCCACTTCTTTCACTCCTTGTAGGTATTTGTTTGACTGGGCTGGCAGGGGGAGTTCGTCTTTGGACTATTGATCTTTGAGATGCTACTGTTTTTATCCTTAGACCTTTGTTCCTTTTCAAGGGTTGGGGTTCAGGGGATTCGTCCTCAGACTCTTCGACGCTTGCCTCCTTTTCTTCTGGTTTTCTTTTCTTTGCTGGGGTACGAGTGACCTACAAGAAAAAAGAAAAGAGGTGTTCAGTATAAAGAGATGTTAAGTGCACAAATAAGGAGGGATATTCTATGGTGTCGAAACCTTCTTGGCAGTTGCAGGAGACTTTTCGACTGTTTTAGAAGAAGTTCCTTCACCAGCAGTCTTCCTGACAATTCTAACAGCTGAAAAAGAAAAGTTGCATGAACATTGATATAATAATAAAAAGAGTTAGAAGGAAAAAGAAAAATGTAGTCTCTTCGACACCTTCAAGAATGGGTTCGTCTATAGTAACATGTTCAATCCCAATATGAAGGTGCCCAGTGAAGTTGTGTAGATGATACTTCGTCGCAACCACGCGTTCGGCAGGTTTTTTGTTTCTTTCACGGAGCAGTTTTAAGTCTGATCCACATACAAACCAATCTGGAAATGGAGGACACAAGGCCACTCCAAATTCTGCAGAAGGGAGTGGAGGGAATTTTGGAGGAAAAGTTGTGAATGCAAAATCATAATGAGCATGTGGTGGAAGGGATGAAGGAAACCACAACTTATTTAATTTCTCTGTGAATTTGAATTTTAAAGATACTGCTGCTTCAGCTATGGTTCGACGAAGATCATCAGGCCTGTAAATAGTTTCAAAATATTTTTGAAATTTTTGCACTTCTTTGATATGTTGGTCTGTACCTTTTTTCTTCTTGTCCTGCACAAAGGTAAAAGCATTTGTCAGAAGAGTAGTGAAAGTTGCTACGTCGAAAAATCTGTTGATGTAATATTCTTTCCACCAGACGTCGAACTCTTCAGTACAGAGGAAGTTTGGAATAAAGATGGTGGGATAAACTTCCAGAGTTGGGTCGAAAAACTTGTTGTACAGCTCTAAACTTTTGTCGAAATGGTGAAATGAGTTGTAGAAAATGATAGCACCTTTCTTGTGGTAGATAGGCTTCGTCTTTGTCTGGATTAATCCAAACTGCCTAGCTACCAGATTGGGTTGGTAGACAATGAGAGATACTTTTGTGTTGTTGAGGCTATGATGAGAAAAGAAGTGTCTGGGCATAAGAAAAGCTTCCCAAATGGAGATATAGGAGTCTTCATCTTTCTGATTCTCTACTGGGAGTCTTCTGGTAAACCATCTTGGACCTACTTGTCTTTTGGCGAATGGGGCCATTGAAGGGGAAAATTTGTAGCGTTTGGCGAACATCATGATGTAGCCAGTAAATGCTTGCTGAAGACTTATGGTATCATCTGTAGGGGTCAGTTGAACTAGCCTAGGCCATTCGACACGCCTTTCCTTTACTGCTTCTTCGACAACTGGCATTTTGATGGGGATGAAGTGTTCGAAAGTGGCATTCAGCCATAGTTGTAGGAGCCAAAAGGGGCCTGTAAGGCTAATGTTACCTTTATCTTTAAGGGTTTTGAGGTTGCTTACACTCTCACTTAAAGATTCATAAAGGTTTGCCAAAAGCAACTCACTCAGGCAGAATGCAACTCCATTGTGAAGTTGATTCGCCATAATGATAAAACTTCTGGCCACCTGAAGGGATCTGGTACAGAATACAAATTTGGACAACCACAGGCTAAGGAAGGCAATGTGTTCTATGTCGGAGACTTCTTCATTGTTTCCACCTTGGTAATGGGCTATGAAGACAGAGTACCCAGCATGCTTTGTGTCGAAGCTTATGGGATCCTTGTTCAAGTGTTCAGGGTTAAATATTTCCCATAAAGGACTAAGGCCAGTTATGGCTGCTATGTCGAATAGGGTGGGAGTCATCATTCCACAGGGTAAGTGGAAGGTGTTGTAAGTACTGTCCCAAAAGTACAGAGAGGCTAACAGCATGTTTTGGCAATAACGGGGACCCTCTTTCGACAACTGGATTAAATCATAAATACCAGTTTTCTTCCAAAACTTTTCTTTGGCTTTTTCGACCCTAGTAAGCCATGATAGGTATTCAGAGGGATCTTTCGTCAAAGGGGGACTCCTAAAAATCCTGTTTTGGTTTAGATAAGACAGATCTATTTCTGTCGAAGCCATAAGGACTTCAGGTTCTTTTGATGAGGTTTCGACAGGTTTGGGGTTCTTGTTAGCAGCTATGGGTTTTAAAGCAGAATAGCAGGGGTAAAATTCTTTTAAACGTTTAGAATCAGCAGTGGGATCAAAAATAGGGCCTAACATAGCATGATGAATTCCAGAAACAGAAATGGGAATCATTACCTGTGACCTGTAAATGCTTGCCTTTTCCCTTTCATTTGGGGGTTCTGGGAAGTACTGTTGGTGTTGTGTTTGAGTAGGCCCAGATAACACGTGAGCAGGAGGAAGATCCATGGTCTTCTTTGTCTTCTTTGCACTTTGTCCAGTGGTAGTCTTTGGGGGAGCCATTGATTTGATGAAGAGTTTTTGAAGAAACAGAAGCTTGGGAGGTCTTAAAATGGAGTCTTGCGTTTGGGTAAGAGAAGAGTTTGAGAAGGTGAAAAGTATGAAATGGTGGTGAAAGTGATATTTATAGAGGATGAAATAAATGACAAATAATTAATAGAGGGAAAATGAAAAGTTTTCTTTTAATTGGGAAGTGGAAACGTGTGTTTTTTGATCCCTTAGTGGAAGTTAGAAAGTGGCAGTTGGTGGGAGGCCATGATTTACCTACAATCTAGGGTTATGGGAGATTGTGTAAAAAAGTGGGCTAGACATGACGTTTTGGTAAAGTGGAAATCATGATGTTTTCTTGGGACTCAACAAAATCACTTTACAATAAATGCAACTGACAGGAAGTCAAAGGTCATTTCGACAGCAAAAGATATTTCTCCAAGGATAGTCGAAAACATCTTTGCTGGGGGGCAATTTGTAAACTCATAATTTCGACAAGACTGAAATTAAGGGTTTTGAGATTATCTTTGTCGAAAGATAATAAAAGGAAGGAATTTCAAAGATTGTTGACAGGGTTTAAAACCCCATTACTTCGACAGAGAGATAAATGTTGTTCTGGCAGAATAAAGTTGGGAAGGTATTTGTGACTAAGTATTTGGTAGAAGAAAGTTCTCTTTCGACGGTTCGACAGAAGATAGTCTTTTCAATGGTTTCGACAGAAGAGGACATCTGACAAAAGAATATTTGGCAAGTGTTGAAGAATTTTGTTCTTCTTTAAAAGGGTTTCGACAGTTTGAAGAGTTATAAGGTTTTCGTCACTAAGGAAGGGATTCAAATTCAAAAGGTTGTAACCTTTGGCAGTTGGACACATGGAGGTTTCAGAGAAGAAATTTACATGCAGGCTGACACTTGTCGTTTAGTTATAGTTTTTCCGTTCTAAGCAGTTATTTTGTTTATGTATAAATAAGATAGTTTGTGGTTAGAATAGGTGTGTGAAAATTGATACAAAATTCCTGTTTAAAAACTCTAAGTACCCAGTGTGAGAGAAAATGAGTCTAAGATTTGGAACAATGTACGTTTGAACACCAGTTATATTTCAAAGTTATTTAATTTACTTGTTTATGCTTCAAGTTTTTTTGTCATTTTTAAACTTTATTTACTTTTCTGCAAGTTTACAGCCTTCGACATTTCTTTGTTCTTGTTTAAACTTTTAACTTTATTTCGTCTTTAAGATTCAAACTTTACTTTACTTGCAAAATCAAAGTTCTTAATACTTTGACAATACTGATAAAATAAACCACAAATCAGTCACCAAATTCTAAGAGTAGTTCGACAGAAACAATGCACATGTATCCCAGGACTTGTATGGTTGGTCCTGCAAGTAACCCAGTTTTCTGAAGAAATTGGTTAACCAGAGGTTGTTCGCCAGAAACCACTGCGAACAGCTGGGGACCCTTATATTGCAACCAGGGCTTCTGGTTCTTTTTGTGGGTTCCTCCTAGCGCTTGTTTGATTTGTGTTTAATGGGGTGTTATGTGCTATGTGTGTTTGTTTATTTTGCTTTATTTATTCCTTTATGTACAACTTTATTCATTTGCTTTCTTTACAGTCTTATGCATATTTCATACTGTCATTTGCTGGATCTGGTTTGCTGTTTTGGTGGTTGGGGTTCCATTGAGAGTTTAAGGTCCTATACCTGGGACCTGAGTGACACCTAGGCTAGAGTGGTTCATGTTATTTCCCATTCCATTTCGGTCTGGTGCGGGAATATGAAACACGGTTCAGATGTGGGTTTCTTTTTGAGAACTCTGTGCTACAGATTTCTTGTGGTGCTAGAGCTATCTGGAAATCCTGCTAAGTCTGGATGACCTTTATGACCTTCATAAGCTGAGGTGAATTAGAGGAGGATCTTTTATGGTTATTGTAAACATTGTACCTCCGGGTTAGAAGTGTTTACACTTCTCATAACTGATCCAAGTCTGAGGATCCTTGTTCTAGAACATTACCTGTGAGGGGGTTGGGATGTTTACAGGTTTGCAGGAACCCTTGGCCACATCATACCCTGTTACTGTAGTGTTTAAGAATACTTCACTTTGGACAGTTCTTGTGATTAACCCCGGACATGTGACTTTTTATTTGAGTCCCCTACCCTGGTTACTGGATTTCTGAGCCTTCATTTGGACTTTTTTAACATACATGGGCCTTATATCAAGACAGATAATCAGATCCAGCTTGATCACAAACCCTTGCATATCATTTGCATATATCATCATTGCATCATTTAACATTTGTTTATTTGCTTTTCAAGGTATCCATTTCATTGTATCTTGGTTTTGGTTTTGACCCTTTCTTCTGCATAGATCTCTACTTCAGCTGTCTTCATCAGTTATCTGCTTCAGTTATCTCCATCCTCACCAACATCAGTCTGTCAGTGGTTCACTTCCAGCACCAGTCTGTGATCTTCATCAGCATTTGTCTTCAGCTTCTTTAGCAGCACTCATGGCTACTCCCAGGAAGAGCAACATATCCTACCACTTTTTTGAGCCTGTGTTGACTGGTATCAGGCAGGTCCAGTCACTCATCACACCTGACCACATCCCATTATTTAGAGATCACTATGGAGGTATCCTGGACATAGTTATGGACCTTGACCCTTCTCAGATGAGCATGATCCACACATGCTTGCAGTTTTATGACCCTTCATTGAGATGCTTCACAAATCCAAATTTCCAGTTAGGGCCTCTGCTGGAAGAGTTTTCTTTATTGATTGGAGTACCTATCAGGGGTGGAATCCCCTTCAACCCAGAGATGACTGCTCCCAGACATGAAGAGATAGCAAGGGCACTGTACTTGGAGCCTGCCTTTATTGAGAAAAGTATGACAACAAAGGCTGGGATTCCCAGTCTACATCTGGACTTCTTGGTTTCTCAGGCCATTCTGAAGGCTTCATTGGGAGAGTGGAGGGCAGTCTGTGCACTGTTAGCCCTCAACATATATGGGGCTATACTATTTGCAGATGAACCTAAATTTGTCAGCAAGAATGCTATCCATTTGTTTCTTCTGAAGAACCCAGTGCCTACATTGCTAGGAGATTTTTACTACTCCATTCATCAGAGGAATGAGAAACAAAGAGGGAAGTTGTTAAGATGTTGTTCTCCTTTGTTTTACACCTGGCTGCTCAGACACCTGCCTATATCAGATGCTTTCTTGAACCCTCACCAGCAGAAGAATTGGGCCAAGAGGTTCATTGCCTTGACTTCAGATGATATCAGATGGTGCACCCAGAGCACCAAAGGCAAGGACATTATCACCAGCTGTGGGCAATACCCAAATGTGCCTCTGATAGGAGTGAAGGGTTGCATCAACTACCATCATTTACTGTTTAAGAGACAATTGGGATATGCCTTGGTTCACCCTCCCAGAGGACATGATTTAGCTGAGACCCTATATTGTGAAGTACAACCTAATTCAGCTGTTGTCAGACAAGCATCTTGGGCTTGGGACAACATCCAGACAAAAGGGGTAGATATTCTTGGAAGATGTAACAATGTTTCTTCAGCTCAGTACTCAGACTGGTCCCGTACTAGAGCTCAGATTACCAGAATGCCTTTCACCTTGGAAGACATGCCTGGACCATCCACAGTACAGCCTGCAGCAACAGTTAGCCTGGAGGAATTTGAAAAGTTGAAAGAAAGGAATGAGCAGCTATCCCAAGCCTTGAAGAAGACCCTGTGGGAAAGAAGTGATGGTTGCCTAGACATTGAGAGATTGGAAAAGCTTAGGGTTAAGCATCTTTCCAAAATTGAAAAAGACAAAAGACTATATAAGGAAAGCAAGGGTTGGGGAACAAATATTGAAGAATGCTTGTAAAGAGGCCAAGATTCAGAAAGACAGAGCTGAGCACTATCTGCAAGAAAGCCATGCTAAGTGGGTCAGGATCACCGAAGCCCGCACACAAGAGGACCAGAAGACTCAAGCCAAGATTGAACAGCTAGAGGCCAATGAGAAGAAACAGCAGGAAGCTCTGTTGGCTGCACAAAAAGAGATATCAGAGTTGAAGCTCAGAGCAGGATTGAAGAGATCAAAGGACCATGACAGGCATAAGAAGCTGACTACTGCCATTGCTACCAGGAACCTCCTCATTAGGACCATTACAGAGCACCCGGCTGGTCCAGTGACTGAGGCACTCCTAAAGGAGGTCAGAGAAGATGAGTTTGGATTGGATGTCTGATTCTTTGCTTGTTGTTTGTTCCCATTGGATGTACTTTTCCTTTTGCTGTATTTTGACCCTCCATGGGCGTGTATTGTAAAACAGATTATGTATTGTTCATCATTTGTAATATATTTCAGTTTGTTTTCATTTGGGCTTTTCTCTCAACAACTCAAGCATCTTCCTCGAGGTCTGGAAAGGTCAAAACCAAGAACCAAATCGGATACCTTGGAAAACAAATAAGCATATTGCATTGCATACTAACTTTGTCTTTGTTTTGTAGGTTTTGTTATTGTTATTGTTTCTAACTTTGTTGTGATCTCAGGAAACATTGCTCGTCGCCGAGTGTTCCCTGTCAACCGCACGCACCGGTACCCGACTCGTAACAACCTTCCTGGCATTCAAATGTGTTAATCCTATTATTTTATGATTGGCATTATGTTTGGTAAAACTAATATGGCTGGAAAATGTTGAATAAGAAGTTCCATATGTTAAATTAACATGGTATAGATTCTGGAAGAACATGTCAAACATGATGTCCTGACATGGTGGCACAGATAAATGTGGTTATAATAACAGACAGATGTCAAAGAAGATGTTGAATCATCTGCAAATGTCATGACAGAATTACTGTCATATGTTACAGACAGATGTCAAAGAAGATGTTGAAACATCTGCAAATGTCATGACAGAATTACTGTCATATGTTACAGACAGATGTCAAAGAAAATGTTGAAACATCTGCAACTGTCATGACAGAATTACTGTCATATGTTACAGACAAATGTCAAAGAAAATGTTGAAAAATCTTCAACTGTCATGACAACATTATTGTCATGTGTTACAGACAGATATCAAACAAGAAGTGTTGAAACATCTGCAACTGTCATGATGACATTACTGTCATGTGTTACAGATAGATATCAAACAAGAAGTGTTGAACTTAGTTCAGGATGTCACACCAGATGTTGTGACATTGTCAAACAGAGTAACACTTAAGTCAAGACATCAGGATGTCACACCAGATGTTGGGACATCGTAAACCTGCTACCAGACTTAAATGATGCGCAACAGAACTGAGTAAATTCAAGGGAATTTATCTGGAATTAATTGGAAAGAGATAAGAAATACAAGGCGCATCTTTAGGGAGATTAGTTATCTGAATTCAGTATAACAGAATAACTAAATCACCTTGAATCAAGGAGGTAACAAACTAACTAACCCTAATTCAAGGTGATGACAGTGGGATTTATCAGATCTGAATTATGCAGAATATTCTACAAAATATTTTGATATCACAGGTGGAATTATTTTTTAAAGATGCAGAATATTCTGGAGATATTATGCAATCATATGTGGCGCTGATTTAAAGGGTGCTGATTTAGAAGATCTTAAAGACTCAATTTAAATTGAAAACAAATATTGAAAAATATAGAGTTTCTATATTTAGAGATATTTTAGGAGTTTTTAGATTTGAAGATCTTTTGGTATATTTGTAGCAGATTTTGTCTGCATATTTGTAGCAGCTATTGTTGTGATTGTTTAGGCCCAAATCTAGTTGGGAATAGGTTATAAAAGAAACCGTGTAACCTAGTTTAGAATGAACCCAATCAACCGAAAATGTAAACATTATTAGGGTTGTGTTCTTGAGGCAGCCGTGCGTAACAAGGAACCATATTGGGGCTGTTTCACCTGTGATTCTCGAAGCTTGTAAGCAAGAGAAGTATTGTGTCTTGATTGAAACTGTTAAGTAAAATCAAGCTGTTGTGTTTGAAGTGTGACTTCAATTTTATTAAACATTGTAACATATCACTGTGTGATTGAGGGGGAGTGAGTTAGTACTCATATCTAAGTTGTGTCTTAGGTAGAAATTGCCTTGGGTAGATATTAAGTGAAGGATTAAACTGAGTGGTTTAAGTCCAGAATTAATATTACTTATATTGGATTTCCTTCCTGGCTTGGTAGCCCCCAGAGTAGATTGATTTGATCGAACTGGGTTAACAATTCTGCTGTGTTCTTTATATCTTTTATGTTTTATGCAGTACCTGAACTGAATGTCCTATCAGATGTCACAACATCCTGAAGCATGTTTGACTCTGATATATATGAATTATTTAAGTACGGATATGTATGCCTTACCATGTTTATAAGTAACAGATAAGATGTCTCAACATCATATTCGACATCTGAGTTTGTCATACCAGAATTTCAATTGGTATCAGAGCAGGCATCCTGGTCTGTTTCTGGATGAGATCTAAGGGGGATACTTTCTGGTTCATGGTAAAGGAAGAAAGATGATATAATGAAAAGATGTTGGAACTTGAGAGGTTCATATTGGCATTTGAATGGTCCCTAGAAGTGGAGGATGGACTATTCATCATATGGTATAATGGTGTTTTATTCACATAGGTTTGCTGATGTCAGATAAGATGTCTTGACATCGTGTTTCAATATCTTTTGGAGGATCTTACTGTGGAGGAGTTTATTTATCTCCAAGGAATTGCTTTATTATTTATGATGTGTTATGTCTGATTGTTTGATAGTGGTTCCCCAGTACTTCATACAAAGGTTGTTGTAAAGCTTCAGTTCATAATGTCAAGTTTGATGTTCTATCATGTGATTACAAAACTGGAGAACACTTAGTTCAGAATCTTGTGTTTCTTGATGAGAGATTCCTGGTGAAAGAAGAGGTTGGAGCCAAAGCAAAAGAGTATAATTATCAAATCTTTCATGCGGGAGTGAAGATCTTGATAAGTTATCTCTTAAGCTTATTTATGGTGACCTAATTAGGATATTCTTCCTGGTTATGGTGTCCAATGTAGTTTAGATATAGCTGAAGAAAATCTCTCTTGTGAAGATACATGTTTCTGATTGTCTAAATCATGAACTGAAGGAAGTTTCATCAAGAAATAAGCTGAGTTGATATGTCAATCCTAATGTCTTGACACCACGCTACACATCAGCAGTTTATGGTAAATGTTGAGTCAAAGACCTAAAAGATTGTGGCTTTTTTTAAGGATCTCTGAAGATATGAAGTTGAATACTCTTTGAGATGCTACTGACGATTGTATATGTGCAAAGTATCTTTCATAATGTTATAGCACTTCAGTTGGAGCTGATTGAAGAAAAGGTAGTAATCTTGAAAACAGTAATGTTTCAGAACCAAGCTTAGTTTTGTGTTCCAGAAGAAGGAAACTGGTGTGATATCCTGCTAACATGATGGATGCTTTGGGTGCTAGACAAATGTGTGATGATCACATATGTTTGGAACCTACTCCTAACCTGGAAGAGGAGGCATCCATGCTATGTGTTGAAGGTCTCAAGTTTAAGAAAGTGGGAGTGGGTTGCTAATAACCATAGTTATTGGTGTATGATCAAGGGAATTCTCCATCAAGCTTAGGCCCAATTATGTGATGTCCCCGTATGAAGAGTATAATATGCAGACATGTTAATGGTATGCAAGTCATTGCATGTATTTGGGTCCGATAGAAAAGGATGATTAACTTCTGGTGAACTCTCGTACCCTCTGCAAAGAGTTGTACATGGATTACTACTGTTGTTACCCCCAAAACCGTAGTAAGTGTCAAATCAATTTGTTTGAGATTGTTTTCAGATCTGATGTTGGAACATCATCTCAAAAATGTTGAGTCTTCAACCAAGGAAGTTAGTTGTGTTCGTGGTGGAATATCAGGTCAAGCCACTTACCTAATTTGAAGTGATAGGTGGTGTGGATTAATAAAATAGGGATTAGCAAGTGCCACAGGTGTGCAGGAAATGAATGTCAAACCAAATCTCCTACCTTGTGTGAGAAGGGTACCTTATCACATATGATAAAAACCTTGACATGAGTTGAGTATTTGTCTGCTATTGATAAGGATATGCATCTAACCGATAATGAATACTCTGACAGGAGATAAATGCTTATCTGTCTTTGAAAGATGTTGTGCTTTCAACCAATGAGAAAATACATTAACGGAGGATTATGTATATGTCTGATGTAAAAGTGCAGAACTACAGTCTAAACATCATAATTCAAGAAGTGTTGAGAAATTACTTTTCTCTTTGTGGTTGTATATTTCTCTTCATGGTGTTTTAGTCTGTGATGACCTGAACTAGCTACTGAAGGTGTGATCCTTAGAGATTGTCTTTGGAGCTCTGTGTTGAAGTCCTAAATGATATTGAAACAATCATGTCTATTGGTAGATAAAAGAAGCTTCTAAATGTATCTACAAATGTGTGTGATAAATGCATGACTTTGGTCATGATTAAAGCTAGCAATGTGACCAACAATTGCTAGGAGCAAGGGAAGAATGTCAGATTGGGAGGTCTGATCAGAATGGTTGTTGAACTGGTCATGGATAGTGGCAGTATGAACCCTTTGTAGCAAGCAAACTAAGAGCATCTGTTTTGGAATATAAAATCAAGTGTGTCTTGTATGGATATATAAGGATATTTATCAGTTGTGCTCTTTGTGGTATTCTCAGAGAACTAGTGTATATGAATTTGTAAAACTCATGATTGTTTTTCGGTTTGAGAGTATGTTCATCAGGGGTGTGAAGTTGAGAATTAGTGGAGTTTATGCTCAGCTGGAGTATTGTTTATCCATGACATGAGGAGACCTTGCTAATCTTATCTGGAGCTAACCTTAAAATCCTTCAAAATTAAAAGATTAGACTGTGTAGAACTATCTGATAGGGTATTATACAAGGATTTAAGATCAGTTGTTGTTTGTGGAGTTCACAAATATTTGATTGATTATCCTTGTGATTTAAGATTGGTGATGTTCAAAAAGATGTTGGAACATCTTATCATCAGAGTTTGTGTAGAATCATGGGAGAGGTATTGCATAAGCTGTAGCATTTGTTATTTCTTGGGAGTTAGCTTGAGAATTGGCTTCAGTCTTGTGTGACAGGAGTTGTGTATTTCTGGAAAGTTTCTTGGCAAGAACTGGTCTGGATATTGTTGATTCTGAAGATGGAGATGAAAGACCATGAACACATCATAATCTTGATGACTACTTGGATTGGTTTATTTCTGATCTAGGTGTAGTCCAGAATGCTCATCATGGAGTTAAGATAGGTGGCGATATCATAAATTTGTTAAGACTGCCTTACTCAAGGAAAGGTGGCATCCTTGGTATAGTTATGAGGTGTAGTTCTTAACTATTCCTTCTGAATGATCAGACAGTGGCAGGTTAGAAGACTTTGGAGAAACATTGGAAGTTTCTCATCAATATGTGTTATCGGTAGGAATTTCTGCAAAACCAATAGAATGGAGGTTGTTTACTCAAACTTGATGGATAAATCAAGTCTATGAGAGCATGGAACTCTTGTTCTATAAAGGAAGGAGGTTCTTTCAAGTGGCAGAAGAAGGACCTGAATTTAACAGATGGATGTGGGCTAATAATGTTCAAACATCTAGTTCAACATCAGAGTCTAATTGGTGAAGTGACACATAAATTAAGATAGAATGATCTATAGGGATTGAATGCTTCATAAGGCCTATTATCTTGACAGCTTGGTGAAGATCAACTTTATTGATCAAGATATCTTTGGAAGATTTATTATAAACGTGAAGAAGACAAATGTGGCAATTGGCTTTTTCATATGAGGATTCATAAAGGAGGTGATCAAAATGTGGCAATTGGTTGATCTTTAAAGTGGATTCGAAGAATCAAGATAATCAGAGAGTGGCAGCTGGTTGTTCTTGAGGATTGTCTTGGAACAAATTGCTCTTGGGCAGAGGAGTGATGAGTTGGAGTCTCAAGGGGATTTATTCTTCTTGAAGGTAGATGAGAGTTTATCACTTTTTCTGGATTTCTGATTCTAACTAGTGGCACAGTGTAGTTGAAGATTTTCAGTTCTTCGATTACTATGCTATAGTAAGTCCAGTTGGTGGAGCACATCTAGGATCATGGTGATAAGGTCTTGGTGTATGAAAAATGTTCTAACTAAGTGTTAGTACATTATCTTGGGTGTTTATCTACATGGTTTCTATTATTAGACTACCTAATCATATGGGAGAATGATGAAGTAGATGATCTATATTGGAAGAAACATGTAGAAGAGACTGAAGTATATCAGGTATTGATTGCTTGGAAGTTTGTGGACATTCATTCTAATGTCATAATTAGTTTGGATGTGTTTTATCTGGATTGTATGGCCTGTGGTGTGTAAAGGCTTAGTGTCAAGAACCTGTGTGCTAGAAGATGTTCATCTTGTGTAGTCTGTGGTAACTACAAACCAAGAAAGGAATCAGGTATGCTTTGGTACAAGAAGTGAATGTGTTCAATTGGGAATTGAACATAGGGTGAGCTCTTGAAGACATGAAGATGCGTCTTATGTTTTCCTTTCATCAATGTACAGAGAAGCATGGAGTATCCTAGACTGGGGGAGTGTGTTACAAGTATGTGCAACTGATTTTGTGGAGTTAAGAGGGAGTAATACCTTAACCAGATAAGGAGTATCCTAGGAGTCTAGAAGGCTATATTGTATAAAGCTGCTCTCTGCAGTTTATGTTTGATTCTTGAGGAATTGTGAACCATACCGTTGCACTTTTAGCAGATAGTCTATGGTTATTATCGTGCCTTTGTCTTTTTATGGCTAAAAAGGGGGAGAATTAATAGTGTGTACTATTAAGGTCTGATATGAAGATGTGATGTTAAGGAACTTCTACATGTAAATTAGTTTTATCCAAAATAAGCCAAAGGGGGAGATTGTTAATCCTATTATTTTATGATTGGCATTATGTTTGGTAAAACTAATATGGCTGGAAAATGTTGAATAAGAAGTTCCATATGTTAAATTAACATGGTATAGATTCTGGAAGAACATGTCAAACATGATGTCCTGACATGGTGGCACAGATAAATGTGGTTATAATAACAGACAGATGTCAAAGAAGATGTTGAAACATCTGCAAATGTCATGACAAAATTACTGTCATATGTTACAGACAGATGTCAAAGAAGATGTTGAAACATCTGCAAATGTCATGACAGAATTACTGTCATATGTTACAGACAGATGTCAAAGAAAATGTTGAAACATCTGTAACTGTCATGACAGAATTACTGTCATATATTACAGACAGATGTCAAAGAAAATGTTGAAACATCTGCAACTGTCATGTGTTACAGACAGATATCAAACAAGAAGTGTTGAAACATCTGCAACTGTCATGACAACATTACTGTCATGTGTTACAGATAGATATCAAACAAGAAGTGTTGAACTTAGTTCAGGATGTCACACCAGATGTTGTGACATTGTCAAACAGAGTAACACTTAAGTCAAGACATCAGGATGTCACACCAGATGTTGGGACATCGTAAACCTGCTACCAGACTTAAATGATGCGCAACAGAACTGAGTAAATTCAAGGAAATTTATCTGGAATTAATTGGAAAGAGATAAGCAATACAAGGCGCATCTTTAGGGAGATTAGTTATCTGAATTCAGTATAACAGAATAACTAACTCACCTTGAATCAAGGAGGTAACAAACTAACTAACCCTAATTCAAGGTGATGACAGTGGGATTTATCAGATCTGAATTATGCAGAATATTCTACAAAATATTTTGATATCACAGGTGGAATTATTTTTTAAAGATGCAGAATATTCTGGAGATATTATGCAATCATATGTGGCGCTGATTTAAAGGGTGCTGATTTAGAAGATCTTAAAGACTCAATTTAAATTGAAAACAAATATTGAAAAATATAGAGTTTCTATATTTAGAGATATTTTAGGAGTTTTTAGATTTGAAGATCTTTTGGTATATTTGTAGCAGATTTTGTCTGCATATTTGTAGCAGCTATTGTTGTGATTGTTTAGGCCCAAATCTAGTTGGGAATAGGTTATAAAAGAAACCCTGTAACCTAGTTTAGAATGAACCCAATCAACCGAAAATGTAAACATAATTAGGGTTGTGTTCTTGAGGCAGCCGTGCGTAACAAGGAACCATATTGGGGTTGTTTCACCTGTGATTCTCGAAGCTTGTAAGCAAGAGAAGTATTGTGTCTTGATTGAAACTGTTAAGTAAAATCAAGTTGTTGTGTTTGAAGTGTGACTTCAATTTTATTAAACATTGTAACATATCACTGTGTGATTGAGGGGGAGTGAGTTGGTACTCATATCTAAGTTGTGTCTTAGGTAGAAATTGCCTTGGGTAGATATTAAGTGAAGGATTAAACTGAGTGGTTTAAGTACAGAATTAATATTACTTATATTGGATTTCCTTCCTGGCTTGGTAGCCCCCAGAGTAGATTGATTTGATCGAACTGGGTTAACAATTCTGCTGTGTTCTTTATATCTTTTATGTTTTATGCAGTACCTGAACTGAATGTCCTATCAGATGTCACAACATCCTGAAGCATGTTTGACTCTGATATATCATAATTATTTAAGTACTGATATGTATGTCTTACCATGTTTATAAGTAACAAATAAGATGTCTCAACATCATATTCGACATTTGAGTCTGTCATACCAGAATTTCAAAATGGAACAAGTTCAGCAGGATCTGACTGAGGTCAGAAATCAGATGGCCAATGAGAGAGTAGAGATGAGAAATCAGATGTCTTAGTTCATGGCAGTGATGACTGGCTTGGTCCAGAGTCAAGAAAGGTTAAGAGAGCTGGTGGAAAGACAAACTCCTGAAGAGCCTCATCTTGGAACAGGAGGAACTAGCAACAATGAACGGGGCCAGCCTCATATTGACCCACCAGAGTATGGACGTTATCTGAATCCAGAAGTTAACATCCCGAGGAATGGCCAAGGTAATACTGCTGGAGGCCAAATCCTATAGGAGGATCCCCAGGGAGAACAGTTTACTGTTATAGGGGCAGGAGATGAGGTATATGACAGAAGATTGGACGAGATTGCTGAAAAGCTAAGATCTTTGGAATCTCAGAATTCTTTGGGCTTCGATGTGATGGATATGGGACTAGTAGATGGGGTGAGAATTCCCCACAAATTCAAACCCCCATGCTTTGAAAAGTACAATGGTACCTCCTGTCCTCGCACTCATCTGCAGTCTTTCTTGGGAGGGCTCAAAGCTTATACCATGGATGAAAAGTTATGGATGTTCTACTTTGAGGACAGTCTGACTGGAGCTTCGAGAGAATGGTATTCGCATTTGTCTAGGGCCACCATAAGATGTTGGAAGGATTTGGCCGAGGCTTTCATCCGTCAATATCAGTACAACCTGGACATGGCTCCCAATAGAAATCTTCTAATGGGCATGTCTCAGTCTTCTAGAGAGAGCTTCCGGGATTATGCCCAAAGGTGGAGACAGCTTGCTGCTGTTGTCCAACCACCCATGTCAGAAAGGGAAATGGCTGACATGTTTATGAACACATTGCAAGGGACCTATATTGATAGACTGGCTGCTTTCTCCTCTACCAGTTTTGCTGATGTGGTCATAACTGGTGAGAGGATTGAAAGTCTCTTGAAGATGGGAAAATTCTCCGACAGTGGTGCAAGTTCCTCCAGCAATCCCAGAAAACCTTTTGCGGGACCCCGAAGGGCAGGTGAAACAAATTCCATTCATACAAGTAGGGGCAGGCCTCAATATGCTCACCGGTCAGTAGCAACTGTTACCATCCCAGCTACAATTCCACAACAATCATCATATCCTCAGGAACAACAACCTCAGTATCAACAACAAGCTCATTATCCGCAACAAAGGTTGTACAACAACAACAATAGCAACCAACAGCAGCGTCCTTCCAACAAAGGTCATCACAAGAAAACATGATAATTGACCCAATCCCAATGCCGTATGTTGCGCTCTTGCCACAAATCCTAAAGCTCAACTTGGTTGAGTTAAGGACGTTGGCCACTCCAGATCCTCTCAAAATGCCAAAGAACTGTGATGCAAATGCTAGGTGTGCATTCCACTCAAACGCACCGGGGCATAATACTGAAAAATGCAGGACCCTACAGATGAAAGTCCAGGATCTGGTGGACTCAAAAGCTCTCAATTATGCACCTCCTCCGAATGTTACAAGAAATCCAATGCCTAGTAACAACGGGCCTAGGATTAATGCTATTGAGGAGGGTAAACCATCCACATTAATTAACAGTGTTGCACAAATCCGAACACCCTTGGTTGAAATCAAAGCTCAGCTGTTAGAATGCCAAGTGTTCCCCGAATGTGAGGTCGGCTGTGGATATTGCAACATTGCCGTTAATGGATGTGAGAGACTGAGAAACGACATAGATGGCATTCTTCATATTACAACAACAGCGACTACAACTCCAACAATTCCTTCATCGATAATCATAAATACTCCTACAACGTCAGCAACCATTGTTCCAACGATTCTGCTACAACTCCAACAAATATTCAATCAATCACTTCAACGGATACAGATTCAGTCACAGTTCCTGCTACAACTTTAACACCCATCCAATCAACTCCGTCTACAACATCAACAACAGTTAATGAAAGCGTCTCAACGGTTACGATATACTACGATCCCGCAAATGTTCCTTCCAACAACTCACAACAAAATGCTACTCCTGTCAAAGCTCCGTTTACCATATATTATGATCCACACACCATTGTGGTCCCCTCTACAGCTGCTATCAGTCTGGTCACTATCATAGTGCCTGGGCCAGTTCCTTACGAAAGCAATAATGCCATCCCTTGGAATTATGGCTCAGATCTATACTGCGAGGGGCAGAAAATCACTTTAGAGTCATCAACTTCTTCACCTCAGATAGACAATGTGGGGGGAGGCAGAGGCTTCACTAGAAGCGAACGTCTCTTTGCCTCGCAAATACCAAGACCCATTGTTGAAGCAGAAGCTACTGCTAAGGCAAAAGGGAAGAACGTGGTGCAAGAAGAACCAGTTGCTAAAGAAACTTTGAAGACTCCTTTTGATCAAGAGGTTGATGAATTCATGCGGATAATCAAAAAGAGTGATTATAAGGTGGTGGACCAGCTTCACCAGACACCTTCCAAAATCTCCATACTATCATTGCTAATGTGCTCCGAGGCTCATCAGCACGCACTATTAAAAGTCCTGCACGCAGCTTATGTGCCGGAGGAGATTACTGTCAATCAGTTAGAGGCTGTGGTTGGAAATGTCAATGCTAGTCATGGACTAGGATTTACCAACGCTGATCTGACAACGGAAGGTCACAATCACAACAAGGCTTTCCACATTACCTTGGAGTGTAAGGGTGCGGTTCTTTCTCACGTATTGGTGGACACAGGGTCATCACTCAATGTCCTACCCAAGAAAGCCCTTGTGAAGCTGGAGTATGATGGATTGGCACTACGCCCAAGCAACTTGGTAGTGAGAGCCTTTGACGGTTCTAAAAGATCAGTTCTGGGAGAGATAGAGTTGCCAATAATGATTGGCCCATAGGTTTTCAAAACGACCTTCTTTGTGATGGATATACAGCCTGCCTACAGCTGTCTATTGGGTAGACCATGGATACACGCCACTAGCGCCGTGACGTCAACCCTTCACCAGAAGTTAAAATTTGAGTGGGAGGGCCAAGTCATTACCATTTGTGGGGAAGAGGATATCTTCGTTAGTCAGTTGGCTACTTTCAAATACATTGAAATGGATGGGGAGATCCATGAGACCATGAGTCAAGGGTTTGAGGCCTTTAATATCAATGAAGCATATGTTGTGTCTGGGACCTCCATCACATCATATCAACAAGCCCGAAAGGTTGTTGAGGAGGGTAACGCTCAAGGCTGGAGCAAGCTGCTGCCAGTTGAAAAGAAAGAAGACCGATTCAGGTTGGGTTACAGACCAACTCGACAAGATCAACTAGAGGCTGCAACGGAGCCCAAGTTTGTCAGCGGGGGGATGCTCACCCTAGATGCTGTGAATAGTTTGGAAGATGAGTCAGAAGACGAGCGCAACCTGGAAAGCTGGATACGTCCAAGGATCCCGGGGAACCATGTCTCAAACTGGTCTTCCCAGGAAATTATAAGAGTTACTCCCGCAGAGTAATTATTATTTCCTGTCTTTAAAGCATGCATCAAGTCCTGCATCTTGCCCAAGATGTCAGGGCTCATTTTATAATCAGGCCATCTTGTATTTTGTGCAAACGATCAATTAATGAATATCAGGACATCTTTTGCAAATGAGTCTTTTCTTTCCCGCTCACTGTTTTTCATTTTTTATTATTTGTACAAAAATAAAATGGCAATTTTTTTCAAAATAATAACTTCATTTTCACTTTTTTTCTAAACAAGATAAAACTGATCACTAAAATGAACAAATCTAAACCCTTGCAGAGAGTGCCCTCCAGACTGCACCGACAACAACACCGCTATGACTTCGTATGATTTTGACAATCCGATTAATCAAGCCGATGAAGGGGTTAAAGAAGATTATGAGCTACCTGGAGAGCTAGCCAGGTTGTTGAGACAAGAGGAGAAGGTTATCACTCCTCATCAGGAGGAAGTTGAGACGGTTAATCTTGGTACAGAAGAAGACCTAAAAGAAGTGAAAATCGGGGCCTGTCTGCAAGATTCAGTAAAAGAGCAACTTATTCACATGCTTCGGGAGTATGTGGATGTTTTTGCTTGGTCTTATCAGGATATGCCAGGGTTGGACACTGACATTGTTATGCACAAGCTGCCTCTGAAAGAAGACTGTCTGCCAGTAAAACAGAAGTTGCGCCGTACTCGTCCAGATATGGTCATGAAGATAAAAGAAGAGGTACAAAAACAGTGGGACACCGGTTTCCTTGTTGTGACTAGCTATCCGCCGTGGGTTGCTAACATTGTACCTGTGCCTAAGAAGGATGGCAAGGTGAGGATGTGTGTGGATTACCGGGACCTGAACAGAGCCAGCCCGAAAGATGACTTCCCATTACCTCACATTGATGTATTGGTCGACAATACGGCTCAGTTCTCGGTGTTCTCCTTCATGGATGGATTTTCAGGTTATAACCAAATCAAAATGTCACCTGAAGACATGGAGAAGACAACTTTCATCACACCATGGGGCACATTCTGTTATAAGGTAATGTCATTCGGACTGAAGAATGCTGGTGCCACTTATCAACGGGCTATGGTAACATTATTCCATGACATGATCCACAAAGAAATTGAATGTTATGTGGATGACATGATTGCCAAGTCCCTCACAGAAGAAGACCACCTGGTGAATCTGTTAAAGTTATTCAAGCGTCTGAGGAAGTACGGTCGCTCCCCGGATTTCCATCCTGCTACAAACGCGAAAGTGGCGCGGAAAAAGAATAGAGTCGCCAGCCAGGCATTTTTATCCCAAAGAAAGGGAATGGTAATGCTGCACAAACCAGAAGAAAGAAGAGGAAGGACACAGGTCATGCGAACATAAGAGACTGAGTTCGGGAGTCGGTTATGACCTGGGAAGGTATTAGCACCCAGATCGTCCGCCGTACCCGACGGGATCCACGCTTGCAAAGATAACGGTTTCAAAGGGTGAGGGTATGAAAACTGTAGCAAAGAAATGAAAATGAAAAGGAAATGGAACTGGAAAAGAAATGAAATGAGAAAAGGAAAAATGTAGGGAAAATAAAGATTGTGCTCGAACGGGCCCTACCCCGCTGCCTACGTACCTCATCAGGATAATGAGGATCAGAGACGCCGTAGATCCCCTAACTAGGGGTAACAAGGAAATTGCTTGTGAATTAAAGCTTGAACTGCCTATGTCATTGCTCAGGTGTTGCAGACTCGGACGACGAGGGCGTAACCGTCTTGCAAAGTGACAAGTAGGAGCAAGTTCGCGTAGGGAGCGAGTGAGGTGAGAAAAGAATTCCCGAAGGAGAGACGTTTATTGTTTGTTTGTGTTTTTTATGAAGCTTTTATGAGTGTGTCACAAGGAAGTGAACTCAAGCTCTCATCAAATGGAATGTGCACTTGTCACTACATTCCAAGATGGAATAATAGAACAAGCACACTCAAGTAAGGAGAAGATACCCAAAACTTGAACCCAAAGATTAGGGCCTAGGCTCACTAACTTGTTTATTTATTAGGTGTTTTGATCATTTACATGAAGAAGTGTTTTTTATGCTTTTCTTTTATGAAGAAGATACCTTGATCAGACTTGTACATCACAAGGTGAACATGTACTATCCCAAGATGGGAAGACTACAAGCATACCTCATGGGATAAGGCTATGGATCAATGCATCTCTTCAAAGTTATTAAAGTGTTTTTTTCATGATTATGAGATGAGAAGAGAAAGAGAACCAAAGGAGCAAAAAGGAAAAACTAGGGGGAAGTTTCTATCCTAAGTTAGCATGCATGGAGTTCCTAGGGTTTGTGAGGTCTTTCTAACCTAAAAAGGATCTCAAGAGAAGAAGAAGAATATAAGAGGAGAGATGATAAAGGCCTAATCCCAACAAGAAGATGTTAGTCCATATAAACAAAGTGAGAAGAGATGAGAAATGGAGATGTGGAACTCAATTCCCACATCTCAAACTTACCATAGCCCCTGCAAGGTTAGTGTAACAACATAAAATCAAGGCATGAACCAACAAGTCAGAAGCTACACAAGCATATAGGCATGGCAAAGAGTTCACAAGATGATAAGCAAAGCAACACAAGATCATATTGAGATGATTGGAAGTGAAACAAATGCAATGAAGGCATGCTTAACATTTGAAGAAATAAAGCACATAAATGAGACCCAACACCAAGACTCAAAGAGATTCAAACCATATCCTAAGACTAGGAGCAACCATAAACCTCTAAAGGACCCCAAAAGATGAAGAGAAGTTGGCACAAGTGCCCTTCTAAACTTAAAAGAGACCATAAGACTCAAAGGATGCAAAACAAGGCAAGGTGAGGAAGAAAATACCCAAAAAAAAGATCCAAGCACTTAAAAAATCTACCCAACCAGCCAAGAACTCTCCAAACACAAGGTAATGAGAATCCAAAAGGGTTTGCAAAAATACATCACCAAACTAGGTCAATGAAGCTCAAGGATGCAAGGTATCACCATTTAGGGTTTTGAAAATTAAGGCACAAGTAACTCAAGAAAAGTCCAGCAAGGAAATTTGTGAAAAATCCAAGATAAATCATGAAGATAGTAGAGTGTCTTAGGATTTGAATGCAAAAAGAATGGGGTTCATAGCTTAAACGATGAGAAAAATAGAAATTGGACAAGGAAGATTGGTCTATGAGAGTCCACAAGAAAGCAATGCTCAATGTTGAATTTATTTGGCCACGTGGGATGTAAATAAAAATCTGGAAAAATTATGATAAAAAACTAGGTGAATCAAGGAGTGCATATGATTTTTTTTGGATTTTTTAGAGTTAAGGAAGTATTTAAAATGGATCAAAAGCAAATGAAATAAAATTGGTAAAGAAAAAGAATAAAAATAAAGCAAATGGGCCAAGGGGGTGCAAGAAGTAACACGCTAGTTAAGAAAACCACATGGGCCGCGCATGGGGGGGTGCAGATAGCACTGGGGGGCTGCTGCACCTTCTTCTTCATGAGAAAAACCCTAAACCTTCACCACCATTAATGAACAAACCCTAACCCTAACCTTATCCACATGAAAAATCAAAACAAGCCACGGCAAGCCATGAAACTCTCCATAATACATAATCTAACATCACTAAACACAAATACATGCTTGGATTGGATTAAAACTCAAAGAAACTCAAGATATGAATGAAAATAAAATTGTCCATGAAACTTTAAATCACCAAAACTTTGTGAATACTCAACCATTTCAAAAACTACAAAGAGCATTGTAACCACCACAACATGAGGATTCTAAAACACACAACCAAATACATTTCTATGAGATTCGAAATTTGAGCATACCTAAGGTGGTGTTCCAAATTTGAAGTCAAGAATGGTATAAAGTGATGGAAAATGATCTCCTTAACCCCTTAGATGCAAAATAAATGCATCTAAGGCTTTGCAAACTTGTGAATCCAGCAATATGCTTCCTTGTGCTTCAAAGCTTCTCAAATGGCCACTTGAACAAACTTCACTATAAATCTAGATCCATGGGTGCTTAATGATCCTTGAGATGAGAGGAGTATGAATGTGGTCTTGGATTGAAGAAAGCTTGCCTAGATCAAAAGTTATGACACAAAATGCAAATGTGCACAAGGAATGGGAAATGGATGATTCTTGAAGAATAATCCAAACAAATGGTATGGAAATGATCTATGAGTGATGAGGATTAAGAATCCAGCAAGAGTTTTGTGAATGGATTCTTGTAGCAAGAGTTTGTGGAGAATGAGCAATTTTGAATAAAAGATGAGAATGAGAGAATGAGTGTGTATTTTGGCTGCCTCTAACCCTAATTCTGATTGTTATGGAATATATATGGCAATGCAAAAGGGTTAGAACAAATGCACGTGAGAGAGAGCTGATTTTTGTGAAAATGCAATTTTGGCCCAAGTGTGCCATAAGCATGCCAAGCTCATGATTTGCTGGCCTCTCTTGCATGTGCATTCTCCATCCCACCCATGATTTCCAGCAAGCAATTTCAGCCCTTGGATGTAAGCTATCACACAATGGTCATGCCTTATGCAAATTCAAGTGTAAAATGCAAGTTTTATGGAACTTTCTCATGTGCACGAATTTTGCCACTTTTCTTTGAGCCAAATTACCTAAATGTGATGCATTTTGATTGTGTAAACTTACTTTGGACATAGAATAGCAAACTATCCACTTTTGAGCCTTTGTGCAAATGGCTTGGCCTTGGAATTTTGCAATTTGCCCTAGAATTCCCCTTTTTTCGAGGGACATATAGAAAAACCCATGAATCTCCAGAAAATGCTCTTGTAATTTTTAAAAATGGCAGCCCTTACTCTCCAACTTTCATGTTTACTTTGGGTCCATTTGAAGATTTTTTGATCAAGTTAAGGTCTTGTGAAGTTTTAGGTCAAAATGGCCAAAAATAGTAACTTTTCCATGACCAACTTTGTGCACTTTTGCCAAAACCCCTCAAACCACCAAAATTCTTGCATTTTAAGCTCACCAAACATCTTATAACATTGAATAGACCTCATTTGGCCAAAAACGTTGGGTTTGACCCTTTGGAATGGCACAGTTGACTTTTTCTGGGCTCAGTTGACTTTCTGCTTCATCTGCAAGTAACTGAGGCAAAGACTGACTTCCACTTGGAATTTTTCCATGAAAATTGACATGTAGGAACCTCTTATCATATAGAAAACATTGACCAAAATAGTTGGCCAAAATTATGAGGTTAAGGCCCTTGAAACCAAAACCCTAATTTGGTTGCACTACTTAGGAGCCTTGCATTGTCTTGAAACTTGTGATGATTAAGCAATCCTCTGAGCTTTTGAAAGTGAACTTGGCCTTAACAAAGGAGTCTAGAATCATCATAGGCCTATCACAAATCCATTGGAACTCTTGTCTTGGCTTAGATGGCCTTCAACACCTCCCCAGATGGTCATATGCCTCATGCTAGGGCTTGATGCTTGTCATGCTTTATTTTTCTACGCTATAATGCTATATATATGATATGCTTATGATGTTAATGGTGTATTATGATGCTTAAAATGAAGAGGGCAAATTTGAGATTCTACAGCTGCCCCTATTAGAGCAACCGTTTATCTGAAAAGGACGATTGCTTCCGCTTTCGGCCGTTCAAGATAAACTGTGGTTGAATACCCAAGAAAAACGAAAATTTGCGCTCTGATGCAGAAAACAAGAAATGGGAAATAAACCCAATCCAATGACGTTGCAACTAAGCTGAGAGATGAGCAGACGAGCTCCTTCCAACGAAACCAGAGGTTCTGATGAAACATGAGACGGACGAGTCTTCAAATGACCTGTGACGCCAGGTGCATAGAGCGGACGAGCCCTTAAAAATCTTCAAAGTAACCTGAGATAGACGAATCTCCTTCACTAATCCTTACGCAGATAAGTGGAATAAGACGGACGAGTCTTCTTCGGATAACCCTTACGCAGGTTCTGGGAATGCATATAAGTCTGTGGGATAGACATGCAACTAGGATGGACGAATCCTCTTCACGAATCCTTACGGAGATAAGTGGAATAAGACGGACGAGTCTTCTTCGGATAACCCTTACGCAGGTTCCGGGAATGCATATAAGTCTGTGGGATAGACATGCAACTAGGATGGACGAATCCTCTTCACGAATCCTTATGCAGATAAGTGGAATAAGACGGACGAGTCTTCTTCGGATAACCCTTACGCAGGTTCCGGAAATGGTTTTGACTTTTTAATCCCACCGTCAGGATTTTCAACCTCTTCACGAATCCTTACGCAGATAAGTGGGATAAGACGGACGAGTCTTCTTCGGATAACCCTTACGCAGGTTCCGGAAATGGTTTTGACGTTTTAATCCCACCGTCAGGGTTTTCAACCTCTTCAATGCGGACGAGCATTGGAATGATCATCAAAGAAACATGGACGAGTGTCATAAGTCGACGATACGGACGAGTACCGGACGATGATCCAAGAAACACGGACGAGTGCTTCTGATAATGATACGGGCGAGTGTCGAAGGATGCGGACGATCAATCTTCAAAGGAGTAACAAGCACGTACGAGTGCTAAGAGATGCGGTCGAGCATCAAATAAAGATGTGAGTACGGACGAGTACTGGCGACCTTCTTAGGGATATGCCTCAAATAAATAGGAATCGGACAATGCATGGACGAGTGCTGCAGGGATGCGGACGGGCATCAAATGGAGATGCGCACACAGACGAGTACATGCAACTTCACTAGGGAAAAACTTAAAAGAACTAATAAGCACGGACGAGTGCCAAGAGTTGCGGACGGTCATCAAGTAAAGATGCTAGCACGGACGAGTGCTAATGAATACCTCAAATAAAGAGGGATATGATGTGGAAAAGGCACGGTCGAGCGCTGAGAGAGGATGAGCATCAAATAAAGATGCGAGCACAGACGAGTGCTAGTAGATATAGACTCTACTGGGGAAAGTGCATGAACGAGTGCCACAAGGTGCTAATTCTTCTGGAGACTGCGGATGAGCAAACTGAATCATCAGATAAGTGTCTAAGAGTGCGAACGAACACTGAATAAGTATCAACACAGACAAAGGCTGATTATGTTGGGGAAGTATACAATTCCACTCTGGTTGGGGAATGACGTCCTGGCGACCTGTGGGAGAAGATTCGGGCAGCCTGCCGGGGGCTCAAAACTCTTAACTCTGATGGAAACGAAGTGTTGGCAACCTGATGCTTGTTGGAGAGGCTTTCACTGGAAGAAAGACGACTCCGCGTGAGGTATACTTCGTTCAACTGCTTTGACCCTCTGCTAAGGATCTGATCACCCTGCTCTGACTCCAATGAGGAGAATTTCTTCTTGCTCTGCTAGGGAAATCCCTTGGAAATGAGAATCCCGATAACTCTGTGGGAAAATGAAGTTACCTGCAACTCTGCTGGGCAAGGAGAATTCCTAGCGATTCCGTTGTAGATAATAAGCTTCTGATAACTCCACTGGGGATGGGAGACTTCTACTAACTCCTGCTGGGGATTGACCCGACCTCTGGGGAGTGCAGGTGTTCAGACACCTGCTGAGAATAAGTCATTTGTAAATAGGCGCTCTACCGGGAAAATACCTCTACTTGGAGAATCACCCTCTTCTGCTTGGGGATATGGTGACAACCTGCAAATCCTGCAATAAAAAAATACACACATATGCACCAAGATTGGTACAGCCTGATCTATTCATCTGCCGTCACCTGACACCCAAAGCGATGTTAAGTGTCTCTGCAATGTCATTTTTTATTAGTTTGAAAAGCAACATGTTTCGCATGCCATGTTATTTGTCAAGAATTCAGGACATTTTTGTAAACAAAATAAACATAACACGGTGTTTGACTGAATATTCTTTTTATTGATTGGCCTCTGAATAGGCAAGATTTTACATCAGGAAGTAACCACCTGGAAAGAAGTAGCTACTGTAAAATTGAGAAAAGAAACTATCCTAATGGCAATGGCACGACATTCCTAAGAGTTTCCTTCCTGCTATGACTGGCACATCCTCAAGACTTTCCGTTCCGTCTTCGGCCTTCTGAAGAGAATGAGGGGGCTGATCTCTACCCTTCTGATATGGTCAAGCTGTTTGAAGCGGTGATGTGGTTCAGATAAACCGGAGCGCAGTTGTTCGCTTATTCCCTGATTTTGCGTGGATCGCCCTTTCGGGTTTTCAATCCACCGGGATACCCTTTTTTGCCTGAGTTGTCCGATGTGGCTTTTCAACTCAGCGGGTGTACATTTTTTTTTAAATTTTTTCCCTAATTTTTGCCCGAGCTTTTATTCTGTTTTTAGCTCGCCGGGATGCCCCTTTTTTTGCCTGGACCATAATTCTGTTTTTGTGTCCAGCGGGTCTTTTATGCGAAGTATTTTTTAACTGCGTCCGAGTTAACAGGGTATTGGAAGTCTTCGCCATCCATAGTGGTGAGCATCAGTGCTCCGCCTGAGAATACCTTCTTCACTATGAATGGTCCTTCATAATTTGGGGTCCACTTTCCCCTGTGATCTGAACTGGGGGGGATGATCCTCTTGAGTACAAGCTCGCCTACTTGGTACTCCCGAGTACGTACTCGTTGGTCGAAGGCTCGCTTCATTCTCCTTTGATAAAGCTGGCTATGACAGATAGCTGCTAATCTCTTTTCCTCAATTAGGCATAGTTGATCGTATCGAGCACGTACCCATTCAGCCTCATCAAGCTTGACATCCATCAACACTCGCAGTGAAGGGATTTCCACTTCAACAGGCAAGACTGCCTCCATGCCGTAAACTAAAGAGAAGGGAGTTGCCCCAGTTGACGTCCTGACCGATGTTCGGTACCCATGTAACGCAAACGGTAGCATCTCATGCGAATCTTTATAAGTGATAACCATTTTCTGTACAATCCTCTTGATATTCTTGTTAGCTGCCTCTACCGCACCATTCATCTTTGGTCGGTACGGAGAGGAATTGTGATGTTGGATTTTGAAGTCCCGACACAGTTCTGCCATCATCTTATTGTTCAGATTAGAACCATTATCAGTAATGATTCGCTCGGGCACTCCATATCTGCATATGATATCTCTTTTCAGGAATTTTGCTACCACCTGGCAAGTAACATTGGCATAAGATGCAGCTTCTACCCATTTGGTGAAGTAATCAATTGCGACCAAGATGAAGCGATGTCCGTTTGACGCCGTTGGTTCAATCTTGCCAATCATATCAATGCCCCACATGGAAAAGGGCCAGGGTGAAGACATCACATTCAGAGGATTTGGAGGCACATGCACTTTATCCGCATAAATCTGGCATTTATGACACTTTCTGGCATAGGCACAACAGTCTGCATCCATTGTGATCCAGTAATAGCCTGATCTTAGCAACTTTTTGGCCATTGCATGCCCTCCAGCATGGGTACCAAAGGATCCTTCGTGCACCTCGTGCATCAGCAGGTCTGCTTCTGCCCTATCAACACATCTGAGAAGTATCATATCAAAGTTTCTCTTATACAGGGAACCATCAGTGTTCAGGAAGAAACTACCAGCTAGCCTTCTTAATGTCTTCTTATCATTGGAAGATGCCCCAGGTGGGTATGTTTGATCCTCCAAGAAGCATTTGATATCATGGAACCAAGGCTTATCATCTCTAACAACATCTGCTGCAAATACATATGCTGGTCTGTCAAGTCTGGATACTGCAATTTGAGGCACAAAGTTGGCAGCTTGAACTTTGATCATGGATGAAATGGTAGCCAGAGTATCTGCAAACTGATTTTCGTCTCGAGGGATGTACTCAAGCTTGACTGTTGTGAAGAAAGTCAACAACCTCCTTGTGTAGTCCCGATAAGGTATCAGATGATCTTGGTGCGTGTACCATTTGTCGTTGGTTTAATTAATTACCAGAGCTGAATCTCCGAACACAGTCAAAGTCTTGATCCTGAGGTCAATGGCTTCCTCAAGACCCATAATACATGCTTCGTATTCAGCTTCGTTGTTAGTGCAGTCAAAGGTGAGTTTTGCCGAGAAAGTCATGTGAACTCCCTTAGGTGTAATGAGTACTGCACCAACACCACGACCGTTCATGTTAACAGCCTCATCAAACATCATAGTCCATTCTTCTTCTGGGTCAGGCCCTTCAATGTGAATAGGCTCTTCATGATCTTTTGCTTTTATGAACATGATGTCTTCATCAGGGAAGTCAAATCTCATAGGCTAGTAATCATCAATGGGTTGCTCAGCGAGATAATCAGACAATACACTGCCTTTGATAGCTTTTTGGGATGTGTACTGAATGTCATATTCTGTGAGAATCATTTTCCATCTTGCAACCCGTCCAGTAAGTGCTGGCTTCTCAAATATATACTTAACTGGATCCATCTTGGAGATCAACAAGGTAGTGCGGGTCAACATATACTGCCTTAGTCGGCGAGCAGCCCACGCTAAAGCACAGCAAGTTTTCTCGAGCAGTGAATAACGTTGTTCACAGTCGGTAAACTTTTTGCTTAGGTAGTATATTGCATACTCTTTTCGACCAGACTCGTCATGCTGGCCCAACACACACCCCATTGACTTTTCTAATACTGTCAAGTACATGATCAGAGGTCTTCCTTCAACTGGAGGCATAAGGATCGGAGGCTCCTGTAAGTATTCCTTGACTTTTTCAAAAGCCCTCTGGAAGTCTTCATTCCACCTGACCGTCTGTTCTTTTCTTAATAGCTTGAACAAGGGCTCGCAGGTTGCTGTAAGATGAGATATGAACCTTGAAATGTAGTTCAATCTACCTAGGAACCCTCGAACTTCTTTCTCAGTTTTTGGTGCAGGCATTTCTTGAATGGCTTTAACTTTGTCAGGGTCAACTTCAATCCCTTTCTCACTTACAACAAATCCCAGCAGCTTACCAGATCGTACGCCGAATGTGCATTTGTTGGGGTTTAGCTTCAATTGGTACTTCCTTAGACGCTTGAATAACTTCAACAGATTTACCAGGTGGTCTTCTTCTGTGAGGGACTTGGCAATCATGTCATCCACATAACATTCAATTTCTTTATGGATCATGTCATGGAATAATGTTACCATAGCCCGTTGATAAGTAGCACCAGCATTCTTCAGGCCGAATGGCATCACCTTATAACAGAATGTGCCCCAGGGTGTGATGAAAGTTGTATTCTCCATGTCTTCAGGTGACATTTTGATCTGATTGTATCCTGAAAATCCATCCATGAAGGAGAACACCGAGAACTGAGCCGTATTGTCGACCAATACATCAATGTGAGGTAAAGGGAAATCATCTTTCGGGCTGGCTCTATTCAGGTCCCGGTAATCTACACACATCCTCACCTTTCCATCTTTCTTTGGCACTGGAACAATGTTAGCTACCCAAGGTGGGTAACTAGTCACGACGAGGAACCCGGCGTCCCACTGTTTCTGTACCTCCTCTTTGATCTTCATCGCCATGTTAGGGCGAGTTCTTCTCAATTTTTGCTTAACAGGAGGACAGTCTTCTTTTAACGGTAGTCGATACACAACTATGTCTGTATCCAACCTTGGCATGTCCTGATATGACTAGGCAAAGATGTCAACATATTCACGCAACATTTCAATTAACCCCTTCTTAACTTCAGTCTGCAGGCTGGCACCTATCTTGATTTCCTTCTTAACCTCTTCTGTGTCGATGTTGATAACCTCGATTTCCTCCTGATGAGGCTGAATAACTCTTTCCTCTTGCTTCAACAACCTGACCAGTTCTTCATGGAGTTCATAATCTTCCTCAACCTCTTCATCAGCTTGGTAGATTGGATTGTCGAAGTTATGCTCAGTCATAGCAGGAAAGTCGTCAATGGAATTTGGTTGATCGACACTGCACAAGTGATGTGCTCATTCAGAATCTGTTTAGAGAAAACACACACCAAAAGCAAGAAAGAAAAACACATTGCCATTTTCTTTATTTGTGCAAGAAAATTATAATTGAAAGAAAAGGAACGATCTGATTGAAAAATGTCCTTTATTTATGACAAATAAATGCTTTCAAAACATGGAGGCCCATACAATGGATCCTTGTACCTTGGGCAGAGTACAGGATTTGACATGCAGTATGTAGAAAAATGACAAATAAACAATTACTTTGTGATCCAGGTGACTTCGACGATGTCTTCCGTAGACCAATTGGGCAGCTCCTCTCCCGGTGCACACGGGCGGATCCAATTATCCAGATCGAATTCGCTATCTCCGTCTTCACTAGTAGCACAGATATGGTTGAGGTCCAGCAACCCAGCACTAGTAAAGGTAATGGTCTTGTGGTCTGATGAACGGACGAGCCCATCAGGCTGATACCCAAGCCCAAACTTGTCTTCCTTCTTTTCCAGCTCCAGTAATCTGCCCCAGCCCTGGGCATTGCCTGATTGCACAACCTCCTTGGCCTGCTTGTAGGAGGTAATAGACGTACCTTCTTTATCTTCAGCCCTACTCAAAGGAGACAAGGAACTAACATTCACTGCTTCGAATGCCTGACATAGGGTTTCATGAATTTCACCATCCATCTCCACATATTTGAATGTAGATAGATGGCTCACAAATATGTCCTCTTTACCGCATACAGTCACAACTTGACCATCCGCTACGTACTTGAGCTTCTGGTGCAAGGTTGACGTCACAGCCCCTGCGGCATGAATCCAGGGTCGACCAAGCAGACAACTATAAGCAGGTTGGATGTCCATCACGTAGAACGTGCTCTTAAACACTTGCGACCCAACCTTGATTGGCAACTCAACCTCTCCAAAGACAGACCTCTGAGAACCGTCGAAAGCCTTTACCACCAAATCACTTGGCCTCAAAACAACCCCTTCCACATTGAGTTTCAATAACGCCTTCTTCGGCAAGACATTAAGAGATGACCCAGTATCAACCAGGACATGGGACAGCACCGCCCCTTTGCATTCAATTGTGATGTGGAGAGCCTTGTTATGATTCCTCCCTTCAGTAGTAAGGTCTCTATCAGTAAAGCCCAGACCATGGCTCGCATTTACACTTCCCACCACAGCTTCCAACTGATTCACAGTAATCTCCTGAGGAACATACGCCATCTGCAACACCTTCAGAAGGGCTTCTCTATGCGCTAGTGAGCACATCAGCAGTGACAAGATAGAAATTTTGGAAGGGGTGTGATTTAGCTGCTCGACTACCTTGTAGTCGCTCCTCTTAATAATCCTCATGAACTCTTCCATTTCCTTCTCGGAAGTACTTTGACCAGTAGCGGGAGTGGCATTATCGTCAGTTGCTATGTGCTTTCCTTTGGCTTTAGCAGAAACCTTAGCCCCAGTGTCTCCTCTCAAAGTCTGGGGAGAGAATAAGCGACCACTTCTCGTGAAACCTCCACTTCCCCCAACATTCACCACAGCTGGGTCCATGGTTACTGTCTTGTTTTCCACTTTCTGTCCTCCGACATACACTTCTGATCTGTAATGCCACGGAATAGCCTTCTCATCTGAATATGGAATAGGCCCAGGCACCGTGATGGTGACGGGACTTACTTCCGGGACATAAATAGTAACCGGCTCTCTTTGCACTGGCATTTTAGCAGGATCATAGTATATGGTCACCGTTGACACTTCATCAGTCCTCTTAACAGCCCTGTCGAACTGTAACAGCCCATCGTCCATCAGTCTCTGTAGACCAGCCTTCAATCTGTCACAACCATTCTTTGACTCAACACAGTCTTCGCAATCAAGCCCACAACCCGGGAAAACCTCACCCTTCAACAATCTCTCCTTGACCATCGACAAGGAGGTCTTCACTTCTTCAACCCTCTCTACCAAGTTCAGCCTCTCCTCCATCTCAATAGCATTAACTCTGGCTCCCCCATGATTAGGGATGGGGTTATTCGTGACATTCGGAGGCGGTGCAAAATTGATTTCTTTGGAGTCGATCAAATCCTGAACTTTATAGTGCAAAGCCCTGCACTTCTCCGTCGAGTGCCCAGGTGCCCCAGAATGGAAAGCGCATCGAACATTGGCGTCGTAACCTGGGGGAAGAGTTCCAGTAGGTGGAGCCAAGGTCCTCAGTTGAATTAAGTTCAGTTCCAACAATATCTGGAGTAAAGCTGTGTAAGTCATTGGAATCACATCAAAAACCCTATCAGCTTGGCATGACTGCCTCTGCTGATACGGTCTCTGTTGATAGTTGCGCTGCTGTTGTTGCTGAGGCTGTTGTAGAGCCTGTTGAGCTTGTTGAATTGGTGTAGTGGGAATTGTGACTGCAGCTATCTGATCGTATTCTCGTCTATAACCTCTGCCTCTGCCTCGGCCATATACTGCATTAGCTTCCCCTTCTCTTCTTCTAGGAGGTCCACCAAAGGATTTCCTCGCTCCTCCAGAGCTACCAGCAGTATTAGGGTCCTGAATCTTCCCCATCTTTAACAGAGTCTCGACTCTCTCTCCAGCAATCACTATGTCATTGAACTTGGTGGCCGAGCTAGACGCCAACCTCTCCAGAAAAACACCTTGGAGAGTGCCCATAAACATGTCGGCCATTTCGTCTTCCAAGAGGGGTGGTTGCACCCTGGCAGCTAGCTGGCGCCACCTCTGGGCATATTCTTTGAAACTTTCTTTTGCCGCCTGAGCCATGTGCTGCAACTGTGTGCGTTTCGGAGCCATGTCCATGTTATATTGATACTGCCTCACAAAGGCTTCAGCTAAATCCTTCCAACTCTTGATATTGACCCTATTGAGCTTCATGTACCATTCAAGAGAAGCTCCCACCAAGCTATCCTGAAAATAATACATCCAAAGTTTCTCATCATCTGTATGAGCGGAAATTCTCCCGACAAATGATTGCAGATGAGTCTTCGGGCAAGTAGTGCCATCATACTTCTCAAAGATTGGAACCTTGAACTTATACGGGATCCTGACCCCAGGAACCAAGCCCAAGTCGGTTATGTCAAATCCCAAAGAGCTTTGGGACTGAATAACTTTGATTTGCTCAACCATCTCTTCGAACCTCTTGTTCATCTCTGCTCCTTGACCTTCGGTTTCATCAAGTAGAGTGAAATGGTCGTCATGATTGTCCATCTGAAGGTTGCGCAACCCATCGTTGATTATTGTCACTTCTGGCTGTGTAACAGGAGGTTCAACCTGACGTGCGCCCGCACCGGTATGATTGTCAGCAGTAGCAGCAGCCGTAGTGTTCCTGTTCTGATTCTCAACCATCTCCCGCAGACGCTCTTGGTTCTGCCCCATGCTGGCCATTAGTGTCATAAAATTATCCATCCTTTGTCTCAGATCTATCAAGTCCGCTTGCAACTGGTCCATGACTCGTTCCCTGTTAACTTTGGTTGGATATCTGTGTACTGCTGGTTGTCCCCGAACTTTACGAGGAGCTATAGTGCCTGAGATCACAAAACACGTTAGTAACTGAGACAACACCTGCAAAACAAACAAACAGCTTATATGCAATGCAATGTAACTGTTCATGTTCCCAATCTTAAGCATTTGACATGCCCCAGTTCTGGCATCTATCTCAGACAATCACTTTCAGTGCTTAGCTTTCAAACTTTCTCTTTGATAAGTGTTCAGACATTAGCAGTATCCAGACAAACGAGTCTTGCGCATTCAAAATGGTAATTTGCACATTAATACTGAAAGTCAACAAACCACTGTAGGCTAAAAGTCAGAATACAACCAGAAATATTCCCCGAAGGGTTACATGTCAGTACATAAAGACAAAAGAAATAAAAGCAAGACTCCTACAACAAGCCTGTAGGTAGCCTGAACAATAAACAACTAATCTAAGGACCCAGGATCTGCCACCTCTTCCCTGCTTTTCTTGACACCCGCTCTCAGCTTGAGCTCTTCGATCTCTTTCCTTGCTTCCTCCAGAGCTAATTGGCTTTGGGCTAGCTGTTGGGTCTTCTCCCTCCGGATGGCATGGGCTTGCTCCACTTCCTCCTTCTTGAAAGCCATCTGAACTTCAAAGAACTCTTCCTTCTCTTTGAATTTCTTTTGCTCTTCATCTCTTTGGCCTTGCAGCCAAACAATGGACTGACGAGCACCTTTGAGAGTCTTTAAAGTCTCCTTGCGCTTAGCTTCCCTTTGAGCTTCCATCATACCCAATCTGTGGAAATGGGCTTCTCTACCGGCAAAATCCTTCTCTTTGTCTTCTAGAGTGGCTTGGAGCTTCTGCAGCTTGTCTTCAGCTTCCTTCTTGGCTCTATTGGCCTGGTGGTATAGGCTTACCATCTCAATATTCTCTACTCTGACCTCATGCAGCTGAGCTTCTAGCTTCTTGTACTCCTCCAAGGAAACCGTACTGCTCGGACTTGGTACCTCTCGGGGATAAAGTGGAGCCTCGACTGAAAAAGGCATGAGAACTAACTCAATATGTCTTTGCAACCATTCAACATATGGTGGATATGTCTTGGGATCAACTCGGCCAAAGTCTTTCTTCTCCTTTTTTATCCTGTGAGCCCAGGATTGGACCGCTTGTTGAACTAACTCTCTGTTTCCGTCAGCAGGAAAGTACAAAGATTCAGCAAACATTTCCATCTGAGGAGGATCTTTCAAAGGGTAGCCAAACTACTTTCTGGATAATGTTGGGTAGTAACTGATGACACATTTCCTTCCCAGCAAAGGTACTCCAGCAAACCTTCCGCAACTAACCATCAACTCCTTTCCTAGAAAATCCCTGTCATAACCCCAAGCAATGTCTTCTTCAGTCAATCCCATCAGTCTTCTGGACCATCTCCATTCGTCTCGTATATCCTTAAAGGCACCTGACTTAGGCAACTGTCTAGCAAACCATTCGGCAAACAAAGGAGCACAACAGACCACTGGACCACCTCTACCTTTCTCGTTTCTGTAATGGACACTAAAATAAAAATCACCCAATAAAGTAGGCACTGGATTGCCTTTTGCAAAGATTGAGATCACCTCTAAGCTGACAAGCTCTTTCTCTCCAGGAAACAGGCTAGACCTATATACCATCAATGCAAGCAAAGCTCCAAAGTCATTCCACTTAGCCTCCGTAGCATAATTCTCAGCCTCTGGGATAAGCACACTCCAGGGTAGACCTCTGGCTTCACTCTCCTGCAGAGCCTTTCTGACTGAAACAACTGGAAACCTACAAACCTTGGCTATGTCTTCATCTCTGAGCACAACCTCTGACCCGTAGAACAACAATGTCTCTCTGATCGGAAAACTCAGTATGCTGGAGATCTCTTCCAATGTCGGAGCTAAGATGTAACCTGGAAAAATAAAGCAACGCAGCAGGGGATCATAAAATTGCAACAAAGTATGCAAGCTGTCCTTTTGGTCTGCAGTAGGCTTGTCCACAAACTTCAGTATCTGGCCATATCTTTTCTTGAAATTACCTAAGACTTGATCGTTCATCAAACCTGCTAACCTCTGAACACTTTTAACTTCCGGCTGAAGAAAGGTATAATGCACATTCTTTTTTCTCGGATCTCTTCTGATCTCTGCCATGGAGATAAGAATACCAGAACTGGGAACAGATATGAGCAATGACCTGAAAAATGGGGAACATAAACAGTTAATGCAAAGAATGATGCAAATGTAATGCAATGCAAGAATATGACCAACTGGGACCCCAGCAGAGTCGCCAAGCTGTCGCTCCCCGAATTTCCATCCTGGTACAAACGCGAAAGTGGCGCGGAAAAAGAATAGAGTCGCCAGCCAGGCATTTTTATCCCGAAGAAAGGGAATGGTAATGCTGCACAAACCAGAAGAAAGAAGAGGAAGGACACAGGTCCTGCGAACCAAAGAGACTGAGTTCGGGAGTCGGTTACGACCTGGGAAAGTATTAGCACCCAGATCGTCCGCCGTACCCGACGAGATCCACGCTTGCAAAGATAACTGTTTCAAAGGGTGAGGGTATGAAAACTGTAGCAAAGAAATGAAAATGAAAAGGAACTGGAACTGGAAAACTGACAAGGGCCCCTCTGAATAACTGGCAAACCCAAAAGTTTACTGAGGCACACCCTCTGATAATCACAACTCTCTGATAGAAGATCTCAGAATCACAGTATCAAGAAATCCAGAATTCCAGAACCATAACTTCGGAACCATAGAATCATAGAACCATGGATCATAATCACAGGACCAAAGATCATAACAAGAACTACTGAACAGATGAGTGTATGTTGAGGTCATGGGTTCCTGCACACCTGTAAACACCCCCCAATCTCACGGGTAAAAGGCTCTGGGTCAGACATCACGAACTCTCAAAGCCACATAGCAATAATACTGTCACCATTTCCGAGAAATGGCTTATGACCAAATCAGGGAATCGGTTTGGCATTATATACTACGCAGGGAGGCCTCAGCTGAGTCCGGGAAACAAGGCCATCCTATGCGATCCCCAGGTGGGCCCTCGGATGAGAATGGGTTTGCCACGAAACGTGGGCTGCCATTGTCATCACTAAAGAGGGATGTTTCCACAAGGTTCTCAATGATCGGTCCCCAGCTGCACATAACTGTCAGGGTTATGTAATGAGAGAGGAAGATCCCCAAATCAAGACATTTCCAAGACAATCGCAACCTGGGTGTGGAACTCACTACTACACCCATGACAAGATCTCATGAGGCCAAAGTGGAACCACTCTAAGTCCTATGGTGCACTCGAGCCGGGTACTTGGCTCATATCTCTCAAGAACCAGTAACACCCATCCCACCAAAGAAAACCAGTCCACACAGTCTAGTATATATACATGATGCAGTAAATAAAGACTGAAAACTGTAAATAAAGCTATAAATAAAGCTGTAAATAAACAACAATAAAATACAACAAGCCACAGCAAACAAACATCACCCAAATAAATAGCAACAAACAAACGCTAGGAGAGACTCACAGGGGAACCAGAGATTCTGGGTTCGTCCCCAGCAGAGTCGCCAAGCTGTCGCTCCCCGGATTTCCATCCTGGTACAAACGCGAAAGTGGCACGGAAAAAGAATAAAGTCGCCAGCCAGGCATTTTTATCCCGAAGAAAGAATGGTAATGCTGCACAAACCAGAAGAAAGAAGAGGGAGGACACAGGTCCTGCGAACCAAAGAGACTGAGTTCAGGAGTCGGTTACGACCTGGGAAGGTATTAGCACCCAGATCGTCCGCCGTACCCGACGAGATCCACGCTTGCAAAGATAACTGTTTCAAAGGGTGAGGGTATGAAAACTGTAGCAAAGAAATGAAAATGAAAAGGAACTGGAACTGGAAAACTGACAAGGGCCCCTCTGAATAACTGGCAAACCCAAAAGTTTACTGAGGCACACCCTCTGATAATCACAACTCTCTGATAGAAGATCTCAGAATCACAGTATCAAGAAATCCAGAATTCCAGAACCATAACTTCGGAACCATAGAATCATAGAACCATGGATCATAATCACAGGACCAAAGATCATAACAAGAACTACTGAACAGATGAGTGTATGTTGAGGTCATGGGTTCCTGCACACCTGTAAACACCCCCCAATCTCACGGGTAAAAGGCTCTGGGTCAGACATCACGAACTCTCAAAGCCACATAGCAATAATACTGTCACCATTTCCGAGAAATGGCTTATGACCAAATCAGGGAATCGGTTTGGCATTATATACTACGCAGGGAGGCCTCAGCTGAGTCCGGGAAACAAGGCCATCCTATGCGATCCCCAGGTGGGCCCTCGGATGAGAATGGGTTTGCCACGAAACGTGGGCTGCCATTGTCATCACTAAAGAGGGATGTTTCCACAAGGTTCTCAATGATCGGTCCCCAGCTGCACATAACTGTCAGGGTTATGTAATGAGAGAGGAAGATCCCCAAATCAAGACATTTCCAAGACAATCGCAACCTGGGTGTGGAACTCACTACTACACCCATGACAAGATCTCATGAGGCCAAAGTGGAACCACTCTAAGTCCTATGGTGCACTCGAGCCGGGTACTTGGCTCATATCTCTCAAGAACCAGTAACACCCATCCCACCAAAGAAAACCAGTCCACACAGTCTAGTATATATACATGATGCAGTAAATAAAGACTGAAAACTGTAAATAAAGCTATAAATAAAGCTGTAAATAAACAACAATAAAATACAACAAGCCACAGCAAACAAACATCACCCAAATAAATAGCAACAAACAAACGCTAGGAGAGACTCACAGGGGAACCAGAGATTCTGGGTTCGTCCCCAGCAGAGTCGCCAAGCTGTCGCTCCCCGGATTTCCATCCTGGTACAAACACGAAAGTGGCACGGAAAAAGAATAAAGTCGCCAGCCAGGCATTTTTATCCCGAAGAAAGAATGGTAATGCTGCACAAACCAGAAGAAAGAAGAGGGAGGACACAGGTCCTGCGAACCAAAGAGACTGAGTTCAGGAGTCGGTTACGACCTGGGAAGGTATTAGCACCCAGATCGTCCGCCGTACCCGACGAGATCCACGCTTGCAAAGATAACTGTTTCAAAGGGTGAGGGTATGAAAACTGTAGCAAAGAAATGAAAATGAAAAGGAACTGGAACTGGAAAACTGACAAGGGCCCCTCTGAATAACTGGCAAACCCAAAAGTTTACTGAGGCACACCCTCTGATAATCACAACTCTCTGATAGAAGATCTCAGAATCACAGTATCAAGAAATCCAGAATTCCAGAACCATAACTTCGGAACCATAGAATCATAGAACCATGGATCATAATCACAGGACCAAAGATCATAACAAGAACTACTGAACAGATGAGTGTATGTTGAGGTCATGGGTTCCTGCACACCTGTAAACACCCCCCAATCTCACGGGTAAAAGGCTCTGGGTCAGACATCACGAACTCTCAAAGCCACATAGCAATAATACTGTCACCATTTCCGAGAAATGGCTTATGACCAAATCAGGGAATCGGTTTGGCATTATATACTACGCAGGGAGGCCTCAGCTGAGTCCGGGAAACAAGGCCATCCTATGCGATCCCCAGGTGGGCCCTCGGATGAGAATGGGTTTGCCACGAAACGTGGGCTGCCATTGTCATCACTAAAGAGGGATGTTTCCACAAGGTTCTCAATGATCGGTCCCCAGCTGCACATAACTGTCAGGGTTATGTAATGAGAGAGGAAGATCCCCAAATCAAGACATTTCCAAGACAATCGCAACCTGGGTGTGGAACTCACTACTACACCCATGACAAGATCTCATGAGGCCAAAGTGGAACCACTCTAAGTCCTATGGTGCACTCGAGCCGGGTACTTGGCTCATATCTCTCAAGAACCAGTAACACCCATCCCACCAAAGAAAACCAGTCCACACAGTCTAGTATATATACATGATGCAGTAAATAAAGACTGAAAACTGTAAATAAAGCTATAAATAAAGCTGTAAATAAACAACAATAAAATACAACAAGCCACAGCAAACAAACATCACCCAAATAAATAGCAACAAACAAACGCTAGGAGAGACTCACAGGGGAACCAGAGATTCTGGGTTCGTCCCCAGCAGAGTCGCCAAGCTGTCGCTCCCCGGATTTCCATCCTGGTACAAACGCGAAAGTGGCACGGAAAAAGAATAAAGTCGCCAGCCAGGCATTTTTATCCCGAAGAAAGAATGGTAATGCTGCACAAACCAGAAGAAAGAAGAGGGAGGACACAGGTCCTGCGAACCAAAGAGACTGAGTTCAGGAGTCGGTTACGACCTGGGAAGGTATTAGCACCCAGATCGTCCGCCGTACCCGACGGGATCCACGCTTGCAAAGATAACTGTTTCAAAGGGTGAGGGTATGAAAACTGTAGCAAAGAAATGAAAATGAAAAGGAACTGGAACTGGAAAAGAAATGAAATGAGAAAAGGAAAAATGTAGGGAAAATAAAGATTGTGCTCGAACGGGCCCTACCCCGCTGCCTACGTACCTCATCAGGATAATGAGGATCAGAGACGCCGTAGTTCCCCTAACTAGGGGTAACAAGGAAATTGCTTGTGAATTAAAGCTTGAACTGCCTATGCCATTGCTCAGGTGTTGCAGACTCGGACGACGAGTGCGTAACCATCTTGCAAAGTGACAAGTAGGAGCAAGTTCACGTAGGGAGCGAGTGAGGTGAGAAAAGAATTCCCGAAGGAGAGACGTTTATTGTTTGTTTGTGTTTTTTATGAAGCTTTTATGAGTGTGTCACAAGGAAGTGAACTCAAGCTCTCATCAATGGAATGTGAACTTGTCACTACATTCCAAGATGGAATAATAGAACAAGCACACTCAAGTAAGGAGAAGATCCCCAAAACTTGAACCCAAAGATTAGGGCCTAGGCTCACTAACTTGTTTATTTATTAGGTGTTTTGATCATTTACATGAAGAAGTGTTTTTTATGCTTTTCTTTTATGAAGAAGATACCTTGATCAGACTTGTACATCACAAGGTGAACATGTACTATCCCAAGATGGGAAGACTACAAGCATACCTCATGGGATAAGGCTATGGATCAATGCATCTCTTCAAAGTTATTAAAGTGTTTTTTTCATGATTATGAGATGAGAAGAGAAAGAGAACCAAAGGAGCAAAAAGGAAAAACTAGGGGGAAGTTTCTATCTTAAGTTAGCATGCATGGAGTTCCTAGGGTTTGTGAGGTCTTTCTAACCTAAAAAGGATCTCAAGAGAAGAAGAAGAATATAAGAGGAGATATGAGAAAGGCCTAAGCCCAACAAGAAGATGTTAGTCCATATAAACAAAGTGAGAAGAGATGAGAAATGGAGATGTGGAACTCAATTCCCACATCTCAAACTTGCCATAGCCCCTGCAAGGTTAGTGTAACAACATAAAATCAAGGCATGAACCAACAAGTAAGAAGCTACACAAGCATATAGGCATGGAAAAGAGTTCACAAGATGATAAGCAAAGCAACACAAGATCATATTGAGATGATTGGAAGTGAAACAAATGCAATGAAGGCATGCTTAACATTTGAAGAAATAAAGCACATAAAAGAGACCCAACACCAAGACTCAAAGAGATTCAAAACCTATCCTAAGACCAGGAGCAACCATAAACCTCTAAAGGACCCCAAAAGATGAAGAGAAGTTGGCACAAGTGCCCTTCTAAACTTAAAAGAGACCATAAGACTCAAAGGATGCAAAACAAGGCAAGGTGAGGAAGAAAATACCCAAAAAAAAGATCCAAGCACTTAAAAAATCTACCCAACCAGCCAAGCACTCTCCAAACACAAGGAAATGAGAATCCAAAAGGGTTTGCAAAAATACATCACCAAACTAGGTCAATGAAGCTCAAGGATGCAAGGTATCACCATTTAGGGTTTTGAAAATTAAGGCACAAGTAACTCAAGCAAAGTCCAGCAAGAAAATTTGTGAAAAATCCAAGATAAATCATGAAGATAGTAGAGTGTCTTAGGATTTGAATGCAAAAAGAATGGGGTTCATAGCTTAAACTATGAGAAAAATAGAAATTGGACAAGGCAGATTGGTCTATGAGAGTCCACAAGAAAGCAATGCTCAATGTTGAATTTATTTGGCCACGTGGGATGAAAATAAAAATCTGGAAAAATTATGATAAAAAACTAGGTGAATCAAGGAGTGCATATGAATTTTTTTGGATTTTTTAGAGTTAAGGAAGTATTTAAAATGGATCAAAAGCAAATGAAATAAAATTGGTAAAGAAAAAGAATAAAAATAAAGCAAATGGGCCAAGGGGGTGCAAGAAGTAACACGCTAGTTAAGAAAACCACATGGGCCGCGCATGGGGGGTGCAGATAGCGCTGGGGGGCTGCTGCACCTTCTTCTTCATGAGAAAAACCCTAAACCTTCACCACCATTAATGAACAAACCCTAACCCTAACCTTATCCACATGAAAAATCAAAACAAGCCGCGGCAAGCCATGAAACTCTCCAGAATACATAATCTAACATCACTAAACACAAATACATGCTTGGATTGGATTAAAACTCAAAGAAACTCAAGATATGAATGAAAATAAAATTGTCCATGAAACTTTAAATCACCATAACTTTGTGAATACTCAACCATTTCACAAACTACAAAGAGCATTGTAACCACCACAACATGAGGATTCTAAAACACACAACCAAATACATTTCTATGAGATTCGAAATTTGAGCAAACCTAAGGTGGTGTTCCAAATTTGAAGTCAAGAATGGTATAAAGTGATGGCAAATGATCTCCTTATCCCCTTAGATGCAAAATAAATGCATCTAAGGCTTTGCAAACTTGTGAATCCAGCAATATGCTTCCTTGTGCTTCAAAGCTTCTCAAATGGCCACTTGAACAAACTTCACTATAAACCTAGATCCATGGGTGCTTAATGATCCTTGAGATGAGAGGAGTATGAATGTGGTCTTGGATTGAAGAAAGCTTGCCTAGATCAAAAGTTATGACACAAAATGCAAATGTGCACAAGGAATAGGAAATGGTTGATTCTTGAAGAATAATCCAAACAAATGGTATGGAAATGATCTATGAGTGATGAGGATTAAGAATCCAGCAAGAGTTTTGTGAATGGATTCTTGTAGCAAGAGTTTGTGGATAATGAGCAATTTTGCATAAAAGATGAGAATGAGAGAATGAGTGTGTATTCTGGCTGCCTCTAACCCTAATTCTGATTGTTATGGAATATATATGGCAATGCAAAAGGGTTAGAACAAATGCACGTGAGAGAGAGCTGATTTTTGTGAAAATGCAATTTTGGCCCAAGTGTGCCATAAGCATGCCAAGCTCATGATTTGATGGCCTCTCTTGCATGTGCATTCTCCATCCCACCCATGATTTCCAGCAAGCAATTTCAGCCCTTGGATGTAAGCTATCACACAATGGTCATGCCTTATGCAAATTCAAGTGTAAAATGCAAGTTTTATGGAACTTTCTCATGTGCACGAATTTTGCCACTTTTCTTTGAGCCAAATTACCTAAATGTAATGCATTTAGATTGTGTAAACTTACTTTGGACATAGCATAGCAAACTATCCACTTTTGAGCCTTTGTGCAAATGGCTTGGCCTTGGAATTTTGCAATTTGCCCTAGAATTCCCCTTTTTTCGAGGGACATATAGAAAAAACCATGAATCTCCAGAAAATGCTCTTGTAATTTTTAAAAATGGAATCCCTTAATCTCCAACTTTCATGTTTACTTTGGGTCCATTTGAAGATTTTTTGATCAAGTTAAGGTCTTGTGAGGTTTTAGGTCAAAATGGCCAAAAATAGTAACTTTTCCATGACCAACTTTGTGCACTTTTGCCAAAACCCCTCAAACCACCAAAATTCTTGCATTTTAAGCTCACCAAACATCTTATAACATTGAATAGACCTCATTTGGCCAAAAAAGTTGGGTTGGACCCTTTGGAATGGCACAGTTGACTTTTTCTGGGCTCAGTTGACTTTCTCCTTCATCTGCAAGTAACTGAGGCAAAAACTGACTTCCACTTGAAATTTTTCCATGAAAATTGACATGTAGGAACCTCTTATCATATAGAAAACATTGTCCAAAAGAGTTGGCCAAAATTATGAGGTTAAGGCCCTTGAAGTTGCACTACTTAGGAGCCTTGCATTGTCTTGAAACTTGTGATGATTAAGCAATCCTCTGAGCTTTTGCAAGTGAACTTGGCCTTGCCAAAGGAGTCTAGACTCATCATAGGCCTCTCACAAATCCATTGGAACTCTTGTCTTGGCTTAGATGGCCTTCAACACCTCCCCAGATGGTCATATGCCTCATGCTAGGGCTTGATGCTTGTCATGCTTTATTTTTCTATGCTATAATGTTATATATATGATATGCTTATGATGTTAATGGTGTATTATGATGCTTAAAATGAAGAGGGAATATTTGAGATTCTACAAGTACCAATTGAAGTTAAACCCCAACAAATGCACATTCGGGGTGCGATCTGGTAAGCTGCTGGGATTTATTGTAAATGAAAAGGGAATTGAAGTTGACCCTGACAAAGTAAAAGCCATTGAAGAAATGCCTGCACCAAAGAATGAAAAAGAAGTTCGAGGGTTCCTAGGAAGATTGAACTACATTTCAAGGTTCATATCTCACCTTACAGCGACCTGTGAACCCCTGTTCAAGTTGTTAAGAAAAGAACAAACTGTCAGGTGGAATGAAGACTTCCAAAGGCCTTTTGACAAAATCAAGGAATACTTACAAGAGTCTCCAATCCTTATGCCTCCAGTTGAAGGAAGACCTCTAATAATGTACTTGACAGTATTAGAAGAGTCAATGGGATGTGTGCTGGGCCAGCATGACGAGTCTGGTCGAAAAGAGTATGCAATATACTACCTAAGCAAAACGTTTACCGACTGTGAACAACGTTATTCACTGCTCGAGAAAACTTGTTGTGCTTTAGCGTGGGCTGCTCGCCGACTAAGGCAGTATATGTTGACCCACACTACCTTATTGATCTCAAAGATGGATCCAGTCAAGTACATATTTGAGAAGCCAACACTTACCGGACGGGTTGCAAGATGGCAAATTATTCTCACAGAATATGACATTCAGTACACATCTCAGAAAGCCATCAAAGGCAGTGTATTGTCTGATTATCTTGTTGAGCAACCCATTGATGATTACCAGCCAATGAGATTTGACTTTCCTGATGAAGATATCATGTTCATAAAAGCAAAAGATCATGAAGAGCCTATTCACACTGAAGGACCAGACCCAGAAGAAGAATGGACTATGATGTTTGATGGGGCTGTTAATATGAATGGTCGTGGTGTTGGTGCAGTACTCATTACACCTAAGGGAGTTCACATGCCTTTCTCGGAAAAACTCACTTTTAACTGCACTAACAACGAAGTTGAATACGAAGCTTGTATCATGGGTCTTGAGGAAGCCATTGACCTCAGGATCAAGACTTTGACAATATTCGGAGATTCAGCTCTGGTCATTAATCAAACCAACGACAAATGGTATACTCACCAAGAGCATCTGATACCTTACCGGGACTATAAGAGGAGGTTGCTCACATTCTTGACAATAGTCAAGCTTGAGTATATCCCTCGAGATGAAAATCAGTTTGCAGATGCTCTGGCTACCATTTCATCCATGATCAAGGTTCAAGCTGCCAACTTTGTACCTCGGATTTCAATAGCCAGACTTAATAGACCAGCATACGTATTCTCTACAGACCTTGCTAAAGATAATAAGCCTTGGTTCCATGACATCAAGTGCTTCTTGGAGGATCAAACATACCCGCCTGGGGCATCATCCAATGGCAAGAAGACATTAAGAAGGATGGCTGGTAGTTTCTTCCTAAATGTTGATGGTTCCTTGTACAAGAGAAACTTTGATATGGTACTTCTCAAATGTGTTGATAAGACAGAAGCGGACTTGCTGATGCACGAGGTGCACGAAGGATCTTTTGGTACCCATGCTGGAGGGCATGCTATGGCTAAACAGTTGTTAAGATCAGGCTATTATTGGGTACCGTACGTCAATCAGAACATCCACTGGGGCAACACCGTATCAGCTTGTTTATGGTATGGAGGCAGTCCTACCTGTTGAAGTTGAATAACCCTCCTTGCGGGTACTAATGGATGCTAAATTGAATGAAGCAGAATGGGTCCGATCCCGATACGAACAACTGAATCTGATTGAAGAAAAGAGATTAGTCGCAATTTGTCATGGGCAGTTATATCAGAAAAGAATGAAGAAAGCCTTCGATCAGAAAGTCAGACTTCAGGAATACCAAGTAGGAGATCTTGTGCTGAAAAGACTCTTTCCTCCTCATACAGACCACAGGGGCAAGTGGACTCCGAATTACGATGGACCGTTCATAGTAAAGAAAGTCTTCTCTGGTGGAGCAATGATGCTCAGTACTATGGATGTTGAAGATTTCTTATCCCCTGTGAATTCAGATGCAGTTAAAAAATACTTCGCATAAAATGACCTGCTGGACATAAAAACAGAATGTAAGTCCAGGCAAAAATAGGGCATCCCGGCGAGTCAAAAACAGAATAAAAGACTCGGGCAAAAATAAGGGAAAATAAATAAAAAATATACACCCGCTGAGTTGAAAAGCCGCATTGGACAGCTCAGGAAAAAAAGGGTATCCCGGTGGATTGAAAACCCGAAAGGGCGATCCACGCAAAATAAGGGAATAAGCGAACAACTGCATTCTGAATTCGTCTGTATCACTTACAACATGGCAAGCTTCGAAATGTTCGAGCATCGGTCAGAATCAGCCTTCTTCAAAAAGCAGGATGAGAAGAACGTCAATGTCATACGAGTCATAGAAAAAGGGAATCTCACTGAAGCGTCATCAAGATTGCCAGCACCTTTTTGTTTCTCAATTTTGTAACAATCTCCTCATTTCAGGAGATCTGTTTCTTTGACTGAACTTGCCAATTCCGGGCACACAAATTAATAAAATCAGATTTTCAGTCACGTTTCGTCTCGTACATTTTCATTTGCAAAAATGTTCGATGTCCTTATAATATTGTTTGCATAAAAACATATGCGCCTTTTTAATCACATGCTTGCAGGAAATATATTTCTTACTCCTAGGAGAGTCTAAATTCCTATGATGGAATCCGGTAAAGGATACCTCGGGGTACTTGTATGTTTCTTTGTCAAAACAGGATTGCAGGTATTCAAAGTGCAACATGGGGCATGAGAGCTTCTCCCCAGCAAAGCTGACAAATCATTATCTCCTCGACACATCTTCCAAACAGCACCAGAGATGCTTTCTTCATCAGAACTGCCAAGCATCATTTCTATAGCACTTTATCCAAAGCTGCATCAGAAGGGGCTCATTTCCCCAACTGAGTTCATCATCCTCAGCAGGATCCCCATAGAAATCTCTAGGAAGATTGTTCAGTGATCATTCCTCCCCAGCCAAGTGTCAGGCAGGGAATCATCTCCCCGCAGAGTTTCAGCCTCTATCCAGAAGAGCAATGTCTGAAGATCCCACAACAAAGTGACGAAAGATTCCATATCCCCCAGCTGGGTCCCTCATTATTAAGATAGGTCTATCAGTGACTTATTTCCCCAATCAGATCTACCAATGATCTTTTCCCCAGCTGGGATATCACTGCAAGCAGATCAGCCAGGGATCTTCACAGCAACGAGATCCGAATCCCGGATCGGTATCTTTGCATAATCATAGCATTTGCATCATATTTTCCCTCAGAGTGTAGCATTCCGTCTAATACGGGGCATTACGGCAAAAATCAAACATATTGCATAAATCACAAGTCAGGTTCGAACCAGTCACCTGTAAATACCGACAATACCACATCAGCAATATATAAATACCTCTCAATTTCCCCAACCAAAAGCCAAAGCGTCCCCTTTGCACTCTCTAACACAAGTATATATACTCACTCGACACTCGTCCGTGTCATTTTCCCCAGTAAAGTCGCCAGGATATCCTCCACAAACAGATACTTATAAATAACCTGCTCGTCCCGACACTCGGCCGTGTTATCTCGTATTTCCTCAGCAGAAAGCCAAAGCGTCCCCTTTGCACTCACTAATACATATATACTTTTTCCAATACTCGTCTGTGTCGTATCATTCCCCTGCAGATATAAACCACAAACAGATATCTATACACTCTCTGGACACTCGTCCGTGTCACCATTCCCCCAGCATGGTTGCCTAACCACTCATTGTAAGCAAAACACTTGTTTATAGTACTCTCTTCCGACACCCGTCCATGTCATCCTATCCCCACAGATCTCCAGAATGTCTTTTACACTTATAAGTTCATAACTTATATGCTTCCTCTTGTGATACTCGTCTGTATCATACTCTCCCCAGTAAGTTGAACACTCGTCTGTGTCTGACTCATACTTTTTACCCATACAGATGCTCGTCACGTATCTTGTATACACCACTTATCTTTCTCAGATTCAACACACGTCCGTGTTCTTTGTTAACCAGTTGATACTCGTCCGTATCATTATCTCTGAACATGCGTCAGTGTTTGTTTCTACCGATACTCGTCCGTATCATAGTCTTAAGGATGCTCGTCCGCATTTTTAATCTATACACAGCGTCAAACACTTATACTTTTCCTTTCTTGAATGTGGACACTCGTCTGTGTCTACCATTCCCCAGAAGATTCTCCAGCAAAATTATTTCATTTCTATCTGACATTCGTCCTATGTCATGATACTTCCGGTAGCCGTACCCTGCCAGGTGATCGTCCTTCACCCTTTTATGATTGTCCTTCATCATCCCCAGCGGAGTCTCCATTATTGGAACCCTTTTCTATCCGACATTCGTCCTATGTCGTGATATTTTAGAAGTCGTCCCCTGCTAGGTGATCGTCCTTCACCTCTTGATGATCGTCCTTCATCATTTTTATCCGATGGCCGTCCCCATCGTTGATATTTTTATCTGACATTCGTCCTATGTCATGATAAACCTTGAGAGCAGCCGTACCCTGCTAGGTAATCGTCCTTCACCTCTTGATGATCTTCCTTCATCATGCTTATCCGATGGCCGTCCCCATTGTCGACCTTTTCTACCCGACATTCGTCCTATGTCGTGGTACCTTCGGCAACCGTACCTTGCCAGGTGATCGTCCTTCACCTTAGATGATCGTTCCTCATCTTATACCCAACAGAGCAGCCGTCCCCTGCTAGGTGATCGTCCTTCACCTTTGATGAACGTCCTTCACCATTTATTTCTTCAACCCGATGGTCGTCCCCATCATTTACCTTTAATCCCCAGAGAGTCTTGTTACTTTACCTGATGACCGTCCCCATCATGGCCTCTTTATTTCCCCAGCATACCGGTCGTCCCCGTCATTGCTTTATCCCCAGCAGTCGTCCTCTGCTCAGCGGTCATCCTTCGTCCCCCGCACTTTATAATCATACTTTACTTCCTTTTACAATCTATATCCCTTTTCTTCTTCATCTAGTGAGTGCAAATCTTGGACTGTCTTTGGTATTCAACCACAAGTTATCTTGTTTGTCTGTTAAGCCAGGCGCTTACATCCTGCACAGCTAACTCATGTTTGAATAGGGGCAGCTGTAAACACCCCAAATTTTCCCTCACTAAGTTCACACCATGGCTTGTGATCTTTTCATATGCATAAGTTCAAACATATCATCTCACATTGCATTTTTGCTTCACTGCATTGGTTCTAAGTCATCTGCATCTAGGGTTTGTGATCTGAGCAATCCATGGGTTATCTGAGCCACTCCAAAGGGCTTCAATCATCTCAAGAGGGTCCATGTATGTTCAAGCATCATATTATATCCTCCCAAGATCAAGAAAGCCAAAAATCACAAGAATTGAGAAAGGCATGGAAGTAGAGCCAAGCTTAACTACACAGATGACCTAAGATTAGGGTTTTGGTTTCAGAGGCCATAACTCCAAATTTTTTGGTCATTCTTGTTTCTATTGGTCTCTATATGATATTAGGATCATGCATACCAATTTTCATGAAGAATTTCAATGGGGAAGGCATCTGATCAATAGATGACTTCTTGAACAAGTCAGTGCAAAATCAGGGCATCTGAGGCCCCCAATCATCCAACCAAAGGGTCTTCTCCATCATTTTGGGTGTATATGATCTTTATTTGATCTTAGAAGAAGTTATAAGTTCACAAAATTGAAGAATTTCAAGTCATTTGCAAAGTTGCCATTTTGGGAAAGTGACTTGTAATGCAAACTTGCCATTTTGGGAAAGTTTTTCAACCTCCTCTTTTTGATTCAAAAATGCTTCAAATGAAAAATTCTTGGTCATGAAAGTTGTAGATTGGATCATTCCCTTTCCAAAAAGTACAAGAACTTGATCTAATTCATCATAGAACTCAAGTTATGGCCTTGCAAAGTTGGGAAAAATCACAAAATTTCACTTATGTGCCAAAGAGGGAAACTTGCAAAAACTCATGTCAAACCAATTTGTGAACTCTAAGTGACTTCTAACCATTACACAAACATCATACATGACCTATAATTCAGAATTGCCCAAATAATTCTCAAGTTTCATGCCTTGATCATCAAGTATTTCAAAAGGGGCCAAAACCTTCACAAATTGCAAAACCACCCACAAACTTCATTCCACTTGATATTTTGCCTCAATCTGAATTCCATGGCTGCCCATGAATCAAGCTGCGCCAGAAACCCCCTTGTCCTCAGCCTGCCATGAGCCCATACCTCCAAGTACAACTTTCTTGACTTTTTGCAAAATGAGCCATACCAATCACACTGCTCCACAACAACTCTCTGCCCAATCAGAACATGTTATGTGGACCTCAAGCAAGCCATTTCATACAAGAACACAAGCTGAATCTTCCCATAACTGAGCATTCACCAAATCTCCTCTCTTTGCATTTTTCTTCGAAACTCATCACACAAGCTACAAACATCCAAATAAACTTCATAGAACAACTCACCATCAACCCCTGATCATTTCCCACCCATCATCTTGCCCTAAAAGCAGCCATATCAAAAACACAATTTTCCTCCCCCATTGAACTGATCTGTATCAAACTCACAAATTAGCCTCAAAACACTCCAACCAAGCATCAAAGCTTCTTCAGGGAGTTCATTGGAGGCATTTGGAAGCAAGAAAGCAGTCTGAAAGCTCTAGGGTTGAAAGCTCCATCTCAGGTAGCCATGTGAAAACATTTTTCCAGAACCTTTATTTTAAGTTCTTAATTGGTTAAGTTTGATCCCCTGAGTGTAATGAACATGGAATTATGGAAAATGATGAAGAAATGAGGATGTATTACTTGTCTGAAAGTTTTGCAAATTTTGTTCTTAGCTTCGAATCATGTTAATGGATGGAAATAAATTCCATTTGATGGTGGATTTAGGTTCAGGGGAGTGAGAGGAACAAATCTGGAGCTTTAGAGCTCCAGAAATGGCCTAGGGATTGAGATTGAAATTCTCAGGGAAGGGTGTGGCCGGAGAAGATGACCGGAGGTCATTTTCGGCCACCTGAAAGTCATTAATGCTTAATTAGGGTTTAGGGGTGAGTTTAAACGTGGGTCGTAGGATCCAGCTTACCCGCGCGTGTGAATGGCCAGGATTCAGTGTTAAAACCCTAATCTCATAATTAATATTAATTAATTAGGTTTAATTTTAAAAATGCCAGATTGAACCACAGCCTTAGGATTGCGCGCGCAGTCAATTTCAAATCCCCAACTTTGAATCTGGATCTTTGGATCAGATTACTTTTCCTTTTATTTTGTTTTATTTCATTTTCTTTCTATTTAATTTGTACATTTTATAAAAAAATAGCAAAATGACTTCAAAAATTCTGAAAATTTTTATTAAATCTTTTATGAGTTTTCAGAACCCAAAAATATTTTTATTTTTCTTTTTTGCATTAAAAATTATTTTTAAATCATTTAAATGTTTATTTTTAATTAGTTAATGGAAATTAATTAATTAAAAATACATTTAGGTATTTAAAAATCCCAAAAAAATTCAGAGAGCATTTTAAAACATTTAGAAACATTTGCAAACTCACAAGACAAATTTCTTTTTGGTTTTGATCACAATTTGACAATTTTCATTTGAATTAGGGTTCTTAAATTTGAATATTTTTAACCCTAACTTCAAAAATTCATAACTTTTTAACCAAAGTGAGTTTGTGAATGATTCTTTTGGCATTGTGTTATGAATAGTTTCAAGTTTCTAAAAACATTTTTGTTTCATTTTTATCCTTTATTTTCCATTTGTTTGGCATTTTTCCCTTAGGATCATCCTTAAAGCCTTGGAAACTTAGAAAAATCATAAGTCCTTTAGGGTTTAGCTTCTGACCTTCCCCTTTGGGCAGTGATGTTGTATTGGTTTAGGGTACCTTTGATCCCATTTTCAATTTTTTATCTCATGTTTTGCTTCTGATTTTGAATTTTGCATTGCATCTTGTACATAAACCCTAATTTTTGCCTTCATTTGCATTCATTCTTCATATGCTTGCATACATTAACTTGCCATGACATTTTGTGCATCCACATGACATATAAGACATCTTAGGACATATTGACATCATGTTTGATCATTGCATCATCCATTTGCCATGCTTTTGCTTTCATTTGATGTCATATGCATCCATGAACTTTCATGTCTCCTTTCATGTCTCATTTGCATCTTCATTGCTTGTATGATCATCCACATCTCATGACATCCATTTGCATCATCTCTTAGCATCATTTGCATCATGGATATGCTTCTGACTTTGGTTTTCATCTTTGCATTTCATCTCATTTTCATTTCATTTCATTTCTTGTTGCTAACTTTTCAGGTGGTAAGTGTTTGAGAAGTGAATTTTCCTTCACTTCTCATAATCTCTTCTCTTCTCTATTATGCATCCTTGCTGCATTTTGTATTTGTCTTAGAGTGAGCTTGCTCATTCATGCTCCTTCTCTTCTTTCTTTCTTCAAGCAACTCATCTTCTTAAGTGAAGTAAGTTGTCTTGCTTCTTGCTGCTTCTTTCCTTTCATCCAGTTTCTTCCTTGGTGGCTCTCTTGAAGATCTTCTTGCAAGCCTCATAAACCCTAGGAATACCCAAGCATGATCACAATTAGGTTTTGATTAGTCCCCCATTAGTTTTTCCTTTGTGTCATCTTTGAGTCTTCTCTTCTCATCTCTTAATCAAGGACTAAACCTTAAAGGTTTTAAGGCTTTGTGATTAGGGTTATGCATGTATCCTTCTATTAGGATGGAGTGTATAACTTTAATCCTAAGTGTTAAACCCTTAATGTGTTTAAACCCTTTAATCAATTCACATAATAATCACTAATACATCAAGATTGTAACTTGGGCCTTGCATTAGGGTTCTAATTCTTCCTTAATTGGTTAAGAAGGACTAACCCTAGTGTTAATGGACAAGTCCCCCTCAAGTTGTCTTACAAACCATAAGATCCACTTCTTAATCTTACCATTAACTAAAATCCATTTAATAAAGGATTTGTTTTGTCATGATGTTAATCCCTAATCATGGATTATGTTTAGGAGCCTTCCTCAGCTTAAATGTTCTCATCTATTATCCTTCTATTAGGAAGGTGTAATGAGTCCATTAAATCCTTGATTATGGCTTAAACTCATTACCTAACACCAAAACAAAAACTCCAAAAACATCTAAATAAATACAAGTAGGTTAATGATCTTAATCCTACATCATGGTGATTAGGTGTGAGGTGTTTACTTCATACTTAAGGTATTCTCATTACCCCTAATCAGAGGGAGGATGTGATGAGTTTACTAACCCTTGGTTTAGGCTTAAGCTCATTTTCTTATGATAAACACAAAAGCAATAACAAAACTGAAAACACCAAAAACAAACAATAATCGTGTCCTTCGGGATTCTTTTCTCATCATCTTCACTCACAAACGAGAACTCGCTTCTTCCGTCTAATGCAAGACAGTTTGCACCTGAGCCAGACAGGTCATACACTTGAGCATAGACAAGTAAGCAGTTCATCAAGTCAATTTATCTTTCAGTCTCTTTGAGTGGAACTACGGTGTTCTAACTTCCTCATTGCACGAGAGGATATGTAGGCATAACTTAACAGTTATCGAACAAAAGTCTCTGTATATCCCCCCCTCTTCTAGCATTATTCTTTAAGCCTCATAGTCCTGAGCATTGCACTCTCTTCTTGCACTGACACTCCTTTTATTCACTTCACATTTCTTTTGCACTGACACTTGCATTCTTTTCCAGCTCTTGCACACAGAATAGCACTGACACTACCCCTTTTAAACACAAATCTTTCAAGCGTGGATCCCGTCGAGTACGACGGACAATCTGGGTGCTAATACCTTCCCAGGTTGTAACCAACCCCTTTCTCAGTTTCTCTGGTTCGCAACCGTCTTATCCATATCTTTCTAGGTCTATGCAGCATTACCTTTCCTTTGGGATAAAAATGCCTAGCTGGCGACTCTTTTCAGTTCACCCTTATGTTCTCTCTCTCACCGACCGTTCGCGTCTGTACCCCTCTTGGGCGTGTGTCATCAGGTGGGAGCGACAACGTCCCAGAAATCAATTATAAGCGGGTTGAATATCAATAACATAGAATGTACTCTTGAATATCTGAGACCCAATCTTCACGGGTAGCTCCACCTCCCCAAACACCGATCTTCGGGACCCGTCGAAGGCTTTTACAATTAAATCACTAGGTCGCAGGACGATGCCATCAACGTTCAGCTTCATTAAGGCCTTCTTTGGGAGCATGTTGAGCGAAGAGCCTGTATCCACCGGGACGTGGGATAGAACAGCGCCCTTACACTCCATGGTGATGTGTAAGGCTTTGTTGTGATTGTGTCCTTCAGAAGTGAGATCTCTATCTGTGAATCCCAACCCATGGCTGGCGTTTATGCTGCCTACCACAACCTCCAACTGGTTGACAGTTATCTCCTGTGGTACATACGCCATTTGTAAAACTTTTAGCAAAGCCTCTCGATGAGCCTAGGAACACATCAGCAACGACAAAATGGATATCTTGGATGGGGTCTGATTCAGCTGTTCAACCACCTTATAGTCCCTTTTCTTAATTATTCTCATGAATTCCTTGACTTCCTTTTCAAAAGTTCCCTAACCGGCAGCAGGAGTTGTCACCTCCTTAGTTACTATTTGTTTACCCCTAGCCTTTGTAGCAGCCTCAGCTTCGGGAGCACTTCTAAGAGCTTGAGGAGCAAAGAGACGCCCACTCCTTGTAAATCCCTCAACTACTCCGACATTCACAGTAGTCGGGTCAATTGTCACTGCTTGACTTTCCACTTTCTGACCTTCTACGTACACGTTCATGCCATAGTGCCAAGGGATGGCCTTGTCATCAGCATAAGGGACTGGTCCCGAAACAGTAATGGTCACTGGACTCTCTCTGGGCAGGAACCTCAGTAGGATCAAAATAAATTGTCACTGTAGACACACAAACACTTCTATAGGCAACTTTGTCAAACTGTAGAGACCCCTCATTGATCAAGCACTATAACCCATCTTTCAAATCCCCACATCCATTAACAGAATTCATGCAACCCTCACAGTCAAAATCACAACCTGGAAAAACCTCCCCCTTCAACAATCTGTCTTTCACGATTAACAAGGAAGTCTTCACTTCATCCACATTCAAGATCAAATTTGACCTCTCACCACCGTCAACGACATTTATCCTGACCCCTCCATGATTTGGAATGGGGTTTGATGTGACATTTGGAGGCGGTGCGAAGTTAATTGCCTTTGAATCAATCAAGTCCTGGACCTTATGCTGCAATGCCCTGCACTTCTCCGTTGAGTGTCCGGGATCTCCTGAATGAAATCTGCATCTTGCATTAGCGTCATACCCCACTGGAAGCTCTCCAGGTGGAGGTGGTGCTAATGTCCTTAACTGAACCAAATTCAAGTCTAACAATCTTTGGAGCAGTGTCGTGTGCGTCATCGGGATAGCTACGAGCACCCTCTTAGCTGGACGAGCTTGTCTTTGTTGATAGGGTCTTTGCTGATAGTTATTGCGCTGCGGCTGTTGCTGTTGTTGCTGCTTTTGTTGTACAGTACTTGTGGGGATGGTGATAGCTGCCACCTGCTCATAAGATCCTTTGTTTCCGCGACCCCGACCTCGACCGTACACAACATTAGTCTCACCCTCCCTTCTTCTTGGTGGTCCACCGAAAGCTTTTCTCACACCGCTTGAGCTACTTGCACCAATGTCTTGAATTTTCCCCATCTTTAGAAGAGTTTCAACCCTCTCTCCAGCTATCACAATGTCATTAAACTTTGTTGCTGAACAAGATGCCAACCTCTCAATAAACACACCCTGCAGTGTTCCTATGAACATGTCTGCCATTTCATTTTCCAACAAGGGAGGTTGCACTCGAGCAGCAAGCTGACGCCACCTCTGGGCGTACTCTTTCTCTTTGAACCCTTCTTTAGCATTCTGAGACATTGTCTGCAACTGGGTGAGCCATATCCAAATTATACTGATACTGATTTACAAACGCCTCAGCTAGATCCTTCCAGCTTCGAATATTGACCCTGCTCAGCTTCATGTACCATTCCAAAGAAGCTCCTACAAGACTATCCTGGAAGTAATACATCCACAACTTCTCAACATTTGTATGTGCACCAATCCTTCCCACAAAAGACTGGAGGTGAGTTTTCGGGTACGATGTGCCGTTGTACTTATCAAAAGTGGGAACCTTGAACTTGTAGGGAATTCTCACCCCTGGCACCAAGCCCAAATCAGTGATGTCAAACCCTAAAGAACTCTGAGATTGAATATCATGAATCTGCTCAGCCATTTCTTCAAATCTTCTATTCATGTCAACCTCTTGACCTTCTTCCTCATCAAGCAAAGTAGACTGCTCGTCCTTCCCATCCATCTGCAGGTTATTCACTCCATCATTGACAATAGTGACCCCTGGTTGCACCACAGGGATTTCAACGTGACGGGTGCCAGCCCCATTGCGATTGCCTCCATCTACTGTCCCATTGTTCTTGGCTTGATTGTTCTCCACCATTTTGCGCAAACGCTCTTGAGTTTGACCCATCCCGGTCATGAGGGTCATGAAATTATCCATTATCATCCTCAAGTCAGCCAGATCTGCTTGCATCTGCTCCATTTCTCTTTCTCTGTTCACCTTTGTAGGGTATCTGTGCACCGTTGACTGTCTCTGAACCTTCTTGGGAGCTATAGTGCCTGAAAGTGACATGAACGTTAGAACACTGGAGAAATACCTACAAAACAAAAAACACGTTATGTGCATGCAATGTAACTATTCATGTTTCCATGTTTAGGCATTAATATGCCCCAGTTCTGGTATTTTGACAGAAAAATACTCCAGATGACTTTTCTTTGAAACTGACTTTTCAAACACTTTTGAGGAGTATTCAGATCCTGGTGTCTTAAGACCAATGACTTTGCTCATTTAGAGACGGTAACTGGAAAGTATCATTGCATAGCATGAACAAACTACCAACAATTCGAGTCACAAATAAGAACAGAATTTCCCAAAGGGTTACAATTCAGTACAAATGAAAGAAAGATAAAGCAAGAATCCTACAACAAGCCTGTAGGTAGTCAGGATACAATCAACAATAAACTAAAACCCTAGGCTAAAAGGAAAATCCAGGCTCCTCTTCTGTAGTCACCACCTCCGTCCTGTTCTTCTTGACGCTTGCTCTCAACTTAAGATCTGCAATCTTCTCCATTGTTTCCTTCAAGCCCAGTTGGCTCTGTTCCAATTGTTGAGTCTTTTCCCTTCGTATTCTGTGAACTTGTTCGACCTCTTCTTTCTTGAATTCCATCTGCGCTTCAAAGAACTCTTCTTTTTCTTTGTACTTCTTCTTCTCCTATTCTCTTTGGCCCTATAACTAAGTAATGGATTGACGAGCTTCTCTAAGAGTCTTCACAATCTTCTTATGCTATGCTTCTCTCTTTGACTCTGTTTAACCCAATCGCCGAAAATGAGCTTCTCTCCCATCAAACTCCTTTTCTTTAGCTTCTAAGGTAGCCTGCGTCATCTGTAGTTTTTCTTCCACTTCTTGCTTAGCATGGTTGGCACGATGATACAAACTAGCCATCTCAGAATTCTCTATCCAAACCTCATGCAACTGAGCTTCCAACTTATTGTAATCTTCAAGAGAAACTGTGGTTTGTACCGGTACCTCCTTTGGATACAGTGGAGCCTCAACCGAAAACGGAAGGAAGAAGGTATCAACCCTCCCTTGTATCCAAGCAGCAAAAGAGGGATAAGTCTTAGGGTCTACCTTTCCAAATTATTTCTTACCCTCCCTAACCTTTGTTTCCCAAGCTTGAGATACTTGAATAACCAACCGCTGATTTTCTTCAGCTGGAAAATACAAAGTCTTAGCTATTTCTTCATCTGATGGAGGATCCTTCAGTGGATAACCAAATTTCTTTCTGGACAGCACAGGGTTATGACTTATCACTCCTTTTCTACCTAACAGCGACACATAGGGAAACTCACCACACCTTGTAATAAACTCATTCCCTACCAAGTTTCTGCTACATCCCCAGGCTATATCATCAGATGTTAATCCCATCAATCTTCTAGCCCACTTCCAATCCTGCTTAAGATCTTTGAACATTCCTGACTTTGGAAGCTTCTTAGCGAACCACTCGGCAAACAATGAAGCACAACAATTCACATACCCTTTTCTCTTGTCATTTCCATGATGGAAAACGAAGTAAAAGTCTCCCAACAACATAGGCACCGAGTTCTCTTTAATGAACAGGGTGATAGCCTCCAAGCTTACCCATCCTTTCTCTCCTGGGAACAGACTTATTCCCGTAGACCATTAATGCTAACAATGCACTGAATTCTAACCACTTCCCTCCCAAAGCAAACACGTGGGCTTCTGTGATAAGAAAATCCAGATTAAATCCCTTCCCTTTACTGGCTTCTAACCCCATCTTCACTCTAAGTATACTCAAATGACAAGCACCTGCAATGTCCTTGTACGGGGGACACTTCTCCACGCCATAATAGGGAACACCGTTCTTGATAGGGATCTTCAGGATGTCAGAAATCTCTTCAATGGTGGGAGCCAGGACATAATCAGCAAACAGTATAATTCTCAATTGAGGGTCATAAAACTGCAACAAAGAATGAAGACTATCTCTATGATCGACAATAGGTTTGTTCATGTAACCCAAGATTTTCACGTACCGGCTTCTGAAATCATCTGAAACCTTGTCACTCATTAAGCCCACCAGTTTCTGAATACTCTCAATTTCGGGTTGCGGGAAAGTATAATGATGTCATACCCCAAATTTGTCCTACTTATAATTATCTTCATTGGTATTTTCACTATTAGTAATTATTTAAAAGAATTCCAAAAACAAATGTTTGTCTTTTTCATTAAGGTCCCGGTTCTCACGAGGATAAATAAAGGTTCAGGCCAAGTATTCAAGCCAATGTATTTGAAAGCCATATCTCAGGTTAACGGTCTTTTGGTCTCAAGACAATTTCTTTCTCATTTGGTTCGTAACAAGGGGTTTTGGATTCAAAAGTTCAAATCAAGCCCAAAGTTTGATTCATGTTTTACCCAAACTTCCAGAAGGATTAAGTGGAGTCATAATTTTTTGAGCCTCAATCCAAGTTTGTATGTACAAGTTCAAACAATTGTATAAACTTTAATTCGGGCTAGAGTGAAGAACCAGTCGTGGTTATTTGGCTAATCACGGTTAAGTAATAGTAATCTTTTCCCAAGTCATGATCAGGACATTATCAAGTGAATTCAGAAAAATTGTCTCAAATTATGGTAGACTTTGTGAACATATTAATGATGCCTATTTTTATGTGTCCGCAAATTACTAACCTTGAGAAGAGTTTTCAAAGGAAAAATTGTGTTTGGTTAAGTGCAAGACGTGTCTGTATGTTGTCATGCTACGAGTGAACAATACTAGCCATGCAATTCAAAGATTTCTAAGGCTAATGGATTTTATTATATAATGGTCTTAGCCTTTGACTTCTTGCACCAAATGGTAAACATGAGTGTTTAGTTATTTATTTCAAGTATAATATTGTCGCTCCCACCTGATGACACCTGGCCAAGAGGGGTACAGACGCGAACGGTCGGCGAAAGAAGAGAACATGAAGATGAACTGAAAAGAGTCGCCAGCTAGGCATTTTTATCCCGAAGGAGAGGTAATGCTGCAAAAACCTGGAAAAAGATGAATAAGACGGTCGCGAACCAGAGAAACTGAGAAAGGGGGTTGGTTACAACCTGGGAAGGTATTAGCACCCAGATTGTCCGTCGTACTCGACGGGATCCACGCTTGAAAGATTTGTGTTTAAAAGGGGTAGTGTCAGTGCTATTCTGTGTGCAAAAGTTGGAAAAGAATGCAAGTGTCAGTGTAACAAAAATGTGAAGTGAAATAAGAGAGTGTCAGTGTAAAGAAAGGATGCAAAGCTCAAGACTTTGATGCTTAAAGAATAATGCTGGAAGAGGGGGGAATATACAGAGACTTTTGTTTGATAACTGTTAAGTTATGCCTACGTATCCTCTCGTGCAATGAGGAAGTCAGAACACCGTAGTTCGACTCAAAGAGACTGAAAGGCAAATTGACTTGTGAACTGCTTGCTTGTCTATGCTCAAGTGTATGACCTGTCTGGCTCAGGTGCAAACTGTCTTGCATTAGACGGAAGAAGCAAGTTCCCGTCTGTGAGTGAATAAGATGAGAAAAGAATCCCGAAGGGGACGATATTTGTTTGTTTTTATGTTTTCAGTTTTGTTACTGTTTTTGGTGTTTTGCATAAGTTAATGAGCTTAAGCCTAAACCAGGGGTTAGTAAACTCATCACATCTTCCCTCTGATTAAGGGTAATGAGGATACCTTAATTGTGAAGTAAACACCTCACACTTAATCACCATGATGTAGGATTAAGATCATTAACCTACTTGCCTTTATTTATATGTTTTTGGTATTTTTGTTTAGTGTTAAGTAATGAGTTTAAGCCATAATCAAAGATTTAATGGACCCATTACACCATCCTAATAGAAGGATGATAGATGAGAACATTTAAGCTGAGGAAGATACCTCAACTTAATCCATGATTAGGGATTAACCTCATGACAAAACAAGCCTTTATTAAAGTGGATTTTAATTAATGATAAGATTAAGAAGTGGATTTTATGGTTGGTAAGACAACTTGAAGAGGACTTGTCCATTAACACTAGGGTTAGTCCTTCTTAACCAATTAAGGAAGAATTAGAACCCTAATGCAAGGCCCAAGTTACAAGCTTGATGTCTTAGTGATTATTAGATGACTTAATTAAAGGATTTAAACACATTAAGGGCTTAACACTTAGGATTAAATTTATACACTTCATCCTAATAGAAGGATGCTAGCATAATCCTAATCACAAAGTCTTAAAACCTTTAAGGTTTAGTCCTTGATTATGAGATGAGAAGAGAAGACACAATGATGACACAAAGGTAAAACTAATGGGGTGACTAATCAAACCCTAATTGTGTTCATGCTTGGGTGTTCCTAGGGTTTGTGAAGCTTGCAATAAGATCTTCAAGAAGAGCCACAAAGGAAGAACAGATGAAAGGAGGAGAAGCAGAAGAAGCAAGTCAACTTACTTCACTTAAGAAGATAAGTTGCTTGAAGAAAGAAGGTGAGAAAGGAGCATGAATGAGCAAGCTCACTCTAATTCACAAGTAAAATTCAGCAATGGATGCATAAAAGAGATGAGAAGAGATTATGAGAAGTGAAGGCAAATTCACTTCTCAAACAGTTACCACCTGAAAAGTTAGCAACAAGAAATGAAATGAAATGAAAATGAGATGAAATGCAAAGATGAAAACCAAAGTCAGAAGCATAATCATGATGCAAATGATTCTATGATATGGTATGAAAGCATGTCAAGAGATGAGGATGATCATACAAGTAATGAAGATGCAAATGAGACATAAAAGTAAGCATGAAAAATCATGAAAACTTATGAAATGCAATGGATGCATAACATGGCAAATGGATGATGCAATGATCAAACATGATTTCAATATGTCCTAAGATGTCCTATATGTCATGTGGATGCACAAAATGTCATGGAAAGTTCATGTATGCAAGCATATGAAGAATGAATGCAAATGAAGGCAAAAATTAGGGTTTATGTACAAGATGCAATGCAAAATTCAAAATCAGAATCAAATGACAAGATAAAAAATTTAAAATGGGATCAAAGGTACCCTAAAACTATACAAGTTCACTTCCCAAAGGGGAAGGTCAGAAGCTAAACCCTAAAGGACTTATGATTTTTCTAAGTTTGCTAGGGTTTTAAGGTACTTCACAAGGAAAAATGCAAAACAAATCAAAAATGAAAGATAAATTCATGCCAATTTTATCCTAGGAACTACATGATATGTGGGATGCAATTCAAAAAGAATCACTATCAAACCCTTCATGGTTAGGCATAAAGTATTTTTCTAAGTTAGGGTCAAAATATTGATTTTTAAGAACCCTAAATCCAAAGAAAATGTCAAAATGGATCAAGAACCAAAAAGAAATTTGTATGAATGGTTTGATAATGTCTCTAAATGTGTCAAGATGCAATGTGATTTTTTTGGTGATTTTTAGAAACTTAAATGGTATTTTAATTAATTAATTTCCATTAATTAATTAAAATAAACATTTAAATATTTTAAAAATACAAATTTTATGCAAAAAATAAAATAAAAATTATTTTCAGAATGAGAAAAATATTTAAAGTCACGATGCAAAAAATAAATTTTTTTGAAAGTGTTTTGCTATTTTAAATAAAATGAACAAAGAAATGTAAATAAAATGAAAATAAAATTAATTTAAATGAGAAGTATGTGCAAAGGAGGGCTGAGATTTATTCTGGGCTTTGAAATGGTTGACTGGCGCGCTATCCTACGACCCAAATTCAAATCTCCCTAAACTTAATTAAAAAATTAATTAAACCTGATTAATCTTAAGTGAATCAATCCCCACCCTCCAATCACGCGCGGGAACCCTCATCTAACGACCTACGTTCAAACCTGGAGCCCTAACCCTAATTAACATTTAATCACTTTCAGGTGGTCGGAAATGACCTCCGGTCATCTTCTCCGGCCACACTCTCCCCTGAAAATTCCTAAATCACTCCCTAGGCCATTTCTGGAGCTCTAAAGATCCAGATTGCTTCCTCTCTCTATTCTAAACCCAACCCCACCCTCAAACTTCATTTATATCCAGCCATTGACAAGATTCGAGGCTAAGAACCAAAACTGCAAAAATTTCAGACAAGCCATACATCCTTAATTCTCAACTATTTTCAATAATTCAAAGTTCAACATGCTCAGGGGATCACACTTAACCATTTAAGAACTTAAAATACAACTTCTGGAAAAATGAATTCGCATGGCTACCTGAGGTGAAGCTTTCAACCCTGGAGCTTTTTGGCTGCTTCTTTGGCCCAAGATGCCTTTAATGAACCTCTTGAGGAGTTTGCAATGCTTGGATGGAATTTTTTATGGCTGGTTGGTGAGATTGATGCAGTTCAGTTCAAAGAGGGAGAGAAATCGTGTTTTTGATATGGAAGGTTTCAGGGCAAGGTGATGGTTGGGAAATGATCAGTGGATCATGATGAGTTGTTCTATGAAATTTGTTTGAAGGTTTGTGGCTTGAGTGCTGAGTTTTGAAGAGAAATGCATAAGAGGAGGTTTTGGTGAATGCTGAGTTATGGGAGGATTCAGGTTGTGTTGTTGTATGAAATGGCTTGCTTGAGGTCCACATAACATGTTCTGATTGGGCAGAGAGTTGTTGTGGAGCAGTGTGATTGGTATGGCTCATTTTGCAAAAAGTCAAGAAAGTTGTACTTGGAGGTATGGGCTCATGGAAGGCTGAGGACAAGGGGGTGTCTGGCGCAGCTTGATTCATGGGCAGCCATGGAATTCAAATTGAGGCAAAATATCAAGTGGAGTGAAGTTGGTGGGTGGTTTTGCAATTTGTGAAGGTTTTGGCCCCTTTTGAAATACTTGATGATCAAGGCATGAAACTTGGGATTTCTTTGGGAAATTATGAATTATAGGTCATGTATGATGTTTGTGTAATGGTTAGAATTCAATTAGAGGTCACAAATTGGTTTGACATGAGTTTTTGCAAGTTTCCCTCTTTGGTACATAAGTGAAATTTTGTGATTTTTCCCAACTTTGCAAGGCCATAACTTGAGTTCTATGATGAATTAGATCAAGTTCTTGTACTTTTTGAAAAGGGAATGATCCAATCTACAACTTTCATGACCAAGAATATTTCATTTGAAGCATTTTTGAATCAAAAGAGTTGGTTGAGAAACTTTCCCAAAATGGCAAGTTTGCATTATAAGTCACTTTCTCAAAATGGCAACTTTGCAAATGGCTTGAAATTCTTCAATTTTGTGAACTTCTAACTTCTTCTAAGATCAAATAAAGATCATATACACCCAAAATGATGGAGAAGACCCTTTGGTTGGATGATTAAGGGCCTCAGATGCCCTGATTTTGCACTGACTTGCTCAAGAAGTCATCTATTGATCAGATGCCTTCCCCATTGAATTTCTTCATGAAAATTGGTATGTATTATCCTCATAAGATATAAAGACCAATAGAAACAAGAATGACCAAAAAAATTGGAGTTATGGCCTTTGAAACCAAAACCCTAATTTTAGGTCATCTGTGCAGTTAAGCTTGGCTCTACTTCCATGCCTTTCTCAGTTCTTGTGATTTTCTGACTTCCTTGATCTTGGGAGGATATAATATGATGCTTGAACATACATGGACCCTCTTGAGATGATTGGAGACTCTTGGAGTGGCTCAGATAGCCCTTGGTTTGCTCAGATCACAAACCCTAGATGCAGATGACTTTGAACCAATGCAGTGAAGCAAAAAATGCAATATGGGATGATATGATTGAACTTATGCAAATGAAAATATCATAAGCCATGGTGTAATGAGTGAAGGAAAATTTGGGGTGTTTACAAATATGTGTGCCAACCACTTCATAAGTCTTTCAACATGATAAGTAGATTTTACGCTCCCTGTAGTAGCAAGGACACAACTGTTGGTGCTAATCTTTGTTGAACTAAAAAAGATTCTTTATTTTAACTTAAATTTGAAAATAAAGCAAGATCAAAAGTTCGGTGCAACGCCACTACATTAACAAGGTGATATGATAAATTGCAGCAAGTTGAAACATTGTCACTCTATTACAAAAAAGGCCTTAAGGAACAATGATGTCTAAGATACAAAAATTAGAATCCTAAAGAGCTAAGGTTGTGTAGCGTCGCTTCCGGTCCATGTTTTGGATAGTGTCAGGCCATAACATTGCATCTGAATTACTGTTATTTTTCATGACACGAGCTTCCGTAATCCAATCTGCAAGATATTAACAAATGTCATCATAACGAGATTAAACGAGCGTACAAACAAGAAGGATTTGAGCTGCAAAAAGGGCAATATAGAGGTTTGCTTAAAGAATACAAGTGGGAGGATTAGCGCCCTCAGGCTCAAAACCAGTTTCGAAGTACCATGTCCTGAAGTTATTACCGAACCCCGAACATGCCGACAGAGTGCATGAGGAATTATATTCCAGTACGGAATTAAACCTGCAGCACTTCCATCAATGCTAAACACTCAGAACTTCATAATCCCTACATCAAGATGATAATAAAAGTAGAGATATCGAGCATTTAAAGGAAAATATCAAAAGAAGTAGTCAAAGTTACATTTCTTGCATTTTATGAACTCTCAAAAACACAGATGCTAAAAGTGTTTCACTCCAACCAGTTTTCAAGCTTATGACATCATATTGATTCTACATGTTTCCTAAAATTAAAGGCCACAAAGGGCCTTGATCATTTTCAGATTTGTTCTTATAAAGACTAGTTGCGAAACAAGACGTGGAAGATTTATGTTCAATTTAAGAACCAGTACGGAGGAATCAAATCATAAGGCTATCTCTCAACTCATTCATGACACCAATACAAGGTTTTATCATGGAGTTTTCATTAATATTACCTTGGGTTCTAAACTTTTCCCGAGTGCAAGTTTTGAGTTCCAGGATTCCTGCATCGTCAAGTCATCACAAATATTTCAGTCAACCTACAAGATGTTCATGAAGATCGTCATTTCAAAGTGAAACATCATCAAACATATAGCAGTAAAACACCAGTGGAAACAAGTTTTACAATAGTAAAATAAGGAATTTTACAGCAGTGAACATGCTTACCTCAGTGAAATCTTCAAACCACCCGGCTCTTTGTTTCTTCAGACTTGCAGAAGATCATAACCAAGGGAATCTCATCACTTCACAAAGATATCAAGTTCTGAACCATCATCCTGCTTCATGCCAAGGACAAATGGAGCCTTTATCCAAGTCGCCAATAGTAGATTTTCTTGTTTTGATTCCGAGCTACCAAGAAACTTACAATATATGCCATGAATCCAAGATATCTGTGTCCGAATATTGACCTGCAAGAAGGTACTTCATACATCAATACACTTCATGATCAGTAGCAGTGAAAATATACTAATTCATAGCAGTAAAAATCAAGCAGGAAGTAAAAAATCACAGCAGTAAAAATGAGTGAATCATAAGTTTTTCACCGTGGTCGAAATTTCAAAATCACAACTATCACTATCAAAGGAGGCACCACACAATCTCATAATATCACATAAGAAAAACCCCTCTAACAGATTTTCGGATTTCACACCTCACCCTCACATGATTTCCTCACACAAAATCCTTCAATATATACCTCATTTTATCACTATAAAGGCCAATCATTGTCAATCATAAGAGGGGACTACACCTGAAAACCGCAGAAAAAAGGGAGAAATAAGAAAATCTCCACATGAACCTCATTAAATCTTTTTCATCGAAAATTTTCTCAGAGCTCTAATTAGAGTAAATCTAAGCCTATTTTTTACTCGCACACATCAAACAACACAGTAACTTTCATAAGAAGGAGTAGAAGGAGATCAAAAGAAACAAAAAACAAATCATTTACCATAACCACCGAAGCTCGGTATACCCTCGTTATTTTCATTTTAATCTTCCTTGTTCTCGCTTCGTGTTCTCCCTCTATAGCTTGCAATTATCTCTAATTATTGAAGTTGATGTGCTAGGGTTTCAGAATTGGGGGCTAGGTTTTCGTTTGGGGACAAGGGTCTCCGTTCTGACGTTGTTATTGTTGTGATTTGTTCTTCACGAGTGAATTTTTGTGTTGTTGATTAGTCTTTAACGACGGTGATGATGTACGATGATGCTTTGTCTCCTTTGAGAGGATAATGAAACAGAGTATGGAGTGAAAATAAGAGTTTGAGATTTTGTCAAAGTATGGAAAGAAACTCAGATTAATGTGTTCTCTTATTTTTTCGGTGAATTGGTTTAATAGGATATCTATTTTCTTTAATTTGTTTCTTTAATAATGAATGGTGATCATAAATTAATGCTTTTCAAATCTGATTTCACACTGCACAAGACACCTTTTTCCAAGAGATGTAATGCCCTATGCACCGCCGTTGTTTTTCGATAACACATGTTTTTGGCTTTTGGAATTTGGATCTCTCATATGCGATTTAGAAACTGTTTGTTTCATGGTTTCATGATACCATGTAAAGGGTCTGAGAAAATCGGGTCAATATATCCAGATTCGTTTAACTGAGGATTAAACACTTGGTCCTATCCTTTGTCTGGCCCATTCTTTTTTTTTTGGCACACTGATTTTTTGCAATGCACCCCTTTTGTTTTCCTTCATTTATTCTCTTCATTTTTTATAGAATTGTTTTTAGTGGTTTAATTTATTGTTTAATATTTTAATCCATTATTGTTATTCATCGATTATATTTTATTATTGGGCCAATGATATAATTATAACTTTTTCGATATTCGATTTTAAATCGACGTTATCAAAGTTGTTATGAGGCCACTTTTATTCTTGTCATTATTATTTAATCGATTATTCGATTTATTATTCGGTTAATGACAAAATGAGATATTCGATTAGTTAATCGACATTATCCATTAAATTGAGACCGATTTTATTATTTTATTCACTATTATATTTTATTATTCGGTTTATGATAAAATGAGATATTCGATTATTTAATCGACGTTATCCATTAAATTGATACCAATTTCATTATTTTATTTTATTATTTGGTCGATGATATAATAAACGATCTAAATATTCGATTTTAACAAATCGACGTTATTTAAATCAATATGAGACCATTTTATTTATTCCTTAGAAATTCAACTTTTATTTATTATATTTTATTCCCATATTTATTACTTTTTTTCTCGTTCATAAATTAATCGATAATGTTCATTAGAACTTTTCCTTATAAATTTTTCGCATCGTGCACCGCTATCAAACCAATATAATATTTTTTAATCCGAATAATTAAACTATTTTTCTTAATTAGATAACGGAATAACTGAATTCTGGAGTCTCGCATTCCTCGAATTCTTGAATGAACACTCCCGAGGCTCGCCCCGCGGGATGCGGTTCATTCGATTTTCCGTAATTAAAATCTTTAATATACATATCAAATAATGAAAGAATTGAATTCTGGAGTCTAGCATTCCTTGAATTCTCGAATAAACTCTCCTGAGGCCCGCCCCTCAGGACGCAGTTTATTTACCCTTTCATTCTTAAAAACCCTAACCAGATCAAAACATCTTTTAAAAGCGAACTTTGTTTAAACTCTTTCTATCTCGCAAATAAGCTAGCGCTTCCGCCTCCTATTGCGAGCAGATAAGCCAACGCTTAGCAGTTAGAATGCGGTTCAAATAACTGTTCACTAAAACGAACTAATCTAACCGTAGAACCACGAACTACGAGGCTCTGACTTTCCAATTGCACAAGGGAATACGTAGGCACACGGATCTTACTCCCTGCCGAGTGCCCTAGGAATAAAATAACCCATTTCTCTTATTAACCCTAATTTAGAATCATTCGTATTTATTATTCGAAGTAAACAGAAAACATAAGTTAACATTTAATCGCAAGTTAAACTAAGAGGTTCCAGTTGAGTACAACGGACATAAGGGGTGCTAATACCTTCCCCTTATGTAACCGACTCCCGAACGCAGAATGTGGTTTTGATGACCTTGTTCTATCCATCTCTCTTTATTAGGTTTTATCTATATCTTCCTATGCTTTCATTAGAATAAATAGAATTAGGTGGCGACTCTGTTATTTCCATTTGTTCCGTGGTCGGCGCGAGGATCGTATTTTTCGAGGTACGACAGCTGGCGACTCTGCTGGGGATCTTAGAGAGTCGAGCCTAACTTAGTTCGCTTTGCGATTAATGTTTACATTGCTTATCTGTTTTTTTCATGATTTTTATTTATGCTTGTTTATTCGCTCTTCTTATTATGATCATTATCATACTTGCTTGTTGAATCCTGGGATGACACCTGAGTTTTTGAAAAGGAAGAGGAAACATCTAAGTTAGAATTGGAAGTTATTAGTGTTAGTCTCCGAGGACTCGCTCCTTGCAAGCCTAGCATGAAAGCTCCCCCCAAGAGTAGACCTATTCGTAGATCTCGTTATAACACAGCTAGCCTGTTGCATGACTTGATTCGTGAAAGGGCTGTGACTCGGGGAACTTTTAGAACCGGTTCCAATATTGGTAGTTGTGTAGTGTTAGTCTCCGAGGACCCACTCCTTGTGTGCCTAACATGAGAACTCCACTCAAGGTAGACCTGATCGTCACTATCGTCAAAATACAGCTAGCCTGTGGCAGGACGTTAGTTCGATTAGCGTCCATGACCTTGAGTGTCTTAACCCATTATCGTAGAAACTATCATGTGAGAGGTTTGTATGGGTAAAGAATTTAGAACTATTCTTCTAGTGCCTACCTGTAAAGTTCCTTTTATCATAGATTTTGGTTACTCTCTCATTTTGGTGATTAACTTTGGAATTTGATTTATCATCCTTTGAATTACAACTACTCATTGCATATTATTGCATTCATATTTGCATTCATTTTGCATACCTCATAGTCGCTCATGATCATCCGTTCTCATCTTCAGAGTTGTTGAGTACCCGTCAAGCTGATTCCTCCATGCAGATACAGAACTAGGGCCCACGAAAGAAGAATAATGGTTGAACAAGAAGAACACACCAAGCGAGTCAGGGAAGACATTGATGACCTAAAGAGCAGTGTGAGCAAGATCATGGAAATGCTCCAAGTATTAGCTACTAAGGACACTCAAGCTCAGAGGACCGTCACCTCTGAAGTCAGTAGCTTCGTCATTAATGCAGAGTCTTCAAGACCCACTAGCACATGGCCAGAATTTGGATTGCCACCGGGTTATACTCCGCCATTTGCAACTACTCAGATGACTGGTACATCCACTTTTTTGAACCTGGAGTGTTCACTGACTCTCAACCTAATGTGCATATTGTTGCCCAAACTGCTTATTTGAATCCTCCCTTCCTGCACAATCCACCATCTTCAGTACAAGGAGAGGCTGGAAATTTTGAGGATGTTAGGGAACAATGTATGACTTTGGAAAAGAGGATAAGAGTTGTCGAGGGGTTTGATGTCTTCAAGGATGCCGCATCAGACATGTGCTTGGTTTCGAACTTGGTTATGCCAGACAAGTTCAAAATGCCAGTATTTGAAAAATACAAGGGAGACACTTGCCCAAAAAGCCACATGATCATGTATTGCCGCAAAATGGCTGCTCATGCTGACAAAGACAAATTTCTTATCCATTGCTTCCAAGATAGCTTGAGTGGGGCATCTTTGAAATGGTATATGGGACTCGAGAAAAGTCGTATCCAATGCTGGCAGGATTTGCTTGATGCATTCCTGAAACAATACAAATACAATCTGGACATGGCACCTGACCGTCGTCATCTTCAAAACATGTCTCATAAAGAAAGGGAATCATTCAAAGAATATGCTCAGCGCTGGAGAGAGCTAGCTGCTCAGGTTGAGCCTCCCTTGGCGGAGAAAGAACTGACTGGTCTGTTCATGGACACTCTTCAACCTCTATACTGGGAAAGGATGATAGGTAGTGTATCATCTAGTTTTGTTGACCTAGTCACTATTGGAGAAAGGCTAGAGGAAGGAATCAGAAAGGCAAAGTTTGGAAGTGCTGAAGCTTCTAATGCTGCGAGAAAGTCCTTTGGGAACTTTCAAAAGAAGAAAGAGGGTGATACTCATGCTGTCAACACTGAAAGAAAACCCTACTACAGGCAACAACAGTATGGTGAAGCCCAAGTAGCTGTAGTTGCTCCTATGGTTAATGCTCCACCAGCCCGAGCTCATCCACAAAGGAATGTTGGTCAGAATCAGACTCGCAATCCCAGGCCCAGGACTCCTATTGATCCTGTTCCCTTGAAGTATGCTGAGATTTTCCCTGCACTGTGAAAGAAAGGTCTTGTCACCACCAGACCTCTCATTCCTCCAAATCCTCTTCCACCTGGATTTAGGAGTGACCTCCATTGCCCGTTTCATGAAGGAGCTGCAGGTCATGATATTGAAATCTGTTATGCTTTCCAGGCTCGAGTTCAAGACTTGGTCATAGGAGATGTTCTCACCTTCACACAAAGAGGGACTCCCAAGGTCGACATAGACCCTATGCCAAAGCAAAGTGGCTGAAGATTGGGCCAGAGAATCATAGGTTACTACCTAAAGCTAGTGGATCGCACGGGAAAGCTCATCTTAGGTGTTGATTAGACACTAGGCCTTGTTTCTATTCAGTTTTATATTCCTTGTTTGTATTAAGTGTGCTTGCTTTAAGACTTGTTTGTTTTCTTTAATGTTAATGAAATGAGCATCGTATATTTTGAATCAATCCATTTATTTTCATATTCGTACATATTTGTGCTTTTTCAAAAATTCAAAAAAATATACACATATATTTCATTGTTTCCCTTATTCATCTTTCTCTATCAAACCGTTGTGTAAGCAAATGATTGGAGGGAGGATGACGAATAAATACCCAAATTTTTGAATGGTATGCTTTCAAGAATAAAACCTTGCTGATGATATACATGCATTGTTTCAATTCCCAAACACTGGAGAAATAAGGAAGTTAATCCCTTGTCAACTCTTTGAGCCTAGAAGTTGGAGTTTCTTTCTACACGAAAAAACCACAATATTAACCCGGGGCAGGGTAGTTCTCAATTAATTCGAGTATGCATTCAATTTCAAGAGGATTATTCTTACACCTTTCAATAAGGCTTTCAAGCCCAAGTTTTCCTTCGCACAATTGTCAAGGAAGTTAATGGCAGTCATTGCCCAAATAAATGATAGAAAATTCGTTAAGTCAACACCTAAAAGGCGACTTAAGCAGAATAAAAGCATCCCGGTGGTCTGAAAACATCAAAGATATAGTCCAGGCAAAAGTTAGGGATAATGAGATTCTCAAATCATGAGGAGTCACCAAAAATTCCTCAACAAAGACAAAGATGAGTTGACCCAAAGTCCTCATAAAATAAGACAACAAAATGTTGCGAATACGCAATGACTGCCATCTAATAATCCTGTGGCTTCTGAGCCATCATTGTCAGTGCAACTACAAATAACCTGAATGTATAGGTTGAATTAATTGAGCGTAGGACTGAAGATCATCATTGAGAATGGGTTGGGTAAAAATTAAATTTTGAGCCTTTTATCCTTTGTTTCATAAACCGTGAACCAGGCCACATTACAACCATTTAAAGACCTAATTGAAGTTCGGTTTATTTTGAAAGCATATCTCAACAAGGTTGCGTAAGCTGACTCCACAAGAGATTTTCCAATCATTTGCTTTGGTATCCTTCCTTTTGCATTATCTTTCAATTTGCATTATCTTTCACTTTGCACTTTGCATGATTGAATAAATATTGCGTTATTACTAGTGATTCATTTGCTTTACTCCAATATCATTCCATTAATGATTTTGATTTCAAATATTTCTTGAGCATTGCATTAAAATTAACATTTTTTAATGAATATTTTATTTGCAAGTAAGCACTCATCATCAAGGAATTTTAAACAGTTGAGAAACTTGACTCGTGATCCTATCAGGGGCACGTCACAGTCAAAGGTCATGTTTTTCAGAGAAACTCTCTTCATGACTCATGCTGGAGCAAACATTTCAAGCGACCTGTCAAGCAGTCACTTCAGAATCATTCAGCATAGGGCAATCTACTTCAAGCAATCCCTAAGCAAATATTATCATTCCTTCCCAACAGGATCAACACCATGATACTTCTAACAAGTGTAATAGAAGTTGTGTTCAAGATATTTTTCAAGGATATAGTTGGCAAAGTTCAATGTGTTGTGGAATCAGCTGTTTCAACTGCACCTCTCTAAAAGAGTCTTATCCCGTGGTCTTAGCATTTGCATTGTAATTATTGCACCATTTGCATCATACAATTTCATATCAAGCATAGTTCAAAGTATACTTCGTGCTCATTTGCATTTCCCGAGGTCTTGTCATCTTACCTTGTGGTCAAAGTCCAATTTCGCTTGGCATCCTTAAGGTCCAATTTCCATTGGAAACCACTAAAGGTCAAAGTCCAACTCACTTGGCACCTACCAAAGCAGTCGTGTCTGTCACTCTGTCTTTCATCCAATATTATTATTGGATCCGCTTTCTCTCTCCGGTTGTTCCCATTGAGAAATTCTTATGTTTCTTTCAAATTTCTCTCTTCGGTTGTTCCTATTGAGAAATTCTTATGTTTCTTTCGAATTTCTCTCTCCGGTTTTTCCCATTGAGTAATTCTTTCAAATTTCTCTCTCCGGTTGTTCCCATTGAGAAATTCTTATGTTTCTTTCGAATTTCTCTCTCCGGTTTTTCCCATTGAGTAATTCTTTCAAATTTCTCTCTCCGGTTGTTCCCATTGAGAAATTCTTATGTTTCTTTCGAATTTCTCTCTCCGGTTTTTCCCATTGAGTAATTCTTTCAAATTTCTCTCTCCTGTTGTTCCCATTGAGAAATTCTTATGTTTCTTTCGAATTTCTCTCTCTAGTTTTTCCCATTGAGTAATTCTTTCAAATTTCTCTCTCTGGTTGGTCCCATTGAGGAATTCAATTTGTTTCTTCGACTTTCTCTCTCCGGTTGTTCCCATTGAGAAGTTCTTATTTTCTTCAAATTTCTCACTCCTGTTGTTCCCATTGAGAAGTTATTTGTGTCCTTCTAATTTCTCTATCCGGTTAATCCCATTGAGGAATTTCAAAGTGTGTTCTTCTAAAGAGTTTCATTATATTCCAATTTCTCTCTCCGGTTAATCCCATTAAGAATTTGGAAAGAATATCTATTTCAAGTTGAAAAGTTTGGTGTCTCCCTTGGCGTACCTTCATAATTTGGTCTCATTCCACATCTAGTACTCTTCTAGATGTTTCGAGCGTTGATATCCAAGTTTGGTACTTGTGCATCTAAGGCATTGATAGATGTCACTATTGCTTTTCCCAGGATTTAACCCTTTCACTCAAAATATTCTTGATTATTCTCCGTCGTCTAGACAGATCTTCAGAAATATCTTATTTTCCCCATCCATTTTCTTACCTCACCAATTTTCAATGTTTTCTTCATTCAGTCATTTCATTCATCCCCATAGACTTGTTGTTTCATATCAAATCACATTCATACCTATTATCCCCAGCAATTGCATCCATACATACATCTCATGTTTCACCATTGCATTTCATTTTGCATCGGACAAATTTTGGGTTTTCTATATCAAATTGACTTTTACCCTAAAAAAATCGGACGCCTTGTAGCAATTCATTTTTTCGGGTTCAAGCCAATTAGATAGGGGCATCTATCCTACCCCGAATTTGTCCTACTTATAATTATCTTCATTGGTATTTTCACTATTAGTAATTATTTAAAAGAATTCCAAAAAAAATGTTTGTCTTTTTCATTAAGGTTCCGGTTCTCACGAGGATAAATCAAGGTTCAGGCCAAGTAGTCAAGCCAGTGTATTTGAAAACCATATCTCAGGTTAACGGTCTTTTGGTCTCAAGACATTTTCTTGCTCATTTGGTTCGTAACAAGGGGTTTTGGATTCAAAAGTTCAAATCAAGCCCAAAGTTTGATTCATGTTTTACCCAAACTTCCAGAAGTATTAAGTGGAGTCATAATTTTTTGAGCCTCAATCCATGTTTGTATGTACAAGTTCAAACAATTGTATAAACTTTAATTCGGGCTAAATTGAAGAACCAATCGTGGTTATTTGGCTAATCACGGTTAAGTAATAATAATCTTTTACCAAGTCACGATCAGGACATTATCAAGTGAATTCAGAAAAACTGTCTCAAATTATGGTAGACTTTGTGAACATATTAATGATGCCTATTTTTATGTGTCCGCAAATTACTAACCTTGAGAAGAGTTTTCAAAGGAAAAATTATGTTTGGTTAAGTGCAAGACGTGTGTGTATGTTGTCATGCTACGAGTGCACAATACTAGCCATGCAATTCAAAGATTTCTAAGGCTAATGGATTTTATTATATAATGGTCTTAGCCTTTGACTTCTTGCATCAAATGGTAAACATGAGTGTTCAGTTATTTATTTCAAGTATAATATATGTGCCAACCCCTTCATAAGTCTTTCGACAAGATAAGTAGATTTTACGCTCCCTGTAGTAGCAAGGACACAACTGTTGGTGCTAATCTTTGTTGAACTAAAAAAGATTCTTTATTTCAACTTAAATTCGAAACTAAAGCAAGATCAAAAGTTTGGTGCAACACCACTGCATTAACAAGGTGATATGATAAATTGCAGCAAGTTTAAACATTGTCACTCTATTACAAAAAGGGCCTTAAGGAACAATGATGTCTAAGATACAAAAATTAGAATCCTAAAGAGTTAAGGCTGTGTAGCGTCGCTTCCGGTCCATGTTTTGGATAGTGTCAGGCCATAACATTGCATCTGAATTACTGTTATTGTTCATGACACGAGCTTCCGTAATCCAATCTGCAAGATATTAACAAATGTCATCATAATGAGATTAAACGAGCGTACAAACAAGAATGATTTGAGCTACAAAAAGGGCAATATAGAGGTTTGCTTAAAGAATACAAGTGGGAGGATTAGCGCCCTCAGGCTCAAAACCAGTTTCGAAGTACCATGTCCTGAAGCTATTACTGAACCCCGAACATGCCGACAGAGTGCATGAGGAATTATATTCCAGTACGGAGTTAAACCTGCAGCACTTCATCCAATGCTAAACACTGAGAACTTCATAATCCCTACCTCCAGATGCTAATATAAGTAGAGATATCGAGCATTTAAAGGAAAATATCACAAGAAGTAGTCAAAGTTACATTTCCTGCATTTTATGAACTCTCAAAAACACATATGCTAAAAGTGTTTCACTCCAACCAGTTTTCAAGCTTATGACATCATATTGATTCTACAAGTTTCCTAAAATTAAAGGCCACAAAGGGCCTTGATCATTTTCAGATTTGTTCTTATAAAGACTAGTTGCGAAACAAGTCGTTGAAGATTTATGTTCAATTTAAGAACCAGTACGGAGGAATCAAATCATAAGGCTATCTCTCAACTCATTCATGACACCAATACAAGGTTTTATCATGGAGTTTTCATTAATATTACCTTGGGTTCTAAACTTTTCGCGAGTGCAAGTTTTGAGTTCCAAGATTCCTGCATCGTCAAGTCATCACAAATATTTCAGTCAACCTACAAGATGTTCATGAAGATCGTCATTTCAAAGTGAAACATCATCAAACATATAGCAGTAAAACACCAGTGGAAACAAGTTTTGCCGCAGTAAAATAAGGAATTTTACAGCAGTGAAGATGCTTACCTCAGTGAAATCTTCAAAGCACCCTGCTCTTTGTTTCTTTAGACTTGCAGAAGATCATAACCAAGGGAATCTCATCACTTCACAAAGATATCAAGTTCTGAACCATCATCCTGCTTAATGCCAAGGCCAAATGGAGCCTTTATCCAAGTCGCCAATAGTCGATTTCCTTGTTTTGATTCCGAGCTACCAAGAAACTTATAATATATGCCATGAATCCAAGATATCTGTGTCCGAATATTGACCTGCAAGAAGGTACTTCATACATCAATACACTTCATGATCAGTATCACTGAAAATATACTAATTCATAGCAGTAAAAATCAAGCAGGCAGTAAAAAATCACAACAGTAAAAATGAGTGAATCATAAGTTTTTCACCGTGGTCGAAATTTCAAAATCACAGCTATCACTATCAGAGGAGGGACCACACAATCTCATAAGATCACATAAGAAAAACCCCTCTAAAAGATTTTCGGATTTCACACCTCACCCTCACACGATTTCCTCACATAAAATCCTTCAATCTATACCTCATTTTCTCACTATAAAGGCCAATCATTGTTAATCATAAGAGGGGACTACACCTGAAAACCGCAGAAAAAAGGGAGAAATAAGAAAAACTCCACATGAACCTCATTAAATTTTTTTCATTGAAAATTTTCTCAGAGCTCTTATTAGAGTAAAGCTAAGCCTATGTTTTTACTCGCACACATCAAACAACACAATAACTTTCATAAGAAGGAGTAGAAGGAGATCAAAAGAAACAGAAAACAAATCATTTACCATAGCCACCGAAGCTCGATATACCCTCGTTATTTTCATTTTAATCTTCCTTGTTCTCGCTTTTTGTTCTCCCTCTGTAGCTTGTAATTATCTCTAATTATTGAAGTTGATGTGCAAGGGTTTCAGAATTGGGGGCTAGGGTTTCGTTTGGGGACAAGGGTCTCCGTTCTGACGTTGTTATTTTTGTAATTTGTTCTTCACGAGTGAATTTTTGTGTTGGTGATTAGTCTTTAACAACGGTGATGATGTACGATGATGCTTCGTCTCCTTTGAGAGGATGATGAAACAGAGTATGGAGCGAAAATAAGAGTTTGAGATTTTGTCAAAGTATGGAAAGAAACTCAGATTAATGTGTTCTCTCATTTTTTCGGTGAATTGGTTTAATAGGATATCTACTTTCTTTAATTTGTTTCTTTAATAATGAATGGTGATCATAAATTAATGCTTTTCTAATCTGATTTCACACTGCACAAGACACCTTTTTCCAAGAGATTCAATGCCCTATGCACCGCCGTTGTTTTTCGATAACACGTGTTTTTGGCTTTTGGAATTTGGATCTCTCATATGCGATTTAGAAACTGTTGGTTTCATGGTTTCATGATACCATGTAGCGGGTCTGAGCAAATCGGGTCAATATATCCAGATCCGTTTAACTGAGGATTAAACATTTGGGCCTATCCTTTGTCTGGCCCATTCTTTTTTTTTTGGCACACTGATTTTTTGCAATGCACCCCTTTTGTTTTCCTTCATTTATTCTCTTCATTTTTTATAGAATTGTTTTTAGTGGTTTAATTTATTGTTTAATATTTTAATCCATTATTGTTATTCATCGATTATATTATATTATTGGGCCAATGATATAATTATAACTTTTTTGATATTCGATTTTAAATCGACGTTATCAAAGTTGTTATGAGGCCACTTTTATTCTTGTCATTATTATTTAATCGATTATTCGATTTATTATTCGGTTAATGACAGAATGAGATATTCGATTAGTTAATCGACGTTATCCATTAAATTGAGACCGATTTTATTATTTTATTCACTATTATAGTTTATTATTCGGTTTATGATAAAATGAGATATTCGATTATTTAATCGACGTTATCCATTAAATTGATACCAATTTCATTATTTTCTCATTATTTTATTTTATTATTTGGTCGATGATATAATAAACGATCTAAATATTCGATTTTAATAAATCGACGTTATTTAAATCAATATGAGACCATTTTATTTATTCCTTAGAAATTCAACTTTTATTTATTATATTTTTCCTTATAAGTTCATAAATTAATCGATAATCTCCATTAGAACTTTTCCTTATAAATTGTTCGCATTGTGCACCGCTATCAAACCAATATAATATTTTTTAATCCGAATAATCAAACTATTTTTCTTAATTAGATAACGGAATAACTGAATTCTGGAGTCTCGCATTCCTCGAATTCTTGAATGAACAATCCCGAGGCTCGCCCCGCGGGATGCGGTTCATTCGATTTTCCGTAATTAAAACCTTTAATATACATATCAAATAATGAAAGAATTGAATTCTGGAGTCTAGAATTCCTCGAATTCTCGAATAAACTCTCCTGAGGCCCGCCCCTCAGGACGTAGTTTATTTACCCTTTCATTCTTAAAAACCCTAACCAGATAAAAACATCTTTTAAAAGCGAACTTTGTTTAAACTCTTTCTATCCCACAAATAAGCTAGAGCTTCCGCCTCCTATTGAGAGCAGATAAGCCAACGCTTAGTAGTTAGAATGCAGTTCAAATAATTGTTCACTAAAACGAACTAATCTAACCGTAGAACTATGAACTACGAGGCTCTGACTTTCCCATTGCAAAAGGGAATATGTAGGCACACGGATCTTACTCCCTGCCGAGCACCTTAGGAATAAAATAACCCATTTCTCTTATTAACCCTAATTTAGAATCATTCGCATTTATTATTCGAAGAAAACATAAAACATAAGTTAACATTTAATCGCAAGTTAAACTAAGAGGTTTCCGTTGAGTACAACGGACATAAGGGGTGCTAATACCTTCCCCTTATGTAACCGACTCCTGAACGCAGAATTTGGTTTCGATGACCTTGTTCTATCCATCTCTCTTTATTAGGTTTTATCTATATCTTCCTATTCTTTCATTAGAATAAATAGAATTAGGTGGCGACTTTGTTATTTCCACTTGTTCCGCGGTCGGCGCGAGGATCGTATTTTTCGAGGTACGACAAATGAGCATTCCTTTTTCTGCGTATCTCTTGGGCTTCTGTCATATGGAGAAGATAATGAATACCAGAACTGGGTACAGGTGCTAACCTGAAATGGAAACACAAACAGTTAATGCAAGTATGATGCGGTGCAAATGTAATGCAGGCATATGATCAGCAACTGGGACTGTCTGGATGCGGAACACGGGACCCAAGTGATAAAGGAGCAAAATCCTCTGAATAAAGCCTCATGAACAAGAATTCAGTCTCAAATAAGCCCCAAAATCAAAGATCCAAATCCATGTAGCCTTATCAAATCATAGAACTGTACTGGAAATGAGGTATGATGAGGTCGAGGCTTCCTGCAAACCTATAAACCCCTCCCAATCTCACGGGTGTGCTCCGGGTCAAACATCACGGACTCTCAAAGCCGAATAACAATAAAACTTTCACCATTTCCGAGAAATGGCTCATGACTAAATCAGAGAATCGGTTTGGCATTATGTACTACTCAGAGAGTCCTCAGCGTGAATCCGGGAAAAACAAGCATCCTTTATAAGTTCCCATCTTCAAGCGCTGGAATCGAGAAACAATAGTACATTCATCCCGAAGGGTACAATACTATCGTCATACGACCATATGCTTTGATTGAGTTCCTATAAAAGAACCAGGCCATCCTATGCGAGTTCCTAGTGGGCCCTCGGGTGCGAATGGGTTTTCCACGAAATGTGGTCTGCCACTGTCACCACTGGAGAGGGATGTTTCCACAAAGGTCCTCAATGATCGGTCCCCAGATGCACATAACTATCGAAGTCATGTATTGCCCCAGAAAGATTCCAGCATAAATACATTTCCAAGACGGTCGCAAGTCTGGGTGTGGAACTCACTACTACCAACATAGCAAGATGCCATGAAGCCAAAGTGACTGTCCACTCTAAGTCCTAGGGTGCACTCAAGCCCCGGTTATGAGCTCATCTCTCAGTAACAATTCCCAATCCCACAGAAAAAAGGAAACTAGCACAGCCAGACAATCCAGTATGATATATATGATGCATGAAAATAAATACTGAGAATTGTAAATAAAGTTGTAAATAAAACTGTAAATGAACAACAATAAAATAAACACGCAACAACAAACAATCAACACCCAATAAAACAGAAACACGCAAGCGCTAGGAGTGACTCTCAAGGGAACCAGAGATACTCTGGTCACCTTCCCCAGCAGAGTCGCCAGCTGCCGTTCCCCGGGATTTCCATTCTCGTACAAACGCGAAAGTGGCGCAGAAAGAGGTTAGAGTCGCCAGCCAGACCTTTTTTATCCCGAAGGAACGGGAATGGTAATGTTGCACAAACCAGAAGAAAAGAAAAGGAAGGACAAAGGTCCTGCGAACCAAAGAAACTGAGTTCGGGAGTTGGTTACGACCTAGGAAGGTATTAGCACCCCAAATCGTCCGCCTTACCCGACGAGATCCACGCTTGCAAAGAAACTGTTTCAAAGGGTGAAGAAATGAAAGCTGCTGCTGAGAAAAGGAAATTGAACTGGGCAAAAAGAAAATAAAAGGGAAATGAAAAGGAAAAATGTAGGGAAAATAAAGATTGTGCTCGAATGGGCCCTACCCCGCTGCCTATGTACCTCATCTGGACAATGAGGATCAAAGTCGTCGTAGTTCCCCTAACTAGGGGTAGAAAATATTGCTTGTGAATTAAGGCTTGAACTTCCTATGTCAATGCTCAGGTGTTGCAGGCTCGGACAACGAGTGTGTAACCGTCTTGCAAAATGACAAGAATAAGCAAGTTCGCGGATGGAGCGAAGGAGATGAGAAAAGAATTCCCGAAGGAAAGACGCTTATTGTTTGTCCAGTGTTTTTTAGAGCTTTTTATTAGTGTGGCACAAGAGAATGAACTCAAGCTCTTTTATATGGAATGTGTACTTATTACTACATTCCAAGATGGAATAATAAAACAAGCACACCAAGTAAGGAGAACTTATCCAAGACTTGTTTCCAAAGGCGAGGGCCTAATTTCATTGACTTGTTGAATTTATTAGGTGTTTTAGTGATTAAAAATGAAGAAGTATTTTTTAGGATTTTTCTTGATGAAAATGACTTCATGATCCGACTTGTGCATCATGCTAGACAAATGCACTATTCTAAGATGGAATGAATACATATGCCCCATGGAATAAGGCTATTACACAAGAAGTCGCTTCTTTCTTTATTAATGTTTTTAGGTTTTGTTTTGAGATGAGAAGAGAAAGAACCAAAGGAGCAAAAAGGCAAAAGTCTAAAATGGGGAAAGACTAAACCTAAAGTTGTCATGCAAAAGTGGTCCTAAGGATAGTGAGGTTTCAACTATTCTAAGAAGAGGAAAGAAGAAACAAAGAGGAGCAAGAAAAATATGAGGCAAAGAGCTAGCAAGCAACTTACTCCTCTAAAGGAGATAAGTTGCTCCTAAAGGGGGAAGAAGAAAAGAAAAAGAAAAAAAAAGGATGAAGAATTGAAATATGGATGAACATCCACACTTCTCTTACCATGAGCCCCTGCAAATGTTAGCAAAATCCAGCACATGTTCATCAACAAAATTCATGGAAATGGCATGCTCAAAGCTCACATCAACAAAGATCAAACAACATGTCACATTGCGCACACAAGCATTTACGTGTCGAGAACATGGAATCATGCATCCACAAGCAAGCAAATCACCTTAAACTATCATATTCAATGATCATACAATGATCCATGGCATTTAAAACAAGTAAGGGGATCAAACAAGCCTAAAACAACTCAAAAATGGCACACTGCATCAGTGTTAACCGGTTAACCAAAGCGTTAACCGGTTAACCAATCCAAACCTGCAGAAAACCAGTACAGAAACAGGTGCGTTAACTGGTTAACCAATCCGTTAACCGGTTAACACTGAAAAACAACAACAATTTCATGCAGAAAATCAGTTCAAACCAGCTTATCCAATTAATCTCACACCAGACCAGCAATCAATTGAGCATGAAATAAGTGGATCAATTCACATTAATTAGCGTCATTAAGCTCATGAACATTAGCACATGGATCCGGTCATAAATCAACCAATCAAATCAAGCAACAAGCAAATACACAAGCATGTGGTGGATCTAAAGCACAAGCATGCAAATAAGCTAAAACAGAGCTAGATCTGAATTTAACCAACCTACAAAGCTGAGGTATGCTTTGGTAGTTGTTGATTGAGATGGAAATAAGAGATCTCGCGGAAAACTTTGAAGATCCGAAGCTAAGCTTCACACTCCATGCAAAATAAATGTAAGAACAAGGTCTTGATGCAGAATTTTGGATGCAAAAGCACTTCTAAATCCCAAACCAGATCTGAATCACCAATTAAACCAGCAAAATGATGCAAAGAAGCTATGCATGGAGGTCTAGTTCCAAGATCCACACACCTCAAGGCAAGGTTATGTGATCTTTAAAGAGGAACTTTGAGTGAATTTGGAAAATGTGGGAGAGAAAATGAGAGAAAAGTGAGAGAGAAGAGTGAAAATTTAGAATGGAGAGTGAAAAAATGAGAGAAACCTCCCTTTGTTTGGAGAGAAATGGATTAAATATGGTTTAGGTTTGGGGCCCAAAATTTAGGCTTGGGATCCAAAAAATATGGTTTGGTAAAATAATTAGGATTTAGCAATGGGATTAGGCTTGGACAAGTGCTCTAGATCCTTCTCTTTAATTTCCAATTAATTCAAAATGAATAAAAATCAGAAACTTGAAAATTGGAGCCAAAAGCACATGCTGAATTTGCTGTTGGATTCAAAATTCACAGTCGTTAACCGGTTAACCAATCCGTTAACCGGTTAATGCCAGTGAAATTTGAATTTTCCCTCCTTTTGGTGGGAAACCTCAGGAATAGCCCGACGCCAACCGTTTTGATCTGATTTTGATCCTCAATCCTTTTTAAGGCCTTTGACCATGATATCAAACTTGTACCATGCCTTGTGAGCTTTGAATTTCCCTGATAATTGATCATATGCCTTATGCTGGAACATGCAAGTACTATGCCTCATTTTTCTATGCAATATGATAAGGACATGACATGCTGATGATGATTATGATATGATGAAGATGCTAAACAGGAGAGGGAAAATTTGGGGTGTTACACTTAGGACATGATTTTAGGGAGTTTTTAGGAGCTGATTAGGAGCAGGTGTGTGTAGTTTCGATAACTTTCGACATGCGTTTCGTTAGATTCCAATTTTTGGCTTAAGTGTTGAATATGTATTCATAACATGTTGTGATTGTTGTTTGCATGACTTAACATCATCAATAGCATTTTAATAAGTGTTTATACTTCTGTTTTGCATTGCATTTGCGATCCACTCATGTTTTGGTTGATTTTGGCGGTAATTGGAAAAGTTGCATATTGTTTAAAACCACACAATTCACATATTTTCATTCTTTGTTGATTGTTTAGGAGTTACATGCCATTATTTAGATCCATTTCAGGTTGTTGCATCAAAATGTGTGGTCTTTGCATCTCATTGTTTGCATTAAAACTCCATTTTTTCATTAGGAAAAATAATTGAAAATCTTCCATGTTTTCAATGCTGCCTTTTGAAACAGAAGTTGTAAAAGACATGCTGCATTATTCTGTTTTGGCTTTTTACACCCATTTTTATGCTGTTTGGTAGCTGTAATAGGTTGTGTGCATCGTTAGTGGCATTTAATAGCTGTTTGTGCAATAGGAAGTTGGAGTAGCTGCTAACTTTAGGCTTTGCTTAGCTTTTTAGTATCCTTAGAATTAGGATTGAGTCTAGTTTAGGCCATAGTTATGATATAACATGTTTGGTACTTGATTACCGCTTTCTGTTTATCACTTTTGATTTATTTTACTAACCTTTGTCTTGTAGGGGGTTATGGTAAGCCATGTGTGTGGGAGGGTATCCTACATACACCTTCTTCCTTATCCTTTTACATTTCAACTTGTGTTTGCGATAAGCATTGGATTCTTCTTCGACATTCCCCTTGAGAGTTGAAATCATCTTCAATTCATTGAAGTGAGTTGTAACTTGCTTCCTTTTTCTTTCTAGGATTAGAAAACCACACTAAACATAGGACATCCCTTGAATAAACAGCTTAGGGTGAGTTTTAGTTTCCCCTAGTTTTTGTCCTTTTTTGCGATTTAAGTATTTTTCTCTCAATCTCAAAGAAAAATAAAATATCTAATAAAGGTCGAGCTTCCTCGTGCGCCAGGAGACTTTGCCATGGGGTAATTGCACGCATTCCATCTCAGGATTAGGTGTAGGATATCTATCATGATAAACAAGTCTTAGCATGAGGATGTCTCACAAAAACCAAAGTCAAAAAACACTTCTTCTAAAAGACAGTGAACAAACAACACACATCTTTCCTGCGGGAATTCTCTTATCACCTCATTCACTCTAAACGTGAACTCGCTACAACACTTCTCTTTGCAAGACGGTAACGTACTCGTCGAGGTGAGCCTACAACACCTGAGCATATGCATAAGCAGTTTAGTGATGTACGAAGACCTAATGTGTCTAACGGTATCTAAACTGCAAGTGCACAGCCTATCGCAATAGTAATAAAAAGATGTCGAACCCACAAGGACTTTGTAATCACTCTAGTGCTAGAATATTTGCTAGTTTAGCTAAGGTGGAAATTTGTCACGGTTATGGTTTTAGGGATTAAAAACGGGAAACTAAACTTAATTAAAGAAATAATGATAAGGCGGTCGGTATGTAATAATATTAACCTATGAGGATCAATCTAGTCTAAGCTTATAAAGATGTTTCACTTAAATAATTTTGTAGAGATTACCAGTTTAAAAATCTTCGACTCACACTCTCGTGGTCTTATCTCAGATCATACTCCTAAAGCCCTATGTATGCTCTCGCTAGCCCATAAGTGTTTAAAAAATAATTTTTGAAAACTTAATAAGTCTAACTCGTTTTAAAGCACTCTCGCTGTATTTAAATCGAATGCCTAACTTTAGCTATCCGGTTAAAATCTCACACTCTCGTGGTCTCGACCTAGCCTATTTTGCTTCTCTTACTCTCGTAACAAAAAGCTTGATTTTAATTATAAAAAGTCACAGCCAGAATATAAGTTCGTAAATGTTTTTAGCTTAGATTCGATTCATCCGTTTGGTTGCTTTATTACATACCGACTCAGTTAATTTAGCTACTCATATTAATTAAAACAACAGACGAACACAGAATGAAATTAATAGACATTAAAACATGCATTATATAATGACGACGGGAACTTAACATAAATAAATGAAACTTAATATTAATTGCAAATTAAAACCTGAACAAATAAACTCTTCGGCTCCCTCTTCCACAATCTGGCAAGCTTGGAGCGTCCAAATTAAATAGAGCAACTAAATTCTGAGGTTGAAAGAAAATAAATGCGATAACAATTTCCTGATGTTGGAAATTGTTATTAAGGTAAGGGAAAGTAAACTGATGTAGAGAAAAAAACAAATACTGCAAAAATGGGTGTAGAAATTGGATGAGCTTTCGCACAAATTTAGCAATCCAAAAACTCCCCCTTTCTTCAACTGACTCTTTGATATTTATAGAGGAGAAATTGACAGTTGAAGAATAAGAACGTGGGCTTCGGTTCTTCAGTTGTTGAAAGAATCCAGGAGACTGGGCGTTGTTGAGGTTGAGAGATTATAGGAGTCTCCGAAGACTCTTTCTATTCGTTGGCACGTCTTCATTCTTCATATAATTAAGTGCAGCTTGTAACGGTAGTAACAAGGTGTGTTACGGGTAATATCTGAATTCAGCGCGTCACGGTCGTAAGACCCTTGTGACGACCATAAGACCTTAAAAAGGCGCGTCACGGTCGTAAGACCTTTGTGACGACCGTGATAACAACAAATTCTGCAGTTTTAGCAGAATTGAGTTCTTCTCTTTTCTTTTCATGCTAAATTTTGTTCCTTTGATCTTTTTCCATAATTTTGGCTCTAGACATATTGTACCTGCAATGTGGCATATAAACTCGAAATAATCGGGAGTTAAAAGGACTAATGTATGATAAAAACGAACTAAAAACATAGTAATAATACGATGCGATTTCTCGTTATCAAACTCCCCCATACTTAAACCTTTTCTTGTCCTCAAGCAAATAATCAATTGAAAAATGATCGGAAAAATTTCATCAGATGCATACACATAACATACCATTGGTTTTCTCCGAAACAGATACGAGAAATCATTAGTTAGATAGACCGATACTAGAGTAGAACACTAACGATACACTAATGACACAAGCAACAAGCTAAGTCGTCGACTTCCCTCTAAACGAAACATTCAGTAATTTTGTTATGATTCTACCTAGAGTCCCTCGTTCTTATTTCACCAGGTTTCGTTCTAGTGCAATCACATTAAGCCCTTTGTCTTGGCACGCACATAGTGGAGTAGCCGGTTAGTGACTTTGATCCTTTATTAGCACGGGGTCTGGTACACGAATGTGGCAACCCTTTACATGTTATCCAAATTGGAGGTTGTGGGGGATCGAGCCGTAGCACGCCCTACCAAGTTCAGAACCAGATACCTCTGAACTAACCAGCAATGGACTCCTTCTTCTATTACTCATCTCTTATATGCGACCGTGTACTTTGGTGCAAATTCTCTTTTTATGGCAGCGAGATATGAAGGATTGTTTATAGATTAGGCATCAAACACTTATGTTCATCGGCTCCCCACGTGGTTTGTGTCTAGACGGTGTTGACTGCTAGTATAAACTACTAGGGGTTACTTTAGAACTAAGACTTAAGATATAGCCATAACAGTTATCGAAATGGATTGCTTAAGTAGGAAGTCTAAGGTGTCAAGACTGTATTGATCTTGTTGGATCTTTCTCAGCTTCCTAACTACTATTTCATAGGTATGTCGAGTTATGCGAAGATAAAGCAAAAAAAAATTATGGTATGGCTAAATAAAGTGGGGAAGAATTGAAACTTAAGAAATATCATAAATATTACTTGTTCAATTGAAAATGCGGAAAGGGAAAATACAAGGAATGGAAAACGGAAAGGTACCTCTCCCACACTATATCAGACATTGTCCTCAATGTTGTGATATAATAGCGGGGAAATACGATACAAAAACAGAATACAAAACTAAAAAGAAAAACTAATGCTACTAACGACCACGGTCTCGGCTTCTGGTGCGGGAACGTCTGGTAGGAGTGGCTTCGTCATCGGAACCATTGACAGTAAGAGCGGTGACGTCCCTCCTCAAAGCTTCTAACTCGCTTAAGACCTCATCCAACTTCTCATTCGTTGTTTTATGGTTTTTGACAACATTGGCAAGGAGTGCATCACACTGCTCCTGCTGCTTCCGCTCAAGTGCGGCATTCATCTGGTTTTGCTGGTGAATGGCACGGAGGATGTCGTCAAGGGTGATCTCAAAAGAAGGCGGCTTCCTGGTAGAAGTCTCAGGTATGTCCTGAATTGGCTCAGCACGATCCATCTCATCTTGCATCTCATCCACAGGTGCATCAGGCTGGTCTTCAACAATTGGAACATGGCCTGTGGGAGCTGGTAAATCAAATAGCCAATTGGCTCTGTTTGATGGATATATTATGTTCCTGCAAGGCAAAACGATGTTATGATAAATGGTGCCTTGTATCACAGGGTTAAACTTGCCATCCTCACGCTGAGAGATCATGTGTGCAGACTTGCAGTAGCTCATTGTAAGCAGCTCCGGTGCCATAGAAGGCAGATTAGTGAGGTTGGTACCAAGATTCAACTGTAGAGCTAGGGAAGTGACAATCCCGCCAATATAGAAGGGTATGGCGCCTCTTGTTGCTACGGATTGAATATGGGCCAGTAGGAATGGAGCGGCGTTGATTTGCTCGTCATTCAGAGCACAATGCAAGAACAGGAGCTCCTCAGATTTGAGCTTGTGGTTGCTCTCCCTTGCAAATATGGTGTTGCAGATGATACGATGAAAGTACCGGATCGTTGGATTGTGAATGTGAGTGGCGTTGAGACTATGATAGGCTGAAGCACGGCTATTGGTAATGTTGTACCACAAAGTAAAAGCTGTCTCATTGAAGTTGTCTGGCACACGAAGGTGGACACCTTCACCGTGACTGAAGCCTAGAAGTTCTGCGACTCTAGTTTGTGTGAGTTCAAACTCTCTGCCAAACATTCGGAATTTTGTTATACCTGAGAGTTGGTTTGTGGATCCAGAGGGTGTGATATAATGGAAAGAGCTTAGGAACTCCAGAGTGAGGGTTTCAAGAGTTGGTTGTGGTTGGCTGCATAAGTCCCATAGGCGGACTTTTTCAAGAAGTTGCTTCACGCCTTCGAACAAGCCTAACTCTCTCAGACAGTCGATGTCGACGTACCGAGTCGTTTGGAACCCACGGGTTTGAAACTTTTCAAACTTAGCTCTTTGTGCTATTCCTTGTTCGCCTTCTCTAAATGTGATGTTTGCCATTGCATGCAAAGGAATTTGAGCGTGAGATATTGGTTGGAGGATGTGTGATGAGAATGTCAAGAAAGTGGATTGATTTATAGTGGAGTGAAAAGGAATTTGTGGAGTTGGAATTAAATGGGGAAGTGGAATGGAGTGGAGGAATTAATGGTGATTATGGGTGGTTAAGGGAGAGAAATGGGGTAATGGACGGTTAGAGTGATTTTGAAAATAGAAGTGGAGAAAGGAAGAAGAATAGCCTCTGTAACTCAGAGGTCGTGCATTCAGGTCGTCACGATCGTGAGGAATGGGTTACGGTCGTAACACGTCCATTTATAATTCATATCACATTAATTAATTAATTCCAACATAACAACATAATAATGAATCAATATATAAAAGCATTAAATTTCATCACACACACATTCATCAAAATATCCAGCAATCAATTTGAGATATGAAGTATCAATATATGTTATTACTGATAGTAACAAATTGCACACAGTACTAATCAAACATGCAATGGGAATTTTGGTAAATGCACTAAATCATGAAAACACGTAAATAGACTGAATGAAAAATTACATTAATGGAAATACTTTGTTCTTGACAGAAACAAAAAGAAATTGCAGAAACTTAAATGTGCAGTAATAAAAATGAACTTTGAAATGTCGCAGAAATTTAAAACTAACTAGAAACAAAGAAACAAAAAGTAAAATTAAGCAAATCACTACAGCTCATCAAAGTCGTTTCTTCAGGTCTTCAAGTGCGGAATTCATATGGTAAAACTGTTCACATGTTAAATCAGTTAGGTCGATAATGTCCAATCTCATGCTCTTAACTTCATCCTTAACAACATTAATGTCAGCTTGGTATACTTCTAGAGTCGTCAAAATTTTGTTCAAGCTTTCAGCATATCCTACTTTGTTGATTTCAGGGGTCTCAATATCTTCATCAATGTGGTTGATGTCATGGTAAACAGGAGGGGTCTTAGGGTCACTCTCTTCATCAGTCATCACATCATCCCTAATTTGGTAGGATTGTGGTGTCTCAGGTGTTGTTGGATGGCCAGGAGGAGTAAGCTCATAAAGCCAATTATCTCTATTGTGAACGCTGACTTTAGCATGGTTTAGCAAGGTGAACAAGGTTACGATTTCATTCCTAATTAGGTACTCGAATGGTGGTTGTCCTATGTTTCCTATTATTCGGCGGTTAAAGCAGAAATTCAAATTCATAGGGCGAATGGTATCGAAACGGGTGCACTTGTGTAACTGATATCTAAGTCCGAGGGCGTTAGCAATCATGGTGACTAGGCCTCCTACCATTATTGGTAGATTAGGTTCTTCCTGGATGTGGGTAAAGGTCTGCATCATGAAGGGTACAACATTTACGGGTTTGCCTTGGGTCAAACAGTGCATTATGAATATCTCGTCCTTAGATACTTCAGTAAGGTTCTCTTCCTTTCCAAACAAGGTGTGGGCAAGGATTTTGTGAAAATAGCAGATATCGGGGTTGTGTATTTCATTATTTTCCATGCTATCCGGCTCAGGGTGGTAGTTTCCTGTTAAAGTTCCCCAGAAGAAATCTAGCTCAATATCCATCAGTTCTACCTGGGTGGTAGTAAAAGCAAAAGGTCCGCTAGGAAATCCTAGTAGGTCAGCTAGTTCCTTGTGGTTATAAACATATTCGATACCGAATAGTCGGAAACCAATAAATCCTTTCCGTGGTCCAAATCCGCGCTCAGGTAGGTAAACTAGGGAGCTTAAAAATTCAAGGGTGAGCTCGCGGTAAGTGACAAACTTATATTTTATGAGAGCTTCCTCCCATCCAAGCTGGTTAAACATGTATAGGATGCTATCATTGATACCTAAGGTTTCCATAGTTTGTTCATCATAATACAGAGTCAAGTCCATGTGTCTCTGTGATAATTCTTCAAATTTCCTCCTTTTGTTCCTTCCTCTAAATATGGCTTCCATGAAGTTCTTTGGTTGGTTAGCCATAGTTAGTGTTAAAGCGGGAGAAACAAATCAGGGGAAAAAGAGGTAAGGTAGAAAAGACTTTAGAAAATCTGTAACATGGCAATTTTATAAATGATTTAGAAAACGAAAGTTAAAAATAAAGAAAATAAGGAAAGAAATAGATAAATAAAGTCAATAATAAAAATGAAATAAAACAATAAAATGGGTTGCCTCCCACTAAGCGCTGTTTTTATCGTCATAAGCCTGACGTAGTGCTTAGTGCTAGATTAATCAGGAAAGTTAGTGGACAACTCTAAAAGTTTGAAATTATTCGCATAATCTCTGTTTTCAATATTATGGTAATGTTTTATCGTTGTCCATTTACTGTGAACGGTTCACTATTCCTACCCTTAATTTCTATTGCTCCGCTTGGGAACACTTTAGTAATTTCAAAGGGTCCTGACCATCTAGATTTTAGTTTTCCAGGAAAGAGCCTAAGTCTTGAATTGAAGAGGAGCACAACGTCTTCCACACTAAATTCTCTCCTAGACAGGCGCTTATCATGCCAACGCTTGGTTCTTTCTTTGTATATCTTAGCATTCTCGTATGCGTTCAACCTTAATTCTTCCAATTCATTAATGTCGAGGATTCGCTTTTCTCCAGCGGCAATGTAGTTTATATTGAGTGTTTTAATCGCCCAATATGCTTTGTGCTCTAGTTCAACCGGGAGATGACAGGCCTTCCCATACACTAGTTTGAAGGGTGTAGTTCCTATGAGTGTCTTGTAGGCTGTCCTATAAGCCCATAAAGCTTCATTAAGTTTAGATGACCAATCCTTCCTAAATATGGCGACAGTCTTCTCTAGAATTTGTTTTATTTCTCTGTTCGAGACTTCGACCTGTCCACTTGTTTACGGATGATACGGTGTTGCTACACGATGTCTGACTCCATACTTAGATAGTAATTTGTCGAATATTTTCGAAATGAAATGCGAGCCACCGTCACTAATGACAAGTCTAGGCACACCAAATCTTGGAAAGAGTATATTCTTGAAAAGCTTAATTACTACTCGTGTGTCATTTGTAGGAGAAGCTATAGCCTCGATCCATTTTGAAACATAATCGACAGTTACGAGTATGTACTTGTTACCGAAAGAAGATGGGAATGGTCCCATGAAATCGATTCCCCAGACATCAAAGACTTCTACTTCTAATATTCCTCTTTGAGGCATTTCATCTCGTCTTGAAATGTTACCGGTGCGTTGACACCGATCGCAATTTATAACAGCGATGTGGACATCTTTCCATAGATTAGGCCAAAATAGGCCGGCTTGTAAGATTTTTGCACAAGTCTTGGAAGTGCTTGCGTGTCCGCCATATGGAGATGAATGACAATGAGCAATGACATCTTCTATTTCTTCTTCGGGTATGCACCGACGAAAGATTCCTCCAGGTCCTCTCTTAAACAATAATGGTTCGTCCCAATAGTAATATTTGAGATCGTGGAAGAATTTCTTTTTCTTCTGATAGGTTAAGTCCGGTGGAAGTGCTCCTGCAGCTAAGTAGTTTATAATATCAGCGTACCATGGCAGTCCTACGGTTGTTTGGATTGCTTCCACGGCTTTTGGTTCATTTATGTCTAACCGAGCTGGGTTGCTTCTTATTTGTGCTATCAGCTATTCATACGGAAAATCGTCGTTAATCGGCACTTGTTCGGGTTTAATACCTTCTATTCTAGATAAATGGTCCGCTACGACGTTTTCAGTGCCTTTCTTATCTTTGATTTCGAGATCAAACTCTTGTAAGAGTAAGATCCATCTCAGGAGTCTTGGTTTGGCATCTTTCTTGGTTAGTAAATATCTGATAGCAACGTGGCCTATGTAGATGATTATTTTTGCTCCTACTAGGTAGGGACAAAATTTATCAAGCGCGAAGACAATTTCTAACAACTCTTTTTCAATAGTGGCGTAGTTCAATTGAGCAGAATCTAAAGTTCTACTGGCATAGTAAATTGCGTGAAGTTTCTTGTCCTTCCTTTGTCCTAGAACTGCGCCTACAACATAGTCACTCGCATCACACATGATTTCGAAAGGTAATCTCCAGTCAGGTGGTTGCATGATTGGTGCGGTGATGAAGGCTGTTTTTAGAGTTTCGAATGCTTTAAGACAATCTTTATCGAATATGAACTCAACGTCTTTCATTAATAAACCGGTAAGAGGTTTAGTGATTTTCGAGAAATCTTTGATGAATCGTCGGTAGAAACCGGCGTGTCCTAAAATGCTTCGTATTTCTCGAACGGTCTTAGGGGGTTGAATATTTTTTATGACTTCTATCTTAGCTTTATCAACTTCAATTCCCTTGTCAGATATAACGTGTCCTAGTACGATTCCTTCTCTGACCATAAAATGGCATTTTTCCCAATTAAGTACGAGGTTTACTTTTACACATCTTTCTAACACCATTTCTAAATTTGATAGACATCCTTCAAAACATTGCCCGCATACAGAGAATTCGTCCATGAACACTTCCATGATGTTATCTATGAAATCTGCGAAGATTGACATCATACATCTTTGAAAGGTTGCAGGAGCGTTACATAATCCAAAGGGCATTCGTCTATAAGCGAACGTTCCATAAGGACATGTGAATGTAGTCTTCTCTTGATCATTTGGGTGAATAGGGATTTGGAAAAATCCTGAGTAACCATCTAGATAACAGAAATACGAGTGTTTGGCTAATCGTTCTAACATTTGATCTATAAAAGGTAGTGGGAAATGATCTTTTCGAGTGGCTTTGTTTAGTTTTCGATAATCGATGCACACTCTATGTCCGGTCACTACTCTTTGGGATATCGATTCGCCTTTAGCGTTTTTCACAACAGTGATACCTCCTTTCTTTGGTACTACATGTACTGGACTAACCCATTGACTATCAGAGATTGGATATATTATTCCAGCGTCTAGTAGTTTCTTAACTTCATCTTTTACTACAGTTCTAAGGATTGGGTTAATTCTTCTTTGAGATTCTCTAGAGGTTTTGCAATCTTCTTCTAGCATAATACGATGCATACAGATTGAAGGACATATTCCTTTGAGATCAGATATGTTATATCCTAATGCAGTTGGGTATTTCTTTAAGACATCTAAAAGTTTCTTCGTTTCGAGTGTCCCTAAACCGGAATTGATTATAACTGGTCGCGTACATTCAGTGTCTAGGAATTCGTATCTTAGGTTCTTGGGTAAGGTTTTTAACTCTAATTGAGGTTTCTTCTTGCATGGCATGGGGTCCGGTGTAAGTGCTAAACTTTCGCTTAGACTATCATCTTGATATGGTGCAAGCCAATTGTCATCTTCGAAAATCGGAGGGATTTGAATTTTCATAATTTCAGAATAAGTAGTTTCTTTCATTCCCATCTCTCTTACACACTCGTCAATGACATCTAATAAATAGCATGTGTCCTCTATAGCTGGTGATTTTAAGAATTGTGTTAAAATAAATTCAACTTTCTCTTCACCTACTTCAAAGTTTAGCTTTCCTTTCTTTACATCTATAATAGCTCCAGCGATAGCTAAGAATGGTCTTCCTAGTATGATAGTGTAAACACCCCAAATTTGCCCTTAACCAGTTGATACTCGTCCGTATCATCATCTCTGAACGTGTGTCAGCTTTTGTTTCTACTGATACTCGTCCATATCATAGTCTTAAGGATGCTCGTCCGCATCTTTAGTCTATACACAGTACCCAAACAATTATACCTCTCATTTCTTGGATGTAGACACTCGTCCGTGTTTACTTTTCCCCAACAAAATCCCCAACAAACTTTAACAATATTTCCTTTCTATCTGACATTCGTCCTATGTCATGATACCTTTTTCGGCAGTCGTATCCCGCCAGGTGATTGTCCTTCACCTCTTTGATGATCGTCCTTCATCAATCCCCAGTGGAGTCTCTATTCATTATAACCCCTTTTCTATCCGACATTCGTCCTATGTCGTGATATTTTCAGCAGCCGTCCCCTGCTAGGTGATCGTCATTCACCTATTGATGATCGTCCTTCATCATTTTATCTGATGGCCGTCCCCATCGTTGATCTTGTTATCTGACATTCGTCCTATGTCACGATAAACCCTGAGAGCAGCCGTACCCTGCTAGGTGATCGTCCTTCACCTCTTGATGATCGTCCTTCATCATGCTTATCCGATGGCCGTCCCCATCATTGACCTTTTTATCCGGCATTCGTCCTATGTCGCGATACTTTTGGCAACCGTACCTTGCCAGGTGATCGTCCTTCACCTTGGATGACCGTCCCTCATCCTTACCCCCAACAGAGCAGCCGTCCCCTGCTAGGTGATCATCCTTCACCTTTTATGACCGTTCCTCATCATTTATTTTCTGCAACCCGATAGTCTTCCCCATCATTTACTTTTAATCCCCAGAGAGTCTTATTACCTTCCCCAGCATGTCGGTCGTCCCCATCATTGCTTCATCCCCAGCAGTCGTCCTCTGCTTGACGGTCGTCCTCCGTCGCCCGCACTTTATAAAACATACTTTATTTTCTTTTACAATCTACATCCCTTTTTCTTCTTCATTTCTGTGAGTGCAAATTTTGGACTGTCTTTGGTATTCAACCACAAGTTATCTTGTTTGACTGCTAAGCCGTTGCTTACATCCTACACAGCTAACTCATGTTTGAATAGGGGCAACTGTAAACACCCCAAATTTGCCCTCACCCATTCACACCATGGCTTGTGATCTTTTCATATGCATAAGTTCAATCATATCATCTCATATTGCATTTTTGCTCCACTGCATTGGTTCTAAGTCATCTGCATCTAGGGTTTGTGATCTGAGCCTTTCCTGAGCCATTTGAGCCACTGCAAAGGTCACCAATCACTCACAAGAACTGAGAATGGCATGGAAGCAGAGCCAGGTTTAACTGCACAGATGACCTAGAATTAGGGTTTTGGTTTCAGAGGCCATAACTCCAAATTTTTTGATCATTCTTGTTTCTATTGGTCTCTATAAGGTATAGGGATCATGCATATCAATTTTCATGAAGAAATTCCATGGGGAAGGCATCTGATCAAGAGTTGACTTCTTGAGCAAGTCAGTGCAAAATCAGGGCATCTGAGGCCCCCAATGACTCAACCAAAGGGTGTTCATCATCATTTTGATTATGTATGATCTTTATTTGATCATAGAAGATGTTGGAAGTTCACAAAAATGAAAAATTTCAAGCCATTTGCAAAGTTGACTTTTTGGAAAAATGACTTGTAATGGAAACTTGCCATTTTGGCAAACTTTTTCAACCCTTGCTTTTTGATTCAAAAATGCTTCAAATGAGAAAACTTTGGTCATGAAAGTTGTAGAGTGGATCATTCCCTTTTCAAAAAGTACAAGAACTCATTCTAACTCATTTTGGATCAAAAGTTATGGCTTGTCAAAGTTGGCAAAAATCACATAATTTCAAGTTTTCTACCAAAGAGGCCAAATTGCAAAACCACTTGCCAAGACAAATTGTGCTATCAAATGGACTTCTAATCTTTGTACAAACATGAACCAAGGCCTAAAGATCAGATTGCATCAAAGGTTTGGTCATTTTCATGACTTGTGGATCAAGAAATCACAAAAGGGGCTAAAGGTCACAAAGTTGCAAAATATCCTTCAAACCCTAATCCATTTGCTGGCTGGTTTCAAAACTGATCCTATGGCCCTCCTCACTTCTTGCTGCGCAGGACACCCCTCTTGTCCTTGGCTAACTATTGGCCCATACCTCTCTTACACAAAGCTTGACATTTTTGCAAAAGACCCATACCAATCACAATAGGGCACAACTACTCCACAGACCTATCCATGAGTGATAAGTAGACCAAAGGCAAGCCATAACACCAGACAACTCATGCTGAAACAGACCCCAAGCCATAGTTATCAAAAATCCTCCAACTTGCAAAACCATTCGAATCTCTCAGCTCACTCAACCATTCTTCAAACCAACTTCACCATTGATCTCAAAATGACTCACTGATCACAAACCAACCATTGAAACGGCCAAAAACCTCACACAAACAAAATACGATTTATTCCCCTCTCTGAACAGAACTCAATCAATCTCACAAACTAACCAAAATAAACTCCAGATAAACTTTGCAAACACTTGAGAAAGGTCAGTAGAGTTGATTGGAAGCAAGGAACTGGTCCAGAAGCTCTTGGGTTGAAAGCTTCGATTCAGGTAGCCATTGAAATTCATTTTTCCAGAAGCTCTATTTGAAGTTGTTAAATGGTTAAGTTTGATTCCCTGAGTTCAATGAACCTTTTATTTTTGAAAATGATGAAGAAATGAGTGTGTATGATCTGACTGAAATTTCTGCCATTTTTGAACTTTGTTTCGAATCTTGTTAATGGTGAGGAATAAATCCCATTTAAGGGCAGGGATGAGCTTAGGGAAGTGAGAGGAAGTGATCTGGAGCTTTAGAGCTCCAGAAATGACCTAGGGAGTGAGTTTGCGTTTTTCAGGGAAGGGGGTCACCGGAGAAGACGACCGGAGCTCGTCTCCGGTGACCTGAACATAATTAGGGTTAATTAATTAGGGTTAGCCAGGTTTGAATATGGACCCTTGATTCAGTGGACTTTGGTTGACTTGCGCGCAAACGTGTGGCCAGGATCTCATCATTATGCCCTAATCCTCAATTAATTAAATAAATCAAGTTTAATTAATTTTAAAACAGAAATTAGCCAGGTTTGAACTTGGGCCGTAGGATTGCGCGCCAAGTCAAACCCTCCAAGCCCAGATTGAATCTGATCCCTCCATTGCGCATACTTTCATTTACTCTAATTTTTATTTCATTTCATTTCATTTCTTTTCCTCATTTTATTTAAAATAGTAAAACAAATCACAAAAATCTCATTTTTTGCATGCTGACTTAGAATATTTTTCTCATTCCAAAAATATTTTTATTTTTATTTTTTATATTAAAAATTATTTTTAAATCATTTAAATGATTATTTTTAATTAGTTAATGAGAATTAATCAATTAAAAATACTTTTAGGTATTTAAAAATCACAAAAAAATTCACATAGCATTTAGAAATATTTAGAAACATTGTCCAACTCTCAAACCAAATTTATTTTTTGATCTTAATCCCTTTTGATAATTTTCTTTGGATTTAATTTCATTTTTAGGCATTATTTTGTTTCAAACTTCAAAAATTCATTTCTGCCTAACCCTTGAGAGTTGGATGATGATTCTTTTGGCATTGCATATTGCATGGCATGTAGTTTATAGGATAAAATTGGTTTGAATTGATCTTTCATTTTCAAATTGTTTGGTATTTTTCTTGATGAGGTATCCCAAAACCCTAGCAATCTTAGAAAATTCATAACTTTCACTAGGATAAGAATTGGATCCCCTCCTTTGGGCAGTGAGTTTGTATAGGTTTAGGGTATCTTTGATAGCATTTTCAAATTTTTATCATGTCATATGCTTCTGGTTTTGAATTTTGTTATGTGTATTGATCATAAACCCTAATTTGTGCCTTCCTTTTACATCCATTTCTCACATGCTTGCATCCATTGACTTGCCTTGACATTTTGTGCATTCATTTGATTCATATGACATCGTAGGACATATTAGAATCATGTTTGATCATTGCATTTTTCATTTGCCATGTTGTATGTCATTTGCATTTCATAACTTTTCATGTATGTTCATGGTTCTAAGCATGCCTCATTTGCATCCATAGGCTTGTTTGATCATTATCTTGCCTTGCCTCATGTTTGCATCATCTCTTAGCATCATTTAACATCATACTTATGCTTATGGTTTTGATTTGTATCATGTCATTGCATCTCATTTGCATTTCATTTCATTTTCTTTACTAACTTTTCAGGTGGTAAGTTGTATTGAGAAGTGAATTTGCCTTCACTTCTCACAATCCCTTTTCATCTCCCTTATGTATCATTGCTGAATTTTGTATGTGTATTGGATTGAGCTTGCTCACTCTTGTTCATCTTACCTTCTTTCTTCAAGCAACTTGCCTTCTTAAGTGAAGCAAGTTGTCTTACTTCATTCTGCTTCCTTCCTGGTGGTTTCTCTGAAGATCTTCTTGCAAACGTTACAAACCCTAAGAACAACCAAGCATGATAACAACTAGGGTTTGAGTAGTCCCCCATTTATTTTTTACCTTTGTGTCATCTTTGAGTCTTCTCTTCTCATCTCATAATCAAGGACTAAACCCTAAAGGTTTTAAGGCTTTGTGATTAAGCTTATGCCTGCATCCTTCTATTAGGATGGAGTGTATAACTTTAATCCTAAGTGTTAGACCCTTAATGTGTTTAAATTCCTTTAATCAATCCACCTAATGATCACTAAGACATCAAGCTTGTAACTTGGGCCTTGCATTAGGGTTCTAATTCTTCCTTAATTGGTTAAGAAGGACTAACCTTAGTGTTAATGGACAAGTCCCCCTCAAGTTGTCTTACAAATCATAAAATGCACTTCTTAATCTTACCATTAATTAAAATCCACTTTAATAAAGGTTTTGTTTTGTCATGAGGTTAATCCCTAATCATGGATTAAGTTGATGAGCCTTCCTCAGCTTAAATGTTCTCATCTATCATCCTTTTATTAGGATGGTGTAATGGGTCCATTAAATCCTTGATTATGGCTTAAACTCATTACTTAACACTAAATAAAAGCTCCAAAAAAAAACATCTAAATAATTGCAAGTAGGTTAATGATCTTAATCCTACATCATGGTGATTAAGTGGGAGGTCTTTACTTCATACTTAAAGTATTCTCATTACCCCTAATCAGAAGGAGGATGTGATGAGTTTACTAACCTTTGGTTTAGGCTTAAGCTCATTAACTTATGACAAACACAAAAAGCAATAAAAGATTGAAAACTAAAAAAAAAACAATAATCGTCTACTCCGGGATTCTTTTCTCACCTCAATCACTCATAAACGAGAACTTGCTTCTTCTGCCTAATGCAAGACAGTTTGCACCTGAGCCAGACAGGTCATACACTTGAGCATAGACAAGTAAGCAGTTCGCAAGTCAATTCATCTTTCAGTCTCTTTGGGTCGAACTACGGTGTTCTTACTTCCTCATTGCACGAGAGGATACGTAGGCATAACTTAACAGTTATCGAACAAAAGTCTCTGTTCATTCCCCCTCCTTCCAGCATCATTCTTTAAGCCTCATAGTCTTGAGCTTCATTCATTTCTCACAGTGACACTTATCATATTTCACTTCACATTTCTTTTACACTGACACCTGCATTCTTTCCAGCTTTGATACACAAATTGCACTGACACTACCCCTTTAAAACACAAATCTTTCTAGCGTGGATCTCGTCGAGTACGACGGACAATCTGGGTGCTAATACCTTCCCAGGTTGTAACCAACCCCCTTTCCCAGTCTCTCTGGTTCGCAACCGTCTTATCCGTATCTTTCTAGGTCTATGCAGCATTACCTTTCCTCTGGGATAAAAATTCCTAGCTGGCGACTCTTGTCTTCTGAGTTCACCCTTGTGTGTTATCTCCTTTCGCCGACCGTTCGCGTCTGTACCCCGTTTGAGTTAGCCTCATTTGGTGGGAGCGACAGATAGGTGTAGTGGAGTCTTCAGTGATGTCCATGATTATAAAATCAGTAGGGATGTAGAATTGACCTATCCGTACTGGGACATTCTCTAATATGCCTACAGGATATTTAATAGAGCAGTCGGCTAATTGAACAAACATTTTAGTAGGTCTTAACTCTCCCATATCTAGCCTTTTGCAAATTGTTAAGGGCATAACACTGATACTGACTCCTAAGTCGTATAGAGCTTTGTCAATGACGAATTTTCCAATTACACAGGGTATGGAGAAACTACCTGGATCTTTTAGCTTAGGGGGCATATTGTTCTGAATGATTGCGCTACACTCAGTAGTAAGTGTAACGGTTCCGTTATCCTCTATCTTCTTCTTATTGGATAAGATTTCCTTTAGAAATTTAGCATACGAGGGCATTTGAATGATAGCTTCTGTAAACGGAATAGTAATATTTAACTGTTTCAGAAGTTCAACAAATTTCTTAAACTGGCCCATCGTCTTGGAATTGGTTAATCTCTGAGGGTACGGAATCAGTGGTTTATAAGGTGGTGGAGGCACATAAGGCTTCTCTTTCTCCATTGCCTCTTGATTATTATCTTCCTTTTCTTCTGGTTCATTCTCCTTTTCAGTCGGCTTATCCTGCTTTTGGCACATGGCTGGATTGTCAAGTCTTGGATCAGCAGGTCCGTCAAGTTCTTTGCCACTTCTTAGTATCACAGCATTGGCCAGTCCTTTTGGGTTAGGTTGGGGTTGTCCAGGAAATACTCCAGCCGGGGCAGCGGTAGGTGCTTGTTGTTGAGCTACTTGTGAAATCTGAGTTTTAAGCATTTTGTTATGTGTAGCTAACACATCTACCTTGCTCACCAATTGCTTAATCTGCTCGCTAGTATGTATGTTTTGGTTCAAGAATTCCTTGTTTGTTTGAGATTGGGTAGCTATAAAGCTCTCCATCATTAATTCAAGGTTTGATTTCCTAGGAACATTAGGAGTAGTCTTTTGATATCCCGGTGGTGTAGCTGGCGCTTGTCCTGGTGCGTATAAAGCATTGTTGTTCTTATAAGAGAAGTTCAGATGATTCTTCCAACCTGGGTTGTATGTGTTCGAGTACGGGTTTCCTTGAGCATAATTCACTTGATCTGTGGGAATTTCTGCTAATAGTTGACAATCAGGGACAACATGTCCTGGAACTCCACATAACTCACAGTTAGGTGTTACAGCAGCCACGGTGGCTGTTGGTGTTATGGCCAAGTTGTCGATCTTTTGATTAAGTGCATCAAACTTTGCATTAACTTGGTCTATACTACTCACTTCGTACATACCTCCTTTCGTTGGTTTCTCAGTTGCGACTCTCTCGATTCCCCATTGGTAATGATTCTGAGCCATACTCTCGATAAGTGTATAAGCTTCGTTATATTCTTTGTTCATCAATGCGCCACCCGCGGCAGCGTCTATTGTCATTCTCGTGTTGTACAAGAGACCATTGTAAAAGGTATGGATCACCATCCAATTAACTAAACCATGATGTGGACAAAGTCTCATCATATCTTTGTATCGTTCCCAAGCTTCGAAAAGTGACTCGTTTTCCTTTTGCTTAAATCCATTGATTTGAGCTCTTAGCATATCCGTCTTGCTAGGTGGGAAATATCTTGCTAAGAAAACTTTCTTCAATTCCTCCCATGTAGTTACTGAATTCGAGGGTAGAGATTGAAGCCAGGCTCTTGCTCTGTCTCGTAGCGAGAAAGGAAAAAGGCGTAATCTGATTGCTTCTTGGGTAACTCCATTAGCTTTCACTGTATCTGCGTACTGCACAAATATCGAAAGATGAAGGTTCGGATCCTCGGTAGGATTTCCGGTGAATTGGTTTTGTTGCACGGCTGATATCAGTGAAGGTTTCAACTCGAAATCGTTTCGGTTGATAGCTGGCGCGGCAATGCTGGAATGCGGTTCAGCTTGTGAAGGACTAGCGTAATACTTGAGCGGATGATTTTGTTCTTCAGCCTTTTATGCGCCTTTCGATGTTTCCACTGGTTCAGGTGGATCAACTTGAAGATCTGGAATGTTGTATTTTCGCTGGTATTCTAATATTCGTCTTCTTAAATGTAAAAAGCGTCCTAATTCAAGGACTGGAGGCTGCAAGTCTTCGCCTTGAGAGCGAGTACTTGGCATACAATCAGTAAATTAGATTAGGGAAAATAAATTGTTGCCTTAGTCTAGACAATGCTACTCTAATAGTGCACTAGTGACTAAATCAAAGTCCCCGGCAACGGCGCCAAAAACTTGATGTACGAAGACCTAATGTGTCTAACAGTATCTAAACTGCAAGTTCACAGCCTATCGCAATAGTAATAAAAAGATGTCGAACCCACATGGACTTTGTAATCACTCTAGTGCTAGAAGATTTGCTAGTTTAGCTAAGGCGGAAATTTGTCACGGTTATGGTTTTAGGGATTAAAAACGGGAAACCAAACTTAATTAAAGAAATAATGATAAGGCAGTCGGTATGTAATAATATTAACCTATGCGGATCAATCTAGTCTAAGCTTATAAAGATGTTTCACTTAAATAATTCTGTAGAGATTACCAGTTTAAAAATCCTCGACTCACACTCCCGTGGTCTTATCTCAGATACTCCTAAAGCCCTATGTCTGCTCTCGCTAGCCCATAAGTGTTTAGAAAATAATTTTTGAAAACTTAATAAGTCTAACTCATTTTAAAGCGCTCTCGTTGTATTTAAATCGAATGCCTAACTTTAGCTATCCGGTTAAAATCTCACACTCTCGTGGTCTTGACCTAGCCTATTTTGCTTCTCTTACTCTCGTAACAAAAAGCTTGATTTTGATTATAAAAAGTCACAGCCAGAATATAAGTTCGTAAATGTTTTTAGCTTAGATTCGATTCATCCGTTTGGTTGCTTTATTACATACCGACTCAGTTAAGTTAGCTACTCATATTAGTTAAAACAACAGACGAACACAAAATGAAATTAATAGACATTAAAACATGTATTGTATAATGACGACGAGAACTTAACATAAATAAATGAAACTTAATATTAATTGCAAATTAAAACCTGAACAAAGAAACTCTTCGGCTCCCTCTTCCACAATCTGGAAAGCTTGGAGCGTCCAAATTAAATAGAGCAACTAAATTATGAGGCTAAAAGAAAATAAATGCGATAACAATTTCCTGATGTTGGAAATTGTTATTAAGGTAAGGGAAAATAAACTGAAGTAGAGAAAAAAAAACAAATACTGCAAAAATGGGTGTAGAAATTGGCAGAGCTTTCGCAAAAATTTGGCAATCTAAAAACTCCCCCTTTCTTCAACTGACTCTTTGATATTTATAGAGGAGAAATTGACAGTTGAAGAATAAGAACGCGGGCTTCGGTTCTTCAGTTGTTGAGAAAATCCAGGAGACTGGGCGTTGTTGAGGTTGAGAGATTATAGGAGTCTCCGAAGACTCTTTCTATTCGTTGGCACGTCTTCATTCTTCATATAATTAAGTGCAGCTTGTATCGGTCGTAACAAGGTGTGTTATGGGTAATATGTGAATACAGCGCGTCACGGTCGTAAGACCCTTGTGACGACCGTAAGACCTTAAAAAGGCGCGTCATAGTCGTAAGACCCTTGTGACGACCGTGATAACAACAAATTCTGCAGTTTTAGCAGAATTGAGTTCTTCTCTTTTCTTTTCATGCTAAATTTTGTTCCTTTGATCTTTTTCCATAATTTTGGCTCTAGACATATTGTACCTGCAATGTGGCATATAAACTCGAAATAATCGGGAGTTAAAAGGTCTAATGTATGATAAAAACGGACTAAAAACATAGTAATAATACGATGCGATTTCTCGTTATCATTTAGTCCATAAAAAATACAAACAAGTTTCCGCCTTAGTTAGGGGAACTAAGGAGACTCTGATTCTTATTTCCCATGAGATACATAGGCAGTGGGGTAGGGCCCATTCGAGCACACTTTTTATTTTCCCTACATTTTTCCCATTCTTTCTTTTTGTTCTCTTTTTCCAGTTCCCTCTCTCATTCCAGTTCCATTTGGCGATTTTATTCAGAAATATTTTTATTCCTTACCCTTTGACATAGATTAACAAGTGTGGATCATGTTGGGTACGGCAGACGATCTGGGGTGCTAATACCTTTCCAGGTCGTAACCGACTCCGAAAGCCAGTTCTTTGGTTCGCAGGACCTTGTCCTTTCCTTTTTCCTTAGGTTTGTGAAGCATTACCTTTCCCATTCATTCGGGATAAAAATGCCTGGCTGGCAACTCAACCTTTTTCGCGCCACTTTCACGTTTGTACTAGTATGAAAATTCCGGGAGCGAAAACTGGCGACTCTGCTGGGGATCGAACCCAGAATCTCTGATTTCCCCTTTGAGAGTCAATCCTAGCGCTTGTCTGTTTTTATTTCTTTGGGTGTTTAGCTGTTTGCTATTATGTGCTTTAGTTTAGCTTTACCATTTTTATTTACAGCTTTATTTATCGCTTTTAGTATTTTATTTTCCATGCATCATATATATACTGGACTGTTTGGCTGTACTGGTTTTCTTTGGTGGGATGGGGTTACTAAGTGAGGAGCCCAATACTAAGGCTTGAGCGCACCCTAGACTTTAGCATGGACATACATTGTAATTCCATGGTATCTCACCATGATGATTGGCGGTGTGTTCCACACCCAGAGTGCGACCGTCTTGGAAATATTATATGTGGGGATTTCCTCCACTTCAGGATACGACCACGATAGTTATGTGCATCTGGGGACCCATCATTGAGGACCTTAGTGGAAACCAACCTCTCCAGTGATGACAATGGCAGATCACATTTGGCAAACCCACTCGCTTCCGAGGGCACATTGGGAACTCGCATAGGATGGCCTGGTTCTCTCATAGGAACTCAATTAAAGCAAATTGTTCGTATGACGATAGTACTGTATCCACTACGCCAAAAATGTTTTTTAACAGCGCATCTTAGACAGCGCTTTTAAAAGAAAGCGTTGTCTAAGGTTAAAATTAAAATAAAACACGGAAAATATTCCAAAAAAATAATGAAAGCGCTGTCTAAGGGGGGGGGGGGTCTTAGACAACGCTTTCTAAAAGCGCTGTCTAAGACCCCCCCTTAGACAGCGCTTATAGAAAGCGCTTTTAAATATATACCTTAGTCAGCGCTTTTAATAAAGCGTTGTTTAAAGTTTTTAAATAAAAAAAAAATAAAACCAAAAGCGCTGTCTAATGGGGGGGTTTAGAAAGCGCTTTTGGAAAGCGCTGTCTAAGGCATACCTTAGAAAGCGCTTTTCCCAAAAGCGCTGTCTAAGGTCTAATTAAAATAAAATTTCAGACTTCTATTTGCGTTCTCTGTTCTTTTGTTTTCCCTCCTGTGAAAGAAACCCTAACAGCAGTGAAACACAGTTTGAAGAATCAGTGAACGTGTTTGAAGAATCATTGACTTCGTTTGTTCATTTCTTGAGTTCGATTCTTGATTCTTCGTTCTTCATTCTCCATTCTTGCGGTATGTTTGGTCATTTCTTGATTTTTCGATTCTTGAACACAGTAACTTCGTTTCAATTAGTGTAATATTCTTGTTTATGTTGTTTTGATTCATAAAAATTGATTTTAGGAGGTACAGTGTTATTTTGATTGAAAAAAACTGAGTTTAGTTTATCCTTTGTTTTAGTTGTTTTGATTCATAAAATCTGAGTTTAGTTTATTATTGTTGTTTAAGTTGTTTTGATTAATAAAAATTGAGTTTAGAAGGTACATTGTTGTTTTGATTCATAAAAACTGAGTTTAGTGTATTATCCTTTGTTTTAGTTGCTTTGATTCATAAGGTACATTGAGTGTAGAAGGTACATTGTTGTTTTGATTCATAAAAAGTGAGTTTAGTGTATTATCCTTTGTTTAAGTTGCTTTGATTCATAAGGTACATTGAGTGTAGAAGGTACATTGTTGTTTTGATTCATAAAAAGTGAGTTTAGTGTATTATCCTTTGTTTTGATTCATAGAAAATGTTTATAAGTATAGTTATAGGTATAGTTATAGGTATATTCTAATAGAAAATTAAAGTTAGTTATAGAAAAATTAACGTGTTATAGGTATAGTTATAGGTATATTGTAATAGAAAAAGTTTGATTCTTATAATATAAAAAATGAAAGTGATGAGGTAATTAAAGTTGGTATATTGGCGTATCGAATACGTTATTGAAGTTTATATTAACATTGGTTATGTATACGTTTTTGAAGTTTAAAATGAATTGAACTTTAAAATTGTTAGGATATTCAAAGATACTACCTTAGTTATGTATTTTCGTCTGGATTGATTGTTTACTTTAATAAGTAGGAAAACCATGGATAAAACATGGACCTGTGCCGATCGAATGACCAAAGAGTACGAGAGTGGGGTTGCGGGATTCGTTAAGTATGCTGTTCAACACGCTGAAAACCCCAGACGAATGCATTGTCCTTGCTTGCGTTGTTGTTATATTGGTAAGGTTGACGCACATGGATTGAAATCGCATTTGCCGAGGCATGGAATTGATCAAAGTTATCAGTGTTGGATATTTCATGGTGAGAAAATTAACGAGAATGTTGAATCGAGTGGAAAAAGTAATACGACCTATGCTTCATACGACAAAGACACGGAAACATATGATTGTGATCGAGTTGAAGAGATTGTAGAAGCACTGGAAGAAGATCTTCATGATTGTCCTGAAATGTTTGAGAGGATGGTAAGCGATGCAGAGAAACCGTTGTACAAAGGTTGCACTAAATTCTCAAGACTTTCTGCGGTATTAAAGTTGTACAACTTAAAGGCGGGCAATGGATGGTCGGATAAAAGTTTCACAGAGTTGTTGGCCCTTATGAGAGAAATGCTACCAGATGATAATGTTCTTCCTAATCGAACCTATGAGGCAAAAAAAATGTTGTGCTCTATTGGCATGAGCTATGATAAGATACATGCTTGTCCTAACGATTGCATTTTGTTTCGTAACGAATATGCAATGTTAACTGAGTGCCTTAAATGCGGTTTGTCTCGATATAAGAAAAGATTATCTCCCGCAAAAGTCTTATGGTATTTTCCGATAATTCCGAGATTTAGGCGCATGTTTCGTAGTGAAACCGATGCAAGACATCTTACTTGGCATGCAGATGAAAGAATTATTGATGGAAAGTATCGGCATCCGGCTGATTCACCACAGTGGTCGAAGATTGATAATGATTATCCTGAGTTTGGATCAGAAGCAAGAAACCTTCGATTGGCATTATCTACTGATGGAATGAAGCCACATGGTCTTCAAAGTATATCACATACCACATGGCCTGTGATTCTTATGATTTATAACCTACCTTCGTGGCTATGTATGAAGCGTAAGTACATGATGTTATCTATGTTAATCTCTGGGCCTAAACAACCAGGTAATGACATAGACGTATACTTGACACCTCTGATCGAAGACTTAAAGATTTTGTGGGAGAACGGTGTGGAGGTTTATGATGGATATAGGAAAGAAAGTTTCAATTTGAGGGCGATGTTGTTTGGTACAATTAATGATTTTCCAGCATACGGGAATCTATCTGGGTATAGCATTAAAGGTCGACGTGAGTGTCGTGTTTGTGAAGACGGAACCGATACGATTCGATTGGAACTTTGTCAGAAGAATGTGTTTCTCGGTCATCGTAGATTCTTACATTCTAAACATCACTACCGTGGGTGGAGAAAAGCATTCAATGGAGACACCGAACATCGTAGAGCTCCACCCGCATTGTCAGGTGAACAAGTTTTTGAAAAGGTGAAAGATGTGCGTACTGAGTTTGGCAAGCCTTTTGCACATAAGATTGTGAAAGGTGGGTGGAAGAAAAGGTCGATATTTTTTGAATTGCCATATTGGAAGTCTTTGTACGTGAGACATTTTCTCGATGTTATGCATATTGAAAAAAACGTATTTGAAAGTGTTATCGGTACATTACTCAATATAAAAGGCAAGTCTAAGGATGGCCTTAAAGCAATGGAAGACATGTTAAAAATGGGAATGAGAACTGAATTAGCACCCGTGAAGAAAGGAAGACGAACATATCTACCACCTGCTGCTTTTACTTTATCTAGAAAGGAGAAATTTTTTTTGTGTAAGTCTCTGAGTGAAGTTAAGGTTCCAGAAGGATACTCATCTGATATCAGAAGACTTGTTTCTATGAAAGACCTCAAGTTGAAGAATTTGAAGACACATGATTGCCATGTTATAATGGAACATTTTCTACCGATAGGTATACGTTCTATTTTGCCAGAAAAAGTAAGAAGTTCCATAACTAAATTGTGTTTTTTCTTTAGGTCAATTTGTAGTAAGGTGATCGATCCCGAGATCTTACCAACACTACAAAAAGAGATTGTAATTACCTTGTGTGAGCTTGAGATGTATTTTCCTCCGTCTTTTTTTGACATAATGGTTCATTTAGTTGTTCATCTTGTGAAAGAGACACAGTTGTGTGGACCAGCTTATATGAGATGGATGTACCCTGCTGAACGGTATATGAAAATATTAAAAGGGCACGTGAAATCCCGAAGTCGACCAGAGGGTTGTATTGTTGAACGATACATTGTTGAAGAAGCTGTTGAGTTTTGTACTAAATATTTGTCTAACGTTCAATCGATTGGACTCCCCAGAGCTCAGATTTTTGACAAAATGGAAGGTAAAAAATTAATTGGGAATAAAATTGTGACAATATCAAGGGATGAACGGGATCAAGTTCATTTGTATGTTCTGCACAATAATAATAAGGTTGAGCCATATGTTGAAATGCACAAGGATGTACTCCGAAGGATGTACTCCAATATGTTCATAGGTCTGTGGCAGCAGTCACTATTCCCGCTCCAATTCATCCTCAACCAGCGTATCAACCACAGCAACAAAATTACCAGCAACAAACTCAGTATCCTCCTCAGAGAAATTATAACAACAATAACGCCAACAGCAACAATCAGCAAAGACCATTTCAACAGAGACCTTCTCAGGCCAATAGGGTGATCGATCCGATCCCTATGCCCTATGCCACATTATTGCCACAACTCCTAAAACTCAACCTGGTTGAGCTAAGGACATTGGCACCTCCGGATCCTACCAGTCTGCCCAGAAATTATGACGCCAGCGCCAGATGTGCTTTTCACTCAAATGCACCTGGCCACAGTACAGAGAAGTGCAGGGCTTTGCACATGAAGGTACAGGATTTAGTGGATTCCAAAGCTCTAAACTTTGCACCACCACCAAATGTTAACAAGAACCCTATGCCACACCACGGAGGACCCAGAATCAATGCTATTGAAGAGGATAAGCCGTCCTACTTGATAACCAGTGTGGGTCAGATTCGGACACCCTTGGTGGAGATTAAAGCTCAACTCCTTGAATGTCAAATATTCCCGGGATGTGAGCTAGGGTGTGCTTATTGCAACATTTCAGTGAATGGGTGTGATAACTTGAGAGATGGCATAGATGGTCTCATCCAGAGTGGCCTGCTTCAAATCACAACATCAATACCTACCAATCCAGCAATCTCCTTGACAACAGTTCCAGAATCTTCTACAACTGCAACAACAATTGTTCCAAACAAATCTTCAATCTCATCAACAAATGCTTCATCTGTTACTTCAACGGACCAAATATCAACAAACATCCCTTCTACAACTTCAGCACCCCTCCATTCAGAAACTCCTACAACAACAACATCCATTCATTCAACAATGTCTCCTACAACATCAACAGCCAACAATGAAAGCGTCTCAACAGTTACAATTTATTATGATCCTGCCAATGATTCTGCCTACAACTCACAAAATGCCACTCCTATCAGAGCACCAGTCACAATATACTACGATCCACATACTATCATGGTCCCTTCTGCAGCTGCCATCAGTCCAGTCACTATCACAGTGCCTGGGCCAGTACCTTATGAAAGCAGTAATGCCATCCCTTGGCATTACGGCTCCGACCTATACTGCGAAGGACAGAAAATCACTCTCGAATCATCAACTTCTTCATCACAAATAGACAATGTGGGGGGAGGCGGAGGCTTCACTCGAAGCGGACGTCTCTTTGCCCCGCAAATTCAAAGACCCACTGCTGAAGCAGAAGCTGCTGCCAAGGCAAAAGGGAAGAGCATGGTGCAAGAAGAGAAAATTGTTAAAGAAGCTTTGAAAACACCTTTTGATCAAGAAGTTGATGAATTCATGAGAATCATCAAGAAAAGTGATTACAAGATAGTGGACCAGCTTCACCAGACGCCTTCCAAGATCTCCATTCTATCATTGCTTATGTGCTCCGAGGCTCATCGGAACGCACTACTAAAAGTCTTGCACGCAGCTTATGTGCCAGAAGAGATCACGGTCAATCAGTTGGAAGCCGTGGTTGGAAATGTTAATGCTAGTAATGGACTAGGATTTACCAACACTGATTTGACTACGGAAGGCCGCAATCACAAAAAGGCTTTGCACATTACCATGGAGTGTAAGGGTGCAGTTCTTTCTCATGTGCTGGTAGACACAGGATCATCCCTCAATGTCTTACCTAAAAAAGCCCTTGTGAAGCTGGAGTATGAAGGATTGGCATTACGTCCCAACAACTTAGTAGTAAGAGCCTTTGACGGTTCTAAGAGATCAGTTCTGGGAGAAATTGAGTTGCCTGTAACGATTGGCCCACAAACTTTCAAAACGACCTTCTACGTGATGGACATTCAGCCGGCCTACAGCTGTTTGTTGGGTAGACCATGGATTCATGCCGTTGGCGCAGTTACGTCTACCCTTCACCAGAAGTTAAAATTCGAGTGGGAGGGCCAAGTCGTTACTATTTGTGGAGAGGAAGATATTTTTGTTAGCCATCTGGCTACATACAAATACATTGAGATGGATGGGGAGATCCACGAAACGATGAGTCAAGGGTTTGAGGCCCTGAATATTAACGAAACATCTGCTGTACTTGGGACTTCCATGACATCCTACCAGCAAGCCAGGAAGGTTGTTGAGGAGGGAAATGCTCAAGGCTGGGGCAAACTGTTGCCTGTAGAGAAGAAAGAGGATAGATTTGGGTTGGGTTACAAACCAACTCAACAAGATCAAGCAGAGGCTGCTAAGAAGCCCAACTTTGTTAGTGGGGGAATGCTCACCCCTGATGCTGTCAACAACTTGGAAGATGAGTCAGAAGATGAGCGCAACCTGGAGAGCTGGATACGTCCAAGGATCCCGGGGAGCCGTATCTCAAACTGGTCTTCCCAGGAAATTATAAGGGTTACTCCAGCAGAGTAATTATTATTTCCTGTATATTTTAAGCATGCATCAAGTCTTGCATCTTGCCCAAGATGACAAGAATCATTTTGTAATCGGGCCATCTGTAATTTTGTGCAACAAGATTAATCAATGAAATATCAGACATCTTTTGCAAATGAGTCTTTTTTCTTTTCCGCTCACTATTTTTCCATTTTTCTTTTTGTACAAAAAATAAATGGCAATGTTTTCAAAATGACAACTTTATTTCACTTTTCTAAACAAGATTAAAATCAATCACTAAAATGAACAAACTGAACCCTTGCAGAGAGTGCCTTCCAGACCGCACCGACAACAACACGGTTATGACTTCGTTTGACTTTGATAATCCAATCAATCAAACTGATGAAGGGGTTGAAGAAGATTACGAGCTTCCTGAAGAGCTATCCAGGTTGTTGAGACAAGAGGAGAAGGTTATCACTCCTCATCAGGAGGAGGTCGAAACGATTAATCTTGGTACAGATGAAGATGTGAAAGAAGTCAAAATCGGGGCCTGCTTACAAGACTCAATGAAGAAACAACTGATTGACCTGCTTCGAGAATATGTGGATGTGTTTTCCTGGTCTTATCAAGATATGCCAGGGTTGGATACCGATATCGTCATGCACAAGCTGCCTTTGAGAGAAGATTGCCCGCCGGTTAAACAGAAACTGCGCCGTACTCGCCCAAACATGGCAATGAAGATCAAAGAAGAGGTACAGAAGCAGTGGGACGCCGGGTTCCTTGTTGTAACTAGCTATCCACCGTGGGTTGCTAACATAGTACCTGTGCCTAAGAAGGACGGCAAAGTAAGAATGTGTGTTGACTACCGGGATCTGAACAGAGCCAGCCCGAAGGATGACTTCCCATTACCTCACATTGATGTATTGGTTGATAACACGGCTCAGTTCTCGGTATTCTCCTTCATGGACGGATTTTCAGGATACAACCAGATCAAAATGTCACCTGAAGACATGGAGAAGACAACTTTCATCACACCTTGGGGCACGTTCTGTTACAAGGTGATGCCATTCGGACTGAAGAATGCAGGTGCAACATATCAACGGGCTATGGTAACATTATTCCACGATATGATCCATAAAGAAATCGAGTGTTATGTGGATGACATGATTGCCAAGTCCCTCACAGAAGAAGATCACCTGGTAAATCTGCTAAAGCTATTCAAGCGTCTGAGGAAGTACCAACTGAAGCTGAACCCCAACAAGTGCACATTCGGGGTGCGATCCGGTAAGCTGCTGGGTTTTATTGTAAGCGAAAAAGGGATTGAGGTGGACCCTGATAAAGTCAAAGCCATTCAAGAAATGCCTGCATCGAAGTCTGAAAAAGAAGTTCGAGGGTTTGTAGGAAGATTGAACTACATCTCGAGGTTCATATCTCACCTTACAGCAAACTGTGAACCTTTGTTTAAACTGTTAAGAAAAGAACAGACGGTCAGGTGGAATGAAGACTGCCAGAGGGCTTTTGACAAGATCAAAGAATACCTGCAAGAACCTCCAATCCTTATGCCTCCAGTTGAAGGAAGACCTCTGATAATGTACTTGACAGTATTAGAAGAGTCGATGGGGTGTGTGCTGGGCCAGCATGACGAGTCTGGTCGAAAAGAGTATGCAATATACTACCTGAGCAAAAAGTTTACCGACTGTGAACAACGTTATTCACTGCTCGAGAAAACTTGCTGTGCTTTAGCGTGGGCTGCTCGCCGACTGAGACAGTATATGTTGACCCACACTACCTTGTTGATCTCAAAAATGGACCCAGTTAAGTATATTTTCGAGAAGCCAGCTCTTACCGGATGGGTTGCAAGATGGAAAATGATCCTCACAGAATATGACATCCAGTACACCTCTCAGAAAGCCATCAAAGGCAATATACTGTTTGAATATCTTGCTGAGCAACCTATTGATGATTACCAGCCTATGAGATTTGACTTCCCTGATGAAGACATCATGTTCATAAAAGCAAAAGATCATGAAGAGCCTATTCACACTGAAGGGCCTGACCCAGAAGAAGAATGGACTATGATGTTTGATGGGGCTGTTAATATGAATGGTCGTGGTGTTGGTGCAGTACTCATCACACCTAAGGGAGTTCACATGCCTTTCTCGGCAAAGCTCACCTTCAACTGCATCAACAACGAAGCTGAATACGAAGCTTGCATTATGGGTCTTGAGGAAGCTATTGACCTCAGGATCAAGACGTTGATTGTATTCGGAGATTCAGCTCTGGTAGTTAATCAGACCAACGGCAAATGGTACACACACCAGGATCATCTGATACCTTACAGGGATTATACAAGGAGGTTATTGACGTTCTTCACAACGGTCAAGCTTGAGTATATCCCTCGGGACGAGAATCAGTTTGCAGATGCTCTGGCTACCATTTCATCTATGATCAAAGTTCAAGCTGCCAACTTTGTACCGCAGATTTCAGTGTCCAGACTTGACAGACCGGCGTATGTGTTCGCAGCAGATGTTGTCAAAGAGGATAAGCCTTGGTTCCATGACATTAAGTGCTTATTGGAGGATCAAACATACCCATCTGGGGCATCTTCCAATGATAAGAAGACTTTGAGAAGGCTTGCTGGTGGTTTCTTTCTGAATACTGATGGTTCCTTGTACAAGAGAAACTTTGATATGGTACTCCTCAGATGCGTTGATAGAACAGAAGCAGGCTTGTTGATGCACGAGGTGCACGAAGGATCCTTTGGTACCCATGCGGGAGGGCATGCCATGGCTAAGAAATTGCTAAGATCAGGTTATTACTGGATCACAATGGATGCTGACTGTTGTGCTTATGCCAGAAAATGCCATAAATGCCAGATTTATGCGGATAAGGTGCATGTGCCTCCCAATCCTATGAACGTGATGTCTTCACCCTGGCCCTTTGCCATGTGGGGCATTGATATGATTGGCAAGATTGAACCGACTGCTTCAAACAGCCACAGATTCATCTTGGTTGCTATTGATTATTTTACCAAGTGGGTTGAAGCAGCTTCCTATGCCAATGTTACAAGACAAGTGGTAGCCAGATTCCTGAAGAGAGATATCATCTGTCGGTATGGAGTGCCCGAGCGAATCATTACTGATAATGGTTCCAACTTAAACAACAAAATGATGGCTGAGCTATGCCGGGACTTCAAGATCCAACACCACAATTCTTCCCCTTATAGGCCAAAGATGAACGGCGCTGTTGAGGCAGCTAATAAGAATATCAAGAAGATTGTGCAGAAGATGGTAGTCACCTACAAAGATTGGCATGAGATGCTACCATTTGCCTTGCATGGGTACCGCACGTCAATCAGGACATCCACTGGGGCAACACCGTATCAACTTGTGTATGGTATGGAGGCAGTCCTACCAGTTGAAGTTGAATTACCCTCCCTACGGGTACTAATGGATGTTAAGCTGAACGAAGCAGAATGGGTCCGATCCCAACACGAGCAACTGAGTCTGATTGAAGAGAAAAGATTGGCTGCAATCTGTCATGGGCAGTTGTATCAGAGAAGAATGAAGAAAGCCTTTGATCAGAAAGTCAGGCACCGAGAGTACCAAGTAGGAGATCTTGTGCTGAAAAGAATCCTCCCTCCTCATACAGACCACAAGGGCAAGTGGACTCCAAACTATGAAGGACCATTCGTAGTAAAGAAAGTTTTCTCTGGTGGAGCACTGATGCTCAGCACCATGGATGGTGAAGATTTCCCGTCCCCTGTGAATTCAGATGCAGTTAAAAAATACTTCGCATAAAAATGACCCGCTGGACACAAAAAACAGAATGTAAGTTCATGCAAAAATAGGGCATCCCGGCGAGTCAAAAAACAGAATAAAAGACTCGGGCAAAAATAAGGGAAAGTAAACAAATAAATGTACACCCGCTGAGTTGAAAAGCCGCATTGGACAACTCAGGCAAAAATGGGTATCCCGATGGATTGAAAACCCGAAAGGGCGATCCATGCAAAATAAGGGAATAAGCGAACAACTGCACTCTGAACTTGTCTGTATCATTTACAACTTGGTAAACTTCAAAAGGATCAAGCCTCGGTCAGAATCAACCTTCTTTAGAAAGCAAGACGAGAAGAACGTCGAAAGTCATACGAGTCATAGCAAAAGGGGAAGCTCTTTGAAGCGTCGTCAACATTGCCAACATTTTGTTTCTCAATTTGTAACAATCTCCTCATTTTAGGGGATCTGTTTCTCTGACTGTATATCGCCAATTCAGGGCATATAAATCAATAAAATCAGATTTTCAGTCATGTTTTGTCTCGTACATTTTATTTTCATTTGCAAAATGTCTGATGTCTTTAAAATACTGATTGCATAAATACAGATGCTTTTCTTCTAAAAACTACGTGCTTGCAGGGAATATACTTACTCTCAGAAGTGTCTCACTCCTATGACGGAATCCGGTAAGGGATACCTCGGGATTACTTGTGCATTTCTCTGTCTTTGCAGGATTGCAGGTATTCAAAAGTGCAACATGGGGGACGAAAGCTTCATCCCAGTAAGTTGGCAAATTAACACTCAGTTTTAGCACCCAAAGTGCTTTCTCCCCAGCTAAGTTGCCACTTGTTGTTTCTCCCCAGCTGAGTTGCCATCCGTTAATCCTCCTCATCCAAATACAAAAAGCCTGGGAACCATCTCCCCACAGAGTTTCAGCCTCTATCCAGAAGAGCAACGCACGAAGGAATCACAACAGAGTGACGAAAGCTTCTACAAACCCCAGTTGGGTCCCTCATTACCAAGAATAGGTCTATCAGTAACCTATTTCCCCAAGCAGAATCATCTCATCAGATCTACCAATGATCTCATCCCCAGCTGGGATGTCCACTTCAAACAGATCGACCAGAGATCTACACAACAATGGGATCCGAATCCCGGATTGGTATCTTTTTCATAAATCATAGCATTCGCATCATATTCACCCCACAAAGCGTAGCATTCCGTTTAATACGGAGCATTACGGCAAAAATCAAACATATTGCATAATTATAAGCCATGTTCTGAATCAAACACTTGTGAATATCGACAATCCATCATCAATATACAGAATGCTCCCCAGATTCCCCAGCAGAGAGCTAAAGCAGTTGCCTCACATTCACCAATACGAATACACACTCCTCGTGGCACCCGTCCGTGTCATCATTCCCCAGTAAAGTCGCCCGAGCTTTTCTTTACAAACAAACACTTGTATATTACGGATACTTCTCGACACCCGTCCGTGTCATATCCCCAGCAGAAAGCCAAAGGCATCCTCTTTGCACTCGCATATACTTATATATATACATTTCCTTGACATCCGTCCCTGTCATTTTCCCAGCACAGTAATGTAAACACTTTGTATATCAGATACCTGTTTATACTATACTCTTCTCCTTTCGACACTCGTCCGTGTCACTCTCCCCAGCAGGTGGAACACTTAAATACTTACTCGTTCGTATCTTGTATACACCATTTACATCCCCACAGATTCAACACTAGTTTGTGTTCTTTGTTAACCCGTTGGTACTCGTCCGTATCATCATCTCAGAACATGCGTCGAGCGTTTATTTCTATCTGATACTCGTCCGTATCATAGTCTTAAGGATGCTCGTCCGCATCTTTAATCCATACACTGTGTCAAACACTTTTGTCTTCTTGAATATAGACACTTGTCTGTGTCTACTATTCCCCAGAAGAGTCCCCTCAGATTCAACACTCGTCCGTGTTCCTTGTTAACCAGTTGATACTCGTCCGTATCATCATCTCTGAACACGTGTCAGTATTTGTTTCTACCTGATACTCGTCCGTATCATAGTCTTAAGGATGCTCGTTCGCATCTTTAATCTATACACAAACGTCAAAACACTTATACCTTTCATTTCTTGGATATAAACACTCGTCCGTGTTTACTTTTTCCCCAGTAAAGCAATTTCCATTTTATCTGAAATTCGTCCTATGTCATGATAAACCTTGAGAGCAGCCGTCCCCTGCTAGATGGTCGTCCTCCACCTCTTGATGGTCGTCCTCCATCATGCTCATCCGATGGTCGTCCCCATCGTCGACCTTTTTATCCGACATTCGTCCTGTGTCGTGATATTTAGCAGCCGTCCCCTGCTAGGTGATCGTCCTTCACCCTTTGATGACCGTCCTTCATCATTTTATCCAATGCCCGTCCCCATTGTTGATTTTGGTTATCTGGCGTTCGTCCTACGTCATGATAAGCCTTGAGAGCAGCCGTCCCCTGCTAGGTGGTCATCCTCCACCTCTTGATGATCGTCCTTCATCATGCTCGTCCGATGGCCGTCCCCATCGTTGACCTTTTATCCGGCATTCGTCCTATGTCGCGATATTTTCGGCAGCCGTACCCTGCCAGGTGGTCGTCCTCCACCTTAGATTATCGTCCCTCATCTTATCCCCAACAGAGCAGCCGTCCCCTGCTAGGTGATCGTCCTTCACCTTTGATGACCGTACCTCATCATCTGTTTATTCTTTAACCCGATGGCCGTCCCCGTCGTGGTCCCCTTTTCTTTTTTAGCCCGATGGCCGTCCCCATCGTTGGCTACTCTGCTTTGTGAACTTGATGGCCGTCCCCATCATTTTTCATTAATCCCCAGAGAATCTTACAGCTTTACTTGATGGCCGTCCCCATCATAACCCCTTTTATCCCCAGCATGTCGGCCGTCCCTGTCATTGCTCTATTTCCCGCACTTTTCCCAGCATGGCGTTCGTCCCCGTCATTGCTTGTTCCCCAGCAGTCGTCCTCTGCTCGACGGGCGTCCTCCGTCGCCCACACTTTACAATATACTTTATTTTCTTTTACAATCTATATCCCTTTTCTTCTTCATTCTGTGAGTGCAAATTTTGGACTGTCTTTGGTATTCAACCACAAGTTATCTTGTTTGCCTGATAAGCCATCGCTTACATCCTGCACAGCTAACTCATGTTTGAATAGGGGCAGCTGTAAACACCCAAAATTTTCCCTCACCCATTCACACCATGGCTTGTGATCATTTCATATACATAAATCACAATCATGGCATCTCATATCACATTTTTGATTCATTGCATTGGTTCAAAGTCATCTGCAACTAGGGTTTGTGATCTGAGCAATCCAAGAGCTTCTTGAGCCACTCCAAAGACCATAAATCACTTCAAAGGGGTCCATGTATGTTCAAGCATCATATTATATCCTCTCAAAGTCAAGAATGTCAAAAAATCACAAGAATTGAGAATGGTATGGAAGCAGAGCCAGGCTTGACTGCACAGATGACCTAAAATTAGGGTTTTGGTTTCAGAGGCCATAACTCCAAATTTTTTGGTCATTCTTGTTTCTATTGGTCTCTATATTGTATAGGGAGTATGCATATCAATTTTCATGAAGAAATTCCATGGGGAAGTCATCTGATCAAGGGTTGACTTTCTGGGCAAGACAGTGTAAAATCAGGGCATCTGAGGCCCCTAATGACCCAACCAAAGGGTGTTCTTCATCATTTTGATTGTATATGATCTTTATTTGATCATAGAAGAGGTTGGAAGTTCACAAAATTGAAGAATTTCAAGTCTTTTGCAAAGTTGACTTTTTGGGGAAGTTTGACTTTTAATGAAATTGCCATTTTAGGCAACTTTTTCAACCTTTACTTTTTGATTCAAAAAAGCTTCAAATGGAAAAACTTTGGTCATTAAAGTTGTAGAATAGATCTTTCCCTTTTCAAAAAGTACAAGAACATGACCTAATTCATTTTGGATCAAAAGTTATGGCCTTACAAAGTTGAGCAAAATCATTAAAAATTCACTTTTGCACCAAATGGAAAACTTGCAATTTCTCATGGCAAACCTTTATGTGACTTCAACATGACCTCTAATCATCATACCAATGCTACACATGACATAAAATCAGAATTATCCCAAGGGATTTCTCATTTGTGTGACTTGATTTTCAAGAATCCATAAGTCATTTTCATAAAGATGCAAAGAGGGATTTTTGGCAAAATCATCCTCAAAGGAGTTATGTGATCACTAGTTGGTTTCTATGCAATACCATGACCAAATGAAGCATCATGCACCAAAATTCAGCAAGAAGTATCTCATGTACATAACCTAAAATCATGAAATAACACAAGTGGGCAAGTTGCAAAATCTCTCTCAATTCACGATCCAAATGCTGCAGACTTTCACAAGCAATCCAAGGGTCATCCCTGACTCAAGCTGAAGCAAGACAAGCCCTTAGACTGCTGCTGCCATAGCCCATGCTGCAAGTACAAATCAACTTGACTTTTTGGCCAAAACCCCCATACTCTTGGAATAGTGATCAGCATCCTCTACTGACCTGCCCCACAGGCTACTCACACATCATGGGAGTGTTATAGCAACTCATTGGCCATTGAAACAAGACACAACACAACCCTCACAAAAATCTGTCAAAAAACTCCTCTTCTTCAAATTTCTCTCTACAGACATCAAACACTCATTTTCTCTTCACCAACAAATCATACACACTTAAGAGAACCAGAATCCACCATTGAAGCAGCTTGAAACCCTACAAATCCCAACTGTGAAACCTGCTACACCAGAACACAAACCCTCAAATTAGCCACCAACAAAGGATTGTGAGCATCCCATTAGCTTCAGGGGGTCCAGAGGAGGCATTCTGCATCAAAGAGAGGTCTGGGAAGCTCATATTCATAGTTCACCACTTCAGGTAGCTTCGAATCTCAAACTTTGCAGAGCTTGTATTTTTTGTTACAAATTGAAAGTGCATGTCTTGCTGATCATGATGGTATCTTTAGAATAAAAAATAATGAAGAAATGAGTATTTGGTGGCTCTCTGAAATTTCACCCGTGAATCTTGTTGGCTTCGATTCCCTTTGTTCTTAGGTTATAAATGTTGTTTGAGGGGTGATTTGAATGGGGTTTGGGTAGAGGATCATTTCCCTGCTTTCAATTTGGTGAATGGTGACCTGTAGCATGTTTTAGGGTTTCACACCCGCCAGAGAAGATGACCGGAGCTTCCCTCCGGTCACCTGAAAGTCATTAACCCTAACCCTAATTAATTTGCCAGATGCGTTCACAGCCATTGGATGCGGATTAGTTTAAGTGTTGTGTGGTCCAGATTGAATCATTAAAGCCCTAATCTGTTTTATTAATTTAATAAATCATAATTAAATTAATTAAGCCAGAACCAATCCTGACCCTTGATTCACGCGCGCAGTCAAGCCCTTTCTCCCAGATTTGAATGTCAGCCTTTGGATTGGAGTACTTTTCATTTTCTTTAATTTTAATTCATTTGTTTTATATTTTCTTTTGTCCATTTATTTAAAAATAGCAAAACAATTTTAAAAATTCTGAAAATTTTTGTACAAACTTTTATTAATTTTCAGAAACCAAAAACATTTTTATTTTTATTTTTTGCATTAAAAAAGTATTTTTAAATCATTTAAAAGTTTATTTTTAATTAATTAATGAGAATTAATTAATTAAAAATACTTTTAGGTATTTAAAAATCACCAATAAATTCATGAAACCTTTAAAATAATTTAGAAACATTGTCCAACCCTCAAACCAAATTTCTTCTTTGATCTTGATGCATTTTGATAATTTTCCATGGAATTAATTCATTTTCAAAGCATTATTTTGATCCAAACTTCAAAAAATCATTTCTGCCAAACCATTGAGAGTTGGACTTTGATTCTTTTTGCATTGTGTTTTGCATATCATGTAGTTTGTAGGATTAAATTGGCATGAATTGATCTTGCATTTTCCTTTTGTTTGACATTTTTCTTGTTAAGGTACCCTAAAACCCTAGAAATCTTAGGAAATTCATAACCCTAATTAGGTTAAGAGTTAGAACCTCCCCTTTGGGAAGTGAGTTAGTATAGGGTTAGGGACCCTTTGAGTGCATTTTCAATTTTTTTATCTTGATGTTTGCTTCTGATTTTGGTTTTTGTTTGATGCATTGATCATAAACCCTAATTTGGGCTTCCATATGCTTCCATCTTGCATTTTCTTGCATACCATGACTTGCCATAACATTTTGTGCATCCATTTGATTCATTTTACATCTTAAGACATATTGTAAGCATGTTTGATCATTGCATCTTGCATTTGCCATGTTGTATGCCATTTGCACTTCATAACTTTTCATGTATGATCATGGCTCTTAACTTGTTTCATTTGCATCCATAAGTTTGTATGATCATCCACATGCTTTGTTTCATGTTTGCATCATCTCATAGCATCACTAACCTCATGTATGTGCTCCTGGTTTTAATTTTCATTATGCCATTTCATTTCATTTTGCATTACATTGCATTCCTTTCACTAACTTTTCAGGTGGTAAGTTACCTTGAGAAGTGAATTTGCCTTCACTTCTCACAACTTCTTTTCATCTCTTTTATGCATCCTTGCTGCATTTTGTTATGTGTTTGAGATTAAGCTTGCTCTTTCTTCTCCTTCTCACTCTCTTTCCTCAAGTGACTTGACTTCTTGAGTGAAGCAAGTTACTTTGCTTCTCCTTGCTCCTTTCATCTGCTTCCTGGTGGTTCCATTGAAGACTTCTCTTGTAAACCTCACAAACCTTAGGAACAACCAAGCATGACAATGATTAGGGTTTGATTAGTCCCCCATTTAGATTTTACCTTTGTGTCTCATTGAGTCTTCTCTTCTCATCTCATAATCAGGGACTAAACCCTAAAGGCTTTAAGACTTTGTGATTAAGCTTATGCCTGCATCTTTCTATTAGGATGTAGTGTATAACTTTAATCCTAAGTGTTAAACCTTTAATGTGTTTAACTCCTTTAATCAATCCATCATAATAATCATCAAGACATCACACTTGTAACTTGGGCCTTGCATTAGGGTTCTAATTCTTCCTTAATTGGTTAAGAAGGACTAACCCTAGTGTTAATGGACAATTCCCCCTCAAGTTGTCTTACAAACCCTAAAAATCACTTCTTAATCTTACCATTAACTAAAATCCATTTAATAAAGGCTTTGTTTTGTCATGAGTTTAATCCCTAATCAAGGATTAAGTTGAGGTTTCTTCCTCAGCTTAAACATTCTCATCTATTATCCTTCTATTAGGATGGTGTAATGAGTCTGTTTAATCCCATATTATGGATTAACCTCATTACTTAACATTAAATAAAAACAACAAAAACATCTAAATAATCACAAGTAGGTTAATGATCTTAATCCTACATCATGGTGATTAAGTGTGAGAAGCTGACTTCACACTTAAGGTACTCTCATTACCCCTAATCAGAGGGAAGATGTGGTGAGTTTACTAAATTCATTGGTGTAGGCTTAAGCTCATTAACTTATGACAAACTTTCAAAAGCAATAAAAGACTAAAAACTCAAAAAAACAAACAATAATCGTCTCCTCCGGGATTCTTTTCTCATCTCATTCACTCACAACCGAGAACTTGCTTCTTCCGTCTAATGCAAGACAGTTTGCACCTGAGCCAGACAGGTCATACACTTGAGCATTGACAAGCAAGCAGTTCACAAGTCAATTTATCTTTCAGTCTCTTTGGGTCGAACTACGGTGTTCTGACTTCCTCATTGCACGAGAGGATACGTAGGCATAACTTAACAGTTATCGAACAAAAGTCTCTGTACATTCCCCCTCTTCCAGCTTCATTCTTTAAGCCTCATTATCATGAGCATTTCACTCTTGTCCTTACACTGACACCTGTACATCCTTTTCCAGCTCTTTATACACAAATTGCACTGACACTACCCCTTTAAAACACAAATCTTTTAAGCGTGGATCCCGTCGAGTACGACGGACAATCTGGGTGCTAATACCTTCCCAGGTTGTAACCAACCCCCTTTCTCAGTCTCTCTGGTTCGCAACCGTCTTATCCATCTCTTTCTAGGTCTATGCAGCATTACCTTTCCTCCGGGATAAAAAATGCCTAGCTGGCGACTCTTTTCATTCCCTGTGAGTTCACTCCTGTGTGTTCTCACATCCCTCCTTTCGCCGACCGTTCGCGTCTGTACCTTTATCTTGGCCATTTCCCATTTATCGGGAGCGACAATATCAAGTATGAAGGACTTAAACCCCAAATATGCAAATTTGTCATATTTTGGATTTATTGAGCACATTTGGGTGTTTGATTACGAGAAGTTTCAGATTCCCATCTTTGGTTGCAAGTGGGTGAATAGTAGTGGCATACAAATGGATAAGTCTGGATTTTTGCAAGTTGATCTTACTAGGGTGGGGTACAAAGATGAACCTTTTATTCTAGTATCTCAAGCTAAACAAGTGTTCTATGTGAATGACCCGAAGAGTACAAAATGGTCTATAGTGCTTTTCTCTAACAAAGTGACTGATGATAGCGGTGTCGATCAATGTGATATTGATGTTGAGAATGAGTCATGCATTAGACGGAATGAGTTGAATAGAAATGATGAAGTTGAGGATCTTATACCAGATGAGTCATATATAAGAAACGATCATAATGAGGAAATTTGGATCAATTCATCCGTACGCATTGCTAAGAAACAAGTGATTAATATTCCAACAAAGAAAAGAAAGAGATGTTAGTGACTTAGGTAAATTATCCATGGTTTCTTTATTTTTTTTTCAATTGTTTTGATTATAAGTTATATGTGATAATGCATGATTTCTTTATTTTTTTGTTTTCAATTGCTTTGATTATAAGTTATATCTGATAATGCATGATTTCGTTATATTTTTGTTTTCAATTGCTTTGATTATAAGTTATATCTGATAATGCATGATTTCTTTATTTTTTTGTTTTCAATTGCTTTGATTATAAGTTATATTTGATATTTGATGGTTTCCTTGGTTTATTACAGGTTAGACATGGCTGATGACCAACATGAGGAAGTTAGTAAAAAAGTTTCCGCGGAAGAAGAAATTCGAAGAGGCATCACAGTAATGAGAAGGGTGGTCTAAGGAAGATCTCGAGGCATCATACTAGATGTCTATTGGAGCAACCAGGGACAGCTTATAGAACCTAATGGGCATACCTTAACTAGTTTTATCGGTGCACTAGTAAGGAATGAAATTCCCATTACATGTGATGATTGGAGAAACAAAGAGCTGAATGAGTCCAAAGAAAAAATTTGGAGTGAGATAAAGGTACAATCATTTGGCCCTTAATTATACGGTATCAATTATGTTTTTTCAATTACCGATACTAACTATCAATCTGTATGTTTTTCTTAGCGATGTTTTAACATCGAAGAAGAAAGAAGAGGTTTTTGTATGAAATTGGCCGGAAAGCTTCTAAGAGGGTTTCAGACATTTTTATCATCCAAGTTCCTTAAGGATGCGGATGGTAATTTTTTGGATGCGGAGCTTCCTAAAAAATATGAAAGTTTGATATCGGCTGAAGAATGGGAAGCTTTCAAATCCAAAAGACAAGACCCGGTTTTTCAAAGAATAAGTGCTACAAATCGGGAAAGAGCATCAAGTCCCGCATATCCGTACCGAAAAGGACGTGTCGGATATGGACGCTTAGAACAATCCATGGTAAGTATTTATAAATTGCGATAACAAATTTGTTCATCATATATTAGTTTTATCTGATCAAATTGTATGACTTAATGTGTAGCTGCAGAAGGAGGAAAGTTCAGAAACATCTCTTCCTGTGTCGCTCCCAAAGATTTGCATCCCGGTACAAGCGCGAACGGTCGGCGAAAGGAACAATGAGAACACACAGCAGTGAACTCACTGGAGATGAATAGAGTCGCCAGCTAGGCATTTTTATCCCGGAGGAAAGGCAATGCTGCATAGACCTAGAAAGACATGGACAAGACGGTCGCGAACCAGAGAGACTGAGAAAGGGGGTTGGTTACAACCTGGGAAGGTATTAGCACCCAGATTGTCCGTCGTACTCGACGGGATCCACGCTTAAAAGATTTGTGTTTTAAAGGGGTAGTGTCAGTGCAATTTGTGTATAAAAGAGCTGGAAAAGGATGTGCAAGTGTCAGTGTAAGAGAAGTGAAGTGTGTAAATGAAGTGTCAGTGTAAGAACAAAGATGAAATGCTCATGATAATGAGGCTTAAAGAATGAAGCTGGGAAGAGGGGGGATATACAGAGACTTTTGTTCGATAACTGTTAAGTTATGCCTACGTATCCTCTCGTGCAATGAGGAAGTCAGAACACCGTAGTTCGACCCAAAGAGACTGAAAGATGAATTGACTTGTGAACTGCTCACTTGTCTATGCTCAAGTGTATGACCTGTCTGGCTCAGGTGCAAACTGTCTTGCATTAGACGGAAGAAGCAAGTTCTCAATTGTGAGTGAATGAGATGAGAAAAGAATCCCGGAGGAGACGATTATTGTTTGTTTTTGAGTTTTCAGTCTTTTATTGCTTTTGGAGATTTGTCATAAGTTAATGAGCTTCAACCTAAACCAAATAGGTTAGTAAACTCATCACATCTTCCCTCTGATTAGGGGTAATGAGAATATCTTAAGTGTGAAGTCAGCTTCTCACACTTAATCACCTTTGATGCAGGATTAAGATCATTAACCTACTTGTGATTATTTAGATGTTTTTGGTGTTTTTGTTTAGTGTTGAGTAATGAGGTTAAGCCATAATCAGGGATTAAACAGACTCATTACACCATCCTAATAGAAGGATAATAGATGAGAATGTTTAAGCTGAGGAAAGCTCCTCAACTTAATCCATGATTAGGGATTAAACTCATGACAAAACAAGCCTTTGGTTAAGTGGATTTTATTTTATGATATGATGATGAAGTGATTTTTTATGATTTGTAAGACAACTTGAGGGGGACTTGTCCATTAACATTAGGGTTAGTCCTTCTTAACCAATTAAGGAAGAATTAGAACCCTAATGCAAGGCCCAAGTTACAAGTGTGATGTCTTGATGATTATTAAGTGAATTGATTAAAGGAGTTAAACACATGAAGGGTTTGACACTTAGGATTAAAGTTATACACTCCATCCTAATAGAAGGATGCAGGCATAAGCTTAATCACAAAGCCTTAAAGCCTTTAGGGTTTAGTCCTTGATTATGAGATGAGAAGAGAAGACTCAAAAGAGACACAAAGGTAAAGATAAGTGGGGGACTAATCAAAACCCTAATCATTGTCATGCTTGGTTGTTCCTAAGGTTTGTGAGGTTTTCAGGAGAAGTCTTCAATGGAACCACCAGGAAGCAGATGAAAGGATCAAGAGAAGCAAAGCAACTTGCTTCATTCAAGAAGTCAAGTCACTTGAGGAAAGAAAGTGAGGAGCAAAAGAAAGAGCAAGCTCAATCTCATACACAAACATAAATGCAGCAAGGATGCATAAAATGAGATGAAGAGAAGTTATGAGAAGTGAAGGCAAATTCACTTCTCAAGATAACTTACCACCTGAAAGGTTAGAAAAGAAATGCAATGCAATGCAAAATGAGATGAGATGACATGATGAGAAACAAAAACAGAAGCAATTACATGATGCTAATGATGCTATGAGATGCTACAAACATGAGGCAGCACATGGAGATGATCATACAAGCTCATGAATGCAAATGGGGCAAGTTAAGAAGCTTGGACATACATGAAAAGTTATGAAGTACACATGGCATACAACATGGAAAATACATGATGCAATGATCAAACATGCTTTCAATATGTCTTATGATGTTCAATGAATCAAATGGAGGCATGAAATGTCATGGCAAGTCATGTTATGCAAGAGAATGCAAGATGAATGCATATGGAAGCCCAAATTAGGGTTTATGAACAATACATCAAACAAAAATCAAAATCAGAAGCAAACCCTAAGATAAGAAATTGAAAATGCACTCAAAGGATCCCTAAACCTATACTAAACCAATGCCCAAAGGAGAGGTCTCAACTCCTAACCAATTTCAAGTTATGGTTTTCACAAATTTGCTAGGGTTTTAGGGTTCCTTAACAAGAAAATCACCAAACAAAATGAAAATGAAAGATCAAATCATGGCCATTTAATCTCACAAACTACATGCTAAACACAATGCAATGCAAAAAGAACCAAGGTCCAACTCTTCATGATTAGGCAGAAATGATTTTTTGAAGTTTGGATCAAAATAATGCATAAAAATGATTTTAATTCAATGAAAAATCCTCAAAATGCATCAAGATCAAAAAAAAATTTGGTTTGAATGTTGGAAAATGTTTCTAAATGTCTTAAAACATTTCATGAATTTTTTGGGGATTTTTAAATACCTAAAAGCATTTTTAATGAATTAATTTTCATTAATCAATTAAAAATAAACTTTTAAATATTTAAAAATACTTTTTTAATGCTAAAAATGAAAATAAAAATATTTTTGTGTTTTAAAAATTAATGAAACTCTTGACAAAAAGTTTCATAATTTTTAAAACATTTTTGCTATTTTAAATAAATTATGGAAGTTTAATACAAAGAAAATGAAAAATAAAATAAATAAATGAAAAGTAATCAGATCTGATTGTGGAGATTTGAACTGGGTTTGAAATGTTTGACTAGCGCGTCATCCAAGGGCTGAGGTTGGTCCTGATTAAATTAATTTAATTATGATTAATTAAACTAATGAAAGGGGATTAGGGCTAACTGAGTGAATCTGGGCCAGTCATTCACGCGCCAAGTCAATGGGGTCAACTAATCCAACGCTCTAGATTCAAATGCCATTTAATTACTGGGATTAGGGTTAAACAAATTCAGGTGACCGGAGGGAAGCTCCGGTCATCTTCTCTGGCAACAACAAAACCCTAGATCATGATTCAGGCCACTAAACATCAAATTAAACACAGCCAAGTGATCCTCTAACATCCTAAGACACGAATCCACTCTCAAACATCATTTAAACATCAAGAATCAAGCAAATCGAAGGAAACAAATTTCACGGGTGAAATTTCAGAGCAGCAATACAAACTCATTTCTTACTCATTTTCGATTCTAAGAACATCCCCATGACCAGCAAGACATAAGCAATCAATTTATAACTTAAAATGCAAGCTCTGAGAAAAAATGTTCGTGGCCATACCTGAGATGGAAGATCCTGTTTCTGGGCTTTCTGGGCTTCTCCTTGATGCAGACTCACTCCAATGGTCCTCCTGATGCTAATGGTAGGCTTGGAATGAGCTTAAGCAAGCTATCTTGAGAGTTCCAGTTCTGGTGTATCAGAAAATGGAGTTTGTGTATGAGTGGTTTCAAGCTCTGTTAATGGTTGATTCTGGTTCCTCTTTATGTTTTTGATTTGTTGGTGAAGAGAGTTTTGATGTTTGGTGGCTAGAAAATGAGAATCGAAGAGAAGAAGTTCTTTGACAGTTTTGTGGTATCTTCTCCTCTGGCCTGCTTCAGTCCTCAATGCCTTGCTATAACACCTCCAAGTTGTGTGGACAGCCTGTGGGGCAGGTCAGTAGGGTGGCTGTTTACTGTGCCAAGAGTATGGGAACTTTTGCCAAAAAGTCAAGTGAGCTTGTACTAGAAGCATGGGTCATGGCAGCAGCAGTTTCAAGTCATGTCTTGCTCCAGCTTGAGTTGAGGAGGGCCCTTGGATTGCTTGTAACTGACTGCAACATATGGATGACAAGCTATGCTAGCTTTTGCAACTTGCCCACTTGATGTTTCCTCATGATCTTATGCCATGTACATGAAAAACTCTTGCTGAATTTTGTTGCACAATGTTACATTTAGTCATGGCAATGTGTAGAAGTCAGCTAGTGATCACATAACTCATTGAAGAATGGTTTTGCCAAGAATCCACTTTTTGCACTTCTGATGAAAAATGCCTTAGGGAACTTTGGAAATCAAGGCAAGCAATGCAAAATTCCTTGGGCCAATTCTGTTTTTGGGGTCATATATGATCATATGATGAAGTTTTGAAGTCATTTTGAGGTCACTAGAATGCTTGGTACAAGATTTTGCAAATTCTCCATTTGGTGCATAACTTAAAAATTAGTGATTTTTGCCAACTTTAACACACCATAACTTTTGATCCAAAATGAATTAGATCATGTTCTTGTACTTTTTGAAAAGGGAAAGATCTAATCTACAACTTTCATGACCAAAGTTTTTTCATTTGAAGCATTTTTGGATCAAAAAGCAAGGGTTGAAAAAGTGGCATAAAATGACATTCCATGAAAAGTCAACCATGCCCTAAAAAGTCAACTTTGCAAAAACTTGTAATTCTTGAATTTTGTGAACTTCAACCTTCTTCCATGATCAAATAAAGATCATATACACTCAAAATGATGAAGATCACCCCTTGGTTGGGTCATTGGGGGCCTCAGATGCCCTGGTTTTGCACTGACTTGTCCAGAAAGTCAACTCTTGATCAGATGACTTCCCCATGGAATTTCTTCATGAAAATTGATATGCATACTCCCTATACCATATAGAGACCAATAGAAACAAGAATGACCAAAAAAAAAGGAAGTTATGGCCTCTGAAACCAAAACCCTAATTTTAGGTCATCTGTGCAGTTAAACCTGGCTCTGCTTCCATACCAATCCCAGTTCTTGTGATTCTTTGGCATTTTTGACTTTGAGAGGATGTAATATGATACTTGGACACACATGGACCCCTTTGAAGTGATTGATGGTCTTTGTAGTGGCTCCAATAGCTCTTGGATTGCTCAGATCACAAACCCTAGATGCAGATGACTTTGAATCAGTGCAGTGAATCAAAAATGTAAAATGAAATGCTATGATTGTGTTTATGCATAAGAAATGATCACAAGCCATGGTGTGAATGGGTGAGGGCAAATTTGGGGTGTTTACAGCTGCCCCTATTCAAACATGAGTTAGCTGTGCAGGATGTAAGCAACGGCTTAACAGGCAAACGAGATAACTTGTGGTTGAATACCAAAGACAGTCCAAAATTTGCACTCATAGAATGAAGAAGAAAAGGGATACAGATTGTAAAGGAAAATAAAGTATATTGCAAAGTACAGGCGACGGAGGACGACCGTCGAGCAGAGGACGACTGCTGGGTGAAGAGCAATGACGGGGACGACCGACATGCTGGGAAAAGTGCGGGAAATAAAGCAATGACGGGGACGGCCGACATGCTGGGGATAAAAAGAAATATGATGGGGACGGCCATCAAGATAAAGTTGTAAGATTCTCTGGGAATTAATGAAACATGACGGGGACGGCCATCAAGTTCAAAAAGTAAAGTAACCAACGATGGGGACGGCCATCGGCTAAAAAAGAAAAGGGACCACGACGGGGACGACAATCGGGTTAAAGAATAAATGAAATAAATAGATGATGAGGTACGGTCATCAAAGGTGAAGGACGATCACCTAGCAGGGGACGGCTACTCTGTCGGGTTAAGATGAGGGACGGTCATCTAAGGTGGAGGACGACCACCTAGCAGGGGACGGCTGCTAAATATCAACGATGGGGGACGGCCATCGGATGAGCATGATGGAGGACGACCATCAAGAGGTGGAGGACGACCACCTAGCAGGGGACGGCTGCTCTCGAGGTTTATCATGACATAGGACGAATGCCAGATAACCAAAATCAACAATGGGGACGGCCATTGGATAAAATGATGAAGGACGATCATCAAGAGGTGGAGGACGACCACCTAGCAGGGGACGGCTGCTAAATATCAACGATGGGAACGGCCATCGGATGAGCATGATGGAGGACGACCATCAAGAGGTGGAGGACGACCACCTAGCAGGGTACGGCTGCTCTCAAAGTTTATCATGACACAGGACGAGTGTCAGATAAAAGGAAAAAAGCTTACTTGGCGATCTACTGGGGGTATAGTAAACACGGACGAGTGTTTACAACCAAGAAAAGAAAGTATAAGTGTTTAGATGTTTGTGTATAAATTAAAGATGCGGACGAGCGTCCTCAAGACTACGATACGGACGAGTATCGGGTAGAAACAAATACTGACACGTGTTCAGAGATGATGATACGGACGAGTATCAACTGGTTAACAAAGAACACGGACGAGTGTTGAATCTGAAAGGACTCTTCTGGGGAATAGTAGGCACAGACGAGTGTCTATATTCAAGAAGACATAAGTGTTTGACACGGTGTATGGATTAAAGATGCGGACGAGCATCCTTAAGACTATGATACGGACGAGTATCATGTGGAAACAAACACTTGACGCATATTCTGAGATGATGGTACGGACGAGTACCAACTGGTTAACAAAGAACACGAACGAGTGTCGAATCTGCGGGGATATAAATGGTGTATACAAGATACAGACGGGTATCTGTATAAGTACGAATGTGAATATTGTATAGATGAGCATTTATCTGCTGGGGAGAGTGACACGGACGAGTGTCAAAAAAGGAGAAAAGTATAGTATCAACAAGTATATGGGTTGTAAAAGTGTAGGCGACTGCGCTGGGGATATGACACGGACGGGTGTCAAGAAAATGTACACACAAGTATAGGTGAGTGCAAAGATGATGTCTTTGGCTTTCTGCTGGGGTATGACACGGACGGGTGTCAAGAAGTATCTGCGATACGGGTGGTCTTGTTTGTAAAGAGTGTTCAGGCGACTTTACTGGGGAATGATGACACGGACGGGTGTCAAAAGGAGTATATACTGTTGTTTGTGATTTGTGAGGCAACTGCTTTTGCTGGGGAATCTGGGGGATTTTTCTGTATATTGTTGATGAACGATTATTATTCACAAGTGTTCGATTCACAACATGGCTTATGATTATGCTATGTATTTGATTTTTGCCATAATGCTCCGTATTGGACGGAATGCTACGCTTTGTGGGTGAATATGATGCAAATGCCATGATTATGCGAGGGTGCAGATCCGGGATTTGGGTCCCGTTGCTGTGAAGGTTTCTGGCTGATCTGTTTGAAATAGGCATCCCAGCTGGGGATGAGATCATTGGTGGATCTGACGAGATGTATCTGCTTGGGGATATAGGTCGCTGATTGACATATCCTCATAATAAGGGACCCAGCTGGGGTTTGTAGAAGCCTTCTGTACTCTGTTGTGACTCCTTCATGCGTTGCTTTTCTGAATAGGGGCTGAGGATTCTGTGGGGAGATGGTTCCCTGACTTTTGTATTCTGCTGAGGAAGAATGACTGGCACCACGGCTGGGGGGGATTGACAAGTGGCAACTTAGCTGGGGGAAGTGATCGGTGGCAACTCAGCTGGGGAGAAAGCACTCCAGGTGCTAAGAATGAGTGTTGATTTGCCAGCCTGCTGGGATGAAGCTTTCATGCCCCGAGTTGCGCTTTGGATACCTGCAATCCTGCAAAGATAGAGAAACGCACAAGTGATCCCGAGGTATCCTTTACCGGATTCCGTCATAGGAGTTGGACACTTTTGAGAGTAAATATATTCCCTGCAAGCATGTGTTTCTATTTTTGAAGAAAAGCATCTGTACTTGTGCAATTAGCTTTTTAGAGACATCAGACATTTTTGCAAATAAAAAGGTACAAGACGAAACATGACTGAAAAATCTGATTTTATTAACTCATGTGCCCTGAATTGGCGAGATACAGTCAAAGGAACAAATCTCCTAAAATGAGGAAATTGTTAAAAATTGAGAAACAAAATGCTGGCGATGTTGACGACGCTTTCGAAGGAGCTTCCTCTTTCGCTATGACTCGTATGACTTTTGACGTTCTTCTCGTCTTGCTTTCTGAAGAAGGCTGATTCTGATTGAAGCTTGATCCTTTCGAGGTTTGCCAAGTTGTAGGCGATACAGACGAATTCAGAATGCAGTTGTTCGCTTATTCCCTTGTTTTGCATGGATCGCCCTTTCGGGTTTTCAATCCATCGGGATACCCATTTTTGCCTGAGTTGTCCAATGTGGCTTTTCAACTCAGCGAGTGTACAATTTTTTTTGTTTATTTTCCCTTATTTTTGCCCGAGTCTTTTATTCTGTTTTCGACTCGCCGGGATGCCCTATTTTTGCCTGGACTTACATTCTGTTTTTATGTCCAGCGGGTCATTTTTTATGCGAAGTATTTTTTAACTGCATCTGAATTCACAGGGGACGGGAAATCTTCACCATCCATGGTGCTGAGCATCAGTGCTCCACCAGAGAAAACTTTCTTTACCACGAATGGTCCTTCATAGTTTGGAGTCCATTTGCCCCTGTGGTCTGTATGCGGAGGGAGGATTCTCTTTAGCACAAGATCTCCTACTTGGTACTCCCGGTGCCTGACTTTCTGATCGAAGGCTCTCTTCATTCTTTTCTGATATAGCTGCCCATGACAGATTGCAGCCAATCTTTTCTCTTCAATCAGACTCAGTTGTTCGAACCGGGACCGAACCCATTCTGCTTCGTTCAGCTTAACATCCATCAATACCCGTAGAGAGGGTAATTTAACTTCAACAGGCAGGACTGCTTCCATGCCATACACAAGCTGATACGGTGTTGCCCCAGTGGATGTTCTGATTGACGTGCGGTACCCATGCAAGGCAAATGGTAGCATCTCATGCCAGTCTCTGTAAGTGACTACCATCTTCTGCACAATCTTCTTGATATTCTTGTTAGCTGCCTCAACAACGCCATTCATCTTTGGCCTGTAAGGAGAAGAGTTGTGGTGTTGGATCTTGAAATCCCGGCATAATTCAGCCATCATCTTGTTGTTTAAATTGGAACCATTATCAGTAATGATTCGTTCGGGAACTCCGTATCGACAGATGATATCTCTCTTCAGAAATCTGGCTACCACTTGCCTTGTAACATTTGCATAGGAAGCTGCTTCAACCCACTTGGTAAAATAGTCAATGGCGACCAGGATGAATCTGTGGCCGTTCGAAGCAGTTGGCTCGATCTTGCCAATCATGTCAATGCCCCACATAGAAAAGGGCCACGGTGAAGACATTATATTCAAAGGATTGGGAGGCACATGCACCTTATCTACATAGATCTGGCATTTGTGGCATTTTCTGGCATAAGCACAATAGTCTGCATCCATTGTGATCCAGTAATAGCCTGATCTTAGCAACTTCTTAGCCATGGCATGCCCTCCGGCATGGGTACCAAAAGATCCTTCGTGTACTTCATGCATCAACAAATCTGCTTCCGTCTTGTCAACACATCTGAGGAGTACCATATCAAAGTTCCTTTTGTATAAAGACCCATCAGTGTTCAGAAAGAAACTACCAGCAAGCCTTCTCAAAGCCTTTTTATCATTGGAAGATGCCCCAGGTGGGTATGTTTGATCCTCCAAGAAGCACTTAATGTCATGGAACCAAGGCTTTTCGTCTTTGACAACTTCTGCTGCAAACACGTACGCTGGCCTGTCAAGTCTGGACACTGAGATCTGAGGTACAAAGTTGGCAGCCTGAACTTTGATCATAGATGAAATGGTAGCCAGAGCATCTGCAAACTGATTCTCATCCCGAGGGATATACTCAAGCTTGACTGTTGTGAAGAAAGTCAATAACCTCCTTGTATAATCCCTGTAAGGTATCAGATGGTCCTGGTGAGTGTACCATTTGCCGTTGGTTTGATTAACTACCAAAGCTGAATCTCCGAATACAGTTAAAGTCTTGATCCTGAGGTCAATGGCTTCCTCAAGACCCATAATGCAAGCTTCGTATTCAGCTTCGTTGTTAGTGCAGTTGAAAGTGAGTTTTGCCGAGAAAGGCATGTGAACTCCTTTGGGTGTAATGAGTACTGCACCAACACCACGACCATTCATATTAACAGCCCCATCAAACATCATAGTCCATTCTTCTTCCGGGTCAGGCCCTTCAGTGTGAATAGGCTCTTCATGATCTTTTGCTTTAATGAACATGATGTCTTCATCAGGGAAGTCAAATCTCATAGGCTGGTAGTCATCAATAGGTTGCTCAGCAAGATATTCAGATAGTACACTGCCCTTGATGGCTTTCTGAGAGGTGTACTGGATGTCATATTCTGTGAGAATCATCTGGCATCTTGCAACCCGTCCGGTAAGAGCTGGCTTCTCGAAAATGTACTTAACTGGGTCCATCTTTGAGATTAACAAAGTAGTGTGGGTCAACATATACTGTCTCAATCGGCGAGCAGCCCACGCTAAAGCACAGCAAGTTTTCTCGAGCAGTGAATAACGTTGTTCACAGTCGGTAAACTTTTTGCTCAGGTAGTATATTGCATACTCTTTTCGACCAGACTCGTCATGCTGGCCCAGCACACACCCCATTGACTCTTCTAATACTGTTAAGTACATTATCAGAGGTCTTCCTTCAACTGGAGGCATAAGGATTGGAGGTTCTTGCAAATATTCTTTGATCTTGTCAAAAGCCTTCTGGCAGTCTTCGTTCCACCTGACCGTCTGTTCTTTTCTTAACAATTTGAACAAGGGTTCACAGGTCGCCGTAAGGTGAGATATGAACCGCGAAATGTAGTTCAATCGACCTAAGAACCCTCGAACTTCTTTCTCAGACTTCGGTGCAAGCATTTCTTGAATGGCTTTGACTTTATCAGGGTCAACTTCAATCCCTTTCTCACTCACAATAAATCCCAGCAGCTTACCAGATCGCACCCCGAATGTGCACTTATTGGGGTTCAACTTCAGTTGGTATTTCCTAAGACGCTTGAATAGCTTCAGCAGATTCACCAGGTGGTCTTCTTCCGTGAGGGACTTGGCAATCATGTCATCCACATAACACTCGATTTCTTTATGAATCATATCGTGGAATAACGTTACCATAGCCCGTTGATATGTTGCACCAGCATTCTTCAATCCGAATGGCATCACTTTGTAGCAGAACGTGCCCCAGGGTGTGATGAATGTTGTCTTCTCCATGTCTTCAGGTGACATCTTGATCTGATTGTATCCTGAAAATCCGTCCATGAAGGAGAATACCGAGAACTGAGCCGTATTATCCACCAATACATCAATGTGAGGTAAAGGGAAATCATCTTTTGGGCTGGCTCTGTTCAGGTCCCGATAATCAACACACATCCTTACTTTGCCGTCTTTCTTAGGCACAGGTAATATGTTAGCAACCCACGGCGGGTAGCTAGTTACGGCAAGGAACCCGGCGTCCCACTGCTTTTGTACCTCTTCCTTGATTTTCATTGCCATGTCTGGGCGAGTACGGCGCAGTTTCTGTTTAACCGGTGGGCATTCTTCTCTTAAAGGCAGCTTATGTACAACAATGTCGGTATCCAACCCTGGCATATCCTGGTAAGACCAAGCAAACACATCCACATATTCTTGAAGCAGATCAATCAGCTGTCTCTTCACTGAGTCTTGCAGGCAGGCCCCGATTTTAACCTCTTTCACGTCTTCATCTGTACCAAGATTAATCGTTTCGACCTCCTCCTGATGAGGAGTGATAACCTTCTCCTCTTGTCTCAACAATCTGGCTAGCTCTTCAGGAAGCTCATACTCTTCTTCAACCCCTTCATCGGCTTGAATGATCGGATTGTCAGAGTCATACGAAGTCATAGCCGTGCTGTTGTCGGTGCTGTCTGGAAGGCACTCTCTGCAAGGGTTCAGTTTGTTCATTTTAGTGATTGATTTTAATCTTGTTTAGAAAAGTGAAATAAAGTTGTCATTTTGAAAACATCGCCATTTATTTTTTTGTACAAAAAGAAAAATGGAAAAACAGTGAGCGGAAAAGAAAAAGACTCATTTGCAAAAAGATGTCTGATATTTCATTGATTAATCTTGTTGCACAAAAAGTACAGATGGCCCGATTACAAAATGAGTCTTGTCATCTTGGGCAAGATGCAAGACTTTGATGCATGCTATAAAAAATACAGGAAATAATAATTACTCTGCATGAGTAACTCTTATAATTTCCTGGGAAGACCAGTTTGAGATACTGCTCCCCGGGATCTTTAGACGAATCCAATTCTCCAGATTGCGTTCTTTTTCCAGCTCGTCTTCCAAATTGTTGATAGCATCAGGGGTGAGCATCCCCCCACTGACAAAACCGGGCTTCTCAGCAGCCTCTGCTTGATTTTGTTGAGTTGGTATGTAACCCAACCCAAATTTGTCTTTCTTCTCCTCCACAGATAAAACCTTGCCCCAGCCTTGGGCAGTTCCTTCTTCAACAACCTTCCGGGCTTGTTGGTAAGATGACATGGAGATTCCAGATACAGCAGATGCTTCATTAACATTCAGGGCCTCAAACCCTTGGCTCATTGTTTCATGGATCTCCCCATCCATTTCAATATACTTATAAGTAGCCAGATGGCTAACAAATATATCCTCCTCCCCACAGATAGTAACTACTTGGCCTTCCCACTCAAATTTTAACTTCTGGTGAAGGGTAGACGTTACTGCGCCAGCGGCATGAATCCATGGTCTACCCAACAAACAGCTGTAGGCGGGCTGAATGTCCATCACGTAGAAGGTCGTTTTAAAAGTTTGTGGGCCAATCATTACAGGCAACTCAATTTCCCCCAGAACTGATCTCTTAGAGTCGTCAAAAGCTCTTACTACCAAGTTACTGGGTCGCAATGCCAACCCTTCATATTCTAGCTTCACCAGGGCCTTTTTTGGTAAGACATTAAGGGATGACCCGGTGTCTACCAGCACATGGGAAAGGACTGCACCTTTACATTCCATGGTGATGTGCAAGGCCTTGTTATGGTTGCAGCCTTCCGTTGTCAAATCAGTATTGGTGAACCCTAGCCCGTTGCTAGCAGTAACATTTCCAACTACAGTTTCCAACTGATTGACGGTGATCTCTTCAGGCACGTAAGCTGCGTGCAGGACATTGAGTAGTGCATTCCGATGGGCTTCGGAGCACATAAGCAATGATAGGATTGAGATCTTGGAAGGCGTCTGATGAAGCTGATCCACTATTTTGTAATCACTCTTTTTGATGATTCTCATGAACTCATCAACTTCTTGATCGAATGGTGTTTCCAAAGCTTCCTTAACAGCTTGATCTTCCTGCACCAGGCTCTTTCCTTTTGCCTTGGCAGCAGCTTCTGCTTCGGCAGTGGGTCTTTGAATTTGTGGAGCAAAGAGACGTCCGCTTCGAGTGAAGCCTCCGCCTCCTCCCACATTATCTATTTGTGGTGCAGGGGTTGACGTATCAAGAGTGATTCTTTGTCCCTCGCAGTATAAGTCAGAGCCGTAGTGCCAAGGGATGGCCCTACTGCTTTCATAAGGTACTGGTCCAGGCACTGTGACAGTGACTGGACTGATGACAGCTGCAGAAGGGATTGTGACAGTTTGTGGATCATAATAAATTGTGACTGGTGCTCTGATGGGAGCAGCACCTTCTGAGTTGTAGGCTGAGTTGTTTTCAGGATCATAGAATATTGTGACAGTTGAGACATCTTCATGATTTGTTGTTGGTGTTGTAGGAGACATTGTCAGAAGGGTGTGTGTTGTTGTTGTAGGAGATTCAAAATGGAGTGATGCTGAAGTTGTAGAAGGAACATTTGTTGATATCTGATCAGTTGAGATGACAGATGAAGTACTCGTTGATGAAGCCAAAGAGTTGTCGGGAACAATGGTTGTTGCCGTTGTAGTAGATATAGGAATTGTTGCTGATGAGATTGCTGGATTTGTTGGAAATGATGTGGTGATTTGAAGCTGGCCACTCTGAATGAGACCATCTATGCCATTCCTCAAGTTATCGCACCCATTTACTGAAATATTGCAGTAAGCACACCCTAACTCACACCCCGGGAACATTTGACATTCGAGGAGTTGAGCCTTAATTTCTACCAACGGTGTCCGGATCTGACCCACACTGGTTATTAAATAAGACGGCTTGTCTTCTTCAATTGCATTGATTCTGGGACCCCCGTGGTTTGGCATAGGGTTCTTATTGACATTGGGTGGTGGTGCGAAATTCAGGGCCTTAGATTCTACCAGGTCTTGTACCTTCATGTGCAATGCTCTGCACTTTTCTGTACTGTGGCCAGGTGCGTTTGAGTGGAAGGCACATCTGGCGTTGGAGTCGTAATTCCTGGGTAAACTGTTGGGATCTGGAGGTGCCAATGTCCTTAGCTCAACTAGGTTGAGTTTCAGGAGTTGTGGCAGCAATGTAGCATATGGCATAGGGATCGGATCGATCACCCTATTGGCTTGAGAAGGCCTCTGTTGGAATGACCTTTGCTGATTATTGTTGTTGGTGTTGCTGTTGTTGTAATTTCTCGGAGGATACTGAGCTTGTTGATGGTACTGAGGTTGCTGCTAATAGTTTTGCTGCGGAGGTTGATAAGCTGGTTGTGGATGAGCTGGAGCGGGAATGGTGACTGCTGCCACAGATCTATGAACATATTGGGGCCTGCCCCTGTTGGTGTGGATGGCATTGGTCTCACCAGTCCTTCTTGGGCCCGCAAAAGGCTTTCTTGCATTACTGGATGAGCTTGCACCGTTGTCTGAGATCTTACCCATCTTTAATAGGCTTTCAATTCTCTCTCCGGCTATGACTACATCTGCAAAGCTGGTAGATGAGAAGGCAGCTAACCTATCAATGTAAGTCCCCTGAAGGGTGTTCATGAACATATCGGCCATCTCCCTTTCTGACATAGGTGGTTGGACAGCAGCAGCGAGCTGTCTCCATCTTTGAGCATACTCTCGGAAGCTCTCTCTAGATGACTGTGACATCCCCATTAGGAGGGTCCTGTTGGGTGCCATATCCAGATTATACTGATACTGTCTGATGAAGGCCTCTGCCAGGTCCTTCCAGCATCTAATAGTTGCTCTTGTCAGATGGGAATACCATTCCCTCGAAGCTCCAGTCAAGCTTTCCTCAAAATAGAACATCCAAAGCTTCTCGTCCATGGTATAGGCCTTTAGCCTCCCGAGAAAAGATTGTAGATGGGTCCGGGGACAGGAAGTCCCATTATACTTCTCAAAGCATGGTGGCTTAAACTTGTGGGGAATCCTGACCCCGTCTACCAAGCCCATATCCATAACATCAAAACCCAAAGAGTTTTGAGACTCCAAGGATCTTAACTTCTCAGCTATCTCGTCCAACCTTCTATCATAAGCTTCCTCCCCGGCTCCCATCACTGTGAACTGGTCTTCCTGGGGGTCTTCTTGCAGTACCCTCCCTGCTGTGGCAGTCCCTTGTATATTGACAGGGATGTTGGCCTCTGGATGGAGGTGGGGTCCAAAGACTGGGGGATTGACATGGGGTTGGACTCTTTCATTGTTGCTAGTCCCAGCAGTCCCTGGCTGATGGTCTTCCTGGTTTCTCCCTTCTACCAGTGCTCTGAGCCTCTCCTGGCTTTGAGCCATGTTGTTTATTACCTCCATGAACTGTGTCATTTGAGTTCTCATTTCCAACCTCTCGTTGGTCATTTGGTTCCTGACCTCTGTAAGGTCCTGCTGCATCTGATCCATCTGTATGCCCGAAAGGTTACTGCGGGTGGGGTACCTGTGTGGTCGGTTGAGTGGAAACCCTCGACGTCGAGCAATAATTCCTGAGATCACAACAGAGTTAGTATCAAAATAAACAAAACCTACAAAACAAGGTAAAAGGTTAGTATGCAATGCAGTGTGTCTATTTGTTCCCAAGGTATCCGGCTTGGCACTTGGTTTTGACCCTTCCAGACCCTTGAAGATATTGCTTGAAGAAAACCCGGATGAAACAAACCAACACAAATATATATTACAGAAAGTAAAATAATACAACTTGTTCTTTTTTTACAACACAAGCCCTCTAAGGGGTCAAAATACATCATAAGAAAATAAAAGTACATAGAATGAGAGCAACAACAAACAGAAGTCAAACACCAAGACCAAACTCATCCTCCCGAACTTCCTTGAGAAGTGCTTCGGTCACAGGATCAGCCGGACGCTCCGTAAGGTTCCTGATGAGGAGATTCCTTGTAGTAACAGCTGTAGCTAGCTTCTTGTGCTGACTTTGGTCCTTTGACCTCTTCACTCCAGCTCTGATCTTTAGCTCTGATATTTCTCCCTGGGCTGCTGCCAGGGCTTCTTGTTGCTCTTTTGCACTAGCTTCCATCTGCTCCATCTTATCCTGAGTCCTTTTGTCCTCTTGAGTACGAGCTTCGGTGATCCTGACCCACCTAGCCTGACTCTCCTTCAGATACAAATCAGTCCTGGCTTTCTGGAACTGTGCTTCCTTGCAGGCATTCTTCAAGATTTGTTCTCCAGCCATAGACTTTTTAATGTAATCTTCAGACTTCTCAATTCTAGCCAGATGCTCCACTTTCAACTTTTCCAGCCTCTCAATATCCAACCTACCATCACTTCTCTCCCAGAGGGTCTTCTGTAGAGCTTGAGTCAACTTCTCATTTCTTTCTTTCAATTTCTCAAACTCCTCTAAGCTGACAGTTGCTGGAGGTGGTACTGTGGAAGGTCCAGGCATATCTTCAATAGTGAAGGGCATTCCCGATAACTGAGCCCTGGCATGAGACCACTCATAGTACTGGGCAGAGGCTACATTATTACATCTTCCGAGAATAGTTACCCCCTTAGTCTGCACATTGTCCCAGGCCCAGGCTGCCTGCCTGACAACAGCCAGATTAGGCTTGATTTCAATATAAAGAGTCTCAGTCAGATCCTGTGCCCTAGGAGGATGGACTAATGCATAGCCCAGTTGCCTTTTGAATAACAGAGGGTTGTAATTGATGCAACCCTTCACTCCAATTAGAGGCACATTGGGAAATGTCCCACAGCTTGTAATGATGTCTTTGCCCTTGGTGCTCTGAGTGCACCATCTGATGTCATCTGAGGTTAGAGCAACAAGCCTTCTAGCCCAGTTCTTCTGCTGGTGAGGGTTCAGGAATGCATCAGTCTTTGGCAAATGTCTGAGTAGCCAAGTATAGAACAAAGGTGCACAGCATCTCACTAATCTCCCCCTTTGCTTTTCATTCCTTTGATGGACTGAGTAGTAAAGATCTCCCAACAAGGTAGGCACTGGGTTTCTCAGGATGAAAAGATGGACTGCATTCTTGCTGACAAACCTAGGCTCATCTGCAAAAAGTATGACCCCATATATGCTGAGGGCCAACAGAGCACAGACTGCCTTCCACTACCCCAGGGAGGCCTTCAGACTAGCCTGAGAAGTCAAGAAATCCAGATGAAAACCAGAGATTCCAGCTTTAGATGTCAAACTCTGCCCAATCAGAGCTGGTTCCAGGTGTAATGCTTTGGCTATCTCCTCATTACTTGGGAAAGCCATCTCAGGGTTGAAAGGGATTCCACCCCTGATGGGTACACCAACCAAAGATGAATATTCCTCCAGCAAAGGTCCCAACTGGAAATTCTGAAATGTAAAACACCTCAGGGGAGGGTCATAAAACTGCAGGCAGGTATGTATCAGGCTCCTCTGTGAAGGGTCCAAATCCATAACCACATCAAGGATCCCTCCATAATGTTCTCCGAAATATGGTATGTGGTTTGGAGTAATCAGGGTCTGAATCCTCCTGATGCTGGCTAGCTCAGGCTCAAAGAAGTGATAGGAGATGTTACTTTTCTTAGGTGTCATGTTGCTGAAGACTGGGTGCTGATGATGATGATTGAAGACAACACTGAAGATGGGCCACTGATAGGCTGAGACTGAGGATGCAAGTGACTGAAGCAGAGGACTAATAGCTGAAGCAAATGTTGATGAAGACAGGTATAAGCTGATGATGGGGTCAAAACCAAGCCAAAATGATAGGATGGATACCCTGAAACACAAATAAACACATGTTAAAATGATGCAATGAGGATGTATGCAAATGATATGCAAGGGTTTGTGACTGAGCTGGATCTGATGAACTGCTCTGATATAGGTCCATGTATGTTCAAGAAATCCAGATGGAGGTTCATAAGTCCAGTAACCAAGGTGGGGGACTCAAATAAAGAGTCACAAGTCCAGGGTTAAAAATCACAAGAACTGTTCCAAAATGGAGTACTCTTAAACAAAACAAAGTAACAGGGTATGCTGAGGTCAATGGTACCTGCAAACCTATAAACAGCCCAACCCCCTCACAGGTGGTGTTCTAAAACAAGGATCCTTAGACTTGGATCAGTTATGAGAAGTGTAAACACTTCTAACCCGGAGGTACAGTGTTTACAATAACCATAAAAGTTCCTCCTCTAATTCACCTCAGTTTCTGAAGGTCCATACTAAAGGTCATCCAGACTTAGCAGGCTTCACAGATAGCCCTAGCATTGCAGGAAATCTGCAACACAGAGTTCTCAAGAAGAAACCCATATCTGAACTATGTTTCATATTCCCGCACCAGACCGATATGGAATGGGAAAGAATATGATTCACTCTAGCCTAGGTGTCACTCAGGTCCCAGGTATAGGACCTTAACTCTCAATGGAACACCCACCCACCAAAGCAAACAAACAGATCTAGCCAGCAGCACAGTATGACAATATGATATAATGTAAAGCTATAAAGAAAGCAGTAATCAACTGTACATAAAGCAAAAATAAATACAAATATACAAACACAAATAAGCACATAAAACCCCAGTAAACACAAATCAAACAAGCGCTAGGAGGAACCCACAAAAAGAACCAGAAGCCCTGGTTGCAGTATAAGGGTCCCCAGCAGAGTCGCCAAGCTGTCGCTCCCAAAGATTTGCATCCCGGTACAAGCGCGAACGGTCGGCGAAAGGAACAATGAGAACACACAGCAGTGAACTCACTTGAGATGAATAGAGTCGTCAGCTAGGCATTTTTATCCCGGAGGAAAGGCAATGCAGCATAGACCTAGAAAGACATGGACAAGACGGTCGCGAACCAGAGAGACTGAGAAAGGGGGTTGGTTACAACCTGGGAAGGTATTAGCACCCAGATTGTCCGTCGTACTCGACGGGATCCACGCTTAAAAGATTTGTGTTTTAAAGGGGTAGTGTCAGTGCAATTTGTGTATAAAAGAGCTGGAAAAGGATGTGCAGGTGTCAGTGTAAGAGAAGTGAAGTGTGTAAATGAAGTGTTAGTGTAAGAACAAAGATGAAATGCTCATGATAATGAGGCTTAAAGAATGAAGCTGGGAAGAGGGGGGATATACAGAGACTTTTGTTCGATAACTGTTAAGTTATGCCTACGTATCCTCTCGTGCAATGAGGAAGTCAGAACACCGTAGTTCGACCCAAAGAGACTGAAAGATGAATTGACTTGTGAACTGCTCACTTGTATATGCTCAAGTGTATGACCTGTCTGGCTCAGGTGCAAACTGTCTTGCATTAGACGGAAGAAGCAAGTTCTCAATTGTGAGTGAATGAGATGAGAAAAGAATCCCAGAGGAGACGATTATTGTTTGTTTTTGAGTTTTCAGTCTTTTATTGCTTTTGGAGATTTGTCATAAGTTAATGAGCTTCAACCTAAACCAAATAGGTTAGTAAACTCATCACATCTTCCCTCTGATTAGGGGTAATGAGAATATCTTAAGTGTGAAGTCAGCTTCTCACACTTAATCACCTTTGATGCAGGATTAAGATCATTAACCTACTTGTGATTATTTAGATGTTTTTGGTGTTTTTGTTTAGTGTTGAGTAATGAGGTTAAGCCATAATCAGGGATTAAACAGACTCATTACACCATCCTAATAGAAGGATAATAGATGAGAATGTTTAAGCTGAGGAGAGCTCCTCAACTTAATCCATGATTAGGGATTAAACTCATGACAAAACAAGCCTTTGGTTAAGTGGATTTTATTTTATGATATGATGATGAAGTGATTTTTTATGATTTGTAAGACAACTTGAGGGGGACTTGTCCATTAACACTAGGGTTAGTCCTTCTTAACCAATTAAGGAAGAATTAGAACCCTAATGCAAGGCCCAAGTTACAAGTGTGATGTCTTGATGATTATTAAGTGAATTGATTAAAGGAGTTAAACACATGAAGGGTTTGACACTTAGGATTAAAGTTATACACTCCATCCTAATAGAAGGATGCAGGCATAAGCTTAATCACAAAGCCTTAAAGCCTTTAGGGTTTAGTCCTTGATTATGAGATGAGAAGAGAAGACTCAAAAGAGACACAAAGGTAAAGCTAAGTGGGGCACTAATCAAAACCCTAATCATTTTCATGCTTGGTTGTTCCTAAGGTTTGTGAGGTTTTCAGGAGAAGTCTTCAATGGAACCACCAGGAAGCAGATGAAAGGATCAAGAGAAGCAAAGCAACTTGCTTCATTCAAGAAGTCAAGTCACTTGAGGAAAGAAAGTGAGGAGCAAAAGAAAGAGCAAGCTCAATCTCATACACAAACATAAATGCAGCAAGGATGCATAAAAAGAGATGAAGAGAAGTTATGAGAAGTGAAGGCAAATTCACTTCTCAAGATAACTTACCACCTGAAAGGTTAGAAAAGAAATGCAATGCAATGCAAAATGAGATGAGATGACATGATGAGAAACAAAAACAGAAGCAATTACATGATGCTAATGATGCTATGAGATGCTACAAACATGAGGCAGCACATGGAGATGATCATACAAGCTCATAAATGCAAATGGGGCAAGTTAAGAAGCTTGGACATACATGAAAAGTTATGAAGTACACATGGCATACAACATGGCAAATACATGATGCAATGATCAAACATGCTTTCAATATGTCTTATGATGTTCAATGAATCAAATGGAGGCATGAAATGTCATGGCAAGTCATGTTATGCAAGAGAATGCAAGATGGATGCATATGGAAGCCCAAATTAGGGTTTATGAACAATACATCAAACAAAAATCAAAATCAGAAGCAAACCCTAAGATAAAAAATTGAAAATGCACTCAAAGGATCCCTAAACCTATACTAAACCAATGCCCAAAGGAGAGGTCTCAACTCCTAACCAATTTCAAGTTATGGTTTTCACAAATTTGCTAGGGTTTTAGGGTTCCTTAACAAGAAAATCACCAAACAAAATGAAAATGAAAGATCAAATCATGGCCATTTAATCTCACAAACTACATGCTAAACACAATGCAATGCAAAAAGAACCAAGGTCCAACTCTTCATGATTAGGCAGAAATGATTTTTTGAAGTTTGGATCAAAATAATGCATAAAAATGATTTTAATTCAATGAAAAATCCTCAAAATGCATCAAGATCAAAAACAAAATTTGGTTTGAAGGTTGGACAATGTTTCTAAATGTCTTAAAACATTTCATGAATTTTTTGGTGATTTTTAAATACCTAAAAGCATTTTTAATGAATTAATTTTCATTAATCAATTAAAAATAAACTTTTAAATATTTAAAAATACTTTTTTAATGCTAAAAATGAAAATAAAAATATTTTTGTGTTTTAAAAATTAATGAAACTCTTGACAAAAATTTTCATAATTTTTAAAACATTTTTGCTATTTTAAATAAATTATGGAAGTTTAATACAAAGAAAATGAAAAATAAAATAAATAAATGAAAAGTAATCAGATCTGATGGTGGAGATTTGAACTGGGTTTGAAATGGTTGACTAGCGCGTCATCCAAGGGCTGAGGTTGGTCCTGATTAAATTAATTTAATTATGATTAATTAAACTAATGAAAGGGGATTAGGGCTAACTGAGTGAATCTGGGCCAGTCATTCACGCGCCAAGTCAATGGGGTCAACTAATCCAACGCTCTAGATTCAAATGCCATTTAATTACTGGGATTAGGGTTAAACAAATTCAGGTGACCGGAGGGAAGCTCCGGTCATCTTCTCCGGCAACAACAAAACCCTAGATCATGATTCAGGCCACTAAACATCAAATTAAACACAGCCAAGTGATCCTCTAACATCCTAAGACACGAATCCACTTTCAAACATCATTTAAACATCAAGAATCAAGCAAATCGAAGGAAACAAATTTCACGGGTGAAATTTCAGAGCAGCAATACAAACTCATTTCTTACTCATTTTCGATTCTAAGAACATCCCCATGACCAGCAAGACATAAGCAATCAATTTATAACTTAAAATGCAAGCTCTGAGAAAAAATGTTCATGGCCATACCTGAGATGGAAGATCCTGTTTCTGGGCTTTCTGGGCTTCTCCTTGATGCAGACTCACTCCAATGGTCCTCCTGATGCTAATGGTAGGCTTGGAATGAGCTTAAGCAAGCTATCTTGAGAGTTCCAGTTCTGGTGTATCAGAAAATGGAGTTTGTGTATGAGTGGTTTCAAGCTCTGTTAATGGTTGATTCTGGTTCCTCTTTATGTTTTTGATTTGTTGGTGAAGAGAGTTTTGGTGTTTGGTGGCTGGAAAATGAGAATCGAAGAGAAGAAGTTCTTTGACAGTTTTGTGGTATGTTCTCCTCTGGCCTGCTTCAGTCCTCAATGCCTTGCTATAACACCTCCAAGTTGTGTGGACAGCCTGTGGGGCAGGTCAGTAGGGTGGCTGTTTACTATGCCAAGAGTATGGGAACTTTTGCCAAAAAGTCAAGTGAGCTTGTACTAGAAGCATGGGTCATGGCAGCAGCAGTTTCAAGTCATGTCTTGCTCCAGCTTGAGTTGAGGAGGGCCCTTGGATTGCTTGTAACTGACTGCAACATATGGATGACAAGCTATGCTAGCTTTTGCAACTTGCCCACTTGATGTTTCCTCATGATCTTATGCCATGTACATGAAAAACTCTTGCTGAATTTTGTTGCACAATGTTACATTTAGTCATGGCAATGTGTAGAAGTCAGCTAGTGATCACATAACTCATTGAAGAATGGTTTTGCCAAGAATCCACTTTTTGCACTTGTGATGAAAAATGCCTTAGGGAACTTTGGAAATCAAGGCAAGCAATGCAAAATTCCTTGGGCCAATTCTGTTTTTGGGGTCATATATGATCATATGATGAAGTTTTGAAGTCATTTTGAGGTCACTAGAATGCTTGGTACATGATTTTGCAAATTCTCCATTTGGTGCATAACTTAAAAATTAGTGATTTTTGCCAACTTTAACACACCATAACTTTTGATCCAAAATGAATTAGATCATGTTCTTGTACTTTTTGAAAATGGAAAGATCTAATCTACAACTTTCATGACCAAAGTTTTTTCATTTGAAGCATTTTTGGATCAAAAAGCAAGGGTTGAAAAAGTGGCATAAAATGACATTCCATGAAAAGTCAACCATGCCCTAAAAAGTCAACTTTGCAAAAACTTGTAATTCTTGAATTTTGTGAACTTCAACCTTCTTCCATGATCAAATAAAGATCATATACACTCAAAATGATGAAGATCACCCCTTGGTTGGGTCATTGGGGGCCTCAGATGCCCTGGTTTTGCACTGACTTGTCCAGAAAGTCAACTCTTGATCAGATGACTTCCCCATGGAATTTCTTCATGAAAATTGATATGCATACTCCCTATACCATATAGAGACCAATAGAAACAAGAATGACCAAAAAAATGAAGTTATGGCCTCTGAAACCAAAACCCTAATTTTAGGTCATCTGTGCAGTTAAACCTGGCTCTGCTTCCATACCAATCCCAGTTCTTGTGATGCTTTGGCATTTTTGACTTTGAGAGGATGTAATATGATACTTGGACACACATGGACCCCTTTGAAGTGATTGATGGTCTTTGTAGTGGCTCCAATAGCTCTTGGATTGCTCAGATCACAAACCCTAGATGCAGATGACTTTGAATCAGTGCAGTGAATCAAAAATGTAAAATGAAATGCTATGATTGTGTTTATGCATATGAAATGATCACAAGCCATGGTGTGAATGGGTGAGGGCAAATTTGGGGTGTTTACATCCTGCACATGTTTTGTGGAAGGAAGCCCGTGTGGGCAAATCTGGAGTTCCTCAAGAAGAAGTTTTACACGTATACCAGAAATGTGTAAGTATAACATTTTTTCATTAATTGAATAACATTTTTATACACAAATATTTGACAAGTATACGGTATTCATCTGATTTTTCAGGAGGAGCTATCTCAGTCTTTATCTCCCGATGATACTAGGAGCATACTTGGTCGGGCATTAGATGTCCCTGAGTATTCTGGTCGGGTGAGGGGTAAGGGATTTGGAGTCACTCCGACCTCCCTGAGTATTAAAAAAGGAAAGGCTCCTAGTAATATGGAGCTTCATGCAAGAATGGAAGCCATGCAAGCTGAGCTTGATGCATTGAGGAGAGAAAGAGAGGCTAGCGCCTCAACAGTATACAGAGATGCTTCGGACAAAGACAGTATCAACTGTACCTTTCAGCCGAACATTCCAGAGGTAATTACATATAATTGTCTTAAATTGAACTATTTGCTTAAATTATGTATTTGACATATATACACATTAACGATTTCTTGTTATTATTGGTTTTAGGGCATTTCCCATTGTCAGCTGTATTTGTCGTCACCATACTATCGGATGGTTGGCAAGGGAAAAGTGCATAACGTTAGCGGAGTATTACTCCACACTAGAGAGCTCCCTGCTGGATGTTTGAAGGTATCAGTTGATATTGCAGTTGAGCCGAATGCAGCATTACCATATCCTAGCGATGATTCGGATGCAACAACGGTGCACGAAGCAGTAGGTTCGTTTGTTGCATGGCCGACAAACCTCATATGCGTAGGATATGAGGTATGCTTAAAACTTATGTTAACTTCCTTGGTATATTCAAAGTTTAAAATTTATGCTTAAAATTTTACTTACATATTTTCCTATGTTAAATAGACTCCCACAAAATCCAAATCAAAAGATAGTGCGATTCCACGGCATACCGAGTCCACGGTTTCAAGAAAAGAGGTAATATACAATTATATGACATATATTCATGGAAGTTGTTACATTCTTAATTTGATCTAACTATTTATATGACATGTAGCTTCAAGAAAATGAGGATAGCAATGCCTCCGCACAACAAAAAAAGGAGGTTAGCAATGCCTCCGCACCGGTAAAAAGTTCTGGTGCTAAGAAGACCGTAGCTAGGAAAAAACCTACCACCAAGTATAGGTCGTGCCTCAGGACATTTCTAGAGATGACCGATATACCGACCGGAGGTGTTCGGACTGTACATATGGAGGTAGGGATTTTCGGATTTGATTACGACCAAATGATTGGTAATGAGGACTTCATGCAAGTTTTTGGTCGTGAAGAAATCGGCGTCAACGTTGTCAATACATATGTTAGGTAAATCCGGACTACTTTGTTTTATTAATTAAACAACTTATGTTAATGATGTTTACTTTATGTTAATGATGTTTTTATATTAGGTTTTTGTATGACAAATTGATGCGCCCCAATGGTTTGGACGTGTCATTCGGATTCTTAGCACCCGTGACCGTCAACTATGGTTTAATGTTAAGTAGACCGGATACCGTGACGGAGTACGTTCTTCGGATCCTCATGGACAATAAAGATGCGGAGAAGTTGTTTTTTATACCGTTTAATATCGGGTTAGCATTTCATTCTAAATTCATCTATTATAATTATTTTCCAAGTTACCATCTAACATTTGCCTAATCATTACAGTGGACATTGGTTGTTGCTCGCAATCAATCCTATCCGAGAAATTGTGTATTATCTTGACTCGTTAGGAAATGATTGGACAACATACCTGGATATGAAGGTCCTAATTGACACGTAAGTGAGAATGTTCAAAATTTTTCTTAGTTTATGTGAATTGTTCTAATTGCTTCATTTTTATTTTATTAGCGTCCTACAAGCTTTTCGGGCCCAACGAGTTATCCAAACCTCAAGGAGGGACGCCAACTCCATTACATGGATTAAAGTGGCGGTATATTTTTAATTACCACGTTTTTTATTATATTAGTGATGACACTTGATAAAACTTAGGATTTATAATCCATATTTTTTTTTTCATATGTAGTGTCCTCGTCAACGTAATCAAATAGATTGCGGGTATTTCATGTTGAGGTTTATGCGAGATACTCTTGTTTTGGGCCGATTAGAGATTCCCACCGATGCATGTATTTCTAACTTATGAGTTATTTTTATATTTACACATATCTCATATAATTAAATAGTTGGAATTAATTCAAAATATGTTATATTATTATGTAGTACTTTGATGAATTCAAGTGTGCATCTTATACAAAGGATCAAGTGGACGAAATCAAAGAGGAGTGGTGTCAATTCATGATAGAGCTCAAAGTTTGTTCATAAATTTGTGTAATTAATGTGTACATTTGTAGTATATGTAATGACTTATAAATGTAAACATAAATTTGTATATATTTTGATACATTTAAGGCAAAATTGGTTTGAATTGGTATATATATATATAATTGTTAGCCAAAAATTGGTAGAAAAAAGGCCAAAATGGCATATATAAAATGTGATAATTGTCTGCCAAAATCTGGTTGAAAACAGGTAGAAATTCTGGTTTATAAACCTGGAAAAAATGTGGTTTCAAACAAAACCTTCAAAAAATTTCGTATACCTTAGACAGCGCTTTTGTAAAAAGCGCTGTCTAAGGGGGGGATTAGAAAGCGCTTTAGGCAAAAGCGCTGTCTAAGGGGGGGCTTAGACAGCGCTTTTTGAAAAGCATTGTCTAAGGTATACCTAAAAAAATGAAAATAGGAGGGGCTTAGAAAGCGCTGTCTAAGGGGGGGGGGCTTAGACAGCGCTTTTCAAAAGCGCTGTCTAAGGTGTACCTAAAAAACTTAAAATAAGAGGGTCTTATAAAGCGCTTTTGGCCAAAGCGCTGTCTAAGGGTGGGGGCTTAGACAGCGCTTTTAAGATTTAAAAATGCGTTGTCTAAACCTTTAGCAGCGGAGGTTTAGACAGCGCTTTAAAGCGCTGTCTAAGGCTAAAAAAAGCGATGTCTAAGGTCTTGTTTGTTGTAGTGATCCCAAGGGCTGAATGTACTATTGTTTCTCGATTCAGTGCTTGAAGCTAGGAACTTATGAGGGATGCTTGTTTTTTCTCGGACTCAGCTGAGACCTCCCTGAGTAGTACATAATGCTAAACTAATTCCCTGATATGGTTATTATGCCATTTCTCAGAAATAATGAACGTATTATTGTTATTCGGCTTTGAGAGTTCGTGATGTTGACCTGAGGAAGCACACCCATGAGATTGGAAGGGGTTTGACAGGTTTGCAGGAACCCTAAACTTCCAACATACTCGCTTTGCCAGTGTTACTTTGTGATATCGTCCAGTTCTATATGGTCTTTGATTGTGAATTCTGGAATTTCTACACATAGATAATGTTATTATGACTCTTGACCGACACTTGGTTATCCAGTCAACACCAACACAGAAACGTCCTTGATCACATGCCTTGCATTGTATAACATCATGACATCATAAAAATTGTGTTCTTTTTCATTCTCAGGGTCGTATACTGTTCCCAATTCTGGTCGGTTTTCTTGCTCAGAGATGGAAGATTTCAGGAAGATGAATATCCATTATACGTTCTTTGACACTAAGGTAGAGATGATAAACTAGATGGTATCTCTGATCACTCCATATCATGTTGAAGATTTCCGGAAGGCTTACGGGGGTATTCTTGATATGGTAGTAGACCTGGACAGTTCTGAGAGGAGTGATATTGATACACTGCTACATTATTATGATCCTCAGATTATATGCTTTATATTTCATGAATTCCAGTTGGGTCCTCTGTTGGAGGAGTATGCTTTGATCTTAGGGGTTCCACTTCAGGATCAGGTTCCTTTTAATTCAGAGATGGCTAGACCTATGTCTGCTGACATTGCTGAAGCTCTTTATTTGAGCCTGTCTCTTGTATCTGCAAATCTGAATACTACCAAAAGGGGAATGTCCGGTTTTTCTTTGGAATTATTGGTGAAGAAAGCCGAAGAGCATTCTGCAAAAGATTAGTGGAATTCTATTTGTGCTATCCTGGCTCTCTCTATTTACATGATTATTCTGTTTGCGAATATCGACAAGTTTGTAGACATGAACACCATTCATCTCTTTGTGCTGAAGAATCCAGTACCTACTCTCTTGGGAGAATTCTATTATTCAGTGCACTATAATAATGAGGAAAAAAACGAGGAGGTTTGGTGCAATGCTGCGCTCCTTTGTTTTACAAGTGGTTCATGAGACACTTCCCGAGTACTGAATCCTTCATTGATCCTATCCTGATCTGGGCCCAGAGGTTGAGCATGTTATCTGCCAAAGACATCAACTAGTTTACTATGAGATTGAAAGGAATGAACTTCATTACTAGCTGTGGGAGGTACCCCCAATGTGCCACTTCTAGGAGTAACCGGGGGCATCAATTACAACCTGATTCTCTTGAGAAGGCAATTAGGATACGCGCTTAAAGATATTCCTGAGGAGTCAGAATTAGCTCAGACCTTTTACTTCCCAGTAAAGGACAACCTTCCGTTAATTAGGAAAGCTACGGGTTCTTGGAAGCTCATCCAAAGGAGAGGAATAATATGCTTGGGCAGAATCAATAATTAGACGTTTCTTGAGTATAACGCATGGTTAAAGGAGAAAGCTTAGGTGGTCCTATTACCCTTCTCGACACCGGCCCCACTTGCAGTAATGGAACCTAAGACCACCATGACTTTGGAAGAATACCAAAAGTTGGAAGCTTTATTTCATCAACTCAGGGCGGAGAATCAGGAAGCCCACAATTCCTATCAAAGGATGGTGACCCTTAATCATAAGTTAGAAGAAAAGGTTCAGAAAGCTGAAGAAATCGTGAAAGTCAAGCAGATAGACTTTGAAGAAAGAGAGCGTTATTCAAAGAAAAAGGGTTTGGCTGAAATCCGTAAAGCAGATCAGCGCCAAAAGGACAAGAAGTCTCTGGATGAAGCCAACGAAACAATAACTCTCTGGTAGGAAAAATGGGAAGGCCAACTTGAAGAAGTGGAAGGAAGTGGAAGGTGAGTACAAACAGAAGATTGAAGATCTTCAAGAGCAACTGGGTGACCCGAAAGAGAAGCTCCAGCTAGCCCACGAACAACTTAGAGGCCACATTCAAAAGATAGCTCAAGAGCAACAGACAATTGAGGATGTTCAGAAGGAGGTAGAAGAATTCATAGTTCCTAGCGGGGGAAACGAAGAGATCTTCCTACAACAGATTAGTGAGCTACATGCTTCCTTCGATCAGAGGGATTTGCTCATATGAAAGTTGCTTGAAGACCCGAGTCATCCAGATATCGCTCACTTATTCTAGGTGGTCAAGCGCCTTAGCTGGAGGCTGAAGGATGTTAAGCTACATAGGGTCTAATTTCCCTTGTTTGTACTGGATTACCCACATGCTTGTTATGGGATTCCTTGTTTCTTTGGCTATTTTTCCTTACTGTAATAATTGGCACCCTACGGGGAAATTTTTTGACTTCATTTCATGCTATCAGATGCGCTTCAAATTCTTGAGAATATCTTTGCACTGACACGTGTTCCGAGTACTAGTTCAACCCAAGTCATCTCACCTGAAACTTCGTGGGGTTATCCTCTTCCAAAAAGTCAAGATTCTCATTCTTGAATACCGGCATGGGGACTTAAATAACCTTGAGAATGAAAGAACACAACATTTGCATGCATTCATATCATCTTTGCATTTTTCTTTGCAGGTTATCCAGGTTCCCTAATTTATCTGTTTAATGGATACATAAAACTTAAACACCGGGAGACAAATAACAACTTTATTTATTCTTTAAACCAAAACATATTTTACAACTTCGCAACGGATTTTTGATTATTCAACTGAACATGGTATAGCATGTTATTCAACTTAAAACAGTTTAGCAACAACCAAATCATACTGAAACAACTTAAAAACAACAACTAAAACAACTAAACTTCCATTCCCCGAGTGTTACGTATCAGAGCACTGACACCAACTCGAACTAGCGAAGATAATCATCTTCCTTCAAGCTACCTGTACGTTACTAACATAGGGGTAAAATTCAAACATAAGGGGTGAGATATCGACAGTTATAAATGGCATATGATAAACAATACTTAGATAAGGATTATAAATAATTCACCACTTCATAACATTACCACAAAACCACTACTTAACAATCATCCACCTATTATCAACTTACTTTACTACTATTATATCCATCAATGTTTTCCACATAAACCACATAGTCATTGTAGACAAGGATTTTCGACGCCATGAAATTAAAGTCCAAAATAACATTTCGATCAAAGAAGAAAATGTTCTCAGGAGTTGATTTCGACCCAAGAAATTTGAAGAAAGTTTTCGACGTTTTCAACAGAGTTTAGAAAATGAAGATGTTTTGATAATTTCGACGAGGCTAGGTGAAGTTAGATGGCAAGGTTTTGTTTTACGAGTTCGACAACTTTGAGGAGATGCGTTGTTTCGACGCAGAAGTTGGAATTCAAAATTCAAAGATTAAAGACGTTTGGCAGAAGGATGCGTGGAAGCATTTTGTAGAAAGAAGAGACGCTGAAGGCCAAGTGTCGTAATTTTAGGATTTGTCCGTTTGGGGAAGTTATTTTGTTTGTCTATAAATAGGGCAATTCTTGTCAGAATTGGGGTGAAAATATTGTACAAATTCCTGTTATATACTTAAAGTAACCGTGTGAGAGAAAAGAGTTTAATTTCTGGAAAAATGTACGTGTGAACACCAATCTTACATTTTTCAAGTTTTATGAAAGTTCAAGTTCATTTATATTTCTGCATTCTGCAAGTTTATTTTCGTTTATAAGTCCTTTACCTTTTTCCAGTCCATTTATTTTGTACTTTCCAGAATTTCATTTCTTTTATGTCTTCGTCAAACACTTTTTACTTCTTCTTTTAATCATACAAGAATATACAAAACCTTATAAAAGATTGAAATCAAGAGATTGTTAAGATCACTATATTGTCGACCAAATCACGCACCTATGTCCTAGGACTTGTATGGTCGGTCCTACAAGTAAACTAATTTAAACATAAATTAGAACCCAGCCATTGTTCGTAAAATTTGACAGAACAAATTGGCACGCCCAGTGGGACATTGGTGCGAAATGATAAAAAAATCATAATCACTCTAAATAAAAAAGGGTATACTTCATTGTATGATTATAAGAAGCTGTAAATTATCCGTAACAGACATAGAAAGACCTAAGAGAACAAGAGTGAGAAAAATGACGAATCCGCCAAATAGTCCAAACAAAAACACTATGATACTTAACCCCACTCCTTCGACTGGAGGAAATACGGGGTCAATCTATGTATCAGAGGCTATACCTTCATCATCAGGGTCAACACCAGCATTTGTAGCATCTCAAAATACACCCAGTTTCTCCACCATAGGCCACCAAATGCCCATAGGGACAACTTCTCCTATAGGAAGTGTTCATAGGCCTTTTGTGACGAATTTTATAATGCCTCTATATAGTAGGGAACAACCTTATGGAATTCCAACTACAACGATGGCAAGTTTGCAAAATACATCGTCACTATATTCTTCCTTAGTCAATAGGTCTTCACCATTACAAGGATCAGGATCTGGTGAAAACTTAGGCAGATTAAATCGGCCCCCACTAGGATTCCAAACTTATATGCCAGCAATTACAAATAATTTTGCGCAAATAATTAGACAACAAATGGACTAAAGCAATCACGACATGGTCCAAATGTTGGCACAGCAGATGGGTACAATAATCAATCTTTTAATACAGAATACCACCTAGACAAACCAATTACCGGCACACCAAATGATACGCATTATTGATTTCTTTTGTGTTCCTCAAACTCGATAACCAGAACAAATAGTGCAAAACCTAAGACTAGTGTCGCTCCCACCAAATGACACCGGGCCAATAGGGGTACAGACGCGAACGGTCGGCGAAAGAGAACGAATGAAAAGAGTCGCCAGCTAGGCATTTTTATCCCGAAGGAAAGGTAATATTGCATAAACCTTAGAAAAGATGGATAAGACGGTTGCGAAACAGAGATACTAAGAAAGGGGGTTATTAACAACCTGGGAAGGTATTAGCACCCAGATTGTCCGCCGTACTCGACGGGATCCACGCTTGAAAGTTTGTGTTTAAAGGGGTAGTGTCAGTGCTATTCTATGTATAGAAGCTGGAAAAGAATGCAAGTGTCAGTGCTGGAAGGAAGTGAAGTGAAATAAAAGAGTGTAAGTGTAAGAAAAGAGTATGAAGCTCAAGACTATGAGGCTTAAAGAATAATGCTGGAAGAGGGGGGAATATACAGAGACTTTTGTTCGATAACCGTTAAGTTATGCCTACGTATCCTCTCGTGCAATGAGGAAGTCAGAACACCGTAGTTCGACTCAAAGGGACTGAAAGATAAATTGACTTGTGAACTGCTTACTTGTCTATGCTCAAGTGTATGACCTGTCTGGCCCAGGTGCAAACTGTCTTGCATTAGACGGAAGAAGCGAGTTCTCGTTTGTGAGTGAATGAGGTGAGAAAAGAATCCCGGAGGAGACGATTATTGTTTGTTTTTGGTATTTTCAATCTTTTATTGCTTTTGGAGTTTGTCATAAGAAAATAAGCTTAAGCCTAAACCATGGGTTAGTAAACTCATCACATCCTCCCTCTGATTAGGGGTAATGAGAATACCTTAAGTATGAAGTAAGCACCTCACACTTAATCACCATGATGTAGGATTAAGATCATTAACCTACTTGTATTTATTTAGATGTTTTTTGGAGTTTTTGTTTGGTGTTAAGTAATGAGTTTAAGCCATAATCAATGATTTAATGGACTCATTACACCATCCTAATAGAAGGATAATAGATGAGAACATTTAAGCTGAGGAAAGCTCCTCAACTTAATCCATGATTAGGGATTAACCTCATGACAAAAACAAAGTCTTTATTAAAGTGGATTTTAGCTAATGGTAAGATTAAGAAATAGATTTTATGGTTTGTAAGACAACTGGAGGGGGACTTGTCCATTAACACTAGGGTTAGTCCTTCTTAACCAATTAAGGAAGAATTAGAACCCTAATGCAAGGCCCAAGTTACAAGTTAAAGTCTTAAATATTATTAAGTGAATTGATTAAAGGATTTAAACACATTAAGGGTTTAACACTTAGGATTAAAGTTATACACTCCATCCTAATAGAAGGATGCAGGCATAAGCTTAACCACAAAGCCTTAAAACCTTTAAGGTTTAGTCCTTGATTATGAGATGAGAAGAGAGGACCCAAAGATGACACAAAGGTAAAACTAATGGGGGGACTAATCAAACCCTAATTGTGATCATGCTTGGATGTTCCTAGGGTTAATGAGGCTTGCAAGAAGATCTTCAGAGAAGCCACCAAGGAAGAAGCAGATGAAATGAAAAGAAGCAGCAAGAAGCAAGACAACTTGCTTCACTTAAGAAGACAAGTTGGTTGAAGAAAGAAGGAGGAGAAAGAGCATGAATGACCAAGCTCACTCTAATTCACAAGTAAAAATGCAGCAATGGATGCATAAGAGAGATGAGAAGAGATTATGAGAAGTGAAGGCAAATTCACTTCTCAAACACTTACCACCTGAAAAGTTAGCAACAAGAAAAGAAATGAAATGCAAATGAGATGAAATTCAAAGGTGAAAGCCAAAGTCAGAAGCATAATCATGATGCAAATGATGCTATGAGATGGTATGAAAGCAAACCAAGAGATGTGGATGACCATACAAAGGATGGGAATGAAAATGCGGCATGAAAGTTCATGAATGTTTATGAAATGTGATGGATACATAACATGGAAAATGGATGATGCAATGATCAAACATGATTCTAATGTGTCCTAAGATGTCTTATGTGTCATGTGGATGCACAAAATGTCATGGCAAGTTCATGTATGCAAGCATATGAAGAATGAATGCAAATGAAGGCAAAAATTAGGGTTTATGTACAAGATGCAATGCAAAAATCAAAATCAGAAGCACATGACAAGATAAAAAATTGAAAATGGGATCAAAGGAACCCTAACCCTATATGACATCACACCCCAAAGGAGGAGACCTAACTCTTAACCTAATGGAAGTTATGGTTTTCTTAAGTTTGCTAGGGTTTTAAGGGGCCTCACAAAGAAAAATGCAAATTTTACCCTAGAAACTACATGATATGTGGAATGCAATGCAAAAAGAACCATTATCAAACTCTTCATGGTTAGGCAGAAAAGATTTTTCCAAGTTAGGGTCAAAATATTGATTTTTAAGAACCCTAAATCAAAAGGAAAATGTCAAAATGGATCAAGAACCAAAAATAAATTTGTATAAATGGTTTGATAATGTCTCTAAATGTGTCAAGATGCAATGTAATTTTTTTTGGTGATTTTTAGAAACTTAAATGGTATTTTAATTAATTAATTTCCATTAATTAATCAAAATAAACATTTAAATATTTTTAAAATACAAGTTTTATGCAAAAAATAAAATAAAAATTAGTTTCAGAATGAGAAAAATATTTAAAACCATGATGCAAAAAATAAGATTTTTTAGATGAGTTTTGCTATTTTTAATAAAATGATAAAGAAAATGCAAATAAAATGAGAATTAATAAAAGTCAACTGATCCAAGGGTCAGGGTTTGAAGTTGGGACGCGGGAATTGACTAGCGCGCATCTGAATGGCTATAATTCAAACTTCACTAATTACACAATTAAAGCCAAACATGATATCTCACTCAAAACGTAAAATAAACACATCAAACTCTCCAGAAATGATCCTCACCTCACTATAAACAAGAATCAACCAACAAATTTCATTTATTTCACATGAACAGCTTGAATCGAAGCAAAACGGAAAATCAAACAGAAATTTCAGAAGCTTGTGAAATGCTTAAAACTCAACAATTTTCGAAACAAAACATATCATGGCAATCAGGGGAACACATAGAATCATTCTATAACATAAAAAAGAAGTTCTAGAAAAATAAATTCCATGGCTACCTGAAGTGAAGCTTTCAACCCAGGAGCTTTCTGACCAGTTCTTTGCCTCAAATCAACTCCAATGACTCCCCTGAAGAGTTTGCAATGCTTGGTTGGAGTTTAAATGGCCTCTATGTGAAGTTGGCTGAAACTCAGTTCAAGAAATGTGAAAATCGTGTTTTTGATTTGAGGTGTTTCAAGGCAAAATGAAGGGTCGGAAATGATCAGTGATGAATGTGTAGTTGAATGATGGAAAAAGTTTGAAGATTTGTTGGCTGAGCTATGAGTTTCGAAAGCTTTTGCAAGTTAGAGGGATTTTGTGTATGCTGAGGACTCTGAGGTTTCAGCTTGTGTTGTGTGTTGTGTTGAGTTGCTTGAGGTCCACATATCAATCCTTGATAGGTCAGAGAGTTGTTGTGGAGCAGTGTGATTGGTATGGAGAAAAATGCATAAAGTCCACAAAGTTGTCTTTGGAGGTATGGGCTCATGGCAGGCCAAGGACAATGGGGTGTCCTGCGCAGCTGGCTTTAGGGAAGTCCATGGAATTGGTTTTGAGGCAATTCAGCAAGTGGGATGAAGTTTGTGTGATGTTTTGCAATTATGTGAAGCTTTGGCCCTTTTGTAATTTCTTGATGTTCAAGGCATAGAATGATGCAATTCTTTGGGCAATTCTGATTTATTGGTCATGTACTATGTTTGTGTAATGGTTAGAAGTGTGTTTGAAGTCATAAAATGCTTTGGCAAATGGATTTGCAAGTTTCCCTCTTTGGTACATAAGTGAAATTTTTGTGATTTTTCCCAACTTTGCAAGGCCATAACTTGAGTTCTATGATGAATTAGATCAAGTTATTGTACTTTTTGAAAAGGTAATGATCCAATCTACAACTTTCATGACCAAGAATTTTTCATTTGAAGCATTTTTGAATCAAAAAGAGGAGGTTGAAAAACTTTCCCAAAATGGCAAGTTTGCATTACAAGTCACTTTCCCAAAATGGCAACTTTGCAAATGGCTTGAATTTCTCCAATTTTGTGAACTTCTAACTTCTTCTAAGATCAAATAAAGATCATATACACCCAAAATGATGGAGAAGACCCTTTGGTTGGATGATTGGGGACCTCAGATGCCCTGATTTTGCACTAACTTGTTCAAGAAGTCATTTATTGATCAGATGCCTTCCCCATTGAATTTCTTCAATGAAATTGGTATACATGATCCTCATATCATATAGATACCAATAGAAACAAGAATGACCAAAAAAATTGGAGTTATGGCCTTTGAAACCAGAACCCTAATTTTAGGTCATCTGTGTAGTTGAACCTGGCTCTGCTTCCATGCCTTCCTCAGTTCTTGTGATTCTTTGACTTTCTTGATCTTTGGAGGATAAAATATGATGCTTGAACATACATGGACCCTCTTGAGATGATTGGAGACCTTTGGAGTGGCTCAGATAGCTCAGTGATGACTCAAATCACAAACCCTAGATGCAGATGACTTGGGACCAATGCAGTGAAGCAGAAATGCAATATGAGATGATATGATTAAACTTATGCAAATGAAAAGAATCACAAGCCATGGTGAAATGAGTGAGGGCAAATTTGGGGTGTTTACAGCTGCCCCTATTCAAACATGAGTTAGCTGTGTAGGATGTAAGCGACGAGCTTAACAGACGAACAAGATAACTTGTGGTTGGATACTAAAGACAGTCCAAAATTTGCACTCACTGGGTATGAAGAAGAAAAGGGATATAAATTGTAAGATGAAAGTAAAGTATGATTATAAAGTGCGGGTGACGGAGGACGACTGTCGAGCAGAGGACGACTGCTGGGGACAAAGCAATGACGGGTACGGCCGACATGCTGGGGAAATGGAGGTATCATGATGGGGACGACCATCAAGTAAAGGAACAAAACTCTCTAGGGATTAAAGGTAAAGTCAATGATGGGGACGATCATCAGGTTCAAAGCATAAATGAAATAAATGATGAGGTACGGTCATCAAAGGTGAAGGACGATCACCTAGCAGGGGACGGCTGCTCTGTTGGGGATAAGGATGAGGGACGGTCATCCAAGGTGAAGGACGATCACCTGGCAAGGTACGGTTGCCGAAAATATCACGACATAGGACGAGTGCCGGATAGAAAAGGTCGACAATGGGGACGGCCATCGGATAAGCATGATGAAGGACGATCATCAAGAGGTGAAGGACGATCACCTAGCAGGGTATGGCTGCTATCGGGGTTTATCATGACGTAGGACGAATGCCGGATAACAAGATCAATGATGGGGACGACCATCGGATAAAATGATGAAGGAAGATCATCAAAAGTTGAAGGACGATCACCTAGCAGGGTACGACTGCTAAAAATATCACGACATAGGACGAATGTCGGATAGGAAAGGGTTCCAGTAATGGAGACTCCGCTGGGGGAATGATGAAGGAAGGTCATCAAAGGGTGAAGGACGATCACCTGGAAGGGTACGGCTGCCGGAAGTATCATGACATAGGACGAATGTCAGATAGAAAAGAAATTTTTCTTTTTGTTGGGAACTCTTCTTGGGAATGGTAGATACAGACGAGTGTCTACATTCAAGAAAAGGAAAGGTGCAAGTTTTTGACGCTGTGTATAGATTAAAGATGCGGATGAGCATCCTTAATACTATGATATGGACGAGTATCGGTAGAAGCAAACGCTGACGCATGTTCAGAGATGATGATACGGACAAGTACCAACTGGTTAACAAAGAACACGGATGAGTGTCGACTCTGAGGGGAAAAGAGGTGTATACAAGATACAGACGAGTATCTGTATAAGTAAAAGGTATGAGTGAGACACAGACGAGTGTTCAACTTGCTGGGGAGAGGTGACAGGGACGAGTGTCCAAAGAGTGTATAGACATCTGTTCGTGGAGAATGTCCTGGCGACTTTACTGGAGAATGATGACACGGAAGAGTGCCAAAAGGAGCATGTATCTATTTTTGAGAGTGCAAAGGAGATGTCTTGGCTTTTTGCCGGGGAATTTGAGAGGTATTTTGTATATTGCTGATGTGGAATTGTTTAGTATTTACAGGTGTCTGGTTCAATACATGGCTTATGATTATGCAGTATGTCTGATTTTTGCCGTAATGCTCCGTATTAGACGGAATGCTACGCTCTGAGGGGAAAATATGATGCGAATGCAATGATTATGCAGAAGATACCAATCCGGGATTCAGATCCCATTGCGGTGAAGATCTCTAGCTGATCTGCTTGAAGGAAATACCCCAGCTGGGCATGAGATCATTGGTAGATCTGGCATATATATATATATATATGACTCTGTTTGGGGGAATAAGTCACTGGTAGACCTATTTTTGATGATGAGGGGCCCAGTTGGGGCTGGTGGAAGCTTTCGTCACTTTGTTGTGAGATCTTCAAACATTGCTTTTCTGGATAGAGGCTGAAACTCTGCGGGGAGATGGTTCCCTGTCTTTGCACTTGGCTGGGGAGGAATGATCACTGAATGACCTTCCTAGTGATTTATGTGATTCTGCTGAGAATGATGATGTCTGGAAACTCAGCTGGGGAGAAAGCATCTCTGGTGCTATTTGGAAGATGTGTTGAGTAAGTAATGATTTGGCAGCTTGCTGGGGAGAAGCTCTCATGCCCCATGTTGCACTTTGAATACCTGCAATCCTGTTATAACAAAGAAACGTACAAGTTTCCCGAGGTATCCCTTACTGGATTCCATCATAGGAAATTAGACACTCCCGGGAGCAAATATATTTCCTATAAGCATGTAATTTAGAAAAAGACACATTTGTATTTATGCAATCAGTATTATAAGGACATCGGACATTTTTGCAAATGAAAATAAAAATGTACGAGACGAAATGCGACTGAAAATCTGATTTTATTAATTTGTGTGCCCTGAATTGGCAAGTACAATCAAAGAAACAGATCCCCTGAAATGAGGAGATTGTTACAAATTGAGAAACAAAAAGGTGCTGGAAATGTTGATGACACTTCAATGAGCTTCCCTTTTGCTATGACCTTTATGACATTGACATTCTTCTCATCCCGCTTTTTGAAGAAGGCTGATTCTGACCGATGCTCGAACCTTTCAAAGTTTACCATGTTGCAAGTAATATAGACGAATTCAGATTGCAGTTGTTCGCTTATTCCCTTATTTTGCGTGGATCGCCCTTTCGGGTTTTCAATCCACTGGGATACCCATTTTTGCCTGAGGTGTCCAATGCGGCTTTTCAACTCAGCGGGTGTACATTTCTTTATTTATTTTCCCTTATTTTTGCCCGAGTCTTTTATTCTGTTTTTGACTCGCCGGGATGCCCTATTTTTTCATGGACTTACATTCTGTTTTTATGTCCAGCGGGCCATTTTATGCGAAGTATTTTTTAACTACATCTGAATTCACAGGGGATAAGAAGTCTTCACCATCCATAGTACTGAGCATCAGTGCTCCACCGGAGAAAACTTTCTTTACTATGAATGGACCATCATAATTCGGAGTCCATTTTCCCCTGTGGTCTGTATGAGGAGGGAGGAGTCTCTTCAGCACAAGATCTCCTACTTGGTATTCTCGAAGCCTGACTTTCTGATCGAAGGCTTTCTTCATTCTTTTCTGATACAGCTACCCATGGCAGATTGCAGCTAATCTCTTCTCTTCAATCAGATTCAGTTGTTCGTATCGGGATCGGACCCATTCTGCTTCATTCAGCTTAACATCCATTAGTACCCGCAAGGAGGGTAATTCAACTTCAACAGGTAGGACTGCCTCCATACCATAAACAAGCTAATACGGTGTTGCCCCAGTGGACGTTCTGATTGACGTACGGTACCCATGCAAGGCAAATGGTAGCATTTCATGCCAGTCTTTATTGGTGACCACCATCTTCTGCATAATCTTCTTGATATTCTTGTTAGTTGCCTCTACAGCGCCATTCATCTTTGGCCTGTAAGGAGAAGAATTATGGTGTTGGATCTTGAAGTCCCGGCATAGTTCTGCCATCATTTTATTGTTCAAATTGGAACCATTATTAGTAATGATTCGCTCGGGAACTCCATACCGGGAGGGTAATTCAACTTCAACAGGTAGGACTGCTTCCATACCATACACAAGTTGATACGGTGTTGCCCCAGTGGATGTTCTGATTGATGTACGGTACCCATGCAAGGCAAATGGTAGCATCTCGTGCCAATCTTTATAGGTGACCACAATCTTCTGCACAATCTTCTTGATATTCTTGTTTGCTGCCTCTACAACGCCATTCATCTTTGGCCTATAAGGAGAAGAATTGTGATGTTGGATCTTGAAGTCCCGGCACAGTTATGCCATCATTTTATTGTTCAAGTTGGAACCATTATCAGTAATGATCCGCTCGGGCACTCCGTACCGACAGATGATGTCTCTCTTCAAGAATCGGGCTACCACTTGCCTGGTGACATTTGCATATGACGCTGCTTCGACCCATTTGGTAAAATAGTCAATGGCTACCAGGATGAATCTGTGGCCATTTGAAGCAGTCGGTTCAATCTTTCCAATCATATCAATGCCCCACATGGCAAAGGGCCAAGGTGAAGACATCACATTCAAAGGATTCGGAGGCACATGCACTTTATCCGCATAAATCTGGCATTTGTGGCACTTTCTGGCATAAGCACAACAGTCTGCATCCATTGTGATCCAGTAGTAACCTGACCATAGCAATTTCTTAGCCATTGCATGTCCTCCAGCATGGGTACCAAAAGATCCTTCATGCACCTCGTGCATCAGTAAGTCTGCTTCTGTTTTATCAACACATCTGAGAAGTACCATATCAAAGTTTCTCTTGTACAAGGAACCATCAATATTCAGGAAGAAGCTACCAGCCAGCCTTCTTAATGTCTTCTTATCATTGGAAGATGCCCCAGGTGGGTATGTTTGATTCTCCAAGAAGCACTTGATGTCATAGAACCAAGGCTTATCAACATTAGCAATGTCTACTGAGAATACGTACGCTGGTCTGTCAAGTCTGGACACCGAAATCCGAGGTACAAAGTTGGCAGCTTGAACTTTGATCATGGAAGAAATGGTAGCCAGAGCATCTGCAAACTGATTTTCATCTCGAGGGATATACTCCAGCTTGACTGTAGTGAAGAAAGTTAGTAATCTCCTCGTATAATCCCGGTATGGAATCAGATGGTCCTGGTGAGTATACCATTGGTCGTTGGTTTGATTGATTACCAGAGCTGAATCTCCGAATATAGTTAAAGTCTTGATCCTGAGGTCAATGGCTTCCTCAAGACCCATGATACTGGCCTTGTATTCAGCTTCGTTGTTAGTGCAGTTAAAGGTGAGTTTTGCCGAGAATGGCATGTGAACTCCTTTAGGTGTAATGAGTACTGCCCCAACACCACGACCATTCATATTAACAGCCCCATCGAACATCATTGTCCATTCTTTTTCTGGGTCAGGCCCTTCAGTGTGAATAGGCTCTTCATGATCTTTTGCTTTTATGAACATGATGTCTTCATCAGGGAAGTCAAATCTCATAGGCTGGTAATCATCAATTGGTTGCTCAGCAAGATAATCTGACAATACACTGCCTTTATTGACCTTTTGAGATGTGTACTGAATGTCATATTTTGTGAGAATCATTTGCCATCTTGCAACCCGTCCGGTAAGTGCTGGCTTCTCGAATATGTACTTGACTGGATCCATCTTTGAGATCAATAAGGTAGTGTGGGTCAACATATACTGCCTTAGTCAGTGAGCAGCCCACACTAAAGCACAACAAGTTTTCTCGAGCAGTGAATAACGTTGTTCACAGTCGGTAAACGTTTTGCTTAGGTAGTATATTGCATACTCTTTTCGACCAGACTCGTCATGCTGGCCCAGCACACACCCCATTGACTCTTCTAATACTGTCAAGTACATTATTAGAGGTCTTCCTTCGACTAGAGGCATAAGAATTGGAGGCTCTTGTAAATATTCCTTGATTTTGTCAAAAGCCCTTTGACAATCTTCATTCCACCTGACTGTTTGTTCTTTTCTTAACAACTAGAACAGTGGCTCACAGGTCGCTGTAAGATGAAATATGAACCTTGAAATGTAGTTCAATCTACCTAGAAACCCCCGAACTTCTTTTTCTGTCTTCGGTGCAGGCATCTCTTGAATGGCTTTGACTTTATCAGGGTCAACTTCAATCCCTTTTTCACTTACGATAAATCCCAGCAGCTTACCAGATCACACCCCGAATGTGCATTTGTTGGGGTTTAGCTTCAACTGGTACTTCCTCAGATGCTTGAATAGTTTCAACAAATTCACCAGGTGGTATTCTTCTGTGAGGGACTTGGCAATCATGTCATCCACATAACACTCGATTTCTTTATGGATCATGTCATGGAATAATGTTACTATAGCCCGTTGATAAGTAGCACCAGCATTCTTCAGTCCGAATGGCATCACCTTATAACAGAATGTGCCCCAAGGTGTGATGAAAGTTGTCTTCTCCATGTCTTTATGTGACATCTTGATCTGATTATAACCTGAAAATCCATCCATGAAGGAGAACACTGAGAACTGAGCCGTATTGTCGACCAATACATCAATGTGAGGTAATGGGAAGTCATCTTTCGGGCTAGCTCTGTTCAGATCCTGGTAATCCACACACATCCTCACTTTGCCATCTTTCTTAGGCACAGGTACAATGTTAGCCACCCACGGCGGGTAACTAGTTACAGCAAGGAAACTGGCGTCCCACTATTTGTGTACCTCTTCTTTTATCTTCATGGCCATATCTGGACGAGTATGACACAACTTCTGTTTTACTGGAGGACAGTCTTCTTTTAGAGGCAGCTTGTGCATAACAATGTCGGTATCTAGACCTGGCATGTCCTAATAAGACCAAGCAAAAACATCCGCATACTCCCGAAGCATGTCAATAAGTTTCTCTTTTACTGAATCTTGCAGACGAGCCCCGATTTTAACTTCTTTTAAGTCTTCTTCTGTACCAAGATTAACCGTCTCGACTTCCTCCTGATGAGGAGTGATAACCTTCTCCTCTTATCTCAACAACCTGGCTAGTTCTTCAGGTAGCTCATAATCTTCTTCAACCCCCTCGTCGGCTTGATTAATCGGATTGTCAAAGTCATATGAAGTCATAGCGGTGTTGTTGTCGGTGCAGTCTGGAAGGCACTCTCTGCAAGGGTTTAGATTTGTTCATTTTAGTGATCAATTTTATCTTGTTTAGAAAAAGTGAAAATGAAGTTATTATTTTGAAAAACATTGCCATTTTATTTTTGTACAAAAAATGAAAAATGAAAAACAGTGAGCGCGAAAAAGAGACTCATTTGCAAAAGATGTCCTGATATTCATTAATTGATCGTTTGTACAAAATACAAGATGGCCCGATTACAAAATGAGCCCTGACATCTTGGGCAAGATGCAGGACTTGATGCATGCTTTAAAGACAGAAAATAATAATTACTCTGCAGGAGTAACTCTTATAATTTCCTGGGAAGACTAGTTTGAGACATGGCTCCCCGGGATCCTTGGACGTATCCAGTTTTCCAGGTTGCGTTCGTCCTCTTCCTCGTCTTCCAAACTGTTCACAACATCCGGGATGAGCATTCCCCCGCTGACAAATTTGGGCTCCTTTGCAGCCTCTGGTTGATCTTGTCGAGTTGGTCTGTAACCCAACCCGGATCTATCTTCTTTCTTTTCAACTGGAAGCAGCTTGCCCCAGCCTTGAGCGGTACCCTCCTTAACAACCTTTTAGGCTTGTTGATATGATGTGATGGAAGTCTCAGACACAGCAGATGCTTCATTAATATTAAGGGCCTCAAACCCCTGACTCATGGTCTCATGGATCTCCCCATCCATTTCTATGCACTTATATGTAGCCAGCTGGCTAACAAAGATGTCCTCCTCCCCACAAATGGTGATGATTTGGCCTTCCCACTCGAATTTTAACTTCTGGTGAAAGGTAGACGTAACAGCGCCAACGGCGTGGATCCAGGGTCTACCCAACAGACAGCTATAGGCCGACTGTATGTCCATCACAAAGAAGGTAGTTTTGAAGGTCTGCGGGCCAATCAACACAGGCAGATCAATCTCCCCAAGCACTGATCTTTTAGAGCCGTTAAATGCTCTCACCACCAAATTACTTGGGCGCAATGCCAAGCCATCATACTCCAACTTCACCAGGGCTTTCTTTGGGAGAACATTGAGTGAAGACCTTGTGTCTACCAGTACGTGAGAAAGAACAGCACCCTTGCATTCCAAGGTGATTTGCAAAGCCTTGTTGTGGTTGCGCCCCTCCGTTGTTAAATCAGCATTTGTAAAGCCCAATCCATGACTGGTGTTGACATTTGCAACCACAGTTTCTAACTGGTTAATGGTAATCTCCTCCGGCACGTATGCTGCGTGCAGGACTTTCAACAATGCGTTCCCGTGAGCTTCGAAACACATTAACAGTGATAATATGGAGATTTTGGAGGGTGTTTGGTGAAGCTAGTCCACCACCTTGTAATCACTCCTTTTTATTATTCTCATAAACTCATCTACATCTTGTTCAAAAGATGTCTTCTGAGTTTCCTTAGCAGATGGCTCTTCGGATACCACATTCTTTCCTTTCGCCTTAGCAGCAGCTTCTGCTTCAGCATTAGGCCTTGGTGTTTGTGAGGCAAAAAGGCATCCGCTTCTAGTGAAGCCTCCGCCTCCCCCAACATTGTCAATTTGTGGTGAAGAGGTTGATGAATCAAGAGTGATTTTCTCCCCATTGCAGTAGAGATCAGAGCCGTAGTGCCAAGGTATGGCATTACTGCTTTCATAAGGAACAGGCCCAGGTACCGTAATGGTAACTGTAGTGATTGCTGCAGAGGGAGGAACCGTGATGGTGTGCGGATCGTAGTAGATTGTGACCGGAGATCTGGCAGGAGGTGCCACAGTTTGGAAATTGTTGTTGTTGTGAACATTTGTTGGGTCATAATAGATTGTGACCGTTGAGACATCTTCATTAATGTTTGTTGGCACTGTAGAAGATTTCGTTGATAAAATGGGTACTGACGTTGTAGAAGAAAAATTTATTGAACTTTGATTTGTTGAAATAATGGACTGAGTGATTGCTGGTGTTGTTGATGAATCAATAGGAATGATTGTTGTTGCGGTTGTAGGAGAAACTGTTGAAGGAAGAATTGTTGGTGTTGTAGGAGGATCCATTGTTGTTGAAACAAGAGTTGCTGAAGGAGCTGTTGAAGTAATTTGCAAGATTCCATCTTTGATAAGGCCATCTATGCCAAACCTTAGCTTCTCACAACCATTACTATCTATTTTGTACACTTCAAAGCAGGCCCCACAGCCCGGGAACACTTGACATCTTAAAAGTTGAACTTTGACTTCAGCCAGTGGTGTTTGAATCTGTGCAACATTATCAATTAGCATAGATGGTTAATCCTCTTCAATGGCATTAATCCTAGGCCCACCATGATTAGGCATAGGATTTCTGTTAACGTTCGGAGGAGGTGCGAAATTGAGAGCTTTTGAATCGACCAAATCCTGAACCTTCATCTGTAAGGCTCTGCATTTCTCAGTATTGTGACCAGGTGCGTTGGAGTGAAGGCACACCTGGCGTTGACATCATAATTCTTTGGGAGATTAAGAGGATCCGGTGGTGCCAACGTCCTTAACTCAACCAGGTTAAGCTTCAGGAGTTGTGGCAATAAAGCAGCATAAGGCATAGGGATAGGGTCAATCACCCTATTTGCCTGAGATGGCCTCTGTTGGAAGGGACGCTGCTGTTGGTTGCTATTGTTGTTGTTGTAGGTTCTTTGTTGCGGAAAATGAGAAGGTTGCTGATAGTGATGTTGTTGTTGTTGTTGAGGATATAATGGTTGTTGTGGAACAGGAGCTGGGATGGTAACAGCTGCTACTGACCTGTGAGAATATCGGGGCCTGCCCCTGCTTGTATGAATAGCATTTGTTTCACCTGCCCTTCGGGGTCTTTCAAAAGGTTTTCTGGGGTTTTTGGAGGAACTTGCACCATTTTCGGAGATTTTTCCCATCTTCAAAAGACTTTCAATTCTCTCACCAGCTATAACTACATCAGCAAAACTGGTAGAGGAGAAAGCAGCAAGTCTATCAATTTAAGTCCCTTGCAAGGTGTTCATGAACATGTCAGCCATTTCTCTTTCTGACATGGGTGGCTGGACAGCATCAGCAAGCTGTCTCCACCTCTGATCATAATCCCGGAAGCTCTCCCTTGAAGACTAAGATATGCCCATTAGAAGAGTTCTATTGAGGGCCATGTCTAGGTTATACTGGTATTGTCGGATGAAAGCCTCGGCCAAGTCCTTCCAACATCTTATAGTGGCCCTTGTCAGATGTGAATACCATTCTCTTGAAGCTCCAATCAGACTGTCCTCGAAGTAGTACATCAATAACTTCTCATCCATGGTATAAGCCTTGAGTCTTCCTAGGAAAGATTGCAGATGAGTATGCGGGTAGGAGGTACCATTATACTTCTCAAAGCATGGGGGTTTGAATTTGTGGGGAATCCTCACCCCATCTACCAGTCCCATATCCATCACGTCGAAACCCAAAGAATTCTGAGATTCCAAAGATCTTAACTTTTCAGCAATCTCATTCAGTCTTCTATCATATACCTCATCTCCAGCCCCAATAACAGTAAACTGTTCTTCTTGGGGATCCTCTTGTAGGATTCTTCCCCCAAAAGTATTTCCTTGAACGTTTCTGGGGATATTAACATCCGGATTCAAATGAGGCCCATACTCTGGAGGGTCAATACGAGGTTGCCCCCGTTCGTTATTGTTGGTTCCCCCTGTTCCAAGGTGAGGTTCCTCGGGTGTTTGTCTTTCTACCAGCTCTCTCAGTCTTTCCTAACTCTGGGCTAAGCCAGTCATGACATCCATGAACTGAGACATCTGGTTTCTCATCTCGGCCCTTTCGTTTGCCATCTGATTCCTGACCTCATTCAGGTCTTGCTGTACCTGCTCCATCTGAATGTCGGGAAGGTTGTTACGAGTTGGGTACCGGTGTGTGCGGTTGACAGGGAACACTCGGCGACGAGCAATGTTTCTTGAGATCACAACAAAGTTAGAAACAATAATAATAGTAAAAACCTACAAAACAAAGGCAAAGTTAGTATGCAATGCAGTATGCTTATTTATTTTCCAAGGTATCCAGTTTGGTTCTTGGTTTTGACCTTTCCAGACCTCGAGGGAAATGCTTGATGTTGTTGAGAAAAGAAGCCCAAATGAAAACTAACTAAAATATATTACAAATGATGAAACATACATAGTCTATTTTACAACACATGCCCATGGAGGGTCAAAAATACAACAAAAGGAAAAGTTCATCAAAAGGAAAGAACAACAAGCAAAGGGGAATCAAACATCTAATCCATAATCATCTTCCCTGACCTCCTTCAGAAGTGCCTCAGTCACCGGACCAGCTGGGTGCTCTGTAATGGTCTTAATAAGGAGGTTCCTAGTAGCAATGGCAGTAGTCAGCTTCTTATGCTTGTCCTGGTCTTTTGATCTCTTCAATCCTGCTCGAAGCTTCAATTCTGAAATCTCCTTCTGAGCTGCCAATAAAGCTTCCTGCTAATTCTTCTCATTGGCCTCCAACTGATCAATCTTGGCCTGAGTCCTCTGATCTTCTTGTGCACGTGCTTCGGTGATCCTGACCCACCTAGCCTGGCTCTCTTGCAGATAGTGTTCAGCCCTAGCTTTCAGAATCTTGGCCTCCTTGCAGGCATTCTTCAATATCTGTTCCCCAACCCTTGATTTCCTTATATAGTCCTCTGTCTTTTCAATCTTGGTCAGATGCTCAATCTTCAGCTTTTCCAATCTCTCAATGTCCAGACGACCATCACGTATTTCCCAAAGAGTCTTTTTCAAGGCCTGAGATAGCTGCTCATTCCTTTCCTTCAACTTTTCAAATTCCTCCAGGCTAACAGTTGCTGCAGGCTGTACTGTGGATGGTCCAGGTGTGTCTTCCAAGGTGAAAGGCATTCTGGTAATCCGAGCTCTAGTACGGGACCAGTCTGTCTACTGAGCTGAAGCAACATTGTTACATCTTCCAAGAATAGCTACCCCTTTTGTCTGGATGTTGTCCCAAGCCCAGGATGCTTGTCTGACAACAACTGAATTAGGTTGCACTTCACAGTATAGGGTTTCAGCTAAATCCTGTCCTCTGGGAGGGTGAACTAAGGCATAGCCCAATTGTCTTTTAAATAGTAAGGGGTTGTAGTTGATGCAACCCTTTACTCCTATCAGAGGCACATTTGGGTATTGTCCACAGCTGGTGATAATGTCCTTGCCTTTGGTGCTCTGGGTGCACCATCTGATATCATCTGAAGTTAAGGCAATGAACCTCTTGGCCCAATTCCTCTGCTGATGTGGGTTCAAGAAGGCATCTGATTTAGGCAGGTGTCTGAGCAGCCAGGAGTAAAACAAAGGAGCACAACATCTAACCAACTTCCCCCTTTGTTTCTCATTCCTCTGATGGATGGAATAGTAGAAATCTCCTAACAATGTAGGCACTGGGTTTTTCAGAAGAAACAAATGGATGGCATTCTTACTGATAAATTTAGGCTCATCTGCAAACAGTATAGCCCCATATATGCTGAGGGCTAATAATGCACAGACTGCCCTCCACTCTCCCACTATAGCCTTCAGGATGGCTTGGGAAATCAAGAAATCCAAATGTAAACCGGGAATCCCAGCTTTTGTTGTCATGCTTTGCTCAATAAGGGCAGGCTCCAAGTACAATGCCCTTGCTATCTCTTCACTTCTGGGAGCAGTCATCTCTGGGTTGAATGGGATCCCACCTCTGATAGGCACTCCAATCAACAAAGAAAACTCTTCCAACAGAGGTCCCATCTGAAAGTCAGGAAAGGTGAAGCATCTCAGTGGAGGGTCATAAAACTGCAAGCATGTGTGGATCATGCTTCTCTGAGAAGGATCAAGATCCATAACCATGTCCAAGATACCCCCATAGTGTTCTCTAAACAATGGGATGTGGTCAGGTGTGATGAGTGACTAGACCTGCCTGATACCAGTCAATACAGGCTCAAATAAGTGATAAGATATGTTGCTCTTCCTGGGAGTAGCCATGAGTGCTACTGAAGAAGCTGAAGACAAATGCTGATGAAAATCACATACTGATGCTGGAAGTAAACCTCTGACAGACTGATGCTGGATGGAGATGACTGAAGCAGATAACTGATGAAGACAGCTGAAGCAGAGGTCTATGCAGAAGAAGGGGTCAAAACCAAAACCAAGATATAATGAGGTGGAGCTGATTATCTATCTTGATATAAAGTCCATGTAGGTTCAAAAGTCTAGATGGAGGCTCAAAAATCCAATAACCAGGGTGGGGGACTCAAATAAAGAGTCACATGTCCAGGGTTAATCACAAGAACTGTCCAAAGTGAAGTACTCTTAAACAAAACAGTAACAGGGTATGATGTGGCCAAGGGTTCCTGCAAACCTGTAAACAACCAACCCCCTCACATGTAATGTTCTAGATCAAGGATCCTCAGACTTGGATCAGTTATGAGAAGTGTAAACACTTCTAACCCGGAGGTACAGTGTTTGCAATAACCATAAAAGATCCTCCTCTAATTCACCCCAGATTCTGAAGGTCAAAATAAAGGTCATCCAGACTTAGCAGGCTTCCTAGATAGCCCTAGCACTACAGGAAATCTGTAGCACAAAGTTCTCAAGAAGAAACCCATATCTGAACCGTGTTTCATATTCCCGCACCAGACCGAAATGGAATGGGAAAGAACATGAACCCCTCTAGCCTAGGTATCACTCAGGTCCTAGGTATAGGACCTTAATCTCTCAATGGAACCCCACCCACCAAAACAGAAAGCCAGATCCAACAATGATAGTATGAAATATGCAAAACTGTAAAGAAAGCAATAAATAAAGCTGTACATAAAGCAATAAATAAAGCAAAATAAATAAACACACATAGAACATAACACCCCAGTAAACAAAAATCAAACAAGCGCTAGGAGGAACCCACAAAAAGAACCAGAAGCCCTGGTTGCAGTATAAGGTTCCCCAGCAGAGTCGCCAAGCTGTCGCTCCCAAAGATTTGCATCCCGGTACAAGCACGAATGGTCGGCGAAAGGAGAAATGAAGATGAACTGAAAAGAGTCGCCAGCTAGGCATTTTTATCCCGAAGGAAAGGTAATGCTGCATAAACCTAGAAAGAGATGGATAAGACGGTTGCGAACCAGAAAAACTGAGAAAGGGGGTTGGTTACAACCTGGGAAGGTATTAGCACCCAGATTGTCCGTTGTACTCGACGGGATCCACGCTTGAAAGTTTGTGTTAAAAGGGGTAGTGTGAGTGCTATTTTGTGTGCAAAAACTGGAAAAGAATGCAAGTGTTAGTGTAAAAGAAGTGTGAAGTGAAATGAAAGAGTGTCAGTGCAAGAAAAGAGTGTGAAGCTCAAGACTATGAGGCTTAAAAGAATAATGCTGGAGGAGGGGGAATATACATAGACTTTTGTTCGATAACTGTTAAGTTATGCCTACGTATCCTCTTGTGCAATGAGGAAGTCAGAACACCGTAGTTCGACTCTAAGAGACTGAAAGATAAATTGACTGATAAACTGCTTGCTTGTCTATGCTCAAGTGTATGACTCGTCTGGCTCGAGTGCTAACTGTCTTGCATTAGACGGAAGAAGCGAGTTCTCGTTTGTGAATGAAGATGATGAGAAAAGAATCCTGAAGGAGACGATTATTGTTTGTTTCTGTGTTTTCAATCTTTTATTGCTTTTGGAATTTGTCATAAGAAAATGAACTTAATCCTAAACCAAAGGTTAGTAAGCTCATCACATCCTCCCTCTGATTAGGGGTAATGAGAATACTTTAAGTATGAAGAAAACACCTCACACTTAATCACCATGGTGTAGGATTAAGATCATTAACCTACTTGCATTTATTTAGGTATTTTTGGAGTTTTTATTTAGTGTTAAGTAATGAGTTTAAGCTATAATCAAGGATTTAATGGACCCATTACACCATCCTAATAGAAGGATAATAGATGAGAACATTTAAGTTGAGAAAGGCTCCTCAACTTAATCCATGATTAGGGATTAACCTCGTGACAAAACAAAGCCTTTATTAAATGTATTTTAGTTAATGGTAAGATTAAGAAATGGATTTTATGATTTGTAAGACAGCTTGAGGGGGACTTGTCCATTAACACTAGGGTTAGTCCTTCTTAACCAATTAAGGAAGAATTAGAACCCTAATGCAAGGCCCAAGTTACAAGTTTGATGTCTTAGTGATTATTAGATGGATTGATTAAAGGATTTAAATACATTAAGGGTTCAACACTTAGGATTAAAGTTATACATTCTATCCTAATAGAAGGATGCATGCATAAGCTTAATCACAAAGCCTTAAAACCTTTAGGGTTTAGTCCTTGATTAAGAGATGAGAAGAGAAGAAACAAGAGATGACACAAAGGTAAAACTAAATGGGGGACTAATCAAACCCTAATTTTTATCATGCTTGGGTATTCCTAGGGTTTATGAGGCTTGCAGGAGATCTTCAAGGAAAAGCCACCAAGGAAGAAGCAGGATGGAAGGAGGAGAAGCAGAAAGAAGCAAGACAACTTACTTCACTTAAGAAGATAAGTTGCTTGGAGAAAGAAAGTGAGGAGAGAACATGAATGAGCAAGCTCACTCTAATACAAAAGTAAAATGCAGCAATGAATGCATAAGAGAGATGAGAAGAGGTCATGAGAAGTGAAGGCAAATTCACTTCTCAAACACTTACCACCTGAAAAGTTAGCAAAAGGAAGTGAAATGGAATGAAATGAAATGAAATACAAAGATGGAAACCAAAATCAGAAGCATGTTTATGATGCTAATGATTCAAAGAGATGACATAAATGTATGTCATGAGATGGGGATGATCATACAAAGGATGGGAATGCAAATGAAGCATACAAGAGGCATGAAAGTTTATGAATGCACATGAAATGAAATGAAAGCAAAACATGGAAAATGGATGATGTAATGATCAAACATGATTTCAATATGTCCTAAGATGTCTTATATGTCATGTGGATGCACAAAATGTCATGGCAAGTTCATGTATGCAAGCTTATACAAGATGGATGCAAATGAAGATGCAAATTAGGGTTATATGAACATGTGAGATGCACAATTCAAAAACAGAAGCACAACATGAGATAAAAAATTGAAAATGGACTTAAAGGAACCCTAATCCTATACTAAGTTACCATCCAAAGGGGGAGGTCAGAAGCTTAACCTAGAAGGACTTATGATTTGTCTAAATTTCTAGGGTTTTAAGGGTGATCCTAAGGGTAAAATGCCAAACAAATTGAAAATGAAAGATAAAAATGAAACAAAAATGTTTTTAGATGCTTGAAACCATGTATAACACAATGCAAGAAGAATCATTCACAAACTCACTTTGGTTCAAAAGTTATGAATTTTTGAAGTTATGGCTAAAAATATTCAAGTTCAAGAACCCTAATTCAATTGAAAAATGTCAAAGTGTGATCAAAACCAAAAAGAAATTTGTATGGTGAGTTTGTAAATGCTTCTAAATGTTTGAAAATGTCCTTTGATTTTTTTTGAGATTTTTAAATACCTAAATGTATTTTTAATTAATTAATTTTCATTAACTAATTAAAAATAATCATTTAAATGATTTAAAAATATTTTTTTATGCAAAAAATAAAAATAAAAATATTTTTGGGTTCTGAAAATTAATTAAAGTTTGGATAAAAAATTTCAGAATTTTTAGACTATTTTTACTATTTTTAATAAAATGTACAAATTAAAATAAAGAAAATGAAATAAAAATTAATAAAATGGGAAGTATGCATATTGGGAGGCTCAGATTGATCCTGGGTCTAAAGTTTGTTGACCGCGCGCCAAATCCAAGGGACACAATTCAAACTTGGCTAATTTCAGTTAATTAAGTTAATTAAAATAATTAGGGCTTAATGATAGCATATGGGCCATTGGTTCACACGCGGGAAGCTTCATCCTACGCTCCAGATTCAAACTACACTAATTACTCAGCCTAACCCTAATTATGCCCTAACCATTTTCAGGTGACCGGAACAGTGTTCCGGTCATCTTCTCCGGCGAAGCTAAAAAACAGCAACCCATACAAACATCAAAACTCCCCATTTTTTGCCCAGAATCAAACCTCTAACATCAATGAACATGAATCCACAAACAAAAATCATTTCTCATACATAACAAAGTTGAATCGAAGAAAACAAGCTTTAGGTCAAAAATTTTAGAGCAAGCATACATCCTTATTTCGCAACCATTTTCAAAACTACAAAGCTCAGTGTACTCAGGGGATCACAAGGAACATTTCTATAACCTCAAAAAAGATTTCTGGAAAAAAAGTTTGAGAGAGCTACCTGAGATGGAGCTTTCAACCCTATAGCTTTCAGGCTGCTTCTTTGCTTCAAAATGTCTCCAATGACCTCCCTGAAGAAGCTTTGATGCTTGGTTTGAGTTTTTTGTGGCTGGTTTGTGAGTTTGATGAAGTTCAGTTCAAAGGGGGAAGGAAATCGTGATTTTGGTATGGTGGCTTTTAGGGCAAGCAGAAGGGTGGGAAATGATCATTGAGTGAAGCTGAGATGAATGGTGGAATAAGTTTTAAGTTTTGTGGAGTATGCTGAGATTTTCGAATGAAAATGCAAAGTGGGAGGTTTTTGTGTATGCTGACTTGTGGGAGAGCTCAAGCTATGTTCTTGTTATGTTTGGCTTGCATTTGATTAGTATAAACAAAGGTGATTGGTCAGAAAGTTGGTAATGGCATAGTGTGATTGGTATGGCTTGTTTTGCAAAAAGTCATGGTTATGTGTCCTTTGAGGTATGGGCAAGTTCAGGCCAAGGACAAGGGCATGTCCTGCGCAACATGATTCATGGACAGCCATGGAAATCAGTTTGAGGCAATTTGGCAAGTTTGTGGGAAGTTGTGGGGTTTTTCAATTTTGGCAAAGTTTGGCCCTTTCTTGATTTCTTCATGTACAAGTCATGGAATGGAATGATTCAAAGCACAAATCTGATCCTTAGAGGTCACATGAGCATGTTGTGAAGTATTTGTGCATATTTGAAATCTTTAGAATGCCTTATCATGCCATTTTGCAAAATGCCTCTTTGGTGCAAAAGTGATTTTTATGTGATTTTTCCCAACTTTGGAAAGCCATAACTTGAGTTCCAAAATGAATTAGATCTTATTCTTGTACTTTTTGAAAAGTGAATGATCCATTCTACAACTTTCATGACCAAGAATATTTCATTTGAAGCATTTTTGGTTAAGAAAGAGGAGTTTGAAAAACTTTCCCAAAATGGAAAGTTTACATGACAAGTCATTTCCATATTTGGCAACTTTTGGTTTAGCTCACTTTTCTTCAATTTTATGAACCACTAAGCACTTCAATGATCAAATAAAGACCATATAACTTCATTTTGATGAAAAATCCATTTTGGTTCCATGTTGGGGGGCCTCAGATGCCCTGATTTGGCTCTGACTTGCTCAGGAAGTTACCCAGTGATCAGATGACTTCCATAATGAATTTTTCCATCAAACCTGGTATGCATGATCCTTATATCATATTGAGACCAATAGAAACAAGAATGACCAAAAAATTTGAAGTTATGGCCTCTGAAACCAAAACCCTAATTTTAGGTCATCTGTGCAGTTAAACCTGGCTCTGCTTCCATGCCTTGCCAGTTCTTGTGATTTTTTGACTTTCTTGATCTTGGGAAGATGTAATATGATTTTTTAACATACATAGACCCTCTTGAGATGTTTGAAGACCTTTGGAGTGGCTCAGATAGCTCAAGGATTTCTCAGATCACAAACCCTAGATGCAGGTGACTTTGAACCAATGCAGTGAAGCAAAAATGCAACATGATATAATATGATTGAACTTATGCAAATGAAAAGATCACAAGCCATGGTGTGAACTTAGTGAGGGAAAATTTGGGGTGTTTATAGATGGCCTGGTTCTCTCATAAGAATTCAGTTAAAGAAAACTGTTCGTATGACGGTAATATTGTACCCTTCGGGATGAATGTACTATTGTTTCTCGATTCAGTGCTTGAAGCTGGAGACTTGTGAGGGATGCTTGTTTTTTCCGGACTCAACTGAGGCCTCCCTGAGTAGTACATAATGCCAAACTGATTCCCTGATTTTGTCATGAGCTATTTCTCGGAAATGGTGAACGTATTAATGCTATTCGGATTTGAGAGTCTGTGATGTTGACCCGAGTAGCACACCAGTAAGATTGGGAGGGGTTTACAGGTTTGCAGGAACCCAGATACCTTCAGCATACCCGCTTTGCCTTTGGTTCAGTTTTGTGATCTGGATTTCTGGTTCTAAGATATGTATCCCGAATCAGAGGGATTGTTATTGTGATATGTGGATATTGTGACCTTGCACCGACACCTGATTATATGATTGGCACATCACAGACACTTCACTGATCACATGCCTCGCCTTGCATGAGCATCATATCATCATTAATCGTTTTGTTTCTTTTATTCTTAGGGTCTGCATTACTCCCGGTTCCTGGTCATATCATTGCTTCAGAATGGAAGACGTCAGAAAGAGAACTGTGCACTACAAATTTTTTGATACCAAGATGGACCTGATCAACCAAATGGTGTCTCTTATTACCCCGAGTCATTTGGGATACTTCAAGGAAAAGTATGGTGATATTCTGGACTTGGTATTCAACTTGGATAGCACCCAGAGAAGCGCCATTCACACTTTTTTGCAGTATTACAATCCACGACTCAGGTGTTTCACATTTCATGACTTTCAGTTGGGTCCTTTGCTAGAAGAGTATGCTGAGATTATGGGAGTGTCAATCAAGGATCAGATTCCTTTCAACTCAGAGATGACAAGACCAACCCATGTTGACATCAAAACAGCTCTTTATTTGAGCTCTTCTGAAGTATCTGCAAATCTGTCTACCACCAAAGCAAAAGTACTTGGTTTCACTCTAGAGTATCTGGTTAGAAAAGCTGAAGAACTTGCAGTGACAAATCAGTGGGATTCTGTTTGCGCCATCTTAGCACTATCCATTTATGGGATCATCTTATTCGCTGATATGGACAAATTTGCGGACATAAATCTTATTCATTTATTTGTGTTGAAGAATTTGGTGCCCACTCTCCTAGGTGACTTGTATTATTCAGTGCACTATAAGAATGAGAAGAAGCGAGGAGGTCTGGTTAGATGTTGTGCTCCCTTATTCTACAAGTGGGTCATGAGACATTTGCCTACTACTGAGAGTTTTACTGATCCTAATACTATTTGGGCCCAAAAGCTGAGTACTTTGTCGGCCAGAGATATTAGGTGGTTTACTTTGAGGTTGAAAGGAAAGAGTTTCATTACCAGTTGTGGGAATTACCTTAGTGTGCCTTTGTTAGGAGTGTCGGGAGGTATCAACTACAATCCCATTCTCTTAAGAAGACAGTTAGGGTATGCGCTCAAGGAGATCCCCGATGAATCCGAGTTATTCCAAACTTTTTACTTCTCGGTGAAAGACAATCTTCCGTTGGTCAGGAAAGTTGCAGGTTCTTGGAAGGTGATCAAAAGAAAGGACACGGCATGTCTAGGCAAGAGTAATAACCGGATGTTCCCTGAATTCGAAGCTTGGATAAAGGAAGAGGTTCAAACGGCTCTAGTCCCTTTTTCTGTACCAACTCCGCCTCCAACAACGGTGCCTTTAGAAGATTATCAGAAGTTGGAAGCTTTGGTCAAGCAGCTTAGGGTTGAGAATTAAGAGGCTTACAATTCCTGTCAGAAATTGATGATTCAGAACCATCAGTTAGAAGATAGAGCTCTCCAAGCTGAAGAAACGGTTCGTCTCAAGCAGAAGGATTTCGAGGAAAGGGAGCTATACATCAGGAAGAGAGGATTGGCTGAGATCCATAAGGCGAGTCAGCGCCGAAAGGATAAGAAAGAACTTAATGAGGCTAATGAAGCCATCACACTTTGGCAGGAGAAGTGGAGTGATAATCAGAAAAAGCAAAAGGAGGTAGAAGTTGAATTCGAGTTGAAGATCAAGAACCTCCAGGATGCTTTGGTTGAGCAAGAGAAGTTAGTTCAGAAAGCACAAGAGTAACATAGAGATTATCTTCGTCAGATGACAAAGAGTCAACAAATAGGTGAAGATGTCCAGAAAGAAGTTGAAGAACTGAAGCTTCGTGCTGATGTGAAGAGGTCAAGGGCCGAGCCAGATCCAAGTAAAGAGAATGAGACAACTTTCCTGCAGTAGATTGAAGAGTTACATGCTTCCTTTAATATGAGGGACCTCCTCATCCGGAGACTCATCCAGGAGCCTGATCATCCGGATATCGTTCAGTTGTTCCAGAATGTCAAGCGTCTTAGCTGGAGGCTGCAAGACTTAGAGCTCCCTAGGGTTTAGTTTCATACTATTGTACTTGGATTACCCACAGTTGTTATGGGATTCCTTTTATTTGATGTACTTTGTTGTTCTTTTGATTGGCACCCTTCGGGGAATTTATTGTTTCAAACTTCAGTTTATGTGATTGACTTGCTTTGAATCTTTTGTTTGTTATTTGTTGCACCGACACGGGGTAATGAGCACCAATTCTCCACGGCCGTCATTGTATTTGAACATCGCTTGGGTCTTCTTCCTAATTATTATTCTCTTAATTCCAGGACTGGAAACAGGGAAAGACTTGGGAATAAAAGGAACACATTGCATTGCATACGCATCATTTGCATTTCTTCTTTGTTTTTGCAGGTTTTTCTACAAGATGTTTAATTTATCTGTGTTCTCAGGCAAAGATTGCGAGAGCTGCCAAGACCCGGCATCTCCGACAAGATATCCCGCATCTCTACACAACTCGCAACAATCAGAGGACAATCATGGACGCTATGCAAACGGAGCTTAATGAGTTTCGCACCAGAATGGGAGAGTTCATGGTCATGATGCAAGGGATGGCTCAGGGACAGCAAGAGTTAAGGAATGCAATTCAAGGGCTCAACCCTCCTCAGACTAATACTCCCGGGACTACTCCTGACTTGCAAGGGGCTCCTCCCAACACCAGCAATGGCCCAGGTGGACCTCAGATTCCAGAATAAGGCACAACAACTTTCATTCCAGTACAAGACAGGCAGGAGGACCAGTTTCTTTCTTTCAACAACGATATGGGGTTCACTGGAGAAGGAAATCTTCATGATTTTTTTATGCTTGCTGAGAAAGTTAAAGCCCTCGAGTGTAGAGACAATTTGGGGATAGATGTGTCTGACATGGGCCTAGTCCCCGGGGTGGTTATTCCTCACAAATTCAGGCCGCCTACTTTTGACAAGTACAACGGTAGTTCCTGCCCAAAGACTCACTTGCAGGCATTCTATCGGAAGATTGCTGCCCATACTCGGGATGAAAACTCTGGATGTACTACTTCCAGGATAGTCTCTCCGGAGGGTCCTTAGAATGGTATATGAAGCTAGAGAGAAGTTCTGTAAGAAACTAGAAGGAATTGGGAGAAGCATTCCTCAAGCAGTATCAAAATAATATTGACATGGCGCCCAGTTGCACCCAACTTCATAGTTTGACTCAGAGGAGCTCAGAGAGTTTCAAAGATTACGCACAAAGGTGGCGTGAAGTGGCCGCTAGAGTGCAACCGCCTTTGTTGGAGAGAGAAATGGTAGACCTGTTCCTGGATACCCTCCCTGGGCATTTCATGGAAAGGCTAGCTGGATGTTCTTCAAGTGGATTCTCAGATATCATTTTGACTGGCGAGAGGATAGAAAGTTGGATCAAGCAAGGGAAGATTCAGAACGGAGGCGCTTCAAGTTCTGGTATTAAGAAACCCTTCGTGAAAAGAAGAGAGGGAGAGACTGGTGCAGTGTACGCACAGAGGGGAGGAATCAACAGAGGATTTTATCAGCAAGTGGCCCCTGTCACTATCTCAGCTCAACCTGTTCAACAGCAAGTCCAACCACCATAGCCGCAACGCTCGCAAGGGTATCAGCAAAGAACTTCCCGTCCATACTATTCTCAGAGGACCAGAGAAAGGCAGTTTGACACACCGCCTATGTCCTATTCACAACTTTTGAAGAATCTCCTCCAACTCCAGTTGGTTTATCTCAGAACTTTGCAACCCCTGAAGCCGGGGCAACTTCTTGAAGGGTACAATACAAATGCTAGATGTGAATTTCACTCCGGAGCTCCCGGACATACTACGGAAAACTGCAAGGCCTTGAAGTATGTAGTCCAAGACCTAGTAGATTCCAAAGCGATTAACTTCGCTCCTACTCCTAATGTAATCAGAACCCTATGCCTTCTCACGGAGGTACAGTCGGGGCAATCGATGAAGGGAAGAATCTAAACATGGTGTGTGATGTCAACGACCTGCAGACTCCGTTGAATGTTGTTAAAGACTGCTTGTCAAAGAAAGGTATCTTCCCTGGGTGTGAAGAAGATTGTCCAGAATGCGCTGAAGCTACAAATGGGTGTGAGCAGTTGAAAGCAGGGATCCAGAGTATGATTGATGAGGGAGTGTTGCAGTTTGACAAGATTGTAAAAGAAAGCGAAGTCTCCATAATAACTATCTTCTACGATTCATCTCAAGTTCCTTCACGGGCTAGAGCGGCACCGATAACCATCACCACTGCAGGATCGGTAATGTATCAGAGCGATAGAGCTATTCCTTGGAATTATGGTGGTGAAGTATACTGTAACGTCCAGAAGCAAGAGTTGGCCACGTCTAGTACAACCCCAGCTCAAGTAGAAAATGTTGGAGTAGGGGGCTTTACTAGAAGTGGAAGGTTGTTTGCGCCGGAAACACTAAGAAATAGTGTGATACCACCCAGAGATACCGCAGAAGCCCAGGCCAGAGCAAGAGGGAAGCAGCCAGTGGTTGTCAAAGATCCTCCACTAGTAACTTATCCAGACCTTACTTTCGATAAAGAAGCTGAAGAATTTCTGAGGATTATCAAAAAGAGCGACTACAAGATTGTGGAGCATCTGCAGCAGACTCCGTCGAAGATTTCCATCTTGTCCTTGCTCATGTGTTCTGATTCCCACAGGAAGGCTCTCCTGAATATTCTGAACAAGGCGTATGTTCCTCAGGATATTTCATTAAATCAGTTGGAAGCGGTGGTATCCAGTGTCAATGCCAGTCATGGATTGGGTTTCACAGACTTGGATCTGACTTCTGAAGGGCGTGCTCATAATTGGGCATTGCATATCTCTTTATAATGTAAAGGTGCAATACTCTCTCACGTGTTGGTAGATATTGGATCGTTGTTGAATGTCTTGCCCAAGAAAGCATTGATGAAGTTGGATTATGATGGAGTAGTTCTAAAGCCCAGCGACCTGGTAGTTCGAGCATTTGATGGGTCGAGGAGATCGGTGTTCGGGGAGGTGGAGTTACCAATTAAAGTAGGTCCACGGATCTTCAATACCACGTTCTACGTAATGGATATACATCCTCCATATAGTTGCTTGCTCGGAAGACCTTGGATACATTTAGCGGGAGCAGTATCGTCCACCAAAATTGTAACTGTACATGGAGAAGAAGATATTTTTGTTAGTCATCTGGCTTCATTCAAGTATGTGGAGATGGATGGCGAAATAGTTGTAACTCCATGTCAGGATTTTGAGCCCTTGAAGACTGAACAAGCATCTGCAGTGGCAGCTTCTCCTGAAGAACCGAAGAAGGGGGTTTCTGTGGCCTCTTATAAGCAAGCGCTTGAATTGGTAGAATTTGGGGTACGAGAAGGCTGGCGCAGTCCAGTAGAAGTGCCAGAGAAGAAAGATATGTTCGGAATTGGTTATCAGCCTGGGAAGTCATCGTCTGGACCAAGTGCTAAAGGTTGTCAGAGCCCGATCACTTTCACGAGTTCGGGAGTGGTAGACTATGGAAACATCAGTGTCGTGCAGGATGACGCAGTTGATAGTGACTGTGACCTAGATGAGTGGATTAGGCCTGCCGTTCCATGGACTCAGCTTAACAATTGGACATCAGAAAGGCTTATTTCAGTCACCTCTTTCGAAGAGTAATAATTTTTGTTTCTGTTTTTCATGTATTAAAGCACTATGTCTTGCCCGAGGCATAGTAGCTCTTTGTAAGGGTTCGTTTGTTCTTAACACAGTCATAAATAAAGATGACATTTCACATACATTCATGTTGTTCTTTGTCTTTCATTTTTGCTTTCGTTTTTCAAAAATAAAGAAAAGTTTTAAAATGGAAATGTTTCTCATTTTCTCAAGTTGTTGCTAAAGCCTTGCATGAATCACCATTCATGCAGGTGCTCATCACCGTATCTTATCAATGACGACCCTGTTATGGCTGAGTATGACTTCGACAATCCAATTTATCAAGCCGATGAGGAAGGTGAAGAGGATTGCGAACTACCTGAAGAATTGGCCAGACTGCTTAAACAGGAGGAGAAGATGATTCAGCCGCACGAAGAAGCTATCGAAGTAATAAACCTGGGTACTGAAGAAGACAAGACAGAAGTCAAGATCGAGGTTGCATTAGAAGAATCTGTCAAGACTCGTTTGATTTCTATGCTTCGAGAGTATGTTGATGTCTTCGCATGGTCCTACCAAGATATGCCTGGTTTAGACACTGACATTGTGGAACACAAGCTGCCTCTCAGAGAAGATTGTCCTCCGGTAAAGCAGAAGTTGAGGCGCACACGTCCTGATATGGCTATCAAGATAAAAGAAGAAGTACAAAAACAGTTTGATGCTGGCTTCTTAGCCATGACCAGTTACCCTCTGTGGGTTGCCAACATTGTGCTGGTTCCCAAGAAAGACGGTAAAGTCAGGATGTGTGTAGACTACAGGGATTTGAATAGGGCCAGCCCCAAAGATGACTTCCCTCTACCTCACATAGATGTGCGCGTCGATAATATTGCTCAGTTTTCCGTGTTCTCCTTCATGGATGGATTTTCCGGCTATAACCAGATTAAGATGTCTCCCGATTACATGGAAAAGACAACCTTCATCACGCCTTGGGGCACCTTCTGTTACAAGGTCATGCCATTTGGTTTGAAGAATGTTGGAGCCATTTATCAACGGGCGATGGTGACGCTATTTCACGACATGATTCATCATGAAATTGAGGTTTATGTTGATGATATGATAGCAAAATCCCAAACGGAGGAAGAGCACTTGGTTAATCTAGCAAGGTTGTTTGACAGACTCCGGAAGTTCAGACTGAGGTTGAATCCAAATAAATGTACCTTTGGGGTCCATTCTGGAAAGCTACTCGACTTCATTGTTAGTGAGCGAGGAATTGAGGTTGATCCAGCCAAAGTGAAAGCTATCCAAGAGATGCCTGAGCTGAAGACTGAAAAGCAAGTACGTGGTTTCTTAGGGAGACTAAACTACATTGCACGGTTTATCTCTCACCTAACTGCCACATGTGAGCCCATCTTTAAGCTTCTAAGGAAGAATCAGGCCATTAAATGGAATGAAGACTGCCAGCAAGCATTTGACCGAATCAAAGAATACCTGCTGGAACCTCCAATTCTTATGCCTCCAGTGCCAGGGAGACCTTTGATTATGTATCTTACCATGCTTGAAGGATCGATGGGATGTGTGCTGGGTCAGCAGGACGAGTCTGTTCAAAAAGAGCACGCCATTTATTACCTTAGCGAAAGGTTTACCGATTGTGAGACGCGCTACTCACTACTCGAGAAAACTTGCTACGCTTTGGCATGGGCTGCTCGCCGGCTAAGACAGTACATGCTGACTCACACTACTTTCTTAATTTCCAAGATGGATCCTGTTAAATATATCTTTGAAAAGCCAGCTCTGACAGGAAGAGTAGCCCGGTGGCAGATGATACTAACAGAGTATGATATACATTACACTTTGCAAAAGGCAATCAAAGGAAGTGTATTGTCAGAATACTTGGCTCAGCAGCCAATCGATGATTACCAACCTATGAGGTTCGAGTTTCCGGATGAGGACATCATGTTCCTTAAGTCGAAAGACTACAAAGAACCACTTCCGGAGGAGGGGCCAGACCCTGAATCCAAATGGAAGTTGATGTTTGACGGGGCTGTGAACATGAATGGAAGTGGAGTAGGTGTTGTTATCATCTCGCCAGAAGGGGTCCATACACCTTTAGCTGCTCGATTGACTTTCAAATGCACTTACAATGAGGCAGAGTATAAAGCTTGTATCATGGGGATTTAATAGGCAATCGACTTGCGAGTCAAAAACCTCGAGATCTTCGGAGATTCTGCTTTGGTGGTGAATCAAGTCAATGGAAAATGGTTGGTTCATCAACCTCACTTGATTCCTTATAGAGATTATGTCAGGAGGCTATTAACTTTCTTCACTAAAGCCAAGCTGAATGATATTCCTCGAGATGAAAACCAATTCGCCGATGCTCTAGAAACTTTGTCGTCCATGATTAAAGTTTGTCAGGAGAATTTCGTGCCTTGAATTACGTTCTCCCGTCTTGAAAGACCTGCTTTTGTCTTTGCAGTCAACAATGGTGAAGATAGCAAGCCTTGGTATCATGATATCAAGCAATTACTGAAGGCTCAAGAATACCCGGCTGGGGCATCTAGTAAGGACAAGAAGACCCTTAGAAGACTGGCAGGAGGTTTCTTCTTGAATCAAGATGGCGTGCTGTACAAGCGAAACTTCAACATGGTTCTGCTCAGATGTGTGGATAGACACGAAGCAGACCTATTGATGCAGGAGGTTCACGAAGGCTCCTTCGGTACCCATGCTGGAGGACATGTTATGGCCAAGAAATTGATGAGATCGGGATATTATTGGATTACCATGGAATCTGATTGCTGTAAGTACTCCCTTAAATGCCACAAGTGTCAGATTTATGTCGATAAAGTTCATGTGCCTCCGAATCCGTTGAGTGTCAAGTCTTCACCATAGCCATTCGAGCCGACAGCTTCTAATGGTCATCGCTTCATCCTGGTTGCTATAGATTATTTCACAAAGTGGGTTGAAGCAGCATCTTACACTAATGTCACTAAACAAGTGGTAGCCCGATTTATTAAACGAGACATCATTTGTCGGTATGTAGTTCCTGAAAGGATCATTACTGATAATGGTTCTAATCTCAACAACAAGATGATGGCTGACTTGTCTCAAGATTTCAAAATAGAACATCACAACTCTTCTCCATATTGCCCGAAGATGAATGGCGCCGTCGAGGTGGCCAATAAGAACATCAAGAAGATTGTGCAGAAGATGGTTGTAACATACAAAGACTGGCATGAGATGCTACCATTTGCGTTGCATGGGTACAGAACGTCCGTACGTACTTCAACCGGGGCAACCCCATTCTCACTGGTGTATGGTATGGAGGCAGTCCTACCAATTGAAGTGGAAATCCTCTCGTTGAGATTGATGATGGACATTAAGCTAGATGAAGTTGAGTGGCTCCGATCCAGATATAATCAATTGAGCCTCATTGAAGAAAAACTTCTAGCAGTTGTATGCCATGGACAGTTGTATCAACGGCGGATGAAGCAGGCTTTTGACAAGAAGGTGCGACCACAGAGGTACATGCCAGGTGACTTAGTGCTAAAAAGGATTCTTCCTCCTCTTAACGATCACAGGGGAAAGTGGACACCTAACTATGAAGGACCGTTCGTGGTTAAAAAGGTTTTCTCAGGTGGAGCCTTGATGCTGACAACCATGGACGAAGAAGACTTCCAATCCCCTGTCAACGTAGACGCAGTAAGAAAATAATTCGTGTAAAAAAGGACCCGTTGGATAAAAACAGAATAAAGATCCAGGCAAAAATGGGCATCCCGGCGAGCCAAAAACAGAATAAAAGGCTCGGGCAAAAGTTAGGGAAATTTTGAAAAAAAATGTACACCCGCTGAGTTGAAAAGTCACATCGGATAACTTAGACAAAAAAGGGTATCCCGGTGGATTGAAAACCTGAAAAAGGAGATCCATGCAAAAGAGGGATTAACACGAACGACTGCGATCTGCGAGATCCGTAACCTATATACAGTTGAGGCTATCCTAAGTGTTGAAGATCAGTTCAATTAATTTTTCTCAAGAGGCAGAGCGAGCGGGGCGTCTTGAAGATATGCGAGTCATAACCGGGTTGAGACTTGATGAGATCCACTTCTCACATTGCCAATAGGATAGTTTGTTTTCCTTTTTGGCTGTTTCCTCTTTCCAGGGAACTGCTTCCTTTGTATTGCCTACTCATGGCCATTTTTCCGAACAATAAAAAATTCCACTTCAGTCAATTTATGACTATTTTGTTTCTTGTTTTTGCTTTCTCATCTAGCATTGATTGATTGCGAAAACGTCCAGCAAATTGTGATTTACATTGTGTTGTGAACATTTGAATGCTCTCTAACTCGTGCAGGAGGACAAAAACATTTAATACAACTCTGAAAGGGTGTCGAGATACCCAGATAATGATTCATACTACGAGCCTGGGGAAGGCAGGTCCCAAACCAACTCTCCATGTTGTAGGTACTATCGATTGTGTTCATGCAGGTACATGTACTGGTTTTGCTAACGGAGCTAAAAGCAAATTCCCAGGAGGAGCATTTCTTTATGGTTGAACATGAGCAGGTGTCTCCCAGGGTGTTTCCAATCATCCCCAGTAAAGTGGAAGTTGAAATTTCTCCCAGCAAGGTAACAGAAGGTAGGTGTCATCCCCAAACAGAAGTTTCCCTTCAAACAGGGGCAATTCTCAACAGTATAAGGAGTGTCTTTCCTCCCCAGTAGTTGTTTCCTCAGCAATATCATGCCTTTGGTTCCCAGCCAAGTCAGTAGGTCCTCACTTCCCCATTAGAGTTCAAGAAGGGTCCCTCTCCAACAGGGTCTTGGCACTCCAATCTCAAAGTCCAATTTATTTTTGGCAATGGCGGCTATTCAGAGCCGGTATATCATTGACAACTTTCCCTGCAGAGTTTTTTTCTCCTCACCAGGATGGACCAGATCAATACAGTGATCATTAGTTCTCCCCAGTCGAGCCATCTGGGATACTTGTAGTCTCCTTCAGGAGATCTCTATGCATTTGCATATGCATAATCATCATTACATTTGCATCCTCCAAAGCGTAGCATTTCCATCTTCATGGAGCATTACGCCATAAATTCAACATATGGATGCCAGCATGGGCCAGTTTTGAGGTGTTACAGTCATCCTATAGCATCTTTTCAACCCGAAGTATTCCCCGCAGAAGATACTTATGAGATTTGCCAGATATCTTGGTCCTTCCAAGTCAATGTTATTTTCCTTCTGTGGCTTGGTCCTGCCCAGCAGTCGCGTGTTTTTCTTTAAGGCTTGGTCCTTCCCAACAAGTTTTCTCATTTGAAGCATTTTTGAATCAAAAAGAAAGGGTTGAAAAACTTTCCCAAAATGGCAAGTTTTCATTACAAGTCACTTTCCCAAAAAGGCAACTTTGCAAATGGCTTGAAATTCTTCAATTTTGTGAACTTCTAACACCTTCTATGATCAAATAAAGATCATACATATTCAAAATGATGGAGAACACCCTTTGGTTGGGTCACTGGGGGCCTCAGATGCCCTGATTTTGCAATGACTTGCTCAAGAAGTCAACCTTTGATCAGATGCCTTCCCCATTGAATTTCTTCATGAAAATTGATATGCATGATCCTCATAACATATAGAGACCAATAGAAACAAGAATGACCAAAAAATTTGGAGTTATGGCCTCTGAAACCAAAACCCTAATTTTAGTTCATCTGTGTAGTTAAACCTGGCTCTGCTTCCATGCCTTTCTCAGTTCTTGTGATTCTTTGACTTCCTTGACTTTGTGAGGATATAATATGATGCTTGAACATACATGGAACCTCTTGAGATGATTGAAGACCTTTGAAGTGGCTCAAGTAGCTCTTGGATTGCTCAAATCACAAACCCTAGATGCAGATGACTTTGAAACAATGCAGTGAGGCAAAAATGCAACATGAGATGCTATGACTGAATTTATGCATATGAAAAGATCACAAGCCATGGTGAAATGGGTGAGGGCAAATTTGGGGTGTTTACACTCAGCAATATCATGCCTTTGGTTCCTAGCCAAGTCAGGAGGTCCTCACTTCCCCATCAGAGTTCAAGAAGGGTCCCTCTCCAGCAGGGTCTTGGCGCTCCAATCTCAAAGTCCAATTTATTTTTGGCAATGGCGGCTATTCAGAGCCGGTATATCATTGACAACTTTCCCTGCAGAGTTTTTTTCTCCTCACCAGGATGGACCAGATCAATACAGTGATCATTAGTTCTCCCCAGTCGAGCCATCTGGGATACTTGCAGTCTCCTTCAGGAGATCTCTATGCATTTGCATATGCATAATCATCATTACATTTGCATCCTCCAAAGCGTAGCATTTCCATCTTCATGGAGCATTACGCCATAAATTCAACATATGGATGCCAGCATGGGCCAGTTTTGAGGTGTTACAGTCATCCTATAGCATCTTTTCAACCCGAAGTATTCCCCGCAGAAGATACTTATGAGATTTGCCAGATATCTTGGTCCTTCCAAGTCAATGTTATTTTCCTTCTGTGGCTTGGTCCTGCCCAGCAGTCGCGTGTTTTTTTTTATGGCTTGGTCCTTCCCAACAGTCATATTGATTGAGTTCCATTCCACTAATGGTCTCGTTAAAGCCCTGTCTCGCCAACAGGCATCCTCCGTGGCTTGGTCCTGCCCAGCAGTCACGTGTGTTTTCTTTATGGCTTGGTCCTGCCCAGCAGTCATATTGATTGAGTTCCATTCCGATAATGGTCTCGTTAAAGCCCTATCTCGCCAACAGGACTCCTCCGTGGCTTGGTCCTTCCCAGCAGTCGCGTGTGTTTTCTTTATGGCTTGGTCCTGCCCAGAAGTCATATTGATTGAGTTCCATTCCGCTAATTGTCTCGTTAAAGCCCTGTCTCGCCAACATGCATCCTCCGTAGCTTGGTCCTGCCCAGCAGTCGCGTGTGTTTTCTTTATGGCTTGGTCCTGCCCAGCAGTCATATTGATTGAGTTCCATTCCGCTAATGGTCTCGTTAAAGCCCTGTTTCGCTAACAGGCACCTTCCGTGGCTTGGTCCTGCCCAGCAGTTGCGTGTTTTTCTTTATGGCTTGGTCCTACCCAATAGTCATATTGATTTGAGTTCCATTCCGCTAATGGTCTCGTTAAAGCCCTATTTCGCCAACAGGCACCTTCCGTGGCTTGGTCCTGCCCAGCAGTCGCGCGTTTTTCTTTATGGCTTGGTCCTGCCCAGCAGTCATATTGATTTGAGTTCCATTCCGCTAATGGTCTCGTTAAAATCCTGTTTCGCCAATAGGCATCCTCTGTGGCTTAGTCCATCCCAGCAGTCGCGTGTGTTTTCTTTATGGCTTGGTCTTGCCCAGCAGTCATATTGATAGAGTTCCATTCCGCTAATGGTCTCGTCAAAGCCCTGTTTCGCCAACAGACACCTTCTGTGGCTTGGTCCCTTCCAGCAGTCGTGTGTTTTTCTTTATGGCTTTGTCCTGCCCAGCAGTCTTATTGATTGAGTTCCATTCCGCTAATGGTCTCGTTAAAGCCCTGTTTCGCCAACAGGCACCTTCCGTGGCTTGGTCCTGCCCAGCAGTCGCGTGTTTTTCTTTATGGCTTGGTCCTTCCCAGCAGTCATATTGATTTGAGTTCCATTCCGCTTATGGTCTCGTTAAAGCCCTGTTTCGCCAACAGGCACCTTCCGTGGTTTGGTCCTGCCCAGCAGTCGCGTGTTTTTCTTTATGGCTTGGTCCTGCCCAGCAGTCATATTGATTGAGTTCCATTCCGCTAATGGTTTCGTTAAGCCCTGTTTCGCCAACAGGCATCTCCCGCGGCTTGGTCCTGCCCAGCAGTCGCGTGTTTTTCTTTGTGGCTTGGTCCTGCCCAGCAGTCACATTGTTGAGTTTCTATTTCGCTGATTGTCTCGTTAAGCCCTGTTTCGCCAACAGGCACCCTCGTTGTGGCTTTGATTCGCTCAGCAATCACAGCGCAAGTTATCGCATTGATTCCATTCCATCTGGTTCTATTTTCGCTACCTATTCAGAGGTCTAACCAAAAAATATATAAATAAATAAATGGTTAGATGGCATTTCCGCTATCCTGAGTTCAAATTTCCAGGTTTTATTTGAGTATTCAATCACTCCACACCTTGAACGTATAAAAGTTGTTGCAATTATTCGTTCAGGCTTGCAGATGATTGAATAGGGGCAACTGTAATACCTCGAAATTTGCCATTTTTATTTATTACCTCAATCAGCTTGTGCTTCATCCATATGCATATCATAGTAGGTCATAAAAATCATAGTCATACATTTCATTAAAGCCGCAAGGGTATAGATTAAGGTATTGACTAAGGCATCATGGAAGCTTGGTGTTGGGGATGCTACATTGGATTAAAGGTTTCTACAAGCTAAATTCAACTAGTCTCTCTATGAGCATATTATATAGAACTAGAGCCTTAGTTCATGAACAACGGGGAGTTCTCCTTCAAATTCATCTTATCTTAGGACCTTTCAAGAATGTCAAGTATTGTGGTTTGTTTTACGAAGTATGGTCCTAAGGTTTCTATTCGGTTTGGACCTTATCTTCATATTATTCATCAAGTTTTTCGAGAATTTGTTTGAGACATTACAAGATTGGACCCCATTGACATTTAGTCCGTTGTTAATTTCAAATTTGGCTTCAAGATAACATTTATTCGGACTTTGAGTCATTATAGTTTGTGTTTCTTAAGATGTTTCAAATTATTTTTGAAATTTAGTTTCAAAATATTTAGTTCAAGTATCATTTGTAAGGGAACTTTAAGGTTTTTTTTTTGTTTTCTAATTCATGGGGTTATGATGCTGCAAGTTGGTGGATTGAAATCATAAGGAATAAACAAGGATAAGCTGGTGGTTGTGGAACTTGATAAAATGAAAGCAAAAGCTGAAGAAAAATGAATCCCGTAAGGCTATTACAACTTTTCCAAAAGAAAGAGGAATTGTCTTGCAGTTTGAGTTGGAGAAAACAAATAGAGTGGATACTAATGGCAATGATAATGCATAGAGGTATCAAAATCAAATGCAGCAGCAAACAATTTCAGAGGAAAAGTATTCAATCCAATTCTTTGCCTATTACAATGAATGTTCTAAACTGGCCAGGTGGCCTTCCTTCCGTGGGATACATGGCGCATATACGAGGAATTGTATTAACGGACGGAGCTACCATGACTCCATTATGACCGGCAGCAGAAATCTCATTCCCAGCAGGGCCACGCTCAAATTTCCTTGGCAGCAAATCCAAAATCCTCCATAACTTGCAAAATGAAGGTTCAAGGTATCAATAACAATTCGAGAACGGTTCAAAACGACCGTAAAAACCACACGAGAATCACCAAAACAAAAAAAAAGACGAAATCGACAATCATTATATCCTCAATAATGATTCAGCAACAATCAGAAATTCGCAAAAAAGTTTCACAATCGTACAGAGCAAGGAGAAGATAAGAGGAACGGAAGAGAAGGTGGGATCGAATCTTGTACTTGAAATTTCGTAGCATTTACGGTGATCTCGCTCTGAGTTTCAAATTCCACGATGCAATTGTAGTTTGATTCATTTTAGATCGGGATTTTCAAGCAAAACCGCATAGCCTTCATCAATCTTCATCATCTCCTCAATCGATTCATCATCTATAGCTCTGAAATTACTCATCATATCATCATCTTGCAAACTTCACAGCAACATACGCACAAATCATGCCTCAAGAAAATGGTTCGCAAAAATCCCTTAATAAATCCGCAACAACCATCAATATTGGTTTGTCGACCTGCATCAAGATTCGATCCTGCACATCACAAAAAATCATTAATAAAAGACCAGCTGACATCCATAACCAAGTTTGAAAGTGTTTAACAAAGCATAACATAAATCAAGAGAGGATGGTATTTTGAACTCTTTACTAAATCATTCCATGATAAAGCTCTCAAATCTCTTCAGTCCTCAGGATTAACTTTCCTGCAATAACAGAACCAAAATCAGTGAATATTCAAGAAAACGAAAGAAGGAAAGTCAGTTACAGTTACGGCAAATTCAGTTACAGTTACAAGTCAGTTAGGAAAATCACAAAAGGAAAGAATCTAACCAACTGTAACTGAACTCACTTGAGAATACACAGAGGGCACCCTGGATCTTCATCTCTATAAAATCATAGTCTTCACCATCTTCAAGGCTCTCTCTCGAAAAATCCATCTCTTCCTCATTACAAATCTCATCCATTTCTGCTTCTCCTCACTCTTCTTCAACCCTTATTCTCCAATTCTTCACCATTTTCCACAATTTTCCAAACTTCTTCAATATTTTGTTTTCTTCTTCTGAATCCTTCATCCCAAACCCTTCAATCTTCTTCCATTTTCGGTTTTCTCTCTCACACAATTTCCCACAATCTTCAATCTTCTCACCATTTCCTTCACAATTTCTTCCCCTGCTTCAAATTGCCAATACTTTCAATCTCCCAATTCTTCCCCATAACCTTCGTCCGCACCATTCAGTTTATTTTTCTTCCATCCTTCCATTACCCTCATACCTCTCTTTTCAAGCATTCCGACCTGCATCAAGAACAGCACAAATGCTTCGATATCAATATGCACGCATCATCATCAGATCAATTTGTATCTGAATTCTTCAATCTTGATCGTGCTTTCTGCAAACTGCTCTCTCATCACAAATCTTCATCAATTCAGAACAACTCAGTGGCGTCAATTCCGGCCTTAATTGTTCGTCGGCTTCTCCTTCATCCAACTGCAACTTTGTTCTTCAATTAGAACCTGCGACACAGTAAGAATCCACACCATGGATTTAGGAAGCAACAAAAGCTCGTAATCGCGAGTAAGAGGATAGAAGGTTGAGAAGTGAAGATTAGATTTCGTACATGTCTGAGCGTCGTCTCTGCTCGCCATCGAAGCTTCATTCGTGTTTTCATCCGAAGAAAATACAAGGTACGTTCCTCATCCATATTTTTTCGATCGCGAATTGGAGAGTGTGAGGGGTTTTTCGATTCGAGCAAACGGAGAGTTTGACAGGTATCAGTTCTTGATTTCGAAAGGAGAAAGAGGTACTGATATGGTCGAATCCATGGCGGTGAGGATCTTTGGGTGTCCGGTGAGGTGGTCATGGAAATTAGGTTTAGTTTTATGGAATTAGGGAAAAGAAGGTTTATACGATGATGAAACGTAACATAAGGTGAGAGGAAGGAGGTTGGGGAAGACAAAGCCACGACGGCAAGAAGTTGCAGCGGCGGCGAGAGTAGAAGAAGAAGGAGACTTAGGTTTTCTAGGGTTTTCTCATAACTTGTATGTTGATGTATGTGTTTTTCTTAATTATAATAGTAGATTAGATTAATGATGAAGTAATGAGAATATCAAAGAAATCCATCAAATGATAAAGGCATTAATCATTGTTTAATCCCATTAATTTATCGTTTCATTTCTCCATAGAGATAAGATTAAAGGATAGGTTGGAATCCCCTTAGCCACACCGGCGGTGGCACTTGTCACCGTCCAGTAGGCCGTGCCAGCGGTCGTTTGGGTGTAGTGTCACCCATAGCAGGTCCCGTATTCCCTCCTTTATGAACCATAAGATGAGAATCCTTAGATCAACGGCCTAGGATTAGTCAAAATAGTTGACTGATAGTCCATCTCATATTCCCTCATTAAAGCCTGCGTAATGGGCCTGTTCTTTTTGCTTTCTACAAGCTCATTTGAGGCCCATTAGGAAAACAATTATAAAAAATGTTGAATGCACCCCATAGGAAACCTGCGCATGGGCCTAGCATTTCTTCTTTCTACACCTCCCTTCTCAAAGCCCATTAAGAAAACAACTAACAAAAAACACCTAACTCACCCCCCATTTTATTTCTTTTAGAATTTTAATTTTAGTTTACAATAGTTTAGGATAAATTCATTAAAAAAATAGTAAAAAGCATTATAAAATTCCCCAAAAAATCAAGTAGCTTAATAATTCATCCTAGAAAAGTTTGGCATTTTATTTTTCTGAATTTGGTTATTTTTTCGATTTAATTCTGATTTTTCATGTAATTAGCTTTTATTGAATTTCCTTTAACTGTACATAATTTTGTTCATTTTAATTTTTAACCTTCTAGTAGGATTTTTGACCCATTCTTTTTTCCATAGTTAGAGGACTCATAATAGGGCTTAGAATAATTTTGGTAGATTTTTTAGGTCATTTTATCCCCTGTTTTAGTAGCTTAATCCCTAGAAAATAATGGTTAATCATTAGGTAGAATTAAGTGATTTTTAGACATAACAAACTTCTGATTTTTTTAGGATATTTTTTAACACAATAGTATAGGTAGTTTTAGGATCCTATAGAATTAATCCCATAATTTTTCTAGGACCTTTACTATTTTTAGTGCATTAATTCTTAGGCTTTGTTACATGTAAATTTCCATTAGTTTAGGCTAGAATATTAGGATTTCATTAAGAAATAGTTTAATTAGATTTAATCTTAGGATTTAATAATGACTTAGCATAGTTTAATTTCTGATTTTTAGAAGGACAATATTAGGTAATACCCTTATTTTAGGACTTAGGCTTAGAATTCATAATAAATAGACTTAGAATAAATTTAGGTTTGTTTTTGGTTTCATACCTTAAATGTTTTGTTTTAGAATTTTATTCTTATATTCAATTTTATTGCCTTGCTATATTGATTGATATTTCACTTGTATAGGTTTCCCTTTTGCTTTAGAATCAACTTATCTTCCTTAGGAAGTAAGTTGAATTCTAGTAGTTTCTAGTTCCTTCATTAGGTTTAGAATACCTCATTAACCATAGGACCACCTGTAAACAAATAAACTTAGGATTGAGTCTTAGTCCATTAGACTTTGCCTTTTGCAATTTGAGTCATTCTTTCTCATATCATAAAGAAAATCAATAAAACACTTAATGAAAATCGAACTTTCTTGTACGACACGAGACTTTGTTGCGGAGTGTTAATACGCGTCCTGTTTCGGGGCGAGGTATAAATACTCACCGCGATGGATAGGTCTTAGTATGAGAATGTTCACAAACACATTCAAAACATTTCTCATAAAAGACAAAAAACAAACAATAAGCGACTATACTGCGGGAACTTCTCTTTCTCACCTCATTCAATCTCAACGCGAACTCGCGACGACTTTTCTCGCATGCAAGACGGTAAACACACTCGTACCAGATGGGCCTGCAACACCTGAGCATAGGCATACGCAGTTCCAGCCATAAAAAAACACAAACAAATAGTTCCCGCCTTAGTTAGGCGAACTACGTCGACTCTGATCCTCATTATCCCGATGAGGTACGTAGGCAGCAGGGTAGGGCCCGTTCGAGCACATTCTTTATTTTCCCTACATTTCCCCATCCTTTCTTTCCATTCCAATTCCCTTTCTCCTTTTCCATTCCCATTCCAGTTCCAGTAGCAGTTTTATTCAGCAGCGTCTTTTATTTCTCACCCTTTGAAACAAACAAGCAAGCGTGGATCCCGTCGGGTACGGCGGACGATCTAGGGTGCTAATACCTTCCTAAGTTGTAACCGACTCCCGAACCCAGATCTTTGGTTCGCAGGACCTTGTCCTTTCCTTCTTCCTTAGGTTTGTGCAGCATTACCTTTCCTGTTCCTTCGGGATAAAAATGTCTGGCTGGCGACTCTACCTTTTCCGCGCCACTTTCGCATTTGTACTAGGATGAAAATCTCGGGAGCGATAAGCCCTAAACACATCATTAACCCTAATCAGTTTCAGGTGGCCGGAGAAGACTTTCGGTCGTCTTCTCCGGTGAGACCAAACTGTCAACTTCTTCCCCAGGTCATTTCCAGAGCTCTAAAGCTCCAGATCACTTCCCCACACCTCCCCAAACATGAATCTATCCTCAAAACTAATTTCTAATGGCTGAATCAAAGGATACAAATCAAAACCTAAAAACTGCAAAAGTTTCAGAACACGCATACAAGCTTATTTCTCAACCATTTTCAAAAGTAAATACATCATGATGATCAGCAAAGCATAAAGAACATTTCTATAATCTAAAATTACATTTCTGGAAAATTTGTTCTTGAGGATACCTGAAGTGGAGCTTTCTCTATCTGAGCTTTCTGGCCTCCTCTTTGGTGCAAAATGACTCCAATGATTCTCCTGGTGATGCTTTGATGCTTGAAAATAGTTTACAATGGCTGATTTGAGTGGTTGTTCTTCAGATTGTCAAAAATCGTGTTTCAGTTTTGGTGTTTTTAGGCTGCAATGAAGGGTGGGAAATGATCCTCTTGTGATGCTGAGTTGATTGATGAAGGAAGTTTCGAGTTTGAGTGTGTGTGCTATGAGTTTCTAAAGCTTTTGCTTTTGGGGTGATTTTGAGGAACTTGGTGATTCTGAGGTTTCAGGCTTGTGTGATGTATGTTATGCGTTGCTTTTGATCCACATAACAATGTTTGATAGGTCAGAAAGTGGGAGGTGGACTGTGGTGATTGGTATGGGCAAGTTGCCAAATGTCAACATAACTTGTACTTGAGGTATGAGCTACGGCAGAGGTTGTACAAGGGCATGTCTGGCCTCAGAATTGATCAAGGAGAGCCATGGAATTGAGATTGGGGTGCTGCAGGAGGTGGAAACATGGTTGTATGAGTTTTTGCAAGTTTTGTACATTTTGGCCCTTTTGTGATTTCTTGATGTGCAAGGCATAGAAGCTTGAGATTCTTGGGCCAATTATGATCCTTAGGCAATACACTATGTTTTTATGATGCCTAGAAGTGTATTAGAGGTCAAAAAATGGCTTGGTATGTGAATTTGCAAAATTCCCTCTTTGGTGTGAAAGTGAAAATTATGTGATTTTTGCCTACTTTGCCAAGCCATAACTTGAGTTCCATAATGAATTAGAACTTTTTCTTGTACTTTTTGAAAAGGTAATGATCCAATCTACAACTTTCATGACCAACAATTTTTCATTTGAAGCATTTTTGGTTGAGAAAGAGGAGGTTGAAATACTTTCCCAAAATGGAAAGTTTCCATTACAAGTCATTTCCATTTTTGGCAACTTTTAGTTTAGCTCAATTTTCTCAAATTTTGTGAACTTACAAGAACTTAAATGATCAAATAAAGATCATATAACTTCAATTTGATGAAAAATCCACTTTGGTTCCATTGTTGGGGGCCTCAGATGCCCTGATTTTGCTCTAACTTGCTCAAGAAGTTACCCAGTGAACAGATGACTTCCACAATGAATTTCTTCATAAAACTTGGTACACATGATCCTTATAACATATTGAGACTATTAGAAACAAGAATGACCAAAAAAATTGGAGTTATGGCCTCTGAAACCAAAACCCTAATTTCAGGTCATATGTGCAGTGAAACCCTAGCTCTGCTTCCATGCTTTGCCAGTTCTTGTGATTTCTTGACTTCCTTGATCTTTGAGGGATATAATATGATGATTGAACATACATGGAACCTCTTGGAATGATTGGGTACCTTTGGAGTGGCTCAGATGGATCCTTGGATTGCTCAGATCACAAACCCTAGATGCAGATGAACTTGAACTATGCAGATGAAACAAAAATGCAATATGAGATGATATGCTTAAACTTATGCAAAGATGAAAAGATCACAAGTCAATGGTGAAATTAGTGAGGGCAAATTTGGGGTGTTTACACATATTGTAACATATTTGTGCACATTAGAAGTCAATTAGAAGCTTTACAATGCCAATATGCAAAATCCCTCTTTGACATGAAACTTGAAATTATGTGATTTTTGCCAACTTTGAAAGGCCATATCTTGAGTTCTAGGATGAATCAAGACATGCTCTTGTAATTTTTGAAAAGGGAAAGACCTAATCTATAACTTTCATGTCCAAGAATTTTTCATTTAAAGCCTTTTTGGTCATGAAAGAGGAGGTTGAAAATCATTCCCAAAATGGAAAGTTTGCATTTCAAGTCATTTCCAAAAATGGCAAGTTTGCAATTGGCTCAAAATTATTCAATCTTGTGAACTTCAAACCACTTATAAGATCAAATAAAGATTATTGAACTTCAATTTGATGTAAATGACCCTTTGGTTCCACTGTTGGGGGCCTCAGATGCCCTGATTTTTGACTTAACTTGCTCAAGAAGTTATCCAATGATCAGATGACTTCCACAATGAATTTCTTCATCAAACTTGGTACACATGATCCTTATAACCTATTAAGAGCATTAGAAACAAGAATGACCAAAAAAATTGGAGTTAAGGCCTCTGAAAACAAAACCCTAATTTTGGTCATCTATGTACTGAAAAACCCTAGCTCTGCTTCCATGCCTTTGCCAATCTTATCATCTCTTGATTTTCATGAAGTTTGGGGAGCATAATATGATTATAGAACACACATGGACCCCTTTGGAAAGCTTCAAGACCATTGGGATGGCTCAGATTGATTCTTGGATTGCTCAGATCACAAACCCTAGATGCAGATGAAATGGAACTATGCAGATGAAACAAATATGCAATGTGAGATGTAATGCTTATGTTAAAACAAAAATGAAAGATCACAATCCATGGTGTAATAAAAGGTGAGGGGAAATTTGGGGTGTTTACAGAAGCATAGTTCAAAATATAGTGAAACGAATGGATTAATTCAAAACAAACATATGCAATGCATTAATGAAAACAAAAGTTTGACATAATAGTAAGTGTTTAAACAAACAAAAGAAATTACAAATGAAAATTAAAATGTTCTCAAATACTCTTTCTCTAAACTGGTTACTCCAGATGTCTGGGCGCTTTGATGTTTGATGGGCAATAGAAGAACTCAATCTGGCCTTCTGGCGTAACCTCGAGGATTCCTTCATCAATCAGGTCTTGAATCCTATTCTTCATTGCCCAACAACTATTAGTATCGTGTCCGGGACAGTTGGAGTAATACATACACCTTGCCTTGGGATTATAGCGAGAAGAGGAAGTATTAGGATTTTGAAGGAGGATTTTCCAAGGAAATTAGCTTCATCTTCAACAAGCATTGCAAAGTTTGCGACATTAGAGTGCTGAATTTGATAAACTGTCTTTTATATTCCTTGTGTCAAAGTGGATTAATCTTACAAGGTCTTTTTTCTTTAACTGAAGAATAATTATTGGTAGCCTGTCTCTTTCCTTCTCTTATCCTTATCTTCTTTTCGACCAAGTCAGCTTGTTTTATCGGAGGTTGACTGACGATTAGATTCCCGACTCCATTACTTTGAAGTTTGTGGATAAAGGTTCTCATCTCTTCTTGCCTCTGAGCTAAACTTTGGATAAGAGCCACCTGGCCATTCATCTAGATCTTCATTTATTACATCTCAGCTTGCAATTGTTCCAACTGACCATTCTTGTTATCTTCATGATTTTTAGAGAGGATTGCTTTCAACTCTTTTTTCCCTTTGGACAAATTCAGGATCACTTCTTGGAACTGAGCATTCTGAGCCTGGAGATCCTTGACAGTTTGTTCGAGAACCATTTCTACTGAAATAAACAGCGAGAAGATAAAATACCTGTTTATAAGAAACTTGTGAGAAGATAATATATGTTTATGCAATTTTTTCAAGGACCGTAGGATTTAAATTTGTTTAAAGAAAACAAAAACAAAATTTTATAAGTAAGTGTTTAATATAAATTTTCTCCTTGGGCTTACAATGAAAGGAAATAACAACAAAGTACAAAAATAAATATATGGGGTTTTAAGTCTCCCATGGACGCTTCCTCTTTGGGTTGAGGTATGTTTTGAGGTTCCGTTCCTCGTGAAGTTGCTTTGTCAGCTCCATAATTCTTTCTTGACTAGCTCTGAAATGAGTCTCAAAAGTATCCCTTTGCTCCCGCAACTGAATCCAGGACTTCTGCAACTCTTCCAAATCAGTGGGCAGGTCTGGATGAAGGATGGTATAAGGAACATCTCCTTCAGCAATAGGCTCCATAGTGACTGGTAGAACAGCAGGATATGGCATCATAAGAGTCCAAGCACGAGATCGCACTCATCTGAGATAAGGCTCCATAGGAATAAAATACTTTGGCTCCAAAGTATTGTTATTAATCTTATCCACCTTATTCCAAGCTCGTATAAACCTTTAATGGTAACCCTAAAGATCATTGTCGTAATCGAACACAATACCCTGAATAAGCATGTCATGAGGACCATTACTCCGAGCATAACCAAACTGACATATAGCTAAAGAACGGTTGTAAGTAATTCCCCCTCTTATGCCAAGGAGTGGCCCATTAGGGAATTTCCCACAACGGTCAATGATAGTAACATTCTCCATAGATCGAGAGCACCAATGAATGTTTGAATGAGAAAGTGACATGATCCTCTTAGACCACCTTAACCCTTGTTCATTCTTCATCACTGATCGAGGGAGGTGAGAAATAAACCACCTAGCCAATAAAGGTATGCAACACATCAGAGTTCCCCTTGCTTTCGTAGTACGAGTGTGAAAAGAATGTAAGATATCTCTAAGTAATGTAGGCACTGGATTGTGAGTCAGAAATATGTGGATGGCGTGTACATCTATGAACTGGTCTGGATTAGGGAACAACACTAAGCCATAGATCAATAGGGCTAAGATCTCCTCAATAGCATCATAGATCATAGAATCCAAGAACACTTGTGCTTTCTCTATCAATACCTTAGCAAGCATACCCTTAACTCCATTTCTCGTTTCTAGGACAATGTCTGATTTCTTCAAATGTAGGGCTGCAGCAATGACTTCAGGTTTAGGCTCTCTTTCCAAGCCTGTGAAAGGTCTCTGATCAAGGATAGGTATACCCAGTAGTTTGGAGAACTCCTCTATTGTAGGAATCAACTGATAGTCGGGGAATGTGAAACAATAATGTTTAGGATCAAAGAACTATAATAGGACACTCATCATGTCTTCATTGAACCCTTAAGTGACTAGATCCAGTAGGTGACCATGCTTCTTGATGAATTGGGAGTTTTCAGAAACTTGAGAGACCAATTCCTTAAGCTTAGAAGGTATTCCTACAAAGTTGATCCGGATAGTATTCCTACGAGCCGAAGCCATGACCTGCAACAAAGAATAAAGATAAATCCTTTGATCCTTGAAATGGTTAGTGAAAATGCTATGCTTATGATGTCATAATGTCATGATGTTATGCTCAATCACAAACATGTGGCACACACAAACAAGTCACACCATAGTCCTAGGTTTAGAGGCTTGCATGAGGTTTAAAGGTAAGTACCCTCCCCTGAAGTTTAGATGGTTCATCCTGTTCTACAAAAGTAACCAGGTTCTAAAGGATCTCAATATAACTGATCCTTCCCAAGGGTGGTTGTTCAGTAGGCAACTTACTTGCACACCAAAACCCTCCAAGTTTAGGATCTCAATGAGCATAGCATCGAGTATCAACCAACTTTAGTCTTCACCAAAGCCGGCTATCTCACTACTTTATAAAGGCTAAGATGGGTTCACTAGGGTTCTAAAGGTTAGTTAGTGTATTGACAATGTATGGAAGCCTCATATTATCCTCAACTTACTTAAGGAATATAAGCACCAACCAAGAAGCCACACTAACTATGGCCACCAGATCAACCATATCGGTATACGCCGTACAGTTTCCTTGGTCTATTGCCATTTACCTAGGATACACTAGATCCGAGTTAGGATCTTTCACACAAAATCCCAACAGATAATATAAAGCAAACCAAGCAAACAATTAAGTGATCTAATTCCTAAGCGTACCCCTCTTTTACTTAGTAACTCCCCAGCAGAGTCGCCAGTTCTGTAACACGGTGGGAGAACTGACTTTCTATAAATGTTGTGGATAGCAAGAGTCGCCACCGACTTTTATTTTATCCATGTGGAAAGGACATAAAAGAACAGGAAAGCCCTATTTTTAAAAGACTTGAGTTCAGGGAGTAGGTTATATAAAGGGAAGGTGTTAGCACCCTTTATATCAATGATTATCCATGGGCTCTTAGTTACTTAGCTCACTTAAATGTTTTTTGAAAAGGAAAGTGTAGTGTGTGTTTAGAAATTTTCTAAGTACTTTGTAATGATCCTCGTATGGATGTATCCAAAGCCTTGTTTGAAATGTTTGAAAATATTGTGAGGTATGAAAAGTATTTTTTAAAGGTGTGAGCAAGTAACTATGAGGTACCTACCCTAAACTAAGTCATTCATGTTCTTATATGCTCTTTCAAGAGTAAGATTATCCCTATTATTAAGGAATAGATAGTCATTACCTTGGATTTTATTAAGGGACGGGCGTAGGGTCATCGTATGGTCAATGAAGGCAACTTGAATGGTGTCTTTAGCAATTGGGAGGGACTATCATCTTTTAAACCGAAGGGACAAGATCATTTATCGTAGGCAACCTCGTAGCGACTTGATCTTTTAGAATTTGGGAGGGACTAGATAATTTATTTCATGGAGGGACTTTGCTTAAGACACCCCACTCTCGAGGGACTTGACTGTATTTTAAAGGCAACCAAGAGGGATACCCTAGGAAGTGCAGACAGCGATCTTAGATCGACTTACGTGTGTGACTGATTTATTTCAGATATTTATCTTATTTAATTAATTATCTAAGTCCATATTATTACAATTAGGTTATCACTCCCTATTTAGTAACCACGCATTTAAATAATGATAATTAAAAGGACAGAAAAGTAAATCTAAGTTATTACAAGACTTTGGACAGTTACAAAATGATCGAGCGAGAAAAATAAATAAATTATAATATGAGGCAAGAAAAATAAATAATAAGATAAGAAGAATTAAAGAAATAATAATTAAAATTAAATAAAAGAAATTAAATAAATTAAGATTTAAAATCTAAAATTAGTTTAAAGTTTTAATTAAAAAAAATTAGGTTAAGAAAATTAGATTAAAGTTCAAAGTTAGAGAAATTAGGGTTTTAGCATAAAATTAGGTTAAGGATTTTAATTAAGAAAAATTAGGGTGATATTAAGAAAAATATGTTAATTATTAATTAAAATATAAAAGATCAATTATATACATAATATCAAAATTTAGAATTTTTAATTATAATAAGAGTTATTTAAATTTTTATTTACAAAATAAACATATAAAGATTTATTTACAAAATTATTATTATAAGAAAAATAAAATAACTAAAATAAGGTTATTATTTGTTTTTAAAGAAAATATTTGAGAAATTAAGTTAATGGTTAAAATATAATTATTTTTTTAATTAGTTAATTGTTTATTTTAAAAAGAAAATAAAATAATATAAACTTAAGAAAAACAAAAAAAAAGAAACAAATGGACAAAATAAAGGGACCTGGGATTTGAACCCAGGCCCTGTACCTCAAAGAAGCAACACCAGTACCAGCTGAGCTGCGTGTGTGTGGTAACATCAGGCAGCCTCCATAAAATATATATTAAGCTTGACGAAATAACAAACAAATAAAAAAAATTGCCTCCACCAGGATTCGATCCCCCAACCTTGCGTATACCAAGCCTATCCTCTTGCCATTAAGCCACATGGGGCGCGTCTGTTAATACAATAGCAAAATATGATAATATATTATGTTTGTTAAATGCCTAAGAAATTGAAAAAAAGGATGGATCTCACCAATGATCGAACACAGGTCCTAGCAAATGCATGCGCACACCTGGAACCACTGGGCTAACTGCATGTTAGTGATTATAATATGAAACCAATAAAATAAAAAATCAAATTCAAATTCAAATTCTGGAACGCGCGCATGCCTTCATCTTCTTCCTTCGTCAATGCGAATTTACCTGCGAAAATTCCTATGAATTTTCCTGCGAATTTAGTTTCGTAGGTTTTCCTATGTTTCTTCAATCATCACGAAACCTGTAAAATTTTAACAAATTGAATATACCAAACAATTCCTCATATATTTCACAGTCTATCTACATTGTCCAAAGGTTTTTAAGTGGTCTAAATTAAGAGTCCCCAAATTGGGACTTCAAACCCTAACAATGGTGCGCAATGCCTCCTGCATCAAAAACCAAATTGAAGCTTCCAGAAATGATCTAAACATCACTATAAACAATAATCAACAACCAAAATCAAGTTAGAATGCATATATATGGTAAATCGAAAAATCACAAAACAAGATGGAATATGGAATCAGTTCATGCTATTTTATGGTGTTTGTATGATGTTGATGATCGAGATAGGTTCAATGAACATCAGGGGGTGGATTGTAACCTTTAGTTTGCTCTGAAAACGTCTCCAACCAAAAATCCAATTGTCACTTTTTCTTTAAAAAATTGGTTTTTGAATGTGCCTCTAAAGCCTGATTTTCTCGTCCCCAAGCATTGTGTCCTTCTTATGGCTTTATAGTGAAGTAATTAGGTAAAAAATAATGGACTTTGAATCATGAGATTTGATTGCTTGATCATGAAGAAATCTTCCATCTTAAATGTGAAAAAAAATCAAATGATATGCTTCCAAATTGGGTGTGCACGAAATTGGATGAGATCAAATCAACATGAATGGTCTTTAAGAGCTTCTAGAAAAATCAAATCAAATATTTGAATTTTTATATTTTATTTTGATTTAAAGTGAATTTTAATGAATAAAATCCAAATAAATTATAAATAAATTATAAAAATCAGAAATATTTGGAGTTGGGTCGTGCTTGATGTTATTTTGAAGATTGGATTGCAAATTGATAGGCCCATTTGGAAAAAAATTGGATTTAAGACCTTATTTGCTTCAAACACCCCTTGAAAATATCCCAACTTTGACAAGGTATAAATCCCTCAATTTTAAGGACATGGAGGTGTTATTGGATATTTTGGAAATATTAAAGAGTCCTCTAACAAACCTCTTTGGTCTCATGTCCATATCTTTTACCATTTTCAAATTATGCTCTTTTGAAAAAGTTGACGTTTTGTTGACTTTTGAAATGACCTATAATGTCTTAGCTCATACCTTCCAAATTAAGCATTTTTAGGCTTGGCTTGTGAGACACAAAGTTGTAGATAATTTAATTTCCTTCTAAATGAGCTTTGGATGGGAAATTTTTGATGAAGCATGTGAAAGTTATGTCTGGTCAAAGTTCAGTTGACTTTTCCTAGGAAACCCTAATTTAGAAACTTCCTGATTCTTGATGATCTGAGATCTCCTTGATGAATCATGATCAAACCTTGATCAAATGATGAATTTTACTTCATTTAGCTCAGACAAACTCAAAACCCTAGTTATGGATCCTTTGCTTAGGAGGATGCTTTGTCAGAGATAACTCTCATACTTTCTGACCAATTGTGAACTTTGTGAACCTTATGAACCTTGAGAGAACTCTAGGGACACCTTGCTTTGATTGTGGGAGGGAAAATTTTTGGTTACAACAACAACAGTCTCATTTTTTTCCGCTTCTCCATTTAAGTACAACGGTCGCATCCCGGGTAATCATTTAAGTACAATGAGCCCGTTTCTTTGATCTCACATAAGTTCGATGATTTAAATTCCTAAATTCTATTTAAGTACAATGGTTTCATGTTGCCGAGTCTCCATTTAAGTACAATGGTCTCGTCGTTGAGTCTTGTTTCAGTACAACAGTCTCATCTTTTCGCATCTCCGTTTAAGTACAAAGGTCGCGTCGCGGGTAATCATTTAAGTACAATGATCCCATTTTCTTTGACTTCATCTAAGTACGACTATTTCATGCCTACGACTCCGTTTAAATACAATGTTTTTTGTGTTGTTGAGTTCCCATTTAAGTACAATGGCCTCGTTCCTTTGTTTCCGTTTAAGTACAACATTCATGTTTCGGGTTATTGTTTAAGTACAGTGATCCCGTTCCTTCCGATTCCATTTCAATATAATGGTTTCATTTCCGATTCCGTCTGAATACGACGGTCTCGTTTCCCTTGAGTTATCATCTAAGTATGATGAACTCATTCCTTTTGTCCTATCAAAGGTCAGTCCCATGTGTTGAGTGGTCATCCGCGAATGACATTCTTTTCTCATCATTTTTCTTTCCCACAGAGTCCAAATTTTCCGTTTTAGTCGGGTATTCAATCACTCCATACCTTGAACGCCTGAAAGCCATTGCTATCATTCATTCAGGTCTATAGATGATTGAATGGGGGCAGCTGTAATACGTTAAAATTTTCCCTCTTAATTTATTGCCAACCTCAAGTGGTTTATGCTTCATTATTTGGCATGTTCAGTTGCGCATCACATTGCATACAAAAATAAAAATACAAATAAATCATCATCATTTGTATACGCATGAGGAATGTGATCGGGCAAGGCTTGTCAAACATCGGAGCTCAAAGGAAGAAATAATGCAACAAAAATAATCCAGGTCATTTCCAAGAGGTGCCACCAAAGGAAAGAAAATTGGAAATTTTTATGTCGTTAACCGGTTAAGGCATATGGTTAACCGGTTAACAGGCGCGAATCTTGGGTAAAAAAAATTAGTTTGTTCTCTTTTCCCTCCACATTTTTCCTTCTTGTTTTTCCACCTTGTTTCACACTTTCACATTTCATTTTATCTTGGATCCTTCTAGTTTTTTTCACACTTTCACATTCATTTTATATTGGATCCTTCTAGTTTATTTCACACTTTCACAAAAAAAAATTAGTTTGTTTCACACTTTCACCTTGCTTCTTGATCAGTGCATTTTGGTGCACATTTCTACATGATTGCACTTAGGCATTTCTTCAGTTTTATTTGTTTATTTTTATATTTTAATTTTTTTTTCTAATTTACTTTATTTTTGGCTTAATTTAATTTTCGTACTTAATTTTCAGTTTTAACGGCTTTTACGGAAATGATCATAACCGGAATTCCAGGAGTCTGATTGAGGCGTTCTACCAGTCGATGGAAAGCTAAGAGAGAGAGAGAGAGAGAGAGAGAGAGAGAGAGAGAGAGAGAGCTACAACTTTCGTGTTGGAGTCGAAGTCAGATTCGGAGTCATATTTTTCAGAATTTCATTTGAAGCTGCTGCATTAGTTTTATTTAGTTTCGGGTCACTTAGAATTGGACCTGGGTTATGTATTTGACCCAGTTGGGTTGTAAACGGGTTTTTTTAGGTTTTTCTATTTAACCTAGCAGCCGCAGCTGTTCACTACACACACTTTTAACGATTTAATTTTTTACGCTCGAAGAAAGAATTATGGAGAACTAATTCTAAGGATTAGTCTGTTGTAATCGGTTTTCGCCGACACTTTGAGGTTCTTATATTTTCCAATTAATCTATTTCCTTTCAATTCTAATCTTGATATCTTGTTTGCTTAATTCGATTTATCTAAGGTTAGATTAATTTATTTCGATGATTGCATGTTACTATACTTTAATTGTGTTTGCTTAATTCGCGTATGTTTATCGTGTTGGCTTAATTCATGATTGATATATTTCATCCATTTGCTTAATTCGGAAATTAGGAATATTTATCATATAATATCAATTACGCTTGTTTAATTGATATTATAATCTAAAAGGAAATAGAGTCCGCTTAGGAATTGGGAATTATTTGAGTCGATGATAAGTTGGGAAATCAAAACAGCAGATTAACTGTTTCAGCTTATTTTAATAATCACTTAATTTTAATCACTTTTTCTACTTCCGCTTTGAATCAAATTCGAAAATCCCCCATTAATTGTTACTATCGTTAGTTAATAAGATCAAGAATCCTTGTGAGATGATTCAAGTCATTGTCGCTATACTACGTTTTCAAAAATCACTCGTTTTGATCGACGCGTGACACGCGGATCAAATTGGCGCCGATGTCGGGGATTCTTGTTGTTATTAACCGATTTTATAGTCATAGATATAGTTTTCTTGCTAGATTTTTTTTGTGTTTGTTGATTTTCAGGGTTGCAATACCGGTTGCAGTATAGTGATAAGTTTTTCAGCCTTTTAGGTAAGTTGGAAGCTACTGTTTCGATTTGCTCCAATTTTTTTTCCTGAAAATCAGAAATAAATCGAAGAACAATACTCTTTTAGGATAAAATTCTAAAAGATTTCGACCCTCAAAATCGCAAATTCCGCGTTTTTCTATTTTATTTGATTTATTTTCTATTTTCATATATTCAAAAAAATATAATTTTTTTTGTGCGAGCTTTATTTGATTTAAATAGATTTTAAGCGTTATTATTATATTTTTTCGATTTTATTTTAATTTCTTTTCTTATTTTCCATTCATTTTAAATCTATAGTGATTTTATTTGATTCAGCGTTGATTTAATTCTGATTTTAAATTTGATAATCTGATCATGACTGATCAAAGAATGCTTAGAGAACTTATTGTCTCTGATGTGAATTATAATTCTTTATGTATTGAATATCCTGATGTTGTTGATGCACCTTTCAAATTGAAATTTTGTTTAACACACTTGTTGTCAAGTTTTAATGATTTTGCAGGTGAGGATCCACATAAGCATATGAATGAATTTCAAGTTGTGTGCTCTGCACCTTCTGAACCTTCACTAGAGGACCTTGTCAAGCAAATTGCTTCAAATAATCTCCAGTTTCAGCAACAAACAGATTATAGTCTTCAGGCTTTGCAAACACAGCTTGATCAACTTACCACTTCGGTGAATGCTATGCTACAAGCTCAAGGATCAAACCAACAACCTTCGAAAGAACATTCTATTTTTCAAATAGAGTTGAATTCTTAAACTGTTCATGATACTTGTATTAATTTATTTGCAGCTGATTTTCCATCATTGTCTGATTTTAATGATGTTTACTCTTGTGATATTTGTACTGACACTAAAATTTGCTCTGTTTATGCTGAAGTTGAGGTTGCCTTGCAAGTTGATATTCTTACTGCAAATGAGATTTCAAATGAATTTGTTCATGTCAATGAAGCTCTAGACGCCCCGACTTCTCGGAACAAACCATCCATCGAGAAATCTCCCTCTTTAGAGCTGGAGCCACTGCCTAATAATTTATTTGAATTTGTGCAGGAAGAGAAATCATTACAGGAACATAAGAAGGAAATTAGATGGACTTTGGTTGACACTTGTGATATTATCCCAACCATGAGTACGCATAGGATCTCAATTGAAGATGGAACAAAAGTAGTGAGGCAGCCCCTTAATCCTTTGATTCTTGAAGTTGTAGAAAAGGAGATCACTATCACCTGCACATTCAACATTTTTACTTATCGAATATTCTTCTTTGATCCTGGAATAAAAGGCAAAAGCACTAATAAAAACTTCAAGATTAATGAATACTACCCAAAGCTAATCTATGAGATCCCCACTTTGGAAGAAGATACTGTAGAAGAGCTCTCTTTAGGAAATGCTGCTTATGTGATCACTTATCCACCTTGACTACTCGGGTGGGTTCTTTCCTTTATCTCCCTCTTATTTTATATTATGTCCTTTCATTGAGGACAATGCTTGTTTTAAGTGCGGGGGAGGGAATAATTTATTTTCTTTGTTTTTGTTTTATTTTTTTTTGTTTTGTTTTGTTTTAGAAACACTAGACTTTTTTTTGAAAGTTTTAGGCTATAGATTGTTTTGAGGTTAGTTGTGGAGACTTGGGAAAAGTTCACAAGACCGGTATCATTTTAACACCTTAAGTCTCCTGAATATGGAAATCATTTTGAATACTTGTTATGCCATAGCCTTGAGCTCTCATCCTTTAATATCTCTTAAGTAGTTTATCTAGTAGTCAACACCATCTAGAAATCAAACACTTGTCGCTCCCACCAAATGACATCCGGGTCAAAAGGGGTACAGACGCGAACGGTCGGCGAAGGAGGAGAATGAATAGAGTCGTCAGCTAGGCATTTTTATCCCAGAGGAAAGGTAATGCTGCATAAACCTAAGAAAAGATGGATAAGACGGTTGCGAACTAGAGAAACTGAGAAAGGGGGTTGGTTACAACCTGGGAAGGTATTAGCACCCAGATTGTCCGCCGTACTCGACGGGATCCACGCTTGAAAGATTTGTGTTTAAAGGGGTAGTGTCAGTGCGATATGTGTATCAAAGCTGGAAAGAATGCAAGTGTCAGTGCAAAAGAGATGTGAAGTGAAATATGTGAGGTGTCAGTGTAAGAAATGAATGAAGCTCAAGAATATGAGGCTCAAAGAATAATGCTAGAAGAGGGGGAATATACAGAGACTTTTGTTCGATAACTGTTAAGTTATGCCTACGTATCCTCTCGTGCAATGAGGAAGTCAGAACACTGTAGTTCGACTCAAAGAGACTGAAGGATAAATTGACTTGTGAACTGCTTACTTGCCTATGCTCAAGTGTATGACCTATCTGGCTCAGGTGCAAACTGTCTTGCGTTAGACGGAAGAAGCGAGTTCTCGTTTGTGAGTGAATGAGATGAGAAAAGATTCCCGGAGGAGACGATTATTGTTTGTTTTTTGTGTTTTCAATCTTTTATTGCTTTTTGGAGTTTGTCATAGAGAAATGAGCTTAAGCCTAAACCAAGGGTTAGTAAACTTATCACATCCTCCCTCTGATTAGGGGTAATGAGAATACCTTAAGTGTAAAGTAAGCACCTCACACTTAATCACCGTGGTGTAGGATTAAGATCATTAACCTACTTGTAATTATTTAAATGTTTTTGGAGTTTTTATTTAGTGTTAAGTAATGAGATTAAGCCATAATCAAGGATTTAATGGACTCATTACACTATCCTAATAGAAGGATAATAGATGAGAACATTTAAGCTGAGGAATGCTCCTCAACTTAATCCATGATTAGGGATTAACCTCATGACAAAACAAGGCCTTTATTAGAGTGGATTTTAGTTAATAATAAGATTAAGAAATGTATTTTATGGTTTGTAAGACAACTTGAGGGGGACTTGTCCATTAACACTAGGGTTAGTTCTTCTTAACCAATTAAGGAAGAATTAGAACCCTAATGCAAGGCCCAAGTTACAAGCTTGATGTCTTAGTGATTATTAGATGGATTGATTAAAGGGTTTAAACACATTAAGGGTTTAACACTTAGGATTAAAGTTATACACTCCATCCTAATAGAAGGATGCAGACATAACCCTGATCACAAAGTCTTAAAACCTTTAAGGTTTAGTCCTTGATTATGAGATGAGGAGAGAAGACTCAAAGATGACACAAAGGTAAAACTAGTGGGGGGACTAATCAAAACCTAATCATGATCATGCTTGGTTGTTTCTAGGGTTTATGAGGCTTGCAAAAGATCTTCAGGAGAAAAGCCACCAGGGAAGAAGCAGGATGAAGGAAGGAGAAGCAGAGAGAAGCAAGACAACTTGCTTCACTTAAGAAGACAAGTTGCTTGAAGGAAGAAAGTGGGAAAGAGCATGAATGAGCAAGCTCACTCTAATACACAAGATAAAATGCAGCAATGGTGCATAAAAGAGATGTGAAGAGATTGTGAGAAGTGAAGGCAAATTCACTTCTCAAAACAACTTACCACCTGAAAAGTTAGCAAAAGAAATGAAATGCAATGAAGATGAGATGAAATGCCATGATGCAAACCAAAGTCAGAAGCACAAACATGATTGCAATGATGCTAAGAGATGATGCAAACACATGTCAAGAGTGGTGGATGATCATACAAGGATGAGGATGCAAATGAAGCATGCTTTGAACCATGAAAGTTCATGAAAGTTTATGAAATGGAATGAATGCATAACGTGGCAAATGGATGATGCAATGATCAAACATGATTCTAATATGTCCTAAGATGTCTCATATGTCATTTGGATGCACAAAATGTCATGACAAGTTCTTGTATGCAAGCAAATGAAAGAAGGATGCAAATGAAAACAAGAATCAGGGTTTATGAACAACATGCCACAAAAAATTCAAAACCAAAAGCAAATGACATGACAAAAAATTTCAAAGGGGATCAAAGGGACCCTAACCCTACACAAGTTCACTTCCCAAAGGAGGAGACCTAAATCTAAACCTAATGGAAGTTATGATTTTCTCAAGTTAACTAGGGTTTCAAGGTACCTCAAAAGAAAAAATGCACATTAAATTGAAAATGAAAGATAAATACAAACCAAATTTACCCTAGAAACTACATGATATGAAGGATGCAATGCAAGAAGAACCATCATCAAACTCTTCATGGGTAGGCATAATGATTTTTTCTAAGTTTGAACAAAAATATTGCATTTAAACAACTTTTATTCCAATGAAAATTGTCAAAATACATCAAGGACCAAAAAGAAATTTATTTTGAGAGTTTGATAATGTTTCTAAATGTTTTAAAATGCAAATGTGAATTTTTTGGTGATTTTTAAATACCTAAATGCATTTTTAATTAATTAATTTCCATTAACTGATTAAAAATAAACATTTAAATGATTTAAAAATATTTTTTAATGTAAAAAATAAAAATAAAAATATTTTTGGGTTCTGAAAATTAATAAAAGGTTTGACAAAAAATTTCAAAATTTTTTAATATGTTTTGCTATTTTTAAAAATTCGTAGAAATAAAATACAAATGAAATGAAATAAAACTAAATAAATGGAAAAGTATGCTGATCCAAGAGCTGAGATTCAAATGAGAAACGCGCGAATTGACTGGCGCCAGATCCTATGGTCCACGTTCAAACTGGCATTTTTAAAACTAATCCTAATTAATTAATTTAATTAATCACAATTAATCCTAATGACCTAATCTGGACCACACAGTGCGCGCGGGAGAGACAGATTCAAGGGTCTCAATTCAAACCAAAACCCTAACCCTAATTTACACTTAATGACTTTCAGGTCACCGGAGAAGAGCTCCGGTCATCTTCTCCGGTGACCCCCTTACCTGAAAACTTTCAACTTCTTCCCCAGGTCATTTCTGGAGCTCTAAAGCTCCAGATTACTTCCTCTCTCCATTCTAAACCCAACCCCACCCTCAACTGGAGTTTATTTCTAACCATTAACAAGATTCGAAGCAAGGTATAAAAATGGCAGAAATTTCAGACAAGCCATACATGCTCAATTCTTCATCATTTTCAAAAATTTAAAGTTCAACATGTTCAGGGGATCACACTTAACCAATTAATAACTTAAAATAGAGGTTCTGGAAAAAAAGTTTCGCATGGCTACCTGAGATGGAGCTTTTGCTTTTGGAGCTTTCTGGCCAGTTCCTTGCTTCCAATCACCTCTACTGACTTCCCTCAAGAGTTTGCAAAGCTTGTTTGGAGTTCTTATGGCTGGTTTGGGAGATTGTTGCAGTTCAGTTCAAAAGGGGGAAAATCGTATTTGGTGTGTGATGGCTTTTAAGGCAAAGTAAAGGGTGGTTTGTGATCAGTGATGCATTCTAAGATGAATGGTGGAAGAAGTTTTAAGTTTGAGTTGCTGAGTTGAGAGATTCGATAGAAAATGCAAAGGGAGGGATTTTTGTGTATGCTGACTTGTGGGAGAGCTCAGGCTTGCCTCTTGTGTGTTTTGAGTCTCATTTTGTCCACTTATCAAACTGTGATAGGGCAGAGGGTTTGTGGTGGCACAGTGTGATTGGCATGGCCCCTTTTGCAAAAAGTCAAGTCTATTTGTCCTTTGAGGTATGGGCTAATTCAGGGCTAGAGCAAAGGCATGTCTGTTGCAGCTTGATTCAAGGATGACCATGGAAATGAGATTGAGGCTCATTAGCAAGTTTGTGAGAAGTTGTGGGAGGTTTTGCAAATTTCACTAAGTTTGGCCCTTTTGAAGTTTCTTAATGATCAAGGCATGAAAATGAGTAATTATTTGGTGCATTCTGAATTTTAGGTCATGAATTATGTTTGTGTAATGCTTAGAAGTTGATTTGAAGTCATGAGAATGCTTGGCATGTGAAATTGCAAGTTTCCCTCTTTGGTGCAAAAGTGAAAAATAAGTGATTTTTCCCAACTTTGACAAGCCATAACTTTTGATCCAAAATGAATTAGAATGAGTTCTTGTACTTTTTGAAAATGGGAGGATCCATTCTACAACTTTCATGACAGAAGTTTTCTCATTTGAGGCATTTTTGAATCAAAAAGAGGAGGTTGAAAAACTTTCCCAAAATGGCAAGTTTTCATTATAAGTCACTTTCCCAAAAAGGCAACTTTGCAAATGGCTTGAAATTATTCAATTTTGTGAACTTATAACACCTTCTATGATCAAATAAAGATCATATATATTCAAAATGATGGAGAAACCCCTTTGGTTGGGTCACTGGGGGCCTCAGATGCCCTGATTTTGTACTGACTTGCTCAAGAAGTCATCTCTTGATCAGATGCCTTCCCCATTGAATATCTTCATGAAAATTGATATGCATGATCCTCATAACATATAGAGACCCATAAAAACAAGAATGACCAAAAAATTTGGAGTTATGGCCTCTGAAACCAAAACCCTAATTTTAGGTCATCTATGTAGTTAAACCTGGCTCTGCTTCCATGCCTTTCTCAGTTCTTGTGATTCTTTGACTTTCTTGACCTTGTGAGGACATAATATGATGCTTGAACATACATGGACCCTCTTGAGTTGATTGAAAACCTTTGGAGTGGCTCAGATGGCTCATGGATTGCTCAGGTCACAAACCCTAGATGCAGATGACTTAGAAACAATGCAGTGAAGCAAAGATGCAATATGAGATGCTATGATTGAACTTATGCACATGAAAAGATCACAAGCCATGGTGAAATGAGTGAGGGAAAATTTGGGGTGTTTACAGCTTCCCCTATTCAAACATGAGTTAGCTGTGCAGGATGTAAGCAACGGCTTAACAGGCAAACAAGATAACTTGTGGTTGAATACCAAAGACAGTCCAAAATTTGCACTCACTGAAATGAAGAAGAAAAGGGATATAGATTGTAAAAGAAAATAAAGTATGATTATAAAGCGCGGGCGGCGGAGAACGACCTTCGGGCAGAGGACGACTACTGGGGATAAAGCAATGGCGGGGACGGCTGACAAGCTGGGGATAGGGACGACCATCAAGTAAAGAAATAAGACTTTCTGGGGATTAAAGGTAAAGTGAATGATGGGGACGACCATCAAGTTCAAGGAATAAATGAAATAAATGATGAGGTACGGTCATCAAAGGTGAAGTACAATCACCTAGCAGGGGACGGCTGCTCTGTTGGGGGTAAAGATGAGGGACGGTTATCTAAGGTGAAGGACGATCACCTGGCAAGGTACGGTTGCCAAAAGCATCACGACATAGGACGAATGTCGGATGAAAAAGGTCGATGACGGGGACGACCATCGGATAAGAATGATGAAGGACGATCATCAAGAGGTGAAGGACGATCACCTAGAAGGGGACGACTGCTCTTAGGGTTTATCATGGCATGGGACGAATGTCAGATAAAAGAATCGACGATGGGGACGGCCATCGGATAAAACGATGAAGGACGATCATCAAGAGGTGAAGGACGATCACCTAACAGGGGACGACTGCTAAAAATATCACGACATAGGACAAATGTCGGATAGAAAGGGGTTCTAATGAATAGAGACTCCGCTGGGAATGATGAAGGACGATCATCAAAAAGGTGAAGGACGATCACCTGGCAGGGTACGGCTGCCGAAAATATCATGACATAGGACGAATGTCAGATAGAAAGGAAATAATTTATCGAGATTTGCCGGGAATTCTTCTGGGGAATGGTAAACACGGACGAGTGTCTACATTCAAGAGATGAAAGGCATAAGTGTTTGACACTGTGTATAGATTAAAGATGCGGACGAGCATCCTTAGGACTACGATACGGACGAGTATCAGTAGAAACAAACGCTTGACGCATGTTCAGAGATGATGATACGGACGAGTATCAACTAGTTAACAAAGAACACGAACGAGTGTCGGATCTGAAGGGATTCAAGTGGCGCATACAAGATACGGACGAGTATCTGTATGAGTAAAAAGTGATGAGTGAGACATAGACGAGTGTCCAACTTGCTGTGGAGAGCACGACACAGATGGGTGTCAGAAAAAGTGTATTATAAACAAGTATATGGTTCCCAAGGTGTTTGTTTAGGAAACTATGTTGGGGAAGGTGACACGGACGGGCGTCAGGGAAGTGTGTATATATGTATCTGTGATGTGAGTGCAAAGGGGACGCTTTGGCTTTCTGTTGGGGATATAACACGGACGGGTGTCGAGAAGTATCTGTAGTGTATAAGCATCTGGCGACTTCACTGGGGAATGATGACACGGACGAGTGCCAAAAGGAGCATGTATCTGTATTTGTGAGTGTAGAGGAGATGCTTTAATATTCTGCCGAGGAGTTGGGAAATATTCTGTATATTGCTGATGTGGCACTATTGGTATTTACAAGTGTTTGATTCAGAACATGGCTTATGATTATGCAATATGTTTGATTTTTGCCGTAATGCTCCATATTAGATGGAATGCTACGCTTTGTGGGGAAAATATGATGCAGATGCTATGGTTATGCAAAGATACCGATCCGGGACTTGGATCCCGATGCCGTGGAGATCTCCGGCTGATCTGCTTGAAGTGGATATCCCAGCTGGGGATGAGATCATTGGTAGATCTGACTCTGTATGGGGAAATAGATCACTGATAGACCTATCTTAGTAATGAGGGACCCAGCTGGGGTTTGTGGAACCTTCGTCACTCTGTTGTGAGATCTTCAGGCGTTGCTCTTCTGGATAGAGGTTGAAACTCTGCGGGGAGATAGTTCCCTGTCTGACACTTGGATGTGGAGGAATGATGATTGGCAACTCGGCTAGGGAGAAAAGCACCTCTGGTGCCAATTGGAAGATGGTCTGAGTAGATAATGATTTGACAGCTTGCTGGGGAGTTGTTCTTTTCGTGCCCCATGTTGCGCTTCGATTACCTGCAATCCTGTAATAACAAAGAAGCGTACAAGTATCCTGAGGTATCTCTTACTGGATTCCATCATAGGAATTTAGACACTCCCGGGAGTAAGTATATTTCCTGTAAGCACATATTTTAAGAAAGACGCATCTGTATTTATGCAATCAATATATTAATGACATCGGACATCTTGCAAATAAAAGAGTACGAGACGAAATATGACTGAAAATCTGATTTTATTAATTTATGTGCCCTGAATTAGCAAGTACAGTCAAAGAAACAGATCCCCTGAAATGAGGAGATTGTTACAAATTGGGAGGCAAAAAGATGTTGGCAATGTTGATGACGCTTCAGTGAGCTTTCCTTCTACTATGACCCATATGACATTGACGTTCTTCTCATCTTGCTTTCTGAGGGAGGCTGATACTGACCGATGCTTTAGCCTTTCGAAGTTTGCCATGTTATAAGCGATACAAATGAATTCAGAATGCAGTTGTTCGCTTATTCCCTTATTTTGCGTGGATCGCCCTTTCGGGTTTTCAATCCACCGGGATACCCATTTTTGCCTGAGTTGTCCAATGCGGGTTTTCAACTCAGCGGGTGTACATTTTTCTATTATATTTTCCCTTATTTTTGCCCGAGTCTTTTATTCTGTTTTTGACTCGCCGGGATGCCCTATTTCTGCCTGGACTTACATTCTGTTTTTATGTCCAGCGGGTCATTTTATGCGAAGTATTTTTTAACTGCATCTGAATTCACAGGGGACAGGAAGTCTTCACCATCCATAGTACTGAGCATCAATGCTCCTCCAGAGAAAACTTTCTTTACTATGAATGGACCATCGTAATTCGGAGTCCACTTGCCCCTGTGGTCTGTATGAGGAGGAAGGAGTCTTTTCAGCACAAGATCTCCTACTTGGTACTCTCGAAGCCTGACTTTCTGATCGAAGGCTTTCTTCATTCTTTTCTGATACAGCTGCCCATGACAAATTGCAGCCAATCTCTTCTCTTCAATCAGATTCAGTTGTTCGTATCGGGATCGGACCCATTCTGCTTCATTCAGTTTAACATCCATCAGTACCCGTAAGGAAGGTAATTCAACTTCAACAGGTAGGACTGCCTCCACACCATACACAAGCTGATACGATGTTGCCCCAGTGGATGTTCTGATTGACGTTCGGTACCCATGCAAGGCAAATGGCAGCATTTCATGCCAGTCTTTATAGGTGACCACCATCTTCTGTACAATCTTCTTGATATTCTTGTTAGCTGCCTCAACAGCGCCATTCATCTTTGGCCTGTAAGGAGAAGAATTGTGATGTTGGATCCTGAAGTCCCGGCATAACTCTTCCATCATTTTATTGTTCAAGTTGGAACCATTATAAGTAATGATTCGCTCGGGAACTCCATACCGACAGATGATGTCTCTCTTTAGAAATCGGGCTACTACTTGCCATGTAACATTTGCATATGAAGCTGCTTCAACCCACTTGGTGAAATAGTCAATGGCAACCAGGATGAATCTGTGGCCATTTGAAGTAGTCGGTTCAATCTTGCCAATCATATCAATGCCCCACATGGAAAAGGGCCAGGGTGAAGACATCACATTTAGAGGATTTGGAGGCACATGCACTTTATCTGCGTAAATCTGGCATTTATGGCACTTTCTGGCATAGGCACAACAGTCGGCATCCATTGTGATCCAGTAATAACCTGATCTTAGCAACTTTTTAGCCATTGCATGCCCTCCAGCATGGGTACCAAAGGATCCTTCGTACACCTCGTGCATCAACAAGTCTGCTTTTTTCCTATCAACGCATCTGAGGAGTACCATATCAAAGTTTCTCTTGTACAGGGAACCGTCAGTATTCAGGAAGAAACTACCAGCTAGCCTTCTTAATGTCTTCTTATCATTGGAAGATTCCCCAGGTGGGTATGTTTGATCCTCCAAGAAGCATTTGATATCATGGAACCAAGGCTTATCATCCTTGACAACATCTGCTGAGAACACGTATGCTGGTCTGTCAAGTCTGGATACTGAAATCCGAGGCACAAAGTTGGCAGCTTGAACTTTGATCATGGATGAAATGGTAGCCAGAGCATCCGCAAACTGATTTTCATCTCGAGGGATATACTCAAGCTTGACTGTTGTGAAGAAAGTCAATAGCCTCCTTGTATAATCCCGATAAGGTATCAGATGGTCTTGGTGGGTGTACCATTTGCCGTTGGTTTGGTTAATTACCAGAGTTGAATCTCCGAACACAGTCAAAGTCTTGATCCTGAGGTCAATGGCTTCCTCCAGGACCATGACACAAGCTTCGTATTCAGCTTCGTTGTTAGTGCAGTTAAAGGTGAGTTTTGCCGAGAAAGGCATGTGAACTCCTTTAGGTGTAATGAGTACTGCACCAACACCACGACCATTCATATTAACAGCCCCGTCAAACATCATAATCCATTCTTCCTCCGGGTCAGACCCTTCAGTGTGAACAGGCTCTTCATGATCTTTTGCTTTTATGAACATGATGTCTTCATCAGGGAAGTCAAATCGCATAGGCTGGTAATCATCAATGGGTTGCTCAGCAAGGTAGTCGGACAATACACTGCCTTTGATGGCCTTTTGGGATGTGTACTGAATGTCATATTCCGTGAGGATCATTTGCCATCTTGCAACCCGCCTGGTAAGTGTTGGCTTCTCAAAAATGTACTTAACTGGATCCATCTTTGAGATCAATAAAGTAGTGTGGGTCAACATATACTGTCTTAGTCGGCGAGCAGCCCACGCTAAAGCACAGCAAGTTTTCTCGAGCAGTGAATAACGTTGTTCACAGTCGGTAAACTTTTTGCTTAGGTAGTATATTGCATACTCTTTTCGACCAGACTCATCATGCTGGACCAACACACACCCCATGGACTCTTCTAATACTGTCAAGTACATGATTAGAGGTTTTCCTTCAACTGGAGGCATAAGGATTGGAGGTTCTTGTAAATATTCCTTGATTTTGTCGAAAGCCCTCTGGCAGTCTTCGTTCCACCTGACCGTTTGCTCTTTTCTTAACAGTTTGAATAAAGGCTCACAGGTTGCTGTAAGGTGAGATATGAACCGTGAAATGTAGTTCAATCTACCTAGAAATCCTCGAACTTCTTTTTCTGACTTCGGTGCAGGCATTTCTTGAATGGCTTTGACTTTGTTAGGGTCAACTTCAATCCCTTTCTCACTTACAATAAATCCCAGCAGCTTACCGGATCGCACCCCGAATGTGAATTTGTTTGGGTTTAGCTTCAGTTGGTACTTCCTCAGACGCTTGAATAACTTCAACAGATTCACCAGGTGGTCTTCTTCTGTGAGGGACTTGGCAATAATGTCATCCACATAACATTCAATTTCTTTGTGGATCATGTCATGGAATAATGTTACCATAGCCCGTTGATAAGTGGCACCAGCATTCTTCAGTCCGAATGGCATCACCTTATAATAGAATGTGCCCCAGGGTGTGATGAAAGTGGTCTTCTCCATGTCTTCAGGTGACATTTTGATCTGATTGTATCCTGAAAATCCATCCATGAAGGAGAACACCGAGAACTGAGCCGTATTGTCGACCAATACATCAATGTGAGGTAATGGGAAGTCATCTTTCAGGATGGCTCTGTTCAGGTCTCGGTAATCCACACACATCCTCACCTTGCCGTCCTTCTTAGGCACAGGTACAATATTAGCAACCCACGGCGGATAGCTAGTCACAACAAGGAAACCGACGTCCCACTGTTTTTGTACCTCTTCTTTTATCTTCATTGCCATATCTGGGCGAGTACGGCGCAGCTTCTGTTTTACTGGTGGGCAGTCTTCTTTCAAAGGCAGCTTGTGCATGACAATATCGGTGTCCAACCCTGGCATATCCTGATAAGACCAAGCAAAAACATCCACATACTCCCGAAGCATATCAATTAGTTGCTCTTTTACTGAATCTTGCAGGCAGGCCCCGATCTTAACCTCTTTCACGTCTTCTTCCGTACCAAGATTAACCGTTTCGATCTCCTCCTGATGAGGAGTGATAACCTTCTCCTCTTGCCTTAACAACCTGGCTAGCTCTTCAGGTAGCTCATAATCTTCTTCAACCCCTTCATCAGCTTGATTGATTGGATTGTCAAAGTCATACGAAGTCATAGCGGTGTTGTTGTCCGTGAAATCTGGAGGGTACTTTCTGCAAGGGTTTAGATTGGTTTATTTTAGTGATCAGTTTTATCTTATTTAGAACAAAATGAAAATGAAGTTATTTATTCTGAAAAACATTGCCAAATTACTTTTGTACAAAAAGTGAAAAATGAAAAACAGTGAGCGAAAAAAAAAGACTCATTTGCAAAAGATGTCCTGATATTCATTAATTAATCTTTGCACAAAATACAAGATGGCCCGATTACAAAATGAGTCTTGACATCTTGGGCAAGATGCAAGACTTGATGCATGCTTTAAAATACAGGAAATAATAATTACTCTGCAGGAGTAACCCTTATAATTTCCTGGGAAGACCAGTTAAGGACTTGGCTCCCCGGGATCCTTGGACGTATCCAGCTCTCCAGGTTGCGGTCGCTTTCCTCCTCGTCTTCCAAATAGTTCACAGCATCTGGGGCGAGCATTCCCCCGCTGACAAAATTGGGCTCTTTTGCAGCCTCTGATTGATCTTGTTGAGTTGGTCTGTAACCCAACCCAAATCGGTCTTCTTTCTTTTCCATGGGCAACAGCTTGCCCCAGCCTTGGGCGGTACCTTCCTCAACAACCTTTCGGGCTTGCTGATATGACGTTATGGAGGTTCCCAGTACAGCAGATGCTTCATTAATGTTCAGGGCCTCAAACCCCTGGCTCATGGTTTCATGGATTTCTCAATCCATTTCTATGTACTTATACGTAGCCAGATGGCTAACAAAGATGTCTTCCTCCCCACAGATGGTGATGATCTGGCCTTCCCACTCGAATTTCAACTTCTGGTGAAGGGTAGACGTAACAGCGCCAACGGCATGGATCCAGGGTCTATCCAACAGACAGCTGTAGGCCGGCTGAATGTCCATCACAAAGAATGTAGTTTTGAAGGTCTACGGGCCAATCATCACAGGCAGATCAATCTCCCCAAGCACTGATATTTTAGAGCCATCAAATGCTCTCACCACCAAGTTACTTGGACGCAGTGCCAAACCATCATACTCCAGCTTCACTAAGGCTTTCTTTGGCAGAACATTGAGTGATGACCCAGTGTCCACCAGTACATGAGATAGAACAGCACCCTTGCATTCCAAGGTGATATGTAAAGCCTTGTTGTGGTTACGTCCCTCTGTTGTTAAGTCAGCATTGGTAAAGCCCAATCCATGACTGGTGTTGACATTTGCCACCACAGTTTCTAGCTGGTTAACAGTAATCTCCTCTGGCACGTATGCTGCGTGCAGGACTTTCAATAATGCATTCCTGTGAGCTTCAGAACACATCAACAGGGATAATATGGAGATTTTTGAGGGAGTTTGGTGAAGCTGATCCACCACCTTGTAATCACTTCTTTTTATGATTCTCAAAAACTCGTCTACATCTTGCTCAAAAGATGCCTTCTGAGTGTCCTTGACAGTCAGCTCTTCAGATACCACACTCTTTCCTTTTGCTTTGGCAGCAGCTTCTGCTTCAACATTAGGTCTTTGCGTTTGTGAGGCAAAAAGGTGTCCTCTTTTGGTGAAGCCTCCGCCTCCCCCAACATTATCAACTTGTGGAGAAGAGGTTGATGAATCCAGAGTGATTTTCTCCCCGTTGCAGTAGAGATCAGAGCCATAATGCCAAGGTATGGCATTACTGCTTTCATAAGGAACGGGTCCAGGTACCGTAATGGTGACTGGACTGACTGCTGCGGAGGAAGGTACTGTAATGGTGTGCGGATCATAGTAAATTGTGACTGGTGATCTGGCAGGAGGTGCCACTGTTTGTTGTTGGAAATTGCTGTTGGGAGGAACATTTGATGGGTCATAGTAGATTATAACTGCTGAGACATCTTCATTAATTTCTGCTGGTGTTGTAGAAGATCCTACTAATAAAATGGATGCTGATGTTGTAGAAGAAATGGTTGTTGAAATCTGACTTGTTGAAGTGATGGATGGAGTGACTGCTGATGATATTGATGAATCGGTAGGAATAATTGTTGTTGCTATTGTAGAAGAATCGGGAATTGTTGTCAAAGGAATTGCTGGATTTGTAGGCGCCGTTGTTGAAATCTGAAGGATACCATCCTTAATAAGACCATCTATGCCGCTTCTCAACTTTTCACACCCGTTGACTGCAATGTTGCAATACTCACAACCGAGCTCACACCCGGGGAACACTTGGCACTCTAGAAACTGAGCTTTAATTTCGACCAACGGTGTTCGAATTTGTGCAACACTGGTGATCAAGGTATATGGTTTGCCTTCCTCAATGGCATTAATCCTTGGCCCTCCATGATTAGGCATAGGATTTCTGTTGGCATTCGGAGGAGGTGCAAATTTGAGGGCTTTAGAATCCACCAGATCTTGGACTTTCATTTGTAAGGCCCTGCATTTTTCAGTATTGTGACCAGGTGCATTGGAGTGGAAAGCACACCTGGCGTTGACATCATAATTCTTTGGGAGATTGGAGGGATCTGGAGGTGCCAATGTCCTTAACTCAACCAAGTTAAGCTTCAGGAGTTATGGCAATAAGGCAGCATAAGGCATAGGGATAGGGTCAATCACCCTGTTTTCCTGCGATGGTCTTTGTTGGAAGGGTCGCTGTTGTTGACTGCTGTTGTTGTTGTTGTAGGTTCTCTGTTGCGGATACTGAATTTGTTGCTGATATTGTGGTTGTTGTTGTTGATATGCTGATTGCTGAGGAATTGGAGCTGGAATGGTGACAGTTGCTACTGATCTGTGAACATACTGAGGTCTGCCCCTGCTGGCATGAATGGCATTTGTCTCACCGGCTCTTCGGGGTCCCACAAAAGGCTTCCTGGGATTACTAGATGAACTTGCACCACTATCAGAAATCTTGCCCATTTTTAAAAGGCTTTCAATCCTTTCCCCAGATATAACTACGTCAGCAAAACTGGTAGAAGAAAAGGCAGCCAATCTATCAATATATGTTCCTTGCAAAGTATTCATGAACATGTCGGCCATTTCTCTTTCCGACATGGGTGGTTGGACAGCAGCAGCAAGCTTCCTCCACCTCTGGGCATATTCCCTAAAGCTTTCTCTAGAAGATTGAGACATTCCCATTACGAGGGTTCTGTTGGGAGCCATGTCCAGATTGTATTGATACTGTCTGATGAAGGCTTCAGCTAAGTCCTTCCAGCATCTAATAGTAGCTTTGGTCAGGTGTGAATACCACTCTCTTGAAGCCTCAGTCAGACTGTCTTCAAAGTAGAACATCCACAGCTTTTCATCCATGGTATATGCTTTAAGTCTTCCCAGGAAAGACTGTAGGTGAGTTCGTGGACAGGAGGTTCCATTGTATTTCTCAAAGCATGGGGGTTTGAATTTGTGGGGAATTCTCACCCCATCCACTAGCCCCATATCCATTACATCGAAGCCCAAGGAATTTTGAGACTCCAAAGATCTCAACTTCTCAGCAATTTCATCTAACCTCCTATCATAGACTTCGTCTCCAGCTCCCATAACAGTAAATTGCTCTTCTTGGGGGTCTTCTTGTAAGATCCTCCCCCCAGCAGTATTTCCTTGTACATTTCCCGGGATGTTGACTTCTGGATCCAGATGAGGTCCAAATACTGGTGGATTAACATAAGGCTGGCCCCGCTCATTGTTACTAGTTCCTCCAGTTCCAGGATGAGGGTCCTCGGGAGTTTGTCTTTCCACCAATGCCCTTAACCCTTCTTGACTCTGGGCCAAGCCAGTCATTACAGCCATGAATTGAGTCATTTGGTTCCTCATCTCCACTCTTTCATTAGCCATCTGAGTTCTGACCTCAGTCAGGTCCTGCTGTACTTGCTCCATTTGGATACCAGGAAGGTTGTTGCGAGTAGGGTACCGGTGCGTACGGTTGACAGGGAACACTCGGCGACGAGCAATATTTCCTGAGATCACAACAGAGTTAGAAACAAAAAATAACAAAACCTACAAAATAAAACAAGGTTAGTATGCAATGCAGTATGCTTATTTGTTATCCAAGGTATCCGGCTTGGTTCTTGGTTTTGACCTTTCCAGACCTCGAGGAAGATGCTTTGATGTTGCTGAGGGAGAAGCCCAAATGGAAACAAACTAAAATATATTACAAAAGGTGGACAATACATAGTTTGTTTTACAACACATGCCCCTGGGGGGTCAAAATACAAAAGGAGAAAAGTACATCAAATGGAAACAACAACAAACAAAGAATCAGACATCCAGTCCAAACTCATCTTCTCTGACTTCCTTCAGGAGTGCCTCTGTCACTGGACTAGCTGGGTGCTCTGTAATGGTCCTAATGAGGAGGTTTCTGGTAGCAATGGCAGTGGTCAACTTCTTATGCCTGTCCTGGTCTTTTGATCTCTTCAATCCTGATCTAAGCTTCAACTCTGAAATCTCCTTCTGAGCTGCCAACAAAGCTTCCTGCTGCTTCTTCTCATTGGCCTCTAGCTGTTCAATCTTAGCTTGAGTCCTTTGGTCCTCTTGTGTACGGGCTTCGGTGATCCTGACCCACCTATCCTGACTCTCTTGCAGATAGAGCTCAGTCCTAGCCTTCTGAATCTTGGCCTCCTTACAGGCATTCTTCAATATTTTCTCCCCAGCTCTTGCTTTCCTGATGTAGTCCTCTGTCTTCTCAATTTTGGCAAGATGCTCCACCCTGAGCTTCTCCAATCTCTCAATATCCAGACGACCATCACTCCTTTCCCAAAGGGTCTTCTTCAAAGCTTGAGACAGATTCTCATTCCTTTCCTTCAGCTTCTCGAATTCTTCTAGACTGACAGTTGCTGCAGGTTGTACTGTAGAGGGTCCAGGTATGTCCTCCAAGGTGAAGGGCATTCCAGTAATCTGAGCTCTAGCATGGGACCAGTCATAGTACTGAGCTGAAGCAACATTATTACACCTTCCAAGAATAGCCATCCCTTTTGTCTGGATGTTGTCCCAAGCCCAGGATGCTTGTCTGACAGCAGCTGAATTAGGTTTTACTTCACAATACAAGGTCTCAGCTAAATCTTGTACTCTAGGAGGGTGGACCAGAGCATAACCCAGTTGTCTCTTAAACAACAAAGGATTGTAGTTGATGCAACCCTTTACTCCTATCAGAGGTACATTTGGGTACTGTCCACAGCTGGTGATAATGTCTCTGCCTTTGGTGCTCTGGGTGCACCATCTGATATCATCTGAAGTCAAAGCAATGAGCCTCTTGGCCCAATTCTTCTGTTGGTGGGGATTCAGGAAGACATCTGACTTAGGTAGGTGTTTGAGCAGCAAGGTGTGAAACAAAGGAGCACAACATCTCACCAACTTCCCCCTTTGTTTCTCATTCCTCTGATGGATGGAGTAATAGAAATCTCCCAGCAAGGTGGGTACTGGGTTCCTCAGAAGAAAAAGATGAATGGCATTCTTGCTGACAAATTTGGGCTCATCTGTAAACAGTATAACCCCATATATTCTGAGGGCTAACAGTGCACAAACTGCCCTCCATTCTCCCAATGAAGCCTTCAGGATGGCCTGAGAAATTAAGAAGTCCAAGTGCAAACCAGGGATCCCAGCTTTTGTTGTCATACTTTGCTCAATCAAGGCAGGCTCCAGGTAGAGTGCTTTTGCTACTTCTCCATTACTGGGAGCTGGCATATCTGGGTTGAAGGGGACTCCACCCCTGACAGGTACTCCAATTAATGATGAAAACTCCTCCAGAAGAGGTCCTAGCTGAAAGTCTGGGAATGTGAAGCATCTCAAAGGAGGGTCATAAAACTGCAGGCATGTGTGGATCATGCTCCTCTGAGAAGGGTCAAGGTCCATAACCATATCCAAGATACCCCCATAATGCTCTCTAAACAAAGGGATGTGGTCAGGGGTGATAAGTGACTGGACCTGCCTGATACCAGTCAACACAGGCTCAAAGAAATGGTAGGATATGTTGCTCTTCCTGGGAGTAGCCATGAGTACTGCTGTAGGAACTGAAGATAAGTGCTGATGAAGATCAAGGCTGACACTGGAGATGAACCACTGATAGGATGATGCTGGTGATGATGAGAGTTGCTGAAGCAGATAACTAATGAAGCAGAGGTCTATGCAGAAGAAGGGGTCAAAACCAAACCAGATGTAATGTGGATACCCTGAAAAACAAATAAACAAATGTTAAATGATGCAGATGATGAGTATGCAAATGATATGCAAGGGTTTGTGATCAAGCTGGATCTGATTATCTGTCTTGATATAAAGCCCATGTATGTTCAAGAAGTCCAGATGGAGGTTCAGAAATCCAGTAACCAAGGTGGGGGACTCAAATAAAGAGTCACATGTCCAGGGTTAATCACAAGAATTTTCCAAAATGAGGTACTTTTAAACCAAATAGTAACAGGGTATGATGTGGCCAATGGTACCTGCAAACCTGTAAAAACAGCCCAACCCCCTCACAGGTAGTGTTCTAGAACAAGGATCCTCAGACTTGGATCAATTATGAGAAGTGTAAACACTTCTAACCCGGAGGTACAGTGTTTACAATAATCATAAGAGATCCTCCTATAATTCACCTCAGATTCTGAAGGTCATAATAAAGGTCATCCAGACTTAGCAGGCTTCCCAGATAGCCCTAGCACTACAGGAAATCTGTAGCACATAGTTCTCAAGAAGAGACCCAAATCTGAACCGTGTTTCATATTCCCGCACCAAACCGAAATGGAATGGGAAAGAACATGAACCACTCTAGCCTAGGTGTCACTCAGGTCCCAGGTATAGGACCTCAAACTCTCAATGAAGCCCCACCCACCAAAACAAAAGCCAGATCCAGCAATGATAATGACAATATAAAATATGAAAAGCTGTAAAGGAAAGCAATAAATAAAGTTGTACATAAAGCAGTAAATAAAGCAAATAAATAAACACAAATAGCACATAACACCCCAGTAAACACAAATCAAACAAGCGCTAGGAGGAACCCACAAAAAGAATCAGAAGCCCTGATCACAGTATGAGTATCCCCAGCAGAGTCGCCAAGCTGTCGCTCCCACCAAATGACACCCAGGTCAAAAGGGGTACAGACGCGAACGGTCGGCGAAGGAGGAGAATGAATAGAGTCGCCAGCTAGGCATTTTTATCCCAGAGGAAAGGTAATGCTGCATAAACCCAAGAAAAGATGGATAAGACGGTTGCGAACTAGAGAAACTGAGAAAGGGGGTTGGTTACAACCTGGGAAGGTATTAGCACCCAGATTGTCCGCCGTACTCGACGGGATCCACGCTTGAAAGATTTGTGTTTAAAGGGGTAGTGTCAGTGCGATATGTGTATCAAAGCTGGAAAGAATGCAAGTTTCAGTGCAAAAGAGATGTGAAGTGAAATATGTGAGGTGTCAGTGTAAGAAATGAATGAAGCTCAAGAATATGAGGCTCAAAGAATAATGCTGGAAGAGGGGGAATATACAGAGACTTTTGTTCGATAATTGTTAAGTTATGCCTACGTATCCTCTCGTGCAATGAGGAAGTCAGAACACCGTAGTTCGACTCAAAGAGACTGAAGGATAAATTGACTTGTGAACTGCTTACTTGCCTATGCTCAAGTGTATGACCTGTCTAGCTCAGGTGCAAACTGTCTTGCGTTAGACGGAAGAAGCGAGTTCTCGTTTGTGAGTGAATGAGATGAGAAAAGATTCCCGGAGGAGACGATTATTGTTTGTTTTTTGTGTTTTCAATCTTTTATTGCTTTTTGGAGTTTGTCATAGAGAAATGAGCTTAAGCCTAAACCAAGGGTTAGTAAACTCATCACATCCTCCCTCTAATTAGGGGTAATGAGAATACCTTAAGTGTAAAGTAAGCACCTCACACTTAATCACCGTGGTGTAGGATTAAGATCATTAACCTACTTGTAATTATTTAAATGTTTTTGGAGTTTTTGTTTAGTGTTAAGTAATGAGATTAAGCCATAATCAGGGATTTAATGGACTCATTACACTATCCTAATAGAAGGATAATAGATGAGAACATTTAAGCTGAGGAATGCTCCTCAACTTAATCCATGATTAGGGATTAACCTCATGACAAAACAAGGCCTTTATTAGAGTGGATTTTAGTTAATGATAAGATTAAGAAATGGATTTTATGGTTTGTAAGACAACATGAGGGGGACTTGTCCATTAACACTAGGGTTAGTCCTTCTTAACCAATTAAGGAAGAATTAGAACCCTAATGCAAGGCCCAAGTTACAAGCTTGATGTCTTAGTGATTATTAGATGGATTGATTAAAGGGTTTAAACACATTAAGGGTTTAACACTTAGGATTAAAGTTATACACTCCATCCTAATAGAAGGATGCAGGCATAACCCTGATCACAAAGTCTTAAAACCATTAAGGTTTAGTCCTTGATTATGAGATGAGGAGAGAAGACTCAAAGATGACACAAAGGTAAAACTAGTGGGGGGACTAATCAAACCCTAATCATGATCATGCTTGGTTGTTCCTAGGGTTTATGAGGCTTGCAAAAGATCTTCAGTAGAAAAGCCACCAGGGAAGAAGCAGGATGAAGGAAGGAGAAACAGAGAGAAGCAAGACAACTTGCTTCACTTAAGAAGACAAGTTGCTTGAAGGAAGAAAGTGGGAAAGAGCATGAATGAGCAAGCTCACTCTAATACACAAGATAAAATGCAGCAATGGTGCATAAAAGAGATGTGAAGAGATTGTGAGAAGTGAAGGCAAATTCACTTCTCAAAATAACTTACCACCTGAAAAGTTAGCAAAAGAAATGAAATGCAATGAAGATGAGATGAAATGCCATGATGCAAACCAAAGTCAGAAGCACAAACATGATTGCAATGATGCTAAGAGATGATGCAAACACATGTCAAGAGTGGTGGATGATCATACAAGGATGAGGATGCAAATGAAGCATGCTTTGAACCATGAAAGTTCATGAAAGTTTATGAAATGGAATGAATGCATAACGTGGCAAATGGATGATGCAATGATCAAACATGATTCTAATGTGTCCTAAGATGTCTCATATGTCATGTGGATGCACAAAATGTCATGACAAGTTCTTGTATGCAAGCAAATGAAAGAAGGATGCAAATGAAAGCAAGAATTAGGGTTTATGAACAACATGCCACAACAAATTCAAAACCAGAAGCAAATGACATGACAAAAAATTGCAAAGGGGATCAAAGGGACCCTAACCCTACACAAGTTCACTGCCCAAAGGAGGAGACCTGAATCTAAACCTAATGGAAGTTATGATTTTCTCAAGTTAACTAGGGTTTCAAGGTACCTCAAAAGAAAAAATGCACATTAAATTGAAAATGAAAGATAAATACAAACCAAATTTACCCTAGAAACTACATGATATGAAGGATGAAATTCAAGAAGAACCATCATCAAACTCTTCATGGTTAGGCAGAATGAATTTTTCTAAGTTTGAACAAAAATATTGCCTTTAAACAACTTTGATTCCAATGAAAATTGTCAAAATACATCAAGGACCAAAAAGAAATTTATTTTGAGAGTTTGATAATGTTTCTAAATGTTTTAAAATGCAAATGTGAATTTTTTGGTGATTTTTAAATACCTAAATGCATTTTTAATTAATTAATTTCCATTAACTAATTAAAAATCAAACTAAATAAATGGAATGAAATAAAACTAAATAAATGGAAAAGTATGTTGATCCAAGAGCTGAGATTCAAATGAGAAACGCGCGAATTGACTGGCTCCAGATCCTATGGTCCACGTTCAAACTGGCATTTTTAAAACTAATCCTAATTAATTAATTTAATTAATCACAATTAATCCTAATGACCTAATCTGGACCACACAGTGCGCGCGGGAGAGACAGATTCAAGGGTCTCAATTCAAACCAAAACCCTAACCCTAATTTACACTTAATGACTTTCAGGTCACCGGAGAAGAGCTCCGGTCATCTTTTCCGGTGACCCCCTCACCTGAAAACTTTCAACTTCTTCCCCAGGTCATTTCTGGAGCTCTAAAGCTCCAGATTACTTCCTCTCTCCATTCTAAACCCAACCCCACCCTCAACTGGAGTTTATTTCTAACCATTAACAAGATTCGAAGCAAGGTATAAAAATGGCAGAAATTTCAGACAAGCCATACATGCTCAATTCTTCATCATTTTCAAAAATTTAAAGTTCAACATGTTCAGGGGATCACACTTAACCAATTAATAACTTAAAATAGAGGTTCTGGAAAAAAAGTTTTGCATGGCTACCTGAGATGGAGCTTTTGCTTTTGGAGCTTTCTGGCCAGTTCCTTGCTTCCAATCACCTCTACTGACTTCCCTCAAGAGTTTGCAAAGCTTGTTTGGAGTTTCTTATGGCTGGTTTGGGAGATTGCTTCAGTTCAGTTCAAAAGGGGGGAAAATCGTATTTGGTGTGTGATGGATTTTAAGGCAAAGTAAAGGGTGGTTTGTGATCAGTGATGCATTCTAAGATGAATGGTGGAAGAAGTTTTAAGTTTGAGTTGCTGAGTTGAGAGATTCGATAGAAAATGCAAAGGGAGGGATTTTTGTGTATGCTGACTTGTGGGAGAGCTCAGGCTTGCCTCTTGTGTGTTTTGAGTCTCATTTTATCCACTTATCAAACTGTGATAGGGCAGAGGGTTGGTGGTGGCACAGTGTGATTGGCATGGCCCCTTTTGCAAAAAGTCAAGTCTATGTGTCCTTTGAGGTATGGGCTAATTCAGGGCTAGAGCAAAGGCATGTCTGCTGCAGCTTGATTCAAGGATGACCATGGAAATGAGATTGAGGCTCATTAGCAAGTTTGTGAGAAGTTGTGGGAGGTTTTGCAAATTTCATTAAGTTTGGCCCTTTTGAAGTTTCTTAATGATCAAGGCATGAAAATGAGTAATTCTTTGGTGCATTCTGAATTTTAGGTCATGAATTATGTTTGTGTAATTCTTAGAAGTTGATTTGAAGTCATGATAATGCTTGGCATGTGAAATTGCAAGTTTCCCTCTTTGGTGCAAAAGTGAAAAATAAGTGATTTTTCCCAACTTTGACAAGCCATAACTTTTGATCCAAAATGAATTAGAATGAGTTCTTATACTTTTTGAAAATGGGAGGATCCATTCTACAACTTTCATGACAAAAGTTTTCTCATTTGAGGCATTTTTGAATCAAAAAGAGGAGGTTGAAAAACTTTCCCAAAATGGCAAGTTTTCATTATAAGTCACTTTCCCAAAAAGGCAACTTTGCAAATGGCTTGAAATTCTTCAATTTTGTGAACTTCTAACACCTTCTATGATCAAATAAAGATCATATATATTCAAAATGATGGAGAAACCCCTTTGGTTGGGTCACTGGGGGCCTCAGATGCCCTGATTTTGTACTGACTTGCTCAAGAAGTCATCTCTTGATCAGATGCCTTCCCCATTGAATTTCTTCATGAAAATTGATATGCATGATCCTCATAACATATAGAGACCCATAGAAACAAGAATGACCAAAAAATTTGGAGTTATGGCCTCTGAAGCCAAAACCCTAATTTTAGGTCATCTGTGTAGTTAAACCTGGCTCTGCTTCCATGCCTTTCTCAGTTCTTGTGATTCTTTGACTTTCTTGACCTTGTGAGGACATAATATGATGCTTGAACATACATGGACCATATTGAGGTGATTGAAAACCTTTGGAGTGGCTCAGATGGCTCATGGATTGCTCAGGTCACAAACCCTAGATGCAGATGACTTAGAAACAATGCAGTGAAGCAAAGATGCAATATGAGATGCTATGATTGAACTTATGCACATGAAAAGATCACAAGCCATGGTGAAATGAGTGAGGGCATTTTTGGGGTGTTTACAACACTAATTAATTAAGCTAATGCAAATAAGTGAATGATCTTGCACTTAAAAAGAAATCTGAATAGGAATCCACCTTATAAGTTTGGTGACCCCCACCCGGTCATTTAGCCTAATAGATGTGAAACCTTAATAAAAAAATTCTTGTTGTTACTAAAGTAACTTTAAAATATTGTCAAGTATGAATCATAATCACTAACAGACTTATTTACCATGTGTATGAATAGATAACGGGCTTAATGTGATTGCACTAGAATGAAAGAGAGCAAAATGGAGGATGAGTAAGTTAGGCTTAGGCATAATAACATGATTCGAAATGGTTTGTATATGATGGAGGCTTATGACTGCACAATTGCGGATTTGTGTTCTTACGATATCCTTAGTATGTAAGATTAGTACCTATCGATGCTATCTTAATCTAAGAAGAGTTTGTAGCCTAGAATGAGTATCTGAATGATGTTGTGTTTCTTGAGTCTTGAGTTTACTTTTGCTCGGAGTGCAAAAGTTCAAGTGTGGGGGAATTTGATCAGTGCATTTTGGTGCACATTCCTATATGATTACACTTAGGCATTTCTTTAGATTTATTTGATTATTTTTATATTTTAATTTGTTTTTCTAATTTACTTTATTTTTGGCTTAATTTAATTTTCGTACTTAATTTTCAGCTTTAACAGCTTTTACGGAAATGATCATTACCGGAATTCCAGGAATCTGATTGAGGCATTCTACCAGTCGATGGAAAGCTAAGAGAGAGAGCTACAACTTTTGTGTTGGAGTAGAAGTTAGATTCGGAGTCATAATTTCCAGAATTTCGTTTGAAGCTGCTGCATTAGTTTTATTTAGTTTCGGGTCATTTAGAATTGGACCTGGGTTATGTATTTGACCCAGTTGGGTTGTAAACGGGTTTTTTAGGTTTTTCTATTTAACCTAGCAGCCGCAGCTGTTCACTTACACACACTTTTTACGATTTAATTTTTTACGCTCGAAGAAAGAATTATGGAGAACTAATTCCAAGGATTAATCTACTGTAATCGGTTTTCGCCGACACTTTGAGGTTCTTATATTTTCCAATTAATCTATTTCCTTTCAATTCTGATCTTGATATCTTGTTTGTTTAATTCGATTTATCTAAGGTTAGATTGATTTATTTCGATGATTGCATGTTCCTATACTTTAATCGCGTTTGCTTAATTCGCGTATGTTTATCGTGTTTGCTTAATTCACGATTGATATATTTCATCCGTTTGCTTAACTCGAAAATTAGGAATATTTATCATAAAATATCAATTACACTTGTTTAATTGTTATTATAATCGAAAAGGAAATAGAGTCCGCTCAGGAATTGGGAATTATTTGAGTCGATGATAAGTTGGGAAATCAAAACAGCAGATTAACCGTTTCAGCTTATTTTAATAATTACTTAATTTTAATCACTTTTTCTTCTTCCGTTTTGAATCAAATTCAAAAATCCCCCATTAATCGTTACTATCATTAGTTAATAAGATCAAGAATCCTTGTGAGACGATTCGAGTCATTGTCGCTATACTACGTTTTCAAAAATCACTCATTTTGATCAGCGCGCGACACGCGGATCACTTCTCCATAGAAGTTCTTCAAGTTTTGTATTGAAACTTGAAGAACTTGAAGCTAAACCTCCATCAATCATCAATTTCGGAGCTTATTTAAGAAGTTTTGCTATTATTTGGGTTGATTTTGGCTTCTTGGAAGTGATTGTGCAAATGTTCATCAAGATCGGCATCGAATCACATTTATTTTACGCATTCGCGGAAGCATTCGCGGATCTCCGGTTTTCTTCTTCATTCGCGCTTCGATCAACACCGTAACACTCGCCAAAGAAATCCTCTACTTTGTAGGTTGGTAATTCGAAACCGCTTCGCATTTAACTTATTCTCCTCATCTCGCTGTATAGCATTCTTCGATTGATTATCGTTTGATTGGGGCTTGATCATTTTGCGATTCATTTGCGTTTTGATTACTTTGATTGTTAGAAGCTAGAATTGTAGTTTATTCTAGGTGCTAATAGGTGCTAGAAAAATATATCTAAGTAGAAAATTCGTGTTAACACGTTCATGAGTGCATTAGGAGTTGTTAGAAGTGAGTTTGTGGCTAAAAGTGCTCCTGCATAACTGATTTTGTGCATTCTGTTTGGTGTTAACGGTTAACCTCAGGGGTTAACCGGTTAACACGTTGTAATTTGCCCCTGATTTTGAAAATTTGAGGGCGTTAACCGGTTAACCTATAGCGTCAACCGGTTAACGTTGTGCTAACTTTGAAAAATGTTTTTATTTTCATTGCATGTTTGCATCGCATCATTCCTTTAATCTTCATGTAGTAATAGATCATGATTTTAGGGAATTTTCAAGACCACTTTAGGTACATAATTCCATCGTTTTCGAGTTGTTTCGACATGTGTATTCGTTACTTTTGTATATTTTTGTGCTTAATTGTGAAATAAGGCATAAGGTAATTTAAGTATGTTTGTTACCATGTTCAAACTCTTCTCCTAGCATGCCTATAATTGTTTAGGTTCTGTTTTTGCTACACTTTCATGATCCATTCATGTTTCGATTGTTTGAGTGCTTTAATGACATGTCACGATTCTCTTGAAAACACATGATCACAAGTACGCACATTCTTGCATTTTATTTGCATCTTTGATTACACTTCTATGTGATACCAATTCTGATTTTGCATCAAGTTACATGTTCATTTTGTTGATATTTGTTGAAACACTCTTTAATCTATATTTATATTGTTATTTGCCAAAACTTGAAAACGCATACTTCTTGCATATTTGTCATTTTGTGCATTCTTTAACAAGAAAGTCATTGTAAATAATCATGTCCATAATTCATGTTAATCTTTCATGATTGATGTTGCATTTGATCATGTTATATGTTGTTTGTGCATTTTTTGGCATTCATTGTGTGCATAAATAGAAAACATTCAAATCTGCCTTACATTCCATTGTTGTATGTGGATGCAGTAGCTGTAAAATGTATGCTGATTGTTGCATTTTCACACTTCTTACACCTGTTTTGCATGCTGATTGTTAGCTGTAAAAAGCTCTTTGTATTGTGCATTACATTTCATTGTTGTTTGTACATTTAGGAGCTGTAATAGGCTGCTGGATATTTGCTTAGCATTATTTTTAGGTCCTTTAAACCTAGGATTGAGTCTAGTTTAGGTCCTAGATCCCTTAAGAATTATTTGGTAATTATTTACCTCATTTATTATTCATGTTTATCATGCTAACCCTTCTTTTGTAGGGAGGTGGAGGTAAGTCCCTAAATCTTAATCTCTTTTACATTCTTTATGCTTTCAAAGTTTGTGTGTTTTTAGCGCAACTTTATGCTAATCCCCTTTAGAATCGACTTAACTTCCTTAAGAAGTAAGTTGTATTCTATTTCCCTTCTTCTTTTCCTTTTCGCATTAGGAATAGAAACTGCACTAATGTAGGTTCATCCATGCATGACAACACTAGGATTTTAGTCTCCCCTTAGAATTTTTCCTTTGATTCACTTGCTTTCTTTCTCATCTCAAAAGAAAAGCTAAAAACACCTAATAAAGGTTGATCTTCTCGTACGACACGAGACTTTGCCGTGGGTTACTTATACACGTACTGTTTCGGGGCGAGGTGTAAGTCATCTACCACGATGAACAAGTCTTAGTATGAGAATGTTCACAAACAACAATCTCATAAAACACTTCTTTAAAAGACAAAACAACAAACATAATCGTCTTTTCCTTCAGGAATTCGTTTCTCACCTCACTCACTCTCAACGCGAACTTGCGACAACTTGTCTCATTTGCAAGACAGTAACGCACTTGTATCAAACGAGCCTGCAACACCTGAGCATAAACATACGGAGTTCCAGCTCATAAAAAACACATAAATAGTTTCTGCCTTAGTTAGGCAAACTACGTCGACTCTGATCCTCATTTTCCCAATGCGGTACGTAGGCAGCGGGGTAGGGCCTGTTTGAGGACACTCTTTATTTTCCATACATTTTTCCTTCTTTCTTTTCGATCTCTTTTTTACAGTTCCCTTTCTCACTTCCATTCCAGTTAGTGGTTTTTATTCAGCAGCAACTTTATTCTTTTACCCTTTGAAACAGACAAACAAGCGTGGATCCCGTCGGGTACGACAGATGGTCTAGGGTGCTAATACATTCCCAGGTCGTAACCAACTCCCGAACCCAGATCTTTGGTTCGCAGGACCTCTTCCTTTCCTTTTTCCTTCGGTTTGTGCAACATTACCTTTCCTATTCATTCAGGATAAAAATGTATGGCTGGCGACTCTACCTTTTCCACGCCACTTTTGCGTTTGTACTAGGATGAAAATCCCGGGAGTGACAATGTATTACCTTCTCAGATTGGAATTTCTGATGTTAACCTTAATGTATTATTGAAGATTTTCTTTGTGGATTAAATCCCTAGCAATATTTCCTCAACATGAGTTGAGCCTTGTAGTAGGATTTTGTTCTTTTAATGGCTTTTGATTTTCTCCTACAGGATTTCAAGTTGAATTTCCAGCAGGATTCCGCAGCTTTGTTGCCTTGGGATTAGCCAAGTATCCGGTTGTTGTGACGTTTATGTCACCTGTTGCTTATCCTTACGTCTATTTGTCAGCATATTCATGAATTCTCTTTGTGCATGGCATCATATGTTTGCATTCTTGCATTCTTTGATATATCTTTGTTCCTCGCTCTTTGGTGTGAATTTTCCCCACAGAGTGTGTGTTGTCTCCTCTCAAGTTTAGAGTGTCGACCATTAAGCAGAAAGTGTTTATCCTTTCTAATTCCCCACTATGTTTGTTCCTCGTGGATGATTTTGATTCAGTTTCCTACCCAGTCTATTATCTGGATGGAACTTTCCCTAATTGAGATATTTCCTCCTCGGGATGAGTCTTATTGACCGTTTCTCTCCAATTTGTTCTTGGATTGAACTTTGGTCCCTTTTGATCTTTTTCTACCAAATACACTAGTAGCTGATCTTATTTCCTACCAAATGCATCGGTATTTGATCATATTCTCTACCAAATGCATCGGTAGTTAATCATATTTCCTGCCAAATGCACCGATAGTTGATCCTATTTCCTACCAAATTCAACGATAGTTGATCCTATTTCCTACCATTTTCAACGATAGTTGATCCTATTTCCTACCAAATGCACCAATAGTTTATTCTATTTTCTACCAAATGCACCGGTAGTTGATCCTATTTTCTACCAAATACACCGGTAGTTGATAATCCTTTCCCTGGCGGAGTTTTACTCTTCCCTGTTGAATTTTATCCTGATTATGTCTCATAATCTTTCCCTAAGTTGAGTCAGTTATCTAATCATTTATTTTCCTTGAAAACTCTTATGTTGTCTGTTGTTTTTCCCAGTGGGATTTTCTTCTATGTCCCCAAGCTATTGTTTTCCTCGGGTGGTTGTATTCTCCCCACAGAGATCTTGGGTTTGCATATCATATCACGGTTTCTTAGGACAAAAATTGGGATTTCTATATTTAAGTCTCTCCCATCCCTTAGAGACGAAAATATCAATCTTCATATCTCCAGATTGAAGAAACTTAAATAGGAGCATCTGTAACACCCTAATTTTTGCCCTAAGATTTCTTCGCGTCTCATATGCATCTTGCAATACAAACAAGATCGCACTGATTTCTCGGTTCTTCTCGGGTGTGGGTTTATGCCTCACAGGGGATCATCAATGCTTTTATTTTCTTTTATTTGTTTATGTTTACTAACCATTAATTAAAATCCAAAAATATTTAGTTTTCTTTTATTAACATTTTCAGAGGAAGCTCCATTCCTAAACTCTTTAAATAGAGGCTTCATTTCATTCATTTTACAAGCTTTTGATAGCCAAATTCATCTTGCAAACATTTCTTGAAAGCTTTTGATAGCCAAAAATTATCTTGCAAAATATCCTCCAAAATCACAAAATTCACTAAAGCTCTTCTCTTTTTTTGAAAGTTATCAAGAATTCACCTTGAATTCTTGATCAAATTTGAATTAAACCTTCATCATATTCTTTCTTTATTCATCCATATCAGTAGATCAAACTTGATATTGGATCAATTTGAAGAGTGTTCTTGGTAATTCACTTTTTCCATGGTTCTACCTTCATTATCAATATTCAAGATGTAGATCCTTGATGCTTTTGGTTGTTGATCTTTTAGATCATAAATTCTTATTTGATTGCAGGGATTTCATTGTGTTTTGATTGTAAAATTCGTGCTAATTCAGTTAATGATCATTAGGTGTTTGAAAAATGTTTTAAAAGATGGATCATGCTGAATCTTAGCAGATTTTTTATTCTGCACGCAGAGTAATCAGTTACTGCTTAGGTAGTAACTAATTACCTGTGTTAATATTTCCAGAAAACTGTAGTTTTTGTACATGTAATCGATTACCGCTTAGTTAGTAACCGGTTACTCTGAGTCAGAAATGATTTTTTTGGCTTATATTGGGGCAAGTTTTGGTTCCTTTCCCCTCATCTTCTCCCCTATTCTTATTTTTACCTTGGGAGAAATTTTAGGGATTGATGTCTCTTTTTCCATGGTTCTACCTTCATTATCAACATTCAAGATGTAGATACTTGATGTTTTTGGTTTTTGATCTTTTAGATCATAAATTTTTGTTTGATTGCAGGGATTTCATTGTGTTTTGATTGTAAAATTCGTGCTAATTCAGTTCATGATCATAAGGTGTTTGAAAAATGTTTTAAAAGATGGATCATGCTGAATTTTAGCAGATTTTTTATTCTGCACGCAGAGTAATAAGTTACTGTTTAGGTAGTAACCGATTACCTGTGTTAATTTTTCCAGAAAACTGTTGTTTTTGTACAGGTAATCGATTACCGCTTAGGTAATTGATTTCTCTTAAATTTTAAATAGACAGTGGGTGTAGATTAGAGTGGTTAATATTCATTAGTCCAAATCTACCTTTAAGTGAATTATTTAATTCATTTTAGGTACTTTGCATTAGTGAGATATTTTCATACTTGAATCCACCAAGATGAGTGATTGAACTTAAAGATGAAAGAATACCGTAAGTGAAACTCAATTTGGTATTCATCTTTATTTTCGTGCGGCATTGCATTCAGATGGCGATTTACATATCATTTATCTCGCATGCATTAGCACTATTATCATTCACCTTAATAGGTGTTGGTCGGCCTCATTTGTAGGGTAATTACTCCGTAAATTACTCGGCGATTTCTTAACATAGACCTAAATGTGTCCCGAATTCGAAATAAAAAACCATTTGGATACTCGCACTTTCGTGGACCGGACCTCGTGTTGGTCGCATAATCCCAAAGTGATTTATCTTTTTGCGTTAAGATCCAATACTTGTGAAGTTTGATGCATAGTTGCTTTGGGTCTCCCAATCTTCTTTCAAACTTCATTGAATTTGGATCTAACTGCCTTGATTAATCACTATTGTGTAAGATACTAAGCGGAATCGGTTGCCTTTTCGGTTTTTGGTACTAAGTACCTTGATTACTCTTTTGGTTGTGGATGATTAAGTTCACCACACCAATATTTTGTATATTATTTTTAGTATTACTTTACTAACATTTTAATTTCCTTCTCGCACCTTTATCTCATTTATTTTTATTAAGCTTTATATTGTTTTATCATCCATTATCATGTTTATATTCTTGTTATTATTATTGTGTTGATTTTCCTTTTGTCCATTTGGACACAAAAATATTAATAAAGGATTAAACCTCTAAAAAACTTATGATCTTGATCTTGAACTATTGGTTACTATCCTTTGCATTGGAATTGGAGTTTTAGACTTAGATTCTAGGACACCTTCCCTTTTCTTTGATCTTCATGGAGATGGTAGCTTAGCTTTTATTTGGCCATTTGCTAGCATATAAGGATGGAACTCTTATGATCATAAATTGGAAGCATCATAAAGTTTGGCTAGATCTTTCCTCCTTTATCTCTTGTATTTTCTTTTTTAGGATAGTCTCTTCATCTCCTTCCCTTCTTAAATTTTCAAAACTTCTCCCTCTTTTAAAAAACTTCTTTATTTTCAAACTTAAAATCGCTTTCATAATCAATCCTTGACTTAGTTCAATTGATTTTTACCTTTTCTTTTATTTTCTTAATAAATGTTAAACCATATAAGTATATTAAAACATTTTTCAAAAAGACCATAAAAAATACAAAACTCATCAAATATTTTTGTGCCTTTGTGCACTTTTCCTTTTAACCTTTTCTTTACATGTTTAGATATTATTCATTCTTTCTAGTGGAATTATCCGCTAAAGAATAATGACTTATCTTTACATTTTAAAATCAATCCAACACACTAATTTTTCACAATTTGTACCACGAACTACGGAGTTTTGATCTTGCATTGCACATTGTGGGTACATAGGCATGAGGTAGTAAACCTCTCCAAACACAAAAACATTAAAAGAAAAGGAACACTTCCTCTGATTTCGTCCATTGGAGTTGAATCCATGGGTACCATAGAAATGGAGGTTGCATGCACCACATCTTCTTTGTTGAGGATTTCTTCAGAAATGTTAGGGTTTTGAGACATTTTCGAAAGAGGTTGATGAAGAGTTTTAGGTTTGATGATTTCTGAAAAACAGCTAGAGAATGCAATTCGTTTTTGAGCGTATGATGAGAATATGGATAGTTGAAAGCAAGCTGATATTATATAAGTAGCCGTTACTTGGAGAATTTTTAGGAATGGAATACCCAAGGTGCTTGACCAGACTGGTGTTGCCATCTAGTGCTTATGCCACACAATGTCATATGACATGTTGGCACATCTCCATAACTGCTAAATCTCACATAAGTAGATTCCCAATTTGCCCCTTAAGTTTTCAAATTGAGTAGCATCCAAGGCTTTGGTAAATATATCAGCCAACTGCAGATTTGTAGCTACATGTTCCAATGAAATCACTTTCTCTTCTACAAGATCTCTGATGAAATGATGTCTGATATCAATATGCTTGGTCCTGCTATGTTGGATAGGATTCTTTGATATGTTAATTGCACTTAAGTTGTCACAGTACAATGTCATGACATCTTGTGGGACATTGTACTCAGTGAGCATTTGCTTCATCCAAACCAACTGTGAACAACTGCGTCCAGCTGCTATATATTCAGCTTCAGCAGTAGATAAGGATACACAATTTTGTTTCTTACTGAACCAAGAAATCAAATTGTTTCCTAGGAAGAAGCATCCTCCTGAAGTGCTTTTTCTATCATCAGCACTTCCAGCCCAATCAGCATCACAGAAGCCAGTGAGAATTGGTTTGCATCCATGAAAGTACATTATGCCATAGTCACAAGTACCATTAACATATTTCAGAATTCTCTTGACTTGGTTAAGATGACTAACTTTTGGATCAGCTTGATATCTTGCACATACACCTACTGCAAATGCTATGTCTGGTCTGCTAGCAGTCAGATATAACAAGCTTCCAATCATACTTCTGTATAGGCTTTGATCTACATTCTCACCCTTGTCATCTTTAGTTAGCTTTAAATGTGTGGGGGCAGGAGTTCTCTTATGAGTAGTACTGTCCATCCCAAATTTCTTGACTATGTTCTTAGCATACTTGCTTTGGGAAATGAACATGGAGTCCTCCATTTGCTTTATTTGCAGTCCAAGAAAGTAAGTTAATTCTCCTACTAGACTCATTTCAAATTCATATTCCATCTGGTTAACAAAATGTTTAACCATCCTGTCTGACATCCCACCAAAGACAATGTCATCTACATATATTTGAGCAATCATGACATTTCCTTCTTCATCTTTAACAAACAAGGTTTTGTCAATTCCACCTTTCCTGTATCCTTGCTTGATAAGAAAAGTAGTCAGCCTTTCATACCATGCTCTTGGAGCTTGCTTCAGACCATAAAGAGCCTTCTTTAGTTTGTATACATGATTTGGACAGCTTGGATCAACAAATCCTTTAGGCTGTTCTACATATACCTCTTCATTAAGATATCCATTTAAAAAGGCACTTTTCACATCCATTTGAAATAGCTTGAACTTTAAGATACAAGCAATTCCTAAAAGTAATCTGATTGATTCAAGCCTTGCTACTGGTGCAAAGGTTTCATCAAAGTCTACTCCTTCAATTTGTGTGTATCCTTAAGCTACAAGTCTAGCTTTGTTCTTTGTAACAACTCCTTGCTCATTTGACTTGTTCTTATACACCCATTTGGTTCCAATCACATTTATGTCATCAGGTCTAGGAACAAGGTTCCACACTTCATTCCTTGTGAATTGACCAAATTCCTCTTGCATAGCACAAATCCAGTATTCATCAGTAAGAGCTTCCTTGATGTTTTTAGGTTCTATTGTAGAAACAAATCAGGAACCTGAAATTACTTCTCTTGATCTAGTGCTTACACCTCTGTTGGGATCTCCAATTATCAAATCTTTGGGATGATCCTTCTGGATTCTGATGGAGGGAGGTTTGCTGGATTGTTCTGTCATTGCATCAGTTTGAGTGAAGTCAGAATGATCACTCTTTTCTTCAGCTTCAGTTTTGATATCAGCAGATGTTCCAACATCTTCTGGAACATCTGTAGGAACATCATCAATTATCACATTTATGGATTCCATGATAACCTTGGTTCTAGAATTAAATACTCTATATGCTCTGCTGTTTATAGAGTATCCAAGAAAAATCCCTTCATCACTTTTAGGATCCATTTTTCTTCTTTGCTCCCTATCTGCCAGAATATAACGGTTACTTACAAACACATGGAAGTACTTAACTGTGGGTTTTCTGCCCTTCTAGACTTCATAGATTGTGGACAAAGTTCCTTTCCTTAGAGTAACTCTGTTATGGATGTAACAAGCTGTGTTCATAGCTTCAGCCCAGAAGTACAAAGGTAACTTTTTAGCATGGATCATAGCTCTTGCTGATTCTTGAATAGTTCTATTCTTCCTCTCAACAATCCCATTCTGTTGAGGAGTGATTGGTGAAGAGTATTCATGATTGATTCCTTCTGAAGAATAGAAATCTAAGAATTTTTGGTTCTCAAATTCTTTTCCATGATCACTTCTTATTCTGATCACACAGCTGGCTTTTTCCCTTTGTATTCTTTGGCATAAGTCTTTGAATACATCAAATACATCAGACTTTTCTTTGATGAAATTTATCCATGTATACCTTGAAAAGTCATCAACCACCACATAGGCATACCTCTTACCACTAAGGCTCTCAACCTGCATAGGTCCCATAAGATCCATATGCAATAGTTCCAAAACTTTGGAAGTTGTCAGATGTTGGAGCTTTGGATGGGACATCTTGGTTTGCTTGCCTATTTGACATTCACCACATATTTTTCCATCATCAATCTTCAGTTTAGGAATACCTCTCACAGGATCCATAGATATGATTTTATTTATGCCTCTGAAATGAAGATGACCTAGTCTTTGGTGCCATAGTTTCACTTCTTCTTCTTTAGCTAAAGAGCAAGTTGAAGTGAGACTGAAGTCTTGAGGTTCCCACATGTAACAGTTGTCTTTAGATCTGGCTCCTTTCATGACAACCTTTTGTTCTTTGTTAGACACTATGCATTCAGTTTTGGTAAAGTTTACACTGTACCCTTGATCACATAATTGACTTATGCTGATCAGGTTAGCAGTTAAACCTTTAACCAGCAGTACATTATCTAGTCTTGGTACATCTGGACAGTCCAAGGTCCCAACTCCCTTGATTTCTCCTTTAGCTCCATCTCCAAAAGTTACATATCTGGATGAATATGACTTTAAGTCTACTAGCAGATTCTTCAATCCAGTCATGTGTCTTGAACATCCACTGTCAAAGTACCAGTCTTCTTTAGCTGATACTCTTAGTGATGTATGAGCTATATATGCAACATCTTTCTTTGACCATTTGAGTTGAGATTTTTTTTATACCTCTGCCCTGTGTATTGTTCATCAGTAGAGTTCCAAGGTTGTTTGTTGACATTGTTCTTGGGTATGTAGCTTTGATCAGCATGAAGACTAGCTTTTGGTCTCCATACCTTCTTGATGACTTCTGTCTTTTGCTTAGGGGGTTGCTGATACATCTGATTTGGATATCCATGCAACTTGTAGCAATGAGGTTTGATATGTCCAAATCTTCCACAATGATGACATCTCCATCTTTGATACTTCTTCTTCATTATGTTCTTTTCAGAATGTTGAGACATTTTTTGGAACATTATGTTTAACTTTGTGTTCTTTTCATGATGTTGAAGCATCTGTTGGGACATTTTGTTTGACTGTATGGACTTTGAAGTAGTTTTGTTAGAGCTAGCTTCATCTTTATGACCTCTGTTAAATCCCAGTCCACTTTTATCCCCTGAATGCTTATTGTTGTTGAGAATAACATCCAGTGTACTTGAGCTACTGTTCAGCATTCTAACAGATTTGGACATGTGTTCCAACTTGGAATTGAGAAGACTTACTTCACTTTTCAAGGTGTCAATGATCTCTAGATCACTTGCTTTTCATCCTTTAGTGCCTCAATCTACTTCTTTAGCTTTATACTCTCACTGCATATTTCAGTGCTTCTTTTGAATAGTTCTCTGTATGATTGCTCAAGTTCTTCAAAAGTAAGCTCCCCATCACTGGATTCACTTTCAGATTCACATAATCCAGCTAGAGCAGTAATATGCTTAGCTGATTCTTCTTCTGAATCACCTCCTGAGTCTTCATCACACCAGGTTACAGAGAGTCCTTTCTTTTGCCTTTTTAAGTAGGTAGGACATTCATTCCTGATGTGTCCATATCCTTCACATCCATGGCATTTAATTCCTTTTTCTTGACTGGTCTTTTCATCATAATTTGACCTTCTATTAGCATCATAAGGTCTTTTGTTCTCAGAATAGTTTGTGTATCTTCCACTTGGTTTGGATTTGTCTTCCATCCTTCTGAGAATCTTTTTGAATTGTCTTCCAAGCATAGCAATGTTGTCTGATAAGCTTTCACCAGTTTCTGATTCATCATCTTCTTCTTCATCAGTATTTGTCACCAAGGCTATGCTTTTGTTCTTCTTTACATTTGTGTCATTCATTCCCATCTCAAAAGTTTGAAGGGAACCAATGAGCTCTTCAACTTTCATTGTGCATATGTCTTGAGCTTCTTCTATTGTTGTGACTTTCATGTCAAATCTTTTTGGCAAAGATCTGAGAATCTTTCTTACAAGCTTTTCATCAGTCATCTTTTCTCCCAAGGCTCCAGAAGTGTTGGCTATTTCTAAGATGTTCATGTAGAATTCATGAATTGTCTCATCTTCCTTCATTCTCAAGTTTTCAAACTTGGTGGTGAGAAGTTGAAGTCTTGACATCTTTACCTTTGATGTTCCTTCATGAGTTGTTTTGAGAGTGTCCCAAACATCTTTGGCCAGCTCACAGTGATGCACAAGTCTAAAGATGTTCCTATCAATGCCATTGAATAAAGAATTTAAGGCCTTGGAGTTGCCTAGTGCTGAATCTTCTTCCTCCTTACTCCATTCTTCTTCAGGTTTCAACACTTTTGATCCATCTTTGGTGTCTTGGACAGGATGTTCCCATCCAATGTTGACTGCTCTCCAGGCCCTGTTGTCAAGTGATCTTAAGAATGCAATCATTCTTGGTTTCCAGTAGTCATAATTAGATCCATCCAGTATAGGTGGTCTATTTACTGATCCTATATCTCTGTCCATGTTTCCAGAATTTGTATTCCCTAGATCTCACCCAGTATAAACAGGCAGGGTGCCTGCTCTGATGCCAATTGAAATTCTGTGATCAGGTATGAGATGTCGAATGAAATGTTCCAACACTTGACAGATTTAACCAAAACTTAAAGTGCAAGAAAATTAAACAACACAGTAGTTTGTTAACCCAGTTCAGTGTATAACCACACTTACATCTGGAGGCTACCAAGCCAGGAGGAAATCCACTATAAGTAATATTAATTCTAGACTTAAACCACCCAGTTTAATCTTTCACTTAATATCTACCCAATGCAATTTCTACCTAAGACACAACTTAGATATGAGTACCAACTCACTCCCCCTCAATCACGCAGTGATCTTGTTTACAAGTTTAATAAAATTGAAGTCATACTTCAAACAAAATAGCTTGATCTTACTTCACAGTTTCAATCAAGACAAAAATACACTTTTGCTTAAAAGCTCATAAAGTGGTACAATTAAACAACCTGCTATTAAAACACAAAACACCCTATTTGGTCTTCTTGAATTCTTACTCTATTCTGAGAGTTTCTGTTGCTTAAATAGGTGTTTGTATTTTGGGCTTTCTGTAGGTTAATCCAGTCCTAAAACGCATGCAGCTTCCACCTTGAATTAGGGTTTGTTACTTCCTAGATTCTAGGTGATTTAGTTCTTTTGATTATGCTGAAGTCTCATAACAACACTCCCTACAAATGCGCCTTATTCTGTTTTTGTCCATCCATAATTAATTCCAGATAACTTTCCTTAAATTACTCAGATCAGTTAGTCATTAATTAATTCTGTTAGCAGGTTTGAGATGTCACAACATCTGTTGGGACATCCTAAAAAACTGAACTTAAATCATTAACACAATGTCCCAACATCTGGTGTGACATCCTGAATTAAGTTCTTATACTCTGTTTGATAATGTCCCAACATCTGCTAGGACATTCTGAACTGAATTCAACAATTCTTGTTGGTCAAAAATTCTGCCAATTCTAAACATCTACAAAGTCTAAATTAAAATTAAACATTTAGGATACGGAGTTTTTGTTTAAAACATTTAGGATACTGAGATACGTTAGTCATTGGTGTTATGTTCGATAAGTCTAATATTGTTGTTATTATATGAAACTCTATTTTCAACTTCAATGATGTAAATTTCTGTTAAATGTGAGAAAATGAAGTGAACTTGAAAGTTGTTAGAATATTCGAAGATACTACCTTAGTTATGTATTTTCGTCTGGATTTAACTGGGTTATTGTAGTTTGGAGAAACATTTGTTATGTATATGTTATTGAAGTTAATATTGATTGTTTACCTTAATAAGTAGGAAAACCATGGATAAAACATGGATCTGTGCCGATCGAATGACCAAAGAGTACGAGAATGGGGTTGCGGAATTCGTTAAGTTTGTTGTTCAACACACTGAAAACCCCAGACAAATGCATTGTCCTTGCTTGCGTTGTTGTTATATTGGTAAGGTTTACGCAGATGGATTGAAATCGCATTTACTAAGGCATGGAATTGATCAAAGTTATCAGTGTTGGATATTTCATGGTGAGAAAATTAACGAGAATGTTGAATCGAGTGGAAAAAGTAATACGACATATGCTTCATACGACAAAGACACGGAAACATACGATTGTGATCGAGTTGAAGAGATTGTAGAAGCACTTGAAGAAGATCTTCATGATTGTCCTGAAATGTTTGAGAGGATGGTAAGCGATACAGAGAAACCGTTGTACAAAGGTTGCACTAAATTCTCAAGACTGTCTGCGGTATTAAAGTTGTACAACTTAAAGGCGGACAATGGATGGTCGGATAAAAGTTTCACATAGTTGTTGGCCCTTATGAGAGAAATGCTACCAGATGATAATGTTCTTCCTAATCGAACCTATGAGGCAAAAAAATATTGTGCTCTATTGGCATGAGCTATGATAAGATACATGCTTGTCCTAACGCTTTCATTTTGTTTCGTAACAAATATGCATCATTAACTAAGTGCCCTAAATGCGGTTTGTCTCGATATAAGAAAAGATTGTCTCCCGCAAAAGTCTTATGGTATTTTCCCATAATTCCGAGATTTAGGGGCATGTTTTGTAGTGAAACCGATGCAAGACATCTGACTTGGCATGCAAATGAAAGAATTATTGATGGAAAGTATCGGCATCCGGCGGATTCGCCACAGTGGTCGAAGATTGATAATGAGTATCCTGAATTTGGAGAAGAAGCAAGAAACATTCGCTTGGCATTATCTACTGATGGAATGAACCCGCATGGTCTTCAAAGTATCTCACATACCACATGGCCTGTGATTCTTATGATTTATAACCTACCTCCATGGCTATGTATGAAGCGTAAGTACATGATGTTATCTATGTTAATCTCTGGGCCTAAACAACCAGGGAATGACATAGATGTATACTTGACACCTTTGATCGGATATTTAAAGATTTTGTGGGAGAACAGTGTGGAGGTTTATGATGGATATAGGAAAGAAAGTTTCAATTTGAGGGCGATGATGTTTGGCACAATTAATGATTTTCCAGCATACGGGAATCTATCTGGGTATAGCATTAAAGGTCAACGTGCATGTCCTATTTGTGAAGACGGAACCGATACGATTCGAGTGGAACTTTGTCAGAAGAATGTGTTTCTCGGTCATCGTAGATTCTTACATTCTAAACATCACTACCGTGGGTGGAGAAAAGTATTCAATGGAGACACCGAACAACGTAAAGCTCCACCCGCATTGTCAGGTGACCAAGTTATTGAAAAGGTGAAAGATGTGTGTACTGAGTTTGACAAGCCTTTTGCACATAAGGTTGTCAACGGTGGGTGGAAGAAAAGGTCGATATTTTTTGAATTCCCATATTGGAAGTCTTTGTACGTGAGACATTTTCTCGATGTTATTCATATTGAAAGAAATGTATTTGAAAGTGTTATCGGTACATTACACAATATAAAAGGCAAGTCTAGGGATGGCCTTAAAGCAAGGGAGGACATGTTAAAAATGGGAATGAGAACTGAATTAGCACCCGTGAAGAAAGGAAAACGAACATATCTACCACCTGCTGCTTTTACTTTATCTAGAAAGGAGAAAAAAAATTGTGTAAGTCTCGGAGTGAAGTTAAGGTTCCAGAAGGATACTCATCAGATATCAGAAGACCTTTTTCTATGAAAGACCTCAAGTTGAAGAATTTGAAGACATATGATTGCCATGTTATAATGGAACATTTTCTACCGATAGGTATACGTTCTATTTTTCCAGAAAAAGTAAGAAGTGCCATAACTAAATTGTGTTTTTTCTTTAGGTCAATTTGTAGTAAGGTGATCAATCCCGAGATCTTACCAACACTACAAAAAGAGATTGTAATTACCTTGTGTGAGCTTGAAATGTATTTTCCTCAGTCTTTTTTTGACATAATTGTTTATCTAGTTGTTCATCTAGTGAAAAAGACACAGTTGTGCGGACCAGCTTATATGAGATGGATGTACCCTGCTGAATGGTATATGAAAATATTAAAAGGGTACGTGAAATCCCGAAGTCGACCAGAGGGTTGTATTGTTGAACGATACATTATTGAAGAAGCTGTTGAGTTTTGTATTGAATATTTGTCTAACGTTCAATCAATTGGACTCCCCAAAGTTCAGATTTTCGAAAAAATGGAAGATAAAAAATTAATTGGAAATAAAATTGTGACAATATCAAGGGATGAACGGGATCAAGTTCATTTGTATGTTCTGCATAATGATAATGAGGTTGAGCCATATGTTGAAATGCACAAGGATGTACTCTGAAGGTTAAATCCGAACAGAAATGAAAATTGGATAGTTAGAGAGTACAATCAAAGTTTCATACAATGGTTAAAGGATCATATTTATTCGAAGCGCTCTTCAGATCCTTCTTCGGTAACAGAAAGGTTGAGATGTTTGGCATATGGTCCAAGTTTGCATGTGTTTTCTCATAGCACATACTCAATTAATGGATACACATTTTATACCAAAGAACAAGATGATAAGAGTACTATGCAAAATAGTGGTGTCAACGTGCTAGCTAAAGCAATGCATATATCAAGTATGAAAGACTTAAACCCCAAATATGCAAATTTGTCATATTTTGGAGTTATTGATTGGGTGTTTGATTACGAGAATTTTAAGATTCCCATCTTTGGTTGCAAGTGGGTAAATAGTAGTGGCATACGAATGGATAAGTCTGGATTTTTGCAAGTTGATCTTACTAGGGTGGGGTACAAAGATAAACCTTTTATTCTAGCATCTCAAGCTAAACAAGTGTTCTATTTGAATGACCCGACGAGTACAAAATGGTCTATAGTGCTTTTCTCTAACAAAGTGGTTGATGATAGCGGTGTCGATCAATGTGATATTGATGTTGAGAATGAGTCATGCATTAGATGGAATGAGTTGAATAGAAATGATGAAGATGGGGATCTTATAGCGGATGAGTCATATATAAGAAACGATCATAATGAGGGAATTTGGATCAATTCATCCGTATGCATTTCTAAGAAACAAGTGATTAATATTCCAACAAAGAAAGGAAAAAGATGTTAGTGAAAGAGGTAAATTATGCAATTATATCCTTGGTTTCTTGATTATAAGTTATATTTGATCATGCATGGTTTCTTTATTTTTTTGTTTTCAATTGCTTTGATTATAAGTTATATTTGATCATGCATGGTTTCTTTATTTTTGTGTTTTCAATTGGTTTGATTATAAGTTATATTTGATCATGCATGGTTTCTTTATTTTTTTTGTTTTCAATTGCTTTGATTATAAGTTATATTTGATCCTCCTTGGTTTCTTTATTACAGGTTAGACATGGCCACTAATAATGATAACCCACATGATGATCATTCGACACATGAAGGAGGTAGTAAGAAAATATCAGCTAAAGAAGAGATTCGAAGAGGTATAACGGTTATGAGAAGAGTGGTCAATGGTAGATCTTGAGGCATCATTCTAGATGTGCATTGGAGCCATCAGGGGCAGCTTATAGAACATAATGGGCACACCTTAACTAGTTTCATCGGTGCACTAGTAAGGAATGAAGTTCCCATTACTTGTGATGATTGGAGAAACAAAGATCTGAATGACTCCAAAGAAAGAATTTGGAGTGAGATAAAGGTACAATAATTATGTCTTTAATTATGCGAATCAATTATGTTTTTTTAATTACCTGTACTAACGCACAATCTGTATGTTTTTCTTAGCGGTGTTTTAACATCGAAGAAGAAAGAAGAGGTTTTTGTATGAAATTGGCCGGAAAGCTTTTACGAGGGTTTAGAACATTTTTATCATCCAAGTTCCTTAAGGATGCGGATGATAATTATGTTGATGCGAAGCTTCCTAAAAAATATGAAAGTTTGATATCAGCGGAAGAATGGGAAGCCTTCAAATCCAAACGACAGGACCCGATATTTAAAAGACTAAGTGCCACAAATCGGGAAAGAACATCAAGTCCTGCATATCCGTACCGAAAAGGACGTGTCGGATATGGACGCATAGAACAATCCATGGTAAGTATTTATAAATTGCGATAACATATTTGTTCATCATATATTAGTTTTATTTGATCATATTGTATGACTTAATGTGTAGCTGCAGAAGGAGAAAAGTTCTAAAACATCTATTCCTACACATGTTTTGTGGAAGGAAACCCGTGTGGGCAAATCTGGAGTTCCTAAAGAAGATGTTTTACAAGTATACGAGAAATGTGTAAGTATAACATTTTTTCTTTAATTAAATAAAAACTTTATAAACAAATATTTGACAAGTATACGGTATTCATCTGATTTTCAGGAGGCGCTATCTCAGTCTTTACCTCCAGATGATACTAGAAGCATACTTAGTCGGGCATTAGATGTCCGTGAGTATTCTGGTCGGGTGAGGGGTAACGGATTTGGAGTCACTCCGACCTCCCTGGGTATTAAAAAAGGAAAGGCTCCTAGTAATCGGGAGCTTCATGCAAAATTGGAAGCAATGCAAGCTGAGCTTGATGCATTAAGGAGAGAAAGAGAGGCTAGCGCCTCAGCATGTTTCAGAGATGCTTCGGACAAAGATAGTATCAATTGTACCTTTAAGCCGAATATTCCAAAGGTAATTACATATAATTGTCTTAAATTGAACTATTTTCTTAAATTATGTATTTGACATATATACACATTAACAATTTCATTTTATTATTGGTTTTAGGGCATTTCCCATTGTCAGCTCTATTTATCGTCACCATATTATCGGATGGTTGGCAAGGGAAAAGTGCATAACATTAGCGGAGTATTACTTCACACTAGAGAGCTCCCTGCTGGATGTTTGAAAGTATCGGTTGATATTGCAATTGAGCCGAATGCATCATTACCATATCCTAACGATGGTTCGGATGCAACAACGGTGGACGAAACAGTAGGTTCGTTTGTTGCATGGCCAACAAACCTCATTAGCGTAGGATATGAGGTATGCCTAAAACCTATGTTAACCTTAATGTGCATATTCAAAGTTTTTACGCGCATTTTATGTACATTTTTTACTTGGTTATGTTAAATAGACTCCCACAAGATCCAAATCAAAAGATAGTGCTATTCCGCGGCATACCGAGTCCGTGGTTTAAAAAAACAGGTACAATACAATTATATGACATATATGAATGGAAGTTGTTAAATTCTTAATTTCGTCTAACTATTTATATGATATGTAGCTTCAATAAAAGGAGGTTAGCAACGTCTCCGCACAACAAAAAAAAGGAGGTTAGCAAGGCCTTCGCACAACAAAAAAAGGAGGTTAGCAACGCCTCCGCACAACAAAAAAAGGTTGGTGCTAAGAAGATCGTAGCTAAGAAAAAACCTACCACCAAGTATAGGTCGTGCCGCCAGACATTTCTAGAGATGACAGATATGCCGACCGGAGTAGTTCGTCTTGTGCATATGGAGGAAGGTATTTTCGACTTTGATTACGAACAAATGATTGGTAATGAAGACTTCATGGAAATTTTTGGTCGTGAAGAAATTGGCGTCAATGTTATCAATACATATATCAGGTAAATCCGGCCTACTTTGTTATATTAATTGAACAACTTATTTACTTTATGTTTCAAATGAGGCGTCTAATGTTAATGATGTTTTTATTTAAGGTTTTTGTATGACAAATTGATGCGCCCCAATGTATTGGACGTAACATTTGGATTTTTAGCACCCGCGTCCGTCAACTTAAGTTTAATCTTAAGTAGACCGGATACCGTGACGGAGTACGTTCTTAGGATCCTCATGGCCAACAAAGATGCGGAGAAGTTGTTCTTTATACCGTTTAATACCGGGTTAGAATTTCATTCTAAATTCATCTATTATAATTATTTTGTATTTTGACGTCGTGTAGAAAATTTACATCTAACATTTGTTTAATCATATAGTGGACATTGGTTGTTGCTCACAATCAATCCTATAAGAGAAATCGTTTATTATCTTGACTCGTTAGGAAATGATTGGACAACATACCCGGATATGAAGGACACAATTGACATGTAAGTGAGATTGTTCTATATTTTCTTGTGTGTATTTATTAATTTATGTGAATTATTCTAATTACTTCATTTTTATTTTATTAGCATCCTACAAGCTTTTCGAGCCCAACGAGATATCCAAACATCAAAGAGGAGAGTCAACTGCATTACATGGATAAAAGTGGCGGTATATTATTAATTATCACATTTTTTTATTATATTAGTGATGATACTTGATAAAACTTAGGATTTATCCACATTTTCTTTTCATCTCTAGTGTCCTCAGCAATGTAATCAAATAGATTGCGGATATTTCATGTTGAGGTTTATGCGAGATACTCTTATTTTGGGCCGATTAGAGATTCCCACCGATGTATGTATTTCTAACTTATGAGTTATTTTAATATTTACACATATCTCTCATATAATTAAATAGTTGAAATTAAATCAAACTATGTTATATTATTATGTAGTACTTTGATGAATTCAAGTGTGCATATTATACAAAAGATCAAGTGGGCGAAATCAAAGAGGAATGATGTCAGTTCATTATAGAGCTCGGTGCTATATGAGGTATAATATTGTACTCTTACTTTAATTGATGAGAATTTAAATATGTGTAACGTTGTAATTTCTATAATATTGTTTATTAATTGAATTACAATCTTTGTGTTGTTTCAGGATCTATTATATTTGAAGCAATGCTTTGGATGGATTAGATATGTGTAATTATAATATGTACATTTGTAGTAAAATGCAATGTTTTGTAATTATAATTTTGGTACATAAATTTGTATATATTTTGGTACATTTAATAGGCCAAAATGGTTTGAATTGGTATATATATATATATATATATATATATATATATATATATATATATATATATATATATATATATATATATATATATATGTATATATATATATATATGTATATATATATATATATATATATATATATGTATATATATAGATATATGTATATATATATAGATATATATATATACATATATATATATATATATATATGTATATATATATATGTATATATATATATATATATATATATATATATATATATATATATATATATGTATACATATATATATACATATATATATATATATATATATATATATATATATATATATATATATATATATTGGTTTGAATTGCCAATTTTGGATTTATAATTTTGGTGCATAAATTGATATATAATTTGTGATATTTGTCTGCCAAAAATTGGTTGAAAACAGGTCAAAATTCTCGTTTAAAAACCTGGTAAAAAAAGTGGTTTAAAAAATTATTCAAAAATTTTCGTATACCTTAGACAACGCTTTACACAAAAAGCGTTGTCTAAGGGAGGGCTTAGAAAGCGCTTTTGGCAAAAGCGTTGTCTAGGGGGGCTTAGACAGCGCTTTCAAAAAGTGTTGTCTAAGGTATACCTAAAAAAATTAAAATAGGAGGGGATTAGACAGCGCTTTCACCAAAAGCGTTGTCTAAGGTATACCTAAAAAAATTAAAATAGAAGGGGATTACACAGCGCTTTCACCAAAGCGCTGTCTAAGGTATACCTACAAAAATTAAAATAGGAGGGGATTAGACAACGCTTACACCAAAAACGATGTCTAAGGTATTCCTAAAAGCGCTGTCTAAGGGTACCTTAGTCAACACTTTGAGATTTAAAAAAGCGTTGTCTAAACCTTTAGCAGCGGAGGTTTAGACAGCACTTTAAAGCGCTGTCTAAGGGGGAAAAAAGCGATGTCTAAGGTCTTGTTTGACATAGTGACTTATTAGTAATTTATATTTGAAAAACATAGCTTTTAACTTCATTTTATAGATAGTGTTCCTTGGGTTATAAAATTAGTTAGGAAAAAATATATTATTTTGTTCCTTAATTAAACCCTTAGATTCAGATTGATCCCTTAAATTTTTTTCGTGTCAAATTTCTCTCTTAGCTCTTCAAAACATAAAAGGTTAGTCATTTTCGTCTAATTAACGACAGAAAAATTCAAAAATTGGTCGCTAAATTTGTCGCTAATTAGAGGAAAAAGAACTAACATGACACGTTTAAAGAGTTAAGGGACAAATCTGACACGAAAAATATTAAGGGAGCAATCTGAACCAAAGGTTTTAGTTAATGAACCAAAAATTATATTTTACTAATTAGTAATAGATAATTTACGAAAACTCTTTCGAACACTCAAAATATATGCGCCTCTTATACACTCTAACATATGCTCCATGAATATAAGAATTAATAAGAGGTATAAATGCTTGCAAAACACTCATTTAAAAATATATAATTTTCAGGATGATTAAATAATTTTAATTTATGTAACAAATTAATTTTTTGGGTTAATAGTCATTTACACATTGCAATATAGGTTCGTTTTGATTTATCGCCTTTAAAAAAAATTGGATTACCCCCTGAAATTTTAAAATTCTAAGTCTTTTGTCCCCCAGATGGAAAAATTACCCCCTTGTAAAAAAATATTTATTTATCCCCCTTCTTTTTAACACGCTTAGGGTACACAAAAATTTCAAGGGGATAACCAAAAAATTTAATTTTAAAGGGGGTAAATCAAAACTCACCTATATTGCATGGGGTAAATGACTACAAATAAAGAGCTATGAGGAGTACCAACAGTGCACTCAAAAAACAACAAGACAAGAGAAAATAACAATAAAAACAACATGGAAAGGACATTATATGGTTTTGACGATAAAAGTCATCTGAAACGAAGACAAAAACCAAGTGGTTCGCCCTTGAAGTTTCAGCTCTTTAGCAAGACCTTTGAAACACAATGCTTCTTTCACAACTTCATTAATGGCAATATACTCTGATTCAGTAGCTGATTGTTGTGCCAAACTTAATGAACACATATCTGGAAATAGATTTTCTGAAACCCATACAACCTGCATCATTATATCGATAAATTCTTCGATTTTGAATTTGCTATCAACACCACATGATCTTCCATAAATTAGGACTCTACTCAGATATTCATTTATGTTCCTAAGAACCCACTTCAATGCTTGCCAGTATGCCTTTCTAGGATTGGCTATGTACCTGCTCACAAGGCTCACTACATATGTGTTTAGGGTAATTTTTGTGTATATAATCCATAGTATTTTGTGGCCCTTTTCACTTGATCTTAATAAAAGTCATGATAAGACCTTAGTTTTAGTCTAAATATGTGGTTTTTAGCAAAGTCATGTAAATAAATTTTGTTTGATCAATTTTGTGCAATTTTGTAGGTTTCTTAGCCTATTGGAAGCATTGGATACCTAAAAGCACAAAGCAAGACCCAAAGTTGCATTTTGGAAGAAGATGAGTTTTGCAAAGCGGGCTAAGCGCGATCCTAGAACACTTAGAGAAGCCTAGGCAGTGGAGAAAGCATAATTTTTGTGCTAAGTACAAGGTTCATCACTCTAACCATGCTTTTTGGTGGTTTAAGTCTTGGTTTCCTGGTCACGCTAAGATATCTCTTATAGGGCTTTGTGTCATACCCTAATTTTTAACCCTAAGATCCCACATCATTTGCATCTCATTGGAATCACACAAATATACTATAAAAACTAGATTTGATTATGCATTTTATCTCTATGTTTTGATGATAACAATGAAGTATTTATGTAAGAACAATTTGGTGCTCTAATGATTGTTATTGTGGATATCACTTTAAAGAAGTTCTTAGATTTAACAAACAGAACTCAGATGATTGATAAAGACTATATGTGAGTTGCTATGTGTGACATGAGTCTCTTTCTTGCCAAAGAAGCAAGGATGATTAAGTATCCGATCACAATAAGAAAAATCCTAAGATGACTTTATGTTGTTGTTGCAGTGCTCTCTTGGATTCTGTTTTATGCGTGGTTATGATGTTCTAACTTCTGAACCCTGTTAAGCTTCTAAAGTTGTTATCTTCTAAAAACATAGTGTTGAAGAACTCCGAAGACATAGTTTTGTTGAACAAAGTGCTAAAGGTTCTGAAGACTTAAGGTTTTTGAAGTATGATGTTCTGAAGACTAAATGCTGAAGACTCTAAAGACAATGTTCTGTTGAACGAGGTTCTGAAGAATCTAAAGACTTAAGGTTATGAAGACCAAGGGTTTCAAAGAAAAGTTCTGAAGTTTCTGAAGAAGAGGTCCTCGTGAACAAGCTCTGAAGACACTGAAGACTTGAGATTCTGAAGACTCAGTTATCACTGATCTATTCATGCTTCAATCATCTCAGAATTAGAAGCCACTGAAGAACATAAGAAGCCTCTAACATATTTATTTTTGTCTATATAACAGATCTATTCATGGACTGATAATGAACAACTGCCGAAAGTCAAAGGCTGATGAAGCCACAAACAAAGGGCGTGACAAAGTGATCATATAACAAAAGTAATGGAATATATAATGATCATTGAAATGAGAGAACATTGTTGTTGTCCATGACGTTGCTCTCATAAGAAACAAGAAGAAATGTGTGTGTGCTTTATCAAGTTTAATCAAGCTCTACAAGCTTAAAAGAAGAAGACGTCACGAAATACAGAGAGCTTGGGTTGTTGTCCATGAAGATCTCCTGTGAGAAAGAAGAAGAAAACTTCACACAATTATGAGCTACCATAAAATGTAATATTCATAGTGTGTGTATAACTTGTTATTCTAGTTCATTGATTTTCAATGTGTTTAACTAGCTTATGAAGAAGCACTCAATTGTAAACATTTCCAATTTAAAACCAGTTGTCTGTATTCCCTAAAGGACCGAGTGAAGTTCAAAAGCTTTAGGAAGACTAGGATTACGTGTCTTAGTGGTTATTAGTCACAACAATTGTTTGTGCAAGGTGTTAGTCACAACTGTTGTTGGGAAGTTAGTCATGACATGTAGTTGTGCAAGGTGTTAGTCACAACTGTTGTTGTGCAGTAAGTCACGACAGGTAGTTGTGCAAGTTGTTAGTCACAAGTCGTATTATGCAGGTTGTTAGTCACATGTGGTGTTGTGAAGGTTGTTAGTCAGAGATGGTGCTTTACAATTGTAATCAGTTTGGTTTCAGTGGATTAAGTCCTTGGTTTAAGGAGAAATCACCTTGGCGGGTTGACTAAAGTAGTTTGAGGTTTTCGAGTGAACCAAGATATATCGTGTGTGCTTATTTCTTGTTTATGCATTTTTTATTTATTTATGCTTCCGCAAGAAAAATTTAACAAGAGTGAAAAACCAATTAAATCCCTCTTTCTTGTGTTTTTCTTACACCTTCAACTGATATCAGAGCCCCGATTCTATTATTGATCGTCATTTTCCCCTTCTACACCTAATTCCCTAATAAGCTGCCACAACATAGCTTGAAAAATTTCCAATGATTTTCTGATACATGAGTTTCTTTGATTTACATTTGTGTCACTAATCGTTTCACAACATAGAATAGATCTGCCTGAGTATCTCGAAAACGGATCCTCATTCAACAAAGCATTACTAGAAAGAGAAACATGCTCAATTTAGTTTGGTGTCTTATTATTCACTAAATGGATCAAAGTAGAAAAGTAAGATGGAGAGAATGATATTTTTATGTTCACATAAATATCCTTAATATACTGTATTTCTTCTACTAGAGTCCTATTATAGGCCCAATAGTAGAACATGAGATAGTGTCAGAAGGAACCACATCAATACCCACCAAATCCAATAGATTGGATTGGCCCAAACCTTCAACAACCAAACCCACTTTAGAAGCTTCCATTTGTAGTTCCTTCGTTGACTTATCTCTAACTATTTCATTGATAACCATTCTCTCATATCTTTTAAAAAAGTCATTATTGCAAGTAATAACCTTTTTACTAACTACTCCACCACCTTCAAAGATAGCCACGTTGCTACCCTCATCCCCAAATGAATAATCCCCATCAGAATCTAAAACCACCGTCTCACTTTCATCCTCAGCTTCATTTTGAACAAAAATTATTTATCATAATAGAATTGTCTTTTAAATATCACTCAATTATTTTTGTTAATTAAGGTTGGTGAACAAGTATGGTGTATTATGTTCTATTTTTCCCAAATAAATATACATAAAATGTTTGACTCTTGTGATGAATTAAATTTATAAATTTTTTAAACAAGTAATAACTTTTAAGTTTGGAAAAATTACAACAGATTCTACTTGTGTGCTTAAGGTTGAGTTCAAAGACAAAATTTCTAATTAAATTAAAAGAAATTCTTAATTATCTCATTAAAATAATCTTGAGTCTAAATTATTTGAATTGATGATGCATTTTTTTAATCTTTAAAACAAAGCTATAAAATAAGATGAAAATTAGTTTTCTTATTTACCAATAAGTGAAATTAAAATAGAGAATTTTAAAAATCTTCCACTGGTATAATTGAAAATTATATCCTATAAATTATTTTCGTGCACAGTTACCAAAGTGGAAATTTTGAGAGGATAATTTCAATTAACAATTGAAAATATTTTTCCATGCAAACAATATTAAATGTAACTAAATAAATAATTAAGAAATTAAAATGAGACACTTTTTCTCCTTCTTAATTAAAATACATTGCAGAACAAAGAATATATTACTTGATAATTGCTTGCTAGATAGCTCAAAGCCAAATAAAAATTGAAAACATATAACATTAACCGAAATAAAACAAAACACACAAGTGATTATATTGAAAGGGTATACATATACACTTTAATAAAATCAAAGAAACAAAAAATGCAAGAGCTAGAGAAAATATAAATAAGGTTGTATGTTCATTTAATAATTATCCTTCAACAACACGGATCTTTAACAGCAGGGATCACGCTGAGGCGACAGAGACATTGTTTAACACTAGAATAGTATTTACCATCTAAAAAACCTAGAACAAGACAAGCCTTTCTGCATTCTGAATCGGATATACTCTCTTGCTCCCTTCCTTATGTTTCTATCACCATCTCTACATTCATCCAGACATATTATGATTAACACACAAAAAATATACTTAAAAGCTTTTTGTTTATTTTGAAAAAAAATATTTATATTTAAGATAAATTTATTGTTTCATAAAATACTTTTGTCCTATTTTTTTAAAATTTGTGCTTTTTTTAATATTGTTAAGAATAATGAATAATGAATTAATTAAAAATATTAAAAATTATTTGAAAAGGAAGAGTAAGACTCACGAGAAGGAATAAGAATAAGCAAAATGAAAAACAACTTAAAGTGCGCCATGTTTAGGATTACCGAATATTTAGTATGATCTTCAGTTATCTATTTATAAATGTGAAGGGTGTAAACACTTATTAGTAATTTATATTTGAAAAACATAGCTTTTAACTTCATTTTATAGATAGTGTTCCTTGGGTTATAAAATTAGTTAGAAAAAAAAATTATTTTATTCCTTAATTATACCCTTAGATTCAAATTGATCCCTTAAATTTTTTTCGTGTCAAATTTCTCTCTTAGCTCTTCAAAACATACCATGTTAGTCCTTTTCGTCTAATTAACGACAGAAAATTTCAAAAATCGATCGTTAAATTTGTCGTTAATTAGAGGAAAAAGAACTAACATGACAAGTTTAAAGAGTTAAGGGACCAATCTGACACGAAAAATATTAAGGGAGCAATCTGAACTAAAGGTTTTAGTTAATGTACCAAAAATTATAGTTTACCGATTAGTAATAGATAATTTACTAAAACTCTTTCGATCACTCAAAATATATATGCCTCTTATACACTCTAACATATGCTCCATGAATATAAGAATTAATAAGAGGTATATATGATTGCAAAACACTCATTTAAAAATATATAATTTTTAGGATAATTAAATAAATTTAATTCATGTAACAAATTAATTTTTTGGGTTAATAGTCATTTGCACCTTGCAATATATGTGTGTTTTGATTTACCCCCTTTAAAAAAATCGGATTACCCCCTGTAATTTTAAAATTCTAAGTCTTTTGCACCCCAGATGGGAAAATTACCCCCTTGTAAAAAAATTATCTATCCCCCTTCTTTTTAACACGCTTAGGGTACACAAAAATTTCAAGGGGATAATCAAAAAATTTAATTTTAAAAGGGGGTAAATCAAAACTCGCCTATATTGCAAGGGGTAAATGACTATTAATAAAGACCTATGAGAAGTACCAACAATGCACTCAAAAAACAACAAAACAAGAGAAAATAACAATAAAAACAACATGGAAAGGACACTATACGGTTTTGACGATAAAAGTCATCTGAAACGAAGACAAAAACCAAGTGGTTCGCCCTTGAAGTTTCCGCTCTTTGGCAAGACCTTTGAAACACAATGCTTCTTTCACAACTTCATTAAGGGAAATATATTCTGATTCAGTAGCTGATTGTTGTGCCAAACATAATGAACACATATCTGGAAATAGATTTTCTGAAACCCATACAACCTGCATCATTATATCGATAAATTCTTCGATTTTAAATTTTCTATCAACACCATATGGTCTGCCATAAATTAGGACTTTACTCAGATATTCATTTATGTGCCTAAGAACCCACTTCAATGCTTGCCAATATGCCTTTCTAGGATTGGCTATGTACCTGCTCATAAGGCTCACTACATATGTGTTTAGGGCAATTTTTGTGTATATAATCCATAGTATTTTGTGGCCCTTTCACTTGATCTTAATAAAAGTCATGATAAGACCTTAGTTTTAGTCTAAATATGTGGTTTTTAGCATTTTCATGCAAATAAATTTTGTTTGATCAATTTTGTGCAATTTTGTAGGTTTCTTAGCCTATTGGAAGTATTGGATACCTAAAAGCACAAAGCAAGACCCAAAGTTGCATTTTGGAAGAAGATGAGTTTTGCAAAGCAGGCTAAGCGCGGTCCTAGTGCACTTGGAGAAGCCTAGGCAGTGGAGAAAGCATAATTTTCGTGCTAAGTACAAGGTTCATCACTCTAACCATGCTTTTTGGCGGTTTAAGTCTTGGTTTCCTGATCACGCTAAGATATCTCTTATAGGGCTTAGTGTCATACCCTGATTTTTAACCCTAAGATCCCACATTATTTGCATCTCATTGGAATCACACAAATATACTATAAAACGAAGATTTGATTATGCATTTTATCTCTATGTTTTGATGATAACAATGAAGTATTTGTGTAAGAACAATTTGGTGCTCTAATGTTTGTTATTGTGGATATCACTTTAAAGCAGTTCTTAGATTTAATAAACAGAACTCATATGATCGAGTTGCTATGTGTGACATGAGTCTCTTTCTTTCCAAAGAAGCAATGATGATTCAGTATCCGATCTCAATCAGAAAAATCCTAATATGAATTTATGTTGTTGTTGCAATGCTCTCTTGGATTCTGTTTTATGCGTGGTTCTGATGTTCTAACTTCTGAACCCTATTAAGCTTCTAAAGTTGTTATCTTATGAAGAATAAGTGTTCAAGAACTCTAAAGACATGGTTTTGTTGAACGAAGTGTTAAAGGTTCTGAAGACTTAAGGTTTTTGAAGATTGAGGTTCTGAAGACTAAGTGTTGAAGACTCTAAAGACAATGTTCTGTTGATCGAGGTTCTTAAGACTCTAAAGACTTAAGGTTATGAAGAAAGGGTTTCAAAGAAAAGTTCTGAAGTTTCTGAAGAAGAGGTCCTGGTGAACAAGCTCTGAAGACACTGAAGACTTGAGATTCTAAAGACCCAGTTATCACTAATCTATTCATGCTTCAATCATCCCATAATTAGAAGCCACTGAAGAATATAAGAAGCCTCTAACAGATATATTTTTGTCTTTATAAGGATGCGATCACATGAATAAATGTGATGGCTAAGACAATGGTCATGGACTGATAATGAACAACTGCCGAAAGTCGAAGGTTGATGAAGCTACAAACAAAGGGCGTGACAAAGTGATCATATGACAAAAGTAATGGAATATATAATGATCATTGAAATGGGAGAACATGGTTGTTGTCCATGACGTTGCTCTCATAAGAAACAAGAAGAAATGTGTTTGTGTTCTTTATCAAGTTTAATCAAGCTCTACAAGCTTAAAAGAAGAAGACGTCACGAAATACAGAGAGCTTGGGTTGTTGTCCATGAAGATGCTCCTGTAAAAAAGAAGAAGAAAACTTCACACAATTCTGAGCTACCATAAAATGTAATATTCATATTGTGTGTATAACTTGTTATTCTAGTTCATTGATTTTCAATGTGTTTACCTAGCTTATGAAGAAGCACTCAATCGTAAACATTTCCATTTTAAAACCAGTTGTTTGTATTCCCTAAAGGACCGGGTGAAGTTCAAAAGCTTTAGGAAGACTAGGATTGTGTGTCTTAGTGGTTGTTAGTCACAAAAATTGTTTGTGCAAGGTGTTAGTCATAATTGTTGTTTGGAAGTTAGTCATGACATGTAGTTGTGCAAGGTGTTAGTCACAACTATTGTTGTGCAGTAAGTCACGATAGGTAGTTGTGCAAGTTGTTAGTCACAAGTGGTGTTGTGCAGGTTGTTAGTCACATGTGGTGCTGTGAAGGTTGTTAGTCAGAGATGGTGTCTTACAATTGTAATCAGTTTGGTTTCAGTGGATTAAGTCCTTGGTTTAAGGAGAAATCACCTTGGCTGGTGGACTAGAGTAGCTTGAGGTTTTCGAGTGAACCAAGATATATTGTGTGTGCTTATCTCTTGTTTATGCATTGTTTATTTATTTATGCCTCCGCAAGAAAAAATTAACAAGAGTGAAAACCCAATTAACCCCTCTTTCTTGTGTTTTTCTTACACCTTCAACTGATATCAGAGCCCCGATTCTGTTATTGATCGTCCTTTTCCCCTTATACACCTAATTCCTTAATAAGCTGCCACAACATAGCTTGAAAAATTTCCAGTGATTTTCTGATACAGGAGTATCTTTGATTTACATTTGTGTCACTAATCGTTTCACAACATAGAATGGATCTGACTGAATATCTCGAAAACGGGTCCTCATCCAACAAAGCATTACTAGAAGGAGAAACATGCTCAATTTGGTTTGGTGTCTGATTATTCACTAAATGGATCATAGTAGAAAAGTAAGATGGAGAGAATGAGATTTTTATGTTCTCATCCAAATAGATTCTACTTGTGTGCTTAAGGTTGAGTTAAAAGATAAAATTTCTAATTAAATTAAAAGAAATTCTTAATTATCTCATCCAAATAATCTTGAGTTTAAATTATTTAAATTGAGGATGCATTTTTTTAATCTTTAAAACAAAGCTATAAAATAAGATGAAAATTAATTTTCTTATTTACCAATAAGTGATATTAAAATAGAGATTTTTAAAAATCTTCCACTGGTATAATTGAAAATTATATCCTATTAATTATTTTTTAGCACAATTACCAAAGTGAAAATTTTGAGAGGATAATTTCGATTAACAATTAAAAATATTTTTCCATGCAAACAATATCAAATGTAGCTAAATATATAATTAAATAAAAAATTAGACAATTTTTCTCGTTCTTACTTAAAATACATCGCAAAACAAAGAGTATATTACTTGATAATTGCTTGAGTGCTAGCTAGCTCAAAGCCAAATAAAAATTGAAAACATATATCATTTACCAAAATAAAACAAAACACACAAGTTATTATATTTAAAGGGTATACATGTACACTTTAATTTAATAAAAGAAACATAAAATGCAAAAGCTAGAGAAAATATAGCTAAGGTTATATGCTCATTTAATAATTATACGACGAATCATGCAGAGACATTTTTTAACAGCTTATGACCAATTAAAAATATTGAATTATTCTTCAGAAACACATTTGACGCAGAGGCAGAGGCATTGTTTAAGATTCCAATAGTATTTACCATCTAAAAAACCTTGACCATGGCAAATTCTTTTGCATTCTTTTTCGGCTTCAATCATTTGACTACTTCCTTCTGTTTCTATCACCATCTCTGCATTCATCCAGACATATTATGATTAACACACACAAAATATAATTAAAAGATTTTTGTTTATTTTGAAAATATATATTTTAAAAATGAATTTATTGTTTCTTAAAATACTTTTATCCTCTTTTTTAAAAATGTGTTTTATTTTTAATATTGTTAAGAATACTGAATAATTTATTAAAAATATTAAAAATTATTAAAAAAGGAAGAATAAGACTTACGAGAAGGAATGAGAATAAGCAAAATGAAAAACAACTTAAGGTATGTCATTTTTCAGATTACCGAATATTTAATATGATCTTCAGTTATCAATTTATAAAGGTAAAAGGTGTAAACACTTATTAGTAATTTATATTTGAAAAACATGGCTTTTAACTTCATTTTATAGATAGTGTTCCTTGGGTTATAAAATTAGTTGAGAAAAAAAATACAATTTTGTTCTTTAACTATACATTGGGTTCTGTTTGGTCTCTTAATTTTTTTTATGTGTCAAATTATTCTCTTAGCTGATCAAAACATACCATGTTAGTTATTTTCGTCTAATTAGCGACAAAAAAATTCAAAAATTGGTCGCTAAATTCGTCGCTAATTAGAGGAAAAAGAACTAACATGACACGTTTAAAGAGTTAAGGGACCAATCTGACAAAAAAAAAATTAATGGACCAATCTCAACTCAAGGTTTTAGTTAAGAAACCAAAAAGAATATTTTTTCAATTAGTAATAGATAATTTAGTAAAATTCGTTTGAACACTCAAAATCAAAATATATTCACCTCTTCTACAATCTTACATATGCTTCATGAATATAAAAATTAATAAGAGGTATATATGCTTGCAAAAAAATCATTTTAAAATATATACTTTTTATAATAATTAAATAAATTTAACTTACGTGTTAATGGTCATTTACCCCTTAAAATATAGGTGTATTTTGATTTATCCCCTTTAAAAAAATTGGATTATCCCCTATTATTTTAAAACTCTTAGTCCCCTAGGTGGAAAAATTACCTCCTTGTAAAAAAAATTATTTATCCCCCTACTTTTTACATGCTTTGGGGGACACCCAAAAATTTCAGGGGATAATCAAAAAATTTAATTTTAAAGGGGGTAAATTAAAACTCGCCTATATTGCAGGGGGTAAATGACTATTTATAAAGAGCTATGAGAAGTACCAACCGTGGACTAAAAAACAACAAAATAAGAGAAAATAACAATAAAAACAACATGGAAAGGATGTTCACTATATGATTTTGAAAATAAAAGTCATCTGAAACGAAGACAAAAACCATGTTGTTCGACCTTGAAGTTTCAGCTCTTTAGCAAAACCTTTGAAACACAATGCTTCTTTCGTAACTTCATTGAGGGCAATATACCCTGATTTCATAAGCTGATTGTTGTGCCAAACATAATGAACACATATCCAGAAATAGATTTTTTGAAATCCATACAACCTGCATAATTATAGTCGATAAGTTCTTCGATTTTGAATTTTCTATCAACACACAGGCTCCACCATAAATTAGGACTCTGCTCAGAGACTGTACCTAAGAACCCATTTCAACGCTTGCACTAGTGTAAAAAGAAAAATATAATTTTAAAATTTACGCTCATTATATTAAAAACGGGTGTAAATAAGAAACACAGTGGCAATTTTGTAAATAAAGTGTCATTTTAAGTATTATTATATAAAATAGACACCCTATTTCTTAAAAACGGGTGTATATTTAAAATATTATTATAATCAAATTTATATTACTCCTATTAAATTTAAATTGGGTGTAAATTTAGATGGATTGAAAAAAATCTCAAAAATTAAATTTCTTAAAAAAAATTAATAAAAAAAAATTATACTCGTATTATTGAAAAAAAAAGAACTTACATTATTATATTTTTTACAAAATTACTTTTAATTTTAAGTACCAAAATAAAATTATTCTAAGGCTTAAAAATTTAATCTTTCTCTTCTGTTCGTTCTCAACTCAAAACCCTTGAAAACACATATTCGAAACCCTAAATCCTGAGATTTTCCATATTCAAAACCAAAACCCTAAATCTTTCGCTAAATTTCAATTGTTTGATATCTCCATCTGTGTTTTGTCTAGTTTCATTCTCCATAATTCACTTTCATTTCAATCTCGTTTCTGCCTAAATCATTGAAATCGCTGGAATAGCTCAAATTACAACCTAATTGTTCGAACCACTCAAACTATAGCTTGATCGTTCGAATCTCATTCGTTTCAGCATCAAAGTAATAGATTCGATGACAATAGTTCATTGACAGATGTTCCTCTTTTTTCCCTCATTCGATCATTCATTATTATATGTATCTCTCTCTCTCCCCTATGTGTTCGCGTTTCTAACTTCTAATCTCACTTGTTCAGTTGTCTAAGTTTTAGATTCTTGTTTACTTTTTATTAATAGTTGAAAAAAAGTTTTATATATATATGGGATAATTATATAAACCCCCCTGTCATTAGAGCGAGATTTGATATTACCCCCCTAAAGTTTTTTATTTATTAACTCCCCCTTATCAAATCCAAAATCAGATTTAACCACCCCCTATTACTATTCATGCTGACTAGATATGTATTAATTGACTATGTGGCTTCCACATCACCTTTCCTTCTTCCACATTCCTCATTTAACTCCTCTTCAGTCATATACACTCATTTCATAGCATTTTATTGTTTTTTCTGTAATATATTGAAGTGATCAAAACTATAACACTGATACAACAGAAAAGAACTGAACTCAGAAAAACACATAAAAACAGAAACAAAGAGATTTGGCTTTTCGATGGAGGTTGAAGGTGATACGAGCGTTGAAAATCTGAAACAAAGAGATTTGGCTTTTCGCTGGCTCTGAAATTTTCTTGCATCACTCTTCAATGGAGGTTGAAGGTGATACGAGCGTTGGAAATCGGAAACGAAAAAGAGGGTAGTTGAAAACAAAGCTTCTTGTAAATGAAAATGTTGAGGTAATGATGATTCTGATTTCTGGTTTTTTTATAAAGATGTGATTTTTTTTTTGTTTAGGAATTTCTGGGTTGTTGATTTTGTATTAGGTTTTTGTGATGGGTTGATTTTTATAAAGATGTGATTTTTTTGTTTAGGTTGATTTATGATTTTGATTTGATATGTCTGTTTCTTCTTTTTCATACCACTGCATGTTGTTGTGAATATGATTCATTCATCTGAAATTTCCAGTTCAAGGTTTTTTTTCTTTCTAAAAGTGCTTTTTTTTTTCCAGCTGAGGAGTTTGGAAGATGGTTTTCTGGGATCATGGAATCCGAGAAAGATTATTCGTCGTGCAAAGGAAGACCGGCAAACCCTTTTTCCTCTTTTTCAGATTTGGGTTTTCACAAATTCTATTGTTGTTCTTGACGGAAACACAGATTGTTACAACAAAATTAATTAAACAGGGTAAGATGCAACCATAAACAAATTGGGGTTAGAGAAATTTGTGAAAATTTTGAAGAGATGAGAAATCTGGGGTTTGAGAAATCAAATTGGGGTTTGAGAATCAAATTGTTTTTTAGAGAGAGAAACATGGATGAGGAAGATGAGGTGAAAAACAATTTTTCTGGGAAATCAAATTGGGGTTCAAGTGAATAAAGTTGATGAACAAATTTTCTGAAAAATGAATTTGGGTTTAAGTGAATGAAGTTGAAGTTGATTATATACACAGTCACATCATGCCACATCCCCATTCACCAGATGCTCAGTCAGCATAGAGGGTGAGAGAGGGCGGTAAATTCTGATTTTGGGTTTTATAAGGGGAGTTCTATAAAAAAACTTCAAGGGGGTAATACCAAATCACGCCCTAATAACAGGGGGATTATATATATATATATATATATATATATATATATATATATATATATATATATATATATATTCAATTTTACGGTATGCTATTATCATCACTTTCACTTGTATCATTTTCACGTTCTCCCATATTCGTTGTCGTCGTTAGTTTTTCGTCATCCGGCTGCCGAAGCTGAACTGAAGTCTGAATCAATCATCATTTGATTGTTATTTTATTGTTATTTGAATTTTGAAGGTTATATCAATTCATGTTAGAGCATTTGTTATTGCTAATTTCTAGTTTTCTTGAAGGTGAAAATATAATATGCTTTTTAATGTTAAATAATAATATGCAGTATCAGTTGTACTTAGCAGTGGCGGTTATGCTATGTCATAATTTATTTTTCTGTTTGTTATTGCTAATTTTTAGTTTTCTTGATTCATTGTTTTTTAAAAGAGATACCATTTGGAAGGGCACATATCTTGTGTCATACTAATGATTTCAGTTTCTTTATTATTCTTTTCTTACTATTCCTTTATTAGCATGAGATACCAATTGGTTTTGTTTAATATTAGTAGAATGGCTTTACAAGAGATTATTGCTCGTGTAGTAGGGGAAGATGTCATTATGAATGACAGTAATGTTTTTGATTTTGTTGATCACGGATCTAAGGTAATTAAAGAAAACTATATGTTGAAGATACTCCTCAAATTTCTATCATAAATATTATATTGAAGACTAATATGATTAGACATTATTTGGCTTATCACTTGTGTCACACCACATTCATCAAATGTATTGTGGGTAACGGTTGTGCTGGAGAATGGTCAGAAATATGAAGGAGATATCTTGGTAGGAACATATGGGATTTGGTCCAAGGTCTTATAAAATTCTGTCTTTTATTTTGAGTTTTTTGTTTAGTAACTTAGATTTTTGTGTTATTTACTTGAATTATTTTGTGGATAGGTAAGGACAAAGTTATTCGTTCTATTGTTGAAAGATCCGATAAGGTAGTATAATTTAAAATATTTTCGTATTGCATGTATTTATTGAAAAACATGTAAATTAATATGTTAATATGTAGTTGTTTAATTTATTATCTGTTGAACTTTTAGATATTTACATATAATTCATCGTATGAAAAAGAGATAATTGACCACATTCGACAACTGTGGCACAATATTTTCTGCAAATGTTTGAAGAGCCAGAGTTTGAAGAGGATAAGTACCAAGAAAACAAAGAAATGTTGCCAAAATTAAAACGAAGGAAGAAAAGTATATATGAAGAAAGTGATATGAAATATTATTACATGAAGAATATTTTGTTATTACATGAAGAATATTTTGTATACTTTTTGGTACATGAAATATGATTCAACGGTATTCGAAAATATGATTTTGTATACAAAAATATGTAGAAATATTATGACTTCATAGTACATGAAATATGATTTTGATATATGACCTTTTAATATTAGATAATTATATTTTATATCCGTGATAACTAAAATAGGGTGTAATATACAAAATGAAATTAAGTGTAAATGGAATTAAATATAATATAATAATCATATTTCACACCCCGTGATAATTAAAATCTGGTGTAATATACTGAATGAAATAAGGTGTAAATGAAAATAAATATAATCTAGCAATCATATTTTACACTCGTGATAACTAAAATAGGGTATAATATACTATATTTTTACATCCTATTTACAGAAAATAGGGTGTAAGTTTATTGACATTCATAGTAAGTATTATTTATTTTACACCCAATTTTTATCAAATGGGGTGTAAATTTGTTTGATTTAAATGTGTATATGTATCAATTTACACCTGTTTTCTAATAAAAATGGAGTAAATTAGAATGTATTTACACCTATTTTTAAACGTGTGTACATTCGTTAAACATTTCTCACCCGTTGAATTTACACCCTCCAATAACGGGTGTAAATTATATAAAAAATGGGTGTAAATTTATCATTTTGTACTAGTGTTGCCAGTGTGCCTTTCCAGGATTGGCTATGTACATGCTCACAAGGCTCACAACATATGTGTTCAGGGCAATTTTTGTGTATATAATCAATAGTATTTTGTGGCCCTTTTCACTTTATCTTAATAGAAAGTCATGATAAAATTTTAGTTTTGGTCTAAATATGTGGTTTTTAGCATTGTCATGTAAATAACTTTTGTTTGATCAATTTTGTACAATTTTATAGGTTTCATAGCCTATTGGAAGCATTGGATACCTAAAAGCACAAAGCAATACCCAAAGTTTCATTTTGGAAGAAGCAGAGTTTTGCAAAGCGGGCTAAGTGCAGTCCTAGTGCACTTAGAGAAGCCTAGGCAGTGGAGAAAGCGTAATTTCCGCGCTAAGCACAAGGTTCATCGCTCTAACCACGATTTTTGGCAGTTTAAGTCTTGGTTTCCTGATTGCGCTAAGAGAGCTCTTATAGGGCTTAGTGTCATACCCTAATTTTGACCATATGATCCCACATCATTTGCATCTTATTGGCATCACATGAATATACTATAAAAACAAGATTTGGTTATGCATCTTATCTCTATGTTTTGATGATAACAATGAAGTATTTGTGTAAGAACAATTTGGTGCTATAATGTTTGTTATTGTGCATATCACTTTAAAGAAGTTCTTATATTTAACAAACAAAATTCGGATGATCGATAAACACTATATGCGAGTTACTATATGTGACATAAGTCGCTTTCTTTCCAAAGAAGCAAGGATGCTTCAGTATCTGATCACAATCAGAAAAAACCTAAGATGACTTTATGTTGTTGTTACAATGCTCTCTTGAATTTTGTTTTGTTTGTGGTTCTTATGTTCTAACTTCTGAATCCTATTAAGCTTCTAAAGTTGTTATCTTTTTAAGACTAAGTGCTAAAGAACTCTGAAAACAAGGTTTTATTGAACGAAGTGCTGAAGGTTCTGAAGACTAAAGGATCTAAAGATTGAGCTTCTGAAGACTAAGTGTTGAAGACTCTAAACACAATGTTCTGTTGAACAAGGTTCTGAAGACTCTGAAGACTTAAGGTTATGAAGACCAAGGGTTTCAAAGGAAAGTTATATAGTTTCTGAAGACGAGGTTCTGGTGAACAAGTTCTAAAGACACTAAAGACTTGAGATTCTGAAGACCCAATTATCACTGGTCTATTCATGCTTCAATAATCTCATAATCAAAAGCCACTGAAGAACAAAAGATAAGGTTACCATTTACAAGGGAAAAGTACATAATACAAAAACGTTATATTCCGCTACCTCTCTACTAACCTGAATTTGTGGAAAAGGACAGATGTGGTTGTACGAATTTCATCCATCTGTAACGACATTCCTTTAGTATTAAGCTCATTCAAAGAATTATATATCTACCCTCCAAGAGATCTATTTTTGGTTATATAAGGATATGATCACGTGAAGAAACATGATGGAAAAGACAATGGTCATGGACTGATTATCAATAACTACCGAAGGCTGATGAAGCCACAAACAAAGGTCGTGAGAATTGATGCGTGTTTTTCGCAAGTGTACGAACACGTCAGAGTAATATAAAAGATTGTTGAATCCACAGAGACCAAGTGTCAATCTATCGTACCTGTTGTTATGGTGTATATCTAAGGCAATTGAATATAATGGTTTTAAGGAGTGCGCAATGGTAAATAAAATAGTAATTTTAAAATTAATAAAGACAACCTCGAATATAATTCACATAATTAATTAATAATCCGGTACTTGTTAATTGAACTACTTATGGGCAATGTTTTCTACTTTGAAAAGAACTAATTTAACAGGAACTATCGCTTTCGCGTATTCAGAACCGAGTTGTACTCTCTAATCAACCCCTCCTATTGTCACGGATAAAAAGGTGCGTTTTGCGTTAGAGTAGTAAACCTATTTTTAAGAAATATAGTATCTTAACTAAGTTGAAAAGTACTTTAACCTGGATTTCTTATCAAAAAGAGGTTCTCACGAACTAGACCCTAAATTTCTTAACGCGTCCGAAAATCGTTTTAAAATCCCTTTTCGTTTTAATCTAAAAACTCCTAATGAACTAGACAAAGCGCTTTTGGCCGTTTTTGAAATAGTTACAAACAATTAAACTTAAATTGAAAGTTAAAATAGCCCTTAAGTGTTCCTACGAACAATTGTACGGATTACAAGTTCAATTACGATCCTTACATTCTAACCTTTATGGATTTAGTTAGACATGGTAAAGTAAAAGTTCTTTTTATTATTTTTCATAAAAGTAATTAGTGCGAGTGCGGATAAATAAATAAAAGTAGTGCGAGTGCGGAAAGTAAATAAAAGTAGTGCAAGTGTGAGAAATAAACGAAAGTAAAGCGAGTGCGAGAAATAAAGGTATTTAAAGCGAGTGCAGAAATAAAATAAAGTAAAGTGCGAGTGCGGATAATAAATAAAGTAAGGAAATGTGGAAAGTAAATAAAATAAATCGAGTGCGGAAAAATAAAATACGAACTGGAATTAAAATGGCGGTAGGATTAACTTCCTCCCAGAGTGCTCCAAAACTCGATCACACAGACGTATACAGACTCGATCACTCGATTGTAGTAACACCCCGATGTGAAGTGATTACTACTTTAAAACTTATATATGCCTAAGAGATTCTAAGTTTAGATCATAAAAACAAAATTCTAAAGTCCTATTTATAGGCAAACATTAAATGAGAAAAGACCAGGATGCCCCCTCCACTAAAAAAGTGGAGGGAAACACTTTTGCCTTGTGGCACCCGCCATAGGTACATAATGGTGGAGAAAGTGGGGATCGTGGGCTTTGGCAGTTGTGGAGTGATCTTGAGACGTGGCCACGTCATGGATGACCCCATGGCGCTAGCCATGGTGGATGCCGTAAGTGTAAAAAGCTGAATTCCTTGGTTTTCGTCTGTTTTGACTCCTTTTTCGCTCCTTTTCTTGATTTAGGCCCCGATTACATAAAAAACCTGAAAATAAAGAAAAACAAAGTAATAACATAACAAAATAACAATAAAAACTAAGAATGCATGCAAAATCGGAGTCAGAAATACGGTGAAATTTAGTGCTATCAAATCCTCCCACACTTAGACATTTGCTTGTCCTCAAGCAAACATTTAAAGCTCAAAAATGAAGAAAACTGGTGTCAACACGTAATTTGGGCTAAGAGGGCTTCTAAGTTCAAGTCAGGATGCAGTGACAGGTACTAACTAAGTGAACCAAGGGTACCATAATAACACAGACACAGACTTCAATCCTATATTAACCACCCCATGTCATCCCACAATACCTAGGTCTATCTTCTCATCTCTTTTTGGGTCCTTTTCATTCAGGCGCAATCACATTAAGCCTGTTATCCGTACATGCTTCATAATAGAGTGACCGGTTAGTGATTCTAATCCAAAATATAGGGTTTCTGGCACATAAGCATGTGTAAACCCGTTTTATTTGACCTAAATGTAGCTGCGGGGTATCGGATTGTAACCCACCCTACCAAGTTCAATGCCAGATACCTCTGAACCAACTAACAATAGGTGACTGCAATTTTTTTCTTTTTGTGGCAAAATTTTTTTCTTCTCTTTTTTTCGGTTTAAATGACTTTGTGAGGGTCACCGATCCCAAAGTTTTCCTTTTTCTTTTTTATTAGCATTGGATCATTCACTTATGTTCATCGGCCCCCTACGTAGAGCATGCTTAGGTCGAAGCTGACTGCTAGAATAAACTACTTAGGACAATTTTTTTGAATGATAATAAAGGCCATGGTGTGCGGGGTTTAGGAGTGATTCCTATATTCAAGAAGTCTATGGTGCTAAAATGATACTGATGTTTAAAAAAGTTTACCTAAGTCACCACATCCTAATCCAAACCTGTCTCAAAGCCCAAAAAACATGTGAAACAACATTGTTTTCTTTTTTAAAAAAATTTGGTAAGGCTAAGGAAATGGGAAAAATGAGGGTGTACTAAAGATACACTATACTGGTGACTCGTCAGACTCATGCATTATCTAAGAAAACATAACTAAATAACTAACTGAAAAGGAAAATAACAGAAAGCAAATAAATAACTAAGAAGGGAAATGACAGAAAGCAATAAAATCCCCTCCCACACTTAAATCGAACATTGTCCCCAATGTTTCAAAATAAGATAAGGAGAGTAACCTGGAAAACTACTGCGGAGGAGCACTGGTGCCCTCGTCGTCCTGCTGTGATGGTCTGGAACGACGGGATCTACTGCGCTGCTGGTCCCTCCAGTCAAGTCGTGCTGATAAGGCAGCCTGGGCACCCCGGACCTCTCGAAGGTTACCTAGGATGGAACCCTGAATGGCCTCCATAAGCTGGTGGTGTCGGCGATTGAATTCTCGCTGACGGTCCTGCTCTGATGTGATATCGGTCAAGGCGCGACAAATATTACTGTAGGCACGATCCGAAACCAATCGCGATTATTGCATGAAGCTCATGTTGTCCGTCAGTTGTTGTGAAATAGTAGAGAGTAGGTTGTCTCGCGTTTCCTCTCTAGCCGTCATATCACGCCACATCTCCTCAGTGACATAGAATCCAGGAGTAGCACCTGCAACAGGGTTAGAGGAAGATGGTGCAGTGTGTGATTGTGAAGGATGATAGGGGGACGCGTGAGGTACGGGAGAATGTTCTCTCCGATCATATTCTTCATCAGTGTCATGTGCCTCCTGTAACACCCCAAATTTGCCCTCTTCTTTTTAAGCATCATATAATATCATATTCATCATAAGCATATCATATTCTTGGCATCTTAGCATGGAAAAATGAGGCATAACATTCTCATGCCCTTGCATTAGGCATATGATCATCTGTGGAGGGTTTTGAAGCATTACAAGCTATAACAAGAGTCCCAATGGATTTGTCTAAGTCCTATGAGAAGTCTACATTGCATTCACAAGTCCAAGATCATTTACAAAAGCTCAGAAGGTTGGAAGATCATCAGGGAATTCAAGCTAGGGCAAAGCTCCTACATAATGATCCCAAATTAGGGTTTGAGTTGCAAGCATGAAAACCTTATGACTTTGGCCATTTCATTTGGGAAAAGTCTCTTATATGTTAAGAGGATCCTAGGGATGAAATTTGGTGAGAAAATTCCTTGTGGAAGTCAGATATTTCTTCAGTTGCTTGTAAAGGAAGAAATTGGTCAACTGTGCAGTCTGAAAGTCAACTGTGAGATTTCAAAGGGTCAAACCCTAGTTTTCTAGCCAAGGGATGTTCTTATAACCTTAGAAGAGGTTTTCCAAGATCAAAGATCAAGAATCATGAGGTTTTGAGGTGTTTTGCAAAATTGGCATATGGTTGGTAATGAGAATTTCCATTTTTAGCAAGTTTTTGCCCTAATTTTCAAGTAAGCTTAACTTAGTGGAAAAAGCTTCAAATGAACCAAATCCAAATATTAAAGTTGAAGATTAAAGCCTCCCATTTTCAAAAATTACAAGAGAATTTTCATAGCCCTCATGGTTAGGGAGAAAGGCCCTTCGAAAATTGGTGGAAAATTAGGGCATGGCATGCATTTCAAATATTCCACAAGTGCAAAACTTCATGAACTTTATTTTTGAGTGACATAATGAACCAAGTGAGGTCACAATATTACAAGGCATTGCAAGAAAGCCATTTTTCTCCAAAAATTTTGCCAATTTCGTGCATGATATGAGGAGTATTTCATAAGAGGGAAATTTGCATGAACATGGGAAAAGTGTGATCCCCACATCCAAGGGCCAGAATCATTTCTGTTTTGAATTAAGGGTGTGATATTGAAAACACATAGGTAAGGAATGAGAGGGATGCACGAGTAGAACACCTCATCACACAAATTTTGCCAAATTTGCAATTTCACTCTCACACTCTCATCTCACGTGCTATTGCCCTCATTCTTTCAGCATTGCATTGTGAAGTGATATATAAGAAAACTAGGGTTTCTTTTCAGGCTAGATCCATCACATTTCATCATTCCAAAGTTTTAGAACCAAGAGCATTTTCTTTCAAATCTCATCACTCTCTCACTCTCTTCACAAACAAATCATATATTCTGAATCCTTGAGGCTTAAGGATCATGAATCCACCATTGGTTTAAGCTGAAGCTCAAGATTTCAAGTGGTGCCATTCAAGTGCAGTTGATCTCCAACTTCAAGATCCAGAGCAATTCAAGCTCTCTCTTGCATTTATTTTGCAAGGAGAAGTTAGAAGAGGTAGATCTGCAGTGTTGAGAGGCTTATCTCAACCTATTTTGTGCTCTGCATCTCAGGTATGCTTCTGAATCCATGGATCTGGAAATGGTTTTTAATGTGTGCATTTTGATCTGTGAAGTATGCTGAGTATTCTGCACTTTTTAATTTTGAAAATGCTTGAGAATTGAGTATTGTATGATGATTTGAAGTTTCATAGTTGGACCTGTTTCTCTTTGATCCAGCTTGTTCAGTGATCTATGGTGAATTTCATGGCCATATTTGGATTCAGCGTGCCCTAATTATCTAATTTGGAGAGTTTGATTTATTTATATTAAGTTTTGTTCATGATATGTGTTTTCCGGTGCCGGAGCCCTAGCTCCGGTCACCAGATTCTGGGAATTTGTTTGATCAGAGTTGAATGAGGAAGATGACCTCTTGGCCGTAGGATTTGAGATCTGGACGTCCATTGTTTTGCTAGCACATAAATGATGTACCATCCCTCTCACGTGTTTTTCTTTTTCAAATTTGAATATGAATAATACAAAATGTTATGCACCACACCACAATTATCATGTCCCTTCACTGCCAACCAATTGAATTGATGACTGGATTAAATGAATTGACCTATCTCACACGTCCACTTGATCTAATGACCCTTGTTTTTCCTGAATTTATGAATTTCCACACTAATTATTATATGCTGCGCTGACTTTGTGAATGGGCTTGACTTGATATCCCCACCCCCTGTCTCTGAGGCCCAATGCTAATGAACTGGATTCGTTTCTATACGCACCCCTAGCCTCATCCATTTATTTTATTTCTTTTTTTATTTTCATTTTAATTACAGTTTGATTTTTAATTAATAAAAATAGTTTTAGGCTTCAGAAAATTATAAACAAATTCATGGAAGATCATTTGATTCTTCTTTAATTTTTGACATTTTTATTTTTCATTTATTTTTATTTGACACGTGGAAATTAATTCTTTCTTTTAATTAATTCATTTTAATTCATTTTGAAGCATGCTGAATTGTCCATTTTCTATCTTGATCATTATTTTGAATTTTTGGTTGGTTATTTTTGCTTTGGATTCATGATAGGATGTAGTTTCTTGGTGATTTTTGTTCTGATTTTTAGAATTTTGTTTAATTGATTTTGGTCCTTAACTTGTGAGTGAAGCCATCTAACCCTAGTTGATATTTGAACCCTCATTTGACTTGTATAGCTTCTGAATTTCTTTCCCTCCTTTTGGCATATTGGTATGTTATGATTGAAGATCATTTGCACAAAGTTGTGGATTTTTTTGAATGCTTACTTGAATTGTTTTGAATTTTTGTTCTTAGCTTGTCCCATTTTGCTTCTTTTGGATCATTTGCTCCCTCTTTAGCTTAGAAGGGCACTTGTGCCAACTTCTTCCACTTGTTTAGAGCCTTATTAGGGTGTGAGTACCTCTCTGATCTTGGGTTTTGATTTATACCTTGAAGATTTTGTGTTTGGTTACTTTTGAAGTCCTTCCATTCTTATGCATCTCCTTTGTTTCTTTCTTCTCATAATGTAATTACTTAGCTATATGCCCTTCTTCTCTTCATCTCTCTTGCCTCTTAGGCACTTTTCTAACATGATTAGGGTTCTGGTCTTGCACCTTGAGTTTGTAATTTGTTTATTTTGCTTTGCATCTTCTCAAGTTTGCTTTTGTCTTGCCATAGTAATCCATGTGGTTCCATGTTGATTTGTGTGCTTCTTTTCTTATTCTTGTGCCTTGTATTTGCATTGGATGTTTATGTGCATGAATTCACTTCTGGTTGTATGGTTTTAGTATGGTATTATGTTCATTTTGTTTTGCCTTTATGCTTGTGTTACTAACCATTTTAGGGGCTTTGGTAAGTGAGAGATGTGGATGTGACTCCCACATCTCCAAATCTTATCTCTTCTTTTCTTATTATTATTTTTTCTAACCTTGTGATTGTTGGGCTTAGGCCTTACCTCTCCTCCTTTTCTTCTTTTTCTTCTTCTCTTTTCTTTCCTTCTTCTTCATTAGGATAGAATTCAAACCTCACTAACTTAGGATTTCCCATGCATGACAACACTTAGGATTCATTAGTCCCCCATTAGACTGTTACCTTTGTGATCCTTTTGGTTTCTCTTCTCTTCTCATCTCAAAACTCTAAAGAAGACACTTAATAAGGATTGAAGTGATATCTTGAGCAATAGCTTATCCCATGAGATAGTTGTAGTCTTCCCATCTTGGGATAATACAAGTTTGTCTTGTGATGCACAAGTCTGATCAGGATGTCATTTTCACCAAGAAAATCATAAAATACACTTCTTCATTGTAAATGCTAAAAACACTTAATAAGTTAATGAGTTAGTGAGCCTAAGCCCTAATCCATGGGTTCATGTTTTGGGGATCTTCTCCTTACTTGAGTGTGCTTGTTCTATTATTCCATCTTGGAATGTAGTGACAAGTGTACATTCCATGGAAAAGAGCTTGAGTTCACTTCCTTGTGACAAATTCCTAAAAGCTTCTAAAAAACACAAACAAACAATAAGCGTCTTTCCTTCGGGAATTCTTTTCTCATCTCATTCGCTCCGTACACGAACTTGCTCCTACTTGTCATTTTTCAAGACGGTAACACACTCGTCGTCCGAGCCTGTAACACCTGAGCATTGACATAGGCAGTTCAAGCCTTAAGATACAAGTAATCTGTTCCACCCCTAGTTAGGGGAACTACGGCGACTCTGATCCTTATTGTCCAGATGAGGTACGTAGGCAGCGGGGTAGGGCCCGTTCGAGCATAATCCTTATTTTCCCTACATTTGTTTTCTTTTCATTTCTTTTTCAGTTCCCTTTTTGTTTCTTTGTCCATTTCAGTTCATTTTCTTTGCAGCAACTTTCAGTTCTTCACCCTTTGAAACAGTTTCTTTGCAAGCGTGGATCCCGTCGGGTACGGCGGACGATCTGGGGTGCTAATACCTTCCTAGGTCGTAACCGACTCCCGAACCCAGTCTCTTTGGTTCGCAGGACCCGTGTCCTTCCTTTTCTTTTCTTCTGGTTTGTGCAGCATTACCATTCCCGTTCCTTCGGGATAAAAATGCATGGCTGGCGACTCTACCTCTTTCCGCGCCACTTTCGCGTTTGTACCAGGATGGAAATCCGGGGAACGACAGCTCCCCATCAGGAATATTAGGAGGAAGTGGACCCAAAACAGGTGGAACATTCAGATCATAGGTCCAATTCCTTTCATTACGTACATCGGTACGTCTACTGCAAGGTAAAGCAACAGATGGGAAAGCTACCCCATGAACCATCAACTCATAACCACCCGCTCTCCTCGTTCGACACAATTTCATGTCTTTTAGAAATTTCAAATTAATTGTGCAAGGAGGTAGGGGTTCAAGTGTAGCTATCTCATTGTTCAGGTCAAGAGCCCGAGCAATAGATGTAGCAAGTCCTCCAATAACAATCGGTCCTGTTTTATTAACAGTTAAAGCCATGTGTGCAAGCATAAACAGGATCGGATTGATATGAGTATTAGTGAGGCATCCTTGCAAAAATAGGAGCTCTTTAGCGTTTACCTTATTTGGACTCTCCCGGCCAAAAATAGTACATGCCAAAAGATATCTGAAAACTCTTATGGTCGGGTTATGGATGGTCGACGCAAGTATTCCTTCAAAAGAATTTATTGAAGTACTTGATAGCCTCTTCCAGAAGGAAAATACTTCGGCCGACCATTCTGAATCCAAAGGTGCCTCACATATAGCACCTTCCCTATGAGGGATTCCTAACAAGCCTGTTAGTTTGCTGGTACTATATTCGTATTCAATTCCAAACAGTCTAAAATTAACATTATCGACTGTGCTAGCAGTGTTAGGACTGACAGTGTATATCAATGAACTTAAAAAACTCAACTGTCAGCCTCTCATAGGTAGGTTCCTGATTAACAAAAATATTATGCAAGCCTAAAAAATCTAATAAATGAAAAACACTATGATATAGACCCAAAGAGTAAAGACAGTTATCATCGACGTACCTAGTCGAGAAAATTTCTCGACTCTGAAGCCTTTGAATAATTTTCCTTTGCATATCTCCCGGTATTCCATCGCGAAGAAGATATCCGTTGAACTCCATTGTTGTTTCTCCTTGAGAAGTGAAAAAATGGCGAAGAATGGTTTATGTGAGAAATGGTAAAGTTTGGATTTTTATGGTTTGTGGTGGATGAAAATAAAAATGGATTTTGGATGGGTTTTATAGATGGTGAATATTTTGGAAAGGTGGGAGCTTTAATGGGGTTCAATGGGGTTTTTGGAAGTTGGAAAAATGGGTTTTGGAAGTTTGAAGGTGTGAAAATGGTGGGGGAGATGAATCTGCCCCGAAATAGGGAAGGACGGTGTGGCGCCCGCCATGGCTCTATGGCGCCCTCCACAAGGCCATTTTGCCGTTGGGCCTAAAATATTCAATTCCCCTTTTGGGCTTTGCGTACCTTTGGTCTTCAGGGGGTCCGAATAGCGTTTTCTTCTTTCTTCTAAGGCATGAAGTTATATTTTTTTATGAAGACAAAAAATGAAAATATTTTTGTCTTTATTTTTTTTTCTTTATTCGACATAAAATAAAATAAAATAAAACAAAAGAAAAGAGAAAAAAAAGAGATTAGTGCATGAAATAATATATAAGATAAAAAAAGTACATGAAAAATGTAATATATACGATAATATAAAATATGTCTGGAGATGCGAGAAATAAAATAAAGCATGAAAAAAAATTAAATACTAGAGTAATAATGTCAGTGTAAAACGATCATGTGGTAGGCCTCTCTTCCTGGTTCGATCCACAAATCTCAGCTATCTCCCTCCGAAGCTCTCCAATCTCCTGATATAGAGTACCGACCTCTGAGGCATGAGTGAGATCAGATACCTCGATTTGTAATGCCAAGTCTATTACTTCCTGCTTGAGCAGGGTAGTCTCCTTGCGGAGCTCATAAATCTGGGTCTGAAGATCAGGCGGCTGCAAAGACATATTGTTAGACATAACAGTGATTCGGGGAGAAAGAGGTGTAGGAGTGTACTCAGCGGCGGGAGGTGATTTTGGCTCTTCGACAGTCTCTCCATAACCCTCTAAAACATAACTCCAATTAGCAGGGTCGTGGACACTGGTCATCAGCGGGTCTGGTAATGTAAAGTAATGTATCACTTCACCGTCGATCAGTAATCTAAACGTGTTGGGCTCAAAAGAGGCCCTCCTAATCAATCCTATGTCAAGACAAAAGTCAACATCTAGGGTGGTGTAGCAGCAGAAGGTCCTGAGGTGCAATAATTTGAGAGACAAACCCAATGCAGTGGCAATCTGTGTAACAATCCCACCGACGTGTATAATGCCTATAGATGACCTGGCGACACTGGCAAGGCCCTTCAACAAAAAGTTGCCACAAGCAACTGGGCATAACTGAGTCGCACAAAACAGTAGGAAAATCTCCTCTTCACTCAGCAGAGTCTCTGTATCTAGCAAACCGAGGAAAGAGTGTGCTAGAATCATCTAGAAGTACCTTAACGCATGGTTGTGGATTACCTGAGAAAACTGAGTGGAAGGATCTTGGCTCCCTCCACCTGAGATGTTACTCCAAAATTTCTCCACTTCTCTGCTCATAAAATACCCCATCGGTGTCTATGGAATAGCATCAGGAGTAGTCTGGAAACCTAGTAAATCACCAAACTCTTTGTGAGAGAAGGAGTAGTCAGTCCCGAACAACCTGAAAACACCATGTCCATCGGGTCCAGCCCAAGGATCATAATCAAACGAGCTGAGGAACTCTAGAGTCAAGTTCCTGTAAGTGTTGTTCATATCATTGAACTGGTCCCACTGGAGTTGGTGGCATAAGAATCTGACGCTTGGCTCTATCCCCAAGGCATCCATGCAATCTTGGTCTGGGTACCTGGTAGGTGCCATAGGGCATGTCATGTGGACATAGTAACGTTCTCTTTGTGCGTCGTCTCTGAAGGCCACATGCATGTCATCGGGGTTCTGCATTCTGTACAAGGTTAGCAAACAAGGGTCCTGAAATCACATAAAACATTCAATCGTTAGTCCTGACAGAATAATAAAGTAAACAAATTAAAATAAAGTAAAAATAAATAAAAAGTAAGTAAGATAAGAAAACCATGGGTTGCCTCCCATGTAGCGCTTGTTTAATGTTATTAGCTCGACGACCGGATTTTATACATCATTCGAAGGATTTGGTGGATCACTCAGAGTATGGCAGGAGTATGTTGTTGGGATGTCACCTCCTTCGTAGGGCTCCAGCCTCTTTCCATTGACGATGAATGGTTTACATGTTTGGTTCTTGATTTCAATAGCACCAGATCTTAGAATCTTAGATACTTCAAAAGGGCCAGTCCATCTCGAACGAAGCTTCCCTGGAAAAAGTCGTAACCTAGAATCGAACAGGAGAACAGGATCGCCTATTTTGAAGTCTTTTCATATGATTCTTTTGTCATGCCAAGCTTTTGTTCTTTCTTTGTATATGATGGCATTTTCGTAGGCAGATTGTCTGAGCTCTTCTAATTTATGAATATCAAGGATACGTTTTTCACCAGCAGTTAGGTAATCCAAATTCAAAGTTTTGATGGCCCAATAGGCCTTATGCTCTAACTCAAAAGGTAAGTGACATGATTTTCCATAGACCAGTTGATAAGGGGTTGTTCCTATAGGGGTTTTGAAGGCGGTTCTATAGGCCCATAACGCTTCTTGAAGTTTTTGCGACCAATCTTTTATAGATATAGAAACAGTCTTCTCAAGAATTTGTTTGATCTCCCTATTAGATACTTCCACTTATCTATTAGTCTGTGGGTGGTATGGTGTTGCTACTCTATGCTTAACTCCATACTTGCTTAAAAGTTTATAAAATATTCTCGATATGAAGTGTGACCCTCCATCACTTATGAATAAACGGGGGGTTCCAAACCTGGGAAATATATAGTTTATAAACAATTTGATGACTACTCTGGTGTCATTCGTGGGTGCGGCGATAGCTTCAATCCATTTAGACATGTAGTCAACAGCTACTAAGATGTACTGATTTCCTAAAGATGGTGGGAACGGTCCCATAAAGTCTATACCCCATACGTCGAAGAGTTCTACTTCTTGGATATTTCTTAGAGGCATTTCATTACGCCTTGAAATATTTCCTGTACGTTGGCATCTGTCGCATTTGACAATGAAAGCATGGACATCACGCCACATGGTAGGCCAGAATAGGCCAGCTTGAAGAATCTTGGCGTAGGTCTTAGATGTGCTTGCATGTCCACCATAGGGTGCAGAGTGACAATGCTCAATTATATTATGTACCTCTTCTTCTGGAACGCAACGGCGGAAAATTCCATCTTTACCTCTCTTGAAAAGAAATGGTTCGTCCCAATAGAAGTTTCTCACATCACTGTAGAAATTCTTCTTCCGGTGGTAAGTTAGATCGGGGGGTATGATGTCAGCGGCTAGGTAATTAAAAAACTCTGCATACCAAGGTACATTACTTATAGCTAAAGATTTATGAGAATGCTCATGTGGGTCTGGGTTATCATATTCAATAGTTTCTAGTTGGGCTATCAGTCTATCATAGGCAAAATCGTCATTTATGGGCACTGAGTCAGGTTTCAGGTATTCTAGCCTAGAAAGGTGATCGGCTACTACATTATCAGTGCCTTTCTTATCACGGATATCTAAATCAAACTCTTGCAATAACATAATCCATCGAAGTAACCTAGGTTTGACATCCTTTTTACTTAGTAAGTAACGAATGGCAACATGGTCGGTGTAAACTATAATTTTGGCTCCTACTAGATAAGATCTAAATTTGTCTATGGTGAAAACTACAGCTAGGAGCTCTTATTCGGTTGTTGCATAGTTGAGTTGTGCAGCGTCTAGGGTTCTACTGGCATAATAAATTACGTGTAACTTTTTATCTTTTCTCTGGCCTAGAACGACTCCTACAGCATAGTCACTAGCGTCACACATTATCTCAAACGGTTCTGACCAATTAGGGGGTTTCATTATAGGTGCTGAAATCAGAGCTTGCTTCAGTAGATTAAATGCTTCAGTACATTTTTCATCGAAGATGAATTCAACATCTTTCATTAAAAGACCAGTAAAGGGCTTTGTTATTTTGGAGAAGTCCTTGATAAAACGTCGGTAAAATCCGGCATGTCCAAGAAAACTTCTTATCTCCCTGATAGTATTGGGCGGTTTTAGATTCTCTATGACTTCTATTTTAGCTTTGTCTACCTCTATACCTTTTTCGGAAACTATATGTCCTAAAATAATCCCTTCGGTGACCATGAAATGACATTTTTCCCAATTTAGCACAAGGTTTACCTCTACACATCTTTCCAGGATTTTCTCAAGGTTGATAAGACAATTTTTGAAATCAGATCCACAAACTAAGAAATCATCCATAAATACTTCCATGATTCCATCTAAATAGTCTGCAAAGATAGACATCATGCAGCGTTGGAAAGTGGCAGGGGCATTACAGAGTCCAAAAGGCATTCTTCTGTAGGCAAAAGTTCCAACAGGGCATGTAAAGGTAGTTTTTTCTTGATCTTCAGGGTGAATAGGTATTTGGAAGAATCCTGAATATCCATCTAGGTAACAAAAGTAAGAGTGTCTGGCTAGGCGCTCCAACATTTGGTCTATGAATGGTAATGGGAAATGGTCCTTCCTAGTTGCTTTATTTAATTTTCTATAGTCTATGCACATACGCCAACCTCCTTCGGTTCTTTTTGCTACAGGTTCGCCCTTCTCGTTTTGCACGACTGTGATGCCTCCCTTTTTAGGGACTACATGCACAGGACTCACCCATTTACTGTCTGAGATCTGATATATTATACCTGCCTCTAGTAACTTAAGAACTTCAGTCTTGACTACTTCACTCATCATAGGATTTATTCTTCGTTGGTGTTCTCTAGAGGGTTTTGAATCTTCTTCAAGCAAAATCTGATGCATGCATACGGATGGGCTTATTCCTTTTAGATATGAGATCTTATATCCTAAGGATGACGGGTACCTTCGTAAAACATCTAACAATTGGTTTGTTTCCTCTTGGTCCAAGGTAGCACTGACTATAACTGGACGGTTCATTTCTTCATCAAGAAATTCATATCTCAGGTTCTTAGGCAGTTCCTTAAGTTTTATGGTGGGTTTCATAGGGCAAGGCATAGGATCTGGGGTAAGAGATAAACATTCGTGAAGGTTATCATTAATGTAGGTTTTTTTTTATAACTGTCATCTTCCCAAATAAGGGTTGATGGAAATTTTATAGATTCAGTTTCTTCTTCTTGTTCTAATTCCCTAATGCACTCATCAATGATATATAAGGCATAACAAGCATCTCCTATTACAGGTGCCATAAGAAATTTCGAGAGTACAAATTCTATCTTCTCGTCACCTACCTCAAAGGTTAGTTTCCCTTTTTTAACATCTATTATGGCTCCAGCGGTTGATAATAACAGTCTACCTAGGAGGATTGGTATGTCATCATCTTCTTTAATGTCCATGACAACAAAATCAGTAGGTATAAACAGCTGACCTATCCTAACAGGGACGTCTTCAAGTATGTCTATAGGGTATTTAACGGATCTATCGGCTAATTGAAGTGACATCTTAGTAGGTTGTAATTCTCCTAAGTTTAATCTTTCACAAACTACTAAAGGCATTAAGCTCATACTAGCTCCTAAGCCTAGAAAAGCTTTTTCGATGACATGATTCCCCAAAATACAAGGAATGGAAAATTTTTTGGGATCTTTATCTTTCTTTGCTAACCTATTTTCAGAAATAGAATTACATTCCACGGGTTTCGGATCTTCAAGTCTACGTTTATTTGTATGTATATCTTTGAGAAACTTTGCGTAAGAAGGTATTTGGGTGATGGCTTCTGTAAAGGGGATTTCTACGTGAAGTGTTTCTATAACCTTAACAAATTTTTGATACTGATTATCTATTTGGGTTTTCTTTAGTCTTTGAGGGTATGGTATTGGTGGTTTGTATGGAGGTGGTGGTACATAGGTTTTGTTTTTAGGTTCTTCTCCTTTTTCTTGACTTTCCGGGTTTTCAGATTCCTCTGGTTCCTTCTCTTCATTTCTCTCAGAAGTTTCAGGATCACTTAATCTAGGGTTTGAAGGTTCCTTATAAGTGGTTCCACTTCTTAGAGTAATGGCATTTGCTTGAGCTTTCGGGTTTTGTTGAGGTTGTCCAGGGAACTGTCCTCCAGGTGTAGTATGAGGGGCTTGGTTTAAAGCTACCTGAGAGATATGGGTTTCAAGCATCTTGTTATGATTAATAATTTGGTTAACCTTGGTTCCTAACTGGGTAATTAGTTCGTTAACATGGAAGTTTTGGTTCATGAACTCTTTGTTTTGTTGGGTTTGAGCGGTGATAAAATTTTCCACAATTTTCTCAAGGCTCGGATTTGGTGGTATAGGTTGCATAGGTTGATTTGTTCTCGGGGCTTGGTAACCTTGTTGTCTCAGAGGTGCGGTATTTTGGATAGGGTTATTATTTTTGTAAGAGAAGTTTGGGTGATTCCTCCATCCAGGGTTGTATGTGTTTGAAAATGGGTTCCCTTGGGTGTAGTTCACTTGCTCAGGGCTGGTCTCATTTAACAAATTACATTCGGCGGATTGGTGTCCTTGCGTCCCACATATCTCACAATTCGGCGAAACCGCGACTACAGTATTCAGGGTTGTACACATATGTTCGACTATAAGGGCCAACGCGTCCATTTTAGCTTGCATCATGTCCATAAAGCTTAGCTCATGTATTCCTCCTTGGGCTTCCTTCTTTTCCACTGTTGCTTGAACACACAAGACAGAGAGAATTTTAAAATGAACGTTGTGAGAATTTTAAGATTATGTTTATGCTTTGTTTAAAGTTTTAATGGGATTTTATGAGGTTATTGGTTGTGGGAGAGGGCGAATTTGAACTCTCAATTCGTTGGCGCACCACAAAACTCAATTTCAAAACCCTACTCATCCCAATTTGATACATCAATGTCGCCGGCGCCGATCAAATCCTCCTCCGATACGACTCCACATACTCCTCCTCCTATTCACTTCGCTCCTTTCAATGCCGATGCTATCAAGCCGCCTGCCTCCGCCGCACATGCTAGGTCGAGGCCGAGACTGGTGAAACTGAGGAAGCAAACAGCGTAGCAGACCACAAGGTCGAGGAGCAGAACCGCATCCGCAGTTACCAGTTTCAATCCTTTTCGCTCTGATCAGGTACGTAGTGGTTCCGGAACTTGTGACGATGGTTTTGATTCTATGAACGGTAGCGAGGGTTTTGTTTTTGGTGCTAGGAATGTTGATTCTGATTCTGTTAGGAATATGGATTCAGAGGAGAAAGAAACAGAGTTTAGGAAAAGTGGGGGTGTGGAATTTGTGTTTTGTGCTGAGGAAGTTTATGCTAAATTGGATTCACTTTTTGAAGGAAAGGATAAGAGTAGTGAGAATGAGGGGAAGACAGTTTCTGGTGAGGGAAGGGGGACGTTAAATTCGGAAGGGGAGAAGGGGGAGGGTAGTGTTACAGGATTCGTTTTTAGTGCTGGTAGAAACCATAATCCTTCTAGTTTGAATACAGAAAAAGGAAAACCTAGTGTGCCTGTGGGGAATTCGGGGTTTGATGATGGTGGGGAAAGGGAGTGTAAAAATGTATTTGTGTTTGGAAAGAAGGATTCTTCTGGGGACAAGTATAGGGGTGTTAAAATGTCTAGTTTTAATGTAGAAACGCGAGAATCTGTTGACAGCACGAGAAGTTTGGATAATGGAAGCTGTATTTTTCATGCTGAGACAGAAACATTTAGTAATTTTGGTAATGATGCTGATAAGCGTGGTAATCTGGGTAATGATATTAAGTCTAAGAGTGGAAATGGAAGTACTAATGGTATTTCTTCTACTTATAGTGGCATTCATGTAAGTCAAGTAGTAGATGAGATAAAGAAGTTGAACATCAACCATCCTGAGGGTGTCCATATTCCTAGTGATTCAACAAACTCACATGTACATAGTAGCAATGGTTTTGTGTTTGAGAATATTGGTGGGCAATATGCTGAAGATTGCAGAACAAATGATGTTCAAAATGGCACTGCTCATGGTTTTGCCCGGGATGCTGCAGCCACTGGAATACCTTGTTCTAAGACATCCACCAGTCAGGACGATGCCCAATGTGGCAAAATTCCAGAATTTCAAGTGTCTGACGATGCCCAAGTGAATGGAGTTGAACAGTCATATACCGACTTTAAACCCCCGACATGGGATCCTTCTAGTTTTAAAGAAAACTTATTTTGTAAGTTAAATGAAAAATTTGAATTCACACAAAAGAGTAAATCTTCCAAAGAAAAAGGATCAAAATGTCTGAGGCAAAAATTGAAGTCATCCTTGAATAAGAAACAGACAAAGCTAGACCATTTGCCAAAGGAAAGCTGTTCATCTGAAACCCTTGAGCCTTCTGGCGGTTTCTCTCCGATGGATTTTTCTCCCTATCAGAAAGCATCAGCAGATGATCAAGACGTAAAGGCTTCATAAGAATTAAATGTTCTTCACTCAACAATTTCTACTGATTTAAATGATGAATGCTTGGCTGCTATAGGGAGAGAATATATCAACTCAGATGGTCAGAGATGTAGAGATCTTGGTAATGACCAGTCCTGCTATGGAAGTTCTTCTGTAGATGTTCATTCTTCTGGCCCCGAAATAATCTGGCCTAAGATGCAAACTGAAGTGTTCAGTAGCAGTAGTACTGCCGGTGTTTCTGCAGATGCTGGGGTTGACTTCACCTCAAACTCTGAAAAGAAAAAGGCTGATATATTTTGTTTTGATAATGGTCTGGGTGATTTGAAGGAGAAAGATTTTTCATTTTCTGCAGGATCCACTATAGAGATTACTTCATTATTTAAGCCTAAACAGAAGAAGAAATTTAGGAGGAAAATAGGGCGTGACTCATTTGTTATCTCTCCAAATGTGAATAGAAAATCTGTATCTTCTGTACAATTTTCACCACTTAATAATGCCAACATGTCATCACATTCTGATGTGACAGATAGGTCTCACTGGAATAATCAGTTTGAGGAAGAGGGCGATACGATATTGGATGCTATTCAAGCAACCTGTTACCAATGGAGACACAGGTTCTGACCGTAAAAATCCAGTTCTTTCAAATATATTTTAACTATTTTTTGATATTTGGCTATGTTGAGTTCTATTAGTTGTTTTTGTAATCGAGTTATTTTTACGAGCTTCCTTTATTTTATCTAGGGGGAACCGTGCTCATAAAGCTAAGAATCTTTCTAAAGCTGAGGAGTGCTACACATAAGGAATAGTCTTTGTCCCTTCAAATAAAAGATCAGGATGTTGCATTAAGCCTCTCTTACTCTGCTATAGCAACCGTGCAGCAACACGCATGGCTCTTGGAAGGATTAGAGAAGCTCTAGAGGATTGCATGATAGCATCTTCTTTGGACCCCACCTTTCTGAAAGTACAGATTAGAGCTGCTAAGTAAGGGTTTTGTTTGTAATTGTATAATTTCAAAATTCAAAATAGTGTATTTTCCTCTCATAGATAATGGCATGTGGTTTGCCTCTCCAGTTGTCACCTTTTGCTAGGTGAAGTAGAAAATGCTCAGCAGTGCTATAACAAGTGCTTGGAATCAAGTAAAGTTGTTTGTTTGGATCAGAGAGTAACAGTTGAAGCAGTTGAAGGTTTACAGAAAGCCCAGGTATTCCAATGATTCTTTTTTTATGATTAATTAGCACTACTGTGATTTTTTGTTTTTATTCTTTTTTGAAATTCTTTCCATTTGCATGTGTGTTTCTTTTCTTGAAGCTTAATATCACGTTCTGTTATTTATGTTAGATATGGATCTTAACAAGTCTCTGGTTTATTGTTGTTAATAATTAGTAAAGGGGTAGTGCTTAAAGAAAAAAATTCAAAAATTGATGAATTGTTGGAGGCAATCACATTCTTAAAGGAAAAGGACATTGCTAGGACAAAATTCTTAATGCAAATGCAAAATTCTAGTGGAACACGGGTATGATTTTCATGAAATCTATTATTATCTTTAAAATATATAAGTTTAAGATTGATAATTCATTCTAGTGGAAGACATTCTTCTAAGTTTAATATTTTATTTTCAGGGATTGGAGTCACCTGTTGATGGTAGACGTTCTTCTGAGTCTAGCTACCGAATTGCAGAAAATGGATCATCAGGAAGGACAAATTAGACTTTGATGTTTTTCTATATACTTTTTTAGCAACCTGTTGATGGTTCTTATGAATTTTTTTAATGTATTTTTGGTATTATGATGCTTATTATTATAAGATTAGGATATTACATGTTTTATGGATATTACATGTTTTATGGATATTACATTATTATGATATAACATGATTATGATTATAGACATTTCATTTCTATGATTGGATTTAATTTTACTACGTTAAAAAGTGATTATAGATATTTCATTTTTATGATTGGATTTAATTTTACTACATTAAAAAGTAATATAGAAAATCATATAAACAAAATAATTTAAAGATAATTTAAAAATATTTCTATGATTGAATTTAATAATACCAAAAATAAAAATATTTTTGTAAAAATAATTTAAAGAAAATAAATAATATTCAAAAAATAATATTATATTTAAAAATATTTTAATAGATAATAATTAAAATAAAAAATATTATAAACAAAATTACGACGGTTGGTAACCGTTGTAATCAATAATAAAAATAAAATCATTAGGAAAGTTACGACAGTTATAACCGTCGCAATCAATGTTATAAACATGAATCAAACAAATGTTACGATATGTTAATTACGACAGTTATAAACGTCGCAAAAAGCCATATAATCATATGTCAAATGGATAATTACGACAGTTTTAACTGTCGTAACCAACAATTAAAACAAAAATCAATAAGCAATTTAAGACGGTTGGAAACCGTCACAAAATAGAGTTTACGTCAGTTAAATATCTGTCGTAGATATAACGGCGGTTTGCATGACGGTTTTCACACCCGTCGCTATATGGCCTCGCGACGCACGATTCTGCGACAATTCAGAAACCGTCGTAACTTAGAAATTGCAACGGTTCTAACCGTCGTAATCTGCCAAAATGAACCGTCGTAATTTGCCAATTTTCTTGTAGTGATTGTAAATTCGTGCTAATTCAGTTCATGATCACAAGGTGTTTGAAAAATGTTTTAAAAGATGGATCATGCTGAATTTTAGCTGATTTTTTATTCTGCACGCAGAGTAATAAGTTACTGTTTAGGTAGTAACCGATTACCTGTGTTAATTTTTCCAGAAAACTGTTGTTTTTGTACAGGTAATCGATTACCGCTTAGGTAGTAACCGCTTAGGTAATTGATTTCTCTTAAATTTTAAATAGACAGTGGGTGTATATTGGAGTGGTTAATATTCATTAGTCCAAATCTACCTTTAAGTGAATTATTTAATTCATTTTAGGTACTTTGCATTAGTGAGATATTTTCATACTTGAATCCACCAAGATGAGTGATTGAACTTAAAGATGAAAGAATACCGTAAGTGAAACTCAATTTGGTATTCATCTTTATTTTCGTGCGGCATTGCATTCAGATGGCGATTTACATATCATTTATCTCGCATGCATTAGCACTATTATCATTCACCTTAATTGGTGTTGGTCGGCCTCATTTGTAGGGTAATTAATCCGTAAATTACTCGGCGATTTCTTAACATAGACCTAAATGTGTCCCGAATTCGAAATAAAAAACCATTTGGATACTCGCACTTTTGTGGACAGGACCTCGTGTTGGTCGCATAATCCCAAAGTGATTGATCTTTTTGCGTTAAGATCCAATACTTGTGAAGTTTGATGCATAGTTGCTTTGGGTCTCCCAATCTTCTTTCAAACTTCATTGAATTTGGATCTAACTGCCTTGATTAATCACTATTGTGTAAGATACTAAGCGGAATCGGTTGCCTTTTCGGTTTTGGGTACTAAGTACCTTGATTACTCTTTTGGTTGTGGATGATTAAGTTCACCACACCAATATTTTGTATATTATTTTTACTATTACTTTACTAACATTTTAATTTCCTTCTCGCACCTTTATCTCATTTATTTTTATTAAGCTTTATATTGCTTTATCATCCATTATCATGTTTATATTCTTGTTATTATTATTGTATTGATTTTCCTTTTGTCCATTTGGACACAAAAATATTAATAAAGGATTAAACCTCTAAAAAACTTATGATCTTGATCTTGAACTATTGTTTATTATCCTTTGCATTGGAATTGGAGTTGTAGATGTTTAGAATTGGCAGAATTTTTGACCAACAAGAAATGTTGAATTCAGTTCAGGATGTCCTATCAGATGTTGGGACATTATCAAACAGAGCATAAGAAAATGAACTTAATTCAGGATGTCACACCAGATGTTGGGACATTGTATCAGTTAATGAAGTAAGTTCAGTTTACAGAATGTCACATCAGATGTTGTGACATTGTAACAGTAAATGAAGTAAGTTCAGTTTTTCAGGATGTCCCAACAGATGTTGTGACATCTCAAACCTGCTACCAGAATTAATTAATGACTAACAGAACTGAGTAAATTAAGGAAAGTTATCTGGAATTAATTATGGATGGATAAAACAGAATAAGGCGCATCTGTAGGGAGTGTTGTTATATGTCTTCAGCATAATCTGAACAACTGAATCACCTAGAATCTAGGAAGTAACAAACCCTAATTCAAGGTGGAAGCAGCATGCGTTTTAGGATTGGATAAACCTACAGAAAGCCCAAAATCCAAACACCTATTTAAGCAACAGAAACTCTCAGAATAGAGTACGAATTTCAGAAGAAAAAATAGGGTGTTTTGTGTTTTTAATAGCAGGTTGTTTTTATTGTACCACTTTATGAGCTTTTAAGCAAAAGTGTATTTGTGTCTTGATTGAAACTGTGAAGTAAGATCAAGCTGTTTTTGTTTGAAGTATGACTTCAATTTTATTAAACTTGTAAACAAGATCACTGTGTGATTGAGGGGGAGTGAGTTGGTACTCATATCTAAGTTGTGTCTTAGGTAGAAATTGCATTGGGTAGATATTAAGTGAAAGATTAAACTGGGTGGTTTAAGTCTAGAATTAATATTACTTATAGTGGATTTCCTCCTGGCTTGGTAGCCTCCAGATGTAAGTGTGGTTATACACTGAACTGGGTTAACAAATTCCTGTGTTGTTTATTTTTCTTGCACTTTAAGTTTTAGTTAAGTCTTCAAGTGTTTAAACATCTCATACCTGATCACAGAATTTCAATTGGCATCAGAGCAGGCACCCTGCCTGTTTATACTGGGTGAGATCTAGGGACTGCAAATTCTGGAAATATGGACAGAGATGTAGGATCTGTAAACAGACCACCTATATTGGATGGATCTAATTATGACTACTGGAAGCCAAGAATGGTTGCATTCTTAAGATCACTTGACAATAGGGCCTGGAAGGTAGTCAACAATGGATGGGAGCACCCTGTCCAAGACACCAAAGATGGAGCAAAAGTGTTGAAACCTGAAGAAGAATGGAGTAAGGAGGAAGAAGATTCAACACTTGGCAACTCCAAGGCCTTAAATGCTTTATTCAATGGCATTGATAGGAACATCTTTAGACTTGTGCATCATTGTGAGCTGGCCAAAGATGTTTGGGACACTCTTAAAACAACTCATGAAGGAACATCAAAGGTAAAGATGTCAAGACTTCAACTTCTCACCACCAAGTTTGAAAACTTGAGAATGAAGGAAGATGAGACAATTCATGAATTCTACATGAACATCTTAGAAATAGCCAATACTTCTGGAGCTTTGGGAGAAAAGATGACTGATGAAAAGCTTGTAAGAAAGATTCTCAGATCTTTGCCAAAAAGATTTGACATGAAGGTCACAGCAATAGAAGAAGCTCAAGACATATGCACAATGAAAGTTGAAGAGCTCATTGGTTCCCTTCAAACATTTGAGATGGGAATGAATGACACAATTATAAAGAAGAACAAAAGTATAGCCTTGGTGTCAAATACTGATAAAGAAGAAGAAAATGATGAATCAGAAACTGAAGAAAATTTATCAGAAAACATTGCTATGCTTGGAACACAATTCAAAAAGATTCTCAGAAAGATGGAAGACAAGTCTAGACCAAGTGGAAGATACACAAACTCTTCTGAGAACAAAAGACCTTATGATGCTAATAGAAGGTAAAATTATGATGAAAAAACCAGTCAAGAAAAAGGGATTAAATGCCATGGATGTGAAGGATATGGACACATCAGAAATGAATGTCCTACCTATTTAAAAAGGCAAAAGAAAGGTCTCTCTGTAACCTGGTCTGATGAAGACTCAGGATGTGATTCAGAAGAAGAATCTGCTAAGCATATCACTGCTCTAGCTGGATTATGTGAATCTGAAAGTGAATCCAGTGATGGGGAGCTTACTTTTGAAGAGCTTGAGCAATCATACAGAGAACTGGTTAAAAGGAGCACTGAAGTATGCATGGAGAATATAAAGCAGAAGAAGCAGATTAAGGCACTAAAGGATGAAAAAACAAGTGATCTAGAGATCATTGACACCTTGAAAAGTGAAGTAAGCCTTCTCAATTCCAAGTTGGAGCATATGTCCAAATCTGTTAGAATGCAGAACAGTAGCTCAAACACACTGGATGTTATTCTCAACAACAATAAACATTCAGGGGATAGAAGTGGACTGGGATTTAACAAAGCTTATACGGCTGAAGCTAGCACCAGCAAACCTACTTCAAATTCCATACAGTCAAACAAGATGTTCCAACAGATGTCTCAACATCATGAAAAGAACATAATGAAGAAGAAGTATCAAAGATGGAGATGTCATCATTGTGGAAGGTTTGGACACATCAAACCTCATTGTTACAAGCTGCATGGATATCCAAATCAGATGTATCAACAAACCCCTAAGAAGAAGATAGAGGACATCAAGAAAGTATGGGTTCCTAAAGCTAGTCTTCATGCTGATCAAAGCTACATGTCCAAGAGCAAGTTCAACAAACAACCTGGGAGCTCTTCTAATGGACACTACACAGGGCAGAGGCATCAAAAGAAACCTCAATACAAATGGTCAAATAAGAATGTTGCATATATAGCTCATACATCTCTAAGAGTATCAGCTAAAGAAGACTGGTACTTTGATAGTGGATGTTCAAGACACATGACTGGATTGAAGAATCTGCTAGTAGACTTAAAATCATATTCATCCAGATATGTAACATTTAGAGATGGAGCTAAAGGAGAAATCAAGGGTGTTGGGACCTTGGACTGTCCAGATGTACCAAGACTGGATGATGTGCTGCTAGTGAAAGGATTGACTGCTAACTTGATCAGCATAAGTCAATTATGTGATCAAGGTTACAGTGTAAACTTTACCAAAACTGAATGTATAGTGTCAAATAAAGAGCAGGAGGTTGTCATGAGAAGAGCTAGATCTAAAGACAACTGTTATATGTGGGAACCTCAAAATTTCAGTCCCACTTCAACTTGCTCTTTAGCCAAAGAAGAAGAAATGAAACTATGGCACCAAAGACTGGGTCACCTTCACTTCAGAGGCATAAAGAAAATCATATCTATGGAAGCTGTGAGAAGTATTCCTAAACTGAAGATTGATGATAGCAAAATATGTGGCGAATGTCAAATAGGCAAACAAACCAAGATGTCCCATCCAAAGCTTCAACATCTGACAACTTCCAAAGTTTTGGAATTATTGCATATGGATCTTATGGGACCTATGCAGGTTGAGAGCCTTGGTGGTAAGAGGTATGCCTATGTGGTGGTTGATGACTTTTCAAGGTATACATGGATAAATTTTATAAAAGAGAAGTCTGATGTATTTGATGTATTCAAAGATTTATGCCAAAGAATACAAAGAGAAAAAGCCAGCTGTGTGGTCAGAATAAGAAGTGACCATGGAAAGGAGTTTGAGAATAAAAAATTCTTAGATTTCTGTTCTTCAGAAGGAATAAATCATTAATACTCTTCACCAATCACTCCTCAACATAATGGTATTGTTGAAAGAAAGAATAGAACTATTCAAGAATCAGCAAGAGCCATGATCCATGCTAAAAAGTTACCTTTGTACTTCTGGGCTGAAGCTATGAATACAGCTTGTTACATCCATAACAGAGTCACTCTAAGGAAAGGAACTTTGTCCACAATCTATGAAGTCTGGAAGGGCAGAAAACCCACAGTTAAGTACTTTCATGTGTTTGGAATTAATTGTTATATTCTGGATGATAGGGAGCAAAGAAGAAAAATGGATCCTAAAAGTGATGAAGGAATTTTTCTTGGATACTCTATAAACAGCAGAGCATATAGAGTATTTAATTCTAGAACTAAAGTTATCATGGAGTCCATAAATGTGATAATTGATGATGCTCCTACAGATGTTACAGAAGATGTTGGAACATCTGCTGACAGCCAAACTGAAGCTGAAGAAAAGAGTGATCATTCTGACTTCACTCAAACTGATGCAAGGACAGAACAATCCAGCAAACCTCCCTCCATCAGAATCCAGAAGGATCATCCAAAAGATCTGATAATTGGGGATCCCAACAGAGGTGTAAGCACTAGATCAAGAGAAGTGATTTCAGGTTCCTGTTTTGTCTCAAAAATAGAACCTAAAAACATCAAGGAAGCTCTTACTGATGAGTATTGGATCTGTGCTATGCAAGATGAATTAGGACAATTCACAAGGAATAAAGTGTGGAATCTTGTTCCTAGACCTAATGACATTAATGTGATTGGAACTAAATGGGTGTATAAGAACAAGTCAAATGAGCAAGGAGTTGTTACAAAGAACAAAGCTAGACTTGTAGCTCAAGGATACACACAAATTGAAGGAGTAGACTTTGATGAAACCTTTGCACCAGTAGCAAGGCTTGAATCAATCAGACTACTTTTGGGAATTGCTTATATCTTAAAGTTCAAGCTATTTCAAATGGATGTGAAAAGTTTCTTTCTAAATGGATATCTTAATGAAGAAGTATATGTAGAACAGCCTAAAGGATTTGTTGATCCAAGCTGTCCAAATCATGTATACAAACTAAAGAAGGCTCTTTATGGTCTGAAGCAAGCTCCAAGAGCTTGGTATGAAAGGTTGACTACTTTTCTTATCAAGCAAGGGTACAGGAAAGGTGGAATAGACAAAACCTTGTTTGTGAAGGATGATGAAGGTAATGTCATGATTGCTCAAATATATGTAGATGACATTGTCTTTGGTGGGATGTCAGACAGGATGGTTAAACATTTTGTCACTCAAATGGAATCTGAATTTGAGATGAGCCTAGTAGGAGAACTAACCTACTTCCTTGGACTGCAAATAAAGCAAATGGAGGATTCCATGTTCATTTCCCAAAGCAAGTATGCTAAGAACATTGTCAAGAAATTTGGGATGGACAATGCTACTCATAAAAGAACTCCTGCCCCCACACATTTAAAGCTGACTAAAGATGACAAGGGTGAGAATGTAGATCAAAGTCTATACAGAAGTATGATTGGAAGCTTATTATATCTGACTGCTAGCAGACCAGACATATCCTTTGCAGTAGGTGTTTGTGCAAGATATCAAGCTGATCCTAAAGTCAGTCAACTAAACCAAGTCAAGAGAATTCTGAAATATGTCAATGGTACTTGTGACTATGGCATAATGTACTTTCATGGATGCAAACCAATTCTCACTGGCTTCTGTGATGCTGATTGGGCTGGAAGTGCTGATGACAGAAAAAGCACTTCAGGAGGATGCTTCTTTTTAGGAAACAATTTGATTTCTTGGTTCAGTAAGAAACAAAATTGTGTATCCTTATCTACTGCTGAAGCTGAATATATTGCAGCTGGAAGCAGTTGCTCACAATTGGTTTGGATGAAGCAAATGCTCACTGAGTACAATGTCCCACAAGATGTCATGACATTGTACTGTGACAACTTAAGTGCTATTAACATATCAAAGAATCCTATCCAACATAGCAGGACCAAGCATATTGATATCAGACATCACTTCATCAGAGATCTTGTGGAAGAGAAAGTGATTTCATTGGAACATGTAGCTACAAATCTGCAGTTGGCTGATATTGGGAATCTGCTTATGTGAAATTTAGCAGTTTTGAAGATGTGCCAACATGTCATATGACATCGTGTGGCATGATCACCAGATGGCAACACCAGTCTGGTCAAGCACCTTGTGTATTCCACTCCTAGAAATTCTCCAAGTAACGGCTCTTATAAGAATATCAGCTCACTTTTAGCTATTCATCTTCTCATCATTCTCTCACAACAACTTGCTTGCTATAGCAAATTTTCAGAGATCATCAAACTCAACCAATCTCAATCTCCTTCTTCACCACACTCTAAAATGGCTCATCACCAAAACCCTAACATTTTTGAAGAAATCCTTAACAAGGAAGATGTGGTGCATGCAACCCCCATCTCTGTGGTACCCATGGATTCAACTCCAATGGACGAAATCAGAGGAAGTGTTCCTCTTGCTCAAAAACCAAGAACCCCTACTGTGAAAAAGGCAAAGGATCCTGTATTCAGCAAGGCCAAAGGCATGCCTTCATCATCAAATACCACTCCAAAAGCTTCTGTATATGTGGATGATTCCATAAAGGAGCTGGTAAACAGGATCTTATCTGAGCAAAGAGTGGTAAGTGGCATATCTATCCCTCTGAACACCATGCCAGCTCCACAAGAAGATCAACAAACTCAGGCTGAAAAGGACACTCCTGCTCAACAGGATGTCCCAATAGATGTTGAAACATCTGAGGACCAGCAAAAGGCCTCATCTGATGCTGCTGATGAAACATCTATGGACCAGAAAAAGGCCTCCACTGATAGTGATGAAGAAATATCTGAGGACCAGCACAAGGCCTCCACTGAAGATCAAATCTCTGTTGATCCACCTGCTGAAGAGGAGACTGCTCAACCTCCTCCTGTTGTGAAGATAGAGCATGATTCTGATACAGAAATCATTGCTTCTGTCAACCCTAGCATAGCCAAAAGGCTTAGAACTAGGAAGGAAAAGAAGAATGCAGGACATGCAACTCCTGAGAAGAAGCAAGCTACACCAAAGAAGGACAAAGCTAAAGTTGTCTTTGGTCCTACAAAACAATGGAGCAAGGTGCAAACACAAAAGAGGAAAGCTGTCACTCCTCCAGATTCAGATGTTGAAGAGGATGTCCCAACATCTCCACCAAAGAAGAAACCAGCACCCTCAAGGTCATCAACTGCTGTTCCAGAAGCTCCTCTGGACAACATCTCCTTCCATCATGTTTCTAGTGTGAATAGATGGAAGTTTGTTTATCAAAGAAGGGTAGCACTTGAAAGAGAGCTGAGCAGTAATGCACTTGAGTGCACAGAGGTAATTGATCTCATCTCTTCTGCTGGCCTTTTCAAAACTATCTCCAACTTCTCTCCTTGATATGAGCTGCTAGTCAAGGAATTCATAGTCAACCTCCAAGAAGATTGTGCTGATGGTAAGTCTGCTGACTTTAGAAAAGTCTATGTAAGAGGGAGGTGTGTAGAATTCTCTCCTAGGGTTATCAACCACTACCTTGGAAGAGAATCTGATGGCCCAAATGAGTTAGGGAAGACTGATAACCAGGTCTGCAAGGTTATCACTGCTAATCAGGTCAAGACTTGGCCAGTCAAGGGGAAGCTATCTGTTAGCATGCTGACAAGGAAGTATGCCATGTTGCATAGGATTGGCACTGCAAACTGGGTCCCTACCAATCATACCTCCTCAATAGCAACTGGATTGGGCAGGTTCATATATGCTGTGGGCACCCAAACAAAGCTGGATTTTGGAGCTTATATCTTTGATCAGACATTGAAGCATGCTGGATCATCTGCAACAAAGCTGCCAATTGCCTTCCCTTCCTTGCTGTGTGGAATAATGCTGAGTCAGTATCCAGGTATCCTCACTGAGAAGGACACAATTTGCAAACGAGAAAGCCCTCTGGCCTTCCACTACAAGTTGTTCTTGAGTCATCATGCAGCTGATGTTGAAGCTCCCTCTGGGACATCTGCTGGTCCTTCAAAGACAAAGTCTCCAATCTCCAAAGCTGCCTTGATTGCTGAGCTGAAGATCACTTGCAAAGAAATGGATGCAAGGAAGCAGAAGCTTGAGGAGATTATCCAAAGGCTGGAGAGTGAAGAAAGTGCTCAGAAAACTGTTGCTTCTGATGAGGAGACTGGGGAAGAGGAAGAAACTGATTATGAGGAGTCTGAGTGAAATCTGTATGTGAGGAATATGTAATGACTGCTTCTGCATTGTAATTCTGAATTAGTAACTTTGGCCCCAAATTTATGTCTAACAAGGGGGAGAACTGAACAACAACAACAACAACAATGTATGATGCTGATTAATGATTATTGAAAAACTTCTGTTTGCTTCTGAACTAAAATTGTGATTTTAATACAAAATTTCTAGTGCAACAAGTCTGAACAAATGTAGAATTGAGGGGGAGTAAACTCTCACATGATTCAACAGAAAAGAACTGCTGTACTCTGATAAAAGAACTTCTGCTGCACTCTGATAATCAGGAAAGTATGTTAGCCAAAAATTAGCCAAAGGGGGAGTTTGTAGATGTTTAGAATTGGCAGAATTTTTGACCAACAAGAAATGTTGAATTCAGTTCAGGATGTCCTATCAGATGTTGGGACATTATCAAACAGAGCATAAGAAAATGAACTTAATTCAGGATGTCACACCAGATGTTGGGACATTGTATCAGTTAATGAAGTAAGTTCAGTTTACAGAATGTCACATCAGATGTTGTGACATTGTAACAGTAAATGAAGTAAGTTCAGTTTTTCAGGATGTCCCAACAGATGTTGTGACATCTCAAACCTGCTACCAGAATTAATTAATGACTAACAGAACTGAGTAAAATTAAGGAAAGTTATCTGGAATTAATTATGGATGGATAAAACAGAATAAGGTGCATCTGTAGGGAGTGTTGTTATATGTCTTCAGCATAATCAGAACAACTGAATCACCTAGAATATAGGAAGTAACAAACCCTAATTCAAGGTGGAAGCAGCATGCGTTTTAGGATTGGATAAACCTACAGAAAGCCCAAAATCCAAACACCTATTTAAGCAACAGAAACTCTCAGAATAGAGTACGAATTTCAGAAGAAAAAATAGGGTGTTTTGTGTTTTTAATAGCAGGTTGTTTTTATTGTACCACTTTATGAGCTTTTAAGCAAAAGTGTATTTGTGTCTTGATTGAAACTGTGAAGTAAGATCAAGCTGTTTTTGTTTGAAGTATGACTTCAATTTTATTAAACTTGTAAACAAGATCACTGTGTGATTGAGGGGGAGTGAGTTGGTACTCATATCTAAGTTGTTTATTAGGTAGAAATTGCATTGGGTAGATATTAAGTGAAAGATTAAACTGGGTGGTTAAAGTCTAGAATTAATATTACTTATAGTGGATTTCCTCCTGGCTTGGTAGCCTCCAGATGTAAGTGTGGTTATACACTGAACTGGGTTAACAAATTCCTGTGTTGTTTATTTTTCTTGCACTTTAAGTTTTAGTTAAGTCTTCAAGTGTTTAAACATCTCATTCGACATCTCATACCTGATCACAGAATTTCAGGAGTTTTAGACTTAGATTCTAGGACACCTTCCCTTTTCTTTGATCTTCATGGAGATGGTAGCTTAGCCTTTATTTGTCCATTTGCTAGCATATAAGGAAGGAACTCTTATGATCATAAATTGGAAGCATCATAAAGTTTGGCTAGATCTTTCCTCCTTTATCTCTTGTATTTTCTTTTTTAGGATAGTCTCTTCATCTCCTTCCCTTCTTAAATTTTCAAAACTTCTCCCTCTTTTAAAAAACATCTTTATTTTCAAACTTAAAATCGCTTTCATAATCAATCCTTGACTTAGTTCAATTGATTTTTACCTTTTCTTTTATTTTCTTAATAAATGTTAAACCATATAAGTATATTAAAACATTTTTCAAAAAGACCATAAAAAATACAAAACTCATCAAATATTTTTGTGCCTTTGTGCACTTTTCCTTTTAACCTTTTCTTTACATGTTTAGATATTATTCATTCTTTCTAGTGGAATTATCCGCTAAAGAATAATGACTTATCTTTACATTTTAAAATCAATCCAACACACTAATTTTTCACAATTTGTACCACGAACTACGGGGTTTTGATCTCGCATTGCACATTGTGGGTACATAGGCATGAGGTGGTAAACCTCTCCAAACACAAAAACATTAAAACCACAGACATTTTGGGTGCGTAAAACCTTCCCATTTTGTAACATATCCCCTTACTCGGTTCTCTGCTTCTTTCTTTAGCTTTTTTCTTTTAGATTCATTAGGATTTATTCGTTTTTTTTTCTTTTCCATTTGAAATAAAATAAAAGCGTGGTGGTGACTCTCTTTACTTTGAGTTAAGTTAACTAATAGTTTACACTCATAATTTTACCGTTATACACCTCACAAGACTAATAGGTTGATACTATTCCAAACAGTAAGGGTTAGTGATTTTAGGTATCAAAGCGAAAAGAAGAATAGAAAGTTTTTGGAAGAGATGCAGTAGAGTAAAACTCTTGGATGCAGTTTGTCATATAAACACCCACCACATCCCAAAAACGATTCAAGAACTCATGGATAAACCCATATGGTCCCTGGATCTTGTTCCCATTTCTTTCACTTATTGCTTCCATGATATCTTCCAAAGAAAAAGGTTACGTCAACATCTCAAATTTGTCATCATTGGGCTTTGGTAGATTAGATAGATCAAGGTTCGGGTTCCTTAACACTATAACTAACCTCAATCAAAACCTAAGTCTAGTCTTTATCATGAAATGAAAGTAACTAGAGTTAACATCCCCCTATATAATTCATTTCAATGTAGATTTCTTTTTTAGAATACTCTCTTTAAGGAATATATTATTCCAAATCGCTTCTTGCGCCTTGCTCCTTAGTAACAAACCATCCTCCGACAAATCACCACTTGCAGTTTCCATACATACCTCAATACCATTAAGAGAGTATACCCTTTGATTTATTTTCATATCCACCCACCCTAACACATCACAACTCCACCATCTCAACCTCTCCCTTAAATATTTAAATTTGTCAACAAGAATTTGGCAATGACTGCCCGAAGCCTGATTAGCTTGTTACACATCTCAGACAAATTCCAAAAATCTAGGATAATCATATCGGCACGTGAACACTTTGAAAGTTTTAGTCCCCCAATTGATGTTATTATATTTCAACCAAATTGGTATATGATATGATATATCACGATCACCAAAAAATGGAGCTACGATCTGCCATTCACTTATCAGTCTCTCCGAGATAAGAAATCTATCTAGTCTACTCTTGCAACTATCGTTTAAATTAAACTAGTATATTTGTTCCCCCACAACAAGTAACTCCACAAGCTCCATGAAATAAATAAAAGTAGAAATTCTTCCAACTCTAATACGCTAGACTTACCTTTTCCTTTCCTTTATTGTACATATTTTACAATATTATAATATCCCCCACAACCCACTCATCTAAGGGAAGCTTTCCTTTCCACTAAATAAGATCTAACCACAATTTTCTTTTAGCCGTGATATCAGAAGGTGAGTATACATTGACAAAGTAACATATGATCACATTCAACCAACATTTAAACCCCAAAAAAACACTACCTCTAAAATTGAATTTTGGACCACAAACATCCTTTCACAAAATTGCTATGATGCCCCCGACCTATCTACTACTGCCTTCTCAGATCACTCAAAGTTTCCAATCTGTTAACATTTACCAGATCTTCCTCCTCTTAATTTAGGATCCACACCCTCTTATATTGATGGAAACTAATTTCAAGGTACCCTAGTTTTAGCCACCCTCTGGCTGTTAAGCAATTTTCTATCCCCGGATTCCATATTTATGATTATTACTTCAAATGATTTTCTGATATAGGAGTTTCTTTGATTTACATCTGCCACACTTTATCTTGAAAAACTTCAAAAGATTTTATGATATGGGATTTTCTTTTATTTACATATGCATAGATGATTGATTCACAACATAGAATGGATCTGCCTAAGTATCTCGAAAACGAGTCCCCAACCACCAAATCATTACTAGAAAAAGAAACATGTTCAATTTGGTTTGATGTCAGATTATTCACTGAATGGATCGAAGTAGAAAAGTAAGAAGGAGAGAATGGGATTTTTATGTTCTGATAAATATCCTTAATAAACTTGGTTTTCTATTGCTTGAGTCCTATTATAGGCCTAATAGAAGAACAAGAGATAATGTCAGAAGTAACCTCATCAATACCTACCAAATCCAACAAATTAATGGATTGGCCCAAACCTCCAACATCCAAACCTTTAGTGACTCTTCTCTGGCTATTTCTTTAATAACCATTCTTTCGGATCTTTTAAAAAAGTCATTACTTCAAGCAATCGCCTTTTACCAATTACACCACCACATTCAGAGATAGGAGCATTGCTACCCATATATTCGGAGAAATAGGTACAGAGGCTAGCCTATCAGTCTAACAAGCCAAATCCCCTTTATCCATATGCTAGAGGCTAGAATCATGATTGCTAGACCTACCACATTACGTGGAATGGGATCCGATTTATCCTTGTCTCCACTTCATCAGAAGTTTTAGAAATACCATCATGCCCATCTGAATAATCCCCATCGGAATCTGAAACCACCGTCTCACTTTCATCCTCACCTTCATTTTGAACAGAAGTTGTTTATCATAATAGAATTTTGTCTTTTAAATATCACTCATACTTTTATTAATTAAGCTTGGTGAACTAGTATGGTGGATGATGTTCTATTTTTTTTCTAAATAAATATACATAAAATGTTTTTGACTCTTGTGACAAATTAAATTTATAATTTTTTTAAAAAATGATTAACTTTTAAGTTTGGAAAAATTACAATAGATTCTTCTTTTGTGCTTAAGGTTGAGTTCAAAGACAAAAATTTTAATTAAATTAAAAGAAATTCTTAATTATCTCGACCAATTATTCTTGAGTCTAAATTTATTTAAATTGATGAAGCATTTTTTTAATCTTTAAAACAAAGCTATAAAATAAGATGAAAAATAATTTTCTTATTTACTAATAAGTGAAATTAAAATAGAGATTTTTAAAAATCTTCCACTGGTATAATTGAAAATTATATCCTATAAATTATTTTCGTGCACAATTACCAAAGTGAAAATTTTGAGAGGATAATTTCAATTAACAATTGAAAATATTTTTCCATGCAAACAATATTAAATGTAGCTAAATTAATAATTAAAAAATTAAAATGAGACAATTTTTCTCCTTCTTAATTAAAATACATTGCAGAACAAAGAGTATTTTACTTGATAATTGATTGCTAGATAGCTCAAAGTTAAATAAAAATTGAAAACATATAACATTAACCGAAATAAAACAAAACACATAAGTGATTATATTGAAAGGGTATACATATACACTTTAATATAATCAAAGAAACAAAAAAAGAAAAATCTAGAGAAAATATAAATAAGGTTGTATGTTCATTTAATAATTATCCTTCAACAGCACGATCACGCTGAGGTAGCAGAGGCATTGTTTAAGATTCCAACAGTATTTACCATCTAAAAAACCTTAACCAAGACAAATCCTTCTGCATTCTGAATCGGATTTACTCCCTTGTTCACTTCCTTCTGTTTCTATCACCATCTATGCATTCATCCAGACATATTATGATTAACACACAAAAATATACTTAAAAGCTTTTTGTTTATTTTGAAAAATATATATATTTTAAAGATGAATTTATTGTTTCATGAAATACTTTTGTCCTATTTTTTAAAAATTTGTGTTTTTTTTAATATTATTAAGAATAATGAATAATGAATTAATTAAATATATTAAAAATTATTTGAAAAGGAAGAGTAAGACTCACGAGAAGGAATAAGAATAAGCAAAATGAAAAACAACTTAAAGGGTGTAAATACTCACTACAACAAAAATGACATTTAACAGCGCACCTTAGACAGTGTTTATATGAAAAAGCGCTGTTATAAGTGAAAAAATTAAAAAACACGGAGACTGTTCACAAAAATATTTTAAAAAGCATTGTCTAAGGGGGGCTTAGACAACGCTTTCAAAAAAGCGCTTTTAAAGGTATACCTTAGACAACGCTTTTGAGAAAGCGTTGTCTAAGGTATTAAAAATAAATAAAAAATTAAAATCAAAAGCGCTGTCTAAGGTTCCCTTTAGACAGCGCTTACTAAAAGCGCTTTTAAAGGTCACCCTTAGACAGCGCTTTCCTCAAAAGCGCTGTCTAAGGTCTAATTAAATTAAAATATTACTTAGTTTCTATTTTTGTTCTTTTTGTTCTTTCGTTTTCCCTTTCTTTCAGTGATACGTGAATCGCAAAACCTAACCACGAATCCTCCATAAACTACATTTCTCTGTTCCGATCATTGAAGAAGTGTTTGTAGAAGCTATTATCGGTTCCGATCATTACTTGAGTTTCGTTTTTTGTTCTTCTTCCGTTCAAAAAGGTACGTGTTCTTCGTTTATGGTGTTGTTCTTGTTCATGGTACTGTTCTTCCATTGTTTTTAATCTCTTGCTTGTTTTATTGCTGAGAAGTTGCATAACCTGAGTTTATATACATTAGTTTATTAATGGCTGAGTTTAGTAGTTCATTGATGGATAGTGTGAAGAAAATATTAACACTGAGAAGTTGTTTTGTAGTTCACTGAGTTTATATGTATACAGTAGTATAACCTGAGAAGTTTAGTAGTTCATACACTGAGTTTATATAAATATTAACACTGAGTTGTTGGCTTCATTACTTGAGAATTTTTTTTGTTGAATCTATAGACTGAGTTCGAAAAGCAACCGAGTTCGTCCATTTTCTTGACTGAGTTCATCCGAGTTCGTCCTCTACTGAGTTCTCATAAGGTACATTGTTGTTGTTATGTTCGATAAGTCATAATATTTATGTTATTTTCTTGACTGAGTTTTTGGTTATAATCTATGAAGCACGAATAAAACATTTAGGATACGGAGATACGTTAGTCATTGAAAAATTTAGGATACGATACGATTAAAATACGTATATAAAAAATTAAAATTAAACATTAATGTTATGTTCGATAAGTCTAATATTGTTGTTATGTTCGATAAGTTTAATATTGTTGTTATATTGTTATAATGAAAGTGAACTTGAAAGTCTAATATTAGTGTTATGTTCGATAAGTCTAATATTAGTGTTATGTGCAATAAGTCTAAATTAAAATTAAACATTTAGGATACGGAGTTTTTGTTTAAAACATTTAGGATACGGAGATACGTTAGTCATTGGTGTTATGTTCGATAAGTCTAATATTGTTGTTATTATATTGTCGCTCCCGATAGATGGGAAAATGGCCCAAATAAAGGTACAGACGCGAACGGTCGGCGAGAGGGACAGTGAGAACACACAGCCATGAACTCACTGGAGATGAAAAGAGTCGCCAGCTAGGCATTTTTATCCCGGAGGAAAGGTAATGCTGCATAGACCTAGAAAGATATGGATAAGACGGTTGCGAACCAGAGAGACTGAGAAAGGGGGTTGGTTACAACCTGGGAAGGTATTAGAACCCAGATTGTTCGTCGTACTCGATGGGATCCACGCTTAAAAAGATTTGTGTTTTAAAGGGGTAGTGTCAGTGAAATTTGTGTATAAAAGAGCTGGAAAAGATGTACAGGTGTCAGTGTAAAAGAAGTGAAGTGTGTAAATGATGTGTCAGTGTAAGAATGGAGTGAAATGCTCAAGATCATGAGGCTAAAAGAATAAAGCTAGAAAGAGGGGGAATATACAAAGACTTTTGTTCGATAACTGTTAAGTTATGCCTACGTATCCTCTCGTGCAATGAGGAAGTCAGAACACCGTAGTTCGACCCAAAGAGATTGAAAGATGAATTGACTTGTGAACTGCTTACTTGCCTATGCTCAAGTGTATGATCTGTCTGGCACAGATGCAAACTGTCTTGCATTAGACGGAAGAAGCAAGTTCTCGGTTGTGAGTGTATGAGATGAGAAAAGAATCCCGGAGGAGACGATTATTGTTTGTTTTTGTGTTTTCAGTCTTTTATTGCTTTTTGAAGTTGGTCATAAGAAAATGAGCTTAAGCCTAAACCAATGGATTTAGTAAACTCATCACATCTTCCCTCTGATTAGGGGTAATGAGAATACCTTAAGTGTGAAGTCAGCTTCTCACACTTAATCACCTTTGGTGTAGGATTAAGATCATTAACCTACTTGTGATTATTTAGATGTTTTTGTGGTTTTTGTTTAGTGTTGAGTAATGAGGTTAAGCCATAATCAAGGATTAAATAGACTCATTACACCATCCTAAAAGAAGGATAATAGATGAGAATGTTTAAGCTGAGGAAAGCTCCTCAACTTAATCCATGATTAGGGATTAAACTCATGACAAAACAAAGCCTTTATTAAGTGGATTTTAGTTAATGATATGATGATGAAGTGAGTTTTAGGGTTTATAAGACAACTTGAGGGGGACTTGTCCATTAACACTAGGGTTAGTCCTTCTTAACCAGTTAAGGAAGAATTAGAACCCTAATGCAAGGCCCAAGTTACAAGTGTGAAGTCTTGATGATTATTATGTGAATTAATTAGAGGATTTAAACACATTAAGGGTTCAACACTTAGGATTAAAGTTATACACTCCATCCTAATAGAAGGATGCAGGCATAAGCTTAATCACAAAGCCTTAAAGCCTTTAGGGTTTAGTCCCTGATTATGAGGTGAGAAGAGAAGACTCAATGAGACACAAAGGTAAAACTAAGTGGGGGACTAATCAAAATCCTAATCATTGTCATGCTTAGTTGTTCCTAAGGTTTGTGAGGTTTACAGGAGCAATCTTCAATGGAACCACCAGGAAGCAGATGAAAGGATCAAGAGAAGCAAAGTGACTTGCTTCATTCAAGAAGTCAAGTCACTTTGAAGAAAGAAGGTAAGAGGAAGAAGGATGAGCAAGCTCAAACTTAAACACATATAAGAATGCAACATGGATGCAAGAGAGAGAAAAGAAAAGTTATGAGAAGTGAAGGCAAATTCACTTCTCAAAGTCACTTACCACCTGAAAGGTTAGAAAAGGAATGCAATGCAATGCAAAATGAGATGAGATGACATGATGAGAAACAAAACCAGAAGCATATACATGATGCTAAAGATGCTATGAGATGCTACAAACATGAGGTAGCACATGGAAATGATCATACAAGCTCATGAAATGCAAATGAAGATAGCTAGGAACCATGAACATACATGAAAAGTTATGAAGTGCACATGACATACAACATGGCAAATACATGATGCAATGATCAAACATGCTTTCAATATTTCTTATGATGTCAAATGAATCAAATGGATGCTTGAAATGTCAAGGCAAGTCATGTTATGCAGGAAAATGCAAGATGGATGCATATGGTAACCCAAATTAGGGTTTATGAACCAACATCAAACAAAAGTCAAAATCAGAAGCAAACCCTAAGATAAAAAATGGAAAATGCCACACAAAGGACCCCTAATCCTATACTAAACCAATGCCCAAAGGAGAGGTTTCAACTCTCAACCAATCTCAAGTTATGATTTTTACAAGTTTCTAGGGTTTTTAGGGTTCCTAAACAAGAAAAATGTCAAACAAAATGAAAATGAAAGATCAAATCATGACCATTTAATCTTACAAACTACATGCTAAACACAATGCAATGCAAAAAGAATCAATGTCCAACTCCTCATGAATAGGCAGAAATGATTTTTTGAACTTTGGATCAAAATAATGCACAAAAATGATTTTAATTCAATGAGAAATTCTTAAAATGCATCAAGATCAAAAAAGAAATTTGGTTTGAAGGTTGGACAATGTTTCTAAATGTCTTAGAACATTTCATGAATTCTTTTGTGATTTTTAAATACCTAAAAGTATTTTTAATAAATTAATTTCCATTAATCAATTAAAAATAATCCTTTAAATATTTAAAAATACTTTTTTAATGCTAAAAAAAAAACAAAAATATTTTTGTGTTTTAAAAATTACTGAAACTCTTGACAAAAAGTTTCATAATTTTTAAAACATTTTTGCTATTTTAAATTAATTATGCAAATTAAAAGGAAGAAAAATAAAATAAAATATGAAGTATGCAGTATGAGTGGCTGTGATTAAAAGTTGAGTGATCCAAAGGCCCCGCGTGCAAGTCAACAAGACTGGGGGTATGCACAATCCAAGGCCCAGGTTCAAAGTTCAAATACGTGCGTGATCCAATGACTGTGGTTCCAGGTTAACTTAATTAATTATGATTAAATTAATTAAGCAAGATTAGGGTTTAATGACCCATCTGAGCCGTTCACAAGCGCGCGGGAAGCAGCATCCAAGGGACAAGATTTAAAGTTGCTTAATCACCCAGACTTAACCCTAATTACATTCAGGCGACCGGAGATGAGCTCCGGTCGTCTTCTCCGGCCATGCCAAAACCCTATCTTCTTATTTAGGCTACCCCAAGTCAAATTAAATGCCCAGAAACAATCCTCACACTTCTAGCAACTCGAATCAACAACCAAAAATCATTTATCTAGCATAAACAGGCTGAATCGAAACAAAACAAAAATGGGGCCAAACTTTCAGACACTCATAAAATACTCATTCTTTCACCATTTTCGATTCTGAACACATCACAATGATCCTTAAAGCATGCACTTTCAGTTTATACCAAGAAATCAAAGCTTTATGAGAAAGTGTTCTTGGCCATACCTGAGTTGGAGACTCCTGTTTCTGGGCTTTCAGAGCTATTCTTTGGTGCAAGCTTGCTCCACTGACTCCCCTGGTGCTAATGGAAGTCTTGGAATGAGCTTAGACAGGCTGTTTTGAGAGTTCCCTTTCTGGTGTATCAGAAAATGGGGTTTGTGTATGAGCTGTTTTTGATCAATGTGAAGGGTGGTATTGGTTCTATGGAGGTTTTCTGGTTGATTGGTGAAGGTAAAATGAGTGTTTGATGGTTATGGAGGGTGATTCGAAGAGAGGAAAGTTTTTGCAGGTTTTTGGATATGTTGTGTTCTGGCCAGCTTCAATGCTCAAAGGCTTGCTATATCATCTCCAACTTGTGTGGGTAGACTGTGAGGCAGGTCAGTAGGGTGGCTGTGCATTGTGCCAAGAGTATGGGAGCCTTTTGCAAAAAAGTCAAGCTTGTGTCCTTGAGAGTATGGGTCATGGCAGCAGCAGGTTCAAGTCATGTCTTGCTCCAGCTTGAGTTGAGGAGAACCCTTGGATTGTTTGTAGCTGGCTGCAACATGTGGATGACAAGCTATGCTAGCTTTTGCAACTTGACAACTTGTGCTTTCTCATGAGTTTATGCTAAGTACATGAAGCAATGCTTGCTGAATTTTGTCACATGATGTCTCAATTGGTCATGGCAATGTTGAGAAGTCAGCTAGTGATCACATAATCCCTTAAAAAATAGTTTTGCCAAGAATCCCCTTTTGCACACTTATGAAAAATGCCTTATGGAATTTTGAAAATCAAGGCAAGCAATACAAAAAATCCTTGGGCCAAATCTGTTTTTGGGGTCATATATGATCATGTAATGCAGCTTTGAAGTCACTTTGAAGTTACTAGAATGCTTGGTTCATGAAATTGCAAGTTTTCTTTTTAGTGCATAACTTGAAAATTAATGATTTTTGCCAATTTCAACACACCATAACTTTTGATCCAAGATGAATTAGATCATGTTCTTGTACTTTTTGAAAAGGGAAAAATGTGATCTACAACTTTCATGACCAAGGTTTTTCCATTTGAAGCTTTCTTGGATCAAAAATCAAGGCTTGAAAAATGACCTAAAATGACATATTCTTGAAAAGTCAACTATGCCCAAAAAAGTCAACTTTGCAAAAACATCAAATTCTTGATTTTTGTGAACTTCAATCTTCTTCCATGATCAAATAAAGACCATATACACTCAAAATGATGAAGATCACCCCTTGGTTGGGTCATTGGGGGCCTCAGATGCCCTGATTTTACACTGACTTGTCTGAAAAGTCAACCCTTGATCAGATGACTTCCCCATGGAATTTCTTCATGAAAATTGATATGCATACTCCCTATACCATATAGAGACCAATGGAAACAAGAATGACCAAAAAAAAAATTGGAGTTATGGCCTCTGAAACCAAAACCCTAATTTTAGGTCAACTGTGCAGTCAAACTTGGCTCTGCATCCATTCCAATCCCAGTTCTTGTGATTCTTTTGCATTCTTGACTTTGAGAGGATGTAATATGATATAAGAACACACATGGACCCCTTTGAATTGATTGATGGCCTTTGGGGTGGCTCAGGAGGCTCTTGGATTGCTCAAATCACAAACCCTAGGTGCAGATGACTTAGAATCTATGCAGTGAATCAAAAATGAGATATGAGATGATATGATTGTGTTTATGCATATGAGATGATCACAAGCCATGGTGAAATGGGTGAGGGCAAATTTGGGGTGTTTACAGCTGCCCCTATTCAAACATGAGTTAGCTGTGCAGGTTGTAAGCAACGGCTTAACAGGCGAACAAGATAACTTGTGGTTGAATACCAAAGACAGTCCAAAATTTGCACTCACAGAATGAAGAAGAAAAGGGATATAGATTGTAAAAGAAAATAAAGTATATTGTAAAGTGTGGGCGACGGAGGACGACCGTCGAGCAGAGGACGACTGCTGGGTAAAGAGCAATGACGGTGACGGCCGACACGCTGAGAAAAGTGCTGAAAATAAAGCAATAACGGGGACGGCCGACATGCTGGGGATAAAAGGTAAAGCCAAGACGGGGACGGCCGACTAGCTGGGAAAAAAAATCAAATTATGATGGGGACGGCCATCAAGATAAAGTTGTAAAATTTTCTGGGGATCAGTGAAACATGACGGGGACGACCATCAAGTTCACAAAGCAAAGTAACCAACGATGGGGACGGCCATCGGGTTAAAAGAAAAGGGACCACGACGGGGACAGCCATCGGGCTAAAGAATAAATGAAATAAACAGATGATGGGGTACGGCCATCAAAGGCGAAGGACGATCACCTAGCAGGGGACGGCTGCTCTGTTGGGTAATAAAGGAAATATGATGGGGACGGCCATCAAAGGCGGAGGACGACCACCTGGAAGGGTACGGCTGCCGAAAATATCAACGATGGGGACGGCCATCGGATAAAAGGTCAACGATGGGGACGGCCATCGGACGAGCATGATGGAGGACGACCATCAAGAGGCGGAGGACGACCACCTAGCAGGGGACGGCTGCTCTCAGGGTTTATCATGACATAGGACGAATGCCAGATAACCAAAATCAACAATGGGGACGGCCATCGGATAAAATGATGAAGGACGATCATCAAGAGGTGGAGGACGACCACCTAGCAGGGTACGGCTGCTCTCAAGGTTTATCATGACACAGGACGAGTGTCAGATAAAAAGAAAATTACTTTGTTGGCGATCTACTGGGGATTAGTAAACACGGACGAGTGCTTACATCCAAGAAACAAAAGGTATAAGTGTTTGGTATTGTGTATAGATTAAAGATGCGGACGAGCATCCTTAAGACTACGATACGGACGAGTATCGGGTAGAAACAAATACTGACGCGTGTTCAAAGATGATGATACGAACGAGTATCAACTGGTTAACAGAGAACACGGACGAGTGTTGAATCTGAGGGGACTTTTCTGGGGAATGGTAGGCACAGACGAGTGTCTATATTCAAGAGGACATAAGTGTTTGACACGGTGTATGGATTAAAGATGCGGACGAGCATCCTTAAAACTATGATACGGACGAGTATCATGTAGAAACAAACGCTTGACGCATGCTCTGAGATGATGGTACGGACGAGTACCAACGAGATTAACAAAGAACAAGGACTAGTGTTGAATCTGTGGGGATATAAGTGGTATATACAAGATACGGACGAGTATCTGTAATAACATGGGTAGTGAGTATGAACATCGTATAGATGAGTGTTTATCTGCTGGGGAGAGTGACACGGACGAGTGCCAAGAGAGAAAAGTATAATATGAACAAATATCTGATATACAAAGTGTAGGTGACTGCGCTGGGGATATGACACGGACGAGTGCCAAGGAAATTATATGTGAGTGCAAAGAGGATGTCTTTGGTTTTCTGCTGGTGATTTGACACGGACGGGTGTCAGGAAGTGTCTGTAATATGGGTGATTTTGTTCGTAAAGAGTGTTCAGGCGACTTTACTGGGGAAGGATGACACGGACGGGTGCCCAAAATGAGTATATACTGGTGTTTGTGGATTGTGAGGCAACTGCTTTTGCTGGGGAATCTGGTGGGGATTTTTCTGTACATTGATGAGCTGTCATTATTCACAAGTGTTGATTCAAAACATGGCTTATGATTATGCTATGTTTGATTTTTGCCGTAATGCTCCGTGTTAAAACAGAATGCTACGCTTTGTGGGGTGAATATGATGCGAATGCCATGATTGTGCAAAGATACCAAACCGGGATCCGGGTCCCGTTGCTGTGGAGATCCTCGATCGATCTTGCTTGAAATGGACATCCCAGCTGGGGGTGAGATCATTGGTAGATCTGAGGAGATGTATCTGCTTGGGGATTCGGGTCACTGAGAGACCTATTCCAATAAATGAGAGACCCAGCTGGGGTTTGTAGAAGCTTTCTTCACTCTGTTGTGACTCCTTCGTGCGCTGCTCTTCCGGATAGAGGCTGGAGCTCTGTGGGGGGACGGTTCCCTGACTTTTGTGCTCCGGCTGAGGATAAAAAGGCAACTCGGCTGGGGAGAAAGAGAGATCACTGAGAGACCTCCCTAAGGATTCTGTTGGAGAGGATCCCTGACTCAGCCGGGGATACAGGTGCCTTTTGTGATACCTACCCATTCTGATGGGGATAAGTAATAAGTGGCAATCTCAGCTGGGGGAAGTCATGGGAGGCAACTCAGCTGGGGAGAGAGCACTTCGGGTGCTAACATTGGGTGCTGATTTGCCAGCTTGCTGGGGTAAAGCTTTCATGCCCCAAGTTGCATTCTGGATACCTGCAATCCTGAAAAAGATAGAGAAACGTGCAAGGTAATCCCGAGGTATCCCTTACTGGATTCCGTCATAGGAGTTTAGAATACTTCTGAGAGTAAACATATTTCCTGCAAGCATGTTCTTATTCGAAGATAAGCATCTGTATTTTTATGCAATCAGTTTTTCTCTTTTAAGACATCAGACATTTTCTGCAAATAAAATGTATAAAACGAGACATGACTGAAAATCTGATTTTATTAATTCATATGCCCTGAATTGGCGAGATACAGTCAAAGAAACAAATCCCCTGAAATGAGGAGATCGTTACAAATTGAGAAACAAAATGTTGACAGTGTTGATGACGCTTTAAGGAGTTTCCTCTTCACTATGACCCGTATGACTTTTGACGCTCTTCTCATCTTGCTTTTTGAAGAATGTTGATTCTGATTGAAGCTTGATCTTGTTGAAGCTTACCAAGTTGTAGGTGATACAGACGAAATCAGAGTGCAGTTGTTCGCTTATTCCCTTATTTTGCAGGATCGCCCTTTCGGGTTTTCAATCCATCGGGATACCCATTTTTGCCTGAGCTGTCCAATGCGGCTTTTCAACTCAGCGGGTGTACATTTTTTTGCTTATTTTCCCTTATTTTTGCCCGAGTCTTTTATTCTGTTTTTGACTCGCCGGGATGCCCTATTTTTGCCTGGACTTACATTCTGTTTTTATGTCCAGCGGGTCATTTTTTTATGCGAAGTATTTTCTAACTGCATCTGAATTCACAGGGGATGGGAAATCTTCACCATCCATGGTGCTGAGCATCAGTGCTCCACCCGAGAAAACTTTCTTTACCACGAATGGTCCTTCATAGTTTGGAGTCCATTTGCCCTTGTGGTCTGTATGAGGAGGGAGGATTCTCTTCAGCACAAGATCTCCCACTTGGTATTCTCGGTGCCTGACTTTCTGATCGAAGGCCTTCTTCATTCTTTTCTGATATAACTGCCCATGACAGATTGCGGCCAATCTCTTCTCTTCAATCAGACTCAGTTGTTCAAATCGGGCCCTAACCCATTCTTCCTCATTCAGTTTAACATCCATCAGTACCCGTAGGGAAGGTAATTCAACTTCGACAGGTAGGACTGCCTCCATACCATACACAAGCTGATACGGTGTTGCCCCAGTGGATGTTCTGATTGACGTGCGGTACCCATGCAAGGCAAATGGTAGCATTTCATGCCAGTCTTTGTAAGTGACTACCATCTTCTACACAATCTTCTTGATATTTTTATTTGCTGCCTCAACAGCGCCGTTCATCTTTGGCCTGTAAGGAGAAGAATTGTGGTGTTGGATCTTGAAGTCCCGGCACAGCTCTGCCATCATTTTGTTGTTCAAGTTGGAACCATTATCAGTAATGATTCGCTCGGGAACTCCATATCGACAGATGATATCTCTCTTCAGAAATCTGGCTACCACTTGTCTTGTAACATTGGCATAGGAAGCTGCTTCGACCCACTTGGTGAAATAATCAATGGCAACCAGGATGAATCTGTGGCCGTTCGACGCATTCGGCTCAATCTTGCCAATCATGTCAATGCCCCACATAGCAAAGGGCCAGGGTGAAGACATCACATTCAGAGGATTGGGAGGCACATGCACCTTGTCTGCATAAATCTGGCATTTATGGCATTTTCTGGCGTAGGCACAACAGTCGGCATCCATTGTGATCCAGTAATAACCCGATCTTAGCAACTTCTTAGCCATGGCATGCCCTCCGGCATGGGTACCAAAAGATCCTTCGTGCACTTCATGCATCAACAAACCTGCTTCTGTCTTATCAACACATCTGAGGAGTACCATGTCAAAGTTCCTTTTGTATAAAGACCCATTAGCGTTCAGAAAGAAACTACCAGCAAGCCTTCTCAAAGTCTTCTTATCATTGGAAGATGCCCCAGGTGGGTATGTCTGATCCTCCAAGAAGCACTTAATGTCATGGAACCAAGGCTTATCATCTTTGACCATGTCTGCGGCAAATACATATGCTGGCCTGTCAAGTCTGGACACTGAGATTTGAGGTACAAAGTTGGCAGCTTGAACTTTGATCATGGATGAAATGGTAGCCAGAGCATCTGCAAACTGATTCTCGTCCCGAGGGATATACTCAAGCTTGACTGTTGTGAAGAAAGTCAGTAACCTCCTTGTATAATCCCTGTAAGGTATCAGATGATCCTGGTGGGTGTACCATTTTCCGTTGGTTTGATTGACTACCAAAGCTGAATCTCCGAATACGGTCAATGTCTTGATCCTGAGGTCAATGGCTTCCTCAAGACCCATAATGAAAGCTTCGTATTCAGCTTCGTTGTTAGTGCAGTTGAAAGTGAGTTTGGCCGAGAAAGGCATGTGAACTCCCTTAGGTGTAATGAGTACTGCACCAACACCACGACCATTCATATTAACAGCCCCATCAAACATCATAGTCCATTCTTCTTCCGGGTCAGGCCCTTCAGTGTGAACAGGCTCTTCATGATCTTTCGCTTTAATGAACATGATGTCTTCATCAGGGAAGTCAAATCTCATAGGCTGGTAATCATCAATGGGTTGCTCAGCAAGATATTCAGACAATACACTGCCCTTGATGGCCTTCTGAGATGTGTATTGGATGTCGTATTCTGTGAGAATCATTTGCCATCTTGCAACCCGTCCGGTAAGAGCCGGCTTCTCGAAAATGTACTTGACTGGGTCCATTTTTGAGATCAATAAAGTAGTGAGGGTCAACATATACTGTCTCAGTCGGCGAGCAGCCCACGCTAAAGCACAGCAAGTTTTCTCGAGCAGTGAATAACGATGTTCACAGTCGGTAAACTTTTTGCTTAGGTAGTATATTGCATACTCTTTTCGACCAGACTCGTCATGCTGGCCCAACACGCACCCCATTGACTCTTCTAATACTGTCAGGTACATTATCAGAGGTCTTCCTTCAACTGGAGGCATAAGGATTGGAGGTTCTTGTAAGTATTCTTTGATCTTGTCAAAAGCCTTCTGGCAGTCTTCATTCCACCTGACCGTTTGTTCTTTTCTTAACAACTTGAACAAGGGTTCACAAGTTGCCGTAAGGTGAGATATGAACCGTGAGATGTAGTTCAATCGACCTAAGAACCCTCGAACTTCTTTCTCTGTTTTTGGTGCAGGCATCTCTTGGATAGCTTTGACTTTATCAGGATCAACCTCAATCCCTTTCTCGCTTACAATAAAACCCAGCAACTTACCGGATCGCACCCCGAATGTGCATTTGTTGGGGTTCAACTTCAATTGGTACTTCCTCAGACGCCTGAATAACTTCAGTAGATTCACCAGGTGGTCTTCTTCAGTAAGGGACTTGGCAATCATGTCATCCACATAACATTCTATCTCTTTATGGATCATATCGTGGAATAATGTCACCATAGCCCGTTGATATGTCGCACCGGCATTCTTCAGCCCAAATGGCATTACCTTGTAGCAGAACGTGCCCCAGGGTGTGATGAAGGTTGTCTTCTCCATGTCTTCAGGTGACATTTTAATCTGATTGTATCCTGAAAATCCGTCCATGAAGGAGAATACCGAGAACTGAGCCGTATTATCGACCAATACATCAATGTGAGGTAATGGGAAATCATCTTTCGGGCTGGCTCTGTTCAGATCCCGGTAGTCAACACACATCCTAACTTTGCCGTCTTTCTTAGGCACAGGTACTATGTTAGCAACCCACGGTGGATAGCTAGTCACAGCAAGGAACCCGGCGTCCCATTGCTTTTGTACCTCTTCCTTGATTTTCATCGCCATGTCTGGACGAGTACGGCGCAGCTTCTGTTTGACCGGTGGGCATTCTTCTCTCAAAGGCAGCTTGTGCACGACAATATCGGTATCCAACCCTGGCATATCTTGGTAAGACCAAGCAAACACGTCCACATACTCTTGAAGCAGGTCAATCAGTTGTCTCTTCACTGAGTCTTGCAGGCAGGCCCCGATTTTAACCTCTTTCACGTCTTCATCTGTACCAAGATTAATCACTTCAACCTCCTCCTGGCGAGGAGTAATAACCTTTTCCTCTTGTCTTAACAACCTGGCTAGCTCTTCAGGAAGCTCATATTCTTCTTCAACCCCTTCATCAGCTTGATTGATTGGATTGTTAAAGTCATACGAAGTCACAGCCGTGCCGTTGTCGGTGCTGTCAGGAAGGCATTCTCTGCAAGGGTTCAGTTTGTTCATTTTAGTGATTTGGTTTTAATCTTGTTTTAGAAAAGTGAAATAAAGTTGTCATTTTGAAAACACTGCCATTTATTTTTTGTACAAAAAGAGAAATGGAAAAACAGTGAGCGAAAAAGAAAAAGACTCGTTTGCAAAAAGATGTCTGATATTTCATTGATTAATCTTGTTTGCACAAAAAGTACAGATGGCCCGATTACAAAATGAGTCTTGTCATCTTGGGCAAGATGCAAGACTTTGATGCATGCTATAAAAATACAGGAAATAATAATTACTCTGCATGAGTAACTCTTATAATTTCCTGGGAAGACCAGTTTGAGATACTGCTCCCCGGGATCTTTGGACGAATCCAGCTTTCCAGGTTGCGTTCTTCTTCCAGCTCGTCTTCCAAACAGTTGACAGCATCAGGGGTGAGCATCCCCCCACTCACAAAGTTGGGCCCTTTCGCAGCCTCTGCTTGATCTTGTTGAGTTGGTTTATAACCCAACCCAAATCTGTCCTCTTTCTTCTCCACCGATAGCAGTTTGCCCCAGCCTTGGGCGTTTCCTCCTTCAACAACCTTCCGGGCTTGTTGGTATGATCATATTGAAGTACCAGGCACAGCAGATGCTTCATTGACGTTCAAGGCTTCAAAACCCTGGCTCATTTTTTCATGGATCTCCCCATCCATCTCAATATACTTATAGGTAGCCAGGTGGCTGACAAAAATATCCTCTTCTCCACAGATTGTAACGATTTGACCCTCCCACTCGTATTTTAACTTCTGGTGAAGGGTAGAGGTCACGGCGCCAGCGGCGTGAATCCATGGCCTACCCAATAGACAGCTGTAGGCAGGTTGTATATCCATCACGTAGAAGGTCGTTTTGAAGGTCTGCGGGCCAATCGTTATGGGCAACTCAATCTCCCCCAGAACCGATCTTTTTGAACCTTCAAAGGCTCTTACTACCAGGTTGCTGGGTCTCAACGCCAATCCGTCATATTCTAGCTTCACCAAGGCCTTCTTAGGTAAGACATTGAGGGATGACCCCGTGTCTACCAGCACATGGGAAAGGACAGCACCTTTACATTCCATGGTTATGTGCAAGGCTTTGTTATGGTTGCGGCCTTCCGTTGTCAAATTAGTATTGGTGAATCCTAGTCCGTGACTAGCATTGACATTTCCAACTACAGCTTCCAGCTGATTAACAGTGATCTCCTCAGGCACGTAAGCTGCGTGCAAGACTTTGAGTAGTGCATTCCGATGGGCTTCGGAGCACATAAGCAATGAAAGGATAGAGATCTTGGAAGGCGTCTGATGAAGCTGATCCACTATTTTATAATCACTCTTCTTGATGATTCGCATGAACTCATCAACCTCTTGATCGAAGGGTGTTTTCAAAGGTTCCTTAACAACTTGCTCATCCTGCACCAAGCTCTTTCCTTTTGCTTTAGCAACAGCTTCTGCTTCGGCGGTGGGTCTCTGAATTTGTGGAGCGAAAGACGTCCGCTTCGAGTGAAGCCTCCGCCTCCTCCCACATTGTCAATTTGTGGTGCAGGGGTTGATGATTCAAAAGTGATTCTTTGTCTTTCACAGTACAGGTCAGAGCTGTAATGCCAGGGGATGGCATTACTGCTTTCATAAGGTACTGGTCCAGGCACCGTGATAGTGACTGGACTGGTTGCAACTGTGGAAGGAATTGTGATAGTTTGCGGATCATAATAAATTGTGACTGGTGCTCTGATGGGAGCAGCACCTCCTGAGTTGTAGACAGAGTTGTTTTCAGGATCATAAAATATTGTGACAGTTGAGACATCTTCATGATTTGTTGCTGGCGTTGTAGGAGACATTGGTGGAAGGATGGATGTTGTTGTTGTAGGAGTTTCAAAATGGAGTGGTGCTGGAGTTGTAGAAGAAAAATTTGTTGATAACTGACTAGTTGTGAAGATAGATGAAGTACTTGTTGATGAAGCCGAAGAATTGTCAGGAACAATGGTTGTTGCAGTTGTAGGAGGTTCTGGAGTTGTTGCTGACGAGATTGCTGGATTTGTAGGAAATGATGTGGTGATTTGAAGTTGGCCACTCTGAATGAGACCGTCTATGCCATTCCTCAAGTTATCGCACCCATTGACTGAGATATTGCAGTAAGCACACCCCAACTCACACCCCGGGAACATTTGACATTCGAGGAGCTGAGCCTTAATTTCTACCAACGGTGTCCGGATCTGGCCCACACTGGTTATTAAATAAGACGACTTGTCTTCTTCAATAGCGTTAATCCTGGGACCACCGTGGTTTGGCATGGGGTTCTTATTGACATTGGGTGGTGGTGCGAAATTCAGAGCTTTCGAGTCTACCAGGTCTTGTACCTTCATGTGCAGGGCTCTGCACTTTTCTGTACTGTGGCCAGGTGCATTTGAATGGAAGGCACATCTGGCGTTGGAATCATAATTCCTGGGTAGACTGTTGGGATCTGGAGGTGCCAACGTCCTTAGCTCAACTAGGTTGAGTTTCAGGAGTTGTGGCAGCAATGTAGCATATGGCATAGGGATCGGATCGATTACCCTGTTGGCTTGAGAAGGCCTCTGCTGGAATGGCCTTTGCTGGTTATTGTTGTTGGTGTTGGTGTTGTTGTAATTCCTTGGAGGATACTGATTCTGTTGATGGTACTGAGGTTGTGGCTGATAGTTTTGTTGCGGAGGTTGATAAACTGGTTGAGGATGAGCTGGAGCAGGAATGGTGACTGCTGCCACTGATCTGTGAACGTATTGGGGCCTGCCCCTGTTGGTGTGGATGGCATTGGTCTCGCCAGTTCTTCTCGGGCCTGCAAAAGGCTTTCTTGTACCACTGGACGAGCTTGCACCATTGTCAGATATCTTACCCATTTTTAACAGGCTCTCAATTCTCTCCCCAGCTATGACAACATCTGCAAAGCTAGTGGAAGAGAAAGCAGCCATCCTGTCAATATATGTTCCCTGAAGGGTGTTCATAAACATATCTGCCATTTCCCTTTCAGACATAGGTGGCTGAACAGCAGCAGCCAGTTGCCTCCATCTCTGGGCATATTCTCGGAAACTTTCCCTTGACGACTGTGACATTCCCATTAGGAGAGTCCTGTTGGGTGCCATGTCTAAGTTGTACTGATACTGTCTGATGAAGGCCTCTGCCAGGTCTTTCCAGCATCTGATAGTTGCCCTTGTTAAGTGAGAGTACCATTCTCTTGAAGCTCCTGTCAAGCTATCCTCGAAATAGAACATCCAGAGCTTCTCATCCATAGTATAGGCCTTCAGCCTTCCCAGAAATGATTGCAAATGAGTCCGGGGGCATGAAGTCCCGTTGTATTTTTCAAAACAAGGAGGCTTAAACTTATGGGGGATCCTGACCCCGTCTACCAAGCCCATGTCCATGACATCGAAACCCAAATAGTTTTGAGACTCTAAGGACCTCAACTTCTCAGCTATCTCATCCAACCTTCTATCATAAGCTTCTTCCCCAGCACCCATTACTGTGAATTGGTCCTCTTGGGGGTCTTCTTGAAGTACCCTGGCTGCAGTGGCAGTCCCTTGAACATTTGCAGGAATGTTGACCTCAGGATGGAGGTGTGGTCCAAATACAGGGGGGTTGACATGAGGTTGGACCCTTTCATTGTTGCTAGTGCCGGCAGTTCCTATATGTGGATCTTCTTGATTCTGCCTTTCCACCATGGCCCTCAATCTTTCCTGGCTCTGAGCCATGTTGTTCATCACTTCCATAAACTGAGTCATTTGATTCCTCATCTCTAGCCTTTCATTTTCCATTTGATTTCTGACCTCAGTAAGGTCCTGCTGCATCTGATCCATTTGAATGCCCGGAAGGTTGCTACGGGTCGGATAACGGTGCGGGCGGTTGAGGGGAAATACTCGGCGTCGAGCAATAGTTCCTGAACATCACAACAGAGTTAGTGGCAATAAAACAAAAACCTACAAAACAAACAAAAGGGTTAGCATGCAATGCAGTTATGCTTATTTGTTCTCAAGGTATCCGGTTTGGCATTCAGTTTTGACCCTTCCAGACCCTTGAAGATGCTGTTGATGTTGCTTTTGAAGTGAAACCTGGATGGAACAAACTAATACATATATTACAAAAGCAAAATGGTACATAGTTTGTTTACAAATACAAGCCCTCTGAGGGATCAAAATACATTACAAGAAAAATGAAAAATACACGGAATGAAAGCAACAACAAACAAATGGTCAAACACCAAGACCAAACTCATCCTCGCGAACTTCCTTGAGAAGTGCTTCGGTCACAGGATCAGTCGGACGCTCCGTGAGATTCCTGATGAGGAGGTTCCGGGTCGTAACAGCTGCTGTTAGCTTCTTGCGCTGACTTTGGTCTTTTGACCTCTTCACCCCAGCTTTGATCTTCAACTCTGATATCTCCCTCTGGGCTGCTGCCAGGGCTTCTTGCTGCTCTTTTGCACTAGCTTCCAGTTGCTCCATCTTGTCTTGAACTCTCTTGTCCTCCAGAGTACGGGCTTCGGTGATCCTGACCCACCGAGCTTGACTCTCCTTCAAATACAAGTCTGTCCTTGCTCTCTGGAACTGGGCTTCTTTGCAAGCATTCTTCAGAATTTGTTCTCCAGCTTTAAACTTTTTGATATAATCCCCAGACTTCTCAATCTTAACCAGATGCTCCACTCTCAACTTCTCCAATCTCTCAACCTCCCTCATACCATCACTCCTCTCTCGGAGGGTCTTCTGCAAAGCTTGAGTTAACTTCTCATTTCTTTCTTTCAAACTCTCAAACTCCTCCAAACTGACAGTGGCAGGGGGTGGTGCTGAAGATGATTCAGGCATATCTTCTATAGTAAAGGGCATCCCAGAGAATTGAGCCCTGGCATAGGACCACTCATAATATTTTGTTGATGCCACATTGTTGCACTTCCCCAGAATGGTTACTCCCTTGGTTTGAACATTATCCCAGGCCCAAGCAGCCTGCCTAACAATGGCCAGATTAATCTTGTTCTCACAATAAAGAGTTTCAACCAAGTCCTGTGCCTTAGGAGTGTGGACCAGGGCATAGCCCAGTTGTCTTCTAAACAGCAGAGGGTTGTAATTAATACTGCCCTTAACTCCTATTAGGGGCACATTGGGAAAATGCCCACAGCTGGTGATGATATCCCTACCCTTGGTGCTTTGAGTGCACCATCTGATATCGGCTGAAGTTAGAGCAGTGAGTCTCTTAGCCCAGTTGCTCTGCTGATGAGGATTCAAAAATGCATCTGTCCTGGGCAGATGCCTGAGAAGCCAAATATGGAATAATGGAGCACAACACCTCACTAATCTTCCCCTCTGCTTTTCATTCCTCTGATGCACTGAATAGTAGAGATCCCCCAATAAAGTGGGCACTGGGTTCTTCAAGATGAACAGATGGATTGCATTCTTGCTAATGAATCGAGGCTCATCTGCAAACAATACAATTCCATATATGCTCAAAGCCAATAAGGCACAGACAGCTTTCCACTCCCCTAAAGAGGCTTTCAGGGTAGCTTGAGAGATCAAGAAGTCCAGATGAAAGCCAGGGATTCCAGCTTTAGAAGTCATATGCTGCTCAATCAGGACAGGTTCCAGATGCAGAGCCTTTGCTGCTTCTCCATTACCAGGAAAGACCATCTCAGGGTTGAAAGGGATTCCACCCCTGATAGGCAGACCAACCAATGATGAGTATTCTTCCAATAGAGGGCCCAACTGAAAGTCTTGGAAGGTAAAACACCTCAGAGGGGGATCATAAAACTGGATGCAAGTGTGGATCAGGCTTCTCTGTGAAGGGTCCAGATCCATAACCATATCAAGTATATCCCCATAGTGTTCCCTGAACAATGGTATGTGATCTGGAGTGATCAGGGTTTGAATCCTCCTGATGTCAGATAGCTCTGGCTGGAAGAAGTGATAGGTGATGTTGCTCTTTTTAGGAGCCATGATGCTGAGACTGAGTAGAGACAGGTGCTGATGATGATGCTGAAGAAAGGGCCACTGATTGGCTGAAGTAGATAGCTGAAGCAAATGCTGATGAAGATAGGTCAGTACTGAAGATGGGGTCAAAACCAGAACCAAATGAAGATGGATACCCTGAAACACAAATAAGCAAATGTCAATATGATGCAATGTTTATGTATGCAAATGATATGCAAGGGTTTGTGACTGAGCTGGATCTGATCAAAACTCTGATATAGGTCCATGTCATATTCAAGAATACCAGATGGAGGTCTATAAATCCAGTAACCAAGGTAGGGGACTCAAATAAAAAGCCACATGTCCAGGGTCTTAGAATCACAAGAACTGTCCCAAAAATGAAGTACTCTTAAACAAACAAGGTAACAGGGTATTCTGAGGTCAAGGTACCTGCAAACCTGTAAACAGCCCAACCCCCTCACAGGTGGTGTTCTAAAACAAGGATCCTCAGACTTGGATCAATTATGAGAAGTGTAAACTCTTCCAACCCGGAGGTACAGTGTTTACAATAACCATAAGAATTCCTCCTCTAATTCACCTCAGTTTCTGAAGGTCAATACTAAAAGGTCATCCAGACTTAGCAGGCTTCCCAGATAGCCCTAGCATTGCAGGAAATCTGCAACACAGAGTTCTCAAGAAGAAACCCATATTTGAACCGTGTTTCATATTCCCGCACCAGACCGAGATGGAATGGGAAAGAATATGATTCACTCTAGCCTAGGTGTCACTCAGGTCCCAGGTATAGGACCTTAACTCTCAATAGAAACCCACCCACCAAAGCAAACAACAGATCCAGCCAGCACAGTATGACAATATGATAATATATGCATAAAGCTATAAAGAAAGCAATAAACAAAACTGTACATAAAGCAAAAATAAATACAAATATACAAACACAAATAAGCACATAACACCCCAGTAAACACAAATCAAACAAGCGCTAGGAGGAACCCACAAAAAGAACCAGAAGCCCTGGTTGCAATATAAGGTTCCCCAGCAGAGTCGCCAAGTTGTCGCTCCCGATAGATGGGAAAATGGCCCAAATAAAGGTACAGACGCGAACGGTCGGCGAGAGGGACAGTGAGAACACACAGCCATGAACTCACTGGAGATGAAAAGAGTCGCCAGCTAGGCATTTTTATCCCGGAGGAAAGGTAATGCTGCATAGACCTAGAAAGATATGGATAAGACGGTTACGAACCAGAGAGACTGAGAAAGGGGGTTGGTTACAACCTGGGAAGGTATTAGCACCCAGATTGTCCGTCGTACTCGACGGGATCCACGCTTAAAAAGATTTGTGTTTTAAAGGGGTAGTGTCAGTGCAATTTGTGTATAAAAGAGCTGGAAAAGATGTACAGGTGTCAGTGTAAAAGAAGTGAAGTGTGTAAATGATGTGTCAGTGTAAGAATGGAGTGAAATGCTCAAGATCATGAGGCTAAAAGAATAAAGCTAGAAAGAGGGGGAATATACAAAGACTTTTGTTCGATAACTGTTAAGTTATGCCTACGTATCCTCTCGTGCAATGAGGAAGTCAGAACACCGTAGTTCGACCCAAAGAGATTGAAAGATGAATTGACTTGTGAACTGCTTACTTGCCTATGCTCAAGTGTATGATCTGTCTGGCACAGATGCAAACTGTCTTGCATTAGACGGAAGAAGCAAGTTCTCGGTTGTGAGTGTATGAGATGAGAAAAGAATCCCGGAGGAGACGATTATTGTTTGTTTTTGTGTTTTCAGTCTTTTATTGCTTTTTGAAGTTGGTCATAAGAAAATGAGCTTAAGCCTAAACCAATGGATTTAGTAAACTCATCACATCTTCCCTCTGATTAGGGGTAATGAGAATACCTTAAGTGTGAAGTCAGCTTCTCACACTTAATCACCTTTGGTGTAGGATTAAGATCATTAACCTACTTGTGATTATTTAGATGTTTTTGTGGTTTTTGTTTAGTGTTGAGTAATGAGGTTAAGCCATCATCAAGGATTAAACAGACTCATTACACCATCCTAAAAGAAGGATAATAGATGAGAATGTTTAAGCTGAGGAAAGCTCCTCAACTTAATCCATGATTAGGGATTAAACTCATGACAAAACAAAGCCTTTATTAAGTGGATTTTAGTTAATGATATGATGATGAAGTGAGTTTTAGGGTTTATAAGACAACTTGAGGGGGACTTGTCCATTAACACTAGGGTTAGTCCTTCTTAACCAGTTAAGGAAGAATTAGAACCCTAATGCAAGGCCCAAGTTACAAGTGTGAAGTCTTGATGATTATTATGTGAATTAATTAGAGGATTTAAACACATTAAGGGTTCAACACTTAGGATTAAAGTTATACACTCCATCCTAATAGAAGGATGCAGGCATAAGCTTAATCACAAAGCCTTAAAGCCTTTAGGGTTTAGTCCCTGATTATGAGGTGAGAAGAGAAGACTCAATGAGACACAAAGGTAAAACTAAGTGGGGGACTAATCAAAATCCTAATCATTGTCATGCTTAGTTGTTCCTAAGGTTTGTGAGGTTTACAGGAGCAATCTTCAATGGAACCACCAGGAAGCAGATGAAAGGATCAAGAGAAGCAAAGTGACTTGCTTCATTCAAGAAGTCAAGTCACTTTGAAGAAAGAAGGTAAGAGGAAGAAGGATGAGCAAGCTCAAACTTAAACACATATAAGAATGCAGCATGGATGCAAGAGAGAGAAAAGAAAAGTTATGAGAAGTGAAGGCAAATTCACTTCTCAAAGTCACTTACCACCTGAAAGGTTAGAAAAGGAATGCAATGCAATGCAAAATGAGATGAGATGACATGATGAGAAACAAAACCAGAAGCATATACATGATGCTAAAGATGCTATGAGATGCTACAAACATGAGGTAGCACATGGAAATGATCATACAAGCTCATGAAATGCAAATGAAGCAAGCTAGGAACCATGAACATACATGAAAAGTTATGAAGTGCACATGACATAAAACATGGCAAATACATGATGCAATGATCAAACATGCTTTCAATATGTCTTATGATGTCAAATGAATCAAATTGATGCTTGAAATGTCAAGGCAAGTCATGTTATGCAGGAAAATGCAAGATGGATGCATATGGTAACCCAAATTAGGGTTTATGAACCAACATCAAACAAAAGTCAAAATCAGAAGCAAACCCTAAGATAAAAAATGGAAAATGCCACACAAAGGACCCTTAATCCTATACTAAACCAATGCCCAAAGTAGAGGTTTCAACTCTCAACCAATCTCAAGTTATGATTTTTACAAGTTTCTAGGGTTTTTAGGGTTCCTAAACAAGAAAAATGTCAAACAAAATGAAAATGAAAGATCAAATCATGACCATTTAATCTTACAAACTACATGCTAAACACAATGCAATGCAAAAAGAATCAATGTCCAACTGTTGCACCCCAAAATTTGCCCTCACAATACAAGACTTTGTGTGCTAAGAAGGTTCACAAGGTTCACAAGTTCTCAATGCTTATATAACCTTTCATGAGGTTCATGAAGTCTACAAGTTACTTTATGAAGATTCACAAGGTTCACAAGTTTCCCAATGCATTCAAGACCTTTCATGAAGTTCATGAAGTCTACAAGTCACTTCTTGAAGGTTCACAAGGTTCACAAGATTCACAATGATTACAAAGCTCCCCTGAGGTTCATGAGGTCTACAAAGCCACTTCATGAGGTTCACAAGGTTCACAAGCTTCATAATACCTCCCATGAGGTTCACAAGACATTTTATGATGGTTCACAAGGTTCACAAAGTTCACAATTGGTCAAAAGAGTTGACAATCCCCTCAGACAATGCACCTCCTAAGCAGTGCATCCAAAACTAGGGTTTTGACTTTAATCAGGCTAAATGGACTTCCAATACCTCAAGTGAGCTTCATAACATCTTATATGTGTATAAGAACCCCCATGACAAATTTCAAGACTTTTCTCAAAAGTTTGCTCAGTCAGATGATCAGATAAGTCAAAATCAATCAGTACAGTTAAAAAGTCAAACTGAGGTCAACTGTGGTCAGACCAAAGTCAAACTTCATGATTTTTTGCCAACATCAAGTATATGAAGTAAAATTCATCATTTGATCAAGGGTTGATCATGATTCATCAAGGAGATTCCAGATCATCAATAATCAGGAGTTTCTAAATTAGGGTTTCCTCAGTAAAAGTCAACTGAACTTTGACCAGCCATAACTTTCACATACTTCATCACCAAGTCTCCATCCAAAGCTCATTTTGAAGGAAATTGAATTCTCTACAACTTTGATGTTGAAAGTTAAGCCCAAAAATGCTTCATTTGAAAGCTACGAGCTAAGACATTATAGGTCATTTCAAAAGTCAACAAAAAGTCAACAACTTCAAAAGGGCATAACTTGAGATTGGTAAATGATATGGACCTGAAACCAATGGGGTTGTTTAGAGGACTCTTCAAGCTTTCCAAAATGTCCAAGAACACCCTCATACCTTTAAAATTGGGGGAGATGTGCCCTTGCAAAGTTGAAAAAGTTTGTGATAGTTTATGATGAAAATGGGGGCCTAAAAGCAATTTTCTCCAAATGGGCTGGCCAAATTATGACCCAACCCATACAACAACATCATGCACGAAATTTCCATAATATTTTCATAATTTTTATTTAATTTAATTAATTTATTATGATTTTTTATTCTTAAAATCATTTTAAATTTAGATAAAATATTAAATGTGAAGATTTAATTGATTTATTGATTCTAGAATATCATAAAGTCAGCATGGAACAAATTGATGCAAGAGTTATATGGAATGGCTTGAAATAGAAAGCATTGGTACAAAAATATTGAAATTTTAAAGCTTGTTATGATGAATCTTTTTGAATCAATTCTTGCACATAATCAATCAAAGTTTTTGACCTAATTGAGTCTCCTATATATATTAAACTCATTGCCATTGACCAAGGACGAATTCCAGCAGCTCCAAGGTAAGTTCAAAACCTCAAAAATCCTTCCAAAAGTGAGATTCGGATTTTGAATTCCAGGGCATTTGAAGGCAAAGTAAGAACATAGAGATGTTTAATGATCATCACTGAAGCTAAAGCATCAATCATACACATCCCATATGCTCCATATTGCTAAACCCGAGCCATACTTGTTCTTGATTTTTTTCTTTTTCGGTTACATCAATTCACTGCATTTAAATGAAATTTGCTTGGCTAATATTGTTTGTTGTGTGATATGGATCGTTTCTGGACAGGAAAATCAAAGAACCCGTACCTAATTCATGAGATGCCATTATTAGGGTTTAGACCTAGGTTTAGGGGTTTCTAATTTAAGAAACATAAATCAATTCTAACAACACAGGATTAATCGTGTGAATGTTTGGATCATAATGCTGTGCTTAATTTTGTAAAATTGTACGGTTTTGTTGCTTGTTGATGTTCATAGGTTTTGCTGGGAATGGTTTTTTCGCAGGAAAACTTGTAGTAATTTTCACAAGTAAATTCGCAGCTCTGGAGGTTGAAGAAGGCTGCTTCCCGCGCGCTCAGAAATTCAAATTATATTAACTTATTTTATGTTGTTTTGTTATTTTGTTATCACACGCGCGTGTGTGCCCTGGTGGTAAGCTTTACATGCGTATGTTGTAAGGACCTTGGTTCGATACTGGGCTGGTACATTGTTTTTTTTTAATTTTTTCAGGATAAAAGCAAACATAATATATAATGTATTGTTGTCAATCCATGACCAGAAGGGCTCTCCCAGCCAGGCGGTCAAGCATGCGCGTATACATCCCAAAGGTCCTGGGTACGATTCCTACCCCAGGCCTTTTTGTTTCTTCATTTTTCTTGATTTTTTCAGGCAAGATACAAAACTCTTTTCTCTCTTTATGATGACACGCATGTGAGGGCAGCCCAGTGGTGTGTTTGGTTGATTGCAAGCATGGGGGACTGGGTTCAAACCCCAGCCCCACCAGGTTTTGATTTTTTCTTTTATTTTATTTTTCTTAATTTAATTACTATTATATATAAAATAAATTAAAATTAAAATTTTCTTATATTGTAATATATATATAGTATGTGTTATAATTTTTTGAAATTGTTTGTTTTTTTTCTAAAAAATTTCTAAAACTCTCATTTGTACCTCAATTTAAATTCTTATTATTATTCATGTAATTATAGTATAGGTATATTAATTCACATATTTTGGTATATTATAAATCAAAACCCTATTTTTTTTAAAACCCTAAAAATATTTTCTAAAATAAAATCTAGTTCTATTTTTCTAAATAATTTTATTTTCTAATTATTAATATAATTATAATGTATATTTATTTATTTAGTATGATTCATGTAAATATTGCAAATATAATTATAAATTATTTTTCTCATATAAGATATAAATATATTTCATGCTATTAGAAATTAAATCTTGTAAATTAAAATAATTGTTTGTTCATATTTTTTTCTAAATATAATTGTTTATATTAAAAATTGTTAATCTCTTATTATTATAATTTTGATTAATTTTATTGTTATTACTAACCATACTATTATTTATTATTATATTTTTATTATTATGTTTCTAACCTTGTTTATTATTTCTAATTATTATTATTATTATTTTGTTATCACTAACCCTTATTATTATTTATTGCTTATTTATTTATATTTTATTTATTTTTGCTATTTATCTACTTTGCTTATTATTTTGCTTATTATTATGTAAATGCTCCCGGATGTAAATTTTAAATATTTAATTGTTGCTATGGTTAGTAATTTAGGGAGTGCAAAACATGTATGTTATGTAAAAATAAATTTAGATAATTTTAATCAAAGATAATTAATATTGAACACTCACACACGTAAGTCGATTTCTAATCGCCATCCTACACTTTCTAAGGTTATCCCTCAAGTTGCTTAAATCATAAGGTCAAGTGGGGTGTATAAAACAAGTCCCTTAAAAGATAAAAATCATCAAGTCCCTCATGGTTGCCTTTACGAATCGAGTCCCTTCGAATAATGATGATAGTCCCTCCTATATGCTTATTACACCCCTCAGTTGCCTTCATAAAACAGAATGTCCCTCACATGTCCCTTTACATCCAAGGTAATGACTACCTACTCCTTAATAGTAGGGATAGTCTTACCAATGAAAGGATAAAGAACAAGAAAGACTTTAAACATTAGGGTAGGTTCCTCTTATGTACTTGCTCACTTCAAAAAATTTTCAAACTCTTCACAATTTCAAACAAATTTTCAAAAACAAGTTTTTACACATCCGTTCATGGATTATTATTAACTATTCTGAAAATTTTTCTATTCACACACTACACTTTCAAAAACAATTCAAAAGTGAGCTAAGTAACTAAGAGCCCATGGATAACCATGGATGTAAAGGGTGCTAACACCTTCCCTTTACATAACTTACCCCCCGGACCCAAAAATATCTCTTAAGGTCTTTCCTGTTCTTTTATACCCTTTCCTTTTGGATAAAATAAAAGTCGGTGGCGACTCTTGCTATCCGCAACATAACTTAAAGTCAGTTCTCCCACCGTGTTACAGAACTGGCGACTCTGCTGGGGATCTATTTAAGAGGGGTACCCTTAGGAATTAGATCACTTTAAATTGTTTGCCTTGTTTGCTTTATTATTATATTGTTGGGGTGCTCTTATGTGTGAAAGGTCCTAACCCGGATCTAGTGTACCTTAGGTAAATGGCAATAGACCAAGGAAACTGTACGACGTATATCGATACGGTTGATCTGGTGGCCATAGTTAGTGCGACTTCTTGGTTGGTGCTTATGTTCCTTAAGTCAAGTTGAGGATAATATGAGGCTGCCATATGTTGTCAATGCACTAACTAACTTTTAGAACCCTAGTTAACTCATCTTGGCCTTTAGAAAGTAGTGAGGTAACCGACTTTGGTGCAGACTGAAGTTGGTTGACACTCGATGCTACACTCATTGAGATCTTAAACTTGGAGGGTTTTGGTTGGCAAGTAAGTTGCCTTCTGAACAACCACCCTTGTGAAGGATCAATGATTTTGAGATCCCTTAGAACCTGGTTACTTTTGTAGGACAGGATGAACCAACTAACTTCAGGGGAGGGTACCTACCTTAAACCTCATGCAAGCCTTTAAACCTAGGGCTATGGTGTGACTTGTTTGTGTGTGCCACATGTCTTTGATTGAGCATAACATCATGACATCATCATACATCATGAGCATATCATTTTCACTAACCATTTCAAGGACCAAAGGATTTATCTTTGTTCTTTGTTGCAGGTCATGGCTTCTACTCGTAGGAACACCATAAGGATCAACTTTGTGGGGATACCTCCCAAGCTTAAAGAGTTGGTCTCTCAAGTGTATGATCACTCCCAGTTCATCAAGAGACATGGTCACCTATTGGATCTAGTCACTTCAGGGTTCAATGAAGACATGATGAGTGTGCTGTTTCAGTTCTTTGACCCTAAGCACCATTGCTTTACATTCCCTGACTATCAGTTAGTCCCTACCATGGAGGAGTTCTCTAAGCTTCTGGGTATACCTGTTCTTGATCAAAGACCCTTCACAGGCTTGGAGAAGGAGCCCAAACCAGAGGTTATTGCTGCAGCCCTACATCTGAAGAAGTCTGACATTGTTCTAGAAACGAGAAGTGGAGTCAAGGGTATTCTTGCTAAGGTATTAATGGATAAAGCTCAGATGTTCTTGAAGGCCATGAGCTATGATGCTTTTGAGGAGGTCTTAGCCTTGCTGATATATGGCTTAGTATTGTTCCCCAATCCAGATCAGTTCATAGATGTTCATGCCATCAATATATTCCTGAGTCACAATCCAGTGCCTACATTGCTTGGAGACATCCTGCATTCTCTTCACACCCGTACTACAAGGGCAAGAGGAACTTTGATGTGCTGCATACCTTTACTTTCTAGGTGGTTTATTTCTCACCTTCCTCGCTCAGTAATGAAGAATGAGCAAGGGTTCAGATGGTCCAAGAGGATCATGTCACTTTCTCACTCAGACATCCATTGGTGCTCCAGATCTATGGAGAATGTCACCATCATTGACCGTTGTGGGGAGTTTCCTAATGTGCCACTTCTAGGCATAAGAGGAGGCATCACTTACAACCCCTCTCTAGCTTTACGACAGTTTGGTTACGCTCGGAGTGATGGCCCACATGACATGTTGATTAAAGGCATTGTGTTTGATTACGACAACGATCTTCAGGGTTACCGTCAGAGATTCATACGAGCCTGGGGAAAGGTAAACAGGATTGACAGCAAGACACTGGAGCCTAAGTACACTATTCCTATGGAGGCTTATCTCAGATGGGTACGATCTCGTGCTCAGACACTCATGATGCCATATCCTGCCGTCCTACCAGTTACCATGGAACCTGTTGCTGAAGGAGACACAGCTTATACTATCCTTCACCCAGACATGCCTACTGATATGGAAGACTTGCAGAGATCATGGATCCAACTGAAAGAGCAAAGGGATACTTTCGAGGCTCATTACAAAGCAAGCCAAGCAAGAATCCTAGAGCTAACAAAGCAACTTCATGAGGAACGAAACCTCAATTCATACCTCAACATAAAGAGGAAACGTCCATGGGAGACTTAAAACCCCATCTTTTGTACTTATTTTATTTCATTTCATTGATGTACGCCTAAAAGGCAAAACAAGTTATTACTAATAAAAGTTTACTTTTGTGTTTGTCTAAGCAAATTTAAATCCTGCGGTCTTTGAAAACATTGCATATGCATTCCCATATCATTTCATTGCATCACAGGTTTATAATTGTGCACAGGTTTCTCATCCTCTCGCTGTTTATTTCAGCAATGGCTCTTGAACAATCAGTTAAAGATCTTCAGGCACAAAATGCACAGTTCCAAGAGCTGATCTTGAACCTGTCCAAGGGACAGGATGAATTGAAGGCACTGCTGGCCAAGAAGACTAAGAAGACTAGAAGGTCTGCTGGGTTGATTAACATGGGAAGAAGGTTCAAAGGTCTTGCCAAGACCAAAGAACCAGCTGAAGACTATGAATCTGAAGAATCTGAGCAAGAGGTAGGCAGTCTCCACCATTCAATGGGGGACTCCGATTCTGAGGCTAACTACTACCATGAGCCTAATGAAGACAAATTCAAGATGCTGGTGGATAGAATGGATGATATGGAGTTGCAGAAATCATCTGGGCTGGATTTTGAGGATTTAAGTCTGATATCTGGGGTAGTCATACCCATTGGTTTCAAGGTTCCTACCTTTGTTGTTTATGATGGGGTCTCTTGTCCCAAGCTGCATTTGAGGTCGTATGTCAGAAGGATTCAACCTCATACTGCTGATAAGAAGTTGTGGATCCATTTTTTTCAAGAGAGCTTATCTGGAGCTCAGCTGGAGTGGTATTATCAGTTGGAGAGTGTCAACATCAGAGACTGGAATGATATTGCTGAAGCTTTCTATAAGCAGTATCAATATAATGCTGACTTAGCCCCCACTCGCATGCAGCTTCAAAGCATGTCTATGGGTGCCAAAGAAAGTTTTAAGGAGTATGCTCAGAAATGGAGAGATTTAGCTGGAAGAGTTCAACCCCCTTTAACTGACAGGGAATTAGTTGATATGTTCATGTGTACGCTGAATGGTCCGTTTTATAGTCATCTCATTGGAAGCTCATCATCTGGCTTCACTGAGTTGATCATGACAGGAGAGCGGGTAGAAAATGGTATCAAGAGTGGAAAGATCCAAGTGGGCACTTCTTCATCAAGTGCTGCAAAGAAGCCTCCCACTGGGAAGAAGGAATCCAATGCTGTTTATGGTCAACCTGATCGTAACAGAAGGCATCAGTCTGTTAGTGCAGTTCATATTTCAAATCCAACTCCTGCAACAACAGAGCAGCCTCAGGGCAACCAACAGAGGGCTAGAAGACAGTTCACGAAGATCAACATGTCAATGGCTCAGGCATTGCAACACTTGTTGAAGGCTGAACTTATTACCCTGAGGGAGGCTCCTCAGAATCCCAATGTTACCTCTCCCAAGTACAATCCCAATGCACGATGTGCATATCATTCAAACTGTCCAGGACATGATACTAATAACTGCTGGGTCTTGAAGAACAAAATTCAAGATATGATTGATGCTGGAGAAATTGAGTTTGATCCACCAGGTACTCCAAATGTGATTACAGCTCCAATGCCAAATCACGAGAAGACTGTCAATGCCATTGATGAAGATCTGCATGTCTATTCAGTTATGGAGTTGACCACACCACTGTCTGTTATCAAAAAGAGGTTAGTACAAGCTGGGATCTTTCCAGGTTGTCGTGAAGATTGTTTGTATTGTACCTATAAGCCGGATAGTTGCTTCATATTGAGAGATGGAATTCAGCGTCTCATGGATAAGTACACTATAGTGTTTGAAAGGACTCCTTCGTCTGTAGAAAGTATGGTGGATCATCTGACTCGGGGTAAGAAGATTGAAGAGGTTGATATGGTTGACAAAGTACCGGTAAGAATCACTTCAAAGGGTCCCATTAAAATCACTCATCAGGGACCAATCAAGATTACTGCTGAAGGTCCTGTGAAAGTTGTGGCTGAAGCCAGAGTAGCTCCTGTGGTCATTACTACTCCTGGTCCTATTCCTTATACATCTGACAAAGTTGTGCCTTGGCACTATGGGTCTGATGTTTACATCCATGGTGTTAAGCAGGAGCCTTTACCTGATGTGCCTGTTGACATTGATAATATTGCTGGATCTAGCAAGATCACTCGTAGTGGAAGAGTCTTCTCTCCTCCAGTTGCTTCTAAGAGTGCAGTTGCTCCTGCTGCTACTTCTACCACTGATGCTCGGGGCAAAGGTCCTGTTATCGAGCCTGTATCTACTGATGTGCCAGCTGCTGATGATCTCTCTAAGCAAATGGAAGAAGTATTGAAAATCATTCGTAAGAGTGATTATGACATTGTTGACCAATTGGGGCATACTCCCTCAAAGATTTCTATGCTCTCCCTATTATTATGTTCTGAGGCTCATGCCAAGTCATTGATCAAGTTTCTGAAGATGGCTCATGTACCCAGTGTAATTTCTGTTGACCAATTTGAAAACTGTGTTGCCCACCTGACCTACGACAATGGGTTAGGATTTTCTGATGCTGATTTGACCCCTGCCAAGAGGGATCATAACAGGGCCTTGCATATTTCAATTGAATGCAGGGGCACTACCCTGTCTCATGTGCTGATAGACAATGGTTCCTCTTTGAATGTGTTGCCTAAGGAAGTCCTGAATAAGCTAAGTCCTGAAGATGCTGTGCTGAAGCCCAGTAATATTGTGGTAAAGGCTTTTGATGGTTCTAGAAGAGTAGTGCATGGGGAAATTGATCTTCCAATCCAAGTTGGTTCCCAGATGTTTACTGCTACATTTTATGTGATGGATATTCGTCCTTCGTACTCTTGTCTGCTTGGTCGTCCCTGGATCCATGGGGCAGGTGCTGTAACTTCTACATTGCACCAAAAGTTGAGATATCCGGTGGATGGAAAGGTTGTTACCGTCTACGGAGAAGAAGAATACTTTGTCAGTCATGTGAATACCTTCAAGTATCTGGAAATGGAAGGTGAATACATTGAAACTCCGTGTCAGACATTTGAAGTGGTTCCCTGGGTTGTTAATGATTATGTAGCTCCTCCTGCTGTGAAGAAAGTTCCTGTGGTCACCAGAAAGCCTCCAACAATGGCAATGGCCTCCCTCAATGATGCAAGAGCCGTGGTGGATGAAGGTGGTTGTACTATTTGGGGTCAGCTTCCTGATATGCCATACAAGTCTGACAAGTTTGGTTTGGGTTTCACTGCAGAGTCCCAGAAGGCTGTTCGTCGTGCTCGTGCTGCTCGTATCACCAATCAAGGGGTTATCAATGCTGTGGGAGACTATGATGAAGACTACAACTTGGATGCATGGATTTTTCCTACTGTGGATGCTGGGCTCAATAATTGGAAAGCTGAAGATGTTATCCCTATCTCCTTTAGTCAGGAGTAAATACTATTACTGTGTTATGTTTTTTAAATTTGTAATTTCTTGAACAATTAAAACTTTCAAGCCATGTGCCTTACCCGGGGCACAATGGTGTGCTTGTTACGGGTTGTCATTTCATTTGCATACTTCATTCAATAAAATCAGTGGACGTTTCGTTTTCGTAAATATTGTGTTCCTTGTCTTTCTTTTCTTTTTATTTTTGCTTTATCAGCTATGTGTTCTTACACACACCCACATCACTAAAATGCAGATCCTCATCCACTCTGGATCCTGTTGATAACAGTTCTACTATTGCCAATTATAATTTCGAGAATCCGATCTATCAAACTGAAGACGAAAATGAGGACGATTGTGAAATACCTGTAGAGCTTGCTAGGTTGTTACAACAAGAAGAGAAAGCTATACAGCCACATGAAGAGCCAGTCGAAGTTGTGAATTTGGGAACTGAAGAAAACAGAAAAGAGGTCAAGATAGGGGCTGATTTAGAGGACAGTGTCAAAAGCAAGTTGATTCAGATGTTACGTGACTATGTGGAGATCTTTGCTTGGTCTTATGAAGATATGCCAGGGTTGGATACAGACATTGTGGTTCACCGTTTGCCAGTGAAAGAAGATTGTCGTCCAAAGAAGCAGAAGGTTCGTCGTATGCGTCCTGAAATGTCAGAAAAGATCAAGGCAGAGGTAATGAAACAGTTCAATGCAGGGTTCTTAGCAGTGACTTCTTATCCTCAGTGGGTTGCAAATGTGGTACCAGTTCCTAAGAAAGATGGTAAGGTACGTATGTGCGTGGACTACAGAGATTTGAACAAAGCTAGCCCCAAAGATGACTTTCCACTTCCTCATATTGATATTCTGGTAGACAACACTGCTCAGCATAAGGTATTCTCTTTTATGGATGGTTTCTCTGGTTACAATCAAATCAAGATGGCACCCGAAGATATGGAGAAGACAACATTTGTGACACAGTGGGGCACCTTTTGCTATAAGGTAATGCCATTCGGTTTGAAGAATGCAGGGGCAACATATCAACGTGCTATGGTGGCTTTGTTTCATGATATGATTCATCATGAGATAGAGGTATATGTGGATGATATGATAGCCAGGTCTCAGAATGAAGAACAACATCTTGATCATCTGCACAAGTTGTTTGAGAGGTTGAAGAAATATAAGTTGAGGTTGAACCCAAACAAGTGTACTTTTGGAGTTAGATCTGGTAAACTCCTGGGTTTCATTGTCAGTGGAAAAGGTATTGAAGTAGATCCAGCAAAAGTGAAAGCTATACGAGAAATGCCAGCTCCCCGTACTGAGAAGGAGGTTAGAGGTTTCTTGGGACGATTGAATTACATTGCAAGATTTATTTCCCAATTAACTACCATCTGTGAGCCAATCTTCAAGTTGTTGAAGAAAGATCAGGTGATGGAATGGAATGATGAATGCCAGACTGCCTTTGATGAAATCAAAAGATATCTGCTAGAACCACCAATTTTGATGCCACCAGTTGATGGAAGACCCTTGATTATGTACTTAACAGTGTTAGACAACTCAATGGGGTGTGTGTTGGGGCAACATGACGAGTCTGGTCGAAAAGAGCAGGCAATATACTACCTTAGCAAAAAGTTTACCGACTGTGAAACAAGATACTCACTGCTCGAGAAAACTTGCTGCGCTTTGGCATGGGCTGCTCGCCGACTAAGACAGTATATGTTGACCCATACTACCTTATTGATTTCAAAGATGGATCCAATCAAGTACATATTTGAGAAACCTGCTCTCTCCGGAAGAATTGCAAGATGGCAAATGATATTGACAGAATATGATATACAGTATACTACTCAGAAGGCCATTAAGGGAAGTGTTGTTGCTGATCATTTGGCTCATCAAGCAGTAGATGATTACCAGTCAATGAATTTTGAGTTCCCTGATGAAGACATTATGATTATTACCAAAGAACCTGGACAATATGACGGACCTGAACAAGGATCCCGATGGACTATGGTTTTTGATGGTGCCTCTAATGCACATGGTAATGGTGTTGGTGTTGTAATTAGTTCCCCTGAAGGTTGTCATACCCCGATTACTGCCAGGCTTTGTTTCCATTGTACCAATAACATGGCTGAGTATGAGGCATGTATCCTGGGTATTAAAGCTGCTATTGATATGAAGATTCAGTTCCTTGATGTGTATGGAGATTCAGCCCTGGTAGTCAGTCAGATTAAAGGAGATTGGGATACCAAGCATGATAACCTCATCCCTTACAGAGAGCATGTGTTGTCTTTGATCCCACATTTCAAAGAGATTACCTTTGGACATATTCCACGAAGAGAGAATCAGTTGGCAGATGCATTGGCCACCATGGCATCTATGTTTGAGATCAGCTGGGATGATGAAGCTCCCAAGATTACTATTGATAGATTTGAGAAGCCTGCATACTGCAATGAGATTGACACAGAAGGGGCAAAGGAGAAGCCTTGGTTCTATGAAGTGAAAAGATATCTTGAAGCTCAGGAGTTCCCTGAAGGGGCATCTGTCAAAGATAGGAAGTTTTTGAGAAGGTTTGCTGCTAAGTTCTTTTTGAGTAATGGGATTCTGTACAAGCGCAATCATGATTCAACTTTGCTTCGTTGTGTGGATAAGAAGGAAGCAATTGAGATTATGGAAGATATGCATGACGGGATCTTTGGCACTCATTCTAGTGGACATACTATGGCAAAGAAGATATTGAGAGCAGGTTACTATTGGTCGACCATGGAAGCTGATTGCTACCAACACTCCAGAACTTGTCACAAGTGTCAAATTTATGCTGATAAAGTCCATGTACCTCCATCACCATTGAATGTGTTGACTGCTCCTTGGCCCTTTGCCATGTGGGGCATTGATATGATTGGTGAGATCAAGCCTACTGCTTCTAATGGGCATCGTTTCATCCTGGTTGCTATTGATTACTTTACGAAGTGGGTAGAGGCAGCTTCATTTGCATCTGTTACCAAGAATGTTGTGGCTCGGTTCATTAAGAATAATCTCATATGTAGGTATGGCATCCCTGAAAGGATTATCACTGACAATGGCTCTAATCTGAACAACACTATGATTACTGATCTCTGCACGCAGTTCAAGATTAAGCATCACAACTCTTCTCCGTATCGTCCGAAGATGAATGGGGCAGTTGAGGCTGCTAATAAGAACATTAAGAAGATAGTACAGAAGATGACTGTTACCTACAAGGATTGGCATGAGATGTTACCATTTGCTCTTCATGGTTATCGTACTACAATACGTACTTCAACAGGGGCTACCCCATTCTCCTTAGTCTATGGTATGGAAGCAGTTCTGCCCATTGAAGTTCAGATTCCCTCCTTGAGAATTATGAAGGATGCAGGATTGAATGAAGATGAGTGGATTCAAACTCGACTGGACCAGATAAATTTGATTGATGAGAAGAGGTTAGCAGCAGTTTGTCATGGCCAGATGTACCAGAAGCGAATGATCAAAGCTTTTAACAAGAAGGTTAAGCCAAAGGTATATCAGGCTGGTGACTTGGTAATCAAGCGTATCATATTACCATAGGGTGATCCTAGGGGCAAGTGGACTCCAACATATGAAGGACCATTTGTAGTCAAGACAGTGTTCTCCGGAGGTGCCATGATACTCACTACAATGGATGGTGAAGACTTTCCACAGCCTGTAAACGCAGACATAGTTAAAAAATACTACGCATAAAAAGAGACCCGCTAGGTTGACTGGCCTAGGCAAAAATAAGGGCATCCCGGCGAACCAAAAGGGTTCGGGCAAAAATTAGGGATAAATATATAAAAAAATGTACACCCGGCAAGTCGAAAACCTGAAAAGGCGGCTTGGGCAAAAAAGGGTATCCCGGTGGATTGAAAACCTGAAAGGGCAATCCAGGCAAAAGTTAGGGATTAAAGCGTATGACTATGTCTCGTTTGGATCACCCATGAAACTGCAACCAGTTGTACTACTTACTCAAGCTCGAACAGATAAAGCTCAATTCAATCGTTTCCGTCTCAACAGCAAGAAGATGAGATACTTGAAGATAATGGCAATAGTAGAATTGAAACTCAATAGGACTGTTTCCCACATAGCTGATTCTTTTTTTAAAACTTTATGGCAAAATCCTCTTACTAGGGTTTATGTCTCCTTGTACAAACTTACCCGTGTATGGGTCATTTTTTTGATATAAATTCCATCTTTTGAATCCAGATTTACTTTTACCCTATTTACATAAGCGAAACGTCCATTGATTGTGTTTGAATGCATGTATGCTTTTAATATGATTAATGTTTACCAGAAATGCATGAGAATGCAGTAATAGTATTTACTAAGGACGAACGAGGGGAGGGTTTCAACGAAGCTTCACCGGTTCACCTTTACAAGACAGTTACAAACCGTTAGTAGGACGAATCCATCTTCATAAAGTCTTATCTCCCCTGGAATTTATATCCATCTCTTTTATCCTCATACGGATATGCGGGAAATTACTTTTCAATAAGGGTACGATGAACGAAGACGGGATGTTATACTTATCCTACTATCCCCAGCATACGGGAAGTTATCTATACCCTGTTATCCCCAGCATACGGGAAGTTATCTATACCCTGTTATCCCCAGCAGACAGAGGGTTATATATTCTTCAACAACGAATCGGGATTTATTTTCCCTGGCCAGCAGTTGTTATACAAAGATATCCAGACGCTTCCGGCAGTATCATATCATACATACATCATTTACATCATAACATAGCACATATATCCATAAACATATAGTACATTACTTGAGCACATCATGTTATACATGCATACATAAAGCATAAACTAATGTTATTATACAGAATGCTACCTTGTTTTCAGGTTAATTATCCAACAAACAAACTTATGATCTTCGGGACTGCTTTATCGTAACCTCAGGGTTACTTTATCCTCCTGATAAGCTTCTTATTACTTTGGGACTGCTTTATCGTAACCTCAGGGTTACTTTATCCTCCTGATAAGATTCTTATTACTTTGGGACTGCTTTATCGTAACCTCAGGGTTACTTTATCCTCCTGATAAGCTTCTTATTACTTTAGGACTGCTTTATTGTCACCTCAGGGTTACTTTATCCTCCTGAAATCACATTATTATTTCAAGACTGCTTTAGAGTTATCATTATTGATGGCTCTATCCTCCTGAAATCATTACTTCAAGACTGCTTTAGAGCTATTGATTGCTCTATCCTCCTGAAATCACATTATTATTTCAAGACTGCTTTAGAGCTATTGATTGCTCTATCCTCCTGAAATCATATTATTACTTCAAGACTGCTTTAGGGTTATCATTATTGATTGCTCTATCCTCCTGAAGACATGCTGTTACATCAGGATTACTCCAGTCTCCTGAAAGCATATCATCAATACCTCAGGACTGCTCCATACTCCTGACAGCTTTCATTATACCTCCATATTTTGGACTGCTTTATCTTCCAAGAAATATATCTGAAGAACTTTCCCCTAGTGGCATCTTTAAGCCCACTCAATCATATTCAACCAACCATCAATATCACTCTATGCACTGGTGAGTGCAAATTTTTGGGCTTTTGTGTTCAATCCCCTTCAACCTTCCAGGTTACGACTGGCAAATATACCAATCTAACCCCTCAGGTTTCAGAAAATTGAACAGGGGCAGCTGTTGCACCCCAAAATTTGCCCTCACAATACAAGACTTTGTGTGCTAAGAAGGTTTACAAGGTTCACAAGTTCTCAATGCTTATATAACCTTTCATGAGGTTCATGAAGTCTACAAGTTACTTTATGAAGATTCACAAGGTTCACAAGTTTCCCAATGCATTCAAGACCTTTCATGAAGTTCATGAAGTCTACAAGTCACTTCTTGAAGGTTCACAAGGTTCACAAGATTCACAATGATTACAAAGCTCCCCTGAGGTTCATGAGGTCTACAAAGCCACTTCATGAGGTTCACAAGGTTCACAAGCTTCACAATACCTCCCATGAGGTTCACAAGACATTTTATGATGGTTCACAAGGTTCACAAAGTTCACAATTGGTCAAAAGAGTTGACAATCCCCTCAGACAATGCACCTCCTAAGCAGTGCATCCAAAACTAGGGTTTTGACTTTAATCAGGCTAAATGGACTTCCAATACCTCAAGTGAGCTTCATAACATCTTATATGTGTATAAGAACCCCCATGACAAATTTCAAGACTTTTCTCAAAAGTTTGCTCAGTCAGATGATCAGATAAGTCAAAATCAATCAGTACAATTAAAAAGTCAAACTGAGGTCAACTGTGGTCAGACCAAAGTCAAACTTCATGATTTTTTGCCAACATCAAGTATATGAAGTAAAATTCATCATTTGATCAAGGGTTGATCATGATTCATCAAGGAGATTCCAGATCATCAATAATCAGGAGTTTCTAAATTAGGGTTTCCTCAGTAAAAGTCAACTGAACTTTGACCAGCCATAACTTTCACATACTTCATCACCAAGTCTCCATCCAAAGCTCATTTTGAAGGAAATTGAATTCTCTACAACTTTGATGTTGAAAGTTAAGCCCAAAAATGCTTCATTTGAAAGATACGAGCTAAGACATTATAGGTCATTTCAAAAGTCAACAAAAAGTCAACAACTTCAAAAGGGCATAACTTGAGATTGGTAAATGATATGGACCTGAAACCAATGGGGTTGTTTAGAGGACTCTTCAAGCTTTCCAAAATGTCCAATAACACCCTCATACCTTTAAAATTGGGGGAGATGTGCCCTTGCAAAGTTGAGAAAGTTTGTGATAGTTTATGATGAAAATGGGGGCCTAAAAGCAATTTTCTCCAAATGGGCTGGCCAAATTATGACCCAACCCATACAACAACATCATGCACGAAATTTCCATAATATTTTCATAATTTTTATTTTATTTAATTAATTTATTATGATTTTTTATTCTTAAAATCATTTTAAATTTAGATAAAATATTAAATGTGAAGATTTAATTGATTTATTGATTCTAGAATATCATAAAGTCAGCATGGAACAAATTGATGCAAGAGTTATATGGAATGGCTTGAAATAGAAAGCATTGGTACAAAAATATTGAAATTTTAAAGCTTGTTATGATGAATCTTTTTGAATCAATTCTTGCACATAATCAATCAAAGTTTTTGACCTAATTGAGTCTCCTATATATATTAAACTCATTGCCATTGACCAAGGACGAATTCCAGCAGCTCCAAGGTAAGTTCAAAACCTCAAAAATCCTTCCAAAAGTGAGATTCGGATTTTGAATTCCAGGGCATTTGAAGGCAAAGTAAGAACATAGAGATGTTTAATGATCATCACTGAAGCTAAAGCATCAATCATACACATCCCATATGCTCCATATTGCTAAACCCGAGCCATACTTGTTCTTGATTTTTTCTTTTTCGGTTACATCAATTCACTGCATTTAAATGAAATTTGCTTGGCTAATATTGTTTGTTGTGTGATATGGATCGTTTCTGGACAGGAAAATCAAAGAACCCGTACCTAATTCATGAGATGCCATTATTAGGGTTTAGACCTAGGTTTAGGGGTTTCTAATTTAAGAAACATAAATCAATTCTAACAACACAGGATTAATCGTGTGAATGTTTGGATCATAATGCTGTGCTTAATTTTGTAAAATTGTACGGTTTTGTTGCTTGTTGATGTTCATAGGTTTTGCTGGGAATGGTTTTTTCGCAGGAAAACTTGTAGTAATTTTCACAAGTAAATTCGCAGCTCTGGAGGTTGAAGAAGGCTGCTTCCCGCGCGCTCAGAAATTCAAATTATATTAACTTATTTTATGTTGTTTTGTTATTTTGTTATCACACGCGCGTGTGTGCCCTGGTGGTAAGCTTTACATGCGTATGTTGTAAGGACCTTGGTTCGATACTGGGCTGGTACATTGTTTTTTTTTAATTTTTTCAGGATAAAAGCAAACATAATATATAATGTATTGTTGTCAATCCATGACCAGAAGGGCTCTCCCAGCCAGGCGGTCAAGCATGCGCGTATACATCCCAAAGGTCCTGGGTACGATTCCTACCCCAGGCCTTTTTGTTTCTTCATTTTTCTTGATTTTTTCAGGCAAGATACAAAACTCTTTTCTCTCTTTATGATGACACGCATGTGAGGGCAGCCCAGTGGTGTGTTTGGTTGATTGCAAGCATGGGGGACTGGGTTCAAACCCCAGCCCCACCAGGTTTTGATTTTTTCTTTTCTTTTATTTTTCTTAATTTAATTACTATTATATATAAAATAAATTAAAATTATAATTTTCTTATATTGTAATATATATATAGTATGTGTTATAATTTTTTGAAATTGTTTGTTTTTTTTCTAAAATTTTTCTAAAACTCTCATTTGTACCTCAATTTAAATTCTTATTATTATTCATGTAATTATAGTATAGGTATATTAATTCACATATTTTGGTATATTATAAATCAAAACCCTATTTTTTTTAAAACCCTAAAAATATTTTCTAAAATAAAATCTAGTTCTATTTTTCTAAATAATTTTATTTTCTAATTATTAATATAATTATAATGTATATTTATTTATTTAGTATGATTCATGTAAATATTGCAAATATAATTATAAATTATTTTTCTCATATAAGATATAAATATATTTCATGCTATTAGAAATTAAATCTTGTAAATTAAAATAATTGTTTGTTCATATTTTTTTCTAAATATAATTGTTTATATTAAAAATTGTTAATCTCTTATTATTATAATTTTGATTAATTTTATTGTTATTACTAACCATACTATTATTTATTATTATATTTTTATTATTATGTTTCTAACCTTGTTTATTATTTCTAATTATTATTATTATTATTTTGTTATCACTAACCCTTATTATTATTTATTGCTTATTTATTTATATTTTATTTATTTTTGCTATTTATCTACTTTGCTTATTATTTTGCTTATTATTATGTAAATGCTCCCGGATGTAAATTTTAAATATTTAATTGTTGCTATGGTTAGTAATTTAGGGAGTGCAAAACATGTATGTTATGTAAAAATAAATTTAGATCATTTTAATCAAAGATAATTAATATTGAACACTCACACACGTAAGTCGATTTCTAATCGCCATCCTACACTTTCTAAGGTTATCCCTCAAGTTGCTTAAATCATAAGGTCAAGTGGGGTGTATAAATCAAGTCCCTTAAAAGATAAAAATCATCAAGTCCCTCATGGTTGCCTTTACGAATCGAGTCCCTTCGAATAATGATGATAGTCCCTCCTATATGCTTATTACACCCCTCAGTTGCCTTCATAAAACAGAATGTCCCTCACATGTCCCTTTACATCCAAGGTAATGACTACCTACTCCTTAATAGTATGGATAGTCTTACCAATGAAAGGATAAAGAACAAGAAAGACTTTAAACATTAGGGTAGGTTCCTCTTATGTACTTGCTCACTTCAAAAAATTTTCAAACTCTTCACAATTTCAAACAAATTTTCAAAAACAAGTTTTTACACATCCGTTCATGGATTATTATTAACTATTCTGAAAATTTTTCTATTCACACACTACACTTTCAAAAACAATTCAAAAGTGAGCTAAGTAACTAAGAGCCCATGGATAACCATGGATGTAAAGGGTGCTAACACCTTCCCTTTACATAACTTACCCCCCGGACCCAAAAATATCTCTTAAGGTCTTTCCTGTTCTTTTATACCCTTTCCTTTTGGATAAAATAAAAGTCGGTGGCGACTCTTGCTATCCGCAACATAACTTAAAGTCAGTTCTCCCACCGTGTTACACCAACTCCTCATGAATAGGCAGAAATAATTTTTTGAACTTTGGATCAAAATAATGCACAAAAATGATTTTAATTCAATGAGAAATTCTTAAAATGCATCAAGATCAAAAAAGAAATTTGGTTTGAAGGTTGGACAATGTTTCTAAATGTCTTAGAACATTTCATGAATTCTTTTGTGATTTTTAAATACCTAAAAGTATTTTTAATAAATTAATTTCCATTAATCAATTAAAAATAATCCTTTAAATATTTAAAAATACTTTTTTAATGCTAAAAAAAAAACAAAAATATTTTTGTGTTTTAAAAATTACTGAAACTCTTGACAAAAAGTTTCATAATTTTTAAAACATTTTTGCTATTTTAAATTAATTATGCAAATTAAAAGGAAGAAAAATAAAATAAAATATGAAGTATGCAGTATGAGTGGCTGTGATTAAAAGTTGAGTGATCCAAAGGCCCCGCGTGCAAGTCAACAAGACTGGGGGTATGCACAATCCAAGGCCCAGGTTCAAAGTTCAAATACGCGCGTGATATAATGGCTGTGGTTCCAGGTTAACTTAATTAATTATGATTAAATTAATTAAGCAAGATTAGGGTTTAATGACCCATCTGAGCCGTTCACAAGCGCGCGGGAAGCAGCATCCAAGGGACAAGATTTAAAGTTGCTTAATCACCCAGACTTAACCCTAATTACATTCAGGCGACCGGAGATGAGCTCCGGTCGTCTTCTCCGGCCATGCCAAAACCCTAGCTTCTTATTTAGGCTACCCCAAGTCAAATTAAATGCCCAGAAACAATCCTCACACTTCTAGCAACTCGAATCAACAACCAAAAATCATTTATCTAGCATAAACAGGCTGAATCGAAACAAAACAAAAATGGGGCCAAACTTTCAGACACTCATAAAATACTCATTCTTTCACCATTTTCGATTCTGAACACATCACAATGATCCTTAAAGCATGCACTTTCAGTTTATACCAAGAAATCAAAGCTTTATGAGAAAGTGTTCTTGGCCATACCTGAGTTGGAGACTCCTGTTTTTGGGCTTTCAGAGCTATTCTTTGGTGCAAGCTTGCTCCACTGACTCCCCTGGTGCTAATGGAAGTCTTGGAATGAGCTTAGACAGGCTGTTTTGAGAGTTCCCTTTCTGGTGTATCAGAAAATGGGGTTTGTGTATGAGCTGTTTTTGATCAATGTGAAGGGTGGTATTGGTTCTATGGAGGTTTTCTGGTTGATTGGTGAAGGTAAAATGAGTGTTTGATGGTTATGGAGGGTGATTCGAAGAGAGGAAAGTTTTTGCAGGTTTTTGGATATGTTGTGTTCTGGCCAGCTTCAATGCTCAAAGGCTTGCTATATCATCTCCAACTTGTGTGGGTAGACTGTGAGGAAGGTCAGTAGGGTGGCTGTGCACTGTGCCAAGAGTATGGGAGCCTTTTGCAAAAAAGTCAAGCTTGTGTCCTTGAGAGTATGGGTCATGGCAGCAGCAGGTTCAAGTCATGTCTTGCTCCAGCTTGAGTTGAGGAGAACCCTTGGATTGTTTGTAGCTGGCTGCAACATGTGGATGACAAGCTATGCTAGCTTTTGCAACTTGACAACTTGTGCTTTCTCATGAGTTTATGCTAAGTACATGAAGCAATGCTTGCTGAATTTTGTCACATGATGTCTCAATTGGTCATGGCAATGTTGAGAAGTCAGCTAGTGATCACATAATCCCTTAAAAAATAGTTTTGCCAAGAATCCCCTTTTGCACACTTATGAAAAATGCCTTATGGAATTTTGAAAATCAAGGCAAGCAATACAAAAAATCCATGGGCCAAATCTGTTTTTGGGGTCATATATGATCATGTAATGCAGCTTTGAAGTCACTTTGAAGTTACTAGAATGCTTGGTTCATGAAATTGCAAGTTTTCTTTTTAGTGCATAACTTGAAAATTAATGATTTTTGCCAATTTCAACACACCATAACTTTTGATCCAAGATGAATTAGATCATGTTCTTGTACTTTTTGAAAAGGGAAAAATGTGATCTACAACTTTCATGACCAAGGTTTTGCCATTTGAAGCTTTCTTGGATCAAAAATCAAGGCTTGAAAAATGACCTAAAATGACATATTCTTGAAAAGTCAACTATGCCCAAAAAAGTCAACTTTGCAAAAACTTCAAATTCTTGATTTTTGTGAACTTCAATCTTCTTCCATGATCAAATAAAGACCATATACACTCAAAATGATGAAGATCACCCCTTGGTTGGGTCATTGGGGGCCTCAGATGCCCTGATTTTACACTGACTTGTCTGAAAAGTCAACCTTTGATCAGATGACTTCCCCATGGAATTTCTTCATGAAAATTGATATACATACTCCCTATACCATATAGAGACCAATGGAAACAAGAATGACCAAAAAAAAAAAATTGGAGTTATGGCCTCTGAAACCAAAACCCTAATTTTAGGTCAACTGTGCAGTCAAACTTGGCTCTGCATCCATTCCAATCCCAGTTCTTGTGATTCTTTTGCATTCTTGACTTTGAGAGGATGTAATATGATATAATAACACACATGGACCCCTTTGAATTGATTGATGGCCTTTGGGGTGGCTCAGGAGGCTCTTGGATTGCTCAAATCACAAACCCTAGGTGCAGATGACTTAGAATCTATGCAGTGAATCAAAAATGAGATATGAGATGATATGATTGTGTTTATGCATATGAGATGATCACAAGCCATGGTGAAATGGGTGAGGGCAAATTTGGGGTGTTTACATATATGAAACTCTATTTTCAACTTCAATGATGTAAATATCTGTTAAACGTGAGAAAATGAAGTGAACTTGAAAGTTGTTAGAATATTCGAAGATACTACCTTAGTTATGTATTTTCGTCTGGATTTAACTGGGTTATTGTCGTTTGGAGAAACATTTGTTATGTATATGTTATTGAAGTTAATATTCATTGTTTACCTTAATAAGTAGGAAAACCATGGATAAAACATGGATCTGTGCCGATCGAATGAACAAAGAGTACGAGAATGGGGTTGCGGAATTCGTTAAGTTTGTTGTTCAACACGCTGAAAACCCCAGACAAATGCATTGTCCTTGCTTGCGTTGTTGTTATATTGGTAAGGTTTACGCAGATGGATTAAAATCGCATTTACTGAGGCATGGAATTGATCAAAGTTATCAGTGTTGGATATTTCATGGTGAGAAAATTAACGAGAATGTTGAACCGAGTGGAAAAAGTAATACGACATATGCTTCATACAACAAAGACACGGAAACATACGATTGTGATCGAGTTGAAGAGATTGTAGAAGCACTTGAAGAAGATCTTCATGATTGTCCTGAAATGTTTGAGAGGATGGTAAGCGATGCAGAGAAACCATTGTACAAAGGTTGCACTAAATTCTCAAGACTGTCTGCGGTATTAAAGTTGTACAACTTAAAGGCGGACAATGGATGGTCGGATAAAAGTTTCACAGAGTTGTTGGCCCTTATGAGAGAAATGCTACCAGATGATAATGTTCTTCCTAATCGAACCTATGAGGAAAAAAAATATTCTGCTCTATTGGCATGAGCTATGATAAGATACATGCTTGTCCTAACGCTTTCATTTTGTTTCGTAACGAATATGCATCATTAATTGGGTGCCCTAAATGCGGTTTGTCTCGATATAAGAAAAGATTGTCTCCCGCAAAAGTCTTATGGTATTTTCCCATTATTCCGAGATTTAGGCGCATGTTTCGTAGTGAAACCGATGCAAGACATCTGACTTGGCATGCAAATGAAAGAATTATTGATGGAAAGTATCGGCATCCGGCTGATTCACCACAGTGGTCGAAGATTGATAATGAGTATCCTGAATTTGGAGAAGAAGCAAGAAACCTTCGCTTGGCATTATCTACTGATGGAATGAACCCGCATGGTCTTCAAAGTATCTCACATACCACATGGCTTGTGATTCTTATGTTTTATAACCTACCTCCATGGCTATGTATGAAGTGTAAGTACATGATGTTATCTATGTTAATCTCTGGGCCTAAACAACCAGGAAATGACATAGACGTATACTTGACACCTTTGATCGAATATTTAAAGATTTTGTGGGAGAACGGTGTGGAGGTTTATGATGGATATAGGAAAGAAAGTTTCAATTTGAGGGCGATGTTGTTTGGCACAATTAATGATTTTCCAGCATACGGGAATCTATCTGGGTATAGCATTAAAGGTCAACGTGCATGTCCTATTTGTGAAGACAGAACCGATACGATTCGATTGGAACTTTGTCAGAAGAATGTGTTTCTCGGTCATCGTAGATTCTTACATTCTAAACATCACTACCATGGAGAAAAGCATTCAATGGAGACACCGAATAACGTAAAGCTCCACCCGCATTGTCAGGTGACCAAGTTATTGAAAAGGTGAAAGATGTACGTACTGAGTTTGACAAGCCTTTTGCACATAAGGTTGTCAACGGTGGGTGGAAGAAAAGGTCGATATTTTTTGAATTCCCATATTGGAAGTCTTTGTACGTGAGACATTTTCTCGATGTTATTCATATTGAAAGAAATGTATTTGAAAGTGTTATCGGTACATTACACAATATAAAAGGCAAGTCTAGGGATGGATTTAAAGCAAGGGAGGACATGTTAAAAATGGGAATGAGAACTGAATTAGCACCCGTGAAGAAAGGAAAACGAACATATCTACCACCTGCTGCTTTTACTTTATCTAGAAAGGAGAAAAAACATTTGTGTAAGTCTCTGAGTGAAGTTAAGGTTCCAGAAGGATACTCATCAGATATCAAAAGACCTTTTTCTATGAAAGACCTCAAGTTGAAGAATTTGAAGACACATGATTTCCATGTTATAATGGAACATTTTCTACCGATAGGTATATGTTCTATTTTTCCAGAAAAAGTAAGAAGTGACATAACTAAATTGTGTTTTTTCTTTAGGTCAATTTGTAGTAAGGGGATCAATCCCGAGATCTTACCAACACTACAAAAAGAGATTGTAATTACCTTGTGTGAGCTTGAAATGTATTTTCCTCAGTCTTTTTTTGACATAATTGTTTATCTAGTTGTTCATCTAGTGAAAAAGACACAGTTGTGCGGACCAGCTTATATGAGATAGATGTACCCTGTAGAATGGTATATGAAAATATTAAAAGGGTACGTGAAATCCCGAAGTTGACCAGAGGGTTGTATTGTTGAACAATACATTATTGAAGAAGCTGTTGAGTTTTGTATTGAATATTTGTCTAACGTTCAATCAATTGGACTCCCCAAAGTTCAGATTTTTGAAAAAATGGAAGATAAAAAATTAATTGGAAATAAAATTGTGACAATATCAAGGGATGAACGGGATCAAGTTCATTTGTATGTTCTGCATAATGATAATGAGGTTGAGCCATATTTTGAAATGCACAAGGATGTACTCCGAAGGTTAAATCCGAACAGAAATGAAAATTGGATAGTTAGAGAGCACAATCAAAGTTTCATACAATGGTTAAAGGATCATATTTATTCGAAGCGCTCTTCAGATCCTTCTTCGGTAACAGAAAGGTTGAGATGTTTGGCATATGGTCCAAGTTTGCATGTGTTTTCTCATAGCGCATACTCAATTAATGGATACACATTTTATACCAAAGAACAAGATGATAAGAGTACTATGCAAAATAGTGGTGTCAACGTGCTAGCTGAAGCAATGCATATATCAAGTATGAAAGACTTAAACCCCAAATATGCAAATTTGTCATATTTTGGAGTTATTGAGCATATTTGGGTGTTTGATTACGAGAAGTTTCAGATTCCCATCTTTGGTTGCAAGTGGGTAAATAGTTGTGGCATACGAATGGATAAGTCTGGATTTTTGCAAGTTGATCTTACTAGGGTGGGGTACAAAGATGAACCTTTTATTCTAGCATCTCAAGCTAAACAAGTGTTCTATGTGAATGACCCGACGAGTACAAAATGGTCTATAGTGCTTTTCTCTAACAAAGTGGTTGATGATAGCGGTGTCGATCAATGTGATATTGATGTTGAGAATGAGTCATGCATTAGATGGAATGAGTTGAATAGAAATGATGAAGATGGGGATCTTATAGCGGATGAGTCATATATAAGAAACGATCATAAAGAGGGAATTTGGATCAATTCATCCGTATGCATTTCTAAGAAACAAGTGATTAATATTTCAACAAAGAAAGGAAAGAGATGTTAGTGAAAGAGGTAAATTATGCAATTATATCCTTGGTTTCTTGATTATAAGTTATATTTGATCATGCATGGTTTCTTTATTTTTTTTGTTTTCAATTGCTTTGATTATAAGTTATATTTGATCATGCATGGTTTCTTTATTTTTGTGTTTTCAATTGCTTTGATTATAAGTTATATTTGATCATGCATGGTTTCTTTATTTTTTTTTTTGTTTTCAATTGCTTTGATTATAAGTTATATTTGATCCTCCTTGGTTTCTTTATTACAGGTTAGACATGGCCACTAATGATGATAACCCACATGATGATCATTCGACACATGAAGGAGGTAGTAAGAAAATATCAGCTAAAGAAGAGATTCGAAGAGGTATAACGGTTATGAGAAGAGTGGTCAATGGTAGATCTCGAGGCATCATTCTAGATGTGCATTGGAGCCATCAGGGGCAGCTTATAGAACATAATGGGCACACCTTAACTAGTTTCATCGGTGCACTAGTAAGGAATGAAGTTCCCATTACTTGTGATGATTGGAGAAACAAAGATCTGAATGACTCCAAAGAAAGAATTTGGAGTGAGATAAAGGAACAATAATTATGTCTTTAATTATGAGAATCAATTATGTTTTTTCAATTACCTGTACTAACGCACAATCTGTATGTTTTTCTTAGCGGTGTTTTAACATCAAAGAAGAAAGAAGAGGTTTTTGTATGAAATTGGCCGGAAAGCTTTTACGAGGGTTTAGAACATTTTTATCCTCCAAGTTCCTTAAGGATGTGGATGATAATTATGTTGATGCAGAGCTTCCTAAAAAATATGAAAGTTTGATATCAGCGGAAGAATGGGAAGCCTTCAAATCCAAACAACAGGACCCGATATTTAAAATACTAAGTGCCACAAATCGGGAAAGAACATCAAGTCCCGCATATCCGTACCGAAAAGGACGTGTCGGATATGGACGCATAGAACAATCCATGGTAAGTATTTATAAATTGCGATAACATATTTGTTCATCATATATTAGTTTTATTTGATCATATTGTATGACTTAATGTGTAGCTGCAGAAGGAGAAAAGTTCTAAAACATCTATTCTTGCACATGTTTTGTGGAAGGAAACACGTGTGGGCAAATCCGGAGTTCCTAAAGAAGATGTTTTACAAGTATACGAGAAATGTGTAAGTATAACATTTTTTCTTTAATTAAATAAAAACTTTATAAACAAATATTTGACAAGTATACGGTATTCATCTGATTTTCAGGAGGCGCTATCTTAGTCTTTACCTCCAGATGATACTAGAAGCATACTTAGTCGGGCATTAGATGTCCATGAGTATTCTGGTCGGGTGAGGGGTAAGGGATTTGGAGTCACTCCGACCTCCCTGGGTATTAAAAAAGGAAAGGCTCATAGTAATCGGGAGCTTCATGCAAAATTGGAGAGAAAGAGAGGCTAGCGCCTCAGCATGTTTCAGAGATGCTTCGGACAAAGATAGTATCAATTGTACCTTTAAGCCGAATATTCCAAAGGTAATTACATATAATTGTCTTAAATTGAACTATTTGCTTAAATTATGTATTTGACATATATACACATTAACAATTTCATTTTATTATTGGTTTTAGGGCATTTCCCATTGTCAGCTCTATTTATCGTCACCATATTATCGGATGGTTGGCAAGGGAAAAGTGCATAACATTAGCGGAGTATTACTTCACACTAGAGAGCTCCCTGCTGGATGTTTAAAGTATCAGTTGATATTGCAATTGAGTCGAATGCATCATTACCATATCCTAACGATGGTTCGGATGCAACAACGGTGGACGAAGCAGTAGGTTCGTTTGTTGCATGGCCAACAAACCTCATTAGCGTAGGATATGAGGTATGCCTAAAACCTTTGTTAACCTTAATGTGCATATTCAAAGTTTTTACGCGCATTTTATGTACATTTTTTACTTGGTTATGTTAAATAGACTCCCACAAGATCCAAATCAAAAGATAATGCTATTCCGCGGCATACCGAGTCCGTGGTTTAAAAAAACAGGTACAATACAATTATATGACATATATGAATGGAAGTTGTTAAATTCTTAATTTCATCTAACTATTTATATGATATGTAGCTTCAATAAAAGGAGGTTAGCAACGTCTCCGCACAACAAAAAAAAGGAGGTTAGCAAGGCCTTCGCACAACAAAAAAAGGAGGTTAGCAACGTGTCGCTCCCACTAAATGAAACCGGGTCAAATAGGGTACAGACGCGAACGGTCGGCGAAAGAGAACAGTGAGAACACGCAGCCGTGAACTCACTGGAGATGAATAGAGTCGCCAGCTAGGCATTTTTATCCCGGAGGAAAGGCAATGCTGCATAGACCTAGAAAAAGATGGATAAGACGGTTGCGAACCAGAGAGACTGAGAAAGGGGGTTGGTTACAACCTGGGAAGGTATTAGCACCCAGATTGTCTGCCGTACTCGACGGGATCCACGCTTGAAAGATTTGTGTTTTAAAGGGGTAGTGTCAGTGCAATTTGTGTGTAAAAGAGCTGGAAAAGAATGTACAGGTGTCAGTGTAAGAGAAGTGAAGTGTGTAATATATACAGTGTCAGTGTAAGGACAAGAGTGAAATGCTCATGATCATGAGGCTAAAGAATGAAACTGAAAGGAGGGGGAATATACAGAGACTTTTGTTCGATAACTGTTAAGTTATGCCTACGTATCCTCTCGTGCAATGAGGAAGTCAGAACACCGTAGTTCGACCCAAAGAGACTGAAAGATGAATTGACTTGTGAACTGCTTACTTGTCTATGCTCAAGTGTATGACCTGTCTGGCTCAGGTGCAAACTGTCTTGCATTAGACGGAAGAAGCGAGTTCTCGTTTATGAGTGAGTGTGATGAGAAAAGAATCCCGAAGGAGACGATTATTGTTTGTTTTTTGTATTTTCAGTCTTTTATTGTTTTTGGATTTTGTCATAAGTTAATGAGCTTAAGTCTAAACCAATGGGTTAGCAAACTCATCACATCTTCCCTCTGATTAGGGGTAATGAGAATACCTTAAGTGTGAAGTCAGATTCTCACACTTAGTCACCTTTGGTATAGGATTAAGATCATTAACCTATTTGTGATTATTTAGATGTTTTTGGTGTTTTTGTTTAGTGTTGAGTAATGAGGTTAAGCCATAATCAAGGATTAAACAGACTCATTACACCATCCTAATAGAAGGATAATAGATGAGAATGTTTAAGCTGAGGAAAGCTCCTCAACTTAATCCATGATTAGGGATTAAACTCATGACAAAACAAGCCTTTGATTAAGTGGATTTTATTTAATGGTATGATGATGAAGTGTTTTTTAAGGTTTGTAAGACAACTTGAGGGGGACTTGTCCATTAACACTAGGGTTAGTCCTTCTTAACCAGTTAAGGAAGAATTAGAACCCTAATGCAAGGCCCAAGTTACAAGTATGATGTCTTGATACTTATTAAGTGAATTGATTAAGAGATTTAAACACATTAAGGGTTTAACACTTAGGATTAAAGTTATACACTCCACCCTAAGAGAAGGATGCATGCATAAGCTTAATCACAAAGCCTTAAAGCCTTTAGGGTTTAGTCCCTGATTATGAGATGAGAAGAGAAGACTCAAAGAGACACAAAGGTAAAACTAAGAGGGGAGACTAATCAAAACCCTAATCATTGTCATGCTTGGTTGTTCCTAAGGTTTGTGAAGTTTACAAGAACAATCTTCAAAGGAGCCACCAGGAAGCAGATGAAAGGAACAAGAGAAGCAAAGTGACTTGCTTCATTCAAGAAGTCAAGTCACTTGAAGAAAGAAAGTAAGAAGAACAAGAATGAGCAAGCTCAAACTCAAACACACATAAAAATGCAGCAATGGATGCAAGAGAGATGAAAAGAAAAGTTATGAGAAGTGAAGGCAAATTCACTTCTCAAGTTCACTTACCACCTGAAATGTTAGAAAAGAAATGCAATGCAATGCAAAATGGGATGAGATGACATGATGAGGAACAAAACCAGAAGCATATTGATGATGGTGATGATGCTATGAGATGCTACAAACATGAGGCAGCACATGAAAATGTTCATACAAGTTTATGGATGCATATGAAGCAAGTTAAGGAGCAAGGACATACATGAAAGGTTATGAAGCATACAAGGCATACAACATGGCAAATACATGATGCAATGATCAAACATGCTTTCTATATGTCTTATGATGTCAAATGAATCAAATGGATGCTTGAAATGTCATGGCAAGTCATGTTATGCAAGAGAATGCAGGATGGATGCAAATGAAAGCCCAAATTAGGGTTTATGGATCACACATCAAACAAAAACCAAAAACAGAAGCAAACCCTTAGACAAAAAAAGGAAAATGCCACTCAAAGAACCCCTAATCCTATACTAAACCAATGCCCAAAGGAGAGGTCTCAACTCTTAACCAATCTCAAAATATGAATTTTCTAAGATTTTAGGGTTTTTAGGGTTCCTAAACAAGAAAATCATCAAACAAATTGAAAGTGAGGAATCAAATCATGGACATTTTATCTCAAAAACTACATGCTAAACACAATGCAATGCAAGAAGAATCAATGTCCAACTCTTCATGAATAGGCAGAAATGATTTTTTGAACTTTGGATCAAATTAATGCATAAAAATGATTTTTATTCAATGAGAAATTCTTAAAATGCATCAAGATCAAAAAAGAAATTTGGTTTGAAGGTTGGACAATGTTTCTAAATGTCTTAAAACATTTCATGAATTTTTTGGTGATTTTTAAATACCTAAAAGTATTTTTAATAAATTAATTTCCATTAATCAATTAAAAATAATCTTTTAAATATTTAAAAATACCTTTTTTAATGATAAAAATAAAAACAAAAATATTTTTGTGTCATAAAAATTATTAAAACTCATGAGAAAAAGTTTCATAATTTTTAAGCAATTTTTACTATTTTAAATTAATTATGCAAGTTAAATGAAAAGAAATGAAATAAAAATGAAAATAAATGGAAAGTAATCAGAATGGAGGGTTGAGATTGAGACTGGGTTTGAATGCATTGACTGGCGCTAGATCTTGTGGCCAGGATTGGTTCTGAGTTAATTAATTTAAATACAATTAATTAAAACTAATAAAATGAATTAGGGCTAATCAAAGTGATCTGGGCCCTCTATCCACGCGGGAAGTCAACAGGTCAACTCAATCCAACGCCCAGTATTCAAATGACACTAATTACAGGGATTAGGGCATAACAACTTTCAGGTGACCGGAGGGGAGCTCCGGTCATCTTCTCCGGCACTACCAAAACCCTAATACATGATTCAGGCATCTATTCCACAAATTAAACACACCTAAGTGATCCTCTAACATCCTAAGACACGAATCCATGCTCAAACAACATTTAAACACCATGAATCAAACGAATCGAAGGAAATAAAATCCACGGGCAAAATTTCAGAGGGATCATACAAACTCATTTCTCACTTATTTTTGATTCTGAAACCATCCCCATGACCAGCAAGACACGAGCAATCATATTATAACTTAAAATGCAAGCTTTGGGAGAAAGTGTTCATGTTCATACCTGAGCTGGAAAGCTTCAAAACTGAGCTTCCAGAGCTTCCTTTGCGTGCAAATGGACTCCCTTGACTCCCCTGATGCTAATGGAAGGCTTGAAGTGAGCTTAGACAAGCTGCCTTGAGCAATCCATTTCTGGTGTAGCAGAAAATGCAGTTTGTGTATAGGCTGTTTCAGGTCAATGTGAAGGGTGGTTTTGACTCCTTTTGATGTGCTTGATCTGTTGGTGAAAGAAGTTTGGATATTTGATGACTGTGGAAGGTGATTCGAAGAGAAATGCAGGTTGAGGTAAAAAATGGTGATGGGGTGTTCTTGCTCAAATCAGGCCTGACTCTTGGTGGTTTCTACTCAATGAGACAAGGTGAGATGATTAGAGGAATTTGTTTTAGTGTTTGTGAGTTGTGCAGGCAGATTCGAAGAGAAATGCCAAATGGGGTGATTTTTGGAATGTGATGCTATGGTCTGTTTTTGCTTGGCTTCTTGAGTGTTATGGCCAGCATTTTCCTTGCATAAAGAACTCCCATTGGTCAGGTGATGTGACCTGGCCTGCTGTGATTGGGATGTCCACTTTTGCAAAATGTCAACTTGGTTGTAAGAGAGGCATGGGCTTGGTTCTAGCTTGGTACAAGGGCTAGGGCTGGCGCAGCATGGTGTGGTGAGAGACTATGGCTGGTTCAAAAGCCAATGCAGCAAGTGATGAGAAGCATCATGATGTTTTTGCAAGTTGGCTCATTTTTGAAACTTCATGAAAAGTCTTGTTACACAAACCATAAACATGTGAAACTTTGGCCCAATTCTGACTTTTAGAGTTTATGTGATGTTTGTGTCATGGTTTGATGTCAACTAGAGGTTACAAAAAGCCTTGGTTCATGATTTTGCAAAATTCACATTTGGTGCACATCTTGAAAATCAATGATTTTGGCCAACTTTGTCACACCATAACTTTTGATCCAAGAAGAATTTGATCATGTTCTTGTACTTTTTGAAAAGGGAAAGATGTATTCTACAACTTTCATGACCAAAGTTTTTTCATTTGAAGCTTTTTTGGATCAAGAATCAAGGCTTGAAAAATGACCTAAAATGACATATTCTTGAAAAGTCAACTATGCCCAAAAAGTCAACATTTGCAAAAACTCCAAATTCTTGATTTTTGTGAGCTTCAACCTTCTTCCATGATCAAATAAAGATCATATACACTCAAAATGATGAAGATCACCCATTGGTTGGGTCATTGGGGGCCTCAGATGCCCTGATTTTGCACTGACTTGTCCAGAAAGTCAACCCTTGATCAGATGACTTCCCCATGGAAATTCTTCATGAAAATTGATATGCATACTCCCTATACCATATAGAGACCAATGGAAACAAGAATGACCAAAAGAATTGGAGTTATGGCCTCTGAAACCAAAACCCTAATTTTAGGTCAACTGTGCAGTCAAACCTGGCTCTGCATCCATTCCAAACCCAGTTCTTGTGATTCTTTTGAAATCTTGACTTTGAGAGGTTGTGATATGATATAAGAATACATGTGGATTCCTTTGAAGTGATTGGTGATCCTTGGAGTGGCTCAAAAAGCTCTTGGATTGCTCAGGTCACAAACCCTAGGTGCAGATGACTTTGAATCTATGCAGTGAATCAAAATTGTGATATGAGATGGTATGATTGTGTTTATGTATATGAAATGATCACAAGCCATGGTGTGAATGGGTGAGGGCAAATTTGGGGTGTTTACAGCTGCCCCTATTCAAGCATGAGTTAGCTGTGCAGGATGTAAGCAACGGCTTAACAGGCGAACAAGATAACTTGTGGTTGAATACCAAAGACAGTCCAAAATTTGCGCTCACAGAAATGAAGAAGAAAAGGGATATAGATTGTAAAGGAAAATAAAGTATATTGTAAAGTGTGGGCGACAGAGGACGACCGTCGAGCAGAGGGCGACTGCTGGGTAAAGAGCAACGACGGGGACGGCCGACATGCTGGGAAAGTGCTGAAAATAAAGCAATGACGGGGACAGCCGACATGCTGGGGATATAGGTAAAGCCAAGACGGGGACGGCCGACTAGCTGGAAAAATAAGAAATTATGATGGGGACGGCCATCCAGATAAAGTTGTAAAATTCTCTGGGGATCAATGAAACATGACGGGGACGGCCATCAAGTTCACAAAGTAAAGTAACCAACGATGGGGACGGCCATCGGGCTAAAAAGGAAAAGGGACCACGATGGGGACGGCCATCGGGTTAAAGAATAAATGAAATGAACAGATGATGAGGTACGGTCATCAAAGGTGAAGGACGATCACCTAGCAGGGGACGGCTGCTCTGTTGGGGAATAAAGGAATTATGATGGGGACGGCCATCAAAGGTGGAGGACGACCACCTGGCAGGGTACGGCTGCCGAAAATATCAACGATGGGGACGGCCATCGGATGAGCATGATGGAGGACGACCATCAAGAGGTGGAGGACGACCACCTAGCAGGGGACGGCTGCTCTCGGGGTTTCATGACACAGGACGAGTGTCAGATAACCAAAAATCAACAATGGGGACGGCCATTGGATGAAATGATGAAGGACGATCATCAAAAGGTGGAGGACGACCACCTAGCAGGGGACGGCTGCTAAAAAAAACAATGATGGGGACGGCCATCGGATGAGCATGATGGAGGACGACCATCAAGAGGTGGAGGACGACCACCTAGCAGGGTACGGCTGCTCTCAGGGTTTATCATAACACAGGACGAGTGTCAGATAAAAAGAAAAAAAAATTTGGCGATCTACTGGGGATGTATTAAACACGGACGAGTGTTTACAACCAAGAAAAGAAAGGTATAGGTGTTTAGATATTGTGTATAGATTAGAGATGCGGACGAGCATCCTTAAGACTACGATACGGACGAGTATCGGGTAGAAACAAGTACTGACACGTGTTCAGAGATGATGATACGGACGAGTATCAACTGGTTAACAGAGAACACGGACGAGTGTTGAATCTAAAGGGACTTTTCTGGGGAAAAGTAGACACTGGCGAGTATCTATATTCAAAAAGACATAAGTGTTTGACACAGTGTATGGATTAAAGATGCGGACGAGCATCCTTAAGGTTATGATACGGACGAGTATCATGTAGAAACAAACGCTTGACGCATATTCTGAGATGATGGTACGGACGAGTACCAACTGGTTAACAAAGAACATGAACCAATGTCGAATCTGTGGGAGATATAAATGGTATATACAAGATACGGACGAGTATCTGTATAAGTATGATAGGAGTCATTTATATGATCATCATTCTGCTGGGGAGGGTGACACGGACGAGTGTCAAAAGGAGAAGAGTATAGTATAAACAGGTATATGGGTTGTAAAAGTGTAAGTGACTGCACTGGGGATATGAAACGGGCGGGTGTCGAAAGGTGTATATACTGGTGTTTGTGATTTGAGGCAACTGCTTTTGCTGGGGACTCTGGGGATTTTTTCTGTATATTAATGATGAACGGTTATTATTCACAAGTGTTCGATTCACAATATAACTTATGATTATGCCATGCGTTCGATTTTTGCCGCAATGCTCCGTATTAGACGGAATGCTACGCTTTGTGGGTGAATATGATGCAAATGTCATGATTTATGCAAAGGGGTACAGATCCTGAATTCAGATCCCGTTGCTGCGAAGATCTCTGGCCGATCCGTTTGAAATGGACATCCTAGCTGGGGATGAGATCATTGATAGACCTGGAGAGATGTATTTGCTTGGGGATATAGGTCACTGATTGACATATCCTTGTAATATGGGACCCAGCTGGGGTTTGTAGAAGCCTTCTGTACTCTGGTTTGACTCCTTCATGCGTTGCTCTTCTGAATAGAGGCTGAGGATTCTGTGGGGAGATGATTCCCTGACTTCTGCCTTCTGCTGAGGAAGAAAAATTGGTACTACGGCTGGGGAATGTTGTTGGCCACTCAGCTGGGGAGAGAGCATTTCGGATGCTGAGATTATTTGTTGATTTGCCAGCTTGCTGAGATGTAACTTGCATGCCCCAAGTTGCGTTCTGGATACCTGCAATCCTGCAAAGATAAGGAAACGCACAAATGGTCCCGAGGTATCCCTTATTGGATTCTGTCATAGGAGTTAAGTACTTTCGAGAGTAAGTATATTCCCTGTAAGCATGTGTTTTTTATTTTCTTAGAAAAACATCTGTACTTATGCAATTAGTTTTTAAGAGACATCAGACGTTCTTTGCAAATAAAAATATACAAAACGAAACATGACTGAAGATCTGATTTTTATTAATTCATATGCCCTGAATCGGCGAAATACAGTCAAAGAAACAAATCCCCTGAAATGAGGAGATTGTTACAAATGGAGAAACAAAACGCTGGCAGTGTTGACGACGCTTTCAAGGAGCTTCCTCTTGCTATGACTCGTACGACAACGACGTTCTTCTCGTCCTGCTTTCTGAAGAAGGCTGATTCTGATTGAAGCTTGATCCTTTCGAAGCTTACCAAGTTGTAAACGATACAGACGAATCCAGAATGCAGTTGTTCGCTTATTCCCTTATTTTGCATGGATTGCCCTTTCGGGTTTTCAATCCATCGGGATTCCCATTTTTGCCTGAGCTGTCCAATGCGGCTTTTCAACTCAGCGGGTGTACATTTTTCTGTTTATTTTCCCTTATTTTTGCCCGAGTCTTTTATTCTGTTTTTGACTCGCCGGGATGCCCTATTTTTGCCTGGACTTACATTCTGTTTTTATGTCCAGCGGGTCATTTTTTATGCGAAGTATTTTTTAACTGCATCTGAATTCACAGGGGACGGAAAATCTTCACCATCCATGGTGCTGAGCATCAGTGCTCCACCAGAGAAAACTTTCTTTACCACAAATGGTCCTTCATAATTTGGAGTCCATTTGCCCCTGTGGTCTGTATGAGGAGGGAGGATCCTTTTCAACACAAGATCTCCCACTTGGTACTCTCGGTGCCTGACTTTCTGATCGAAGGCCTTCTTCATTCTTTTCTGATACAACTGCCCATGACAGATTGCAGCCAATCTCTTCTCTTCAACCAGACTCAGTTGCTCGTATCGGGACCTAACCCATTCTGCTTCGTTCAGCTTAACATCCATCAATACTCGTAAAGAGGGTAGTTCAACTTCAACAGGTAGGACTGCCTCCATACCATACACAAGTTGATACGGTGTTGCCCCAGTGGATGTTCTTATTGACGTGCGGTACCCATGCAAGGCAAACGGTAGCATCTCATGCCAGTCTTTATAGGTGACTACCATCTTCTGCACAATCTTCCTTATATTCTTATTTGCTGCCTCAACAGCACCATTCATCTTTGGCCTGTAAGGAGAAGAATTGTGATGTTGGATTTTGAAGTCCCGGCACAGTTCTGCCATCATTTTGTTGTTTAGATTGGAACCATTATCAGTAATGATTCGCTCGGGCACTCCATATCGACAGATGATATCTCTCTTCAGAAATTTGGCTACCACTTGTCTTGTGACGTTTGCATATGAGGCTGCTTCGACCCACTTAGTGAAATAGTCAATGGCGACCAGGATGAATCTGTGGCCATTTGAAGCAGTTGGCTCAATCTTGCCGATCATATCAATGCCCCACATGGCAAAGGGCCATGGTGAAGACATGATGTTCAAAGGATTGGGAGGTACATGCACTTTATCTGCATAGATCTGGCATTTGTGGCATTTTCTGGCATAGGCACAACAATCTGCATCCATTGTGATCCAGTAATAACCTGACCTTAGCAACTTCTTAGCCATGACATGCCCTCCTGCATGGGTACCAAAAGATCCTTCGTGCACTTCATGTATCAACAAATCTGCTTCCGTCTTGTCAACACATCTGAGGAGTACCATATCAAAGTTCCTTTTGTATAAAGACCCATCAGTGTTCAGAAAGAAACTACCAGCAAGCCTTCTCAAAGTCTTCTTATCATTGGGAGATGCCCCAGGTGGATATGTTTGGTCCTCCAAGAAGCACTTAATGTCATGGAACCAAGGCTTATCATCTTTAACAATATCTGCTGCGAACACATATGCCGGTCTATCAAGTCTGGACACTGAAATCTGAGGTACAAAGTTGGCAGTCTGGACTTTGATCATGGACGAAATGGTAGCCAGAGCATCTGCAAACTGATTCTCGTCCCGAGGGATATACTCAAGCTTGACTGTTGTGAAGAAAGTCAGTAACCTCCTTGTATAATCCCTGTAAGGTATCAGATGATCCTGGTGGGTGTACCATTTGCCGTTGGTTTGATTGACTACCAAAGCTGAATCTCCGAATACGGTCAATGTCTTGATCCTGAGGTCAATGGCTTCCTCAAGACCCATAATGCAAGCTTCGTATTCAGCTTCATTGTTAGAGCAGTTGAAGGTGAGTTTTGCTGAGAAAGGCATGTGGACTCCCTTAGGTGTAATGAGTACTGCACCAACACCACGACCATTCATATTAACAGCCCCATCAAACATCATAGTCCATTCTTCTTTCGGGTCAGGCCCTTCAGTGTGAATAGGCTCTTCATGATCTTTCGCTTTTATGAACATGATGTCTTCATCAGGGAAGTCAAATCTCATAGGCTGGTAATCATCAATAGGTTGCTCAGCAAGATATTCAGACAATACACTGCCCTTGATGGCTTTCTGAGATGTGTACTGGATGTCATATTCAGTAAGGATCATTTGCCATCTTGCAACCCGTCCGGTAAGAGCTGGCTTCTCAAATATGTACTTAACTGGGTCCATTTTTGAGATCAATAAAGTAGTGTGGGTCAACATATACTGCCTCAGTCGGCGAGCAGCCCACGCCAAAGCACAGCAAATTTTCTCGAGCAGTGAATAACGTTGTTCACAGTCGGTAAACTTTTTGCTTAGGTAGTATATTGCATACTCTTTTCGACCAGACTCGTCATGTTGGCCCAGCACACACCCCATCGACTCTACTAATACTGTCAAGTACATTATCAGAGGTCTTCCTTCAACTGGCGGCATAAGGATCGGAGGTTCTTGTAAGTACTCCTTGATCTTGTCAAAAGCCTTCTGGCAGTCTTCATTCCACCTGACCGTCTGTTCTTTTCTCAACAATTTGAACAAGGGTTCACAGGTTGCTGTAAGGTGGGATATGAACCTTGAGATGTAGTTCAATCGACCTAAGAAACCTCGAACTTCTTTCTCTGTTTTTGGTGCAGGAATTTCTTGAATGGCTTTGACTTTATCAGGGTCAACTTCAATCCCTTTCTCGCTTACAATAAAACCCAGCAGCTTACCAGATCTCACCCCGAATGTGCACTTGTTGGGGTTCAACTTCAGTTGGTACTTCCTCAGACGCTTGAATAGCTTCAGCAGATTTACCAGGTGATCTTCTTCAGTAAGGGACTTGGCAATCATGTCATCCACGTAACATTCTATTTCCTTATGGATCATATCGTGGAATAATGTCACCATAGCCCGTTGATATGTTGCACCAGCATTCTTCAGTCCGAATGGCATCACTTTGTAGCAGAACGTGCCCCAGGGTGTGATGAAGGTGGTCTTCTCCATGTCTTCAGGTGACATCTTGATCTGATTATATCCTGAAAATCCATCCATGAAGGAGAATACCGAGAACTGAGCCGTGTTATCGACCAATACATCAATGTGAGGTAATGGGAAATCATCTTTCGGGCTGGCTCTGTTCAGATCCCGGTAGTCAACACACATCCTTACTTTGCCGTCTTTCTTAGGCACAGGTACTATATTCGCGACCCACGGTGGATAGCTAGTTACAGCAAGGAACCCGGCGTCCCATTGCTTTTGTACCTCTTCCTTGATTTGCATTGCCATGTCTGGGCGAGTACGGCGCAGCTTCTGTTTAACCGGCGGACATTCTTCTCTCAAAGGCAGCTTGTGCACCACAATGTCGGTGTCCAACCCTGGCATGTCTTGATAAGACCAAGCAAACACATCCACATACTCTCGAAGCAGGTCAATCAGTTGTGTAGATGTTTAAGAATTGGCAGAATTTTTGACCAAACAAGAAATGTTCAATTCAGTTCAGAATGTCCTATCAGATGTTGGGACATTATCAAACAGAGTATATGAACTTATATCAGGATGTCTCATCAGATGTTGGGACATTGTGTTAAGAACTTAGTTCAGTTTTTCAGGATGTCCCAACAGATGTTGAGACATCTCAGACCTGCTACCAGAATTAAGTATTGATTAACAGATCAGAGATATTTAAGGAGAATTATCTGGAATTAATTAATGATGGATAAAAACAGAACAAGGCGCATCTGTAGGGAGTTTTATATTGAAGATTCAGATTAAAACAGAAGACCTAAATCACCTAGAATATAGGAGGTAACAAACCCTAAATTCAAGGTGACAGCTGCTGCACATTAGGGCTGGATCATTCTACAGTAAGCCCAAAATTCAGATACCTATTTAAGCAACAGAAACTCATAGAATTGAGTACGAATTTCAGAAGACCAAATAGGGTGTCTAGTGATTTAATAGCAGGTTGTTTTTATGTACCACTTTATAAGCTTTTAAGCAAAAGTGCATTTGTGACTTGATTGAAACTGTTAAGTAAAATCAAGCTGTATTGTTTGAAGGATGTCTTCAATTTTTGTAAACTTGTAAACTTGATCACTGTGTGATTGAGGGGGAGTGAGTAGGGTACTCTTATCTAAGGTGTGTCTTAGGTAGAAATTGCATTGGGTAGTTATTAAGTGATAGATTAAACAGGGTGGTTTAAGTCTAGAATTAATAATACTTATAGTGGATTTCCTCCTGGCTTGGTAGCCTCCAGATGTAAGTGTGGTTATACACTGAACTGGGTTAACAAACTTCTGTGTTGTTTACTTTTCTTGCTATTTAAGTTTTGGTTAAATTTGTCAAGTGTCCTATCAAGTGTTGGGACATCTCTTAGGACATCTCATACCTGATCACAGAATTTCAATTGGCATCAGAGCAGGCACCCTGCCTGTTTATACTGGGTGAGATCTAGGGAATACAAATTCTGTAACATGGACAGAGATTTAGGGTCAGTAAATAGACCACCTATACTGGATGGATCTAATTATGACTACTGGAAGCCAAGAATGATTGCATTCTTAAGGTCACTTGACAACAGGGCATGGAGAGCAGTCAATGTTGGATGGGATCATCCTGTTCAAGACACCAAAGATGGATCAAAAGTGCTGAAACCTGAAGAAGAATGGAGTAAGGAGGAAGAAGACTCAACACTAGGCAACTCAAAAGCCTTAAATGCTTTATTCAATGGCATTGATAGGAACATTTTCAGACTTGTGCATCATTGTGAGCTGGCCAAAGATGTTTGGGATACTCTCAAAACAACTCATGAAGGAACATCAAAAGTAAAAATGTCAAGACTTCAACTTCTCACCACCAAGTTTGAAAACTTGAGAATGAAGGAAGATGAATCAATTCATGAGTTCTATATGAACATCTTGGATATAGCCAATACTTCTGGAGCTTTGGGAGAAAAGATGATTGATGAAAAGCTAGTAAGAAAGATCCTCAGATCTTTGCCAAAAAGATTTGACATGAAAGTCACTGCAATAGAAGAAGCTCAAGACATATGCTCCATGAAAGTTGAAGAACTCATTGGTTCCCTTCAAACTTTTGAGATGGGAATGAATGACACAAATGTCAAAAAGAACAAAAGCATAGCCTTGGTGTCAAATACAGATGAAGAAGAGGATGATGAATCAGCAAATGATAAAAGCTTATCAGAAAACCTTGCCTTGCTTGGAAGACAATTCAAACAGATTCTCAGAGGAATGGAAGGCAAATCCAAACCTAGTGGAAGAAACACAAACTCTGAGAACAGAAGACCTTATGATGCTAACAAAAGATTAAAGTATGCTGAAAAGACCAGTCAAGATAAAGGGGTCAAATGCCATGAATGTGAAGGATATAGACACATCAAGATTGAATGTCCTACCTACTTAAAGAGGCAAAAGAAAGGACTCTCTGTGACCTGGTCTGATGAAGACTCAGGAGATTCAGAAGAAGAATCAGCTAAGCATATTACTGCTTTAGCTGGACAGTGTGAATATGATAGTGATTCCAGTTGTGGAGAACTTACTTATGAAGAACTTGAGCAAGCATTCAAAGATCTATACAAAAGAAGCTCTGAAATATGCAGTGAAGTTATAAAGCTAAAGAAGCAGAATGAGGCATTAGAAGATGACAAAGCAAATGATCAGGAGATCATTGACACCTTAAAAAGTGAAATAAGCCTTCTCAACTCTAAGTTGGAACATATGTCCAAATCTGTTAGAATGTTGAACAGCAGCTCAAACACACTGGATGTTATTCTCAGCAATAATAAACATTCAGGGGACAAAAGTGGACTGGGATATAACAGAGATGAAGCCAGCTCTAGCAAAACTACTTCAAAAACTACACAGTCAAACAAGATGTCCCAACAGATGCTCCAACATCAGAACACAAAGACAAACATAATGTTCCAACAGATGTCTCAACATTCTGGAAAGAACAAAATGAAGAAGAAGTATCAAAGATGGAGATGCCATCACTGTGGAATATTTGGGCATATCAAACCTCACTGTTATAAGCTACATGGATATCCAAATCAGATGTATCAGCAACCTTCCAAGCAGAATGTAGAAGGTACCAAGAAAGTGCTGCATAGACATCAAAGAAATCAGCAACCTCCTAAGCAGAAGACAGAGGTCATCAAGAAGGTTTGGAGACCAAAAGCTGACATTCAGACTGATCAAAGCCACATACCCAAGAACAAGATCAACAATCAAGCTTGGAGAAAAGCTGAACAACACACAGAGCAGAAACATCAAAAGAAATCTCAACTCATCTGGTCAAAGAAAAGTACTGCATACATAGCACATACATCTCTGAGAGTATCAGCTAAAGAAGACTGGTACTTTGACAGTGGATGCTCAAGACACATGACTGGATTGAAGAATTTGCTAGTAAACTTAAAATCACATTCATCCAGGTATGTTACCTTTGGAGATGGAGCTAAAGGAGAAATCAAGGGAGTTGGAACCTTGGATTGTCAAGATGTTCCAAGATTAGATGATGTGCTGCTAGTTAAAGGTTTAACTGCTAACCTGATCAGCATAAGTCAACTATGTGATCAAGGATACAGTGTAAACTTTACCAAATCTGAATGTATAGTGACTAACAAAGAACAAGAGGTTGTCATGAAAGGAGCCAGATCTAAAGACAACTGTTACATGTGGGAATCCCAAAATCTCAGTCTCACTTCAACCTGCTCTCTAGCTAAAGAAGAAGAAGTGAAACTGTGGCATCAAAGACTAGGTCATCTTCATTTCAGAGGCATAAAGAAGATCATATCTATGGATGCTGTAAGAGGTATTCCTAAACTGAAGATTGATGATGGCAAAATATGTGGTGAATGTCAAATAGGCAAGCAAACTAAGATGTCCCATCCAAAGCTCCAACATCTGATAACTTCCAAAGTTTTGGAACTTCTACATATGGATCTTATGGGACCTATGCAGGTTGAAAGTCTTGGTGGTAAGAGGTATGCCTATGTTGTGGTTGATGATTTTTCAAGATATACATGGATAAACTTCATCAAAGAAAAGTCAGATGTATTTGATGTATTCAAAGAATTATGTCAAAGATTGCAAAGGGAAAAATCCAGCTGTGTGATCAGAATAAGAAGTGATCATGCAAAAGAATTTGAGAATCAAAAGTTCTTAGATTTCTGTTCTTCAGAAGGAATCAATCATGAATATTCTTCACCTATCACTCCTCAACAGAATGGGATTGTTGAAAGGAAGAATAGAACCATTCAAGAATCAGCAAGAGCTATGATCCATGCTAAAAAGTTACCTCTATACTTTTGGGCTGAAGCTATGAACACTGCCTGTTACATCCATAACAGAGTTACTTTAAGGAAAGGAACTTTGTCCACAATATATGAAGTCTGGAAGGGCAGAAAACCCACAGTTAAGTACTTCCATGTTTTTGGAAGTATCTGTTATATTCTGGCAGATAGGGAGCAAAGAAGAAAAATGGATCCTAAAAGTGATGAAGGGATTTTCCTTGGATACTCCATAAACAGCAGAGCATATAGAGTATTTAATTCTAGAACCAAGGTTATCATGGAATCCATAAATGTAATAATTGATGATGCTCCTACAGATGTCCCAGAAGATGTTGGAACATCTGCTGATATCAAGATTGAAGCTGAAGAACAGAATGATCAATATAACTTCACTCAAACTGATACAAGGACAGAAGAATCAAGCAAACCTCCCTCCATCAGAATACAGAAGGATCATCCCAAAGATTTGATCATTGGTGATCCCAACAGAGGTGTGAGCACTAGATCAAGAGAAGTGATTTCAGGTTCTTGTTTTGTTTCCAAAATAGAACCTAAAAATATCAAGGAAGCTCTCACTGATGAATACTGGATTTGTGCTATGCAAGAGGAATTAGGTCAATTCACAAGGAATGAAGTATGGATTCTTGTTCCTAGACCTGATGACATAAATGTGATTGGTACAAAATGGGTGTATAAGAATAAGTCAAATGAACAAGGAGTTGTTACAAAGAACAAAGCTAGACTTGTGGCTCAAGGATACACTCAAATTGAAGGGGTAGACTTTGATGAAACCTTTGCACCAGTAGCAAGGCTTGAATCAATAAGACTATTGTTAGGAATTGCTTGTATCTTAAAGTTCAAGCTATTTCAAATGGATGTGAAAAGTGCCTTTCTTAATGGTTATCTTAATGAAGAGGTATATGTAGAACAGCCTAAAGGATTTGTTGATCCAAGCTGTCCAAATCATGTATACAAACTAAAGAAAGCTCTTTATGGTTTGAAGCAAGCTCCAAGGGCATGGTATGAGAGACTAACCACATTTCTTATCAAGCAAGGATACAGAAAAGGTGGGATTGATAAAACCCTGTTTGTTAAAGATGAAGAAGGAAATGTCATGATTGCTCAAATATATGTTGATGACATTGTCTTTGGTGGGATGTCTGATAAGATGGTCAAACATTTTGTCAAGCAGATGGAATCTGAATTTGAAATGAGTCTAGTAGGTGAGTTAACCTACTTTCTTGGTCTTCAAATAAAGCAAATGGAAGACTCAATGTTCATCTCACAAAGCAAGTATTCCAAGAACATAGTCAAGAAATTTGGAATGGAAAATGCTGCTCACAAGAGAACTCTTGCCCCCACACATTTAAAGCTGACTAAAGATGAAAAGGGTGAGAATGTAGATCAAAGCTTATACAGAAGCATGATTGGAAGTTTGTTATACTTGACTGCTAGCAGACCAGACATTGCTTTTGCAGTAGGAGTTTGTGCAAGATATCAAGTTGATCCAAAAGTCAATCATCTCAATCAAGTCAAGAGAATCCTTAAATATGTTAATGGTACTTGTGACTATGGCATAATGTACTTTCATGGTTGCAAACCAATTCTCACTGGCTTCTGTGATGCTGATTGGGCAGGAAGTGCTGATGACAGAAAAAGCACTTCAGGAGGATGCTTCTTTCTAGGAAACAATCTGATTTCTTGGTTCAGTAAGAAACAGAATTGTGTATCTTTATCTACAGCTGAAGCTGAGTATATAGCAGCAGGTAGTAGTTGTTCTCAGTTGGTTTGGATGAAGCAGATGCTCACTGAGTACAATGTCCCACAGGATGTCATGACATTGTACTGTGACAACTTAAGTGCAATCAACATATCAAAGAATCCTATCCAACATAGCAGGACAAAGCATATTGATATCAGACATCATTTCATAAGAGATCTTGTAGAAGAAAAGGTGATTTCATTGGAGCATGTAGCTACAGATCTGCAGTTAGCTGATATCTTTACCAAATCATTGGATGCTACACAATTTGAGAACTTAAGGGGCAAACTTGGAATCTGTTTATGTGATATTTAGCAGTTAATGAGATGTGCCAACATGTCATATGACATTGCATGGCATAAGGTCCAGATGGCAAAACCAGTCTGGACAAGATCCTTGGGAATTCCATCCCTAATCATTTGCACTGTAACGGTTACTTATTTAGTAACTACTTATAAGCAGCTATCAAGATTCTCATCATACTATCACAAGCGAATCACATTAACTAGCATTCCTTCAGAAATCATAAACCCTAAAGCTGTTCATCTATCTTCCTCTACAATGTCTAAAAACCCTAAAACTACTGAGGAAGTTCTCAACCAGGAAGACGTAGTTCATGCCACTCCCATCTCTGTGGTACCAATGCAATCAACACCATTGGACGAACTCAGGGGAAGCGCTTCTCACACTAAAAAGGCAAGAACTCCAAAGAGAGGTAAAGAGCAAGTCAGAAGCAAAGCTAAAGGCATTCCCTCTCCTGCTAACATGCCCCCAAAATCCTCCAAATATGTTGATGATTCCATCAAGGAGATTGTCAACCAAATTCTCTTTGAACAAAGAATGGTGAGTGGGATCTCAGTTCCTTTGAACACCATGCCTGCACCTCAAGAAGAACCAGCTCAAACTGCAGAGGACACTCCTGCAGAACAAGATGTCCCAAGAGATGTTGGAACATCTGCAGAAGAGAAAGAAAATTCATCTGATGCTGATACTGAACAGACTGAGGACCAGAAAAAGGCCTCAAGTGAAAGTGATAAAGAAACCTCTGAGGATCAGATCAAAGCATCAAATGAAGATCAAATCCCTGCTGAACAAAGAACTGAAGAAGAGACTGCTCAATCTCCTCCAGTAGTCAATCTGGAGCAGGACTCTGATGCAGAAATCATAGCATCTGTTAAACCAAGCATAGCCAAGAGGCTAAGATCCAGGAAAGGCAAGATGCAAGCTGAAGCAGCAATCCCTGAGAAGAAGAAGGCTAGTCCAAAGAAAGACAAGGCTAAAGCTACCTTTGGTCCAACAAAACCATGGAGCAAAGTTCAAACCCAGAAGAGAAAAGCTGCCACACCATCAGATTCAGATGTTGGATCAGATGTCCCAACATCTCCTCCCAAGAAGAGACCATCACCTTCCAGAGCTTCAACTGCTGTTCCAGAAGCTCCTTTGGACAACATATCATTCCATCATGTCTCCAGTGTCAACAGGTGGAAATATGTGTACCAAAGAAGGGTTGCCCTGGAAAGAGAACTAAGCAGCAATGCACTTGAGTGCACAGAACTGATAGACCTCATCTCTGCTGCAGGACTGTTCAAGACAGTCTCAGACCTCTCTCCCTGCTATGAACTTCTTGTCAAAGAGTTCATTGTGAATCTTCAGGAAGATTGTTCACATGGTAAGTCCTCTGAATTCCAAAAAGTTTTTGTTAGAGGTAAATGTGTACAGTTTTCCCCTCAAATCATCAATCAGTACCTAGGAAGAGAAACAGATGAACCAAATGAGCTAGGTAAGACAGATAATCAAGTCTGTAAAGTGATCACTGCAGACCAGGTCAAGGCATGGCCTGTGAAGGGTAAGCTCTCAGTGAGCATGCTTACCAGAAAGTATGCCATGCTGAACAGGATTGGAACTGCTAACTGGGTGCCTACCAACCACACTTCTTCAATCTCAACTGGTTTGGCCAGATTCATCTATGCTGTGGGAACTCAAACCAAGATGGACTATGGAGCTTTTATCTTTGATCAAACCATGAAGCATGCCAGTTCCTCGGCAACAAAGCTTCCAATAGCCTTTCCATCATTGCTGTGTGGTATAGTGCTCAATCAATACCCTGGCATTCTCACTGACAAGGATACAGCATGCAAAAGAGAAAGCCCCCTGGCTTTTCACTACAAGTTATTCCTCAGTCATCATGCAGCAGATGTTGAAGCACCTTCTGGGACATCTGCAGGTCCTTCAACTGCTAAGAATCCAATCTCCAAGAAGGCTTTAATTGCTGAACTCAAAAGCACCTGCAAAGAGCTTGAAGCTAGAAAGCAGAAGCTTGAGGAAATCATTCAAAGGTTGGAGAGTGAAGAAGACCAAAAAGCTGCCTCTGATGAAGAAAGTGAAGCTGATGAAGATAGTGGAGCTGATGAAGAAACAGAAGCTGAGGAAGAAACTGAGAGTGATGAATCTGAGTGATCAATGTATGTGAAGCAAATGTAATGACAGCAATGTATTTCTTTGACCCCTAATTTTGTGTCTACCAAGGGGGAGAACAACATCAAATCAAATTGTAATTGCTATTTAAGTATGAATGAAAAAAAATCTGTTTGTTTGCTTCTGAACTGAATAGTGTTTTTCTGTTGCAACAAGATTGGATACATATATGTTTGAGGGGGAGTAATCTCAAATAAGAATCAACAGAAAAGTAATGCTATACTCTGATAAAAAGAACTTCTGCTGCACTCTGATAACCAGAAAAGATGTTAGCCAAAAATTAGCCAAAGGGGGAGTTTGTAGATGTTTAAGAATTGGCAGAATTTTTGACCAAACAAGAAATGTTCAATTCAGTTCAGAATGTCCTATCAGATGTTGGGACATTATCAAACAGAGTATATGAACTTATATCAGGATGTCTCATCAGATGTTGGGACATTGTGTTAAGAACTTAGTTCAGTTTTTCAGGATGTCCCAACAGATGTTGAGACATCTCAGACCTGCTACCAGAATTAAGTATTGATTAACAGATCAGAGATATTTAAGGAGAATTATCTAGAATTAATTAATGATGGATAAAAACAGAACAAGGCGCATCTGTAGGGAGTTTTATATTGAAGATTCAGATTAAAACAGAAGACCTAAATCACCTAGAATATAGGAGGTAACAAACCCTAAATTCAAGGTGACAGCTGCTGCACATTAGGGCTGGATCATTCTACAGTAAGCCCAAAATTCAGATACCTATTTAAGCAACAGAAACTCATAGAATTGAGTACGAATTTCAGAAGACCAAATAGGGTGTCTAGTGATTTAATAGCAGGTTGTTTTTATGTACCACTTTATAAGCTTTTAAGCAAAAGTGCATTTGTGACTTGATTGAAACTGTTAAGTAAAATCAAGCTGTATTGTTTGAAGGATGTCTTCAATTTTTGTAAACTTGTAAACTTGATCACTGTGTGATTGAGGGGGAGTGAGTAGGGTACTCTTATCTAAGGTGTGTCTTAGGTAGAAATTGCATTGGGTAGTTATTAAGTGATAGATTAAACAGGGTGGTTTAAGTCTAGAATTAATAATACTTATAGTGGATTTCCTCCTGGCTTGGTAGCCTCCAGATGTAAGTGTGGTTATACACTGAACTGGGTTAACAAACTTCTGTGTTGTTTACTTTTCTTGCTATTTAAGTTTTGGTTAAATTTGTCAAGTGTCCTATCAAGTGTTGGGACATCTCTTAGGACATCTCATACCTGATCACAGAATTTCAAGTTGTCTTTTCACTGAGTCTTGCAGGCAGGCCCCGATTTTAACTTCTTTCACGTCTTCATCTGTACCAAGATTAATCACTTCAACCTCCTCCCGGTGAGGAGTAATAACCTTTTCCTCTTGTCTCAACAATCTGGCTAGCTCTTCAGGAAGCTCATATTCTTCTTCAACCCCTTCATCAGCTTGATTGATTGGATTGTCAAAGTCATACGAAGTCATAGCCGTGCCGTTGTCGGTGCTGTCAGGAAGGTATTCTCTGCAAAGGTTCAGTTTGTTTATTTTAGTGATCTGATTTTAGTCTTGTTTAGAAAAGTGAAATAAAAATTGTCATTTTGAAAACACTGCCATTTATATTTTGTACAAAAAGAAAAATGGAAAAACAGTGAGCGGAAAAGAAAAAGACTCATTTGCAAAAAGATGTCTGATATTTCATTGATTAATCTTGTTTGCACAAAAAGTACAGATGGCCCGATTACAAAATGAGTCTTGTCATCTTGGGCAAGATGCAAGACTTTGATGCATGCTATAAAAATACAGGAAATAATAATTACTCTGCATGAGTAACTCTTATAATTTCCTGGGAAGACCAGTTTGAGATACTGCTCCCCGGGATCTTTGGACGAATCCAGCTTTCCAGGTTGCGTTCCTCTTCCAGCTCGTCTTCCAGACAGTTGATAGCATCAGGGGTGAGCATCCCCCCACTCACAAAGTTGGGCTCTTTCACAGCCGCTGCTTGATCTTGTTGAGTTGGTTTGTAACCCAACCCAAATCTGTCTTCTTTCTTTTCCACCGGTAGTAGCTTGCCCCAGCCTTGGGCGTTTCCTCCCTCAACAACCTTCCGGGCTTGTTGGTATGACGATATTGAAGTACCAGGTACAGTAGATGTTTCATTGACATTCAAGGCCTCAAATCCTTGGCTCATTGTTTCATGGATCTCCCCATCCATCTCAATATACTTATAAGTAGCCAGATGGCTAACAAATATATCCTCCTCCCCACAGATAGTAACAACTTGGCCTTCCCATTCAAATTTTAACTTCTGGTGAAGGGTAGACGTTACTGCGCCAGCGGCGTGAATCCAAGGTCTACCCAACAAACAGCTGTAGGCAGGCTGAATGTCCATCACATAGAAGATAGTTGCAAAGGTCTGTGGGCCAATCGTCACAGGTAGCTCAATCTCTCCCAGAACCGATCTCTTAGAACCATCAAAGGCTCTTACTACCAGGTTGCTGGGTCGCAAAGCTAATCCTTCATACTCTAGCTTCACCAGGGCCTTCTTTGGTAAGACATTAAGGGATGACCCTGTGTCCACCAGCACATGAGAAAGGACTGCTCCTTTGCATTCCATGGTGATGTGCAAGGCTTTGTTATGGTTGCGGCCTTCCGTTGTCAAATCAGTATTGGTGAACCCTAGTCCGTGACTAGCATTAACATTCCCCACTACAGCTTCCAGCTGATTGACAGTGATCTCTTCAGGCACGTAAGCTGCGTGCAAGACTTTGAGTAGTGCATTCCGATGGGCTTCGGAGCACATAAGCAATGATAGGATTGAGATCTTGGAAGGCGTCTGATGAAGCTGATCCACTATTTTATAATCACTCTTTTTGATGATTCGCATGAACTCATCAACCTCTTGGTCAAAGGGTGTCTTCAAAGCTTCCTTAACAGCTTGATCTTCCTGCACAGGGCCCTTCCCTTTTGCCTTGGCAGCAGCTTCTGCTTCGGCAGTGGGTCTCTGAATTTGTGGAGCGAAAAGACGTCCGCTTCGAGTGAAGCCTCCGCCTCCGCCCACATTGTCTATTTGTGGTGCAGGAGCTGATGATTCAAAAGTGATTCTTTGTCCCTCACAGTACAAGTCAGAGCCGTAATGCCAGGGGATGGCATTGCTGCTTTCATAAGGTACCGGTCCAGGCACCGTGATGGTGACTGGACTGATTGCAGCTGTTGAAGGAACTGTGATAGTCTGCGGATCATAATAAATTGTAACTGGTGCTCTAATGGGAGCAGCACCTTCTGAATTGTAGGCAGAGTTGCTTTCAGGATCATAGAATATGGTGACAGTTGAGACATCTTCATGATTTGTTGCTGGTGTTGTAGGAGATATTGTCGGAAGAAAGGATGTTGTTGTTGTAGGAGTTTCAAAATGGAGTGAAGCTGAAGTTGTAGAAGAAAAATTTGCTGATAACTGATCAGTTGAGACGATAGATGGAGTACTTGTTGATGAAACCGAAGAATTGTCAGGAACAATGGTTGCTGCAGTTGTAGGAGGTTCTGAAACCGTTGCTGATGAGATTGCTGGATTTGTTGGAAATGATGTGGTGATCTGAAGTTGGCCACTCTGAATAAGACCATCTATGCCATTCCTTAAATTATCGCACCCATTTACTGAGATGTTGCAGTAAGCACAGCCTAACTCACACCCCGGGAACATTTGACATTCCAAGAGCTGAGCTTTGATTTCCACCAACGGTGTCCTGATCTGGCCCACACTGGTTATTAAATAAGACGGCTTGTCTTCTTCAATAGCGTTAATCCTGGGACCACTGTGGTTTGGCATCGGGTTCTTATTGACATTGGGTGGTGGTGCAAAATTCAGAGCTTTTGAGTCTACCAGGTCTTGTACCTTCATATGCAGAGCTCTGCACTTCTCTGTACTGTGGCCAGGTGCGTTTGAATGGAAGGCACATCTGGCGTTGGAGTCATAGTTCCTGGGTAGACTGTTGGGATCTGGAGGTGCCAGCGTCCTTAGCTCAACTAGGTTGAGTTTCAGGAGTTGTGGCAGCAGGGTAGCATATGGCATAGGGATCGGATCGATCACCCTGTTAGCTTGAGATGGCCTCTGCTGAAATGGCCTTTGTTGACTGTTGTTGTTGGTGTTGCTGTTGTTGTAATTCCTTGGAGGATACTGAGATTGCTGGTGGTACTGAGGTTGTTGCTGGTAGTTTTGCTGCGGAGGTTGATAAACCGGCTGAGGATGTGCTGGAGCAGGAATGGTGACTGCTGCTATTGACCTGTGAACATATTGGGGCCTGCCCCTGTTGATGTGGATGGCATTGGTCTCGCCAGTTCTTCTTGGGCCTGCAAAAGGCTTTCTTGTACTACTGGACGAGCTTGCACCGTTGTCTGAGATCTTACCCATCTTCAATAGGCTTTCAATTCTCTCCCCAGCTATGACAACATCGGCAAAGCTAGTGGAAGAGAAAGCAGCCAACCTGTCAATATATGTTCCCTGAAGGGTGTTCATGAACATATCTGCCATTTCCCGTTCAGACATAGGTGGCTGAACAGCAGCAGCCAATTGCCTCCATCTCTGGGCATATTCTCTGAAACTCTCTCTAGATGACTGTGACATTCCCATTAGGAGAGTCCTATTGGGTGCCATATCCAGATTATACTGATACTGTTTGATGAAGGCCTCTGCCAGGTCCTTCCAGCATCTTACAGTTGCTCTCGTCAGATGGGAATACCATTCCCTTGAAGCTCCAGTCAAGCTATCCTCGAAGTAGAACATCCACAGTTTCTCGTCCATGGTATAAGCTTTTAATCTCCCGAGAAAAGATTGCAGATGGGTTCGGGGACAGGAAGTCCCATTATACTTTTCAAAGCATGGAGGCTTAAACTTGTGGGGAATCCTGACCCCGTCTACAAAGCCCATATCCATGACATCGAATCCCAAAGAGTTTTGAGACTATAAGGACCTCAAATTCTCAGCTATCTCATCCAACCTCCTATCATAAGCCTCTTCCCCAGCACCCATTACCGTGAACTGGTCCTCTTGGGGGTCTTCTTGAAGTACCCTAGCTGCGGTGGCGGTCCCTTGAACAATTGCAGGGATGTTGACCTCAGGATGGAGATGTGGTCCAAATACAGGGGGATTTACATGAGGTTGGACCCTTTCATTGTTGCTGGTGCCGGCAGTCCCTATATGCGGATCTTCTTGATTCTGCCTTTCCACCATGGCCCTCAATCTTTCCTGGCTCTGAGCCATGTTGTTCATAACTTCCATAAACTGAGTCATCTGCGTTCTCATTTCCAATCTTTCGTTTGCCATTTGATTTCTAACCTCTGCAAGGTCCTGCTGTACCTGATCCATTTGAATGCCCGGAAGATTGTTACGGGTTGGATAACGGTGCAGACGGTTGAGGGGAAATACCCGGCGCCTAGCAATAGTTCCTGAACATCACAACAGAGTTAGTGGTAATAAAACAAAAACCTACAAAACAAACAAAAGTGTTAGCATGCAATGCAGTTATGCTTATTTGTTCTCAAGGTATCCGGTTTGGCATTCAGTTTTGACCCTTCCAGACCCTTGAAGATGCTGTTGATGTTGCTTTTGAAGTGAAACTCGGATGGAACAAACTAATACATATATTACAAAAAAGCAAATGGTACAAAGTTTGTTTTACAAATACAAGCCCTCGGAGGGGTCAAAATACATTACAGGAAAATAAAAGTACATGGAATGAAAGCAACAACAAACAAATGGTCAAACACCAAGACCAAACTCATCCTCACGAACTTCCTTGAGAAGTGCTTCGGTGACAGGATCAGCCGGGCGCTCCGTGAGATTCCTGATGAGGAGATTCCGGGTTGTAACAGCTGCTGTTAGCTTCTTGTGCTGACTTTGGTCTTTTGACCTCTTCACTCCTGCTTTGATCTTCAGCTCTGATATCTCCCTCTGGGCTGCTGCCAGGGCTCCTTGCTGCACTTTTGCACTAGCTTCCAGTTGCTCCATCTTGTCTTGAACTCTCTTGTCCTCCAGAGTACGAGCCTCGGTGATCCTGACCCACCGGGCTTGACTCTCCTTCAAATACAAGTCTGTCCTTGCTCTCTGGAACTGGGCTTCTTTGCAAGCATTCTTCAGAATTTGCTCTCCAGCTTTAGACTTTTTGATATAATCCCCAGACTTCTCAATCTTAACCAGATGCTCCACTCTCAACTTCTCCAATCTCTCAACCTCCCTCATACCATTACTCCTCTCTCGGAGGGTCTTCTGCAAAGCTTGAGTTAACTTCTCATTTCTTTCTTTCAAACTCTCAAACACCTCCAAACTGACAGTTGCAGGGGGTGGTGAATATGACTCAGGCATGTTTTCTATGGTAAAGGGCATCCCAGAGAATTGAGCCCTGGCACGAGACCACTCATAATATTGTGCTGATGCCACATTATTGCACTTCCCCAGAATGGTTACTCCCTTGGTTTGAACATTATCCCAGGCCCAGGCTGCCTGCCTAACAACAGTCAAATTAATCTTGTTCTCACAATAAAGAGTCTCCACCAAGTCCTGTGCCTTAGGAGTATGGACCAGTGCATAGCCCAGTTGCCTTCTGAACAGCAGAGGGTTGTAATTAATACTACCCTTAACTCCTATTAGGGGCACATTGGGAAAATGCCCACAGCTGGTGATGATATCCCTGCCCTTGGTGCTTTGAGTGCACCATCTAATATCAGCTGAAGTTAGAGCAGTGAGTCTCTTAGCCCAGTTGCTCTGCTGATGAGGATTTAGAAATGCCTCTGTCCTGGGTAGATGCTTGAGAAGCCAAGTGTGGAACAATGGAGCACAACACCTCACTAACCTTCCCCTCTGCTTTTCATTCCTCTGATGCACTGAATAGTAAAGATCCCCCAATAAAGTGGGTGCTAGGTTCTTCAGGATGAAAAGATGGATTGCATTCTTGCTAATGAATCGAGGCTCATCTGCAAACAATACAATTCCATATATACTCAAGGCCAATAATGCACAAACAGCTTTCCACTCTCCTAAAGAAGCTTTCAGGGTAGCTTGAGAGATCAAGAAATCCAGATGGAAACCAGGGATCCCAGCTTTAGAAGTCATATGCTGCTCAATCAGGACAGGTTCCAAATGCAAAGCCTTTGCTACTTCTCCATTACCAGGAAAGGCCATCTCAGGGTTGAAAGGAATTCCACCCCTGATAGGCATACCAACCAATGAGGAGTACTCTTCCAATAGAGGGCCCAGCTGAAAGTCTTGAAAAGTGAAACACCTCAGTGGGGGATCATAGAACTGAATGCAAGTGTGGATCAGACTTCTTTGTGAAGGGTCCAGATCCATAACCATATCAAGTATATCTCCATAGCTTTCCCTGAACAAAGGTATGTGATCTGGAGTGATCAGGGTTTGAATCCTCCTGATGTCTGATAACTCTGGCTGGAAGAAGTGATAGGTGATATTGCTCTTTTTAGGGGCCATGATGCTGAAGACTGAGTAGAGATAGGTGCTGATGATAATACTGAAGAAGGGGCCACTGATTGGCTGGTGCAGGTGATAGCTGAAGCAGATAGCTAAACTGAAGCAGGTGCTGATGAAGATAGGTCAATACTGAAGATGGGGTCAAAACTAGCCAAAAGTGAAGATGGATACCCTGAAACACAAATAAGCAAATGTCAATATGATGTAATGATTATGTATGCAAATGAAATGCAAGGGTTTGTGACTGAGCTGGATCTGATCAAATGCCCTGATATAGGTCCAAGTCATATTCAAGAATACCAGATGGAGGTCTATAAATCCAGTAACCAAGGTAGGGGACTCAAATAAAGAGCCACATGTCCAGGGTTTTAGAATCACAAGAACTGTCCCAAAAATGGAGTACTCTTAAACAAAGTAACAGGGTATTCTGAGGTCAAGGTACCTGCAAACCTGTAAACAGCCCAACCCCCTCACAGGTGGTGTTCTAGAACAAGGATCCCCAGACTTGGATCAGTTATGAGGAGTGTAAACGCTTCTAACCCGGAGGTACAGTGTTTACAATAACCATAAAAGTTCCTCCTCTAGTTCACCTCAGTTTCTGAAGGTCAATACTAAAAGGTCATCCAGACTTAGCAGGCTTCCCAGATAGCCCTAGCATTGCAGGAAATCTGCAACACAGAGTTCTCAAGAAGAAACCCATATCTGAACCGTGTTTCATATTCCCGCACCAGACCGAGATGGAATGGGAAAGAATATGATTCACTCTAGCCTAGGTGTCACTCAGGTCCCAGGTATAGGACCTTAACTCTCAATAGAACCCCACCCACCAAGGCAAACAACAGATCCAGCCAGCACAGTATGACAATATGATAATATATGCATAAAGCTATAAAGAAAGCAATAAACAAAACTGTACATAAAGCAAAAAAATAAATACAAATATACAAACACAAATAAGCACATAACACCCCAGTAAACACAAATCAATCAAACGCTAGGAGGAACCCACAAAAAGAACCAGAAGCCCTGGTTGCAGTATCACCATCCCCAGCAGAGTCGCCAAGCTGTCGCTCCCACTAAATGAAACCGGGTCAAATAGGGTACAGACGCGAACGGTCGGCGAAAGAGAACAGTGAGAACACGCAGCCGTGAACTCACTGGAGATGAATAGAGTCGCCAGCTAGGCATTTTTATCCCGGAGGAAAGGCAATGCTGCATAGACCTAGAAAAAGATGGATAAGACGGTTGCGAACCAGAGAGACTGAGAAAGGGGGTTGGTTACAACCTGGGAAGGTATTAGCACCCAGATTGTCCGCCGTACTCGACGGGATCCACGCTTGAAAGATTTGTGTTTTAAAGGGGTAGTGTCAGTGCAATTTGTGTGTAAAAGAGCTGGAAAAGAATGTACAGGTGTCAGTGTAAGAGAAGTGAAGTGTGTAATATATACAGTGTCAGTGTAAGGACAAGAGTGAAGTGCTCATGATCATGAGGCTAAAGAATGAAACTGAAAGGAGGGGGAATATACAGAGACTTTTGTTCGATAACTGTTAAGTTATGCCTACGTATCCTCTCGTGCAATGAGGAAGTCAGAACACCGTAGTTTGACCCAAAGACACTGAAAGATGAATTGACTTGTGAACTGCTTACTTGTCTATGCTCAAGTGTATGACCTGTCTGGCTCAGGTGCAAACTGTCTTGCATTAGACGGAAGAAGCGAGTTCTCGTTTATGAGTGAGTGTGATGAGAAAAGAATCCCGAAGGAGACGATTATTGTTTGTTTTTTGTATTTTCAGTCTTTTATTGTTTTTGGATTTTGTCATAAGTTAATGAGCTTAAGTCTAAACCAATGGGTTAGCAAACTCATCACATCTTCCCTCTGATTAGGGGTAATGAGAATACCTTAAGTGTGAAGTCAGATTCTCACACTTAGTCACCTTTGGTATAGGATTAAGATCATTAACCTATTTGTGATTATTTAGATGTTTTTGGTGTTTTTGTTTAGTGTTGAGTAATGAGGTTAAGCCATAATCAAGGATTAAACAGACTCATTACACCATCCTAATAGAAGGATAATAGATGAGAATGTTTAAGCTGAGGAAAGATCCTCAACTTAATCCATGATTAGGGATTAAACTCATGACAAAACAAGCCTTTGATTAAGTGGATTTTATTTAATGGTATGATGATGAAGTGTTTTTTAAGGTTTGTAAGACAACTTGAGGGGGACTTGTCCATTAACACTAGGGTTAGTCCTTCTTAACCAGTTAAGGAAGAATTAGAACCCTAATGCAAGGCCCAAGTTACAAGTATGATGTCTTGATACTTATTAAGTGAATTGATTAAGAGATTTAAACACATTAAGGGTTTAAAACTTAGGATTAAAGTTATACACTCCACCCTAAGAGAAGGATGCATGCATAAGCTTAATCACAAAGCCTTAAAGCCTTTAGGGTTTAGTCCCTGATTATGAGATGAGAAGAGAAGACTCAAAGAGACATAAAGGTAAAACTAAGAGGGGAGACTAATCAAAACCCTAATCATTGTCATGCTTGGTTGTTCCTAAGGTTTGTGAAGTTTACAAGAACAATCTTCAAAGGAGCCACCAGGAAGCAGATGAAAGGAACAAGAGAAGCAAAGTGACTTGCTTCATTCAAGAAGTCAAGTCACTTGAAGAAAGAAAGTAAGAAGAACAAGAATGAGGAAGCTCAAACTCAAACACACATAAAAATTCAGCAATGGATGCAATAGAGATGAAAAGAAAAGTTATGAGAAGTGAAGGCAAATTCACTTCTCAAGTTCACTTACCACCTGAAATGTTAGAAAAGAAATGCAATGCAATGCAAAATGGGATGAGATGACATGATGAGGAACAAAACCAGAAGCATATTGATGATGGTGATGATGCTATGAGATGCTACAAACATGAGGCAGCACATGAAAATGTTCATACAAGTTTATGGATGCATATGAAGCAAGTTAAGGAGCAAGGACATACATGAAAGGTTATGAAGCATACAAGGCATACAACATGGCAAATACATGATGCAATGATCAAACATGCTTTCTATATGTCTTATGATTTCAAATGAATCAAATGGATGCTTGAAATGTCATGGCAAGTCATGTTATGCAAGAGAATGCAGGATGGATGCAAATGAAAGCCCAAATTAGGGTTTATGGATCACACATCAAACAAAAACCAAAAACAGAAGCAAACCCTTAGACAAAAAAAGGAAAATGCCACTCAAAGAACCCCTAATCCTATACTAAACCAATGCCCAAAGGAGAGGTCTCAACTCTTAACCAATCTCAAGATATGAATTTTCTAAGATTTTAGGGTTTTTAGGGTTCCTAAACAAGAAAATCATCAAACAAATTGAAAGTGAGGAATCAAATCATGGCCATTTTATCTCAAAAACTACATGCTAAACACAATGCAATGCAAGAAGAATCAATGTCCAACTCTTCATGAATAGGCAGAAATGATTTTTTGAACTTTGGATCAAATTAATGCATAAAAATGATTTTTATTCAATGAGAAATTCTTAAAATGCATCAAGATCAAAAAAGAAATTTGGTTTGAAGGTTGGACAATGTTTCTAAATGTCTTAAAACATTTCATGAATTTTTTGGTGATTTTTAAATACCTAAAAGTATTTTTAATAAATTAATTTCCATTAATCAATTAAAAATAATCTTTTAAATATTTAAAAATACCTTTTTTAATGATAAAAATAAAAACAAAAATATTTTTGTGTCATAAAAATTATTAAAACTCATGAGAAAAAGTTTCATAATTTTTAAGCAATTTTTACTATTTTAAATTAATTATGCAAGTTAAATGAAAAGAAATGAAATAAAAATGAAAATAAATGGAAAGTAATCAGAATGGAGGGTTGAGATTGAGACTGGGTTTGAATGCATTGACTGGCGCCAGATCTTGTGGCCAGGATTGGTTCTGAGTTAATTAATTTAAATACAATTAATTAAAACTAATAAAATGAATTAGGGCTAATCAAAGTGATCTGGGCCCTCTATCCACGCGGGAAGTCAACAGGTCAACTCAATCCAACGCCCAGTATTCAAATGACACTAATTACAGGGATTAGGGCATAACAACTTTCAGGTGACCGGAGGGGAGCTCCGGTCATCTTCTCTGGCACTACCAAAACCCTAATACATGATTCAGGCATCTATTCCACAAATTAAACACACCTAAGTGATCCTCTAACATCCTAAGACACGAATCCATGCTCAAACAACATTTAAACACCATGAATCAAACGAATCGAAGGAAATAAAATCCACGGGAAAAATTTCAGAGGGATCATACAAACTCATTTCTCACTTATTTTTTATTCTGAAACCATCCCCATGACCAGCAAGACACGAGCAATCATATTATAACTTAAAATGCAAGCTTTGGGAGAAAGTGTTCATGTTCATACCTGAGCTGGAAAGCTTCAAAACTGAGCTTCCAGAGCTTCCTTTGCGTGCAAATGGACTCCCTTGACTCCCCTGATGCTAATGGAAGGCTTGAAGTGAGCTTAGACAAGCTGCCTTGAGCAATCCATTTCTGGTGTAGCAGAAAATGCAGTTTGTGTATAGGCTGTTTCAGGTCAATGTGAAGGGTGGCTTTGACTCCTTTTGATGTGCTTGATCTGTTGGTGAAAGAAGTTTGGATATTTGATGACTGTGGAAGGTGATTCGAAGAGAAATGCAGGTTGAGGTAAAAAATGGTGATGGGGTGTTCTTGCTCAAATCAGGCCTGACTCTTGGTGGTTTCTACTCAATGAGACAAGGTGAGATGATTAGAGGAATTTGTTTTAGTGTTTGTGAGTTGTGCAGGCAGATTCGAAGAGAAATGCCAAATGGGGTGATTTTTGGAATGTGATGCTATGGTCTGCTTTTGCTTGGCTTCTTGAGTGTTATGGCCAGCATTTTCCTTGCATAAAGAACTCCCATTGGTCAGGTGATGTGACCTGGCCTGCTGTGATTGGGATGTCCACTTTTGCAAAATGTCAACTTGGTTGTAAGAGAGGCATGGGCTTGGTTCTAGCTTGGTACAAGGGCTAGGGCTGGCGCAGCATGGTGTGGTGAGAGACTATGGCTGGTTCAAAAGCCAATGCAGCAAGTGATGAGAAGCATCATGATGTTTTTGCAAGTTGGCTCATTTTTGAAACTTCATGAAAAGTCTTGTTACACAAACCATAAACATGTGAAACTTTGGCCCAATTCTGACTTTTAGAGTTTATGTGATGTTTGTGTCATGGTTTGATGTCAACTAGAGGTTACAAAAAGCCTTGGTTCATGATTTTGCAAAATTCACATTTGGTGCACATCTTGAAAATCAATGATTTTGGCCAACTTTGTCACACCATAACTTTTGATCCAAGAAGAATTTGATCATGTTCTTGTACTTTTTGAAAAGGGAAAGATGTATTCTACAACTTTCATGACCAAAGTTTTTTCATTTGAAGCTTTTTTGGATCAAGAATCAAGGCTTGAAAAATGACCTAAAATGACATATTCTTGAAAAGTCAACTATGCCCAAAAAGTAACATTTGCAAAAACTCCAAATTCTTGATTTTTGTGAGCTTCAACCTTCTTCCATGATCAAATAAAGATCATATACACTCAAAATGATGAAGATCACCCATTGGTTGGGTCATTGGGGGCCTCAGATGCCCTGATTTTGCACTGACTTGTCCAGAAAGTCAACCCTTGATCAGATGACTTCCCCATGGAAATTCTTCATGAAAATTGATATGCATACTCCCTATACCATATAGAGACCAATGGAAACAAGAATGACCAAAAGAATTGGAGTTATGGCCTCTGAAACCAAAACCCTAATTTTAGGTCAACTGTGCAGTCAAACCTGGCTCTGCATCCATTCCAAACCCAGTTCTTGTGATTCTTTTGAAATCTTGACTTTGAGAGGTTGTGATATGATATAAGAATACATGTGTGTTCCTTTGAAGTGATTGGTGATCCTTGGAGTGGCTCAAAAAGCTCTTGGATTGCTCAGGTCACAAACCCTAGGTGCAGATGACTTTGAATCTATGCAGTGAATCAAAATTGTGATATGAGATGGTATGATTGTGTTTATGTATATGAAATGATCACAAGCCATGGTGTGAATGGGTGAGGGCAAATTTGGGGTGTTTACACAACGCCTCCGCACAACAAAAAAAAGGCTGGTGCTAAGAAGACCGTAGCTAAGAAAAAACCTACCACCAAGTATAGGTCGTGCCGCCAGACATTTCTAGAGATGACAGATATACCTACCGGAGGTGTTCGTCTTGTGCATATGGAGGAAGGTATTTTCGACTTTGATTACGAACAAATGATTGGTAATGAAGACTTCATGGAAATTTTTGGTCGTGAAGAAATTGGCGTCAATGTTATCAATACATATATCAGGTAAATCCGGCCTACTTTGTTATATTAATTGAACAACTTATTTACTTTATGTTTCAAATGAGGCGTCTAATGTTAATGATGTTTTTATTTAAGGTTTTTGTATGACAAATTGATGCGCCCCAATGGATTGGACGTAACATTTGGATTCTTAGCACCCGCGTCTGTCAACTTAAGTTTAATCTTAAGTAGACCGGATACCGTGACAGAGTACGTTCTCAAGATCCTCATGGCCAACAAAGATGCAGAGAAGTTGTTCTTTATACCGTTTAATACCGGGTTAGAATTTCATTCTAAATTCATCTATTATAATTATTTTGTATTTTGACGTCGTGTAGAAAATTTACATCTAACATTTGTTTAATCATATAGTGGACATTGGTTGTTGCTCACAATCAATCCTATAAGAGAAATCGTTTATTATCTTGACTCGTTAGGAAATGATTGGACAACATACCCGGATATGAAGGACACAATTGACATGTAAGTGAGATTGTTCTATATTTTCTTGTGTGTATTTATTAATTTATGTGAATTGTTCTAATTACTTCATTTTTATTTTATTAGCATCCTACAAGCTTTCCGAGTCCAACGAGATATCCAAACATCAAAGAGGAGAGTCAACTGCATTACATGGATAAAAGTGGCGGTATATTATTAATTATCACATTTTTTTATTATATTAGTGATGATACTTGATAAAACTTAGGATTTATCCACATTTTCTTTTCATCTCTAGTGTCCTCAGCAACGTAATCAAATAGATTGCAGATATTTCATGTTGAGGTTTATGCGAGATACTCTTATTTTGGGCCGATTAGAGATTCCCACCGATGTATGTATTTCTAACTTATGAGTTATTTTAATATTTACACATATCTCTCATATAATTAAATAGTTGAAATTAAATCAAACTATGTTATATTATTATGTAGTACTTTGATGAATTCAAGTGTGCATATTATACAAAAGATCAAGTGGGCGAAATCAAAGAGGAATGATGTCAGTTCATTATAGAGCTCAGTATTATATGAGGTATAATATTGTACTCTTACTTTAATTGATGAGAATTTAAATATGTGTAACATTGTAATTTCTATAATATTGTTTATTAATTGAATTACAATCTTTGTGTTGTTTCAGGATCTATTATATTTGAAGCAATGCTTTGGATGGATTAGATATGTGTAATTATAATATGTACATTTGTAGTAAAATGCAATGACTTGTAATTATAATTTTGGTACATAAATTTATATATATTTTGGTACATTTAATAGGCCAAAATGGTTTGAATTAGTATATATATATATATATATATATATATATATTGGTTTGAATTGCCAATTTTGGATTTATAATTTTGGTGCATAAATTGATATATAATTTGTGATATTTGTCTGCCAAAAATTGGTTGAAAACAGGTCAAAATTCTCGTTTAAAAACCTGGTAAAAAAAGTGGTTTCAAAAAATTTATTCAAAAATTTTCGTATACCTTAGACAACGCTTTACACAAAAAGCGTTGTCTAAGGGGGGGCTTAGAAAGTACTTTTGGCAAAAGCGTTGTCTAGGGGGGCTTAGACAGCGCTTTCAAAAAGCGTTGTCTAAGGTATACCTAAAACAATTAAAATAGGAGGGGATTAGACAGCGCTTTCACCAAAAGCGTTGTCTAAGGTATACCTAAAAAAATTAAAATAGAAGGGGATTACACAGCGCTTTCACCAAAGCGTTGTCTAAGGTATACCTACAAAAATTAAAATAGGAGGGGATTAGACAGCGCTTACACCAAAAGTGATGTCTAAGGTATTCCTAAAAGCGCTGTCTAAGGGTACCTTAGACAACACTTTGAGATTTAAAAAAGCGTTGTCTAAACCTTTAGTAGCGGAGGTTTAGACAGCGCTTTAACGCGCTGTCTAAGGGGAAAAAAAGCGATGTCTAAGGTCTTGTTTGACATAGTGACTTATTAGTAATTTATATTTGAAAAACATAGCTTTTAACTTCATTTTATAGATAATGTTCCTTGGGTTATAAAATTATTTAGGAAAAAATATATTATTTTGTTCCTTAATTATACCCTTAGATTCAGATTGATCCCTTAAATTTTTTTCGTGTCAAATTTCTCTCTTAGCTCTTCAAAACATAAAATGTTAGTCCTTTTCGTCTAATTAACGACAGAAAAATTCAAAAATTGGTCGCTAAATTTGTCGCTAATTAGAGGAAAAAGAACTAACATGACACGTTTAAAGAGTTAAGGGACAAATCTGACACGAAAAATATTAAGGGAGCAATCTGAACCAAAGGTTTTAGTTAATGGACCAAAAATTATATTTTACTAATTAGTATTAGATAATTTACTAAAACTCTTTCAAACACTCAAAATATATGTGCCTCTTATACACTCTAACATATGCTCCATGAATATAAGAATTAATAAGAGGTATAAATGCTTGCAAAACACTCATTTAAAAATATATAATTTTCAGGATAATTAAATAATTTTAATTTATGTAACAAATTAATTTTTTGGGTTAATAGTCATTTACACCTTGCAATATAGGTTCGTTTTGATTTATCGCCTTTAAAAAAAATTGGATTACCCCCTGAAATTTTAAAATTCTAAGTCTTTTGCCCCTCAGATGGAAAAATTACCCCCTTGTAAAAAAAAACTATTTATTTATCCCCCTTCTTTTTAACACGCTTAGGGTACACAAGAATTTCAAGGGGATAACCAAAAAATTTAATTTTAAAGGGGGTAAATCAAAACTCGCCTATATTGCATGGGGTAAATGACTACTAATAAAGAGCTATGAGGAGTACCAACAGTGCACTCAAAAAACAACAAGACAAGAGAAAATAACAATAAAAACAACATGGAAAGGACACTATATGGTTTTGACGATAAAAGTCATCTGAAACGAAGACAAAAATCAAGTGGTTCGCCCTTGAAGTTTCAGCTATTTAGCAAGACCTTTGAAACACAATGCTTCTTTCACAACTTCATTAATGGCAATATACTCTGATTCAGTAGCTGATTGTTGTGCCAAACTTAATGAACACATATCTGGAAATAGATTTTCTGAAACCCATACAACCTGCATCATTATATCGATAAATTCTTCGATTTTGAATTTGCTATCAACACCACATGATCTTCCATAAATTAGGACTCTACTCAGATATTCATTTATGTTCCTAAGAACCCACTTCAATGCTTGCCAGTATGCCTTTCTAGGATTGGCTATGTACCTGCTCACAAGGCTCACTACATATGTGTTTAGGGCAATTTTTGTGTATATAATCCATAGTATTTTGTGGCCCTTTTCACTTGATCTTAATAAAAGTCATGATAAGACCTTAGTTTTAGTCTAAATATGTGGTTTTTAGCAAAGTCATGTAAATAAATTTTGTTTGATCAATTTTGTGCAATTTTGTAGGTTTCTTAGCCTATTGGAAACATTTGATACCTAAAAGCACAAAGCAAGACCCAAAGTTGCATTTTGGAAGAAGATGAGTTTTGCAAAGCGGGCTAAGCGCGATCCTAGTGCACTTAGAGAAGCCTAGGCAATGGAGAAAGCATAATTTTCGTGCTAAGTACAAGGTTCATAGCTCTAACCATGCTTTTTGGCGGTTTAAGTCTTGGTTTCCTGGTCACGCTAAGATATCTCTTATAGGGCTTTGTGTCATACCCTAATTTTTAACCCTAAGATCCCACATCATTTGCATCTCATTGGAATCACACAAATATACTATAAAACTAGATTTGATTATGCATTTTATCTCTATGTTTTGATGATAACAATGAAGTATTTATGTAAGAACAATTTGGTGCTCTAATGTATGTTATTGTGGATATCACTTTAAAGAAATTCTTAGATTTAACAAACAGAACTCAGATGATTGATAAAGACTATATGCGAGTTGCTATGTGTGACATGAGTCTCTTTCTTGCCAAAGAAGCAAGGATGATTAAGTATCCGATCACAATAAGAAAAATCCTAAGATGTCTTTATGTTGTTGTTGCAATGCTCTCTTGGATTCTGTTTTATGCGTGGTTATGATGTTCTAACTTCTGAACCCTGTTAAGCTTCTAAAGTTGTTATCTTCTGAAAACTTAGTGTTGAAGAACTCCGAAGACATAGTTTTGTTAAACAAAGTGCTAATGGTTCTGAAGACTTAAGGTTTTTGAAGTATGATGTTATGAAGACTAAATGTTGAAGACTCTAAAGACAATGTTTTGTTGAACGAGGTTCTGAAGAATCTAAAGACTTAAGGTTATGAAGACCAAGGGTTTCAAAGAAAAGTTCTGAAGTTTCTGAAGAAGAGGTCCTGGTGAACAAGCTCTGAAGACACTGAAGACTTGAGATTCTGAAGACCCAGTTATCACTGATCTATTCATGCTTCAATCATCTCAGAATTAGAAGCCACTGAAGAACATAAGAAGCCTCTAACAGATCTATTTTTGTCTATATAACAGATCTATTCATGGACTGATAATGAACAACTGCCGAAAGTCGAAGGCTGATGAAGCCACAAACAAAGGGCGTGACAAAGTGATCATATAACAAAAGTAATGGAATATATAATGATCATTGAAATGAGAGAACATGGTTGTTGTCCATGACGTTGCTCTCATAAGAAACAAGAAGAAATGTGTATGTGTGCTTTATCAAGTTTAATCAAGCTCTACAAGCTTAAAAGAAGAAGACGTCACGAAATACAGAGAGCTTGGGTTGTTGTCCATGAAGATCTCCTGTGAGAAAGAAGAAGAAAACTTCATACAATTATGAGCTACCATAAAATGTAATATTCATAGTGTGTGTATAACTTGTTATTCTAGTTCATTGATTTTCAATGTGTTTAACTAGCATATGAAGAAGCACTCAATTGTAAACATTTCCAATTTAAAACCAGTTGTCTGTATTCCCTAAAGGACCGAGTGAAGTTCAAAAGCTTTAGGAAGACTAGGATTACGTGTCTTAGTGGTTGTTAGTCACAACAAGTGTTTGTGCAAGGTGTTAGTCACAACTGTTGTTGGGAAGTTAGTCATGACATGTAGTTGTGCAAGGTGTTAGTCACAACTGTTGTTGTGCAGTAAGTCACGACAGGTAGTTGTGCAAGTTGTTAGTCAAAGGTGGTATTATGCAGGTTGTTAGTCACATGTGGTGCTGTGAAGGTTGTTAGTCAGAGATGGTGCTTTTCAATTGTAATCAGTTTGGTTTCAGTGGATTAAGTCCTTCGTTTAAGGAGAAATCACCTTGGCGGGTTGACTAAAGTAGCTTGAGGTTTTCGAGTGAACCAAGATATATCGTGTGTGTTTATCTCTTGTTTATGCATTGTTTATTTATTTATGCTTCCACAAGAAAAATTTTACAAGAGTGAAAAACCAATTAAATCCCCCTTTCTTGTGTTTTTTTACACCTTCAACTGATATCAGAGCCCCGATTATGTTATTGATCGTCCTTTTCCCCTTCTACACCTAATTCCCTAATAAGCTGCCGCAACATAACTTGAAAAATTTCCAATGATTTTCTGATACATGAGTTTCTTTGATTTACATTTGTGTCACTAATCGTTTCACAATATAGAATAGATCTGCCTGAGTATCTCGAAAACGGATCCTCATTCAACAAAGCATTACTAGAAGGAAAAACATGCTCAATTTTGTTTGGTGTCTTATTATTCACTAAATGGATCAAAGTAGAAAAGTAAGATGGAGAGAATGATATTTTTATGTTCACATAAATATCCTTAATATACTGTATTTCTTCTACTAGAGTCCTATTATAGGCCCAATAGTAGAACATGAGATAGTGTCAGAAGGAACCACATCAATGCCCACCAAATCCAATAGATTGGATTGGCCCAAACCTTCAACAACCAAACCCACTTTAGAAGCTTCCATTTGTAGTTCCTTCGTTGACTTATCTCTAACTATTTCATTGATAACCATTCTCTCATATCTTTTAAAAAAGTCATTATTGCAAGTAATAACCTTTTTACTAACTACTCCACCACCTTCAAAGATAGCCACGTTGCTACCCTCATCCCCAAATGAATAATCCCCATCAGAATCTAAAACCACCGTCTCACTTTCATCCTCAGCATCATTTTGAACAAAAATTATTTATCATAATAGAATTGTCTTTTAAATATCACTCAATTATTTTTATTAATTAAGGTTGGTGAACAAGTATGGTGTATTATGTTCTATTTTTCCCAAATAAATATACATAAAATGTTTGACTCTTGTGATGAATTAAATTTATAAATTTTTTATAAAAGTAATAACTTTTAAGTTTGGAAAAATTACAATAGATTCTACTTGTGTGCTTATGGTTGAGTTCAAAGACAAAATTTCTAATTAAATTAAAAGAAATTCTTAATTATCTCATTAAAATAATCTTGAGTCTAAATTATTTGAATTGATGATGCATTTTTTTAATCTTTAAAACAAAGCTATAAAATAAGATGAAAATTAATTTTCTTATTTACCAATAAGTGAAATTAAAATAGAGAATTTTAAAAATCTTCCACTGGTATAATTGAAAATTATATCCTATAAATTATTTTCGTGCACAGTTACCAAAGTGGAAATTTTGAGAGGATAATTTCAATTAACAATTGAAAATATTTTTCCATGCAAACAATATTAAATGTAACTAAATAAATAATTAAGAAATTAAAATGAGATACTTTTTCTCCTTCTTAATTAAAATACATTGCAGAACAAAGAATATATTACTTGATAATTGCTTGCTAGATAGCTCAAAGCCAAATAAAAATTGAAAACATATAACATTAACCGAAATAAAACAAAACACACAAGTGATTATATTAAAAGGGTATACATATACACTTTAATAAAATCAAAGAAACAAAAAATGCAAGAGCTAGAGAAAATATAAATAAGGTTGTATGTTCATTTAATAATTATCCTTCAACAACACGGATCTTTAACAGCACGGATCACGCTGAGGCGACAGAGACATTGTTTAACACTAGAATAGTATTTACCATCTAAAAAACCTAGAACAAGACAAGCCTTTCTGCATTCTGAATCGGATATACTCTCTTGCTCCCTTCCTTCTGTTTCTATCACCATCTCTACATTCATCCAGACATATTATGATTAACACACAAAAAATATACTTAAAAGCTTTTTGTTTATTTTGAAAAAAATATTTATATTTAAGATAAATTTATTGTTTCATAAAATACTTTTGTCCTATTTTTTTAAAATTTGTGCTTTTTTTAATATTGTTAAGAATAATGAATAATGAATTAATTAAAAATATTAAAAATTATTTGAAAAGGAAGAGTAAGACTCACGAGAAGGAATAAGAATAAGCAAAATGAAAAACAACTTAAAGTGCGCCATGTTTAGGATTACCGAATATTTAGTATGATCTTCAGTTATCTATTTATAAATGTGAAGGGTGTAAACACTTATTAGTAATTTATATTTGAAAAACATAGCTTTTAACTTCATTTTATAGATAGTGTTCCTTGGGTTATAAAATTAGTTAGAAAAAAAATTATTTTATTCCTTAATTATACTCTTAGATTCAGATTGATCCCTTAAATTTTTTTCGTGTCAAATTTCTCTCTTAGCTCTTCAAAACATACCATGTTAGTCCTTTTCGTCTAATTAACGACAGAAAAATTCAAAAATCGATCGCTAAATTTGTCGCTAATTAGAGGAAAAAGAACTAACATGACAAGTTTAAAGAGTTAAGGGACCAATCTGACACGAAAAATATTAAGGCAGCAATCTGAACTAAAGGTTTTAGTTAATGTACCAAAAATTATAGTTTACCAATTAGTAATAGATAATTTACTAAAACTCTTTCGATCACTCAAAATATATATGCCTCTTATACACTCTAACATATGCTCCATGAATATAAGAATTAATAAGAGGTATATATGATTGCAAAACACTCATTTAAAAATATATAATTTTTAGGATAATTAAATAAATTTAATTCATGTAACAAATTAATTTTTTGGGTTAATAGTCATTTGCACCTTGCAATATATGTGTGTTTTGATTTACCCCCTTTAAAAAAATCGGATTACCCCCTGTAATTTTAAAATTCTAAGTCTTTTGCCCCCCAGATGGGAAAATTACCCCCTTGTAAAAAAATTATCTATCCCCCTTCTTTTTAACACGCTTAGGGTACACAAAAATTTCAAGGGGATAATCAAAAAATTTAATTTTAAAAGGGGGTAAATCAAAACTCGCCTATATTGCAAGGGGTAAATGACTATTAATAAAGACCTATGAGGAGTACCAACAATGCACTCAAAAAACAACAAAACAAGAGAAAATAACAATAAAAACAACATGGAAATGACACTATACGGTTTTGACGATAAAAGTCATCTGAAACGAAGACAAAAACCAAGTGGTTCGCCCTTGAAGTTTCCGCTCTTTGGCAAGACCTTTGAAACACAATGCTTCTTTCACAACTTCATTAAGGGAAATATATTCTGATTCAGTAGCTGATTGTTGTGCCAAACATAATGAACACATATCTGGAAATAGATTTTCTGAAACCCATACAACCTGCATCATTATATCGATAAATTCTTCGATTTTAAATTTTCTATCAACACCACATGATCTGCCATAAATTAGGACTTTACTCAGATATTCATTTATGTGCCTAAGAACCCACTTCAATGCTTGTCAATATGCCTTTCTAGGATTGGCTATGTACCTGCTCACAAGGCTCACTACATATGTGTTTAGGGCAATTTTTGTGTATATAATCCATAGTATTTTGTGGCCCTTTCACTTGATCTTAATAAAAGTCATGATAAGACCTTAGTTTTAGTCTAAATATGTGGTTTTTAGCATTTTTCATGCAAATAAATTTTGTTTGATCAATTTTGTGCAATTTTGTAGGTTTCTTAGCCTATTGGAAGTATTGGATACCTAAAAGCACAAAGCAAGACCCAAAGTTGCATTTTGGAAGAAGATGAGTTTTGCAAAGCAGGCTAAGCGCGGTCCTAGTGCACTTGGAGAAGCCTAGGCAGTGGAGAAAGCATAATTTTCGTGCTAAGTACAAGGTTCATCACTCTAACCATGCTTTTTGGCGGTTTAAGTCTTGGCTTCCTGATCACACTAAGATATCTCTTATAGGGCTTAGTGTCATACCCTGATTTTTAACCCTAAGATCCCACATTATTTGCATATAATTGGAATCACACAAATATACTATAAAACGAAGATTTGATTATGCATTTTATCTCTATGTTTTGATGATAACAATGAAGTATTTGTGTAAGAACAATTTGGTGCTCTAATGTTTGTTATTGTGGATATCACTTTAAAGCAGTTCTTAGATTTAATAAACAGAACTCAGATGATCGAGTTGCTATGTGTGACATGAGTCTCTTTCTTTCCAAAGAAGCAAGGATGATTCAGTATCCGATCACAATCAGAAAAATCCTAAGATGAATTTATGTTGTTGTTGCAATGCTCTCTTGGATTCTGTTTTATGCGTGGTTCTGATGTTCTAACTTCTGAACCCTGTTAAGCTTCTAAAGTTGTTATCTTATGAAGAATAAGTGTTCAAGAACTCTGAAGACATGGTTTTGTTGAACGAAGTGCTAAAGGTTCTGAAGACTTAAGGTTTTTGAAGATTGAGGTTCTGAAGACTAAGTGTTGAAGACTCTAAAGACAATGTTCTGTTGAACGAGGTTCTTAAGACTCGAAAGACTTAAGGTTATGAAGAAAGGGTTTCAAAGAAAAGTTCTGAAGTTTCTGAAGAAGAGGTCCTGGTGAACAAGCTCTGAAGACACTAAAGACTTGAGATTCTAAAGACCCAGTTATCACTAATCTATTCATGCTTCAATCATCCCATAATTAGAAGCCACTGAAGAATATAAGAAGCCTCTAACAGATATATTTTTGTCTATATAAGGATGTGATCACATGAATAAACGTGATGGCTAAGACAATGGTCATGGACTGATAATGAACAACTTCCGAAAGTCGAAGGCTGATGAAGCTACAAACAAAGGGCGTGACAAAGTGATCATATGACAAAATTAATGGAATATATAATGATCATTGAAATGGGAGAACATGGTTGTTGTCCATGACGTTGCTCTCATAAGAAACAAGAAGAAATGTGTTTGTGTTCTTTATCAAGTTTAATCAAGCTCTACAAGCTTAAAAGAAGAAGACGTCACGAAATACAGAGAGCTTGGGTTGTTGTCCATGAAGATGCTCCTGTAAAAAAGAAGAAGAAAACTACACACAATTCTGAGCTACCATAAAATGTAATATTCATATTGTGTGTATAACTTGTTATTCTAGTTCATTGATTTTCAATGTGTTTACCTAGCTTATGAAGAAGCACTCAATTGTAAACATTTCCATTTTAAAACCAGTTGTTTGTATTCCCTAAAGGACCGGGTGAAGTTCAAAAGCTTTAGGAAGACTAGGATTGTGTGTCTTAGTGGTTGTTAGTCACAAAAATTGTTTGTGCAAGGTGTTAGTCATAATTGTTGTTTGGAAGTTAGTCATGACATGTAGTTGTGCAAGGTGTTAGTCACAACTATTGTTGTGCAGTAAGTCACGATAGGTAGTTGTGCAAGTTGTTAGTCACAAGTGGTGTTGTGCAGGTTGTTAGTCACATGTGGTGCTGTGAAGGTTGTTAGTCAGAGATGGTGTCTTACAATTGTAATCAGTTTGGTTTCAGTGGATTAAGTCCTTGTTTAAGGAGAAATCACCTTGGCTGGTGGACTAGAGTAGCTTGAGGTTTTCGAGTGAACCAAGATATATTGTGTGTGCTTATCTCTTGTTTATGCATTGTTTATTTATTTATGCCTCCGCAAGAAAAAATTAACAAGAGTGAAAACCCAATTAAACCCCTCTTTCTTGTATTTTTCTTACACCTTCAACTGATATCAGAGCCCCGATTCTGTTATTGATCGTCCTTTTCCCCTTATACACCTAATTCCTTAATAAGCTGCCACAACATAGCTTGAAAAATTTCCAATGATTTTCTGATACAAGAGTATCTTTGATTTACATTTGTGTCACTAATCGTTTCACAACATAGAATGGATCTGACTGAATATCTCGAAAACGGGTCCTCATCCAACAAAGCATTACTAGAAGGAGAAACATGCTCAATTTGGTTTGGTGTCTGATTATTCACTAAATGGATCATAGTAGAAAAGTAAGATGGAGAGAATGAGATTTTTATGTTCTCATCTCAATAGATTCTACTTGTGTGCTTAAGGTTGAGTTAAAAGATAAAATTTCTAATTAAATTAAAAGAAATTCTTAATTATCTCATCCAAATAATCTTGAGTTTAAATTATTTAAATTGATGATGCATTTTTTTTAATCTTTAAAACAAAGCTATAAAATAAGATGAAAATTAATTTTCTTATTTACCAATAAGTGATATTAAAATAGAGATTTTTAAAAATCTTCCACTGGTATAATTGAAAATTATATCCTATTAATTAGTTTTTAGCACAATTACCAAAGTGAAAATTTTGAGAGGATAATTTCGATTAACAATTGAAAATATTTTTCCATGCAAACAATATCAAATGTAGCTAAATATATAATTAAAAAAAATTAGACAATTTTTCTCGTTCTTACTTAAAATACATTGCAAAACAAAGAGTATATTACTTGATAATTGCTTGAGTGCTAGCTAGCTCAAAGCCAAATAAAAATTGAAAACATATATCATTTACCAAAATAAAACAAAACACACAAGTTATTATTTTTAAAGGGTATACATATACACTTTAATTTAATAAAAGAAACATAAAATGCAAAAGCTAGAGAAAATATAGATAAGGTTATATGCTCATTTAATAATTATACGATGAATCATGCAGAGACATTTTTTAACAGCTTATGACCAATTAAAAATATTGAATTATTCTTCAGAAACACATTTGACGCAGAGGCAGAGGCATTGTTTAAGATTCCAATAGTATTTACCATCTAAAAAACCTTGACCATGGCAAATTCTTTTGCATTCTTTTTCGGCTTCAATCATTTGACTACTTCCTTCTGTTTCTATCACCATCTCTGCATTCATCCAAACATATTATGATTAACACACACAAAATATACTTAAAAGATTTTTGTTTATTTTAAAAATATATATATTTTAAAAATGAATTGATTGTTTCATAAAATACTTTTATCCTCTTTTTTAAAAATGTGTTTTATTTTTAATATTGTTAAGAATACTGAATAATTTATTAAAAATATTAAAAATTATTAGAAAAGGAAGAATAAGACTTACGAGAAGGAATGAGAATAAGCAAAATGAAAAACAACTTAAGGTATGTCATTTTTCAGATTACCGAATATTTAATATGATCTTCAGTTATCTATTTATAAAGGTGAAAGGTGTAAACCCTTATTAGTAATTTATATTTGAAAAACGTGCTTTTAACTTCATTTTATAGATAGTGTTCCTTGGGTTATAAAATTAGTTGAGAAAAAAAATACAATTTTGTTCTTTAACTATACATTGGGTTCTGTTTGGTCTCTTAATTTTTTTATGTGTCAAATTATTCTCTTAGCTGATCAAAACATACCATGTTAGTTATTTTCGTCTAATTAGCGACAAAAAAATTCAAAAATTGGTCGCTAAATTTGTCGCTAATTAGAGGAAAAAGAACTAACATGACACGTTTAAAGAGTTAAGGGACCAATCTGACACAAAAAAAAATTAATAGACCAATCTCAACTCAAGGTTTTAGTTAAGAAACCAAAAAGAATATTTTTTCAATTAGTAATAGATAATTTAGTAAAATTCGTTTGAACACTCAAAATTCAAAATATATTCACCTCTTCTACAATCTTACATATGCTTCATGAATATAAAAATTAATAAGAGGTATATATGCTTGCAAAAAAATCATTTTAAAATATATACTTTTATAATAATTAAATAAATTTAACTTACGTGTTAATGGTCATTTACCCCTTAAAATATAGGTGTATTTTGATTTATCCCCTTTAAAAAAATTGGATTATCCCCTATTATTTTATAACTCTTAGTCCCCTAGGTGGAAAAATTACCCCCTTGTAAAAAAAATTATTTATCCCTCTACTTTTTACATGCTTTGGGGGGCACCCAAAAATTTCAGGGGATAATCAAAAAATTTAATTTTAAAGGGGATAAATCAAAACTCGCCTATATTGCAAGGGGTAAATGACTTTATAAAGAGCTATGAGAAGTACCAACCGTGGACTAAAAAACAACAAAATGAGAGAAAATAACAATAAAAACAACATGGAAAGGATGTTCACTATATGATTTTGAAAATAAAAGTCATCTGAAACGAAGACAAAAACAATGTTGTTCGACCTTGAAGTTTCAGCTCTTTAGCAAAACCTTTGAAACACAATGCTTCTTTCGTAACTTCATTGAGGGCAATATACCCTGATTTCATAAGCTGATTGTTGTGCCAAACATAATGAACACATATCCAGAAATAGATTTTTTGAAATCCATACAACCTGCATAATTATAGTCGATAAGTTCTTCGATTTTGAATTTTCTATCAACACACAGGCTCCACCATAAATTAGGACTATGCTCAGAGACTGTACCTAAGAACCCATTTCAACGCTTGCAATAGTGTAAAAAGAAAAATATAATTTTAAAATTTACGCTCATTATATTAAAAACGGGTGTAAATAAGAAACACGGTGGCAATTTTGGAAATAAAGTGTCATTTTAAGTATTATTATATAAAATAGACACCCTATTTCTTAAAAACGGGTGTAAATTTAAAATATTATTACAATCAAATTTATATTACTCCTATTAAATTTAAATTGGGTGTAAATTTAGATGGATTGAAAAAAAATCTCAAAAATTAAATTTCTTAAAAATTGATATCTCCATTTAAATTGATATCTCCATTTGTGTGTTTGTCTAGTTTCATTCTCCATAATTCACTTTCATTTCAATCTCGTTTCTGCCTAAATCGTTGAAATCGCTGGAATAGCTCAAATTACAACCTAATTATTCGAATCACTCAAACTATAGCTTGATCGTTCGAATCTCATTCGTTTCAGCATCAAAGTAATATATTCGATGACAATAGTTCATTGACAGATGTTCCTCTTTTTTCCCTCATTCGATCATTCATTATTATATGTATATCTCTCTCTCTCTCTCCCCTATGTGTTCGCGTTTCTAACCTATAATCTCACATGTTCAGTTGTCTAAGTTTTAGATTCTTGTTTACTTTTCATTAATAGTTGAAAAAACTTTTATATATATATATATATATATATATATATATATATATGGGATAATTATATAAATCCCCCTGTCATTAGAGCGAGATTTGATACTACCCCCTGAATTTTTTTATTTATTAACTCCCCCTTATCAAATCCAAAATCAGATTTAAACACCCCCTATTACTATTCATGCTGACTAGATATGTATTAATTGACTATGTGGCTTCCACATCACCTTTCCTTCTTCCACATTCCTCATTTAACTCCTCTTCACTCAGATACAACAGAAAAGAACTGAACTCAGAAAAACACATAAAAACAGAAACAAAGAGATTTGGCTTTTCGATGGAGGTTGAAGGTGATACGAGCGTTGGAAATCTGAAACAAAGAGATTTGGCTTTTCGCTGGCTCTGAAATTTTCTTGCATCACTCTTCAATGGAGGTTGAAGGTGATACGAGCGTTGGAAATCGGAAACGAAAAAGAGGGTAGTTGAAAACAAAGCTTCTTGTCAATGAAAATGTTGAGGTAATGATGATTCTGATTTCTGGTTTTTTTATAAAGATGTAATTTTTTTTTGTTTAGGAATTTCTGGGTTGTTGATTTTGTATTAGGTTTTTGTGATGGGTTGATTTTTATAAAGATGTGATTTTTTTTGTTTAGGTTGATTTATGATTTTGATTTGATATGTTTGTTTCTTCTTTTTCATACCACTGCATGTTATTGTGAATATGATTCATTCATCTGAAATTTCCAGTTCAAGGTTTTTTTTCTTTCTAAAAGTGCTTTTTTTTTCCAGCTGAGGAGTTTGGAAGATGGTTTTCTGGGATCATGGCATCCGAGAAAGATTATTCGTCGTGCAAAAGAAGACCGGCAAACCCTTTTTCCTCTTTTTCAGATTTGGGTTTTCACAAATTCTATTGTTGTTCTTGACGGAAACACAGATTGTTACAACAAAATTAATTAAACAGGGTAAGGTGCAACCATAAACAAATTGGGGTTAGAGAAATTTGTGAAAATTTTGAAGAGATGAGAAATCTGGGGTTTGAGAAATCAAATTGGGGTTTGAGAATCAAATTGTTTTTAGAGAGAGAAACATGGATGAGGAAGATGAGGTGAAAAACAATTTTTCTGGGAAATCAAATTGGGATTCAAGTGAATAAAGTTGATGAACAAATTTTCTGAAAAATGAATTTGGGTTTAAGTGAATGAAGTTGAAGTTGATTATATACACAGTCACATCATGCCACATCCCCATTCACCAGATGCTCTGTCAGTATAGAGGGTGAGAGAGGACGGTAAATTCTGATTTTGAGTTTTATAATGGGAGTTCTATAAAAAAAACTTTAATGGGGTAATACCAAATCACGCCCTAATAACAGGGAGATTTTATATACATATATATTTAATTTTACGGTATGCTATTATCATCACTTTCACTTGTATCGTTTTCACGTTCTCTCATATTCGTTGTCGTCGTTAGTTTTTCGTCATCCGGCTGCCGAAGCTGAACTGAAGTCTGAATCAATCATCATTTGATTGTTATTTTATTGTTATTTGAATTTTGAAGGTTATATCAATTCATGTTAGAGCATTTGTTATTGCTAATTTCTAGTTTTCTTGAAGGTGAAAATATAATATGCTTTTTAATGTTAAATAATAATATGCAGTATCAGTTGTACTTAGCAGTGGCGGTTATGCTATGTCATAATTTATTTTTCTGTTTGTTATTGCTAATTTTTAGTTTTCTTGATTCATTGTTTTTTAAAAGAGATACCATTTGGAAGGGCACATATCTTGTGTCATACTAATGATTTCAGTTTCTTTATTATTCTTTTCTTACTATTCCTTTATTAGCATGAGATACCAATTGGTTTTGTTTAATATTAGTAGAATGGCTTTACAAGAGATTATTGCTCGTGTAGTAGGGGAAGATGTCATTATGAATGACAGTAATGTTTTTGATTTTGTTGATCACGGATCTAAGGTAATTAAAGAAAACTATATGTTGAAGATACTCCTCAAATTTCTATCATAAATATTATATTGAAGACTAATATGATTAGACATTATTTGGCTTATCACTTGTGTCACACCACATTCATCAAATGTATTGTGGGTAACGGTTGTGCTGGAGAATGGTCAGAAATATGAAGGAGATATCTTGGTAGGAACATATGGGATTTGGTCCAAGGTCTTATAAAATTCTGTCTTTTATTTTGAGTTTTTTGTTTAGTAACTTAGATTTTTGTGTTATTTACTTGAATTATTTTGTGGATAGGTAAGGACAAAGTTATTCGTTCTATTGTTGAAAGATCCGATAAGGTAGTATAATTTAAAATATTTTCGTATTGCATGTATTTATTGAAAAACATGTAAATTAATATGTTAATATGTAGTTGTTTAATTTATTATCTGTTGAACTTTTAGATATTTACATATAATTCATCGTATGAAAAAGAGACAATTGACCACATTCGACAACTGTGGCACAATATTTTCTGCAAATGTTTGAAGAGCCAGAGTTTGAAGAGGATAAGTACCAAGAAAACAAAGAAATGTTGCCAAAATTAAAACGAAGGAAGAAAAGTATATATGAAGAAAGTGATATGAAATATTATTACATGAAGAATATTTTGTTATTACATGAAGAATATTTTGTATACTTTTTGGTACATGAAATATGATTCAACGGTATTCGAAAATATGATTTTGTATACAAAAATATGTAGAAATATTATGACTTCATAGTACATGAAATATGATTTTGATGTATGACCTTTTAATATTAGATAATTATATTTTATATCCGTGATAACTAAAATAGGGTGTAATATACAAAATGAAATTGAGTGTAAATGGAATTAAATATAATATAATAATCATATTTCACACCCCGTGATAATTAAAATCTGGTGTAATATACTGAATGAAATAAAGTGTAAATGAAAATAAATATAATCTAGCAATCATATTTTACACTCGTGATAACTAAAATAGGGTATAATATACTATATTTTTACATCCTATTTACAGAAAATAGGGTGTAAGTTTATTGACATTCATAGTAAGTATTATTTATTTTACACCCAATTTTTATCAAATGGGGTGTAAATTTGTTTGATTTAAATGTGTATATGTATCAATTTACACCTGTTTTCTAATAAAAATGGAGTAAATTAGAATGTATTTACACCTATTTTTAAACGTGTGTACATTCGTTAAACATTTCTCACCCGTTGAATTTACACCCTCCAATAACAGGTGTAAATTATATAAAAAATGGGTGTAAATTTATCATTTTGTACTAGTGTTGCCAGTGTGCCTTTCCAGGATTGGCTATGTACATGCTCACAAGGCTCACAACATATGTGTTCAGGGCAATTTTTGTGTATATAATCAATAGTATTTTGTGGCCCTTTTCACTTTATCTTAATAGAAAGTCATGATAAAATTTTAGTTTTGGTCTAAATATGTGGTTTTTAGCATTGTCATGTAAATAACTTTTGTTTGATCAATTTTGTACAATTTATAGGTTTCATAGCCTATTGGAAGCATTGGATACCTAAAAGCACAAAGCAATACCCAAAGCTTCATTTTGGAAGAAGCAGAGTTTTGCAAAGCGGGCTAAGTGCAGTCCTAGTGCACTTAGAGAAGCCTAGGCAGTGGAGAAAGCGTAATTTCCGCGCTAAGCACAAGGTTCATCGCTCTAACCACGATTTTTGGCAGTTTAAGTCTTGGTTTCCTGATTGCGCTAAGAGAGCTCTTATAGGGCTTAGTGTCATACCCTAATTTTGACCATATGATCCCACATCATTTGCATCTTATTGGCATCACATGAATATACTATAAAAACAAGATTTGGTTATGCATCTTATCTCTATGTTTTGATGATAACAATGAAGTATTTGTGTAAGAACAATTTGGTGCTATAATGTTTGTTATTGTGCATATCACTTTAAAGAAGTTCTTATATTTAACAAACAAAATTCGGATGATCGATAAACACTATATGCGAGTTACTATATGTGACATAAGTCGCTTTCTTTCCAAAGAAGCAAGGATGCTTCAGTATCTGATCACAATCAGAAAAAACCTAAGATGACTTTATGTTGTTGTTACAATGCTCTCTTGAATTTTGTTTTGTTTGTGGTTCTTATGTTCTAACTTCTGAATCCTATTAAGCTTCTAAAGTTGTTATCTTTTTAAGACTAAGTGCTAAAGAACTCTGAAAACAAGGTTTTATTGAACGAAGTGCTGAAGGTTCTGAAGACTAAAGGATCTAAAGATTGAGCTTCTAAAGACTAAGTGTTGAAGACTCTAAACACAATGTTCTGTTGAACAAGGTTCTGAAGACTCTGAAGACTTAAGGTTATGAAGACCAAGGGTTTCAAAGGAAAGTTATATAGTTTCTGAAGACGAGGTTCTGGTGAACAAGTTCTAAAGACACTAAAGACTTGAGATTCTGAAGACCCAATTATCACTGGTCTATTCATGCTTCAATAATCTCATAATCAAAAGCCACTGAAGAACAAAAGATAAGGTTACCATTTACAAGGGAAAAGTACATAATACAAAAACGCTATATTCCGCTACCTCTTTACTAACCTGAATTTGTGGAAAAGGACAGATGTGGTTGTACGAATTTCATCCATCTGTAACGACATTCCTTTAGTATTAAGCTCATTCAAAGAATTATATATCTACCCTCCAAGAGATCTATTTTTGGTTATATAAGGATATGATCACGTGAAGAAACATGATGGAAAAGACAATGGTCATGGACTGATTATCAATAACTACCGAAGGCTGATGAAGCCACAAACAAAGGTCGTGAGAATTGATGCGTGTTTTTCGCAAGTGTACGAACACGTCAGAGTAATATAAAAGATTGTCTAATCCACAGAGACCAAGTGTCAATCTATCGTACCTGTTGTTATGGTGTATATCTAAGGCAATTGAATATAATGGTTTTAAGGAGTGCGCAATGGTAAATAAAATAGTAATTTTAAAATTAATAAAGACAACCTCGAATATAATTCACATAATCAATTAATAATCCGGTACTTGTTAATTGAACTACTTATGGGCAATGTTTTCTACTTTGAAAAGAACTAATTTAACAGGAACTATCGCTTTCGCGTATTCAGAACCGAGTTGTACTCTCTAATCAACCCCTCCTATTGTCACGGATAAAAAGGTGCGTATTGCGTTAGAGTAGTAAACCTATTTTTAAGAAATATAGTATCTTAACTAAGTTGAAAAGTACTTTAACCTGGATTTCTTAGCAAAAAGAGGTTCTCACGAACTAGACCCTAAATTTCTTAACGCGTCCGAAAATCGTTTTAAAATCCCTTTTCGTTTTAATCTAAAAACTCCTAATGAACTAGACAAAGCGCTTTTGGCCGTTTTTGAAATAGTTACAAACAATTAAACTTAAATTGAAAGTTAAAATAGCCCTTAAGTGTTCCTACGAACAATTGTACGGATTACAAGTTCAATTACGATCCTTACATTCTAACCTTTATGGATTTAGTTAGACATGGTAAAGTAAAAGTTCTTTTTATTATTTTTCATAAAAGTAATTAGTGCGAGTGCGGATAAATAAATAAAAGTAGTGCGAGTGCGGAAAGTAAATAAAAGTAGTGCAAGTGTGAGAAATAAACGAAAGTAAAGCGAGTGCGAGAAATAATGGTATTTAAAGCGAGTGCAGAAATAAAATAAAGTAAAGTGCGAGTGCGGATAATAAATAAAGTAAGGAAATGTGGAAAGTAAATAAAATAAAGCGAGTGCGGAAAAATAAAATACGAACTGGAATTAAAATGGCGGTAGGATTAACTTCCTCCCAGAGTGCTCCAAAACTCGATCACACAGACGTATACAGACTCGATCACTCGATTGTAGTAACACCCCGATGTGAAGTGATTACTACTTTAAAACTTATATATGCCTAAGAGATTCTAAGTTTAGATCATAAAAACAAAATTCTAAAGTCCTATTTATAGGCAAACATTAAATGAGAAAAGACCAGGATGCCCCCTCCACTAAAAAAGTGGAGGGAAACACTTTTGCCTTGTGGCACCCGCCATAGGTACATAATGGTGGAGAAAGTGGGGATCGTGGGCTTTGGCAGTTGTGGAGTGATCTTGAGACGTGGCCACGTCATGGATGACCCCATGGCGCTAGCCATGGTGGATACCGTAAGTGTAAAAAGCTGAATTCCTTGGTTTTCGTCCGTTTTGACTCCTTTTTCGCTCCTTTTCTTGATTTAGGCCCCGATTACATAAAAAACCTGAAAATAAAGAAAAACAAAGTAATAACATAACAAAATAACAATAAAAACTAAGAATGCATGCAAAATCGGAGTCAGAAATACGGTGAAATTTAGTGCTATCAAATCCTCCCACACTTAGACATTTGCTTGTCCTCAAGCAAACATTTAAAGCTCAAAAATGAAGAAAACTGGTGTCAACACGTAATTTGGGCTAAGAGGGCTTCTAAGTTCAAGTCAGGATGCAGTGACAGGTACTAACTAAGTGAACCAAGGGTACCATAATAACACAGACACAGACTTCAATCCTATATTAACCACCCCATGTCATCCCACAATACCTAGGTCTATCTTCTCATCTCTTTTTAGGTCCTTTTCATTCAGGCGCAATCACATTAAGCCTGTTATCCGTACATACTTCATAGTAGAGTGACCGGTTAGTGATTCTGATCCAAAATATAGGGTTTCTGGCACATAAGCATGTGTAAACCCGTTTTATTTGACCTAAATGTAGCTGCGGGGTATCGGATTGTAACCCACCCTACCAAGTTCAATGCCAGATACCTCTGAACCAACTAACAATAGGTGACTGCAATTTTTTTCTTTTTGTGGCAAAATTTTTTTCTTCTCTTTTTTTCGGTTTAAATGACTTTGTGAGGGTCACCGATCCCAAAGTTTTCCTTTTTCTTTTTTATTAGCATTGGATCATTCACTTATGTTCATCGGCCCCCTACGTAGAGCATGCTTAGGTCGAAGCTGACTGCTAGAATAAACTACTTAGGAAATTTTTTTTGAATGATAATAAAGGCCATGGTGTGCGGGGTTTAGGAGTGATTCCTATATTCAAGAGGTCTATGGTGCTAAAATGATACTGATGTTTAAAAAAGTTTACCTAAGTCACCACATCCTAATTCAAACCTGTCTCAAAGCCCAAAAAACATGTGAAACAACATTGTTTTCTTTTTTAAAAAAATTTGGTAAGGCTAAGGAAATGGGAAAAATGAGGGTGTACTAAAGATACACTATACTGGTGACTCGTCAGACTCATGCATTATCTAAGAAAACATAACTAAATAACTAACTGAAAAGGAAAATAACAGAAAGCAAATAAATAACTAAGAAGGGAAATGACAGAAAGCAATAAAATCCCCTCCCACACTTAAATCGAACATTGTCCCCAATGTTTCAAAATAAGATAAGGAGAGTAACCTGGAAAACTACTGCGGAGGATCACTGGTGCCCTCGTCGTCCTGCTGTGATGGTCTGGAACGACGGGATCTACTACGCTGCTGGTCCCTCCAGTCAAGTCGTGCTGATAAGGCAGCCTGGGCACCCCGGACCTCTCGAAGGTTACCTAGGATGGAACCCTGAGTGGCCTCCATAAGCTGGTGGTGTCGGCGATTGAATTCTCGCTGACGGTCCTGCTCTGATGTGATATCGGTCAAGGCGCGACAAATATTACTGTAGGCACGATCCGAAACCAATCGCGATTATTGCATGAAGCTCATGTTGTCCGTCAGTTGTTGTGAAATAGTAGAGAGTAGGTTGTCTCGCGTTTCCTCTCTAGCCGTCATATCACGCCACATCTCCTCAGTGACATAGAATCCAGGAGTAGCACCTGCAACAGGGTTAGAGGAAGATGGTGCAGTGTGTGACTGTGAAGGATGATGGGGGGACGCGTGAGGTACGGGAGAATGTTCTCTCCGATCATATTCTTCATCAGTGTCATGTGCCTCCTGTAACACCCCAAATTTGCCCTCTTCTTTTTAAGCATCATATCATATCATATTCATCATAAGCATATCATATTCTTGGCATCTTAGCATGGAAAAATGAGGCATAACATTCTCATGCCCTTGCATTAGGCATATGATCATCTGTGGAGGGTTTTGAAGCATTACAAGCTATAACAAGAGTCCCAATGGATTTGTCTAAGTCCTATGAGAAGTCTACATTGCATTCACAAGTCCAAGATCATTTACAAAAGCTCAGAAGGTTGGAAGATCATCAGGGAATTCAAGCTAGGGCAAAGCTCCTACATAATGATCCCAAATTAGGGTTTGAGTTGCAAGCATGAAAACCTTATGACTTTGGCCATTTCATTTGGGAAAAGTCTCTTATATGTTAAGAGGATCCTAGGGATGAAATTTGGTGAGAAAATTCCTTGTGGAAGTCAGATATTTCTTCAGTTGCTTGTAAAGGAAGAAATTGGTCAACTGTGCAGTCTGAAAGTCAACTGTGAGATTTCAAAGGGTCAAACCCTAGTTTTCTAGCCAAGGGATGTTCTTATAACCTTAGAAGAGGTTTTCCAAGATCAAAGATCAAGAATCATGAGGTTTTGAGGTGTTTTGCAAAATTGGCATATGGTTGGTAATGAAAATTTCCATTTTTAGCAAGTTTTTGCCCTAATTTTCAAGTAAGCTTAACTTAGTGGAAAAAGCTTCAAATGAACCAAATCCAAATATTAAAGTTGAAGATTAAAGCCTCCCATTTTCAAAAATTACAAGAGAATTTTCATAGCCCTCATGGTTAGGGAGAAAGGCCCTTCGAAAATTGGTGGAAAATTAGGGCATGGCATGCATTTCAAATATTCCACAAGTGCAAAACTTCATGAACTTTATTTTTGAGTGACATAATGAACCAAGTGAGGTCACAATATTACAAGGCATTGCAAGAAAGCCATTTTTCTCCAAAAATTTTGCCAATTTCGTGCATGATATGAGGAGTATTTCATAAGAGGGAAATTTGCATGAACATGGGAAAAGTGTGATCCCCACATCCAAGGGCCAAAATCATTTCTGTTTTGAATTAAGGGTGTGATATTGAAAACACATAGGTAAGGAATGAGAGGGATGCACGAGTAGAACACCTCATCACACAAATTTTGCCAAATTTGCAATTTCACTCTCACACTCTCATCTCACGTGCTATTGCCCTCATTCTTTCAGCATTGCATTGTGAAGTGATATATAAGAAAACTAGGGTTTCTTTTCAGGCTAGATCCATCACATTTCATCATTCCAAAGTTTTAGAACCAAGAGCATTTTCTTTCAAATCTCATCACTCTCTCACTCTCTTCACAAACAAATCATATATTCTGAATCCTTGAGGCTTAAGGATCATGAATCCACCATTGGTTTAAGCTGAAGCTCACGATTTCAAGTGGTGCCATTCAAGTGCAGTTGATCTCCAACTTCAAGATCCAGAGCAATTCAAGCTCTCTCTTGCATTTATTTTGCAAGGAGAAGTTAGAAGAGGTAGATCTGCAGTGTTGAGAGGCTTATCTCAACCTATTTTGTGCTCTGCATCTCAGGTATGCTTCTGAATCCATGGATCTGGAAATGGTTTTTAATGTGTGCATTTTGATCTGTGAAGTATGCTGAGTATTCTGCACTTTTTAATTTTGAAAATGCTTGAGAATTGAGTATTGTATGATGATTTGAAGTTTCATAGTTGGACCTGTTTCTCTTTGATCCAGCTTGTTCAGTGATCTATGGTGAATTTCATGGCCATATTTGGATTCAGCGTGCCCTAATTATCTAATTTGGAGAGTTTGATTTATTTATATTAAGTTTTGTTCATGATATGTGTTTTCCGGTGCCGGAGCCCTAGCTCCGGTCACCAGATTCTAGGAATTTGTTTGATCAGAGTTGAATGAGGAAGATGACCTCTTGGCCGTAGGATTTGAGATCTGGACGTCCATTGTTTTGCTAGCACATAAATGATGTACCATCCCTCTCACGTGTTTTTCTTTTTCAAATTTGAATATGAATAATACAAAATGTTATGCACCACACCACAATTATCATGTCCCTTCACTGCCAACCAATTGAATTGATGACTGGATTAAATGAATTGACCTATCTCACACGTCCACTTGATCTAATGACCCTTGTTTTTCCTGAATTTATGAATTTCCACACTAATTATTATATGCTGCGCTGACTTTGTGAATGGGCTTGACTTGATATCCCCACCCCCTGTCTCTGAGGCCCAATGCTAATGAACTGGATTCGTTTCTATACGCACCCCTAGCCTCATCCATTTATTTTATTTCTTTTTTTATTTTCATTTTAATTACAGTTTGATTTTTAATTAATAAAAATAGTTTTAGGCTTCAGAAAATTATAAACAAATTCATGGAAGATCATTTGATTCTTCTTTAATTTTTGACATTTTTATTTTTCATTTATTTTTATTTGACACGTGGAAATTAATTCTTTCTTTTAATTAATTCATTTTAATTCATTTTGAAGCATGCTGAATTGTCCATTTTCTATCTTGATCATTATTTTGAATTTTTGGTTGGTTATTTTTGCTTTGGATTCATGATAGGATGTAGTTTCTTGGTGATTTTTGTTCTGATTTTTAGAATTTTGTTTAATTGATTTTGGTCCTTAACTTGTGAGTGAAGCCATCTAACCCTAGTTGATATTTGAACCCTCATTTGACTTGTATAGCTTCTGAATTTCTTTCCCTCCTTTTGGCATATTGGTATGTTATGATTGAAGATCATTTGCACAAAGTTGTGGATTTTTTTGAATGCTTACTTGAATTGTTTTGAATTTTTGTTCTTAGCTTGTCCCATTTTGCTTCTTTTGGATCATTTGCTCCCTCTTTAGCTTAGAAGGGCACTTGTGCCAACTTCTTCCACTTGTTTAGAGCCTTATTAGGGTGTGAGTACCTCTCTGATCTTGGGTTTTGATTTATACCTTGAAGATTTTGTGTTTGGTTACTTTTGAAGTCCTTCCATTCTTATGCATCTCCTTTGTTTCTTTCTTCTCATAATGTAATTACTTAGCTATATGCCCTTCTTCTCTTCATCTCTCTTGCCTCTTAGGCACTTTTCTAACATGATTAGGGTTCTGGTCTTGCACCTTGAGTTTGTAATTTGTTTATTTTGCTTTGCATCTTCTCAAGTTTGCTTTTGTCTTGCCATAGTAATCCATGTGGTTCCATGTTGATTTGTGTGCTTCTTTTCTTATTCTTGTGCCTTGTATTTGCATTGGATGTTTATGTGCATGACTTCACTTCTGGTTGTATGGTTTTAGTATGGTATTATGTTCATTTTGTTTTGCCTTTATGCTTGTGTTACTAACCATTTTAGGGGCTTTGGTAAGTGAGAGATGTGGATGTGAGTCCCACATCTCCAAATCTTATCTCTTCTTTTCTTATTATTATTTTTTCTAACCTTGTGATTGTTGGGCTTAGGCCTTACCTCTCCTCCTTTTATTCTTTTTCTTCTTCTCTTTTCTTTCCTTCTTCTTCATTAGGATATAATTCAAACCTCACTAACTTAGGATTTCCCATGCATGACAACACTTAGGATTCATTAGTCCCCCATTAGACTGTTACCTTTGTGATCCTTTTGGTTTCTCTTCTCTTCTCATCTCAAAACTCTAAAGAAGACACTTAATAAGGATTGAAGTGATATCTTGAGCAATAGCTTATCCCATGAGATAGTTGTAGTCTTCCCATCTTGGGATAATACAAGTTTGTCTTGTGATGCACAAGTCTGATCAGGATGTCATTTTCACCAAGAAAATCATAAAATACACTTCTTCATTGTAAATGCTAAAAACACTTAATAAGTTAATGAGTTAGTGAGCCTAAGCCCTAATCCATGGGTTCATGTTTTGGGGATCTTCTCCTTACTTGAGTGTGCTTGTTCTATTATTCCATCTTGGAATGTAGTGACAAGTGTACATTCCATGGAAAAGAGCTTGAGTTCACTTCCTTGTGACAAATTCCTAAAAGCTTCTAAAAAACACAAACAAACAATAAGCGTCTTTCCTTCGGGAATTCTTTTCTCATCTCATTCGCTCTGTACACGAACTTGCTCCTACTTGTCATTTTTCAAGACGGTAACACACTCGTCGTCCGAGCCTGTAACACCTGAGCATTGACATAGGCAGTTCAAGCCTTAAGATACAAGCAATCTGTTCCACCCCTAGTTAGGGGAACTACGGCGACTCTGATCCTTATTGTCTCGATGAGGTACGTAGGTAGCGGGGTAGGGCCCGTTCGAGCATAATCCTTATTTTCCCTACATTTGTTTTCTTTTCATTTCTTTTTCAGTTCCCTTTTTGTTTCTTTGTCCATTTCAGTTCATTTTCTTTGCAGCAACTTTCAGTTCTTCACCCTTTGAAACAGTTTCTTTGCAAGCGTGGATCCCGTCGGGTACGGAGGACGATCTGGGGTGCTAATACCTTCCTAGGTCGTAACCGACTCCCGAACCCAGTCTCTTTGGTTCGCAGGACCCGTGTCCTTCCTTTTCTTTTCTTCTGGTTTGTGCAGCATTACCATTCCCGTTCCTTCGGGATAAAAATGCATGGCTGGCGACTCTACCTCTTTCCGCGCCACTTTCGCGTTTGTACCAGGATGGAAATCCGGGGAACGACAGCTCCCCATCAGGAATATTAGGAGGAAGTGGACCCAAAACAGGTGGAACATTCAGATCATAGGTCCAATTCCTTTCATTACGTACATCGGTACGTCTACTGCAAGGTAAAGCAACAGATGGGAAAGCTACCCCATGAACCATCAACTCATAACCACCCGCTCTCCTCGTTCGACACAATTTCATGTCTTTTAGAAATTTCAAATTAATTGTGCAAGGAGGTAGGGGTTCAAGTGTAGCTATCTCATTGTTCAGGTCAAGAGCCCGAGCAATAGATGTAGCAAGTCCTCCAATAACAATCGGTCCTGTTTTATTAACAGTTAAAGCCATGTGTGCAAGCATAAACAGGATCGGATTGATATGAGTATTAGTGAGGCATCCTTGCAAAAATAGGAGCTCTTTATCGTTTACCTTATTTGGACTCTCCCGGCCAAAAATAGTACATGCCAAAAGATATCTGAAAACTCTTATGGTCGGGTTATGGATGGTCGACGCAAGTATTCCTTCAAAAGAATTTATTGAAGTACTTGATAGCCTCTTCCAGAAGGAAAATACTTCGGCCGACCATTCTGAATCCAAAGGTGCCTCACATATAGCACCTTCCCTATGAGGGATTCCTAACAAGCCTGTTAGTTTGCTGGTACTATATTCGTATTCAATTCCAAACAGTCTAAAATTAACATTATCGACTGTGCTAGCAGTGTTAGGACTGACAGTGTATATCAATGAACTTAAAAAACTCAACTGTCAGCCTCTCATAGGTAGGTTCCTGATTAACAAAAATATTATGCAAGCCTAAAAAATCTAATAAATGAAAAACACTATGATATAGACCCAAAGAGTAAAGACAGTTATCATCGACGTACCTAGTCGAGAAAATTTCTCGACTCTGAAGCCTTTGAATAATTTTCCTTTGCATATCTCCCGGTATTCCATCGCGAAGAAGATATCCGTTGAACTCCATTGTTGTTTCTCCTTGAGAAGTGAAAAAATGGCGAAGAATGGTTTATGTGAGAAATGGTAAAGTTTGGATTTTTATGGTTTGTGGTGGATGAAAATAAAAATGGATTTTGGATGGGTTTTATAGATGGTGAATATTTTGGAAAGGTGGGAGCTTTAATGGGGTTCAATGGGGTTTTTGGAAGTTGGAAAAATGGGTTTTGGAAGTTTGAAGGTGTGAAAATGGTGGGGGAGATGAATCTGCCCCGAAATAGGGAAGGACGGTGTGGCGCCCGCCATGGCTCTATGGCGCCCTCCACAAGGCCATTTTGCCGTTGGGCCTAAAATATTCAATTCCCCTTTTGGGCTTTGCGTACCTTTGGTCTTCAGGGGGTCCGAATAGCGTTTTCTTCTTTCTTCTAAGGCATGAAGCTATATTTTTTTATGAAGACAAAAAATGAAAATATTTTTGTCTTTATTTTTTTTTCTTTATTCGACATAAAATAAAATAAAATAAAACAAAACAAAAGAGAAAAAAAAGAGATTAGTGCATGAAATAATATATAAGATAAAAAAAGTACATGAAAAATGTAATATATACGATAATATAAAATATGTCTGGAGATGCGAGAAATAAAATAAAGCATGAAAAAAAATTAAATACTAGAGTAATAATGTCAGTGTAAAACGATCATGTGGTAGGCCTCTCTTCCTGGTTCGATCCACGAATCTCAGCTATCTCCCTCCGAAGCTCTCCAATCTCCTGATATAGAGTACCGACCTCTGAGGCATGAGTGAGATTAGATACCTCGATTTGTAATGCCAAGTCTGTTACTTCCTGCTTGAGCAGGGTAGTCTCCTTGCGGAGCTCATAAATCTGGGTCTGTAGATCAGGCGGCTGCAAAGACATATTGTTAGACATAACAGTGATTCGGGGAGAAAGAGGTGTAGGAGTGTACTCAGCGGCGGGAGGTGATTTTGGCTCTTCGACAGTCTCTCCATAACCCTCTAAAACATAACTCCAATTAGCAGGGTCGTGGACACTGGTCATCAGCGGGTCTGGTAATGTAAAGTAATGTATCACTTCACCGTCGATCAGTAATCTAAACGTGTTGGGCTCAAAAGAGGCCCTCCTAATCAATCCTATGTCAAGACAAAAGTCAACATCTAGGGTGGTGTAGCAGCAGAAGGTCCTGAGGTGCAATAATTTGAGAGACAAACCCAATGCAGTAGCAATCTGTGTAACAATCCCACCGACGTGTATAATGCCTACAGATGACCTGGCGACACTGGCAAGGCCCTTCAACAAAAAGTTGCCACAAGCAACTGGGCATGACTGAGTCGCACAAAACAGTAGGAAAATCTCCTCTTCACTCAGCAGAGTCTCTGTATCTAGCAAACCGAGGAAAGAGTGTGCTAGAATCATCTAGAAGTACCTTAACGCATGGTTGTGGATTACCTGAGAAAACTGAGTGGAAGGATCTTGGCTCCCTCCACCTGAGATGTTACTCCAAAATTTCTCCACTTCTCTGCTCATAAAATACCCCATCGGTGTCTATGGAATAACATCAGGAGTAGTCTGGAAACCTAGTAAATCACCAAACTCTTTGTGAGAGAAGGAGTAATCAGTCCCGAACAACCTGAAAAGACCATGTCCATCGGGTCCAGCCCAAGGATCATAATCAAACGAGCTGAGGAACTCTAGAGTCAAGTTCCTGTAAGTGTTGTTCATATCATTGAACTGGTCCCACTGGAGTTGGTGGCATAAGAATCTGACGCTTGGCTCTATCCCCAAGGCATCCATGCAATCTTGGTCTGGGTACCTGGTAGGTTCCATAGGGCGTGTCATGTGGACATAGTAACGTTCTCTCTGTGCGTCGTCTCTGAAGGCCACATGCATGTCATCGGGGTTCTGCATTCTGTACAAGGTTAGCAAACAAGGGTCCTGAAATCACATAAAACATTCAATCGTTAGTCCTGACAGAATAATAAAGTAAACAAATTAAAATAAAGTAAAAATAAATAAAAAGTAAGTAAGATAAGAAAACCATGGGTTGCCTCCCATGTAGCGCTTGTTTAATGTTATTAGCTCGACGACCGGATTTTATACATCATTCGAAGGATTTGGTGGATCACTCAGAGTATGACAGGAGTATGTTGTTGGGATGTCACCTCCTTCGTAGGGCTCCAGCCTCTTTCCATTGACGATGAATGGTTTACATGTTTGGTTCTTGATTTCAATAGCACCAGATCTTAGAATCTTAGATACTTCAAAAGGGCCAGTCCATCTCGAACGAAGCTTCCCTGGAAAAAGTCGTAACCTAGAATCGAACAGGAGAACAGAATCGCCTATTTTGAAGTCTTTTCATATGATTCTTTTGTCATGCCAAGCTTTTGTTCTTTCTTTGTATATGATGGCATTTTCGTAGGCAGATTGTCTGAGCTCTTCTAATTTATGAATATCAAGGATACGTTTTTCACCAGCAGTTAGGTAATCCAAATTCAAAGTTTTGATGGCCCAATAGGCCTTATGCTCTAACTCAAAAGGTAAGTGACATGATTTTCCATAGACCAGTTGATAAGGGGTTGTTCCTATAGGGGTTTTGAAGGCGGTTCTATAGGCCCATAACGCTTCTTGAAGTTTTTGCGACCAATCTTTTATAGATATAGAAACAGTCTTCTCAAGAATTTGTTTGATCTCCCTATTAGATACTTCCACTTATCTATTAGTCTGTGGGTGGTATGGTGTTGCTACTCTATGCTTAACTCCATACTTGCTTAAAAGTTTATAAAATATTCTCGATATGAAGTGTGACCCTCCATCACTTATGAATAAACGGGGGGTTCCAAACCTGGGAAATATATAGTTTATAAACAATTTGATGACTACTCTGGTGTCATTCGTGGGTGCGGCGATAGCTTCAATCCATTTAGACATGTAGTCAATAGCTACTAAGATGTACTGATTTCCTAAAGATGGTGGGAACGGTCCCATAAAGTCTATACCCCATACGTCGAAGAGTTCTACTTCTTGGATATTTCTTAGAGGCATTTCATTACGCCTTGAAATATTTCCTGTACGTTGGCATCTGTCGCATTTGACAATGAAAGCATGGACATCACGCCACATGGTAGGCCAGAATAGGCCAGCTTGAAGAATCTTGGCGTAGGTCTTAGATGTGCTTGCATGTCCACCATAGGGTGCAGAGTGACAATGCTCAATTATATTATGTACCTCTTCTTCTGGAACGCAACGGCGGAAAATTCCATCTTTACCTCTCTTGAAAAGAAATGGTTCGTCCCAATAGAAGTTTCTCACATCACTGTAGAAATTCTTCTTCCGGTGGTAAGTTAGATCGGGGGGTATGATGTCAGCGGCTAGGTAATTAACAAACTCTGCATACCAAGGTACATTACTTATAGCTAAAGATTTATGAGAATGCTCATGTGGGTCTGGGTTATCATCTTCAATAGTTTCTAGTTGGGCTATCAGTCTATCATAGGCAAAATCGTCATTTATGGGCACTGAGTCAGGTTTCAGGTATTCTAGCCTAGAAAGGTGATCGGCTACTACGTTATCAGTGCCTTTCTTATCACGGATATCTAAATCAAACTCTTGCAATAACATAATCCATCGAAGTAACCTAGGTTTGACATCCTTTTTACTTAGTAAGTAACGAATGGCAACATGGTCGGTGTAAACTATAATTTTGGCTCCTACTAGATAAGATCTAAATTTGTCTATGGTGAAAACTACAGCTAGGAGCTCTTATTCGGTTGTTGCATAGTTGAGTTGTGCAGCGTCTAGGGTTCTACTGGCATAATAAATTACGTGTAACTTTTTATCTTTTCTCTGGCCTAGAACGGCTCCTACAACATAGTCACTAGCGTCACACATTATCTCAAACGGTTCTGACCAATTAGGGGGTTTCATTATAGGTGCTGAAATCAGAGCTTGCTTCAGTAGATTAAATGCTTCAGTACATTTTTCATCGAAGATGAATTCAACATCTTTCATTAAAAGACCAGTAAAGGGCTTTGTTATTTTGGAGAAGTCCTTGATAAAACGTCGGTAAAATCCGGCATGTCCAAGAAAACTTCTTATCTCCCTGATAGTATTGGGCGGTTTTAGATTCTCTATGACTTCTATTTTAGCTTTTTCTACCTCTATACCTTTTTCGGAAACTATATGTCCTAAAATAATCCCTTCGGTGACCATGAAATGACATTTTTCCCAATTTAGCACAAGGTTTACCTCTACACATCTTTCCAGGATTTTCTCAAGGTTGATAAGACAATTTTTGAAATCAGATCCACAAACTAAGAAATCATCCATAAATACTTCCATGATTCCATCAAAATAGTCTGCAAAGATAGACATCATGCAGCGTTGGAAAGTGGCAGGGGCATTACAGAGTCCAAAAGGCATTCTTCTGTAGGCAAAAGTTCCAACAGGGCATGTAAAGGTAGTTTTTTCTTGATCTTCAGGGTGAATAGGTATTTGGAAGAATCCTGAATATCCATCTAGGTAACAAAAGTAAGAGTGTCTGGCTAGGCGCTCCAACATTTGGTCTATGAATGGTAATGGGAAATGGTCCTTCCTAGTTGCTTTATTTAATTTTCTATAGTCTATGCACATACGCCAACCTCCTTCGGTTCTTTTTGCTACAGGTTCGCCCTTCTCGTTTTGCACGACTGTGATGCCTCCCTTTTTAGGGACTACATGCACAGGACTCACCCATTTACTGTCTGAGATCTGATATATTATACCTGCCTCTAGTAACTTAAGAACTTCAGTCTTGACTACTTCACTCATCATAGGATTTATTCTTCGTTGGTGTTCTCTGGAGGGTTTTGAATCTTCTTCAAGCAAAATCTGATGCATGCATACGGATGGGCTTATTCCTTTTAGATATGAGATCTTATATCCTAAGGATGACGGGTACCTTCGTAAAACATCTAACAATTGGTTTGTTTCCTCTTGGTCCAAGGTAGCACTGACTATAACTGGACGGTTCATTTCTTCATCAAGAAATTCATATCTCAGGTTCTTAGGCAGTTCCTTAAGTTTTATGGTGGGTTTCATAGGGCAAGGCATAGGATCTGGGGTAAGAGATAAACATTCGTGAAGGTTATCATTAATGTAGGTTTTTTTTTATAACTGTCATCTTCCCAAATAAGGGTTGATGGAAATTTTATAGATTCAGTTTCTTCTTCTTGTTCTAATTCCCTAATGCACTCATCAATGATATATAAGGCATAACAAGCATCTCCTATTACAGGTGCCATAAGAAATTTTGAGAGTACAAATTCTATCTTCTCGTCACCTACCTCAAAGGTTAGTTTCCCTTTTTTAACATCTATTATGGCTCCAGCGGTTGATAATAACAGTCTACCTAGGAGGATTGGTATGTCATCATCTTCTTTAATGTCCATGACAACAAAATCAGTAGGTATAAACAGCTGACCTATCCTAACAGGGACGTCTTCAAGTATGTCTATAGGGTATTTAACGGATCTATCGGCTAATTGAAGTGACATCTTAGTAGGTTGTAATTCTCCTAAGTTTAATCTTTCACAAACTACTAAAGGCATTAAGCTCATACTAGCTCCTAAGCCTAGAAAAGCTTTTTCGATGACATGATTCCCCAAAATACAAGGAATGGAAAATTTTTTGGGATCTTTATCTTTCTTTGCTAACCTATTTTCAGAAATAGAATTACATTCCACGGGTTTCGGATCTTCAAGTCTACGTTTATTTGTATGTATATCTTTGAGAAACTTTGCGTAAGAAGGTATTTGGGTGATGGCTTCTGTAAAGGGGATTTCTACGTGAAGTGTTTCTATAACCTTAACAAATTTTTGATACTGATTATCTATTTGGGTTTTCTTTAGTCTTTGAGGGTATGGTATTGGTGGTTTGTATGGCGGTGGTGGTACATAGGTTTTGTTTTTAGGTTCTTCTCCTTTTTCTTGACTTTCCGGGTTTTCAGATTCCTCTGGTTCCTTCTCTTCATTTCTCTCAGAAGTTTCAGGATCACTTAATCTAGGGTTTGAAGGTTCCTTATAAGCGGTTCCACTTCGTAGAGTAATGGCATTTGCTTGAGCTTTCGGGTTTTGTTGAGGTTGTCCAGGGAACTGTCCTCCAGGTGTAGTATGAGGGGCTTGGTTTAAAGCTACCTGAGAGATATGGGTTTCAAGCATCTGGTTATGATTAATAATTTGGTTAACCTTGGTTCCTAACTGGGTAATTAGTTCGTTAACATGGAAGTTTTGGTTCATGAACTCTTTGTTTTGTTGGGTTTGAGCGGTGATAAAATTTTCCACAATTTTCTCAAGGCTCGGATTTGGTGGTATAGGTTGCATAGGTTGATTTATTCTCGGGGCTTGGTAACCTTGTTGTCTCAGAGGTGCGGTATTTTGGATAGGGTTATTATTTTTGTAAGAGAAGTTTGGGTGATTCCTCCATCCAGGGTTGTATGTGTTTGAAAATGGGTTCCCTTGGGTGTAGTTCACTTGCTCAGGGCTGGTCTTATTTAACAAATTACATTCGGCGGATTGGTGTCCTTGCGTCCCACATATCTCACAATTCGGCGAAACCGCGACTACAGTATTCAGGGTTGTACACATATGTTCGACTCTAAGGGCCAACGCGTCCATTTTAGCTTGCATCATGTCCATAAAGCTTAGCTCATGTATTCCTCCTTGGGCTTCCTTCTTTTCCACTGTTGCTTGTTCTACTCCCCATGATTGATGGTTTTGGGCCATATATTCGATAAGGGCACTAGCTTCAGGGTAAGGTTTGTTCATCAGTGCGCCACCAGCAGCATCGTCGATGGTCATCTTAGTGTTATAATGAAGTCAATTATAGAAGGTTTGAATGATAAGCCAATTCATTAAGCCATGATGTGGGCATACTCTTAATAGCTCTTTATATCTCTCCCAGGCTTCGAACAATGATTCTCCTTGGTTTTGGGTAAATATGGTTATTAGGTTTCGAAGAAGAGCGGTCGTACTTGGGGGAAAATGTCTAGCAAGGAAAACTTTTCTAAGGTCTTCCCAAGTTGTTATGGAATTGGGTGGAAGGGAATCTAACCATGATATAGCTTTATCTTTGAGGGAAAAAGGAAATAATCTTAAGCGTATCGCCTCAGGAGGAGCTCCATTGGTTTTAAAGGTGTCTGCTAACTGGAGAAAGTTTTTTAAATGTTGGTTTGGGTTCTCAGTAGCAAGACCTGCAAATTGTCTCTGTTGCACTAATTGAAGCAGGGATGGTTTAAGTTCAAAATTATTGGCTGGGATAACGGGGTTTACTATACTGGAACTAGGTTCCTTGTTTGATGGTTGGGCGAAGTCCTTAAGAGGTCTTTGGTTTTGATCTTCGGCCATAGCTCTCCTATTCCTATGGAAAAACAAACGTGTGTGAGCATAACGTTCAGGTTTAGCTAGAGGGTCTACTAAGCTTCCGACACTGCGAGTCTTTCGCATTGACCGACAGGTAACAACCTTAGTCTAAACGGTATAACTACAGGGTATGAAATTTGACAAAATTGGTCCCCAGCAATGGCGCCAAAAACATGATGCGTGTTTTTCGCAAGTGTACGAACACGTCAGAGTAATATAAAAGATTGTCGAATCCATAGAGACCAAGTGACAATCTATCGTACCTGTTGTTATGGTGTGTATCTAAGGCAATTGAATATAATGGTTTTAAGGAGTGCACAATGGTAAATAAAATAGTAATTTTAAACAATTAATAAAGACAGGCTCGAATGTAATTCACATAATTAATTAATAATCAGGTACTTGTTAATAGAACTACTTATGGGCAATATTTTCTACTTTGAAAAGAACTAATTTAACAGGAACTGTCGCTTTCGCGTATTCAGAACCGAGTTGTACTCTCTATTCAACCCCTCCTATTGTCACAGATAAAAAGGTGCGTACTGCGTTAGAGTAGTAAACCTATTTTTAAGAAATATAGTATCTTAACTAAGTTGAAAAGTACTTTAACCTGGATTTCTTAGCAAAAAGAGGTTCGAAAATCGTTTTAAAATCCCTTTTCTTTTTAATCTAAAAACTCATAATGAACTAGACAAAGCGCTTTTGGCTGTTTTTGAAATAGTTAAAAACAATTAAACTTAAATTGAAAGTTAAAATAGCCCTTAAGTTTTCCTACGAACAATTGTACAAATTACAAGTTCAATTACGATCCTTACATTCTAACCTTTATGGATTTAGTTAGACATGGTAAAGTAAAAGTTCTTTTTATTATTTTCATAAAAGTAATTAGTGCGAGTGCGGATAAATAAATAAAAGTAGTGCGAGTGCGGAAAGTAAATAAAAGTAGTGCGAGTGCGAGAAATAAACGAAAGTAAAGCGAGTGCGAGAAATAAAGGTATTTAAAGCAAGTGCGGAAATAAAATAAAGTAAAGTGCGAGTGCGGATAATAAATAAAGTAAGGCAATGCGGAAAGTAAATAAAATTAAGCTAGTGCGGAAAAATAAAATACGAACTGGAATTAAAATGGCGGCAGGATTAACTTCCTCCCAGAGTGCTCCAAAACTCGATCACACAGACGTATACATACTCGATCACTCGATTGTAGTTACTCCCCGATGTGAAGTGATTACTACTTTAAAACTGATATATGCCTAAGAGATTCTAAGTTTGGATCATAAAAACGAAATTCTAAAGTCCTATTTATAGGCAAACATTAAATGAGAAAAGACCAGGATGCCCCCTCCACTAAAAAAGTGGAGGGAAACACTTTTGCCTTGTGGCACCCACCATAGGTACAAAATGGTGGAGAAAGTGGGGATCATGGGCTTTGGCAGTTGCGGAGTGATCTTGAAGGTCAGAAGCTTTAGGAAGACTGGGATTGTGTGTCTTAGTGGTTGTTAGTCCCAATAGTTGTTTGTGCTAGGTGTTAGTCACAATTAATGTTGTGCATTTAGTCACGACATGTAGTTGTGCAAGGTCTTAATCACAACTGTTGTTGTGCAGTTAGTCACGATGGGTAGATGTGCAAGTTGTTAGTCACATGTGGTATTATGCAGGTTGTTAGTAACATGTGATGTTGTGACGGTTGTTAGTCACAGGTGGTGATGTACAATTGTAATCATTTTGGTTTTAGTGGATTAAGTCATTGGTTTAATGAGAAATCACCTTGGAGAGTGGACTGGAGTAGCTTGAGGTTTTCAAGTGAACCATGATATATCGTGTATGCTCATATCTTGTTTATGCATTGTTTATTTATTTATGCTTCTGCAAGAAAATGTTAACAAGAGTGAAAACCCAATTAAACCCCCATTTTCTTGTGTTTTTCTTACACCTTCAATTGGTATCAGAGCTTTGGATCTATTATTGATAGCTATCTAACAATTAACCGTGTCAGATAAAGATCCAAATGCACTGTAAGAAACACTCTAGGTGATATTCTCCTCAACATGCGGTCTCATTCTCATTTATTCAAATCACATTTGATGATGAAGAAGCATGAGTACTGAATTTGATAAAACAGAAAGGTTCATTGTGAGTAAGTCACTGATTCTTAGAGCTTGTTGTTGCCAATAACAAAATCTTCTCTATGGGTGTTAGCAAGAAGATTAAGAGCAAGATTGAAGAACCAACTGATGGAACAATAATAAACTCATCAGATAAGGAGAATTATATGCTGAATGCTATTCTTGGAATACATTAGTTGAGAACAATGTATCTTCTCAAGGTGATGCCAGAACAAGGCTTAAAAGAATAATCATAAATGATTATTAAAAATCATCAGAAAGCAAAGAGTCGTGTTTGTTGAAGATTAATTTGTTATGAGTATGAGATGTTTTGAAAAAAACTGGACTTGGTCCACTTTTAACTTTCTCATGTAAGCTCATTAGGAATTTGATCATATAAAGAGCAAGATTGCTAGTGTCATGATTCTGAAGCATGAGGACTTCAAGATGAAATATACTAAAGTTATCAAAAATCATGGTTGAAGAACATAAAGGTCTAAATGGATATTCCTCTTTGTTAGAACTTGTGAAGAAGATGATCAGATACTTGCTAATTGATTAGAAGCTAGTTATAATTGATTAAGTTCTTAAAATATCTTGAAGACGCTTATACTCAAGATGAGATCAGAAGAAGAAGCTAAAGAAAATATTTTTCCCTTAGAATAAAAGGATAACTAACATATATCTAATAGACATGTGTCATACCCTAAATTTTGACCCTAAGATATGTACATCATCAGAAGAATTCCACTAGACAAAGGACTGTGCCAAACTGATTTGAACAGTATCCCTGCAATGGATCGGGATTCTTGAATCCCTCAGAGGATTCAGGAAAAGGACCAATCATTAATACATAAGATTTTCAACATTTCAATCATTATCAAAAGATTAAGGAATCTCAAATGATGAAAATTCTTCCAAAGACTGTACAAAAGTTGCAGTGATCTGGGCCCATAGCCATCACAACCACCAATTAGGGTTTCAGTCATCTGAGCCCTCCAAATGAAATTTGTTTCATGGGAAAAAGGACCCTAGACCTCCACATATAATCAAGAATGTTGACATTACCATGACGATCCATTTACAAGTACAAAAGATGCAGAGATCATATACTGTAAGATTATGGTTTCTCAGTGCCCAAATTAGGGTTTCTAACTAATCGGGGGACTAAAAGTCAAGATTTTTATCAAGAAAAGATCCTATACCTTAGGTAATGGTTTAAATAGCTCATATACATCATAGAAGTCCATTCATAAGGACAAAATACCTCAGAGGATGTTCAGTTGAAAAATCAGAAATCCAGGGGTATCTAGTGTAATTTCCATATGGACCAAAAAGTCTATGTTTGAATTTTTCACTCAAAATGATCCTCATGACCTATATTTCAAAAATATATGGTCTATGAATGCATTTGATCACAAAAACGTCAGAATTTGAAGATAACTTGTAAAAGGGGCAACCTTTGAAACTTATAACTTTTTCTAAGTTATGGAAAAAAGTGTTCAAGTACCCTACTTCCAAGCATCATAACTTGTGATCCAAGCATCATATTTTGGTAAAACAAAGCTCAAATGAATGATCTTGCAACAATATACAAATGATTCAACTAGGAGAAACTCCAATTCCTCATGGATTTCAAGTTGAAGATAGATCAAAATCAAGAAAGATTCTAATTTTCAACACTTAGAAAAAATCGGCCTAAGTGTAAAATCAGCAAAACGTCAAAACTTGGAAGGATTTTACACCAAGTTCTAAAATGATTCAGATCCTTGTTTGAACACCAATGTTGTTGCAAATGTTTCCAGCAATTCTAAGAACCAATTGGCATTAAAAGATCTTGCTTGTACATGAAGAAATCATGGATCAAAGTGAGCATCAAAAGCTGTTTGGCAAAAACAAATTTTCCACAACTTTGTGAAATCTATTTTTTTGAAGCAAAGTACATTGTCTAGTGGATTTAAGCATCTTAACAATGATTACAAACCTGATCCAACCTGCAAATTCATGATTGCACCATGGAATTCACCAAAATGACATTCTTAAATTTCAACATTATGCATTTTGATCCAAGTGTTACAAAGCTTCAAAAGGGCATATTCTTGGATCTCTTATTCAACAAACAATAGGTGGACACAATCCAAGCTTCAAACTTATGAGGAATGTGAATTTTGCTGCTGTATAGCTGAACTATTTCACAATTTCATCATTCCATGTGTAAGAGATATTTTCACAAAGGATAAGAACCAATTCTGATCTTATCACTTCAAGACTTGTAGGCTAAGTGATCTCAACATATTTTCCTATAAAAGGAGACCTCATTCCATCATAAGAATTACACACCACGTCTTTGATCACTAACATTTCTCTTATTTGCTCCTTAAGACCCAAAACTTAATATTTTGAGAAATCACCATCGAGTTTTGAGTTTGAGTTAGCACAAGCTCAAACAAATTTTTTCAACATATCACATATGAGGTGTCCAAACACTTAGATCACCTCTAAAACACCTCCAACCTTGAATCACACTTCAAAACCTTAAAAACACCTTATTTCTGCAACTTGAAGGCCACAACTTGATCCAACCATTTGCAATCAAGTCCAAGTGTTCAAACACACTCCATATGGTATAGGGAAGTTGTCTAGATCATCACAATAACTCTATAACACCTCCTACTCAAAATCACATCTCCACGTGCAAGCTCAAGTTCAGGTAAGCCTCAAACTTGGCTAAATCATAATACATACATATTTCCTCGCACTATCTTTTTGCCATATGTGTGTAATCATATTCTAAGGGATTCCCATCAATAAATTTCATAAAACAATCATCATGTAAAATTTCACGAGGCTCAGGCCAAATTAGGGTTCTTTAGTGTTCATCACTGATTTCTCACTCCACACCCAAAATAAATGAAATTAATTATCACCATCATGTTTGTGAGTCAAAATATAACAAATTAGAGCTTTGTTTCACTACATTTGATGCATATTTCATGAGATAGCATATATTTTGCAAAATTGTGCAAGAACACCCTCCGTGCGTGTTCTTCAGGGTGTTCTTAGCGCCTTTTTTCAAAAATTCAAATATTTGAATTTTCTGATTTTTGTTAATTAATTCTAAAATTAATTTCTCTCTGACTATTTTGAGTTTTCAAATTATTCTTTTTTAAATAATTCTAAAAAATGATATTCAAGTTATCTCAGAATAATATATTTTTTAATATATTTATTATTTTCATAAAGAATTAATTTTATTTGTTTCTAAACATTTTAAAATTCAATTCTTTCACTTGATTTTTCAAACGTAAATGATATTCAAGTTATCTCATGGATAAAAATAATTTTTAAAACATTGATCAAAGGTTTTAACTTGTTTTTCATTATTGTTTGAAATTTATCAAGTATTTTAATATTTTAATTCAAATAAATATTCAAAATACTTCAAAATTAGGGTTTTGACTTTCACACCCTCAAACTGACTTTTGTCATACTCTTGGGCCTCTATTAGAGTGTAAGACACATCCCTTTTTGAAAAAATGAATCATTATGGTTCATCTGATCCATTTTAAAAAACTCGGCACGGTCGGCTTTTTTCACTGCATTAAGTTTTCATCTGTGAATCTTTCTCTGTGAATATCTTTACACATAACTCTTTATTTTCTAAAATGAATTATCAAAATGTGTCATTAGGAATCCTTTATGTTAAGGACTCATTATTTCTGTTTTAAATTTTCTTTGGTTTGTTTTAAAACTTCGTCACGCTTCCGTATAAGTCTTGAACCCACCAACTGTTTCTTAAACAATTATCAATCTCTTATACAAAGATTATGGGCCCACTTGTTTAGAAGTCCCATCCCTTTTAATTTTTTCATCTTTATGACTAAAGATCTAATACACCAGCAACTAGACTGAGCTTCACTTTGGTGAACTGCTTTCTAGACTGTAGGCAGCTTTTCAACATCCAAGTCCTACTCTGTGTATGAAATCATCAGATAATTAATTAACAAAATAAATTCCATAGAAATCCTTATATTTAAGCACTATTAATGGCTTCTGAGCCATTTACTTCTTTTTCTAACTTCTCACTGTTTTCTTAAACTGTTGTGCTTGTTTAGAATAGAATTGTTTACCAAAATTATCTTTCTTCACCTCATACTAAAGCAAAGATAATAAAATACTTCTTAATGACAAAGAGAATAAAATGTTAAAACACATATGTAATCTTTCTCCCTCAGGATTTAGGGCCTCTGCTTCCTAGTGTAACCCCCAGTTTCATTCTTAATAAAACAACTTAAGAATATTCAAACCATAACAATGACATACTAAAAGCTATTAAACACATTCACTGACACTTTCATTTGTATGCATGCATCTTTAATGTGTGTGTGTGTATATATATATATATATATATATATATATATATATATATATATATATATATATATATATATATATGCATCTTTGCTAGAATCTCAACAATCCGGTAACTATCACCAGACCTAACCTCTGAATAACTAGAACAAAAACTAGGGCAAAACATAGCCTCCACTTAGGCTTCATTCAAGGACCCTAGGCCTCTTAAAGGTTCCTTCTATCAGGCTTAGATGTTACTCAGCCTTCCCCAACATCCTCTTGGGATTTATCTAAGGACCCATGGCCCTCATACATGTAACCTAGCCTCCTCTTGGGCTTAAACACAAGGACCCTCTCAGGCTTCCTAAAAGCATATGAACAAACCTTACAATCAAAACAATACAATAGTCTCCCTCTCCCCGATGGATGACCAAGCTATCCTCCTCTTGGGCTTTGTACAATTGAATCTCCCTAGACAAAGTAATTTCTAATGAGCTTCAAAATATTATCAAACAAACAGACAAAACACTCTTCATACAGAGACAATCTACAAAAACGTTTTAGCCTCCCATCTTAGACTTCATATAAGATACAGATAAAATCAAGAGTCAGTCTCTCACAAATAAGCTTCACACCTGGGCTTTAAAATCATTATACAGATAAAACTTTCCTAACAAAGTCAGTTTTCATCTTTTAGCTTCAACCTTGGGCTTCAATCAAGGAATTATTAAATCAAATCTTCCCTCTTTAAAGATGAAAAATTATCTATACTGAGCACCTTTTAGCTTCAACCTTGGGCTTCAATCAAGGCATATACAGTCAAACATTATACAGTCACTTAAAATACAGTCATAGACTTGGACTTTAACTAAGATAACACCAGTCATGGCCTTGAAATTTAACTAAGCTAATTCTTAAAATACAGTCATAACCTTGGACTTTAACTAAGCTAACATAAGTAATAATCTTGGACTTTAACTAAGCTAATTCTCAATACAATCATAGTCTTGGACTTTAACTAAGCTCATTCTCAACAGTCATAGTCTTGGACTTTAACTAAGCTAATTTCCCACAATACATTCATAGTCTTGGACTCTAACTAGGCTAAACATCCAGACATTCTTGAGCTATGCAAATCAAGATAAACCAGTTACCATCCAACTTATGCCTTGAGCTATTCAAATCAAGCAAGCAAGCAAGCAGCCAACCAATTACAAATAATTATTTTTCAGCTTCAATCCTGGGCTTTGATCAGGAAACAAACAGAATTTTCAGCTTCAATCTTGGGATTTGATCAAGACACAAATCAAAATTTTGAGCATCAACATCTCGTGCTTTAACTATGATATAAATAAACCCTTTCCTCCTAGCTCTATCATTTTAGGAGGAACTACGATGCTTTGATCCCTCACTTCTCTTTTTGGAAGTACGTAGGCAAAAGGTCATAAGATCTTTGCGAGCACACCAAACAAAAAACAACATTTAGGTTTCTAAACCTAAAGAAAAACATCAGAAAATTATGATGCTATAGAAACACAAAAATGTCAACATCACCCTATCAATCAACACTCATCTTATACCCAAACCCATATCAAAGGAACCACCATCAATATAAAAAAGAACAAATTTTGCACTAAACCAAAGGTGAAATAAGCTAAAGAAGAACCCAAAACCATGTGGGCATCTGTTAAATAACAGTATGCAAATGGGGTGAGTTTAAGATATCTTTTCCCTTCCATAACCAGCTTCACCGGGAAAAAAGAAGAAATAAGAAAGTAGCAAAAATGCGATAGTGATTAAAGACCACGAAAATTGAGCTACAATATGGTTAGGAAATCTAATGTTGAAGATCTCAAAATTATTTCCACTGAAAAGCTTCGCAGATGTCTGAATCTTGTTCAGTAAGGAAAGTTGATTGAGACATAAAAAATACTACAGATGTTGAAGAAAGAAACAACTTGCAAGATTATTGAGAACAAAATATGATGTAAATCTATTGCGATGCATATTGACGAGAATGCTCTGAGTATCCAAAGGCTACAAAGTAGTATGAGGTATTCTTACTTCAACTCAAATCTTGACTAATTTGATAACTAGCTTGGAATCAAAACAAATCAGTTTAGCAGAATGCAAAGCTGAAAGATATCTTCTTTATGCTAAAAGTATTAAAGTTACTGAAATTTTTTTCTAAAATGAATAGATATTATATTCAGCCGTCACCATAGTTCATATGATCCTTGAAAAGTAAAGAGATATTATGTCACCTTCTGATGAACTAAATTTACATGACTTAGCTCAGTCCATTAAGAACAAGATAGTCATTCAAACCTTCTCAAGGAGTACATACTGGTTTGATGATACTTGCATCTATTAAAGACATGAATCTATTCAAAAGAATGAATTCAAAATATACAAGAAGACTCTAACAAGTTTCCTTAGCACATAACTTCTTAGAAGTTTACGTCTAAGCTAAGAAACTATTGGCCTTCTAGAAGCAAGCTTTCTTAAAGAATAAGCTTCATAAAAGATGGATGTTCTGATAATAAAGACTAAAGAAAGAATTTGGTTCTTCTTAAATAATCTAGATCAAGACAAACATTAAAGGAAATGTTTTCAATCCATCGGAAAGGAAGCAAAAGAAGTCCAGAAAACGATTGTGCTATGTATAATTCTCTTATAATTATTATAGATGATTCTGGATAAAAAGATAATGAGGTTATTAGATAAGAAGATCATTTCTAGTGGTCTAAATAGAAATCAATGTTCAGAAGAAACGTATATTCCTTAGAATAAGAATGCAAGAAAACTTCTGAAGGAATTCAAGAAGTCAGAAAGCAAACTAGCAAATATTCCTCTGCATCCAATGAGCATTCTGAAGAAAGAAGAAGTAGAATAAAGTCATTCAGAAGCTATATTGTGAGTAAGCTAAAGTCAAAATCAGAAAGGAAAACACTCAAATAAAGAATCAATGTGAAGATGATCAGAATCACAAAGGTAATGTTCTTTTATCTATGACTCATGTTATTTGACATTCTGATAAAGATACTTCTACAAGTTAGAAGATATTTTAATCAGAATTATGTCTATTCAGATGCTTGTGCAATTCTGAAACGTGAACTTTCTGAAGAGTGAAAGTCTCATGATTTGGAACGTTTTCTTTCCAAGATAAAATCTTTTGATTTACTCTCTGGATGGTGAACAATCACAACTTTTAATATTGTTCATTCATTTGAGATCATGTGAACATAAATGTGACAACTGTATTATTAGTTGATCATACATAATCATGAATTGAAACATTGGGTCTCGTAAGCCTTCTTGAAAATAGGTTAAAACTCTTACACATTCTCCTATAATTATGCATTCATTTAAGATAAGATGTTTTGAGTTTTTAGTTGTCTTGAAAATAAGCTATTGCCCTCAATATCTTTATTGTGTGTCAGTTTTTCTTTTGCCACTCATAAGTATACATTTATTCGTATCCTCAATTATGACTTGTGTGATATTCTGTTTTAAGAGAAACTAATACACTCCTTTCTTATTCCTAGATAATTTTGTCTCTTACTCTGCTCTCTTTATTCGTAACTAGTTTTGGGAATGATGAATTCTATTTTTTTCAATTCATTTAGTCTTTATTGCAATTTACTCTCTCTCACTTTCGTTCTCCTATATATAGTGTAACCTTTCTTTCTTTATTCCACATCTTCAGTTGATCTAGTTATTTTTCTCTATCAAATCAATTTGGTTTATGTCATTATGTCTTCCATAAACATCAAGGCTAAAATCTCTGACCTGGAAATCCTAAAAGAATACACAATTAGCTCAACCTCTCTGATAGAGCGTGACAAACCAAAAATTCTTTCTGGAATACAAGTTCAGAATTGGGAAGGCTATTTTAACATGCTTACTGGACCAATTTATCCTGATGTTGTCAAGGAAATTTGGGCCAATGCTCGAGTTCTTCGGTATGAGTTTGAGAAATTTGTGATTCTGTCTGTTGTTTATGGTCTTCTTCTCAAGATCAACCCCACCATCATCTCCCAGACCATAGAAAGTTAGGAGAATGAAATAAATGCTAAGAGTTATAGAAATGATTGATGTTTTGTCGGGCATGTTCATCTCATCTATGGCAGTGAAGGTCCTACTTCTCATCACTTGCTTCTCAGTCCCATGGCAAAAATCTAGTATAAAATCATGGTAACAAACTTAAGGCCTATGGAAAGGGGAGGAGGCTGGCTGTCTGGAATGAATAGGCTATTCATTCTCTTTTTAGTCTCTAAGATTAGAATAAATCGTCCTAAATCCATGTTCAACCATCTAAAAGAAGAAATTATTTCATCTAGAGAGGAGTTGATCTACCATGCTCCCTACAACAGAGTCATCTCCCACATTCTTGATCTTCAAGGTGTTGCTGCTCACAACAAGTGAAATGGAATGGATGAAAAACTTCATCCTGACTGGTGTCTACCTATGAAATTCTAGGTCTAAGTTAGGAGTTTAAGTTGTTCAGTTTTCTTGGGAGTCTTGCTTAGTTGCGTCTTTTTTTTTCTTCTTCTCATCAAGTCATTATACCTCCTCTATATTTTATAATATTAATGAAATATTTTTCTTCTGTCATGAAAGGCTTATTATTTTTAGAGTTCTAAAACTCATACATATCTATCATTATGTTGTATATGCTTAATTATTATAACCTTTTTTTATGTTATTATATCTCAACCAAATTGGTCTATGATCCGATATATCACGATCAACAAAAAATGGAGCTACAATCTGCCTTTCCCTGATTAGTCCCTCCGAGATAAGAAATCTATCTAGTCAACTTTTGCAACTACTGTATGAATTAAACTAAGTATATTTGTTCCCTAACCCAAGTAACTCCACAAGCTCCGTGACATCAATAAAAGTAGAAAATTCTTCCAACTCTAATACGCTAGACTTACCTTTCCCTTTACTTTTTTGCACATATTTTGAAACATTAAAATCTCCCCCACAATCCACTCACCTAAGGAAAGATTTCCTTTCCACTTAATAAGATCTGACCATAATTTTCTTTTAGCCGTGATATCAGAAGGTGAGTATACATTGACAAAGTAACATATGATCCCATTAAACCAACATTTAAACCCCGAAAAAATAATACCTCTAAAACTGAATTTTGGACTACAAACATCCTTTTTCAAAATTGTTATGATGCCCCCCCCCCCCCGACCTAACATTTTCCAGATCTTCCTCCTCTTAATTTAGGATCCACACCCTCTTATATTGAAGGAAACCAAACTTAAGGTACCCTAGCTTTAGCCACCCTCTTGCTATTAAGCAATTTTCTATCCCTAGATTCCATTTCTATGATTATTCCTTCAAATAATTCATTGTCCTTTTCCCTTTTTAGACCTAATTCCTTAATAATCTCTTACACTTTGGGTTGAACAACTTCAAATGATTTTCTGATATGGGAGTTTCCTTGATTTACATCTGCGTCACTGATCAATTCACAACATAGAATGGATCCTCCCGAGTATCTCGAAAATGAGTCCCCAACCAACAAATCATAACTAAAAGAAGAAATGTGTTCAATCTAGTTCTATGTCAGATTATTCACTGAATGGATCAAAGTAGAAATGTAAGAAGGAGAGAATGGGATTTTTATGTTTTGATAAACATCCTTAATTAACTTGGTTTTCTTCTGCTTGAGTCCAATTATAGTTGTAGATGTTTAAGATTGGCTACATTTTGTGGTAAAACATGTGTTTGTTTCTGGATATCATATGAAATGTTATGACATGTGATTTAAGCATTATGCAGGTGTGAAGATTTTAGTATGCAGCTATTTTTATCAGGATGTCAAGACTAATGTCATGACATCTCTGACTGGGCCTGAATACCTAGATGAATCCTTATTTGTGTGCGTGTTTTGCTGTCATTAAACCTAAGAATTTTTATGTTTAATTAACACGGTTTATTAGAAGGAAAAGGTGGATTCAACTTGGAGTTATTTTAGCAGAACATTTGTTGTTGCTATTTGTTTTCCTTTATTTAATGAAATATTTAATCTGATTTGTGCAAGTTCAGCAGGCCTATACCCATTCAAGTTTCTACTTAAAGGCTTCATTACCCTAGTGTGAAGATGTGCAAAAATAAGGATTGTTCATTCAGCGTTTTTTGTGTGTGTTTTGTTTACTTGTGAGCCAAACAATTGTCTTGTTGATGATTGTTTTGTACTAGGTATTCATTTGTATTTTGTCCACTCAAAGCTTTTAAGCAAGAGTGTTTGTACTTGACTGAAGCTTTGAAGCAAGGTCAAGGATTTTTTTGAAGCGTGTCTTCGTTTTTCTGAATTATTTGTATGATATCACTGATGTGATTGAGGGGGAGTGAGAGGGGTTTCTTATATAGGAGTTACTATGTAGAACTTACATTGGGTAGTGATTAAGTGAGAAGATTACAAACTGGGGTGTTTGTTGTGGATCTTTGAATTGATAATGCTGATAGTGGAGTTCCTTCTTGGCTTGGTAGCCCCCAAAATAGGTGTGTTTGCACCGAACTGGGTTAACAATTCCTTGTGTTCTTTATTTCTATATTTTCCTTTTACTGTGTTTTTAAACTTGTCAGATATTGGTGTCGTGACATCATATTCAACATCGTATATCAGTTTCCAGAATTTCAATTGGCATCAAAGAAGGCACCCTGCCTTTTTTTTTGGGTGAGATCTAGGGGAATTATTTTGGTACTATCGACAAGGATGAAGGATTCAGACCCATACTACCTATTCTAGATGGTTCTAACTATGATTATTAGAAACCTTGCATGGTTGCCTTCTTAAAATCTCTGAACAATAAGGAACATAAAGCTACTAATAAAGGATGGGAACATCCTGTCATTACTGATAAAGATGGTAATACAACCTTGAAGCCTAAGGATGATTGGAGCAAAGATGAGGATGAGTTGACATTATGGAATTCTAAAGCCTTGAATACATTGTTCAATGGCATTGATAAGAACATATTCAGATTGGTGCATCATTGTCAATTAGCCAAGGAAGTTTGGGACATTACCAGAACCACTCATGAAGGAACTTCCAAAATCAAGATGTCAAGCTTCAAATGCTTACTACCAAATTTGAAAATCTGAGAATGAAAGAAGATAAGACTATTCATGATTTTCACATGAATATTCTTGATATTGCTAATGCTTCAGGAGCCTTGGGAGAAAAAATTCCAGATGAAAAGCTTGTGAGGGAAATTCTCAGATCTCTTCCCAAGAGATTTGCTATGAAGGTGACTGCTATAGAAGAGGCACAGGACATCTGCAACATGAAGGTTGAAGACCTGATTGGATCTCTTTAAACATTTGAAATGGGATTCAGTGATGTGCCTAAAAAGAATAATAACAGCATAGCTCTTGTGTCAAATACTAAGGAGGAAGCAGAAAGAGATGAAGTGAAGAATGAAGAAATCTTGAAAGAAGTTGTTTCCATGATGGATAGATAATTCAACAAGATCATGAAGAGGATGAATATCAGTTCAAGACCAAATGTCAAGAACATTTCATCTGACATCAGCAGATCACATGAGTCTAGTACAAAACCTGAAGAGAAGTCAAGCCAAAGCAGAAAAGTTCAAAGTCATGGGTGTGATGGGTTTTGCCATATTAGAGTTGAATGTCCTGCCTATCTGAAGGGGAAAAAGAAAGGCTTATCAGTAACATGTGTCGCTCCCGATAAATGAAACAGGGTCCAAATAAGGGTACAGACGCGAACGATCGGCGAGAGGGACAATGAGGACACACAGCCGTGAACTCACTGGAGATGAATAGAGTCGCCAGCTAGGCATTTTTATCCCGGAGGAAAGGTAATGCTGCATAAACCTAGAAAGAGATGGATAAGACGGTTTGCGAACCAGAGAGACTGAGAAAGGGGGTTGGTTACAACCTAGGAAGGTATTAGCACCCAGATTGTCCGCCGTACTCGACGGGATCCACGCTTAAAAGATTTGTGTTTTAAAGGGGTAGTGTCAGTGCAATTTGTGTATAAAGAGCTGGAAAAGGATGTACAGGTGTCAGTGTAAAGAATGTGAAGTGTATAAATGTACAGTGTCAGTGTAAGGATGAGAGTATGCTCAAGATCATGAGGCTAAAAGAATAATGCTGGAAGGAGGGGGAATATACAGAGACTTTTGTTCGATAACTGTTAAGTTATGCCTACGTATCCTCTCGTGCAATGAGGAAGTCAGAACACCGTAGTTCGACCCAAAGAGACTGAAAGGTGAATTGACTTGTGAACTGCTTACTTGTCTATGCTCAAGTGTATGACCTGTCTGGCTCAGGTGCAAACTGTCTTGCATTAGACGGAAGAAGCGAGCTCTCGTTTGTGAGTGAATGAGATGAGAAAAGAATCCCGGAGGAGACGATTATTGTTTGTTTTTGAGTTTTCAGTCTTTTATTGCTTTTGAAGTTTGTCATAAGTTAATGAGCTTAAGCCTAAACCAATGGATTTAGTAAACTCATCACATCTTCCCTCTGATTAGGGGTAATGAGAATACCTTAAGTGTGAAGTTAGATTCTCACACTTAATCACCTTTGATGCAGGATTAAGATCATTAACCTACTTGTGATTATTTAGATGTTTTTGTTGTTTTTGTTTAGTGTTGAGTAATGAGGTTAAGCCATAATCAGGGATTAAACAGACTCATTACACCATCCTAATAGAAGGATAATAGATGAGAATGTTTAAGCTGAGGAAAGCTCCTCAACTTAATCCATGATTAGGGATTAAACTCATGACAAAACAAAGCCTTTGATTAAGTGGATTTTATTTAATGATATGATGAAGAAATGATTTTTATGGTTTGTAAGACAACTTGGGGGGGACTTGTCCATTAACACTAGGGTTAGTCCTTCTTAACCAATTAAGGAAGAATTAGAACCCTAATGCAAGGCCCAAGTTACAAGTGTGATGTCTTGATGATTATTAAGTGAATTGATTAAAGGATTTAAACACATTAAGGGTTTAACACTTAGGATTAAAGTTATACACTCCATCCTAAGAGAAGGATGCAGGCATAAGCTTAATCACAAAGCCTTAAAGCCTTTAGGGTTTAGTCCCTGCTTATGAGGTGAGAAGAGAAGACTCAAAGAGATGACACAAAGGTAAAATCTAAGAGGGGGGACTAATCAAAAACCCTAATCATTGTCATGCTTGGTTGTTCCTAAGGTTTGTGAGGTTTTCAAGAGAAATCTTCAATGGAACCAACAGGAAGCAGATGAAAGGATCAAGAGAAGCAAAGTAACTTGCTTCATTCAAGAAGTCAAGTCACTTGAAGAAAGAAAGTGGGAAGAATAAGAATGAGAAAGCTCAAACTCTAACACATATAAAAATGCAGCAATGGATGCAAGAGAGATGAAAAGAAAAGTTATGAGAAGTGAAGGCTAATTCACTTCTCAAAATCACTTACCACCTGAAAAGGTTAGAAAAGAAATGTAATGCAATGCAAAATGGGATGAGATGACATGATGATAAACAAAACCAGAAGCATGCTATGAAGTGATACAAACATGAGGCAGCACATGGAAATGTTCATACAAGATCATGGATGCAAATGATGCAAGTTAAGGAGCATGAACCTACATGAAAAGTTATGAAACATACATGGCAAACAACATGGCCAATGCAAGATGCAATGATCAAACATGCTTTCTATATGTCTTAAGATGTCAAATGAATCAAATGGATGATTGAAATGTCATGGCAAGTCATGTTATGCAAGAGAATGCAAGAAGGATGCAAATGGAAGCCCAAATTAGGGTTTATGGATCAAACAACAAACAAAAACCCAAAACAGAAGCAAACCCTAAGATAAAAAATGGAAAATGCCACCCAAAGAAACCCTAAACCTATACTAAACCAATGCCCAAAGGGGAGATCTCAACTCTTAACCAATCTCAAGTTATGATTTTTACAAGTTATTAGGGTTTTTAGGGTTCCTAAACAAAAGAAATGTCAAACAATTTGAAAATGCAAAATCAAATCATGGCCATTTAATCCTAGAAACTACATGCTAAACACAATGCAATGCAAGAAGAATCAATGTCCAACTCTTCATAGATAGGCAGAAATGATTTTTTGAACTTAGGATCAAAATAATGCACAAAAAATGATTTAATTCAATGAAAAATTCTCAAAATGTATCAAGATCAAAAAAGAAATTTGGTTTGAAGGTTGGACAATGTTTCTAAATGTCTTAGAACATTTCAGGAATTTTTTGGTGATTTTTAGATACCTAATAGTATTTTTAATAAATTAATTTCTATTAATCAATTAAAAATAATCTTTTAAATATTTAAAAATACTCTTTTAATGATAAAAATAGAAACAAAAATATTTTTGTGTCATAAAAATTAATAAAACTTATGAGAAAAAGTTTCATAATTTTTACACATTTTTTACTATTTTAAATAAATTATGCAAAACAAATGAAAAGAAAATGAAAATAAATGAATTTTAAATGAAAGTCAACAGAAGGAAGGGCCAGGATGAAGTCTGGGTTTGAAATGCTTGACCACGCGCGCTATCCAAGGGTCCAGGTTGTTTCTGAGTTAATCCCAATTAATTAAATAAATAATGAAGATTAGGGCTAAGCAAAGTGATCTGGGCCTTTCATTCGCGCGGGGAGTCAACTAGGTCAACCAATCCAACGCCCAGAATTCAAATGGAAATTAATTACAGGATTAGGGCACAAATGACTTAAAAACTCTAAAAACTCTAAAAACTTAACTAAAACGAAATCTAAAAACTGGGAAATGATCCCCACTCACTCACGAACCAAAACCCCTTATCAAAACAAATTTATATTTCCTAACAAGGCTGAATCGAAACAAATAAGAACTAGGGAAAAACAGTTTCAGGAAGCAATTAAATTCTCATTTCATCACCATTTCAAAAACTAAAAGCATATTCATGATCAGGAAGACATGAAGAACAAGTTTAGAACTTAAAAATCCATTTCTGGAAAAAAAGTTCTTGAGCTACCTGAGATTCGAAGCTTTCACTCCAGCAACTTTCAGACCCCTTTTCCTTGTGCAATCCACTCCTTAGGACCTCTTGATGATGTTTGAGTGCTCAGGAGAAATTTATATTGGCTGGATGAAGAGTTTGAGTAACTTCTGCTCAAACTCAGTTGAACATGGCAATGATGATTCTGGCTATTTCTGGCAAGGGTGAAAGGTTGTTTGTGGTCCAGATGATGAGTGGAGAAGGTTTGTGAAGTTTGTTTGGATGTTTGTGAGCTGTGGGGAGAGATTCGAATGAAACTGCAGCTTGAGGTGAATGATGGCAGTGGTGTGTTCTTGATCAAAACAGGCCTGGCTCTTGGTGGTTTCTACTCAACAAGGCAAGGTGAGATGATTAAAGGAATTTGTTTGAGTGTTTGTGTGTTGTGCAGGCAGATTCGAAGCAAAATGCAAATGGGGTGTGTTTTGTGTATGTGATTGTGTGAAGTGTTTCAGCCTGGCCTGGTGTTATGTTTAGCTTGCAAATGGAAAGTATAAACAATTCTAATTGGCCAGATGATGTGACATGGCCTGCTGTGATAGGTAAGTCACCTTTTGCAAAATGTCAACTTCTTTGTAAGAGAGGCATGGGCTAAGTTATAGCTTGGTACATGAGCATGGGCTGGCGCAGCATGGTATGTGAGTGAAGCTAGGGAGGTTCAGCATCCAATGCATCAAGTTGGTGAAGTGTGATGAGTGTTTTTGCAAGTTGTTACTTTTTGGTTCACATGGAAAAAAGTCTTGTTACATGAACCATGAACATGTGATCTTTGGTCCAATTCTGAATTTTAGGACATATTGAATGTTTGCATACTGGTTTGAAGTGAATTAGAAGTTACAATTGGCTTTGGTTCATGATTTTGCAAAATTCTCATTTGAAGCATGCCTTGAAAATCAATGATTTTTGCCAACTTTGTCACACCATAACTTTTGATCCAAGAAGAGTTTGATCATGTTCTTGTACTTTTTGAAAAGGGAAAGATGTAATCTACAACTTTCATGACCAAAGTTTATCCATTTGAAGCATTTTTGGATCAAGAATCAAGGCTTGAAAAATGTCCTAAAATGAAACATTCTTGAAAAGTCAACTATGCCCAAAAAGTCAACATTTGCAAAAAACTCCAAATTCTTGATTTTTGTGAACTTCAACCTTCTTCCATGATCAAATAAAGATCATATACACTCAAAATGATGAAGAATGCCCATTGGTTGGGTCATCGGGGGCCTCAGATGCCCTGATTTTGCACTGACTTGTCCAGAAAGTCAACCCTTGATCAGATGACTTCCCCATGGAATTTCTTCATGAAAATTGATATGCATACTCCTTATACCATATAGAGACCAATGGAAACAAGAATGACCAAAAAAATGGGTGTTATGGCCTCTGAAACCAAAACCCTAATTTTAGGTCAACTGTGCAGTCAAACCTGGCTCTGCATCCATTCAAACCCTAGTTCTTGTGATTCTTTTGAAATCTTGACCTTGAGAGGATGTAATATGATAGATGAACACACATGGATCCCCTTTAAGTGATTGGTGGCCTTTGGAGTGGCTCAAGAAGCTCTTGGATTGCTCAGATCACAAACTCTAGGTGCAGATGACTTAGAACCAATGCAGTGAACCAAAAATGAGATATGAGATGATATGATTGTGTTTATGCATATGAGATGATCACAAGCCATGGTGTGAATGGGTGAGGGCAAATTTGGGGTGTTTACAGCTGCCCCTATTCAAACATGGGTTAGCTGTGCAGGGTGTAAGCGAAGGCTTAACATGCAAACAAGATAACTTGTGGTTGAATACCAAAGACAGTCCAAAATTTGCACTCACAGAATGAAGAAGAAAAGGGATATAGATTGTAAAGGAAAATAGAGTATATTGTAAAGTGGGTGATAGAGAAATGACGGGGACGGCCGACATGCTGGGGATAAAAGGTAAAGCTAAGACGGGGACGGCCGACTAGCTGGGGAAAGTAAGATTATGATGGGGACGGCCATCAAGATAAAGCTGTGAAATTCTCTGGGGATTAATGAAACATGACGGGGACGGCCGTCAAGTTCACAAAGGTAAAGTAACCAACGATGGGGACGGCCATCGGGCTAAAAAGGAAAAGGGACCACGACGGGGACGGCCATCGGGTTAAAGAATAAATGAAATAAACAGATGATGGGGTACGGTCAACAAAGGTGAAGGACGATCACCTAGCAGGGGACGGCTGCTCTGTTGGGGAATAGAGGAATTATGATGGGGACGGCCATCAAAGGTGGAGGACGACCACCTGGCAGGGTACGGCTGCCAAAAATATCAACGATGGGGACGACCATCGGATAAAAGGTCAACAATGGGGACGGCCATCGGACGAGCATGATGGAGGACGACCATCAAGAGGTGGAGGACGACCACCTAGCAGGGGACGGCTGCTCTCAGGGTTTATCATGACATAGGACGAATGCCAGATAACCAAAATCAACAATGGGGACAGCCATTGGATAAAATTGATGAAGGAAGATCATCAAGAGGTGGAGGGCGACCACCTAGCAGGGGACGGCTGCCAAAAATATCAACGATGGGGACGGCCATCGGATGAGCATGATGGAGGACGACCATCAAGAGGTGGAGGACGACCACCTAGCAGGGAACGGCTGCTCTCAGGGTTATCATAACACAGGACGAGTGTTAGATAAAAAGGAAAATTTGCTTTGTTGGCGATCTACTGGGGAGAAGTAAACACGGACGAGTGTTTATATCCAAGAAACAAAAGGTATAAGTGTTTAGATGTTAGTGTATAGATTAAAGATGCGGACGAGCATCCTTAAGACTATGATACGGACGAGTATCAGGTAGAAACAAACTGACACGTGTTCAGAGATGATGATACGGACGGGTATCAACTGGTTAACAGAGAACACGGACGAGTGTTGAATCTGAAAGAACTCTTCTGGGGATAGTAGATACAGACGAGCATCTTTATTCAAGAAGATACAAGTGTTTGACACGGTGTATGGATTAAAGATGCGGACGAGCATCCTTAAGGTTATGATACGGACGAGTATCATGTAGAAACAAACGCTTGACGCATGTTCTGAGATGATGGTACGGACGAGTACCAACGGGTTAACAAAGAACAAGGACTAGTGTCGAATCTGAGGGGATATAAAAGGTATATACAAGATACGGACGAGTATCTGAGTAGTATGAGTAGTTAACTGCTGGGGAGAATGACACGGACGAGTGTCAAAAGGAGAAGAGTATAGTATGAACAAATATTTGATATACAAAGTGTAGGTGACTGCGCTGGGGATACGACACGGACGGGTGCCAAGAAAGTGTATATAAGTATGTGTGAGTACAAAGAGGATGTCTTTGGCTTTCTGCTGGGATATAACACGGACGGGTGTCAAAAGGAGTATATACTGGTGTCTGTGATTTGTGAGGCAACTGCTTTTGCTGGGAACTCTGGTGGGGATTTTTCTTCTGTATGTTGATGAACTGTAATCATTCACAGGTGTTGATTCATAACATGGCTCATGATTATGCTATGCATTTGATTTTTTGCCGTAATGCTCCGTGTTAAAACAGAATGCTACGCTTTGTGGGTGAATATGATGCAAATGCTATGATTGTGCAAAGATACCAAAACCGGGATTCGGATCCCGTTGCTGCGAAGATCTTTGATCGATCTGCTTGAAGCGAACATCCCAGCTGGGGGGTGAAATTATTGACAGATCTGATGAGATGCATCTGCTTGGGGATCTAGGTCACTGATTGACATATCCTTGTAATATAGGACCCAGTTGGGGTTTGTAGAAGCCTTCCGTACTCTGTTGTGATCTCCATGCATTGCTCTTCTGGATAGAGGCTGGAACTCTGTGGGGAGATGGTTCCCTGACTTTGCATTCTGCCGAGGAAGAACGATTGGTAATACAGCTGGGGAATGTAATGAGAGGCAAACTCAGCTGGGGAGAGTAATGAGAGGCAAACTCAGCTGGGGAGAAAGCCCCTTGAGTGCTAAGACTGTTTGTTGATTTGCCAACTTGCTGGGATGTAACTTGCATGCCCCAGGTTGCGTTCTGGATACCTGCAATCCTGCAAAGGTAAGGAAACGCACAAAAGGTCCCGAGGTATCCTTTACTGGATTCTGTCATAGGAGTTAAGCATTCTCAAGAGTAAGTATATTCCCTGCAAGCATGTGTTTCTATTTTTAGTGAAAAACATCTGTACTTATGCAATTAGTTTTAGAGACATCAGACATTCTTTGCAAACGAAATATGTACAAGACGAAACATGACTGAAAAATCTGATTTTATTAATTCTTGTGCCCTGAATTGGCAAGATACAGTCAAGGAAACAAATCTCCTAAAATAAGGAGATTGTTACAAATTGAGAAACAAAGTGTTGGCGATGTTGACGACGCTTTCAAAGGAGCTTCCTCTTCTGCTATGACTCGTATGACAGTGACGTTCTTCTCGCCTTGCTTTCTGAAGAAGGCTGATTCTGATTGAAGCTTGATCCTTTTGAAGCTTTCCAAGTTGCAAGTGATACAGACGAATTCAGAATGCAGTTGTTCGCTTATTCCCTTATTTTGCATGGATCGCCCTTTCGGGTTTTCAATCCATCGGGATACCCATTTTTGCCTGAGTTGTCCAATGCGGCTTTTCAACTCAGCGGGTGTACATTTTTCTTTATTTTCCCTTATTTTTGCCCGAGTCTTTTATTCTGTTTTTGACTCGCCGGGATGCCCTATTTTTGCCTGGACTTACATTCTGTTTTTATGTCCAGCGGGTCATTTTTATGCGAAGTATTTTTTAACTGCATCTGAATTCACAGGGACGGGAAATCTTCACCATCCATGGTGCTGAGCATCAGTGCTCCACCAGAGAAAACTTTCTTTACCACGAATGGTCCTTCATAATTTGGAGTCCATTTGCCCATGTGGTCTGTATGAGGAGGGAGGATTCTTTTCAGCACAAGATCTCCTACTTGGTATTCTCGGTGCCTGACTTTCTGATCGAAGGCTCTCTTCATTCTCTTCTGATATAGCTGTCCATGACAGATTGCAGCCAATCTTTTCTCTTCGATCAGACTCAGTTGTTCGTATCGGGCCCGAACCCATTCTGCTTCACTCAGTTTAACATCCATTAATACCCGTAGAGAAGGTAATTCAACTTCAACAGGTAGGACTGCCTCCATACCATACACAAGCTGATACGGTGTTGCCCCAGTGGATGTTCTGATTGACGTGCGGTACCCATGCAAGGCAAATGGTAGCATTTCATGCCAGTCTTTGTAAGTGATTACCATCTTCTGCACAATCTTCTTGATATTCTTATTTGCTGCCTCAACAGTGCCATTCATCTTCGGCCTGTAAGGAGAAGAATTGTGATGTTGGATCTTGAAGTCCCGGCATAATTCAGCCATCATTTTGTTGTTTAAGTTGGAACCATTATCAGTAATGATTCGCTCGGGAACTCCATATCGACAGATGATATCTCTCTTCAGAAATCTGGCTACCACTTGTCTTGTAACATTTGCATATGAGGCGGCTTCGACCCACTTAGTGAAATAATCAATGGCGACCAGGATGAATCTGTGGCCATTTGAAGCGGTTGACTCAATCTTGCCAATCATATCAATGCCCCACATGGCAAAGGGCCATGGTGAAGACATGATGTTTAGAGGATTGGGAGGCACATGCACCTTATCTGCATAGATCTGGCATTTATGGCATTTTCGGGCATAAGCACAACAGTCTGCATCTATTGTGATCCAGTAATAACCTGATCTTAACAACTTTTTAGCCATGGCATGCCCTCCGGCATGGGTACCAAACGATCCTTCGTGCACTTCATGCATCAGCAAACCTGCTTCCGTCTTGTCAACACATCTGAGGAGTACCATATTAAAGTTCCTTTTGTATAAAGACCCATCAGTGTTCAGAAAGAAACTACCAGCAAGCCTTCTCAAAGTCTTCTTATCATTGGAAGATGCCCCAGGTGGGTATGTCTGATCCTCCAAGAAGCATTTGATGTCGTGGAACCAAGGCTTATCATCTCTAACAACGTCTGCTGAGAACACATATGCTGGTCTATCAAGTCTGGATACTGAAATCTGAGGTACAAAGTTAGCAGCTTGAACTTTGATCATGGATGAAATGGTAGCAAGAGCATCTGCAAACTGATTCTCGTCCCGAGGGATATACTCGAGCTTGACTGTTGTGAAGAAAGTCAATAACCTCCTTGTATAATCCCTGTAAGGTATCAGATGATCCTGGTGGGTGTACCATTTGCCGTTGGTTTGATTAACTACCAAAGCTGAATCTCCGAATACAGTCAAAGTCTTGATCCTGAGGTCAACGGCTTCCTCAAGACCCATAATGCAAGCTTCGTATTCAGCTTCGTTGTTAGTGCAGTTGAAAGTGAGTTTTGCCGAGAAAGGCATGTGAACTCCTTTAGGTGTAATGAGTACTGCACCAACACCACGACCATTCATGTTAACAGCCCCATCAAACATCATAGTCCATTCTTCTTCCGGGTCAGGCCCTTCAGTGTGAACAGGCTCCTCATGATCTTTTGATTTAATGAACATGATGTCTTCATCAGGGAAGTCAAATCTCAAAGGCTGGTAGTCATCAATGGGTTGCTCAGCAAGATATTCAGATAGTACACTGCCCTTGATGGCTTTCTGAGATGTGTACTGTATGTCGTATTCTGTGAGAATCATTTGCCATCTTGCAACCCGTCCGGTAAGAGCTGGCTTCTCGAAAATGTACTTAACTGGGTCCATTTTGGATATCAACAAAGTAGTGTGGGTCAACATATACTGTCTCAGTCGGCGAGCAGCCCACGCTAAAGCACAGCAAGTTTTCTCGAGCAGTGAATAACGTTGTTCACAGTCGGTAAACTTTTTGCTTAGGTAGTATATTGCATACTCTTTTCGACCAGACTCGTCATGCTGACCTAGCACACACCCCATCGACTCTTCTAATACTGTCAAGTACATTATCAGAGGTCTTCCTTCAACTGGTGGCATAAGGATTGGAGGTTCTTGCAGATATTCCTTGATCTTGTCAAAAGCCTTCTGGCAGTCTTCGTTCCACCTGACCGTCTGTTCCTTTCTTAACAGCTTGAACAAGGGTTCACAGGTTGCTGTCAGGTGAGATATGAACCTTGAAATGTAGTTCAATCGACCTAAGAACCCTCGAACTTCTTTCTCTGTTTTCGGTGCAGGCATCTCTTGGATGGCTTTGACTTTATCAGGGTCAACTTCAATCCCTTTCTCGCTTACAATAAAACCCAGCAGCTTACCAGATCGCACCCCGAATGTGCACTTGTTGGGGTTCAACTTCAGTTGGTACTTCCTCAGACGTTTGAACAATTTGAGCAGATTTACCAGATGTTCTTCTTCAGTGAGGGACTTGGCAATCATATCATCCACATAACACTCTATTTCTTTATGGATCATATCGTGGAATAATGTTACCATAGCCCGTTGATATGTGGCACCAGCGTTCTTCAGTCCGAATGGCATCACTTTGTAACAGAACGTGCCCCAAGGTGTGATGAATGTTGTCTTCTCCATGTCTTCAGGTGACATCTTAATCTGATTGTATCCTGAAAATCCGTCCATGAAGGAGAATACCGAGAACTGAGCCGTGTTATCCACCAATACATCAATGTGAGGTAATGGGAAGTCATCTTTCGGGCTGGCTCTGTTCAGATCCCGGTAGTCAACACACATCCTTACTTTGCCGTCCTTCTTAGGCACAGGCACAATATTAGCAACCCACGGTGGATAGCTAGTCACAGCAAGGAACCCGGCGTCCCATTGCTTTTGTACCTCTTCTTTGATTTTCATTGCCATGTCCGGACGAGTACGGCGCAGCTTCTGTTTAACTGGCGGGCATTCTTCTCTCAAAGGCAGCTTGTGCACGACAATATCGGTATCCAACCCTGGCATATCTTGGTAAGACCAAGCAAACACATCTACATACTCTTGAAGCAGATCAATCAGTTGTCTCTTCACTGAGTCTTGCAGGCAGGCCCCGATTTTAACTTCTTTCACGTCTTCATCTGTACCAAGATTGATCACTTCAACCTCCTCCTGGTGAGGAGTAATAACCTTTTCCTCTTGTCTTAACAACCTGGCTAGCTCTCCAGGAAGCTCATATTCTTCCTCAACCCCTTCATCAGCTTGATTGATTGGATTGTCAAAGTCATACGAAGTCATAGCCGTGCTGTTGTCGGTGCTGTCTGGAAGGCACTCTCTGCAAGGGTTAAGCTTGTTCATTTTAGTGATCTGATTTTAGTCTTATTTAGAAAGGTGAAATGAAGTTGTCATTTTGAAAACACCGCCATTTATTTTTTGTACAAAAAGAAAAATGGAAAAACAGTGAACGAAAAGGAAAAGACTCGTTTGCAAAAAGATGTCTGATATTTCATTAATTGATCTTGTTTGCACAAAAAGTACAGATGGCCCGATTACAAAATGAGTCTTGTCATCTTGGGCAAGATGCAAGACTTTGATGCATGCTTATAAAAATACAGGAAATAATAATTACTCTGCATGAGTAACTCTTATAATTTCCTGGGAAGACCAGTTCGAGACACTGCTCCCCGGGATCTTTGGACGAATCCAGCTTTCCAGGTTGCGTTCCTCTTCCAGCTCATCTTCCAGACAGTTGATAGCATCAGGGGTAAGCATCCCCCCACTCACAAAGTTGGGCTCTTTCGCAGCCGCTGTTTGATCTTGTTGAGTTGGTTTGTAACCCAACCCAAATCTGTCCTCTTTCTTCTCCACCGGTAGTAGCTTGCCCCAGCCTTGGGCAGTTCCTTCCTCAACAACCTTCCGGGCTTGTTGGTATGATGATATTGAAGTACCAGGCACAGCAGATGTTTCGTTCACATTCAAGGCTTCAAACCCCTGGCTCATTGTTTCATGGATCTCCCCATCCATCTCAATGTACTTATAGGTTGCCAGGTGGCTGACAAAAATGTCCTCCTCTCCGCAGATTGTAACGATTTGACCCTCCCACTCATATTTTAACTTCTGATGAAGGGTGGAGGTCACGGCGCCAGCGGCGTGAATCCATGGCCTACCCAATAAACAGCTGTAGGCGGGCTGTATATCCATCACGTAGAAGATAGTTGTGAAAGTCTGCGGGCCAATCGTTACGGGCAGCTCAATCTCTCCCAGAACCGATCTCTTTGAGCCATCAAAAGCTCTTACCACCAGGTTGCTGGGTCTCAATGCCAATCCGTCATATTCTAGCTTCACCAGGGCCTTCTTAGGTAAGACATTGAGGGATGACCCCGTGTCTACCAGCACATGGGAAAGGACAGCACCTTTGCATTCCATGGTTATGTGCAAGGCTTTGTTGTGGTTGCGGCCTTCCGTTGTCAAATCAGTATTGGTGAACCCTAGTCCGTGACTAGCATTAACATTTCCAACTACAACTTCCAGCTGATTGACAGTGATCTCTTCAGGCACGTAAGCTGCGTGCAGGACTTTGAGTAGTGCATTCCGATGGGCTTCGGAGCACATAAGCTGTGATAGAATTGAGATCTTGGAAGGCGTCTGATGAAGCTGATCCACTATTTTATAATCACTCTTTTTGATGATTCGCATGAACTCATCAACCTCTTGATCGAAGGGTGTCTTCAAAGCTTCCTTAACAGTTTGATCTTCCTGCACAGGGCTCTTCCCTTTTGCCTTGGCAGCAGCTTCTGCTTCGGCTGTGGGTCTCTGAATTTGTGGAGCGAAAAGACGTCCGCTTCGAGTGAAGCCTCCGCCTCCGCCCACATTGTCAATTTGTAGTGCAGGGGTTGATGATTCAAAAGTGATCCTTTGTCCTTCACAGTACAAGTCAGAGCCGTAATGCCATGGGATGGCATTGCTGCTTTCATAAGGTACTGGTCCAGGCACCGTGATGGTGACTGGACTGATTGCAGCTGTTGAAGGAACTGTGATAGTCTGAGGATCATAATAGATTGTAACTGGTGCTCTAATGGGAGCAGCACCTTCTGAGTTGTAGGCAGAGTTGCTTTCAGGATCATAGAATATGGTGACAGTTGAGACATCTTCATGATTTGTTGCTGGTGTTGTAGGAGACATTGACGGGAGTGTGGATGTTGTTGTTGTAGGAGGTTCAAAATGGAGTGATGCTGAAGTTGTAGCAGGAAAATTTGTTGAAAACTGATCAGTTGAGATAATGGATGAAGTACTTGTTGATGAAGCCGAAGAATTGTCAGGAACAATGGTTGTTGCAGTTGTAGGAGGTTCTGAAACCGTTGCTGATGAGATTGCTGGATTTGTTGGAAATGATGTGGTGATCTGAAGCTGGCCACTCTGAATTAGGCCATCTATGCCATTCCTCAAATTGTCGCACCCATTTACAGAGATATTGCAGTAAGCACAACCCAACTCACACCCCGGGAACCTTTGACATTCCAAGAGCTGAGCTTTGATTTCTACCAACGGTGTCCTGATCTGACCCACGCTGGTTATTAAATAAGACGGTTTGTCTTCTTCAATAGCGTTAATTCTAGGACCATCGTGGTTTGGCATTGGGTTCTTATTTACATTGGGTGGTGGTGCGAAATTCAGAGCCTTGGAGTCTACCAGGTCTTGTACCTTCATATGCAGAGCTCTGCACTTTTCTGTACTGTGGCCAGGTGCGTTTGAATGGAAGGCACACCTAGCGTTGGAGTCATAGTTCCTGGGTAGACTGTTGGGATCTGGAGGTGCCAGCGTCCTTAGCTCAACTAGGTTGAGTTTCAGGAGTTGTGGCAGCAGGGTAGCATATGGCATAGGGATTGGATCAATCACCCTATTAGCTTGAGATGGCCTCTGCTGAAATGGCCTTTGTTGACTGTTGTTGTTGGTGTTGCTGTTGTTGTAATTCCTTGGAGGATACTGATTTTGCTGATGGTACTGAGGTTGTTGCTGATAGTTTTGCTGCGAAGGTTGATAGACTGGTAGAGGATGAGCCTGAGCAGGAATGGTGACTGCTGCTATTGACCTTTGAACATATTGGGGCCTGCCCCTGTTGGTGTGGATGGCATTGGTCTCGCCAATTCTTCTCGGGCCTGCAAAAGGCTTTCTTGTACTATTGGACGAGCTTGCACCGTTGTCTGAGATCTTACCCATCTTCAATAGGCTTTCGATTCTCTCCCCAGCTATGACAACATCCGCAAAGCTAGTGGAAGAGAAGGCAGCCAGCCTGTCAATATAAGTTCCCTGAAGGGTGTTCATGAACATATCTGCCATTTCCCGTTCAGACATAGGTGGCTGAACAGCAGCATCCAATTGCCTCCATCTCTGGGCATATTCTCGGAAACTCTCCCTTGAAGACTGTGACATTCCCATTAGGAGGGTCCTGTTGGGTGCCATGTCTAAGTTATACTGATACTGTCTGATGAAGGCCTCTGCCAGGTCCTTCCAGCATCTAATAGTTGCCCTTGTCAAGTGAGAGTACCATTCTCTTGAGGCTCCAGTCAAGCTGTCTTCGAAATAGAACATCCAGAGCTTCTCATCCATAGTATAGGCCTTCAGCCTTCCCAGAAATGATTGCAAATGAGTCCGGGGGCATGAAGTCCCGTTGTATTTTTCAAAGCAAGGAGGCTTGAACTTATGGGGGATCCTGACCCCGTCTACCAAGCCCATGTCCATGACATCGAAGCCCAAAGAGTTTTGAGATTCTAAGGACCTCAACTTCTCAGCTATCTCATCCAATCTCCTATCATAAGCTTCCTCCCTAGCACCCATTACTGTGAATTGGTCCTCTTGAGGATCTTCTTGAAGTACCCTAGTTGCGGTGGCAGTCCCTTGAACATTTGCAGGAATATTGACCTCAGGATGGAGGTGTGGCCCGAAGACAGGGGGGTTAACATGGGGTTGGACCCTTTCATTGTTGCTGGTGCCGGCAGTCCCTATATGCGGATCTTCTTGATTCTGCCTTTCCACCATGGCCCTCAATCTTTCCTGGCTCTGAGCCATGTTGTTCATCACTTCCATGAACTGCGTCATTTGATTCCTCATTTCTAGCCTTTCGTTTGCCATTTGATTTCTGACCTCAGTAAGGTCCTGCTGCATCTGATCCATTTGGATTCCCGGAAGGTTGTTTCGGGTTGGATAACGGTGCGGACGGTTGAGGGGAAATACCCGGCGCCTAGCAATAGTTCCTGAGGCATCACAACAGAGGTTAGCAAAAAAACAAAAAACCTACAAAACAAACAAAGGGTTAGCATGCAATGCAGCATGCTTATTTGCTCTCAAGGTATCCGGCTTGGCATGCAGTTTTGACCCCTCCAGACCCTTGAAGATGTTGTTGTTGTTGCTTGAAGAAAACTCAGATGAAGCAAACTAACACAAATATATTACAGAAGGTGAAATAATACAACTTGTTTATTTTACAACACAAGCCCTCTAAGGGGTCAAAATACATTACAAGAAAATAAAAGTACATGGAAAGAAAGAATCAACAAACAAATGATCAAACACCGAGACCAAACTCATCCTCACGAACTTCCTTGAGAAGTGCTTCGGTCACGGGATCAGCCGGACGCTCCGTGAGATTCCTGATGAGGAGATTCCGGGTCGTAACAGCTGCTGTTAGCTTCTTGTGCTGAGTTTGTTCTTTGGACCTCTTCACCCCTGCTTTGATCTTCAACTCTGATATCTCCTTCTGGGCTGCTGCCAGGGCTTCTTGCTGTTCTTTTGCTCTAGCTTCCATTTGCTCCATCTTGTCTTGAACTCTCTTGTCTTCCAGGGTACGAGCCTCGGTGATCCTGACCCACCGGGCTTGACTCTCCTTCAAATACAAGTCTGTTCTTGCTCTCTGGAACTGGGCTTCCTTGCAAGCATTCTTCAGAATTTGTTCTCCAGCCTTTGACTTTTTAATGTAATCCCCAGACTTCTCAATCTTAATCAGATGCTCTACTCTTAATTTCTCCAACCTCTCAATCTCCCTCATACCTTCACCCCTCTCCCGGAGGGTCTTCTGCAAAGCCTGGGTTAGCTTCTCATTTCTTTCCTTCAAGCTCTCAAACTCCTCCAAACTGATAGTGGCAGGGGGTGGTGCTGAAGATGACTCAGGCATGTCTTCTATGGTAAAGGGCATCCCAGAGAATTGGGCCCTGGCACGGGACCATTCATAATATTGTGCTGATGCCACATTGTTGCACTTCCCCAAAATGGTTATTCCCTTGGTTTGAACATTATCCCAGGCCCAAACAGCCTGCCTAACAATAGTCAAATTAATCTTGTTCTCACAATAAAGAGTCTCAACCAAGTCCTGTGCCTTAGGAGTGTGGACCAGTGCATAGCCCAGTTGTCGTCTAAACAGCAGAGGGTTGTAATTGATACTACCCTTAACTCCTATCAAAGGCACATTGGGAAAATGCCCACAGCTGGTGATGATATCCCTGCCCTTGGTGCTTTGAGTGCACCATCTGATATCTGCTGAAGTTAGAGCAGTGAGTCTCTTAGCCCAGTTGCTCTGCTGATGAGGGTTCAGAAATGCATCTGTCCTGGGTAGATGCCTGAGAAGCCAAGTGTGGAACAATGGAGCACAACACCTCACTAATCTCCCCCTCTGCTTTTCATTTCTATGATGCACTGAGTAATAGAGATCCCCCAATAAAGTTGGCACTGGGTTCCTCAGGATGAACAGATGGATTGCATTCTTACTGATGAATCGAGGCTCATCCGCAAACAATACAATTCCATATATACTCAAGGCCAACAAGGCACAGACAGCTTTCCACTCTCCTAAAGAGGCCTTCAAGGTGGCTTGAGAGATCAAGAAATCCAGATGAAAGCCAGGGATTCCAGCTTTAGAAGTCATATGCTGCTCAATCGAAACAAGTTCCCAGATGCAAAGCCTTTGCTACTTCTCCATTGCTAGGAAAGACCATCTCAGGGTTTAAAGGGATTCCACCCCTGATGGGTATACCAACCAATGAAGAGTATTCTTCTAATAGAGGGCCCAACTGAAAGTCTTGGAAGGTGAAACATCTCAGTGGGGGATCATAGAACTGAATGCAAGTGTGAATGAGGCTCCTCTGTGATGGGTCCAGATCCATAACCATATCAAGTATATCTCCATAACTTTCCCTGAACAATGGTATGTGATCTGGAGTGATCAGGGTCTGAATCCTCCTGATATCTGATAGCTCTGGCTGGAAGAAGTGATAGGTGATGTTGCTCTTTTTAGGAGCCATGATGCTGAGACTGAGTAGAGACAAGTGCTGATGATAATGCTGAAGTAATGAGCCACTGATTAGCTGGTGCTGGTGATAACTGAAGCAGATGCTGGTGAAGATAGGTCAATACTGAAGATGGGGTCAAAACCAAAACCAAATGAAGATGGATACCCTGAAACACAAATAAGCAAATGTCAATATGATGCAATGATTATGTATGCAAATGAAATGCAAGGGTTTGTGACTGAGCTGGATCTGACCAAAATGCCCTGATATAAGTCCATGTGTGTTCAAGAATTCCGGATGGAGGTCTATAAATCCAGTAACCAAGGTGGGGGGGCTCAAATAAAGAGCCACATGTCCAGGGTTTAGAATCACAAGAACTGTTCCAACATGGAGTACTCTTGAACAATCAAAGTAACAGGGTATTCTGAGGTCAGGGTACCTGCAAACCTGTAAACAGCCCAACCCCCTCACAGGTGGTGTTCTAAAACAAGGATCCTCAGACTTGGATCAGTTATGAGAGGTGTAAACACTTCTAACCCGGAGGTACAGTGTTTACAATAACCATAACAATTCCTCCTCTAATTCACCTCAGTTTCTGAAGGTCAATACTAAAGGTCATCCAGACTTAGCAGGCTTCCCAGATAGCCCTAGCATTGCAGGAAATCTGCAACACAGAGTTCTCAAGAAAAACCCATATCTGAACCGTGTTTCATATTCCCGCACCAGACCGAAATGGAATGGGAAAGAATATGATTCACTCTAGCCTAGGTGTCACTCAGGTCCCAGGTATAGGACCTTAACTCTCAATGAATCACCCACCCACCAAAACAAAAACCAGATCCAGCCAGCAGCATGACAGTATGATATATACAAAAGCAATAAAGAAAGCAGTAAATAACTGTACATAAAGCAGAAATAGATACAAAAGTACAAACACCAATAAGCACATAACACCCCAGTAAACACAAATCAAACAAGCGCTAGGAGGAACCCACAAAAAGAACCAGAAGCCCTGGTTGCAATATAAGGTTCCCCAGCAGAGTCGCCAAGCTGTCGCTCCCGATAAATGAAACAGGGTCCAAATAAGGGTACAAACGCGAACGATCGGCGAGAGGGACAATGAGGACACACAGCCGTGAACTCACTGGAGATGAATAGAGTCGCCAGCTAGGCATTTTTATCCCGGAGGAAAGGTAATGCTGCATAAACCTAGAAAGAGATGGATAAGACGGTTTGCAAACCAGAGAGACTGAGAAAGGGGGTTGGTTACAACCTGGGAAGGTATTAGCACCCAGATTGTCCGCCGTACTCGACGGGATCCACGCTTAAAAGATTTGTGTTTTAAAGGGGTAGTGTCAGTGCAATTTGTGTATAAAGAGCTGGAAAAGGATGTACAGGTGTCAGTGTAAAGAATGTGAAGTGTATAAATGTACAGTGTCAGTGTAAGGATGAGAGTATGCTCAAGATCATGAGGCTAAAAGAATAATGCTGGAAGGAGGGGGAATATACAGAGACTTTTGTTCGATAACTGTTAAGTTATGCCTACGTATCCTCTCGTGCAATGAGGAAGTCAGAACACCGTAGTTCGACCCAAAGAGACTGAAAGGTGAATTGACTTGTGAACTGCTTACTTGTCTATGCTCAAGTGTATGACCTGTCTGGCTCAGGTGCAAACTGTCTTGCATTAGACGGAAGAAGCGAGCTCTCGTTTGTGAGTGAATGAGATGAGAAAAGAATCCCGGAGGAGACGATTATTGTTTGTTTTTGAGTTTTCAGTCTTTTATTGCTTTTGAAGTTTGTCATAAGTTAATGAGCTTAAGCCTAAACCAATGGATTTAGTAAACTCATCACATCTTCCCTCTGATTAGGGGTAATGAGAATACCTTAAGTGTGAAGTCAGATTCTCACACTTAATCACCTTTGATGCAGGATTAAGATCATTAACCTACTTGTGATTATTTAGATGTTTTTGTTGTTTTTGTTTAGTGTTGAGTAATGAGGTTAAGCCATAATCAGGGATTAAACAGACTCATTACACCATCCTAATAGAAGGATAATAGATGAGAATGTTTAAGCTGAGGAAAGCTCCTCAACTTAATCCATGATTAGGGATTAAACTCATGACAAAACAAAGCCTTTGATTAAGTGGATTTTATTTAATGATATGATGAAGAAATGATTTTTATGGTTTGTAAGACAACTTGGGGGGGACTTGTCCATTAACACTAGGGTTAGTCCTTCTTAACCAATTAAGGAAGAATTAGAACCCTAATGCAAGGCCCAAGTTACAAGTGTCTTGATGATTATTAAGTGAATTGATTAAAGGATTTAAACACATTAAGGGTTTAACACTTAGGATTAAAGTTATACACTCCATCCTAAGAGAAGGATGCAGGCATAAGCTTAATCACAAAGCCTTAAAGCCTTTAGGGTTTAGTCCCTGCTTATGAGGTGAGAAGAGAAGACTCAAAGAGATGACACAAAGGTAAAATCTAAGAGGGGGGACTAATCAAAAACCCTAATCATTGTCATGCTTGGTTGTTCCTAAGGTTTGTGAGGTTTTCAAGAGAAATCTTCAATGGAACCAACAGGAAGCAGATGAAAGGATCAAGAGAAGCAAAGTAACTTGCTTCATTCAAGAAGTCAAGTCACTTGAAGAAAGAAAGTGGGAAGAATAAGAATGAGCAAGCTCAAACTCTAACACATATAAAAATGCAGCAATGGATGCAAGAGAGATGAAAAGAAAAGTTATGAGAAGTGAAGGCTAATTCACTTCTCAAAATCACTTACCACCTGAAAAGGTTAGAAAAGAAATGTAATGCAATGCAAAATGGGATGAGATGACATGATGATAAACAAAACCAGAAGCATGCTATGAAGTGATACAAACATGAGGCAGCACATGGAAATGTTCATACAAGATCATGGATGCAAATGATGCAAGTTAAGGAGCATGAACCTACATGAAAAGTTATGAAACATACATGGCAAACAACATGGCCAATGCAAGATGCAATGATCAAACATGCTTTCTATATGTCTTAAGATGTCAAATGAATCAAATGGATGATTGAAATGTCATGGCAAGTCATGTTATGCAAGAGAATGCAAGAAGGATGCAAATGGAAGCCCAAATTAGGGTTTATGGATCAAACAACAAACAAAAACCCAAAACAGAAGCAAACCCTAAGATAAAAAATGGAAAATGCCACCCAAAGAAACCCTAAACCTATACTAAACCAATGCCCAAAGGGGAGATCTCAACTCTTAACCAATCTCAAGTTATGATTTTTACAAGTTATTAGGGTTTTTAGGGTTCCTAAACAAAAGAAATGTCAAACAATTTGAAAATGCAAAATCAAATCATGGCCATTTAATCCTAGAAACTACATGCTAAACACAATGCAATGCAAGAAGAATCAATGTCCAACTCTTCATAGATAGGCAGAAATGATTTTTTGAACTTAGGATCAAAATAATGCACAAAAAATGATTTAATTCAATGAAAAATTCTCAAAATGCATCAAGATCAAAAAAGAAATTTGGTTTGAAGGTTGGACAATGTTTCTAAATGTCTTAGAACATTTCAGGAATTTTTTGGTGATTTTTAGATACCTAAAAGTATTTTTAATAAATTAATTTCTATTAATCAATTAAAAATAATCTTTTAAATATTTAAAAATACTCTTTTAATGATAAAAATAGAAACAAAAATATTTTTGTGTCATAAAAATTAATAAAACTTATGAGAAAAAGTTTCATAATTTTTACACATTTTTTACTATTTTAAATAAATTATGCAAAACAAATGAAAAGAAAATGAAAATAAATGAATTTTAAATGAAAGTCAACAGAAGGAAGGGCCAGGATGAAGTCTGGGTTTGAAATGCTTGACCACGCGCGCTATCCAAGGGTCCAGGTTGTTTCTGAGTTAATCCCAATTAATTAAATAAATAATGAAGATTAGGGCTAAGCAAAGTGATATGGGCCTTTCATTCGCGCGGGGAGTCAACTAGGTCAACCAATCCAACGCCCAGAATTCAATGGGAAATTAATTACAGGATTAGGGCACAAATGACTTTCAGGTGGCCGGAGAGGACCTCCGGTCGTCTTCTCCGGCCAGCATCTCCCCTGAGAATCCCCAAAACTCTAAAAACTTAACTAAAACGAAATCTAAAAACTGGGAAATGATCCCCACTCACTCACGAACCAAAACCCCTTATCAAAACAAATTTATATTTCCTAACAAGGCTGAATCGAAACAAATAAGAACTAGGGCAAAACAGTTTCAGGAAGCAATTAAATTCTCATTTCATCACCATTTCAAAAACTAAAAGCATATTCATGATCAGGAAGACATGAAGAACAAGTTTAGAACTTAAAAATCCATTTCTGGAAAAAAAGTTCTTGAGCTACCTGAGATTCGAAGCTTTCACTCCAGCAACTTTCAGACCCCTTTTCCTTGTGCAATCCACTCCTTAGGACCTCTTGATGATGTTTGAGTGCTCAGGAGAAATTTATATTGGCTGGATGAAGAGTTTGAGTAACTTCTGCTCAAACTCAGTTGAACATGGCAATGATGATTCTGGCTATTTCTGGCAAGGGTGAAAGGTTGTTTGTGGTCCAGATGATGAGTGGAGAAGGTTTGTGAAGTTTGTTTGGATGTTTGTGAGCTGTGGGGAGAGATTCGAATGAAACTGCAGCTTGAGGTGAATGATGGCAGTGGTGTGTTCTTGATCAAAACAGGCCTGGCTCTTGGTGGTTTCTACTCAACAAGGCAAGGTGAGATGATTAAAGGAATTTGTTTGAGTGTTTGTGTGTTGTGCAGGCAGATTCGAAGCAAAATGCAAATGGGGTGTGTTTTGTGTATGTGATTGTGTGAAGTGTTTCAGCCTGGCCTGGTGTTATGTTTAGCTTGCAAATGGAAAGTATAAACAATTCTAATTGGCCAGATGATGTGACATGGCCTGCTGTGATAGGTAAGTCACCTTTTGCAAAATGTCAACTTCTTTGTAAGAGAGGCATAGGCTAAGTTATAGCTTGGTACATGAGCATGGGCTGGCGCAGCATGGTATGTGAGTGAAGCTAGGGAGGTTCAGCATCCAATGCATCAAGTTGGTGAAGTGTGATGAGTGTTTTTGCAAGTTGTTACTTTTTGGTTCACATGGAAAAAAGTCTTGTTACATGAACCATGAACATGTGATCTTTGGTCCAATTCTGACTTTTAGGACATATTGAATGTTTGCATACTGGTTTGAAGTGAATTAGAAGTTACAATTGGCTTTGGTTCATGATTTTGCAAAATTCTCATTTGAAGCATGCCTTGAAAATCAATGATTTTTGCCAACTTTGTCACACCATAACTTTTGATCCAAGAAGAGTTTGATAATGTTCTTGTACTTTTTGAAAAGGGAAAGATGTAATCTACAACTTTCATGACCAAAGTTTTTCCATTTGAAGCATTTTTGGATCAAGAATCAAGGCTTGAAAAATGTCCTAAAATGAAACATTCTTGAAAAGTCAACTATGCCCAAAAAGTCAACATTTGCAAAAAACTCCAAATTCTTGATTTTTGTGAACTTCAACCTTCTTACATGATCAAATAAAGATCATATACACTCAAAATGATGAAGAATGCCCATTGGTTGGGTCATTGGGGGCCTCAGATGCCCTGATTTTGCACTGACTTGTCCAGAAAGTCAACCCTTGATCAGATGACTTCCCCATGGAATTTCTTCATGAAAATTGATATGCATACTCCTTATACCATATAGAGACCAATGGAAACAAGAATGACCAAAAAAATGGGTGTTATGGCCTCTGAAACCAAAACCCTAATTTTAGGTCAACTGTGCAGTCAAACCTGGCTCTGCATCCATTCAAACCCTAGTTCTTGTGATTCTTTTGAAATCTTGACCTTGAGAGGATGTAATATGATAGATGAACACACATGGATCCCCTTGAAGTGATTGGTGGCCTTTGGAGTGGCTCAAGAAGCTCTTGGATTGCTCAGATCACAAACTCTAGGTGCAGATGACTTAGAACCAATGCAGTGAACCAAAAATGAGATATGAGATGATATGATTGTGTTTATGCATATGAGATGATCACAAGCCATGGTGTGAATGGGTGAGGGCAAATTTGGGGTGTTTACAACATGGTATGATGGAGATTATGTGAGTGACTTTGAAGAAGAATAAGCTAAACACATCACTGTTTTGACTGGGTCATGTATGTTTGATGAAGATTCTAATGAAGATGAGTTGACTCTTGAAGAAATTGCTGATACTTATCAAAAGCTAAGTATGAGATGTGCACAAGTGATACAAGAAGGAGGGAAACATAAGGATATCATAGCAACTCCGGAGTCTGAAAAGAAGGAGCATTTATTAACAATATCACATTTGAATGATAAAGTCAATATACTGAACATCAAGCTTGATCAAATGACCAAGTCCATCAGAATGCTGAACAATGGATCTGAGAAACTTAATGAGATTCTTCAGACAAGAAGAAGTGCAAAAGACCTATCTAGGATAGGATTTAATGGTTCTAAAAATGAGTTCTTCAGTAGCAGCAAACCTAAGCCCAATAATGAAGTTTCAAACCAGATGTCAAAATCAGTGTCTCAACATCATGTAATAAGAAGATCTAATCATCAAAGGAGAAGATATCAAAGATGGAGGTGTCACTATTGTGGCAGGTTTGGTCACATAAAACCTTTCTGTTTCAGACTTCATGGATACCCTACTCAGAATCCACAACCTAAACCTGAGCTAAACAATGTCATCAAGAAACAACAATGGGTCCCTAAGCATCTTGCCTTGATAGCTCATACTTCTCTTAAAGTATCAGTTAAAGAGGATTGGTATTTTGATAGTGGCTGTTCTAAACACATGATTGGAATAAAAAATTTAGTGGTTGACATCAAACCATATTCCACCAGTTATGTAACTTTTGGTGATGGAGCTAAAGGAGAAATCAAAGGAGTAGGAAAACTTGAATGTTCAGGTGTTCCAAATCTTGATGGTGTTCTACTGGTGAAAGTATTGACTGCTAATATCATTAGCATTAGTCTGCCGTGTGATCAAGGATTCAGTGTCAACTTCACAAAATCAGAATGCATTGTCACAAATGAAGAGAATGCAATGGTCATGAAGGGAGTCAAGTCTAGAGATAATTTTTATCTTTGGGTAAATCAAGATACCAGTTATTCGTCTGTATGCTTTCTATCCAAAGAAGATTAAGTAAAATTATGGCATCAAAATATGGGTCATCTTCATCTAATAGGAATGAAAAGAGTTATAACTTTGGAAGCTGTAAGAGGAATCCCTAAGCTATGAAGGTAAGGTATGTGGTGAATGTCAAGTAGGCAAGCAAACCAAGATGTCACATCCGAAGATTCGAAATCTTACTACATCCAAGGTATTAGAGTTATTACACATGGACTTGATAGGTCCTATACAGGTTGAAAGTCTGAGTGGAAAAGGTATGCCTATATGGTGGTCGATGACTACTCAAGGTTTACTTGGATACATTTTGTCAGAGAGAAATCTAATGTCTTTGATATGTTCAAGGATCTCTGTCAAATAATTCAAAGGGAAAAGGAAAGATGTGTCATCATGATTAGAAGTGATCATGGGAAGGAATTTGAGAATAAAAAATTCTCTGAATTCTACTCATCTGAAGGAATCAACCACGGATTTTCTTCTCCCATTACTCCTCAGCAAAATGAAGTACTTGAAAGAAATAACATAACCATTTAGGAATCATCAAAGGCCATGATTCATGCCAAGAAACTTCCTCTATAATTTTGGGTTGAAGTTATGAACATTGTCTGTTATGTTCATAATAGAGTCACTCTAAGAAAGGGAACTCCTATTACTCTCTATGAGCTCTGGAAGGGAAGGAAGCCTAATGTTCAATACTTTCATGTATTTGGAAGTAAGTGTTATATTCTGGAAGTTAGAGAACAAAGAATAAAAATGGATCCCAAAAGTGATGAAGGCATATTTTTGGGCTACTCTACTAACAGCAGAGCCTATAGAGTTTTCAAATCTAGAACTAGAGTCGTGATGGAATCCATAAATGTGATTATTGATGATCTATTCAAAGAACCTGATGTCACATATGATGTTGGAACATTCTATGATACTCTAGTTGAAATTACTAATAAAGAAGATGATCCAAATCCAGCTATCCCAGTATTTGATCCTGAATCAACAAACAAAGCACCTTCAATCAGGGTCCAGAAGGATCATCCTAAATATATTATTATAGGTGATCCCAACAGTGGAGTTGTAACCAGATCAAGGGAAGTTATCTCTAACTCTTGTTTTGTATCAAAGATTAAACCTAAAAATGTCAAAGAAGCATTGACTGATGAATTTTAGATTAATGTTATGCAATATGAGCTAGAGTAGTTCAAGAGAAATGAAGTGTGGGAGCTTGTACCAAGACCTGAAGGAACCAATGTCATTGGTACTAAATGGGTATACAAGAATAAATCTGATGAACAATGGGTTGTGACCAGGAATAAATCCATACTTTTTGCTCAAGGATATACTCAAATTGAAGGCATTGACTTTGATGAAACATTTGCTCATGTAGCTAGACTTGAATCAATACGATTACTATTGGGAGTTGCATGCGTTTTGAAGTTTAAACTGTTCCAAATGTATGTAAAGAGTGCCTTTTTGAATGGATACTTGAATAAAGAAGTTTATATGGAGTAACCTAAGGGCTTTGTTGATCCAAATGTTTCAAATCATGTCTACAAGTTGAGAAAGGTCTCGTATGGATTAAAACAAGCTCCTAAAGCATGGTATGAAAGATTAACAGAGTTTCTGCTCAAGAATGGTTACAGAAAAGGTGGAATTGACAAAACTATATTTGTCAAAGATGTAGAAGGAAAAATCATGATTGCTCAGATTTATGTGGATGATATAGTGTTTGGTGGAATGTCATATGAGATGGTTAAATATTTTGTCAAGCATATGCAATCTGAATTTGAAATGAGTCTTGTTGGAGAATTATCCTTCTTTCTTGGATTGCAAGTTAAATAGATGGAATATTCCATTTTTCTCTCTCAAAACAAATATGCCAGAAACATTGTAAAGAAGTTTAGAATGGATAGTGCCAGTCACAAAAGAACACCTACTCCTACCCATCTTAAGATGACTAAGGATGAAAAAGGTGTAAGTGTTGATCAAAGCTTGTGTAGAAGCATGATAGGAAGTCTGTTGTATCTAACAACTAGTAGACCTGATATTTCTTTTGTTGTTGGGGTATGTGCCAGATATCAAGTAGAACCTAAGTCCTCTCACATAAATCAAGTCAAAAGAATACATAAATCAAGTCTGTTGTATTCTCATGGAAGTGATCATGTTTTATTTGGATATTATGATGTTGATTGGGCTGGGAGTGCAGATGATAGGAAAAGCACTTCTGGAGGTTGTTTCTTTGTAGGTAACAATCTTATTTCCTGGTTTAGCAAGAAGCATAATTATGTCTCCTTATCTACTATAGAGGCTGAGTATATAGTAGTTGGTAGCCGTTGTTCTCAGCTTGTTTAGATGAAACAAATGTTATCTGAGTATAATGTCACTCAGGATATCAGGGCATTATATTGTGACAATCTCAGTTCAATCAATATTTCCAAGAATCCTATTCAGCACAGTAGGACAAAACATATTGATATTAGGCATCATTTCATTAAAGATCTTGTGAAAGATAAAGTGATCAAGTTGGAGCACGTTGCCCCTGAACTGCAGCTGGCTGACATATTCATAAAGGCCTTGGATGCTAATCAGTTTGAAAATATAAGAGGCAAATTGGGAATATATCTTTATGAGGGCTTATAGAAATTATTAACTTTTGGAAGTCCAGTCAGAGGAAGAAGACTGGAGAGGAAGTTCCAGGTGACTTGGACGGTGGAGAAGAGCAAAATGAAGTTTGTTTCTGATGGGGTTCTGATTTTTCTAGAATGTTTTCTCTTCATGAGCTTGTGGTTCTATCTGTTTCTTTTGCTTTATGATTATGTCCCTGTTTGGCTCAATTTCTGGCTAAAAGGGAGAGTAATAATTATAGATGTTGTTGATGTGTGTGCTTATGGTATACTATTTCTTTTAGTATAGTTGGTCTATGTGTGTTGCAAGGCTTAACATGTTGAGGGGGAGATGAAATATTTCTGATTTTTGCTATTGTGTTGTACTCTGAGACAACTTTTAGTTTTTGTTGTTGTTATACTCTAATACAATTTTTAGTTTGAGGGGGAGTCTGTTTTTCTCTCTGCTATGTGTGTGCATGTGTGTTTCTGATGTTGTTGGTTTTTTTGTTGATTAATGTTTTTCTGATAATGCTTAAATTGTTTTAGCCAAAAAAATTCCAAAGGGGGAGTTTGTAGATGTTTAAGATTGGCTACATTTTGTGGTAAAACATGTGTTTATTTCTGGATGTCATATGAAATGTTATGACATATGATTTAAGAATTATGACATCTCTGACTGGGCCTGGAGACCTAGATGAATCCTTATTTGTGCGAGTGTTTTACTGTCATTAAACCTGATATTTGTTATGTTTCATTATCACAGTTTATCAGAAGGAAAGGGAGGATTCAACTTGGAGTTATTTTAGCAGAACATTTGTTGTTGCTATTTTTGTTCCTTTATTTAAGGAAATACGTAATCTCATTTGTGCAAGTTCAGTAGGCCCATGTCTATTCAAGATTCTACTTAAAGGTTGCATTAGCCTAGTGTGAAGCCGTGGAAAATAAGGATTGCACATTTAACGTTTTTCGTGCGTGTTTAGTTTTCTTGTGAGCCAAACAATTGTCTTATTGATGATTATTTTGGACTAGGTATTCATTTGTATTTTTTCCACTCAAAGCTTTTAAGTAAAAGTGTTTGTACTTGATTGAAGCTTTAAAGCAAGGTCAAGGATTGTTTTGAAGCATGTCTTCGTTTTTCTGAATTGTTTGTATGATATCACTGATGTGATTGAGGGGGAGTGAGAGGGGTCTCATATCTAGGAGTTCCTAGGTAGAACTTACATTGGGTGGTGATTAAGTGAGAAGATTGCAAACTAGGGTGTTTGTTGTGGATCTTTGAATTGATATTGCTGATAGTGGAGTTCCTTCCTGACTTGGTAGCCCCCAGAGTAGGTTTGTTTGCACCGAATTGGGTTAATAGTTCCCTGTGTTCTTTATTTCTGTATTTGCCTTTTACTGTGTTTTTAAACTTGTCAGATATTTGTGTTGTGATATCGTATTCGACATCGTATATCAGTTGTCAGAATTTCAATAGGCCTAATAGAAAAACAAGAGATAATGTCATAAGGAACCACACAATACCCACCAAATCCAACAGATTAATGGATTGACCCAAACCTCCAAAATCCAAACTCACTTTAGAAGCTTCCATCTGTAGTTCCTCCAGTGACTCATCTTTGATTATTTCATTAATAACCATTGTTTTGGATAATTTTAAAAAGTCATTACTTTAAGTAATCACATTTTTACCAACTACTCCACCACCTACAGAGATAGCCACATTGCTACCCATACCCGGGGCAATAGGTACAAAGGCTAGCCTAATACTATGACAAGCCGAATCCCCTTTATCCATATGCTAGAGGCTAGAATCATGATTACTAGACCTACCATCACGTGACATCATCCCCTTCATCAGAAGTTTCAGAAATACCATCATCCCCATCTGAATAATCCCTATCAGAATTTGAAACCACTGTCTCACTTTCATCCATAGCTTCATTTCGAACAGAAGTTGTTTATCAGAATAGAATTTTGTCTTTTAAATATCACTCTATTATTTTTATTAATTAAGATTGGTGAACAAGTATGGTGTATGATGTTCTATTCTTTTCCAAATAAATATACATAAAATGTTTTTCAATCTTGTGATGAATTAAAATTTTAAAACTATTAAAAAAGGATATTAACTTTTAAGTTTGGAAAAATCACAATAGATTCTCCATGTGTGCAAATAATCTTGATTATCTCGTCCAAATAATCTTGAGTCTAAATTTATTTAAATTGATGAAGCATTTTTTTAATATTTAAAACAATGTTATAATAAGATGAAAAATAATTTTCTTATTTACCATTAAATGATATTAAAATAGAGATTTTAAAAATCTTCCACTGGTATAATTGAAAATTATATCTTATAAATTATTTTTACCAAAGTGAAAATTTTGAAAGGATAATTTTGATTAACAATTGAAAATATTTTTCCATGCAAACAATATTTAATATAGCTATATATATAATTAAAAAATTAAAATGAGACAATTTCTCTCCTTCTTAATTGAAATACATTGCAGAACAAATAATATATTACTTCATAATTGCTTTCTAGCAAGCTCATAGCCAAATAAAAATTGAAAACATATAACATTAACTAAAATAAAACAAAACACACAAGTGACTTTATTTAAAGGTATACATATACACTTTAATATAATCAAAGAAACAGAAAATGCAAATGCTAGAGAAAATATAAATAAAGGTTGTATGCTCATTAAATGATTATATGATGAATCATGCTGAGGCATTTTTTAGAAGCTTATGAGCAATTAAAATTTTTGAATTATCCTTCAACGGCATGGAACATGCAGAGGAATTGTTAATAATTTCGTGAGCATTTACCATCTAAGAAATCTTGCGGATCACGCAGAGGCATTGTTTAGAACTTCGTGAGCATCTACCATCTACAAAACCTTGAGCAAGACAGGTCCTTTTGCATTCTTCATCAATGCATTTACTTCATACGGTTGTTATCACCATCTCTGCATTCATTCAGACATATTATGATTAACAAAAAACAATATTTAAAAACTTTTTGTTTATTTTGAAAAAATATATATTTTTAAGATGAATTTATTGTTTCATAAAATGCTTTTGTCCTCTTTTTTAAAAATATGTGTTTTTTAATAATGATAAGAATAATGAATAATTAATTGAAAATATTAAAAATTATTTGAAAAGAAAGAGTAAGACATACGAGAAAGAGAAGGAAGGAGAATAAGCAAAATGAAAAACAACTTAAAGTGTGTCATGTTCAGGATTACCGAATGTATGATGTTGAGTCATCTATTTATAAAGGTGAAGGATGTAAACACTTATAGTATTTTTATTTGAAAAATATGCCTCTTAACTTCAATTTATACTTGGTATTCCTTGGGTTATAAAATTAGTTATAGGTAATTTACTAAAACTCTTTCGAGCACTCAAAATATATGTGTCTCTTCTACACTCTTACATATGCTCCATGAATATAAGAATTAATAAGATGTATACATGCTTGTGAAAAATCATTTAAAAATATAAAATATTTAGGATAATTAAATAAATTTAATTTATGTAACATTTTCTTTAATGATCTATAAATAGTGAAGAAAGAGTTTTTTTTATAAGAAACACTTCATTAAAACCAAAAAGAGATTAAGAAAATTTCTAACCGAAAAACAAAATACTGTTAGAACAATTCTGGTTCTAAACCTCTAAGAGTTTTGATGATAACAATTATTATTATGCAAGAATAGAAGTTCTAATACATACTGAAAATAACTTTCTTTGTTATATGTGTAGAAGTTGTAGAAAAGGAAGTTATTGAAAGGAAGACGTGCTTAATTAGAAGAAACATTGCGCCCTATATAGAAGATACATTTCTTGAAGAATCCATCATTAAAGACGTGATTTATTGGCTGCGTATCAAGATTTAATTCTCTCTGATTTATGTCTAAAAGATGATGATTCTCATATTAAAGGCATTAATTAAAGAATATATCAATTAATGGTGAAGACAAGTATCTCTCGTTTTGGAAGGAATTTATGATAATAATTTATATCCAAAACAGGCTCAAGTTGTTCCCAACAGTCACTTTATTCAAGCCTATATAAAGGAATGATTTTGAAGATTGAAAATGACGCTGACGAATTACTTTTTCATATATTGTATTATTGCGCCAAAACTTTGTAACAATCAAAAGCTTATTAGAAGCATACTAGTTACATTATTGTTTATTATAAAAGTGATTTTCCTTGAGTGACTAGTTAGTCAGTAGACTCAAGAAGACTTTGACAGTAGGTCATTGTGATTGTATCTAAATATTGAATAGTGGATTAAGACCTCTGTGATAGAGGAAAAATCACCTTGGCGGATGGACTGGATGTAGTTTGAGTTCAAACGAACCAGGATAAATCAACTTGTCATAGAAGTTATTTTTAAGTTGTTAAGCAAACCCAATTCCAACCCCCCTTCCTTGTGTTTTACGCCCCTTCAAATACAACCCAATAAATGGGTAAACCCAAGCATCCCAACAAAACAACAAAACATTATAGTTAATCGAAAGGAATTTAAACCAATCATAAAGACTACATTTTCGTCTAGAACGGCTACCTAAAACCATCAAATTCCATAATGAATTTACAACCTCGACAAATTATAATCAACGTTACAAATCTCATCATTGAAAAGAATATTATTCCTACATATCCAAATATTCCAACAAACAATACACCAAATGGACAAAATCTAACTCATCTTACTTCTCTCTTTTAAATAGAGCCCCAAAGACTTGGCATGATCACACTAATTAGATTCGGAAAAACAATCTATATCCACCCACTCGCAAACCTTATTCCACACCAAAGTAGATTTTGGGCAATAAAAAAATAGGTGAGACAAATTTTCCATGTCCCGAAAGCAAAACACACAAGCCTTCTCATACAAACTAATAATGGCCCCTCTCTTTACAAGGTTTGATCTTGTTAGCAATCTATCAACGCGCTCAAGAACCAACAAAATGAGAGAAAACAACAACAAAAACAACATGGAAAGGTCGTTCACTATGCATTTTTTAATACAAAAATCACCTGAACCGCAAGACAAAAAACATGTGGTTTGGTTTATTTTAATTAGTTTATAGAAATAAAATCAAATAAAACCAAACCAAAACAAACTAATATCGTACGGGTTAGTTTGGTTTTTTTAAAGATTTTTACTAAGTCATACATACACATAGAGCCTGTTTGTATTGGCTTTTTTCTTTAAAACTGATATTTATAGTGTAATATAATTTTGTGTAAAAATATTTACAAAGAAAATTTTCATAAAAGTTTCAAATGAAAATAATTTTATTGAATCTTTTTTTGTATATCAAAATTTCAAATAATCACATAATTTTGAAGCTATTTCAAATCATTTTTCATAAAATTCATTTTTCAAATACATCTTTTTGAAAAACAATTGCAATTTCAACTTTATCAAAATCTTCAATAATGTATGTTTATTTTATAGAATGTCAAAAGTCTTTCAATTTAGAAAAATGAATATTACAAAAAAATAAAATTAAAAAACAGTTTTATAAAATCCATTTTTAAAAATACAAAGAAAAAATCCATTTTTTTAAAGATAAAACATACATATCCATAAACTTATAAAGGATACCGTAATTTTGTGTTTAGTACTTCATATAGTACTATAAAATAAATTTATAATTGTCAAGTGAATTTAATGATCTTTTGACATTCTATAACATGAAATAAGTTATGACATGTTTAAGTGAATATAACTGAATATGTGCATGACCTATCCATCAAGCCAACTTTTTTAGTGAGAGAAAGTTTGCCTTATCTCTAAAAGGCTATTTGTATTTTGTCTTTTATTTTTCTGCATATCATCAACTACATGCATCACATGTTCATTAACCGTTAATACCATGGATCCCACATTGTGATTTGAGGAGCTGTTTGGTTTAAATTCCTAATTTTCGTATTAGGGACCTTCACATCTGGTTTCTGTTGTGTTGCTTTAGTGGTTATTGGTTAGTGGGGTTTATTCTTCAACATTAGTAATGTAGAGAATCGGTAGGGAAGGTTAAAAATAGGAAATATTGAATACAGGGTTGAGGAGTTCGGTGTGGAGGGATATAATTGGGAAGAATTTGGACGAGAATCAGGATATTCAATCTTTCTATTTCATTTAGTTTACTGAGGAGTATTTGTTATACCCCAAATTTTTCCTACATGTATATAATTTTGTTTCTATTCACTAACGTATTCAAAAATACAAAAAATATGTTGTGTCACGAGTGAAGTTTGAATCCATTCATTTTAGGTTTGTCAGGTAAAGTGGGTGTGCAATGTGGCTGAAATTTAGGTCCAATTCATTTGAATTAGGCTTTCGTGTGTGGCATTCATCAGGAGTCGGTTTAGTTTCAACCAAGGCATTGTGTGTTGCGATATCCATGTTTGTTCATAAATATATTCATTTTCATGTTTCCACTTTCTATCCATTAAATCAATATCCACTTCCATTTTTCATTTCTTTAAATCCATATTTCATGATCCATATTCCAAAAAAATTACATTTTGTTATTGATCGTACCTTAGATCAGAATTTCCAATGGCCGTTGACGTGGATCTTGAGGTCTGCTTGAACGGTGAGGAGATCGGGGAGTGTACCTGCAAGGTACTGTCGCTCCCCCGAAAAGACACCAGGGTCCCAAGGTACAGACGCAAACGGTCGGCGAAAAGATAAAATGAAGGTGAAGTGAATAGAGTCGCCAGCTAGGCATTTTTATCCCGAAGGAAAGGTAATGTTGCATAAACCTAGAAAGAGATGGATAAGACGGTTGTGAACCAGAGATACTGAGAAAGGTGGTTTGTTACAACCTGGGAAGGTATTAGCACCCAGATTGTCCGTCGTACTCGACGGGATCCATGCTTACAAGATTGTATTTAAAAGGGGTAAGTGTATGTGCTATCTGTGTGCAAAAGCTAGGAATAGATGTACAAGTGTCAGTGCAAAAAGGGTGAATTGCTCAGGAATTGAGGCTTAGAAAAAAAAGCTGAAAGAGGGGGATAACAAAGAGACTTTTGTTCGATAACAATTAAGTTATGCCTACGTATCCTCTCGTGCAATGAGGAAGTCAGAACATCGTAGTTCGACTCAAAGAGACTGAAAATGAATTTGACCGTGAACTGCTTACTTGTTTATGCTCAAGTGTATGACTCGTCTGGCTCGAGTGCTAATTGTCTTGTATTAGACAGAAGAAGCAAATTCTCGTTTGTGAATGAGTGTGATGAGAAAAGAATCCCGAAGGAAACGATATTTTTTTGTTTTTGTGTTTTCAGTTTTGTTATTGTTTTTGGTGTTTTGCATAAGTTAATGAGCTTAAGCCTAAATCAAGGGCTTGTAAACTCATTATATCCTCCCTGATTAGGGATAATGAGCCTACTTAAGTATGAGATGAACATCTCAACTTAATTACCATGATGATGTAGGATTAAGATCATTAACTTACTTGTGATTATTAAGATGTTTTTGGGTTTTTGTTTAGTGTTAAGTAATGAGTTTAATCTCTAATCACAAATTAGTGAACTCATTACACCATTCTAATAGAAGGATAATAGATGAGAACACTTAAGCTGAGAAAGATACCTCAACTTAATCAATGGTTAGGGACTAAATTCATTATATAACAAGCCTTTATTAAATGGATTTTAATTAAAGGATGAGATTAAGAAATGGATTTTATGTTTGTAAGACAACTTGAGGGGGACTTGTCCATTAAACACTAGGGTTAGTCCCTCTTAACCATAAGGAAGAGTTAGAACCCTAATGTAAGGCCCAAGTTACAAGATAAAGTCTTTAGTGATTATTAATGTGATTTGATTAAGAGGTTTAAACAAATTAAAGGCTTAACACTTAGGGTTAAAGTTATACACTTCATCCTAAGAGAAGGATGCAGGTATAACCTTAATTCCAAAGTCCTAAGACTTTAAGGGTTTAGTCTCTGATTATTGAGATGAGAAAAGAGACTCAAGGAGACTCAAAGGTAAAAGCTAAGGGGGACTAAACACAACCTTAATACTATCATTCTTGGATGTTCCTATGGTTTGTTAGGCCTAAAAGAGAAGATCTTCAAGGAAACCACCAATGGAAGAAGCAGATGAAAGGAGGAGGAATCAGAAGAATAAGTTACTTACTTCCTAAGAAGGTAAATAACTTAAAGGAATAAAGTGAGAGAGATGGAACATAAATGAATCAAATTCACTTCAAAAGCAATTTAAGATGCATATGAAAGAGATAAGAAGAAGTGAGAGGTGAAGGAAAATCAACCTCCCAAAATAACTTACCAAAAGTTCCTAAAATGGCTAGTATGAATGCATATGGTATAAAGCAAAAGGAAATGAAGTGAAATGAGATGCAATGATCAAAGTCAGAAGTGTTTATGTAATGAAAATTGCATATGAGATGATTCAATGTCATACAATGTGCATATGAATGATCATACAAAGATGAGATGTCATGAAAGCATGCTTAGAAGTTCGAAAACACATGGATGTTTATGAAATGAAATGAATGCAAAACATGGAAAATGAATGAAGAAATGGTCAATAAAGGTTCTAACATGTCTTAAGAGGTCTAAGATGACATATTAATGCTTTAAATGTCATGGCAAGTTCATGTGATGATTCTATGTGAAGAAGAATGCAAATGATCATGGGAAATTAGGGTTACATGGATATGTGAGATGCAAATGAATAAAACAGAAGCATGCAACATGATAAAACTTTAAAATCAAGCTCAAACAAACCCTAAACCTATACAAAGTCATACCCCTAAGGAGAAGGTCAGAAGCTAATCCTATTGAAAGTTATTATTTTCCTAAGTTTGCTAGGGTTTTTGGGTGATTCAAAAGATAAAATGCAAATCAAATTGAAAATGAAAGATAAATTCATGAGGAAAATGTCCTAGAAACTACATGTAATATTTGAAACAATTCCAAAAGAATCAAGTTCAAACTCTTCTTGGTTAGGCAGAAATGATTTTTCAAAGCTAGGGTTAAAAATTGTGATTTTAATGACCCTTAATTCAAAGAAAATTGGGAAACTATGATCAAACCTAAAAAGACATTTGTGTGAAGAGTTTGAAAATGTTTCTAAATGCATTGGAATGGTTCATGATTTTTTTGGTGATTTTTAGAAACCTAAATGCATTTTTAATTAATTAAAATACTTTAATTAATTAAAAATAAAATTTAAATATTTTAAAAATAATTTTTTAATGCAAAAAAATAAAATAAAAATTATTTTTGGATTGAGAAAAATATTTGATATCAGAATGCAAAAGGAAATATTTTTTTGATAAGCTTTGCTATTTTAAAATAAATATGCAAAAGAAATGAAAATAAAATGAATTAAAATGAGAAGTATGCAGATCCTATGGCTAAGATTTGAACTGGGGAAATAAGTGTTGACTGGCGCGTGATCTAAGGGCTGGGATTTTTTCTGGCTAATTAACCTAATTAATTAAATTAATTAAGGATTAGGGTTAACTGAGTGCATCTGGACCATCCAAACACGCGGGTAAACATGATCCTAGGGCTATTATTCAAACTGGCTAATTAATACAGGATTAGGGCAAATGACTTTCAGGCGGCCGGAACAGTGTTCTGGTCGTCTTCTCCAGCAAGGTCCTCACTCTAACTCTCTTCACAGGCCATGAAAACCTCCCCAAATCTCCAGAATTACTCCCCAAGCATCAATAAACAAGAATCAATCCACAAAAACATTTTATTTCACGCATACATGATGAATCGAAGGAAAAACAATTTCACGGGTAAAGTTTCATAACAACAATACATGCTCATATCTCAACCATTTTAGAAAATAAACATATCACAATGATCAGTGAAGCATATAAAATCATTTAGAAACTTAAAACAAGAGTTCTGGAAAAAATGTTCTTCATGGCTACCTGAGTTGAAGCTTTGCAAACTGGAGCTTTCTGACCTCTTCCTTTGTGCAAAATGCCTCCAATGATCCCTCTGATGCTTCTAGAAAGCTTGAATGGAGTTTACATGAGCTGGTTTGAGTGATTCAGTTCTGATAGGTGAGAAATCGGGTTTTTGTTTCAGGGTGATTCGGGCTATGGTGACGGGTGGGAAATGATCCTTAAGGTATGTGGAGTTGAATGGTGAAAGAAATTTCAGGTTTTGATGGCTGAGGAGTAAGTTTCGAAGAGATGAAGTTCTTGCAAGTTTTTGTGATTTTGAGTTTGTGTATGGATTCAGGTTTGTGTGTTGTGTTGTTTGAGGTCCATGAGGTTCACATAAGCCATGCTGATTGGTTCAGAGAGTTGGTGTGGCATAGTGTCGCTCCCGACAAATGAAACAGGTTCATATGAAGGTACAGACGCGAACGGTCGGCGAGAGGGACAATGAGAACACACAGCCGTGAACTCACTGGAGATGAAAAGAGTCGCCAGCTAGGCATTTTTATCCCGGAGGAAAGGTAATGCTGCATGGACCTAGAAAAAGATGGATAAGACGGTTGCGAACCAGAGAGACTGAGAAAGGGGGTTGGTTACTACCTGGGAAGGTATTAGCACCCAGATTGTCCGCCGTACTCGACGGGATCCACGCTTAAAAGATTTGTGTTTTAAAGGGGTAGTGTCAGTGCAATTTGTGTATAAAATAGCTGGAAAAGGATGTACAGGTGTCAGTGCAAAGTGTATAAGTGATGTGAAGTATGAAAGTGTCAGTGCAAGAAAGGAGTGAAATGCTCAAGATCATGAGGCTAAAGAATGAAGCTAGAAGGAGGGGGAATATACAGAGACTTTTGTTCGATAACTGTTAAGTTATGCCTACGTATCCTCTCGTGCAATGAGGAAGTCAGAACACCGTAGTTCGACCCAAAGAGACTGAAAGATGAATTGACTTGTGAACTGCCTACTTGCCTATGCTCAAGTGTATGACCTGTCTGGCTCAGGTGCTTACTGTCTTGCATTAGACGGAAGAAGCAAGTTCTCGTTTATGAGTGAAGATGATGAGAAAAGAATCCCGGAGGAGACGATTATTGTTTGTTTTTGTGTTTTCAGTCTTTTATTGCTTTTGAAAGTTTGTCATAAGTTGATGAGCTTAAGCCTAAACCAATGGATTTAGTAAACTCATCACATCTTCCCTCTGATTAGGGGTAATGAGAATACCTTAAGTGTGAAGTCAGATTCTCACACTTAATCACCTTTGGTGTAGGGTTAAGATCATTAACCTACTTGTGATTATTTAGATGTTTTTTGTTGTTTTTGTTTAGTGTTAAGTAATGAGGTTAAGCCATAATCAGGGATTAAACAGACTCATTACACCATCCTAAAAGAAGGATGATAGATGAGAATGTTTAAGCTGAGAAAAGCTCCTCAACTTAATCCATGATTAGGGATTAAACCCATGACAAAACAAGTCTTTGATTAAGTGGATTTTATTTTAATGATATGATGATGAAGTGAGTTTTATGATTTGTAAGACAACTTGAGGGGGACTTGTCCATTAACACTAGGGTTAGTCCTTCTTAACCAATTAAGGAAGAATTAGAACCCTAATGCAAGGCCCAAGTTACAAGTGTGATGTCTTGATGATTATTAAGTGAATTGATTAAGAGATTTAAACACATTAAGGGTTTAACACTTAGGATTAAAGTTATACACTCCATCCTAAAAGAAGGATGCAGGCATAAGCTTAATCACAAAGCCTTAAAGCCTTTAGGGTTTAGTCCCTGATTATGAGATGAGGAGAGAGGACTCAAAGAGAGACACAAAGGTAAAAACTATGAGGGGAGACTAATCAATATTCACATGCTCGGATGGTCCTAGGTTAGTGAGGCTCACTATCCTAAAGAAGAAAGAAAGAAGAAGAGAAAGATGAAAGGAGAAGCTCCATGGTGGCCTAAGCACGCCTCAAGTTAATAAAAGAAGATGAGAAAGAAGAATTGATATGAATAAGAAGAAATGGATGAATAAGATAAGGAGAAAAGAATGCGGATGGAATAAATGAACAAGGCACAAACAGAGCCTACACCAGTAGGACTTCCAGATGCAACAGCATGCAGTAAGTAAAAATCGGGCCATCAGTGGTACCTAACGGAGAAGGTCCGTTGCCTCTTCAATATGCACAAGAGAAATCGAGAAGAAGTATCAAGAAGATTCACACAAATAATTCCGTGTCTAAGGAAAAATCCATTAAGTGTCACGAATTATTTCAAGAATTCCGCGAACAATAACAAGTCAACCATCCATGAACGAACGATCTAACGCAAGACTATCACCAAGTCAAATCCGCCATCCTCGAAATCAAGCAATAAGCCTACAAAATGTTAAACATGATGCTAAAACCAAGATTAACACAAATCGCATTAAATCAAATTAATTAATTGAAACTATAAAATTAAACTATACTTAAGATTAAGAGTAATAATATTAAACTAGATTCTAACAAATGAAAAAAAACTCTAAATTAAGAACAATAGCGAAATTAACAATTAATTTAATAAAACTATATTTTTTTTAAAACCTAAACCAAAGACTATATATCAATCAAATATTAAAAAAAAGAAGATAATTGATGATAATTAAACAAGCAAGAAAAGTAACAAGGGAAGAGTATCGCTGGAAATGGGTGCCCAGAGGAATTCAGTGGTGTAGTCAGCCAAAAACAAATGGGCCAAGATGCAAGCCCGATAACACTAACAGAAGGGGGTGCTGAAAAAATGGTGATGAGGAAGGAAAACGTATGGGCTTAGCCCACCATCAATTACCATATAAACTCAATAACTAAAAGAAATAAAATATATATATATGCATATAAAAAAAATGGTTCAAATAAATAAAAATAATGAAATAATAAAAAAGAAAAAAAATGAGAACACAGGGCTCTCTCCTCAAAGAACAACACGATTCCTCCTTTCCTCTTTCTGCTTCCGCCTCGAGAGAAAAAAAAGATCCCTCTCCTCCCGCTCATCGAACGACATCAATCTCCTCTACAAGGATGCAAAACCGCCGGCGAAACAGACCCCACCACATCCTTGCGATATAGCCCCCTTTCGCCCAAAAGAACGGCGGCAACCCTCTCCGTTCGCGATTTCAGATCGCGGCTCAAGTCTAGCCATGGTCTCCTTCTTCGTGCGCTCGCCGTCGCTCGGCTTCCTTTTCTTCTTCTCTTTTCTGCCGCGTTTCCGGTTTTGTGTCGTGATGATATGTTGTTGATGCTTGATTAGTGGTTGAGGATTTGGTTGAGGTATTGTTTGCAAAGCGAAACAGGAGTAGCGGTGTTGTTGTAGTTTGAGGGAAGGTTAATTTGTGGTGAAGATGAAGGTACGCCGGGTTGAAGAGTGAAAGGGTGGATGATGTTTCGGTGAATGAAGTTTGGGTGTTGTGGTGTGGGTTCGGTTGAAGTGTTGTGGTTTGTGAAAATGGTTTTATGTGTTGAAGAAGAAAATTGTTATGGTTGAAGTTGTAATGGTTCAATGAAAAAAAATTGTTTGAATGATGTTTTGTGGTAATATTAAAGGTTGGAAAAAAGAAAAAGAAAGGTGATTCTGATTTTTGTTAGAGATGAAAACAATATTGTCCGCTCATATTTGTGTGTGAGGCCGCTGGGCAGAGTCTTTTTGCTGCTGTTGAACTGTTTTCCCTTTGTGTTGTTACATCGCCTTTTTTGTTGCAGGATTTGGTTTGATATCTTTTTGGTGAAAGATGCAGGCTGGTGTGATGTTGACTTGTAATGCAGAACTTTGTTGCTATGTTGCAGGTTGATAGGACTTTGTGACAGAAAAGTTTGTTGGACTATAGTTGCAAATGAACTAATGGACCTAGTTGAGAATGAATTAATCTAAAGGAATAAAGAATTAAAATAGATATTAAAAGTTAAAGTAATTTTTAAATAAAACTAAAATATAAGATTAAAGCTAAATTAAATATAACTAAATTAATAAAATCAAACAAAATTCAAATTTTAACTGAAAACTGAATCTAATTGAATTTTAAATAAATCTAAGCTAACTTTCTATAAAAAAAACAGCACTTAAATTTAAATAAAATAAAAATGGATTAGATTATTAAACTGAATACAAATTAAATTATAAACTAACAAAATAAGAATATAAATGATTTACAACCTAAGAACTAATTAACCATAAAACTAAATTAATCTTGAACTTAAGTAAAATTAATTTAAAAGGAGACTAATTCTAAGTAAAATTGAATTAAAATTTGTCATTCCCAATTACTAATAAAAAAAAAAAAAATTAAAGCTAAGATCAAACTAAATAAAAAAAACTAAGATAAAAATTTGTTCTAGAAAGAATGAAATATGGAATAAATAAAAATAGAAAAATGCATGACTCAAAATTCGGGGAAATGGTCTAAAATGGATTTTACGGATGAAATTGGATATGAGAAGGGGTCATCAAATAAAATTCGAAATGAAACTTGAATAAATCCTCTGTTGATATTTTCCAACTAATGCACCTGATTGAAATTCAATCCAAAGACCACACTTAAAATTCTTTCGACAACTCCTGATCAAAAATGGATGAGCGCATTCATAGCTCTAAATAACTTGTAACCGAAACCACAACCCTCTGAATTATTCTTCCTTTGAAATTCTGACCAATTAAATCCTGACTTAATCTGAATTCGAATGAATCAATCTTTGGAAAATAAATCCACATATGAACATGATATGTACTAATGGATCATAATGAAGTTGATTTTCTAAACCAAATCTCACACAAACCACAACTTGATGGCTTGAAGCACCCCACAATTCTTCCTTTGATACATACACATCGCCTGATAAATCAACCCCTTGTAACTTGAAGATGATGAGAATAGCCTGACGATGGGCCAGAGGCATAGTGGATAGTCCTTGCAGACATGAAATCCTTGAAGGTCACTATTTCAGGGAAATAAACCCTAATTTAGTGACAGGAACAATAAGAGAATGATACCAATGAAGCGGCATAGCCAAGACCTTGAATTCCTCTGATAATCCCTAGATAAAGATGTGAAAACCCTAATCACCAGGAAATCTCGATCCCATGCCTTAGGAACTTATGCAAATGGTATGCAAAATGCGTATGAGTGCAAAACGAAAAGCTGAAAAAGATACAAAAGCCAGAGGGCAAATTTGGGGTGTTTACAGCTGCCCCTATTCAAGCAACTGTTAATCTGAAAAGGATGAGAGCAACGGCTATTAGACGTTCAAGATAAACAGTGATTGAATACCCCAAAAGACCCCGGAATTTGCACTCACAGAATGAAGAAAAGAGATATAGATTGTATAAGAAGACAAAGTATATTGTAAAGTGTGGGCGATAAAGCAATGACGGGGACGACCGACATGCTGGGGATAAAAGGTAAAGCCAAGACGGGGACGGCCGACTAGCTGGAAAAGTAAGATTATGATGGGGACGGCCATCAAGATAAAAGTTGTAAGATTCACTGGGAGTTAATGAAACATGACGGGGACGGCCATCAAGTTCATAAAGTAAAGCAACCAACGATGGGGACGGCCATCGGGCTAAAAAAGAAAAGGGACCACGACGGGGACGGCCATCGGGTTAAAGAATGAATGAAATAACGATGATGAGGTACGGTCATCCAAGGTGAAGGACGATCACCTAGCAGGGGACGGCTGCTCTGTTGGGTTTATCATGACACAGGACGAATGTCAGATAAAAAGATCAACAATGGGGACGGCCATCGGATAAAATGATGAAGGACGATCATCAAAAGGTGGAGGACGACCACCTAGCAGGGGACGGTTGCTAAAAATCAACGATGGGGACGGCCATCGGATGAGCATGATGGAGGACGACCATCAAGAGGTGAGGACGACCACCTAGCAGGGTACGGCTGCTCTCAGGGTTTATCATGACACAGGACGAATGTCAGATAAAAAGGAAAATTTGTTGTGTCGGTAATCTACTGGGGAATAGTAAACACGGACGAGTGTTTATATCCAAGAAACAAAAGGTATAAGTGTTTAGATGTTGTGTATAGATTAAAGATGCGGACGAGTATCCTTAAGACTACGATACGGACGAGTATCGGGTAGAAACAAATACTGACACGTGCTTTGAGACGATGATACGGACGAGTATCAACTGATTAACAAGGAACACGGACGAGTGTTGATTCTGAGGGGACTCTTCTGGGGAATAGTAGACACAGACGAGTGTCTATATTCAAGAAGACGTAAGTGTTTGACACAGTGTATGGATTAAAGATGTGGACGAGCATCCTTAAGACTATGATACAGACGAGTATCATGGTAGAAACAAACACTTGACACAATGTTCTGAGATGATGGTACGGACGAGTACCAACTGGTTAACAAAGAACAAGGACTACTGTCGAATCTGTGGGGATATAGATGATGTATACAAGATGCGGACGAGTATCTGCATAGGTGTACCAATGAGTAGTGAGTATATGTATATGTAAGTGTTTATCTGCTGGGGAGAGTGACACGGACGAGCGTCAAAAGAGAAAAGTGTAATATAAACATGTATATGGGTGATGAGAGTGTAAGCGACTGCGCTGGGGATATGACACGGACGGGTGTCAAGAAAGTGCATATATAAGTGTAAGTGAGTGCAAAGAGGATGTCTTTGGCTTTCTGCTGGTGATGTGACACGGACGGGTGTCCAAAGGTGTATATACTGGTGTTTGTGATTTGTGAGGCAACTGCTTTTGCTGGGACCCTGGTGGGGATTTCTGTATAATGATGATGAACGGCTTATTATTCACAGGTGTTCTATTCACAACATGACTTATGATTATGCTATGCATTTGATTTTTGCCGTAATGCTCCGTATTAGACGGAATGCTACGCTCTGAGGGGATAATATGATGCGGGTGCTATGATTATGCAAAGAGGCAAAGACTCGGGATTCGGATCCCGTTGCTGCGAAGATCTCCGGTCGATCTGCCTGAAGTGAATATCCCAGCTGGGGATGAGATCATTGGTAGATCCAATAAGATGATACTTGCTTGGGGGATATAGGTCACTGGTTGACATCCTTATAATACGGGACCCAGCTGGGGTTTGTAGAAGCTTTCTTCACCCTGTTGTGATCTTCTTGCGCTGCTCTCCTGGATAGAGGCTGAAGATTCTGTGGGGAGATGATTCCCTGACTCCTGTACTCAGCTGAGGATGAAAGGGCAACTCGGCTGGGGAATTGTGAGAGGCAACTCAGCTGGGGAGAGCAACAAGTGGCAACTCAGCTGGGGATAGGGCATTTCAGACGCTGAGATTGAGTGTATGTTGATTTGACAACTCTGCTGGGGAAGTGGGCACCTTCCAGTGCCACGTGGAAGATAGACCGAGTTGATAATGATTCGCCTGCTTGCTGAAACATAACTTGCATGCCCCAGGTTGCGTCCTGGATACCTGCAATCCTGCAAAGATAAGGAAACGCACAAAAGGTCCCGAGGTATCCTTCACTGAATTCCGTCAAAGGAGTTAAGCATTCTCACGAGTAAGTATATTCCCTGCAAGCATGTGTTTTATATTATTTTTAGAGAAAAACATCTGTACTTATGCAACTAGTTTTTTAGAGACATCAGACATCCTTTGTAAATAAAAATGTACAAAACGAAACATGACTGAAAAATCTGATTTTATTAATTCATATGCCCTGAACTGGCGAGATACAGTCAAAGAAACAAATCCCCTGAAATGAGGAGATTGTTACAAATTGAGAAACAAAATGCTGGCAGTGTTGACGACGCTTTGAGGAGCTTCCTCCTTACCATGACTCGTATGACTTTTGACGTTCTTCTCATCTTGCTTTCTGAAGAATGTTGATTCTGATTGAAACTTTATCCTTTTGAAGCTTTCCAAGTTGTAAGTGATACAGACGAACTCAGAGTGCAGTTGTTCGCTTATTTCCTTATTTTGCATGGATCGCCCTTTCGGGTTTTCAATCCATCGGGATACCCATTTTTGCCTGAGTTGTCCAATGCGGCTTTTCAACTCAGCGGGTGTACATTTTTGTTTATTTTCCCTTATTTTTGCCCGAGTCTTTTATTCTGTTTTTGACTCGCCGGGATGCCCTATTTTTGCCTGGACTTACATTCTGTTTTTATGTCCAGCGGGTCATTTTATGCGAAGTATTTCTTAACTGCATCTGAATTCACAGGGGACGGGAAATCTTCACCATCCATGGTGCTGAGCATCAGTGCTCCACCAGAGAAAACTTTCTTTACAACAAACGGTCCTTCATAGTTTGGAGTCCATTTGCCCCTGTGGTCTGTATGAGGAGGGAGGATTCTTTTCAGTACAAGATCTCCCACTTGGTACTCTCGGTGCCTGACTTTCTGATCGAAGGCTCTCTTCATTCTCTTCTGATACAATTGTCCATGACAGATTGCAGCCAATCTCTTCTCTTCAATCAGACTCAGTTGTTCGAATCGGGACCGAACCCATTCTGCTTCACTCAGTTTGACATCCATCAAGACTCGCAAGGAGGGCAATTCAACTTCAACTGGTAGGACTGCTTCCATACCATACACAAGCTGGTACGGTGTTGCCCCAGTGGATGTTCTGATCGACGTGCGGTACCCATGCAAGGCGAACGGTAGCATTTCATGCCAGTCTTTGTAGGTGACTACCATCTTCTGCACAATCTTCTTGATATTCTTATTTGCCGCCTCAACAGCGCCGTTCATCTTCGGCCTGTAAGGAGAAGAATTGTGATGTTGAATCTTGAAGTCCCGGCACAGCTCTGCCATCATTTTGTTATTTAAGTTAGAACCATTATCAGTAATGATTCGCTCGGGCACTCCATATCGACAGATGATATCTCTTTTCAGAAATCGGGCTACCACTTGCCTCGTAACATTTGCATATGAGGCTTCTTCAACCCACTTAGTGAAATAGTCAATGGCGACCAGGATGAATCTGTGACCATTTGAAGCAGTTGGCTCAATCTTGCCAATCATGTCGATGCCCCACATGGCAAAGGGCCATGGTGAAGATATGATGTTCAAAGGATTCGGTGGTACATGCACTTTATCTGCGTAGATCTGGCATTTGTGGCATTTCCTGGCATAAGCACAACAGTCTGCATCCATTGTGATCCAATAATAGCCTGATCTTAACAACTTCTTAGCCATTGCATGTCCTCCAGCATGGGTACCAAAAGAGCCTTCGTGCACTTCGTGCATCAACAAATCTGCTTCCGTCTTGTCAACACATCTGAGAAGTACCATGTCAAAGTTCCTTTTGTATAAAGACCCATCAGTGTTCAGAAAGAAACTTCCAGCAAGCCTTCTCAAGGTCTTCTTATCATTGGAAGATGCCCCAGGTGGGTACGCTTGATCCTCCAAGAAGCACTTAATGTCATGGAACCAAGGCTTATCATCTTTTACAACATCTGCTGCAAATACATATGCTGGCCTGTCAAGTCTAGACACTGAAATCTGGGGTACAAAGTTAGCAGCTTGAACTTTGATCATGGACGAAATGGTAGCAAGAGCATCTGCAAACTGATTCTCGTCCCGAGGGATATACTCAAGTTTGACTGTTGTGAAGAAAGTCAATAACCTCCTCGTATAATCCCTGTAAGGTATCAGATGATCCTGGTGTGTATACCATTTCCCATTGGTCTGATTGACTACCAAAGCTGAATCTCCGAATACGGTCAATGTCTTGATCCTGAGGTCAATGGCTTCCTCAAGACCCATAATGCAAGCTTCGTATTCAGCTTCGTTGTTAGTGCAGTTGAAAGTGAGTTTTGCCGAGAAAGGCATGTGAACTCCTTTAGGTGTAATGAGTACTGCACCAACACCACGGCCATTCATGTTAACAGCCCCATCAAACATCATAGTCCATTCTTCCTCCGGGTCAGGCCCTTCAGTGTGAATAGGCTCTTCGTGATCTTTTGCTTTAATGAACATGATGTCTTCATCAGGGAAGTCAAACCTCATAGGCTGGTAGTCATCAATGGGTTGCTCAGCAAGATATTCAGATAGTACACTGCCCTTGATGGCTTTCTGAGATGTGTACTGTATGTCGTATTCTGTGAGAATCATCTGCCATCTTGCAACCCGTCCGGTAAGAGCTGGCTTCTCGAAAATGTACGTAACTGGATCCATTTTTGAGATTAATAAGGTAGTGTGGGTCAACATATACTGTCTCAATCGGCGAGCAGCCCACGCTAAAGCACAGCAAGTTTTCTCGAGCAGTGAATAACGCTGTTCACAGTCGGTAAACTTTTTGCTTAGGTAGTATATTGCATACTCTTTTCGACCAGACTCGTCATGCTGGCCCAGCACACACCCCATTGACTCTTCTAATACTGTCAAGTACATAATCAGAGGTCTTCCCTCAACTGGCGGCATGAGGACTGGAGGTTCTTGTAGATATTCTTTGATCTTGTCAAAAGCTTTCTGGCAATCTTCGTTCCACCTGACCGTCTGTTCTTTTCTTAGCAGCTTGAACAAGGGTTCACAGGTTGCTGTGAGGTGAGATATGAACCTTGAAATGTAGTTCAATCGACCTAAGAACCCTCGAACTTCTTTCTCAGTTTTCGGTGCAGGCATCTCTTGGATGGCTTTGACTTTATCAGGGTCAACTTCAATCCCTTTCTCGCTTACAATAAAGCCCAGCAGCTTACCGGATCGCACCCCGAATGTGCATTTGTTGGGGTTCAGCTTTAGTTGGTACTTCCTCAGTCGCTTGAACAACTTCAGCAGATTCACCAGGTGATCTCCCTCTGTAAGGGACTTGGCAATCATATCATCCACATAACATTCTATTTCCTTGTGGATCATATCGTGGAATAATGTCACCATAGCCCGTTGATACGTTGCACCAGCATTTTTTAGTCCGAATGGCATCACCTTGTAACAGAACGTGCCCCAAGGTGTAATGAATGTTGTCTTCTCCATGTCTTCAGGTGCCATCTTGATCTGGTTGTATCCTGAAAATCCGTCCATGAAGGAGAATACCGAGAACTGAGCCGTGTTATCCACCAATACATCAATGTGAGGTAATGGGAAATCATCTTTCGGGCTGGCTCTGTTCAGATCCCGGTAGTCAACACACATTCTTACTTTGCCATCTTTCTTAGGAACAGGCACTATATTAGCAACCCACGGCGGATAGCTAGTTACAGCAAGGAACCCGGCGTCCCATTGCTTTTGTACCTCTTCCTTGATTTTCATAGCCATGTCTGGACGAGTACGGCGCAGCTTCTGTTTAACTGGCGGGCATTCTTCTCTCAAAGGCAGCTTGTGCACAACAATATCGGTATCCAACCCTGGCATATCTTGATACGACCAAGCAAACACATCAACATACTCTTGAAGCAGATCTATCAGTTGTCTCTTCACTGAGTCTTGCAGGCAGGCCCCGATTCTAACTTCTTTCACGTCTTCATCTGTACCAAGATTGATCACTTCAACCTCCTCCTGATGAGGGGTAATAACCTTTTCCTCTTGCCTTAACAACCTGGCTAGCTCTTCAGGAAGCTCATATTCTTCATCAACCCCTTCATCAGCTTGATTGATTGGATTGTCAAAGTCATACGATGTCATAGCCGTGCTGTTGTCGGTGCTGTCTGGAAGGCACTCTCTGCAAGGGTTAAGTTTGTTCATTTTAGTGATCTGATTTTAGTCTTATTTAAAAAAAGTGAAATGAAGTTGTCATTTTGAAAACACCGCCATTTATTTTTGTACAAAAAGAAAAATGGAAAAACAGTGAGCAGAAAGGAAAAAAGACTCGTTTGCAAAAAGATGTCTGATATTTCATTAATTTAATCTTGTTTGCACAAAAGTACAGATGGCCCTGATTACAAAATGAGTCTTGTCATCTTGGGCAAGATGCAAGACTTTGATGCATGCTATAAAAAATACAGGAAATAATAATTACTCTGCATGAGTAACTCTTATAATTTCCTGGGAAGACCAGTTCGAGACACTGCTCCCCGGGATCTTTGGACGAATCCAATTCTCCAGATTGCGCTCCTCTTCCAGCTCGTCTTCCAGACAGTTGATAGCATCGGGGGTGAGCATCCCCCCACTGACAAAACCTGGCTTCTCTGCAGCCTTTGCTTGATGTTGAGTTGGTCTGTAACCCAACCCAAACTTGTCCCTCTTCTCCTCCACAGCTAAGACCTTGCCCCAGCCCAGGGCAGTTCCTTCCTCAACAACCTTCCGGGCTTGTTGGTATGATGACATGGAGATCCCAGATACAGCAGATGCTTCATTGACATTCAAGGCTTCGAAACCTTGGCTCATTGTCTCATGGATCTCCCCATCCATCTCAATGTATTTATACGTAGCCAGATGGCTGACAAAAATGTCCTCCTCTCCACAGATTGTGACAACTTGGCCTTCCCACTCAAATTTTAACTTTTGGTGAAGGGTAGACGTTATTGCGCCGGCGGCGTGAATCCAGGGTCTACCCAACAAACAGCTGTAGGCGGGCTGAATGTCCATCACATAAAAGATAGTTTTAAAGGTCTACGGGCCAATTGTCACAGGCAGCTCAATCTCTCCCAGAACCGATCTCCTAGAACCATCAAAGGCTCTTACTACCAGGTTGCTGGGTCTCAATGCCAAACCATCATATTCTAACTTCACCAGAGCCTTCTTTGGTAAGACATTCAGGGAAGAACCTGTGTCCACCAGCACATGAGAAAGGACAGCTCCTTTGCATTCCAGGGTTATGTGCAAGGCTTTGTTGTGATTGCGGCCATCCGCTGTCAAGTCAGAATTGGTAAACCCTAGCCCATTGCTAGCAGTAACATTCCCAACCACGGTTTCCAATTGGTTGACAGTAATCTCCTCGGGCACGTACGCTGCGTGCAAGACCTTGAGTAGTGCATTCCGATGGGCTTCGGAGCACATAAGCAGTGAGAGGATAGAGATTTTGGATGGCGTCTGGTGAAGTTGATCCACAATTTTGTAATCACTCTTTTCGATGATTCTCATAAACTCATCAACTTCTTGATCGAACGGTGTCTTCAAAGCTTCTTTAACAGTTTGATCTTCCTGCACAGGGCTCTTTCCTTTTGCCTTGGCAGCAGCTTCTGCTTCGGCAGTAGGTCTTTGAATTGGTGGAGCGAAGAGACGTCCGCTTCGGGTGAAGCCTCCGCCTCCCCCCACATTATCTACTTGTGGTGCAGGTGCTGATGTTTCAAGAGTGATTCTTTTTCCTTCACAATACACGTCAGAGCCATAGTGCCAAGGGATGGCCCTGTTGCTTTCATATGGTACTGGTCCAGGCACCGTGACAGTGACCGGACTGATTGCTGCTGCTGAAGGGACTGTAATCGTTTGTGGATCATAAAAGATTGTAAATGGTGCTCTGGCGGGAGCAGCACCTTCTGAATGGTAGGCGGAATTATTTTCAGGATCGTAGAATATGGTAACAGTAGAGACGTCTTCATGATTTGTTGCTGGAGTTGTAGGAGCCATTGTTGGAAGTACGGGTGTTGTTGTTGTAGGAGATTCAAGATGGAATGAAGCTGAAGTTGTAGCAGGAGAAATTGTTGAAAACTGATCATTTGGAAGGACAGGTGAAGTACTTGTTGATGGTGCTGACGAATTGTTGGGAACAATGGTTGCGGCATTTGTAGGAGGTTCTGAAACCGCTGTTGATGAAGTTGCCGGATTTGTCGGGAATGATGTAGTGATCTGTAGCAGGCCACTCTGAATAAGGCTGTCAATGCCATTCCTCAGGTCCTCACACCCATTCCATGAAATATTGCAATAGGGACACCCTAGTTCACACCCTGGAAATATTTGGTTCTCACGAAGTTGAGCCTTGATTTCCACCAATGGTGTCCTGATCTGATCCACACTGGTTATTAAATAAGACGGCCTGTCTTCTTCAATAGCGTTAATTCGGGGACCACCATGGTTTGGCATAGGGTTTTTATTGACATTGGGCGGAGGTGCAAAATTCAGAGCCTTGGAGTCTACCAAGTCTTGTACCTTCATATGCAGAGCCCTGCATTTTTCTGTACTGTGACCAGGTGCGTTTGAATGAAAAGCACACCTAGCATTAGAGTCATAGTTTCTTGGTAGGCTATTGGGATCCGGGGGTGCCAACGTTCTTAGCTCAACTAGGTTGAGTTTCAGAAGCTGTGGTAACAAGGCAGCATATGGCATTGGGATCGGGTCGATCACTCGGTTAGCTTGGGATGGCCTCTGTTGGAATGGTCTCTGTTGATTGTTGTTGTTGGTGTTGTTGCTGTTGTAGTTTCTCGGAGGATATTGATTTTACTGATGGTACTGAGGTTGTTGTTGGAAGTTTTGCTGAGGAGGTTGATAGACAGGTTGAGGATGAGCTGGAGCAGGGATGGTGACTGCTGCTATGGACCTCTGAGCAAATTGGGGCCTACCCCTGTTTGAATGGATGGCATTGGTCTCGCCAGTTCTTCTCGGGCCTGCAAAAGGCTTTCTTGTACTACTGGACGAGCTTGCGCCGTTGTCTGAGATCTTTCCCATTTTTAACAAGCTTTCAATTCTCTCCCCGGCTATGACAACATCTGCAAAGCTAGTGGAAGAGAAAGCTGCCAACCTGTCAATATATGTTCCCTGAAGGGTGTTCATGAACATATCTGCCATTTCCCACTCAGACATAGGTGGTTGAACAGCAGCAGCCAGCTGCCTCCACCTTTGGGCGTATTCTCGGAAACTCTCCCTCGAAGACTGTGACATTCCCATCAGGAGAGTCCTGTTGGGTGCCATGTCTAGATTATACTGATACTGTCTGATGAAGGCCTCTGCCAGGTCCTTCCAGCATCTAATTGTTGCTCTTGTCAGATGGGAATACCACTCCCTCGAAGCTCCAGTCAAGCTATCTTCAAAATAGAACATCCACAATTTCTCATCCATTGTATAGGCCTTCAGCCTTCCCAGAAACGATTGTAGATGAGTCCGGGGGCATGAAGTCCCATTATACTTTTCGAAACAAGGAGGCTTGAACTTATGGGGGATCCTGACCCCGTCTACCAAACCCATGTCCATAACGTCGAAGCCCAAAGAGTTTTGAGATTCTAAGGACCTCAACTTCTCAGCTATTTCATCCAATCTTCTATCATAAGCCTCTTCTCCAGCACCCATTACTGTGAACTGGTCTTCTTGAGGGTCTTCCTGTAGTACCCTCCCTGCTGTGGCAGTCCGTTGTATATTGACAGGGATGTTGGCCTCTGGATGGAGATGGGGTCCAAAAACTGGGGGATTGACATGAGGTTGGACCCTCTCGTTGTTACTTGTGCCAGCAGTTCCCACATGGGGTTCCTCTTGATTCCTCCCTTCTACCAAAGCTCTGAGCCTCTCCTGGCTTTGAGCTAAATTGTTCATCACTTCCATGAATTGTGTTATCTGCGTTCTCATCTCCAACCTTTCGTTGGCCATCTGGTTTCTGACCTCCGTAAGGTCTTGCTGCATCTGATCCATCTGAATTCCCGGAAGGTTGTTTCTAGTTGGGTACCTGTGTGGCCTGTTGAGGGGAAATACCCGGCGGCGAGCAATAATTCCTGAGATTCACAACAGAGGTTAGTAACAACAAAACAAAAACCTACAAAACACACAAAAGGGTTAGTATGCAATGCAGTTATGCTTATTTGCTCTCAAGGTATCCGGTTTGGCTTTCAGTTTTGACCCTTCCAGACCCTCGAAGATGCGGCCGTTGAAGTTGCTTTCGAAGTAAACTAACATGAATATATTACATAAGGTGAAATAATACAATTTGTTCGTTTTACAACACAAGCCCGCTAAGGGGTCAAAATACAGTACAAAAATAAAAGTACATGGAAAGAAAGCAACAACAAACAAATGGTCAAACACCAAGACCAAACTCATCCTCACGAACTTCCTTGAGAAGTGCTTCGGTCACAGGATCAGCCGGCCGCTCCGTGAGACTTCTGATGAGAAGGTTTCTTGTTGCAACAGCTGCAGTCAACTTCTTGTTCTGACTTTGGTCCTTAGACCTCTTCACTCCAGCTCTGATTTCTAACTCTGATATTTCCTTCTGGGCTGCTGCCAGGGCTTTTTCCATCTGCTCCATCTTGTCCTGAACTCTCTTGTCTTCCAGGGTACGAGCCTCGGTGATCCTGACCCACCGGGCTTGACTCTCCTTCAAATACAAGTCTGTCCTTGCTTTTTGGAACTGGGCTTCTTTGCAAGCATTCTTCAGAATTTGTTCACCAGCTCTAGACTTGTTGATATAATCCCCAGACTTTTCAATCTTAGCCAGATGCTCTACTCTCAACTTCTCCAATCTTTCAATCTCCCTCACACCTTCACTCCTCTCCCGGAGGGTCTTCTGCAAAGCCTGGGTTAACTTCTCATTCCTTTCCTTCAAGCTTTCAAACTCCTCCAGACTGATAGTGGCAGGGGGTGGTGCTGAAGATGACTCAGGCATGTCTTCTATGGTGAAGGGCATTCCAGAGAATTGGGCCCTGGCATGGGACCACTCATAATATTGTGCTGATGCCACATTGTTGCACTTCCCCAGAATGGTGACTCCCTTGGTTTGAACATTATCCCAGGCCCAGGCAGCCTGCCTAACAACAGCCAAACTAATCTTGTTCTCACAGTAGAGAGTCTCAGCCAAGTCCTGTGCCCTAGGAGCATGGACCAGTGCATAGCCCAATTACCTTCTGAACAGCAGAGGATTGTAATTAATACTTCCCTTGACCCCTATTAAAGGCACATTGGGAAAGTGCCCACAGCTTGTAATGATATCTCTGCCCTTGGCGCTTTGAGTACACCATCTGATGTCTGCTGAAGTGAGAGTAGTGAGCCTCTTAGCCCAGTTGCTCTGCTGATGAGGGTTTAGGAATGCATCTGTCCTGGGTAGATGCCTGAGAAGCCAAGTGTGAAACAATGGAGCACAAAACCTTACTAACCTCCCCCTCTGCTTCTCATTCCTCTGATGCACTGAATAGTAAAGATCCCCCAATAAAGTTGGCACTGGGTTCTTCAGGATGAACAGATGGATTGCATTTTTGCTAATGAATCGAGGCTCATCTGCAAACAACACAATTCCATATATGCCCAAGGCCAGCAGGGCACAAACAGCTTTCCATTCTCCTAGAGAAGCCTTCAAGGTAGCTTGAGAAATTAAGAAGTTCAGATGAAAACCAGGGATCCCAGCTTTAGAGGTCATATGCTGCTCAATTAGGACAGGCTCCAGGTGCAAAGCTTTTGCTACCTCTCCATTGCCTGGGAAAACCATCTCAGGATTGAAAGGGATTTCTCTCCTGATAGGTAGACCAACCAAAGATGAGTATTCTTCTAATAGAGGCCCCAACTGAAAGTCTTGAAAGGTGAAACATCTCAATGGGGGGTCATAAAACTGAATGCAGGTGTGGATCAAACTCCTCTGAGATGGGTCCAGATCCATGACCAAGTCAAGTATATCCCCATAATGCTCCCTGAACAAAGGTATGTGATCTGGAGTGATCAGGGTTTGGATCCTCCTGATGTCTGGTAAGTCTGGTTGGAAGAAATGATAGGTGATGTTGCTTTTCTTTGGAGCCATGACACTGAAGACTGAGTAAGGTGCTGATGACAATGCTGAAGGAGAGAGCCACTGATTGGCTGGTGCTGGTGATAGCTGAAGCAGGTGCTGGTGAAGACAGGTCAATACTGCAGATAGGGTCAAAACCAAAACCAGATGAAAATGGATACCCTGAAACACAAATAAGCAAATGTTAATATGATGCAATGGTTATGTATGCAAATGATATGCAAAGGGTTTGTGCCTGAGCTGGATCTGATCAGAATGCCCTGATATAAGTCCATGTGTGTTCAAGAATCCCAGATGAGGTTTATAAATCCAGTAACCAGGGTGGGGGGCTCAAATAAAGAACCACAAGTCCTGGGTTTAGAATCACAAGAACTATCCAACATGGAGTACTCTTAACAAAGTCAAAGTAACAGGGTATTCTGAGGTCAAGGTACCTGCAAACCTGTAAACAGCCCAACCCCCTCACAGGTGATGATCTAGAACAAGGATCCTCAGACTTGGATCAGTTATGAGAAGTGTAAACACTTCTAACCCGGAGGTACAGTGTTTACAATAACCATAACAATTCCTCCTCTAATTCACCTCAGTTTCTGAAGGTCAATACTAAAAGGTCATCCAGACTTAGCAGGCTTCCCAGATAGCCCTAGCATTGCAGGAAATCTGCAACACAGAGTTCTCAAGAAGAAACCCATATCTGAACCGTGTTTCATATTCCCGCACCAGACCGAAATGGAATGGGAAAGAATATGATTCACTCTAGCCTAGGTGTCACTCAGGTCCCAGGTATAGGACCTTAACTCTCAATGAATCACCCACCCACCAAGGCAAACAACCAGATCCAGCCAGCAGCAATGACAGTATGATATAAATAAATGCAATAAAGAAAGCAGTAAAGTAACTGTACATAAAGCAATAAACAAAAATAAATACAAGCACAGACAAGCACATAACACCCCAGTAAACACAAATCAATCAAGCGCTAGGAGGAACCCACAAAAAGAACCAGAAGCCCTGGTTGCAGTATAAGGGTCCCCAGCAGAGTCGCCAAGCTGTCGCTCCCGACAAATGAAACAGGTTCATATGAAGGTACAGACGCGAACGGTCGGCGAGAGGGACAATGAGAACACACAGCCGTGAACTCACTGGAGATGAAAAGAGTCGCCAGCTAGGCATTTTTATCCCGGAGGAAAGGTAATGCTGCATGGACCTAGAAAAAGATGGATAAGACGGTTGCGAACCAGAGAGACTGAGAAAGGGGGTTGGTTACTACCTGGGAAGGTATTAGCACCCAGATTGTCCGCCGTACTCGACGGGATCCACGCTTAAAAGATTTGTGTTTTAAAGGGGTAGTGTCAGTGCAATTTGTGTATAAAATAGCTGGAAAAGGATGTACAGGTGTCAGTGCAAAGTGTATAAGTGATGTGAAGTATGAAAGTGTCAGTGCAAGAAAGGAGTGAAATGCTCAAGATCATGAGGCTAAAGAATGAAGCTAGAAGGAGGGGGAATATACAGAGACTTTTGTTCGATAACTGTTAAGTTATGCCTACGTATCCTCTCGTGCAATGAGGAAGTCAGAACACCGTAGTTCGACCCAAAGAGACTGAAAGATGAATTGACTTGTGAACTGCCTACTTGCCTATGCTCAAGTGTATGACCTGTCTGGCTCAGGTGCTTACTGTCTTGCATTAGACGGAAGAAGCAAGTTCTCGTTTATGAGTGAAGATGATGAGAAAAGAATCCCGGAGGAGACGATTATTGTTTGTTTTTGTGTTTTCAGTCTTTTATTGCTTTTGAAAGTTTGTCATAAGTTGATGAGCTTAAGCCTAAACCAATGGATTTAGTAAACTCATCACATCTTCCCTCTGATTAGGGGTAATGAGAATACCTTAAGTGTGAAGTCAGATTCTCACACTTAATCACCTTTGGTGTAGGGTTAAGATCATTAACCTACTTGTGATTATTTAGATGTTTTTTGTTGTTTTTGTTTAGTGTTAAGTAATGAGGTTAAGCCATAATCAGGGATTAAACAGACTCATTACACCATCCTAAAAGAAGGATGATAGATGAGAATGTTTAAGCTGAGAAAAGCTCCTCAACTTAATCCATGATTAGGGATTAAACCCATGACAAAACAAGTCTTTGATTAAGTGGATTTTATTTTAATGATATGATGATGAAGTGAGTTTTATGATTTGTAAGACAACTTGAGGGGGACTTGTCCATTAACACTAGGGTTAGTCCTTCTTAACCAATTAAGGAAGAATTAGAACCCTAATGCAAGGCCCAAGTTACAAGTGTGATGTCTTGATGATTATTAAGTGAATTGATTAAGAGATTTAAACACATTAAGGGTTTAACACTTAGGATTAAAGTTATACACTCCATCCTAAAAGAAGGATGCAGGCATAAGCTTAATCACAAAGCCTTAAAGCCTTTAGGGTTTAGTCCCTGATTATGAGATGAGGAGAGAGGACTCAAAGAGAGACACAAAGGTAAAAACTATGAGGGGAGACTAATCAATATTCACATGCTCGGATGGTCCTAGGTTAGTGAGGCTCACTATCCTAAAGAAGAAAGAAAGAAGAAGAGAAAGATGAAAGGAGAAGCTCCATGGTGGCCTAAGCACGCCTCAAGTTAATAAAAGAAGATGAGAAAGAAGAATTGATATGAATAAGAAGAAATGGATGAATAAGATAAGGAGAAAAGAATGCGGATGGAATAAATGAACAAGGCACAAACAGAGCCTACACCAGTAGGACTTCCAGATGCAACAGCATGCAGTAAGTAAAAATCGGGCCATCAGTGGTACCTAACGGAGAAGGTCCGTTGCCTCTTCAATATGCACAAGAGAAATCGAGAAGAAGTATCAAGAAGATTCACACAAATAATTCCGTGTCTAAGGAAAAATCCATTAAGTGTCACGAATTATTTCAAGAATTCCGCGAACAATAACAAGTCAACCATCCATGAACGAACGATCTAACGCAAGACTATCACCAAGTCAAATCCGCCATCCTCGAAATCAAGCAATAAGCCTACAAAATGTTAAACATGATGCTAAAACCAAGATTAACACAAATCGCATTAAATCAAATTAATTAATTGAAACTATAAAATTAAACTATACTTAAGATTAAGAGTAATAATATTAAACTAGATTCTAACAAATGAAAAAAAACTCTAAATTAAGAACAATAGCGAAATTAACAATTAATTTAATAAAACTATTTTTTTTTAAAACCTAAACCAAAGACTATATATCAATCAAATATTAAAAAAAAGAAGATAATTGATGATAATTAAACAAGCAAGAAAAGTAACAAGGGAAGAGTATCGCTGGAAATGGGTGCCCAGAGGAATTCAGTGGTGTAGTCAGCCAAAAACAAATGGGCCAAGATGCAAGCCCGATAACACTAACAGAAGGGGGTGCTGAAAAAATGGTGATGAGGAAGGAAAACGTATGGGCTTAGCCCACCATCAATTACCATATAAACTCAATAACTAAAAGAAATAAAATATATATATATGCATATAAAAAAAAAATGGTTCAAATAAATAAAAATAATGAAATAATAAAAAAGAAAAAAAATGAGAACACAGGGCTCTCTCCTCAAAGAACAACACGATTCCTCCTTTCCTCTTTCTGCTTCCGCCTCGAGAGAAAAAAAAGATCCCTCTCCTCCCGCTCATCGAACGACATCAATCTCCTCTACAAGGATGCAAAACCGCCGGCGAAACAGACCCCACCACATCCTTGCGATATAGCCCCCTTTCGCCCAAAAGAACGGCGGCAACCCTCTCCGTTCGCGATTTCAGATCGCGGCTCAAGTCTAGCCATGGTCTCCTTCTTCGTGCGCTCGCCGTCGCTCGGCTTCCTTTTCTTCTTCTCTTTTCTGCCGCGTTTCCGGTTTTGTGTCGTGATGATATGTTGTTGATGCTTGATTAGTGGTTGAGGATTTGGTTGAGGTATTGTTTGCAAAGCGAAACAGGAGTAGCGGTGTTGTTGTAGTTTGAGGGAAGGTTAATTTGTGGTGAAGATGAAGGTACGCCGGGTTGAAGAGTGAAAGGGTGGATGATGTTTCGGTGAATGAAGTTTGGGTGTTGTGGTGTGGGTTCGGTTGAAGTGTTGTGGTTTGTGAAAATGGTTTTATGTGTTGAAGAAGAAAATTGTTATGGTTGAAGTTGTAATGGTTCAATGAAAAAAAATTGTTTGAATGATGTTTTGTGGTAATATTAAAGGTTGGAAAAAAGAAAAAGAAAGGTGATTCTGATTTTTGTTAGAGATGAAAACAATATTGTCCGCTCATATTTGTGTGTGAGGCCGCTGGGCAGAGTCTTTTTGCTGCTGTTGAACTGTTTTCCCTTTGTGTTGTTACATCGCCTTTTTTGTTGCAGGATTTGGTTTGATATCTTTTTGGTGAAAGATGCAGGCTGGTGTGATATTGACTTGTAATGCAGAACTTTGTTGCTATGTTGCAGGTTGATAGGACTTTGTGACAGAAAAGTTTGTTGGACTATAGTTGCAAATGAACTAATGGACCTAGTTGAGAATGAATTAATCTAAAGGAATAAAGAATTAAAATAGATATTAAAAGTTAAAGTAATTTTTAAATAAAACTAAAATATAAGATTAAAGCTAAATTAAATATAACTAAATTAATAAAATCAAACAAAATTCAAATTTTAACTGAAAACTGAATCTAATTGAATTTTAAATAAATCTAAGCTAACTTTCTATAAAAAAAAACAGCACTTAAATTTAAATAAAATAAAAATGGATTAGATTATTAAACTGAATACAAATTAAATTATAAACTAACAAAATAAGAATATAAATGATTTACAACCTAAGAACTAATTAACCATAAAACTAAATTAATCTTGAACTTAAGTAAAATTAATTTAAAAGGAGACTAATTCTAAGTAAAATTGAATTAAAATTTGTCATTCCCAATTACTAATAAAAAAAAAAAAATTAAAGCTAAGATCAAACTAAATAAAAAAAACTAAGATAAAAATTTGTTCTAGAAAGAATGAAATATGGAATAAATAAAAATAGAAAAATGCATGACTCAAAATTCGGGGAAATGGTCTAAAATGGATTTTACGGATGAAATTGGATATGAGAAGGGGTCATCAAATAAAATTCGAAATGAAACTTGAATAAATCCTCTGTTGATATTTTCCAACTAATGCACCTGATTGAAATTCAATCCAAAGACCACACTTAAAATTCTTTCGACAACTCCTGATCAAAAATGGATGAGCGCATTCATAGCTCTAAATAACTTGTAACCGAAACCACAACCCTCTGAATTATTCTTCCTTTGAAATTCTGACCAATTAAATCCTGACTTAATCTGAATTCGAATGAATCAATCTTTGGAAAATAAATCCACATATGAACATGATATGTACTAATGGATCATAATGAAGTTGATTTTCTAAACCAAATCTCACACAAACCACAACTTGATGGCTTGAAGCACCCCACAATTCTTCCTTTGATACATACACATCGCCTGATAAATCAACCCCTTGTAACTTGAAGATGATGAGAATAGCCTGACGATGGGCCAGAGGCATAGTGGATAGTCCTTGCAGACATGAAATCCTTGAAGGTCACTATTTCAGGGAAATAAACCCTAATTTAGTGACAGGAACAATAAGAGAATGATACCAATGAAGCGGCATAGCCAAGACCTTGAATTCCTCTGATAATCCCTAGATAAAGATGTGAAAACCCTAATCACCAGGAAATCTCGATCCCATGCCTTAGGAACTTATGCAAATGGTATGCAAAATGCGTATGAGTGCAAAACGAAAAGCTGAAAAAGATACAAAAGCCAGAGGGCAAATTTGGGGTGTTTACAGCTGCCCCTATTCAAGCAACTGTTAATCTGAAAAGGATGAGAGCAACGGCTATTAGACGTTCAAGATAAACAGTGATTGAATACCCCAAAAGACCCCGGAATTTGCACTCACAGAATGAAGAAAAGAGATATAGATTGTATAAGAAGACAAAGTATATTGTAAAGTGTGGGCGATAAAGCAATGACGGGGACGACCGACATGCTGGGGATAAAAGGTAAAGCCAAGACGGGGACGGCCGACTAGCTGGAAAAGTAAGATTATGATGGGGACGGCCATCAAGATAAAAGTTGTAAGATTCACTGGGAGTTAATGAAACATGACGGGGACGGCCATCAAGTTCATAAAGTAAAGCAACCAACGATGGGGACGGCCATCGGGCTAAAAAAGAAAAGGGACCACGACGGGGACGGCCATCGGGTTAAAGAATGAATGAAATAACGATGATGAGGTACGGTCATCCAAGGTGAAGGACGATCACCTAGCAGGGGACGGCTGCTCTGTTGGGTTTATCATGACACAGGACGAATGTCAGATAAAAAGATCAACAATGGGGACGGCCATCGGATAAAATGATGAAGGACGATCATCAAAAGGTGGAGGACGACCACCTAGCAGGGGACGGTTGCTAAAAATCAACGATGGGGACGGCCATCGGATGAGCATGATGGAGGACGACCATCAAGAGGTGAGGACGACCACCTAGCAGGGTACGGCTGCTCTCAGGGTTTATCATGACACAGGACGAATGTCAGATAAAAAGGAAAATTTGCTGTGTCGGTAATCTACTGGGGAATAGTAAACACGGACGAGTGTTTATATCCAAGAAACAAAAGGTATAAGTGTTTAGATGTTGTGTATAGATTAAAGATGCGGACGAGTATCCTTAAGACTACGATACGGACGAGTATCGGGTAGAAACAAATACTGACACGTGCTTTGAGACGATGATACGGACGAGTATCAACTGATTAACAAGGAACACGGACGAGTGTTGATTCTGAGGGGACTCTTCTGGGGAATAGTAGACACAGACGAGTGTCTATATTCAAGAAGACGTAAGTGTTTGACACAGTGTATGGATTAAAGATGTGGACGAGCATCCTTAAGACTATGATACAGACGAGTATCATGGTAGAAACAAACACTTGACACAATGTTCTGAGATGATGGTACGGACGAGTACCAACTGGTTAACAAAGAACAAGGACTACTGTCGAATCTGTGGGGATATAGATGATGTATACAAGATGCGGACGAGTATCTGCATAGGTGTACCAATGAGTAGTGAGTATATGTATATGTAAGTGTTTATCTGCTGGGGAGAGTGACACGGACGAGCGTCAAAAGAGAAAAGTGTAATATAAACATGTATATGGGTGATGAGAGTGTAAGCGACTGCGCTGGGGATATGACACGGACGGGTGTCAAGAAAGTGCATATATAAGTGTAAGTGAGTGCAAAGAGGATGTCTTTGGCTTTCTGCTGGTGATGTGACACGGACGGGTGTCCAAAGGTGTATATACTGGTGTTTGTGATTTGTGAGGCAACTGCTTTTGCTGGGACCCTGGTGGGGATTTCTGTATAATGATGATGAACGGCTTATTATTCACAGGTGTTCTATTCACAACATGACTTATGATTATGCTATGCATTTGATTTTTGCTGTAATGCTCCGTATTAGACGGAATGCTACGCTCTGAGGGGATAATATGATGCGGGTGCTATGATTATGCAAAGAGGCAAAGACCCGGGATTCGGATCCCGTTGCTGCGAAGATCTCCGGTCGATCTGCCTGAAGTGAATATCCCAGCTGGGGATGAGATCATTGGTAGATCCAATAAGATGATACTTGCTTGGGGGATATAGGTCACTGGTTGACATCCTTATAATACGGGACCCAGCTGGGGTTTGTAGAAGCTTTCTTCACCCTGTTGTGATCTTCTTGCGCTGCTCTCCTGGATAGAGGCTGAAGATTCTGTGGGGAGATGATTCCCTGACTCCTGTACTCAGCTGAGGATGAAAGGGCAACTCGGCTGGGGAATTGTGAGAGGCAACTCAGCTGGGGAGAGCAACAAGTGGCAACTCAGCTGGGGATAGGGCATTTCAGACGCTGAGATTGAGTGTATGTTGATTTGACAACTCTGCTGGGGAAGTGGGCACCTTCCAGTGCCACGTGGAAGATAGACCGAGTTGATAATGATTCGCCTGCTTGCTGAAACATAACTTGCATGCCCCAGGTTGCGTCCTGGATACCTGCAATCCTGCAAAGATAAGGAAACGCACAAAAGGTCCCGAGGTATCCTTCACTGAATTCCGTCAAAGGAGTTAAGCATTCTCACGAGTAAGTATATTCCCTGCAAGCATGTGTTTTATATTATTTTTAGAGAAAAACATCTGTACTTATGCAACTAGTTTTTTAGAGACATCAGACATCCTTTGTAAATAAAAATGTACAAAACGAAACATGACTGAAAAATCTGATTTTATTAATTCATATGCCCTGAACTGGCGAGATACAGTCAAAGAAACAAATCCCCTGAAATGAGGAGATTGTTACAAATTGAGAAACAAAATGCTGGCAGTGTTGACGACGCTTTGAGGAGCTTCCTCCTTACCATGACTCGTATGACTTTTGACGTTCTTCTCATCTTGCTTTCTGAAGAATGTTGATTCTGATTGAAACTTTATCCTTTTGAAGCTTTCCAAGTTGTAAGTGATACAGACGAACTCAGAGTGCAGTTGTTCGCTTATTTCCTTATTTTGCATGGATCGCCCTTTCGGGTTTTCAATCCATCGGGATACCCATTTTTGCCTGAGTTGTCCAATGCGGCTTTTCAACTCAGCGGGTGTACATTTTTGTTTATTTTCCCTTATTTTTGCCCGAGTCTTTTATTCTGTTTTTGACTCGCCGGGATGCCCTATTTTTGCCTGGACTTACATTCTGTTTTTATGTCCAGCGGGTCATTTTATGCGAAGTATTTCTTAACTGCATCTGAATTCACAGGGGACGGGAAATCTTCACCATCCATGGTGCTGAGCATCAGTGCTCCACCAGAGAAAACTTTCTTTACAACAAACGGTCCTTCATAGTTTGGAGTCCATTTGCCCCTGTGGTCTGTATGAGGAGGGAGGATTCTTTTCAGTACAAGATCTCCCACTTGGTACTCTCGGTGCCTGACTTTCTGATCGAAGGCTCTCTTCATTCTCTTCTGATACAATTGTCCATGACAGATTGCAGCCAATCTCTTCTCTTCAATCAGACTCAGTTGTTCGAATCGGGACCGAACCCATTCTGCTTCACTCAGTTTGACATCCATCAAGACTCGCAAGGAGGGCAATTCAACTTCAACTGGTAGGACTGCTTCCATACCATACACAAGCTGGTACGGTGTTGCCCCAGTGGATGTTCTGATCGACGTGCGGTACCCATGCAAGGCGAACGGTAGCATTTCATGCCAGTCTTTGTAGGTGACTACCATCTTCTGCACAATCTTCTTGATATTCTTATTTGCCGCCTCAACAGCGCCGTTCATCTTCGGCCTGTAAGGAGAAGAATTGTGATGTTGAATCTTGAAGTCCCGGCACAGCTCTGCCATCATTTTGTTATTTAAGTTAGAACCATTATCAGTAATGATTCGCTCGGGCACTCCATATCGACAGATGATATCTCTTTTCAGAAATCGGGCTACCACTTGCCTCGTAACATTTGCATATGAGGCTTCTTCAACCCACTTAGTGAAATAGTCAATGGCGACCAGGATGAATCTGTGACCATTTGAAGCAGTTGGCTCAATCTTGCCAATCATGTCGATGCCCCACATGGCAAAGGGCCATGGTGAAGATATGATGTTCAAAGGATTCGGTGGTACATGCACTTTATCTGCGTAGATCTGGCATTTGTGGCATTTCCTGGCATAAGCACAACAGTCTGCATCCATTGTGATCCAATAATAGCCTGATCTTAACAACTTCTTAGCCATTGCATGTCCTCCAGCATGGGTACCAAAAGAGCCTTCGTGCACTTCGTGCATCAACAAATCTGCTTCCGTCTTGTCAACACATCTGAGAAGTACCATGTCAAAGTTCCTTTTGTATAAAGACCCATCAGTGTTCAGAAAGAAACTTCCAGCAAGCCTTCTCAAGGTCTTCTTATCATTGGAAGATGCCCCAGGTGGGTACGCTTGATCCTCCAAGAAGCACTTAATGTCATGGAACCAAGGCTTATCATCTTTTACAACATCTGCTGCAAATACATATGCTGGCCTGTCAAGTCTAGACACTGAAATCTGGGGTACAAAGTTAGCAGCTTGAACTTTGATCATGGACGAAATGGTAGCAAGAGCATCTGCAAACTGATTCTCGTCCCGAGGGATATACTCAAGTTTGACTGTTGTGAAGAAAGTCAATAACCTCCTCGTATAATCCCTGTAAGGTATCAGATGATCCTGGTGTGTATACCATTTCCCATTGGTCTGATTGACTACCAAAGCTGAATCTCCGAATACGGTCAATGTCTTGATCCTGAGGTCAATGGCTTCCTCAAGACCCATAATGCAAGCTTCGTATTCAGCTTCGTTGTTAGTGCAGTTGAAAGTGAGTTTTGCCGAGAAAGGCATGTGAACTCCTTTAGGTGTAATGAGTACTGCACCAACACCACGGCCATTCATGTTAACAGCCCCATCAAACATCATAGTCCATTCTTCCTCCGGGTCAGGCCCTTCAGTGTGAATAGGCTCTTCGTGATCTTTTGCTTTAATGAACATGATGTCTTCATCAGGGAAGTCAAACCTCATAGGCTGGTAGTCATCAATGGGTTGCTCAGCAAGATATTCAGATAGTACACTGCCCTTGATGGCTTTCTGAGATGTGTACTGTATGTCGTATTCTGTGAGAATCATCTGCCATCTTGCAACCCGTCCGGTAAGAGCTGGCTTCTCGAAAATGTACGTAACTGGATCCATTTTTGAGATTAATAAGGTAGTGTGGGTCAACATATACTGTCTCAATTGGCGAGCAGCCCACGCTAAAGCACAGCAAGTTTTCTCGAGCAGTGAATAACGCTGTTCACAGTCGGTAAACTTTTTGCTTAGGTAGTATATTGCATACTCTTTTCGACCAGACTCGTCATGCTGGCCCAGCACACACCCCATTGACTCTTCTAATACTGTCAAGTACATAATCAGAGGTCTTCCCTCAACTGGCGGCATGAGGACTGGAGGTTCTTGTAGATATTCTTTGATCTTGTCAAAAGCTTTCTGGCAATCTTCGTTCCACCTGACCGTCTGTTCTTTTCTTAGCAGCTTGAACAAGGGTTCACAGGTTGCTGTGAGGTGAGATATGAACCTTGAAATGTAGTTCAATCGACCTAAGAACCCTCGAACTTCTTTCTCAGTTTTCGGTGCAGGCATCTCTTGGATGGCTTTGACTTTATCAGGGTCAACTTCAATCCCTTTCTCGCTTACAATAAAGCCCAGCAGCTTACCGGATCGCACCCCGAATGTGCATTTGTTGGGGTTCAGCTTTAGTTGGTACTTCCTCAGTCGCTTGAACAACTTCAGCAGATTCACCAGGTGATCTCCCTCTGTAAGGGACTTGGCAATCATATCATCCACATAACATTCTATTTCCTTGTGGATCATATCGTGGAATAATGTCACCATAGCCCGTTGATACGTTGCACCAGCATTTTTTAGTCCGAATGGCATCACCTTGTAACAGAACGTGCCCCAAGGTGTAATGAATGTTGTCTTCTCCATGTCTTCAGGTGCCATCTTGATCTGGTTGTATCCTGAAAATCCGTCCATGAAGGAGAATACCGAGAACTGAGCCGTGTTATCCACCAATACATCAATGTGAGGTAATGGGAAATCATCTTTCGGGCTGGCTCTGTTCAGATCCCGGTAGTCAACACACATTCTTACTTTGCCATCTTTCTTAGGAACAGGCACTATATTAGCAACCCACGGCGGATAGCTAGTTACAGCAAGGAACCCGGCGTCCCATTGCTTTTGTACCTCTTCCTTGATTTTCATAGCCATGTCTGGACGAGTACGGCGCAGCTTCTGTTTAACTGGCGGGCATTCTTCTCTCAAAGGCAGCTTGTGCACAACAATATCGGTATCCAACCCTGGCATATCTTGATACGACCAAGCAAACACATCAACATACTCTTGAAGCAGATCTATCAGTTGTCTCTTCACTGAGTCTTGCAGGCAGGCCCCGATTCTAACTTCTTTCACGTCTTCATCTGTACCAAGATTGATCACTTCAACCTCCTCCTGATGAGGGGTAATAACCTTTTCCTCTTGCCTTAACAACCTGGCTAGCTCTTCAGGAAGCTCATATTCTTCATCAACCCCTTCATCAGCTTGATTGATTGGATTGTCAAAGTCATACGATGTCATAGCCGTGCTGTTGTCGGTGCTGTCTGGAAGGCACTCTCTGCAAGGGTTAAGTTTGTTCATTTTAGTGATCTGATTTTAGTCTTATTTAAAAAAAGTGAAATGAAGTTGTCATTTTGAAAACACCGCCATTTATTTTTGTACAAAAAGAAAAATGGAAAAACAGTGAGCAGAAAGGAAAAAAGACTCGTTTGCAAAAAGATGTCTGATATTTCATTAATTTAATCTTGTTTGCACAAAAGTACAGATGGCCCTGATTACAAAATGAGTCTTGTCATCTTGGGCAAGATGCAAGACTTTGATGCATGCTATAAAAAATACAGGAAATAATAATTACTCTGCATGAGTAACTCTTATAATTTCCTGGGAAGACCAGTTCGAGACACTGCTCCCCGGGATCTTTGGACGAATCCAATTCTCCAGATTGCGCTCCTCTTCCAGCTCGTCTTCCAGACAGTTGATAGCATCGGGGGTGAGCATCCCCCCACTGACAAAACCTGGCTTCTCTGCAGCCTTTGCTTGATGTTGAGTTGGTCTGTAACCCAACCCAAACTTGTCCCTCTTCTCCTCCACAGCTAAGACCTTGCCCCAGCCCAGGGCAGTTCCTTCCTCAACAACCTTCCGGGCTTGTTGGTATGATGACATGGAGATCCCAGATACAGCAGATGCTTCATTGACATTCAAGGCTTCGAAACCTTGGCTCATTGTCTCATGGATCTCCCCATCCATCTCAATGTATTTATACGTAGCCAGATGGCTGACAAAAATGTCCTCCTCTCCACAGATTGTGACAACTTGGCCTTCCCACTCAAATTTTAACTTTTGGTGAAGGGTAGACGTTATTGCGCCGGCGGCGTGAATCCAGGGTCTACCCAACAAACAGCTGTAGGCGGGCTGAATGTCCATCACATAAAAGATAGTTTTAAAGGTCTACGGGCCAATTGTCACAGGCAGCTCAATCTCTCCCAGAACCGATCTCCTAGAACCATCAAAGGCTCTTACTACCAGGTTGCTGGGTCTCAATGCCAAACCATCATATTCTAACTTCACCAGAGCCTTCTTTGGTAAGACATTCAGGGAAGAACCTGTGTCCACCAGCACATGAGAAAGGACAGCTCCTTTGCATTCCAGGGTTATGTGCAAGGCTTTGTTGTGATTGCGGCCATCCGCTGTCAAGTCAGAATTGGTAAACCCTAGCCCATTGCTAGCAGTAACATTCCCAACCACGGTTTCCAATTGGTTGACAGTAATCTCCTCGGGCACGTACGCTGCGTGCAAGACCTTGAGTAGTGCATTCCGATGGGCTTCGGAGCACATAAGCAGTGAGAGGATAGAGATTTTGGATGGCGTCTGGTGAAGTTGATCCACAATTTTGTAATCACTCTTTTTGATGATTCTCATAAACTCATCAACTTCTTGATCGAACGGTGTCTTCAAAGCTTCTTTAACAGTTTGATCTTCCTGCACAGGGCTCTTTCCTTTTGCCTTGGCAGCAGCTTCTGCTTCGGCAGTAGGTCTTTGAATTGGTGGAGCAAAGAGACGTCCGCTTCGGGTGAAGCCTCCGCCTCCCCCCACATTATCTACTTGTGGTGCAGGTGCTGATGTTTCAAGAGTGATTCTTTTTCCTTCACAATACACGTCAGAGCCATAGTGCCAAGGGATGGCCCTGTTGCTTTCATATGGTACTGGTCCAGGCACCGTGACAGTGACCGGACTGATTGCTGCTGCTGAAGGGACTGTAATCGTTTGTGGATCATAAAGGATTGTAAATGGTGCTCTGGCGGGAGCAGCACCTTCTGAATGGTAGGCGGAATTATTTTCAGGATCGTAGAATATGGTAACAGTAGAGACGTCTTCATGATTTGTTGCTGGAGTTGTAGGAGCCATTGTTGGAAGTACGGGTGTTGTTGTTGTAGGAGATTCAAGATGGAATGAAGCTGAAGTTGTAGCAGGAGAAATTGTTGAAAATTGATCATTTGGAAGGACAGGTGAAGTACTTGTTGATGGTGCTGACGAATTGTTGGGAACAATGGTTGCGGCATTTGTAGGAGGTTCTGAAACCGCTGTTGATGAAGTTGCCGGATTTGTCGGGAATGATGTAGTGATCTGTAGCAGGCCACTCTGAATAAGGCTGTCAATGCCATTCCTCAGGTCCTCACACCCATTCCATGAAATATTGCAATAGGGACACCCTAGTTCACACCCTGGAAATATTTGGTTCTCACGAAGTTGAGCCTTGATTTCCACCAATGGTGTCCTGATCTGATCCACACTGGTTATTAAATAAGACGGCCTGTCTTCTTCAATAGCGTTAATTCGGGGACCACCATGGTTTGGCATAGGGTTTTTATTGACATTGGGCGGAGGTGCAAAATTCAGAGCCTTGGAGTCTACCAAGTCTTGTACCTTCATATGCAGAGCCCTGCATTTTTCTGTACTGTGACCAGGTGCGTTTGAATGAAAAGCACACCTAGCATTAGAGTCATAGTTTCTTGGTAGGCTATTGGGATCCGGGGGTGCCAACGTTCTTAGCTCAACTAGGTTGAGTTTCAGAAGCTGTGGTAACAAGGCAGCATATGGCATTGGGATCGGGTCGATCACTCGGTTAGCTTGGGATGGCCTCTGTTGGAATGGTCTCTGTTGATTGTTGTTGTTGGTGTTGTTGCTGTTGTAGTTTCTCGGAGGATATTGATTTTGCTGATGGTACTGAGGTTGTTGTTGGAAGTTTTGCTGAGGAGGTTGATAGACAGGTTGAGGATGAGCTGGAGCAGGGATGGTGAATGCTGCTATGGACCTCTGAGCAAATTGGGGCCTACCCCTGTTTGAATGGATGGCATTGGTCTCGCCAGTTCTTCTCGGGCCTACAAAAGGCTTTCTTGTACTACTGGACGAGCTTGCGCCGTTGTCTGAGATCTTTCCCATTTTTAACAAGCTTTCAATTCTCTCCCCGGCTATGACAACATCTGCAAAGCTAGTGGAAGAGAAAGCTGCCAACCTGTCAATATATGTTCCCTGAAGGGTGTTCATGAACATATCTGCCATTTCCCACTCAGACATAGGTGGTTGAACAGCAGCAGCCAGCTGCCTCCACCTTTGGGCGTATTCTCGGAAACTCTCCCTCGAAGACTGTGACATTCCCATCAGGAGAGTCCTGTTGGGTGCCATGTCTAGATTATACTGATACTGTCTGATGAAGGCCTCTGCCAGGTCCTTCCAGCATCTAATTGTTGCTCTTGTCAGATGGGAATACCACTCCCTCGAAGCTCCAGTCAAGCTATCTTCAAAATAGAACATCCACAATTTCTCATCCATTGTATAGGCCTTCAGCCTTCCCAGAAACGATTGTAGATGAGTCCGGGGGCATGAAGTCCCATTATACTTTTCGAAACAAGGAGGCTTGAACTTATGGGGGATCCTGACCCCGTCTACCAAACCCATGTCCATAACGTCGAAGCCCAAAGAGTTTTGAGATTCTAAGGACCTCAACTTCTCAGCTATTTCATCCAATCTTCTATCATAAGCCTCTTCTCCAGCACCCATTACTGTGAACTGGTCTTCTTGAGGGTCTTCCTGTAGTACCCTCCCTGCTGTGGCAGTCCGTTGTATATTGACAGGGATGTTGGCCTCTGGATGGAGATGGGGTCCAAAAACTGGGGGATTGACATGAGGTTGGACCCTCTCGTTGTTACTTGTGCCAGCAGTTCCCACATGGGGTTCCTCTTGATTCCTCCCTTCTACCAAAGCTCTGAGCCTCTCCTGGCTTTGAGCTAAATTGTTCATCACTTCCATGAATTGTGTTATCTGCGTTCTCATCTCCAACCTTTCGTTGGCCATCTGGTTTCTGACCTCCGTAAGGTCTTGCTGCATCTGATCCATCTGAATTCCCGGAAGGTTGTTTCTAGTTGGGTACCTGTGTGGCCTGTTGAGGGGAAATACCCGGCGGCGAGCAATAATTCCTGAGATTCACAACAGAGGTTAGTAACAACAAAACAAAAACCTACAAAACACACAAAAGGGTTAGTATGCAATGCAGTTATGCTTATTTGCTCTCAAGGTATCCGGTTTGGCTTTCAGTTTTGACCCTTCCAGACCCTCGAAGATGCGGCCGTTGAAGTTGCTTTCGAAGTAAACTAACATGAATATATTACATAAGGTGAAATAATACAATTTGTTCGTTTTACAACACAAGCCCGCTAAGGGGTCAAAATACAGTACAAAAATAAAAGTACATGGAAAGAAAGCAACAACAAACAAATGGTCAAACACCAAGACCAAACTCATCCTCACGAACTTCCTTGAGAAGTGCTTCGGTCACAGGATCAGCCGGCCGCTCCGTGAGACTTCTGATGAGAAGGTTTCTTGTTGCAACAGCTGCAGTCAACTTCTTGTTCTGACTTTGGTCCTTAGACCTCTTCACTCCAGCTCTGATTTCTAACTCTGATATTTCCTTCTGGGCTGCTGCCAGGGCTTTTTCCATCTGCTCCATCTTGTCCTGAACTCTCTTGTCTTCCAGGGTACGAGCCTCGGTGATCCTGACCCACCGGGCTTGACTCTCCTTCAAATACAAGTCTGTCCTTGCTTTTTGGAACTGGGCTTCTTTGCAAGCATTCTTCAGAATTTGTTCACCAGCTCTAGACTTGTTGATATAATCCCCAGACTTTTCAATCTTAGCCAGATGCTCTACTCTCAACTTCTCCAATCTTTCAATCTCCCTCACACCTTCACTCCTCTCCCGGAGGGTCTTCTGCAAAGCCTGGGTTAACTTCTCATTCCTTTCCTTCAAGCTTTCAAACTCCTCCAGACTGATAGTGGCAGGGGGTGGTGCTGAAGATGACTCAGGCATGTCTTCTATGGTGAAGGGCATTCCAGAGAATTGGGCCCTGGCATGGGACCACTCATAATATTGTGCTGATGCCACATTGTTGCACTTCCCCAGAATGGTGACTCCCTTGGTTTGAACATTATCCCAGGCCCAGGCAGCCTGCCTAACAACAGCCAAACTAATCTTGTTCTCACAGTAGAGAGTCTCAGCCAAGTCCTGTGCCCTAGGAGCATGGACCAGTGCATAGCCCAATTGCCTTCTGAACAGCAGAGGATTGTAATTAATACTTCCCTTGACCCCTATTAAAGGCACATTGGGAAAGTGCCCACAGCTTGTAATGATATCTCTGCCCTTGGCGCTTTGAGTACACCATCTGATGTCTGCTGAAGTGAGAGTAGTGAGCCTCTTAGCCCAGTTGCTCTGCTGATGAGGGTTTAGGAATGCATCTGTCCTGGGTAGATGCCTGAGAAGCCAAGTGTGAAACAATGGAGCACAAAACCTTACTAACCTCCCCCTCTGCTTCTCATTCCTCTGATGCACTGAATAGTAAAGATCCCCCAATAAAGTTGGCACTGGGTTCTTCAGGATGAACAGATGGATTGCATTTTTGCTAATGAATCGAGGCTCATCTGCAAACAACACAATTCCATATATGCCCAAGGCCAGCAGGGCACAAACAGCTTTCCATTCTCCTAGAGAAGCCTTCAAGGTAGCTTGAGAAATTAAGAAGTTCAGATGAAAACCAGGGATCCCAGCTTTAGAGGTCATATGCTGCTCAATTAGGACAGGCTCCAGGTGCAAAGCTTTTGCTACCTCTCCATTGCCTGGGAAAACCATCTCAAGATTGAAAGGGATTTCTCTCCTGATAGGTAGACCAACCAAAGATGAGTATTCTTCTAATAGAGGCCCCAACTGAAAGTCTTGAAAGGTGAAACATCTCAATGGGGGGTCATAAAACTGAATGCAGGTGTGGATCAAACTCCTCTGAGATGGGTCCAGATCCATGACCAAGTCAAGTATATCCCCATAATGCTCCCTGAACAAAGGTATGTGATCTGGAGTGATCAGGGTTTGGATCCTCCTGATGTCTGGTAAGTCTGGTTGGAAGAAATGATAGGTGATGTTGCTTTTCTTTGGAGCCATGACACTGAAGACTGAGTAAGGTGCTGATGACAATGCTGAAGGAGAGAGCCACTGATTGGCTGGTGCTGGTGATAGCTGAAGCAGGTGCTGGTGAAGACAGGTCAATACTGCAGATAGGGTCAAAACCAAAACCAGATGAAAATGGATACCCTGAAACACAAATAAGCAAATGTTAATATGATGCAATGGTTATGTATGCAAATGATATGCAAAGGGTTTGTGCCTGAGCTGGATCTGATCAGAATGCCCTGATATAAGTCCATGTGTGTTCAAGAATCCCAGATGAGGTTTATAAATCCAGTAACCAGGGTGGGGGGCTCAAATAAAGAACCACAAGTCCTGGGTTTAGAATCACAAGAACTATCCAACATGGAGTACTCTTAACAAAGTCAAAGTAACAGGGTATTCTGAGGTCAAGGTACCTGCAAACCTGTAAACAGCCCAACCCCCTCACAGGTGATGATCTAGAACAAGGATCCTCAGACTTGGATCAGTTATGAGAAGTGTAAACACTTCTAACCCGGAGGTACAGTGTTTACAATAACCATAACAATTCCTCCTCTAATTCACCTCAGTTTCTGAAGGTCAATACTAAAAGGTCATCCAGACTTAGCAGGCTTCCCAGATAGCCCTAGCATTGCAGGAAATCTGCAACACAGAGTTCTCAAGAAGAAACCCATATCTGAACCGTGTTTCATATTCCCGCACCAGACCGAAATGGAATGGGAAAGAATATGATTCACTCTAGCCTAGGTGTCACTCAGGTCCCAGGTATAGGACCTTAACTCTCAATGAATCACCCACCCACCAAGGCAAACAACCAGATCCAGCCAGCAGCAATGACAGTATGATATAAATAAATGCAATAAAGAAAGCAGTAAAGTAACTGTACATAAAGCAATAAACAAAAATAAATACAAGCACAGACAAGCACATAACACCCCAGTAAACACAAATCAATCAAGCGCTAGGAGGAACCCACAAAAAGAACCAGAAGCCCTGGTTGCAGTATAAGGGTCCCCAGCAGAGTCGCCAAGCTGTCGCTCCCGACAAATGAAACAGGTTCATATGAAGGTACAGACGCGAACGGTCGGCGAGAGGGACAATGAGAACACACAGCCGTGAACTCACTGGAGATGAAAAGAGTCGCCAGCTAGGCATTTTTATCCCGGAGGAAAGGTAATGCTGCATGGACCTAGAAAAAGATGGATAAGACGGTTGCGAACCAGAGAGACTGAGAAAGGGGGTTGGTTACTACCTAGGAAGGTATTAGCACCCAGATTGTCCGCCGTACTCGACGGGATCCACGCTTAAAAGATTTGTGTTTTAAAGGGGTAGTGTCAGTGCAATTTGTGTATAAAATAGCTGGAAAAGGATGTACAGGTGTCAGTGCAAAGTGTATAAGTGATGTGAAGTATGAAAGTGTCAGTGCAAGAAAGGAGTGAAATGCTCAAGATCATGAGGCTAAAGAATGAAGCTAGAAGGAGGGGGAATATACAGAGACTTTTGTTCGATAACTGTTAAGTTATGCCTACGTATCCTCTCGTGCAATGAGGAAGTCAGAACACCGTAGTTCGACCCAAAGAGACTGAAAGATGAATTGACTTGTGAACTGCCTACTTGCCTATGCTCAAGTGTATGACCTGTCTGGCTCAGGTGCTTACTGTCTTGCATTAGACGGAAGAAGCAAGTTCTCGTTTATGAGTGAAGATGATGAGAAAAGAATCCCGGAGGAGACGATTATTGTTTGTTTTTGTGTTTTCAGTCTTTTATTGCTTTTGAAAGTTTGTCATAAGTTGATGAGCTTAAGCCTAAACCAATGGATTTAGTAAACTCATCACATCTTCCCTCTGATTAGGGGTAATGAGAATACCTTAAGTGTGAAGTCAGATTCTCACACTTAATCACCTTTGGTGTAGGGTTAAGATCATTAACCTACTTGTGATTATTTAGATGTTTTTTGTTGTTTTTGTTTAGTGTTAAGTAATGAGGTTAAGCCATAATCAGGGATTAAACAGACTCATTACACCATCCTAAAAGAAGGATGATAGATGAGAATGTTTAAGCTGAGAAAAGCTCCTCAACTTAATCCATGATTAGGGATTAAACCCATGACAAAACAAGTCTTTGATTAAGTGGATTTTATTTTAATGATATGATGATGAAGTGAGTTTTATGATTTGTAAGACAACTTGAGGGGGACTTGTCCATTAACACTAGGGTTAGTCCTTCTTAACCAATTAAGGAAGAATTAGAACCCTAATGCAAGGCCCAAGTTACAAGTGTGATGTCTTGATGATTATTAAGTGAATTGATTAAGAGATTTAAACACATTAAGGGTTTAACACTTAGGATTAAAGTTATACACTCCATCCTAAAAGAAGGATGCAGGCATAAGCTTAATCACAAAGCCTTAAAGCCTTTAGGGTTTAGTCCCTGATTATGAGATGAGGAGAGAGGACTCAAAGAGAGACACAAAGGTAAAAACTATGAGGGGAGACTAATCAATATTCACATGCTCGGATGGTCCTAGGTTAGTGAGGCTCACTATCCTAAAGAAGAAAGAAAGAAGAAGAGAAAGATGAAAGGAGAAGCTCCATGGTGGCCTAAGCACGCCTCAAGTTAATAAAAGAAGATGAGAAAGAAGAATTGATATGAATAAGAAGAAATGGATGAATAAGATAAGGAGAAAAGAATGCGGATGGAATAAATGAACAAGGCACAAACAGAGCCTACACCAGTAGGACTTCCAGATGCAACAGCATGCAGTAAGTAAAAATCGGGCCATCAGTGGTACCTAACGGAGAAGGTCCGTTGCCTCTTCAATATGCACAAGAGAAATCGAGAAGAAGTATCAAGAAGATTCACACAAATAATTCCGTGTCTAAGGAAAAATCCATTAAGTGTCACGAATTATTTCAAGAATTCCGCGAACAATAACAAGTCAACCATCCATGAACGAACGATCTAACGCAAGACTATCACCAAGTCAAATCCGCCATCCTCGAAATCAAGCAATAAGCCTACAAAATGTTAAACATGATGCTAAAACCAAGATTAACACAAATCGCATTAAATCAAATTAATTAATTGAAACTATAAAATTAAACTATACTTAAGATTAAGAGTAATAATATTAAACTAGATTCTAACAAATGAAAAAAAACTCTAAATTAAGAACAATAGCGAAATTAACAATTAATTTAATAAAACTATTTTTTTTTAAAACCTAAACCAAAGACTATATATCAATCAAATATTAAAAAAAAGAAGATAATTGATGATAATTAAACAAGCAAGAAAAGTAACAAGGGAAGAGTATCGCTGGAAATGGGTGCCCAGAGGAATTCAGTGGTGTAGTCAGCCAAAAACAAATGGGCCAAGATGCAAGCCCGATAACACTAACAGAAGGGGGTGCTGAAAAAATGGTGATGAGGAAGGAAAACGTATGGGCTTAGCCCACCATCAATTACCATATAAACTCAATAACTAAAAGAAATAAAATATATATATATGCATATAAAAAAAAATGGTTCAAATAAATAAAAATAATGAAATAATAAAAAAGAAAAAAAATGAGAACACAGGGCTCTCTCCTCAAAGAACAACACGATTCCTCCTTTCCTCTTTCTGCTTCCGCCTCGAGAGAAAAAAAAGATCCCTCTCCTCCCGCTCATCGAACGACATCAATCTCCTCTACAAGGATGCAAAACCGCCGGCGAAACAGACCCCACCACATCCTTGCGATATAGCCCCCTTTCGCCCAAAAGAACGGCGGCAACCCTCTCCGTTCGCGATTTCAGATCGCGGCTCAAGTCTAGCCATGGTCTCCTTCTTCGTGCGCTCGCCGTCGCTCGGCTTCCTTTTCTTCTTCTCTTTTCTGCCGCGTTTCCGGTTTTGTGTCGTGATGATATGTTGTTGATGCTTGATTAGTGGTTGAGGATTTGGTTGAGGTATTGTTTGCAAAGCGAAACAGGAGTAGCGGTGTTGTTGTAGTTTGAGGGAAGGTTAATTTGTGGTGAAGATGAAGGTACGCCGGGTTGAAGAGTGAAAGGGTGGATGATGTTTCGGTGAATGAAGTTTGGGTGTTGTGGTGTGGGTTCGGTTGAAGTGTTGTGGTTTGTGAAAATGGTTTTATGTGTTGAAGAAGAAAATTGTTATGGTTGAAGTTGTAATGGTTCAATGAAAAAAAATTGTTTGAATGATGTTTTGTGGTAATATTAAAGGTTGGAAAAAAGAAAAAGAAAGGTGATTCTGATTTTTGTTAGAGATGAAAACAATACTGTCCGCTCATATTTGTGTGTGAGGCCGCTGGGCAGAGTCTTTTTGCTGCTGTTGAACTGTTTTCCCTTTGTGTTGTTACATCGCCTTTTTTGTTGCAGGATTTGGTTTGATATCTTTTTGGTGAAAGATGCAGGCTGGTGTGATGTTGACTTGTAATGCAGAACTTTGTTGCTATGTTGCAGGTTGATAGGACTTTGTGACAGAAAAGTTTGTTGGACTATAGTTGCAAATGAACTAATGGACCTAGTTGAGAATGAATTAATCTAAAGGAATAAAGAATTAAAATAGATATTAAAAGTTAAAGTAATTTTTAAATAAAACTAAAATATAAGATTAAAGCTAAATTAAATATAACTAAATTAATAAAATCAAACAAAATTCAAATTTTAACTGAAAACTGAATCTAATTGAATTTTAAATAAATCTAAGCTAACTTTCTATAAAAAAAAAACAGCACTTAAATTTAAATAAAATAAAAATGGATTAGATTATTAAACTGAATACAAATTAAATTATAAACTAACAAAATAAGAATATAAATGATTTACAACCTAAGAACTAATTAACCATAAAACTAAATTAATCTTGAACTTAAGTAAAATTAATTTAAAAGGAGACTAATTCTAAGTAAAATTGAATTAAAATTTGTCATTCCCAATTACTAATAAAAAAAAAAAAAATTAAAGCTAAGATCAAACTAAATAAAAAAAACTAAGATAAAAATTTGTTCTAGAAAGAATGAAATATGGAATAAATAAAAATAGAAAAATGCATGACTCAAAATTCGGGGAAATGGTCTAAAATGGATTTTACGGATGAAATTGGATATGAGAAGGGGTCATCAAATAAAATTCGAAATGAAACTTGAATAAATCCTCTGTTGATATTTTCCAACTAATGCACCTGATTGAAATTCAATCCAAAGACCACACTTAAAATTCTTTCGACAACTCCTGATCAAAAATGGATGAGCGCATTCATAGCTCTAAATAACTTGTAACCGAAACCACAACCCTCTGAATTATTCTTCCTTTGAAATTCTGACCAATTAAATCCTGACTTAATCTGAATTCGAATGAATCAATCTTTGGAAAATAAATCCACATATGAACATGATATGTACTAATGGATCATAATGAAGTTGATTTTCTAAACCAAATCTCACACAAACCACAACTTGATGGCTTGAAGCACCCCACAATTCTTCCTTTGATACATACACATCGCCTGATAAATCAACCCCTTGTAACTTGAAGATGATGAGAATAGCCTGACGATGGGCCAGAGGCATAGTGGATAGTCCTTGCAGACATGAAATCCTTGAAGGTCACTGTTTCAGGGAAATAAACCCTAATTTAGTGACAGGAACAATAAGAGAATGATACCAATGAAGCGGCATAGCCAAGACCTTGAATTCCTCTGATAATCCCTAGATAAAGATGTGAAAACCCTAATCACTAGGAAATCTCGATCCCATGCCTTAGGAACTTATGCAAATGGTATGCAAAATGCGTATGAGTGCAAAACGAAAAGCTGAAAAAGATACAAAAGCCAGAGGGCAAATTTGGGGTGTTTACACATAGTTGATTGGTATGGGCCAAATTGCAAGAAGTCAAGGTGATGTGTACTTGAAGAATGGCACGGGTCAGAGGTGTTTCTATGGTTTGTCCTGCCTCAGCTTGATTCATGGAGGACCATGGGATTGAATTTGATGAGCTGGAAGGCTTGGATGAAGAGTTCTAATGGTTTATGCAAATTTCCCTCTTTGATATTTCTTGTGATTCAAGCCATGAAATGCTTCAATTCTTGGGCCAATTCTGATCCTTTGAAGTTGTTTTGACATGTTGTAACATATTTGTGCACATTAGAAGTCATTTAGAAGCTTGAACATGCCAAAATGCAAAATCCCTCTTTGACATGAAACTTAAAATTATGTGATTTTTGCCAACTTTGAAAGTCCATATCTTGAGTTCTAGGATTAATCAAGACATGTTCTTGTACTTTTTGAGAAGGAAAAGACCTAATCTACAACTTTCATGCCCAAGAAGTTTTCATTTGAAGCATTTTTGGTTATGAAAGAAGAGGTTGAAAATCTTTCCCAAAATGGAAAGTTTGCATTTCAAGTCATTTCCAAAAATGGCAAGTTTGCAATTGGCTCAAAATTCTTCATTCTTGTGAACTTCCAACCACTTCTAAGATCAAATAAAGATCATAGAACTTCAATTTGATGAAAATGACCCTTTGGTTGCATTGTTGGGAGCCTCAGATGCCCTGATTTTGACTTAACTTGCTCAAGAAGTTACCCAATGATCAGATGACTTACACAATGAATTTCTTCATCAAACTCTATACACATGATCCTTATAACATATTATGAACATTAGAAACAAGAATTGCCAAAACATTTGGAATTAAGGCCTCTGAAACCAAAACCCTAATTTTGGTCATCTGTGCAGTGAAACCCTAGCTCTGCTTCCATGCCTTTGCCAATTCTTGTGATCCCTTGACTTTCATGAACTTTGGGGAGAATAATATGATCATAGAACACACATGGACCTTCTTGGAAAGCTTTAAGACCTTTGGGATGGCTTAGATGGATTTTTGGATTGCTCAGATCACAAACCCTAGATGCAGATGAACTTGAACTATACAATGAAACAAAAATGCAATATGAGATAATATGCTTATGTTAATGAAAAAAATGAAAGATCACAAGCCATGGTGTGATAAAGAGTGAGGGAAAATTTGGGGTGTTTACATCTGCCCCTATTCAAATATGAGTTAGCTGTACAGGGTGTAAGCGCCTGGCTTAACAGACAAACAAGATAACTTGAGGTTGAATACCAAAGACAGTCCGAAATTTGCATTCGCTGGATATAAGAAGAAAATGGATATAAATTGTAAAAGGTAGTATAGTATGATTATCAAATGAAGGAGATGGAGGATGACCAACGATTAGAGGACGACTGTTGGGGATAAAGTGGTAAGCAAAGCAATGACGGGGATGACCGACAAGATGGGGAAATGAAGAAACCACGACGGGGACGGCCATCTGGTAATAAAATAAAACTCTCTGGGGATTTAAAAACAAGCATGGATGGGGACGGCCATTAAGATGGAATAGTAAAGTAAACAACAATGGGGACGGCCACCGGGTTAAAGAATAAATGAAATATTTGATGAGGGACGGTCATCAGAGGTGAAAGATGATCACCTAGCAGGGGACGGCCTGCTCTTTATCATGACATAGGTCGAATTTCGGATAGAAAAGGTCAATGATGGGGATGGCCATCGGATAAGCATGATGAAGGACGATCATCAAGATGGTGAAGGACGATCACCTAGCAGGGTGCGACTGCTCTCGGGGTTTATCACGACATAGGACGAATGTCGGATAACAAGATCAACAAAGGAGACGACCATCGGATAAATGATGAGGGACGGTCATCAAAAAGATGAAGGAAAATCACCTAGCAGGGGACGACTGCTCTTTATCACGACATATGACGAATGTCAGATAGAAGGTTCCAATGATGGAGATTCCACTGGGGAGAATGATGAGGGACGATCATCCAGAGGTGAAGGACGATCACCTGGTAGGGTACGGCTGCCGAAAGTATCAAGACATAGTACAAATGCCGGATAGGAGAAAGTCGTTTTGTTGGTGACTTACTGGGGAACGATAAACACGGACGAGTGCTTACGCTTTCAAGAATAAAAGATATAAGTGTTTGACGATGTGTATAGATTAAAGACGCGGACGAGCACCCTTAGAACCATGATACGGACGAGTATCGGTAGAAACAAACGCTGACGCGTGTTCAAAGATGATGATACGGACGAGTATCAATTGGTTAACAAAGAACACGAACGAGTGTCGAATCTGCTGAGGAGCGATATATACAACGATACAGACGAGTATCAAAGACTTCTGTATAAGTATAAGTGAGTATTGATCTGCTGGTGATGTATGTGCAAGATACGGACGAGTGTTTGACTTGCTGGGGAAAGTATGACACGGACGAGTGTCCAATATGTATAAACAGGCATCTGTTTTGAGAGTGCAAAGGAGATATTTTGGCTTTTTGTGGGGAGATAAGATGACACGGACGAGTGTCGAGAAGAGCTTGTTATGGACAAGTATTTGCTTGCAGAAGGTATTTTGACGACCTTACTAGGGAAGGATGACACGAACGAGTGTCAAAAAGAGCGTGCATAGGTATCTATATCTAAGAGTGCAAAGGGGACGCTTTGGATTTTATGTGTAGGGGATATAAGTTTTGTATTTTGTTGATGAAGTGATGATGGTATTTGCAGGTGACTGGTTCGAGCCCGGCTTATGATCATGCAAATGTTTGATTTTTGTCGTAATGCTCCGTATTAGACGGAATGCTACGCTTATTTCTGTTGAATATGATGCAAATGCTATGATTATGCAAAGGAAAGAAACCGATCCGGGACTCGGATCCTGCGGGAATAAAGATCTCTGGCTGATCTGTTTGGAGGGATAACCTGGCTGGGGAAGAGATCATTGATGGATCTATCCGAAGGGAGAACTCAACTGGGGAGAAGGAAGTTTCAGCCACTCTGTTGGGGATGGGTATCAGGCATTGCTCTACTGGGGAGAGAATGGAAATTTGGCACTCTGGTGGGGAACAAAGAGTTTTTGACCACCTTGTTGTGGAAGAGTTGTCAGGTATTGCTCGGGAGGTCTTGCTTGGGGAGGAGATAACTTCTGGGAAGTAACATGCTGGGGATTTAATGCTTGATATGCCCCATGCTGTGAAAGATTGTCTGTTTTGATTGCCTGCAACCTGTTAAGATAAAGGAAAATGTACAAGTATCCCGAGGTATCCCTAACCGGATTCCATCATAGGAGTTAGACTTTCCTGAAAGTAATACATTTCCTGTAAGCATTTATTAAAAATGGCTCATATGTTTTATGCAAGTGTTGTATTATGAACATTGGAAATTTTGCAAACGAAACAAAAATGTACGAAACGAGGTGTGACTGAAAGTTCTGATTTCATTAATTTGGGTGCCCTGAATTGGCAACTACAGTCAAAGAAACAAATCCCCTGAAATGAGGAGATTGCTATAAATTGAGAAAATAAAAGTGTTGGAAATGTTGACGACGACGCTCCAGTGAGCTTCCTTTGCTATGACCTGTATGACCTTGACGTTCTTCTTATCTTGCTTTCTAAAGAAGGCTGATTCTGACTGACGCTTTGCCCTTTTGAAGCTTTCCATGTTGTGAGTGATATAGACGAATTCAGAATTCAGTTGTTCGCTTATCCCCTGATTTTGCATGGATTGCCCTTTCGGGTTTTCAATCCACCGGGATACCCATTTTTTCTGAGTTGTCCAATGCGGCTTTTCAACTCAGCGGGTGTACATTTTTTTAAATAATTTTCCCTTATTTTTGCCCGAGTCTTTTTATTCTGTTTTTGACTCGACGGGATGCCCTATTTTTGCCTGGACGTACATTCTGTTTTTATGTCCAGCGGGTCATTTTATGCAAAGTATTTTTTAACTGCATCTGAATTCACAGGGGATAAGAAGTCCTCGCCATCCATAGTAGTAAGCATCAGTGCTCCACCAGAGAAAACTTTCTTTACTATGAATGGGCCTTCGTAGTTTGGCGTCCATTTGCCCCTGTGGTCCGTATGAGGAGGGAGAAGTCTTTTCAGCACAAGCTTTCCCACTTGGTATTCCCGAAGTCTGACCTTCTGATCAAAGGCTTTCTTCATCCGCTTCTGATATAACTGCCCATGACAGATGGCAACTAGACTTTTCTCCTCGATCAAATTCAGCTGATTGTACCAAGACCGGACCCATTCTGCTTCATCCAGTTTTACATCCATCATTATCCGTAAGGAGGGTAGCTCAACTTCAACAGGTAGGACAGCTTCCATACCATACACAAGCTGATAAGGCGTTTCCCCAGTAGACGTTCTGATTGGGGTTCGATACCCATGCAAGGCAAATGGTAGCATTTCATGCCAGTCTTTATAAGTGACCACCATCTTCTGCACAATCTTCTTGATGTTTTTGTTAGTTGCCTCAACAACGCCGTTCATCTTTGGCCTATAAGGAGAAGTGTTGTGATGTTGGATTTTGAAGTACCGGCATAGTTCTGCCATCATTTTGTTATTCAAATTGGAACCATTGTCAGTAATGATTCGCTCGGGAACTCCGTATCGACAAATGATGTCTCTTTTTAGAAATTCGGCTACCACTTGTCTGGTGACGTTTGCATATGAAGTTTCTTCGACCCATTTGGTGAAGTAATCAATGGCCACCAAGATGAATCGGTGACCATTTGAAGCAGTCGGTTCAATCTTCCCAATCATTTCAATTCCCCACTGTCGCTCCCCGGATTTCCATCCTGGTATAAACGTGAAAGTGGCGCGGAAAAGAATAGAGTTGCCAGCCAGGCATTTTTATCCCGAAGGAACGGGAATGGTAATCCTGCACAAACCAGAAGAAAAGAAAAGGAAGGACACGGGTCCTGCAAACCAAAGAGACTGAGTTCGGGAGTCGGTTACGACCTGGGAAGGTATTAGCACCCAGATCGTCCGTCGTACCCGACGAGATCCAAGCTTGCAAAGAAACTGTTTCAAAGAGTGAAGAAATGAAAGTTGTTGCAAAGAAAATGAACTGAACTAGATAAAATTAAAGGAAAGGGAACTGAAAAAAGAGATGAAAAGGAAAAAATGCAGGGAAAATAAAGATTGTGCTCGAACGGGCCCTACCCCGCTGCCTACGTACCTCACTGGACATGAGGATCAGAGTCGTTGTAGTTCCCCTAACTAGGGGTGGAAAGGATTGCTTGTGTCTTAAGGCTTGAACTGCCTATGTCAATGCTCAGGTGTTGCAGACTCGGACGACGAGTGTGTAACCGTCTTGCAAAATGACAAGTAGGAGCCAGTTCGCGTACGGAGTGAAGGAGATGAGAAAAGAATTCCCGAAGGAAAGACGCTTATTGTTTGTTTGTGTTTTTTATGAAACTTTTTATGAGTGTGTCACAAGGAAGTGAACTCAAGCTCTTTTCCATGGAATGTGCACTTGTCACTACATTCCAAGATGGAATAATAGAACAAGCACACTCAAGTAAGGAGAAGATCCCCAAAACTTGAACCCAGAGATTAGGGCTTAAGCTCACTAACTCATTAACTTATTAAGTGTTTTTGTATTTACAATGAAGAAGTGTGTTTTTATGATTTTCTTGGTGAAGATGATATCTTGATCAGACTTGTGCATCACAAGATAAGCTTGTACTATCCCAAGATGGGAAAACTACAAGTATCTCATAGGATAAGGCTATTGCTCAAGGTATCACTTCAAACTTTATTAAGTGTCTTTTTTTAGAATTTTGAGATGAGAGGAGAAAAGAAACCAAAAGGATCACAAAGGCAAAAGTCTAATGGGGGACTAATGAATCCTAAGTGTTGTCATGCATGGAAATCCTAGGTTAGTGAGGCTTACTATCCTAAAGAAGAAAGAAAGAAGAAGAGAAGAAGAAGAAAGAAGAAGAGAAGAAGAAGAAAGAATAATAAAAGATGAGGGAAGTAAGGCCTAAGCCCAACAATTACAAGTTTAGAACAAGTAAGAATAAGAAGAGAAGAGATAAGACTTGGAGATGTGGGAATCACATCCACACCTCTCACTTACCCAAGCCCCTGAAAAAGGTTAGCAACACAAGTATAAAAGTAAAATAAAATTATCACAATGCCATACCAACATCATACAAACAAAAGTGAAGTCATACACATAAATTTTCAATGCAAATGCAAGTCATAAGAATGAGAAAAGAAGCACACCAATCAATATGAGGTAACATGAATCATATAGCAAAGCAAAGTAAACTTGATAAGATACAAAGCAAAATAAGCAAACAACATTCTCAAGGCACAAGACCAGAACCCTAATCAAGTTAAAGAAGTGCTTAAGAAGCAAGAGAGATGAAGAGAAGAGAAGCACAAAGCTAGGCAAACACATTATGGGAAGAAAGAAGCAAAGAAGTGAGGTGGATGTACATAAGAAAGAAAGAACTTCAAAGGTAAACCAGATACAAGATTTCCAAAACACAAACTCCAACCCAAGATCATAAAGGTAGCAATGCCCTAAAGATACCCTAAACAAGATGAAGAAGTTGGCACAAGTGCCCTTCTAAGCTAAAGAGAGGACTTATGATAAAAAAGAAACAAAATGGGACAAGTTAAGCACAAAAATTCAAATCAAATCAAGTATGCACCCAAAAATTCCACAACCTTGGACAAGAGACCTTCAATCATGATATAACAACATGCCAAAAGGATAGGAAGAAATTCAGAAGCTATACAAGTCAAATGAGGAGTCAAACATCAATTAGGGTTAAGAAACTTCACTCACAAGTCAATGAACAAAACCAATTGAACAAGTTTCTAAAAATTAGAACAAAAATCACACATAAAGTACACTCTATTAAGAGTCCATAGCAAAAAGAACCGATCAAAAATTCAAAATGAGGATCAATATGGAAAATGGACAAGACAACATGCTTAAAAATGGAATAAAATGAATTAATTAAATGGGAGAATTAATTTACACGTGTCAAAATAAAATAAATCAAAAATAAAAATAGTAAAAATTAAAGAAAACTCAAATGATCTTCCATGAATTTTTTCATAATTTTTTGAAACTTAGAACTATTTATAAAAATTAAAAACCAAATTGATATTAAAAAGAAATAAAAAGAAAAAGAAATAAATGGAAATGACCAGGAGGTGTGAATAGAAAGGAAGATCAGTTCAAATGAATGGGCCTATGCGCATGGGGGGTGGGATTAGCAACCCAGGCCCACCCAATTCTCAGCGCAACACAAAATAGATGTGGTGGAAATTCAGAAAAAAATGAAAAAAAACACAGGCCAAGGGATCAAATGAACGCATCCTAAAGGTCAACTCATTAATCCTAGTCATCAAAACAATTGGTCTGGAGAGAGTGTACACATTATTATCATAGGGTGCAAAACATATGGATTAATCAGAATGAAAATATAAGAAGCAAAACACGTGACCAGGAAGGTGTTCATTAAATGAGGTGGCACAACCACAAGCGTCCAGATGATAGATCCAATGGTCATAAGACCTTCTTCTTCCTTGAAACCCTAGCAAACACACGCCCAGAATCCAGTGACCGGAGCTAGGGCTCCGACACCAGAAAATGCATATAATGAAGAAATCTTAATGGAAATGCATAAAATACTCCAGATCAAACCATCAAGTTATCCTGAATTCAAATATGGCCATGAAATTCTCAAATGAACACTGAATAGACTGAATCGAAAGCAAACAGGTTCCACCATGAAAATTCAAATCAACATATAAAGCTCAATAATGCATCATTTTCGAATCTAAAACAAGCATAATCATCAGCACAAACAGAAGATCACAATGCACACATCTATTTTCACTTTTAGATCTGAGAATTTTGAGCTTACCTGAGACTTGCAGATCTGGAAATAGCTTGTTAGAAGCCAAGAAATAGCTCCCAATCCACTCCAAATACACTCTAGTTGCAAATTAAATGCAACTAGAGCCTTGAAAATTGCTGGATCTAAGAGCTTGAAGCTTGCTGCTCTAAAATGGCAAGGTGTTGGATCTTGAGAATCAGCTTGAACAATGGATGGATGAACAATGGATGGATTTGTGATCCTGAGCCCTCAAGGATGAAGAATATGTGATTGGTTTGTGAAGAGAGAAAGTGTAGAGAATGATTCGAAGGAAAATGCAAAATGAGAAAAAACTTGAGAGCTATGAAATGTGATAGATCTGAACCTTTCTAAAACCCTAATTCTCTTATAAATGAGCTCATGAAGCAATGCTGAAAGAATGCAATCCTTGGCATGTGGGAAGAGAGTGTGGGAGAGAATTTGCACAATTTGCAAATTTATTGTGATATCATGAAACACTCGTGCATTGCTCTCTTTCTTGCCCATGTGCATTCTCAATCTCACCCTTGATTTCAATCCACAAAGATCCCGACCCTTGGATGTAAGTATCACACAATTCCCATGATCATGCAAATTTTACACTTATGGAATAAATTTCATACCATGCACGAATTTGATGTTATTCTTGGAGAAAAATGGACCATTTATATTGCATTGTAACATTGTAACCTCATTTGGTATATACCAACACCCAAAAATTAGTTTCATGAGTTTTTGCCTGTGGAACATTGAAAAATCAAGCTTTGCCCTAATTTCACACTAATTTTCGAGGGCCTCATCTTTCAAACTATAAAGGCTATGAAAAAGTACTTGTACTTTTTGAAAATGGGAGGCTTTAATCTCCATCTTTCATGTTTGGATTTGGTCCATTTGAAGATCTTTTCACCAAGTTATGCTCACTTGAAAATTAGGGCAAAAACTTGCTAAAAATGGCATTTTCCATGACCAACCTTACACCAATTTTGCAAAACACCTCAAAACCTCATGATTATTGATCTTTGATCTTGCCAAACCTCTTTTAACATTATAAGAACATCCATTGGCTAGAAAAATGGGGTTGGACCCCTTGAAATCTCACAGTTGACTTTTATAAGGCACAGTTGACCAATTTCTTCATTTACAATCAACTGAAGAAATATTTGACTTCCACAAAGAATGTTCTCACCAAATTTCATCCCTAGGATCCTATTAACATGTAAAAGACTTTGCCCAAATGAAATGGCCAAAGTCTTGAGGTTTTCATGCTTGAAACTCCAACCCTAATTTGGGATCACTGTGTAGGAGCTTTGCCCTAGCCTGGATTCCCTGATGATCTTCCAACCTTCTGAGCTTTTGTAAATGAACTTGAGCTTGTGAATGCAACATAGACCCCTCATAGGACTTGAACAAATCCATTGGGCCCCTTGTCATAGCTTGTGATGCTTCAAAATCCTCCACAGATGATCATATGCCTAATGTTAGGTCATGAAGATGTTATGCCTCATCTTTCCATGCTAGGATGCCAAGAATATGATATGTTCATGATGAATATGATGTGATATGATGCTTAAAAATTAGAGGGAAAATTTGGGGTGTTACATCCACTTGGCAAAGGGCCAAGGTGAAGACATTACGTTCAAATGATTTGGAGGCACATGCATTTTATCTGCGTAGATCTGACATTTGTGGCACTTTCTGGAATAGGCACAACTGTCTGCATCCATTGTGATCCAGTAGTAACCTGATCTTAATAATTTCTTTGCCATTGCATGTCCTCCGGCATGGGTACCAAAAGAACCTTCATGCACCTCGTGCATCAGTAGGTCTGCTTCTTTCTTGTCAACACATCTGAGCAGGACCATGTCAAAGTTTCACTTGTATAGTGAACCATCAACATTGAGGAAGAAACTGCCGGCCAACCTTCTTAATGTCTTCTTATCATTGGATGATGCCCCAGATAGGTATGTTTGATCCTCCAAGAAGCATTTGATGTCGTGGAACCAAGGCTTGTCATCACTGGCCGTGTCCACAGAGAAAACATACGCCGGTCGGTCCAGTCTGGATACCAGAATCCGAGGCACATAATTGGTATTTTGAACTTTGATCATGGAGGAAATGGTAGATAAAGCATCTGCAAACTGATTTTCATCTCGAGGGATGTATTCAAGTTTGACTGTTATGAAGAAAGTCAGTAATCTCCTCGTATAGTCACGATATGGGATCAGATGCTCCTGATGAGTGTACCATTTGTCGTTGGTCTGGTTGATTACCAAAGTTGAATCTCCGAATACACTCAATGTTTTGATCCTAAGGTCAATGGCTTCCTCAATACCCATGATGCATGCTTCGTATTCTGCTTCGTTTTTAGTGCAGGCAAAGGTGAGTTTTACCGAGAAAGGCATATGAACTCCTTTAGGTGTAATGAGCACTGCACCAACTCCATGACCATTCATATTGACAGCCCTGTCAAACATCATGGTCTATTCTTCTTCGGGATCAGGCCCTTCAGTGTGAACTGGCTCTTCATAATCTTTTGCTTTTAAATACATGATGTCTTCATCAAGGAAGTCTAATCTCATGGGCTGGTAATCATCAATGGGTTTCTCAGCTAGATAATCAGACAGTACACTACCTTTGATGGCTTTTTGAGATGTGTACTGAATGTCATACTCTGTTAGGATCATTTGCCATCTTGCAACCCTTCCGGTAAGTGTTGGCTTCTCAAATATGTACTTGACGGGGTCCATTTTTTCGATCAACAAGGTAGTGTGAGTCAACATATACTGTCTTAGTTGGCGAGCAGCCCACACTAAAGCACAACAAGTTTTCTCGAGCAGTGAATAACGTTGTTCACAGTCGGTAAACTTTTTGCTTAGGTAGTATATTGCATATTCTTTTCGACCAAACTCGTCATGCTGGCCCAGCACACACCCCATTGATCCTTCTAATATTGTCAGATACATTATCAGAGGTCTTCCTTCAATTGGAGGCATGAGAATTGGAGGTTCTTGCAGGTACTCCTTGATCTTGTTAAAAGCTTTCTGACAATCGTCGTTCCACCTTACTGTTTGATCTTTTCTTAATAGCTTGAACATGGGTTCACAGGTTGCAGTGAGGTGAGATATGAACCTTGAGATATAGTTCAATCTACCTAAGAACCCCCGAACTTCTTTTTCAGTCCTAGGTGAAAGCATCTCCTGAATGGCTTTGAATTTGTCGGGATCAACCTCAATTCCCTTTTCACTTACAATAAATCCCAACAACTTACCAGAACGTACCCCGAATGTGCATTTGTTGGGGTTCAACTTCAGCTGATACTTCCTCAGGCATTTAAACAACTTCAGCAGATTCACCAGATGATCTTCTTTAGTAAGGGACTTGGCAATCATGTCATCCACGTAGCATTCAATTTTTGTGTGGATCATATCATGGAATAATGGTATCATAGCCCGTTGATAAGTTGCACTGGCGTTCTTCAGTCCAAAAGGCATTACCTTGTAACAAAATGTGCCCCAAGGTGTGATGAAGGTTGTTTTCTCCATGTCTTTGGGTGACATCTTGATCTGATTATACCCAGAAAATCCATCCATGAAAGAAAATACCGAGAACTGAGCCGTGTTGTCGACCAATACATCAATGTGAGGCAATGGGAAATCATCCTTCGGGCTAGCTCTGTTCAGATCCTGGTAATCCACACACATACGCACCTTGTCATCCTTTTTAGGCACTGGTACAATGTTAGCAACCCACGGCGGGTAACTAGTTACACCAAGGAAACCAGCGTCCCACTGTTTTTGTACTTCTTCTTTAATCTTCATGGCCATATCTGGGCGAGTGCGGCACAACTTTTGCTTGACTGGAGGGCAATATTCTTTCAAGGGTAGCTTGTGCATAATAATATTCGTATCTAGACCTGACATATCTTGGTAGGACCAAGCAAAGACGTCGACATACTCTCGAAGCATGCTGATAAGCTGTTCTTTTACTGAAGCTTGCAGACCGGCCCCAATCTTCACTTCTTTCAAATCCTCCTCGGTACCAAGATTAACAGTTTCAATTTCCTCCTGATGAGGAGTAATCACTTTCTCTTCCTGCCTCAACAACCTGGCTAAATCTCCAGGCAACTCAAAGTCTTCATCAACCCATTCATCTGCTTGATTAATAGGATTGTCGAAGTCATACAAGGCCATAGCAGTGCTGTTGTAGGTGCAATCTGTAGGATTATCTCTGCAAGGGTTGAGATTTGTTTTTTACTGTCGCTCCCGATAAATGGAGCTAAGTCCAGATAAAGGTACAGACGCGAACGGTCGGCGAGAGGGACAATGAGAACACACAGCCGTGAACTCACTGGAGATGAATAGAGTCGCCAGCTAGGTATTTTTATCCCGGAGGAAAGGCAATGCTGCATAAGCCTAGAAAAAGATGGATAAGACGGTTTGCGAACCAGAGAGACTGAGAAAGGGGGTTGGTTACAACCTAGGAAGGTATTAGCACCCAGATTGTCCGCCGTACTCGACGGGATCCACGCTTAGAAGATTTGTGTTTTAAAGGGGTAGTGTCAGTGCAATTTGTGTGTAAAGGGCTGGAAAAGAATGTACAGGTGTCAGTGTAAGAGAAGTGTAAAGTGTATAAATATATAGTGTCAGTGTAAGAAACAGGAGTGAAATGCTCATGATAATGAGGCTTAAAGAACAATGCTGGAAGGAGGGGGAATATACAGAGACTTTTGTTCGATAACTGTTAAGTTATGCCTACGTATCCTCTCGTGCAATGAGGAAGTCAGAACACCGTAGTTCGACCCAAAGAGACTGAAATATGAATTGACTTGTGAACTGCTTGCTTGTCTATGCTCAAGTGTATGACCTGTCTGGCTCAGGTGCAAACTGTCTTGCATTAGACGGAAGAAGCAAGTTCTCGGTTGTGAGTGAATGAGGTGAGAAAAGAATCCTGAAGGAGACGATTATTGTCTGTTTTTGTGTTTTCAGTCTTTTATTGCTTTTTGAAGTTTGTCATAAGTTAATGAGCTTAAGCCTAAACCAATGGGTTAGTAAACTCATCACATCTTCCCTCTGATTAGGGGTAATGAGAATACCTTAAGTCTGAAGTCAGATTCTCACACTTAATCACCTTTGGTGTAGGATTAAGATCATTAACCTACTTGTTGTTTATTTAGATGTTTTTGTGGTTTTTGTTTAGTGTTGAGTAATGAGGTTAAGCCATAATCAGGGATTTAACAGACTCATTACACCATCCTAATAGAAGGATAATAGATGAGAATGTTTAAGCTGAGGAAAGCTCCTTAACTTAATCCATGATTAGGGATTAAACTCATGACAAAACAAGCTTTTGATTAAGTGGATTTTATTTAATGGTATGATGATGAAGTGAGTTTTATGATCTGTAAGACAACTTGAGGGGGACTTGTCCATTAACACTAGGGTTAGTCCTTCTTAACCAGTTAAGGAAGAATTAGAACCCTAATGCAAGGCCCAAGTTACAAGTGTGAAGTCTTGATAACTATTAGATGGATTGATTAAGAGATTTAAACACATTAAGGGTTTAACACTTAGGATTAAAGTCATACACTCCATCCTAAGAGAAGGATGCAGGCATAAGCTTAATCACAAAGCCTTAAAGCCTTTAGGGTTTAGTCCCTGATTATGAGATGAGAGGAGAAGACTCAAAAGAGACTCAAAGATGAAACTAAGAGGGGAGACTAATCAAAACCCTAATCATTGTCATGCTTGGTTGTTCCTAAGTTTTGTGAGGTTTTCAAGAGAAGTCTTCAAAGGAACCACCAGGAAGTAGATGAAAGGATCAGGAGAAGAAAAGTAACTTGCTTCATTTAAGAAGTCAAGTCACTTGAAGAAAGAAGGTAAGAAGGAGAAGAATGAGCAAGCTCAAACTCAAACACATATAAAAATGCAGCATGGATGCAAGAGAGAGATGAAGAGAAGTTATGAGAAGTGAAGGCAAATTCACTTCTCAAAGCCACTTACCACCTGAAGGGTTAGAAAAGGAATGCAATGCAATGTAAAATGGGATGAGATGACATGATGAGAAACAAAACCAGAAGCATTTACATGATGCTAATGATGTTATGAGATGCTACAAACATGAGGCAGCACATGGAAATGATCATATAAGTTCATGGATGCAAATGGAGCAAGCTAGGAAACATGGACATACATGAAAAGTTATGAAGTGCACATGGCATACAACATGGCAAATACATGATGCAATGATCAAACATGCTTTCAATATGTCTCATGATGTCAAATGAATCTAATGGATGCTTGAAATGTCATGGCAAGTCATGTTATGCAAGAGAATGCAAGATGGATGCATGTGGAAGCCCAAATTAGGGTTTATGAACAATACATTTATTTTGAACAATTAATTTAAAATAGCTAGAAAATCCTAAAAAATATTTTATTCTGCATTTTCACTTCAAATAATTTTCTTCACCCAAAAATATTTTTATTTTTATTTTTTGCATTTAAAAATAATTTTTAAAATATTTAAATGTTTATTTTAATTAATTAATGGAAATTAATTAATTAAAATATCATTTAAGTTTCTAAAAATCCCAAAAAAAATCAATTTCATCTTAGGACATTTAGAAACATTGTCAAACCATCCATATAAATTTCTTTTTGGTTTTGAATCTATCTTGACATTTTTCTTTGAATTTAGGGTTCATAAAATCCTATTTTTGAACCCTAACTTCAAAAATTCTTTTCTGCCTAACCATGAATGGTATGACTTTGATTCCTTTTGCATTGTTCTTCATTTGACATGTAGTATCTAGCATAATTTTATCACAAATTTCTTTTACATTTTTTATTTGATTTGCATTTTTTCCCTTTAGGTACCTTAAAAACCCTAGATAACTTAGAAAATTCATAACTTCCATTAGGTTAAGAGTTAGGTCTCCTCCTTTGGGGTGTGATATCATATGGGGTTAGGGTTCCTTTGATTTCATTTTCAATTTTTTATCCTGTCATTTGCTTCTTTTTTTGACTTTTGCATCTCATGTTGCATGAAAACCCTAATTTCTCATCTTCACTTGCATACATCTTGCATAAGCATTCATACATGAACTTGCCATGACATTTCATGCATTCACATGACATCTAAGACATCATAGGACACATTAGAATCATGTTTGATCATTTCTTCATCCATTTGACATGTTATGCATTCATTACATTCCATGAACTTTCATGTGCTTTCATGCATCCTACATGCTTCATTTTCCTTCTCATCCCTCGTATGGTCATCCCCAGTGTCGCTCCCAAAGATTTGCATCCCGGTACAAACGCGAACGGTCGGCGAAGGGAACAGTGAGAACACACAGCCGTGAACTCACTGGAGGATGAATAGAGTCGCCAGCTAGGCATTTTTATCCCGGAGGAAAGGTAATGCTGCATAGACCTGGAAAGACACGGATAAGACGGTTTGCGAACCAGAGAGACTGAGAAAGGGGGTTGGTTACAACCTGGGAAGGTATTAGCACCCAGATTGTCCGCCGTACTCGACGGGATCCACGCTTGAAAGATTTGTGTTTTAAAGGGGTAGTGTCAGTGCAATCTGTGTATAAAATAGCTGGAAAAGATATACAGGTGTCAGTGTAAAAGAGTGTGAAGTGTGATATATACAGTGTCAGTGTAGGAACAAAGATGAGATGCTCATGATAATGAGGCTAAAGAATAAAGCTGGAAAGAGGGGGATATACAGAGACTTTTGTTCGATAACTGTTAAGTTATGCCTACGTATCCTCTCGTGCAATGAGGAAGTCAGAACACCGTAGTTCGACCCAAAGAGACTGAAAGGTGAATTGACTTGTGAACTGCTTGCTTGTCTATGCTCAAGTGTATGATCTGTCTGGCACAGATGCGAACTGTCTTGCATTAGACGGAAGAAGCAAGTTCCCGTTTATGAGTGAAGATGATGAGAAAAGAATCCCGAAGGAGACGATTATTGTTTGTTTTTGAGTTTTCAGTCTTTTATTGCTTTTGAATTTGTCATAAGTTAATGAGCTTAAGCCTAAACCAATGGGTTAGTAAACTCATCACATCTTCCCTCTGATTAGGGGTAATGAGAATACCTTAAGTGTGAAGTCAGATTCTCACACTTAATCACCTTTGGTGTAGGATTAAGATCATTAACCTACTTGTGATTATTTAGATGTTTTTGGTGTTTTTGTTTAGCGTTGAGTAATGAGGTTAAGCCATAATCAAGGATTAAACAGACTCATTACACCATCCTAAAAGAAGGATAATAGATGAGAATGTTTAAGTTGAGAAAAACTCCTCAACTTAATCCATGATTAGGGATTAAACCCATGACAAAACAAGCCTTTGATTAAGAGGATTTTATTTAATGGTATGATGATGAAGTGTTTTTTATGGTTTGTAAGACAACTTGAGGGGGACTTGTCCATTAACACTAGGGTTAGTCCTTCTTGACCACTTAAGGAAGAATCAGAACCCTAATGCAAGGCCCAAGTTTCAAGTGTAATGTCTTGATATTTATTAGATGAATTGATTAAGAGATTTAAACACCTTAAGGGTTTAATACTTAGGATTAAAGTTATACACTCCATCCTAAGAGAAGGATGCAGGCATAACCCTAAGCACAAAGTCTTAAAGCCTTTAGGGTTTAGTCCCTGATTATGGGATGAGAAGAGAAGACTCAAGAGAGACACAAAGGTAAAACTAATGGGGGGAGACTAATCAAAACCCTAATTCATTGTCATGCTTGGATGGTCCTAAGGTTTGTGAGGTTTGCAAGAACAAATCTTCAAAGGAGCCACCAGGAAGCAGATGAACAGGATCAAGAGAAGCAAAATGACTTGCTTCATTCAAGAAGTCAAGTTACTTGAAGAAAGAAAGTGGGAAGGAGAAGAATGAGCAAGCTCAAACTCAAACACAAATAAGAATGCAGCAATGGATGCAAGAGAGATGAAAAGAAAAGGTATGAGAAGTGAAGGCAAATTCACTTCTCAAGTTTACTTACCACCTGCAATGTTAGAAAGAAAATGCAATGCAATGCAAGATGAGATGAAATGATATGATGCTAAGCAAAACCAGAAGCATGTTGATGATGATTATGATGTTATGAGGTGCTGCAAACATGAGGCAAGACAATGGGGATGTTCATACAAGGTTATGAATGCAAATGATGCAAGTTAAGGAGCATGAATGAACATGAAATGTTATGAATCATACAAGACAAATGACATGGCAAATATGTAATGCAATGATCAATGATGCTTCATACATGTCTTATGATGTCAAATGAATCATAAGAATGCATAAAATGCAATGGCAAGTCAACTTATGCAAAAGAATGCAAGAAGGATGCAAAAGAAAGCCCAAATTAGGGTTTATGGATCAAACATCAAACACAAACCAAAAACAGAAGCAAACCCTAGGATAAAAAAAGGGAAAATGGCACTCAAAGAAGCCCTAGACCTATAATGAATCCTTGCCCAAAGGGGAACTCCCAACTCTTTACCAATCTCAAGATATGACTTTTGCAAGTTATTAGGGTTTTTTAGGGTTCTTAACAAAAGAAATGCCAATCAATTAGAAAATGCAAGATCAAATCATGGCCTTTTTAACCTTGAAAACACATGTCAAATGGAAAACAATGCAAAAAGAATCAATGTCTCAACCTTCACCAATAGGCAGAAATGAATTTTTAAACTTGTGATCAAAATAATGCACAAAATATGATTTAATTCCATGAAAAATTCTTAAAATGCATCAAGATCAAAAAAGAAATTTGGTTTGAAGGTTGGACAATGCTTCTAAATGTCTTAGAACATTTCATGAATTTTTTTGTAATTTTTAAATACCTAAAAGTATTTTTAATTAATTAATTTCCATTAACCAATTAAAAATAATCTTTTAAATATTTAAAAATACTTTTTAAATGATAAAAAATAAAATAAAAATGTTTTTGTGTCATAAAAATTAATAAAACCTTAAAGAAAAAGTTTCATAATTTTTATGATTTTTTAACTATTTTTAAATAAATGTACAATTTAAAAGAAAAAGAAATGAATTAAAATTAAATTAAATGGAAGTCAACAGAATGGATGGATGAGATTGATCCTGGATTTAAAAACATTGACTGCGCGCCAGAATGAGAGGCCCAGATGGTTTCTGATTAAATTAACTAAAATATGATTAATTAACCCTAACACGTGGATTAGGGTTAATCAAAGAGATCCTGGCCCTTCCCTTGCGCGCGTAGTCAACAGATTCAACGCATCCTACGGCCAATATTCAAACCAGCATTAATTATGGGATTAAACCCTAATCACACTCAGGTGGCCGGAGAAGACTTCCGGTCGTCTTCTCCGGCCAGAAGCTCACCTGAAAATCACCCAACTTCCTCAAAACGTAATATAAATGAAATCTATGAATTGGGAAACGTTCCTCTCACTCTCACGAATCAAACCCCTAACCTAAAACAAATTTATCTTTCCTAAATCATCTGAATCGAAGCAAACAATTTCTAGGGTTCGTAAGCTTCAAACACAAATTAAATTCTCAAAACACAACCATTTAAAAAACTAAAAGCATCAGGATGATCAGGAGAGCATAAAGAACAAGTTTGTAACAAGAAAAATCATTTCTGGAAAAATTAATTTCGAGCTACCTGAGATTTGCAACTTTCAATTTAGGAACTTTCAGGCCTCTTCCTTCAGTGCAAGCTGCTCCTCTTGGTCCTACAAAGGTGCTTGAATGCTCAAAATGAGTTTGTGTTGGCTGGAGAAAGAGATTCGAATGCTCCTGCTTCAGTTCAGTCAAAAATGGCAGATGAGATTCCGGCACTTTCAGGTCATGGTGATGGGGTGTTTAAGGTCCAGATGATGTGTATAGATGATCTGTGGTGTTGGTTTGTGTGTTGGAGACTTGTGGAGAGAGATTCGATAGAATCTGCAGCTTGAGGTGAATGATGGCAATGGAGTTTTCAGGCTTGTTTCAGGCTTATGCTTGGGGTGTTTCTTGTCTATGAGGTGTGGTGAGTTGAGTGATGATGAGAGTTTGAGTGTTTGAAGACTGTGGAAAGAATTTCGAAGGAACTTGCAATGAGGTGAGTTTTTGTGAATGTGATCAATGTGTGTGTTTCAGCCTTGGTTCTCATGTGTTATGGCCAGCAAACTGATTCAATAAACAAATGCAAGTGGCTGATGGATGTGACCTGGCCTGCAGAGATAGGTGTGGCTACTTTTGCTCAAAGTCCACTTTTGTGTAAGATAGGGCATGGCTCAAGTTTAGGCAAGTACAAGTTGGGTTCTGGTGCAGCATGGTGAGTGTGAGAGGCTGGCTTGACCCAAGGCTCAATGCAGCAAGTTGGTGAAAAGCTCATGAGTGTTTTGCAACTTGGTTAGCTTTATGGATCACATGTGATAAAGTCTTGTTATGCAAACCAAACCATGAGCAAACTTGATCAAATTCTGATTTTTGTGACTTAGAGGATGTTTACATAATGGTTTGACATGAATTAGAGGCTGCATAATGCATTGGTTCAAGACTTTGCAAAATTTCCAATTGGTGCATAACTTGAAAACCAATGATTTTTGCTAACTTTGCAATGCCATAACTTTTAATCCATGAAGAGTTTGATCATGTTCTTGTACTTTTTGAAAAGGGAAAGATGAGATCTACAACTTTCATGACCAAAGTTTTTCCATTTGAAGCCTTTTTGGATCATGAATCAAGGCTTGAAAATTGGCCTAAAATGAGGCATTCTTGAAAAGTCAACTATGCCCCAAAAAGTCAACTTTTGCAAAAACCCTAAATTCTTGATTTTATGAACTTCAAACTTCTTCCATGATCAAATAAAGATCATATACACTCAAAATGATGAAGATCACCCATAGGTTGGGTCATTGGGGGCCTCAGATGCCCTGATTTTGCACTGACTTGTCTGAAAAGTCAACTCTTGATCAGATGACTTCCCCATGGAATTTCTTCATGAAAATTGATATGCATACTCCCTATACCATATAGAGACCAATGGAGACAAGAATGACCAAAAAATTTGAGATTATGGCCTCTGAAACCAAAACCCTAATTTTAGGTCAACTGTGCAGTTCAACCTGGCTCTGCATCCACTCAAACCCTAGTTCTTGTGATTCCTCTGCAATTTGGACTTTGTGAGGATGTAACATGATACAAGAACACACATGGACCTCTTTGAGTTGATTGGTGGCTTTTGGAATGGCTCAAGAAGCATTGGGATTGCTCAGATCACAAACCCTAGGTGCAGATGCCTTAGAGACTATCCAGTGAATCATAAATGAAATGTGGGATGATATGATTGTGTTTATGCATATGAGATGATCACAAGCCATGGTGTGGGTGAGGGCAAATTTGGGGTGTCTACAGCTGCCCCTATTCAAGCAACTGTTAATCTGAAAAGGATGAGAGCAACGACTATTAGACATTCAAGATAAACAGTGATTGAATACCAAAAAGACCCCGAAATTTGCACTCACAGAATGAAGAAGAAAAGGGATATAGATTGCAAAAGAAAATAAAGTATATTGTAAGTGTGGGCGACGGAGGACGACCGTCGAGCAGAGGACGACTGCTGGGTAAATAGCAATGACGGGGACGGCCGACATGCTGGTAAAGTGTAGAGTAAAGCGATGACGGGGACGGCCGACATGCTGGGGATATAAGGAAAAGCTAAGACGGGGACGGCCGACTAGCTGGGGAAAGTGTGGGAAATAAAGCAATGACGGGGACGGCCGACATGCTGGGGGTAAAAGGAAAAGCCAAGACGGGGACGGCCGACTAGCTGGGAAAAATAAGAAATTATGATGGGGACGGCCATCAAGGTAAAGTTGTAAAATTTTCTGGGAGTTAATGAAACATGACGGGGACGGCCATCAAGTTCATAAAGCAAAGTAACCAACGATGGGGACGGCCATCGGGTTAAAGAGAAAAGGGACCACGATGGGGACGACCATCGGGTTAAAGAATAAATGAAATAAACAGGTGATGGGGTACGGCCATCAAAGGTGAAGGACGATCACCTAGCAGGGGACGGCTGCTCTGTTGGGAATAAAAAGTAAATATGATGGGGACGACCATCAAAGGTGGAGGACAACCACCTGGCAGGGTACGGCTGCCGAAGATATCGACGATGGGGACGGCCATCGGATAGAAAAGGTCAACGATGGGGACGGCCATCGGGCGAGCATGATGGAGGACGACCATCAAGAAGTGGAGGACGACCACTCAGCAGGGGACGGCTGCTTTCAGGGTTTATCATGACATAGGACGAATGTCAGATAACCAAAATCAACAATGGGGACGGCCATTGGATAAAATGATGAAGGACGATCATCAAGAGGTGGAGGACGACCACTTAGCAGGGGACGGCTGCTAAAATCAACGATGGGGACGGCCATCGGATGAGCATGATGGAGGACGACCATCAAGAAGTGGAGGACGACCACTCAGCAGGGTACGGCTGCTCTCAGGGTTATCATAACACAGGACGAGTGTTAGATAAAAAGGAAAGATTTGCTTTGTTGGCGATCTACTGGGGAGATAGTAAACACGGACGAGCGTTTACATCCAAGGAACAAAAGATATAAGTGTTTGGTATTGTGTATAGATTAAAGATGCGGACGAGCATCCTTAAGACTATGATACGGACGAGTATCACGTAGAAACCGACTGACACATGTTCAGAGATGATGATACGGACGAGTATCAACTGGTTAACAAAGAACACGGACGAGTGTTGCATCTGAAGGGACTCTTCTGGGGAATAGTAGACACAGACGAGTATCTATATTCAGGAAGACATAAGTGTTTGACATGGTGTATGGATCAAAGATGCGGACGAGCATCCTTAAGACTATGATACGGACGAGTATCATGTAGAAACAAACACTAGACACAATGTTCTGAGATGATGGTACGGACGAGTACCAACTGGTTAACAAAGAACCAGGACTACTGTCGAATCTGTGGGGATATGAGTGATGATGTATACAAGATACGGACGAGTATCTGCATGAGTAGTGAGTATTGTATTGTATAGATGAGTGTTTATCTGCTGGGGAGAGTGACACGGACGAGTGTCAAGAGAAAAAAGTATAATATTAACAAGTATATGAGTTGATGAAAGGTGTAAGCGACTGTGCTGGGGATATGGCACGGACGGGTGTCAAGAAAAGTGTATGTGTAGGTACATGTGAGTGCAAAGAGGACCTCTTTGGCTTTCTGCTGGGATATGACACGGACGGGTGTCAGGACGTATCTGTAATGAGGGTGATTTGTTTATAAAGGGTGTTCAGGCGACTTTACTGGGGAAAGATAACACGGACGGGTGCCAAGAGGTGTATATACTGGCGTCTGTAATTGTGGGGCAACTGCTTTTGCTGGGACTCTGATGGGGATTTTTGTACAGTGGTGATGAACGGTTTGTTATTCGCAAGTGTTTGATTCACAACGTGACTTATGATTATGCTATGCATTTGATTTTTGCCGTAATGCTCCGTGTTAGACGAAATGCTACGCTCTGGGGGTGATTATGATGCGCATGTTATGATTATGCAAAGGGGCACAGATCCGGGATTCGGGTCCCGTTGCTGTGAAAATCTCTGGTCGATCTGCTTGAAATGGACATCCCAGCTGGGTATGAGATCACTGGTAGATCTAATGAGGTATCTGCTTGGGGATATATGTCACTGATTGACATATCCTTATAATATGGGACCCAGCTGGTTTGTAGAAGCTTCCTGTACTCTGTTGTGATCCTTCATGCGCCGCTCTTCTGAATAGAGGCTGATGCTCTGTGGGGAGATGATTCCCTGATTTCTACATTCTGTTGAGGAAGAATGGCAACTCGGCTGGGGAATGCTGTTGATAACTCAGCTGGGGAGAGCAACAAGAGGCAACTCCGCTGGGGATAGAGCATTCTGAGTGTTAAGCTTGTTTGTTGACTTGGCAACTTTGCTGGGGAAGGCAATGGGGAGCTACTCAGCTGGGGGAAGAGCATTTCAGATGCTGAGATTGAGTGCATGCTGATTCGGCAACTCCGCTGGGGAAACGGGCACCTTCTAGTGCCATGTGGAAGATAGACCGAGTTGATCATGATTCGCCTACCTGTTGAGACGTAACCTGCATGCCCCAGGTTGCGTTCTGGATACCTGCAATCCTGCAAAGATAATGAAACGTACAAAAGGTCCCGAGGTATCCCTTACTGGATTCCGTCATAGGAGTTAAGTACTTTCGAGAATAATCACATTCCCTGTAAGCATGTGTTTTGTTTTTGGAGAAGGCCTCTGTACTTATGCAATTGTATTTTTAGAGATATCAGACAACTCTTTGCAAAACATAAATGTAAAAAACGAAACATGACCGAAAATTTGATTTTATTAATTCATGTGCCCTGAATTGGCAAGATACAGTCAAGGAAACATATCTCCTGAAATGAAGGGACTGTTACAAATTGAGAAACAAAATGCTGGCGATGCCGACGACGCTTTCAAGGAGCTTCCTCTTCTGCTATGACTCGTATGACAATGACGTTCTTCTCGTCTTGCTTTCTGGAGAGAGTTAATTCAGATTGAAGCTTAATCCTTTGTAGCTTACCAAGTCGTAGGTGATACAGACGAATTCAGAATGCAGTTGTTCGCTTATTCCCTTATTTTGCATGGATCGCCCTTTCGGGTTTTCAATCCATCGGGATACCCATTTTTGCCCGAGCTGTCCAATGCGGCTTTTCAACTCAGCGGGTGTACATTTTTTATTCATTTTCCCTTACTTTTGCCCGAGTCTTTTATTCTGTTTTTTTTGACTCACCGGGATGCCCTATTTTTGCCTGGACTTACATTCTGTTTTTATGTCCAGCGGGTCATTTTATGCGAAGTATTTTTTAACTGCATCTGAATTCACAGGGGATGGGAAATCCTCACCATCCATGGTGCTGAGCATCAGTGCTCCACCAGAGAAAACTTTCTTTACAACGAATGGTCCTTCATAATTTGGAGTCCATTTTCCCCTGTAGTCTGTATGAGGAGGGAGGATTCTTTTCAACACAAGATCTCCCACTTGGTACTCCCGGTGCCTAACTTTCTGATCGAAGGCTTTCTTCATTCTCTTCTGATATAGCTGTCCATGGCAGATCGCAGCCAATCTCTTCTCTTCGATCAGACTCAGTTGTTCGAATCGGGACCGTACCCATTCTGCTTCACTCAGTTTAACATCCATCAAAACTCGTAGAGAGGGTAATTCAACTTCAACAGGTAGGACTGCTTCCATACCATATACAAGTTGGTACGGTGTTGCCCCAGTGGATGTTCTGGTTGACGTGCGGTACCCATGCAAGGCAAATGGTAGCATTTCGTGCCAGTCTTTGTATGTGATTACCATCTTCTGCACAATCTTCTTGATATTCTTGTTAGCTGCCTCAACAGCGCCGTTCATCTTTGGCCTGTAAGGAGAAGAATTGTGATGTTGGATCTTGAAGTCCCGGCATAATTCTGCCATCATTTTGTTGTTCAAGTTGGAACCATTATCAGTAATGATTCGCTCGGGCACTCCATATCGACAGATGATATCTCTTTTCAGAAACCTGGCTACCACTTGTCTCGTGACGTTTGCATATGAGGCTGCTTCAACCCACTTGGTGAAATAGTCAATGGCGACCAGGATGAATCTGTGGCCGTTTGAAGCAGTTGGCTCGATTTTGCCAATCATGTCAATGCCCCACATAGCAAAGGGCCATGGCGAAGACATGATGTTCAAAGGGTTGGGAGGCACATGCACCTTATCTGCATAAATCTGGCATTTATGACATTTTCTGGCGTAAGCACAACAGTCTGCATCCATTGTGATCCAGTAATAGCCTGATCTTAACAACTTCTTAGCCATGGCATGCCCTCCGGCATGGGTACCAAAAGATCCTTCGTGCACTTCGTGCATTAACAGGTCTGCCTCTGTCTTGTCAACACATCTGAGGAGTACCATATCAAAGTTCCGCTTATATAGAGACCCATCAGCGTTCAGAAAGAAACTTCCAGCAAGCCTTCTCAAAGTCTTCTTATCATTGGAAGATGCCCCAGGTGGGTATGTTTGATCCTCCAAGAAGCACTTAATGTCATGGAACCAAGGCTTATCATCTTTGACAACATCTGCTGCAAATACATACGCTGGTCTATCGAGTCTGGATACTGAAATCTGAGGTACAAAGTTGGCGGCTTGAACTTTGATCATGGATGAAATGGTAGCAAGAGCATCTGCAAACTGATTCTCATCCCGAGGGATATACTCAAGCTTGACTGTTGTGAAGAAAGTCAATAACCTCCTTGTATAATCCCTATAAGGTATCAGATGGTCCTGGTGGGTGTACCATTTTCCGTTGGTCTGATTAACTACCAAAGCTGAATCTCCGAATACGGTCAATGTCTTGATCCTGAGGTCAATGGCTTCCTCGAGACCCATAATGCAGGCTTCGTATTCAGCTTCGTTGTTAGTGCAGTTGAAGGTGAGTTTTGCCGAGAAAGGCATATGAACTCCCTTAGGGGTAATGAGTACTGCACCAACACCACGGCCATTCATGTTAACAGCCCCATCAAACATCATAGTCCATTCTTCCTCCGGGTCAGGCCCTTCAGTGTGAATAGGCTCTTCATGATCTTTTGCTTTAATGAACATGATGTCTTCATCAGGGAAGTCAAATCTCATAGGCTGATAGTCGTCAATGGGTTGCTCAGCAAGATATTCAGATAGTACACTGCCCTTGATGGCTTTCTGAGATGTGTACTGTATGTCGTATTCTGTGAGAATCATCTGCCATCTTGCAACCCTTCCGGTAAGAGCTGGCTTCTCGAAAATGTACTTAACTGGGTCCATTTTTGAGATCAACAAGGTAGTGTGGGTCAACATATACTGTCTTAGTCGGCGAGCAGCCCACGCTAAAGCACAGCAAGTTTTCTCGAGCAGTGAATAACGCTGTTCACAGTCGGTAAACTTTTTGCTTAGGTAGTATATTGCATACTCTTTTCGACCAGACTCGTCATGCTGGCCCAGCACACACCCCATTGACTCTTCTAATACTGTCAAGTACATAATCAGAGGTCTTCCTTCAACTGGCGGCATAAGGATTGGAGGTTCTTGTAAATACCCCTTGATCTTGTCAAAAGCCTTCTGGCAATCTTCGTTCCACCTGACCGTTTGCTCCTTTCTTAATAGCTTGAACAAGGGTTCACAGGTTGCTGTGAGGTGAGATATGAACCTTGAAATGTAGTTCAATCGACCTAAGAACCCTCGAACTTCTTTCTCAGTTTTCGGTGCAGGCATCTCTTGGATGGCTTTGACTTTATCAGGGTCAACTTCAATCCCTTTCTCGCTTACAATAAAGCCCAGCAGCTTACCGGATCGCACCCCGAATGTGCATTTGTTGGGGTTCAACTTCAGTTGGTACTTTCTCAGACGCTTGAACAACTTCAGCAAATTCACCAGATGGTCTTCTTCAGTAAGGGACTTGGCGATCATATCATCCACATAACACTCGATTTCCTTGTGGATCATATCGTGGAATAATGTCACCATAGCCCGTTGATATGTTGCGCCAGCATTCTTCAGTCCGAATGGCATCACTTTGTAACAGAACGTGCCCCAAGGCGTGATGAATGTTGTCTTCTCCATGTCTTCAGGTGACATCTTGATCTGATTATATCCTGAAAATCCATCCATGAAGGAGAATACTGAGAACTGAGCCGTATTATCAACCAATACATCAATGTGAGGTAAAGGGAAGTCATCTTTCGGGCTGGCTCTGTTCAGATCCCGGTAGTCAACACACATTCTTACTTTGCCGTCCTTTTTAGGCACAGGTACTATGTTAGCAACCCACGGCGGATAGCTAGTTACAGCAAGGAACCCGGCGTCCCATTGCTTTTGTACCTCTTCCTTGATTTTCATAGCCATGTCTGGGCGAGTTCGGCGCAGTTTCTGTTTGACCGGTGGGCACTCTTCTCTCAAAGGCAGCTTGTGCACAACTATATCGGTATCCAACCCTGGCATGTCTTGGTACGACCAAGCAAACACATCAACATACTCTTGAAGCAGATCTATCAGTTGTCTCTTCACTGAGTCTTGCAGGCAGGCCCCGATTCTAACTTCTTTCACGTCTTCGTCTGTACCAAGATTAATCACTTCAACCTCCTCCTGGTGAGGAGTAATAACCTTTTCCTCTTGCCTTAACAATCTGGCTAGCTCTTCAGGAAGCTCATATTCTTCATCAACCCCTTCATCAGCTTGATTGATTGGATTGTCAAAGTCATACGATGTCATAGCCGTGCTGTTGTTGGTGCTGTCAGGAAGGCACTCTCTGCAAGGGTTAAGTTTGTTCATTTTAGTGATTGATTTTAATCTTGCTTTAGAAAAAAAAGTGAAATGAAGTTATCATTTTGAAAACACCGCCATTTATTTTTGTACAAAAAGAAAAATGGAAAAACAGTGAGCATAAAAGAAAAAGACTCGTTCGCAAAAAGATTGTCTGATACTTCATTAATTTAATCTTGTTTGCACAAAAGTACAGATGGCCCTGGTTACAAAATGAGTCTTGTCATCTTGGGCAAGATGCAAGACTTTGATGCATGCTATAAAAATACAGGAAATAATAATTACTCTGCTTGAGTAACTCTTATAATTTCCTGGGAAGACCAGTTCGAGACACTGCTCCCCGGGATCTTCGGACGAATCCAATTCTCCAGATTGCGCTCCTCTTCCAGCTCGTCTTCCAGACAGTTGATAGCATCGGGGGTAAGCATCCCCCCACTGACAAAACCAGGCTCTGCAGCAGCCTTTGCTTGATGTTGAGTTGGTTTGTAACCCAACCCTAATTTGTCCTTCTTCTCCTCCACAGCTAAGACCTTGCCCCAGCCTAGGGCAGTTCCTTCTTCAACAACCTTCCGGGCTTGTTGGTAAGATGACATGGAGATACCTGACACAGCAGATGCTTCATTGACGTTCAAGGCTTCAAAACCTTGGCTCATTGTTTCATGGATCTCCCCATCCATCTCAATGTATTTGTAGGTTGCCAGGTGGCTGACAAAAATGTCCTCCTCTCCACAGATTGTGACAACTTGACCTTCCCACTCAAATTTTAACTTTTGGTGAAGGGTAGACGTTATTGCGCCGGCGGCGTGAATCCAGGGTCTACCCAACAAACAGCTGTAGGCGGGCTGAATGTCCATCACATAAAAGATAGTTTTAAAAGTTTGTGGGCCAATTGTCACAGGCAGCTCAATCTCTCCCAGAACCGATCTCTTAGAACCATCAAAGGCTCTTACTACCAGGTTGCTGGGTCTCAATGCCAATCCATCATATTCAAGCTTCACCAGAGCCTTCTTTGGTAGGACATTCAGGGAAGAACCCGTGTCCACCAGCACATGAGAAAGGACAGCTCCTTTGCATTCCAGGGTTATGTGCAAGGCTTTGTTGTGGTTGCGGCCATCCGCTGTCAAGTCAGAATTGGTAAACCCTAGCCCATTGCTAGCAGTAACATTTCCAACCACGGTTTCCAATTGGTTGACAGTTATCTCCTCAGGCACGTAAGCTGCGTGCAGGACTTTAAGTAGTGCATTCCGATGGGCTTCGGAGCACATAAGCAGTGAGAGGATGGAGATTTTGGATGGCGTCTGGTGAAGTTGATCCACAATTTTGTAGTCACTCTTTTTGATGATCCGCATAAACTCATCAACTTCCTGATCAAATGGAGTCTTCAGGGCTTCTTTGGCAGCTGGATCTTCCTGCACCGGGCCTTTACCCTTTGCCTTGGCAGCAGCTTCTGCTTCGGCAGTGGGTCTTTGAACTTGTGAAGCGAAGAGACGTCCGCTTCGGGTGAAGCCTCCGCCTCCCCCCACATTATCTACTTGTGGTGCAGGTGCTATTGTTTCAAGAGTGATTCTTTTCCCTTCACAGTACGCGTCAGAGCCATAGTGCCAAGGGATGGCCCTATTGCTTTCATATGGTACTGGTCCAGGCACCGTGACAGTGACTGGACTGATTGCTGCTGCTGAAGGGACTGTTATTGTTTGTGGATCATAGAAGATTGTAACTGGTGCTCTGGCGGGAGCAGCACCTTCTGAATGGTAAGCGGAATTATTTTCAGGATCATAGAATATGGTAACAGTAGAGACGTCTTCATGATTGGTTGCTGGTGTTGTAGGAGGTTCCGTTGGAAGGACTGTTGCTGTTGTTGATGGAGAGTCGAAATGGAATGAAGCTGATGTTGTAGCAGGAGAAACTGTTGAAAACTGATCATTTGGAAGGACAAGTGAAGCACTTGTTGATGCTGCTGATGAATTGTCGGGAACAATAGTTGCTGCATTTGTAGGAGGATCTGAAACCGTTGTTGATGAAGTTGCCGGATTTGCCGGAAATGATGTAGTGATCTGGAGCAAGCCACTCTGAATAAGGCTGTCAATGCCATTTTTCAGGTCCTCACACCCATTCCATGAAATATTGCAGTAGGGACATCCCAGTTCACACCCCGGAAATATATTGTTTTCACGGAGCTGAGCTTTGATTTCCACCAATGGTGTCCTGATCTGATCCACACTAGTTATCAAATAAGACTGTTGGTCTTCTTCAATAGCATTAATTCGAGGACCACCATGGTGTGGCATTGGATTTTTGTTGACATTGGGCGGAGGTGCAAAATTCAGAGCCTTGGAGTCTACCAAGTCTTGTACCTTCATATGCAGAGCTCTGCATTTTTCTGTACTGTGACCAGGTGCGTTGGAATGAAAAGCACACCTAGCATTGGAGTCATAGTTTCTTGGTAGACTATTGGGATCCGGAGGTGCCAACGTTCTTAGCTCAACCAAGTTGAGTTTCAGAAGTTGTGGCAGCAAGGCAGCATACGGCATTGGGATCGGGTCGATCACTCGGTTAGCTTGGGATGGCCTTTGTTGGAATGGCCTCTGTTGATTGTTGTTGTTGGAGTTGCTGTTGTTGTAGTTCCTTGGAGGATACTGATTCTGCTGATACTGAGGGTGTTGTTGGAAGTTCTGTTGAGGAGATTGATAGACTGACTGAGGATGAGCTGGAGCAGGGATAGTGACTGCTGCTATTGACCTCTGTGCATATTGGGGCCTACCCCTGTTGGTATGAATGGCATTGGTCTCGCCAGTTCTTCTCGGGCCTGCAAAAGGCTTTCTTGTACTGCTGGATGAACTTGCACCGTTGTCTGAGATCTTACCCATCTTTAACAGGCTTTCAATTCTCTCCCCAGCTATGACAACATCTGCGAAGCTGGTGGAAGAGAAAGCAGCCAACCTGTCAATATACGTTCCCTGAAGAGTGTTCATAAACATGTCTGCCATTTCTCTCTCCGACATTGGGGGTTGAACGGCAGCAGCCAATTGCCTCCATCTTTGGGCGTATTCTCGGAAACTTTCCCTTGACGACTGTGACATTCCCATTAGGAGAGTCCTGTTGGGTGCCATGTCTAAGTTGTATTGATACTGTCGGATGAAGGCTTCTGCCAGGTCCTTCCAGCATCTTACAGTTGCCCTCGTCAGATGGGAATACCATTCCCTAGAAGCTCCAGTCAAGCTATCTTCGAAGTAGAACATCCACAATTTCTCGTCCATGGTGTAAGCTTTTAATCTTCCGAGAAAAGATTGCAGATGGGTTCGAGGACAAGAAGTCCCATTATACTTTTCAAAACATGGAGGCTTGAACTTGTGGGGAATCCTAACCCCGTCTACCAGCCCCATGTCCATGACGTCGAAGCCCAAAGAGTTCTGAGATTCTAAAGATCTTAACTTCTCTGCTATTTCATCCAATCTCCTATCATAAGCGTCCTCTCCAGCACCCATTACTGTAAATTGGTCCTCCTGAGGATCCTCTTGAAGTACTCTGGCTGCGGTGGCTGTTCCTTGAACATTTGCAGGGATGTTAACCTCGGGATGTAGATGTGGACCAAACACCGGGGGGTTCACATGTGGTTGCACCCTTTCATTATTACTGGTGCCTGCAGTCCCTACATGAGGCTCCTCTTGATTTTGCCTCTCCACCATGGCCCTCAGTCTCTCCTGGCTCTGAGCCATGTTGTTCATAACCTCCATGAACTGCGTCATCTGCGTTCTCATCTCTAACCTTTCATTGGCTAGCTGATTTCTGACATCAGCAAGATCTTGTTGAACTTGGTCCATCTGAATTCCCGGAAGGTTGTTTCTAGTTGGATACCTGTGTGGCCTGTTGAGAGGAAATACCCGGCGACGAGCAATAATGCCTGAGATTTACAACAGAGGTTAGTAACAATAAAACAAAAACCTACAAAACAAACAACAGGGTTAGCATGCAATGCAGTTATGCTTATTTGCTATCAAGGTATCCGGTTTGGTCTTCAGTTTTGACCCTTCCAGAACCTTGAAGATGATGCTGTTGAAGTTGCTTTTGATGTGAACCCCGATAGAAACTAACACAAATATATTACAAAGGTGAAATAATACAATTTGTTCATTTTTACAACACAAACCCCCAAAGGGGCCAAAATACATCACAAAAAGCAAAAGTACATGGAAAAGGAACAACAACAAGCAAATGATCAAACTCCAAGGCCAAACTCATCCTCACGAACTTCCTTGAGAAGTGCTTCGGTCACAGGATCAACCGGACGCTCCGTGAGACTTCTGATGAGAAGGTTTCTTGTTGCAACAGCTGCAGTCAATTTCCTGCTCTGACTTTGGTCCTTAGACCTCTTCAATCCAGCTTTAATTTTCAGCTCTGATACTTCTTCCTGGGCTGCTGCCAGGGCTTTCTCCATCTGCTCCATCTTGTCTTGAGCTCTCTTGTCTTCTAGAGTACGGGCCTCAGTGATCCGGACCCACCTGGCCTGACTCTCTTTCAAATACAAGTTTGTTCTTGCTCTCTGAAACTGGGCTTCTTTACAAGCATTCTTCAGAATCTGCTCACCAGCTTTAGACTTGTTGATATATTCTCCGGACTTCTCAATCTTGATCAAGTGTTCCAACCTCAACTTCTCCAATCTTTCAATCTCCCTCACACCTTCACTTCTCTCCCGGAGGGTCTTCTGTAAGGCTTGAGATAACTTCTCATTCCTTTCTTTCAGGCTTTCAAACTCCTCCAGACTGATAGTAGCAGGGGGTGGTGCTGAAGATGACTCAGGCCTGTCTTCTATGGTGAAAGGCAATCCAGAGAGTTGGGCCCTAGCATGGGACCACTCGTAATATTGGACTGACGCCACATTATTGCACTTACCCAGAATGGTAATTCCCTTAGTCTGAACATGATCCCAGGCCCAGGCAGCCTGCCTAACAGTTGTCAAACTAATCTTGTTCTCACAGTAGAGGGTCTCAACCAAATCCTGCACCCTAGGAGCATGGACCAGTGCATAGCCTAACTGCCTCTTGAACAGCAGAGGGTTGTAATTGATACTTCCCTTAACTCCTACCAAAGGCACATTGGGAAAGTGTCCACAGCTTGTGATAATATCTCTGCCCTTGGTGCTCTGAGTGCACCATCTGATGTCTGCTGAAGTGAGGGTAGTGAGCCTCTTAGCCCAGTTGCTTTGCTGATGAGGATTTAGGAATGCATCTGTCCTGGGCAGATGCCTGAGAAGCCAAGCATGGAACAGTGGAGCACAACACCTCACTAACTTACCCCTCTGCTTCTCATTCCTCTGATGCACTGAGTAGTAGAGATCTCCTAACAAGGTTGGCACTGGGTTCTTCAGGATGAACAAGTGAATTGCATTCTTGCTGATGAATCGAGGCTCATCTGCAAACAACACAATTCCATATACACTTAAGGCCAACAATGCACAAACAGCTTTCCACTCCCCCAGGGAGGCCTTCAAACTAGCTTGAGAAATCAGGAAGTCAAGATGAAAACCAGGGATCCCAGCTTTAGATGTCATATGCTGTTCTATCAGAGCAGGCTCTAGGTGTAAAGCTTTTGCTATCTCTCCATTGCTGGGATAGACCATTTCAGGATTGAAAGGAATTTCTCTCTTGATAGGCAAGCCAACCAATGCCGAGTATTCTTCTAAAAGAGGTCCCAACTGAAAGTCTTTAAAGGTGAAACACCTCAATGGGGGGTCATAGAACTGAATGCAGGTATGGATTAGGCTTCTCTGAGATGGGTCCATATCCATAACCAAGTCAAGTATATCCCCATAATGCTCTCTGAACAGAGGTATGTACTCTGGAGTGATCAGGGTTTGGATCCTCCTGATGTCTGATAAGTCTGGTTGGAAGAAATGGTAAGTGATGTTGCTTTTCTTTGGAGCCATGAGTGCTGAGGACTGAGTAGAATAAGTGCTGATGAAGATGCTGAGAAGTGGGCCACCGGCTGGCTAGTGCAAGTAACTGAAGTATATGGCTGACAAGCTGAAGCAAGATGCTGGTGGAGACAGGTCAAAACTGCAGATGGGGTCAAAACCAAAACCAGATAAAGGTGGATACCCTGAAACACAAATAAGCACATGTTAATATGATGCAATGAGTATGAATGCAGATGATATGCAAAGGGTTTGTGACTGAGCTGGATCTGATTAACTGCCTTGGTCTAGATCCATGTGTGTTCAAGAATTCCAGATGGAGGTCTATAAATCCGGTAACCAGGGTAGGGGACTCAAATAAAGAGCCACATGTCCAGGGTTTTAGAATCACAAGAACTATCCAACATGGAGCATTCTTAACAAAGTCAAAGTAACAGGGTATTCTGAGGTCAAGGTACCTGCAAACCTGTAAACAGCCCAACCCCCTCACAGGTGGTGATCTAGAACAAGGATCCTCAGACTTGGATCAGTTATGAGAAGTGTAAACACTTCTAACCCGGAGGTACAGTGTTCACAATAACCATAACAATTCCTCCTCTAATTCACCTCAGTTTCTGAAGGTCAAACTAAAAGGTCATCCAGACTTAGCAGGCTTCCCAGATCCCCCTAGCATTGCAGGAAATCCGCAACACAGAGTTCTCAAGAAGAAACCCATATCTGAACCGTGTTTCATATTCCCGCACCAGACCGAAATGGAATGGGAAAGAATATGATTCACTCTATCCTAGGTGTCACTCAGGTCCCAGGTGTAGGACCTTAACTCTCAATGAAATACCCACCCACCAAAAAACAAGGAAACCAGATCCAGCCAGCAACAGTGACAGTATGATATATACAAATGCAATAAAGAAAGCGGTAAATAAAGCTGTACAGAAAGCAATAAATAAAGCAAATATACAAACACAAATAACACATAACACCCCAATAAACACAAATCAATCAAGCGCTAGGAGGAACCCACAAAAAGAACCAGAAGCCCTGGTTGCAGTATAACTTCCCCAGCAGAGTCGCCAAGCTGTCGCTCCCAAAGATTTGCATCCCGGTACAAACGCGAACGGTCGGCGAAGGGAACAGTGAGAACACACAGCCGTGAACTCACTGGAGGATGAATAGAGTCGCCAGCTAGGCATTTTTATCCCGGAGGAAAGGTAATGCTGCATAGACCTGGAAAGACACGGATAAGACGGTTTGCGAACCAGAGAGACTGAGAAAGGGGGTTGGTTACAACCTGGGAAGGTATTAGCACCCAGATTGTCCGCCGTACTCGACGGGATCCACGCTTGAAAGATTTGTGTTTTAAAGGGGTAGTGTCAGTGCAATCTGTGTATAAAATAGCTGGAAAAGATATACAGGTGTCAGTGTAAAAGAGTGTGAAGTGTGATATATACAGTGTCAGTGTAGGAACAAAGATGAGATGCTCATGATAATGAGGCTAAAGAATAAAGCTGGAAAGAGGGGGATATACAGAGACTTTTGTTCGATAACTGTTAAGTTATGCCTACGTATCCTCTCGTGCAATGAGGAAGTCAGAACACCGTAGTTCGACCCAAAGAGACTGAAAGGTGAATTGACTTGTGAACTGCTTGCTTGTCTATGCTCAAGTGTATGATCTGTCTGGCACAGATGCGAACTGTCTTGCATTAGACGGAAGAAGCAAGTTCCCGTTTATGAGTGAAGATGATGAGAAAAGAATCCCGAAGGAGACGATTATTGTTTGTTTTTGAGTTTTCAGTCTTTTATTGCTTTTGAATTTGTCATAAGTTAATGAGCTTAAGCCTAAACCAATGGGTTAGTAAACTCATCACATCTTCCCTCTGATTAGGGGTAATGAGAATACCTTAAGTGTGAAGTCAGATTCTCACACTTAATCACCTTTGGTGTAGGATTAAGATCATTAACCTACTTGTGATTATTTAGATGTTTTTGGTGTTTTTGTTTAGCGTTGAGTAATGAGGTTAAGCCATAATCAAGGATTAAACAGACTCATTACACCATCCTAAAAGAAGGATAATAGATGAGAATGTTTAAGTTGAGAAAAACTCCTCAACTTAATCCATGATTAGGGATTAAACCCATGACAAAACAAGCCTTTGATTAAGAGGATTTTATTTAATGGTATGATGATGAAGTGTTTTTTATGGTTTGTAAGACAACTTGAGGGGGACTTGTCCATTAACACTAGGGTTAGTCCTTCTTGACCACTTAAGGAAGAATCAGAACCCTAATGCAAGGCCCAAGTTTCAAGTGTAATGTCTTGATATTTATTAGATGAATTGATTAAGAGATTTAAACACCTTAAGGGTTTAATACTTAGGATTAAAGTTATACACTCCATCCTAAGAGAAGGATGCAGGCATAACCCTAAGCACAAAGTCTTAAAGCCTTTAGGGTTTAGTCCCTGATTATGGGATGAGAAGAGAAGACTCAAGAGAGACACAAAGGTAAAACTAATGGGGGGAGACTAATCAAAACCCTAATTCATTGTCATGCTTGGATGGTCCTAAGGTTTGTGAGGTTTGCAAGAACAAATCTTCAAAGGAGCCACCAGGAAGCAGATGAACAGGATCAAGAGAAGCAAAATGACTTGCTTCATTCAAGAAGTCAAGTTACTTGAAGAAAGAAAGTGGGAAGGAGAAGAATGAGCAAGCTCAAACTCAAACACAAATAAGAATGCAGCAATGGATGCAAGAGAGATGAAAAGAAAAGGTATGAGAAGTGAAGGCAAATTCACTTCTCAAGTTTACTTACCACCTGCAATGTTAGAAAGAAAATGCAATGCAATGCAAGATGAGATGAAATGATATGATGCTAAGCAAAACCAGAAGCATGTTGATGATGATTATGATGTTATGAGGTGCTGCAAACATGAGGCAAGACAATGGGGATGTTCATACAAGGTTATGAATGCAAATGATGCAAGTTAAGGAGCATGAATGAACATGAAATGTTATGAATCATACAAGACAAATGACATGGCAAATATGTAATGCAATGATCAATGATGCTTCATACATGTCTTATGATGTCAAATGAATCATAAGAATGCATAAAATGCAATGGCAAGTCAACTTATGCAAAAGAATGCAAGAAGGATGCAAAAGAAAGCCCAAATTAGGGTTTATGGATCAAACATCAAACACAAACCAAAAACAGAAGCAAACCCTAGGATAAAAAAAGGGAAAATGGCACTCAAAGAAGCCCTAGACCTATAATGAATCCTTGCCCAAAGGGGAACTCCCAACTCTTTACCAATCTCAAGATATGACTTTTGCAAGTTATTAGGGTTTTTTAGGGTTCTTAACAAAAGAAATGCCAATCAATTAGAAAATGCAAGATCAAATCATGGCCTTTTTAACCTTGAAAACACATGTCAAATGGAAAACAATGCAAAAAGAATCAATGTCTCAACCTTCACCAATAGGCAGAAATGAATTTTTAAACTTGTGATCAAAATAATGCACAAAATATGATTTAATTCCATGAAAAATTCTTAAAATGCATCAAGATCAAAAAAGAAATTTGGTTTGAAGGTTGGACAATGCTTCTAAATGTCTTAGAACATTTCATGAATTTTTTTGTAATTTTTAAATACCTAAAAGTATTTTTAATTAATTAATTTCCATTAACCAATTAAAAATAATCTTTTAAATATTTAAAAATACTTTTTAAATGATAAAAAATAAAATAAAAATGTTTTTGTGTCATAAAAATTAATAAAACCTTAAAGAAAAAGTTTCATAATTTTTATGATTTTTTAACTATTTTTAAATAAATGTACAATTTAAAAGAAAAAGAAATGAATTAAAATTAAATTAAATGGAAGTCAACAGAATGGATGGATGAGATTGATCCTGGATTTAAAAACATTGACTGCGCGCCAGAATGAGAGGCCCAGATGGTTTCTGATTAAATTAACTAAAATATGATTAATTAACCCTAACACGTGGATTAGGGTTAATCAAAGAGATCCTGGCCCTTCCCTTGCGCGCGTAGTCAACAGATTCAACGCATCCTACGGCCAATATTCAAACCAGCATTAATTATGGGATTAAACCCTAATCACACTCAGGTGGCCGGAGAAGACTTCCGGTCGTCTTCTCCGGCCAGAAGCTCACCTGAAAATCACCCAACTTCCTCAAAACGTAATATAAATGAAATCTATGAATTGGGAAACGTTCCTCTCACTCTCACGAATCAAACCCCTAACCTAAAACAAATTTATCTTTCCTAAATCATCTGAATCGAAGCAAACAATTTCTAGGGTTCGTAAGCTTCAAACACAAATTAAATTCTCAAAACACAACCATTTAAAAAACTAAAAGCATCAGGATGATCAGGAGAGCATAAAGAACAAGTTTGTAACAAGAAAAATCATTTCTGGAAAAATTAATTTCGAGCTACCTGAGATTTGCAACTTTCAATTTAGGAACTTTCAGGCCTCTTCCTTCAGTGCAAGCTGCTCCTCTTGGTCCTACAAAGGTGCTTGAATGCTCAAAATGAGTTTGTGTTGGCTGGAGAAAGAGATTCGAATGCTCCTGCTTCAGTTCAGTCAAAAATGGCAGATGAGATTTCGGCACTTTCAGGTCATGGTGATGGGGTGTTTAAGGTCCAGATGATGTGTATAGATGATCTGTGGTGTTGGTTTGTGTGTTGGAGACTTGTGGAGAGAGATTCGATAGAATCTGCAGCTTGAGGTGAATGATGGCAATGGAGTTTTCAGGCTTGTTTCAGGCTTATGCTTGGGGTGTTTCTTGTCTATGAGGTGTGGTGAGTTGAGTGATGATGAGAGTTTGAGTGTTTGAAGACTGTGGAAAGAATTTCGAAGGAACTTGCAATGAGGTGAGTTTTTGTGAATGTGATCAATGTGTGTGTTTCAGCCTTGGTTCTCATGTGTTATGGCCAGCAAACTGATTCAATAAACAAATGCAAGTGGCTGATGGATGTGACCTGGCCTGCAGAGATAGGTGTGGCTACTTTTGCTCAAAGTCCACTTTTGTGTAAGATAGGGCATGGCTCAAGTTTAGGCAAGTACAAGTTGGGTTCTGGTGCAGCATGGTGAGTGTGAGAGGCTGGCTTGACCCAAGGCTCAATGCAGCAAGTTGGTGAAAAGCTCATGAGTGTTTTGCAACTTGGTTAGCTTTATGGATCACATGTGATAAAGTCTTGTTATGCAAACCAAACCATGAGCAAACTTGATCAAATTCTGATTTTTGTGACTTAGAGGATGTTTACATAATGGTTTGACATGAATTAGAGGCTGCATAATGCATTGGTTCAAGACTTTGCAAAATTTCCAATTGGTGCATAACTTGAAAACCAATGATTTTTGCTAACTTTGCAATGCCATAACTTTTAATCCATGAAGAGTTTGATCATGTTCTTGTACTTTTTGAAAAGGGAAAGATGAGATCTACAACTTTCATGACCAAAGTTTTTCCATTTGAAGCCTTTTTGGATCATGAATCAAGGCTTGAAAATTGGCCTAAAATGAGGCATTCTTGAAAAGTCAACTATGCCCCAAAAAGTCAACTTTTGCAAAAACCCTAAATTCTTGATTTTATGAACTTCAAACTTCTTCCATGATCAAATAAAGATCATATACACTCAAAATGATGAAGATCACCCATAGGTTGGGTCATTGGGGGCCTCAGATGCCCTGATTTTGCACTGACTTGTCTGAAAAGTCAACTCTTGATCAGATGAGTTCCCCATGGAATTTCTTCATGAAAATTGATATGCATACTCCCTATACCATATAGAGACCAATGGAGACAAGAATGACCAAAAAATTTGAGATTATGGCCTCTGAAACCAAAACCCTAATTTTAGGTCAACTGTGCAGTTCAACCTGGCTCTGCATCCACTCAAACCCTAGTTCTTGTGATTCCTCTGCAATTTGGACTTTGTGAGGATGTAACATGATACAAGAACACACATGGACCTCTTTGAGTTGATTGGTGGCTTTTGGAATGGCTCAAGAAGCATTGGGATTGCTCAGATCACAAACCCTAGGTGCAGATGCCTTAGAGACTATCCAGTGAATCATAAATGAAATGTGGGATGATATGATTGTGTTTATGCATATGAGATGATCACAAGCCATGGTGTGGGTGAGGGCAAATTTGGGGTGTCTACACCCAGCTCTTGACATACATTTGCATCATCTATTAGCATCATTTATATCATTAATGTGCTTCTGGTTTTGGTTTGTATCCTTGCATACATTCCATTTTCATTTCATTCTTTCTTTTATGCTAACCATTTCAGGTGGTAAGTACTTTGAGAAGTGAATTTGCCTTCACTTCTCATTTCTCTTCTCATCTCTCTTATGCATTCATTGCTGCATTTTGCTTTTGCTTTAGAGTGATCTTGCTCATTCATGTTCTTTATCCACTTTCTTTCTTCAAGTAACTTATATTCTTAAGTGAAGTAAGTTAACTTGTTTCTTCTGCTCCTCCTCCTTTCATCTGCTTCTTCCTTGGTGGCTATTCTTGAAGATCTCTTGCAAGCCTCACAAACCATAGGAACATCCAAGCATGATAATAATTAGGGTTGATTAGTCCCCCTTTATTTTTACATTTGTGTCTTCTTTTGTGTCTCTCTTCTCATCTCATAATCAGAGACTAAACCTTTAAGGTTTTAAGGCTTTGTGATTAAGGTTATGCCTGCATCCTTCTCTTAGGATGGAGTGTATAACTTTAATCCTAAGTGTTAAACCTTTAATGTGTTTAAATCCCTTAATCAATCCATCTAATAATCACTAAGACAATAGCTTGTAACTTGGGCCTTGCAATAGCTTGTAACTAACCCTAGTGTTAATGGACAAGTCCTCCTCAAGTTGTCTTACAAACCATAAAATTTACTTCTTAATCTTACCATTAACTAAAATCAACTTTAATAAAGGCTTGTTTTGTCATGAGGTTAATCCCTAATCATGGATTAAGTTGGGGTATCTTCCTCAGCTTAAGTGCTCTCATCTATTATCCTTCTATTAAGATGGTGTAATGAGTCCACTAAATCCTTGATTATGGCTTAAACTCATTACTCAATACTAAACATAAACACCAAAAACATCTAAATAATCACAAGTAGGTTAATTATCTTAATCCTACATCATGGTAATTAGGTTTGAGGTGTTTACTTCATACTTAAGGTATTCTCATTACCCCTAATCAAAGGGAGGATGTGATGAGTTTACTAACCCTTGGTTTTGTTTTAAGCTCATTAACTTATGACAAACACAAAAAGCAATAAAATATTGAAAACACAAAAAACAAACAATAATCGTCTCCTCCGGGATTCTTTTCTCATCATCTTCACTCACAAACGAGAACTCGCCTCTTCCATCTAATGCAAGACAATTAGCACCTGAGCCAGACAGGTCATACACTTGAGCATAGACAAGCAAGCAGTTCATCAGTCAATTTATCTTTCTGTCTCTTTGAGTAGAACTACGGTGTTCTGACTTCCTCATTGCACTCTAGGATATGTAGGCATAACTTAACTGTTATCGAATAAAAGTCTCTGTTTCTTCCCCCCTCTTCCAGCATTTTTCTTTTAAGCCTCATTCCTGAGCACCTCACTTCACTTGCACTGACACTTGTACATTCTTTTCCATCTTTTGGAAACAGATAGCACAGACACTACCCCTTTAAGCACAAACTTTCAAGTGTGGATCCCGTCGAGTACGACGGACAATCTGGGTGCTAATACCTTCCCATGTTGTAACCAACCCCCTTTCTCAGTTTCTCTGGTTCGCGACCGTCTTATCCATTCTTTTTCTAGGTTTATGCAGCATTTCCTTTCCTTCGGGATAAAAATGCCTAGCTGGCGACTCTTTTCACTTCATTTTCATTTCTCTTTCGCCGACCGTTCGCGCTTGTACCGGGATGCAAAGCTTTGGGAGCGACAATATTGTACTCTTAATTTAATTGATGAGAATTTTGAGTATGTATAACTTTGTAACTATAGACATTGTTTATGTCTTCTTTTAATTGAATTATAATCTTTTTGTGTTGTTTCAGGTTATATGTGCAAAGTAGAAGATAGAGTTATATTGATGTGCATTGCTTTTTTCTTAACATTTTTATAAATAATATGTAGATTTGAAACAAAATATTTTGTTGGATGAAATGATTTGTATCATCAATTGTTTTGTATATATAAATTATTGGATGAAAATTGTATATATAAATAGGCAAAATTAGTGTGTATATATTGGTATGAAGCTCGAATTTATGATATTTTGGTGCAAAATATGGTTCAAAAACAGTTGCAAATTGTGGTTGAAAACGTGGTTTAAAAATAGGTGCATATAAACTGTATAAAACAAACAGCGCTTTTTTAAAGTAATTTATATAAAAATAAAATTGTATACCTTAGACAACGCTTTACTCTAAAAGCACTGTCTAAGGTGGGGTTTAGACAGCGCTTTCACAAAAAGTGTTGGCTAAAGTGGAGTTTAGACAACACTTTGATCAAAAGCGTTGTCTAAGGCATACTAAAAAAGGGCAAAAAGTGTTGTTTAAGGAAGTCTGAAAAAAACAAAAAGTGTTGTCTAAAGCACCATTTAGGCAGCGGTTTTACAAAAAAAGCGTTGTCTAAAATATAAGCAAAAACGCTGTCTATTGTATAAGCATTGTCTAAAGCGGTGTTTTGACATTAACAGTCAAAGCACCCCTTTAGACAGCGCTTTTGACATTAACCAAAGCGTTGTCTAATCTTTTAGCAGCACCAGTTTAGACAGCGCTTTTAAGCGCTGTGTAATGCCAAAATTACGTTGTCTAAAGGCTTTTAAGGCATAGTGTGAAGAAGAAGAGAAAAAAATGGGTTCTAGGGTTTCTCTATGAAGGAGACGACTCTACTGTCAATAATTGAAAAGCAATTTACTTATATATGGGTAAACTATTTCACAACGGTTAAAAATATCAACCGTATAGATACGTTTTATTTGTTAAAAATATATCACAACGATTAACCAGTAGAACCCTAGTGATATCCCTTTTATTTGTGAATTTTAAAATAAATAAAAAGAAAATGGGCGCCTTAACGTTAAAGGAATAAAATAGTTTATGGCGCTGAGAATATCACAATGGTGGACCAGTAGAATCGTAGTGATATGCCTTTCATTTGTGAATTTTAAAATAAATAACATAGAAAAGGTGTGCCTTAACGTTAAAGGAATAAAATAGTTTATGGCGTTGAGGTTTGAGTCGAAGAAAGTTTGATTGTATCACAACAATTTGTTTTGTATCCGCTGTTATATACAATTAACTTTTAATAAAAAAAATAAATAAATATGGTAGCATCTTTGTAAAGATATGTCACCACAATGTAGGGAAAAACTATGGTGAAAATGATGTTGTTGAATGTGTAATACCTCAAAATTTTCCCTCTCATTTCCTCATCATTTTGCATAGCATCTTGCATACATAAATTCATGAAATAACTAAAGAGATTGCATCATTTGCATCATAGCTGAGGCATATGTATGTGATCATTGATTGGAGCAATTGAAAGCTATACAAAGGCAACTAAAGGGCCAAAAAGCCTATCAACCTTGTGTAAGGGGTTCACAACATCCCACAAGTCTTCATTGGAAGCCACAAGCCATGGAAAGATTTGAATTAATCAGAAGAGGCAAGCAGTGCAACATCTCCGGATGAAAAGGGCCAAATTAGGGTTTCACTCCTACTGGGCTTCCCCATGAAATTTTGATTCAAAGTGGATTCCATTATCTTATATATGATGTCAAGTTCCTAGGGTTCAAATTTCATCCATAAAAACATTTTGGAAGAGGTTCAATTGGCCAAATGATTGAAAATCAGGAATTTGGGGAAAGGTCAACCATGCTGAAGAAAAAGTCAACTCCTGACTTTTTGAGATCAAAATCATGAAATTAGGGTTACAAGGATCCTATGGTTCAAATTTTATCAAGAAATGATAGAGGAATCAAGAGAAATCAAGAAAACCAAAACTTACCATTTTTGGAAAACTAGGGTTTCCAAAAATGGCAAGTTTTGGCCATTTTTGCAGCATCTTCAAGAGAGGCCTTCTCCCAAAATATGAGGGCTATCAAAATTCTAACTTGAGCCAATTAAAGAGGGCATCTTGAGCTTCAAATACATAGGTGGAACTCACTCATAACATCAAAATTGAGAAAGATATGATATTGCAAAGTTTGAACAATTCAAGGCCCAAGGCAAGTCATGGGCGAGGCAACTTGCAGGCCAGCGCGCGCCCTGCCTGGAAATTCATCAAACATGTGGTGGTCAGAATGTCAAGCCATTTTTCTTTTCCAAAAATACTTCAAATGAATTTTTGGTGAACTACAAAGTTGTTCCTTGATATAATCCCTACAATATTGGTGTTCAAAGTTTTTTCATTGGAGTAAGTCTTCTTGAGCTTATTGAGGGTCAAAGTGGGAAGGTCACAACTGGTCAGCCATGGGCCAATTGACACAAGGCAAGCCAAATTTATGCAGGCCACTATGCAGTCTCATGGCATGAACTTCATTGACCAATTTGGTGTACTTGGAAGCTTTGTTTTATCTTAAACCAAACACCAAACATGTTCATTGCATCCTCCTCTTCAAATTGATCACAAGAATCACACCCTTTGATGCCTTGCTCATGAAGAAACAATCAATGGAAGATCACTATGTCAAACCTGTTTTCTTGTGTCATAAGTCGGTGCATTGTGACATTGTTTTCAAATTCAGTCATCTGGCTACACTTGCTAACAGGTTAGTATCACATTGCAATGCATTCAAGAGTGTTTAGGGGATCTTGTACATGGCTATGCATGGTATTCACAATGCACCTCATGGATTGTTAAGCCAAGTGAGAATTCCATGGTAAGATGCTTCAAGATGCTGCATTGGATCAAGCCAGCCTTACTTCATCACCTCACCCTCACTTGAATTGCCATGTTCTACTCCACATATGATTCAGCTTGAGGCAAGCAAGAAAGCATACCTCAATTACCATGATCATCACTGCACAAGATCATACCTCAAGGCTGCATTAACTTAATGCATAGACCCTTGTATAAAATGCACCATAAACCTCATGGAATATGCAACATGTGATCCAGCTCGAATGTGGAAGCTTCTTGAAGATACAGTTAGCATAACTGCCATAACTACCTCACTCACTTAACCTCACTCACTCAGTTAACTCAGGGCATGTTAACCATGGTTAATGACTCTATAAAGTGAGGTCATCACTTCAGTTTGAAGGTTGAGATTCATTTCATCAAAAATCACCAAAGTTCTCAAGTTTTCTCTCTGAATTTTCACACTACAATTTGGCTCGAGCAAGCTTTGTCATCACTGATCTTGATCCATTCTTCTTCAATTCATCATCTCCATCACCTCAAGCACAATCACCATAGATTGCATAGCCTGAAACTTCAAGGATCAAGCATTGCACACTTTGAAGCTTCACTGCATTTTTGATCAGAACTCCTCAATTTGCATCAATCTAGCTTTGATCTTCATTCAAACATCATCAGCATCATCTCAAGCTTAAGATCCATGGCTCTTGCAACCTGAAACATCAAGAATTCAACACTCCATAGCATTGATCTTCATTTCACTTTCATCAACAACTCAGGATTCATAGCTCTTAGAGTGTTTATTTCACTTCTTTTTATCAAGATCAAGAACAAGGAATCTAAGGATCCTCCTCTCTGGTCTTCTAGCAACAATTTGATATCTCTGCAATTCAGGTATGTCCTGAAATTACACTTGCTCGAATTGTATGTTTTCCATGGATTTTATGTTGATTGAAGCTTGATAGAAGCTATTGGATATCTGGCTAGTTGATAGGCATTGTAGATGCATAGATTCAATTTTCCAGGTGGATATTCTTGCTTTCGATTCATGAGATTTAGGAACCCTAAGGGAATTGTGAGGCTATATTTGTGATTAGTGAAGGGAGATGAGTTTAGTGATGGTTTTAGATTTCATTTTTAGGATGATTTGAGTTTGCCCTACAGGAGCATTGAACGGAGAAGATGACCGAAATTCATCTCCGGTCATCTGAATAGTGCCCTAAATTTAATCCCAACTTTAAAACACAACCCTTAGATCAGATGCATCCAACGCCCATGACATTGCCAACACATTAATGATTTTGTGCCTCTCACGTGACTCTCTCAGTCCAGTTGACCTTGACTTCCTATCCACACCTCCATGCGCATTGGTCTAAGCCCATTCATGTTGTATGTGTTTCTCTTTGAACCCCCCCGGCCCAATTTATTGTTTCCTTTTATTTTCTTTTTTTCTATTTTATTCCAATTTCGTTTCTTGTTATTAAAAATACCAAAAAGCCTTACAAAATTCCAACTAAATTCATGAGCATTCCTCTTATTTTTCTCTAATTTTCCATATTTTTATATTTTATTTTTATTCTTTTTTGAAGTCAGAATTAAGTTTCCTTTTAATTGTTTCATAATTTCTCCATTTTAAACCAATCAACTTGTCCTTTTTTGTTCTCCTAAACCAAAAATTATAAAGGTCCCATTCTTTTTGCATCCTCTTAATAAATCATCACACTTCTTCAAAATATTTTTCTCTGGATTTTTAGGTCATGTTTAGCTCCTTTTGAGTCCATTCTTTCACATAGGACCATATAAACACTAATTGCATTCTAGCATTCCTTTGACTATTCAAAATTAGGAGTTTTTATGAGATTTTTTGTACCTAAGTCATTCTCTGGATTGTGATGTTGAATGTTAAATTTCATAATTTTCTAAGTCATTTGATATTTTTTTCAAGTTACTTAAGCCCTAAGTCTTTTTTGGTCCCTTTTATAAGTTTCCTTCACTCCATTTGAATAAGGCATTTATGAAATTGCTCTAAGTTCTTGATTCTGAGTCTTTTAGGTCTTATTAGAGGTCCCCAAATGTAGAGCACACTCATTAGGTCTTTTTCTTTTAATTTTAGGGTTTTTTTTAGTCATAAGTCATCCTTGTCTACTTTTGACCTGATTCTTCTTCTTCTACTTCCATCTTAACCCTCAAAACCAACTTTGTGACTATGTCATGCTTGTTAAATCATTACCATACACCTCATAAGTGTTTCATATACATTTTCAAGTGTTCACTTCAAGTATTTGGTCTATGTGCTTCATATAGTGTCATATGCCTCCTAAAGACTTCAAAACTTCATATTTAGGTTCCTTAACCCTAATGTCATTCACTTCATGTCCTTTGTGACCAAATTTTGGGTTTTAAACCACATTTTAATACTTCATCAAGCTCCTGGTTTTTGCATGAGAAATTGAAATCCTCTTGATCATGTTTGGTTTTATTCTAAGTCGTTTCCTTCCTTTGAAGTTCAATGTTCCTTTCTTCTTATTTTCACACCATTCCACATAATGTTTGAATCTCTTTCACTTGAATCTCTTTTCTCTCGTGTTGTTTTACATCTTAGGATACTTTCATTAAGTTTTAGCTACTGGATTTTCTATTCACATTTTATTTTATGCATGTTTAGCATATTTAACCATTTAGGTTTCCTCATGTAACTTCACCTTAACTCCTATTAGGGTTTAGCTTCCTTTTAGGACATAGTTTGAAGTTGTTCACTCTTATAACTTTAGAATACTTAAGTTGAGCTTAGCTACTGACTTTTTAATTTTACCATCTTATAAGATGCCTTAGGTATTTGTCTTAGGAGTTCACTAATATCTTCCTTAGATAGTGTGCGTTGTTTTGAGAGATTTACCATGATATAATTGTTCACCTTTGTCCATCATGCTAATGTTTGTTATGTAGGGGGAAGATGAGGTAATCACTTCATTCTTATTCTTTTATGCATTTATTTACTTTTTCCTTAGCACATTGGTGCTTTGTGTATAGGACTCCTCTTATTCTTTAGATTCAACTTAACTTCCTTAGGAAGTAAGTTGAATTCTAACTTGCTCTTTCTTTTCCATTAGGTTAGAAAACCTCATAAACCATAGGACCACACTTTTATACATAATAATGACTTAGGGTTGTGTCTTAGTCCCCCATTAGCTTTGACCTTTGATTCTTGAGTCTTTCTCTTCTCATCTTCAAACAAAAATCCATAAAGCACTATGCCAAAATTGATATTTAACAGCGCACCTTAGACAACGCTTTATAAAGAAAGCACTGTCTAAGGTTAAAATTAAAAGCAAACACGGAAACTGTTCAAAAAAATAATAAAAAAGCGCTGCTAAAAGTCCTACCTTAGACAGCACTTTTGAAAAAGCGCTTTCTAAGGTAGGCCTTAGACAACGCTTTTGAAAACCGCTTTCTAAGGTAGGCCGTAGACAGTGCTTTTTCAAAAGCGCTGTCTAAAGTCTTTCAATTTTAAAAAAAAATTAAAATCAAAAGCGCTGTCTAAGGTAGGCCTTAGACAGTGCTTTTAAAAAGCGCTGTCTAAGGCCTACCTTAGAAAGCGCTTTTAACAAAAGCGTTGTCTAAGGTCTAATTATATTAAAAATATACAGTTTTTATTTTCATTTCTTCCTTAAAGAACAGTAATCGCCATTTTTTCCCTAAAGAGCTTCAACCGGTCTCGTCCACCACATTCCTCCTCGTCCACCACCGTCGTCCTCCGTTGGTCAACCGTTGTCGTGCACCACATTTCTTGGTAAGTTTCATCTCTGTTATTTCAATCTCTATTATTTTCTTCTCTGTTTAGGGCAAAAATGAAATCAACAAAACTCTGTTTAGATTAAGCTCATTATGTATATATTTGACATTGTGGTTGACATTGTTGTAGTTTAAGCTCATTATGAGTTTAATCACTTTTTGTATATAGTTGACTTGTGGTAGAAGTGCTTATGAGTTAAAGGACTTTTTGTATATAGTTGACTTGTGGTACAAGTGCTTATTAGTTTAAGCACTTTTTGTATATAGTTGACTTGTGGTAGAAGTGCTTATGAGTTTAAGCACTTTTTGTATATAATTGACTTGTGGTAGAAGTGCTTATTAGTTTAAGCACTTATATATTTTATCAATCAAAAAATAAATGTTATGCATAAAAAAAAATTTCAATACAATTTTAAATTTTAATTATATAATTTAATTAATACTATCTCGTTTTTTTTATCATATCCTATTTAATAAACAAACAAAAAAATACTAGTCACTTTATAAAAAGAGTAATATTTAAACTTTCACATATATTTATATTTTTCTTATAAAAGTATTCTATTAGCAATATAATTTAAATATATAAATATTTTTCTTTCTTATTACATTATCAGTGTTTGTTGTTACAATTTGATGGTTTGGTTATAAAGACATTTTACGTAGATTTCTGAATTTTAATAAATATTGAATTAAGTATTATTATTATTATTATTATAAAAAATAATTATATAAAATAAACATGTTTTTTCCAAGTTGATGGTTGAATAATTTTTTATTTTTTCCTTACCTTGCACTTTGCGAAAAATAGTATAAAAAACTTTGGACTATATGGTTAGATAAAGACCCAAACTAAAAGACCTGAAGAATGAACATTTTTAACTTATAGTCTTATAATTTAGTCACAAAAATGGTTTTATAAAATAATTAAAAACAAGGCAAAAGAATATTGTTTATAATAGATGAAATCTTTCAAAAGAATAATAAAATATAATTGATAGATATAACTGAGAGATAATATTGTTTGTATCGATAGAGGTTATTGTCGTTTGGAGAAACATTGGTTATGTATACGTTATTGAACTTGATATTGATTGTTTACCTTAATAAGTAGGAAAAACATGGATAAAACATGGATCTGTGCCGATCAAATGACCAAAGAGTACGAGAATGGGGTTGCGAAATTTGTTAAGTTTTTTGTTCAACACGCTAAAAACCCAAGACGAATGCATTGTCCTTGCTTGCATTGTTGTTATATTGGTAAGGTTGACGCAGATGGATTGAAATCGCATTTACTGAGGCATGGAATTGATCAAGGTTATCAGTGTTGGATATTTCATGGTGAGAAATTTAACAAGAATGTTGAACCGAGTGGAAAAATTAGTACGACCTATTATTCATACGACAAAGACACGAAAACATACGATTGTGATCGAATTAAAGAGATTGTAGAAGCACTTGAAGAAGATCTTCATGATTGTCCTGAAATGTTTGAGAGGATGGTAAGCGATGCAGAGAAACTGTTGTACAAAGGTTGTACTAAATTCTCAAGATTGTCTGCGATATTAAAGTTGTATAACTTAAAGGTGGGCAATGGATGGTCGGATAAAAGTTTCACAGAGTTGTTGGCCCTTATGAGAGAAATGCTATCGGATGATAATGCTCTTCCTAATCGAACATATGACGCAAAAAAATGTTGTGCTATATTGGCATGATCTATGATAAGATACATGCTTGTCCTAACGATTGCATTTTGTTTCGTAATGAATATGCATCGTTAACTGAGTGCCCTAAATGCGGTTTGTCTCGATATAAGAAAAGATTGTCTCCCGTAAAAGTCTTATTGTATTTTCCCATAATTCCGAGATTTAGGCTCATGTTTCGTAGTGAAACCGATGCAAGACATCTGACTTGGCATGCAGATGAAAGAATTATTGATGGAATGTATCGACATCCGGCTGATTCACCACAGTGGTCGAAGATTGATAATGATTATCATGAGTTTGGAGAAGAAGCAAGAAACCTTCGCTTGGCATTATCTACTAATGGAATGGACCCACATGGTCTTCAAAGTATCTCACATACCATATGGCATGTGATTCTTATGATTTATAACCTACCTATGTGGCTATGCATGAAGCGTAAGTACATGATGTTATCTATGTTAATCTATGGACCTAAACAACCAGGGAATGACATAGACGTATACTTGACACCTTTGATCGAAGATTTATAGATTTTGTGGGAGAACGGTGTGGACGTTTATGATGGATATAAGAAAGAAAGTTTGAATTTGAGGTCGATGTTGTTTGGCACAATTAATGATTTTCTAGCATACAAGAATCTATCTGGGTATAGCATTAAAGGTCAATGTGCATGTCCTGTTTGTGAAGACGGAACCGTTACGATTCGATTGGAACTTTGTCAGAAGAATGTGTTTCTCGATCATCGTAGATTCTTACATTCTAAGCATCACTACCGTGGGTGGAGAAAAGCATTCAATGGAGACACGAAATAGCGTAAAGCTCCACCCACATTGTCAGGTGACCATGTTTTTGAAAAGGTGAAAGATGTGTGTACTGAGTTTGGCAAGCCTTTTGCACCTAAGGTTGTCAAAGGTGGGTGGAAGAAAAGGTCGATATTTTTTGAATTGCCATATTGGAAGTCTTTGTACGTGAGACATTTTCTCGATGTTATGCATATTGAAAAAAATGTATTTGAAAGTGTTATCGGTACATTACTCAATATAAAAGGCAAGTCTAAGGATGGCCTTAAAGCAAGGGAGGACATGTTAAAAATGGGAATGAGAACTGAATTAGAACCCATGAAGAAAGGAAGACGGACATATCAACAATACAACCCTCTGGTTGACTTCAATATGCAGCAGGTGGTAGATATGTTCGTCTTCCTTTCTTCACGGGTTCTAATTCAGTTCTCATTCGCATTTTTAACATGTCCTCCCTTGCTTTAATGCCATCCTTAGACTTGCCTTTTATATTGAGTAATGTACCGATAACTCTTTCAAATACATTTTTTTCAATATGCATAACATCGAGAAAATGTCTCACATACAAAGACTTCCAATATGGCAATTAAAAAATATCGACCTTTTCTTCCACCCACCTTTGACAACCTTATGTGCAAAAGGCTTGCCAAACTCAGTACACACATCTTTCACCTTTTCAAAAACATGGTCACTTGACAATGTGGGTGGAGCTTTACGCTATTTGGTGTCTCCATTGAATGCATTTCTCCACCGACGGTAGTGATGTTTAGAATGTAAGAATCTATGATGACCGAGAAACACATTCTTCTGACAAAGTTCCAATCGAATCGTATCGGTTCCGTCTTCACAAACAGGACACACATGTTTACCTTTAATGCTATACCCAGATAGATTCCCGTATGTTGGAAAATCATTAATTGTGCCAAACAACATCGCCCTAAAATTGAAACTTTCTTTCCTATATCCATCATAAACCTCCACACCATTCTCACACAAAATCTTTAAATCTTCGATCAAAGGTGTCAAGTATACGTCTATGTCATTCCCTGGTTGTTTAGGCCCAGAGATTAACATAGATAACATCATGTACTTACGCTTCATACATAGCCACAGAGGTAGGTTATAAATCATAAGAATCACAGGCCATGTGGTATGTGAGATACTTTGAAGACCATACGGGTTCATTCCATCACTAGATAATGCCAAGCGAAGGTTTCTTGCTTCTTCTCCAAACTCAGGATAATCATTATCAATCTTCGACCACTGTGGTGAATCAGTCGGATGCCGATACTTTCAATCAATAATTCTTTCATCTGCATGCCAAGTCATATGTCTTGCATCGGTTTCACTACGAAACATGTGCCTAAATCTCGGATTTATAGGAAAATACCATAAGACTTTTGCGGGAAACAATCTTTTCTTATATCGAGAGAAACCGCATTTAGGGCACTCAGTTAACGATGCATATTTGTTACGAAACAAAATGGAATCGTTAGGACAAGCATGTATCTTATCATAGCTCATTCCAATAGAGAACAACATTTATTTTGCCTCATAGGTTTGATTAGGAAGAACATTATCATCCGGTAGCATTTCTCTCATAAGGGCCAACAACTCTGTGAAACTTTTATCCGACCATCCATTGCCCGCCTTTAAGTTGTACAACTTTAATACCTCAGACAATCTTGAGATTTTAGTGCAACCTTTGTACAACGGTTTCTCTGCATCGCTTACCATCCTCTCAAACATTTTTGGTCAATCATGAAGATCTTCTTCAAGTTCTTCTACAATCTCTTCAACTCGATCACAATCGTATGTTTCTGTGTCTTTGTCGTATGAAGCATAGGCCGTATTACTTTTTCCACTCGGTTCAACATTCTCGTTAATTTTCTCACCATGAAATATCCAACACTGATAACTTTGATCAATTCCATGCCTAAGTAAATTCGATTTCAATCCATCTGCGTCAACCTTACCAATATAACAACAACGCAAGCAAGGACAATGCATTCGTCTGGGGTTTTCAGCGTGTTGAACACCAAACTTAACGAATTCCGCAACCCCGTCCTTGTACTCTTTGGTCATTCGATCGGCACAGATCCATGTTTTATCCATGGTTTTCCTACTTATTAAGGTAAACAATCATTATCAAGTTCAATAACGTATACATAACCAATGTATCTCCAAACGACAATAACCTCTATCGATACAAACAATATTATCTCTAAGTTATATCTATCAGTTATATTTTATTATTCTTTTGAAAGATTTCATCTATTATAAACAATATTCTTTTTCCTTGTTTTTAATTATTTTATAAGACCATTTTTTGTGACTAAATGATAAGACTATAAGTTAAAAATGTTCATTCTTCAGGTCTTTTAGTTTGGGTCTTTATCTAACCATATAGTCCAAAGTTTTTTATACTATTTTCCGCAAAGTGCTAGGTAAGGAAAAATTAAAAAATTATCCAGCCATCAACTTGGAAAAAAACATGTTTATTTTACATAATTATTTTTTATAATAATAATAATACTTAATTCCATATTTATTAGAATTCAGAATTCTACGTAAAATGTCTTTCAACCGAACCATCAAATTGTAACAACAAACACTGATAATGTAATAAGAAAGAAAAATATTTATATATTTAAATTATATTGCTAATAGAATACTTTTATAAGAAAAATACAAATATAAGTGAAAGTTTAAATATTACTCTTTTTATAAAGTGAATAGTATTTTTTTTTTTGTTTATAAAATAGGATATGATAAAAAAAACGAGATAGTATTAATTAAATTATATAATTAAAATTTAAAATTGTATTGAAAATATTTTTTTTAATGCATAACATTTATTTTTTTATTGATAAAATATATAAGTGCTTAAACTAATAAGCACTTCTACCACAAGTCAACTATATACAAAAAGTGTTTAAACTCATAAGCACTTCTACCACAAGTCAACTATATACAAAAAGTGCTTAAACTAATAAGCACTTCTACCACAAGTCAACTATATACAAAAAGTGCTTTAAATCATAAGCACTTCTACCACAAGTCAACTATATACAAAAAGTGCTTAAAATCATAATGAGCTTAAACTACAACAATGTCAACCACAATGTCAACCACAACAATGTCAAATATATACATAATGAGCTTAATCTAAACAGAGTTTTTTTGATTTCAGTTTTGCCCTAAACAGAGAAGAAAATAACAGAGATTGAAATAACAGAGATGAAACATACCAAGAAATGTGGTGGACGACAACGGTTGAACAACGGAGGACAAAGGTGGTGGACGAGGAGGAATGTGGTGGACGAGACCGGTTGAAGCTCTTTAGGGAGAAAAAGGCAATTATTGTTCGTTCGTTCGCAGAAGAGAGGGAAAGGAAGAAATGAAAATAGAAATTGTATATTTTAAATATAATTAGACCTTAGACAGCGCTTTTGTTAAAAGTGCTTTCTAAGGTAGGCCTTAGATAGCGCTTTTTAAAAGCGTTGTCTAAGGCCTACCTTAGACAGCGCTTTTGATTTTTTTTTTTTTTTAAATTGAAAGACTTTAGACAGCGCTTTTGAAAAAGCGCTGTCTACGGCCTACCTTAGAAAGAGATTTTCAAAAGCGCTGTCTAAGGCCTACCTTAGAAAGCGCTTTTTCAAAAGCGTTGTCTAAGGTAGGACTTTTAGCAGAGCTTTTTTTATTTTTTTTGAACAGTTTCTGTGTTTGCTTTTAATTTTAACCTTAGACAGTGCTTTCTTTATAAAGCGTTGTCTAAGGTGCGCTGTATGAAAGGATCCCTTGTGTATAGCCTTATTCCATAGGGAACTTGTATTCATTCCATCTTGGAATGGTGTAGGCTTGTCTAACATGATGTACAAGTCTTATCAAGGGGTTGTTTCACAAAGAAATATCTAAAAGATACTTCTTCACAAAAGCTACAAAAACACTAAACAAAGTTCAACAAGCTGGTGAACTTAAACCCTAATCCTTGGAAACAAGTCTTGGATAAATTCTCCTTACTTGGTGTTGTGAACACCCCAAATTTTCCCTCACTCATTCCACTCCATTTACTTGTGATCTTTCATTTGTTGCATAAACATAAACATACCATCTCATATTGTATTTTTGTTTCACTGCATAGTTCAAGTTCATCTGCATCTAGGGTTTATGATCTGAGCAATCCAAGGATCCATCTGAGCCACTCAAAAGGCCTCCAAGTGTTCCAAGAGGGTCCATGTGTTTTTATCATCATATTATATTCCTCAAAGTTCAAAGAAGTCAAGAAATCACAAGAACTGGCAAGGCATGGAAGCAGAGCTAGGGTTTTCACTACACAGATGACCAAAATTAGGGTATTGGTTTCAGAGGCCTTAACTCCAAATTTTTGGGCCATTCTTGTTTCTAATGTTCTTAAGATTTTATAAGGATCATATGTACCAAGTTTGATGAAGAAATTCATTATGGAAGTCATTTGTTCATTGGGTAACTTCTTGAGAAAGTCAGAGCAAAATCAGGGCATCTAAGGCCCCCAACAATGGAACCAAAGGGGTATTTTCATCAAATTGAAGTTATATGATCTTTATTTGATCATTGAAGTGCTTGTAAGTTCACAAAATTGAATCAATTTGAGCTAAACCAAAAGTTGCCAAAAATGGAAATGACTTGTAATGGAAACTTTCCATTTTGGGAAAGTTCTTCAACCTCCTCTTTCTCAACCAAAAATACTTTAACTGAAAAATTGTTGGTCATGAAAGTTGTAGATTAGCTCTTTCCCTTTTCAAAAAGTAAAAGAACATGTTCTAATTCATTATGGAACTCAAGTTATGATCTTTCAAAGTTGGCAAAAATCCTATAATTTTCAAGAATACACCAAAGAGGATTTTTTGCAAAACCACTTGCCAAGCCATTTCATGACCTCTAATGCATCTCTAAACATCATAACATCATAGTGCAACTCATTTGGGTCAGAATTGCCCATGGAATCACTTGGTTTCATGCCTTGCATCACAAGATAACTCAAAGGGGGCAAAAATGCAAAATCTTGCAAAACCTATGAAATCTTTCCCCCCAAGCCATCCAGTTGCATAATTTCAATTCCATGGCTCTCCTTGATCCAAGTTGAGGCTAGACATGCCATTGAACCACCCCTGCATGAGCACATACCTAAGTACACATAATGTTGACTTTTTGCAACTTGGTCCATACCAATCAGCTGCAGCCACAACAACTCTCTGGCCAATAGAGACATATTATGTGGACAAAAAGCAAGCCATTTCACATAACCTTGGTGCCTGAATCATCCCATACACCAAGTTCACAAAAATCCCTCAAAGACTTCTCTTCTTCGATTTGCTCAGCACAAGCCATAAAACTTCAAACAAACTTCATAAACCAACTCACCATCATCCATAGATCATTTCCCAACCATCAAACAAGCCTGAAACCCCACAAACACAAAACACGATTCTGGTGCAACAAGAGTTCATCCTCTCAATCCATCCATTCTAAACTCATTCAAAGCCTTGCAACATCATCAGGGGACCAAGTGGAGTGGTTTAGCATCAAGGAGAGGTCTAGAAAGTGCCAAACTGAAAAGCTTCATCTCAGGTATACCTCAAGAACAAATTTTCCAGAACTTGCTTTTTATGTTATAGGAATGTTACCCATGCTTCACTGATCACACTGCACTTGTTGGTTTTGGAAATGGTTGAGTATTAAGCTTGTATCGTGCTTCTGAAATTTTTGCAGTTTTGAATGTTTGATTCGAATCTTGTGTATGATGCAATATAAATGTTATTTGAGGCTTGATTCTTGCTTAGGATGAGTTGGGGAGTTGATCTGGAGATTTAGAGCTTCTAAAACAACCTAGGGAAGAAGTTTTATTTTGGTCTCGCCGGAGAAGACGACCGAAACCACTGTTCCGCCATCTGAGATTAATTAGGGTTTAGGGTGAGATTAAATGTCAGGCCTTGGACCAGGCTTCCCGCGCGTGTTTGGATGGTTGAGATTGATCATTAGGATTTAATTAGGATTAATTAATTTAATTAATTGAAATTAGGTCAGAAGCAATCCTAGCCCTTGGTCTGCGTGCCAGTCAACACTTTTCCCTCAGCTTTGAATCTCATCCATTGGATCCTCATACTTTCTATTTAAATTGATTTTTATTTCATTTTAATTGTATTTTCTTTCATAATTATTTAAAAATAGTTAGAAAAATCCCAAAAATATTTTCTTTTGCATTTTCATTCCAAATATTTTTCTTAATCAGAAAACATTTTTTATTTTATTTTTTGCATTTAAAAAGCATTTTTAAAATATTTAAATGTTTATTTTAATTAATTAATGGAAATTAATTAAAATACCATTTAGGTTTCTAAAAATCACCAAAAAATTCATGTTGCATCCTAACACATTTAGAAACATTTTCAAACCCTTCATACAAATTTCTTTTTAGGTTTGATCATAACTTGGCAATTTCTTTGAATTTAGGGTTCATAAAATCCCTTTTTTAGAACCCTAACTTTGAAAATTCTTTTCTGCCTAACCATGAAGGGTTTGATGATGATTCTTTTTGCATTGTTTTCCACATAGCTTGTAGTTGCTAGGATATTTTTGTCATGAATTTATCTTGAATTTTCAAATTGATTTGCATTTTTCCCTTAGAGGCACCCTAAAACCCTAGCAAACTTAGAAAAATCATAACTTTCTTTAGGTTAAGAGTTAGACCTTCTCCTTTGGGGTGTGATATCATATGGGGTTAGGGTTTGTTTGAGCTCATTTGCAAATTTTTATCATGTCATATGCTTCTGTTTTGATCATTTGCATCTCATCCTTTCATGTAACCCTAATTTTGCATCTTCATTTGCATTCATCTTGCATATGCACCCATACATGAACTTGTCATGACATTTCATGCATTCATATGTAATCTTAGACATATTAAGACATGTTAGAATCATGTTTGATCAATTCTTCATTCATTTACCATGATTTGCATTCATTTCATTTCATTAACTTTCATGTGCTTTCAAACTTCAAAGCATGCTTCCATTTGCATCTTATCTTTGTATGACCTTTCATTGCACTTTATATGCCTTTGCATCATGTCATAGCATCATTTGCATCATGTGTATGCTTCTGGTTTTGGTATTTGTCTTTGCATTTACTTCATTCCATCTCATTTCTTTCCTTATGCATCTTATGCTAACATTTTAAAGTGGTAAGTTAATTTGAGAAGTGGATTTGCCTTCACTTCTCATTTCTCTTCATCTTTTGCATATGCATCTTTGCTGCATTTTTAATTGTCTTTGAGTGGGCTTTCTCATTAATGTTCATCTCTCACTTTATTTCTCTAAGTTACTTATCTTCTTCAATGAAGTAAGTAACTTATCTCTTATGCTTCCTCCTCCTTTCATCTGCTTCTTCCATTGGTGGCTTCTTGGAAGATCCTTTCCAAGCCTTACAAACCATAGGAACATCCAAGCATGATAATAATTAGGGTTGTGATTAGTCCCCCTTAGTTTTCACCTTTGAGTCTTCTTTGTGTCTCTCTTCTCATCTCATCATTAAAGACTATACCTTTAAGGTTTTAGGACTTTGGAATTAGGGTTATGCATGCATCCTTCTCTTAGGATGGAGTGTATAACTTTAATCCTAAGTGTTAAACCCTTAATTTGTTTAAACCTCTTAATCAATCCATCTAATAATCACTAAGACATTAACTTGTAACTTGGGCCTTACATTAGGGTTCTAATTCTTCCTTTATGGTTAAGAAGGACCAACCCTAGTGTTTAATGGACAAGTCCCCCTCAAGTTGTCTTACAAATCATAAAACTCACTTCTTAATCTCACCTCTTAATTAAAATCCATTTAATAAAGGTTTTGTTTTGTCATGAATTTAATCCCTAACCATGGATTAAGTTGAGGTATATTCCTCAACTTAAGTGCTCTCATCTATTATCCTTCTATTAGGATGGTGTAATGAGTTCACTAATCCCTGATTATGGCTTAAACTCATTACTTAACACTAAACAAAAACCAAAAAAAAAAACATCTAAATAATCATAAGTAGGTTAATGACCTTAATCCTACATCATCATGGAAATTAAGTTGGGATGCTTATCTCATACTTAAGTATTCTCATTATCCCTAATCAGGGAGGATATGATGAGTCTACCAACCTTTGATTTTGGCTTAAGCTCATTAACTTATGACAAACACCAAAAACAATAAAAGACTGAAAGCACAAAAACAAACAATAATCGTCTCCTTCGGGATTCTTTTCTCATCATCCTCTTTCACAAACGAGAACTCGCTTCTTCCGTCTAATGCAAGACTGTTAGCACTCGAGCCAGACGAGTCATACACTTGAGCATAGACAAGTAAGCAGTTCACAGTCATTTTATCTTTCAATATCTTTGAGTCGAAATACGGTGTTCTGACTTCCTCATTGCACGAGAGGATACGTAGGCATAACTTAATTGTTATCAAACAAAAGTCTCTATGTCTTCCCCCTCTTTCAGCATTCTTTCTAAGCCTCATTTCTTGAGCATTTCACTCCCTTTTTGCACTGAAACTTGTACATTCTTTTCCAGCTTTTGCACACAGATAGCACATACACCTACCCCTTGTAAACACAATCTTTTAAGCGTGGATCCCGTCGAGTACGACAGACAATCTGGGTGCTAATACCTTCCCAGGTTGTAACCAACCCCCTTTCTCAGTTTCTCTGGTTCGCGACCGTCTTATCCATTTTTTCCTAGGTTTATGCAACATTACCTTTCCTTCGGGATAAAAATGCCTAGCTGGCGACTCTATTCATCTTCACCTTCATTTCCTCCTTTCTCCGACCGTTCGCGCTTGTACCGGGATGCAAATCTTCGGGAGCGACAGCTTGGCGACACTACTGGGGACCCTTATATTGCAACCAGGGCTTCTGGTTCTTTTTGTGGGTTCCTCCTAGCGCTTGTTTGATTTGTGTTTACGGGGTGTTATGTGCTATTTGTGCTTCTCATTTTCTTTATTTATTAATTTCTGTACAGCTTTATTTATTGCTTTCATTTACAGTTTTTATGCATTTCATATTGTCATTATCATGTGCTGGATCTGCTGTTTCCTTGGTGGGTGGGGATCATTGAGTGATTAAGGTCCTATATCGGGGACCTGAGTGACACATAGGATAGAGTGGCTTCATATTCTTTCCCATTCCATTTCGGTCTGGTGCGGGAATATGAAACACGATTCCGACATGGGTTTCTTCTTGAGAACTTTGTGCTACGGATCTCCTATAGTACTAGGGCTATCTGGGAAGCCTGCTAAGTCTGGATGACCTTTTTATGACCTTCAGCATCTGAGGTGAATTAGAGGAGGATCTTTTATGGTTATTATAAACACTGTACCTCCGGGTTAGAAGTGTTTACACTTCTCATAACTGATCCAAGTCTGAGGACCCTTGTTCTAGAACAATACATGTGAGTGGGTTGGGATGTTTACAGGTTTGCAGGAACCCTTGGCCTCATCATACCCTGTTACTAGTGTTGTTTTAAGAATGCATCACTTTGGACAGTTCTTGTGAAACCCTGGATTTATGACTCTTTATTTGAGTCCCCCACCTGGTTACTGGATTTCTAAGCCTACATTTGGACTTATGAACACATGGACCCTATCAAGGCAGATAACAGATCCACCATTTGATCACAAACCCTTTGCATATCATGCTGCATACATCATTTTTGTATCATTTAACATTTGCCTATTTGTTTTACAGGGTATCCATCTTATTATCTTTGGTTTGGTTTTGACCAATTCTGCTGCTTAGACTTCTTCAATTTTCTTCTCCAGCACCCAGTTTGTCAGGGACTCTCCTTCAGTTATCTTCATTAGTTTTTCAGCAGCAACCTTCATCAGGATTTCTTCTCAGTCTCTTCACCAGCATCCATTATCAGCATGGACACTTCCAGGAAGAGCAACATCACATACCACTTCTTTGAGCCCACCCTGACAGGCATCAGACAGATCCAGTCTCTCATTACCCCTGATCATGTTCCACTATTTAGAGAGCATTATGGAGGCATATTGGACATGATCATGGATCTGGATGCATCCCAGAGGAGCATGATCCAGACTTGCTTGCAGTTTTATGATCCTCCTCTCAGATGCTTCACATTTCCTGATTTTCAGTTGGGACCTCTGCTAGAAGAATTTTCCATGTTGTAGGAGTTCCTATCAGGAGAGGGATTCCTTTCAACCCTGAGATGGTTGCTCCCAAGAATGAAGACATAGCTAAGGCATTGCATTTAGAGCTTTCCCTCATTGATCAGAGCATGACCACCAAGGCTGGGGTTCCAGGCCTTCACTTAGACTTCTTGATCTCCCAGGCCACCCTGCATGCTGCAATAGGGAGGTGGGATACTGTTTGTGCACTCTTGGCACTCAGCATATATGGAGTTATCATGTTTGCAGACGAGCCAAAGTTTGTAAGAAAGAATAGTATTCACCTGTTCTTATTGAGGAACCTAGTTCCTACTCTTGGTTGTTAAGACATTTGCCAAAGTCATACACTTTCCTGAACCCTCATCGGCCAAAGAATTGCGCTAAGAGAACGATTGCCCTGACATCAGAAGACATCAAATGGTGCACTCAGAGCACCAATGGCAAAGACATCATTACTAGCTGTGGGCAATATCCTAATGTGCCTTTGATTGGGGTAAAAGGTTGCATCAACTACAACCCTTTCCTTTTTAAGAGACAGTTAGGGTATGCTTTGGTTCATCCTCCATGAGGGCAAGACCTGACTAAGACCCTCTATTGTGAAACCCAGCACACCTCTGATGTTGTCAGACAGGCAGCCTGGGCCTGGGACAACATTCAGACTAAGGGGACAGCTATCCTTGGAAAATGCAACAATATATCTTCAGCACAGTATCTTGATTGGTCTCGTACCAGAGCTCAGATCACCCGGATGCCATTCACCTTAGAGGATACACCTGGACCTTCGATAGTGAAACCTGCAGCCACTGTCAGTTTGGAAGAGTTTGAGAAAACTGAAAGAGAGGAATGCTCAGCTCTCAGAAGCCTTGAAGAAGACCCTCTGGGAGAGGAATGATAGCCGTCTGGATAATGAGAGGTTGGAGAGGCTTAGGATTGAGCACTTAACCAAGATTGAGAAGACGGACGAATACATCAGAAAGGCTAGGGCAGGGGAGTTAGTACTGAAGAATGCTTGCAAGGAAGCAAAGACTCAGAAGGCTAGGGCAGAGTATTATTTAGAGGAGAGCCAGGCTAGGTGGATCAGGATCACTGAGGCCCGTGCACAAGAAGATCAGAGAACTCAAGCAAAGATAGAGCAGTTGGAGGCTAGTGAGAAGAAGCATCAAGAGGCATTATTGGCAGCACAGAAGGAGATCTCTGAATTGAAACTCCGGGCGGGGTTAAAGAGGTCAAAGGATCAGGATAAGTACAAGAAGTTGACCAGTGCCATTGCCACTAGGAACCTCCTCATTAGGACTATCACAGAGCACCCGGTTGGTCCAATGACTGAGGCCCTCCTGAAGGAAGTCAGGGAAGATGACTTTGGGTTGGATGTTTGACTCTTTTTGTTTGTATTTCATTTTGATTGTATTTTCCTTTTGTTGATGTATTTTGACCCACCATGGGAACTTTGTTGTAATCAAACTATGTATCTTCACTCTTTGTAATATATATGGTTTGTATTATTCTTGGTGGGATTTATCTCTCTCTGCAAACATCATCAGCATTTCCTTGAGTTCTGGAAAGGTCAAAACCAAAGAACCAAACCAGATACCCTTGGAAGGCAAATAGGCATCCTGCATTGCATACTAACATTTTCTTTGTTTTGTAGGTTTTTGTTTTGTTGTTGTTTCTCACTTTGTTGTGGTTTCAAGAAACATTGCTCGCAGAAGAGTGTTCCATGTCAACAGAATACACCGGTACCCGACAAGAAACAAACTTCTGGGGCTACAGATAGATCAAGTTCAGCAAGACTTGAATGAAGTGAGGACCCAGATGGCCAATGAAAGGGTTGAGATGAGAAATAAGATGACTCAATTCATGATAGTAATGACTAGTCTAGCTCAGAGCCAGGAAAGAATGAGGGAGTTAGTTGAGCGATAAACTCCTGAGGAACACCATCCAGGTACAGGAGGTACCAGTAACAACGATCACGTGCAGCCTCGCACTGATCCACCAGAGTTTGGACCTCATCTAAACCCATATATCAATGCCATAAGAAATACTCAAGGTAATACTGATGGAGGAAGGGTCTTGCAGGAAGATCCTCAAGAAGAGCAGTTTACTGTGGTCGGGGCTTGTCGCTCCCACCAAAATGAGGCTAAGTCAAATGGGGTACAGACGCGAACGGTCGGCGAAAGAGAAAGGAATGAATAGAGTCGCCAGCTAGGCATTTTTATCCCGAAGGAAAGGTAATGTTGCATAAACCTAGAAAAAGATATGGATAAGACGGTTGTGAACCAGAGAGACTGAGAAAGGGGGTTGGTTACAACCTGGGAAGGTATTAGCACCCAGATTGTTCGTCGTACTCGACGGGATCCACGCTTAAAAGATTTGTGTTTTAAAGGGGTAGTGTCAGTGCTATTTGTGTATCAAAGCTGGAAAGAATGCAAGTGTCAGTGTAAAAGAAATGTGAAGTGAAATATGTGAAGTATCAGTGTAAGAAATGGATGAAGCTCAAGACTATGAGGCTTAAAGAATAATGCTGGAAGATGGGGGAATATACAGAGACTTTTGTTCGATAACTGTTAAATTATGCCTACGTATCCTCTCGTGCAATGAGGAAGTCAGAACACCGTAGTTCGACCCAAAGAGACTGAAAGATAAATTGACTGATGAACTGCTTACTTGCTTATGCTCAAGTGTATGACCTGTCTGGCTCAGGTGCAAACTGTCTTGCATTAGACGGAAGAAGCGAGTTCTCATTTGTGAGTGAGTATGATGAGAAAAGAATCCCGAAGGAGACGATTATTGTTTTTTTTTGTGTTTTCAGTCTTTTATTGCTTTTGGAAATTTGTCATAAGAAAATGAGCTTAAGCCTAAACCAAGGGATTAGTAAACTCATCACATCCTCCCTCTGATTAGGGGTAATGAGAATACCTTAAGTGTGAAGTCAGCATCTCACACTTAATCACCCTGATGTAGGATTAAGATCATTAACCTACTTGTAATTATTTAGATGTTTTTGTTTAGTTTTAAGTAATGAGTTTAAGCCATAATCAAGGATTTAATGGACTCATTACACCATCCTAAAAGAAGGATAATAGATGAGAACATTTAAGCTGAGGAAGATACCTCAACTTAATCCATGATTAGGGATTAACCTCATGGCAAAACAAGCCTTTATTAAAGTGGATTTTAGTTAATGGTGGGGTTAAGAAGTGAGTTTTATGGTTTGTAAGACAACTTGAGGGGGACTTGTCCATTAACACTAGGGTTAGTCCTTCTTAACCAGTTAAGGAAGAATTAGAACCCTAATGCAAGGCCCAAGTTACAAGCTTGATGTCTTGATGATTATTAAGTGAGTTGATTAAAGGATTTAAACACATTAAGGGTTTAACACTTAAGATTAAAGTTATACACTCCATCCTAATAGAAGGATGCAGGCATAAGCTTAATCACAAAGCCTTAAAACCTTTAGGGTTTAGTCCCTGATTATGAGATGAGAAGAGAAGACTCAATGATGACACAAAGGTAAAACTAAATGGGGGTACTAATTAAACCCTAATTTTGATCATGCTTGGTTGTTCCTAGGGTTTGTGAGGTTTGCAAGAAGATCTCCAGAGAAACCACCAGGAAGGAAGCAGATGAAAGGAGGAAGAAGCAAAGAGAAGCAAAACAACTTGCTTCACTTAAGAAGACAAGCTGCTTGAAGAAAGAAGGTAAGATGAACATGAATGAGCAAGCTCACTCTAATACACATACAAAATTCAGCAAAGGAAGTATTAAAGAGATGAAAAGAGATTATGATAAGTGAAGACAAATTCACTTCTCTAACAACTTACCACCTGAAATGTTAGCATAAGAAATGAAATGCAATGCAAATGAGATGAAATGTGATGATGCAAACCAAAACCAGGAGCAAGAACATGAAGTTAATGATGCTAAGAGATGATGCAAACATGAGGCAAGGCATGGGAATGATCAAACAAGCATAAGGATGCAAATGAGGCATGCATTGAACCATGAATGTACATGAAAAGTTATGAAATGCAAATGACATATAACATGGAAAATGAAAGATGAAATGATCAAACATGATTCTAATATTTCCTAAGATGTATCATGAATCATGTGGATGCACAAAATGTCATGGAAAGTCAATGGATGCAAGCAAATGAAAGATGGATGCAAAGGAAGGCACAGATTAGGGTTACATGCATCATACAAAGCAAAAATCCAAAACCAGAAGCAAATTACATGATAAAAATTTTAAAATTCAATCAAAGATACCCTAAACCTATACAAGTTTACTGCCCAAAGGAGAGGACTCAACTCTTAACCTAATGAAAGTTATGAATTTCCTAAGATTACTAGGGTTTTGGGGTGCCTCACAAAGAAAAATACCAAACAAATTGAAAATGCAAGATCAATTCAAATCAAATTTATCCTATAAACTACATGCTATGCAAGATGTAATGCAAAAAGAATCATCATCCAATTCTCAATGGTTAGGCAGAAAGAAATTTTTGAATTTTGACATAAAATATTGCCTTGAAATGAAATTAAATCCAATGAAAATGATCAAAAGGCATCAAGAACAAAAAAGAAATTTGGGTTGAGAGTTGGACAATGTTTCTAAATGTTTCTAAATGCTATGTGAATTTTTTTGTGATTTTTAAATACCTAAATGTATTTTTAATTAATTAATTTTCATTAACTAATTAAAAATAAACATTTAAATGATTTAAAAATAATTTTCAGTGCAAAAAATAAAAATAAAAATATTTTTGGGTTTTAAAAATTAATGAAAACTTTGACAAAAATTTTCATAATTTTTAAATGATTTTTGCTATTTTAAATAATTCGTGCAAATAAAATAAGAAAAATATGAAAATAAATGAATTTAATGGAAAAGTCAAGCAATCCAAAGGCTGACATTCAAACTAAACACTCGGGAGTTGACTGGCGCGCGTTTGAGTGGCTGGGATTGCTTCTGGGAAATTCAAAATTAAACATAATTAATTAACCTAATTAATCTGAATTAGGGTTTAATGGAAGATCCAAGCCCTCCATTCGCGCGGGAGTCAACAAAAGTCCTCAAAATCAAAGGTCCACATTCAAACTTGGCTAAACCTAATTATCAAACCCTAATCACTTTCAGGTCACCGGAGACGAGCTCCGGTCGTCTTCTCCGGTGACCCCCTTCCGTGAAAGTTTCAAAAATCACTCCCTAGGTTATTTCTGGAGCTCTAAAGCTCCAAATCACTTCCTCTCACCTCCCTAAACATGAATCTAACCTCAAAATCCATTTCTTTTTACTCAAAACCAAGATTCGAATCAAAAACATAAAAATGGCCAAACTTTCAGAGATGCGGTACATGCTCAATACTCAATCATTTTAAAAAATACAAAGTGCAAAACAATCAGGGGAACATGTAGATCATTTTAGTAACTTAAAACAAGGTTTCTGGAAAAAATAATTTTTGAAGCTACCTGAAGTGAAGCTTTCAGTTTGGAGCTTTCAGCCTGCCTCCTTGCTTCCAATCAACTCTAATGACCTCCCTCAAATGTTTGCAAAGCTTGTTTGGAGTTTATTTGGGTTGGTTTGTGAGATTTATGGAGTTCTGTTCAGAGAGGGGAGGAAATCGTGTTTTGATTTCAGGAGGTTTCAGGGCAAGGTGAAGGGTCAGGGATGATCAGTGAGACATGCTGAGATGTTCTATGGAGTTTGTTTTGGTGTTTGATGCTTGTGTGATGTGTTTCAAATGAAAATGCATAAGAGGGCAAAGCTTGGAACTATGGCTTGGAGAGTGTTTCAGGCTCGTGTGTGTGGTGTGTTTAGTCTCTTTTGGTCCACTTATCACTCTTGGATAGGTCAGAGGAGTTGGTGTGTCACTGTGGGATTGGTATGGGCAAAATGCAAGAAAGTCAAGATATTGTGTACCCTAGGCATGGCTCGGGTCAGAGGCAATCTAGAGGCTTGTCCTGCCTCAGCTTGAGCCAAGGATGGCCCTTGGATGATTCATGAAGGACTGCAGCATTTGGATCATAAGCTAGAAGGGTTTTTGCAACTTGACAACTTGTTACATCTCATGATCTTTGGCTATGTACATGTGAGAAATCTTGCTGAATTTTTTGTGTGGCATGCTTCATTAGGTCATGGCAAAGTCTTGAAACTAGCTAGAGGTCAAACAAACCCTTTAAGAATCAATTTGCAAAAAATCCCTCTTTGCACTTTCATGAAGAATGGCTTATGGTTACTTGAAAACCAAGGCATAGAAATGGGAAATATCTTGGGCCAAACTGATTTTTAGGTCATGCCTTGTGTTTGTATGATGATTAGAGGTCATATTGAAATCACATAAAGGCTTGTCATGAGAATTTGCAAGTTTTCCATTTTGTGCAAAAGTGAAATTTCAATGATTTTATCCAACTTTGCAAGGTCATAACTTTTGATCCAAAATGAATTAGAATGAGTTCTTGTACTTTTTTGAAAATGGGAGGATCCATTCTACAACTTTCTTGACCAAAGTTTTCTCATTTGAAGTATTTTTGAATCAAAAAGAAAGGGTTGAAAAAGTTTCCCAAAATGGCAAGTTTCCATTACAAGTCATTTTCCCAAAAATGAAAAACTTTGCAAATGGCTTGAAATTCTTCAATTTTTGTGAACTTCTAACATCTTCTATGATCAAATAAAGATCATACACATTCAAAATGATGGGGAACACCCTTTGGTTGGGTCATTGGGGGCCTCAGATGCCCTGATTTTACACTGACTTGCTCAAGAAGTCAACTCTTGATCAGATGCCTTCCCCATGGAATTTCTTTATGAAAATTGATATGCATGATCCTTATAACACATAGAGACCAATAGAAACAAGAATGACCAAAAAAATTGGAGTTATGGCCTCTGAAACCAAAACCCTAATTCTAGGTCATCTGTGTAGTTAAACCTGGCTCTGCTTCCATGCCATTCTCAGTTCTTTTGATTCTTTGACTTTCTTGAATTTATGGGGATACAATATGATGCTTGAACATACATGGACCCTCTTGAAGTGATTGATGACCTTTGGAGTGGCTCAAATGGCTCAGGATGGCTCAGATCACAAACTCTAGATGCAGATGACTTTGAATCAATGCAGTGAATTAAAAATGCAAGATGAGAGGCTATGATTGAACTTATGCATCTGAAAAGATCACAAGCCATGGTATGAATGGGTGAGGGAAAATTTGGGGTGTTTACAACTGCCCCTATTCAAACATGAGTTAGTTGTGCAGGATGTAAGCGACGGCTTAACAGGCAAGCAAGATAACTTGTGGTTGAATACCAAAGACAGTCCAAAATTTGCACTCACAGAATGAAGAAGAAAAGGGATATAGATTGTAAAAGAAAATAAAGTATATTTATAAGGCTCGGGCGACGGAGGACGACCGCCGAACAGAGGACGACTGCTGGGGATAAAACAACGGCGAGGATGACCGACACGCTGGGGATGATGTGGGAAGTAAAGCAATGACGGGGACGACCGACAAGCTAGGGATATAAGAGATCATGATGGGGACGGCCATCAAATAAAGATATAAGACTCTCTGGGGATTATAGGTAAACGAAATAAAATGATGAGGTACGGTCATCAAAGGTGAAGGACGATCACCTAGCAGGGGAAGGCTGCTCTGTTGGGGATAAGATGAAGGACGATCATCTAAGGTGAAGGACGATCACCGGGCAGGGTACGGCTGCCGAAAGTATCACGACATAGGACGAATGTCGGATGAAAAAGGTCGACGATGGGGACGGCCATCGGATAAGCATGATGAAGGACGATCATCAAGAGGTGAAGGACGATCCCCTAGCAGGGTACGGCTGCTCTCAAGGTTTATCACGACGTAGGACGAATGTCAGATAACAAGATCAACGATGGGGACGGCCATCGGATAAAATGATGAAGGACGATCATCAGGAGGTGAATGAAGATCACCTAGCAGGGGACGGCTGCTAAAAAAAACCACGACATATGACGAATGTCGGATAGGAAGGGGTTCTAATGAATAGAGACTCCACTGGGGTGATGAAGGACGATCATCAAAAAGGTGAAGGACGATCACCTGGCAGGGTACGGCTGCCGAAAAGGTATCATGACGAATGTGAGATAGAAAGTAAATAGTTTAACAAGTTTTGTTGGGGACTTCGCTGGGGAAAAGTAAACACGGACGAGTGTCTACATCCAAGAAGTGTTTGGGTACTATGTATAGACTAAAGATGCAGACGAGCATCCTTAAGACTACGATACGGACGGGTATCAGGTAGAAACAAATGCTGACACATGTTGGGAGATGATGATACGGACGAGTATCAACTAGTTAACAAAGAACACAGACGAGTATTGATTCTGCGGGGACTCTTCTAGGGAATAATAGACACAGACGAGTGTCTAAACTCTAAAAAGAGGTAAAAGTATCTGACATTGTGTATGGATTAAAGATGCGAACGAGCCTCCTTAAGACCATGATACGGACAAATATCAGTAGAAACAAACGCTGACGCATGTTCAGAGATGATGATACGGACGAGTACCAACTGGTTAACAAAGAACACGGACGAGTGTCGAATCTGAGGGGATATAAGTGGTGTATACAAGATACGGACGAGTATCTGTATGAGTAAAACAGGAGTAACAAGTATGAGTGGTGTATAGATGAGTGTTTAACTTGCTGGGGAGAGTGACACGGACGAGCGTCAAAAAGAGAAAAGTGTGTCGCTCCCGATAGATAGGACTGGCCCAGATAAAGGTACAGACGCGAACGGTCGGCGAGAGGGACAATGAGAACACACAGCCGTGAACTCACTGGAGATGAATAGAGTCGCCAGCTAGGCATTTTTATCCCGGAGGAAAGGCAATGCTGCATAGACCTAGAAAGATATGGACAAGACGGTTGCGAACCAGAGAGACTGAGAAAGGGGGTTGGTTACAACCTGGGAAGGTATTAGCACCCAGATTGTCCGCCGTACTCGACGGGATCCACGCTTGAAAGATTTTTGTTTTAAAGGGGTAGTGTCAGTGCAATTTGTGTGTAAAATAGATGGAAAAGATGTACAAGTGTCAGTGTAAAAGAAATGAACTGTGTAAATGTATAGTGCCAGTGTAAGGAAAAGAGTGTGCTCATGATCATGAGGCTTAAGGAATGATTGCTGGAAGGAGGGGGAATATACAGAGACTTTTGTTCGATAACTGTTAAGTTATGCCTACGTATCCTCTCGTGCAATGAGGAAGTCAGAACACCGTAGTTCGACCCAAAGATACTGAAAGATGAATTGACTGGTGAACTGCTTACTTGTCTATGCTCAAGTGTATGACCTGTCTGGCTCAGGTGCAAACTGTCTTGCATTAGACGGAAGAAGCAAGTTCTCGTTTGTGAGTGAATGAGATGAGAAAAGAATCCCGGAGGAGACGATTATTGTTTGTTTTTTGAGTTTTCAGTCTTTTATTGCTTTTTGAAGTTGGTCATAAGTTAATGAGCTTAAGCCTAAACCAATGGATTAGTAAACTCATCACATCTTCCCTCTGATTAGGGGTAATGAGAGTACCTTAAGTGTGAAGTCAGATTCTCACACTTAATCACCTTTGATGTAGGATTAAGATCATTAACCTACTTGTGATTATTTAGATGTTTTTGTTGTTTTTGTTTAGTGTTAAGTAATGAGATTAAGCCATAATCAGGGATTAAACAGACTCATTACACCATCCTAATAGAAGGATAATAGATGAGAATGTTTAAGCTGAGGAAAACTCCTCAACTTAATCCATGATTAGGGATTAAACTCATGACAAAACAAAGCCTTTATTAGATGGATTTTAATTAATGATAAGATGAAGAAGTGAGTTTTATGGTTTGTAAGACAACTTGAGGGGGACTTGTCCATTAACACTAGGGTTAGTCCTTCTTAACCAATTAAGGAAGAATTAAAACCCTAATGCAAGGCCAAAGTTACAAGTATGATGTCTTGATGATTATTAAGTGGATTGATTAAAGGAGTTAAACACATTAAGGGTTTAACACTTAGGATTAAAGTTATACACTCCATCCTAATAGAAGGTTGCAGGCATAAACTTAATCACAAAGCCTTAAAGCCTTTGGGGTTTAGTCCCTGATTATGAGATGAGAAGAGAAGACTCAAAAGAGACACAAAGGTAGAAAACTAAGTGGGGGACTAATCAAAACCCTAATCATTGTCATGCTTGGTTGTTCCTAAGGTTTGTGAGGTTTACAAGAGAAGTCTTCAATGGAACCACCAGGAAGCAGATGAAAGGATCAGGAGAAGCAAAGTAACTTGCTTCATTTAAGAAGACAAGTCACTTGAAGAAAGAAAGTGAGAAGAAGAAGGATGAACAAGCTCAAACTCAAACACATACAAAAATGTATCAAGGATGCATAAAAGAGATGAAGAGAAGTTATGAGAAGTGAAGGCAAATTCACTTCTCAAAGTTGCTTACCACCTGAAAAGTTAGTGAGAAAGATGCAATGCAATGTCAAAAGGAATGCAATGACATGATGAGAAACAAAACCAGAAGCACATACATGATGCTAATGATGCTATGAGATGCTATAAACATGAATCAAGACATGGGGATGATCATATGAACCAATGGATGCAAATGGAGCAAGTTTAGAACCATGAACACACATGAAAAGTTATGACATGCAAATGGCATACAACATGGAAAATGCAAGATGCAATGATCAAACATGCTTTCAATATGTCTTAAGATATTAAATGAATCAAATGCATACATGAAATGTCATGGCAAGTCAAGGTATGGATGCAAATGCAAGATGGATGCAAATGGAAGCTCAAATTAGGGTTTATGAACAATACATCAAACACAAACCAAAATCAGAAGCAAACATCAATAAAAAATTGAAAATGCACACAAAGGATCCATAAACCTATACTAACTCACTGCCCAAAGGAGAGGTCTCAACTCTTAACCTAATTCAAGATATGATTTTTCTAAGTTTTCTAGGGTTTTAGGGTTCTTTAACAAGAAAATTACCAAACAAATTGAAAATGAAAGATCAAATCATGACCATTTAATCTCACAAACTACATGTTAAACACAATGCAATGCAAAAAGAATCAAGGTCCAACTCTTTAGGGTTAGGCAGAAATGATTTTTGGAAGTTTGGATCAAAATAATGCATAAAAATGATTTTAATTCCATGAAAAATTTTCAAAATGCATCAAGATCAAAAAAGAAATTTGGTTTGAGGGTTGGACAATGTTTCTAAATGTTTTTAAATGTTTCATGAATTTTTTGGTGATCTTTAAATACCTAAAAGTATTTTTAATTAATTAATTCTCATTAATTAATTAAAAAGAAACTTTTAAATATTTAAAAATACTTTTTTAATGCTAAAAATGAAAATAAAAATATTTTTGGGTATTAAAAATTAATGAAACTCTTGACAAAAAGTTTCATAATTTTTAAATGGTTTTTACTATTTTAATTAAATTGTACAAATTAAATGAGAAAAATTGAAATAAAAATTAAAATAAATGGAAGTATGCTAAATGAGAGGCTGAGATTGAATCTGGAGATGAAGCCATTGACTGCGCGCCAGATCTAATGGATCACATTCAAACTTGACTAAACTGAATTATGAATTAATTAAATGTGATTAGGGTTTCTAATGATGAATCTCAGCCACACACACGCGCGCCAAGTCAACCAGGTCAACTGATCCAACGCACGAGATTCAAACTTCCTTAATTACAGGGATTAAAACCCTAATCATTTTCTGGTGGCCGGAGAAGACCTCCGGTCGTCTTCTCCGGTGGGAACCCCACCCGAAAATTCCTAGAATCCTCAAAACGTAACCAAAATGAAATCTAAAAACACAGAAATGATTCCCACAACCCACTGAATCAAAACTCTAACACAAACACCATTTATATTTCATCAAACACATGAATCGAAACAAAAGAAAAATTAGGGCAAGACTTTCAGAACACGATTACATCCTTATTTTTCCACCATTTTCAAAACCAATGACATCAGAATGATCAGGAGAACATATAGAATCTATTTAGAACTTAAAAAAGGATTTCTGTAAAAAATGTTCTTGAGCTACCTGAGTTTTGAAGCTTTCAGTTCACAGCTTTCTGGCCTCTCCTCTTTGTGCAATCCACTCCCTTTGATCCCCTGATGATGTCTGGATGCTTAGAAGGAGTTTTTGTTGGCTAGTTTGGGAGGTTGAACAAGTTCTGTTCAGTGAAGTGAAGGAATCGTGTTTTGGATTCAGGCTGTTTCAGGCAAGGGTGAGGGGTTCTTTGTGATCAGGGTGATGAGTGGAGAAGGTTTGTGAAGTTTGTTTTTATGTTTGTGGCTTGTATGCTGAGTTTCGAAGGGTTTTGCTCAAGGGAATGAAAATGGGAAAGTGGTGTTCTTGCTGGTTTCAGGCTCTTATGTTATGTTGCTTGGCTTGCCATTTGTTTGTATAAACTAATGGGATTGGTCAGAGGATGTGACCTGTGCTTTAGTGATAGGTGTGCTAGCTTTTGCCAAAATGTCAACTTCTTGTAAGAGAGGGCATGGGCAGCTTCTAGCCAAGTACAAAGGGCTTGTCTGGCGCAGCATGGTGTGAGGGAAAGGCTAGTGTGATTCAGCAGGCTAGGCACCAAGTGGGTGAAGTGTTATCATTGGTTTTGCAACTTGCTTGCCTTTACTTTTCATGAAAAGATCATGCCTCACAAACCATGAAGACATGTGATTCCCTTGGTTCAATCTGAACTTTAAGACTTGGATTATGTTGGTATAAGGATTAGGCATCAATTAGAAGTCACAAATGCCTTTGGTACAAGATTTTGCAAGTTTCTCATTTGGTGCATAACTTAAAATTTAGTGATTTTAGCCAACTTTGATGCACCATAACTTTTGATCCAAAATGAATTAGGTCATGTTCTTGTACTTTTTGAAAAGGGAAAGATCTATTCTACAACTTTCATGACCAAAGTTTTTCCATTTGAAGCATTTTTGGATCAAAAAGTAAGGGTTGAAAAAGTTGCATAAAATGACATTTCATTAAAAGTCAACTATGCCCCAAAAAGTCAACTTTGCAAAAACTTCAAATTCTTGAATTTTGTGAACTTATAACTTCTTCCATGAGCAAATAAAGATCAAATACACTCAAAATGATGAAGATCACCCCTTGGTTGGGTCATTGGGGGCCTCAGATGCCCTGATTTTGTACTGACTTGTCTGAAAAGTCAACTCTTGATCAGATGACTTCCCCATGGAATTTCTTCATGAAAATTGATATGCATACTCCCTATACCATATAGAGACAAATAGAAACAAGAATGACCAAAAAAATTGAAGTTATGGCCTCTGAAACCAAAACCCTAATTTCAGGTCATCTATGCAGTCAAACCTGGCTCTGCTTCCATACCAATCCCAGTTCTTGTGATTCTTTGGCATTCTTGACTTTGAGAAGATATAATATGATGCTTGAACACACATGGACCTCTTTGAAGTGGTTGTTGACCTTTGGGGTGGCTCAAGAAACTCTTGGATTGCTCAGATCACAAACCCTAGATGCAGATGACTTAGAACCAATGCAAAGACTCAAAATTGTGGTATGAGATAGTATGATTGTGTTTATGCATATGAAATGATCACAAGCCATGATGTGAATGGGTGAGGGCAAATTTGGGGTGTTTACAGCTGCCCCTATTCAAACATGAGTTAGCTGTGCAGGATGTAAGCAACGGCTTAACGGGCAAACAAGATAACTTGTGGTTGAATACCAAAGACAGTCCAAAATTTGCACTCACAGAATGAAGAAGAAAAGGGATATAGATTGTAAAAGAAAGTAAAGTATATTATAAAGTGTGGGCGACGGAGGACGACCGCTGGATAAAGAGCAATGACGGTGACAGCCGACATGCTGGGAAAAGTGTGAAGCGAAGCAATGACGGGGACGGCCGACATGCTGGGGATAAAAGAATTATGATGGGGACGACCATCAAGATAAAGCTGTAAAATTCTCTGGGGATTAATGAAACATGACGGGGACGACCATCAAGTTCCAAAGCAAAGTAACCAACGATGGGGACGGCCATCGGGCTAAACTGAAAGGAAAAAAGGGACCACGACGGGGACGGCCATCGGGTTAAAGAATAAATGAAATAAACAGATGATGAGGTACGGTCATCAGAGGTGAAGGACGATCACCTAGCAGGGGACGGCTGCTCTGTCGGGTTAAGATGAGGGACGGTCATCTAAGGTGGAGGACGACCACCTGGCAGGGTACGGCTGCCGAAAATATCGCGACATAGGACGAATGCCGGATACAAGGTCAACGATGGGGACGGCCATCAGATGAGCATGATGGAGGACGACCATCAAGAGGTGGAGGACGACCACCTAGCAGGGGACGGCTGCTCTCAAGGTTTACCATGACATAGGACGAATGCCAGATAACCAAAATCAACAATGGGGACGGCCATTGGATAAAATGATGAAGGACGATCATCAAGAGGTGGAGGACGACCACCTAGCAGGGGACGGCTGCTAAATATCAACGATGGGGACGGCCATCGGATGAGCATGATGGAGGACGACCATCAAGAGGTGGAGGACGACCACCTAGCAGGGTACGGCTGCTCTCAGGGTTTATCATGACACAGGACGAGTGTCAGATAAAAGAGAAAAATGCTTTGTTAGCGATCTACTGGGGAGTGGTAAACATGGACGAGTGTTTACATCCAAGAAATAAAAGGGTATAAGTGTTTAGATGTTGTGTATAGATTAAAGATGCGGACGAGCATCCTTACGACTACGATACGGACGAGGATCGGGTAGAAACAAATATTGACTCGTGTTCAGAGATGATGATACGGACGAGTATCAACGGGTTAACAGAGAACACGGATGAGTGTTGAATTTGAGAGGATTCTTCTGGGGAATAGTAGACACAGGCGAGTATCTATATTCAGGAAGACAAGAGTGTTTGACACAGTGTATGGATTAAAGATGCGGACGAGCATCCTTAAGACTATGATACGGACGAGTATCAGGTAGAAACAAACGCTTGACACATGCTCTAAGATGATGGTACGGACGAGTACGATCTGGTTAACAAAGAACAAGGACTAGTGTTGAATCTGAGGGGATATATAAGTGGTGTATATAAGATACGGACGAGTATCTGCATAAGAGTGATTAGTATATAGATGAGTGTTTAACTGTTGGGGAGAATGACACGGACGAGTGTCAAAAGGGGAAGAGTGTAATATAAACAAGTATCTGATATACAAAGTGTAGACGACTGCGCTGGGGATATGACACAGACGGGTGTCAAAGGGTTGTCATATGTAAGTATATGTGAGTGCAAAGAGGACGTCTTTGGCTTTCTGCTGGGGTTATGACACGGACGGGTGTCAAAAAGCATCTGTAATACGAGTGGTACTGTTTGCATAGAGTGTTCGGGCGGCTTTACTGGGGAGTATTGACACGGACGAGTGCCAAAGAGAGTATATATACTGGTATTTGTGAATGTGAGGCAACTGCTTTTGCTGGGGAACTTCCGTTGGGGATATGGGAGAAGTATTCTGTATATTGACGGATTGTCATTATTCACAAGTGTTGATTCAAAATATGGCTTAGGATTATGCTATATGCTTGATTTTTGCCGTAATGCTCCGTATTCAAATGGAATGCTACGCTTTATGGGTGAATATGATGCGAATGCTATGATCATGCGAAGATACCCAACCGGGATTCGGATCCCGTTGCTGTGAAGATCTTTGATCGATCTGTTGAAATGGACATCTTAGCCGGGGGTGAGGTCATTGGTAGATCTGATGAGATGCATCTGCTTGGGGAAATGGGTCGATGATAGACCCTTCTCAGTAATGAGGGACCCAGCTGGGGTTTGTAGCAGCTTTCTTTACTCTGTTGTGATCCCTTCATGCGTTGCTCTTCTGGATAGAGGCTGGAGCTCTGTGGGGAGATGGTTCCCTGACTGGCAACTCGGCTGGGGAGAAAACACTTTGAGTGTTAAGACTGAGCGTTGACTTGTCAGCTTGTTGGGATGAAGCTTACATGCCCCAAGTTGCGTTCTGGATTCCTGCAATCCTGAAAAAAATGGAGAAACGCACAAGTAATCCCGAGGTATCCTTTACTGGATTCCGTCATAGGAGTTTAGACACTTCTGAGAGTAATTATATTTCCTACAAGCATGTTTTTATTTGAAGATAAACATCTGTATTCTATGCAATCAGTTTTTTTTCTTTAAGACATCAGACATTTTTTGCAAATAAAATGTACAAGACAAGACATGACTGAAAATCTGATTTTATTAATTCATATGCCCTGAATTGGCGAGATACAGTCAAAGAAACAAATCCCCTGAAATGAGGAGATCGTTACAAATTGAGAAACAAAATGCTGGCAGTGTTGATGACGCTTTAAAGAGCTTCCTCTTTACTATGACTCGTATGACATTTGACGTTCTTCTTATCTTGCATTCTGAAGGATGTTGATTCTGATTGAAGCTTGATCCTTTCGAAGCTTACCAAGTTGTAAACGATACGGACAAATTCAGAATACAGTTGTTCGCTTATTCACTTGTTTTGCATGGATCTCCCTTTCGGGTTTTCAATCCATCGGGATACCCATTTTTGCCTGAGCTGTCCAATACGGCTTTTCAACTCAGCGGGTGTACATTTTTGTTTATTTTCCCTTATTTTTGCCCGAGTCTTTTATTCTGTTTTTGACTCGCCGGGATGCCCTATTCTTGCCTGGACTTACATTCTGTTTTTGTGTCCAGCGGGTCATTTTTATGCGAAGTATTTTTTAACTGCATCTGAATTTACAGGGGACGGGAAGTCTTCACCATCCATGGTGCTGAGCATCAGTGCTCCACCAGAGAAAACCTTCTTTACCACAAATGGTCCTTCATAATTTGGAGTCCATTTGCCCCTGTGGTCTGTATGAGGAGGGAGGATTCTTTTCAGCACAAGATCTCCTACTTGGTACTCTCGGTGCCTGACTTTCTGATCGAAGGCTTTCTTCATTCTCTTCTGATACAACTGCCCATGACAGATTGCAGCCAATCTTTTCTCTTCAATCAGACTCAGTTGTTCGTATCGGGCCCGAACCCATTCTGCTTCACTCAGCTTAAAATCCATTAGTACCCGCAGAGAGGGTAATTAAACTTCGACAGGTAGGACTGCTTCCATACCGTACACAAGTTGATACGGTGTTGCCCCAGTGGATGTTCTGATTGACGTGCGGTATCCATGCAAGGCAAATGGTAGCATCTCATGCCAGTCTTTGTAGGTGACTACCATCTTCTGCACAATCTTCTTGATATTCTTATTTGCTACCTCAACAGCGCCGTTCATCTTTGGCCTGTAAGGAGAAGAATTGTGATGTTGGATCTTGAAGTCCCGGCATAGCTCAGCCATCATCTTGTTGTTCAAGTTGTAACCATTATTAGTAATGATTCGCTCGGGAACTCCGTATCGACAGATGATATCTCTCTTCAGAAATCTGGCTACCACTTGTCTTGTAACATTTGCATATGATGCTGCTTCAACCCACTTGGTGAAATAATCAATGGCGACCAAGATGAATCTGTGGCCATTTGAAGCAGTTGGTTCAATCTTGCCAATCATATCAATGCCCCACATAGCAAAGGCCAAGGTGAATACATTACGTTCAAAGGATTGGGAGGCAGATGCACCTTATCTGCATAGATCTGGCATTTGTGGCATTTTCTGGCATAGGCACAACAGTCGGCATCCATTGTGATCCAGTAATAGCCTGATCTCAGCAACTTCGTGGCCATGGTATGCCCTCCAGCATGGGTACCAAAGGATCCTTCGTGCACTTCATGCATTAGCAGATCTGCTTCTGTCCTGTCGACACATCTGAGGAGTACCATATCAAAGTTCCTTTTGTATAGGGAACCATCGGTGTTCAAGAAGAAACTACCAGCAAGCCTTCTCAATGTCTTCTTATCATTGGATGATGCCCCAGGTGGGTATGTTTGATCCTCCAAGAAGCACTTAATGTCATGGAACCAAGGCTTATCATCTTTAACAACATCTGCTGCAAATACATATGCTGGCCTGTCAAGTCTGGACACTGAGATTTGAGGTACGAAGTTGGCAGCCTGAACTTTGATCATGGACGAAATGGTAGCCAGAGCATCTGCAAACTGATTCTCGTCCCGAGGGATATACTCAAGCTTGACTGTTGTGAAAAAAGTCAATAACCTTCTTGTATAATCCCTGTAAGGTATCAGATGATCCTGGTGGGTGTACCATTTACCGTTGGTTTGATTGATTACCAGAGCTGAATCTCCGAATACGGTCAAAGTCTTGATCCTGAGGTTAATGGCTTCCTCAAGACCCATAATGCAGGCTTCGTATTCAGCTTCGTTGTTAGTGCAGTTGAAAGTGAGTTTTGCCGAGAATGGCATGTGAACTCCTTTAGGTGTAATGAGCACTGCACCAACACCACGACCATTCATGTTAACAGCCCCATCAAACATCATAGTCCATTCTTCTTCCGGGTCAGGCCCTTCAGTGTGAACAGGCTCTTCATGATCTTTTGCTTTTATGAACATGATGTCTTCATCAGGGAAGTCAAATCTCATAGGCTGGTAATCATCAATAGGTTGCTCAGCAAGATATTCAGACAATACACTGCCCTTGATGGCTTTCTGAGATGTGTATTGGATGTCATACTCTGTAAGGATCATTTGCCATCTTGCAACCCGTCCAGTAAGTGCTGGCTTCTCAAATATGTACTTAACTGGGTCCATTTTTGAGATCAACAAAGTAGTGTGGCTCAACATATACTGCCTCAGTCGGCGAGCAGCCCACGCTAAAGCACAACAAGTTTTCTCGAGCAGTGAATAACGTTGTTCACAGTCGGTAAAATTTTTGCTTAGGTAGTATATTGCATACTCTTTTCGACCAGACTCGTCATGCTGGCCCAGCACACACCCCATTGACTCTTCTAATACTGTCAGGTACATTATCAGAGGTCTTCCTTCAACTGGAGGCATAAGGATTGGAGGCTCTTGTAAGTATTCCTTGATCTTGTCAAATGCCTTCTGGCAGTCTTCGTTCCACCTGACCGTCTGTTCTTTTCTCAACAATTTGAACAAAGGCTCACAGGTCGCTGTAAGGTGAGATATGAACCGTGAGATGTAGTTCAATCGACCTAAGAACCCTCGAACTTCCTTTTCAGTTTTAGGTGCAGGCATCTCTTGAATAGCTTTGACTTTATCATGGTCAACTTCAATCCCCTTTTCGCTTACAATGAATCCCAGCAGCTTACCAGATCGCACCCCGAATGTGCATTTTTTGGGGTTCAACTTCAGTTGGTACCTCCTCAGACGCTTGAACAACTTTAGCAGATTTACCAAATGATCTTCTTCAGTAAGGGACTTGGCGATCATGTCATCCACATAACATTCGATTTCCTTATGGATCATATCGTGGAATAATGTCACCATAGCCCGTTGATATGTCGCACCGGCATTCTTGAGCCCAAATGGCATTACCTTGTAGCAGAACGTGCCCCAGGGTGTGATGAAGGTTGTCTTCTCCATGTCTTCAGGTGACATTTTAATCTGATTGTATCCTGAAAATCCATCCATGAAGGAGAATACCGAGAACTGAGCCGTATTATCCACCAATACATCAATGTGAGGTAAAGGGAAGTCATCTTTCGGGCTAGCTCTATTCAGATCCCGGTAGTCAACACACATCCTTACTTTGCCGTCCTTCTTAGGCACAGGTACTATATTAGCAACCCACGGTGGATAGCTAGTTACGGCAAGGAACCCGGCGTCCCATTGCTTTTGTACCTCTTCCTTGATTTTCATTGCCATGTCCGGGCGAGTACGGCGTAGTTTCTGTTTAACCGGTGGGAATTCCTCTCTTAAAGGCAGCTTGTGCACAACGATGTCGGTATCCAACCCTGGCATATCTTGATAAGACCAAGCAAACACGTCCACATATTCTTGAAGCAGGTCAATCAGTTGTCTCTTCACTGAGTCTTGTAAGCAGGCCCCGATTTTAACTTCTTTCACGTCTTCCTCTGTACCAAGATTGATCGTTTCAACCTCCTCCTGGTGAGGAGTAATAACCTTTTCCTCTTGTCTTAACAACCTGGCTAGCTCTTCAGGAAGCTCATATTCTTCTTCAACCCCTTCATCAGCTTCATTGATTGGATTGTCAAAGTCATACGAAGTCATAGCCGTGCTGTTGTCGGTGCTGTCTGGAAGGCACACTCTGCAAGGGTTCAGTTTGTTCATTTTAGTGATTTGATTTTAATCTTGTTTAGAAAAGTGAAATAAAGTTGTCATTTTGAAAACACTGCCATTTATTTTTTGTACAAAAAGAAAAATGGAAAAAACAGTGAGCGGAAAAGAAAAAGACTTTGTTTGCAAAAAGATGTCTGATATTTCATTGATTAATCTTGTTGCACAAAAAGTACAGATGGCCCGATTACAAAATGAGTCTTGTCATCTTGGGCAAGATGCAAGACTTTGATGCATGCTATAAAATACAGGAAATAATAATTACTCTGCATGAGTAACTCTTATAATTTCCTGGGAAGACCAGTTTGAGATACTGCTCCCCGGGATCTTTGGACGGATCCAACTCTCCAGGTTGCGGTCGCCTTCATCCTCGTCTTCCAAATTGTTGACAGCATCGGGGGTGAGCATCCCCCCACTAACAAAGTTGGGCTCTTTTGCAGCCTCTACTTGATCTTGTTGAGTTGGTTTGTAACCCAACCCAAATCTATCCTCTTTCTTCTCCACCGGTAACAGTTTGCCCCAGCCTTGGGCGTTTCCTTCTTCAACAACCTTTCGGGCTTGTTGGTAGGATGTCATCGAGGTTCCAGGTACAGCAGATGTTTCATTTACGTTCAAGGCCTCAAACCCTTGACTCATTGTTTCGTGGATCTCCCCATCCATCTCAATGTATTTATAGGTAGCCAGGTGGCTGACAAAAATATCCTCCTCTCCACAGATAATAACGACTTGGCCCTCCCACTCGAATTTTAACTTCTGGTGAAGGGTTGAGTTCACGGCGCCAGCGGCGTGAATCCATGGCCTACCCAATAGACAGCTGTAGGCAGGCTGTATATCCATCACGTAGAAGGTCGTTTTGAAAGTTTGCGGGCCAATCGTTATAGGCAGCTCAATCTCTCCCAGAACCGATCTCTTAGAACCGTCAAAGGCTCTCACCACCAGGTTGCTGGGACGCAACGCCAATCCGTCATACTTGTAACACGGTGGGAGAACTGACTTTAGTTATGTTGCGGATAGCAAGAGTCGCCACCGACTTTTATTTTATCCAAAAGGAAAGGGTATAAATGAACAGGAAAGACCTTAAGAGATATTTTTGGGTCCGGGGGGTAGGTTATGTAAAGGGAAGGTGTTCGCACCCTTTACATCCATGGTTATCCATGGGCTCTTAGTTACTTAGCTCACTTTTGAATTGTTTTTGAAAGTGTAGTGTGTGAATAGAAAAATTTTCATAATAGTTGATAATGATCCATGTACGGATGCGTAAAAACTTGTGTTTGAAAATTGTTTAAAATTGTGAAGTGTTTGAGAAATTTTTGAAGTGAGCAAGTACATAAGAGGAACCTACCCTAAAGTTTAAGTCTTTTCTGTTCTTTATCCTTTAAGTGGTAAGACTATCCCTATTATTAAGGAATAGGTAGTCATTACCTTGGATGTAAGGGACATATGAGGGACATCTGTTTTATGAAGGCAACTGTGAGGTGTATTAAGCATTTAGAAGGGACTATCATCATTATTCGAAGGGACTTGATCTTTAAAGGCAACCATTAGGGACTTGATGATTTTTCTTTTAAGGGACTTGCTTTATACACCCCACTTGACCTTATGATTTAGGCAACTTGAGGGATAACCTTAGGAATGTGAGATGGCGATTATAAATCGACTTACGTGTGTGAGTGTTCAATATTATTTATCTTTAATTAAAATGATCTAAATTTATTTTAAATAGAATACATATTTGCACTCCCTAAATTACTAACCATAACAAAAAATTAAATAAATTAAATATTACAAAATTTACATCCAGAAGCATTTACAAAATTATAATAACAAGCAAATTAAAAATAAATAGCAAAAAGCAAAATATAAATAATAAGCAACAATATAATAAATAAGCAATAAATAAATAAATAAAGGTTAGTAATAATAATAATTAAAAAAATAGGGTTAGTAAGAATATTAAAAAATAAATAAAGTTAGTGAAATAATAATAATAATAACATGGTTAGTAACAATAATTAAATAAATAAAATTAGCCAAAGTAAGAATAAAAGATTAACAATTCTTTAATGTAGGCAATTATATTTACAAATTATTAAATTATTTTTAAATGTATTATAAAATTTAATTATTATAAGTTAAATTATTTCTAAACAAAAAGTTCTAAAAACAAAAGTATTTTACATATTATATAAAGAAAAATAAACTATAAGCATAGTATATAAAATATATTTGCATATTGTAAAAAAAAAAAAAAGTCATAATTATATTTACAACAAATTAATTATATTAAAGATTAGATTAAATAAATATATACATGATAATTTATATTAAGAATTAGAAAATAAATAACTAGGGTTTTTTAATAAGTACTTAGAAAATAAATTAGGGTTTTGAAAATTAGGGTTTTGTTTAGAAAAATATTTAAGAGTTTTTAATATAAAATTATTTTAATACATATATACATAATCATATGATAAAGAAAATAATTTTTGAATGGAGGAAATATATATTTTTATAATTTTTGAAAAATATAATATATAGACATATTTTTATTATTATTTTTTGAATTGTTTGGAAAAAATATATATAAGACCAATATTTAATTTAATAATAGAATAATTAAAACAAATAAAAGAAAAAAAGCAAAAAAAAATGTGAGAACTTACCTGACTGGGATTTGAACCCAGGTCAGTCTGTTTTCCAGCAACAAGAATTACCACCAAGCTACCCCACACGCAGGTGAAAGGGAGAAGAGAATAATTGCTTTTGTGCTTTATCATGAGAAAATCCAGAAAATAAAAGCAAATAAAAAAGGCCTGGGGGAGGATTGAACCCAGGACCTTTGAACATTCACGCGCACACATCACCACCCGGCTGGAAGAGCCCATCTGATAGTATGGTGACTATAATTGATTATATATTAAACCTGTGAAATAAACAAAATAAACAAACAAAATGCCACAAACGGGGAATCGAACCCCAGACCAAGCCAGCATATACGCACGCCTCCATCCACTGGGACAACACAAGTTGTTGTGATTTTAAACAGCAAGCAATTAATAAAATATAATACTAATTATTTGAATTTAAAACACGCGCAGGAAGAGGTCTTCTTCTACCTCCAGAACTGCGAACTTAGCTGCGAAAATAGCTAGGAGATTACCTGCGAAAATAGAATGGTAGCAAAACCTACAAAATTCATACATTGACAAAACAGTAAGATTTTGCGTAATTGACTATGCCATTAAGTTCCTAACAAGATTTCCAATCCTTCTACGTCCTCATAATCCATTTATATTGGTTGGATTACAAAACCCTAATTGGAGCCGTGAACCCTAAAAATGGTGGATCATGTTTCAGGCTATGGAACTTCACCAGACGATCCAGATTCCATCTATAGTCATCAACAAACAAGGTTATGTAAATAAAATTCAATAATATGCAGTGAATCATTGGAACCGAAATTTTTTTTGTCAAGCATAGACAAGCCACGGGTTCATCATTATGGCACAATTTGGATGCTTATGAATGATGGTTCATGATCAATGATGTCCAATGAAACTCTCCATGTTCTTATTTTACCTTCTAGTGCCCTGGATTGAAGAATCCGAATGTGAGTTTTGGATGGTTTTTTTGAGGTTTGAAACTTACACTTAGAGGCAGCAAATTCGTCCATCAGTGATAGGGTTATGATCAGTACTTATATGAGGATCATTTAGGTCAGAAAAATTGAATGGTTGTATGGAAGTTTTGATATTTGAAGATTGAAAAAGATTATGCTTTGAAATTCAAATATTTGCTCATGAAGGCTTGCTATTTTTGTACCAATCTCATGATTTCCTTCCCTTTCAATTCAAATCAGTATTGATGAGATTCTAGAAGCTCAATCTTCATCAAACATTGTATTTTCATATTTTATATTTATTTAAAATGATTTTTTATGAATTAAATCAAAATAAATAAAAATAAAATAATAAAAATTCTGATTTTTAATCATTTGGGTCGTGCATGATGATATGGTATGGATTGGATCACAATTTGACAAGCCCATTTGAAAAGAATTGGTTTTAAACCTCCATTTTCATCATAAACCATCACAAAATTTCCCAACTTTGCAAAGGCATATCTCCCTCAATTTTAAAGGTATGAGGGTGTTCTTGGACATTTTGGAAATCTTGAAGAGTCCTCTAAACAATCCCATTGGTTTCATGTCCGTATCATTTACCAATCTCAAGTTATGCCCTTTTGAAGTTGTTGACTTTTTGTTGACTTTTGAAATGACCTATAATGTCTTAGCTCATATCTTCCAAATGAAGCATTTTTGGGATTAACTTGCAATATCAAAGTTGTAGAGAATTCAATTTCCTTCAAAATGAGCTTTGAGTGGAGAATTGGTGATGAAGCATGTGAAAGTTATGGCTGGTCAAAGTTCAGTTGACTTTTACTGAGGAAACCCTAATTTAGAAACTCCTGATTCTTGATGATCTGGAATCTCCTAGATGAATCATGATCAACCCTTGATCAAATGATGAATTTTACTTCATATACTTGATGTTGGAAAAAAATCATGAAGTTTGACTTTGGTTTGACCACAGTTGACCTCAGTTTGACTTTTTAACTGCTTTGACTGATTTTGACTTATCTGATCATCTGACTGAGCAAACCTTTGAGAAAAGTCTTGAAACTTGTCATGGGGGTTCTTACATACATATAAGATGTTATGAAGCTCACTTGAAGTCTTGGAAGTCCATTTAGCCTGATTAAAGTCAAAACCCTAGTTTTGGATACACTACTTAGGAGGTGCCTTGTCTGAGGGAATTGTCAACTCTTCTAACCAATTGTGAACCTTGTGAACCTTGTGAACCATCATAAAATGTCTTGTGAACCTCATGGGAGGTATTCTGAAGCTTGTGAACCTTGTGAACCTCATAAAGTGACTTTGTAGACCTTATGAAAGGTCTTGTAAATGTTGAGCAGCTTGTGAACCTTGTGAACCTTGTGAACCTTCAAGAAGTAACTTGTAGACTTCATGAACCTCATGAAAGGTCTTGTAAATGTTGAGAAGCTTGTGAACCTTGTGAACCTTCAAGAAGTGACTTGTAGACTTCATGAACCTCAAGAAAGGTATTGAAAGCATTGTGGAACTTGTGAACCTTGTGAACCTTCAAGAAGTAACTTGTAGACTTCATGAACCTCATGAAAGGTCTTAGAACACAAAGTCTTGTATTGTGAGGGCAAATTTTGGGGTGCAACAGTTGCCCCTGTTCAATTTTCTGAAACCTGAGGGGTTAGATTGGTATATTTGCCAGTCGTGACCTGGAAGGTTGAAGGGGATTGAACACAAAAGCCCAAAAATTTGCACTCATCAGTGCATGGCTAGTTAAATATGATTGAGTGGGCTTAAAGATGCCACTTGGAAGAACTGGGGATGGGCTTAGAGATGCCATCTAAAGTATCAGAATATGATGATGTCTTTATGTTGATACTGGATATCAGTACTAAGTCTTTGTATAGGCCGTCTCTGAATCATTTATGCAACATGATATGAGTTGTTGGATTGACCAGTAGAAATAAATCTTGTGATGATTATCTCTTCTGGAAATATTTTGGATTAGTGAATGGATCTTTGTACAGACCATTTGCCTATTCTCCAAGGGCCAAAAGAACGTCAGGATTTGTTCTTAAGGATCAAAAGAACGTCAGGATTTGTTCTTCTGAAAAGTATCTTGAACAAGGGACCAAAAGAGCGTCAGGATTTGCTCTTAAGGATCAAAAGAACGTCATGATTTGTTCTTCTGAAAGAGTATCTGGAACAAGAGGTAAAAAGAGCGTCAGGATTTGCTCTTAAGGATCAAAAGAACGTCAGGATTTGTTCTTCTGAAAAATGTCTTGGAGGATGAAGCAGTCCAGAAGTAATGATGATAGTTGTCAGGAGGATGGAGCAATCCTGAGGTAATGATATGATTTCAGGAGGATGAAGCAATCCTGATGTAATAAAAAGCTGTCAGGAGGATGGAGCAATCCTGAGGTAATAATATGATATGCTTTCAGGAGACTGGAGTAATCCTGATGTAACATCATGCCTTCAGGAGGATAGAGCAGTCCTAATGAGATTATAAGCTTTCAGGAGGATGAAGCAGTCCTGAGAGATTGATGATATGCTTTCAGGAGACTGGAGTAATCCTGATGTAACAGCATGTCTTCAGGAGGATAAAGCAGTCCTGAGGATCATAAGTTTCTTTGTTGGATAATTAACCTGAAACCAAGGTGACATTCCGTATAATAATATTAGTTTATGTTTTATGTATGCATGCATAGTATGATGCACCTAAGTAAATGTATTATGTATTTATGGATATGTATGTTATGGTATGATGTAAATGATGTATGTATGATATGATACTGCTGACAGCGCCTGGATATCTTCGTATAATAACTGCTGGCCAGGGAAAATAAATCCCGATTTGTTGTTGAAGAATATGTTATACATAACCTTCCATATGCTGGGGATAGCAAGGTATATATAACCTCCCGTCTGCTGGGGATAGCAAGGTATATATAATCTCCCGTCTGCTGGGGATAGTAAGGTATACATAACCTTCGTCTTTGTTTGATGGTAGGGCAGATATAACCTCCCGTCTTCGTTCGTCGTACCCTTATTGGAAAGTAAATTCCCGTATATCCGTATGAGGATAAAAGAGACTTTGTGAAGATGGATTCGTCCTACTGAGAGTTTTGTAGTTTTCTTGTAAAGAGGAACCGGCGAAGCTTCGTTGAAATCCTTCCCTCGTTCGTCCTTAGTAAATACTATTACTGCATTTTTATGCATTTCTGGTAAACATCAATCATATTAAAAGCATACATGCATTTTTGGTAAACATCAATCGTATTCAAAAGCATACATACATTCAAACACAACCAATGGACGTTTCGCTTATGTAAATAGGGTAAAAGTAAATCTGGATTCAAAAGATGGAATTTATTTATATCAAAAAGTGACCCATACATGGGTAAGTTTGTACAAGGAGACATAAACCCTAGTAAGAGGATTTTGCCATAAAGTTTTTTACAAAACAAAGAGAATCAGCTATGTGGGAAACAATCCTATTGAGTTTCAATTCTACTATAGCCATTATCCTCAAGTATCTCATCTTCTTGCTGTTGAGACGGAAACGATTGGATTGAGCTTTATCTGTTCGAGCTTGAGTAAGTAGTACAACTGGTTGCAGTTTTATGGGTGATCCAAACGAGACATAGTCATACGCTTTAATCCCTAACTTTTGCCTGGATTGCCCTTTCAGGTTTTCAATCCACCGGGATACCCTTTTTTGCCCAAGTCGCCTTTTCAGGTTTTCGACTTGCCGGGTGTACATCTTTTTATATATATCCCTAATTTTTGCCCAAACCCTTTTGGTTTGCCGGGATGCCCTTATTTTTGCCTAGGCCTGTCAACCTAGCGGGTCTCTTTTTATGCGTAGTATTTTTTAACTATGTCTGCGTTTACAGGCTGTGGAAAATCTTCACCATCCATTGTAGTGAGTATCATGGCACCTCCTGAGAACACTGTCTTGACTACGAATGGTCCTTCATATGTTGGAGTCCACTTGCCCCTAGGATCACCCTATGGTAATATGATACGCTTGATTACCAAGTCACCAGCCTGATATACCTTTGGCTTAACCTTCTTGTTAAAAGCTTTGATCATTCGTTTCTGGTACATCTGGCCATGACAAACTGCTGCTAATCTCTTCTCATCAATCAAATTTATTTGGTCCAGTCGAGTCTGAATCCACTCATCTTCATCCAAGCCTGCATCCTTCATAATTCTTAAGGAGGGAATCTGAACTTCAATGGGCAGAACTGCTTCCATACCATAGACTAAGGAGAATGGGGTTGCCCCTGTTGAGGTACGTATTGTAGTACGATAACCATGAAGAGCAAATGGTAACATCTCATGCCAATCCTTGTAAGTAACAGTCATCTTTTGTACAATCTTCTTAATGTTCTTATTAGCAGCTTCAACTGCCCCATTCATCTTCGGACGATACGGAGAAGAGTTATGATGCTTAATCTTGAACTGCGTGCAGAGATCAGTAATCATAGTGTTTTTCAGATTTGAGCCATTGTCAGTGATAATCCTTTCAGGGATGCCATACCTACATATGAGATTATTCTTAATGAATCGAGCCACAACATTCTTAGTAACAGATGCAAATGAAGCTGCCTCCACCCACTTCGTGAAATAATCAATAGCAACCAGGATGAAACGATGCCCATTAGAAGCAGTAGGCTTGATCTCACCAATCATATCAATGCCCCACATGGCAAAGGGCCAAGGAGCAGTCAACACATTCAATGGAGATGGAGGTACATGGACTTTATCAGCATAGATTTGACACTTGTGACAAGTTCTGGAGTGTTGATAGCAATCAGCTTCCATGGTAGACCAACAGTAACCTGCTCTCAATATCTTCTTTGCCATGGTATGACTGTTGCACCCCAAAATTTGCCCTCACAAGACAAGACTTTGTGTTCTAAGAAGGTTCACAAGGTTCACAAGTCTCCCAACACTTACAAGACCTTCCATGAAGTTCATGAAGTCTACAAGTCACTTCTTGAAGGTTCACAAGGTTCACAAGCTTCCCAATGCTTTCAATACCTTTCATGAAGTTCATGAAGTCTACAAGTTACTTCTTGAAGGTTCACAAGGTTCACAAGCTTCACAACATTTACAAGACCTTCCATGAAGTTCATGAAGTCTACAAATCACTTCTTGAAGATTCACAAGGTTCACAATGATTACAAAGCTTTCCTGAGGTTCATGAGGTCTACAAAGCCACTTCATGAGGTTCACAAGGTTCACAAGCTTCACAATACCTCCCATGAGTATCACAAGACACTTTATGAAGATTCACAAGGTTCACAAAGTTCACAATTGGTCAGAAGAGTTGACAATTCCCTTAGACAATGCACCTCCTAAGTAGTGCATCCAAAACTAGGGTTTTGACTTTAATCAGGCTAAATGGACTTCCAATACCTCAAGTGAGTTTCATAACATCTTATATGTGTGTAAGAACCCCCATGACAAGTTTCAATACTTTTCTCAAAAGTTTGCTCAGTCAGATGATCATATAAGTCAAAATCAGTCAATGCAGTTAAAAAGTCAAACTGAGGTCAACTGTGGTCAAACCAAAGTCAAACTTCATGATTTTTTGCCAACATCAAGTATATGAAGTAAAATTCATCATTTGATCAAGGGTTGATCATGATTCATCAAGGAGATTCCAGATCATCAATAATCAGGAGTTTCTAAATTAGGGTTTCCTCAGTAAAAGTCAACTGAACTTTGACCAGCCATAACTTTCACATACTTCATCACCAAGTCTCCATCCAAAGCTCATTTTGAAAGAAATTGAATTATCTACAACTTTTATGTTGCAAGTTAAGCCCAAAAATGCTTCATTTGGAAGATAGGAGCTAAGACATTATAGGTCATTTCAAAAGTCAACAAAAAGTCAACAACTTCAAAAGGGCATAACTTGAGATTGGTAAATGATATGGACCTGAAACCAATGGGGTTGTTTAGAGTACTCTTCAAGATTTCCAAAAAGTCCAAGAACACCCTCATACCTTTAAAATTGAGGGAGATATGCCCTTGCAAAGTTGGGAAATTTTGTGATGGTTTATATTGAAAATGGGGGTCTAGAACCAATTCCTTCCAAATGGGCTTGCCAACTTGTGATCCAATCCACATCATATCATCATGCACGACCCAAATGACCAAAATTAAGAATTTTTATTATTTTATTTTTATTTATTTTTGATTTAATTCATAAAAGTCATTTTAAATAAATATAAAATATGAAAATCTATTTTTGGAGGAAGATAATGCTTCTAGAAAGTCTTAATTGATGATTGAAGGTGAAAGAGAAAGAAATCATGTGATTTATCCAAAGATAGTAAGCCTTCATGATCAAATATTTGAGTTTTAAACTAGGATCAATTTCAATCTTTTTGAATCAATTCATTCACATGACCAATCAATATTTTGACCTAGATTGAGTCTCTTATATATACTGAACTCATTGCCATTGCCCAAGGACGGATTCCAGCAGCCAAGGGTAAGTTTCAAAAACTCAAAAATTCATCAAAAAAGTGGAATTCGGATTTCATCTTCCAAGGCTCTAAAAGGTAAAATAAGAACATGGTTGGCTTCCTTGGACATCATGGACCATGAATCATCATTCATAAGCATTCAAATCATGCCCTAATGATAAACCCGAAGCTTGTTTATGCTTGAACATAACTTTTTTCGATTACATTAATTTGGTGTGTTTCAATAAAATTTGCTTGGCTAATGTTGTTTGTTATGTGCTATAGATCGTTTCTGGACAAAAAAATTAAAGCTTCCTTGCCTAGAACAGATTCGGCCATTGTTAGGGTTTAGCTCTTGAAATTAGGGTTTGATGATTCAATGAGTTTAAATGAATTCTGGACACATAGGAAGGTTCTATGAGATACAAGGATCATAAAACTGTAACTAATTTCATGAATCATTGCTGTTTGGTATGAGTTTGATTTTCGCAGGTTTGACACTATGAAGAACTTGCAATAGATTTCGCAGGAAAATTCAAAAGGAAATTCGCAGGAAATTTGGGGAAGAAGAAGGTCTTTCGCGCGCTCAGGAAATTCAAAAATTGTTGAAAATATTTTATGAATTATGTTTGATTTGTTTATCACAAGCGTGCTTGTGGTTCAGTGGTAAGACTGATGCGTGTATATTGTGAGGGCACCAGTTCGATCCTTGGCCAGTGCATTATTTTTGTTCTTATTTTTCATGTCAAAAGCATACTTAATATATTATTATTTCTGGCCATTACACTATCAGTCAGGCTCTCCCAGCCAGGTGGATACGTGCGCATGCTTGTAATTAGAAGGTCCTGGGTTCGAGTCACACCCCAGGCTTTTTGCGTCTTTTATTTTTCCAGGATATTTTGCAAACCAAGAACAAAACTAGCAGGACTTATTTTATTATCACCAACGCATGGTTGGTCTGATGGTGTGTTTTGGTGCTGGCAAGCATAGAAACCTGGGTTCAAACCCAGCCAAGGTAAGTTATTATTTTTGTCACTTTTTCTATTTTCTTTAATTAATTAATTTGTTTGTTTTATATTCTTAATAAAAAATAAATCATACATATATTAAAAATTAAAATAACATTTTTATTCTCTAAAAATTCTAAACTTTCTATTTTTTTATTTAGTTCAAAAATTTATTTTATTATAATATATATGTATATATTAGTTAAAATAATTTTGTATATAAACAAACCCTAATTTTCTAAACAAACCCTAAAAATATTTTCTAAAATAAAACCTAATTCTATTTTTCTAAATAATTTTATTCTTAATATAATTATATTTATTTATTTATTTAATATGATTTTTTTTAAACTTTATAAATATGATTAATTTTGTAAATATGATTATTTTTTATGAACATAATATTTAAAATTTATTTTCTTCATAATGTGTAAATATTTTTTTCTTAATAATTGTTGATATATATTCATAAATAATTAAATTTTTTGTAAATGATTAAGATTTATAATTATATTATGCTTAAAATTTTTCTTATTATATATTAAAATTAAACTTTGTGTTCATATCATTATAATATTTTTCTATTTATTTCTATTTACTTTAATTATTGTTACTAACCATACTATTATTTATTATTATATTATATTTTTATTATTATGTCTCTAACCTTGTTTATTTTACTAATTATTATTATTATTCTATTTTCACTAACCTTATTTTTTTTTGATTATATTTATCACTAACCCCTATTATTTATTTATTGTTTATTTATTATTTATTGCTTATTTATTTATATTTTACTTATTTTTGCTATTTAATTATTTTGCTTATTATTATAATGATGTAAATGCTCCTGGATGTAAATTTTTTAATTATTTAATTTTTGCTATGGATAGTAATTTAGGGAGTGCAAATATGTATTCTATGTAAAATAAACTTAGATCACCTTAATCATAAGATAATTAATATTAAACACTCACACACGTAAGTCGATTTTTTAATCGCCGTCTCACATTTCTAAGGTTATCCCTCAAGTTGCCTAAATCATAAGGTCAAGTGGGGTGTATAAAGCAAGTCCCTTTAAAAAGAAAAATCATCAAGTCCCTCATGGTTGCCTTTACGAATCAAGTCCCTTCGAATAAATGATGATAGTCCCTCCTATATGCTTATTACACCCCACAGTTGCCTTCATAAAACAGAATGTCCCTCTTATGTCCCTTACATCCAAGGTAATGACTACCTACTCCTTAATAGTAGGGATAGTCTTACCAATCAAAGGATAAAGAACAAGAAAGACTTAAAACTTTAGGGTAGGTTCCTCGTATGTACTTGCTCACTTCAAACTTTTCAAACACTTAAACAAATTTCAAACAAATTTTCAAAAACAAGTTTTTATGCATCCATACATGGATCATTATCAACTATTCTGAAAATTTTTCTATTCACACACTACACTTTCAAAAACAATTCAAAAGTGAGCTAAGTAACTAAGAGCCCATGGATAACCATGGATGTAAAGGGTGCTAACACCTTCCCTTTACATAACCTACCCCCCGGACCCAAAAATATCTCTTAAGGTCTTTCCTGTTCTTTTATAACCTTTCCTTTTGGATAAAATAAAAGTCGGTGGCGACTCTTGCTATCCGCAACATAACTTAAAGTCAGTTCTCCCACCGTGTTACAGAACTGGCGACTCTGCTGGGGATCTATTTAAGAGGGGTACCCTTAGGAATTAGATCACTTTAAATTGTTTGCCTTGTTTGCTTTATATTATCTTGTTGGGGTGCTCTTATGTGTGAAAGGTCCTAACCCGGATCTAGTGTACCTTAGGTAAATGGCAATAGACCAAGGAAACTGTACGACGTATATCGATACGGTTGATCTGGTGGCCATAGTTAGTGCGACTTCTTGGTTGGTGCTTATGTTCCTTAAGTCAAGTTGAGGATAATATGAGGCTTCCATATGTTGTCAATGCACTAACTAACTTTTAGAACCCTAGTTAACTCATCTTGGCCTTTAGAAAGTAGTGAGGTAACCGGCTTTGGTGCAGACTGAAGTTGGTTGACACTCGATACTACGCTCATTGAGATCTTAAACTTGGAGGGTTTTGGTTGGCAAGTAAGTTGCCTTCTGATCAACCACCCTTGTGAAGGATCAATGATATTGAGATCCCTTAGAACCTGGTTACTTTTGTAGGACAGGATGAACCATCTAACTTCAGGGGAGGGTACTTACCTTTGAACCTCATGCAGGCCTTTAAACCTAGGGCTATTGTGTGACTTGTTTGTGTGTGCCACATGTTTGTGATTGAGCATAACATCATGACATCATCATGCATCATAAGCATAGCATTTTCCCTAACCATTTCAAGGACCAAAGGATTTATCTTTGTTCTTTGTTGCAGGTCATGGCTTCTGCTCGTAGAAACACCATCAGGATCAACTTTGTGGGCATACCTGCTAAGCTTAAAGAGTTGGTTTCTCAAGTGTCTGATCACTCCCGGTTCAACAAGAGACATGGTCACCTATTGGATCTGGTCACTTCAGGGTTCAATGAAGACATGATGAGTGTCTTGTTCTAGTTCTTTGACCCTAAGCACCATTGCTTCACATTCCCTGATTATCAGCTGGTTCCAACCATGGAGGAGTTCTCTAAACTTCTGGGTATACCTGTTCTTGATCAAAGACCTTTCACAGGCTTGGAGAAGGAGCTTAAACCAGAGGTTATTGCTGCAGCTCTACATCTGAAGAAGTCTGACATTGTTCTAGAAACGAGAAGTGGAGTCAAGGGTATTCTTGCCAAGGTATTAGTGGATAAAGCTCAAATGTTCTTGAAGGCCATGAGCTATGATGCTTTTGAGGAAATCTTAGCCTTGCTGATTTATGGCTTAGTATTGTTCCCCAATCCAGATCAGTTCATAGATGTTCATGCCATCAACATTTTCCTAAGTCACAATCCAGTGCCTACATTGCTTGGAGATATCCTACATTCTCTTCACACCCGTACTACAAGGGCAAGAGGAACTTTGATGTGCTGCATACCTTTACTTTCTAGGTGGTTTATTTCTCACCTTCCTCGCTCAGTAATGAAGAATGAGCAAGGGTTCAGATGGTCCAAGAGGATCATGTCACTTTCTCACTCAGACATCCATTGGTGCTCCAGATCTATGGAGAATGTCACCATCATTGACCGTTGTGGGGAGTTTCCTAATGTGCCACTGCTAGGCATAAGAGGAGGCATCACCTACAACCCCTCTCTAGCTTTACGACAGTTTGGTTACGCTCGGAGCGATGGCCCACATGACATGTTGATTCAGGGCATTGTGTTTGATTACGACAACGATCTTCAGGGTTACCGTCAGAGATTCATACGAGCTTGGGGAAAGGTAAACAGGATTGACAGCAAGACACTGGAGCCTAAATACACTATTCCTATGGAGGCTTATCTCAGATGGGTACGATCTCGTGCTCAGACACTCATGATGCCATATCCTGCCGTCCTACCAGTTACCATGGAACCTGTTGCTGAAGGAGACACTGCTTATACCATCCTTCACCCAGACATGCCTACTGATAAGGAAGACTTGCAGAGATCATGGATCCAACTGAAGGAGCAAAGGGATACTTTCGAGGCTCATTACAAAGCAAGCCAAGAAAAGATTCTGGAGCTAACAAAGCTACTTCACAAGGAACGAAACCTCAACTCATACCTCAATACAAAGAGGAAACGTCCATGGGAGACTTAAAACCCCATCTTTTGTACTTATTCCATTTCATTTTTTGTAAGCCTAAAAGGCAAAACAAAGTTATTACTAATAAAAGTTTACTTTCATGTTTGTCTAAGCAAATTTAAATCCTGCGGTCCTTGAAAACATTGCATATGCATTCACATATCATTTCATTACATCACAGGTTTATAATTGTGCACAGGTTTCTCATCTTCTCGCTGTTTATTTCAGCAATGGCTCTTGAACAATCAGTTAAGGATCTCCAGGCACAAAATGCACAGTTCCAAGAGCTGATCTTGAACCTGTCCAAGGGGCAGGATGAATTGAAGGCACTGCTGGCCAAGAAGACTAAGAAGACTAGAAGGTCTGCTGGGTTGATCAACATGGGAAGAAGGTTCAAAGGTCTTGCCAAGACCAAGGAACCAGTTGAAGACTATGAATCTGAAGAATCTGAGCAAGAGGTAGGCAGTCTCCACCATTCAATGGGGGACTCTGATTCTGAGGCTAACTACTACCATGAGCCTAATGAAGACAAATTCAAGATGCTGGTAGATAGGATGGATGCTATGGAGTTGCAGAAGTCATCTGGGCTGGATTTTGAGGATTTGAGCTTGATATCTGGGGTAGTCATACCCATTGGGTTCAAAGTTCCTACATTTGTTGTCTATGATGGGGTCTCTTGTCCCAAACTTCATCTGAGGTCCTATGTCAGAAGAATTCAACCCCACACTGCTGATAAAAAGTTGTGGATCCATTTCTTTCAAGAGAGCTTATCTGGAGCTCAGTTAGAGTGGTATTATCAGTTGGAGAGTGTCAATATCAGAGACTGGAATGATCTTGCTGAAGCTTTCTATAAGTAGTACCAATATAATGCTGACTTAGCCCCCACTCGCATGCAGCTTCAGAGTATGTCTATGGGTGCCAAAGAAAGTTTCAAAGAGTATGCTCAGAAGTGGAGAGATTTAGCTGGAAGAGTTCAACCCCCTTTGACTGATAGGGAATTGGTTGATATGTTCATGTGTACGCTGAATGGTCCGTTCTACAGTCATCTCATCGGAAGCTCATCATCTGGTTTCACTGAGTTGATCATGACAGGAGAGCGAGTAGAGAATGGTATAAAGAATGGTAAGATCCATGTAGGCACTTCTTCATCAGGTGCTGCAAAGAAGCCTCCCACAGGGAAGAAAGAATCTAATGCTGTTTATGGTCAGTCTGATCGTAACAGAAGGCATCAGTCTGTCAGTGCGGTTCATATTTCAAATCCAACTCCTGCACCAACAGAGCAGCCACAGGGCAACCAACAGAGGGCTAGAAGACAGTTCACGAAAATCAACATGTCGATGGCTCAGGCATTACAACATTTGTTGAAGGCTGAACTTATTACTTTGAAAGAGGCTCCTCAGAATCCCAATGTTACCTCTCCCAGGTACAATCCCAATGCACGGTGTGCATACCATTCAAACTGTCAGGGACATGATACTAATAACTGCTGGGTCTTGAAGAATAAAATTCAGGATATGATTGATGCTGGAGAAATTGAGTTTGATCCTCCGGGTACTCCCAATGTGATTACTGCTCCAATGCCGAATCACGAGAAGACTGTCAATGCCATTGAGGAAGATCTACATGTCTATTCAGTTATGGAGTTGACCACACCACTGTCTGTTATCAAAAAGAGGTTAGTACAAGCTGGGATCTTTCCAGGTTGTCGTGAAGATTGTTTGTATTGTACCTATAAGCCGGATAGTTGCTTTATATTGAGAGATGGAATTCAACGTCTCATGGATAAGTATACTATAGTGTTTGAGAGGACTCCGTCGTCTGTAGAAAGTATGGTGGATCATCTGACTCAGGGTAGGAAGATTGAAGAGGTTGACATGGTTGACAAAGTACCAATAAGAATCACTTCAAAGGGTCCCATTAAAATCACTCATCAGGGTCCCATCAAAATTACTGCTGAAGGTCCTGTGAAAGTTGTTGCTGAAGCCAGAGTAGCTCCTGTGGTCATTACTACTCCTGGTCCTATCCTGTATACGTCTGACAAAGCTGTGCCTTGGCACTATGGGGCTGATGTTTACATCCATGGTGTTAAGCAAGAGCCTATAGCTGATGTGCCTGTTGATATTGACAATATTGCTGGATCTAGCAAGATCACTCGTAGTGGAAGGGTCTTCTCTCCTCCAGTTGCTTCTAAGAATGCAGTTACTCCTGCTGCTACCTCCACCACTGATGCTCGGGGCAAGGGTCCTGTTATTGAGCCTATATCTACTGATGTGCCAGCTGCTGATGACCTCTCTAAGCAGATGGAAGAAGTATTGAAAATCATTCGCAAGAGTGATTATGACATTGTTGATCAGTTGGGGCATACTCCCTCAAAGATTTCTATGCTGTCCTTGTTGTTATGTTCTGAGGCTCATGCCAAGTCATTGATCAAGTTTCTGAAGATGGCTCATGTACCCAATGCAATTTCTGTTGACCAATTTGAGAACTGTGTTGCCCACCTGACCTATGACAATGGGTTAGGATTTTCTGATGCTGATTTGACCCCTGCCAAGAGGGATCATAACAGGGCCTTGCATATTTCAATTGAATGCAAGGGCACTACCCTGTCACATGTGCTGATAGACAATGGTTCCTCTTTGAATGTGTTGCCTAAGGAAGTCCTGAACAAGCTGAGTCCTGAAGATGCTGTGTTGAAGCCCAGTAACATTGTGGTGAAGGCTTTTGATGGTTCTAGAAGAGTAGTACATGGGGAAATTGATCTTCCAATCAAAGTTGGCTCCCAGGTGTTTACTGCTACATTTTTTGTGATGGATATTCGCCCTTCGTACTCCTGTCTGCTTGGTCGTCCCTGGATCCATGGGGCAGGTGCTGTAACCTCTACATTGCACCAAAAGTTGAGATATCCGGTAGAAGGAAGGGTTGTTACTGTCTATGGATAAGAAGAATACTTTGTCAGCCATGTCAATACCTTCAAGTATCTGGAAATGGAAGGTGAATACATTGAGACTCCGTGTCAGACATTTGAAATGGTTCCTTGGGTTGTTAATGATTATGTAGCTCCTCCTGTTGTGAAGAAAGTTCCTGTGGTCACCAGAAGACCTCCTACAATGGCAATGGCTTCCCTCAATGATGCTAGAGCTGTGATGGATGAAGGTGGTTGTACTATTTGGGGTCAGCTTCCTGATATTCCATACAAGTCTGACAAGTTTGGTTTGGGTTTCACTGCAGAGTCCCAGAAGGCTGTTCGTCGTGCTCGTGCTGCCCGTATCACTAATCAAGGGGTTGTGAAGGACCAGATTAATGCTGTGGGAGATCAAGATGAAGACTACAACTTGGATGCATGGATTTTTCCTACTGTGGGTGCTGGACTCAATAATTGGAAAGCTGAAGATGTTATCCCTATCTCCTTTAGTCAGGAGTAAATACTATTACTGTGTTGTTTATTAAATTTGTAATTTCTTGAACAATAAAACTTTTAAGCCATGTGCCTTACCCGGGGCACAATGGTGTGCTTGTTACGGGTTGTCATTTCATTTGCATACTTCATTCAATAAAATCAGTGGACGTTTCGTTTTCGTAAATATTGTGTTCCTTGTCTTTCTTTTCTTTTATTTTCGTTTTATCAGCTATGTGTTCTTACACACACCCACATCACTAAATGCAGATCCTCATCCACTCTGGATCCTGTTGATAACAGTTCTACTATTGCCAATTATAATTTCGAGAATCCGATCTATCAAACTGAAGACGGAAATGAGGACGATTGTGAAATACCTGTAGAGCTTGCTAGGTTGTTACAACAAGAAGAGAAAGCTATACAGCCACATGAAGAGCCAGTCGAAGTTGTGAATTTGGGAACTGAAGAAAACAGAAAAAAGGTCAAGATAGGGGCTGATTTAGAGGACGGTGTCAAGAGCAGGTTGGTTCAGATGTTACGTGACTATGTGGAGATCTTTGCTTGGTCTTATGAAGATATGCCAGGGTTGGATACAGACATTGTGGTTCACCGTTTACCAGTGAAAGAAGATTGTCGTCCAAAGAAGCAGAAGGTTCGTCGTATGCGTCCTGAAATGTCATAAAAGATCAAAGCAGAGGTAATGAAACAGTTCAATGCAGGGTTCTTGGCAGTGACTTCTTATCCTCAGTGGGTTGCAAATGTGGTACCAGTTCCTAAGAAAGATGGTAAGGTACGTATGTGTGTAGACTACAGAGATTTGAACAAGGCTAGCCCTAAAGATGACTTTCCACTTCCTCATATTGATATTCTGGTAGACAACACTGCTCAGCATAAGGTATTCTCTTTTATGGATGGTTTCTCTGGTTACAATCAAATCAAGATGGCACCTGAAGATATGGAGAAGACAACATTTGTTACACAGTGGGGCACTTTTTGCTATAAGGTAATGCCATTTGGTTTGAAGAATGCAGGGGCAACATATCAGCGTGCTATGGTGGCTTTGTTTCATGATATGATTCATCATGAGATAGAGGTATATGTAGATGATATGATAGCCAGGTCTCAGAATGAAGAGCAACATCTTGATCATCTGCACAAGTTGTTTGAGAGGTTGAAGAAATACAAGTTGAGATTGAATCCAAACAAGTGTACTTTTGGAGTTAGATCCGGAAAGCTCCTGGGTTTCATTGTCAGTGGAAAAGGTATTGAAGTGGATCCTGCAAAAGTGAAAGCTATACGAGAGATGCCAGCTCCCCGTACTGAGAAGGAGGTTAGAGGTTTCTTGGGACGATTGAACTACATTGCAAGATTTATTTCCCAATTAACTTCAACCTGTGAGCCAATTTTCAAGTTGTTGAAGAAAGATCAGGTGATGGAATGGAATGATGAGTGCCAGACTGCCTTTGATGAAATCAAGAGATATCTGCTGGAACCACCAATTTTGATGCCACCAGTTGATGGAAGACCCTTGATTATGTACTTAACAGTGTTAGACAATTCAATGGGGTGTGTGTTGGGGCAACATGACGAGTCTGGTCGAAAAGAGCAGGCAATATACTACCTTAGCAAAAAGTTTACCGACTGTGAAACAAGATACTCACTGCTCGAGAAAACTTGCTGCGCTTTGGCATGGGCTGCTCGCCGACTAAGACAGTATATGTTGACCCATACTACCTTGTTGATTTCGAAGATGGATCCAATCAAGTACATATTTGAGAAACCTGCTCTCTCCGGAAGAATTGCAAGATGGCAAATGATCTTGACAGAATATGACATACAGTATACTACTCAGAAGGCCATTAAAGGAAGTGTTGTTGCTGATCATTTGGCTCATCAAGCAGTGGATGATTATCAGTCAATGAATTTTGAGTTCCCTAATGAAGATATCATGATTATTACGAAAGAACCTGGACAATATGACGGACCTGAACAAGGATCCCGATGGACTATGGTTTTTGATGGTGCCTCTAATGCACTTGGTAATGGTGTTGGTGTTGTGATTAGTTCCCCTGAAGGTTGTCATACCCCGATTACTGCCAGACTTTGTTTCCATTGTAACAATAACATGGCTGAGTATGAGGCATGTATCATGGGTATTAAAGCTGCTATTGATATGAAGATTCAGTTCCTTGATGTGTATGGAGATTCAGCCCTGGTAGTAAGTCAGATTAAAGGAGATTGGGATACCAAGCATGATAACCTCATTCCTTACAGAGAGCATGTGTTGTCTTTGATCCCGCATTTCAAAGAGATCACCTTTGGACATATTCCACGAAGAGAGAATCAGTTGGCAGATGCATTAGCCACCATGGCATCCATGTTTGAGATCAGTTGGGATGATGAAGCTCCCAAGATTACTATTGATAGATTTGAAAAGCATGCATACTGCAATGAGATTGACACAGAAGGGGTAGAGGAGAAGCCTTGGTTCTATGAAGTAAAAAGATATCTTGAAGCTCAGGAGTTTCCTGAAGGGGCATCTGTCAAAGATAGGAAGTTTCTGAGAAGGTTCTCTGCTAAGTTCTTTCTGAGTAATGGCATTATGTATAAGCGCAATCATGATTCAACTATGCTTCGTTGTGTGGATAAGAAGGAAGCAACTGAAATTATGGAAGAGATGCATGATGGGACCTTTGGCACTCATTCTAGTGGTCATACTATGGCAAAGAAAATTTTGAGAGCAGGTTACTATTGGTCTACCATGGAAGCTGATTGCTATCAACACTCCAGAACTTGTCACAAATGTCAAATCTATGCTGATAAAGTACATGTACCTCCATCACCATTGAATGTGTTGACTGCTCCTTGGCCCTTTGCCATGTGGGGCATTGATATGATTGGTGAGATCAAGCCTACTGCTTCTAATGGGCATCGTTTCATCCTGGTTGCTATTGATTATTTCACGAAGTGGGTGGAGGCAGCTTCATTTGCATCTGTTACCAAGAATGTTGTGGCTCGGTTCATTAAGAATAATCTCATATGTAGGTATGGCATCCCTGAGAGGATTATCACTGACAATGGCTCTAATCTGAACAACACTATGATTACTGATCTCTGCACGCAGTTCAAGATTAAGCATCACAACTCTTCTCCGTATCGTCCAAAGATGAATGGGGCAGTTGAAGCTACTAACAAGAACATTAAGAAGATTGTACAGAAGATGACTGTTACTTACAAGGATTGGCATGAGATGTTACCATTTGCTCTTCATGGTTATCGTACTACAATACGTACTTCAACAGGGGCAACCCCATTCTCCTTAGTCTATGGTATGGAAGCAGTTCTGCCCATTGAAGTTCAGATTCCCTCCTTGAGAATTATGAAGGATGCAGGCTTGGATGAAGATGAGTGGATTCAGACTCGACTGGACCAGATAAATTTGATTGATGAGAAGAGGTTAGCAGCAGTTTGTCATGGCCAGATGTACCAGAAGCGAATGATCAAAGCTTTTAACAAGAAGGTTAAGCCAAAGGTATATCAGGCTGGTGACTTGGTAATCAAGCGTATCATATTACCACAGGGTGATCCTAGGGGCAAGTGGACTCCAACATATGAAGGACCATTTGTAGTCAAGACAGTGTTCTCAGGAGGTGCCATGATACTGACTACAATGGACGGTGAAGAGTTCCCACAACCTGTAAACGCAGACATAGTTAAAAAATACTACGCATAAAAAGAGACCCGCTAGGTTGACAGGCCTAGGCAAAAATAAGGGCATCCCGGCAAACCAAAAGGGTTTGGGCAAAAATTAGGGATATATATAAAAAGATGTACACCCGGCAAGTCGAAAACCTGAAAAGGCGGCTTGGGCAAAAAAGGGTATCCCGGTGGATTGAAAACCTGAAAGGGCAATCCAGGCAAAAGTTAGGGATTAAAGCGTATGACTATGTCTCGTTTGGATCACCCATGGAACTGCAACCAGTTGTACTACTTACTCAAGCTCGAACAGATAAAGCTCAATCCATTCGTGTCCGTCTGAACAGCAGAAGATGAGATACTTGAAGATAATGGCAATAATAGAATTGAAACTCAATAGGATTACTTCCCACATAGCTGATTCTCTTTGTTTTGTAAAAAAAAAACTTTATGACAAAATCCTCTTACTAGGGTTTATGTCTCCTGGTACAAACTTACCCGTGTATGGGTCACTTTTTGATATAAATAAATTCCATCTTTTGAATCCAGATTTACTTTTACCCTATTTACATAAGCGAAACGTCCATTGGTTGTGTTTGAATGAATGTATGCTTTTGAATATGATTGATGTTTACCAGAAATGCATGTATACTTTTAATATGATTGATGTTTACCAGAAATGCATGAAAATGCAGTAATAGTATTTACTAAGGACGAACGAGGGAAGGATTTCAACGAAGCTTCGCCGGTTCATCTCTACAAAACAGCTACAAATTCCTCAGTAGGACAAATCCATCTTCATAAAGTCACATCTCCCCTGGAATTTATATCCATCTCTTTTATCCTCATACGGATGTACGGGAAATTACTTTCCAACACGGATACGACGAACGAAGACGGGTGTTCTATCTACTCTACTATCAATCGAAGACGGGATGTTATATCTATCCTACCATCAAATGAAGACGAAGGTTATATATACCTTATTATCCCCAGCATCCGGGAGGTGATATATACCTTACTATCCCCAGCATACGGGAGGTTATCTATACCTTGCTATCCCCAGTAGACGGATGGTTATGTATAATATATTCTTCAGCAACGAATTGGGATTTATTTTCCCTGGCCAGCAGTTGTTATACGAAGATATCCAGACTCTTCCGGCAGTATCATATCATACATACATCATTTATATCATACCATAACATACATATCCATGAGTGCATAGTACATTACCTAAGTGCATCATATTATACATGCATAAACTAACACTATCATACAGAATGCTACCTTGTTTTCAGGTTAATTATCCAACAAATAGACTTACAATCATCAGGATTGCTATATCCTCCTGAAATCATATTATTACCTCAGGGTTGCTTTATCCTCCTGACGAATTCTCATTACTTCAAGACTGCTTTAGGGTTATCATTATTGATTGCTCTATCCTCCTGAAATCATTACTTCAAGACTGCTTTAGAGTTATCATCATTGATTGCTCTATCCTCCTGAAATTATTACTTCAAGACTGCTTTAGAGTTATCATCATTGATTGCTCTATCCTCCTGAAATTATTACTTCAAGACTGCTTTAGGGTTATCATTATTGATTGCTCTATCCTCCTGAAATCATTACTTCAAGACTGCTTTAGAGTTATCATCATTGATTGCTCTATCCTCCTGAAATCATATTATTACTTCAAGACTGCTTTAGGGTTATCATTATTGATTGCTCTATCCTCTTGAAGACATGCTGTTACATCAGGATTACTCCAGTCTCCTGAAAGCATATCATCAATACCTCAGGACTGCTCCAGGCTCCTGACAGCTATCATTATACCTCCATATTTTGGACTGCTTTATCTTCCAAGAACTTCCTCCTAGTGGCATCTTTAAGCCCACTCAATCATATTCAACTAGCCATCTGTATCACTCTAATGCACTGGTGAGTGCAAATTTTTGGGCTTTTGTGTTCAATCCCCTTCAACCTTCCAGGTCACGACTGGCAAATGTACCAATCTAACCCCTCAGGTTTCAGAAAATTGAACAGGGGCAGCTGTTGCACCCCAAAATTTGCCATCACAAGACAAGACTTTGTGTTCTAAGAAGGTTCACAAGGTTCACAAGTCTCCCAACACTTACAAGACCTTCCATGAAGTTCATGAAGTCTACAAGTCACTTCTTGAAGGTTCACAAGGTTCACAAGCTTCCCAATGCTTTCAATACCTTTCATGAAGTTCATGAAGTCTACAAGTTACTTCTTGAAGGTTCACAAGGTTCACAAGCTTCACAACATTTACAAGACCTTCCATGAAGTTCATGAAGTCTACAAATCACTTCTTGAAGATTCACAAGGTTCACAATGATTACAAAGCTTTCCTGAGGTTCATGAGGTCTAAAAAGCCACTTCATGAGGTTCACAAGGTTCACAAGCTTCACAATACCTCCCATGAGTATCACAAGACACTTTATGAAGATTCACAAGGTTCACAAAGTTCACAATTGGTCAGAAGAGTTGACAATTCCCTCAGACAATGCACCTCCTAAGCAGTGCATCCAAAACTAGGGTTTTGACTTTAATCAGGCTAAATGGACTTCCAATACCTCAAGTGAGTTTCATAACATCTTATATGTGTGTAATAACCCCCATTACAAGTTTCAAGACTTTTCTCAAAAGTTTGCTCAGTCAGATGATCAGATAAGTCAAAATCAGTCAATGTAGTTAAAAAGTCAAACTGAGGTCAACTGTGGTCAAACCAAAGTCAAACTTCATGATTTTTTGCCAACATCAAGTATATGAAGTAAAATTCATCATTTGATCAAGGGTTGATCATGATTCATCAAGGAGATTCCAGATCATCAATAATCAGGAGTTTCTAAATTAGGGTTTCCTTAGTAAAAGTCAACTGAACTTTGACCAGCCATAACTTTCACATACTTCATCACCAAGTCTCCATCCAAAGCTCATTTTTAAGGAAATTGAATTCTCTAAAACTTTGATGTTGCAAGTTAAGCCCAAAAAGGCATCATTTGGAAGATAGGAGCTAAGACATTATAGGTCATTTCAAAAGTCAACAAAAAGTCAACAACTTCAAAAGGGCATAACTTGAGATTGGTAAATGATATAGACCTGAAACCAATGGGGTTGTTTATAGGACTCTTCAAGCTTTCCAAAAAGTCCAAGAACACCCTCATACCTTTAAAATTGAGGGAGATATGCCCTTGCAAAGTTGGGAAATTTTGTGATGGTTTATATTGAAAATGGGGGTCTAGAACCAATTCCTTCCAAATGGGCTTGCCAACTTGTGATCCAATCCACATCATATCATCATGCACGACCCAAATGACCAAAATTCAGAATTTTTATTATTTTATTTTTATTTATTTTTGATTTAATTCATAAAAGTCATTTTAAATAAATATAAAATATGAAAATCTATTTTTGGAGGAAGATAATGCTTCTAGAAAGTCTTAATTAATGATTGAAGGTGAAAGAGAAAGAAATCATGTGATTTATCCAAAGATAGTAAGCCTTCATGATCAAATATTTGAGTTTTAAACTAGGATCAATTTCAATCTTTTTGAATCAATTCATTCACATGACCAATCAATATTTTGACCTAGATTGAGTCTCTTATATATACTGAACTCATTGCCATTGCCCAAGGACGGATTCCAGCAGCCAAGGGTAAGTTTCAAAAACTCAAAAATTCATCAAAAAAGTGGAATTCGGATTTCATCTTCCAAGGCTCTAAAAGGTAAAATAAGAACATGGTTGGCTTCCTTGGACATCATGGACCATGAATCATCATTCATAAGCATTCAAATCATGCCCTAATGATAAACCCGAAGCTTGTTTATGCTTGAACATAACTTTTTTCGATTACATTAATTTGGTGTGTTTCAATAAAATTTGCTTGGCTAATGTTGTTTGTTATGTGCTATAGATCGTTTCTGGACAAAAAAATTGAAGCTTCCTTGCCTAGAACAGATTCGGCCATTGTTAGGGTTTAGCTCTTGAAATTAGGGTTTGATGATTCAATGAGTTTAAATGAATTCTGGACACATAGGAAGGTTCTATGAGATACAAGGATCATAAAACTGTAACTAATTTCATGAATCATTGCTGTTTGGTATGAGTTTGATTTTCGCAGGTTTGACACTATGAAGAACTTGCAATAGATTTCGCAGGAAAATTCAAAAGGAAATTCGCAGGAAATTTGGGGAAGAAGAAGGTCTTTCGCGCGCTCAGGAAATTCAAAAATTGTTGAAAATATTTTATGAATTATGTTTGATTTGTTTATCACAAGCGTGCTTGTGGTACAGTGGTAAGACTGATGCGTGTATATTGTGAGGGCACCAGTTCGATCCTTGGCCAGTGCATTATTTTTGTTCTTATTTTTCATGTCAAAAGCATACTTAATATATTATTATTTCTGGCCATTACACTATCAGTCAGGCTCTCCCAGCCAGGTGGATACGTGCGCATGCTTGTAATTAGAAGGTCCTGGGTTCGAGTCACACCCCAGGCTTTTTGCGTCTTTTATTTTTCCAGGATATTTTGCAAACCAAGAACAAAACTAGCAGGACTTATTTTATTATCACCAACGCATGGTTGGTCTGATGGTGTGTTTTGGTGCTGGCAAGCATAGAAACCTGGGTTCAAACCCAGCCAAGGTAAGTTATTATTTTTGTCACTTTTTCTATTTTCTTTAATTAATTAATTTGTTTGTTTTATATTCTTAATAAAAAATAAATCATACATATATTAAAAATTAAAATAACATTTTTATTCTCTAAAAATTCTAAACTTTCTATTTTTTTATTTAGTTCAAAAATTTATTTTATTATAATATATATGTATATATTAGTTAAAATAATTTTGTATATAAACAAACCCTAATTTTCTAAACAAACCCTAAAAATATTTTCTAAAATAAAACCTAATTCTATTTTTCTAAATAATTTTATTCTTAATATAATTATATTTATTTATTTATTTAATATGATTTTTTGTAAACTTTATAAATATGATTAATTTTGTAAATATGATTATTTTTTATGAACATAATATTTAAATTTTATTTTCTTCATAATGTGTAAATATTTTTTTCTTAATAATTGTTGATATATATTCATAAATAATTAAATTTTTTGTAAATGATTAAGATTTATAATTATATTATGCTTAAAATTTTTCTTATTATATATTAAAATTAAACTTTGTGTTCATATCATTATAATATTTTTCTATTTATTTCTATTTACTTTAATTATTGTTACTAACCATACTATTATTTATTATTATATTATATTTTTATTATTATGTCTCTAACCTTGTTTATTTTACTAATTATTATTATTATTCTATTTTCACTAACCTTATTTTTTTTTAATTATATTTATCACTAACCCCTATTATTTATTTATTGTTTATTTATTATTTATTGCTTATTTATTTATATTTTACTTATTTTTGCTATTTATTTATTTTGCTTATTATTATAATGATGTAAATGCTCCTGGATGTAAATTTTTTAATTATTTAATTTTTGCTATGGATAGTAATTTAGGAAGTGCAAATATGTATTCTATGTAAAATAAACTTAGATCACCTTAATCATAAGATAATTAATATTAAACACTCACACACGTAAGTCGATTTTTTAATCGTCGTCTCACATTTCTAAGGTTATCCCTCAAGTTGCCTAAATCATAAGGTCAAGTGGGGTGTATAAAGCAAGTCCCTTTAAAAAGAAAAATCATCAAGTCCCTCATGGTTGCCTTTACGAATCAAGTCCCTTCGAATAAATGATGATAGTCCCTCCTATATGCTTATTACACCCCACAGTTGCCTTCATAAAACAGAATGTCCCTCTTATGTCCCTTACATCCAAGGTAATGACTACCTACTCCTTAATAGTAGGGATAGTCTTACCAATCAAAGGATAAAGAACAAGAAAGACTTAAAACTTTAGGGTAGGTTCCTCTTATGTACTTGCTCACTTCAAACTTTTCAAACACTTAAACAAATTTCAAACAAATTTTCAAAAACAAGTTTTTACGCATCCATACATGGATCATTATCAACTATTCTGAAAATTTTTCTATTCACACACTACACTTTCAAAAACAATTCAAAAGTGAGCTAAGTAACTAAGAGCCCATGGATAACCATGGATGTAAAGGGTGCTAACACCTTCCCTTTACATAACCTACCCCCCGGACCCAAAAATATCTCTTAAGGTCTTTCCTGATCTTTTATAACCTTTCCTTTTGGATAAAATAAAAGTCGGTGGCGACTCTTGCTATCCGCAACATAACTTAAAGTCAGTTCTCCCACCGTGTTACAATGACCACTAGAATGAGTGCCAAAGATCCCATCATGCATGTCTTCCATAATCTCAATTGCTTCCTTCTTATCCACACAACGAAGCATAGTTGAATCATGATTGCGTTTGTACAAAATGTCATTACTCAAAAAGAACTTTGCAGAAAACCTTCTCAGAAACTTCCTATCTTTGACAGATGCCCCTTCAGGGAACTCCTGAGCTTCAAGATATCTTTTCACTTCATAGAACCAAGGCTTCTCTTCTACCCCTTCAGTGTCAATCTCATTGCAGTATGCAGGCTTTTCAAATCTATCAATGGTAATCTTGGGAGCTTCATCATCCCAGCTGATCTCAAACATAGATGCCATGGTGGCTAATGCATCTGCCAACTGATTCTCTCTTCGTGGAATATGTCCAAAGGTAATCTCTTTGAAATGTGGGATCAAAGACAACACATGTTCTCTGTAAGGAATGAGGTTATCATGCTTGGTATCCCAATCTCCTTTAATCTGACTTACTACCAGGGCTGAATCTCCATACACATCAAGGAACTGGATCTTCATATCAATAGCAGCTTTAATACCCAGGATACATGCCTCATACTCAGCCATGTTATTGGTACAATAGAAACAAAGTCTGGCAGTAATCGGGGTATGACAACCTTCAGGGGAACTAATCACAACACCAACACCATTACCATGTGCATTGGAGGCACCATCAAAAACCATAGTCCATCGGGATCCTTGTTCAGGTCCGTCATATTGTCCAGGTTCTTTGGTAATGATCATAATGTCTTCATCAGGGAACTCAAAACTCATTGACTGGTAATCATCTACTGCTAAATGAGCCAAATGATCAGCAACAACACTTCCTTTGATGGCCTTCTGAGTAGTGTACTGTATGTCATATTCTGTCAAGATCATTTGCCATCTTGCAATTCTTCCGGAGAGAGCAGGTTTCTCAAAGATATACTTGATTGGATCCATCTTTGAAATTAATAAGGTAGTATGGGTCAACATATACTGTCTTAGTCGGCGAGCAGCCCATGCCAAAGCGCAGCAAGTTTTCTCGAGCAGTGAGTATCTTGTTTCACAGTCGGTAAACTTTTTGCTAAGGTAGTATATTGCCTGCTCTTTTCGACCAGACTCGTCATGTTGCCCCAATACACACCCCATTGAGTTGTCTAACACTGTTAAGTACATAATCAAGGGTCTTCCATCTACTGGTGGCATCAAAATTGGAGGTTCCAGCAGATATCTCTTAATTTCATCAAAGGCAGTCTGGCACTCATCATTCCATTCCATCACCTGATCTTTCTTCAACAATTTGAAAATTGGCTCACAGATGGTAGTTAATTGGGAAATAAATCTCGCAATGTAATTCAATCGTCCCAAGAAACCTCTAACCTCCTTCTCAGTACGGGGAGCTGGCATCTCTCGTATAGCTTTCACTTTTGCAGGATCTACTTCAATACCTTTTCCACTGACAATGAAACCCAGGAGCTTTCCAGATCTAACTCCAAAAGTACACTTGTTTGGATTCAATCTCAACTTGTATTTCTTCAACCTCTCAAACAATTTATGTAAATGATCAAGATGTTGCTCTTCATTCTGAGATCTGGCTATCATATCATCCACATATACCTCTATCTCATGATGAATCATATCATGAAACAAAGCCACCATAGCACGCTGATATGTTGCCCCTGCATTCTTCAAACCAAATGGCATTACCTTATAGCAAAAGGTGCCCCACTGTGTCACAAATGTTGTCTTCTCCATATCTTCAAGTGCCATCTTGATCTGATTGTAACCAGAGAAACCATCCATAAAAGAGAATACCTTGTGCTGAGCAGTGTTGTCTACCAGAATATCAATATGAGGGAGTGGAAAGTCATCTTTAGGGCTAGCTTTGTTCAAATCTCTGTAGTCCACACACATACGTACCTTACCATCTTTCTTAGGAACTGGTACCACATTTGCAACCCACTGAGGATAAGAAGTTACTGCTAAGAACCCTGCATTGAACTGTTTCATTACCTCTGCCTTGATCTTTTCTGACATTTCAGGACGCATACGACGAGCCTTCTGCTTCTTTGGACGACAATCTTCTTTCACTGGCAAACGGTGAACCACAATGTCTGTATCCAACCCTGGCATATCTTCATAAGACCAAGCAAAGATTTCCACATAGCCACGTAATATCTGAATCGATCTGCTCTTGACATTGTCCTCTAAATCAGCACCTATCTTGACCTCTTTTCTGTTTTCTTCAGTTCCCAGATTCACAACTTCGACTGGCTCTTCATGTGGCTGCATAGCTTTCTCTTCTTGTTGTAATAACCTAGCAAGCTCTACAGGTATTTCACAATCGTCCTCATTTCCGTCTTCAGTTTGATAGATCGGATTCTCGAAATTATAATTGGCAATAGTAGAACTGTTATCAATAGGATCCAGAGTGGATGAGGATCTGCATTTTAGTGATGTGGGTGTGTGTAAGAACACATAGCTGATAAAACAAAAAGAAAAGAAAGACAAGGAACACAATATTTACGAAAACGAAACGTCCACTGATTTTATTGAATGAAGTATGCAAATGAAATGACAGCCCGTGACAAGCACACCATTGTGCCCAGGGTAAGGCACATGGCTTGAAAGTTTGATTGTTCAAGAAATTACAAATTTAAAAAAAAACAACACAGTAATAGTATTTACTCCTGACTAAAGGAGATAGGGATAACATCTTCAGCTTTCCAATTATTGAGTCCAGCACCCACAGTAGGAAAAATCCATGCATCCAAGTTATAGTCTTCATTTTGATCTCCCACAACATTAATCTGGTCCTTCACAACCCCCTGACTAGTGATACGAGCAGCACGAGCATGACGAACAGCCTTCTGGGACTCTGCAGTGAAACCCAAACCAAACTTGTCAGACTTGTATGGAATATCAGGAAGCTGACCCCAAATAGTACAACCACCTTCATCCACCACAGCTCTAGCATCATTGAGGGAGGCCATTGCCATTGTTGGAGGCTTTCTGGTGACCACAGGGACTTTCTTCACAACAGGAGGAGCTACATAATCATTAACAACCCAGGGAACCACTTCAAATGTCTGACACGGAGTCTTGATGTATTCACCTTCCATTTCCAGATACTTGAAAGTGTTTACATGGCTGACAAAGTATTCTTCTTCTCCATAGACAGTAACAACCTTTCCATCCACCGGATATCTCAATTTTTGGTGCAATGTAGAGGTTACAGCACCTGCCCCATGGATCCAGGGACGACCAAGCAGACAAGAGTACGAAGGACGAATATCCATCACAAAAAATGTAGCAGTAAACACCTGAGAGCCAACTTTGATTGGAAGATCAATTTCCCCATGCACTACTCTTCTAGAACCATCAAAAGCCTTTACCACAATATTACTGGGCTTCAGCACAGCATCTTCAGAACTCAGCTTGTTCAGGACTTCCTTAGGCAACACATTCAAGGAGGAACCATTGTCTATCAGCACATGTGACAGGGTAGTGCCCCTGCATTCAATTGAGATATGCAAGGCCCTGTTATGATCCCTCTTGGCAGGGGTCAAATCAGCATCAGAAAATCCTAACCCATTGTCGTAGGTCAGGTGGGCAACACAGTTCTCAAATTGGTCAACAGAAATTGCACTGGGTACATGAGCAGTCTTCAGAAACTTGATCAAGGACTTGGCATGAGCCTCAGAACATAACAACAAGGACAGCATAGAAATCTTTGAGGGAGTATGTCCCAACTGATCAACAATGTCATAATCACTCTTGCGGATGATTTTCAATACTTCTTCCATCTGCTTAGAGAGATCATCAGCAGCTGGCACATCAGTAGATACAGGCTCAATAACAGGACCTTTGCCCCGAGCATCAGTGGTGGTAACAGCAGGAGTAACTGCATTCTTGGAAGTAACCGGAGGAGAGAAGACTCTTCCACTACGTGTGATCTTACTAGATCCAGCAATATTGTCAACATCAACAGGCACATCAGCTACAGGCTCTTGCTTAACACCATGGATGTAAACATCAAACCCATAGTGCCAAGGCACAGCTTTATCAGATGTATATGGGATAGGACCAGGAGTAGTAATGACCACAGGAGCTACTCTGGCTTCAGCAACAACTTTCACGGGACCTTCAGCAGTAATTTTGATTGGACCTTGATGAGTGATTTTAATGGGACCCTTTGAAGTGATTCTTATTGGTACTTTGTCAACCATGTCAACCTCTTCAGTCTTCCTACCTTGAGTCAGATGATCCACCATACTTTCTACAGACGATGGTCTTCTTTCAAACACTATAGTATACTTATCCATGAGACGCTGAATTCCATCTTTCAATCTGAAGCACCTCTCTGGATTATACTCACAATAAACACAATCTTCACGACAACCCGGAAAGAACCCAGCTTGTACCAACTTCTTTCTGATGACAGACAATGGTGTGGTCAATTCATCAACTGAATGGATATGCAGATCTTCCTCAATGGCATTGACAGTCTTCTCGTGATTTGGCATTGGAGCAGTAATCACATTGGGAGTACCCGGAGGATCAAACTCAATTTCTCCAGCATCAATCATATCTTGAATTTTGTTCTTCAAGATCCAGCAGTTATTAGTATCATGTCCCTGACAGTTTGAATGATATGCACATCGTGCATTGGGATTATACCTGGGAGAGGTAACATTAGGATTCTGAGGAGCCTCTTTCAAGGTAATGAGTTCAGCCTGTAACAAGTGTTGCAATGCCTGAGCCATTGACATGTTGATCTTCGTGAACTGCCTTCTAGCCCTCTGTTGGTTACCCTGTGGTTGTTCTGTTGTTGCAGGAGTTGGATTTGAAATATGCATTGCATTAACAGACTGATGCCTTTTGTTACGATCAGGTTGACCATAAACAGCATTGGATTCTTTCTTCCCAGTGGGAGGCTTCTTTGCAGCACCTGATGAGGAAGCACCCACTTGGATCTTACCATTCTTTATACCATTTTCTACTCGCTCTCCTGTCATGATCAACTCAGTGAAGCCAGATGATGAGCTTCCAATGAGATGACTGTAGAACGGACCATTCAGCATGCACATGAACATATCAACCAATTCCCTGTCAGTCAAAGGGGGTTGAACTCTTCCAGCCAAATCTCTCCACTTCTGAGCATACTCCTTAAAACTTTCTTTGGCACCCATAAACATGCTCTGAAGCTGCATGCGAATGGGGGCTAAGTCAGCATTGTATTGGTACTGTCTATAGAAAGCTTCAGCAAGATCATTCCAATCTCTGATGTTGACACTCTCCAACTGATAATACCACTCCAGCTGAGCTCCAGATAAGCTCTCTTGAAAGAAATGGATCCACAACTTCTTATCAGCAGTGTGGGGTTGAATTCTTCTGACATAAGACCTCAGATACAGCTTGGGACAAGAGACCCCATCATAAACAACAAACGTAGGAACCTTGAAACCAATGGGTATGACTACCCCAGATATCAAACTCAAATCCTCAAAATCCAGCCCAGATGACTTCTGTAACTCCATGGCATCCATCCTATCCACCAACATCTTGAATTTGTCTTCATTAGGCTCATGGTAGTAATTAGCCTCAGAATCAGAGTCCCCCATTGTGTTGTGGAGACTGCCTCCCTCTTGCTCATATTCCTCAGATTCATAGTCTTCAGCTGGTTCCTTGGTCTTGGCAAGACCTTTGAACCTTCTTCCCATGTTGATCAAACCAGCAGACCTTCTAGTCTTCTTAGTCTTCTTGGCCAGCAGTGCCTTCAATTCATCCTGCCCCTTGGACAGGTTCAAGATCAGCTCTTGGAACTGTGCATTTTGTGCCTGAAGATCCTTAACTGATTGTTCAAGAGCCATTGCTGAAATAAACAGCGAGAAGATGAGAAACCTGTGCACAATTATAAACCTGTGATGCAATGAAATGATATGTGAATGCATATGCAATGTTTTCAAGGACCGCAGGATTTAAATTTGCTTAGACAAACACGAAAGTAAACTTTTATTAGTAATAACTTTGTTTTGCCTTTTAGGCTTACAAAAATGAAATGAAATAAGTACAAAAGATGGGGTTTTAAGTCTCCCATGGACGTTTCCTCTTTGTATTGAGGTATGAGTTGAGGTTTCGTTCCTCGTGAAGTTGCTTTGTTAGCTCTAGGATTCTTGCTTGGCTTGCTTTGTAATGAGCCTCGAAAGTATCCCTTTGATCCTTCAGTTGGATCCATGATCTCTGCAAGTCTTCCTTATCAGTAGGCATGTCTGGGTGAAGGATGGTATAAGCTGTGTCTCCTTCAGTAACAGGTTCCATGGTAACTGGTAGGACGGAAGGATATGGCATCATGAGTGTCTGAGCACGAGATCGTACCCATCTGAGATAAGCCTCCATAGGAATAGTGTACTTAGGTTCCAGTGTCTTGCTGTCAATCCTGTTTACCTTTCCCCAAGCTCGTATGAATCTCTGACGGTGACCCTGAAGATCGTTGTCGTAGTCAAACACAATGCCCTGAATCAACATGTCATGTGGACCATCGCTCCGAGCATAACCAAACTGTCGTAAAGCTAGAGAGGGGTTGTAGGTGATGCCTCCTCTTATGCCTAGTAGTGGCACATTAGGAAACTCCCCACAACGGTCAATGATGGTGACATTCTCCATAGATCTGGAGCACCAATGGATATCTGAGTGAGAAAGTGACATGATCCTCTTGGACCATCTGAACCCTTGCTCATTCTTCATTACTGAGCGAGGAAGGTGAGAAATAAACCACCTAGAAAGCAAAGGTATGCAGCACATCAAAGTTCCTCTTGCCCTTGTAGTACGGGTGTGAAGAGAATGCAGGATGTCTCCAAGCAATGTAGGCACTGGATTGTGACTCAGGAAAATGTTGATGGCATGAACATCTATGAACTGATCTGGATTAGGGAACAATACTAAGCCATATATCAGCAAGGCTAAGATCTCCTCAAAAGCATCATATCTCATGGCCTTCAAGAACATTTGAGCCTTATCTATTAGCACCTTGGCAAGAATACCCTTGACTCCACTTCTCGTTTCTAGAACAACGTCAGACTTCTTCAGATGTAGGGCTGCAGCAATGACCTCTGGTTTAAGCTCCTTCTCCAAGCCTATGAAGGGTCTTTGATCAAGAACAGGTATGCCCAGAAGTTTAGAGAACTCCTCCATGGTAGGAACCAGCTGATAGTCGGGGAATGTGAAGCAATGGTGCTTAGGATCAAAGAACTGAAACAGAACACTCATCATGTCTTCATTGAACCCTGAAGTGACTAGATCCAATAGGTGACCATGTCTCTTGATGAACTGGGAATGATCAGATACTTGAGAAACCAACTCTTTAAGCTTAGGAGGTATCCCTACAAAGTTGATCTTGATGGTGTTTCTACGAGAAGAAGCCATGACCTACAACAAAGAACAAAGATAAATCCCTTGGTCCTTGAAATGGTTAGTGAAAATGCTATGCTTATGATGCATGATGATGTCATGATGTTATGTTCAATCACAAACATGTGGCACACACAAACAAGTCACACCATAGCCCTAGGTTTAAAGGCTTGCATGAGGTTTAAGGTAGGTACCCTCCCCTGAGTTTAGATGGTTCATCCTGTCCTACAAAAGTAACCGGGTTCTAAGGGATCTCAATATCATTGATCCTTCACAAGGGTGGTTGTTCAGAAGGCAACTTACTTGCCAACCAAAACCCTCCAAGTTCAAGATCTCAATGAGCGTAGTATCGAGTGTCAACCAACTTCAGTCTGCACCAAAGCCGGTTACCTCACTACTTTCTAAAGGCCAAGATGAGTTAACTAGGGTTCTAAAAGTTAGTTAGTGCATTGACAACATATGGCAGCCTCATATTATCCTCAACTTGACTTAAGGAACATAAGCACCTACCAAGAAGTCGCACTAACCATGGCCACCAGATCAACCGTATCGATATACGTCGTACAGTTTCCTTGGTCTATTGCCATTTACCTAAGGTACACTAGATCCGGGTTAGGACCTTTCACACATAAGAGCACCCCAACAAGATAATATAAAGCAAACAAGGCAAACAATTTAAAGTGATCTTAATTCCTAAGGGTACCCCTCTTAAATAAAAATCCCCAGCAGAGTCGCCAGTTCTGTAACACGGTGGGAGAACTGACTTTAGTTATGTTGCGGATAGCAAGAGTCGCCACCGACTTTTATTTTATCCAAAAGGAAAGGGTATAAAAGAACAGGAAAGACCTTAAGAGATATTTTTGGGTCCGGGGGGTAGGTTATGTAAAGGGAAGGTGTTAGCACCCTTTACATCTATGGTTATCCATGGGCTCTTAGTTACTTAGCTCACTTTTGAATTGTTTTTGAAAGTGTAGTGTGTGAATAGAAAAATTTTCATAATAGTTGATAATGATCCATGTACGGATGCGTAAAAACTTGTGTTTGAAAATTGTTTAAAATTGTGAAGTGTTTGAGAAATTTTTGAAGTGAGCAAGTACATAAGAGGAACCTACCCTAAAGTTTAAGTCTTTTCTGTTCTTTATCCTTTAAGTGGTAAGACTATCCCTATTATTAAGGAATAGGTTGTCATTACCTTGGATGTAAGGGACATATGAGGGACATCTGTTTTATGAAGGCAACTGTGAGGTGTATTAAGCATTTAGAAGGGACTATCATCATTATTCGAAGGGACTTGATCTTTAAAGGCAACCATTAGGGACTTGATGATTTTTCTTTTAAGGGACTTGCTTTATACACCCCACTTGACCTTATGATTTAGGCAACTTGAGGGATAACCTTAGGAATGTGAGATGGCGATTATAAATCGACTTACGTGTGTGAGTGTTCAATATTATTTATCTTTAATTAAAATGATCTAAATTTATTTTAAATAGAATACATATTTGCACTCCCTAAATTACTAACCATAACAAAAAATTAAATAAATTAAATATTACAAAATTTACATCCAGAAGCATTTACAAAATTATAATAACAAGCAAATTAAAAATAAATAGCAAAAAGCAAAATATAAATAATAAGCAACAATATAATAAATAAGCAATAAATAAATAAATAAAGGTTAGTAATAATAATAATTAAAAAAATAGGGTTAGTAAGAATATTAAAAAATAAATAAAGTTAGTGAAATAATAATAATAATAACATGGTTAGTAACAATAATTAAATAAATAAAATTAGCCAAAGTAAGAATAAAAGATTAACAATTCTTTAATGTAGGCAATTATATTTACAAATTATTAAATTATTTTTAAATGTATTATAAAATTTAATTATTATAAGTTAAATTATTTCTAAACAAAAAGTTCTAAAAACAAAAGTATTTTACATATTATATAAAGAAAAATAAACTATAAGCATAGTATATAAAATATATTTGCATATTGTAAAAAAAAAAAAAGTCATAATTATATTTACAACAAATTAATTATATTAAAGATTAGATTAAATAAATATATACATGATAATTTATATTAAGAATTAGAAAATAAATAACTAGGGTTTTTTAATAAGTACTTAGAAAATAAATTAGGGTTTTGTTTAGAAAAATATTTAAGAGTTTTTAATATAAAATTATTTTAATACATATATACATAATATTACAATTTAATCATATGATAAAGAAAATAATTTTTGAATGGAGGAAATATATATTTTTATAATTTTTGAAAAATATAATATATAGACATATTTTTATTATTATTTTTTGAATTGTTTGGAAAAAATATATATAAGACCAATATTTAATTTAATAATAAAATAATTAAAACAAATAAAAGAAAAAAAGCAAAAAAAAATGTGAGAACTTACCTGACTGGGATTTGAACCCAGGTCAGTCTGTTTTCCAGCAACAAGAATTACCACCAAGCTACCCCACACGCAGGTGAAAGGGAGAAGAGAATAATTGCTTTTGTGCTTTATCATGAGAAAATCCAGAAAATAAAAGCAAACAAAAAAGGCCTGGGGGAGGATTGAACCCAGGACCTTTGAACATTCACGCGCACACATCACCACCCGGCTGGAAGAGCCCATCTGATAGTATGGTGACTATAATTGATTATATATTAAACCTGTGAAATAAACAAAATAAACAAACAAAATGCCACAAACGGGGAATCGAACCCCAGACCAAGCCAGCATATACGCACGCCACTGGGACAACACAAGTTGTTGCGATTTTAAACAGCAAGCAATTAATAAAATATAATACTAATTATTTGAATTTAAAACACGCGCGGGAAGAGGTCTTCTTCTACCTCCAGAACTGCGAACTTAGCTGCGAAAATAGCTAGGAGATTACCTGCGAAAATAGAATGGTAGCAAAACCTACAAAATTCATACATTGACAAAACAGTAAGATTTTGCGTAATTGACTATGCCATTAAGTTCCTAACAAGATTTCCAATCCTTCTACGTCCTCATAATCCATTTATATTGGCTGGATTACAAAACCCTAATTGGAGCCGTGAACCCTAAAAATGGTGGATCATGTTTCAGGCTATGGAACTTCACCAAACGATCCAGATTCCATCTATAGTCATCAACAAACAAGGTTATGTAAATAAAATTCAATAATATGCAGTGAATCATTGGAACCGAAAATTTTTTTGTCAAGCATAGACAAGCCACGGGTTCATCATTATGGCACAATTTGGATGCTTATGAATGATGGTTCATGATCAATGATGTCCAATGAAACTCTCCATGTTCTTATTTTACCTTCTAGTGCCCTGGATTGAAGAATCCGAATGTGAGTTTTGGATGGTTTTTTTGAGGTTTGAAACTTACACTTAGAGGCAGCAAATTCGTCCATCAGTGCTAGGGTTATGATCAGTACTTATATGAGGATCATTTAGGTCAGAAAAATTGAATGGTTGTATGGAAGTTTTGATATTTGAAGATTGAAAAAGATTATGCTTTGAAATTCAAATATTTGCTCATGAAGGCTTGCTATTTTTGTACCAATATCATGATTTCCTTCCCTTTCAATTCAAATCAGTATTGATGAGATTCTAGAAGCTCAATCTTCATCAAATATTGTATTTTCATATTTTATATTTATTTAAAATGATTTTTTATGAATTAAATAAAAATAAATAAAAATAAAATAATAAAAATTCTGATTTTTAATCATTTGGGTCGTGCATGATGATATGGTATGGATTGGATCACAATTTGACAAGCCCATTTGAAAAGAATTGGTTTTAAACCTCCATTTTCATCATAAACCATCACAAAATTTCCCAACTTTGCAAAGGCATATCTCCCTCAATTTTAAAGGTATGAGGGTGTTCTTGGACATTTTGGAAATCTTGAAGAGTCCTCTAAACAATCCCATTGGTTTCATGTCCATATCATTTACCAATCTCAAGTTATGCCCTTTTGAAGTTGTTGACTTTTTGTTGACTTTTGAAATGACCTATAATGTCTTAGCTCATATCTTCCAAATGAAGCATTTTTGGGATTAACTTGCAAGATCAAAGTTGTAGAGAATTCAATTTCCTTCAAAATGAGCTTTGAGTGGAGAATTGGTGATGAAGCATGTGAAAGTTATGGCTGGTCAAAGTTCAGTTGACTTTTACTGAGGAAACCCTAATTTAGAAACTCCTGATTCTTGATGATCTGGAATCTCCTAGATGAATCATGATCATCCCTTGATCAAATGATGAATTTTACTTCATATAATTGATGTTGGAAAAAAAATCATGAAGTTTGACTTTGGTTTGACCACAGTTGACCTCAGTTTGACTTTTTAACTGCTTTGACTGATTTTGACTTATCTGATCATCTGACTGAGCAAACCTTTGAGAAAAGTCTTGAAACTTGTCATGGGGGTTCTTACATACATATAAGATGTTATGAAGCTCACTTGAAGTCTTGGAAGTCCATTTAGCCTGATTAAAGTCAAAACCCTAGTTTTGGATACACTGCTTAGGAGGTGCCTTGTCTGAGGGAATTGTCAACTCTTCTAACCAATTGTGAACCTTGTGAACCTTGTGAACCATCATAAAATGTCTTGTGAACCTCATGGGAGGTATTGTGAAGCTTTTGAACCTTGTGAACCTCATAAAGTGACTTTGTAGATCTTATGAAAGGTCTTGTAAATGTTGAGCAGCTTGTGAACCTTGTGAACCTTGTGAACCTTCAAGAAGTAACTTGTAGACTTCATGAACCTCATGAAAGGTCTTGTAAATGTTGAGAAGCTTGTGAACCTTGTGAACCTTCAAGAAGTGACTTGTAGACTTCATGAACCTCAAGAAAGGTATTGAAAGCATTGTGGAACTTGTGAACCTTGTGAACCTTCAAGAAGTAACTTGTAGACTTCATGAACCTCATGAAAGGTCTTAGAACACAAAGTCTTGTATTGTGAGGGAAAATTTTGGGGTGCAACAATACTCTAGCTTCACAAGGGCTTTTTTAGGTAAGACATTGAGGGATGACCCTAAGTCTACCAGCACATGGGAAAGGACTGCACCTTTACATTCCATGGTTATGTGCAAAGCCTTGTTATGGTTGCGGCCTTCCGTAGTCAAATCAGTGTTGGTGAACCCTAGTCCGTGACTAGCATTAAAATTTCCAACCACAGCTTCCAACTGATTGACGGTGATCTCTTCAGGCACATAAGCTGCGTGCAAGACTTTTAGTAGTGCGTTCCGATGGGCTTCGGAGCACATAAGCAACGATAGGATTGAGATCTTGGAAGGCGTCTGGTGAAGCTGATCCACTATTTTGTAATCACTTTTCTTGATGATTCTCATGAACTCATCAACTTCTTGATCAAAGGGTGTTTTCAAAGCTTCTTTAACAATCTGCTCTTCCTGCACCAAGCTTTTTCCTTTTGCCTTGGCAGCAGCTTCTGCTTCGGCAGTGGGTCTTTGAGTTTGTGGAGCAAAGAGACGTCCGCTTCGAGTGAAGCCTCCGCCTCCTCCCACATTGTCTATTTGTGGTGCAGGGGTTGATGATTCAAAAGTGATTTTTTGTCCTTCGCAGTATAGGTCAGAGCCGTAATGCCAGGGGATGGCATTACTGCTTTCATAAGGTACTGGCCCAGGCACTGTGATAGTGACTGGACTGATTGCAGCTGCGGAAGGGACTGTGATAGTCTGTGGATCATAATATATTGTGACTGGTGCTCTGATGGGAGTAGCACTTTGTGAGTTGTAGACGGAGTCATTTTCAGGATCATAATAAATCGTAACTGTTGAGACATCTTCATGGTTTGTTGCTGATGTTGTAGGAGACATTGTTGGAAGGATGGGTGTTGTTGTTGTAGGAGATTCAAAATGAAGTGGTGCTGAAGTTGTAGAAGGAATGTCGGTTGATATCTGGTCAGTTGAGATGACAGATGAAGCATTTGTTGATGAAGCTGAAGAGTTGTCGGGAACAATGGTTGTTGCAGTTGTAGGAGATACTGGAATTGTTGCTGACGAGATTGCTGGATTTGTTGGAATTGACGTTGTAATTTGAAGCATGCCGCTCTGGATGAGACCATCTATGCCATCCCTCAAGTTATCACAACCATTCACTGAAATGTTACATTAAGCACACCCTAGTTCACATCCCGGGAACATTTGACATTCGAGGAGTTGAGCCTTAATCTCTACCAACGGTGTCCGAATCTGACCCACACTGGTTATTAAATAAGACAGCTTGTCTTCTTCAATAGAATTGATTCTGGGACCACCATGGTTTGGCATAGGGTTCTTGTTAACATTGGGTGGTGGTGCGAAGTTCAGAGCTTTAGAGTCTACCAGGTCTTGTACCTTCATATGCAGAGCTCTGCACTTTTCTGTACTGTGGCCAGGTGCATTTGAATGAAAAGCACATCTGGCGTTGGAGTCATAATTTCTGGGTAGACTATTAGGATCTGGAGGTGCCAACGTCCTTAGCTCAACCAGGTTGAGTTTCAGGAGTTGTGGCAATAGTGTTGCATAGGGCATAGGGATCGGATCGATTACCCTATTGGCCTGAGAAGGTCTCTGTTGGAATGGTCTTTGCTGATTGTTGTTGTTGGTGTTGTTGTAGTTTCTCGGAGGATACTGAGTTTGCTGTTGGTACTGAGGTTGTTGCTGATAATTTTGTTGCGGAGGTTGATAAGCTGGTTGTGGATGAGCTGGAGCGGGAATGGTGACTGCTGCCACAGACCTATGAACATATTGGGGTCTGCCCCTGTTGGCATGGATAGCATTGGTTTCACCAGTTCTTCTTGGGCCTGCAAAAGGCTTCCTTGTATTGCTGGATGAGCTGGCACCATTGTCAGAAATCTTGCCCATCTTCAACAGGCTCTCAATTCTCTCTCCAGCTATGACAACATCTGCAAAGCTAGTGGAAGAGAAAGCAGCTAGCCTGTCAATATATGTTCCTTGGAGGGTGTTCATAAACATATCTGCCATTTCCCTCTCTGACATAGGTGGCTGAACAGCAGCAGCCAATTGCCTCCATCTCTAGGCATACTCTCGGAAACTTTCCCTTGATGACTGTGACATTCCCATTAGGAGGGTCCTGTTGGGTGCCATATCTAAGTTGTACTGATACTGTCTGATAAAGGCCTCTGCCAGGTCCTTCCAACACCTGATAGTTGCTCTTGTCAGATGAGAGTACCACTCTCTTGAAGCTCCCGTCAAGCTGTCCTCGAAATAAAACATCCAGAGCTTCTCGTCCATGGTATAGGCCTTCAGCCTCCCAAGAAATGATTGTAAATGGGTCCGGGGGCATGAAGTCCCGTTGTATTTTTCAAAACAAGGAGGCTTGAACTTATGGGGAATCCTGACCCCGTCTACCAAGCCCATGTCCATAACATCAAAACCCAAAGAGTTCTGAGACTCCAAGGATCTTAATTTCTCAGCTATCTCATCCAGCCTTCTGTCATAAGCTTCCTCCCTGTCGCTCCCACCAAATGAAGCCGGGTCAAATGGGGTACAGACGCGAACGGTCGGCGAATGGGACAATGAGAACACACAGCCGTGAACTCACTGGAGATGAATAGAGTCGCCAGCTAGGCATTTTTATCCCGGAGGAAAGGCAATGTTGCATAGACCTAGAAAGATATGGACAAGACGGTCGCGAACCAGAGAGACTGAGAAAGGGGGTTGGTTACAACCTGGGAAGGTATTAGCACCCAGATTGTCCGCCGTACTCGACGGGATCCACGCTTAAAAGATTTGTGTTTTAAAGGGGTAGTGTCAGTGCAATTTGTGTGTAAAAGAGCTGGAAAACAAAATGTACAGGTGTCAGTGTAAGAGAAAATTGAAGTATATAAGTGAAGTGTCAGTGTAAGAACAGGAGTGAAATGCTCAAGATCATGGGGCTAAAAGAATGAGGCTAGAAAGAGGGGGAATATACAGAGACTTTTGTTCGATAACCGTTAAGTTATGCCTACGTATCCTCTCGTGCAATGAGGAAGTCAGAACACCGTAGTTCGACCCAAAGAGACTGAAAGATGAATTGACTTGTGAACTGCTTGCTTGTCTATGCTCAAGTGTATGATCTGTCCGGCACAGATGCAAACTGTCTTGCATTAGACGGAAGAAGCGAGCTCTCGTTTGTGAGTGAATGAGATGAGAAAAGAATCCCGGAGGAGACGATTATTGTTTGTTTTTTTGTATTTTCAGTCTTTTATTGCTTTTGAAAGTTTATCATAAGTTAATGAGCTTAAGCCTAAACCAATGGATTTAGTAAACTCATCACATCTTCCCTCTGATTAGGGGTAATGAGAGTACCTTAAGTGTGAAGTCAGCTTCTCACACTTAAACACCTTTGGTGTAGGGTTAAGATCATTAACCTACTTGTGATTAATTAGATGTTTTTGGTGTTTTTTTTAGTGTTAAGTAATGAGATTAAGCCATAATCAAAGATTAAACAAACTCATTACACCATCCTAATAGAAGGATAATAGATGAGAGTGTTTAAGCTGAGGAAAGCTCCTCAACTTAATCCATGATTAGGGATTAAACTCATGACAAAACTGTAAACACCCCAAATTTTCCCTCACCCATTCACACCGTGGCTTGTGATCATTTCATATGCATAAACTCAATCATAGCATCTCATATCACAGTTTTGATTCACTGCATAAATTCAAAGTCATCTGCATCTAGGGTTTGTGATCTGAACAATCCAAGAGCCTCTTGAGCCACTCCAAGGGTCATCAATCACTTCAAGGGGGTCCATGTGTGTTCAAGCATCATATTATATCCTCTCAAAGTCAAGAATGTCAAAGAATCACAAGAACTGGAAATGGTGTGGATGCAGAGCCAGGTTTAACTGCACAGATGACCTAAAATTAGGGTTTTGGTTTCAGAGGCCATAACTCCAAATTTTTTGGTCATTCTTGTTTCTATTGGTCTCTATATGGTATAGGGAGTATGCATATCAATTTTCATGAAGAAATTCCATGGGGAAGTCATCTGATTAAGAGTTGACTTTTCAAGCAAGTCAGTGTAAAATCAGGGCATCTGAGGCCCCCAATGACCCAACCAAGGGGTGATCTTCATCATTTTGAGTGTATTTGATCTTTATTTGATCATGGAAGAAGGTTGAAGTTCACAAAATTCAAGAATTACAAGTTTTTGCAAAGTTGACTTTTTAGGGCATGGTTGACTTTTAATGAAATGTCATTTTATGCAACTTTTTCAACCCTTGCTTTTTGATCCAAAAATGCTTCAAATGGAAAAACTTTGGTCATGAAAGTTGTAGATTAGATCTTTCCCTTTTCAAAATGTACAAGAACATGACCTAATTCATTTTGGATCAAAAGTTATGGTGTGTCAAAGTTGGCTAAAATCACTAATTTTCAAAATATGCACCAAATGGAAAACTTGCAAAAACTTTGTACCAAGGCATTTGTGACTTCTAATTCATGTCTAACCATCACACAAACATCACATGTACCCTAAAGTTCAGAATGGACTAAGAATTTCTCATGTTTCATGGTTTGTGAAGCAAGACATTTCCATGTGAACCAAAAGTGATCAAGTTGCAAAACCATCATCACACTTCCATCCACTTTTTACCTTGGATGCTGAACCAGCCCTAGCCTTTCCCCTCACCATGCTGCGCCAGCCCACACCCTTGTACTTGGCTAGAAGTTGCCCATGCTTTCTCTTACACAAGAGTGGACTTTTTGCAAAAGCTAGCTCACCTATCACAGCAGGCCAAGTCACATCACCTGACCAATGGGATTTGTTTATGTGGATCAAATGCCAGCCATTTCACATAACAAGCAAGCCTGAAGCAAGCCATAGCATCACATTCCTATTTTCCACCCTTGAAGCAAAAACCTTCGAAACTCAGAAAACAAGACACAAACACACAAACCCACTTCATAGATCAACTCAACATGTTCCTCTGATCACAAAGCATCCATCACCATAGCCTAAAACCCCCAGAATCACAAATACGATTTCTGCCCTCCATTGAACAGAACTTGTTCAAACCTCAAAACCAGCCATCACAAACTCTTTCCAAGCATTGGAAGCTTCTCAAGAGGTCAAGTGGAGTTGATTGCAAGCAGGAAAGCACCCAGAAAGCTGTGAACTGAAAGCTTCGAAACTCAGGTAGCTCAAGAACTTTTTTACCAGAAATGATTTTTAAAGTTCTTAAGTTGTTCTACTTGCCTTCCTGATCATGAATATGTCTTTAATTTTGAAAATGGTGGAGAGATGAGAGTTTAATCAGTCTCTGAAACTTTTTGCCCTAGAAATAGATTGATTCGATTCAGCCATTTTAGGAATGATAAATTTGTTTTGATTGGGGGTTTTAATTCATAAGTGAGTGGGGATCATTCCTGTGTTTTTAGATTTCATTTTAGAAGCGTTTAGAGTGAGATTGGTTTTTGGGGTGAACGGAGAAGATGACCGGAACACTGTTCCGGTCACCTGAGGGTGATTAACGGCAGGATTAGGGCATAAGCATTAATTAGCTGATTTTGAATTCTGGCCGTAGGATCTGGCGCCAAGTCAATGCGCGCGTTTGCCAGTTTGAATCTCACGCGTTGGATCTGATTACTTTGCTTTTTCAGTTTAAAAATTCATTTTATTTTCATAATATTTCATTTGTTTTATACAATTTATTAAAAATAGCAAAAATGCTTTAAAAATTATGAAATTTTTTACCAAGAGTTTCATTAATTTTTAAAACACAAAAATATTTTTATTTTCATTTTTAGCATTAAAAAAGTATTTTTAAATATTTAAAAGTTTATTTTTAATTGATTAATGAAAATTAATTCATTAAAAATACTTTTAGGTATTTAAAAATCACCAAAAAATTCATGAAATGTTTTAAGACATTTAGAAACATTGTCCAACCTTCAAACCAAATTTATTTTTTGATCTTGATGCATTTTGAGAATTTTTCATTGAATTAAAACCATTTTTATGCATTATTTTGATCCAAACTTCCAAAAATCATTTCTGCCTAACCCTAAAGAGTTGGACCTTGATTCTTTTTGCATTGCATTGTGTTTAGCATGTAGCTTGTGAGATTAAATGGCCATGATTTGCTCTTTCATTTTCCATTTGTTTGATAATTTTCTTGTTTAGGAACCCTAAAACCCTAGGAAACTTAGAAAAACCATATCTTGAATTTGGTTAGGAGTTGAGACCTCTCTTTTGGGCAGTGAGTTAGTATAGGTTATGGGATCCTTTGAGTGCATTTTCAATTTTTTATAATGTTGTTTGCTTCTTGTTTTGGTTTTTGTTTGTTGCATTGTTCATAAACCCTAATTTGGGCTTCCATATGCATCCATCTTGCATTTTCTTGCATAACATGACTTGCCATGACATTCCATGCCTCCATTTGATTCATTTAACATCATAAGACATATTGAAAGCATGTTTGATCATTGCACATTGCATTTGTCATGTTGTATGCCATATGCATCTCATAACGTTTCATGTATGTTCTTGGTTCTTAACTTGCTCCATTTGCATCCATGAGCTTGTATGACCATCTCCATTTGTTGTCTCATGTTTGTATCACTTCATAGCATCATTATCATCATAAACATGCTTCTTGTTTTGGTTTGCATCATGTCATTCCATCCCTTTTTGCATTGCATTGCATTTCTTTTCTAACCTTTCAGGTGGTAAGTGATTTTGAGAAGTGAATTTGCCTTCACTTCTCATACTTTCTTCTCATCTCTCTCTTGCATCCATTGCTGCATTTTTGTTTGTGTTTGAGTTTGAGCTTGCTCATTCTTCTTCTTCCCACTTTCTTTCCTCAAGTAACTTGACTTCTTGAATGAAGCAAGTTGCTTTGCTTCTCTTGATCCCTTCATCTGCTTCCTGGTGGTTCCATTGAAGACTTCTTTTGAAAACCTCACAAACCTTAGGAACAACCAAGCATGACAATGATTAGGGTTTTGATTAGTTCCCCACTTAGTTTTTACCTTTGTGTCTCTCTTTGAGTCTTCTCTTCTCACCTCATAATCAGGGACTAAACCCTAAAGGCTTTAAGGCTTTGTGATTAAGCTTATGCCTGCATCCTTCTCTTAGGATGGAGTGTATAACTTTAATCCTAAGTGTTAAACCCTTAATGTGTTTAAATCCTTTAATCAATTCACTTAATAATCATCAAGACATCAAGCTTGTAACTTGGGCCTTGCATTAGGGTTCTAATTCTTCCTTAACTGGTTAAGAAGGACTAACCCTAGTGTTAATGGGCAAGTCCCCCTCAAGTTGTCTTACAAATCATAAAATCCACTTCATCATCCTACCATTAATTAAAATCCACTTAATCAAAGGCTTGTTTTGTCATGAGTTTAATCCCTAATCATGGATTAAGTTGAGGAGCTTTCCTCAGCTTAAACATTCTCATCTATTATCCTTCTATTAGGATGGTGTAATGAGTCTGTTTAATCCTTGATTATGGCTTAACCTCATTACTTAACACTAAACAAAAAACAACAAAAACATCTAAATAATCACAAGTAGGTTAATGATCTTAATCCTACACCATGGTGATTAAGTGTGAGAATCTGACTTCACACTTAAGGTATTCTCATTACCCCTAATCAGAGGGAGGATGTGATGAGTTTACTAACCCATTGGTTTAGACTTGAGATCATTAACTTATGACAAACTTTCAAAAGCAATAAAAGTCTGAAAACACAGAAACAAACAATAATCGTCTCCTCCGGGATTCTTTTCTCATCTCATTCACTCACAACCGAGAACTTGCTTCTTCCGTCTAATGCGAGATAGTTTGCACCTGAGCCAGACAGGTCATACACTTGAGCATAGACAAGCAAGCAGTTCACAAGTCAATTCATCTTTCAGTCTCTTTGGGTCGAACTACGGTGTTCTGACCTCCTCATTGCACGAGAGGATACGTAGGCATAACTTAACAGTTATCAAACAAAAGTCTCTGTATATTCCCCCTCTTTCTAGCCTCATTCTTTTAGCCTCATGATCTTTAGCAATTCATTCTCATTCCTACACTGACACTGTATATATCACACTTTACACTTCTTTCACACTGACACCTGTACATCCTTTTCCAGCTATTTTACACACAAATTGCACTGACACTACCCCTTTAAAACACAAATCTTTCAAGCGTGGATCCCGTCGAGTACGACGGACAATCTGGGTGCTAATACCTTCCCAGGTTGTAACCAACCCCCTTTCTCAGTCTCTCTGGTTCGCAACCGTCTTATCCATCTCTTTCTAGGTCTGTGCAGCATTACCTTTCCTCCGGGATAAAAATGCCTAGTTGGCGACTCTATTCATCTCCAGTGAGTTCACGGCTATGTGTTCTCATTGTCCCTCTCGCCGACCGTTCGCGTCTGTACCTTTATCTGGGCCTGGTCCCACTTATCGGGAGCGACAGCTTGGCGACTCTGCTGGGGACCCTTATACTGCAACCAGGGCTTCTGGTTCTTTTTGTGGGTTCCTCCTAGCGCTTGATTGATTTGTGTTTACGGGGGTGTTATGTGCTAGTTGTGTTTGTATTTGTATTTATTTTGTTTATTGCTTTATGTACAGTTTATTTACTGCTTTCTTTATAGCTTTGCATTATATCATATTGTCATACTGTGATGCTGGCTGGATCTGTTGTTTGCTTTGGTGGGTGGGTGTTCCATTGAGAGTTAAGGTCCTATACCTGGGACCTGAGTGACACCTAGGCTAGAGTGGTTCATATTCTTTCCCATTCCATCTCGGTCTGGTGCGGGAATATGAAACACGGTTCAGATATGGGTTTCTTCTTGAGAACTCTATGTTGCAGATTTCCTGCAATGCTAGGGCTATCTGGGAAGCCTGCTAAGTCTGGATGACCTTTAGTATTGACCTTCAGAAACTGAGATGAATTAGAGGAGGAACTTTTATGGTTATTGTAAACACTGTACCTCCGGGTTAGAAGTGTTTACACTTCTCATAACTGATCCAAGTCTGAGGATCCTTGTTCTAGAACACCACCTGTGAGGGGGTTGGGATGTTTACAGGTTTGTAGGTACCCTTGGCCTCAACATACCCTGTTACTTTGTTTGATTAAGAATACTCCATGTTGGAACAGTTCTTGTGATTCTAAACCCTGGACATGTGGCTCTTTATTTGAGCCCCCCACCTTGGTTACTGGATTTATAGACCTCCATCTGGATTTCTTGAACATACTTGGACCTATATCAGAGCATTTGATCAGATCCAGCTCAGTCACAAACCCTTGCATATCATTTGCATACATCCTCATCGCATCATATTGACATTTGTTTATTTGTTTTTCAGGGTATCCATCTTCATTCATTTGGCTTGGTTTTGACCCCATCTTCTGTATTGACCTATCTTCATCAGCATCTGCTTCAGCTATCAGCTATCTGCTTCAGTCACCTGCATCAGCCAGTCAGTGGCCCATTTTTCAGTGTTATCATCAGCACCTGTCTCAACTCATCCTCAACATCATGGCACCTAAAAAGAGTAACATCACTTACCGCTTCTTCCAGCAAGAGCTAGCTGACATCAGGAGGATTCAGACCCTGATCACTCCAGACCATTTACCACTGTTCAGGGAACACTATGGAGATATACTTGATGTGGTTGTGGATTTGGACCCTTCACAGAGGAGCCTGATTCACACTTGCCTTCAGTTTTATGATCCCCCATTGAGGTGTTTCACTTTTCAGGACTTTCAGCTGGGCCCTTTATTGGAGGAATACTCATCATTGGTAGGTATACCCATCAGGGGTGGAGTCCCTTTCAACCCTGAAATGGTCTTTCCTGGTAATGAAGAGGTAGCAAAGGCTTTGCATCTGGAATCAGTCCTGATTGGGCAACATATGACTTCTAAGGCTGGAATCCCTGGCCTGCATCTGGACTTCTTGATCTCTCAAGCTACCCTGAAAGCTTCTGTGGGAGAGTGGAAAGCAGTCTGTGCTTTATTGGCCTTGAGCATATATGGGATTGTATTATTTGCAGATGAGCCTCGATTCATTAGCAAGAATGCAATCCATCTATTCATTCTAAGGAACCCAGTGCCAACCTTGCTGGGGGATTTCTACTACTCAGTGCACCAGAGGAATGAAAAGCAGAGGGGAAGATTAGTGAGGTGTTGTGCTCCTTTGTTCCATACTTGGCTTCTCAGGCATTTGCCCAAGACAGATGCATTTTTGAATCCTCATCAGCAGAGAAACTGGGCTAGAAGACTCACTGCTCTAAATTCATCCGATATCAGGTGGTGCACGCAAAGCACAAAGGGCAGGGATATCATCACCAGCTGTGGGCATTTTCCCAATGTGCCCCTAATAGGAGTTAAGGGTAGTATTAATTACAACCCTCTGCTGTTCAAAAGACAACTGGGCTATGCACTGGTCCACACTCCTAAGGCACAAGACTTGGTTGAGACTCTTTATTGTGAGAACAAGCCTAATCTGGCTATTGTTAGGCAGGCGGCCTGGGCCTGGGATAATGTTCAAACCAAGGGAGTAACCATTCTGGGGAAGTGCAACAATGTGGCATCAGCACAATATTATGAGTGGTCCCATGCCAGGGCTCAATTCTCTGGATTGCCCTTTACCATGGAGGATATGCCTGAATCATCCTCAGCACCACCTCCTGCCACTGTCCGTATAGAGGAGTTTGAGAGCTTGAAAGAGAGAAATGAGAAGTTGACTCAGGCTTTGCAGAAGACCCTCCGGGAGAGGAGTGATGGTAGGATGGACATCGAGAAGCTAGAGAAGCTGAAAGTAGAGCATCTAGCTAAAATTGAAAAGTCTGAGGATTATATCAAGAAGTCTAGGGCTGGGGAACAGATTCTGAAGAATGCTTGCAAGGAAGCCCAGTTCCAGAAGGCCAGGACAGACTTGTATCTGAAGGAGAGTCAAGCTCGGTGGGTCCGGATCACCGAAGCTCGTACTCTGGAGGACAAGAGGGTTCAAGACAATATAGAGCAACTGGAAGCTAGTGCAAAAGAGCAGCAAGAAGCCCTGGCAGCAGCCCAGAAGGAGATATCAGAGCTGAAGATCAGAGTTGGAGTGAAGAGGTCAAAGGACCAAAGTCAACACAAGAAGCTAACTACAGCTGTTACTACCCGGAATCTCCTCATCAGGAATCTCGCGGAGCGTCCAGCTGATCCTGTGACCGAAGCACTTCTCAAGGAAGTTCGGGAGGATGAGTTTGGTCTTGGTGTTTGACTATTTGCTTGTTGTTGCTTTCACTCCATGTACTTTTATTTTCTTGTAATGTATTTTGACCCCTCAGAGGGCTTGTATTTGTAAACAAACTATGTACCATTTGCCTTTTGTAATATATGTATTAGTTTGTTCCACTTCAAAAGCAACATCAACAGCTTCTTCGAGGGTCTGGAAGGGTCAAAACTGAATGCCAAGCCGGATACCTTGAAAACAAATAAGCATACTGCATTGCATGCTAACCTCTTGTTTGTTTTGTAGGTTTTTTTTTATTTATTGTTGCTAACTCTGTTGTGTTGCTCAGGAATTATTGCTCGACGCCGGGTATTTCCCCTCAACCGTCCGCACCGATATCCAACCCGTAACAACCTTCCGGGCATACAAATTGATCAGGTACAGCAGGACCTTGCAGAGGTCAGAAATCAAATGGCAAACGAAAGATTGGAGATGAGAACCCAGATGACGCAGTTTATGGAAGTGATGAACAACATGGCTCAAAGCCAAGAAAGATTGAGGGCCATGGTGGAAAGGCAGAATCAAGAAGATCCACATATAGGGACTGCTGGCACCAGCAACAATGAAAGGGTCCAACCTCACGTCAATCCCCCTGTATTTGGGCCCCACCTCCACCCAGAGGTCAATATTCCTGCTAATGTTCAAGGGACTGCCACTGCTGGTAGGGTACTGCAAGAAGACCCCCAGGAGGATCAGTTCACAGTAATGGGTGCTAGGGAGGAAGCTTATGATAGAAGGCTGGATGAGATAGCTGAGAAATTAAGGTCCTTGGAGTCTCAAAACTCTTTGGGCTTTGATGTTATGGACATGGGCTTGGTAGACGGGGTCAGGATTCCCCATAAGTTTAAGCCTCCTTGTTTTGAAAAATACAACGGGACTTCATGCCCCCGGACTCATTTACAATCATTTCTGGGGAGGCTGAAGGCCTACACCATGGACGAGAAACTCTGGATGTTCTATTTTGAGGACAGCTTGACGGGAGCCTCAAGAGAATGGTACTCTCATCTGACAAGAGCAACTATCAGGTGTTGGAAGGACCTGGTAGAGGCCTTTATCAGACAATATCAGTACAACTTAGATATGGCACCCAACAGGACCCTCCTAATGGGAATGTCACAGTCGTCAAGGGAAAGTTTCCGAGAATATGCCCAGAGATGGAGGCAATTGGCTGCTGTTGTTCAGCCACCTATGTCAGAGAGGGAAATGGCAGATATGTTTATGAACACCCTTCAGGGAACATATATTGACAGGCTGGCTGCTTTCTCTTCCACTAGCTTTGCAGATGTTGTCATAGCTGGAGAGAGAATTGAGAGCCTGTTAAAGATGGGCAAAATTTCTAACAACGGTGCTAGCTCGTCCAGCAATACAAGGAAGCCTTTTGCAGGCCCAAGAAGAACTGGCGAGACCAATGCCATCCACACCAACAGGGGCAGACCTCAATATGTTCACAGGTCTGTGGCAGCAGTCACCATTCCCGCTCCATCTCATCCACAACAAGCTTATCAGCCTCCGCAACAAAACTATCAGCAACAACCTCAGCCATCAACAAGCTCAGTATCCTCCGAGAAACTACAACAACACCAACAACACCAATCAGCAAAGGCCATTCCAACAGAGACCTTCTCAGGCCAATAGGGTGATCGATCCGATCCCTATGCCCTATGCAACGTTACTGCCACAACTCCTGAAACTCAACCTGGTTGAGCTAAGGACGTTGGCACCTCCAGATCCTAATAGTCTACCCAGAAATTATGACTCCAACGCCAGATGTGCTTTTCACTCAAATGCACCTGGCCACAGTACAGAAAAGTGCAGAGCCTTGCACATGAAGGTACAAGACCTGGTAGACTCTAAGGCCCTGAATTTCAATAAGAACCCTATGATAAACCACGGTGGTCCCAGAATCAATGCTATTGAAGAAGACAAGCCGTCTTATTTAATAACCAGTGTGGGTCAGATTCGGACACCGTTGGTGGAGATTAAGGCTCAGCTCCTCGAATGTCAAATGTTCCCAGGGTGTGAGTTAGGGTGCGCTTACTGCAATATTTCAGTAAATGGGTGCGATAACTTGAGGAATGGCATAGATGGTCTCATTCAGAATGGCCAACTTCAAATCACCACATCATTTCCCACAAATCCAACAATCTCATCAGCGACAATTCCAGTATCTCCTACAACTGCAACAACCATTGTTCCCGACAATTCTTCGGCTTCATCAACAAATATTTCATCTGTCATTTCAACTAACCAGATATCAACAAACGTTCCTTCTACAACTTCAGCACCACTCCATTTCGAAACTCCTACAACAACAACACCAATCCTTCCAACAATGTCTCCTACAACATCAGCAACAAACAATGAAGATGTCTCAACAGTTACAATCTATTACGATCCAGAAAATAACTCTGCTTACAATTCACAAAGTGCTGCTCCCATCAGAGCACCAGTCACGATATACTACGATCCACAGACTATCACAATTCCTTCCGCAGCTGCAATCAGTCCAGTCACTATCACAGTGCCTGGGCTAGTACCTTATGAAAGCAGTAATGCCATCCCCTGGCATTACGGCTCTGATTTATACTGCGAAGGACAAAAAATCACTTTTGAATCATCAATCCCTGCACCACAAATAGGCAATGTGGGAGGAGGCGGAGGCTTCACTCGAAGCGGACGTCTCTTTGCTCCACAAATTCAAAGACCCACTGCCGAAGCAGAAGCTGCTGCCAAGGCAAAAGGGAAAGGCTTGGTGCAGGAAGAGCAGACTGTTAAAGAAGCTTTGAAAACACCCTTTGATCAAGAGGTTGATGAGTTCATGAGAATCATCAAGAAGAGTGATTACAAAATAGTGGATCAGCTTCACTAGACGCCTTCCAAGATCTCAATCCTATCATTTCTTATGTGCTCCGAAGCCCATCGGAATGCACTACTAAAAGTCTTGCACGCAACTTATGTGCCTGAAGAGATCACCGTCAATCAGTTGGAAGCTGTAGTTGGAAATGTTAATGCTAGTCATGGACTAGGGTTCACCAACACTGATTTGACCACGGAAGGCCGCAATCATAACAAGGCTTTGCACATAACCATGGAATGTAAAGGTGCAGTCCTTTCCCATGTGCTGGTAGACACGGGGTCATCCCTCAATGTTTTACCTAAAAAAGCCCTTGTGAAGCTAGAGTATGACGGATTGGCATTGCGACCCAGCAACCTGGTAGTGAGAGCCTTTGATGGTTCTAAGAGATCGGTTCTGGGTGAGATTGAGTTGCCCATAACGATTGGCCCGCATACTTTATAAACGACCTTCTACGTGATGGATATACAGCCTGCCTACAGCTATCTATTGGGTAGGCCATGGATTCACGCCGCTGGCGCCGTGACCTCAACCCTTCACCAGAAGTTAAAATTCGAGTGGGAGGGTCAAGTCGTTACAATCTGTGGAGAGGAGGATATTTTTGTCAGCCACCTGGCTACCTATAAATACATTGAGATGGATGGGGAGATCCATGAAACAATGAGCCAAGGTTTCGAAGCCTTGAACGTGAATGAAACTTCTGATGTACCTGGAACTTCAATGACATCATACCAACAAGCCCGGAAGGTTGTTGAGGAAGGAACTGCCCAAGGCTGGGGCAAACTGTTACCGGTGGAGAAGAAAGAGGATAGATTTGGGTTGGGTTACAAACCAACTCAACAAGATCAAGCAAAGGCTGCAAAAAAGCCCAACTTTGTTAGTGGGGGGATGCTCACCCCTGATGCTGTCAACAATTTGGAAGACGAGCTGGAAGAAGAACGCAACCTGGAAAGCTGGATTCGTCCAAAGATCCCGGGGAGCAGCATCTCAAACTGGTCTTCCCAGGAAATTATAAGAGTTACTCATGCAGAGTAATTATTATTTCCTGTATTTTTTATAGCATGCATCAAAGTCTTGCATCTTGCCCAAGATGACAAGACTCATTTTGTAATCGGGCCATCTGTACTTTTTGTGCAACAAGATTAATCAATGAAATATCAGACATCTTTTTGCAAATGAGTCTTTTTTCTTTTCCGCTCACTGTTTTTCCATTTTTCTTTTTGTACAAAAAATAAATGGCAGTGTTTTCAAAATGACAACTTTATTTCACTTTTCTAAACAAGATTAAAATCAAATCACTAAAATGAACAAACTGAACCCTTGCAGAGTGTGCCTTCCATACAGCACCGACAACAGCACGGCTATGACTTCGTATGACTTTGACAATCCAATCAATCAAGCTGATGAAGGGGTTGAAGAAGAATATGAGCTTCCTGAAGAGCTAGCCAGGTTGTTGAGACAAGAGGAAAAGGTTATTACTCCTCACCAGGAGGAGGTTGAAACGATCAATCTTGGTACAGATGAAGACGTGAAAGAAGTTAAAATCGGGGCCTGCCTGCAAGACTCAGTGAAGAGACAACTGATTGACCTGCTTCAAGAATATGTGGACGTGTTTGCTTGGTCTTATCAAGATATGCCAGGGTTGGATACCGACATTGTTGTGCACAAGCTGCCTTTAAGAGAAGAATGCCCACCGGTCAAACAGAAATTGCGCCGTACTCGCCCAGACATGGCAATGAAAATCAAGGAAGAGGTACAAAAGCAATGGGACGCCGGGTTCCTGGTTGTAACTAGATATCCGCCGTGGGTTGCTAATATTGTACTTGTGCCTAAGAAAGACAGCAAAGTAAGAATGTGTGTTGACTACCGGGATCTGAACAGAGCCAGCCCGAAAGATGATTTCCCTTTACCTCACATTGATGTATTGGTGGATAATACGGCTCAGTTCTCGGTATTCTCCTTCATGGATGGATTTTCAGGATACAATCAGATTAAGATGTCACCTGAAGACATGGAGAAGACAACCTTCATCACACCCTGGGGCACGTTCTGCTACAAGTTAATGCCATTTGGGCTCAAGAATGCCGGTGCGACGTATCAACGGGCTATGGTAACATTATTCCACGATATGATTCATAAAGAGATAGAATGTTATGTGGATGACATGATTGCCAAGTCCCTTACTGAAGAGGACCATCTGGTAAATCTGCTCAAGTTGTTCAAACGTCTGAGGAAGTACCAATTGAAGTTGAACCCCAACAAATGCACATTCGGGGTGAGATCTGGTAAGCTGCTGGGTTTTATTGTAAGCGAGAAAGGGATTGAAGTTGACCCTGATAAAGTCAAAGCCATCCAAGAGATGCCTGCACCGAAGACAGAGAAGGAAGTTCGAGGGTTCTTAGGTCGATTGAACTACATTTCACGGTTCATATCTCACCTTACAGCGACCTGTGAGCCTTTGTTCAAATTGTTGAGGAAAGAACAAACGGTCAGGTGGAATGAAGACTGCCAGAAGGCATTTGACAAGATCAAGGAATACCTACAAGAGCCTCCAATCCTTATGCCTCCAGTTGAAGGAAGACCTCTGATAATGTACTTGACAGTATTAGAAGAGTCGATGGGGTGTGTGCTGGGCCAGCATGACGAGTCTGGTCGAAAAGAGTATGCAATATACTACCTAAGCAAAAAGTTTACCGACTGTGAACAACGTTATTCACTGCTCGAGAAAACTTGATGTGCTTTAGCGTGGGCTGCTCGCCGACTGAGGCAGTATATGCTGACCCACACTACTTTGTTGATCTCAAAGATGGATCCAGTCAAGTACATATTCGAGAAGCCAGCTCTTACCGGACGGGTTGCAAGATGGCAAATGATCCTTACAGAGTATGACATCCAGTACACAACTCAGAAAGCCATCAAGGGCAGTGTATTGTCTGAATATCTTGCTGAGCAACCCATTGATGATTACCAGCCTATGAGATTTGACTTCCCTGATGAAGACATCATGTTCATAAAAGCAAAAGATCACGAAGAGCCTGTTCACACTGAAGGGCCTGACCCGGAAGAAGAGTGGACTATGATGTTTGATGGGGCTGTTAATATGAATGGTCGTGGTGTTGGCGCAATACTCATTACACCTAAAGGAGTTCACATGCCTTTCTCGGCAAAACTCACTTTCAACTGCACTAACAACGAAGCTGAATACGAAGCTTGCATTATGGGTCTTGAGGAAGCCATTGACCTCAGGATCAAGACATTGACTGTATTCGGAGATTCAGCTTTGGTAATCAATCAAACCAACGGCAAATGGTACACCCATCAGGATCATCTGGTACCTTACAGGGATTATACAAGGAGGTTATTGACTTTCTTTACAACAGTCAAGCTTGAGTATATCCCTCAGGACGAGAATCAGTTTGCAGATGCTCTGGCTACCATTTCATCCATGATCAAAGTTCAAGCTGCCAACTTTGTACCTCAAATTTCAGTGTCCAGACTTGACAGACCAGCATATGTGTTCGCAGCAGATGTTGTTAAAGATAATAAGCCTTAGTTCCATGACATTAAGTGCTTCTTAGAGGATCAAACATACCCACCTGGGGCATCATCCAATGATAAGAAGACATTAAGAAGGCTTGCTGGTAGTTTCTTTCTGAACACCGATGGTTCCCTCTACAAGAGAAACTTTGATATGGTACTCCTCAGATGCGTCGACAGGACAGAAGCAGATCTGCTAATGCATGAAGTGCACGAAGGATCCTTTGGTACCCATGCGGGAGGGCATGCCATGGCTAAGAAGTTGCTGAGATCAGGTTATTACTGGATCACAATGGATGCCGACTGTTGTGCCTATGCTAGAAAATGCCATAAATGCCAGATTTATGCAGATAAGGTGCATGTGCCTCCCAATCCTTTGAATGTGATGTCTTCACCTTGGCCCTTTGCTATGTGGGGCATTGACATGATTGGTAAGATTGAGCCAACTGCTTCGAATGGCCACAGATTCATCCTGGTTGCCATTGACTATTTCACCAAGTGGGTTGAAGCAGCCTCCTATGCCAATGTTACAAGACAAGTGGTAGCCAGATTTCTGAGGAGAGATATCATCTGTCGGTATGGAGTACCCGAGCGAATCATTACTGATAATGGTTCCAATCTAAACAACAAAATGATGGCAGAGCTATGCCGGGACTTCAAAATTCAACATCACAATTCTTCTCCTTACAGGCCAAAGATGAATGGCGCTGTTGAGGCAGCAAATAAGAATATCAAGAAGATTGTGCAGAAGATGGTAGTCACTTACAAGGACTGGCATGAAATGCTACCGTTTGCCTTGCATGGGTACCGCACGTCAATTAGAACATCCACTAGGGCAACACCGTATCAGCTTGTGTATGGTATGGAAGCAGTCCTACCGGTTGAAGTTGAATTACCCTCTCTACGGGTACTAATGGATGTTAAATTGAGTGAAGCAGATTGGGTTCGGGCCCGATACGAACAACTGAGTCTGATCGAAGAGAAAAGATTGGCTGCAATCTGTCATGGGCAGTTATATCAGAAAAGAATGAAGAAAGCCTTCGATCAGAAAGTCAGGCACCGAGAGTACCAAGTGGGAGATCTTGTGCTGAAAAGAATCCTCCCTCCTCATACAGACCACAGGGGCAAGTGGACTCCAAACTATGAAGGACCATTTGTGGTAAAGAAAGTTTTCTCTGGCGGAGCACTGATGCTCAGCACCATGGATGGTGAAGATTTCCCGTCCCCTGTGAATTCAGATGCAGTTAAAAAATACTTCGCATAAAAGACCCGCTGGACAGAAAAACAGAATGTAAGTCCAGGCAAAAATAGGCCATCCCGGCGAGTCAAAAACAGAATAAAAGACTCGGGCAAAAATAAGGGAAAATAAACAAAAAATGTACACCCGCTGAGTTGAAAAGCCGCATTGGACAGCTCAGGCAAAAATGGGTATCCCGATGGATTGAAAACCCGAAAGGGCGATCCATGCAAAATAAGGGAATAAGCGAACAACTGCAGTCTGAATTCGTCTGTATCGTTTACAACTTGGTAAACTTCGAAAGGATCGAGCTTCAATCAGAATCAACATCCTTCAGAAAGCAAGGTGAGAAGAACGTCAAAAGTCATACGAGTCATAGTAAAGAGGAAGCTCCTTAAAGCGTCATCAACATTGCCAGCATTTTGTTTCTCAATTTGTAACGATCTCCTCATCCCAGGGGATTTGTTTCTTTGACTGTATCTCGCCAATTCAGGGCATATGAATTAATAAAAGCAGATTTTCAGTCATGTCTCGTCTTGTACATTTTATTTGCAAAAAATGTCTGATATCTTAAAAGAAAACTGATTGCATAGAATACAGATGTTTATCTTCAAAAATAAAAACATGCTTGCAGGAAACATACTTACTCTCAGAAGTGTCTAAACTCCTATGACGGAATCCAGTAAAGGATACCTCGGGATTACTTGTGCATTTCCCTATCTTTGCAGGATTGCAGGTATCCAGAATGCAACTTGGTGCATGTAAGCTTCATCCCAGCAAGCTGGCAAATCAACACTCAGTCTCCGCACCCGAAATGCCTTCTCCCCAGCCGAGTTGCCACTTGCTACTTCTTCCCATCAGAGTTGCCAGGCATCACAGAAGGCGCCCATATCCCCGGCTGAGTCAAGAATCCACCTCAACGGAATTTCTGAGGGGGTCTTCCAGTGATTTCTCTTTCTCCCCAGCCGAGTTGCCATTTCATCCTCAGCCGAGTACAAAGGACAGGGAACCATTTCCCCACAGAGCTCCAGCCTCTATCCAGAAGAGCAGCGCATAGAAGATCACAACAGAGTGAAAAAAGCTTCTACAAACCCCAGCTGGGTCTTTCATTTATTGGAATAGGTCTCTCAGTGACCCGAATCCCCAAGCAGATATCATATCATCAGATCTACCAGTGATCTCATCCCCAGCTGGGATGTCCATTTCAACAGATCGATCGAAGATCTTCGTGGCAGCGGGATCCGAATCCCGGTTTGGTATCTTTGCATAATCATAGCATTCGCATCATACTCACCCACAAAGCGTAGCATTCCGTTTTAACACGGAGCGTTACGGCAAAAATCAAACATATAGCATATTCATGAGCCATGTTTTGAATCAACACTTGTGAATAATGACAATCCGTCAGTATACAGAATACTTCCCCCATTTCCCCAGCGGAGGTTCCCCCGCAAAGCAGTTGCCTCACATTCACAAACACCAGTATATACTCCCTTGACACCCGTCCGTGTCATCACTCCCCAGTAAGTTTACCTAAACACTTCGTGCAAACAGTACCAATCTCACTACAGATACATCCTGACACTCGTCCGTGTCATTTCCCCAACAGAAAGCTAAGGTTCCTGCTTTACACCCATGAATACTCCCTTTTGACACCCGTCCGTGTCATGATTCCACCCGGAAAAAAAAAAAAAAGGGGGGGAAGAAAGGGAGCTACATCCTTCGCTTTCCCACACATTTCCTTCTCCAATGGATTCCTTTGTTTGTTCGGGTTTAAGCGCAGAAGCTCCCGAATTTTGCCCCATCAACCAAGTGCAAAAAAAAAAAAAAAAAAAAAAACTTCACCCTCCATACCTCACTTTCGTTCCTCTTCAACATCAACCCTCTTATCCTCTTTTCTATCCTTATCCCGCTACAACAAAACATCATTTTCGTCCGTCAACTTACTTTTCCTTTTGCATTCACCCAAACCTCATCACCACAATCCCCTCCATGCCCCATATAGTGGTGCCCGAAAAAAAAAAAAAAAAAAAAAGGCGGGATCGAGAACATGGCTGAATAAAGGATATGCGTTTGCAAATATCACCTAAAACATTTTGTTACAGAATTCCATGCACGTTCCATTGCATCCCGAAAATACCCCGAAAAGGGGGATTCTGCCCAAATCGCTATCTGTAACAAATACCTCTTTGTGACACCCGCCTGTGTCATAACCCCAGCAGAAAGCCAAAGACATCCTCTTTGCACTCACATATACTTACATATATAATCCTTTGACACCCGTCCGTGTCATATCCCCAGCGCAGTCATCTATACTTTGTATACCAGATATTTGTTCATACTACACTCTTCTCCTTTCGACACCCGTCCGTGTCACTCTCCCCAGCAGTTAAATACTTATCTATGTACCAATCACTCTATATATAAATACTCGTCTGTATCTTGAATATACCACTTATATATCCCCACAGATTCAACACTAGTCCTTGTTCTTTGTTAACTCGTTGGTACTCGTCCGTACCATCATCTCAGAACATACGTCTAGAGTTTGTTTCTACATGATACTCGTCCGTATCATAGTCTTAAGGATGCTCATCCGCATCTTTAATCCATACACTGTGTCAAACACTTCTGTCTTCTTGAATATAGATACTCGTCTGTATCTACTATTCCCCAGAAGAGTCTCTTCAGATTCAACACTCGTCCGTGTTCTCTGTTAACCAGTTGATACTCGTCCGTATCATCCTCTCTGAACACGTGTCAGTATTTGTTTCTACCCGATACTCGTCCGTATCGTAGTCTTAAGGATGCCCGTCCGCATCTTTAATCTATACACAAACATCTAAACACTTACACCTTTTGTTTCTTGGATGTAAACACTCGTCCGTGTTTACTACTCCCCAATAGATCGCTAACAAAGCAATTTTTTTTTTATCTGACACTCGTCCTGTGTCATGATAACCCTAAGAGCAGCCGTACCCTGCTAGGTGGTCGTCCTCCACCTCTTGATGGTCGTCCTCCATCATGCTCGTCCGATGGCCGTCCCCATCGTTGATATTTAGCAGCCGTCCCCTGCTAGGTGGTCGTCCTCCACCTCTTGATGATCGTCCTTCATCATTTTATCCAATGGCCGTCCCCATTGTTGATTTTGGTTATCTGACATTCGTCCTATGTCACGACAAACCTTGAGAGCAGCCGTCCCCTGCTAGGTGGTCGTCCTCCACCTCTTGATGGTCTTCCTCCATCATGCTCACCCGATGGCCGTCCCCATCGTTGATCTTTTATCCGGCATTCGTCCTATGTCGCGATACTTTCGGCAGCCGTACCCTGCCAGGTGGTCGTCCTCCACCTTAGATGACCGTCCCTCATCTTAACCCAACAGAGCGGCCGTCCCCTGCTAGGTGATCGTCCTTCACCTTTGATGACCGTACCTCATCATCTGTTTATTTCATTTATTCTTTAACCCGATGGCCGTCCCCATCGTGGTCCCTTTTCCTTTTTAGCCCGATGGCCGTCCCAATCGTTGGTTACTTTACTATATGGACTTGATGGCTGTCCCCGTCATGTTTCATTGATCCCCAGAGAATTTTACAGCTTTATCTTGATGGCCGTCCCCATCATAATTCTTTTATCCCCAGCATGGCGGCCGTCCCCGTCATTGCCGTATTTTCCGCATTCTTCCCAGCATGTCGGTCGTCCCCGTCATTGCTCTTTACCCGGCAGTCGTCCTTTGCTCGACGGTCGTCCTCCGTCGCCTACACTTTACAATATACTTTAGTTTCCTTTACAATCTATATTCCTTTTCTTCTTCATTCCGTGAGTGCAAATTTTGGACTGTCTTTGGTATTCAACCACAAGTTATCTCGCTTGCCTGTTAAGCCGTTGCTTACATCGTGCACAGCTAACTCATGTTTGAATAGGGGCAGCTGTAAACACCCCAAATTTGCCCTCACCCATTCACACCGTGGCTTGTTATCATTTCATATGCATAAACTCAATCATAGCATCTCATATCACAGTTTTGATTCACTGCATAGATTCAAAGTCATCTGCATCTAGGGTTTGTGATCTGAACAATCCAAGAGCCTCTTGAGCCACTCCAAGGGTCATCAATCACTTCAAGGGGGTCCATGTGTGTTCAAGCATCATATTATATCCTCTTAAAGTCAAGAATGTCAAAGAATCACAAGAACTGGAAATGGTATGGATGCAGAGCCAGGTTTAACTGCACAGATGACCTAAAATTAGGGTTTTGGTTTCAGAGGCCATAACTCCAAATTTTTTGGTCATTCTTGTTTCTATTGGTCTCTATATGGTATAGGGAGTATGCATATAAATTTTCATGAAGAAATTCCATGGGGAAGTCATCTGATCAAGAGTTGACTTTTCAAGCAAGTTAGTGTAAAATCAGGGCATCTGAGGCCCCCAATGACCCAACCAAGGGGTGATCTTCATCATTTTGAGTGTATTTGATCTTTATTTGATCATGGAAGAAGGTTGAAGTTCACAAAATTCAAGAATTACAAGTTTTTGCAAAGTTGACTTTTTAGGGCATGGTTGACTTTTAATGAAATGTCATTTTATGCAACTTTTTCAACCCTTGCTTTTTGATCCAAAAATGCTTCAAATGGAAAAACTTTGGTCATGAAAGTTGTAGATTAGATCTTTCCCTTTTCAAAAAGTACAAGAACATGACCTAATTCATTTTGGATCAAAAGTTATGGTGTGTCAAAGTTGGCTAAAATCACTAATTTTCAAAATATGCACCAAATGGAAAACTTGCAAAAACTTTGTACCAAGGCATTTGTGACTTCTAATTCATGTCTAACCATCACACAAACATCACATGTACCCTAAAGTTCAGAATGGACTAAGAATTTCTCATGTTTCATGGTTTGTGAAGCAAGACATTTCCATGTGAACCAAAAGTGATCAAGTTGCAAAACCATCATCACACTTCCATCCACTTGTTACCTTGGATGCTGAACCAGCCCTAGCCTTTCCCCTCACCATGCTGCGCCAGCCCACACCCTTGTACTTGGCTAGAAGCTGCCCATGCTTTCTCTTACACAAGAGTGGACTTTTTGCAAAAGCTAGCTAACCTATCACAGCAGGCCAAGTCACATCACCTGACCAATGGGATTTGTTTATGTGGATCAAATGCCAGCCATTTCACATAACAAGCAAGCCTGAAGCAAGCCATAACATCACATTCCTATTTTCCACCCTTGAAGCAAAAACCTTCGAAACTCAGAAAACAAGACACAAACACACAAACACACTTCATATATCAACTCAACATGTTCCTCTGATCACAAAGCATCCATCACCATAGCCTAAAACCCCCAGAATCACAAATACGATTTCTGCCCTCCATTGAACAGAACTTGTTCAAACCTCAAAACCAGCCATCACAAACTCTTTCCAAGCATTGGAAGCTTCTCAAGAGGTCAAGTGGAGTTGATTGCAAGCAGGAAAGCACCCAGAAAGCTGTGAACTGAAAGCTTCGAAACTCAGGTAGCTCAAGAACTTTTTTTCCAGAAATGATTTTTAAAGTTCTTAAGTTGTTCTACTTGCCTTCCTGATCATGAATATGTCTTTAGTTTTGAAAATGGTGGAGAGATGAGAGTTTAATCAGTCTCTGAAACTTTTTGCCCTAGAAATAGATTGATTCGATTCAGCCATTTTAGGAATGATAAATTTGTTTTGATTGGGGGTTTTAATTCGTGAGTGAGTGGGGATCATTCCTGTGTTTTTAGATTTCATTTTAGAAGCGTTTAGAGTGAGATTGGTTTTTGGGGTGAACGGAGAAGATGACCGGAACACTGTTCCGGTCACCTGAGGGTGATTAACGGCAGGATTAGGGCATAAGCATTAATTAGCTGATTTTGAATTCTGGCCGTAGGATCTGGCGCCAAGTCAATGCGCGCGTTTGCCAGTTTGAATCTCACGCGTTGGATCTGATTACTTTGCTTTTTCAGTTTAAAAATTCATTTTATTTTCATAATATTTCATTTGTTTTATACAATTTATTAAAAATAGCAAAAATGCTTTAAAAATTATGAAATTTTTTACCAAGAGTTTAATTAATTTTTAAAACACAAAAATATTTTTATTTTCATTTTTAGCATTAAAAAAGTATTTTTAAATATTTAAAAGTTTATTTTTAATTGATTAATGAAAATTAATTCATTAAAAATACTTTTAGGTATTTAAAAATCACCAAAAAATTCATGAAATGTTTTAAGACATTTAGAAACATTGTCCAACCTTCAAACCAAATTTATTTTTTGATCTTGATGCATTTTGAGATTTTTTCATTGAATTAAAACCATTTTTATGCATTATTTTGATCCAAACTTCCAAAAATCATTTCTGCCTAACCCTAAAGAGTTGGACCTTGATTCTTTTTGCATTGCATTGTGTTTAGCATGTAGCTTGTGAGATTAAATGGCCATGATTTGATCTTTCATTTTCCATTTGTTTGATAATTTTCTTGTTTGGGAACCCTAAAACCCTAGAAAACATAGAAAAACCATATCTTGAATTTGGTTAGGAGTTGAGACCTCTCCTTTGGGCAGTGAGTTAGTATAGGTTATGGGATCCTTTGAGTGAATTTTCAATTTTTTATAATGTTGTTTGCTTCTGGTTTTGGTTTTTGTTTGTTGCATTGTTCATAAACCCTAATTTGGGCTTCCATATGCATCCATCTTGCATTTTCTTGCATAACATGACTTGCCATGACATTCCATGCCTCCATTTGATTCATTTAACATCATAAGACATATTGAAAGCATGTTTGATCATTGCACATTGCATTTGTCATGTTGTATGCCATATGCATCTCATAACTTTTCATGTATGTTCTTGGTTCTTAACTTGCTCCATTTGCATCCATGAGCTTGTATGACCATCTCCATTTGTTGTCTCATGTTTGTATCACTTCATAGCATCATTATCATCATAAACATGCTTCTGGTTTTGGTTTGCATCATGTCATTCCATCCCTTTTTGCATTGCATTGCATTTCTTTTCTAACCTTTCAGGTGGTAAGTGATTTTGAGAAGTGAATTTGCCTTCACTTCTCATACTTTCTTCTCATCTCTCTCTTGCATCCATTGCTGCATTTTTGTTTGTGTTTGAGTTTGAGCTTGCTCATTCTTCTTCTTCCCACTTTCTTTCCTCAAGTGACTTGACTTCTTGAATGAAGCAAGTTGCTTTGCTTCTCTTGATCCCTTCATCTGCTTCCTGGTGGTTCCATTGAAGACTTCTTTTGAAAACCTCACAAACCTTAGGAACAACCAAGCATGACAATGATTAGGGTTTTGATTAGTTCCCCACTTAGTTTTTACCTTTGTGTCTCTCTTTGAGTCTTCTCTTCTCACCTCATAATCAGGGACTAAACCCTAAAGGCTTTAAGGCTTTGTGATTAAGCTTATGCCTGCATCCTTCTCTTAGGATGGAGTGTATAACTTTAATCCTAAGTGTTAAACCCTTAATGTGTTTAAATCCTTTAATCAATTCACTTAATAATCATCAAGACATCAAGCTTGTAACTTGGGCCTTGCATTAGGGTTCTAATTCTTCCTTAACTGGTTAAGAAGGCCTAACCCTAGTGTTAATGGGCAAGTCCCCCTCAAGTTGTCTTACAAATCATAAAATCCACTTCATCATCCTACCATTAATTAAAATCCACTTAATCAAAGGCTTGTTTTGTCATGAGTTTAATCCCTAATCATGGATTAAGTTGAGGAGCTTTCCTCAGCTTAAACATTCTCATCTATTATCCTTCTATTAGGATGGTGTAATGAGTCTGTTTAATCCTTGATTATGGCTTAACCTCATTACTTAACACTAAACAAAAAACAACAAAAACATCTAAATAATCACAAGTAGGTTAATGATCTTAATCCTACACCATGGTGATTAAGTGTGAGAATCTGACTTCACACTTAAGGTATTCTCATTACCCCTAATCAGAGGGAGGATGTGATGAGTTTACTAACCCATTGGTTTAGACTTGAGATCATTAACTTATGACAAACTTTCAAAAGCAATAAAAGTCTGAAAACACAGAAACAAACAATAATCGTCTCCTCCGGGATTCTTTTCTCATCTCATTCACTCACAACCGAGAACTTGCTTCTTCCGTCTAATGCGAGATAGTTTGCACCTGAGCCAGACAGGTCATACACTTGAGCATAGACAAGCAAGCAGTTCACAAGTCAATTCATCTTTCAGTCTCTTTAGGTCGAACTACGGTGTTCTGACTTCCTCATTGCACGAGAGGATACGTAGGCATAACTTAACAGTTATCAAACAAAAGTCTCTGTATATTCCCCCTCTTTCTAGCCTCATTCTTTTAGCCTCATGATCTTGAGCAATTCATTCTCATTCCTACACTGACACTGTATATATCACACTTTACACTTCTTTCACACTGACACCTGTACATCCTTTTCCAGCTATTTTACACACAAATTGCACTGACACTACCCCTTTAAAACACAAATCTTTCAAGCGTGGATCCCGTCGAGTACGACGGACAATCTGGGTGCTAATACCTTCCCAGGTTGTAACCAACCCCCTTTCTCAGTCTCTCTGGTTCGCAACCGTCTTATCCATCTCTTTCTAGGTCTGTGCAGCATTACCTTTCCTCCGGGATAAAAATGCCTAGTTGGCGACTCTATTCATCTCCAGTGAGTTCACGGCTGTGTGTTCTCATTGTCCCTCTCGCCGACCGTTCGCGTCTGTACCTTTATCTGGGCCTGGTCCCACTTATCGGGAGCGACAGCTTGGCGACTCTGCTGGGGACCCTTATACTGCAACCAGGGCTTCTGGTTCTTTTTGTGGGTTCCTCCTAGCGCTTGATTGATTTGTGTTTACGGGGGTGTTATGTGCTAGTTGTGTTTGTATTTGTATTTATTTTGTTTATTGCTTTATGTACAGTTTGTTTACTGCTTTCTTTATAGCTTTGCATTATATCATATTGTCATACTGTGCTGCTGGCTGGATCTGTTGTTTGCTTTGGTGGGTGGGTGTTCCATTGAGAGTTAAGGTCCTATACCTGGGACCTGAGTGACACCTAGGCTAGAGTGGTTCATATTCTTTCCCATTCCATCTCGGTCTGGTGCGGGAATATGAAACACGGTTCAGATATGGGTTTCTTCTTGAGAACTCTATGTTGCAGATTTCCTGCAATGCTAGGGCTATCTGGGAAGCCTGCTAAGTCTGGATGACCTTTAGTATTGACCTTCAGAAACTGAGATGAATTAGAGGAGGAACTTTTATGGTTATTGTAAACACTGTACCTCCGGGTTAGAAGTGTTTACATTTCTCATAACTGATCCAAGTCTGAGGATCCTTGTTCTAGAACACCACCTGTGAGGGGGTTGGGCTGTTTACAGGTTTGCAGGTACCCTTGGCCTCAACATACCCTGTTACTTTGTTTGATTAAGAATACTCCATGTTGGAACAGTTCTTGTGATTCTAAACCCTGGACATGTGGCTCTTTATTTGAGCCCCCCACCTTGGTTACTGGATTTATAGACCTCCATCTGGATTTCTTGAACATACTTGGACCTATATCAGAGCATTTGATCAGATCCAGCTCAGTCACAAACCCTTGCATATCATTTGCATACATCCTCATCGCATCATATTGACATTTGTTTATTTGTTTTTCAGGGTATCCATCTTCATTCATTTGGCTTGGTTTTGACCCCATCTTCTGTATTGACCTATCTTCATCAGCATCTGCTTCAGCTATCAGCTATCTGCTTCAGTCACCTGCATCAGCCAGTCAGTGGCCCATTTTTCAGTGTTATCATCAGCACCTGTCTCAACTCATCCTCAACATCATGGCACCTAAAAAGAGTAACATCACTTACCGCTTCTTCCAGCAAGAGCTAGCTGACATCAGGAGGATTCAGACCCTGATCACTCCAGACCATTTACCACTGTTCAGGGAACACTATGGAGATATACTTGATGTGGTTGTGGATTTGGACCCTTCACAGAGGAGCCTGATTCACACTTGCCTTCAGTTTTATGATCCCCCATTGAGGTGTTTCACTTTTCAGGACTTTCAGCTGGGCCCTTTATTGGAGGAATACTCATCATTGGTAGGTATACCCATCAGGGGTGGAGTCCCTTTCAACCCTGAAATGGTCTTTCCTGGTAATGAAGAGGTAGCAAAGGCTTTGCATCTGGAATCAGTCCTGATTGGGCAACATATGACTTCTAAGGCTGGAATCCCTGGCCTGCATCTGGACTTCTTGATCTCTCAAGCTACCCTGAAAGCTTCTGTGGGAGAGTGGAAAGCAGTCTGTGCTTTATTGGCCTTGAGCATATATGGGATTGTATTATTTGCAGATGAGCCTCGATTCATTAGCAAGAATGCAATCCATCTATTCATTCTAAGGAACCCAGTGCCAACCTTGCTGGGGGATTTCTACTACTCAGTGCACCAGAGGAATGAAAAGCAGAGGGGAAGATTAGTGAGGTGCTGTGCTCCTTTGTTCCATACTTGGCTTCTCAGGCATTTGCCCAAGACAGATGCATTTTTGAATCCTCATCAGCAGAGAAACTGGGCTAGAAGACTCACTGCTCTAAATTCAGCCGATATCAGGTGGTGCACGCAAAGCACAAAGGGCAGGGATATCATCACCAGCTGTGGGCATTTTCCCAATGTGCCCCTAATAGGAGTTAAGGGTAGTATTAATTACAACCCTCTGCTGTTCAAAAGACAACTGGGCTATGCACTGGTCCACACTCCTAAGGCACAAGACTTGGTTGAGACTCTTTATTGTGAGAACAAGCCTAATCTGGCTATTGTTAGGCAGGCGGCCTGGGCCTGGGATAATGTTCAAACCAAGGGAGTAACCATTCTGGGGAAGTGCAACAATGTGGCATCAGCACAATATTATGAGTGGTCCCATGCCAGGGCTCAATTCTCTGGATTGCCCTTTACCATGGAGGATATGCCTGAATCATCCTCAGCACCACCTCCTGCCACTGTCAGCATAGAGGAGTTTGAGAGCTTGAAAGAGAGAAATGAGAAGTTGACTCAGGCTTTGCAGAAGACCCTCCGGGAGAGGAGTGATGGTAGGATGGACATCGAGAAGCTAGAGAAGCTGAAAGTAGAGCATCTAGCTAAAATTGAAAAGTCTGAGGATTATATCAAGAAGTCTAGGGCTGGGGAACAGATTCTGAAGAATGCTTGCAAGGAAGCCCAGTTCCAGAAGGCCAGGACAGACTTGTATCTGAAGGAGAGTCAAGCTCGGTGGGTCCGGATCACCGAAGCTCGTACTCTGGAGGACAAGAGGGTTCAAGACAAGATAGAGCAACTGGAAGCTAGTGCAAAAGAGCAGCAGGAAGCCCTGGCAGCAGCCCAGAAGGAGATATCAGAGCTGAAGATCAGAGCTGGAGTGAAGAGGTCAAAGGACCAAAGTCAACACAAGAAGCTAACTACAGCTGTTACTACCCGGAATCTCCTCATCAGGAATCTCGCGGAGCGTCCAGCTGATCCTGTGACCGAAGCACTTCTCAAGGAAGTTCGGGAGGATGAGTTTGGTCTTGGTGTTTGACTATTTGCTTGTTGTTGCTTTCACTCCATGTACTTTTATTTTCTTGTAATGTATTTTGACCCCTCAGAGGGCTTGTATTTGTAAACAAACTATGTACCATTTGCCTTTTGTAATATATGTATTAGTTTGTTCCACTTCAAAAGCAACATCAACAGCTTCTTCGAGGGTCTGGAAGGGTCAAAACTGAATGCCAAGCCGGATACCTTGAAAACAAATAAGCATACTGCATTGCATGCTAACCTCTTGTTTGTTTTGTAGGTTTTTTTTTGTTTATTGTTGCTAACTCTGTTGTGTTGCTCAGGAATTATTGCTCGACGCCGGGTATTTCCCCTCAACCGTCCGCACCGATATCCAACCCGTAACAACCTTCCGGGCATACAAATGGATCAGGTACAGCAGGACCTTGCAGAGGTCAGAAATCAAATGGCAAACGAAAGATTGGAGATGAGAACCCAGATGACGCAGTTTATGGAAGTGATGAACAACATGGCTCAAAGCCAAGAAAGATTGAGGGCCATGGTGGAAAGGCAGAATCAAGAAGATCCACATATAGGGACTGCTGGCACCATCAACAATGAAAGGGTCCAACCTCACGTCAATCCCCCTGTATTTGGGCCCCACCTCCACCCAGAGGTCAATATTCCTGCTAATGTTCAAGGGACTGCCACTGCTGGTAGGGTACTGCAAGAAGACCCCCAGGAGGATCAGTTCACAGTAATGAGTGCTAGGGAGGAAGCTTATGATAGAAGGCTGGATGAGATAGCTGAGAAATTACGGTCCTTGGAGTCTCAAAACTCTTTGGGCTTTGATGTTATGGACATGGGCTTGGTAGACGGGGTCAGGATTCCCCATAAGTTTAAGCCTCCTTGTTTTGAAAAATACAACGGGACTTCATGCCCCCGGACTCATTTACAATCATTTCTGGGGAGGCTGAAGGCCTACACCATGGACGAGAAACTCTGGATGTTCTATTTTGAGGACAGCTTGACGGGAGCCTCAAGAGAATGGTACTCTCATCTGACAAGAGCAACTATCAGGTGTTGGAAGGACCTGGTAGAGGCCTTTATCAGACAATATCAGTACAACTTAGATATGGCACCCAACATGACCCTCCTAATGGGAATGTCACAGTCGTCAAGGGAAAGTTTCCGAGAATATGCCCAGAGATGGAGGCAATTGGCTGCTGCTGTTCAGCCACCTATGTCAGAGAGGGAAATGGCAGATATGTTTATGAACACCCTTCAGGGAACATATATTGACAGGCTGGCTGCTTTCTCTTCCACTAGCTTTGCAGATGTTGTCATAGCTGGAGAGAGAATTGAGAGCCTGTTAAAGATGGGCAAAATTTCTAACAACGGTGCTAGCTCGTCCAGCAATACAAGGAAGCCTTTTGCAGGCCCAAGAAGAACTGGCGAGACCAATGCCATCCACACCAACAGGGGCAGACCTCAATATGTTCACAGGTCTGTGGCAGCAGTCACCATTCCCGCTCCATCTCATCCACAATAAGCTTATCAGCCTCCGCAACAAAACTATCAGCAACAACCTCAGTACCATCAACAAGCTCAGTATCCTCCGAGAAACTACAACAACACCAACAACACCAATCAGCAAAGGCCATTCCAACAGAGACCTTCTCAGGCCAATAGGGTGATCGATCCGATCCCTATGCCCTATGCAACGTTACTGCCACAACTCCTGAAACTCAACCTGGTTGAGCTAAGGACGTTGGCACCTCCAGATCCTAATAGTCTACCCAGAAATTATGACTCCAACGCCAGATGTGCTTTTCACTCAAATGCACCTGGCCACAGTACAGAAAAGTGCAGAGCCTTGCACATGAAGGTACAAGACCTGGTAGACTCTAAGGCCCTGAATTTCAATAAGAACCCTATGCCAAACCACGGTGGTCCCAGAATCAATGCTATTGAAGAAGACAAGCCGTCTTATTTAATAACCAGTGTGGGTCAGATTCGGACACCGTTGGTGGAGATTAAGGCTCAGCTCCTCGAATGTCAAATGTTCCCAGGGTGTGAGTTAGGGTGCGCTTACTGCAATATTTCAGTAAATGGGTGCGATAACTTGAGGAATGGCATAGATGGTCTCATTCAGAGTGGCCAACTTCAAATCACCACATCATTTCCCACAAATCCAACAATCTCATCAGCGACAATTCCAGTATCTCCTACAACTGCAACAACCATTGTTCCCGACAATTCTTCGGCTTCATCAACAAATATTTCATCTGTCATTTCAACTAACCAGATATCAACAAACGTTCCTTCTACAACTTCAGCACCACTCCATTTCGAAACTCCTACAACAACAACACCCATCCTTCCAACAATGTCTCCTACAACATCAGCAACAAACAATGAAGATGTCTCAACAGTTACAATCTATTACGATCCAGAAAATAACTCTGCTTACAATTCACAAAGTGCTGCTCCCATCAGAGCACCAGTCACGATATACTACGATCCACAGACTATCACAATTCCTTCCGCAGCTGCAATCAGTCCAGTCACTATCACAGTGCCTGGGCTAGTACCTTATGAAAGCAGTAATGCCATCCCCTAGCATTACGGCTCTGATTTATACTGCGAAGGACAAAAAATCACTTTTGAATCATCAATCCCTGCACCACAAATAGGCAATGTGGGAGGAGGTGGAGGCTTCACTCGAAGCGGACGTCTCTTTGCTCCACAAATTCAAAGACCCACTGCCGAAGCAGAAGCTGCTGCCAAGGCAAAAGGGAAAGGCTTGGTGCAGGAAGAGCAGACTGTTAAAGAAGCTTTGAAAACACCCTTTGATCAAGAGGTTGATGAGTTCATGAGAATCATCAAGAAGAGTGATTACAAAATAGTGGATCAGCTTCACTAGACGCCTTCCAAGATCTCAATCCTATCATTTCTTATGTGCTCCGAAGCCCATCGGAATGCACTACTAAAAGTCTTGCACGCAGCTTATGTGCCTGAAGAGATCACCGTCAATCAGTTGGAAGCTGTAGTTGGAAATGTTAATGCTAGTCATGGACTAGGGTTCACCAACACTGATTTGACCACGGAAGGCCGCAATCATAACAAGGCTTTGCACATAACCATGGAATGTAAAGGTGCAGTCCTTTCCCATGTGCTGGTAGACACGGGGTCATCCCTCAATGTTTTACCTAAAAAAGCCCTTGTGAAGCTAGAGTATGACGGATTGGCATTGCGACCCAGCAACCTGGTAGTGAGAGCCTTTGATGGTTCTAAGAGATCGGTTCTAGGTGAGATTGAGTTGCCCATAACGATTGGCCCGCATACTTTCAAAACGACCTTCTACGTGATGGATATACAGCCTGCCTACAACTATCTATTGGGTAGGCCATGGATTCACGCCGCTGGCGCCGTGACCTCAACCCTTCACCAGAAGTTAAAATTCGAGTGGGAGGGTCAAGTCGTTACAATCTGTGGAGAGGAGGATATTTTTGTCAGCCACCTGGCTACCTATAAATACATTGAGATGGATGGGGAGATCCATGAAACAATGAGCCAAGGTTTCGAAGCCTTGAACGTGAATGAAACTTCTGATGTACCTGGAACTTCAATGACATCATACCAACAAGCCCGGAAGGTTGTTGAGGAAGGAACTGCCCAAGGCTGGGGCAAACTGTTACCGGTGGAGAAGAAAGAGGATAGATTTGGGTTGGGTTACAAACCAACTCAACAAGATCAAGCAAAGGCTGCAAAAAAGCGCAACTTTGTTAGTGGGGGGATGCTCACCCCTGATGCTGTCAACAATTTGGAAGACGAGCTGGAAGAAGAACGCAACCTGGAAAGCTGGATTCGTCCAAAGATCCCGGGGAGCAGCATCTCAAACTGGTCTTCCCAGGAAATTATAAGAGTTACTCATGCAGAGTAATTATTATTTCCTGTATTTTTTATAGCATGCATCAAAGTCTTGCATCTTGCCCAAGATGACAAGACTCATTTTGTAATCGGGCCATCTGTACTTTTTGTGCAACAAGATTAATCAATGAAATATCAGACATCTTTTTGCAAATGAGTCTTTTTTCTTTTCCGCTCACTGTTTTTCCATTTTTCTTTTTGTACAAAAAATAAATGGCAGTGTTTTCAAAATGACAACTTTATTTCACTTTTCTAAACAAGATTAAAATCAAATCACTAAAATGAACTAACTGAACCCTTGCAGAGTGTGCCTTCCATACAGCACCGACAACAGCACGGCTATGACTTCGTATGACTTTGACAATCCAATCAATCAAGCTGATGAAGGGGTTGAAGAAGAATATGAGCTTCCTGAAGAGCTAGCCAGGTTGTTGAGACAAGAGGAAAAGGTTATTACTCCTCACCAGGAGGAGGTTGAAACGATCAATCTTGGTACAGATGAAGACGTGAAAGAAGTTAAAATCGGGGCCTGCCTGCAAGACTCAGTGAAGAGACAACTGATTGACCTGCTTCAAGAATATGTGGACGTGTTTGCTTGGTCTTATCAAGATATGCCAGGGTTGGATACCGACATTGTTGTGCACAAGTTGCCTTTAAGAGAAGAATGCCCACCGGTCAAACAGAAATTGCGCCGTACTCGCCCAGACATGGCAATGAAAATCAAGGAAGAGGTACAAAAGCAATGGGACGCCGGGTTCCTGGTTGTAACTAGCTATCCGCCGTGGGTTGCTAATATTGTACTTGTGCCTAAGAAAGACAGCAAAGTAAGAATGTGTGTTGACTACCGGGATCTGAACAGAGCCAGCCCGAAAGATGATTTCCCTTTACCTCACATTGATGTATTGGTGGATAATACGGCTCAGTTCTCGGTATTCTCCTTCATGGATGGATTTTCAGGATACAATCAGATTAAGATGTCACCTGAAGACATGGAGAAGACAACCTTCATCACACCCTGGGGCACGTTCTGCTACAAGTTAATGCCATTTGGGCTCAAGAATGCCGGTGCGACGTATCAACGGGCTATGGTAACATTATTCCACGATATGATTCATAAAGAGATAGAATGTTATGTGGATGACATGATTGCCAAGTCCCTTACTGAAGAGGACCATCTGGTAAATCTGCTCAAGTTGTTCAAACGTCTGAGGAAGTACCAATTGAAGTTGAACCCCAACAAATGCACATTCGGGGTGAGATCTGGTAAGCTGCTGGGTTTTATTGTAAGCGAGAAAGGGATTGAAGTTGACCCTGATAAAGTCAAAGCCATCCAAGAGATGCCTGCACCGAAGACAGAGAAGGAAGTTCGAGGGTTCTTAGGTCGATTGAACTACATTTCACGGTTCATATCTCACCTTACAGCGACCTGTGAGCCTTTGTTCAAATTGTTGAGGAAAGAACAAACGGTCAGGTGGAATGAAGACTGCCAGAAGGCATTTGACAAGATCAAGGAATACCTACAAGAGCCTCCAATCCTTATGCCTCCAGTTGAAGGAAGACCTCTGATAATGTACTTGACAGTATTAGAAGAGTCGATGGGGTGTGTGCTGGGCCAGCATGACGAGTCTGGTCGAAAAGAGTATGCAATATACTACCTAAGCAAAAAGTTTACCGACTGTGAACAACGTTATTCACTGCTCGAGAAAACTTGATGTGCTTTAGCGTGGGCTGCTCGCCGACTGAGGCAGTATATGCTGACCCACACTACTTTGTTGATCTCAAAGATGGATCCAGTCAAGTACATATTCGAGAAGCCAGCTCTTACCGGACGGGTTGCAAGATGCCAAATGATCCTTACAGAGTATGACATCCAGTACACAACTCAGAAAGCCATCAAGGGCAGTGTATTGTCTGAATATCTTGCTGAGCAACCCATTGATGATTACCAGCCTATGAGATTTGACTTCCCTGATGAAGACATCATGTTCATAAAAGCAAAAGATCACGAAGAGCCTGTTCACACTGAAGGGCCTGACCCGGAAGAAGAGTGGACTATGATGTTTGATGGGGCTGTTAATATGAATGGTCGTGGTGTTGGCGCAATACTCATTACACCTAAAGGAGTTCACATGCCTTTCTCGGCAAAACTCACTTTCAACTGCACTAACAACGAAGCTGAATACGAAGCTTGCATTATGGGTCTTGAGGAAGCCATTGACCTCAGGATCAAGACATTGACTGTATTCGGAGATTCAGCTTTGGTAATCAATCAAACCAACGGCAAATGGTACACCCATCAGGATCATCTGGTACCTTACAGGGATTATACAAGGAGGTTATTGACTTTCTTTACAACAGTCAAGCTTGAGTATATCCCTCAGGACGAGAATCAGTTTGCAGATGCTCTGGCTACCATTTCATCCATGATCAAAGTTCAAGCTGCCAACTTTGTACCTCAAATTTCAGTGTCCAGACTTGACAGACCAGCATATGTGTTCGCAGCAGATGTTGTTAAAGATAATAAGCCTTAGTTCCATGACATTAAGTGCTTCTTAGAGGATCAAACATACCCACCTGGGGCATCATCCAATGATAAGAAGACATTAAGAAGGCTTGCTGGTAGTTTCTTTCTGAACACCGATGGTTCCCTCTACAAGAGAAACTTTGATATGGTACTCCTCAGATGCGTCGACAGGACAGAAGCAGATCTGCTAATGCATGAAGTGCACGAAGGATCCTTTGGTACCCATGCGGGAGGGCATGCCATGGCTAAGAAGTTGCTGAGATCAGGTTATTACTGGATCACAATGGATGCCGACTGTTGTGCCTATGCTAGAAAATGCCATAAATGCCAGATTTATGCAGATAAGGTGCATGTGCCTCCCAATCCTTTGAATGTGATGTCTTCACCTTGGCCCTTTGCTATGTGGGGCATTGACATGATTGGTAAGATTGAGCCAACTGCTTCGAATGGCCACAGATTCATCCTGGTTGCCATTGACTATTTCACCAAGTGGGTTGAAGCAGCCTCCTATGCCAATGTTACAAGACAAGTGGTAGCCAGATTTCTGAGGAGAGATATCATCTGTCGGTATGGAGTACCCGAGCGAATCATTACTGATAATGGTTCCAATCTAAACAACAAAATGATGGCAGAGCTATGCCGGGACTTCAAAATTCAACATCACAATTCTTCTCCTTACAGGCCAAAGATGAATGGCGCTGTTGAGGCAGCAAATAAGAATATCAAGAAGATTGTGCAGAAGATGGTAGTCACTTACAAGGACTGGCATGAAATGCTACCGTTTGCCTTGCATGGGTACCGCACGTCAATTAGAACATCCACTAGGGCAACACCGTATCAGCTTGTGTATGGTATGGAAGCAGTCCTACCGGTTGAAGTTGAATTACCCTCTCTACGGGTACTAATGGATGTTAAATTGAGTGAAGCAGATTGGGTTCGGGCCCGATACGAACAACTGAGTCTGATCGAAGAGAAAAGATTGGCTGCAATCTGTCATGGGCAGTTATATCAGAAAAGAATGAAGAAAGCCTTCGATCAGAAAGTCAGGCACCGAGAGTACCAAGTGGGAGATCTTGTGCTGAAAAGAATCCTCCCTCCTCATACAGACCACAGGGGCAAGTGGACTCCAAACTATGAAGGACCATTTGTGGTAAAGAAAGTTTTCTCTGGCGGAGCACTGATGCTCAGCACCATGGATGGTGAAGATTTCCCGTCCCCTGTGAATTCAGATGCAGTTAAAAAATACTTCGCATAAAAGACCCGCTGGACAGAAAAACAGAATGTAAGTCCAGGCAAAAATAGGCCATCCCGGCGAGTCAAAAACAGAATAAAAGACTCGGGCAAAAATAAGGGAAAATAAACAAAAAATGTACACCCGCTGAGTTGAAAAGCCGCATTGGACAGCTCAGGCAAAAATGGGTATCCCGATGGATTGAAAACCCGAAAGGGCGATCCATGCAAAATAAGGGAATAAGCGAACAACTGCAGTCTGAATTCGTCTGTATCGTTTACAACTTGGTAAACTTCGAAAGGATCGAGCTTCAATCAGAATCAACATCCTTCAGAAAGCAAGGTGAGAAGAACGTCAAAAGTCATACGAGTCATAGTAAAGAGGAAGCTCCTTAAAGCGTCATCAACATTGCCAGCATTTTGTTTCTCAATTTGTAACGATCTCCTCATCCCAGGGGATTTGTTTCTTTGACTGTATCTCGCCAATTCAGGGCATATGAATTAATAAAAGCAGATTTTCAGTCATGTCTCGTCTTGTACATTTTATTTGCAAAAAATGTCTGATATCTTAAAAGAAAACTGATTGCATAGAATACAGATGTTTATCTTCAAAAATAAAAACATGCTTGCAGGAAACATACTTACTCTCAGAAGTGTCTAAACTCCTATGACGGAATCCAGTAAAGGATACCTCGGGATTACTTGTGCATTTCCCTATCTTTGCAGGATTACAGGTATCCAGAATGCAACTTGGTGCATGTAAGCTTCATCCCAGCAAGCTGGCAAATCAACACTCAGTCTCCGCACCCGAAATGCCTTCTCCCCAGCCGAGTTGCCACTTGCTACTTCTTCCCATCAGAGTTGCCAGGCATCACAGAAGGCGCCCATATCCCCGGCTGAGTCAAGAATCCACCTCAACGGAATTTCTGAGGGGGTCTTCCAGTGATTTCTCTTTCTCCCCAGCCGAGTTGCCATTTCATCCTCAGTCGAGTACAAAGGACAGGGAACCATTTCCCCACAGAGCTCCAGCCTCTATCCAGAAGAGCAGCGCATAGAAGATCACAACAGAGTGAAAAAAGCTTCTACAAACCCCAGCTGGGTCTTTCATTTATTGGAATAGGTCTCTCAGTGACCCGAATCCCCAAGCAGATATCATATCATCAGATCTACCAGTGATCTCATCCCCAGCTGGGATGTCCATTTCAACAGATCGATCGAAGATCTTCGTGGCAGCGGGATCCGAATCCCGGTTTGGTATCTTTGCATAATCATAGCATTCGCATCATACTCACCCACAAAGCGTAGCATTCCGTTTTAACACGGAGCGTTACGGCAAAAATCAAACATATAGCATATTCATGAGCCATGTTTTGAATCAACACTTGTGAATAATGACAATCCGTCAGTATACAGAATACTTCCCCCATTTCCCCAGCGGAGGTTCCCCCGCAAAGCAGTTGCCTCACATTCACAAACACCAGTATATACTCCCTTGACACCCGTCCGTGTCATCACTCCCCAGTAAGGTCACCTAAACACTTCGTGCAAACAGTACCAATCTCACTACAGATACATCCTGACACTCGTCCGTGTCATTTCCCCAACAGAAAGCTAAGGTTCCTGCTTTACACCCATGAATACTCCCTTTTGACACCCGTCCGTGTCATGATTCCACCCGAAAAAAAAAAAAAAAAGGGGGGAAGAAGGGGAGCTACATCCTTCGCTTTCCCACACATTTCCTTCTCCAATGGCTTCCTTTGTTTGTTCGGGTTTAAGCGCATAAGCTCCCGAATTTTGCCCCATCAACCAAGTGCAAAAAAAAAAAAAAAAAAAAAAACTTCACCCTCCATACCTCACTTTCGTTCCTCTTCAACATCAACCCTCTTATCCTCTTTTCTATCCTTATCCCGCTACAACAAAACATCATTTTCGTCCGTCAACTTACTTTTCCTTTTGCATTCACCCAAACCTCATCACCACAATCCCCTCCATGCCCCATATAGTGGTGCCCGGAAAAAAAAAAAAAAAAAGGCGGGATCGAGAACAGGGCTGAATAAAGGATATGCGTTTGCAAATATCACCTAAAACATTTTGTTACAGAATTCCATGCACGTTCCATTGCATCCCGAAAATACCCCGAAAAGGGGGATTCTGCCCAAATCGCTATCTGTAACAAATACCTCTTTGTGACACCCGCCTGTGTCATAACCCCAGCAGAAAGCCAAAGACATCCTCTTTGCACTCACATATACTTACATATATAATCCTTTGACACCCGTCCGTGTCATATCCCCAGCGCAGTCATCTATACTTTGTATACCAGATATTTGTTCATACTACACTCTTCTCCTTTCGACACCCGTCCGTGTCACTCTCCCCAGCAGTTAAATACTTATCTATGTACCAATCACTCTATATATAAATACTCGTCTGTATCTTGAATATACCACTTATATATCCCCACAGATTCAACACTAGTCCTTGTTCTTTGTTAACTCGTTGGTACTCGTCCGTACCATCATCTCAGAACATACGTCTAGAGTTTGTTTCTACATGATACTCGTCCGTATCATAGTCTTAAGGATGCTCATCCGCATCTTTAATCCATACACTGTGTCAAACACTTCTGTCTTCTTGAATATAGATACTCGTCTGTATCTACTATTCCCCAGAAGAGTCTCTTCAGATTCAACACTCGTCCGTGTTCTCTGTTAACCAGTTGATACTCGTCCGTATCATCCTCTCTGAACACGTGTCAGTATTTGTTTCTACCCGATACTCGTCCGTATCGTAGTCTTAAGGATGCCCGTCCGCATCTTTAATCTATACACAAACATCTAAACACTTACACCTTTTGTTTCTTGGATGTAAACACTCGTCCGTGTTTACTACTCCCCAGTAGATCGCTAACAAAGCAATTTTTTTTTTATCTGACACTCGTCCTGTGTCATGATAACCCTGAGAGCAGCCGTACCCTGCTAGGTGGTCGTCCTCCACCTCTTGATGGTCGTCCTCCATCATGCTCGTCCGATGGCCGTCCCCATCGTTGATATTTAGCAGCCGTCCCCTGCTAGGTGGTCGTCCTCCACCTCTTGATGATCGTCCTTCATCATTTTATCCAATGGCCGTCCCCATTGTTGATTTTGGTTATCTGACATTCGTCCTATGTCACGACAAACCTTGAGAGCAGCCGTCCCCTGCTAGGTGGTCGTCCTCCACCTCTTGATGGTCTTCCTCCATCATGCTCACCCGATGGCCGTCCCCATCGTTGATCTTTTATCCGGCATTCGTCCTATGTCGCGATACTTTCGGCAGCCGTACCCTGCCAGGTGGTCGTCCTCCACCTTAGATGACCGTCCCTCATCTTAACCCAACAGAGCGGCCGTCCCCTGCTAGGTGATCGTCCTTCACCTTTGATGACCGTACCTCATCATCTGTTTATTTCATTTATTCTTTAACCCGATGGCCGTCCCCATCGTGGTCCCTTTTCCTTTTTAGCCCGATGGCCGTCCCAATCGTTGGTTACTTTACTATATGGACTTGATGGCTGTCCCCGTCATGTTTCATTGATCCCCAGAGAATTTTACAGCTTTATCTTGATGGCCGTCCCCATCATAATTCTTTTATCCCCAGCATGGCGGCCGTCCCCGTCATTGCCGTATTTTCCGCATTCTTCCCAACATGTCGGCCGTCCCCGTCATTGCTCTTTACCCGGCAGTCGTCCTTTGCTCGACGGTCGTCCTCCGTCGCCTACACTTTACAATATACTTTAGTTTCCTTTACAATCTATATTCCTTTTCTTCTTCATTCCGTGAGTGCAAATTTTGGACTGTCTTTGGTATTCAACCACAAGTTATCTCGCTTGCCTGTTAAGCCGTTGCTTACATCCTGCACAGCTAACTCATGTTTGAATAGGGGCAGCTGTAAACACCCCAAATTTGCCCTCACCCATTCACACCGTGGCTTGTTATCATTTCATATGCATAAACTCAATCATAGCATCTCATATCACAGTTTTGATTCACTGCATAGATTCAAAGTCATCTGCATCTAGGGTTTGTGATCTGAACAATCCAAGAGCCTCTTGAGCCACTCCAAGGGTCATCAATCACTTCAAGGGGGTCCATGTGTGTTCAAGCATCATATTATATCCTCTTAAAGTCAAGAATGTCAAAGAATCACAAGAACTGGAAATGGTATGGATGCAGAGCCAGGTTTAACTGCACAGATGACCTAAAATTAGGGTTTTGGTTTCAGAGGCCATAACTCCAAATTTTTTGGTCATTCTTGTTTCTATTGGTCTCTATATGGTATAGGGAGTATGCATATAAATTTTCATGAAGAAATTCCATGGGGAAGTCATCTGATCAAGAGTTGACTTTTCAAGCAAGTTAGTGTAAAATCAGGGCATCTGAGGCCCCCAATGACCCAACCAAGGGGTGATCTTCATCATTTTGAGTGTATTTGATCTTTATTTGATCATGGAAGAAGGTTGAAGTTCACAAAATTCAAGAATTACAAGTTTTTGCAAAGTTGACTTTTTAGGGCATGGTTGACTTTTAATGAAATGTCATTTTATGCAACTTTTTCAACCCTTGCTTTTTGATCCAAAAATGCTTCAAATGGAAAAACTTTGGTCATGAAAGTTGTAGATTAGATCTTTCCCTTTTCAAAAAGTACAAGAACATGACCTAATTCATTTTGGATCAAAAGTTATGGTGTGTCAAAGTTGGCTAAAATCACTAATTTTCAAAATATGCACCAAATGGAAAACTTGCAAAAACTTTGTACCAAGGCATTTGTGACTTCTAATTCATGTCTAACCATCACACAAACATCACATGTACCCTAAAGTTCAGAATGGACTAAGAATTTCTCATGTTTCATGGTTTGTGAAGCAAGACATTTCCATGTGAACCAAAAGTGATCAAGTTGCAAAACCATCATCACACTTCCATCCACTTGTTACCTTGGATGCTGAACCAGCCCTAGCCTTTCCCCTCACCATGCTGCGCCAGCCCACACCCTTGTACTTGGCTAGAATCTGCCCATGCTTTCTCTTACACAAGAGTGGACTTTTTGCAAAAGCTAGCTAACCTATCACAGCAGGCCAAGTCACATCACCTGACCAATGGGATTTGTTTATGTGGATCAAATGCCAGCCATTTCACATAACAAGCAAGCCTGAAGCAAGCCATAACATCACATTCCTATTTTCCACCCTTGAAGCAAAAACCTTCGAAACTCAGAAAACAAGACACAAACACACAAACACACTTCATATATCAACTCAACATGTTCCTCTGATCACAAAGCATCCATCACCATAGCCTAAAACCCCCAGAATCACAAATACGATTTCTGCCCTCCATTGAACAGAACTTGTTCAAACCTCAAAACCAGCCATCACAAACTCTTTCCAAGCATTGGAAGCTTCTCAAGAGGTCAAGTGGAGTTGATTGCAAGCAGGAAAGCACCCAGAAAGCTGTGAACTGAAAGCTTCGAAACTCAGGTAGCTCAAGAACTTTTTTTCCAGAAATGATTTTTAAAGTTCTTAAGTTGTTCTACTTGCCTTCCTGATCATGAATATGTCTTTAGTTTTGAAAATGGTGGAGAGATGAGAGTTTAATCAGTCTCTGAAACTTTTTGCCCTAGAAATAGATTGATTCGATTCAGCCATTTTAGGAATGATAAATTTGTTTTGATTGGGGGTTTTAATTCGTGAGTGAGTGGGGATCATTCCTGTGTTTTTAGATTTCATTTTAGAAGCGTTTAGAGTGAGATTGGTTTTTGGGGTGAACGGAGAAGATGACCGGAACACTGTTCCGGTCACCTGAGGGTGATTAACGGCAGGATTAGGGCATAAGCATTAATTAGCTGATTTTGAATTCTGGCCGTAGGATCTGGCGCCAAGTCAATGCGCGCGTTTGCCAGTTTGAATCTCACGCGTTGGATCTGATTACTTTGCTTTTTCAGTTTAAAAATTCATTTTATTTTCATAATATTTCATTTGTTTTATACAATTTATTAAAAATAGCAAAAATGCTTTAAAAATTATGAAATTTTTTACCAAGAGTTTAATTAATTTTTAAAACACAAAAATATTTTTATTTTCATTTTTAGCATTAAAAAAGTATTTTTAAATATTTAAAAGTTTATTTTTAATTGATTAATGAAAATTAATTCATTAAAAATACTTTTAGGTATTTAAAAATCACCAAAAAATTCATGAAATGTTTTAAGACATTTAGAAACATTGTCCAACCTTCAAACCAAATTTATTTTTTGATCTTGATGCATTTTGAGATTTTTTCATTGAATTAAAACCATTTTTATGCATTATTTTGATCCAAACTTCCAAAAATCATTTCTGCCTAACCCTAAAGAGTTGGACCTTGATTCTTTTTGCATTGCATTGTGTTTAGCATGTAGCTTGTGAGATTAAATGGCCATGATTTGATCTTTCATTTTCCATTTGTTTGATAATTTTCTTGTTTGGGAACCCTAAAACCCTAGAAAACTTAGAAAAACCATATCTTGAATTTGGTTAGGAGTTGAGACCTCTCCTTTGGGCAGTGAGTTAGTATAGGTTATGGGATCCTTTGAGTGAATTTTCAATTTTTTATAATGTTGTTTGCTTCTGGTTTTGGTTTTTGTTTGTTGCATTGTTCATAAACCCTAATTTGGGCTTCCATATGCATCCATCTTGCATTTTCTTGCATAACATGACTTGCCATGACATTCCATGCCTCCATTTGATTCATTTAACATCATAAGACATATTGAAAGCATGTTTGATCATTGCACATTGCATTTGTCATGTTGTATGCCATATGCATCTCATAACTTTTCATGTATGTTCTTGGTTCTTAACTTGCTCCATTTGCATCCATGAGCTTGTATGACCATCTCCATTTGTTGTCTCATGTTTGTATCACTTCATAGCATCATTATCATCATAAACATGCTTCTGGTTTTGGTTTGCATCATGTCATTCCATCCCTTTTTGCATTGCATTGCATTTCTTTTCTAACCTTTCAGGTGGTAAGTGATTTTGAGAAGTGAATTTGCCTTCACTTCTCATACTTTCTTCTCATCTCTCTCTTGCATCCATTGCTGCATTTTTGTTTGTGTTTGAGTTTGAGCTTGCTCATTCTTCTTCTTCCCACTTTCTTTCCTCAAGTGACTTGACTTCTTGAATGAAGCAAGTTGCTTTGCTTCTCTTGATCCCTTCATCTGCTTCCTGGTGGTTCCATTGAAGACTTCTTTTGAAAACCTCACAAACCTTAGGAACAACCAAGCATGACAATGATTAGGGTTTTGATTAGTTCCCCACTTAGTTTTTACCTTTGTGTCTCTCTTTGAGTCTTCTCTTCTCACCTCATAATCAGGGACTAAACCCTAAAGGCTTTAAGGCTTTGTGATTAAGCTTATGCCTGCATCCTTCTCTTAGGATGGAGTGTATAACTTTAATCCTAAGTGTTAAACCCTTAATGTGTTTAAATCCTTTAATCAATTCACTTAATAATCATCAAGACATCAAGCTTGTAACTTGGGCCTTGCATTAGGGTTCTAATTCTTCCTTAACTGGTTAAGAAGGACTAACCCTAGTGTTAATGGGCAAGTCCCCCTCAAGTTGTCTTACAAATCATAAAATCCACTTCATCATCCTACCATTAATTAAAATCCACTTAATCAAAGGCTTGTTTTGTCATGAGTTTAATCCCTAATCATGGATTAAGTTGAGGAGCTTTCCTCAGCTTAAACATTCTCATCTATTATCCTTCTATTAGGATGGTGTAATGAGTCTGTTTAATCCTTGATTATGGCTTAACCTCATTACTTAACACTAAACAAAAAACAACAAAAACATCTAAATAATCACAAGTAGGTTAATGATCTTAATCCTACACCATGGTGATTAAGTGTGAGAATCTGACTTCACACTTAAGGTATTCTCATTACCCCTAATCAGAGGGAGGATGTGATGAGTTTACTAACCCATTGGTTTAGACTTGAGATCATTAACTTATGACAAACTTTCAAAAGCAATAAAAGTCTGAAAACACAGAAACAAACAATAATCGTCTCCTCCGGGATTCTTTTCTCATCTCATTCACTCACAACCGAGAACTTGCTTCTTCCGTCTAATGCGAGATAGTTTGCACCTGAGCCAGACAGGTCATACACTTGAGCATAGACAAGCAAGCAGTTCACAAGTCAATTCATCTTTCAGTCTCTTTGGGTCGAACTACGGTGTTCTGACTTCCTCATTGCACGAGAGGATACGTAGGCATAACTTAACAGTTATCAAACAAAAGTCTCTGTATATTCCCCCTCTTTCTAGCCTCATTCTTTTAGCCTCATGATCTTGAGCAATTCATTCTCATTCCTACACTGACACTGTATATATCACACTTTACACTTCTTTCACACTGACACCTGTACATCCTTTTCCAGCTATTTTACACACAAATTGCACTGACACTACCCCTTTAAAACACAAATCTTTCAAGCGTGGATCCCGTCGAGTACGACGGACAATCTGGGTGCTAATACCTTCCCAGGTTGTAACCAACCCCCTTTCTCAGTCTCTCTGGTTCGCAACCGTCTTATCCATCTCTTTCTAGGTCTGTGCAGCATTACCTTTCCTCCGGGATAAAAATGCCTAGTTGGCTACTCTATTCATCTCCAGTGAGTTCACGGCTGTGTGTTCTCATTGTCCCTCTCGCCGACCGTTCGCGTCTGTACCTTTATCTGGGCCTGGTCCCACTTATCGGGAGCGACAGCTTGGCGACTCTGCTGGGGACCCTTATACTGCAACCAGGGCTTCTGGTTCTTTTTGTGGGTTCCTCCTAGCGCTTGATTGATTTGTGTTTACGGGGGTGTTATGTGCTAGTTGTGTTTGTATTTGTATTTATTTTGTTTATTGCTTTATGTACAGTTTGTTTACTGCTTTCTTTATAGCTTTGCATTATATCATATTGTCATACTGTGCTGCTGGCTGGATCTGTTGTTTTCTTTGGTGGGTGGGTGTTCCATTGAGAGTTAAGGTCCTATACCTGGGACCTGAGTGACACCTAGGCTAGAGTGGTTCATATTCTTTCCCATTCCATCTCGGTCTGGTGCGGGAATATGAAACACGGTTCAGATATGGGTTTCTTCTTGAGAACTCTATGTTGCAGATTTCCTGCAATGCTAGGGCTATCTGGGAAGCCTGCTAAGTCTGGATGACCTTTAGTATTGACCTTCAGAAACTGAGATGAATTAGAGGAGGAACTTTTATGGTTATTGTAAACATTGTACCTCCGGGTTAGAAGTGTTTACATTTCTCATAACTGATCCAAGTCTGAGGATCCTTGTTCTAGAACACCACCTGTGAGGGGGTTGGGCTGTTTACAGGTTTGCAGGTACCCTTGGCCTCAACATACCCTGTTACTTTGTTTGATTAAGAATACTCCATGTTGGAACAGTTCTTGTGATTCTAAACCCTGGACATGTGGCTCTTTATTTGAGCCCCCCACCTTGGTTACTGGATTTATAGACCTCCATCTGGATTTCTTGAACATACTTGGACCTATATCAGAGCATTTGATCAGATCCAGCTCAGTCACAAACCCTTGCATATCATTTGCATACATCCTCATCGCATCATATTGACATTTGTTTAATTGTTTTTCAGGGTATCTATCTTCATTCATTTGGCTTGGTTTTGACCCCATCTTCTGTATTGACCTATCTTCATCAGCATCTGCTTCAGCTATCAGCTATCTACTTCAGTCACCTGCATCAGCCAGTCAGTGGCCCATTTTTCAGTGTTATCATCAGCACCTGTCTCAACTCATCCTCAACATCATGGCACCTAAAAAGAGTAACATCACTTACCGCTTCTTCCAGCAAGAGCTAGCTGACATCAGGAGGATTCAGACCCTGATCACTCCAGACCATTTACCACTGTTCAGGGAACACTATGGAGATATACTTGATGTGGTTGTGGATTTGGACCCTTCACAGAGGAGCCTGATTCACACTTGCCTTCAGTTTTATGATCCCCCATTGAGGTGTTTCACTTTTCAGGACTTTCAGCTGGGCCCTTTATTGGAGGAATACTCATCATTGGTAGGTATACCCATCAGGGGTGGAGTCCCTTTCAACCCTGAAATGGTCTTTCCTGGTAATGAAGAGGTAGCAAAGGCTTTGCATCTGGAATCAGTCCTGATTGGGCAACATATGACTTCTAAGGCTGGAATCCCTGGCCTGCATCTGGACTTCTTGATCTCTCAAGCTACCCTGAAAGCTTCTGTGGGAGAGTGGAAAGCAGTCTGTGCTTTATTGGCCTTGAGCATATATGGGATTGTATTATTTGCAGATGAGCCTAGATTCATTAGCAAGAATGCAATCCATCTATTCATTCTAAGGAACCCAGTGCCAACCTTGCTGGGGGATTTCTACTACTCAGTGCACCAGAGGAATGAAAAGCAGAGGGGAAGATTAGTGAGGTGCTGTGCTCCTTTGTTCCATACTTGGCTTCTCAGGCATTTGCCCAAGACAGATGCATTTTTGAATCCTCATCAGCAGAGAAACTGGGCTAGAAGACTCACTGCTCTAAATTTAGCCGATATCAGGTGGTGCACGCAAAGCACAAAGGGCAGGGATATCATCACCAGCTGTGGGCATTTTCCCAATGTGCCCCTAATAGGAGTTAAGGGTAGTATTAATTACAACCCTCTGCTGTTCAAAAGACAACTGGGCTATGCACTGGTCCACACTCCTAAGGCACAAGACTTGGTTGAGACTCTTTATTGTGAGAACAAGCCTAATCTGGCTATTGTTAGGCAGGCGGCCTGGGCCTGGGATAATGTTCAAACCAAGGGAGTAACCATTCTGGGGAAGTGCAACAATGTGGCATCAGCACAATATTATGAGTGGTCCCATGCCAGGGCTCAATTCTCTGGATTGCCCTTTACCATGGAGGATATGCCTGAATCATTCTCAGCACCACCTCCTGCCACTGTCAGCATAGAGGAGTTTGAGAGCTTGAAAGAGAGAAATGAGAAGTTGACTCAGGCTTTGCAGAAGACCCTCCGGGAGAGGAGTGATGGTAGGATGGACATCGAGAAGCTAGAGAAGCTGAAAGTAGAGCATCTAGCTAAAATTGAAAAGTCTGAGGATTATATCAAGAAGTCTAGGGCTGGGGAACAGATTCTGAAGAATGCTTGCAAGGAAGCCCAGTTCCAGAAGGCCAGGACAGACTTGTATCTGAAGGAGAGTCAATCTCGGTGGGTCCGGATCACCGAAGCTCGTACTCTGGAGGACAAGAGGGTTCAAGACAAGATAGAGCAACTGGAAGCTAGTGCAAAAGAGCAGCAGGAAGCCCTGGCAGCAGCCCAAAAGGAGATATCAGAGCTGAAGATCAGAGCTGGAGTGAAGAGGTCAAAGGACCAAAGTCAACACAAGAAGCTAACTACAGCTGTTACTACCCGGAATCTCCTCATCAGGAATCTCGCGGAGCGTCCAGCTGATCCTGTGACCGAAGCACTTCTCAAGGAAGTTCGGGAGGATGAGTTTGGTCTTGGTGTTTGACTATTTGCTTGTTGTTGCTTTCACTCCATGTACTTTTATTTTCTTGTAATGTATTTTGACCCCTCAGAGGGCTTGTATTTGTAAACAAACTATGTACCATTTGCCTTTTGTAATATATGTATTAGTTTGTTCCACTTCAAAAGCAACATCAACAGCTTCTTCGAGGGTCTGGAAGGGTCAAAACTGAATGCCAAGCCGGATACCTTGAAAACAAATAAGCATACTGCATTGCATGCTAACCTCTTGTTTGTTTTGTAGGTTTTTTTTTGTTTATTGTTGCTAACTCTGTTGTGTTGCTCAGGAATTATTGCTCGACGCCGGGTATTTCCCCTCAACCGTCCGCACCGATATCCAACCCGTAACAACCTTCCGGGCATACAAATGGATCAGGTACAACAGGACCTTGCAGAGGTCAGAAATCAAATGGCAAACGAAAGATTGGAGATGAGAACCCAGATGACGCAGTTTATGGAAGTGATGAACAACATGGCTCAAAGCCAAGAAAGATTGAGGGCCATGGTGGAAAGGCAGAATCAAGAAGATCCACATATAGGGATTGCTGGCACCATCAACAATGAAAGGGTCCAACCTCACGTCAATCCCCCTGTATTTGGGCCCCACCTCCACCCAGAGGTCAATATTCCTGCTAATGTTCAAGGGACTGCCACTGCTGGTAGGGTACTGCAAGAAGACCCCCAGGAGGATCAGTTCACAGTAATGGGTGCTAGGGAGGAAGCTTATGATAGAAGGCTGGATGAGATAGCTGAGAAATTACGGTCCTTGGAGTCTCAAAACTCTTTGGGCTTTGATGTTATGGACATGGGCTTGGTAGACGGGGTCAGGATTCCCCATAAGTTTAAGCCTCCTTGTTTTGAAAAATACAACGGGACTTCATGCCCCCGGACTCATTTACAATCATTTCTGGGGAGGCTGAAGGCCTACACCATGGACGAGAAACTCTGGATGTTCTATTTTGAGGACAGCTTGACGGGAGCCTCAAGAGAATGGTACTCTCATCTGACAAGAGCAACTATCAGGTGTTGGAAGGACCTGGTAGAGGCCTTTATCAGACAATATCAGTACAACTTAGATATGGCACCCAACAGGACCCTCCTAATGGGAATGTCACAGTCGTCAAGGGAAAGTTTCCGAGAATATGCCCAGAGATGGAGGCAATTGGCTGCTGCTGTTCAGCCACCTATGTCAGAGAGGGAAATGGCAGATATGTTTATGAACACCCTTCAGGGAACATATATTGACAGGCTGGCTGCTTTCTCTTCCACTAGCTTTGCAGATGTTGTCATAGCTGGAGAGAGAATTGAGAGCCTGTTAAAGATGGGCAAAATTTCTAACAACGGTGCTAGCTCGTCCAGCAATACAAGGAAGCCTTTTGCAGGCCCAAGAAGAACTGGCGAGACCAATGCCATCCACACCAACAGGGGCAGACCTCAATATGTTCACAGGTCTGTGGCAGCAGTCACCATTCCCGCTCCATCTCATCCACAATAAGCTTATCAGCCTCCGCAACAAAACTATCAGCAACAACCTCAGTACCATCAACAAGCTCAGTATCCTCCGAGAAACTACAACAACACCAACAACACCAATCAGCAAAGGCCATTCCAACAGAGACCTTCTCAGGCCAATAGGGTGATCGATCCGATCCCTATGCCCTATGCAACGTTACTGCCACAACTCCTGAAACTCAACCTGGTTGAGCTAAGGACGTTGGCACCTCCAGATCCTAATAGTCTACCCAGAAATTATGACTCCAACGCCAGATGTGCTTTTCACTCAAATGCACCTGGCCACAGTACAGAAAAGTGCAGAGCCTTGCACATGAAGGTACAAGACCTGGTAGACTCTAAGGCCCTGAATTTCAATAAGAACCCTATGCCAAACCACGGTGGTCCCAGAATCAATGCTATTGAAGAAGACAAGCCGTCTTATTTAATAACCAGTGTGGGTCAGATTCGGACACCGTTGGTGGAGATTAAGGCTCAGCTCCTCGAATGTCAAATGTTCCCAGGGTGTGAGTTAGGGTGCGCTTACTGCAATATTTCAGTAAATGGGTGCGATAACTTGAGGAATGGCATAGATGGTCTCATTCAGAGTGGCCAACTTCAAATCACCACATCATTTCCCACAAATCCAACAATCTCATCAGCGACAATTCCAGTATCTCCTACAACTGCAACAACCATTGTTCCCGACAATTCTTCGGCTTCATCAACAAATATTTCATCTGTCATTTCAACTAACCAGATATCAACAAACGTTCCTTCTACAACTTCAGCACCACTCCATTTCGAAACTCCTACAACAACAACACCCATCCTTCCAACAATGTCTCCTACAACATCAGCAACAAACAATGAAGATGTCTCAACAGTTACAATCTATTACGATCCAGAAAATAACTCTGCTTACAATTCACAAAGTGCTGCTCCCATCAGAGCACCAGTCACGATATACTACGATCCACAGACTATCACAATTCCTTCCGCAGCTGCAATCAGTCCAGTCACTATCACAGTGCCTGGGCTAGTACCTTATGAAAGCAGTAATGCCATCCCCTAGCATTACGGCTCTGATTTATACTGCGAAGGACAAAAAATCACTTTTGAATCATCAATCCCTGCACCACAAATAGGCAATGTGGGAGGAGGCGGAGGCTTCACTCGAAGCGGACGTCTCTTTGCTCCACAAATTCAAAGACCCACTGCCGAAGCAGAAGCTGCTGCCAAGGCAAAAGGGAAAGGCTTGGTGCAGGAAGAGCAGACTGTTAAAGAAGCTTTGAAAACACCCTTTGATCAAGAGGTTGATGAGTTCATGAGAATCATCAAGAAGAGTGATTACAAAATAGTGGATCAGCTTCACTAGACGCCTTCCAAGATCTCAATCCTATCATTTCTTATGTGCTCCGAAGCCCATCGGAATGCACTACTAAAAGTCTTGCACGCAGCTTATGTGCCTGAAGAGATCACCGTCAATCAGTTGGAAGCTGTAGTTGGAAATGTTAATGCTAGTCATGGACTAGGGTTCACCAACACTGATTTGACCACGGAAGGCCGCAATCATAACAAGGCTTTGCACATAACCATGGAATGTAAAGGTGCAGTCCTTTCCCATGTGCTGGTAGACACGGGGTCATCCCTCAATGTTTTACCTAAAAAAGCCCTTGTGAAGCTAGAGTATGACGGATTGGCATTGCGACCCAGCAACCTGGTAGTGAGAGCCTTTGATGGTTCTAAGAGATCGGTTCTGGGTGAGATTGAGTTGCCCATAACGATTGGCCCGCATACTTTCAAAACGACCTTCTACGTGATGGATATACAGCCTGCCTACAGCTATCTATTGGGTAGGCCATGGATTCACGCCGCTGGCGCCGTGACCTCAACCCTTCACCAGAAGTTAAAATTCGAGTGGGAGGGTCAAGTCGTTACAATCTGTGGAGAGGAGGATATTTTTGTCAGCCACCTGGCTACCTATAAATACATTGAGATGGATGGGGAGATCCATGAAACAATGAGCCAAGGTTTCGAAGCCTTGAACGTGAATGAAACTTCTGATGTACCTGGAACTTCAATGACATCATACCAACAAGCCCGGAAGGTTGTTGAGGAAGGAACTGCCCAAGGCTGGGGCAAACTGTTACCGGTGGAGAAGAAAGAGGATAGATTTGGGTTGGGTTACAAACCAACTCAACAAGATCAAGAAAAGGCTGCAAAAAAGCCCAACTTTGTTAGTGGGGGGATGCTCACCCCTGATGCTGTCAACAATTTGGAAGACGAGCTGGAAGAAGAACGCAACCTGGAAAGCTGGATTCGTCCAAAGATCCCGGGGAGCAGCATCTCAAACTGGTCTTCCCAGGAAATTATAAGAGTTACTCATGCAGAGTAATTATTATTTCCTGTATTTTTTATAGCATGCATCAAAGTCTTGCATCTTGCCCAAGATGACAAGACTCATTTTGTAATCGGGCCATCTGTACTTTTTGTGCAACAAGATTAATCAATGAAATATCAGACATCTTTTTGCAAATGAGTCTTTTTTCTTTTCCGCTCACTGTTTTTCCATTTTTCTTTTTGTACAAAAAATAAATGGCAGTGTTTTCAAAATGACAACTTTATTTCACTTTTCTAAACAAGATTAAAATCAAATCACTAAAATGAACAAACTGAACCCTTGCAGAGTGTGCCTTCCATACAGCACCGACAACAGCACGGCTATGACTTCGTATGACTTTGACAATCCAATCAATCAAGCTGATGAAGGGGTTGAAGAAGAATATGAGCTTCCTGAAGAGCTAGCCAGGTTGTTGAGACAAGAGGAAAAGGTTATTACTCCTCACCAGGAGGAGGTTGAAACGATCAATCTTGGTACAGATGAAGACGTGAAAGAAGTTAAAATCGGGGCCTGCCTGCAAGACTCAGTGAAGAGACAACTGATTGACCTGCTTCAAGAATATGTGGACGTGTTTGCTTGGTCTTATCAAGATATGCCAGGGTTGGATACCGACATTGTTGTGCACAAGCTGCCTTTAAGAGAAGAATGCCCACCGGTCAAACAGAAATTGCGCCGTACTCGCCCAGACATGGCAATGAAAATCAAGGAAGAGGTACAAAAGCAATGGGACGCCGGGTTCCTGGTTGTAACTAGCTATCTGCCGTGGGTTGCTAATATTGTACTTGTGCCTAAGAAAGACAGCAAAGTAAGAATGTGTGTTGACTACCGGGATCTGAACAGAGCCAGCCCGAAAGATGATTTCCCTTTACCTCACATTGATGTATTGGTGGATAATACGGCTCAGTTCTCGGTATTCTCCTTCATGGATGGATTTTCAGGATACAATCAGATTAAGATGTCACCTGAAGACATGGAGAAGACAACCTTCATCACACCCTGGGGCACGTTCTGCTACAAGTTAATGCCATTTGGGCTCAAGAATGCCGATGCGACGTATCAACGGGCTATGGTAACATTATTCCACGATATGATTCATAAAGAGATAGAATGTTATGTGGATGACATGATTTCCAAGTCCCTTACTGAAGAGGACCATCTGGTAAATCTGCTCAAGTTGTTTAAACGTCTGAGGAAGTACCAATTGAAGTTGAACCCCAACAAATGCACATTCGGGGTGAGATCTGGTAAGCTGCTGGGTTTTATTGTAAGCGAGAAAGGGATTGAAGTTGACCCTGATAAAGTCAAAGCCATCCAAGAGATGCCTGCACCGAAGACAGAGAAGGAAGTTCGAGGGTTCTTAGGTCGATTGAACTACATTTCACGGTTCATATCTCACCTTACAGCGACCTGTGAGCCTTTGTTCAAATTGTTGAGGAAAGAACAAACGGTCAGGTGGAATGAAGACTGCCAGAAGGCATTTGACAAGATCAAGGAATACCTACAAGAGCCTCCAATCCTTATGCCTCCAGTTGAAGGAAGACCTCTGATAATGTACTTGACAGTATTAGAAGAGTCGATGGGGTGTGTGCTGGGCCAGCATGACGAGTCTGGTCGAAAAGAGTATGCAATATACTACCTAAGCAAAAAGTTTACCGACTGTGAACAACGTTATTCACTGCTCGAGAAAACTTGATGTGCTTTAGCGTGGGCTGCTCGCCGACTGAGGCAGTATATGCTGACCCACACTACTTTGTTGATCTCAAAGATGGATCCAGTCAAGTACATATTCGAGAAGCCAGCTCTTACCGGACGGGTTGCAAGATGGCAAATGATCCTTACAGAGTATGACATCCAGTACACAACTCAGAAAGCCATCAAGGGCAGTGTATTGTCTGAATATCTTGCTGAGCAACCCATTGATGATTACCAGCCTATGAGATTTGACTTCCCTGATGAAGAAATCATGTTCATAAAAGCAAAAGATCACGAAGAGCCTGTTCACACTGAAGGGCCTGAGCCGGAAGAAGAGTGGACTATGATGTTTGATGGGGCTGTTAATATGAATGGTCGTGGTGTTGGCGCAGTACTCATTACACCTAAAGGAGTTCACATGCCTTTCTCGGCAAAACTCACTTTCAACTGCACTAACAACGAAGCTGAATACGAAGCTTGCATTATGGGTCTTGAGGAAGCCATTGACCTCAGGATCAAGACATTGACTGTATTCGGAGATTCAGCTTTGGTAATCAATCAAACCAACGGCAAATGGTACACCCATCAGGATCATCTGGTACCTTACAGGGATTATACAAGGAGGTTATTGACTTTCTTTACAACAGTCAAGCTTGAGTATATCCCTCAGGACGAGAATCAGTTTGCAGATGCTCTGGCTACCATTTCATCCATGATCAAAGTTCAAGCTGCCAACTTTGTACCTCAAATTTCAGTGTCCAGACTTGACAGACCAGCATATGTGTTCGCAGCAGATGTTGTTAAAGATAATAAGCCTTAGTTCCATGACATTAAGTGCTTCTTAGAGGATCAAACATACCCACCTGGGGCATCATCCAATGATAAGAAGACATTAAGAAGGCTTGCTGGTAGTTTCTTTCTGAACACCGATGGTTCCCTCTACAAGAGAAACTTTGATATGGTACTCCTCAGATGCGTCGACAGGACAGAAGCAGATCTGCTAATGCATGAAGTGCACGAAGGATCCTTTGGTACCCATGCGGGAGGGCATGCCATGGCTAAGAAGTTGCTGAGATCAGGTTATTACTGGATCACAATGGATGCCGACTGTTGTGCCTATGCTAGAAAATGCCATAAATGCCAGATTTATGCAGATAAGGTGCATGTGCCTCCCAATCCTTTGAATGTGATGTCTTCACCTTGGCCCTTTGCTATGTGGGGCATTGACATGATTGGTAAGATTGAGCCAACTGCTTCGAATGGCCACAGATTCATCCTGGTTGCCATTGACTATTTCACCAAGTGGGTTGAAGCAGCCTCCTATGCCAATGTTACAAGACAAGTGGTAGCCAGATTTCTGAGGAGAGATATCATCTGTCGGTATGGAGTACCCGAGCGAATCATTACTGATAATGGTTCCAATCTAAACAACAAAATGATGGCAGAGCTATGCCGGGACTTCAAAATTCAACATCACAATTCTTCTCCTTACAGGCCAAAGATGAATGGCGCTGTTGAGGCAGCAAATAAGAATATCAAGAAGATTGTGCAGAAGATGGTAGTCACTTACAAGGACTGGCATGAAATGCTACCGTTTGCCTTGCATGGGTACCGCACGTCAATCAGAACATCCACTAGGGCAACACCGTATCAGCTTGTGTATGGTATGGAAGCAGTCCTACCGGTTGAAGTTGAATTACCCTCACTACGGGTACTAATGGATGTTAAATTGAGTGCAGCAGATTGGGTTCGGGCCCGATACGAACAACTGAGTCTGATCGAAGAGAAAAGATTGGCTGCAATCTGTCATGGGCAGTTATATCAGAAAAGAATGAAGAAAGCCTTCGATCAGAAAGTCAGGCACCGAGAGTACCAAGTGGGAGATCTTGTGCTGAAAAGAATCCTCCCTCCTCATACAGACCACAGGGGCAAGTGGACTCCAAACTATGAAGGACCATTTGTGGTAAAGAAAGTTTTCTCTGGTGGAGCACTGATGCTCAGCACCATGGATGGTGAAGATTTCCCGTCCCCTGTGAATTCAGATGTAGTTAAAAAATACTTCGCATAAAAGACCCGCTGGACAGAAAAACAGAATGTAAGTCCAGGCAAAAATAGGGCATCCCGGCGAGTCAAAAACAGAATAAAAGACTCGGGCAAAAATAAGGGAAAATAAACAAAAAATGTACACCCGCTGAGTTGAAAAGCCGCATTGGACAGCTCAGGCAAAAATGGGTATCCCGATGGATTGAAAACCCGAAAGGGCGATCCATGCAAAATAAGGGAATAAGCGAACAACTGCAGTCTGAATTCGTCTGTATCGTTTACAACTTGGTAAACTTCGAAAGGATCGAGCTTCAATCAGAATCAACATCCTTCAGAAAGCAAGGTGAGAAGAACGTCAAAAGTCATACGAGTCATAGTAAAGAGGAAGCTCCTTAAAGCGTCATCAACATTGCCAGCATTTTGTTTCTCAATTTGTAACGATCTCCTCATCCCAGGGGATTTGTTTCTTTGACTGTATCTCGCCAATTCAGGGCATATGAATTAATAAAAGCAGATTTTCAGTCATGTCTCGTCTTGTACATTTTATTTGCAAAAAATGTCTGATATCTTAAAAGAAAACTGATTGCATAGAATACAGATGTTTATCTTCAAAAATAAAAACATGCTTGCAGGAAACATACTTACTCTCAGAAGTGTCTAAACTCCTATGACGGAATCCAGTAAAGGATACCTCGGGATTACTTGTGCATTTCCCTATCTTTGCAGGATTGCAGGTATCCAGAATGCAACTTGGTGCATGTAAGCTTCATCCCAGCAAGCTGGCAAATCAACACTCAGTCTCCGCACCCGAAATGCCTTCTCCCCAGCCGAGTTGCCACTTGCTACTTCTTCCCATCAGAGTTGCCAGGCATCACAGAAGGCGCCCATATCCCCGGCTGAGTCAAGAATCCACCTCAACGGAATTTCTGAGGGGGTCTTCCAGTGATTTCTCTTTCTCCCCAGCCGAGTTGCCATTTCATCCTCAGCCGAGTACAAAGGACAGGGAACCATTTCCCCACAGAGCTCCAGCCTCTATCCAGAAGAGCAGCGCATAGAAGATCACAACAGAGTGAAAAAAGCTTCTACAAACCCCAGCTGGGTCTTTCATTTATTGGAATAGGTCTCTCAGTGACCCGAATCCCCAAGCAGATATCATATCATCAGATCTACCAGTGATCTCATCCCCAGCTGGGATGTCCATTTCAACAGATCGATCGAAGATCTTCGTGGCAGCGGGATCCGAATCCCGGTTTGGTATCTTTGCATAATCATAGCATTCGCATCATACTCACCCACAAAGCGTAGCATTCCGTTTTAACACGGAGCGTTACGGCAAAAATCAAACATATAGCATATTCATGAGCCATGTTTTGAATCAACACTTGTGAATAATGACAATCCGTCAGTATACCGAATACTTCCCCCATTTCCCCAGCGGAGGTTCCCCCGCAAAGCAGTTGCCTCACATTCACAAACACCAGTATATACTCCCTTGACACCCGTCCGTGTCATCACTCCCCAGTAAGGTCACCTAAACACTTCGTGCAAACAGTACCAATCGCACTACAGATACATCCTGACACTCGTCCGTGTCATTTCCCCAGCAGAAAGCTAAGGTTCCTGCTTTACACCCATGAATACTCCCTTTTGACACCCGTCCGTGTCATGATTCCACCCGGAAAAAAAAAAAAAAGGGGGAAGAAGGGGAGCTACATCCTTCGCTTTCCCACACATTTCCTTCTCCAATGGCTTCCTTTGTTTGTTCGGGTTTAAGCGCAGAAGCTCCCGAATTTTGCCCCATCAACCAAGTGCAAAAAAAAAAAAAAAAAAAAAAACTTCACCCTCCATACCTCACTTTCGTTCCTCTTCAACATCAACCCTCTTATCCTCTTTTCTATCCTTATCCCGCTACAACAAAACATCATTTTCGTCCGTCAACTTACTTTTCCTTTTGCATTCACCCAAACCTCATCACCACAATCCCCTCCATGCCCCATATAGTGGTGCCCGAAAAAAAAAAAAAAAAAAAGGCGGGATCGAGAACAGGGCTGAATAAAGGATATGCGTTTGCAAATATCACCTAAAACATTTTGTTACAGAATTCCATGCACGTTCCATTGCATCCCGAAAATACCCCGAAAAGGGGGATTCTGCCCAAATCGCTATCTGTAACAAATACCTCTTTGTGACACCCGCCTGTGTCATAACCCCAGCAGAAAGCCAAAGACATCCTCTTTGCACTCACATATACTTACATATATAATCCTTTGACACCCGTCCGTGTCATATCCCCAGCGCAGTCATCTATACTTTGTATACCAGATATTTGTTCATACTACACTCTTCTCCTTTCGACACCCGTCCGTGTCACTCTCCCCAGCAGTTAAATACTTATCTATGTACCAATCACTCTATATATAGATACTCGTCTGTATCTTGAATATACCACTTATATATCCCCACAGATTCAACACTAGTCCTTGTTCTTTGTTAACTCGTTGGTACTCGTCCGTACCATCATCTCAGAACATACGTCTAGAGTTTGTTTCTACATGATACTCGTCTGTATCATAGTCTTAAGGATGCTCATCCGCATCTTTAATCCATACACTGTGTCAAACACTTCTGTCTTCTTGAATATAGATACTCGTCTGTATCTACTATTCCCCAGAAGAGTCTCTTCAGATTCAACACTCGTCCGTGTTCTCTGTTAACCAGTTGATACTCGTCCGTATCATCCTCTCTGAACACGTGTCAGTATTTGTTTCTACCCGATACTCGTCCGTATCGTAGTCTTAAGGATGCCCGTCCGCATCTTTAATCTATACACAAACATCTAAACACTTACACCTTTTGTATCTTGGATGTAAACACTCGTCCGTGTTTACTACTCCCCAGTAGATCGCTAACAAAGCAATTTTTTTTTTATCTGACACTCGTCCTGTGTCATGATAACCCTGAGAGCAGCCGTACCCTGCTAGGTGGTCGTCCTCCACCTCTTGATGGTCGTCCTCCATCATGCTCGTCCGATGGCCGTCCCCATCGTTGATATTTAGCCGCCGTCCCCTGCTAGGTGGTCGTCCTCCACCTCTTGATGATCGTCCTTCATCATTTTATCCAATGGCCGTCCCCATTGTTGATTTTGGTTATCTGACATTCGTCCTATGTCACGACAAACCTTGAGAGCAGCCGTCCCCTGCTAGGTGGTCGTCCTCCACCTCTTGATGGTCGTCCTCCATCATGCTCACCCGATGGCCGTCCCCATCGTTGATCTTTTATCCGGCATTCGTCCTATGTCGCGATACTTTCGGCAGCCGTACCCTGCCAGGTGGTCGTCCTCCACCTTAGATGACCGTCCCTCATCTTAACCCAACAGAGCGGCCGTCCCCTGCCAGGTGATCGTCCTTCACCTTTGATGACCGTACCTCATCATCTGTTTATTTCATTTATTCTTTAACCCGATGGCCGTCCCCATCGTGGTCCCTTTTCCTTTTTAGCCCGATGGCCGTCCCAATCGTTGGTTACTTTACTATATGGACTTGATGGCCGTCCCCGTCATGTTTCATTGATCCCCAGAGAATTTTACAGCTTTATCTTGATGGCCGTCCCCATCATAATTCTTTTATCCCCAGCATGGCGGCCGTCCCCGTCATTGCCGTATTTTCCGCATTCTTCCCAGCATGTCGGCCGTCCCCGTCATTGCTCTTTACCCGGCAGTCGTCCTTTGCTCGACGGTCGTCCTCCGCCGCCTACACTTTACAATATACTTTAGTTTCCTTTACAATCTATATTCCTTTTCTTCTTCATTCCGTGAGTGCAAATTTTGGACTGTCTTTGGTATTCAACCACAAGTTATCTCGCTTGCCTGTTAAGCCGTTGCTTACATCCTGCACAGCTAACTCATGTTTGAATAGGGGCAGCTGTAAACACCCCAAATTTTCCCTCACCCATTCACACCGTGGCTTGTTATCATTTCATATGCATAAACTCAATCATAGCATCTCATATCACAGTTTTGATTCACTGCATAGATTCAAAGTCATCTGCATCTAGGGTTTGTGATCTGAACAATCCAAGAGCCTCTTGAGCCACTCCAAGGGTCATCAATCACTTCAAGGGGGTCCATGTGTGTTCAAGCATCATATTATATCCTCTTAAAGTCAAGAATGTCAAAGAATCACAAGAACTGGAAATGGTATGGATGCAGAGCCAGGTTTAACTGCACAGATGACCTAAAATTAGGGTTTTGGTTTCAGAGGCCATAACTCCAAATTTTTTGGTCATTCTTGTTTCTATTGGTCTCTATATGGTATAGGGAGTATGCATATAAATTTTCATGAAGAAATTCCATGGGGAAGTCATCTGATCAAGAGTTGACTTTTCAAGCAAGTTAGTGTAAAATCAGGGCATCTGAGGCCCCCAATGACCCAACCAAGGGGTGATCTTCATCATTTTGAGTGTATTTGATCTTTATTTGATCATGGAAGAAGGTTGAAGTTCACAAAATTCAAGAATTACAAGTTTTTGCAAAGTTGACTTTTTAGGGCATGGTTGACTTTTAATGAAATGTCATTTTATGCAACTTTTTCAACCCTTGCTTTTTGATCCAAAAATGCTTCAAATGGAAAAACTTTGGTCATGAAAGTTGTAGATTAGATCTTTCCCTTTTCAAAAAGTACAAGAACATGACCTAATTCATTTTGGATCAAAAGTTATGGTGTGTCAAAGTTGGCTAAAATCACTAATTTTCAAAATATGCACCAAATGGAAAACTTGCAAAAACTTTGTACCAAGGCATTTGTGACTTCTAATTCATGTCTAACCATCACACAAACATCACATGTACCCTAAAGTTCAGAATGGACTAAGAATTTCTCATGTTTCATGGTTTGTGAAGCAAGACATTTCCATGTGAACCAAAAGTGATCAAGTTGCAAAACCATCATCACACTTCCATCCACTTGTTACCTTGGATGCTGAACCAGCCCTAGCCTTTCCCCTCACCATGCTGCGCCAGCCCACACCCTTGTACTTGGCTAGAAGCTGCCCATGCTTTCTCTTACACAAGAGTGGACTTTTTGCAAAAGCTAGCTAACCTATCACAGCAGGCCAAGTCACATCACCTGACCAATGGGATTTGTTTATGTGGATCAAATGCCAGCCATTTCACATAACAAGCAAGCCTGAAGCAAGCCATAACATCACATTCCTATTTTCCACCCTTGAAGCAAAAACCTTCGAAACTCAGAAAACAAGACACAAACACACAAACACACTTCATATATCAACTCAACATGTTCCTCTGATCACAAAGCATCCATCACCATAGCCTAAAACCCCCAGAATCACAAATACGATTTCTGCCCTCCATTGAACAGAACTTGTTCAAACCTCAAAACCAGCCATCACAAACTCTTTCCAAGCATTGGAAGCTTCTCAAGAGGTCAAGTGGAGTTGATTGCAAGCAGGAAAGCACCCAGAAAGCTGTGAACTGAAAGCTTCGAAACTCAGGTAGCTCAAGAACTTTTTTTCCAGAAATGATTTTTAAAGTTCTTAAGTTGTTCTACTTGCCTTCCTGATCATGAATATGTCTTTAGTTTTGAAAATGGTGGAGAGATGAGAGTTTAATCAGTCTCTGAAACTTTTTGCCCTAGAAATAGATTGATTCGATTCAGCCATTTTAGGAATGATAAATTTGTTTTGATTGGGGGTTTTAATTCGTGAGTGAGTGGGGATCATTCCTGTGTTTTTAGATTTCATTTTAGAAGCGTTTAGAGTGAGATTGGTTTTTGGGGTGAACGGAGAAGATGACCGGAACACTGTTCCGGTCACCTGAGGGTGATTAACGGCAGGATTAGGGCATAAGCATTAATTAGCTGATTTTGAATTCTGGCCGTAGGATCTGGCGCCAAGTCAATGCGCGCGTTTGCCAGTTTGAATCTCACGCGTTGGATCTGATTACTTTGCTTTTTCAGTTTAAAAATTCATTTTATTTTCATAATATTTCATTTGTTTTATACAATTTATTAAAAATAGCAAAAATGCTTTAAAAATTATGAAATTTTTTACCAAGAGTTTAATTAATTTTTAAAACACAAAAATATTTTTATTTTCATTTTTAGCATTAAAAAAGTATTTTTAAATATTTAAAAGTTTATTTTTAATTGATTAATGAAAATTAATTCATTAAAAATACTTTTAGGTATTTAAAAATCACCAAAAAATTCATGAAATGTTTTAAGACATTTAGAAACATTGTCCAACCTTCAAACCAAATTTATTTTTTGATCTTGATGCATTTTGAGATTTTTTCATTGAATTAAAACCATTTTTATGCATTATTTTGATCCAAACTTCCAAAAATCATTTCTGCCTAACCCTAAAGAGTTGGACCTTGATTCTTTTTGCATTGCATTGTGTTTAGCATGTAGCTTGTGAGATTAAATGGCCATGATTTGATCTTTCATTTTCCATTTGTTTGATAATTTTCTTGTTTGGGAACCCTAAAACCCTAGAAAACTTAGAAAAACCATATCTTGAATTTGGTTAGGAGTTGAGACCTCTCCTTTGGGCAGTGAGTTAGTATAGATTATGGGATCCTTTGAGTGAATTTTCAATTTTTTATAATGTTGTTTGCTTCTGGTTTTGGTTTTTGTTTGTTGCATTGTTCATAAACCCTAATTTGGGCTTCCATATGCATCCATCTTGCATTTTCTTGCATAACATGACTTGCCATGACATTCCATGCCTCCATTTGATTCATTTAACATCATAAGACATATTGAAAGCATGTTTTATCATTGCACATTGCATTTGTCATGTTGTATGCCATATGCATCTCATAACTTTTCATGTATGTTCTTGGTTCTTAACTTGCTCCATTTGCATCCATGAGCTTGTATGACCATCTCCATTTGTTGTCTCATGTTTGTATCACTTCATAGCATCATTATCATCATAAACATGCTTCTGGTTTTGGTTTGCATCATGTCATTCCATCCCTTTTTGCATTGCATTGCATTTCTTTTCTAACCTTTCAGGTGGTAAGTGATTTTGAGAAGTGAATTTGCCTTCACTTCTCATACTTTCTTCTCATCTCTCTCTTGCATCCATTGCTGCATTTTTGTTTGTGTTTGAGTTTGAGCTTGCTCATTCTTCTTCTTCCCACTTTCTTTCCTCAAGTGACTTGACTTCTTGAATGAAGCAAGTTGCTTTGCTTCTCTTGATCCCTTCATCTGCTTCCTGGTGGTTCCATTGAAGACTTCTTTTGAAAACCTCACAAACCTTAGGAACAACCAAGCATGACAATTATTAGGGTTTTGATTAGTTCCCCACTTAGTTTTTACCTTTGTGTCTCTCTTTGAGTCTTCTCTTCTCACCTCATAATCAGGGACTAAACCCTAAAGGCTTTAAGGCTTTGTGATTAAGCTTATGCCTGCATCCTTCTATTAGGATGGAGTGTATAACTTTAATCCTAAGTGTTAAACCCTTAATGTGTTTAAATCCTTTAATCAATTCACTTTATAATCATCAAGACATCAAGCTTGTAACTTGGGCCTTGCATTAGGGTTCTAATTCTTCCTTAACTGGTTAAGAAGGACTAACCCTAGTGTTAATGGACAAGTCCCCCTCAAGTTGTCTTACAAATCATAAAATCCACTTCATCATCCTACCATTAATTAAAATCCACTTAATCAAAGGCTTGTTTTGTCATGAGTTTAATCCCTAATCATGGATTAAGTTGAGGAGCTTTCCTCAGCTTAAACATTCTCATCTATTATCCTTCTATTAGGATGGTGTAATGAGTCTGTTTAATCCTTGATTATGGCTTAACCTCATTACTTAACACTAAACAAAAAACAACAAAAACATCTAAATAATCACAAGTAGGTTAATGATCTTAATCCTACACCATGGTGATTAAGTGTGAGAATCTGACTTCACACTTAAGGTATTCTCATTACCCCTAATCAGAGGGAGGATGTGATGAGTTTACTAACCCATTGGTTTAGACTTGAGCTCATTAACTTATGACAAACTTTCAAAAGCAATAAAAGTATGAAAACACAGAAACAAACAATAATCGTCTCCTCCGGGATTCTTTTCTCATCTCATTCACTCACAACCGAGAACTTGCTTCTTCCGTCTAATGCGAGATAGTTTGCACCTGAGCCAGACAGGTCATACACTTGTGCATAGAGAAGCAAGCAGTTCACAAGTCAATTCATCTTTCAGTCTCTTTGGGTCGAACTACGGTGTTCTGACTTCCTCATTGCACACGAGGATACGTAGGCATAACTTAACAGTTATCGAACAAAAGTCTCTGTATATTCCCCCTCTTTCTAGCCTCATTCTTTTAGCCTCATGATCTTGAGCAATTCATTCTCATTCCTACACTAACACTGTATATATCACACTTTACACTTCTTTCACACTGACACCTGTACATCCTTTTCCAGCTATTTTACACACAAATTGCACTGACACTACCCCTTTAAAACACAAATCTTTCAAGCGTGGATCCCGTCGAGTACGACGGACAATCTGGGTGCTAATACCTTCCCAGGTTGTAACCAACCCCCTTTCTCAGTCTCTCTGGTTCGCAACCGTCTTATCCATCTCTTTCTAGGTCTGTGCAGCATTACCTTTCCTCCGGGATAAAAATGCCTAGCTGGCGACTCTATTCATCTCCAGTGAGTTCACGGCTGTGTGTTCTCATTGTCCCTCTCGCCGACCGTTCGCGTCTGTACCTTTATCTGGGCCTGGTCCCACTTATCGGGAGCGACAAAAACAAAGCCTTTATTAAGTGGATTTTATTTAGTGGTATGATGATGAAGTGATTTTTAGGGTTTGTAAGAAAACTTGAGGGGGACTTGTCCATTAACACTAGGGTTAGTCCTTCTTAACCAGTTAAGGAAGAATTAGAACCCTAATGCAAGGCCCAAGTTACAAGTGTGAAGTCTTGGTGATTATTATGTGGATTGATTAAGGATTTAAACACATTAAGGGTTTAACACTTAGGATTAAAGTTATACACTCCATCCTAATAGAAGGATGCAGGCATAAGCTTAATCACAAAGCCTTAAAGCCTTTAGGGTTTAGTCCCTGATTATGAGGTAAGAAGAGAAGACTCAAAGAGACTCAAAGGTAGAATCTAAATGGGGGACTAATCAAAACCCTAATCATTGTCATGCTTGGTTTTTCCTAAGGTTTGTGAGGTTTACAAGAGCAATCTTCAATGGAACCACCAGGAAGCAGATGAAAGGATCAAGAGAAGCAAAGCAACTTGCTTCATTCAAGAAGTCAAGTCACTTGAAGAAAGAAAGTAAGGATAAAAGGAATGAGCAAGCTCAAACTCAAACACATACAAAATGCAGCATGGATGCAAGAGAGAGATGAGAAGAAAGTATGAGAAGTGAAGGCAAATTCACTTCTCAAAATCACTTACCACCTGAAAGGTTAGAAAAGGAATGCAATGCAATGCAAAAATGGGATGGAATGACATGATGCAAACCAAAACCAGAAGCATACATGAGGTGATAATGATGCTATGAGATGCTACAAACCAGAAACAACACATGTGGATGATCATACAAGCTTATGGATGCAAATGAAGCAAGTTAAGACACATGATCATACATGAAAAGTTATGAGATGCATATGGCATACAACATGGCAAATGAAAGATGCAATGATCAAACATGCTTTCAATATGTCTTATGATGTTAAATGAATCACATGGAGGCATGGAATGTCATGGCAAGTCATGTTATGCAAGTAAATGCAAGGTGGATGCATATGAAAGCCCAAATTAGGGTTTAATGATCAAAGCATCAAACACAAACCAAAACCAGAAGCACACAACATTACAAAAAATTGAAAATGCACTCAAAGGATCCATAAACCTATACTAACCCACTTCCTAAAGGAGAGGTTTCAACTCCTAATCAAATTCAAGTTATGATTTTTCTAAGTTTTCTAGGGTTTTAGGGTTCCTTAACAAGAAAATTATCAAACAAATTGAAAATGAAAGATCAAATCATGGCCATTTAATCTCACAAACTACATGCTAAACACAATGCAATGCAAAAAGAATCAAGGTCCAACTCTTTAGGGTTAGGCAGAAATGATTTTTGGAAGTTTGGATCAAAATAATGCATCAAAATGATTTTAATTCAATGAAAAATTCTCAAAATGCATCAAGATCAAAAAATAAATTTGGTTTGAAGGTTGGACAATGTTTCTAAATGTCTTAAAACATTTCATGAATTTTTTTGGTGATTTTTAAATACCTAAAAGTATTTTTAATAAATTAATTTTCATTAATCAATTAAAAATAAACTTTTAAATATTTAAAAATACTTTTTTAATGCTAAAAATGAAAATAAAAATATTTTTGTGTTTTAAAAATTAATGAAACTCTTGGTAAAAAATTTCATAATTTTTAAAGCCTTTTTGCTATTTTTAAAAAATTGTATAAAACAAATGAATTAATATGAAAATAAAATGAATTTTTAACTGAAAAAGGAAAAGTAATCAAATCCTAGGGTCCAGATTCAAACAAGCCTGCGCGCGAATTGACCTGGCGCCAAATCCTACGGCCAAAATTCAAACTGGGCTAATTAATGATTAAACCCTAATCCCACCGTTAATGACCCTCAGGTGACCGGAACAGTGTTCCGGTCATCTTCTCCGTTCACTCCAAAACACCAACTCTCTCCACACGCATCTAAAATGAAATCTAATTAAACAGAAATGATCCCCACTCACTCACGAATCAAAACCCCCATTCAAACAACATTTTTCATTCCTAAACTGGCTGAATCGAATCAATCTAGTTCTAGGGCAAAAAGTTTCAGAGACTGACTAAACTCTCATCTCTCCACCATTTTCAAAACTAAAGACATATTCATGACCAGGGAAGCATGTAGAACAACTTAGGAACTTTAAAAATCATTTCTGGAAAAAAAGTTCTTGAGCTACCTGAGTTTTGAAGCTTTCAGTTTACAGCTTTCTGGCCTCTCTCCTCTGTGCAATCCACTCCTTATGGTCCCTTGATGATGCCTGGATGCTTAGAAGAAGTTTGTGATGGCTGGTTTGGAAGTTTGAAGCAGTTCTGTTCAAGCTCAGGTGAGAATCGTGTTTTGGATTCTATGGCTTTCAGGTTGTTTTGATGGTTGGTTTGGGTTCAGTGAGGCATGATGAAAAGGTTTGTGAAGTTTGTTTCTGAGTTTGTGGCCTGAGGAGAGTGTTTCGAATGCTTTTGCTCTATGGAATGAAAATGAGAGAGTGATGTTCTTGCTGGTTTCAGGCTCTTATGTTATGTTGCTTGGCTTGCCATTTGTTTGCATAAACTAATGGGATTGGTCAGAGGATGTGACCTGTGCTTTTGTGATAGGTGTGCTAGCTTTTGCCAAAATGTCAACTTTGTGTAAGAGAAAGCATGGGCAACTTCTAGCCAAGTACAAGGGTTGTGGGCTGCGCAACATGGTGAGGGGAAATGGCTAGTGTGGTTCAGCATCCAAGGCAGCAAGTGGATGAGGTGTGATGATGGTTTTTGCAACTTGCTTACTTTTGCTTTCCATGAAAATATCTTGCCTCACAAGCCATGAAACATGAGAAACTCTTGGTCCATTCTGATTTTTAGGTCACATGTGATGTTTGTGTAATGGTTTGACATGAATTAGAAGTCACAAATGCCTTTGATACATGATTTTGCAAACTTCTCATTTGGTGCATATTTTGAAAATTAGTGATTTTTGCCAACTTTGACACACCATAACTTTTGATCCAAAATGAATTAGGTCATGTTCTTGTACTTTTTGAAAAGGGAAAGATCTAATCTACAACTTTTATGACCAAAGTTTTTACATTTGAAGCATTTTTGGATCAAAAAGCAAGGGTTGAAAAAGTTGCATAAAATGACATTTCATTAAAAGTCAACCATGCCCTAAAAAGTCAACTTTGCAAAAACTTGTAATTCTTGAATTTTGTGAACTTCAAACCCCTTCCATGATAAAATAAAGATCAAATATACTCAAAATGATGAAGATCACCTCTTGGTTGGGTCATTGGGGGCCTCAGATGCCCTGATTTTGCACTGACTTGCTTGAAAAGTCAACTCTTGATCAGATGACTTCCCCATGGAATTTCTTCATGAAAATTGATATGCATACTCCCTATACCATATAGAGACCAATAGAAACAAGAATGACCAAAAAATTTGAAGTTATGGCCTCTGAAACCAAAACCCTAATTTTAGGTCATCTGTGCAGTCAAACCTGGCTCTGCATCCATACCAAACCCAGTTCTTGTGATTCTTTGGCATTCTTGACTTTGAGGGGATGTAATATGATGCTTGAACACATATGGATCCCTTTGAAGTGATTGATGGCCTTTGGAGTGGCTCAAGAAGCTCTTGGATTGCTCATATCACAAACCCTAGATGCAGATGACTTAGAATCAATGCAGTGAATCAAAAATGTAATATGAGGTGTTATGATTGTGCTTATGCATATGAAAATGATCACAAGCCATGGTGTGAAATGGGTGAGGGCAAATTTGGGGTGTTTACAGCTGCCCCTATTCAAACATGAGTTAGCTGTGCAGGTTGTAAGCGACGGCTTAACAGGCAAACAAGATAACTTGTGGTTGAATACCAAAGACAGTCCAAAATTTGCACTCACAGAATGAAGAAGAAAAGGGATATAGATTGTAAAGGAAAATAAAGTATATTGTAAAGTGTGGGCGACGGAGGACGACCGTCGAGCAGAGGACGACTGCTGGGTAAAGAGCAATGACGGGGACGGCCGACATGCTGGGAAAAGTGCGGAAAATAAAGCAATGACGGGGACGGCCGACATGCTGGGGATAAAAGAATTATGATGGGGACGGCCATCAAGATAAAGCTGTAAAATTCTCTGGGGATTAATGAAACATGACGGGGACGGCCATCAAGTTCATAAAGTAAAGTAACCAACGATGGGGATGGCCATCGGGCTAAACTGATGAAGGACGATCATCAGGAAAAAGAAAAAGGGACCACGACGGGGACGGCCATCGGGTTAAAGAATAAATGAAATAAACAGATGATGAGGTACGGTCATCAAAGGTGAAGGACGATCACCTAGCAGGGGACGGCTGCTCTGTTGGGGATAAGATGAGGGACGGTCATCTAAGGTGGAGGACGACCACCTGGCAGGGTACGGCTGCCGAAAATATCGCGACATAGGACGAATGTCGGATAAAAGGTCAACGATGGGGACAGCCATCGGATGAGCATGATGGAGGACGACCATCAAGAGGTGGAGGACGACCACCTAGCAGGGGACGGCTGCTCTCAAGGTTTATCATGACATAGGACGAATGCCAGATAACCAAAACCAACAATGGGGACGGCCATTGGATAAAATGATGAAGGACGATCATCAAAAGGTGGAGGACGACCACCTAGCAGGGGACGGCTGCTAAAAAATCAACGATGGGGACGGCCATCGGATGAGCATGATGGAGGACGACCATCAAGAGGTGGAGGACGACCACCTAGCAGGGTACGGCTGCTCTCAGGGTTTATCATGACACAGGACGAGTGTCAGATAAAAAGGAAATTTGCTTTGTTGGCAATCTACTGGGGAATAGTAAACACAGACGAGTGTTTATATCCAAGAAACAAAAGGTATAAGTGTTTGGTATTTGTGTATAGATTAAAGACGCGGACGAGCATCCTTAAGACTACGATACGGACGAGTATCGGGTAGAACCAAATACTGACACGTGTTCAGAGATGATGATACGGACGAGTATCAACGGGTTAACAGAGAACACGGATGAGTGTTGAATCTGAGAGGATCCTTCTGGGGGATAGTAGACACAAGCGAGTATCTATGTTCAAGAAGACAAAAGTGTTTGACACAGTGTACATATTAAAGATGCGGACGAGCATCCTTAAGACTATGATACGGACGAGTATCATGTAGAAACAAACTCTCGACGCACGTTCTGAGATGATGGTACGGACGAGTACCAACGAGTTAACAAAGAACAAGGACTAGTGTTGAATCTGTGGGGATGTATAAGTGGTATATATAAGATACGGACGAGTATCAGTATAAGAGTGAGTGGTATATAGATGAGTATTTAACTGCTGGGGAGAGTGACACGGACAAGTGTCAAAAGGGAGAAGAGTGTAATATAAACAAGTATCTGATATACAAAGTGTAGGCGACCGCGCTGGGGATATGACACGGACGGGTGTCGAAAGGTTGTCATATGTGAGTGTATGTGAGTGCAAAGAGGATGTCTTTGGCTTTCTGCTGGGGTTATGACACAGACGGGTGTCAAAAGGTATTTGTAATACGAGTGGTTTTGTTTGTAAGGAGTGCTCGGGCGACTTTACTGGGGAGTATCGACACGGACGGGTGCCAAAGAGAGTATGTATACTAGTGTTTGTGAATGTGGGGCAACTGCTTTTGCTGGGGAACTTCCGCTGGGGATATGGGGGAAGTATTCTGTATATTGATGGATTGTCATTATTCACAAGTGTTGATTCAAAACATGGCTTATGATTATGCTATATGCTTGATTTTTGCCGTAATGCTCCGTATTAAACGGAATGCTACGCTTTGTGGGTGAATATGATGCGAATGCTATGATCATGCAAAGGGTACCAAACCGGGACTCGGATCCCATTGCTGCGAAGATCTCTAGTCGATCTGTTTGAAATGGACATCCCAGCTGGGGGTGGGGTCACGGGTAGATCTGATGAGATGATATCTGCTTGGGGATTCAGGTCACTGATAGACCTATTCCAATAAATGAGAGACCCAGCTGGGGTTTGTAGCAACTTTCTTTACTCTGTTGTGATCCCTTCATGCGTTGCTCTTCTGGATAGAGGCTGGAGCTCTGTGGGGAGATGGCTCCTTGATTTCTGTACTCGGCTGAGGAAGGAACTGCAACTCGGCTGGGGAGAAAACACTTTGAGTGCTAAGACTGAGCGTTGATTTGTCAGTCTTGTTGGGATGAAGCTTACATGCCCCAAGTTGCGTTCTGGATTCCTGCAATCCTGAAAAGATAGAGAAACGCACAAGTAATCCCGAGGTATCCCTTACTGGATTCCGTCATAGGAGTTTAGACACTTCTGAGAGTAAGTATATTTCCTGCAAGCACGTTTTTATCTGAAGGTAAACATCTGTACTTTATGCAATCAGTGTTTCTTTTAGGCATCAGACATTTTTTGCAAATAAAATGTACAAGACGAGACATGACTGAAAATCTGATTTTATTAATTCATATGCCCTGAACTGGCGAAATACAGTCAAAGAAACAAATCCCCTGAAATGAGGAGATCGTTACAAATTGAGAAACAAAATGCTGGCAATGTTGATGACGCTTTAAGGAGCTTCCTCTTTTGCTATGACTCGTATGACTTTTGACGCTCTTCTCATCTTGCTTTCTGAAAAAAGTTGATTCTGATTGAAGCTTGATCCTTTCGAAGCTTACCAAGTTGTAAGTGATACAGACGAATTCAGAATGCAGTTGTTCGCTTATTCCCTTATTTTGCATGGATCGCCCTTTCGGGTTTTCAATCCATCGGGATACCCATTTTTGCCTGAGCTGTCCAATGCGGCTTTTCAACTCAGCGGGTGTACATTTTTTGTTTATTTTCCCTTATTTTTGCCCGAGTCCTTTATTTTGTTTTTGACTCGCCGGGATGCCCTATTTTTTCCTGGACTTACATTCTGTTTTTATGTCCAGCGGGTCATTTTTATGCGAAGTATTTTTTAACTGCATCTGAATTCACAGGGGACGGGAAATCTTCACCATCCATGGTGTTGAGCATCAGTGCTCCACCAGAGAAAACTTTCTTTACTACAAATGGTCCTTCATAATTTGGAGTCCACTTGCCCCTGTGGTCTGTATGAGGAGGGAGGAGTCTTTTCAACACAAGATCTCCTACTTGGTACTCTCGGTGCCTGACTTTTTGATCGAAGGCTTTCTTCATTCTTTTCTGATACAACTGCCCATGACAGATTGCAGCCAATCTTTTCTCTTCAATCAGACTCAGTTGTTCGTATCGGGCCCGAACCCATTCTGCTTCACTTAGTTTAACATCCATTAGTACCCGTAGAGAGGGTAATTCAACTTCAACCGGTAGGACTACTTCCATACCATATACAAGCTGATACGGTGTTGCCCCAGTGGATGTTCTGATTGACGTGCGGTACCCATGCAAGGCAAACGGTAGTATTTCATGCCAGTCCTTGTAAGTGACTACCATCTTCTGCACAATCTTCTTGATATTCTTATTTGCTGCCTTAACAGCGCCGTTCATCTTTGGCCTGTAAGGAGAAGAATTGTGATGCTGAATCTTGAAGTCCCGACACATCTCTGCCATCATTTTGTTGTTTAAATTGGAACCATTATCAGTAATGATTCGCTCGGGAACTCCGTATCGACAGATGATATCTCTTTTCAGAAATCTGGCTACCACTTGCCTTGTAACATTTGCATAGGAGGCTGCTTCGACCCACTTGGTGAAATAGTCAATGGCAACCAGGATGAATCTGTGGCCATTCGAAGCAGTCGGTTCAATCTTGCCGATCATATCAATGCCCCACATAGCAAAGGGCCAGGGTGAAGACATCACATTCAAAGGATTGGGAGGTACATGCACCTTATCCGCATAAATCTGGCATTTATGGCATTTTCTGGCGTAGGCACAACAGTCAGCATCCATTGTGATCCAGTAATAACCTGATCTTAGCAATTTCTTAGCCATCGCATGTCCTCCAGCATGGGTACCAAAGGAGTCTTCGTGCACTTCATGCATTAACAAATCTGCTTCTGTCTTGTCGACGCATCTGAGGTGTACCATATCAAAGTTCCTTTTGTACAATGACCCATCAGTGTTCAGAAAGAAACTACCAGCAAGCCTTCTTAATGTCTTCTTATCATTGGAAGATGCCCCAGGTGGGTATGTCTGATCCTCCAAGAAGCACTTAATGTCATGGAACCAAGGCTTATTATTTTTAACAACATCTGCTGCGAACACATACGCTGGTCTGTCAAGTCTGGATACTGAAATCTGAGGCAAAAAGTTGGCAGCCTGAACTTTGATCATGGATGAAATGGTGGCAAGAGCATCTGCAAACTGATTCTCGTCCCGAGGGATATACTCAAGCTTGACTGTTGTAAAGAAAGTCAATAACCTCCTTGTATAATCCCTGTAAGGTATCAGATGATCCTGGTGGGTGTACCATTTGCCGTTGGTTTGATTGACTACCAGAGCTGAATCTCCGAATACGGTCAATGTCTTGATCCTGAGGTCAATGGCTTCCTCAAGACCCATAATGCAAGCTTCGTACTCAGCTTCGTTGTTAGTGCAGTTGAAAGTGAGTTTTGCCGAGAAAGGCATGTGAACTCCTTTAGGTGTAATGAGTACTGCACCAACACCACGACCATTCATGTTAACAGCCCCATCAAACATCATAGTCCATTCTTCTTCCGGGTCAGGCCCTTCAGTGTGAATAGGCTCTTCATGGTCTTTTGCTTTTATGAACATGATGTCTTCATCAGGGAAGTCAAATCTCATAGGCTGGTAATCATCAATAGGTTGCTCAGCAAGATATTCAGACAATACACTGCCCTTGATGGCTTTCTGAGATGTGTATTGGATGTCATACTCTGTAAGGATCATTTGCCATCTTGCAACCCGTCCGGTAAGAGCTGGCTTCTCAAATATGTACTTGACTGGGTCCATCTTTGAGATCAACAAAGTAGTGTGGGTCAACATATACTGTCTCAGTCGGCGAGCAGCCCACGCTAAAGCACAACAAGTTTTCTCGAGCAGTGAATAACGTTGTTCACAGTCGGTAAACTTTTTGCTTAGGTAGTATATTGCATACTCTTTTCGACCAGACTCGTCATGTTGGCCCAGCACACACCCCATTGACTCTTCTAATACTGTCAAGTACATTATCAGAGGTCTTCCTTCAACTGGAGGCATAAGGATTGGAGGCTCTTGTAAGTATTCCTTGATCTTGTCAAAAGCCTTCTGACAGTCTTCGTTCCACCTGACCGTTTGTTCCTTTCTCAACAGCTTGAACAAAGGCTCACAAGTTGCTGTAAGGTGAGATATGAACCTTGAGATGTAGTTCAATCGACCTAAGAACCCTCGAACTTCTTTCTCTGTCTTCGGTGCAGGCATCTCTTGAATAGCTTTGACTTTATCAGGGTCAACTTCAATCCCTTTTTCGCTTACAATAAAACCCAGCAGCTTACCAGATCGCACCCCAAATGTGCATTTGTTGGGGTTCAATTTCAGTTGGTACTTCCTCAGACGCTTGAACAACTTCAACAGATTTACCAGATGATCTTCTTCAGTAAGGGACTTGGCGATCATGTCATCCACGTAACACTCGATTTCTTTATGGATCATATCGTGGAATAATGTCACCATAGCCCGTTGATATGTCGCACCGGCATTCTTGAGCCCAAATGGCATTACCTTGTAGCAGAACGTGCCCCAGGGTGTGATGAAGGTTGTCTTCTCCATGTCTTCAGGTGACATCTTAATCTGATTGTATCCTGAAAATCCGTCCATGAAGGAGAATACCGAGAACTGAGTCGTGTTATCCACCAATACATCGATGTGAGGTAAAGGGAAGTCATCTTTCGGGCTAGCTCTGTTCAGATCCCGGTAGTCAACACACATTCTTACTTTGCCGTCCTTTTTAGGCACAGGTACTATATTAGCGACCCACGGTGGATAGCTAGTTACAGCAAGGAACCCGGCGTCCCATTGCTTTTGTACCTCCTCCTTGATTTTTATTGCCATGTCTGGACGAGTACGGCGCAGCTTCTGTTTAACCGGTGGGCATTCTTCTCTCAAAGGCAGCTTGTGCACAACAATGTCGGTGTCCAACCCTGGCATATCTTGGTAAGACCAAGCAAAAACATCCACATACTCTTGCAGCAGATCAATCAGTTGTCTCTTCACCGAGTCTTGTAGGCAGGCCCCGATTTTAACTTCTTTCATGTCTTCATCTGTACCAAGATTGATCGTTTCAACCTCCTCCTGGTGAGGAGTAATAACCTTTTCCTCCTGTCTTAACAACCTGGCTAGCTCTTCAGGAAGCTCATATTCTTCTTCAACCCCATCATCAGCTTGATTGATTGGATTGTCAAAGTCATACGAAGTCATAGTCGTGTTGTTGTCGGTGCTGTCTGGAAGGCACACTCTGCAAGGGTTCAGTTTGTTCATTTTAGTGATTTGATTTTAATCTTGTTTAGAAAAGTGAAATAAAGTTGTCATTTTGAAAACACTGCCATTTATTTTTTGTACAAAAAGAAAAATGGAAAAAACAGTGAGCGGAAAAGAAAAAGACTCATTTGCAAAAAGATGTCTGATATTTCATTGATTGATCTTGTTGCACAAAAAGTACAGATGGCCCGATTACAAAATGAGTCTTGTCATCTTGGGTAAGATGCAAGGCTTGATGCATGCTTAAAAATACAGGAAATAATAATTACTCTGCAGGAGTAACTCTTATAATTTCCTGGGAAGACCAGTTTGAGATACTGCTCCCCGGGATCTTTGGACGGATCCAACTCTCCAGGTCGCGGTCGCCTTCATCCTCCTCTTCCAAATTGTTGACAGCATCAGGGGTGAGCATCCCCCCACTAACAAAGTTGGGCTCTTTTGCAGCCTCTGCTTGATCTTGTTGAGTTGGTTTGTAACCCAACCCAAATCTATCCTCTTTCTTCTCCACAGGTAGCAGTTTGCCCCAGCCTTGGGCATTTCCTTCTTCAACAACCTTCCGGGCTTGTTGGTATGATGTCATTGAAGTTCCAGGTACAGCAGATGTTTCATTTACATTCAAGGCCTCAAACCCTTGACTCATTGTTTCATGGATCTCCCCATCCATCTCAATGTATTTATAGGTAGCCAGGTGGCTGACAAAAATATCCTCCTCTCCACAAATAGTAACGACTTGACCCTCCCACTCGAATTTTAACTTCTGGTGAAGGGTTGAGGTCACGGCGCCAGCGGCGTGAATCCATGGCCTACCCAATAGACAGCTGTAGGCAGGCTGTATATCCATCACGTAGAAGGTCGTTTTGAAAGTCTGTGGGCCAATCGTTATAGGCAATTCAATCTCACCCAGAACCGATCTCTTAGAACCATCAAAGGCTCTCACCACCAGGTTGCTGGGTCGTAACGCCAATCCGTCATACTCTAGCTTCACAAGGGCTTTTTTAGGTAAGACATTAAGGGATGACCCCGTGTCTACCAGCACATGGGAAAGGACTGCACCTTTACATTCCATGGTAATGTGCAAAGCCTTGTTATGGTTGCGGCCTTCCGTAGTCAAATCAGTGTTGGTGAACCCTAGTCCATGACTAGCATTAACATTTCCAACCACGACTTCCAACTGATTGACTGTGATCTCCTCAGGCACATAGCTGCGTGCAAGACTTTTAGTAATGCGTTCCGATGAGCTTCGGAGCACATAAGCAATGATAGGATTGAGATCTTGGAAGGCGTCTGATGAAGCTGATCCACTATTTTGTAATCACTTTTCTTGATGATTCTCATGAATTCATCAACTTCCTGATCAAAAGGGGTTTTCAAAGCTTCTTTAACAACCTGCTCATCCTGCACCAAGCTTTTTCCTTTTGCCTTGGCAGCAGCTTCTGCTTCGGCAGTGGGTTTTTGAATTTGTGGAGCAAAGAGACGTCCGCTTCGAGTGAAGCCTCCGCCTCCTCCCACATTGTCTATTTGTGGTGCAGGGGTTGATGATTCAAAAGTGATTTTCTGTCCTTCGCAGTATAAGTCCGAGCCGTAATGCCACGGGATGGCATTATTGCTTTCATAAGGTACTGGCCCAGGCACTGTGATAGTGACTGGACTGATTGCAGCTGCGGAAGGGACTGTGACAGTCTGTGGATCGTAGTATATTGTGACTGGTGCTCTGATGGGAATAGCACTTTGTGAGTTGTATACGGAGTCATTTTCTGGATCGTAATAAATTGTAACGGTTGAGACATCTTCATGGTTTGTTGCTGATGTTGTAGGAGACATTGTTGGAAGGATGGGTGTTGTTGTTGTAGGAGATTCAAAATGAAGTGGTGCTGAAGCTGTAGAAGGAACGTTTGTTGATATCTGGTCAGTTGAAATGACAGATGAAACATTTGTTGATGAAGCTGAAGAGTTGTCGGGAACAATGGTTGTTGCAGTTGTAGGAGATACTGGAATTGTTGCTGATGAGATTGCTGGATTTGTCGGAATTGATGTTGTAATTTGAAGCAGGCCGCTCTGGATGAGACCATTTATGCCATCCCTCAAGTTATCACACCCATTCACTGAAATGTTGCAGTAAGCACACCCTAGCTCACACCCCGGGAACATTTGACATTCGGGGAGTTGAGCCTTAATCTCTACCAACGGTGTCCGAATCTGACCCACACTGGTTATTAAATAAGACGGCTTGTCTTCTTCAATAGCATTGATTCTGGGACCTCCGTGGTGTGGCATAGGGTTTTTGTTAACATTGGGTGGTGGTGCGAAGTTCAGAGCTTTAGAGTCTACCAGGTCTTGTACCTTCATGTGCAAGGCTCTGCACTTTTCTGTACTATGGCCAGGTGCATTTGAATGAAAAGCACATCTGGCGTTGGAGTCATAATTCCTGGGTAGACTATTTGGATCTGGAGGTGCCAACGTCCTTAGCTCAACTAGGTTGAGTTTCAGGAGTTGTGGCAGTAGTGTTGCATAGGGCATAGGGATCGGATCGATTACCCTATTGGCCTGAGAAGGTCTCTGTTGGAGTGGTCTTTGCTGATTGTTGTTGCTGGTGTTGTAGTTTCTCGGAGGATACTGGGTTTGTTGCTGGTACTGAGGTTGTTGCTGATAATTTTGTTGCGGTGGTTGATAAACTGGTTGTGGATGAGCTGGAGCGGGAATGGTAACTGCTGCCACGGACCTATGAACATATTGGGGTCTGCCCCTGTTGGTGTGGATAGCATTGGTTTCACCAGTTCTTCTTGGGCCTGCAAAAGGCTTCCTTGCATTGCTGGACGAGCTGGCACCGTTGTCAGAAATCTTGCCCATCTTTAACAGGCTCTCAATTCTCTCTCCAGCTATGACAACATCTGCAAAGCTAGTGGAAGAGAAAGCAGCTAGCCTGTCAATGTATGTTCCTTGGAGGGTATTCATAAACATATCTGCCATCTCCCTCTCTGACATAGGTGGCTGGACAGCAGCAACCAATTGCCTCCATCTCTGGGCATACTCTCGAAAACTTTCTCTAGACGACTGTGACATTCCCATTAGGAGGGTCCTGTTGGGTGCCATATCTAAGTTGTACTAATACTGTCTGATAAAGGCCTCTGCCAGGTCCTTCCAACACCTGATAGTTGCTCTTGTCAGATGAGAGTACCATTCTCTTGAAGCTCCCGTCAAGCTGTCCTCAAAATAAAACATCCAGAGCTTCTCGTCCATGGTATAGGCCTTCAGCCTCCCCAGAAATGATTGTAAATGGGTCCGGGGGCATGAAGTCCCGTTGTATTTTTCAAAACAAGGAGGCTTGAACTTATGGGGAATCCTGACCCCATCTACCAAGCCCATGTCCATAACATCAAAACCCAAAGAGTTCTGAGACTCCAAGGATCTTAATTTCTCAGCTATCTCATCCAGCCTTCTGTCATAAGCTTCCTCCCCAGCTCCCATTACTGTGAACTGATCCTCCTGGGGGTCTTCTTGCAGTACCCTGCCTGCAGTGGCAGTCCCTTGAACATTGGCAGGGATGTTGATCTCTGGGTGGAGGTGGGGCCCAAATACAGGGGGATTGACATGAGGTTGGACCCTCTCATTGTTGCTTATGCCAGCAGTCCCTATATGTGGATCTTCTTGATTCTGCCTTTCCACCATGGCTCTCAATCTTTCTTGGCTCTGAGCCATGTTGTTCATCACTTCCATAAACTGCGTCATCTGGGTTCTCATTTCTAATCTTTCGTTTGCCATTTGATTTCTGACCTCTGCAAGGTCCTGCTGTACCTGATCCATTTGTATGCCCGGAAGGTTGTTACGGGTTGGATATCGGTGCGGGCGGTTGAGGGGAAATACCCGGCGTCGAGCAATAGTTCCTGAACATCACAACATAGTTAGTAACAATAAAACAAAAACCTACAAAACAAACAAAGGGTTAGCATGCAATGCAGTATGCTTATTTGTTTTCAAGGTATCCGGCTTGGCATTCGGTTTTGACCCTTCCAGACCCTTGAAGATGCTGTTGAGGTTGCTTTTGAAGTGGAGCAAACTAATACATATATTACAAAAGGCAAATGGTACATAGTTTGTTTACAAATACAAGCCCTCTGAGGGGTCAAAATACATTACAAGAAAATAAAAGTACATAAAATGAAAGCAACAACAAGCAAAAAGTCAAACACCAAGACCGAACTCATCCTCCTGAACTTCCTTGAGAAGTGCTTCAGTCACAGGATCAGCTGGACGTTCCGTGAGATTCCTGATAAGGAGATTCCGGGTAGTAACAGCTGCAGTTAGCTTCTTGTGTTGACTTTGATCCTTTGACCTCTTCACTCCAGCTTTGATCTTCAGCTCTGATATCTCCCTCTGGGCTGCTGCCAGGGCTTCCTGCTGCTCTTTGGCACTAGCTTCCAGCTGCTCTATCTTGTCTTGGACCCTCTTATCCTCCAGAGTACGAGCTTCGGTGATCCTGACCCACCTAGATTGACTCTCCTTCAGATACAAGTCTGTCCTGGCCTTCTGGAACTGGGCTTCCTTGCAAGCATTCTTCAGAATTTGTTCCCCAGCCCTAGACTTCTTGATGTAATCGTCAGACTTCTCAATTTTAGCCAGATGCTCTATTCTCAGCTTCTCTAGCCTCTCATTGTTGCACTTCCCCAGAATAGTTACTCCCTTAGTTTGAACATTGTCCCAGGCCCAGGCTGCCTGCCTAACAATAGCCAGATTAGGCTTGTTCTCACAGTAAAGAGTCTCAGCCAAGTCTTGTGCCTTAGGAGTGTGGACCAGTGCATAGCCCAGTTGTCTTTTGAACAGCAGAGGGTTGTAATTAATGCTGCCCTTAACTCCTATCAGGGGCACATTGGGGAAATGCCCACAACTGGTGATGATACCCCTGCCCTTGGCGCTTTGAGTGCACCACCTGATATCAGCTGAAGTCAGAGCAGTGAGTCTTCTAGCCCAGTTTCTCTGCTGATGAGGATTCAAAAATGCATTTGTCTTGGGCAAATGCCTGAGAAGCCAAGTATGGAACAAAGGAGCACAACACCTCACTAATCTTCCCCTCTGCTTTTCATTTCTCTGGTGCACTGAATAGTAAAAATCCCCCAATAAAGTGGGCACTGGGTTCCTTAGAATGAAAAGATGGATTGCATTCTTGCTAATGAATCTAGGCTCATCTGCAAATAATATGATCCCATATATGCTCAGGGCCAATAAAGCACAGACTGCTTTCGACTCTCCTAAAGAAGCTTTCAGGGTAGCTTGAGAGATCAAGAAATCCAGATGCAAACCAGGGATTCCAGCCTTAGAAGTCATATGCTGCCCAATCAGGACTGGTTCCAGATGCAATGCCTTTGCTACTTCTTCATTACCAGGAAAGACCATCTCAGGGTTGAAAGGGACTCCACCCCTGATAGGTATACCAACCAATGATGAGTATTCTTCCAATAAAGGGCCCAGCTGAAAGTCCTGAAAAGTGAAACACCTCAGTGGGGGATCATAAAACTGAAGGCAAGTATGAATCAGGCTCCTCTGTGAAGGGTCCAAATCCATAACCACATCAAGTATATCTCCATAGTGTTCCCTGAACAGTGGTATATGGTCTGGAGTGATCAGGGTCTGAATCCTCCTAACGTCAGCTAGCTCAGGCTGGAAGAAGTGGTAGGTGATGTTACTCTTTTTAGGTGCCATGATGTTGAGGATGAGTGGAGACAGGTGCTGATGATAACACTGAAAAATGGGCCACTGATTGGCTGATGCAGGTGACTGAAGCAGATAGCTGATAGCTGAAGCAGATGCTGATGAAAATAGGTCAATACTGATGATGGGGTCAAAACCAAGCCAAAAATGAAAATGGATACCCTGAAAAACAAATAAACAAATGTCAAAATGATGCAATGAGGATGTATGCAAATGATATGCAAGGGTTTGTGACCGAGCTGGATCTGATCAAGTGCCCTGATATAGGTCCAAGTATGTTTAAGAAATCCAGATGGAGGTCTAAAGGTCCAGTAACCAAGGTGGGGGACTCAAATAAAGAGTCACATGTCCAGGGTTTAGAATCACAAGAACTGTTCCAACATGGAGTATTCTTAATCAAATCAAAGTAACAGGGTATGCTGAGGCCAAGGGTACCTGCAAACCTGTAAACAGCCCAACCCCCTCACAGGTGGTGTTCTAAAACAAGGATCCTCAGACTTGGATCAGTTATGAGAAGTGTAAACACTTCTAACCCGGAGGTACAGTGTTTACAATAACCATAAAAGTTCCTCCTCTAATTCACCTCAGTTTCTGAAGGTCAATACTAAAGGTCATCCAGACTTAGCAGGCTTCCCAGATAGCCCTAGTACTGCAGGAAATCTGCAACACAGAGTTCTCAAGAAGAAACCCATATCTGAACCGTGTTTCATATTCCCGCACCAGACCGAGATGGAATGGGAAAGAATATGAACCACTCTAGCCTAGGTGTCACTCAGGTCCCAGGTATAGGACCTTAACTCTCAGTAGAACACCCACCCACCAAAGCACAAAACCAGATCCAGCCAGCACAGTATGACAATATGATATATGTAAAGCTGTAAAGAAAGCAAATAAACAACTGTACATAAACAAAATAAATATACAACACAAATAACACATAACACCCCAGTAAACACAAATCAAACAAGCGCTAGGAGGAACCCACAAAAAGAACCAGAAGCCCTTGTTACAGTATAAGGGTCCCCAGCAGAGTCGCCAAGCTGTCGCTCCCACCAAATGAAGCTGGGTCAAATAGGGTACAGACGCGAACGGTCGGCGAAGGGGACAATGAGAACACACAGCCGTGAACTCACTTGAGATGAATGGAGTCGCCAGCTAGGCATTTTTATCCCGGAGGAAAGGCAATGCTGCATAGACCTAGAAAGATATGGACAAGACGGTCGCGAACCAGAGAGACTGAGAAAGGGGGTTGGTTACAACCTGGGAAGGTATTAGCACCCAGATTGTCCTCCGTACTCGACGGGATCCACGCTTAAAAGATTTGTGTTTTAAAGGGGTAGTGTCAGTGCAATTTGTGTGTAAAAGAGCTGGAAAACAAAATGTACAGGTGTCAGTGTAAGAGAAAAGTGAAGTATATAAGTGAAGTGTCAGTGTAAGAACAGGAGTGAAATGCTCAAGATCATGGGGCTAAAAGAATGAGGCTAGAAAGAGGGGGAATATACAGAGACTTTTGTTCGATAACCGTTAAGTTATGCCTACGTATCCTCTCGTGCAATGAGGAAGTCAGAACACCGTAGTTCGATCCAAAGAGACTGAAAGATGAATTGACTTGTGAACTGATTGCTTGTCTATGCTCAAGTGTATGATCTGTCCGGCACAAATGCAAACTGTCTTGCATTAGACGGAAGAAGCGAGCTCTCGTTTGTGAGTGAATGAGATGAGAAAAGAATCCCGGAGGAGACGATTATTGTTTGTTTTTTTGTATTTTCAGTCTTTTATTGCTTTTGAAAGTTTATCATAAGTTAATGAGCTTAAGCCTAAACCAATGGATTTAGTAAACTCATCACATCTTCCCTCTGATTAGGGGTAATGAGAGTACCTTAAGTGTGAAGTCAGCTTCTCACACTTAAACACCTTTGGTGTAGGGTTAAGATCATTAACCTACTTGTGATTAATTAGATGTTTTTGGTGTTTTTGTTTAGTGTTAAGTAATGAGATTAAGCTATAATCAAAGATTAAACAAACTCATTACACCATCCTAATAGAAGGATAATAGATGAGAGTGTTTAAGCTGAGGAAAGCTCCTCAACTTAATCCATGATTAGGGATTAAACTCATGACAAAACAAAGCCTTTATTAAGTGGATTTTATTTAGTGGTATGATGATGAAGTGATTTTTAGGTTTTGTAAGACAACTTGAGGGGGACTTGTCCATTAACACTAGGGTTAGTCCTTCTTAACCAGTTAAGGAAGAATTAGAACCCTAATGCAAGGCCCAAGTTACAAGTGTGAAGTCTTGGTGATTATTATGTGGATTGATTAAGGATTTAAACACATTAAGGTTTTAACACTTAGGATTAAAGTTATACACTCCATCCTAATAGAAGGATGCAGGCATAAGCTTAATCACAAAGCCTTAAAGCCTTTAGGGTTTAGTCCCTGATTATGAGGTGAGAAGAGAAGACTCAAAGAGACTCAAAGGTAGAATCTAAATGGGGGACTAATCAAAACCCTAATCATTGTCATGCTTGGTTGTTCCTAAGGTTTGTGAGGTTTACAAGAGCAATCTTCAATGGAACCACCAGGAAGCAGATGAAAGGATCAAGAGAAGCAAAGCAACTTGCTTCATTCAATAAGTCAAGTCACTTGAAGAAAGAAAGTAAGGAGAAAAAGAATGAGCAAGCTAAAACTCAAACACATACAAAATGCAGCATGGATGCAAGAGAGAGATGAGAAGAAAGTATGAGAAGTGAAGGCAAATTCACTTCTCAAAATCACTTACCACCTGAAAGGTTAGAAAAGGAATGCAATGCAATGCAAAAATGGGATGGAATGACATGATGCAAACCAAAACCAGAAGCATACATGAGGTGATAATGATGCTATGAGATGCTACAAACCAGAAACAACACATGTGGATGATCATACAAGCTTATGGATGCAAATGAAGCAAGTTAAGACACATGATCATACATGAAAAGTAATGAGATGCATATGGCATACAACATGGCAAATGAAAGATGCAATGATCAAACATGCTTTCAATATGTCTTATGATGTTAAATGAATCACATGGAGGCATGGAATGTCATGGCAAGTCATGTTATGCAAGTAAATGCAAGGTGGATGCATATGAAAGCCCAAATTAGGGTTTAATGATCAAAGCATCAAACACAAACCAAAACCAGAAGCACACAACATTACAAAAAATTGAAAATGCACTCAAAGGATCCCTAAACCTATACTAACCCACTTCCCAAAGGAGAGGTTTCAACTCCTAATCAAATTCAAGTTATGATTTTTCTAAGTTTTCTAGGGTTTTAGGGTTCCTTAACAAGAAAATTATCAAACAAATTGAAAATGAAAGATCAAATCATGGCCATTTAATCTCACAAACTACATGCTAAACACAATGCAATGCAAAAAGAATCAAGGTCCAACTCTTTAGGGTTAGGCAGAAATGATTTTTGGAAGTTTGGATCAAAATAATGCATCAAAATGATTTTAATTCAATGAAAAATTCTCAAAATGCATCAAGATCAAAAAATAAATTTGGTTTGAAGGTTGGACAATGTTTCTAAATGTCTTAAAACATTTCATGAATTTTTTTGGTGATTTTTAAATACATAAAAGTATTTTTAATAAATTAATTTTCATTAATCAATTAAAAATAAACTTTTAAATATTTAAAAATACTTTTTTAATGCTAAAAATGAAAATAAAAATATTTTTGTGTTTTAAAAATTAATGATACTCTTGGTAAAAAATTTCATAATTTTTAAAGCCTTTTTGCTATTTTTAATAAATTGTATAAAACAAATGAATTAATATGAAAATAAAATGAATTTTTAACTGAAAAAGGAAAAGTAATCAAATCCTAGGGTCCAGATTCAAACAAGCCTGCGCGCGAATTGACCTGGCGCCAAATCCTACGGCCAAAATTTAAACTGGGCTAATTAATGATTAAACCCTAATCCCACCGTTAATGACCCTCAGGTGACCGGAACAGTGTTCCGGTCATCTCTTCCGTTCACTCCAAAACACCAACTCTCTCCACACGCATCTAAAATGAAATCTAATTAAACAGAAATGATCCCCACTCACTCACGAATCAAAACCCCCATTCAAACAACATTTTTCATTCCTAAACTGGCTGAATCGAATCAATCTAGTTCTAGGGCAAAAAGTTTCAAAGACTGACTAAACTCTCATCTCTCCACCATTTTCAAAACTAAAGACATATTCATGACCAGGGAAGCATGTAGAACAACTTAGGAACTTTAAAAATCATTTCTGGAAAAAAAGTTCTTGAGCTACCTGAGTTTTGAAGCTTTCAGTTTACAGCTTTCTGGCCTCTCTCCTCTGTGCAATCCACTCCTTATGGTCCCTTGATGATGCCTGGTTGCTTAGAAGAAGTTTGTGATGGCTGGTTTGGAAGTTTGAAGCAGTTCTGTTCAAGCTCAGGTGAGAATCGTGTTTTGGATTCTATGGCTTTCAGGCTGTTTTGATGGTTCGTTTGGGTTCAGTGAGGCATGATGAAAAGGTTTGTGAAGTTTGTTTCTGAGTTTGTGGCCTGAGGAGAGTGTTTCGAATGCTTTTGCTCTATGGAATGAAAATGAGAGAGTGATGTTCTTGCTGGTTTCAGGCTCTTGTGTTATGTTTCTTGGCTTGCCATTTGTTTGTATAAACTAATGGGATTGGTCAGAGGATGTGACCTGTGCTTTTGTGATAGGTGTGCTAGCTTTTGCCAAAATGTCAACTTTGTGTAAGAGAAAGCATGGGCAACTTCTAGCCAAGTACAAGGGCTGTGGGCTGCGTAGCATGGTGAGGGGAAAGGGCTAGTGTGGTTCAGCATCCAAGGCAGCAAGTGGATGAGGTGTGATGATGGTTTTTGCAACTTGCTTACTTTTGCTTTCCATGAAAATATCTTGCCTCACAAGCCATGAAACATGAGAAACTCTTGGTCCATTCTGATTTTTAGGTCACATGTGATGTTTGTGTAATGGTTTGACATGAATTATAAGTCACAAATGGCTTTGATACATGATTTTGCAAACTTCTCATTTGGTGCATATTTTGAAAATTAGTGATTTTTGCCAACTTTGACACATCATAACTTTTGATCCAACATGAATTAGGTCATGTTCTTGTACTTTTTGAAAAGGGAAAGATCTAATCTACAACTTTCATGACCAAAGTTTTTCCATTTGAAGCATTTTTGGATCAAAAAGCAAGGGTTGAAAAAGTTGCATAAAATGACATTTCATTAAAAGTCAACCATGCCCTAAAAAGTCAACTTTGCAAAAACATGTAATTCTTGAATTTTGTGAACTTAAAACCCCTTCCATAATCAAATAAAGATCAAATACACTCAAAATGATGAAGATCACCCCTTGGTTGGGTCATTGGGGGCCTCAGATGCCCTGATTTTGCACTGACTTGCTTGAAAAGTCAACTCTTGATCAGATGACTTCCCCATGGAATTTCTTCATGAAAATTGATATGCATACTCCATATACCATATAGAGACCAATAGAAACAAGAATGACCAAAAAATTTGAAGTTATGGCCTCTGAAACCAAAACCCTAATTTTAGGTCATCTGTGCAGTCAAACCTGGCTCTGCATCCATACCAAACCCAGTTCTTGTGATTCTTTGGAATTCTTGACTTTGAGGGGATGTAATATGATGCTTGAACACATATGGATCCCTTTGAAGTGATTGATGGCCTTTGGAGTGGCTCAAGAAGCTCTTGGATTGCTCAGATCACAAACCCTAGATGCAGATGACTTAGAATCAATGCAGTGAATAAAAAATGTAATATGAGGTGTTATGATTGTGCTTATGCATATGAAAATGATCACAAGCCATGGTGTGAAATGGGTGAGGGAAAATTTGGGGTGTTTACACTCCCCAGCTCCCATTACTGTGAACTGATCCTCCTGGGGGTCTTCTTGCAGTACCCTGCCTGCAGTGGCAGTCCCTTGAACATTGGCAGGGATGTTGATCTCTGGGTGGAGGTGGGGCCCAAATACCGGGGGATTGACATGAGGTTGGACCCTCTCATTGTTGCTTGTGCCAGCAGTCCCTATATGTGGATCTTCTTGATTCTGCCTTTCCACCATGGCTCTCAATCTTTCTTGGCTCTGAGCCATGTTGTTCATCACTTCCATAAACTGCGTCATCTGGGTTCTCATTTCTAATCTTTCGTTTGCCATTTGATTTCTGACCTCTGCAAGGTCCTGCTGTACCTGATCCATTTGTATGCCCGGAAGGTTGTTACGGGTTGGATATCGGTGCGGGCGGTTGAGGGTAAATACCCGGCGTCGAGCAATAGTTCCTGAACACCACAACAGAGTTAGTAACAATAAAACAAAAACCTACAAAACAAACAAAGGGTTAGCATGCAATGCAGTATGCTTAATTGTTTTCAAGGTATCCGGCTTGGCATTCAGTTTTGACCCTTCCAGACCCTTGAAGATGCTGTTGATGTTGCTTTTGAAGTAAACTTGGATGGAACAAGCTGATACATATATTACAAAAGGCAAATGGTACATAGTTTGTTTACAAATACAAGCCCTCTGAGGGGTCAAAATACATTACAAGAAAATAAAAGTACATGGAATGAAAGCAACAACAAGCAAATGGTCAAACACCAAGACCAAACTCATCCTCCCGAACTTCCTTGAGAAGTGCTTCGGTCACAGGATCAGCTGGACGCTCCGTGAGATTCCTGATAAGGAGGTTCCGGGTAGTAACCGCCGCAGTTAGCTTCTTGTGTTGACTTTGGTCCTTTGACCTCTTCACTCCAGCTTTGATCTTCAGCTCTGAAATCTCCCTCTGGGCTGCTGCCAGGGCTTCCTGCTGCTCTTTTGCACTAGCTTCCAGCTGCTCTATCTTGTCTTGAGTCCTCTTATCTTCCAGAGTACGAGCTTCGGTGATCCTGACCCACCTAGCTTGACTCTCCTTCAGATACAAGTCAGTTCTGGCTTTCTGGAACTGGGCTTCCTTGCAAGCATTCTTCAGAATTTGTTCCCCAGCCCTAAACTTCTTGATGTAATCCTCAGACTTCTCAATTTTAGCCAGATGCTCTATTCTCAGCTTCTCTAGCCTCTCAATGTCCAACCTACCATCACTCCTCTCCCGGAGGGTCTTCTGCAACGCCTGGGTCAACTTCTCATTTCTCTCTTTCAATCCCTCAAACTCCTCCAAACTGACAGTGGTAGGGGGTGGTGCTGAGGATGATCCAGGCATATCCTCCATGGTAAAGGGCATCCCAGAGAATTGAGCCCTGGCATGGGACCACTCATGGTACTGTGCTGATGCTACATTGTTGCACTTCCCCAGAATAGTTACTCCCTTAGTTTGAACATTGTCCCAGGCCCAGGCTGCCTGCCTAACAATAGCCAGATTAGGCTTGTTCTCACAGTAAAGAGTCTCAGCCAAGTCTTGTGCCTTAGGAGTGTGGACCAGTGCATAGCCCAGTTGTCTTTTGAACAGCAGAGGGTTGTAATTAATGCTGCCCTTAACTCCTATCAGGGGCACATTGGGGAAATGCCCACAACTGGTGATGATACCCCTGCTCTTGGTGCTTTGAGTGCACCACCTGATATCAGCTGAAGTCAGAGCAGTGAGTCTTCTAGCCCAGTTTCTCTGCTGATGAGGATTCAAAAATGCATTTGTCTTGGGCAAATGCCTGAGAAGCCAAGTATGGAACAAAGGAGCACAACACCTCACTAATCTTCCCCTCTGCTTTTCATTTCTCTGGTGCACTGAATAGTAAAAATCCCCCAATAAAGTGGGCACTGGGTTCCTTAGAATGAAAAGATGGATTGCATTCTTGCTAATGAATCTAGGCTCATCTGCAAATAATATGATCCCATATATGCTCAGGGCCAATAAAGCACAGACTGCTTTCCACTCTCCTAAAGAAGCTTTCAGGGTAGCTTGAGAGATCAAGAAATCCAGATGCAGGCCAGAGATTCCAGCCTTAGTAGTCATATGCTGCCCAATCAGAACTGGTTCCAGATGCAAAGCCTTTGTTACCTCTTCATTACCAGGAAAGACCATCTCAGGGTTGAAAGGGACTCCACCCCTGATAGGTATACCAACCAATGATGAGTATTCTTCCAATAAAGGGCCCAACTGAAAGTCCTGAAAAGTGAAACACCTCGGTGGGGGATCATAAAACTGAAGGCAAGTATGAATCAGGCTCCTCTGTGAAGGGTCCAAATCCATAACCACATCAAGTATGTCTCCATAGTGTTCCCTGAACAGTGGTATATGGTCTGGAGTGATCAGGGTCTGAATCCTCCTGATGTCAGCTAGCTCTGGCTGGAAGAAGTGGTAGGTGATATTACTCTTTTTAGGTGCCATGATGTTGAGGATGAGTGGAGACAGGTGCTGATGATAACACTGAAGAATGGGCCACTGACTGGCTGGTGCAGGTGACTGAAACGGGTAGCTGATAGCTGATAGCTGAAGCAGATGCTGATGAAGATAGGTCAATACTGATGATGGGGTCAAAACCAAGCCAAAAATGAAAATGGATACCCTGAAAAACAAATAAACAAATGTCAAAATGATGCAATGAGGATGTATGCAAATGATATGCAAGGGTTTGTGACTGAGCTGGATCTGATCAAGTGCCCTGATATAGGTCCAAGTATGTTCAAGAAATCCAGATGGAGGTCTATAAGTCCAGTAACCAAGGTGGGGGACTCAAATAAAGAGTCACATGTCCAGGGTTTAGAATCACAAGAACTGTTCCAACATGGAGTATTCTTAATCAAATCAAAGTAACAGGGTATGCTGAGGCCAAGGGTACCTGCAAACCTGTAAACAGCCCAACCCCCTCACAGGTGGTGTTCTAAAACAAGGATCCTCAGTCTTGGATCAGTTATGAGAAGTGTAAACACTTCTAACCCGGAGGTACAGTGTTTACAATAACCATAAAAGATCCTCCTCTAATTCACCTCAGTTTCTGAAGGTCAATACTAAAAGGTCATCCAGACTTAGCAGGCTTCCCAGATATCCCTAGTACTGCAGGAAATCTGCAACACAGAGTTCTCAAGAAGAAACCCATATCTGAACCGTGTTTCATATTCCCGCACCAGACCGAGATGGAATGGGAAAGAATATGAACCACTCTAGCCTAGGTGTCACTCAGATCCCAGGTGTAGGATCTTAACTCTCAATGGAACACCCACCCACCAAAGCAAACAAACAGATCCAGCCAGCAGCACAGTATGACAATATGATATAATGCAAAGCTATAAAGAAAGCAGTAAAATAGACTATATATAAAGCAAAAATGAATACAAATATACAAACACAGATAGCACATAACACCCCAATAAACACAAATCAATCAAGCGCTAGGAGGAACCCACAAAAAGAACCAGAAGCCCTGGTTGCAGTATAAGGACTCCCCAGCAGAGTCGCCAAGCTGTCGCTCCCGATAGATGGGACTGGCCCAGATAAAGGTACAGACGCGAACGGTCGGCGAGAGGGACAATGAGAACACACAGCCGTGAACTCACTGGAGATGAATAGAGTCGCCAGTTAGGCATTTTTATCCTGGAGGAAAGGCAATGCTGCATAGACCTAGAAAGATATGGACAAGACGGTTGCGAACCAGAGAGACTGAGAAAGGGGGTTGGTTACAACCTGGGAAGGTATTAGTACCCAGATTGTCCGCCGTACTCGACGGGATCCACGCTTGAAAGATTTGTGTTTTAAAGGGGTAGTGTCAGTGCAATTTGTGTGTAAAATAGCTGGAAAAGATGTACAAGTGTCAGTGTAAAAGAAATGAAGTGTGTAAATGTACAGTGCCAGTGTAAGGAAAAGAGTGTGCTCATGATCATGAGGCTTAAGGAATGATTGTTGGAAGGAGGGGGAATATACAAAGAATTTTGTTCGATAACTGTTAAGTTATGCCTACGTATCCTCTCGTGCAATGAGGAAGTCAGAACACCGTAGTTCGACCCAAAGATACTGAAAGATGAATTGACTGGTGAACTGCTTACGTGTCTATGCTCAAGTGTATGACCTATCTGGCTCAGGTGCAAACTGTCTTGCATTAGACGGAAGAAGCAAGTTCTCGTTTGTGAGTGAATGAGATGAGAAAAGAATCCCGGAGGAGACGATTATTGTTTGTTTTTTGAGTTTTCAGTCTTTTATTGCTTTTTGAAGTTGGTCATAAGTTAATGAGCTTAAGCCTAAACCAATGGATTAGTAAACTCATCACATCTTCCCTCTGATTAGGGGTAATGAGAGTACCTTAAGTGTGAAGTCAGATTCTCACACTTAATCACCTTTGATGTAGGATTAAGATCATTAACCTACTTGTGATTATTTAGATGTTTTTGTTGTTTTTGTTTAGTGTTAAGTAATGAGATTAAGCCATAATCAGGGATTAAACAGACTCATTACACCATCCTAATAGAAGGATAATAAATGAGAATGTTTAAGCTGAGGAAAACTCCTCAACTTAATCCATGATTAGGGATTAAACTCATGACAAAACAAAGCCTTTATTAGATGGATTTTAATTAATGATAAGATGAAGAAGTGAGTTTTATGGTTTGTAAGACAACTTGAGGGGGACTTGTCCATTAACACTAGGGTTAGTCCTTCTTAACCAATTAAGGAAGAATTAAAACCCTAATGCAAGGCCCAAGTTACAAGTATGATGTCTTGATGATTATTAAGTGGATTGATTAAAGGAGTTAAACACATTAAGGGTTTAACACTTAGGATTAAAGTTATACACTCCATCCTAATAGAAGGATGCAGGCATAAACTTAATCACAAAGCCTTAAAGCCTTTGGGGTTTAGTCCCTGATTATGAGATGAAAAGAGAAGACTCAAAAGAGACACAAAGGTAGAAAACTAAGTGGGGGACTAATCAAAACCCTAATCATTGTCATGCTTGGTTTTTCCTAAGGTTTGTGAGGTTTACAAGAGAAGTCTTCAATGGAACCACCAGGAAGCAGATGAAAGGATCAGGAGAAGCAAAGTAACTTGCTTCATTTAAGAAGACAAGTCACTTGAAGAAAGAAAGTGAGATGAAGAAGGATGAACAAGCTCAAACTCAAACACATACAAAAATGCAGCAAGGATGCATAAAAGAGATGAAGAGAAGTTATGAGAAGTGAAGGCAAATTCACTTCTCAAAGTTGCTTACCACCTGAAAAGTTAGTGAGAAAGATGCAATGCAATGTCAAAAGGAATGCAATGACATGATGAGAAACAAAACCAGAAGCACATACATGATGCTAATGATGCTATGAGATGCTACAAACATGAATCAAGACATGGGGATGATCATATGAACCAATGGATGCAAATGGAGCAAGTTTAGAACCATGAACACACATGAAAAGTTATGACATGCAAATGGCATACAACATGGCAAATGCAAGATGCAATGATCAAACATGCTTTCAATATGTCTTAAGATATTAAATGAATCAAATGCATACATGAAATGTCATGGCAAGTCAAGGTATGGATGCAAATGCAAGATGGATGCAAATGGAAGCTCAAATTAGGGTTTATGAACAATACATCAAACACAAACCAAAATCAGAAGCAAACATCAATAAAAAATTGAAAATGCACACAAAGGATCCCTAAACCTATACTAACTCACTGCCCAAAGGAGAGGTCTCAACTCTTAACCTAATTCAAGATATGATTTTTCTAAGTTTTCTAGGGTTTTAGGGTTCTTTAACAAGAAAATTACCAAACAAATTGAAAATGAAAGATCAAATCATGACCATTTAATCTCACAAACTACATGTTAAACACAATGCAATGCAAAAAGAATCAATGTCCAACTCTTTAGGGTTAGGCAGAAATGATTTTTGGAAGTTTGGATCAAAATAATGCATAAAAATGATTTTAATTCCATGAAATATTTTCAAAATGCATCAAGATCAAAAAAGAAATTTGGTTTGAGGGTTGGACAATGTTTCTAAATGTTTTTAAATGTTTCATGAATTTTTTGGTGATTTTTAAATACCTAAAAGTATTTTTAATTAATTAATTCTCATTAATTAATTAAAAAGAAACTTTTAAATATTTAAAAATACTTTTTTAATGCTAAAAATGAAAATAAAAATATTTTTGGGTATTAAAAATTAATGAAACTCTTGACAAAAAGTTTCATAATTTTTAAATGGTTTTTACTATTTTAATTAAATTGTACAAATTAAATGAGAAAAATTGAAATAAAAATTAAAATAAATGGAAGTATGCTAAATGAGAGGCTGAGATTGAATCTGGAGATGAAGCCATTGACTGCGCGCCAGATCTAATGGATCACATTCAAACTTGACTAAACTGTATTATGAATTAATTAAACGTGATTAGGGTTTCTAATGATGAATCTCAGCCACACACACGCGCGCCAAGTCAACCAGGTCAACTGATCCAACGCACGAGATTCAAACTTCCTTAATTACAGGGATTAAAACCCTAATCATTTTCAGGTGGCCGGAGAAGACCTCCGGTCGTCTTCTCCGGTGGGAACCCCACCTGAAAATTCCTAGAATCCTCAAAACGTAACCAAAATGAAATCTAAAAACACAGAAATGATTCCCACAATCCACTGAATCAAAACCCTAACACAAACACCATTTATATTTCATCAAACACATGAATCGAAACAAAAGAAAAATTAGGGCAAGACTTTCAGAACACGATTACATCCTTATTTTTCCACCATTTTCAAAACCAATGACATCAGAATGATCAGGAGAACATATAGAATCTATTTAGAACTTAAAAAAGGATTTCTGTAAAAAATGTTCTTGAGCTACCTGAGTTTTGAAGCTTTCAGTTCACAGCTTTCTGGCCTCTCCTCTTTGTGCAATCCACTCCCTTTGATCCCCTGATGATGTCTGGATGCTTAGAAGGAGTTTTTGTTGGCTAGTTTGGTAGGTTGAACAAGTTCTGTTCAGTGAAGTGAAGGAATCGTGTTTTGGATTCAGGCTGTTTCAGGCAAGGGTGAGGGGTTCTTTGTGATCAGGGTGATGAGTGGAGAAGGTTTGTGAAGTTTGTTTTTATGTTTGTGGCTTGTATGCTGAGTTTCGAAGGGTTTTGCTCAAGGGAATGAAAATGGGAAAGTGGTGTTCTTGCTGGTTTCAGGCTCTTATGTTATGTTGCTTGGCTTGCCATTTGTTTGTATAAACTAATGGGATTGGTCAGAGGATGTGACCTGTGCTTTAGTGATAGGTGTGCTAGCTTTTGCCAAAATGTCAACTTCTTGTAAGAGAGGGCATGGGCAGCTTCTAGCCAAGTACAAAGGGCTTGTCTGGCGCAGCATGGTGTGAGGGAAAGGCTAGTGTGATTCAGCAGGCTAGGCACCAAGTGGGTGAAGTGTTATCATTGGTTTTGCAACTTGCTTGCCTTTACTTTTCATGAAAAGATCATGCCTCACAAACCATGAAGACATGTGATTCCCTTGGTTCAATCTGAACTTTAAGACTTGGATTATGTTGGTATAAGTATTAGGCATCAATTAGAAGTCACAAATGCCTTTGGTACAAGATTTTGCAAGTTTCTCATTTGGTGCATAACTTAAAATTTAGTGATTTTAGCCAACTTTGATGCACCATAACTTTTGATCCAAAATGAATTAGGTCATGTTCTTGTACTTTTTGAAAAGGGAAAGATCTATTCTACAACTTTCATGACCAAAGTTTTTCCATTTGAAGCATTTTTGGATCAAAAAGTAAGGGTTGAAAAAGTTGCATAAAATGACATTTCATTAAAAGTCAACTATGCCCAAAAAAGTCAACTTTGCAAAAACTTCAAATTCTTGAATTTTGTGAACTTCTAACTTCTTCCATGATCAAATAAAGATCAAATACACTCAAAATGATGAAGATCACCCCTTGGTTGGGTCATTGGGGGCCTCAGATGCCCTGATTTTGTACTGACTTGTCTGAAAAGTCAACTCTTGATCAGATGACTTCCCCATGGAATTTCTTCATGAAAATTGATATGCATACTCCCTATACCATATAGAGACCAATAGAAACAAGAATGACCAAAAAAATTGAAGTTATGGCCTCTGAAACCAAAACCCTAATTTCAGGTCATCTATGCAGTCAAACCTGGCTCTGCTTCCATACCAATCCCAGTTCTTGTGATTCTTTGGCATTCTTGACTTTGAGAAGATATAATATGATGCTTGAACACACATGGACCTCTTTGAAGTGGTTGTTGACCTTTGGGGTGGCTCAAGAAACTCTTGGATTGCTCAGATCACAAACCCTAGATGCAGATGACTTAGAACCAATGCAAAGACTCAAAATTGTGGTATGAGATAGTATGATTGTGTTTATGCATATGAAATGATCACAAGCCATGATGTGAATGGGTGAGGGCAAATTTGGGGTGTTTACAAAGTTTAATATAAACAAGTGTATGTGTACCAAGGAAGTTGTGTATAAGTATCTGTGAGTGCAAAGGGGGCGCTTTGGCTTTCTACTGGGGATATGACATGGACGGGTGTCAGGAAGTATCTGTATCTCTAGGGAAAGTTCCTTGGCTCTCTTCCGGGGAATCTGGGAAGTTTTCTGTATATCGTTGATGGATTGTCAGTATTTACAAGTGTTTGATTCAGAACATGGCTTATGATTATGCAATATGTTTGATTTTTGCCGTAATGCTCCGTATTAGACGGAATGCTACGCTCTGCGGGGAGAATATGATGCGAATTCTATGATTATGCAAAGATACCGATCCGGGATTCGGATCCCGTTGCTGCGAAGATCTCTGGCTGATTTACTGGAAGGATATCCCAGCTGAGGATGAGATCATTGGTAGATCTGTCATGTATGACTCTGTATGGGGAAGTAGGTCACTGATAGACCTATCCTGGTAATGAGAGACCTAGCTGGGGTTTGTAGAAGCTTTCGTTACTCTGTTGTGAGATCTTCAGGTATTGCTTTGCTGGATAGAGGTTGAGACTCTGTGGGGAAGTAGTTCCCTGGCTTTTGCACTTAGCTGAGGAGGAATTAACAAATGGAAACTCAGCTGGGGAGAAAGTACCTCCGGTGCTAAAACTGAGTAGATAATGATTTGCCAGCTTGCTGGGATGAAACTTTTATGCCCCATGTTGTGCTTTGAATGCCTGCAATCCTAAAAAGATAGAGAAGCGCACAAGTAATCCCGAGGTATCTCTTACCGGATTCCATCATAGGAGTTTAGACACCCCCGGGAGTAAGTATATTTCCTGCAAGCACGTGTTTTTTTAGGAGAGAAACATATGTATTTATGCAACCAGTATCTTAAAGACATCGGACATTCTTGCAAATGAAAATAAAATGTACGAGACAAAAGATGACTGAAAATCTGATTTTATTAATTCGTGTGCCCTGAATTGGTAAGATACAGTTAAAGAAACAAATCCCCTAAAATGAGGAGATTGTTACAAATTGAGAAACAAAAGATGTTGGCAATGTTGATGACGCTTCAGGGAGCTTCCCTTTGCTATGACTCGTATGACATTTGACGTTCTTCTCGTCTTGCTTTCTGAAGAAGGCTGATTCTGAAAGAAGCTTGATCCTTTCGAAGCTTACCAAGTTGTAAGTGATACAGATGAATTCAGAGTACAGTTGTTCGCTTATTCCCTTATCTTGCATGGATCGCCCTTTCGGGTTTTCAATCCATCGGGATACCCTTTTTTTTCCTGAGTTATCCAATGCGGATTTTCAACTCAGCGGGTGTACATTTTTTGTTTATTTTCCCTTATTTTTGCCCGAGTCTTTTATTCTGTTTTTGACTCGCCGGGATGCCCTATTTTTTCCTGGACTTACATTCTGTTTTTACGTCCAGCGGGTCATTTTTATGCAAAGTATTTTTTAACTGCATCTGAATTCACAGGGGACGGGAAGTCTTCACCATCCATAGTACTGAGCATTAGTGCTCCACCAGAGAAAACTTTCTTGACTACGAATGGCCCTTCATAATTCGGAGTCCACTTGCTCCTGTGGTCTGTATGAGGAGGAAGGAGTCTTTTCAGCACAAGATCTCCTACTTGGTACTCTCGGAGCTTGACTTTCTGATCGAAGGCTTTCTTCATTCTTTTCTGATACAGCTGCCCATGACAGATTGCAGCTAATCTCTTCTCTTCAATCAGACTCAGTTGTTCGTATCGGGACCGGACCCACCTTGCTTCGTCCACCTTAACATCCATCAGTACCCGCAGGGAGGGTAATTCAACTTCAACAGGTAGGACTGCTTCCATACCATATACAAGCTGATACGGTGTTGCCCCAGTGGATGTTCTGATTGACGTGCGGTACCCATGCAAGGCAAACGGTAGCATTTCATGCCAGTCTTTGTAAGTGACTACCATCTTCTGAACAATCTTCTTGATATTCTTATTAGCTGCCTCAACAGCGCCGTTCATCTTCGGCCTATAAGGAGAAGAATTGTGGTGTTGGATCTTAAAGTCCCGGCATAGCTCTGCCATCATTTTGTTATTCAAGTTGGAACAATTATCAGTAATGATTCGCTCGGGCACTCCATACCGACAGATGATATCTCTTTTCAGAAATCGGGCTACCACTTGCCTTGTAACATTTGCATAGGAAGTTGCTTCAACCGATTTGGTAAAATAGTCGATGGCAACCAGGATGAATCTGTGGCCATTTGAGGCAGTCGGTTCAATCTTGCCAATCAAGGTAGTGCCCCACATAGCAAAGGGCCAGGGTGAAGACATCACATTCAGAGGATTCAGAGGCACATGCACTTTATCCGCGTAGATCTGGCATTTGTGGCATTTCCTGGCATAAGCACAACAATCTGCATCCATTGTGATCCAGTAATAGCCTGATCTTAGCAACTTTTTAGCCATGGCATGCCCTCCTGCATGGGTACCAAAGGATCCTTCGTGCACCTCGTGCATCAATAAGTCTGCTTCTGTCCTATCAACGCATCTGAGGAGTACCATATCAAAGTTTCTTTTGTACAGGGAACCGTCAGTATTCAGGAAGAAACTACCAGCTAGCCTTCTTAATGTCTTCTTATTATTGGAAGATGCCCCAGGTGGGTATGTTTGATCCTCCAAGAATCACTTAATGTCATGAAACCAAGGCTTATCATCTTTGGCAACATCTGCTGCAAATACATACGCTGGTCTGTCGAGTCTGGATACTGAGATCCGAGGCACAAAGTTGGCAGCTTGAACTTTGATCATTGACGAAATGGTAGCCAGAGCATCTGCAAACTGATTTTCGTCCCGAGGGATATACTCAAGCTTGACTGTTGTAAATAAGGTCAATAACCTCCTTGTATAATCCCGATAAGGTATCAGATGATCTTGGTGTGTGTACCATTTGCCGTTGGTTTGATTAATTACCAGAGCTGAATCTCCGAACACAGTCAAAGTCTTGATCCTGAGGTCAATGGCTTCCTCAAGACCCATAATACAAGCTTCGTATTCAGCTTCGTTGTTAGTGCAGTTAAAGGTGAGTTTTGCCGAGAAAGGCATGTGAACTCCTTTAGGTGTAATGAGTACTACACCAACACCACGACCATTCATATTAACAGCTCCGTCAAACATCATAGTGTCGCTCCAGATAAATGGGAATGGCCCAAATAAAGGTACAGACGCGAACGGTCGGTGAAAGGAACAATGAGAACACACAGCAGTGAACTCACTGGAGATGAAAAGAGTCGCCAGCTAGGCATTTTTATCCCGGAGGAAAGGCAATGCTGCATAGACCTAGAAAGATATGGATAAGACGGTTGCGAACCAGAGAGACTGAGAAAGGGGGTTGGTTACAACCTGGGAAGGTATTAGCACCCAGATTGTCCGTCGTACTCGACGGGATCAACGCTTAAAAGATTTGTGTTTTAAAGGGGTAGTGTCAGTGCAATTTGTGTGTAAAAGGGCTGGAAAACAAAATGTACAGGTATCAGTGTAAAGGAAGTGTGAAGTGTATAAATGATGTGTCAGTGTAAGGACAGAGTGAGATGCTCAAGACTATGAGGCTTAAAAGAATGAAGCTGGAAGGAGGGGGAATATACAGAGACTTTTGTTCGATAACTGTTAAGTTATGCCTACGTATCCTCTCGTGCAATGAGGAAGTCAGAACACCGTAGTTCGACCCAAAGAGACTGAAACATAAATTGACTGATGAACTGCTTGCTTATCCATGCTCAAGTGTATGACCTGTCTGGCTCAGGTGCAAACTGTCTTGCATTAGACGGAAGAAGCAAGTTCTCGTTTATGAGTGAATGAGATGAGAAAAGAATCCCGAAGGAGACGATTATTGTTTGTTTTTTTGTTTTCAGTCTTTTATTGCTTTTGAAAATTTGTCATAAGTTAATGAGCTTAAGCCTAAACCAATGGGTTAGTAAACTCATCACATCTTCCCTCTGATTAGGGGTAATGAGAATACCTTAAGTGTGAAGTCAGCTTCTCACACTTAATCACCTTTGATGTAGGATTAAGATCATTAACCTACTTGCGATTATTTAGATGTTTTTGTTGTTTTTGTTTAGTGTTAAGTAATGAGGTTAAGCCATAATCAGGGATTAAACAGACTCATTACACCATCCTAATAGAAGGATAATAGATGAGAATGTTTAAGCTGAGGAAGACTCCTCAACTTAATCCATGATTAGGGATTAAACTCATGACAAAACAAACCTTTGATTAAGTGGATTTTTATTAATGGTATGATGATGAAGTGTTTTTATGGTTTGTAAGACAACTTGAGGGGGACTTGTCCATTAACACTAGGGTTAGTCCTTCTTAACCAATTAAGGAAGAATTAGAACCCTAATGCAAGGCCCAAGTTACAAGCTTGATGTCTTGATGATTATTAAGTGAATTTATTAAAGGAGTTAAACACATTAAGGGTTTAACACTTAGGATTAAAGTTATACACTCCATCCTAATAGAAGGATGCAGGCATAAGCTTAATCACAAAGCCTTAAAGCCTTTAGGGTTTAGTCCCTGATTATGAGATGAGGAGAGAAGACTCAAAAGAGACACAAAGGTGAAACTAAGAGGGGAGACTAATCAAAACCCTAATCATTGTCATGCTTGGTTGTTCCTAAGGTTTGTGAGGTTTACAAGAGAAGTCTTCAATGGAACCACCAGGAAGCAGATGAAAGGATCAGGAGAAGCAAAGTAACTTGCTTCATTTAAGAAGTCAAGTCACTTGAAGGAAGAAAGTGAGAAGGAAAAGAATGAGCAAGCTCAAACTCAAACACAGAACAATATGCAGCATGGATGCATAAGAGGGATGAAAAGAAAATATGGGAAGTGAAGGCAAATTCACTTCCCAAAGTCACTTACCACCTGAAATGTTAATGAAAGGAATGCAATACAATGAAAAATAAGATGAAATGACATGATGAAAATCAAAACCAGAAGCAAATATGAGATGATAATGATGCTATGAGATGCTGCAAACATGAATCAAGACATGAGGATGATCATACAAACTTATGGATGCAAATGGAGCAAGTTAAGAACCATGAACACATATGAAAAGTTATGAAATGTAAATGACATACTGTAAACACCCCAAATTTGCCCTCACCCATTCACACCATGGCTTGTGATCTTTTCATATGCATAAACACAATCATATCATCTCATATCACAATTTTGATTCACTGCAAAGTTTCTAAGTCATATGCACCTAGGGTTTGTGATCTGAGCAATCCAAGAGCCTCTTGAGCCACTCCAAAGGCCATCAATCACTTAAAAGGGGTCTACATGTGTTCAAGTATCATATTATATCCTCTCAAAGTCAAAAATGCAAAAGAATCACAAGAACTGGGGTTGGTGTGGGTGCAGAGCCAAGTTTGACTGCACAGTTGACCTAAAATTAGGGTTTTGGTTTCAGAGGCCATAACTCCAATTTTTTTGGTCATTCTTGTTTCCATTGGTCTCTATATGGTATAGGGAGTATGCATATCAATTTTCATGAAGAAATTCCATGGGGAAGTCATCTGATCAAGGGTTGACTTTCTGGACAAGTCAGTGTAAAATCAGGGCATCTGAGGCCCCCAATGACCCAACCAATGGGTGATCTTCATCATTTTGAGTGTATATGATCTTTATTTGATCATAGAAGAGGGTTGAAGTTCACAAAAATGAAGAATTTGGAGATTTTGCAAAGTTGACTTTTTAGGGCATGGTTGACTTTTCAAGAATATGTCATTTTAGGTCATTTTTCAAGCCTTGATTTTTGATCCAAAAAAGCTTCAAATGGAGAAACTTTGGTCATGAAAGTTGTAGAACACATTTTTCCCTTTTCAAAAAGTACAAGAACATGATCTAATTCTTCTTGGATCAAAAGTTATGGTGTGACAAAGTTGCCAAAAATCACTTATTTTCAAGACATGCCTCAAATGAGAAATTTGCAAAATCATGAACCAAGGCCATTTGTAACTTCTAGTTCACTTCAAACCAATGTACAAACATCACATGAGTTCTAAAAATCAGAATTGGACCAAAGTTTCTCATGATCATGGTTTGTATAACAAGACTTTTTTCATGTGAACCAAAGTTGCAACAACTTGCAAAACTCATGATCACTCTTTCCCCCACTTGCTACATTGGATGCTGAGCTTTGCTAGCCCTTCCCCTCACCCTTGCTGCGCCAGCCCCATGCTTGTACTAGCCTAGAACCAAGCCATACCTCTCTTACACAAAGAGTGGACTTTTGGCAAAAGTGAACTTACCAATCAATAAAGGCCATGTCAAATCATCTGACCTATAGGATTATTTTATACTATCCTTTGGCAAGCAAAACATATCAAGAAGGAAGGCTGAAACAGATCACAACACACCATACACAAACACACCTCATTTTGCAAAACTCTTCGAATCTGTCTCCACAGGCCTCAAACACTAAAACTAATTCCACAAACCAACTCACCTTGCTTCATTGAGTAGAAACCAACAAGATTCAAGCCTGAAACCAGCATGAACTGAGCTTCACCATTTCTCATCCTCAAAACCAGAACTCTTCGAATCCCTTTATCCAACCATCAAACACACCATTTTTCTTCACCAACAAGTCAAACATATCAAAAGGAGTCAAAACCACCCTTCACATTGATCTGAAGCTGCCTATACACAGAGCTCATTTTCTGCTATATCAGATTGTAACCTCTCAAAATAGCTTGCTTAAGCTCATTCCAAGCCTGCCATTAGCATCAGGAGGGTCAATGGAGTAAGTTGGCACCAAGAAGCAGTCCAGAAAGCCCAGAAATTGAAGCTTCCATCTCAGGTATGAACATGAACATTTTCTTCTAAAGCTTGCATTTTAAGTTATAATCTGGTTGCTTATGCTTTGCTGGTCATGGGGATGCTTTCAGAATCAAAAATAAGTGAGAAATGAGTTTGTATGATCCTTCTGAAATTTTGCCCGTGGATTTTGTTTCTTTCGATTCGTTTGATTCATGGTGTTTAAATGATGTTTGAGCATAGATTCGTGTCCTAGGATGTTAGAGGATCACTTAGGTGTGTTTAATTTGTGGAATAGATGCCTTAATCATGTTTTAGGGTTTTTGGGGTGCCGGAGAAGATGACCGGAGCTTCTCTCCGGTCACCTGAATGTGGTTAGCCCTAATCTCAGGTCATTAAGTGTGTTTGAATATTGGGCGTTGGATTGGTTGACTCAGTGGACTTCCCGCGCGCATGGAGGGCCCAGATCCTCTTGCGTTGCCCTAATCCACTTATTTAGATTAATTAATTCATAATTAGGTTAATTAACTCAGATGCAATCCTGGCCACTAGATCTGGCGCCAGTCAACGTATTCAAACCCAGATTCAATCCCTGCCTTCCATTCGTTTGACTTTCCATTTATTTTGATTTAATTTCATTTCTTTTGATTTTATTTGCATAATTAATTTAAAATAGTAAAACTTGTTTAAAAATTATGAAATTTTTTATCCTGAGTTTCATTAATTTTTCAAACACAAAAATATTTTTATTTTTATTTTTAGCATTAAAAAAGTATTTTTAAATATTTAAAAGATTATTTTTAATTGATTAATGAATATTAATTTATTAAAAATACTTTTAAGTATCTAAAAATCACCAAAAAATTCATGAAATGTTCTAAGACATTTAGAAACATTTTCCAACTTTCAAACCAAATTTCTTTTTGATCTTGATGCATTTTGAGAATTTTTCATTGAATTAAAATCATTTTTGTGCATTATTTTGATCCTAAGTTCAAAAAATCATTTCTGCCTATTCATGAAGGATTGGACATTGATTCTTTTTGCATTGCATTGTGTTTAGCATGTAGTTTTTGAGATAAAATTGTCATGATTTGATCTTGCATTTCCAATTTGTTTGGCATTTCTTTTGTTTGGAAACCCTAAAATCTTGTAAAAATCATATCTTGAGTTAGGTTAGGAGTTGAGGCCTCTCCTTTGGGCATTGGTTTAGTATAGGATTGGGGGTCCTTTGTGTGGCATTTTCCATTTTTTATCTTAGGGTTTGATTCTGATTTTGGGTTGTGTTTGATGTTTGATTCATAAACCCTAATTTGGGCTTCCATATGCATCCATCTTGCATTCTCTTGCATAGCATGACTTGCCATGACATTTCAAACATTCTTTTGGTTCATGGAACATCATAAGACATATTGAAAGCATGTTTGATCATTGCATCTTGTATTTGCCACCTTGTATGCCATGTGCACTTCATAACTTTTCATGTATGTTCATGTTTCCTAACTTGCTTCATTTGCATTCATGAACTTGTATGATCATTTCCATGTGCTGCCTCATGTTTGTAGCATCTCATAACATCATTAGCATCATGTATATGCCTCTGGTTTTGTTTCTCATCATGTCATCTCATTCCATTTTGCATTGCATTGCATTTCTTTCCTAACCTTTCAGGTGGTAAGTAATTTTGGGAAGTGAATTTGCCTTCACTTCTCATAACTTTCTTCTCATCTCTCTCTTGCATCCATGCTGCATTTTTATATGTGTTTGGGTTTGAGCTTTCTCATTCCTCTTCTTTCCACTTTCTTTCTTCAAGTGACTTGACTTCTTGAATGAAGCAAGTTGCTTTGCTTCTCTTGATCCTTTCATCTACTTCCTGGTGGTTCCATTGAAGATTCTTCTCTTGAAAACCTCACAAACCTTAGGAACAACCAAGCATGACAATGATTAGGGTTTTGATTAGTCTCCCCTCTTAGTTTTGCCTTTGTGTCTCTTTTGAGTCTTCTCTTCTCACCTCATAATCAGGGACTAAACCCTAAAGGCTTTAAGGCTTTGTGATTAAGCTTATGCCTGCATCCTTCTCTTAGGATGGAGTGTATAACTTTAATCCTAAGTGTTAAACCCTTAATGTGTTTAAATCTCTTAATCAATTCACTTAATAAGTATCAAGACATCATACTTGTAACTTGGGCCTTGCATCAGGGTTCTAATTCTTCCTTAACTGGTTAAGAAGGACTAACCCTAGTGTTAATGGACAAGTCCCCCTCAAGTTGTCTTACAAATCATAAAACCCACTTCATCATCATACCACTAAATAAAATCCACTTAATCAAAGACTTGTTTTGTCATGAGTTTAATCCCTAATCATGGATTAAGTTGAGGAGCTTTCCTCAGCTTAAACACTCTCATCTATTATCCTTCTATTAGGATGGTGTAATGAGTCTGTTTAATCCCTAATTATGGCTTAATCTCATTACTTAACACTAAACAAAAACACCAAAAACATCTAAATAATCACAAGTAGGTTAATGATCTTAATCCTACACCAAAGGTGATTAAGTGTGAGAATCTGACTTCACACTTAAGGTATTCTCATTACCCCTAATCAGAGGGAAGATGTGATGGGTTTACTGAATCCATTGGTTTAGACTTAAGCTCATTAACTTATGACAAAATCCAAAAACAATAAAAGACTGAAAACACAAAAACAAACAATAATCGTCTCCTCCGGGATTCTTTTCTCATCTCATTCACTCACAAACGAGAGCTCGCTTCTTCCGTCTAATGCAAGACAGTTTGCACCTGAGCCAGACAGGTCATACACTTGAGCATAGACAAGTAAGCAGTTCATAAGTCAATTCATCTTTCAGTCTCTTTGGGTCGAACTACGGTGTTCTGACTTCCTCATTGCACGAGAGGATACGTAGGCATAACTTAACAGTTATCGAACAAAAGTCTCTGTATATTCCCCCTCTTTCCAGCATCTTTCTCTTAGCCTCATTATCATGAGCAATTCATTCTCATTCTTACACTGACACATCATTTATACACTTCACACTCATTTTACACTGACACCTGTACATCCTTTTCCAACTCTTTTATACACAAATTGCACTGACACTACCCCTTTAAAACACAAATCTTTTAAGCGTGGATCCCGTCGAGTACGGCGGACAATCTGGGTGCTAATACCTTCCCAGGTTGTAACCAACCCCCTTTCTCAGTCTCTCTGGTTCGCAACCGTCTTATCCATATCTTTCTAGGTCTATGCAGCATTGCCTTTCCTCCGGGATAAAAATGCCTAGCTGGCGACTCTATTCATCTCCAGTGAGTTCACGGCTGTGTGTTCTCATTGTCCCTCTTGCCGATCGTTCGCGTCTGTACCTTTATCTGGGCCTAAGTCCCACTTATCGGGAGCGACAGCTTGGCGACTCTGCTGGGGAACCTTATACTGCAACCGGGGCTTCTGGTTCTTTTTGTGGGTTCCTCCTAGCGCTTGATTGATTTGTGTTTATTGGGGTGTTATGTGCTTATTTGTGTTTGTATTTATTTTATTTATTGCTTTATGTACAGTTGTTTATCTGCTTTCTTTACTGCTTTACATATATCATACTGTCATGCTGTCTGGCTGGATCTGTTGTTTGCTTTGGTGGGTGGGTGTTCCATTGAGAGTTAAGGTCCTATACCTGGGACCTGAGTGACACCTAGGCTAGAGTGAATCATATTCTTTCCCATTCCATCTCGGTCTGGTGCGGGAATATGAAACACGGTTCAGATATGGGTTTCTTCTTGAGAACTCTGTGTTGCAGATTTCCTGCAATGCTAGGGCTATCTGGGAAGCCTGCTAAGTCTGGATGACCTTTAGTTTTGACCTTCAGAAACTGAGGTGAATTAGAGGAGGAACTTTTATGGTTATTGTAAACACTGTGCCTCCGGGATAGAAGTGTTTACACTTCTCATAACTGATCCAAGTCTGAGGATCCTTGTTTTAGAACACCACCTGTGAGGGGGTTGGGCTGTTTACAGGTTTGCAGGTACCTTGACCTCAGAATACCCTGTTACTTTGACTTGATTAAGAATACTCCATGTTGGAATAGTTCTTGTGATTCTAAAAACCCTGGACATGTGGCTCTTTATTTGAGCCCCCCACCTTGGTTACTGGATTTATAGACCTCCATCTGGTATTCTTGAATATGTCTTGGACCTATATCAGGGCTCTTGATCAGATCCAGCTCAGTCACAAACCCTTGCATATCATCTACATACATAAACATTGCATCATATTGACATTTGCTTATTTGTGTTTCAGGGTATCCATCTTCATTTGGTTCTGGTTTTGACCCCATCTTCAGCATTGACCCATCTTCATCAGCATCTGCTTCAACTATCACCTGCACCAGCCAATCAGTGGCCATTTCTTCAGTGTTATCATCAGCACCTGTCTCTACTCATCCTCAGCATCATGGCTCCTAAAAAGAGCAACATCACCTACCACTTCTTCCAGCCAGAGCTATCTGACATCAGGAGGATTCAGACCCTGATCACTCCAGATCACATACCATTGTTCAGGGAACACTACGGAGATATACTTGATATGGTTATGGATCTGGACCCTTCACAGAGAAGCCTGATCCACACTTGCATTTAGTTCTATGATCCCCCATTGAGATGCTTCACTTTTCAGGACTTTCAGCTAGGCCCTCTATTAGAAGAATACTCATCATTGGTTAGTATGCCTATCAGGGGTGGAATCCCTTTCAACCCTGAGATGGTCTTTCCCGGTAATGGAGAAGTAGCAAAGGCTTTGCATCTGGAACCTGTTCTGATTGAGCAGCATATGACTTCTAAAGCTGGAATCCCTGGCTTCCATTTGGATTTCTTGATCTCTCAAGCTACCTTGAAAGCCTCTTTAGGAGAGTGGAAAGCTGTCTGTGCTTTATTGGCCTTGAGTATATATGGAATTGTATTGTTTGCAGATGAGCCTCGATTCATTAGCAAGAATGCAATCCATCTGTTCATCTTGAAGAACCCAGTGCCCACTTTATTGGGGGACCTTTACTATTCAGTGCATCAGAGGAATGAAAAGCAGAGGGGAAGATTAGTGAGGTGTTGTGCTCCATTGTTCCACACTTGGCTTCTCAGGCATCTACCCAGGACAGATGCATTTTTGAACCCTCATCAGCAAAGAAACTGGGCTAAGAGACTCACTGCTCTAACTTCAGCCGATATCAGGTGGTGCACCCAAAGCACCAAAGGCAGGGATATCATCACCAGCTGTGGGAATTTTCCCAATGTGCCCCTGATAGGAGTTAAGGGGAGTATTAATTACAACCCTCTGCTGTTCAAGAGACAACTGGGCTATGCACTGGTCCACATTCCTAAGGCACAGGACTTGGTTGAGACTCTTTATTGTGAGAACAAGATCAATCTGGCTATTGTTAGGCAAGCAGCCTGGGCCTGGGATAATGTTCAAACCAAGGGAATAACCATTTTGGGGAAGTGTAGCAATGTGGCTTCAGCATAATATTATGAATGGTCCCGTGCCAGGGCTCAATTCTCTGGATTGCCCTTTACCATAGAAGATATGCCTGAATCATCTTCAGCACCACCCCCTGCCACTATCAGTTTGGAGGAGTTTGAGAGCTTGAAGGAAAGAAATGAAAAGTTAACTCAGGCTTTGCAGAGGACCCTCCGGGAGAGGAGTGAGGGTAGGATGGAGATTGAGAGATTGGAGAAGTTGAGAGTGGAGCATCTGGTTAAGATTGAGAAGTCTGGAGATTATATCAAAAAGTCTAAAGCTGGAGAACAAATTCTGAAGAATGCTTGCAAAGAAGCCCAGTTCCAGAGAGCAAGGACAGACTTGTATCTGAAGGAGAGTCGGGCCCGATGGGTCAGGATCACTGAGGCTCGTACTCTGGAGGACAAGAGAGTTCAAGACAAGATGGAGCAACTGGAAGCCAGTGCTAAAGAACAGCAAGAAGCCCTGGTAGCAGTCCAGAGGGAGATATCAGAGCTGAAGATCAAAGCAGGAGTGAAGAGGTCAAAGGACCAAGGTCAACACAAGAAACTAACAGTAGCTGTTACGACCCGGAATCTCCTCATCAGGAATCTTACGGAGCGTCTGGCTGATCCTGTGACCGAAGCACTTCTCAAGGAAGTTCGTGAGGATGAGTTTGGTCTTGGTGTTTGACCATTTGTTTGTTGTTGCTTTCATTCCATGTACTTTTATTTTCCTGTGATGTATTTTGCCCCCCCCCCAGAGGGCTTGTATTTGTAAAACAAACTATGTACTTTTTGATTTTTGTAATATATGTATTGGTTTGTTCCATCCGGGTTTCACTTCGAAAGCAACATCGACAGCATCTTCAAGGGTCTGGAAGGGTCAAAACTGAATGCCAAACCGGATACCTTGAAAACAAATAAGCATACTGCATTGCATGATAACCCTCTCGTTTGTTTTGTAGGTTTTTGTTTTATTGCCACTAACTCTGTTGTGATGTTCAGGAATTATTGCTCGGCGCCGAGTATTTCCCCTCAACCGTCTGCACCGTTATCCGACCCGTAACAATCTTCCGGGCATTCAAATGGATCAGATGCAGCAGGACCTTACTGAGGTCAGAAATCAAATGGCAAATGAAAGGCTAGAGATGAGGAATCAAATGACTCAGTTTATGGAAGTGATGAACAACATGGCTCAGAGTCAGGAAAGATTGAGGGCCATGGTGGAAAGTCAGAATCAAGAAGATCCACATATAGGGACTGCCGGCACCAGCAACAATGAAAGGGTCCAACCCCATGTTAATCCCCCTGTATTTGGACCACACCTCCATCCTGAGGTCAACATCCCTGCAAATGTTCAAGGGACTGCCACTGCAGCCAGGGTACTTCAAGAAGACCCCCAAGAGGACCAGTTTACAGTAATGGGTGCTGGGGAAGAAGCTTATGATAGAAGGTTGGATGAGATAGCTGAGAAATTGAGGTCCTTAGAATCTCAAAATTCTCTGGGTTTCGATGTCATGGACATGGGCTTGGTAGACGGGGTCAGGATCCCCCATAAGTTTAAGCCTCCTTGTTTTGAAAAATACAACGGGACTTCATGCCCCCGGACTCATTTGCAATCATTTCTGGGAAGGCTGAAGGCCTATACTATGGATGAGAAGCTCTGGATGTTCTATTTCGAAGACAGCTTGACTGGAGCGTCAAGAGAATGGTACTCTCACTTGACAAGGGCAACTATCAGATGCTGGAAGGACCTGGAAGAGGCCTTCATCAGACAGTATCAGTACAACTTAGATATGGCACCCAACAGGACCCTCCTAATGGGAATGTCACAGTCGTCAAGGGAAAGTTTCCGAGAATATGCCCAGAGATGGAGGCAACTGGCTGCTGCTGTTCAACCACCTATGTCTGAAAGGGAGATGGCAGATATGTTTATGAACACCCTTCAGGGAACATATATTGACAGGCTGGCTGCTTTCTCTTCCACTAGCTTTGCAGATGTTGTCATAGCTGGTGAGAGAATTGAGAGCCTGTTAAAAATGGGTAAGATCTCAGACAACGGTGCAAGCACGTCCAGTAGTACAAGAAAGCCTTTTGCAGGCCCGAGAAGAACTGGCGAAACCAATGCCATCCACACCAACAGGGGCAGGCCCCAATATGTTCACAGGTCTGTGGCAGCAGTCACCATTCCTGCTCCAGCTCATCCTCAGCCAGTTTATCAACTCCGCAGCAAAACTATCAGCAGCAACCTCAGTACCATCAGCAACCTCAGTATCCTCCAAGAAATTACCACAACACCAACACCAACAACAATAACCAGCAAAGGCCATTCCAACAGAGGCCTTCCCAAGCTAACAGGGTAATCGATCCGATCCCTATGCCATATGCTACATTGCTGCCACAACTCCTGAAACTCAACCTGGTTGAGCTAAGGACGTTGGCACCTCCAGATCCCAACAGTTTACCCAGGAATTATGACTCCAACGCCAGATGTGCCTTCCATTCAAATGCACCTGGCCACAGTACAGAAAAGTGCAGAGCTTTGCACATGAAGGTACAAGACCTGGTAGACTCAAAAGCTCTGAATTTCGCACCACCACCCAATGTCAATAAGAACCCCATGCCAAATCACGGTGGTCCCAGGATTAACGCTATTGAAGAAGACAAGCCGTCTTATTTAATAACCAGTGTGGGTCAGATCCGGACACCGTTGATGGAAATTAAGGCTCAGCTCCTCGAATGCCAAATGTTCCCGGGGTGTGAGTTGGGGTGTGCTTACTGCAATATTTCAGTCAATGGGTGCGATAACCTGAGGAATGGCATAGACGGTCTCATTCAGAGTGGCCAACTTCAGATCACCACATCATTTCCAACAAATCCAGCAATCTCATCAGCAACAACTCCAGAACCTCCTACAACTGCAACAACCATTGTTCCTGACAATTCTTCGGTTTCATCAACAAGTACTTCATCTATCATCTCAACTGATCAGTTATCAACAAATTTTTCTTCTACAACACCAGCACCAGTCCATTTTGAAACTCCTACAACAACAACATCCGTCCTTCCACCAATGTCTCCTACAACACCAGCAACAAATCATGAAGATGTTTCAACTGTCACAATATTCTATGACCCTGAGAACAACTCTGCCTACAACTCAGAGGGTGCTGCTCCCATCAGAGCACCGGTCACAATTTATTATGATCCGCAGACTATCACAATTCCTTCCACAGCTGCAGTCAGTCCAGTCACCATCACGGTGCCTGGACCAGTACCTTATGAAAGTAGTAATGCCATCCCCTGGCATTACGGCTCTGACCTGTACTATGAAGGACAAAGAATCACCTTTGAATCATCAACCCCTGCACCACAAATTGACAATGTGGGAGGAGGCGGAGGCTTCACTCGAAGCGGACGTCTTTTCGCTCCACAAATTCAGAGACCCACTGCCGAAGCAGAAGCTGCTGCCAAGGCAAAAGGGAAGAGCCCTGTGCAGGAAGATCAAGCTGTTAAGGAAGCCTTGAAAAAACCCTTTGATCAAGAGGTTGATGAGTTCATGCGAATCATCAAGAAGAGTGATTATAAAATAGTGGATCAGCTTCATCAGACGCCTTCCAAGATCTCAATCCTATCATTGCTCATGTGCTCCGAAGCCCATCGGAATGCACTACTCAAAGTCTTGCACGCAGCTTACGTGCCCGAAGAGATCACTGTCAATCAGCTAGAGGCTGTAGTTGGAAATGTTAATGCTAGTCACGGACTAGGGTTCACCAATACTGATTTGACAACGGAAGGCCGCAACCATAACAAAGCCTTGCACATAACCATGGAATGTAAAGGTGCAGTCCTTTCCCATGTGCTGGTAGACACGGGGTCATCCCTCAATGTCTTACCTAAAAAGGCCCTGGTGAAGCTAGAATATGACGGATTGGCGTTGAGACCCAGCAACCTGGTGGTAAGAGCCTTTGATGGTTCAAATAGATCGGTTCTGGGGGAAATTGAATTGCCCATAACGATTGGCCCGCAGACCTTCAAAACGACCTTCTACGTGATGGATATACAGCCTGCCTACAGCTGTCTATTGGGTAGGCCATGGATTCACGCCGCTGGCGCCGTGACCTCTACCCTTCACCAGAAGTTAAAATATGAGTGGGAGGGTCAAATCGTTACAATCTGTGGAGAAGAGGATATTTTTGTCAGCCACCTGGCTACCTATAAGTATATTGAGATGGATGGGGAGATCCATGAAACGATGAGCCAAGGTTTTGAAGCCTTGAATGTCAATGAAACATCTGCTGTGCCTGGTACTTCGATATCATCATACCAACAAGCCCGGAAGGTTGTTGAGGGAGGAAACGCCCAAGGCTGGGGCAAACTGCTATCGGTGGAGAAGAAAGAAGACAGATTTGGGTTGGGTTACAAACCAACTCAACAAGATCAAGCAGAGGCTGCAAAAGAGCCCAACTTTGTGAGTGGGGGATGCTCACCCCTGATGCTGTCAACTGTTTGGAAGACGAGCTGGAAGAAGAACGCAACCTGGAAAGCTGGATTCGTCCAAAGATCCCGGGGAGCAGTATCTCAAACTGGTCTTCCCAGGAAATTATAAGAGTTACTCATGCAGAGTAATTATTATTTCCTGTATTTTTATAGCATGCATCAAAGTCTTGCATCTTGCCCAAGATGACAAGACTCATTTTGTAATCGGGCCATCTGTACTTTTTGTGCAAACAAGATTAATCAATGAAATATCAGACATCTTTTTGCAAATGGGTCTTTTTCTTTTTTGTTCACTATTTTTCCATTTTTCTTTTTGTACAAAAAAATAAATGGCAGTGTTTTCAAAATGACAACTTTATTTCACTTTTCTAAAACAAGATTAAAATCAAATCACTAAAATGAACAAACTGAACCCTTGCAGAGAGTGCCTTCCAGACAGCACCGACAACGGCACGGCTATGACTTCGTATGACTTTGACAATCCAATCAATCAAGCTGATGAAGGGGTTGAAGAAGAATATGAGCTTCCTGAAGAGCTAGCCAGATTGTTGAGACAAGAGGAAAAGGTTATTACTCCTCACCAGGAGGAGGTTGAAGTGATCAATCTTGGTACAGACGAAGACGTGAAAGAAGTTAAAATCGGGGCCTGCTTACAAGACTCAGTGAAGAGACAACTGATTGATCTGCTTCGAGAATATGTGGACGTGTTTGCTTGGTCTTATCAAGATATGCCGGGGTTGGATACCGACATCGTCGTGCACAAGCTGCCTTTGAGAGAAGAATTCCCACCGGTCAAACAGAAGTTGCGCCGTACTCGCCCAGACATGGCAATGAAAATCAAGGAAGAGGTACAAAAGCAATGGGACGCCGGGTTCCTTGCTGTGACTAGCTATCCACCGTGGGTTGCTAATATAGTACCTGTGCCTAAGAAAGACGGCAAAGTAAGGATGTGTGTTGACTACCGGGATCTGAACAGAGCCAGCCCGAAAGATGATTTCCCATTACCTCACATCGATGTATTGGTGGATAATACGGCCCAGTTCTCGGTATTCTCCTTCATGGATGGATTTTCAGGATATAATCAGATCAAGATGTCACCTGAAGACATGGAGAAGACAACCTTCATCACACCCTGGGGCACGTTCTGTTACAAGGTGATGCCATTCGGACTGAAGAACGCTGGTGCCACATATCAACGGGCTATGGTAACATTATTCCACGATATGATCCATAAAGAAATAGAGTGTTATGTGGATGACATGATTGCCAAGTCCCTTACTGAAGAAGACCACCTGGTGAATCTACTGAAGTTATTCAAGCGTCTGATGAAATACCAATTAAAGCTGAACCCCAACAAGTGCACATTCGGGGTGCGATCTGGTAAGCTGCTGGGTTTTATTGTAAGCGAGAAAGGGATTGAAGTTGACCCTGATAAAGTCAAAGCCATCCAAGAGATGCCTGCACCGAAAACTGAAAAGGAAGTTCGAGGATTCTTAGGTCGATTGAACTACATCTCACGGTTCATATCTCACCTTACAGCAACCTGTGAACCTTTGTTCAAATTGTTGAGAAAAGAACAGACGGTCAGGTGGAATGAAGACTGCCAGAAGGCATTTGACAAGATCAAAGAATACTTGCAAGAGCCTCCAATCCTTATGCCTCCAGTTGAAGGAAGACCTCTAATAATGTACTTGACAGTATTAGAAGAGTCGATGGGGTGTGTGTTGGGCCAGCATGACGAGTCTGGTCGAAAAGAGTATGCAATATACTACCTAAGCAAAAAGTTTAACGACTGTGAACAACGTTATTCACTGCTCGAGAAAACTTGCTGTGCTTTAGCGTGGGCTGCTCGCCGACTGAGACAGTATATGTTGACCCACACTACTTTGTTGATCTCGAAGATGGACCCAGTTAAGTACATATTTGAGAAGCCAGCTCTTACCGGACGGGTTGCAAGATGGCAAATGATCCTCACAGAATATGACATCCAATACACATCTCAGAAAGCCATCAAGGGCAGTGTATTGTCTGAATATCTTGCTGAGCAACCCATTGATGACTACCAACCTATGAGATTTGACTTCCCTGATGAAGACATCATGTTCATAAAAGCAAAAGATCATGAAGAGCCTGTTCACACTGAAGGGCCTGACCCGGAAGAAGAATGGACTATGATGTTTGATGGGGCTGTTAATATGAATGGTCGTGGTGTTGGTGCAGTACTCATTACACCCAAAGGAGTTCACATGCCTTTCTCGGCAAAACTCACTTTCAACTGCACTAACAACGAAGCTGAATACGAAGCTTGCATTATGGGTCTTGAGGAAGCCATTGACCTCAGGATCAAGACGTTGACCGTATTCGGAGATTTAGCTTTGGTAATCAATCAAACCAACGGCAAATGGTACACACACCAAGATCATCTGATACCGTACAGGGATTATACAAGAAGGTTATTGACTTTCTTCACAACAGTCAGGCTTGAGTATATCCCTCGGGACGAGAATCAGTTTGCAGATGCCCTGGCTACCATTTCGTCCATGATCAAAGTTCAGGCTGCCAACTTTGTACTTCAGATTTTAGTGTCCAGACTTGGCAGACCAGCATATGTGTTCGCAGCAGATGTTGTTAAAGATGATAAGCCTTGGTTACATGACATTAAATGCTTCTTGGAGGATCAAACATACCCACCTGGGGCATCTTCCAATGATAAGAAGACTTTGAGAAGGCTTGCTGGAAGTTTCTTTCTGAACACTGATGGGTCTTTATACAAGAGGAACTTTGATATGGTACTCCTCAGGTGTGTTGATAAGATAGAAGCGGGTTTGTTGATGCATGAAGTGCACGAAGGATCTTTTGGTACCCATGCCGGAGGGCATGCCATGGCTAAGAAGTTGCTAAGATCGAGTTATTACTGGATCACAATGGATGCCGACTGTTGTGCCTACGCCAGAAAATGCCACAAATGCCAGATCTATGCGGATAAGGTGCATGTGCCTCCCAATCCTTTGAACATCATGTCTTCACCCTGGCCCTTTGCTATGTGGGGCATTGACATGATCGGCAAGATTGAACCGACTGCTTCGAACGGCCACAGATTCATCCTGGTCGCCATTGATTATTTTACCAAGTGGGTCGAAGCAGCCTCATATGCAAACGTTACAAGGCAAGTGGTAGCCAGATTTCTAAAAAAGGATATCATCTGTCGATACGGAGTGCCCGAGCAAATCATTACTGATAATGGTTCCAACTTAAACAACAAAATGATGGCAGAGTTGTGCCGGGACTTCAAGATCCAACATCATAACTCTTCTCCTTATAGGCCAAATATGAATGGCGCTGTTGAGGCGGCAAACAAGAATATCAAGAAGATTGTGCAGAAAATGGTAATCACTTACAAAGACTGGCATGAAATGCTACAGTTTGCCTTGCATGGGTACCGCACGTCAATCAGAACATCCACTGGGGCAACGCCGTATCAGCTTGTGTATGGTATGGAGGCAGTCCTACCTGTTGAAGTTGAATTACCCTCCTTGCGAGTACTGATGGATGTTAAACTGAGTGAAGCAGAATGGGTTCGGGCCCGATTCGAACAACTGAGTCTGATTGAAGAGAAGAGATTGGCTGCAATCTGTCATGGGCAGTTATATCAGAAGAGAATGAAGAGAGCCTTCGATCAGAAAGTCAGGCACCGAGAGTACCAAGTGGGAGATCTTGTGCTGAAAAGAATCCTCCCTCCTCATACGGACCACAGGGGCAAGTGGACTCCGAACTATGAAGGACCGTTTGTAGTAAAGAAAGTTTTCTCTGGTGGAGCACTGATGCTCAGCACCATGGATGGTGAAGATTTCCCGTCCCCTGTGAATTCAGATGCAGTTAAAAAATACTTCGCATAAAAATGACCCGCTGGACATAAAAACAGAATGTAAGTCCAGGCAAAAATAGGGCATCCCGGCGAGTCAAAAACAGAATAAAAGACTCGGGCAAAAATAAGGGAAAATGAATAAAAATGTACACCCGCTGAGTTGAAAATCCGCATTGGACAGCTCAGGAAAAAATGGGTATCCCGATGGATTGAAAACCCGAAAGGGCGATCCATGCAAAATAAGGGAATAAGCGAACAACTGCATTCTGAATTCGTCTGTATCACCTACAACTTGGTGTCGCTCCCGACAAATGAGAATGGGTCATATGAAGGTACAGACGCGAACGATCGGCGAGAGGGACAATGAGAACACACAGCCGTGAACTCACTGGAGATGAATAGAGTCGCCAGCTAGGCATTTTTATCCCGGAGGAAAGGCAATGCTGCATAGGCCTAAGAAAGAGATGGATAAGACGGTTGCGAACCAGAGAGACTGAGAAAGGGGGTTGGTTACAACCTGGGAAGGTATTAGCACCCAGATTGTCCGCCGTACTCGACGGGATCCACACTTGAAAGATTTGTGTTTTAAAGGGGTAGTGTCAGTGCAATCTGTGTATAAAATAGCTGGAAAAGATATACAGGTGTCAGTGTATGATGTATAAGTGATATGAAGTATGAAAGTGTCAGTGTAAGAACAAGAATAAGATGCTCATGATAATGAGGCTCACAGAATGAAGCTGGAAAGAGGGGGAATATACAGAGACTTTTGTTCGATAACTGTTAAGTTATGCCTACGTATCCTCTCGTGCAATGAGGAAGTCAGAACACCGTAGTTCGACCCAAAGAGACTGAAGGATAAATTGACTGATGAACTGCTTACTTGTCTATGCTCAAGTGTATGACCTGTCTGGCTCAAGTGCAAACTGTCTTGCATTAGACGGAAGAAGCGAGTTCTCGTTTGTGAGTGAAGATGATGAGAAAAGAATCCCGAAGGAGACGATTATTGTTTGTTTTTGTGTTTTCAATCTTTTATTGCTTTTGAAGGTTTGTCATAAGAAAATGAGCTTAAGCCTAAACCAATGGATTTAGTAAACCCATCACATCTTCCCTCTGATTAGGGGTAATGAGAATACCTTAAGTGTGAAGTCAGATTCTCACACTTAATCACCTTTGATGTAGGATTAAGATCATTGACCCACTTGTGATTATTTAGGTGTTTTTGTTGTTTTTGTTTAGTGTTGAGTAATGAGGTTAAGCCATAATCAAGGATTAAACAGACTCATTACACCATCCTAATAGAAGGATAATAGATGAGAATGTTTAAGCTGAGGAAAGCTCCTCAACTTAATCCATGATTAGGGATTAAACTCATGACAAAACAAACCTTTAATCAAGTGAATTTTATTCAATGGTATGATGATGAAGTGAATTTTATGATTTGTAAGACAACTTGAGGGGGACTTGTCCATTAACACTAGGGTTAGTCCTTCTTAACCATTTAAGGAAGAATTAGAACCCTAATGCAAGGCCCAAGTTACAAGCTTGATGTCTTGATGATTATTAAATGAATTGATTAGAGGAGTTAAACACATTAAGGGTTTAACACTTAGGATTAAAGTTATACACTCCATCCTAAGAGAAGGATGCAGGCATAAGCTTAATCACAAAGCCTTAAAGCCTTTAGGGTTTAGTCCCTGATTATGAGATGGGAAGAGAAGACTCAAAGAGACACAAAGGTAAAACTATGAGGGGAGACTAATCAAGACCCTAATCATTGTCATACATGGTTGTTCCTAAGGTTTGTGAGGTTTGCAAAAGAAGATCTTCAAAGGAGCCACCAGGAAGCAGATGAACAAGATCAAGAGAAGCAAAGCAACTTGCTTCATTCAAGAAGTCAAGTCACTTGAAGAAAGAAGGTGGGAGGAGAAAGAATGAGCAAGCTCAAACTCAAACACATATAGAAATGCAGCAATGGATGCAAGAGAGATGAGAAGAAAAGTTATGAGAAGTGAAGGCAAATTCACTTCTCAAAGTTACTTACCACCTGAAATGTTAGAAAGAAATGCAATGCAATGCAAGATGGGATGAAATGGCATGATGCTAAGCAAAACCAGAAGCATGTTGATGATGATTATGATGTTATGAGGTGCTGCATACATGAGGCAAGACATGGAGATGTTCATACAAGATCATGGGTGCAAATGATGCAAGTTAAGGAGCATGAATGAACATGAAAAGTTATGAAGCACACAAGGCAAATGACATGGCAAATATGAGATGCAATGATCAAAGATGCTTTATACATGTCTTAAGATGTCAAATGAAACACAAGCATGCATAAAATGCAAAGACAAGTCATGTTATGCAAGAGAATGCAAGGGGGATGCAAAAGGAAGCCCAAATTAGGGTTCATGAATCAAACATCAAACAAAACCCAAAAAAACAGAAGCAAACCCTAAGATAAAAAATGGAAAATGCCACCCTAAGAAACCCTAAACCTATACTAAACCAAGGTCCAAAGGGGAGGTCTCAACTCTTAACCAATCTCAAGTTATGATTTTTCTAAGTTATTAGGGTTTTTTAGGGTTCTTAACAAAAGAAAAGCCAAACAATTGGAAAATGAGGAATCAAATCAAGACCATTTTATCCTAGAAACTACATGCTAAACACAAGACAAAGCAAAAAGAATCAATGTCCAAACCTTCCTAGATAGGCAGAAATGAATTTTTGAACTTAGGATCAAATTAATGCATAAAAAATGATTTAATTCAATGAAAAATTCTTAAAATGCATCAAGATCAAAAAAGAAATTTGGTTTGAAGGTTGGACAATGTTTCTAAATGTCTTAGAACATTTCATGAATTTTTTGTAATTTTTAAATACCTAAAAGTATTTTTAATTAATTAATTTTCATTAAATAATTAAAAAGAAACTTTTAAATATTTAAAAATACTTTTTTAATGCTAAAAATAAAAATAAAAATATTTTTGTGTTCTGAAAAATGATGAAAATCTTGACAAAAATTTCCATAATTTTTAAACATTTTTTGCTATTTTTAATTAAATGTACAAAATATATCAAATAAAATGGAAATAAAAAGAAAATAAATGGAAGTATGCAGGATGGACGAACCAGATTGGTTCTGGGCAGGGAAAGGTTGACTTGGCGCCACATCCAATGGCCCAAGTTCAAACCTGGTTAATTCTGATTTTAAAATAATTAAACTGAATTAATTAAGTTAAATATGGATTAGGGCAAAATGGAAAGATCCTGGCCATCAAAACGCGCGCGGGTCAAAGGAAGTCAACCCATCCTACGCTCCACATTCAAACCACAATTAATGACATAATTAGGGCTAATGACAATCAGGTGGTCGGAGAAGACTTCCGGTCGTCTTCTCCGGCCAGCAGCCTCCCTGAGAAAACCCCAAACCCCTCAAATCGTAACAAAAACGAAACCTAAGAACTGGGAAATGTTCTCCAACCCCTCACGAATCAAACCCCTCTCCCAAAACAAATTTCTTCTTCCTAAATAAGCTGAATCGAAGAAAATGAAAACTAGGGCACGCAGGTTTCAGAGAGAAATTAAATGCTCATTTCAAAGCCATTTTCGAAACCAATGACATCAGGATGATCAGTGAAGCACATAGAACAAGTTTATAACATGAAAAATGATTTCTGGAAAAATAAATTTCAAGCTACCTGAGATTCGAAGCTTTCACTCTGATGACTTTCTGGCCACTTCTCCTTGTGCAATCCACTCCACTTGATCCCCAGATGATGTTTGAATGCTCAAGAAGAGTTTATGTTGGCTGGATAGTGAGTTTCGAAAGCTCCTGCTTCAACTCAGTCAGAAATGGCAATGGTGATTCTGGCACTTTCAGGTCATGGTGAGGGGTTGTTTGTGATCCTGAGGGTGAATGGAGAAGGTCTATGGTGTTTGTTGGTATGTTTGTGAGCTATGGTGAGAGTTTCGAAGGAAACTGCAAAATGAGGTGAAGAATGGCAGTGGGATGTTCTTGCTTGTTTCAGGCCAGACTCTTGGTGGTTTGAGGTCTATGAAGTGTGATGAGTTGAATGGTGAAAATGGTTTGAGTGTTTGAAGGCTGGGCAGAGAGATTCGAAGCAACTTGCAGCTTGGTGTGTTTTTGTGAATGTGATCAATGAGAGAGTTTCAGCCTTGCTTCCTCATATCTTTGGATTGCCAAGGGATATTGTATTATAATCCTATAGGTCGGATGATGTGACCTGGCCTATAGTGATTGGTAAGTTTGCTTTTGCAAAATGTCCACCTTTTGTGTAAGTGAAGTATGGCTCATGATCTAGGCAAGTACAAGGCATGGGGCTGCGCAGCAAAATGAGGTGAGAGGCTAGCAAAAGTCAGCATCCAATGTCACAAGTTGTAGGAAGCATGATGAGTGGTTTTGCAAGTTGTTGCAACTTTGGTTCACATGTGATTTCTTTGCCTAACCAACCATAAACCATGGGCATTCTTGGTTCAATTCTGATTTTTATGACTTAGAGAATGTTTGTATGCTGGTTTGAAGTGAACTAGAGGTTACAATTGACTTTGGTTCATGATTTTGCAAAATTTCCATTTGAGGCATGCCTTGAAAATCAATGATTTTAGCCAACTTTGTCATGCCATAACTTTTGATCCAAGAAGAGTTTGATCATGTTCTTGTACTTTTTGAAAAGGGAAAGATGAGATCTACAACTTTCATGACCAAAGTTTTTCCATTTGAAGCATTTTTGGATCAATAATCAAAGCTTGAAAAATGACCTAAAAATGAAGCATTCTTGAAAAGTCAACTATGCCCAAAAAGTCAACATTTGCAAAAACCCTAAATTCTTGATTTTTATGAACTTCAACCTTCTTCCATGATCAAATAAAGATCATATACACTCAAAATGATGAAGATCACCCATTGGTTGGGTCATTGGGGGCCCTAGATGCCCTGATTTTACACTGACTTGTCTGAAAAGTCAACCCTTGATCAGATGGCTTCCCCATGGAATTTCTTCATGAAAATTGATATGCATACTCCCTATACCATATAGAGACCAATGGAAACAATAATGACCAAAAAATTTGGGGTTATGGCCTCTGAAACCAAAACCCTAATTCTAGGTCAACTGTGCAGTCAAACTTGGCTCTGCATTCATACCAATCCCAGTTCTTGTGATTCTTTTGAATTTTTGACCTTGAGAGGATGTACTATGATGCTTGAACACATGTAGACCCCTTTGAATTGATTGGTTGCCTTTGGAGTGGCTCAAGATGCCCTGAGATTGCTCAGATCACAAACCCTAGGTGCAGATGCCTTAGAAACTATGCAGTGAATCAAAAGTGAGATATGAGGTGATATGATTGTGCTTATGTATATGAAAATGATCACAAGCCATGGTGTGAATGGGTGAGGGCAAATTTGGGGTGTTTACACTTGGTAAGCTTCGAAAGGATCAAGCTTCAATCAGAATCAACATTCTTCAAAAAGCAAGATGAGAAGAACGTCATAAGTCATACGAGTCATAGTGAAGAGGAAGCTCCTTAAAGCGTCATCAACACTGCCATCATTTTGTTTCTCAACTTGTAACAATCTCCTCATCTCAGGGGATTTGTTTCTTTGACTGTATCTTGCCAATTCAGGGCGTATGAATTAATAAAATCAGATTTTCAGTCATGTCTCGTTTTGTACATTTTATTTGCAAAAAAAATGTCTGATGTCTTAAAAGAAAAGAACTGATTGCATAAGAATACAGATGTTTATCTTCAAATGAAAACATGCCTGCAGGAAATGTGCTTACTCTCAGAAGTATCCTAACTCCTATGACGGAATCCAGTAAGGGATACCTCGGGATTATCTTGCGCGTTTTTCTATCTTTTTCAGGATTGCAGGTATCCAGAACGCAACTCGGGGCATGAAAACTTTATCCCAGCAAGCTGGCAGATCAACACTCAATTTCAGCACCCGAAGTGCTCTCTCCCCAGCTGAGTTGTCTTTCATGACTCCTCCCAGCTGAGTCTGCCACTTATTACTCCTCCCCATCAGAGTTGCCAGGCATCACAGAAGGTGCCCATATCCCCGGCTGAGTCAAGGATCCTCTTCAACAGAATCCTTAGGGAGGTCTCTCAGTGATCTCTTTCTCCCCAGCCGATTTGTCTTTTTATCCTCAGCCGGAGCACAAAAGTCAAGGAGCCATCTCCCCACAGAGCTCCAGCCTCTATCCAGAAGAGCAGCGCATAGAAGATCACAACAGAGTGAAGAAAGCTTCTACAAACCCCAGCTGGGTCTCTCATTTATAAGGATAGGTCTATCGAGGACCCATATCTCCAAGCAGATATCATATCATCAGATCCACAAATGATCTCATCCCCAGCTGGGATGTCCATTTCAACAGATCGATCGAAGATCTTCGCAGCAATGAGACCCGGATCCCGGTTTGGTATCTTTGCACAATCATAGCATTTGCATCATATTCACCCACAAAGCGTAGCATTCCGTTTTAACACGGAGCATTACGGCAAAAATCAAACACATAGCATATTCATGAGCCATGTTTTGAATCAACACTTGTGAATAATGACCATTCATCAGAATGCAGAATACTTTCCCCCAGAGTCCCCACCAAAAGTCCCAGCAAAAACAGCTGCCTCACAAATCAGAACACCGGTATACACTCATTTTGACACCCGTCCATGTCATACCCCAGCAGAAAGCCAAAGACATCATCTTTGCACTCACCTATACTTGTATGTCTGTATTTTCTTGACACCCGTCCGTGTCATATCCCCAGCACAGTCATCTACACTTTTGCAACCCACATACTTGTTGATATTGTTATACCTTTCTCTCTTGACACTCATCCGTGTCGCTCTCCCCAACAGATAAACACTCATCTATGCAATACTCTTACTCACTACTCATGTCACACTCATACAGATATTCGTCCGTATCTTGTATATACCATTCATATCCCCACAGATTCGACTTCGGTCCTTGTTCTTTGTTAACCAGATGGTACTCGTCTGTATCATCGTCTCAGAGCATGCGTTAAGAGTTTGTTTCTACATGATACTCGTCCGTATCACAGTCTTAAGGATGCTCGTCCGCATTTTTAATCCATACACTGTGTCAAACACTTTTGTCTTCTTGGATATAGATAATCGCCTGTGTCTACTATTCCCCAGGAGAATCCTCTCAGATTCAACACTCGTCCGTGTTCTCTGTTAACCAGTTGATACTCGTCTGTATCATCATCTTTGAACACGCGTCAGTATTTGTTTCTACCCGATACTCGTCCGTATCGTAGTCTTGAGGATGCTCGTCCGCATCTTTAATCTATACACAATACCAAACACTTATACCTTTTGTTTCTTGGTTATAAATACTCGTCCGTGTTTACTATTCCCCAGTAGATCGCCAAGTAAGCAAATCTTCCTTTTTTATCTGGCACTCGTCCTGTGTTATGATAAACCTTGAGAGCAGCCGTACCCTGCTAGGTGGTCGTCCTCCACCTCTTGATGGTCGTCCTCCGTCATGCTCATCCGATGGCCGTCCCCATCGTTGATTTTTAGCAGCCTTCCCCTGCTAGGTGGTCATCCTCCACCTCTTGATGATCGTCCTTCATCACTTTATCCAATGGCCGTCCCCATTGTTGATTTTGGTTATCTGGCATTCGTCCTATGTCATGATAAACCCTGAGAGCAGCCGTCCCCTGCTAGGTGGTCATCCTCCACCTCTTGATGGTCGTCCTCCATCATGCTCGTCCGATGGCCGTCCCCATCGTTGACCTTTTATCCGATGGCCGTCCCCATCGTTGATATTTTCGGCAGCCGTACCCTGCCAGGTGGTCGTCCTCCACCTTTGATGGCCGTCCCCATCAGGATTCCTTAACCCCAACAGAGCAGCCGTCCCCTGCTAGGTGATCGTCCTTCACCTTTGATGGCCGTACCCCATCATCTGTTTATTTCATTTATTCTTTAACCCGATGGCCGTCCCCGTCGTGGTCCCTTTTCTTTTAGCCCGATGGCCGTCCCCATCGTTGGTTACTTTGCTTTGTGAACTTGATGGCCGTCCCCGTCATGTTTCATTTTTCCCCAGAGAATTTTACAACTTTATCTTGATGGCCGTCCCCATCACAATTTCTTACTTTTCCCAGCTAGTCGGCCGTCCCCGTCTTGGCTTTACCTTTTATCCCCAGCATGTCGGCCGTCCCCGTCATTGCTTTATTTCTTGCTTTTCCCAGCATGTCGGCCGTCCCCGTCATTGCTCTTTACCCAGCAGTCGTCCTCTGCTCGACGGTCGTCCTCCGTCGCCTACACTTTACAATATACTTTATTTTCCTTTATAATCTATATCCCTTTTCTTCTTCATTTCTGTGAGTGCAAATGTTGGACTGTCTTTGGTATTCAACCACAAGTTATCTTGTTTGCCTGTTAAGCCGTCACTTACATCCTACACAGCTAACTCATGTTTGAATAGGGGCAGCTGTAAACACCCCAAATTTTCCTTCACCCATTCACACCATGGCTTGTGATCTTTTCATATGCATAAACACAATCATATCATATCATATCACAATTTTGATTCACTGCATAGTTTCTAAGTCATCCGCACCTAGGGTTTGTGATCTGAGCAATCCAAGAGCCTCTTGAGCCACTCCAAAGGCCATCAATCACTTCAAAGGGGTCTACATGTGTTCAAGTATCATATTATATCCTCTCAAATTCAAAAATGCAAAAGAATCACAAGAACTGGGATTGGTGTGGGTGCAGAGCCAAGTTTGACTGCACAGTTGACCTAAAATTAGGGTTTTGGTTTCAGAGGCCATAACTCCAATTTTTTTGGTCATTCTTGTTTCCATTGGTCTATATATGGTATAGGGAGTATGCATATCAATTTTCATGAAGAAATTCCATGGGGAAGTCATCTGATCAAGGGTTGACTTTTTGGACAAGTCAGTGTAAAATCAGGGCATCTGAGGCCCCCAATGACCCAACCAATGGGTGATCTTCATCGTTTTGAGTGTATATGATCTTTATTTGATCATAGAAGAGGGTTTAAGTTCACAAAAATCAAGAATTTGGAGATTTTGCAAAGTTGACTTTTTAGGGCATGGTTGACTTTTCAAGAATATGTCATTTTAGGTCATTTTTCAAGCCTTGATTTTTGATCCAAAAAAGCTTCAAATGGAGAAACTTTGGTCATGAAAGTTGTAGAACACATTTTTCCCTTTTCAAAAAGTACAAGAACATGATCTAATTCTTCTTGGATCAAAAGTTATGGTGTGACAAAGTTGCCAAAAATCACTTATTTTCAAGACATGCCTCAAATGAGAAATTTGCAAAATCATGAACCAAGGCCATTTGTAACTTCTAGTTCACTTCAAACCGATGTACAAACATCACATGAGTTCTAAAAATCAGAATTGGACCAAAGTTTCTCATGATCATGGTTTGTATAACAAGACTTTTTTCATGTGAACCAAAGTTGCAACAACTTGCAAAACTCATGATCACTCTTTCCCCCACTTGCTACATTGGATGCTGAGCTTTGCTAGCCCTTCCCCTCACCCTTGCTGCGCCAGCCCCATGCTTGTACTAGCCTAGAACCAAGCCATACCTCTCTTACACAAAGAGTGGACTTTTGGCAAAAGTGAACTTACCAATCAATAAAGGCCATGTCAAATCATCTGACCTATAGGATTATTTTATACTATCCTTTGGCAAGCAAAACATATCAAGAAGGAAGGCTGAAACAGATCACAACACACCATACACAAACACACCTCATTTTGCAAAACTCTTAGAATCTGTCTCCACAGGCCTCAAACACTAAAACTAATTCCACAAACCAACTCACCTTGCTTCATTGAGTAGAAACCAACAAGATTCAAGCCTGAAACCAGCATGAACTGAGCTTCACCATTTCTCATCCTCAAAACCAGAACTCTTCGAATCCCTTTATCCAACCATCAAACACACCATTTTTCTTCACCAACAAGTCAAGCATATCAAAAGGAGTCAAAACCACCCTTCACATTGATCTGAAGCTGCCTATACACAGAGCTCATTTTCTGCTATATCAGATTGTAACCTCTCAAAATAGCTTGCTTAAGCTCATTCCAAGCCTGCCATTAGCATCAGGAGGGTCAATGGAGTAAGTTGGCACCAAGAAGCAGTCCTGAAAGCCCAGAAATTGAAGCTTCCATCTCAGGTATGAACATGAACATTTTCTTCTAAAGCTTGCATTTTAAGTTATAATCTGGTTGCTTATGCTTTGCTGGTCATGGGGATGCTTTCAGAATCAAAAATAAGTGAGAAATGAGTTTGTATGATCCTTCTGAAATTTTGCCCGTGGATTTTGTTTCTTTCGATTCGTTTGATTCATGGTGTTTAAATGATGTTTGAGCATAGATTCGTGTCCTAGGATGTTAGAGGATCACTTAGGTGTGTTTAATTTGTGGAATAGATGCCTGAATCATGTTTTAGGGTTTTTGGGGTGCCGGAGAAGATGACCGGAGCTTCTCTCCGGTCACCTGAATGTGGTTAGCCCTAATCTCAGGTCATTAAGTGTGTTTGAATATTGGGCGTTGGATTGGTTGACTCAGTGGACTTCCCGCGCGCATGGAGGGCCCAGATCCTCTTGCGTTGCCCTAATCCACTTATTTAGATTAATTAATTCATAATTAGGTTAATTAACTCAGATGCAATCCTGGCCACTAGATCTGGCGCCAGTCAACGTATTCAAACCCAGATTCAATCCCTGCCTTCCATTCGTTTGACTTTCCATTTATTTTGATTTAATTTCATTTCTTTTCATTTTATTTGCATAATTAATTTAAAATAGTAAAACTTGTTTAAAAATTATGAAATTTTTTATCCTGAGTTTCATTAATTTTTCAAACACAAAAATATTTTTATTTTTATTTTTAGCATTAAAAAAGTATTTTTAAATATTTAAAAGATTATTTTTAATTGATTAATGAATATTAATTTATTAAAAATACTTTTAAGTATCTAAAAATCACCAAAAAATTCATGAAATGTTCTAAGACATTTAGAAACATTGTCCAACTTTCAAACCAAATTTCTTTTTTGATCTTGATGCATTTTGAGAATTTTTCATTGAATTAAAATCATTTTTGTGCATTATTTTGATCCTAAGTTCAAAAAATCATTTCTGCCTATTCATGAAGGATTGGGCATTGATTCTTTTTGCATTGCATTGTGTTTAGCATGTAGTTTTTGAGATAAAATTGTCATGATTTGATCTTGCATTTCCAATTTGTTTGGCATTTCTTTTGTTTGGAAACCCTAAAAACCCTAAAATCTTGTAAAAATCATATCTTGAGTTAGGTTAGGAGTTGAGGCCTCTCCTTTGGGCATTGGTTTAGTATAGGATTGGGGGTCCTTTGTGTGGCATTTTCCATTTTTTATCTTAGGGTTTGATTCTGATTTTGGGTTGTGTTTGATGTTTGATTCATAAACCCTAATTTGGGCTTCCATATGCATCCATCTTGCATTCTCTTGCATAGCATGACTTGCCATGACATTTCAAACATTCTTTTGGTTCATGGAACATCATAAGACATATTGAAAGCATGTTTGATCATTGCATCTTGTATTTGCCACCTTGTATGCCATGTGCACTTCATAACTTTTCATGTATGTTCATGTTTCCTAACTTGCTTCATTTGCATTCATGAACTTGTATGATCATTTCCATGTGCTGCCTCATGTTTGTAGCATCTCATAACATCATTAGCATCATGTATATGCCTCTGGTTTTGTTTCTCATCATGTCATCTCATTCCATTTTGCATTGCATTGCATTTCTTTCCTAACCTTTCAGGTGGTAAGTAATTTTGGGAAGTGAATTTGCCTTCACTTCTCATAACTTTCTTCTCATCTCTCTCTTGCATCCATGCTGCATTTTTATATGTGTTTGGGTTTGAGCTTTCTCATTCCTCTTCTTTCCACTTTCTTTCTTCAAGTGACTTGACTTCTTGAATGAAGCAAGTTGCTTTGCTTCTCTTGATCCTTTCATCTGCTTCCTGGTGGTTCCATTGAAGATTCTTCTCTTGAAAACCTCACAAACCTTAGGAACAACCAAGCATGACAATGATTAGGGTTTTGATTAGTCTCCCCTCTTAGTTTTGCCTTTGTGTCTCTTTTGAGTCTTCTCTTCTCACCTCATAATCAGGGACTAAACCCTAAAGGCTTTAAGGCTTTGTGATTAAGCTTATGCCTGCATCCTTCTCTTAGGATGGAGTGTATAACTTTAATCCTAAGTGTTAAACCCTTAATGTGTTTAAATCTCTTAATCAATTCACTTAATAAGTATCAAGACATCATACTTGTAACTTGGGCCTTGCATCAGGGTTCTAATTCTTCCTTAACTGGTTAAGAAGGACTAACCCTAGTGTTAATGGACAAGTCCCCCTCAAGTTGTCTTACAAATCATAAAACCCACTTCATCATCATACCACTAAATAAAATCCACTTAATCAAAGACTTGTTTTGTCATGAGTTTAATCCCTAATCATGGATTAAGTTGAGGAGCTTTCCTCAGCTTAAACACTCTCATCTATTATCCTTCTATTAGGATGGTGTAATGAGTCTGTTTAATCCCTGATTATGGCTTAATCTCATTACTTAACACTAAACAAAAACACCAAAAACATCTAAATAATCACAAGTAGGTTAATGATCTTAATCCTACACCAAAGGTGATTAAGTGTGAGAATCTGACTTCACACTTAAGGTATTCTCATTACCCCTAATCAGAGGGAAGATGTGATGGGTTTACTGAATCCATTGGTTTAGACTTAAGCTCATTAACTTATGACAAAATCCAAAAACAATAAAAGACTGAAAACACAAAAACAAACAATAATCGTCTCCTCCGGGATTCTTTTCTCATCTCATTCACTCACAAACGAGAGCTCGCTTCTTCCGTCTAATGCAAGACAGTTTGCACCTGAGCCAGACAGGTCATACACTTGAGCATAGACAAGTAAGCAGTTCACAAGTCAATTCATCTTTCAGTCTCTTTGGGTCGAACTACGGTGTTCTGACTTCCTCATTGCACGAGAGGATACGTAGGCATAACTTAACAGTTATCGAACAAAAGTCTCTGTATATTCCCCCTCTTTCCAACATCTTTCTCTTAGCCTCATTATCATGAGCAATTCATTCTCATTCTTACACTGACACATCATTTATACACTTCACACTCATTTTACACTGACACCTGTACATCCTTTTCCAGCTCTTTTATACACAAATTGCACTGACACTACCCCTTGAAAACACAAATCTTTTAAGCGTGGATCCCGTCGAGTACGGCGGACAATCTGGGTGCTAATACCTTCCCAGGTTGTAACCAACCCCCTTTCTCAGTCTCTCTGGTTCGCAACCGTCTTATCCATATCTTTCTAGGTCTATGCAGCATTGCCTTTCCTCCGGGATAAAAATGCCTAGCTGGCGACTCTATTCATCTCTAGTGAGTTCACGGCTGTGTGTTCTCATTGTCCCTCTCGCCGATCGTTCGCGTCTGTACCTTTATCTGGGCCTAAGTCCCACTTATCGGGAGCGACACATACAACATGGAAAATACATGATGCAACGATCAAACATGCTTTCAATATGTCTTGAGATGTCAAATGAAACAAATGGATGCATAAAATGCTATGTCAAGTCATGTCATGCAAGCAAATGCAAGATGGATGCATATGGAAGCCCAAATTAGGGTTTATGATCAAAGCATCAAACACAAACCAAAATCAGAAGCAAACATCAATATAAAAAATTGAAAATGCACTTAAAGGATCCCTAAACCTATACTAACTCACTGCCCAAAGGAGAGGTTCCAACTCTTAACCTAATTCAAGTTATGATTTTCCTAAGTTTTCTAGGGTTTTAGGGTTCCTTAACAATAAAAATGCCAAACAAATGGAAAATGAAAGATCAAATCATGGCCATTTAATCTCACAAACTACATGCTAAACACAATGCAATGCTAAAAGAATCAAGGTCCAACTCTCAATGGTTAGGCAGAAATGATTTTTGGAAGTTTGGATCAAAATAATGCTTTGAAAATGAATTAATTCCATGGAAAATTCTCAAAATGCATCAAGATCAAAAAATAAATTTGGTTTGAGGGTTGGACAATGTTTCTAAATGGTTTTAAATGTTTCATGAATTTTTTGGTGATTTTTAAATACCTAAAAGTATTTTTAATTAATTAATTCTCATTAATTAATTAAAAATAAACTTTTAAATATTTAAAAATATTTTTAAAATGCAAAAAATAAAAATAAAAATGTTTTCTTATTAAGAAAAATATTTAAAACAAAAATGCAAAGGGAAATATTTTTAGGATTTTTCTAACTATTTTAAAATAAATGGAGAAGTTAAATGAGAAAAATTGAAATAAAAAATAATGAAAATGAGAAGTAATCATATCCAACGCATCAGATTCAAATTTGGGGGTCAGCTGTTGACTTGGCGCGTGAATCAAGGGTCAGGATGGACTCTGACTTAAATCAGGTTTTATGAATTAATTAAATGGGATTAATTAAGTTAATGGAGATTAGGGCAAAATGGATGCATCTGGGCCACACAAACACGCGCCAGTCAACCTAAGTCAATGGATCCAACGCATCAGATTCAAACACCAATTAATTACAGGGATTAGGGTTAATGGTTCTCAGGTGGCCGGAGAAGACTTCCGGTCGTCTTCTCCGGCGAACCAAAACCCTAGATCATGATTCAGACCACCACACTTCAAATTAAACACAGCAAAATGATCCTCTAACATCCTAGAACACAAATCATCCCTCAAACAACATTTAAACTTCAAGAATCAGGCAAATCGAAGCAAACACTTTTCACGGGAGAAATTTCAGAGCATCAATAAAACCTCATTTTTCACTCATTTTTAATTCTAAGCACATCATTATGATCAGCACAACATACACTTCCAATTTATGACAAGAAAAACAAGTTCTGAGAAAAAAGTTCTTGAGCTATACCTGAGGTGGAAGCTTCTGATTCTGGGCTTTCTGGGCTGTTCTTGGGTGCAAACTCACTCCAATGATCCCCCTTGTGCTAATGGCAAGCTTAGATGGAGTTTAAACAGGCTACTTTGAGAGGTCCAGTTCTGGTGTATCAGAAAATGGGGTTCTTATGTAGGCTGTTTCAGATCATTGTGAGGGGTGGTATTGGTTCTATGAATGTGTTTCTGGTTGATTGGTGAAGATAGAATGAGTGTTTTATGACTGTGTAAGGAGATTCGAAGAGAGGAAAGTTTTGGCAGGTTTTGTGGTATGCTGTGTTCTGGCTTGCTTCAAGGGCCAATGTCTTGCTATAACACTCCCACAATGTATGAGTAGCCTGTGGAGCAGGTCAGTAGAGGTGGCTGCTCACTGTTCCAAGAGTATGGGGGTTTTGGCCAAAAAGTCAATGTGATTGGTACTTGCAGCATGGGCTATGGCAGCAGCTGTCTAAGGGCTTGTCTTTCCTCAGCTTGAGTCAAGGATGACCCTTAGATTGCTCATGAGTGACTGCAACATGTGGATCATGAGCTATGCTAGCTTTTGCAACTTGCCCACTTGGTGTTTTCTTATGATTTTGTGCCATGTACATGAGATACTCCTTGCTGAATTTTGTTGCACAATGTTCCATTTGGTCATGGAAATGCATAAAAATCAGCTAGTGATCACATAATTCCTTGGAGGATGATTTTGCCAAAAATCCATCTTTGCATCTTTATGAAAAATGACTTATGGATTTCTTGAAAATCAAGTCACAAAAATGAAAGATCCCTTGGGCCAATTCTGTTTTTAGGTCATGTATGATCATGTGATGAAGTTTTGAAGTCATTTTGAAGTCAATAGAATACTTGGTATGAGAAAATGCAAGTTTTCCATTTGGTGCATAACTTGAAATTTAGTGATTTTTGCCAACCTTGACAAGCCATAACTTTTGATCCAAAATGAATTAGGTCATGTTCTTGTACTTTTTGAAAAGGGAATGATCTATTCTACAACCTTCATGACCAAAGTTTTTCCATTTGAAGCTTTCTTGAATCAAAAAGTAAGGGTTGAAAAAGTTGCCTAAAATGACATTTCCATTAAAAGTCAAACTTGCCCAAAAAGTCAACTTTGCAAAAGACTTGAAATTTTATCAATTTTGTGAACTTCCAACTTCTTCCATGATCAAATAAAGATCATACACACTCAAAATGATGAAGAAAACCCTTTGGTTGGGTCATTGGGGGCCTCAGATGCCCTAATTTTGCACTGACTTGCTTGAAAAGTCAACTCTTGATCAGATGACTTCCCCATGGAATTTCTTCATGAAAATTGATATGCATACTCCCTATACCATATAGAGACCAATAGCAACAAGAATGACCAAAAAAATTGGAGTTATGGCCTCTGAAACCAAAACCCTAATTTTAGGTCATCTGTGCAGTCAAGCCTGGCTCTGCTTCCATACCAATCCCAGTTCTTGTGATTCTTTGACATTCTTGACTTTGAGAGGATATAATATGATGCTTGAACACACATAGACCCCTTTGAAGTGATTGTTGACCTTTGGAGTGGCTCAAGAGGCTCTTGGATTGCTCAGATCACAAACCCTAGATGCAGATGACTTAGAACCTATGCAGTGACTCAAAATTGTGGTATGAGATGTTATAATTGAGTTTATGCATATGAAATGATCACAAGCCATGGTGTGAATGGGTGAGGGAAAATTTGGGGTGTTTACAGCTGCCCCTATTCAAACATGAGTTAGCTGTGCAGGTTGTAAGCAACGGCTTATCAGGCAAACAAGATAACTTGTGGTTGAATACCAAAGACAGTCCAAAATTTGCACTCACAGAATGAAGAAGAAAAGGGATATAGATTGTAAAAGAAAATAAAGTATATTGTAAAGTGCGGGTGACGGAGGACGACCGTCGAGCAGAGGACGACTGCTGGGTAAAGAGCAATGACGGGGACGGCCGACATGCTGGAAAGGTGCGGGAAATAAAGCGATGATGGGGACGGCCGACATGCTGGGGATAAAAAGAATTATGATGGGGACGGCCATCAAGGTAAAGCCGTACAATCTCTGGGGGATTAATGAAACATGACGGGGATGGCCATCAAGTTCAGAAAGTAAAGTAACCAACGATGGGGACGGCCATCGGGCTAAACTGAAAGGAAAAGGGACCACGACGGGGACGGCCATCGGGTTAAAGAATAAATGAAATAAACAGATGATGAGGTACGGTCATCAAAGGTGAAGGACGATCACCTAGCAGGGGACGGCTGCTCTGTTGGGTATTAGATGAGGGACGGTCATCTAAGGTGGAGGACGACCACCTGGCAGGGTGCGGCTGCCGAAAATATCGCGACATAGGACGAATGCCGGATAAAAGGTCAACGATGGGGACGGCCATCGGATGAGCATGATGGAGGACGACCATCAAGAGGTGGAGGACGAACACCTAGCAGGGGACGGCTGCTCTCAAGGTTTATCATGACATAGGACGAATGCCAGATAACAAAAATCAACAATGGGGACGGCCATTGGATAAAATGATGAAGGACGATCATCAAAGGGTGGAGGACGACCACCTAGCAGGGGACGGCTGCTAAATATCACAACATAGGACGAATGTCGGATAGAAAATCAACAATGGGGATGGCCATCGGATGAGCGTGATGGAGGACGACCATCAAGAGGTGGAGGACGACCACCTAGCAGGGTACGGCTGCTCTCAGGGTTTATCATGACACAGGACGAATGTCAGATAAACAAGAAAATTGCTTTGGTGGCGATCTACTAGGGAACAGTAAACACGGACGAGTGTTTATATCCAAGAAATAAAAGGTATAAGTGTTTAGATGTTTGTGTATAGATTAAAGATGCGGACGAGCATCCCTAAGACTACGATACAGACGAGTATCGGGTAGAAGCAAATACTGACACGTGTTCAAAGATGATGATACGGGCGAGTATCAACTGGTTAACAGAGAACACGGACGAGTGTTGAATCTGAAGAGACTCTTCTGGGGAATAGTAGACACAGACGAGTGTCTATATTCAAGAAGACAAGAGTGTTTGACACAGTGTATGGATTAAAGGTGCGGACGAGCATCCTTAAGACTACGATACGGACGAGTATCATGTAGAAACAAACGCTTGACACATGTTCTAAGATGATGGTGTAAACACCCCAAATTTGCCCTCATCCATTCACACCATGGCTTGTGATCATTTCATAAGCATAAACACAATCATATCATCTCATATCTCATTTTTGATTCACTGCATAGTTTCTAAGTCATCTGCACCTAGGGTTTGTGATCTGAGCAATCCAAGAGCTTCTTGAGCCACTCCAAAGGCCATCAATCACTTCAAAGGGGTTCATGTGTGTTCTTGTATCTTATTACATCCTCTCAAAGTCAAGAATGCAAAAGAATCACAAGAACTGGGATTGGTATGGATGCAGAGCCAAGTTTGACTGCACAGTTAACCTAAAATTAGGGTTTTGGTTTCAGAGGCCATAACTCCAAATTTTTTGGTCATCCTTGTTTCCATTGGTCTCTATGTGGTATAGGGAGGATGCATATCAATTTTCATGAAGAAATTCCATGGGGAAGTCATCTGATCAAGGGTTGACTTTCTGGACAAGTCAGTGCAAAATCAGGGCATCTGAGGCCCCCAATGACCCAACCAATGGGCATTCTTCATCAATTTGAGTGTATATGATATTTATTTGATCATGGAAGAAGTTTGAAGTTCACAAAAATCAAGGATTTGAAGTTTTTTGCAAAGTTGACTTTTTTTGGGCATAGTTGACTTTTCAAGAATGTGTCATTTTATGTCATTTTTCAAGCCTTGATTCTTGATCCAAAAATGCTTCAAATGAGAAAACTTTGGTCATGAAAGTTGTAGAATACATTTTTCCCTTTTCAAAAAGTACAAGAACATGACCTAATTCATTTTGGATCAAAAGTTATGGTGTGACAAAGTTGGCAAAAATCACTTATTTTCAAGATGTGCACCAAATGAGAAATTTGCAAAATCATGAACCAAGGCCATTTGTAACTTCTAGTTCACTTCAAACCAATGTACAAACATCACATGAGTTCTAAAAATCAGAATTGGACCAAAGTTTCTCATGATCATGGTTTGTATAACAAGGCTTTTTCATGAAGTTTCAAAAAGAGCCAACTTGCAAAATCACTCATGACACTTCACCCACTTGTCACATTGGTTGCTGAACTTTCCTAGCATCACATACACACCATGATGCGCCAGCCCTAGCCATGGTACCAAGCCTAGAACCAAGCCCATGCTTTCCTTACAAAAAGTTGACTTTTGGCAAAAGCAAACATCCCAATCACAGCAGGCCATGTCACATCCTCTGGCCACTTGGAATTGTTTATACTATCCTTTAGCAAGCCAAACATATCACCAAGCCAAGCTGAAACAGGCCATAGCATCACATTCACAAAAACACTCCCTCAAGCAAAAGCCTTCGAATCATCTTCCACAACACACAAACACAAAAACCATTTCCATAGATCAAATCACATTGCTTCATAGAGCAAAAACCAACAAGACTTGAGCCTGAATCAAACAAAAACATTGCTTCTCCATTTTCACTCCAACTTGCAGTTTCATTCGAAACTCACTCCACATCTCACAAACACTCAAACAAACTCTACAAACCTTCTCCACTCATCATCCTGACCACAAACAACCCTTCCCCATTGCCAGAAACTGCCTGCATCACCATTGCCAGTTTCAACTGAGCTTGAGCAGAAGCTGTTCAAACTCTTCATCTAGCCAGCATAAACTTCTCCAAAGCATTCAAGCATCATCAAGAGGTCATAAGGAGTGGATTTCACAAGGAGGGGAGGTCTGAAAGTTGCTGGAGTGAAAGCTTCGAATCTCAGGTAGCTCAAGAAATATTTTTCCAGAAATCATTTTTTATGTTCTAAACTTGTTCTCTATGCTTCACTGATTGTCCTGGTGCTTTTAGTTTTGAAAATGGTGATGAAATGAGAATTTAATTGATCTCTGAAACTTTTTTGCCCTAGTTCTTATTTGCTTCGATTCAGCCTTTCCTGGAAAAATAAATTTGTTTTGAGTGAGGGTTATGATTCGTGAGTGAGTGGGAAACATTTCTGTTCAATTAGATTTCATTTTCATAACGTATGGAGTGAGTTTGAGGTTTGGGGTGAACGGAGAAGATGACCGGAACACTGTTCCGGTCATCTGAAAGTGTTTAACGGCGCAATTAGGGTTTAAGCATTAATTAGTCATTTTTGAATTTGAGCCGTAGGATGTGGCGCGCAGTCAACTCCCGCGCGTGTGACTTTGAATTCAAGCCCTTGGATCAGCTGACTTCTCTTTAATTCATTTATTTTCATTTTATTTTCATATTTTTCTCATTTGTTTTGCATAATTTATTTAAAATAGCAAAAATGTCTTAAAAATTATGAAACTTTTTCTCAAGAGTTTTATTAATTTTTATGACACAAAAATATTTTTATTTTCATTTTTAGCATTTAAAATGTATTTTTAAATAATTAAAAGATTATTTTTAATTGATTAATGAGAATTAATTTATTAAAAATACTTTTAAGTATTTAAAAATCACCAAAAAATTCATGAAATGTTCTAAGACATTTAGAAACATTGTCCAACCTTCAAACCAAATTTCGTTTTTGATCTTGATGCATTTTGAGAATTTTTCATTGAATTAAAATTATTTTTGTGCATTAATTTGATCCAAAGTTTAAAAAATCATTTCTGCCTATCCATGAAGAGTTGGACATTGATTCCTTTTGCATTGCATTGTGTTTAGCATGTAGTTTTTGAGATTAAATGGCCATGTTTTGATCTTGCATTTTCAAATTGTTTGACATTTCTTTTGTTTAGGAACCCTAAAAACCCTAAAAACTTGTGAAAATCATAACTTAAGATTGGTTAAGAGTTGAGACCTCTCCTTTGGGCAGTGGTTTAGTATGGGATTAGGGGTCCTTTGTGTGGCATTTTCCATTTTTTATCTTAGGGTTTGCTTCTGATTTTGACTTTTGTTTGATGTTTGGTTCATAAACCCAAATTTGGGCTTCCATATGCATCCATCTTGCATTCTCTTGCATAACATGACTTGCCATGACATTCCATGCTTCCATGTGATTCAGTTGACATCATAAGACATATAGAAAACATGTTTGATCATTGCATCATGTATTTGCCATGTTGTATGTCATGTGCACTTCATAACTTTTCATGTGTTTTCATGGTTCCTAACTTGCTCCATTTGCATTCATAAGCTTGTATGATCATTTCCATGTGCTGCCTCATGTTTGTAGCATCTCATAACATCATTAGCATCATGTATGTGCTTCTGGTTTTGTTTCTCATCATGTCATCTCATCCCATTCTGCATTGCATTGCATTCCTTTTCTAACATTTCAGGTGGTAAGTGAACTTGAGAAGTGAATTTGCCTTCACTTCTCATAACCTTTCTTTTCATCTCTCTTGCATCCATTGCTGCATTTTCTATATGTGTTTGAGTTTGAGCTTTCTCATTCTTCTTCTCCCCACTTTCTTTCTTCAAGTGACTTGACTTCTTGAATGAAGCAAGTCACTTTGCTTCTCTTGATCCTTTCATCTGCTTCCTGGTGGTTCCATTGAAGATTTTTCTTGATAAACCTCATAAACCTTAGGAACAACCAAGCATGACAATGATTAGGGTTTTGATTAGTCTCCCCTCTTAGTTTTACCTTTGTGTCTCTTTTGAGTCATCTCTTCTCACCTCATAATCAGGGACTAAACCCTAAAGGCTTTAAGGCTTTGTGATTAAGCTTATGCCTGCATCCTTCTCTTAGGATGGAGTGTATAACTTTAATCCTAAGTGTTAAACCCTTAATGTGTTTAAATCTCTTAATCAATTCACTTAATAAGTATCAAGACATCACACTTGTAACTTGGGCCTTGCATTAGGGTTCTAATTCTTCCTTAATTGGTTAAGAAGGACTAACCCTAGTGTTAATGGACAAGTCCCCCTCAAGTTGTCTTACAAATCATAAAATTCCCTTCATCATCATATCATTAAATAAAATCCACTTAATCAAAGGCTTGTTTTGTCATGAGCTTAATCCCTAATCATGGATTAAGTTGAGGAGCTTTCCTCAGCTTAAACATTCTCATCTATTATCCTTCTATTAGGATGGTGTAATGAGTCTGTTTAATCCTTGATTATGGCTTAACCTCATTACTTAACACTAAACAAAAACACCAAAAAAACATCTAAATGATCACAAGTAGGTTAATGATCTTAATCCTACACCAAAGGTGATTAAGTGTGAGAATCTGACTTCACACTTAAGGTACTCTCATTACCCCTAATCAGAGGGAAGATGTGATGAGTTTGCTAACCCATTGGTTTAGACTTAAGCTCATTAACTTATGACAAAATCCAAAAACAATAAAAGACTGAAAACACAAAAACAAACAATAATCGTCTCCTCCGGGATTCTTTTCTCATCTCATTCACTCACAAACGAGAACTTGCTTCTTCCGTCTAATGCAAGACAGTTTGCATCTGCGCCAGACAGATCATACACTTGAGCATAGACAAGTAAGCAGTTCACAAGTCAATTCATCTTTCAGTCTCTTTGGGTCGAACTACGGTGTTCTGACTTCCTCATTGCACGAGAGGATACGTAGGCATAACTTAACAGTTATCGAACAAAAGTCTCTGTATATTCCCCCTCCTTCCAGCATTATTCTTTAAGCCTCATGATCTTGAGCATCTTATATTTGTTCTCACACTGACACTGTCCATATTACACACTTCACTCCTTTTATATTGACACCTGTACATCTTTTCCAGCTATTCTATGCACAAATTGCACTGACACCACCCCTTTAAAACACAAATCTTGCAAGCGTGGATCCCGTCGAGTACGACGGACAATCTGGGTGCTAATACCTTCCCAGGTTGTAACCAACCCCCTTTCTCAGTCTCTCTGGTTCGCAACCGTCTTATCCATCTTTTTCTAGGCTTATGCAGCATTGCCTTTCCTCCGGGATAAAAATGCCTAGCTGGCGACTCTATTCATCTCCAGTGAGTTCATGGCTGTGTGTTCTCACTGTTCCCTTCGCCGACCGTTCGCGTCTGTACCCCATTTGACCCGACTTCATTTGGTGGGAGCGACAGCTTGGCGACTCTGCTGGGGAGCCTTATACTGCAACCAGGGCTTCTGGTTCTTTTTGTGGGTTCCTCCTAGCGCTTGTTTGATTTGTGTTTACTGGGGTGTTATGTGCTTATTTGTGTTGGTATATGTTTTACTTTTGCTTTATGTACAGTTGTTTACTGCTTTCTTTACTGCTTTACATATATCATACTGTCATGCTGTCTGGCTGGATCTGGTATTGCTTTGGTGGGTGGGTGTTCCATTGAGAGTTAAGGTCCTATACCTGGGACCTGAGTGACACCTAGGCTAGAGTGAATCATATTCTTTCCCATTCCATCTCGGTCTGGTGCGGGAATATGAAACACGGTTCAGATATGGGTTTCTTCTTGAGAACTTTGTGTTGCAGATTTCCTGCAATGCTAGGGCTATCTGGGAAGCCTGCTAAGTCTGAATGACCTTTTAGTATTGACCTTCAGAAACTGAGGTGAGTTAGAGGAGGAACTTTTATGGTTATTGTAAACACTGTACCTCCGGGTTGGAAGTGTTTACACTTCTCATAACTGATCCAAGTCTGAGGATCCTTGTTTTAGAACACCGCCTGTGAGGGGGTTGGGCTGTTTACAGGTTTGCAGGTACCTTGACCTCAGAATACCCTGTTACTTTGACTTGATTAAGAATACTTCATGTTGGAACAGTTCTTGTGATTCTGAAACCCTGGACATGTGGCTCTTTATTTGAGTCCCCCACCTTGGTTACTGGATTTTTGGACCTCCATCTGGAATTCTTGAACATACTTGGACCTCTATCAGGGCATTTGATCAGATCCAGCTCAGTCACAGACCCTTGCATTTCATTTGCATACATAATCATTGCATCATATTGACATTTGCTTATTTGTGTTTCAGGGTATCCACTTTCATCTTTGGTTGTGGTTTTGACCCCATCTTCAGTACTGACCTATCTTCATCAGCATTTGCTTCAGCTATCTACTTCAGTCATCAGCACCAGCCAATCAGTGGCCCCTTCTTCAGTGTTATCATCAGCACCTGTCACCACTCATCTTCAGCATCATGACTCCTAAAAAGAGCAACATCACCTATCACTTCTTCCAGCCAGAGTTATCTGACATCAGGAGGATTTAGACCCTGATCACTCCAGATCACATACCTTTGTTCAGGGAACATTATGGAGATATACTTGATATGGTTATGGATCTGGACCCTTCACAGAGAAGCCTGATCCACACTTGCATTCAGTTTTATGATCCCCCATTGAGATGTTTCACTTTCCAAGACTTTCAGTTGGGCCCTCTATTAGAAGAATACTCATCATTGGTTGGTTTGCCTATCAGGGGTGGAATCCCTTTCAACCCTGAGATGGTCTTTCCTGGTAATGGAGAAGTAGCAAAGGCTCTGCATTTGGAACCTGTTCTGGTTGAGCAGCATATGACTTCTAAAGCTGGAATCCCTGGCTTCCATCTGGATTTCCTGATCTCTCAAGCTACCCTGAAAGTTTCTTTAGGAGAGTGGAAAGCTGTTTGTGCCTTGTTGGCTTTGAGCATATATGGAATTGTGTTGTTTGCAGATGAGCCTCGATTCATTAGCAAGAATGCAATCCATCTGTTCATCTTGAAGAACCCAGTGCCCACTTTATTGGGGGATCTCTACTATTCAGTGCATCAGAGGAATGAAAAGCAGAGGGGAAGATTAGTGAGGTGTTGTGCTCCATTATTTCACACTTGGCTTCTCAGGCATCTACCCAGAATAGATGCATTTTTGAACCCTCATCAGCAGAGTAACTGGGCTAAGAGACTCACTGCTCTAACTTCAGCCGATATCAGATGGTGCACCCAGAGCACCAAAGGCAGGGATATCATCACCAGCTGTGGGCATTTTCCCAATGTGCCCCTAATAGGAGTTAAGGGTAGTATCAATTACAACCCTCTGCTGCTTAGAAGACAACTGGGCTATGCCCTGGTCCACACTCCTAAGGCACAGGACTTGGTTGAAACTCTTTATTGTGAGAACAAGATTAATATGGCTATTGTTAGGCAGGCATCCTAGACCTGGGATAATGTTCAAACAAAGGGAATAACCATTTTGGGGAAGTGCAACAATGTGGCATCAGCACAATATTATGAATGGTCCCGTGCCAGGGCCCAATTCTCTGGGATGCCCTTTACTATAGAAGATATGCCTGAATCATCTTCAGCACCACCTGCCACTATCAGTTTGGAGGAGTTTGAGAGTTTGAAAGAAAGAAATGAGAAGTTAACTCAAGCTTTCCAGAAGACCCTCCGGGAGAGGAGTGATGGTATGAGGGAGGTTGAGAGATTGGAGAAGTTGAGAGTGGAGCATCTGGTTAAGATTGAGAAGTCTGGGGATTATATCAAAAAGTCTAAAGCTGGAGAACAAATTCTGAAGAACGCTTGCAAAGAAGCCCAGTTCCAGAGAGCAAGGACAGACTTGTATTTGAAGGAGAGTCAAGCTCGGTGGGTCAGGATCACCGAAGCCCGTACTCTGGAGGACAAGAGAGTTCAAGACAAGATGGAGCAACTGGAAGCTAGTGCAAAAGTACAGCAAGAAGCCCTGGCAGCAGCCCAGAGGGAGATATCAGAGCTGAAGATCAAAGCTGGAGTGAAGAGGTCAAAGGACCAAAGTCAGCACAAGAAGCTAACAGCAGCTGTTACGACCCGGAATCTCCTCATCAGGAATCTCACGGAGCGTCCAGCTGATCCTGTGACCGAAGCACTTCTCAAGGAAGTTCGTGAGGATGAGTTTGGTCTTGGTGTTTGACCATTTGTTTGTTGTTGCTTTCATTCCATGTACTTTTATGTATTTTGACCCCTCAGAGGGCTTGTATTTGTAAACAAACTATGTACCGTTTTGCTTTTGTAATATATGTATTAGTTTGTTCCATCCGAGTTTCACTTCAAAAGCAACACCAACAGCATCTTCAAGGGTCTGGAAGGGTCAAAACTGAATGCCAAACCGGATACCTTGAGAACGAATAAGCATAACTGCATTGCATGCTAACCCCTTTTGTTTGTTTTGTAGGTTTTTGTTTTATTGCTGCTAACTCTGTTGTGATGTTCAGGAACTATTGCTCGGCGCCGAGTATTTCCCCTCAACCGTCCGCACCGTTATCCGACCCGTAACAATCTTCCGGGCATTCAAATGGATCAGATGCAGCAGGACCTTACTGAGGTCAGAAACTAGATGGCAAACGAAAGGCTAGAGATGAGGAATCAAATAACTCAGTTTATGGAAGTGATGAACAACATGGCTCAAAGCCAGGAAAGATTGAGGGCCATGGTGGAAAGGCAGAATCAAGAAGATCCACATATAGGGACTGCCGGCACCAGCAACAATGAAAGGGTCCAACCTCATGTTAACCCCCCTGTATTTGGACCACACCTCCACCCTGAGGTCAACATCCCTGCAAATGTTCAAGGGACTGCCACTGCCGCCAGGGTACTTCAAGAAGACCCCCAAGAGGATCAGTTTACAGTAATGGGTGCTGGGGAAGAAGCTTATGATAGAAGGTTGGATGAGATAGCTGAGAAATTGAGGTCCTTAGAATCTCAAAATTCTCTGGGTTTCGACGTCATGGACATGGGCTTGGTAGACGGGGTCAGGATCCCCCATAAGTTTAATCCCCCTTGTTTTGAAAAATACAACGGGACTTCATGCCCCCGGACTCATTTACAGTCATTTCTGGGAAGGCTGAAGGCCTATACAATGGATGAGAAGCTCTGGATGTTCTATTTCGAGGATAGCTTAACTGGAGCGTCAAGAGAATGGTACTCTCACTTGACAAGGGCAACTATCAGATGCTGGAAGGACCTGGCAGAGGCCTTCATCAGACAGTATCAGTACAACTTAGACATGGCACCCAACAGGACTCTCCTAATGGGAATGTCACAGTCGTCAAGGGAAAGTTTCCGAGAATATGCCCAGAGATGGAGGCAATTGGCTGCTGCTGTTCAGCCACCTATGTCCGAAAGGGAAATGGCAGATATGTTCATGAACACCCTTCAGGGGACTTACATTGACAAGCTGGCTGCTTTCTCTTCCACTAGCTTTGCAGATGTTGTCATAGCTGGGGAGAGAATTGAGAGCCTGTTAAAAATGGGTAAGATCTCAGACAACGGTGCAAGCTCGTCCAGTAGTACTAGAAATCCTTTTGCAGGCCCGAGAAGAACTGGCGAGACCAATGCCATCCACACCAACAGGGGCAGGCCCCAATATGTTCACAGATCTGTGGCAGCAGTCACCATTCCTGCTCCAGCTCATCCTCAACCAGTCTATCAACCTCCGCAGCAAAACTATCAGCAACAACCTCAGTACCATCAACAGAATCAGTATCCTCCGAGAAATTACAACAACAGCAACACCAACAATAATCAGCCAAGGCCATTCCAACAGAGGCCTTCTCAAGCCAACAGGGTAATCGATCCGATCTCTATGCCATATGCTACATTGCTGCCACAACTCCTGAAACTCAACCTAGTTGAGCTAAGGACGTTGGCACCTCCAGATCCCAACAGTCTACCCAGGAATTATGATTCCAACGCCAGATGTGCCTTCCATTCAAATGCACCTGGCCACAGTACAGAAAAGTGCAGAGCCCTGCACATGAAGGTACAAGACCTGGTAGACTCGAAAGCTCTGAATTTCGAACCACCACCCAATGTCAATAAGAATCCCATGCCAAATCACGGTGGTCCCAGAATTAACGCTATTGAAGAAGACAAGTCGTCTTATTTGATAACCAGTGTGGGTCAGATCCGGACACCGTTGGTGGAAATTAAGGCTCAGCTCCTCAAATGTCAAATGTTCCCGGGGTGTGAGTTGGGGTGTGCTTACTGCAATATTTCAGTCAATGGATGCGATAACCTGAGGAATGGAATAGATGGTCTCATTCAGAGTGGCCAACTTCAGATCACTACATCATTTCCTACAAATCCAGCAATCTCATCAGCAACAACTCCAGAACCTCCTACAACTGCAACAACCATTGTTCCTGACAATTCTTCGGTTTCATCAACAAGTACTTCATCTGTCATTTCAACTGACCAGGTATCAACCAATGTTTCTTCTACAACTCCAGCACCACTCCATTTTGAAACTCCTACAACAACAACATCCATCCTTCCACCAATGTCTCCTACAACACCAGCAACAAATCATGAAGATGTCTCAACTGTCACAATATTTTATGATCCTGAAAACAACTCTGCCTACAACTCAGAAAGTGCTGCTCCCATCAGGGCACCGGTCACAATTTATTATGATCCACAGACTATCGCAATTCCTTCCGCAGCTGCAGTCAGTCCAGTCACTATCACGGTGCCTGGACCAGTACCCTATGAAAGCAGTAATGCTATCCCCTGGCATTACGGCTCTGACCTGTACTGTGAAGGACAAAGAATCACTTTTGAATCATCAACCCCTGCACCACAAATTGACAATGTGGGAGGAGGCGGAGGCTTCACTCGAAGCGGACGTCTTTTCGCTCCACAAATTCAGAGACCCACTGCCGAAGCAGAAGCTGCTGCCAAGGCAAAAGGAAAAAGCTTGGTGCAGGAAGAGCAGACTGTTAAAGAAGCCTTCAAGACACCCTTAGATCAAGAGGTTGATGAGTTCATGCGAATCATCAAAAAGAGTGATTATAAAGTAGTGGATCAGCTTCATCAGACGCCTTCCAAGATCTCAATCCTATCATTGCTTATGTGCTCCGAAGCCCATCGGAACGCACTACTCAAAGTCTTGCACGCAGCTTACGTGCCTGAAGAGATCACTGTCAATCAGCTGGAAGCTGTAGTTGGAAATGTTAATGCTAGTCACGGACTAGGGTTCACCAATACTGATTTGACAACGGAAGGCCGCAACCATAACAAAGCCTTGCACATAACCATGGAATGCAAAGGTGCTGTCCTTTCCCATGTGCTGGTGGACACGGGGTCATCCCTTAATGTCTTACCCAAGAAGGCCTTGGTGAAGCTAGAATATGACGGATTGGCGTTGAGACCCAGCAACCTGGTGGTAAGAGCCTTTGATGGCTCAAAGAGATCGGTTCTGGGAGAGATCGAGTTGCCCATAACGATTGGCCCGCAGACCTTCAAAACGACCTTCTACGTGATGGATATACAGCCTGCCTACAGCTGTCTATTGGGTAGGCCATGGATTCACGCCGCTGGTGCCGTGACCTCTACCCTTCACCAGAAGTTGAAATATGAGTGGGAGGGTCAAATCGTTACAATCTGTGGAGAAGAGGATATTTTTGTCAGCCACCTGGCTACTTATAAGTACATTGAGATGGATGGGGAGATCCATGAAACAATGAGCCAGGGTTTCGAGGCCTTGAACATCAATGAGACATCTGCTGTGCCTGGTACTTCAATATCGTCATACCAATAAGCCCGGAAGGTTGTTGAGGGAGGAAACGCCCAAGGCTGGGGCAAACTGCTATCGGTGGAGAAGAAAGAAGACAGATTTGGGTTGGGTTACAAACCAACTCAACAAGATCAAGCAGCGGCTGCAAAGGAGCCCAACTTTGTGAGTGGGGGGATGCTCACCCCTGATGCTGTCAACTGTTTGGAAGACGAGCTGGAAGAAGAACGCAACCTGGAAAGCTGGATTCGTCCAAAGATCCCGGGGAGCAGTATCTCAAACTGGTCTTCCCAGGAAATTATAAGAGTTACTCATGCAGAGTAATTATTATTTCCTGTATTTTTTATAGCATGCATCAAAGTCTTGCATCTTGCCCAAGATGACAAGACTCATTTTGTAATCGGGCCATCTGTACTTTTTGTGCGACAAGATTAATCAATGAAATATCAGACATCTTTTTGCAAATGAGTCTTTTTTCTTTTCCGCTCACTGTTTTTCCATTTTTCTTTTTGTACAAAAAAATAAATGGCAGTGTTTTCAAAATGACAACTTTATTTCACTTTTCTAAAATAAGATTAAAATCAAATCACTAAAATGAACAAACTGAACCTTTGCAGAGAGTGCCTTCCAGACAGCACCGACAACAGCACGGCTATGACTTCATATGACTTTGACAATCCAATCAATCAAGCTGATGAAGGGGTTGAAGAAGAGTATGAGCTTCCTGAAGAGCTAGCCAGGTTGTTAAGACAAGAGGAAAAGGTTATTACTCCTCACCAGGAGGAGGTCGAAGTGATTAATCTTGGTACAGATGAAGACGTGAAAGAGGTTAAAATCGGGGTCTGCCTGCAAGACTCAGTGAAGAGACAACTGATTGACCTGCTTCAAGAGTATGTGGATGTGTTTGCTTGGTCTTATCAAGATATGCCAGGGTTGGACACCGATATTGTTGTGCACAAGCTGCCTTTGAGAGAAGAATGCCCGCCGGTTAAACAGAAACTGCGCCGTACACGTCCGGACATGGCAATGAAAATCAAGGAGGAGGTACAAAAGCAATGGGACGCCGGGTTCCTTGCTGTGACTAGCTATCCACCGTGGGTTGCTAACATAGTACCTGTGCCTAAGAAAGACGGCAAAGTAAGGATGTGTGTTGACTACCGGGATCTGAACAGAGCCAGCCCGAAAGATGATTTCCCTTTACCTCACATTGATGTATTGGTGGATAATACGGCTCAGTTCTCGGTATTCTCCTTCATGGATGGATTTTCAGGATACAATCAGATTAAGATGTCACCTGAAGACATGGAGAAGACAACCTTCATCACACCCTGGGGCACGTTCTGCTACAAGGTAATGCCATTTGGGCTCAAGAATGCCGGTGCAACGTATCAACGGGCTATGGTGACATTATTCCACGATATGATCCATAAGGAAATCGAGCGTTATGTGGATGACATGATTGCCAAGTCCCTTACAGAAGAAGATCACCTGGTGAATCTGTTGAAGTTATTCAAGCGTCTGAGGAAATACCAACTAAAGTTGAACCCCAACAAGTGCACATTCGGGGTAAGATCTGGTAAGCTGCTGGGATTTATTGTAAGTGAGAAAGGGATTGAAGTTGACCCTGATAAAGTCAAAGCCATCCAAGAGATGCCTGCACCGAAAACAGAGAAAGAAGTTCGAGGGTTCTTAGGTCGATTGAACTACATCTCACGGTTCATATCTCACCTTACAGCAACCTGTGAACCCTTGTTCAAGCTGTTAAGAAAAGAACAGACGGTCAGGTGGAACGAAGACTGCCAGAGGGCTTTTGACAAGATCAAAGAATACTTACAAGAACCTCCAATCCTTATGCCTCCAGTTGAAGGAAGACCTCTGATAATGTACCTGACAGTATTAGAAGAGTCGATGGGGTGTGTGTTGGGCCAGCATGACGAGTCTGGTCGAAAAGAGTATGCAATATACTACCTAAGCAAAAAGTTTACCGACTGTGAACAACGTTATTCACTGCTCGAGAAAACTTGCTGTGCTTTAGCGTGGGCTGCTCGCCGACTGAGACAGTATATGTTGACCCACACTACCTTATTGATCTCAAAAATGGACCCAGTCAAGTACATTTTCGAGAAGCCAGCTCTTACCGGACGGGTTGCAAGATGGCAAATGATTCTCACAGAATATGACATCCAGTACACATCTCAGAAAGCCATCAAGGGCAGTGTACTATCTGAATATCTTGCTGAGCAACCTATTGACGATTACCAGCCTATGAGGTTTGACTTCCCTGATGAAGACATCATGTTCATAAAAGCAAAAGATCATGAAGAGCCTGTTCACACTGAAGGGCCTGATCCGGAAGAAGGATGGACTATGATGTTTGATGGGGCTGTTAACATGAATGGTCGTGGTGTTGGTGCAGTACTCATTACACCTAAGGGAGTTCACATGCCTTTCTCGGCCAAACTCACTTTCAACTGCACTAACAACGAAGCTGAATACGAAGCTTGCATTATGGGTCTTGAGGAAGCCATTGACCTCAGGATCAAGACATTGACTGTATTCGGAGATTCAGCTCTGGTAGTTAATCAAACCAACGGCAAATGGTACACACACCAAGATCATCTGATACCTTACAGGGATTATACAAGGAGGTTATTGACTTTCTTTACAACAGTCAAGCTTGAGTATATCCCTCGGGACGAGAATCAGTTTGCAGATGCTCTTGCCACCATTTCATCTATGATCAAAGTTCAAGCTGCCAACTTTGTACCTCAGATCTCAGTGTCCAGACTTGACAGACCAGCGTATGTATTCTCAGCAGATATTGTTAAAAATGATAAGCCTTGGTTTCACGACATCAAGTGCTTCTTGGAGGATCAAACATACCCACCTGGGGCATCTTCCAATGATAAGAAGACTTTGAGAAGGCTCGCTGGTAGTTTCTTTCTGAACACTGATGGGTCTTTATACAAAAGGAACTTTGATATGGTACTCCTCAGATGTGTTGATAAGACAGAAGCAGACTTGTTGATGCATGAAGTGCACGAAGGATCCTTTGGTACCCATGCAGGAGGGCATGCCATGGCTAAGAAATTGTTAAGATCAGGTTATTACTGGATTACAATGGATGCAGACTGTTGTGCTTATGCCAGGAAATGCCACAAATGCCAGATCTATGCGGATAAGGTGCATGTGCCTCCCAATCCTTTGAACATCATGTCTTCACCCTGGCCCTTTGCTATGTGGGGCATTGACATGATTGGCAAGATTGAACCGACTGCTTCAAACGGCCACAGATTCATCCTGGTCGCCATTGACTATTTCACCAAGTGGGTTGAAGCAGCCTCATATGCAAACGTCACGAGACAAGTGGTAGCCAGATTTCTGAAGAAAGATATCATTTGTCGGTATGGGGTGCCCGAGCGAATCATTACTGATAATGGTTCCAATTTAAACAACAAAATGATGGCAGAGCTGTGCCGGGACTTCAAAATTCAACATCACAATTCTTCTCCTTACAGGCCAAAGATGAACGGCGCTGTTGAGGCAGCAAATAAGAATATCAAGAAGATTGTGCAGAAGATGGTAGTCACCTACAAAGACTGGCATGAAATGCTACCGTTTGCCTTGCATGGGTACCGCACGTCAATCAGGACATCCACTGGGGCAACGCCGTATCAGCTTGTGTATGGTATGGATGCAGTCCTACCAGTTGAAGTTGAATTACCCTCTTTACGAGTATTGATGGATGTTAAGCTGAACGAAGCAGAATGGGTTCGGTCCCGGTTCGAACAACTGAGCCTGATTGAAGAGAAAAGATTGGATGCAATTTGCCATGGGCAGTTGTATCAGAAAAGAATGAAGAGAGCCTTCGATCAGAAAGTCAGGCACCGAGAGTACCAAGTGGGAGATCTTGTGCTGAAGAGAATCCTCCCTCCTCATACAGACCACAGGGGCAAATGGACTCCAAATTATGAAGGACCATTTGTGGTAAAGAAAGTTTTTTCCGGTGGAGCACTGATGCTCAGCACCATGGATGGTGAAGATTTCCCGTCCCCTGTGAATTCAGATGCAGTTAAAAAATACTTCGCATGAAAAATGACCCGCTGGACATAAAAACAGAATGTAAGTCCAGGCAAAAATAGGGCATCCCGGCGAGTCAAAAACAGAATAAACGACTCGGGCAAAAATAAGGGAAAATAAACAAAAGAATGTACACCCGCTGAGTTGAAAAGCCGCATTGGACAACTCAGGAAAAAATGGGTATCCCGATGGATTGAAAACCCGAAAGGGCGATCCATGCAAGATAAGGGAATAAGCGAACAATTGCACTCCGAATTCGTCTGTATCACCTACAACTTGGTAAGCTTCAAAAGGATCAAGCTTCAATTAGAATCTACTTTCTTCAGAAAGCAAGATGAGAAGAGCGTCAAAAGTCATACGGGTCATAGTGAAGAGGAAGCTCCTCGAAGCGTCATCAACACTGCCGACATTGTGTTCCTCAATTTGTAACGATCTCCTCATTTCAGGGGATATGTTCCTTTGACTGTACCTCGCCAATTCAGGGCATATGAATTAATAAAATCAGATTTTCAGTCATGTCTCGTTTTGTACATTTTCATTTTATTTGCAAAAAATGTCTGATGTCTTAAAAGAAAAACTGATTGCATAAGAATACAGATGCTTATCTTCAAATAAAAACATGCCTGCAGGAAATATGCTTACTCTCAGAAGTATCTAAACTCCTGTGACGGAATCCAGTAGAGGATACCTCGGGATTATCTTGTGCGTTTCTCTATCTTTTTCAGGATTGCAGGTATCCAGAACGCAACTTGGGGCATGTAAGCTTCATCCCAACAAGCTGGCAAATCAACACTCAATTTTAGCACCCGAAGTGCTCTCTCCCCAGCTGAGTTTCCTCCCATGACTTCTCCCAGATGAGGTTGCCACGTATTACTTATCCCCATCAGAATGGGAAGGTATCACAAGAGATGCCCATATCCCCGGCTGAGTCAAGGATCCTCTTCAACAGAATCCTTAGGGAAGTCTCTCAGTGATCTCTTTCTCCCCAGCCGAGTTGCCTTGTTATCCTCAGCCGGAGCACAAAAGTCAGGGAACCATCCCCCCACAGAGTCCCAGCCTCTATCCAGAAAGAGCAACGCACGAAGAATCACAACAGAGTGAAGAAAGCTTCTACGAACCCCAGCTGGGTCCCTCATTTATTGGAATAGGTCTCTCAGTGACCCGAATCCCCAAGCAGATACATCTCCTCAGATCTACCAATGATCTCATCACCAGCTGGGATGTTTACTACAAACGGATCGATCGAAGATCCTTGCGGCAACGGGACCCGAATCCCGGTTTGGTATCTTTGCACAATCATAGCATTTGCATCATATTTACCCACAAAGCGTAGCATTCCGTCTAGTACGGAGCATTACGGCAAGAATCCAACACATAGCATAATCATAAGCCATGTTTTGAATCAGCACTTGTGAATAATGACAATTCATCAACGTACAGAAAAATCCCCGCCAGAATCCCCCAGCAAAAGCAGCTGCCTCACAATCCACAAACACCAGTATATACTCATTTTGACACCCGTCCGTGCCGTCTTTCCCCAATAAAGTCGCCCGAGCACTCTTTACGAACAAGATTACCCGTGTTACAGATACATCCTGACACCCGTCCGTGTCATACCCCAGCAGAAAGCCAAAGACATCATCTTTGCACTCATCTATACCTATATACACTTTCTTGACACCCGTCCGTGTCATATCCCCAGCGCAGTCATCTACACTTTTACAACCCATATACTTGTTGATATTATTATACTTTTCTCTCTTGACACTCGTCCGTGTCATTCTCCCCAGCAGTTAAATACTCATCTATATACCAATCACTCTTATACAGATACTCGTCCATGTCTTGTACATATCACTCAAATCCCCTCAGATTCGGCACTAGTCCTTGTTCTTTGTTAACTCGTTGGTACTCGTCCGTACCGTCATCTCAGAACATACGTCTAGAGTTTGTTTCTACATGATACTCGTCCGTATCATAGTCTTAAGGATGCTCGTCCGCATCTTTAATCCATACACAGTCTCAAACACTTTTGTCTTCTTGAATATAGATACTCGCTTGTGTCTACTATTCCCCAGAAGAGTCCTCTCAGATTCAACACTCGTCCGTGTTCTCTGTTAACCAGTTGATACTCGCCCGCATCATCATCTCTGAACATGTGTCAGTATTTGTTTCTATCCGATACTCGTCCGTATCATAGTCTTAAGGATGCTCGTCCGCATCTTTAATCTATACACAACACCTAAACACTTATACTTTCTTTTCTTGATTGTAAACACTCGTCCGTGTTTACTACTCCCCAGTAGATCGCCAACAAAGCAAGTTTTCCTTTATCTGACATTCGTCCTGTGTCATGATAAACCCTGAGAGCAGCCGTACCCTGCTAGGTGGTCGTCCTCCACCTCTTGATGGTCGTCCTCCATCATGCTCATCCGATGGCCGTCCCCATCGTTGATTTTTAGCAGCCGTCCCCTGCTAGGTGGTCGTCCTCCACCTCTTGATGATCGTCCTTCATCACTTTATCCAATGGCCGTCCCCATTGTTGATTTTGGTTATCTGGCATTCGTCCTATGTCATGATAAACCTTGAGAGCAGCCGTCCCCTGCTAGGTGGTCGTCCTCCACCTCTTGATGGTCGTCCTCCATCATGCTCATCCGATGGCCGTCCCCATCGTTGACCTTTTATCCGGCATTTGTCCTATGTCGCGATATTTTCGGCAGCCGTACCCTGCCAGGTGGTCGTCCTCCACCTTAGATGACCGTCCCTCATCTTAACCCGACAGAGCAGCCGTCCCCTGCTAGGTGATCGTCCTTCACCTTTGATGACCATACCTCATCATTTGTTTATTTCATTTATTCTTTAACCCGATGGCCGTCCCCGTCGTGGTCCCTTTTCTTTTTTAGCCCGATGGCCGTCCCCATCGCCGGTTACTTTGCTTTATGAACTTGATGGCCGTCCCCGTCATGTTTCATTCAATCCCCAGAGAATCTTACAGCTTTATCTTGATGGTCGTCCCCATCATAATATCTTTTTCCCAGCTAGTCGGCCGTCCCCGTCTTTGCTTTACCTTTTATCCCCAGCATGTCGGCCGTCCCCGTCATTGCTTTATTTCCCACACTTTTCCCAGCATGTCGGCCGTCCCCGTCATTGCTATTTACCCAGCAGTCGTCCTCTGCTCGGCGGTCGTCCTCCGTCGCCCACACTTTACAATATACTTTATTTTCCTTTTACAATCTATATCCCTTTTCTTCTTTATTCTGTGAGTGCAAATTTTGGACTATCTTTGGTATTCAACCACAAGTTATCTTGTTCGCCTGTTAAGCCGTTGCTTACAACCTGCACAGCTAACTCATGTTTGAATAGGGGCAGCTGTAAACACCCCAAATTTGCCCTCATCCATTCACACCATGGCTTGTGATCATTTCATAAGCATAAACACAATCATATCATCTCATATCTCATTTTTGATTCACTGCATAGTTTCTAAGTCATCTGCACCTAGGGTTTGTGATCTGAGCAATCCAAGAGCTTCTTGAGCCACTCCAAAGGCCATCAATCACTTCAAAGGGGTTCATGTGTGTTCTTGTATCTTATTACATCCTCTCAAAGTCAAGAATGCAAAAGAATCACAAGAACTGGGATTGGTATGGATGCAGAGCCAAGTTTGACTGCACAGTTGACCTAAAATTAGGGTTTTGGTTTCAGAGGCCATAACTCCAAATTTTTTGGTCATCCTTGTTTCCATTGGTCTCTATGTGGTATAGGGAGGATGCATATCAATTTTCATGAAGAAATTCCATGGGGAAGTCATCTGATCAAGGGTTGACTTTCTGGACAAGTCAGTGCAAAATCAGGGCATCTGAGGCCCCCAATGACCCAACCAATGGGCATTCTTCATCAATTTGAGTGTATATGATCTTTATTTGATCATGGAAGAAGTTTGAAGTTCACAAAAATCAAGGATTTGAAGTTTTTTGCAAAGTTGACTTTTTTTGGGCATAGTTGACTTTTCAAGAATGTGTCATTTTATGTCATTTTTCAAGCCTTGATTCTTGATCCAAAAATGCTTCAAATGAGAAAACTTTGGTCATGAAAGTTGTAGAATACATTTTTACCTTTTCAAAAAGTACAAGAACATGACCTAATTCATTTTGGATCAAAAGTTATGGTGTGACAAAGTTGGCAAAAATCACTTATTTTCAAGATGTGCACCAAATGAGAAATTTGCAAAATCATGAACCAAGGCCATTTGTAACTTCTAGTTCACTTCAAACCAATGTACAAACATCACATGAGTTCTAAAAATCAGAATTGGACCAAAGTTTCTCATGATCATGGTTTGTATAACAAGGCTTTTTCATGAAGTTTCAAAAGGAGCCAACTTGCAAAATCACTCATGACACTTCACCCACTTGTCACATTGGTTGCTGAACTTTCCTAGCATCACATACACACCATGCTGCGCCAGCCCTAGCCATGGTACCAAGCCTAGAACCAAGCCCATGCTTTCCTTACAAAAAGTTGACTTTTGGCAAAAGCAAACATCCCAATCACAGCAGGCCATGTCACATCCTCTGGCCACTTGGAATTGTTTATACTATCCTTTAGCAAGCCAAACATATCACCAAGCCAAGCTGAAACAGGCCATAGCATCACATTCACAAAAACACTCCCTCAAGCAAAAGCCTTCGAATCATCTTCCACAACACACAAACACAAAAACCATTTCCATAGATCAAATCACATTGCTTCATAGAGCAAAAACCAACAAGACTTGAGCCTGAATCAAACAAAAACATTGCTTCTCCATTTTCACTCCAACTTGCAGTTTCATTCGAAACTCACTCCACAGCTCACAAACACTCAAACAAACTCTACAAACCTTCTCCACTCATCATCCTGACCACAAACAACCCTTCCCCATTGCCAGAAACTGCCTGCATCACCATTGCCATTTTCAACTGAGCTTGAGCAGAAGCTGTTCAAACTCTTCATCTAGCCAGCATAAACTTCTCCAAAGCATTCAAGCATCATCAAGAGGTCATAAGGAGTGGATTTCACAAGGAGGGGAGGTCTGAAAGTTGCTGGAGTGAAAGCTTCGAATCTCAGGTAGCTCAAGAAATATTTTTCCAGAAATCATTTTTTATGTTCTAAACTTGTTCTCTATGCTTCACTGATTGTCCTGGTGCTTTTAGTTTTGAAAATGGTGATGAAATGAGAATTTAATTGATCTCTGAAACTTTTTTGCCCTAGTTCTTATTTGCTTCGATTCAGCCTTTCCTGGAAAAATAAATTTGTTTTGAGTGAGGGTTATGATTCGTGAGTGAGTGGGAAACATTTCTGTTCAATTAGATTTCATTTTCATAACGTATGGAGTGAGTTTGAGGTTTGGGGTGAACGGAGAAGATGACCGGAACACTGTTCCGGTCATCTGAAAGTGTTTAACGGCGCAATTAGGGTTTAAGCATTAATTAGTCATTTTTGAATTTGAGCCGTAGGATGTGGCGCGCAGTCAACTCCCGCGCGTGTGACTTTGAATTCAAGCCCTTGGATCAGCTGACTTCTCTTTAATTCATTTATTTTCATTTTATTTTCATATTTTTCTCATTTGTTTTGCATAATTTATTTAAAATAGCAAAAATGTCTTAAAAATTATGAAACTTTTTCTCAAGAGTTTTATTAATTTTTATGACACAAAAATATTTTTATTTTCATTTTTAGCATTTAAAATGTATTTTTAAATAATTAAAATATTATTTTTAATTGATTAATGAGAATTAATTTATTAAAAATACTTTTAAGTATTTAAAAATCACCAAAAAATTCATGAAATGTTCTAAGACATTTAGAAACATTGTCCAACCTTCAAACCAAATTTATTTTTTGATCTTGATGCATTTTGAGAATTTTTCATTGAATTAAAATTATTTTTGTGCATTAATTTGATCCAAAGTTTAAAAAATCATTTATGCCTATCCATGAAGAGTTGGACATTGATTCCTTTTGCATTGCATTGTGTTTAGCATGTAGTTTTTGAGATTAAATGGCCATGTTTTGATCTTGCATTTTCAAATTGTTTGACATTTCTTTTGTTTAGGAACCCTAAAAACCCTAAAAACTTGTGAAAATCATAACTTAAGATTGGTTAAGAGTTGAGACCTCTCCTTTGGGCAGTGGTTTAGTATGGGATTAGGGGTCCTTTGTGTGGCATTTTCCATTTTTTATCTTAGGGTTTGCTTCTGATTTTGACTTTTGTTTGATGTTTGGTTCATAAACCCTAATTTGGGCTTCCATATGCATCCATCTTGCATTCTCTTGCATAACATGACTTGCCATGACATTCCATGCTTCCATGTGATTCATTTGACATCATAAGACATATAGAAAACATGTTTGATCATTGCATCATGTATTTGCCATGTTGTATGTCATGTGCACTTCATAACTTTTCATGTGTTTTCATGGTTCCTAACTTGCTCCATTTGCATTCATAAGCTTGTATGATCATTTCCATGTGCTGCCTCATGTTTGTAGCATCTCATAACATCATTAGCATCATGTATGTGCTTCTGGTTTTGTTTCTCATCATGTCATCTCATCCCATTCTGCATTGCATTGCATTCCTTTTCTAACATTTCAGGTGGTAAGTGAACTTGAGAAGTGAATTTGCCTTCACTTCTCATAACCTTTCTTTTCATCTCTCTTGCATCCATTGCTGCATTTTCTATATGTGTTTGAGTTTGAGCTTGCTCATTCTTCTTCTCCCCACTTTCTTTCTTCAAGTGACTTGACTTCTTGAATGAAGCAAGTCACTTTGCTTCTCTTGATCCTTTCATCTGCTTCCTGGTGGTTCCATTGAAGATTTTTCTTGATAAACCTCATAAACCTTAGGAACAACCAAGCATGACAATGATTAGGGTTTTGATTAGTCTCCCCTCTTAGTTTTACCTTTGTGTCTCTTTTGAGTCATCTCTTCTCACCTCATAATCAGGGACTAAACCCTAAAGGCTTTAAGGCTTTGTGATTAAGCTTATGCCTGCATCCTTCTCTTAGGATGGAGTGTATAACTTTAATCCTAAGTGTTAAACCCTTAATGTGTTTAAATCTCTTAATCAATTCACTTAATAAGTATCAAGACATCACACTTGTAACTTGGGCCTTGCATTAGGGTTCTAATTCTTCCTTAATTGGTTAAGAAGGACTAACCCTAGTGTTAATGGACAAGTCCCCCTCAAGTTGTCTTACAAATCATAAAATTCCCTTCATCATCATATCATTAAATAAAATCCACTTAATCAAAGGCTTGTTTTGTCATGAGCTTAATCCCTAATCATGGATTAAGTTGAGGAGCTTTCCTCAGCTTAAACATTCTCATCTATTATCCTTCTATTAGGATGGTGTAATGAGTATGTTTAATCCTTGATTATGGCTTAACCTCATTACTTAACACTAAACAAAAACACCAAAAAAACATCTAAATGATCACAAGTAGGTTAATGATCTTAATCCTACACCAAAGGTGATTAAGTGTGAGAATCTGACTTCACACTTAAGGTACTCTCATTACCCCTAATCAGAGGGAAGATGTGATGAGTTTGCTAACCCATTGGTTTAGACTTAAGCTCATTAACTTATGACAAAATCCAAAAACAATAAAAGACTGAAAACACAAAAACAAACAATAATCGTCTCCTCCGGGATTCTTTTCTCATCTCATTCACTCACAAACGAGAACTTGCTTCTTCCGTCTAATGCAAGACAGTTTGCATCTGCGCCAGACAGATCATACACTTGAGCATAGACAAGTAAGCAGTTCACAAGTCAATTCATCTTTCAGTCTCTTTGGGTCGAACTACGGTGTTCTGACTTCCTCATTGCACGAGAGGATACGTAGGCATAACTTAACAGTTATCGAACAAAAGTCTCTGTATATTCCCCCTCCTTCCAGCATTATTCTTTAAGCCTCATGATCTTGAGCATCTTATTTTTGTTCTCACACTGACACTGTCCATATTACACACTTCACTCCTTTTATACTGACACCTGTACATCTTTTCCAGCTATTCTATGCACAAATTGCACTGACACCACCCCTTTAAAACACAAATCTTGAAAGCGTGGATCCCGTCGAGTACGACGGACAATCTGGGTGCTAATACCTTCCCAGGTTGTAACCAACCCCCTTTCTCAGTCTCTCTGGTTCGCAACCGTCTTATCCATCTTTTTCTAGGCTTATGCAGCATTGCCTTTCCTCCGGGATAAAAATGCCTAGCTGGCGACTCTATTCATCTCCAGTGAGTTCATGGCTGTGTGTTCTCACTGTTCCCTTCGCCGACCGTTCGCGTCTGTACCCCATTTGACCCGGCTTCATTTGGTGGGAGCGACAGATGGTACGGACGAGTACCAACTGGTTAACAAAGAACAAGGACTAGTGTCGAATCTGTGGGGATATACATGGTGTATATAAGATACGGACGAGTATCTGTATGAGTAGTAAGTGGTGTATAGATGAGTGTTTAACCTGCTGGGGAGAATGACACGGACGAGTGCCTAAAGGAGAAGAGTAGTATAAACAAGTATCTGATGTACAAAGTGTTTAGGTTACTGTACTGGGGAGAGTGACACGGACGAACGTCAGGGAAATGTATAAGTATATGTGAGTATTTGTGAGGGCAAAGAAGATGTCTTTGGCTTTCTGCTGGGGATATGACACGGACAGGTGCCAAAGAGAGTATATACTGGTGTTCGTGAATGTAAGGCAACTATTTTTGCTGGGGGAATCTCTGCTGGGGATTTTGGAGGGGTTTTTTGTATGTTGGTGGGTTTTGATATTTACAAGTGTTTGATTCAGAATCATGGCTTATGATTATGCAATATGTTTGATTTTTTCCGTAATTCTCCGTATTAAACGGAATGCTACACTTTGTGGGTGAATATGTGAATGCTATGATTATGCAAAGATACCAATCCGGGATTCGGATCCCGTTGCTGTGAAGATCTCCAGTCGATCTGCTTGAAATAGACATCCCAGCTGGGGATGAGATCATTGGTAGATCTGATGAGATGTATCTTCTTGGAGGAATAGGTCACTGATAGACCCATTCCAGTAAATGAGAGACCCAGCTGGGGTTTGTAGAAGCTTTTGTCACTCTGTTGTGATTCCTTCATGCGTTGCTCTTCTGGATAGAGGCTGAAGCTCTGTGGGGAAGATGGTTCCCTGACTTTTGTATTCGGCTGAGGATGAAATGGCAACTTGGCTGGGGAGAAAGAGGGATCACTGAAAAGATCTCCCTAGAGATTCTGTTGAGGAGGGCTCTTTGACTCAGCCGGGGATATGGATGTCTTCTGGTACTGCCCTGTTGGAGAGGTGATGCCCGACAACCCTGATGGGGAGAATCAACAAGTGGCAACTCGGCTGGGGAGAAAACACTTTGAGTGTTGAGACTGAGTGAATACTGATTTTCCCGCTTGCTGGGATAAAGTTTTCATGCCCCAAGTGTTGGATTTATTAATTCAGCATCACCCTTAGGGATTCGATGGGCTTAACATCCCAACCCATGGCGCTTAATAGGCGCAGCCCCTTGAAAGACTCTATACTATAAGGAAATAAAGTTGCGCCTTCACTAACAGCAATTGCTTTTAGTGCAGTGGTAAGCGCTTGATCCTACAAGTGGTATCAGAGCCAGGTCATGGGTTCGAATCCCCCCGGCTGACACTGGGGGGGAGATTGTTGGATTTATTAATTCAGCATCACCCTTAGGGATTCGATGGGCTTAACATCCCAACCCATGGCGCTTAATAGGCGCAGCCCCTTGAAAGACTCTATACTATAAGGAAATAAAGTTGCGCCTTCACTAACAGCAATTGCTTTTAGTGCAGTGGTAAGCGCTTGATCCTACACCAAGTTGCATTCCGGATACCTGCAATCCTGCAAAGGTATAGAAACGCACAAATAATCCCGAGGTATCCCTTACCGGATTCCGTCATAGGAGTTTAGACACTTCTGAGAGTAAGTATATTTCCTGCAAGCATGTGACATATATATTTTTTTTTTTGAAGATAAGCATCTGTATTTATGCAATCCATTTTTCCTTAAGACATCAGACATTTTTGCAAATAAAAAATGTACAAGACGAAACATGACTGAAAATCTGATTTTATTAATTCAAACGCCCTGAATTGGCAAGATACAGTCAAGGAAACATATCTCCTAAAATGAGGAGATTTGTTACAAATTGAGAAATAGAATGCTGGCAATGTTGTCGACGCTTTAAGGAGCTTCCCTTCTGCTATGACTCGTATGACATTTGACGTTCTTCTCGTCTTGCTTTCTGAAGAAGGTTGATTCTGAAAGAAGCTTGATCCTTTCGAAGCTTACCAAGTTGTAGGTGATACGGACGAATTCAGAATGCAGTTGTTCGCTTATTCCCTTATTTTGCATGGATCATCCTTTCGGGTTTTCAATCCATCGGGATACCCATTTTTTCCTGAGTTGTCCAATGCGGCTTTTCAACTCAGCGGGTGTACATTTTTTTTATTTATTTTCCCTTATTTTGCCCGAGTCTCTTATTCTGTTTTTGACTCGCCGGGATGCCCTATTTTTGCCTGGACTTACATTCTGTTTTTATGTCCAGCGGGTCATTTTTATGCGAAGTATTTTTTAACTGCATCTGAATTCACAGGAGATGGGAAGTCTTCACCATCCATGGTGTTGAGCATCAGTGCTCCACCAGAAAAAACTTTCTTTACTACAAATGGTCCTTCATAATTCGGAGTCCACTTGCCCCTGTGGTCTGTATGAGGAGGGAGGATTCTTTTCAGCACAAGATCTCCTACTTGGTACTCTCGGTGCCTGACTTTCTGATCGAAGGCTTTCTTCATTCTCTTCTGATATAACTGCCCATGACAGATTGCAGCCAATCTCTTCTCTTCAATCAGACTCAGTTGCTCGTATCGGGACCGAACCCATTCTGCTTCATTCAGTTTAACATCCATCAGTACCCGCAGAGAGGGTAATTCAACTTCAACCGGTAGGACTGCTTCCATACCATACACAAGTTGATACGGTGTTGCCCCAGTGGATGTCCTGATTGACGTGCGGTACCCATTCAAGGCAAATGGTAGCATTTCATGCCAGTCTTTGTAAGTGACTACCATCTTCTGCACAATCTTCTTGATATTCTTATTAGCTGCCTCGACAGCACCATTCATCTTCGGCCTGTAAGGAGAAGAATTGTGGTGTTGGATCTTGAAGTCCCGGCACAGTTCTGCCATCATTTTGTTGTTCAAGTTGGAACCATTATCAGTAATGATTCGCTCGGGAACTCCGTATCGACAGATGATATCCCTTTTCAGAAATCTGGCTACTACTTGCCTGGTAACGTTTGCATAGGAAGCTGCTTCAACCCACTTGGTGAAATAGTCAATAGCAACTAGGATGAATCTGTGGCCATTTGAAGCAGTCGGCTCAATCTTGCCAATCATGTCAATGCCCCACATAGCAAAGGGCCAGGGTGAAGACATCACATTCAAAGGATTGGGAGGCACATGCACCTTATCTGCATAGATCTGGCATTTATGGCATTTTCTGGCGTAAGCACAACAGTCAGCATCCATTGTGATCCAATAATATCCTGATCTTAGCAATTTTTCAGCCATGGCATGCCCTCCAGCATGGGTACCAAAGGATCCTTCGTGTACTTCATGCATTAACAAATCTGCTTCTGTCCTGTCGACGCATCTGAGGAGTACCATATCAAAATTTCTCTTGTATAGGGAACCATCAGTGTTCAGGAAGAAACTACCAGCAAGCCTTATCAAAGTCTTCTTATCATTGGAAGATGCCCCAGGTGGGTATGTCTGATCCTCCAAGAAGCACTTAATGTCATGGAACCAAGGCTTATCGTCTTTAACAACATCTGCTGCGAACACATATGCTGGTCTGTCAGGTCTAGACACTGAAATCTGAGGTATAAAGTTGGCAGCTTGAACTTTGATCATGGATGAAATGGTAGCCAAGGCATCTGCAAACTGATTCTCGTCTCGAGGGATATACTCGAGCTTGACTGTTGTAAAGAAAGTCAATAACCTCCTTGTATAATCCCTGTAAGGTATCAGATGATCTTGGTGGGTGTACCATTTTCCGTTGGTCTGATTAATTACCAGAGCTGAATCTCCGAATACAGTTAAAGTCTTGATCCTGAGGTCAATGGCTTCCTCAAGACCCATGATACAAGCTTCGTATTCAGCTTCGTTGTTAGTGCAGTTGAAAATGAGTTTCGCCGAGAAAGGCATGTGAACTCCTTTAGGTGTAATGAGTACTGCACCAACACCACGACCATTCATATTAACAGCCCCATCGAACATTATAGTCCATTCTTCTTCCGGGTCGGGCCCTTCAGTGTGAACAGGCTCTTCATGATCTTTCGCTTTTATGAACATGATGTCTTCATCAGGGAAGTCAAATCTCATAGGCTGGTAATCATCAATGGGTTGCTCAGCAAGATATTCAGACAATACACTGCCTTTGATGGCTTTCTGAGAAGTGTACTGAATGTCATACTCTGTAAGAATCATTTGCCATCTTGCAACCCGTCCGGTAAGAGCTGGCTTCTCAAATATGTACTTAACTGGGTCCATCTTTGAGATCAACAAAGTAGTGTGGGTCAACATATACTGTCTCAGTCGGCGAGCAGCCCACGCTAAAGCACAGCAAGTTTTCTCGAGCAGTGAATAATGTTGTTCACAGTCGGTAAACTTTTTGCTTAGGTAGTATATTGTATACTCTTTTCGACCAGACTCGTCATGCTGGCCCAGCACACACCCCATTGACTCTTCTAATACTGTCAAGTACATGATCAGAGGTCTTCCTTCAACTGGAGGCATAAGGATTGGAGGCTCTTGTAAGTACTCCTTGATCTTGTCAAAAGCCTTCTGGCAGTCTTCATTCCACCTGACCGTTTGTTCTTTTCTCAACAGCTTGAACAAAGGTTCGCAGGTTGCTGTAAGGTGAGAGATGAACCTTGAAATGTAGTTCAATCTACCTAGAAACCCTCAAACTTCTTTTTCTGTCTTCGGCGCAGGCATTTCTTGAATAGCTTTGACTTTATCAGGGTCAACTTCAATCCCTTTCTCACTCACAATAAAACCCAGCAGCTTACCAGAATGCACCCCGAATGTGCACTTGTTGGGGTTCAACTTCAGTTGGTACTTTCTCAGACGCTTGAATAGCTTTAGCAGATTTACCAGGTGGTCTTCTTCAGTAAGGGACTTGGCGATCATGTCATCCACATAACATTCTATTTCTTTATGGATCATATCGTGGAATAATGTCACCATAGCCCGCTGATATGTTGCGCCAGCATTCTTCAGTCTGAATGGCATCACCTTGTAACAGAACGTGCCCCAAGGTGTGATGAAGGTTGTCTTCTCCATGTCTTCAGGTGACATTTTAATCTGATTGTATCCTGAAAATTCGTCCATGAAGGAGAATACCGAGAACTGAGCCGTATTATCAACCAATACATCAATGTGAGGTAACGGGAAGTCATCTTTCGGGCTGGCTCTGTTCAGATCCCGGTAGTCAACACACATCCTTACTTTGCCGTCTTTCTTAGGCATAGGTACTATGTTAGCAACCCACGGTGGATAGCTAGTCACGGCAAGGAATCCGGCGTCCCATTGCTTTTGTACCTCTTCTTTGATTTTCATTGCCATGTCTGGGCGAGTACGGCGCAGTTTCTGTTTAACCGGCGGGCATTCCTCTGTTAAAGGCAGCTTGTGTACAACAATGTCGGTGTCCAACCCTGGCATATCTTGATAAGACCAAGCAAACACATCCACATACCCTTGAAGCAGGTCAATCAGTTGTCTCTTCACTGAGTCTTGTAAGCAGGCCCCGATTTTAACTTCTTTCACGTCTTCATCTGTACCAAGATTAATCGTCTCCACCTCCTCCTGATGAGGAGTGATAAACTTCTCCTCTTGTCTCAACAATCTGGCTAGCTCTTCAGGAAGCTCGTAATCTTCTTCAACCCCTTCATCAGCTTGATTGATTGGATTGTCAAACTCATACGAAGTAATAGCCGTGCTGTTGTCGGTGTAGTCTGGAAGGCACACTCTGCAAGGGTTCAGTTTGTTCATTTTAGTGATTGATTTTAATCTTGTTTAGAAAAGTGAAATGAAGTTAACATTTTTAAAACATTGCCATTTATTTTTTTGTACAAAAAGAAAAATGGAAAAACAGTGAGCGGAAAAGAAAAAAGACTCATTTGCAAAAGATGTCTGATATTTCATTGATTAATCTTGTTGCACAAAAATTACAGATGACCCGATTACAAAATGAGTCTTGTCATCTAGGGCAAGATGCAAGACTTTGATGCATGCTATAAAAAATACAGGAAATAATAATTACTCTGCATGAGTAACTCTTATAATTTCCTGGGAAGACCAGTTTGAGATACTGCTCCCCGGGATCTTTAGACGAATCCAATTCTCCAGATTGCGGTCGCTTTCATCCTCGTCTTCCAAATTGTTGACAGCATCGGGGGTGAGCATCCCCCCACTAACAAAGTTGGGCTCCTTAGCAGCCTCTGCTTGATCTTGTTGGGTTGGTTTGTAACCCAACCCAAATCTATCCTCTTTCTTCTCCACAGGTAGCAATTTGCCCCAGCCTTGGGCAGTTCCTTCTTCAACAACCTTCCGGGCTTGTTGGTATGATGTCATTGAGGTTCCAGGTACAACAGATGTTTCATTTATGTTCAAGGCCTCAAACCCTTGACTCATTGTTTCGTGGATCTCCCCATCCATCTCAATATATTTGTAGGTAGCCAGGTGGCTAACAAAAATATCCTCCTCTCCACAGATAGTAACGACTTGACCCTCCCACTCGAATTTTAACTTCTGGTGAAGGGTTGAGGTCACGGCGCCAGCGGCGTGAATCCATGGCCTACCCAATAGACAGCTGTAGGCAGGCTGTATATCCATCACGTAGAAGGTCGTTTTGAAAGTTTGTGGGCCTATCGTTATAGGCAACTCAATTTCCCCCAGAACTGATCTCTTAGAACCGTCAAAGGCTCTTACTACTAAGTTACTGGGGCGTAATGCCAATCCGTCATACTCTAGCTTCACAAGGGCCTTTTTAGGTAAGACATTGAGGGATGATCCTGTGTCTACCAGCACATGGGAAAGAACTGCACCTTTACATTCCATGGTAATGTGCAAAGCCTTGTTATGATTGCGGCCTTCCGTAGTCAAGTCAGTGTTGGTGAACCCTAGCCCATGACTAGCATTAACATTTCCAACCACGGCTTCCAACTGATTGACGGTGATCTCTTCTGGCACATAAGCTGCGTGCAAGACTTTTAGTAGTGCATTCCGATGAGCCTCGGAGCACATGAGCAATGATAGAATAGAGATCTTAGAAGGCGTTTGGTGAAGCTGGTCTACTATCTTGTAATCACTTTTCTTGATGATTCTCATGAATTCATCAACTTCTTGATCAAAAGAGGTTTTCAAAGCTTCTTTAACGATCTGCTCTTCCTGCACCAAGCTCTTCCCTTTTGCCTTGGCAGCAGCTTCTGCTTCGGCAGTGGGTCTTTGAATTTGTGGAGCAAAGAGACGTCCGCTTCGAGTGAAGCCTCCGCCTCCTCCCACATTATCTATTTGTGGTGCAGGGGTTGATGATTCAAAAGTGATTTTCTGTCCTTCGCAGTATAGATCGGAGCCGTAATGCCAAGGGATGGCGTTACTGCTTTCATAAGGTACTGGCCCAGGCACTGTGATAGTGACTGGACTGATGGCAGCTGCAGAAGGGACCATGATAGTCTGTGGATCATAGTATATTGTGACTGGTGCTCTGATGGGAGTGGCATTTTGTGAGTTGTAGGCAGCATCATTTTCAGGATCATAATAAATTGTAACGGTTGAGACATCTTCATTGTTTGCTGCTGGTGTTGTAGGAGACATTGTTGGAAGGATGGGTGTTGTTGTTGTAGGAGATTCTGAATGAAGGGGTGCTGCAGTTGTAGAAGGGAGGTTTGTTGATATCTGGTCCGTTGAAGTAACAGATGAAACATTTGTTGATGAGATTGAAGAGTTGCTTGGAACAATGGTTGTTGTATTTGTAGAAGACACGAGAATTGTTGTTGATGAGATTGCTGGATTGGTAGGAATTGATGTTGTGATTTGAAGCAGGCCACTCTGGATGAGACCATCTATGCCATCTCTTAAGTTATCACAACCATTCACTGAAATGTTGCAATAAGCACACCCTAGCTCACATCCCGGGAACATTTGACATTCGAGGAGTTGAGCTTTAATCTCTACCAACGGTGTCTGAATCTGACCCACACTGGTTATTAAGTAAGACGACCTGTCTTCTTCAATAGCATTGATTCTGGGACCTCCGTGGTTTGGCATAGGGTTCTTGTTAACATTTGGTGGTGGTGCAAAATTCAGAGCCTTAGAATCTACCAAGTCCTGTACCTTCATGTGCAATGCTCTGCACTTCTCTGTACTATGGCCAGGTGCATTTGAATGAAAAGCACATCTGGCGCTGGCGTCATAATTTCTGGGTAGACTGGCAGGATCCGGAGGTGCCAACGTCCTTAGCTCAACCAGGTTGAGTTTTAGGAGCTGTGGCAGTAATGTGGCATAGAGCATAGGAATCGGATCGATCACCCTATTGGCCTGAGAAGGTCTCTGTTGGAACGGTCTTTGCTGATTGTTGTTGCCGGTGTTGTTGTAGTTTCTCTGAGGAGAATACTGAGTTTGTTGCTGATAATTTTGTTGTTGTGGTTGATAAACTGGTTGTGGATGAATTGGAGCGGGAATGGTGACTGCTGCCACAGACCTATGAACATATTGGGGTCTGCCCCTGTTGGTGTGGATAACATTGGTCTCACCAGTTCTTCTTGGGCCCACGAATGGCTTCCTTGTGTTGCTGGATGAGCTGGCACCGTTGTCAGAAATCTTCCCCATTTTTAACAGGCTCTCAATTCTCTCTCCAGCTATAACGACATCTGCAAAGCTGGTAGAAGAGAAAGCAGCCAGTCTGTCAATGTATGTTCCTTGGAGGGTGTTCATAAACATATCTGCCATCTCCCTCTCTGACATAGGTGGCTGGATAGTAGCAGCCAGCTGCCTCCACCTCTGGGCGTACTCTCGGAAGCTTTCCCTGGATGACTGTGATATTCCCATCAGGAGGGTCCTGTTGGGTGCCATATCCAAATTATACTGGTATTGTCTAATGAAAGCCTCTGCCAAATCCTTCCAACACCTGATGGTGGCTCTAGTCAGATGAGAATACCATTCCCTTGAAGCTCCCGTTAAGCTATCCTCAAAATAAAACATCCATAGCTTCTCGTCCATGGTATATGCTTTCAATCTCCCCAGAAAGGACTGTAAGTGGGTCCGTGGGCAGGAAGTCCCGTCGTACTTTTCGAAACAAGGAGGCTTAAACTTATGGGGAATCCTGACCCCTTCCACTAAGCCCATGTCCATAACATCAAAACCCAAAGAGTTTTGAGACTCCAAGGATCTTAATTTTTCAGCAATTTCGTCCAACCTTCTGTCATAGGCCTCATCCCCAGCACCCATTACTGTGAACTGATCCTCCTGGGGGTCTTCTTGCAGCACTCTGCCAGCAGTGGCAGTCCCTTGTACATTAGCAGGAATGTTGATCTCTGGATGAAGGTGGGGTCCAAATACAGGGGGGTTGACATGAGGTTGGACCCTCTCATTGTTGCTTGTCCCCGCAGTCCCTAGATGGGGATCTTCTTGATTCTGCCTCTCTACCATTGCCCTTAATCTCTCTTGGCTCTGAGCCATATTGTTCATCACCTCCATAAATTGTGTCATCTGAGCTCTCATTTCCAATCTTTCATTGGCCATTTGGTTCCTGACCTCTGTAAGGTCCTGCTGTACCTGGTCCATCTGTATGCCCGGAAGATTGTTACGGGTTGTATATCTGTGTGGACGGTTAAGTGGGAACACCCGTCGGCGAGCAATAGTTCCTGAAATCACAGCAGAGTTAATAACAAAAACAAAACAAACCTACAAAACAAACAAAGGGTTAGCATGCAATGCAGTATGCTTATTTGTTTCCAAGGTATCCGGCTTGGCACTTAGTTTTGACCCTTCTAGACCCTTGAAGATTGCTGTTGATGTTGTTTTGAAGGAAACTCAGATGGAACAAACTGATACATATATTACAAAAAGCAAATGGTACATAGTTTGTTCTTTACAAAACATGCCCCGAGGGGTCAAAATACAACATAAGAAAATAAAAGTACATGAAATGAAAGCAACAACAAGCAAAAGTCAAACACCAAGACCAAACTCATCCTCCTGAACTTCCTTGAGAAGTGCTTCAGTCATAGGATCAGTTGGACGCTCTGTGAGACTCCTGATAAGGAGATTCCTGGTAGTAACAGCTGCAGTTAGCTTCTTGTGCTGACTCTGGTCCTTTGACCTCTTCACTCCAGCTCTAATCTTCAGCTCTGAGATCTCCCTCTGGGCTGCTGCCAGGGCTTCCTGTTACTCTTTTGCACTAGCTTCCAGCTGCTCAATTTTGTCCTGAGTCCTCTTATCTTCCAGAGTGCGAGCTTCGGTGATCCTGACCCACCTAGCTTGACTCTCTTTCAGATACAAATCAGTCCTGGCTTTTTGGAACTGAGCCTCCTTGCAGGCATTCTTCAAGATCTGCTCTCCAGCCCTAGACTTCTTGATATAATCCTCTGACTTCTCAATTCTGGCCAGATGCTCCACTTTCAGCTTCTCTAACCTCTCAATATCCAACCTACCATCACTCCTCTCCCAGAGGGTCTTCTGTAGAGCTTGAGTCAACTTCTCATTTCTCTCCTTCAAACTCTCAAACTCCTCTAAGCTGATAGTGCCAGGAGGTGGTGCTGAGGATGGCCCAGGCATATCTTCCATGGTGAAAGGCATCCCAGAAAACTGAGCCCTGGCATGGGACCACTCATAGTACTGTGCTGATGCCACATTGTTGCACTTCCCCAGAATGGTTACTCCTTTAGTCTGAACATTGTCCCAGGCCCAGGCTGCTTGCCTGACAATAGCCAGATTAGGCTTGTTCTCACAGTAAAGAGTCTCAGCCAGATCTTGTACCTTAGGAGTATGGACCAGTGCATAGCCCAATTGTCTTTTGAATATCAGAGGGTTGTAATTGATGCAACCCTTTACTCCTATCAGGGGTACATTGGGAAACCGCCCACAGCTGGTGATGATGTCCCTACCCTTGGTGCTTTGAGTGCACCACCTGATATCAGCTGAGGTCAAAGTAGTGAGTCTTCTAGCCCAGTTTATTTGCTGGTGAGGGTTCAAGAATGCATCAGTCTTTGGCAGATGCTTGAGCAGCCAAGTATGGAACAAGGGAGCACAGCATCTCACTAATCTTCCACTCTGCTTTTCATTCCTCTGGTGTACTGAGTAGTAGAAATCTCCCAGTAAGGTGGGCACTGGGTTCCTCAGGATGAAAAGATGGATTGCATTCTTTCTAACAAACCTAGGCTCATCTGCAAATAAAATAATCCCATATATGCTCAGGGCCAATAAAGCACAGACTGCTTTCCACTCTCCCAAAGAAGCCTTCAGGGTAGCCTGAGATATCAAGAAATCCAGATGTAGACCAGAGATTCCAGCCTTAGTAGTCATATTTTGCCCAATCAGTACTGGTTCCAGATGCAATGCCCTTGCCACCTCTTCATTACTTGGAAAAGCCATCTCAGGGTTGAAAGGGACTCCACCCCTGATAGGTATACCAACCAATGAGGAATACTCCTCTAATAAAGGGCCCAACTGAAAATCTTGAAAAGTAAAACACCTCAGAGGGGGATCATAGAACTGCAAGCAAGTATGAATCAAGCTCCTCTGGGAAGGGTCCAAATCCATAACCACATCAAGTATTCCTCCATAGTGTTCTCTGAACAGTGGTATATGGTCTGGAGTAATCAGGGTCTGAATCCTCCTGATGTCAGCTAGCTCAGGCTGAAAGAAGTGGTAGGAGATATTACTCTTCTTAGGTGCCGTGTGGTTGAAGAAGAGTTGAGACAGGTGCTGATGATAACACTGAAAATGGGCCACTGACTGGCTGGTGTAGGTGACTGAAGCAGGTAGCTGATAGCTGAAGTAGATGCTGATGAAAATAGGTATATGCTGATGATGGGGTCAAAACCAAGCCAAAAATAAAGTATGGATACCCTGAAAAACAAATAAGCAAATGTTAAAATGATGCAATGATGATGTATGCAAATGATATGCAAGGGTTTGTGACTGAGCTGGATCTGATCAAGTGCTCTGACATAAGTCCAGGTATGTTCAAGAAATCCAGATGGAGGTCTATAAGTCCAGTAACCAGGGTGGGGGGACTCAAATAAAGAGCCACATGTCCAGGGTTAAAATCACACGAACTGTTCAAAAATGGAGTACTCTTAATCAAAACAAAGTAACAGGGTATGCTGAGGTCAAGGGTACCTGCAAACCTGTAAACAGCCCAACCCCCTCACAGGTGGTGTTCTAAAACAAGGATCCTCAGGCTTGGATCAGTTATGAGAAGTGTAAACACTTCCAACCCGGAGGTACAATGTTTACAATAACCATAAAAGATCCTCCTCTAATTTACCTCAGTTTCTGAAGGTTAATACTAAAGGTCATCCAGACTTAGCAGGCTTCCCAGATAGCCCTAGTATTGCAGGAAATCTGCAACACAGAGTTCTCAAGAAGAAACCCATATCTGAATTGTGTTTCATATTCCCACACCAGACCGAGATGGAATGGGAAAGAATATGAACCACTCTAGCCTAGGTGTCACTCAGGTCCCAGGTATAGGACCTCAACTCTCAATAGAACACCCACCCACCAAAGCAATAAACCAGATCTAGCCAGACAGTGTGACAGTATGATATATGCAAAGCTATAAAGAAAGCAATAAAGCAACTGTACATAAAGCAATAAACAAAACAAATATACAAACACAAATAGCACATAACACCCCAGTAAACACAAATCAAACAAGCGCTAGGAGGAACCCACAAAAAGAACCAAAAGCCCTGGTTGCAGTATAAGGTTCCCCAGCAGAGTCGCCAAGCTGTCGCTCCAGATAAATGGGAATGGCCCAAATAAAGGTACAGACGCGAACGGTCGGCGAAAGGAACAATGAGAACACACAGCAGTGAACTCACTGGAGATGAAAAGAGTCGCCAGCTAGGCATTTTTATCCCGGAGGAAAGGCAATGCTGCATAGACCTATAAAGATATGGATAAGACGGTTGCGAACCAGAGAGACTGAGAAAGGGGGTTGGTTAAAACCTGGGAAGGTATTAGCACCCAGATTGTCCGTCGTACTCGACGGGATCCACGCTTAAAAGATTTGTGTTTTAAAGGGGTAGTGTCAGTGCAATTTGTGTGTAAAAGGGCTCGAAAACAAAATGTACAGGTGTCAGTGTAAAGGAAGTGTGAAGTGTATAAATGATGTGTCAGTGTAAGGACAGAGTGAGATGCTCAAGACTATGAGGCTTAAAAGAATGAAGCTGGAAGTAGGGGGAATATACAGAGACTTTTGTTCGATAACTGTTAAGTTATGCCTACGTATCCTCTCGTGCAATGAGGAAGTCAGAACACCGTAGTTCGACCCAAAGAGACTGAAAGATAAATTGACTGATGAACTGCTTGCTTGTCCATGCTCAAGTGTATGACTTGTCTGGCTCAGGTGCAAACTGTCTTGCATTAGACGGAAGAAGCAAGTTCTCGTTTATGAGTGAATGAGATGAGAAAAGAATCCCAAAGGAGATGATTATTGTTTGTTTTTTTGTTTTCAGTCTTTTATTGCTTTTGAAAATTTGTCGTAAGTTAATGAGCTTAAGCCTAAACCAATGGGTTAGTAAACTCATCACATCTTCCCTCTGATTAGGGGTAATGAGAATACCTTAAGTGTGAAGTCAGCTTCTCACACTTAATCACCTTTGATGTAGGATTAAGATCATTAACCTACTTGTGATTATTTAGATGTTTTTGTTGTTTTTGTTTAGTGTTAAGTAATGAGGTTAAGCCATAATCAGGGATTAAACAGACTCATTACACCATCCTAATAGAAGGATAATAGATGAGAATGTTTAAGCTGAGGAAGACTCCTCAACTTAATCCATGATTAGGGATTAAACTCATGACAAAACAAACCTTTGATTAAGTGGATTTTTATTAATGGTATGATGATGAAGTGTTTTTTAGGGTTTGTAAGACAACTTGAGGGGGACTTGTCCATTAACACTAGGGTTAGTCCTTCTTAACCAATTAAGGAAGAATTAGAACCCTAATGCAAGGCCCAAGTTACAAGCTTGATGTCTTGATGATTATTAAGTGAATTGATTAAAGGAGTTAAACACATTAAGGGTTTAACACTTAGGATTAAAGTTATACACTCCATCCTAATAGAAGGATGCAGGCATAAGCTTAATCACAAAGCCTTAAAGCCTTTAGGGTTTAGTCCCTGATTATGAGATGAGGAGAGAAGACTCAAAAGAGACACAAAGGTGAAACTAAGAGGGGAGACTAATCAAAACCCTAATCATTGTCATGCTTGGTTGTTCCTAAGGTTTGTGAGGTTTACAAGAGAAGTCTTCAATGGAACCACCAGGAAGCAGATGAAAGGATCAGGAGAAGCAAAGTAACTTGCTTCATTTAAGAAGTCAAGTCACTTGAAGGAAGAAAGTGATAAGGAAAATAATGAGCAAGCTCAAACTCAAACACATAACAATATGCAGCATGGATGCATAAGAGGGATGAAAAGAAAATATGGGAAGTGAAGGCAAATTCACTTCCCAAAGTCACTTACAACCTGAAATGTTAATGAAAGGAATGCAATACAATGCAAAATAAGATGAAATGACATGATGCAAATCAAAACCAGAAGCAAATATGAGATGATAATGATGCTATGAGATGCTGCAAACATGAATCAAGACATGAGGATGATCATACAAACTTATGGATGCAAATGGAGCAAGTTAAGAACCTTGAACACATATGAAAAGTTATGAAATGTAAATGACATACAACATGGAAAATACATGATGAAATGATCAAACATGCTTTCAATATGTCTTGAGATGTCAAATGAAACAAATGGATGCATAAAATGCTATGTCAAGTCATGTCATGCAAGCAAATGCAAGATGGATGCATATGGAAGCCCAAATTAGGGTTTATGATCAAAGCATCAAACACAAACCAAAATCAGAAGCAAACATCAATATAAAAAATTGAAAATGCACTTAAAGGATCCCTAAACCTATACTAACTCACTGCCCAAAGGAGAGGTTCCAACTCTTAACCTAATTCAAGATATGATTTTCCTAAGTTTTCTAGGGTTTTAGGGTTCCTTAACAAGAAAAATGCCAAACAAATGGAAAATGAAAGATCAAATCATGGCCATTTAATCTCATAAACTACATGCTAAACACAATGCAATGCAAAAAGAATCAAGGTCCAACTCTCAATGGTTAGGCAGAAATGATTTTTGGAAGTTTGGATCAAAATAATGCTTTGAAAATGAATTAATTCCATGGAAAATTCTCAAAATGCATCAAGATCAAAAAATAAATTTGGTTTGAGGGTTGGACAATGTTTCTAAATGGTTTTAAATGTTTCATGAATTTTTTGGTGATTTTTAAATACCTAAAAGTATTTTTAATTAATTAATTCTCATTAATTAATTAAAAATAAACTTTTAAATATTTAAAAATATTTTTAAAATGCAAAAAATAAAAATAAAAATGTTTTCTGATTAAGAAAAATATTTAAAACAAAAATGCAAAGGGAAATATTTTTAGGATTTTTCTAACTATTTTAAAATAAATGGAGAAGTTAAATGAGAAAAATTGAAATAAAAAATAATGAAAATGAGAAGTAATCATATCCAACGCATCAGATTCAAAGTTGCGGGTCAACTGTTGACTTGGCGCGTGAATCAAGGGTCAGGATGGACTCTGACTTAAATCAGGTTTTATGAATTAATTAAATGGGATTAATTAAGTTAATGGAGATTAGGGCAAAATGGATGCATCTGGGCCACACAAACACGCGCAAGTCAACCTAAGTCAATGGATCCAACGCATCAGATTCAAACACCAACTAATTATAGGGATTAGGGTTAATGGTTCTCAGGTGGCCGGAGAAGACTTCCGGTCGTCTTCTCCGGCGAACCAAAACCCTAGATCATGATTCAGGCCACCACACTTCAAATTAAACACAGCAAAATGATCCTCTAACATCCTAGAACACAAATCATCCCTCAAACAACATTTAAACTTCAAGAATCAGGCAAATCGAAGCAAACACTTTTCACGGGAGAAATTTCAGAGCATCAATAAAACCTCATTTTTCACTCATTTTTAATTCTAAGCACATCATTATGATCAGCACAACATACACTTCCAATTTATGACAAGAAAAACAAGTTCTGAGAAAAAAGTTCTTGAGCTATACCTGAGGTGGAAGCTTCTGATTCTGGGCTTTCTGGGCTGTTCTTGGGTGCAAACTCACTCCAATGATCCCCCTTGTGCTAATGGCAAGCTTAGATGGAGTTTAAACAGGCTACTTTGAGAGGTCCAGTTCTGGTGTATCAGAAAATGGGGTTCTTATGTAGGCTGTTTCAGATCATTGTGAGGGGTGGTATTGGTTCTATGAATGTGTTTCTGGTTGATTGGTGAAGATAGAATGAGTGTTTTATGACTGTGTAAGGAGATTCGAAGAGAGGAAAGTTTTGGCAGGTTTTGTGGTATGCTGTGTTCTGGCTTGCTTCAAGGGCCAATGTCTTGCTATAACACTCCCACAATGTATGAGTAGCCTGTGGAGCAGGTCAGTAGAGGTGGCTGCTCACTGTTCCAAGAGTATGGGGGTTTTGGCCAAAAAGTCAATGTGATTGGTACTTGCAGCATGGGCTATGGCAGCAGCTGTCTAAGGGCTTGTCTTGCCTCAACTTGATTCAAGGATGACCCTTAGATTGCTCATGAGTGACTGCAACATGTGGATCATGAGCTATGCTAGCTTTTGCAACTTGCCCACTTGGTGTTTTCTTATGATTTTGTGCCATGTACATGAGATACTCCTTGCTGAATTTTGTTGCACAATGTTCCATTTGGTCATGGCAATGCATAGAAATCAGCTAGTGATCACATAATTCCTTGGAGGATGATTTTGCCAAAAATCCATCTTTGCATCCTTATGAAAAATGACTTATGGATTTCTTGAAAATCAAGTCACAAAAATGAAAGATCCTTTGGGCCAATTCTGTTTTTAGGTCATGTATGATCATGTGATGAAGTTTTGAAGTCATTTTGAAGTCAATAGAATACTTGGTATGAGAAAATGCAAGTTTTCCATTTGGTGCATAACTTGAAATTTAGTGATTTTTGCCAACCTTGACAAGCCATAACTTTTGATCCAAAATGAATTAGGTCATGTTCTTTTACTTTTTGAAAAGGGAATGATCTATTCTACAACCTTCATGACCAAAGTTTTTCCATTTGAAGCTTTCTTGAATCAAAAAGTAAGGGTTGAAAAAGTTGCCTAAAATGACATTTCCATTAAAAGTCAAACTTGCCCAAAAAGTCAACTTTGCAAAAGACTTGAAATTTCTCAATTTTGTGAACTTCCAACTTCTTCCATGATCAAATAAAGATCATACACACTCAAAATGATGAAGAACACCCTTTGGTTGGGTCATTGGGGGCCTCAGATGCCCTGATTTTGCACTGACTTGCTTGAAAAGTCAACTCTTGATCAGATGACTTCCCCATGGAATTTCTTCATGAAAATTGATATGCATACTCCCTATACAATATAGAGACCAATAGCAACAAGAATGACCAAAAAAATTGGAGTTATGGCCTCTGAAACCAAAACACTAATTTTAGGTCATCTGTGCAGTCAAGCCTGGCTCTGCTTCCATACCGATCCCAGTTCTTGTGATTCTTTGACATTCTTGACTTTGAGAGGATATAATATGATGCTTGAACACAAATATACCCCTTTGAAGTGATTGTTGACCTTTGGAGTGGCTCAAGAGGCTCTTGGATTGCTCAGATCACAAACCCTAGATGCAGATGACTTAGAACCTATGCAGTGACTCAAAATTGTGGTATGAGATGTTATAATTGAGTTTATGCATATGAAATGATCATAAGACATGGTGTGAATGGGTGAGGGCAAATTTGGGGTGTTTACACATAGTCCATTCCTCTTCCGGGTCAGGCCCTTCAGTGTGAACAGGCTCTTCATGATCTTTTGCTTTTATGAACATGATGTCTTCATCAGGGAAGTCAAATATCATAGGCTGGTAATCATCAATAGGTTGCTCAGCAAGATAATCAGACAATACACTGCCCTTGATGGCTTTTTGAGATGTGTACTGAATGTCATACTCTGTGAGGATCATTTGCCATCTTGCAACCCGTCCGGTAAGTGCTGGCTTCTCAAAAATGTACTTAACCGGATCCATCTTGGATATCAATAAGGTAGTATGGGTCAACATATACTGTCTCAGTCGGCGAGCAGCCCACGCTAAAGCACAACAAGTTTTCTCGAGCAGTGAATAACGTTGTTCACAGTCGGTAAACTTTTTGCTTAGGTAGTATATTGCATACTCTTTTCGACCAGACTCGTCATGCTGGCCCAGCACACACCCCATCGATTCTTCTAATACTGTTAAGTACATTATTAGAGGTCTTCCTTCAAATGGAGGCATAAGGATTGGAGGCTCTTGTAAGTATTCCTTGATCTTGTCAAAGGCCCTCTGGCAGTCTTTGTTCCACCTGACCGTTTGTTCTTTTCTCAACAATTTGAACAAGGGCTCACAGGTTGTTGTAAGGTGAGATATGAACCTTGAAATGTAGTTCAATCTACCTAGAAACCCCCGAACTTCTTTTTCTGACTTTGGTGGAGGCATTTCTTGAATGGCTTTGACTTTATCAAGATCAACTTCAATCCCTTTCTCACTTACAATAAATCCCAACAATTTACCAGATCGCACCCCAAATGTGCACTTGTTGGGGTTTAATTTCAGTTGGTATTTCCTCAGACGCTTGAATAGCTTCAGCAGGTTTACCAGGTGGTCTTCTTCTGTGAGGGACTTGGAAATCATGTCATCCACATAACATTCAATTTCTTTATGGATCATGTCATGGAATAATGTTACCATAGCCCGTTGATAAGTGGAACCAGCATTCTTCAGTGCGAATGGCATCACCTTATAACAGAATGTGCCCCAGGGTGTGATGAAAGTTGTCTTCTCCATGTCTTCAGGTGACATCTTGATCTGATTGTATCCTGAAAATCCGTCCATGAAAGAGAATACCGAGAACTAAGCCGTATTGTCAACCAATACATCAATGTGAGGTAAAGGGAAGTCATCTTTCGGGCTGGCTCTGTTCAGATCTCGGTAATCCACACACATCCTTACCTTGCCATCCTTCTTGGGCACAGGTACAATATTAGCGACCCACGGCGGATAGCTAGTTACAGCAAGGAAACCGGCGTCCCACTGCTTTTGTACCTCTTCCTTGATCTTCATTGCCATATCCGGGCGAGTACAGCGTAGCTTCTGTTTTACTGGCGGGCAGTCTTCTTTTAAAGGCAGCTTGTGCATGACAATATCGGTGTCCAACCCTGGCATATCCTGATAAGACCAAGCAAAGACATCCACATACTCCCGAAGCATATCAATCAGTTGCTCATTTACTGAATCTTGTAGGCAGGCCCCGATCTTAACTTCTTTCACGTCTTCTTCCGTACCAAGATTAACCGTTTCAATCTCCTCCTGATGAGGAGTTATAACCTTCTCCTCTTGCCTTAACAACCTGACTAGCTCTTCAGGAAGCTCATAGTCTTCTTCAACCCCTTCATCAGCTTGATTTATTGGATTGTCAAAGTCATACGAAGTCATAGCTGTGTTGTTGTCGGTGCAGTCTGAAAGGCACTCTTCTGCAGGAGTAACCCTTATAATTTCCTGGGAAGACCAGTTAAGGACTTGGCTCCTCGGGATCCTTGGACGCATCCAGCTCTCCAGGTTGCGGTCGCTTTCCTCCTCGTCTTCCATGTTGTTCACTGCATCCGGGGTGAGCATTCCCCCGCTGACAAAACTGGGCTTCTTGGCAGCCTCTGATTGATCTTGTTGAGTTGGTCTATAACCCAACCCAAATCTGTCCTCTTTCTTCTCTACGGGCAGCAGCTTGCCCCAGCCTTGGGAAGTACCCTCTTCAACAACCTTCCTGGCTTGCTGATAAGACGCCATGGAAGTTCCCAGTACAGCGGATGCTTCATTAATGTTCAGGGCCTCAAATCCCTGGCTCATAGTTTCATGGATTTCTCCATCCATCTCTATGTACTTATACGTAGCCAGATGGCTAACAAAGATGTCTTCTTCCCCACAGATGGTGATGATCTGGCCTTCCCACTCGAATTTCAGCTTTTGGTGAAGGGTAGACATAACAGCGCCAGCGGCATGGATCCAGGGTCTACCCAACAAACAGTTGTAGGCCGGTTGAATGTCCATCACGTAGAAGGTAATCTTAAAAGTCTGCGGGCCAATCATCACAGGAAGATCAATCTCTCCAAGCACTAATCTTTTGGAGCCATCAAATGCTCTCACCACCAGATTACTTGGACGCAGTGCCAAGCCATCGTACTCCAGCTTCACCAAGGCTTTCTTTGGTAGAACATTGAGTTAAGACCCAGTGTCCACCAATACATGGGATAGAACAACACCCTTGCATTCTAGAGTGATGTGTAAAGCCTTGTTGTGGTTACGCCCCTCAGTTGTTAAGTCAGCATTGGTAAAGCCCAGTGTAAACACCCCAAATTTGCCCTCACCCATTTCACCATGGCTTGTGATCATTCTCATATGCATAAACACAATCACATCATCTCATATCACATCTTTGATTCACTGCATAGTTTCTAAGTCATCTGCACCTAGGGTTTGTGATCTGAGCAATCTCAGGGCATCTTGAGCCACTCCAAAGGCCATCAATCACCTCAGGGGTCCATGTGTGTTCTTATGTCATATTACATCCTCTAAAAGTCAAGATTTCAAAAGAATCACAAGAACTAGGGTTTGAGTGGATGCAGAACCAGGTTTGACTGCACAGTTGACCTAAAATTAGGGTTTTGGTTTCAGAGGCCATAACTCCAAATTTTTTGGTCATTCTTGTTTCCATTGGTCTCTATATGGTATAGGGAGTATACATATCAAGTTTCATGAAGAAATTCCATGGGGAAGTCATCTGATCAAGAGTTGACTTTTCAGACAAGTCAGTGTAAAATCAGGGCATCTGAGGCCCCCAATGACCCAACCAATGGGTGATCTTCATCATTTTGAGTGTATATGATCTTTATTTGATCATGGAAGAAGGTTGAAGTTCATAGAAATCAAGAATTTGGAAGTTTTGCAAATGTTGACTTTTTGGGCATAGTTGACTTTTCAAGAATGCTTCATTTTAGGTCATTTTTCAAGCCTTGATTCTTGATCCAAAAATGCTTCAAATGGAAAAACTTTGGTCATGAAAGTTGTAGATCTCATCTTTCCCTTTTCAAAAAGTACAAGAACATGATCAAACTCTTCTTGGATCAAAAGTTATGGTGTGGCAAAGTTGGCTAAAATCATTGATTTTCAAGGCATGCTTCAAATGAGAATTTTGCAAAATCATGTACCAAGGCAAATTGCAACTTCTAATTGGCATCAAACCATCACATAAACATTCTATAAGTCATAAAATTCAGAATGAACCAAGAATGCCCATGGTTTATGGTTGGTTGGACAAAGAAATCACATGTGAACCAAAGTTGTAACAAGTTGCAAAACCACTCATTTCTCTTCACCAACTTGCTGCATTGGCCCTTGAACCAAGCTAGCCCTTTCCCCTCATTTTGCTGCGCATAGCCCATGCCTTGTACCAAGCCTAGAACCACACCATACTTTCCTTACACAAAATTTGACTTTTTGCAAAAGCAAACTTACATATCACTGCAGGCCATGTCACATCATCCAGCCAATGGGATTAGTTTATACTTTTCATTTGCAAGCCATTCCATACATCTAGCAAGGCTGAAACTCACTCATCCATCACATACACCAAAACACTCCATCTTGCATCTTCCTTCGAATTTGTTTTCTCAGCTTGCAAACATAAAAACCATTTCCATAGATCAACTCACCATACTTCATAGACCTCAAACCACCAAGAGCCAGGCCTGTAACAAGCAAGAATACCCCATTGCCATTTCTCACCTCAACTTGCAGTTTCATTCGAAACTCTCTCCATAGCTCACAAACATCAAAACAAACACCACAGACCTTCTCCATTCACCATCTGGATCACAAAGAACCAATCACACTGGACTGAAGCTGCCCATTTCACCATGGCCATTTTCAACTGAGTTGAAGCAGAAGCTGTCTAAACTCATCAACCAGCCAGCATAAATTGCTCCAAAGCATTCAAACATCATCAAGAGGTCCTAAGGAGTGGATTGCACTGAAGGAAGTGGCCAGAAAGTCATCAGAGTGAAAGCTTCGAATCTCAGGTAGCTTGAAAATTATTTTTCCAGAAATCGTTTTTCATGTTATAAACTTGTTCTCTATGCTTCACTGAGTATCCCGGTGCTTTTGGTTTTTGAAATGGCTTTGAAATGAGTATTTAATTGCTCTCTGAAACTTGCGTGCCCTAATTCTTTTTTGCTTCGATTCAGCTTTGTTAGGAAATATAAATTTGTTTTGAGTGAGGGTTTTGATTCGTGAGTGGTTGGAGATTATTTCCCAATTTTTAGATTTCATTTTAGTTAGGTTTTTGGAGTTTTGGGGATTTTCAGGGGAGATGCTGGCCGGAGAAGACGACCGGAAGTCTTCTCCGGCAGCCTGAAAGTGTTTAAGCCCTAATTGTGTAATTAATTGCCATTTGAATGTGGACCATTGGATGCGTTGAAAACGTTGACCTCCCGCGTGTGTGTGTGGTCCAGATCTGCCTGATTAGCCCTAATCCACGTGTTTTATTTAATTAACCCATAATTAATCTAATTAAGTCAGAAGCCATCTGGACCCTCCACTAGCGCGCCAGTCAACCATTTCAAACTCAGAGCTCATCCTGGCCCTCCATTCTGATTACTTTCCCTTTTATTTAATTTTAATTCATTTTCTTTTCATTTAAATTGCACAATTATTTTAAAATAGAAAAAAGTCATAAAAAATTATGAAACTTTTTCTCTTAAGTTTTATTAATTTTCATGACACAAAAATATTTTCATTTTATTTTTTATCATTAAAAAAGTATTTTTAAATATTTAAAAGATTATTTTTAATTGATTAATGGAAATTAATTAATTAAAAATACTTTTAGGTATTTAAAAATCACCAAAAAATTCATGAAATGTTCTAAGACATTTAGAAACATTGTCCAACCTTCAAACCAAATTTCTTTTTTGATCTTGATGCATTTTGAGAATTTTCCATTGAATTAAATCATTTTTGGTGCATTATTTTGATCATAAGTTCAAAAATTCATTTCTGCCTATCTAAGAAGAGTTGGACATTGGTTCTTTTTGCTTTGTTTTGTGTTTAGCATGTAGTTTCTAGGATTAAATGGCCATGATTTGTTTCCTCATTTTCAATTTGTTTGGTATTTCTTTTGTTTAGGAACCCTAAAAACCCTAATAACTTAGAAAAATCATAACTTGAGTTTGGTTAAGAGTTGAGACCTCCCCTTTTGACTTTGGTTTAGTATAGGTTTAGGGTTTCTTTAGGTGGCATTTTCCATTTTTTTATCTTAGGTTTTGCTTCTGTTTTTGGTTTTTGTTTGTTGATTGATCCATAAACCCTAATTTGGGCTTCCATTTGCATCCTTCTTGCATTATCTTGCATAACATGACTTGCCATACCATTCCATGCTTCCATTTGATTCATTTGACTTCATAAGACATGTAGAAAGTATGTTTGATCATTGCATCTTGCATTTGCCATGTTGTATGCTTTGTATGCTTCCTAACTTTTCATGTGTATCCATGCTTCTAAGCTTGCATCATTTGCATCCATGATCTTGTATGAACATCTCCATGCCTTGCCTCATGTTTGTAGCATCTCATAGCATCATTATCATCATCAACATGCTTCTGGTTTTGTTTAGCATCATACCATTTCATCTCATTTGGCATTGCATTGCATTTCTTTTCTAACATTTCAGGTGGTAAGTATCTTCGAGAAGTGAATTTGCCTTCACTTCTCATAACTTTTCTTTTCATCTCTCTTGCATCCATTGCTGCATTTATGTATGTGTTTGAGATTGAGCTTGCTCATTCTTGTTCCTCCCACTTTCTTTCTTCAAGTGACTTGACTTCTTGAATGAAGCAAGTCACTTTGCTTCTCTTGATCCTGTTCATCTGCTTCCTGGTGGTTCTCTTTGAAGATTGCTCTTGAAAACCTCACAAACCTTAGGAATAACCAAGCATGTCAATGATTAGGGTTTTGATTAGTCTCCCCTCTTAGTTTTACCTTTGTGTCTCTTTTGAGTCTTCTCCTCTCATCTCATAATCAGGGACTAAACCCTAAAGGCTTTAAGGCTTTGCGATTAAGTTTATGCCTGCATCCTTCTCTTAGGATGGGGTGTATAACTTTAATCCTAAGTGTTAAACCCTTAATGTGTTTAACTCCTTTAATCAATCCATCTAATAACCATCAAGACATCACACTTGTAACTTGGGCCTTGCATTAGGGTTCTAATTCTTCCTTAATTGGTTAAGAAGGACTAACCCTAGTGTTAATGGACAAGTCCCCCTCAAGTTGTCTTACAAATCATAAAATTCACTTCTTCATCTCACCATTAAATAAAATCCACTTAATCAAAGGCTTGCTTTGTCATGAGTTTAATCCCTAATCATGGATTAAGTTGAGGAGCTTTCCTCAGCTTAAACATTCTCATCTATTATCCTTCTATTAGGATGGTGTAATGAGTCTGTTTAATCCCTGATTATGGCTTAATCTCATTACTCAACACTAAATAAAATCACAAAAACATCTAATTAATCACAAGTAGGTTAATGATCTTAACCCTACACCAAAGGTGATTAAGTGTGAGAATCTGACTTCACACTTAAGGTATCCTCATTACCCCTAATCAGAGGGAAGATGTGATGAGTTTACTAAATCCATTGGTTTAGGCTTAAGCTCATTAACTTATGACAAGCATCCAAAAGGCAATAAAAGACTGAAAACACAAAAACAAACAATAATCGTCTCCTTCGGGATTCTTTTCTCATCATCTTCACTCACAAACGAGAACTTGCTTCTTCCGCCTAATGCAAGACAGTTTGCATCTGTGCCAGATAGATCATACACTTGAGCATAGGCAAGTAAGCAGTCCATAGGTCAATTTATCTTTCAGTCTCTTTGGGTCGAACTACGGTGTTCTGACTTCCTCATTGCACGAGAGGATACGTAGGCATAACTTAACAGTTATCGAACAAAAGTCTCTGTGTATTCCCCCTCTTTCTAGCTTCATTCTTTAAGCCTCATGGTCTTGGGCATTTTACTCCTGTTCCTGCACTGACACTTTCATATTTCACTTCACATCACTTATACACTGACACCTGTACGTTCTTTTCCAGTTATTTCATACACAGATTGCACTGACACTACCCCTTTAAAACACAAATCTTTTAAGCGTGGATCCCGTCGAGTACGGCGGACAATCTGGGTGCTAATACCTTCCCAGGTTGTAACCAACCCCCTTTCTCAGTCTCTCTGGTTCGCAACCGTCTTATCCATCTTTTTCTAGGTCTATGCAGCATTGCCTTTCCTCCGGGATAAAAATGCCTAGCTGGCGACTCTTTTCTTTTCCAGTGAGTTCACGGCTGTGTGTTCTCATTGTCCCTTTCGCCGACCGTTCGCGTCTGTACCCTTATTTGACCTTGTCTCATTTATCGGGAGCGACAGCTTGGCGACTCTGCTGGGGATCCTTATATTGCAACCAGGACTCCTGGTTCTTTTTGTGGGTTCCTCCTAGCGCTTGATTGATTTGTGTTTACTGGGGTGTTATGTGCTTATTTGTGTTTGTATATTTGTGTTTACTTTTACTTTATGTACAGTTTGCTTTACTGCTTTCTTTATTGCTTTTGCATTATATCATATTGTCATACTGTGCTGCTGGCTGGATCTGTTGTTTGCCTTGGTGGGTAGGGTTCTATTGAGAGTTAAGGTCCTACACCTGGGACCTGAGTGACACCTAGGCTAGAGTGAATCATATTCTTTCCCATTCCATTTCGGTCTGGTGCGGGAATATGAAACACGGTTCAGATATGGGTTTCTCCTTGAGAACTCTGTGTTGCAGATTTCCTGCAATGCTAGGGCTATCTGGGAAGCCTGCTAAGTCTGGATGACCTTTAGTTTTGACCTTCAGAAACTGAGGTGAATTAGAGGAGGAATTGTTATGGTTATTGTAAACACTGTACCTCCGGGTTGGAAGTGTTTACACTTCTCATAACTGATCCAAGTCTGAGGGTCCTTGTTCTAGAACACCACCTGTGAGGGGGTTGGGCTGTTTACAGGTTTGCAGGTACCTTGACCTCAGAATACCCTGTTACTTTGTTTGTTAAGAGTACTCCATGTTGGACAGTTCTTGTGATTCTAAAACCCTGGACATGTGGCTCTTTATTTGAGTCCCCCACCTTGGTTACTGGATTTATAGACCTCATCTGGAATTCTTGAACACACTTGGACCTATATCAGGGCATTTTGATCAGATCCAGCTCAGTCACAGACCCTTGCATTTCATTTGCATACATAATCATTGCATCATATTGACATTTGCTTATTTGTGTTTCAGGGTATCCATCTTCATCTGGTTTTGGTTTTGACCCCATCTTCAGTATTGACTTGTCTTCATCAGCCATCTGCTTCAGTTACCACCTGCACCAGCCAGTCAGTGGCCCATTTCTTCAGTATTATCATCAGCACCTGTCTCTACTCAGTCTTCAACATCATGGCCCCTAAAAAGAGCAACATCACCTATCACTTCTTCCAGCCAGAATTGTCGGACATCAGGAGGATTCAAACCCTGATCACTCCAGATCACATACCTTTGTTCAGGGAGAGTTATGGAGATATACTTGACATGGTCATGGATCTGGACCCATCACAAAGAAGCCTGATCCACACCTGCATTCAGTTTTATGATCCCCCACTGAGATGTTTCACTTTCCAAGACTTTCAGTTGGGCCCCTTATTGGAAGAATACTCCTCATTAGTTGGTATACCTATCAGAGGTGGAATCCCTTTCAACCCTGAGATGGTCTTTCCTGCTAATGGAGAAGTAGCAAAGGCTTTGCATCTGGAACCTGTCCTGATTGAGCAGCATATGACTTCTAAAGCTGGGATCCCTGGTTTTCATCTGGATTTCTTAATCTCTCAAGCTACCCTGAAAGCTTCTCTAGGAGAGTGGAAAGCTGTTTGTGCTTTACTGGCCTTGAGCATATATGGAATTGTATTGTTTGCAGATGAGCCTCGATTCATTAGCAAGAATGCAATCCATCTGTTCATCCTGAAGAACCCAGTGCCAACTTTATTAGGGGATCTTTACTATTCAGTGCATCAGAGGAATGAAAAGCAGAGGGGAAGATTAGTGAGGTGTTGTGCTCCATTGTTCCACACTTGGCTTCTCAGGCATCTACCCAGGACAGATGCATTTCTGAACCCTCATCAGCAGAGCAACTGGGCTAAGAGACTCACTGTTCTAACTTCAGCAGACATCAGATGGTGCACTCAGAGCACCAAGGGCAGGGATATCATCACCAGCTGTGGGCATTTTCCTAATGTGCCTTTGGTAGGAGCTAAGGGCAGTATTAATTACAATCCTCTGCTGTTCAGAAGGCAACTGGGCTATGCACTGGTCCACACTCCTAGGGCACAGGACTTGGTTGAGACCCTCTATTGTGAGAACAAGATTAGTTTGACTGTTGTTAGGCAGGCTGCTTGGGCCTGGGATAATGTTCAAACCAAGGGAATAACCATCCTAGGGAAGTGCAACAATGTGGCATCGGCACAATATTATGAGTGGTCCCGTGCCAGGGCCCAATTCTCTGGGATGCCCTTTACCATAGAAGACATGCCTGAGTCATCTTCAGCACCACCCCCTGCCACTATCAGTTTGGAAGAGTTTGAGAGCTTGAAGGAAAGGAATGAGAAGCTATCCCAGGCTTTGCAGAAGACCCTCCGGGAGAGGAGTGAAGGTATGAGGGAGATTGAGAGGTTGGAGAAATTGAGAGTAGAGCATCTGACTAAGATTGAAAAGTCTGGGGATTATATCAAAAAGTCCAAGGCTGGTGAGCAAATCCTGAAGAATGCTTGTAAAGAAGCCCAGTTCCAGAGAGCAAGGACAGACTTGTATCTGAAGGAGAGTCAAGCCCGGTGGGTCAGGATCACCGAGGCTCGTACCCTGGAGGACAAGAGAGTTCAAGACAAGATGGAGCAACTGGAGGCAAGCGCGAAAGAACAACAAGAAGCCCTGGCAGCAGCCCAGAGGGAGATATCAGAATTGAAGGTCAAAGCAGGAGTGAAGAGGTCAAAGGACCAAACTCAGCACAAGAAGCTAGCAGCAGCTGTTACGACCCGGAATCTCCTCATCAGGAATCTCACGGAGCGTCCGGCTGATCCTGTGACCGAAGCACTTCTCAAGGAAGTTCGGGAGGATGAGTTTGGTCTTGGTGTTTGACCATTTGTTTGTTGTTGCTTTCTTTCCATGTACTTTTTATTTTCTTGTAATGTATTTTGACCCCTTAGAGGGCTTGTGTTGTAAAATGAACAAGTTGTATTATTTCACCTTCTATAATATATTGGTGTTAGTTTGCTTCATCTGAGTTTTCTTCAAGCAACAACAACAGCATCTTCAAGGGTCTGGAAGGGTCAAAACTGAATGCCAAACCGGATACCTTGAGAGCAAATAAGCATAACTGCATTGCATGCTAACCCTTTGTTTGTTTTGTAGGTTTTTGTTTTATTGTTGCTAACCTCTGTTGTGATGCCTCAGGAACTATTGCTAGGCGCCGGGTATTTCCCCTCAACCGTCCGCACCGTTATCCAACCCGAAACAACCTTCCGGGAATTCAAATGGATCAGATGCAGCAGGACCTTACTGAGGTCAGAAATCAAATGGCAAATGAAAGGCTAGAAATGAGGAATCAAATGACTCAGTTTATGGAAGTTATGAACAACATGGCTCAGAGCCAGGAAAGATTGAGGGCCATGGTGGAAAGGCAGAACCAAGAAGATCCACATATAGGGACTGCCGGTACCAGTAACAATGAAAGAGTCCAACCTCACGTCAACCCCCCGGTATTTGGGCCACACCTCCATCCTGAGGTCAATATTCCAGCAAATGTTCAAGGGACTGCCACCGCAGCTAGGGTACTTCAAGAAGACCCCCAAGAGGACCAGTTCACAGTAATGGGTGCTGGGGAAGAAGCTTATGATAGGAGATTGGATGAGATAGCTGAGAAGTTGAGGTCCTTAGAATCTCAAAACTCTTTGGGCTTCGATGTCATGGATATGGGCTTGGTAGACGGGGTCAGGATCCCCCACAAGTTCAAGCCTCCTTGCTTTGAAAAATACAACGGGACTTCATGCCCCCGGACTCATTTACAGTCATTTCTGGGAAGGCTGAAGGCCTATACAATGGATGAGAAGCTCTGGATGTTCTATTTCGAAGACAGCTTAACCGGAGCGTCCAGAGAATGGTACTCTCACTTGACAAGGGCAACTATTAGATGCTGGAAAGACCTGGCAGAGGCCTTCATCAGACAGTATCAGTATAACTTAGATATGGCACCCAACAGGACTCTCCTAATGGGAATGTCACAGTCGTCAAGGGAAAGTTTCCGAGAATATGCACAGAGATGGAGGCAACTGGCTGCTGCTGTTCAACCACCTATGTCTGAACGGGAAATGGCAGATATGTTCATGAACACCCTTCAGGGAACATATATTGACAGGTTGGCTGCTTTCTCTTCCACTAGCTTTGCAGATGTTGTCATAGCCGGGGAGAGAATTGAAAGCTTGTTAAAAATGGGAAAGATCTCAGACAACGGTGCAAGCTCGTCCAGTGGTACAAGAAAGCCTTTTGCGGGCCCGAGAAGAACTGGCGAGACCAATGCCATCCACACCAACAGGGGCAGGCCCCAATATGTTCAAAGGTCAATAGCAGCAGTCACCATTCCTGCTCCAGCTCATCCTCAGCCAGTTTATCAACCTCCGCAGCAAAACTATCAGCAACAACCTCAGTACCATCAACAGAATCAGTATCCTCCGAGAAATTACCACAACAACAACACCAACAACAACAACCAGCAAAGGCCATTTCAGCAGAGGCCATCTCAAGCTAACAGAGTGATCGATCCGATCCCAATGCCATATGCTACTTTGCTGCCACAACTCCTGAAACTCAACCTAGTTGAGCTAAGGACGCTGGCACCTCCAGATCCCAACAGTCTACCCAGGAACTATGACTCCAATGCTAGGTGTGCTTTTCATTCAAACGCACCTAGCCACAGTACAGAAAAGTGCAGAGCCCTGCATATGAAGGTACAAGACCTGGTAAACTCGAAAGCTCTGAATTTCGCACCACCACCCAATGTCAATAAGAATCCGATGCCAAACCACGGTGGTCCTAGAATTAACGCTATTGAAGAAGACAAGCCGTCTTATTTAATAACCAGTGTGGGACAGATCAGGACGCCATTGGTAGAAATCAAGGCTCAACTCTTGGAATGTCAGATGTTCCCAGGGTGTGAATTGGGTTGTGCTTACTGCAATATCTCAGTAAATGGGTGCGATAATTTGAGGAATGGCATAGATGGCCTTATTCAGAGTGGCCAACTTCAGATCACCACATCATTTCCAACAAATCCAGTAATGTCATCAGTAACGGTTTCAGAACCTCCTACAACTGCAGCAACTATTGTTCCTGACAATTCTTCGGCTTCATCAACAAGTACTTCATCCATCATCTCAACTGATCAGTTTTCAACAAATGTTCCTCCTACAACTCCAGCACCACTCCATTATGAAGCTCCTACAACAACAACATCCATTCTGCCACCATTATCCCCTACAGCACCAGCAACAAATCATGAAGACGTCTCGACTGTCACGATATTTTATGATCCTGAAAACAACTCTGCCTACCATTCAGAAGGTGCTGCTCCCATCAGAGCACCAGTTACAATCTTTTATGATCCACAAACAATTACGGTCCCTTCAGCAGCAGCAATCAGTCCAGTCACTGTCACGGTGCCTGGACCAGTACCATATGAAAGCAATAGGGCCATCCCTTGGCACTATGGCTCAGACGTGTACTGCGAAGGAAAAAGAATCACTCTTGAAACATCAACACCTGCACCACAAGTAGATAATGTGGGGGGAGGCGGAGGCTTCACTCGAAGCGGACGTCTCTTTGCTCCACCAATTCAAAGACCTACTGCCGAAGCAGAAGCTGCTGCCAAGGCAAAGGGAAAGAGCCCGGTGCAGGAAGATCAAGCTGTTAAAGAAGCCTTGAAGACGCCGTTCGATCAAGAAGTTGATGAGTTTATGAGAATCATCAAAAAGAGTGATTACAAAATTGTGGATCAACTTCACCAGACGCCATCCAAGATCTCCATCCTCTAACTGCTAATGTGCTCCGAAGCCCATCGGAATGCATTACTTAAAGTCTTGCACGCAGCTTACGTGCCTGAAGAGATCACTGTCAACCAGTTGGAGACCGTGGTTGGAAATGTTACTGCTAGCAATGGGCTAGGGTTCACCAATACTGACCTGACAGTGGATGGCCGCAACCACAACAAAGCCTTGCACATCACCATGGAATGCAAAGGAGCAGTCCTTTCTCATGTACTGGTAGACACGGGGTCGTCCCTTAATGTCTTACCAAAGAAGGCTCTGGTGAAGTTAGAATATGATGGATTGGCGTTGAGACCTAGCAACCTGGTAGTAAGAGCCTTTGATGGTTCTAAGAGATCGGTTCTGGGAGAGATTGAGCTACCTGTGACAATTGGCCCACAGACCTTTAAAACTATCTTTTATGTGATGGACATTCAGCCCGCCTACAGCTATTTGTTGGGTAGACCCTGGATTCACGCCGCCGGCGCAATAACGTCTACCCTTCACCAAAAGTTAAAATTTGAGTGGGAAGGCCAAGTTGTTACAATCTGCGGAGAAGAGGACATTTTTGTCAGCCACCTGGCAACCTATAAGTACATTGAAATGGATGGGGAGATCCATGAAACAATGAGCCAAGGATTTGAAGCCTTGAATGTGAATGAAGCATCTGCTGTATCTGGGATCTCCATGTCATCATACCAACAAGCCCGGAAGGTTGTTGAGGAAGGAACTGCCCAAGGCTGGGGCAAACTGCTATCGGTGGAGAAGAAAGAAGACAGATTTGGGTTGGGTTACAGACCAACTCAACAAGATCAAACAGCGGCTGAGAAAGAGCCCAATTTTGTGAGTGGGGGGATGCTTACCCCTGATGCTATCAACTGCCTGGAAGATGAGCTGGAAGAGGAACGCAACCTGGAAAGCTGGATTCGTCCAAAGATCCCGGGGAGCAGTGTCTCGAACTGGTCTTCCCAGGAAATTATAAGAGTTACTCATGCAGAGTAATTATTATTTCCTGTATTTTTATGAGCATGCATCAAAGTCTTGCATCTTGCCCAAGATGACAAAACTCATTTTGTAATCGGGCCATCTGTACTTTTTGTGCAAACAAGATCAATTAATGAAATATCAGACAACTTTTTGCAAACGAGTCTTTTTCTTTTCGTTCACTGTTTTTCCACTTTTTCTTTTTTGTACAAAAAATAAATGGCGGTGTTTTCAAAATGACAACTTCATTTCACTTTTCTAAATAAAGATTAAAATCAAATCACTAAAATGAACAAACTTAACCCTTGCAGAGAGTGCCTTCCAGACAGCACCGACAACAGCATGGCTATGACTTCGTATGACTTTGACAATCCAATCAATCAAGCTGATGAAGGGGTTGAAGAAGAATATGAGCTTCCTGAAGAGCTAGCCAGGTTGTTAAGACAAGAGGAAAAGGTTATTACCCCTCACCAGGAGGAGGTTGAAGTGATTAATCTTGGTACAGAGGAAGACGTGAAAGAAGTTAGAATCGGGGTCTGCCTGCAAGACTCGGTAAAGAGACAACTGATTGACCTGCTTCAAGAGTATGTGGACGTGTTTGCTTGGTCTTACCAAGATATGCCAGGGTTGGATACCGATATTGTCGTGCACAAGCTGCCTTTGAGAGAAGAGTGCCCACCGGTTAAACAGAAACTGCGCCGTACTCGTCCAGACATGGCTATGAAAATCAAGGAGGAGGTACAAAAGCAATGGGACGCCGGGTTCCTTGCTGTGGCTAGTTATCCGCCGTGGGTTGCTAACATAGTACCTGTGCCTAAGAAAGACGGCAATGTAAGGATGTGTGTTGATTACCGGGACCTGAACAGAGCCAGCCCAAAAGATGATTTCCCTTTACCTCACATTGATGTATTGGTAGATAATACGGCTCAGTTCTCGGTATTCTCCTTCATGGACGGATTTTCAGGATATAATCAGATCAAGATGTCACCTGAAGACATGGAGAAGACAACTTTCATCACACCCTGGGGCACGTTCTGCTACAAGGTAATGCCATTTAGGCTCAAGAATGCCGGTGCGACATATCAACGGGCTATGGTGACATTATTCCACGATATGATCCATAAAGAGATAGAGTGTTATGTGGATGACATGATTGCCAAGTCCCTTACAGAGGAAGATCACCTGGTGAATCTGCTGAAACTGTTCAAGCGTCTGAGGAAGTACCAACTGAAGTTAAACCCCAACAAATGCACATTCGGGGTGCGATCGGGTAAGTTGCTGGGATTTATCGTAAGCGAGAAAGGGATTGAAGTTGACCCTGATAAAGTCAAATCTATTCAAGAAATGCCTGCACCGAAGACTGAGAAGGAAGTTCGAGGGTTCTTAGGTCGATTGAACTACATCTCACGGTTCATATCTCACCTCACTGCAACCTGTGAACCTTTGTTCAAGCTGTTAAGAAAGGAACAGACAGTCAGGTGGAATGAAGACTGCCAGAAGGCTTTTGACAAGATCAAGGAATACCTGCAAGAACCACCAATCCTTATGCCTCCAGTTGAAGGAAGACCTCTGATAATGTACCTGACAGTATTAGAAGAGTCAATGGGGTGTGTGCTGGGCCAGCATGACGAGTCTGGTCGAAAAGAGTATGCAATATACTACCTAAGCAAAAAGTTTACCGACTGTGAACAACGTTATTCACTGCTCGAGAAAACTTGCTGTGCTTTAGCGTGGGCTGCTCGCCGACTGAGGCAGTATATGTTGACCCACACTACTTTGTTGATCTCAAAGATGGACCCAGTTAAGTACATATTTGAGAAGCCAGCACTTACCGGACGGGTTGCAAGATGGCAGATGATTCTCACAGAATATGACATCCAATACACATCTCAGAAAGCCATCAAGGGCAGTGTATTGTCTGAATATCTTGCTGAGCAACCTATTGATGATTACCGGCCTATGAGATTTGACTTCCCTGATGAAGACATCATGTTCATAAAAGCAAAAGATCATGAAGAGCCTATTCACACTGAAGGGCCTGACCCGGAAGAAGAATGGACTATGATGTTTGATGGGGCTGTTAACATGAATGGTCGTGGTGTTGGTGCAGTACTCATTACACCTAAGGGAGTTCACATGCCTTTCTCGGCAAAGCTCACTTTCAACTGCACTAACAACGAAGCTGAATACGAAGCTTGCATTATGGGTCTTGAGGAGGCCATCGACCTCAGGATCAAGACATTGACCGTATTCGGAGATTCAGCTTTGGTAATCAATCAAACCAATGGCAAATGGTACACCCACCAGGATCATCTGATACCTTACAGGGATTATACAAGAAGGTTATTGACTTTCTTCACAACAGTCAAGCTTGAGTATATCCCACGGGACGAGAATCAGTTTGCAGATGCTCTCGCTACCATTTCATCCATGATCAAAGTTCAAGCTGCTAACTTTGTACCTCAGATTTCAGTGTCGAGACTTGATAGACCAGCATATGTATTTGCAGCAGATGTTGTCAAAGACGATAAGCCTTGGTTCCATGACATTAAGTGCTTCTTGGAGGATCAAACATACCCCCCTGGGGCATCTTCCAATGATAAGAAGACTTTGAGAAGGCTTGCTGGAAGTTTCTTTCGGAACACTGATGGATCTTTATACAAAAGGAACTTTGATATGGTACTCCTCCGATGTGTTGACAAGACGGAAGCAGATTTGTTGATGCATGAAGTGCATGAAGGCTCTTTTGGTACCCATGCTGGAGGACATGCAATGGCTAAGAAGTTGTTAAGATCAGGCTATTATTGGATCACAATGGATGCAGACTGTTGTGCTTACGCCCGAAAATGCCACAAGTGCCAGATCTATGCAGACAAAGTGCATGTGCCTCCGAATTCTTTGAACATTATGTCTTCACCATGGCCCTTTGCCATGTGGGGCATTGATATGATTGGCAAGATCGAGCCAACTGCTTCAAATGGTCACAGATTCATCCTGGTCGCCATTGACTATTTCACCAAGTGGGTTGAAGCAGCCTCATATGCAAATGTCACAAGGCAAGTGGTAGCCCGATTCCTAAAGAGAGATATCATCTGTCGGTACGGAGTTCCCGAGCGAATCATTACTGATAATGGTTCCAATCTAAACAACAAAATGATGGCAGAACTGTGCCGGGACTTCAAGATCCAACACCACAATTCTTCTCCTTACAGGCCAAAGATGAATGGCGCTGTTGAGGCAGCAAATAAGAATATCAAGAAGATTGTGCAGAAGATGGTAGTCACCTACAAAGACTGGCATGAAATGCTACCGTTTGCCTTGCATGGGTACCGCACGTCAATCAGGACATCCACTGGGGCAACACCGTACCAGCTTGTGTATGGTATGGAAGCAGTCCTACCTGTTGAAGTTGAATTACCCTCTTTGCGGGTATTAATGGATGTTAAGCTGAGCGAAGCAGAATGGGTCAGGGCCCGTTACGAGCAACTGAGTCTGATCGAAGAGAAAAGATTGGCTGCAATCTGTCATGGGCAGTTGTATCAGAAAAGAATGAAGAAAGCCTTCGATCAGAAAGTCAGGCACCGAGAGTACCAAGTGGGAGATCTTGTGCTGAAGAGAATCCTCCCTCCTCATACAGACCACAGGGGCAAATGGACTCCAAATTATGAAGGACCATTCGTGGTAAAGAAAGTTTTCTCTGGTGGAGCACTGATGCTCAGCGCCATGGATGGTGAAGACTTACCGTCCCCTGTGAATTCAGATGCAGTTAAAAAATACTTCGCATAAAAATGACCCGCTGGACATAAAAACAGAATGTAAGTCCAGGCAAAAATAGGGCATCCCGGTGAGTCAAAAACAGAATAAGGGACTCGGGCAAAAGTAAGGGAAAATAAACAAAAAAATGTACACCCGCTGAGTTGAAAAGCCGCATTGGACAGCTCAGGCAAAAATGGGCATCCCGATGGATTGAAAACCCGAAAGGGCGATCCATGCAAAATAAGGGAATAAGCGAACAACTGCATTCTGAATTCGTCTGTATCACTTACAACTTGGAAAGCTTCAAAAGGATCAAGCTTCAATCAGAATCAGCCTCCTTCAGAAAGCAAGACGAGAAGAACGTCATTGTCATACGAGTCATAGCAGAAGAGGAAGCTTCTTAAAGCGTCGTCAACACCGCCAGCATTTTGTTTCTCAATTTATGACAATCTCCTTATTTTAGGAGATTTGTTTCTTTGACTGTATCTTGCCGATTCAGGGCGCATAAATTAATAAAATCAGATTTTTCAGTCGTGTTTCGTTTTGTGTATTTTTATTTGCAAAGGATGTCTGGTGTCTCTAAAAAAAAAAATAAATAAATAAATAAATAAAATCAATTGCATAAGTACAGATGTTTTTCTCCCAAAAATAATAATAATAAAACACATGCTTACAGGGAATATACTTACTCTCGAAAGTACTTAACTCCTATGACGGAATCCAGTAAAGGATACCTCGGGACCTTTTGTGCGTTTCCTTATCTTTGCAGGATCGCAGGTATACAGGACGCAACTTGGGGCATATAAGCTTCATCCCAGCAAGCTGGCAAATCAACAAAAGATCTCAGCATCCGAAATGCTCTATCCCCAGCTGAGTTGCCTCTTGTTGCTCTCCCCAGCTGAGTTGCCTCTCAGAATTCCCCAGCCGAGTTGCCATTGCATCCTCAGCTGAGTACAAAAGTCAGGGAACCATCTCCCCACAGAGTTCCAGCCTCTATCCAAAAGAGCAATGCATGAAGATCACAACAGAGTGAAGAAGGCTTCTACAAACCCCAGCTGGGTCCCACATTATAAGGATATGTCAACCAAGCGGCATATATCCCCAAGTGGATACATCTCTCCAAGTCTATCAATGATCTCCTCCCCAGCTGGGAGGTCCATTTCAAACAGATCAGCCAGAGATCTTCGCAGCAACGGGATCTGAATCCCGGTTTGATATCTTTGCATAATCATGGCATTTGCATCATATTATTCCCTCAGAGCGTAGCATTCCGTCTAATACGGAGCATTACGGCAAAAATCAAACGCATAGCATAATCATGAGCCATTTTCTAAATTAACACTTGTTAATAATAAACCATCTGTCAGTATACAGAATACAACACACAAAAATCCCCACCAGAGTCCCCAGCAAAAGCAGTTGCCTCACAAATCACAAACACCAGTATATGCACCTCTTGACACCCGTCCGTGTCATCACTCCCCAGTAAAGTTGCCTGAATACACTTTACAAACAAGGTTACCCGTATTACAGATACTTTCTTGGCATCCGTCCGTGTCAAATCGCCCGCAGAAAGCCAAAGACATCCGCTTTGCACCCCCATATACCTATATATACATCTTTCCTGACACCCGTCCGTGTCATATCCCCAGCGCAGTCACTCACACTTTTACGACCTGTATACTTGTTGATATTATACTTTTCTCCTTTTGACACTCGTCCGTGTCACTCTCCCCAGCAAATTAAACACTCATCTTTACACCATTCGCTCTTACACAGATACTCGTCCGTATCTTGTATATACCAGTTATATACCCACAGATTCAACAGTAGTCTTTGTTCTTTGTTAACCAGTTGGTACTCGTCCGTACCATCATCTCAGAACATTGCGTCTAGTGTTTGTTTCTACATGATACTCGTCCGTATCATAGTCTTAAGGATGCTCGTCCGCATCTTTAATCCATACAACATGTCAAACACTTGTGTCTTCTTGAATATAGATGCTCGTCCGTGTCTACTATTACCCCAGAAGAACCATCAGATTCAACACTCGTCCGTGTTCCTTGTTAACCAGTTGATACTCGTCCGTATCATCACCTCTGAACATGTGTCAGTTCGTCTCTACCCGATACTCGTCCGTGTCATAATCTTAAGGATGCTCGTCCGCATCTTTAATCTATACACAACATCTAAACACTCATACCCTTTGTTTCTTGGATGTGAACACTCGTCCGTGTTTACTATTCCCCAGTAGATAACAAAACAAATTTTCCTTCTTATCTGACACTCGTCCTGTGTTATGATAAACCCTGAGAGCAGCCGTCCCCTGCTGAGTGGTCGTCCTCCACTTCTTGATGGTCGTCCTCCATCATGCTCATCCGATGGTCGTTCCCATCGTTGTTTTTAGCAGCCGTCCCCTGCTAGGTGGTCGTCCTCCACCTTTTGATGATCGTCCTTCATCACCCTATCCAATGGCCGTCCCCATTGTCGATTTCGGTTGTCTAACATTCGTCCTGTGTTATGATAAACCTTGAGAGCAGCCATACCCTGCTGAGTGGTCGTCCTCCACTTCTTGATGGTCGTCCTCCATCATGCTCGTCCGATGGCCGTCCCCATCGTTGACCTTTTCTATCCGATGGCCGTCCCCATCGTTGATATTTTCGGCAGCCGTACCCTGCCAGGTGGTCGTCCTCCACCTTTGATGGCCGTCCCCATCATACTTCCTTTATTCCCCAATAGAGCAGCCGTCCCCTGCTAGGTGATCGTCCTTCACTTTTGATGGTCGTACCCCATCATCTGTTTATTTCATTTATTCTTTAACCCGATGGCCGTCCCCGTCGTGGTCCCTTTTCCTTTTCTTTTAGCCCGATGGCCGTCCCCATCGTCGGTTACCTTGCTTTATGAACTTGATGGCCGTCCCCGTCATGTTTCATTAACTCCCAGAAAATTTTACAGCTTTATCCTGATGGCCGTCCCCATCATATTTTGACATTCCCCAGCTAGTCGGCCGTCCCCGTCTTGGCTTTACCTTTTATCCCCAGCATGTCGGCCGTCCCCGTCATTGCGTTGTTTCCCGCTTTACAATATACTTTATTTTCTTTTACAATCTATATCCCTTTTCTTCTTCATTCTGTGAGTGCAAATTTTGGACTGTCTTTGGTATTCAACCACAAGTTATCTTGTTTGCCTGTTAAGCCGTCGCTTACATCCTGCACAGCTAACTCATGTTTGAATAGGGGCAGCTGTAAACACCCCAAATTTGCCCTCACCCATTTCACCATGGCTTGTGATCATTCTCATATGCATAAACACAATCACATCATCTCATATCACATCTTTGATTCACTGCATAGTTTCTAAGTCATCTGCACCTAGGGTTTGTGATCTGAGCAATCTCAGGGCATCTTGAGCCACTCCAAAGGCCATCAATCACCTCAGGGGTCCATGTGTGTTCTTATGTCATATTACATCCTCTAAAAGTCAAGATTTCAAAAGAATCACAAGAACTAGGGTTTGAGTGGATGCAGAACCAGGTTTGACTGCACAGTTGACCTAAAATTAGGGTTTTGGTTTCAGAGGCCATAACTCCAAATTTTTTGGTCATTCTTGTTTCCATTGGTCTCTATATGGTATAGGGAGTATACATATCAAGTTTCATGAAGAAATTCCATGGGGAAGTCATCTGATCAAGAGTTGACTTTTCAGACAAGTCAGTGTAAAATCAGGGCATCTGAGGCCCCCAATGACCCAACCAATGGGTGATCTTCATCATTTTGAGTGTATATGATCTTTATTTGATCATGGAAGAAGGTTGAAGTTCATAGAAATCAAGAATTTGGAAGTTTTGCAAATGTTGACTTTTTGGGCATAGTTGACTTTTCAAGAATGCTTCATTTTAGGTCATTTTTCAAGCCTTGATTCTTGATCCAAAAATGCTTCAAATGGAAAAACTTTGGTCATGAAAGTTGTAGATCTCATCTTTCCCTTTTCAAAAAGTACAAGAACATGATCAAACTCTTCTTGGATCAAAAGTTATGGTGTGGCAAAGTTGGCTAAAATCATTGATTTTCAAGGCATGCTTCAAATGAGAATTTTGCAAAATCATGTACCAAGGCAAATTGCAACTTCTAATTGGCATCAAACCATCACATAAACATTCTATAAGTCATAAAATTCAGAATGAACCAAGAATGCCCATGGTTTATGGTTGGTTGGACAAAGAAATCACATGTGAACCAAAGTTGTAACAAGTTGCAAAACCACTCATTTCTCTTCACCAACTTGCTGCATTGGCCCTTGAACCAAGCTAGCCCTTTCCCCTCATTTTGCTGCGCATAGCCCATGCCTTGTACCAAGCCTAGAACCACACCATACTTTCCTTACACAAAATTTGACTTTTTGCAAAAGCAAACTTACCTATCACTGCCGGCCATGTCACATCATCCAGCCAATGGGATTAGTTTATACTTTTCATTTGCAAGCCATTCCATACATCTAGCAAGGCTGAAACTCACTCATCCATCACATACACCAAAACACTCCATCTTGCATCTTCCTTCGAATTTGTTTTCTCAGCTTGCAAACATAAAAACCATTTCCATAGATCAACTCACCATACTTCATAGACCTCAAACCACCAAGAGCCAGGCCTGTAACAAGCAAGAATACCCCATTTCCATTTCTCACCTCAACTTGCAGTTTCATTCGAAACTCTCTCCATAGCTCACAAACATCAAAACAAACACCACAGACCTTCTCCATTCACCATCTGGATCACAAAGAACCAATCACACTGGACTGAAGCTGCCCATTTCACCATGGCCATTTTCAACTGAGTTGAAGCAGAAGCTGTCTAAACTCATCAACCAGCCAGCATAAATTGCTCCAAAGCATTCAAACATCATCAAGAGGTCCTAAGGAGTGGATTGCACTGAAGGAAGTGGCCAGAAAGTCATCAGAGTGAACGCTTCGAATCTCAGGTAGCTTGAAAATTATTTTTCCAGAAATCGTTTTTCATGTTATAAACTTGTTCTCTATGCTTCACTGAGTATCCTGGTGCTTTTGGTTTTTGAAATGGCTTTGAAATGAGTATTTAATTGCTCTCTGAAACTTGCGTGCCCTAATTCTTTTTTGCTTCGATTCAGCTTTGTTAGGAAATATAAATTTTTTTTGAGTGAGGGTTTTGATTCGTGAGTGGTTGGAGATTATTTCCCAATTTTTAGATTTCATTTTAGTTAGGTTTTTGGAGTTTTGGGGATTTTCAGGGGAGATGCTGGCCGGAGAAGACGACCGGAAGTCTTCTCCGGCAGCCTGAAAGTGTTTAAGCCCTAATTGTGTAATTAATTGCCATTTGAATGTGGACCATTGGATGCGTTGAAAACGTTGACCTCCCGCGTGTGTGTGTGGTCCAGATCTGCCTGATTAGCCCTAATCCACGTGTTTTATTTAATTAACCCATAATTAATCTAATTAAGTCAGAAGCCATCTGGACCCTCCACTAGCGCGCCAGTCAACCATTTCAAACTCAGAGCTCATCCTGGCCCTCCATTCTGATTACTTTCCCTTTTATTTAATTTTAATTCATTTTCTTTTCATTTAAATTGCACAATTATTTTAAAATAGAAAAAAGTCATAAAAAATTATGAAACTTTTTCTCTTAAGTTTTATTAATTTTCATGACACAAAAATATTTTCATTTTATTTTTTATCATTAAAAAAGTATTTTTAAATATTTAAAAGATTATTTTTAATTGATTAATGGAAATTAATTAATTAAAAATACTTTTAGGTATTTAAAAATCACCAAAAAATTCATGAAATGTTCTAAGACATTTAGAAACATTGTCCAACCTTCAAACCAAATTTCTTTTTTGATCTTGATGCATTTTGAGAATTTTCCATTGAATAAAATCATTTTTGGTGCATTATTTTGATCATAAGTTCAAAAATTCATTTCTGCCTATCTAAGAAGAGTTGGACATTGGTTCTTTTTGCTTTGTTTTGTGTTTAGCATGTAGTTTCTAGGATTAAATGGCCATGATTTGTTTCCTCATTTTCAATTTGTTTTGTATTTCTTTTGTTTAGGAACCCTAAAAACCCTAATAACTTAGAAAAATCATAACTTGAGTTTGGTTAAGAGTTGAGACCTCCCCTTTTGACTTTGGTTTAGTATAGGTTTAGGGTTTCTTTGGGTGGCATTTTCCATTTTTTTATCTTAGGTTTTGCTTCTGTTTTTGGTTTTTGTTTGTTGATTGATCCATAAACCCTAATTTGGGCTTCCATTTGCATCCTTCTTGCATTATCTTGCATAACATGACTTGCCATACCATTCCATGCTTCCATTTGATTCATTTGACTTCATAAGACATGTAGAAAGTATGTTTGATCATTGCATCTTGCATTTGCCATGTTGTATGCTTTGTATGCTTCCTAACTTTTCATGTGTATCCATGCTTCTAAGCTTGCATCATTTGCATCCATGATCTTGTATGAACATCTCCATGCCTTGCCTCATGTTTGTAGCATCTCATAGCATCATTATCATCATCAACATGCTTCTGGTTTTGTTTAGCATCATACCATTTCATCTCATTTGGCATTGCATTGCATTTCTTTTCTAACATTTCAGGTGGTAAGTATCTTCGAGAAGTGAATTTTCCTTCACTTCTCATAACTTTTCTTTTCATCTCTCTTGCATCCATTGCTGCATTTATGTATGTGTTTGAGATTGAGCTTGCTCATTCTTGTTCCTCCCACTTTCTTTCTTCAAGTGACTTGACTTCTTGAATGAAGCAAGTCACTTTGCTTCTCTTGATCCTGTTCATCTGCTTCCTGGTGGTTCTCTTTGAAGATTGCTCTTGAAAACCTCACAAACCTTAGGAATAACCAAGCATGTCAATGATTAGGGTTTTGATTAGTCTCCCCTCTTAGTTTTACCTTTGTGTCTCTTTTGAGTCTTCTCCTCTCATCTCATAATCAGGGACTAAACCCTAAAGGCTTTAAGGCTTTGCGATTAAGTTTATGCCTGCATCCTTCTCTTAGGATGGAGTGTATAACTTTAATCCTAAGTGTTAAACCCTTAATGTGTTTAACTCCTTTAATCAATCCATCTAATAACCATCAAGACATCACACTTGTAACTTGGGCCTTGCATTAGGGTTCTAATTCTTCCTTAATTGGTTAAGAAGGACTAACCCTAGTGTTAATGGACAAGTCCCCCTCAAGTTGTCTTACAAATCATAAAATTCACTTCTTCATCTCACCATTAAATAAAATCCACTTAATCAAAGGCTTGCTTTGTCATGAGTTTAATCCCTAATCATGGATTAAGTTGAGGAGCTTTCCTCAGCTTAAACATTCTCATCTATTATCCTTCTATTAGGATGGTGTAATGAGTCTGTTTAATCCCTGATTATGGCTTAATCTCATTACTCAACACTAAATAAAATCACAAAAACATCTAATTAATCACAAGTAGGTTAATGATCTTAACCCTACACCAAAGGTGATTAAGTGTGAGAATCTGACTTCACACTTAAGGTATCCTCATTACCCCTAATCAGAGGGAAGATGTGATGAGTTTACTAAATCCATTGGTTTAGGCTTAAGCTCATTAACTTATGACAAGCATCCAAAAGGCAATAAAAGACTGAAAACACAAAAACAAACAATAATCGTCTCCTTCGGGATTCTTTTCTCATCATCTTCACTCACAAACGAGAACTTGCTTCTTCTGCCTAATGCAAGACAGTTTGCATCTGTGCCAGATAGATCATACACTTGAGCATAGGCAAGTAAGCAGTCCACAGGTCAATTTATCTTTCAGTCTCTTTGGGTCGAACTACGGTGTTCTGACTTCCTCATTGCACGAGAGGATACGTAGGCATAACTTAACAGTTATCGAACAAAAGTCTCTGTGTATTCCCCCTCTTTCTAGCTTCATTCTTTAAGCCTCATGGTCTTGGGCATTTTACTCCTGTTCCTGCACTGACACTTTCATATTTCACTTCACATCACTTATACACTGACACCTGTACGTTCTTTTCCAGTTATTTCATACACAGATTGCACTGACACTACCCCTTTAAAACACAAATCTTTTAAGCGTGGATCCCGTCGAGTACGGCGGACAATCTGGGTGCTAATACCTTCCCAGGTTGTAACCAACCCCCTTTCTCAGTCTCTCTGGTTCGCAACCGTCTTATCCATCTTTTTCTAGGTCTATGCAGCATTGCCTTTCCTCCGGGATAAAAATGCCTAGCTGGCGACTCTTTTCTTTTCCAGTGAGTTCACGGCTGTGTGTTCTCATTGTCCCTTTCGCCGACCGTTCGCGTCTGTACCCTTATTTGACCTTGTCTCATTTATCGGGAGCGACACCCAGTCCATGACTGGTGTTGACATTTGCCACCACAGTTTCTAGCTGATTAACAGTGATCTCTTCTGGCACGTATGCTGCGTGCAAGACCTTCAGTAATGCATTCCTGTGAGCTTCAGAACACATCAGCAGGGATAATATGGAGATCTTTGAGGGAGTTTGGTGAAGCTGATCCACCACCTTGTAATTACTTCTCTTTATAATCCTCATAAACTCGTCTACATCTTGTTCAAAAGATGCCTTCTGAGTTTCTTTGATGATTGGTTCTTCAGATATCACACTCTTCCCCTTTGCTTTCGCAGCAGCTTCTGCTTCAGCATTAGGTCTTTGCAATTGTGAGGCAAAAAGGCGTCCACTTCTGGTGAAGCCTCCGCCTCCCCCAACATTATCAATCTGTGGAGAAGAGTTTGAAGAATCCAAAGTGATTTTCTCCCTGTTGCAGTAAAGATCAGAGCCATAATGCCAGGGTATGGCATTACTGCTTTCATATGGAACTGGTCCAGGTACCGTGATAGTAACTGGACTGACTGCAACAGAGGAGGGTACTGAAATGATGTGCGGATCGTAGTAAATTGTGACAGGTGACCTGGTAGGAGGTGCCACTGTTTGTTGCTGAAAGTTGTTGTTTGGAGGAACATCTGATGGATCATAGTAAATGGTGACTGCTGAGATATCTTCATTAATTTCTGTTGGCGTTGTAGAAGATTCTGCTGAATGAATGGGTGCTGATGTTGTAGAAGAAATGGTTGTTGACATCTGATTTGTGGAAGTGATAGACGGAGTCATTGTTGATGATATTGATGAATTGGTTGGAATGATTGTTGTTGTAGTTGTAGAAGAATCAGGAATTGTTGTCAAAGGGATTGCTGGATTTGTAGGCACCGTTGTTGAGATCTGAAGTATACCACTTTTGATAAGACCATCTATGCCACTTCTCAAATTATCACACCCGTTGACCGAAATGTTGCAATACCCACACCCGAGCTCACACCCGGGGAACATCTGGCACTCTAAGAGCTGAGCTTTAATTTCGACCAGAGGTTTCCGAATCTGTCCAACACTGGTGATTAAGAAAGATGGCTTGTCTTCCTCAATGGCATTAATTCTTGGCCCTCCATGATTGGGCATGGGATTCTTGGTGACACTTGGAGGGGGTGCAAAGTTGAGGGCTTTGGAATCCACCAGATCTTGTACTTTCATTTGTAAAGCCCTGCATTTTTCCGTGTTGTGGCCAGGTGCATTGGAGTGGAAAGCACATCTGGCGTTGACATCATAATTTCTTGGCAGATTGGAGGGGTCTGGTGGTGCCAATGTCCTTAATTCAACCGAGTTGAGTTTCAGGAGTTGTGGCAATAAGGCGGCATAAGGCATAGGGATAGGGTCAATCACCCTATTTGCCTGTGATGGTCTTTGCTGAAAAGGTCTTTGTTGTTGATTGCTGGTATTGTTGTTGTAGGTCCTCTGTGGCGGATACTGAACTTGCTGTTGATAATGTGGTTGTTGTTGTGGTTGATATGCTGGTTGCTGAGGGATCGGAGCTGGAATAGTGACAGCTGCTACTGATATGTGGACATATTGAGGTCTGCCCCTGTTGGCATGAATGGCATTTGTATCACCGGTTCTTCTAGGTCCCACAAAAGGCTTCTTGGGATTACTGGACGAACTTGCACCATTATCAGAAATTTTGCCCATCTTTAATAGGCTTTCAATTCTTTCTCCAGCTATAACTACGTCAACGAAACTGGTGGAAGAAAAGGCAGCTAGCCTATCAATATATGTTCCTTGCAGGGTATTCATAAACATGTCGGCCATTTCTCTTTCCGACATGGGTGGCTGGACAGCGGCAGCAAGCTGTCTCCACCTCTGGGCATATTCCCTGAAGCTTTCTCTGGAGGACTGAGACATTCCCATCAGAAGGGTTCTGTTAGGAGCGATGTCCAGATTGTATTGGTACGGTCTGATGAAAGCTTCAGCTAGGTCTTTCCAGCATCTGATAGTGGCTCTGGTCAAGTGTGAGTACCACTCCCTTGAAGCTCCAGTCAAACTATCTTCAAAATAGAACATCCACAGTTTTTCATCCATGGTGTATGCCTTAAGTCTTCCCAGAAAAGACTGTAAGTGAGTTCGTGGGCAGGAAGTCCCATTGTACTTCTCAAAGCACGGGGGTTTAAACTTGTGGGGAATCCTTACCCCATCCACTAACCCCATATCCATGACATTAAAACCTAGGGAATTTTGAGACTCCAGAGATCTCAACTTCTCAGCTATTTCATCAAACCTCCTATCATAAACTTCATCCCCAGCTCCCATTACATTAAACTACTCTTCTTGGGGGTCTTCCTGTAAGATCCTGCCTGCAGTAGTATTTCCTTGCACATTACCCGGGATGTTGACTTCCGGATGTAGATGAGGCCCATATAATGGTGGATTAACATGAGGCTGACCCCTTTCATTGTTACTTGTTCCTCCAGTTCCTAAATGGGGTTCTTCCGGGGTTTGTCTTTCTACCAATGCCCTCAACCTTTCTTGACTTTGGGCCAAGCCATTCATTACTTCTATGAATTGGGTCATTTGGTTTCTCATCTCCAGCCTTTCATTAGCCATCTGAGTTCTGACCTCTGTCAGATCTTGCTGTACTTGATCCATTTGGATGCCAGGAAGATTGTTGCGAGTAGGATACCTGTGCGGACGGTTGAGAGGGAACCCCCGACGGCGAGCAATAATTCTTGAAGCACAACGGAGTTAGTAACAAACAAAACAAAAACCTACAAAATAAAACAAAAGTTAGCATGCTAGTATGCTTATTTATTTTCCAAGGTATCCGGCTTGGTTCTTGGTTTTGACCTTCCCAGACCCTGAGGAAGATGCTTTGATGCTGCCCGAGAGAAAGAAAACTCAATGAAACAAACTTACAAATACATTACAAATGGTGGATCATACATAGTTTGTTTTTACAACAAATGCCCCTGAAGGGTAAAAAAAAAGAAAAGTACATGAAATGGAAATAGCAACAAGAAAAGAAGTCAAACATCTAATCCAAATTCATCCTCCTTAACCTCCTTCAAAAGTGCTTCAGTTACAGGACCAGCTGGATGCTCTGTAATGTTTCTGATAAGAAGGTTTCTGGTGGCAATAGCAGTGGTCAACTTCTTGTGCTTGTCCTGGTCCTTTGACCTTTTCAAACCAGCCCTAAGCTTCAACTCTGAGATCTCCTTCTGGGCTGCCAGCAAAGCTTCCTGTTGTTTCTTTTCATTGGCCTCTAACTGCTCAATCCTGGCTTGAGTTCTCTTATCTTCTTGAGTACGAGCTTCTGTGATCCTGACCCACCAAGCTTGACTTTCTTGCAGATAGAGATCAGTCCTAGCTTTCTGAAACTGGGCCTCTTTACAGGCATTCTTCAATATTTGCTCCCCAACTCTTGATTTCTTGATGTAGTCCTCTTCTTCAGAGCTTGAGACAGATTCTCATTTCTTCCTTTCAGCTTCTCAAATTCTTCCAGGCTGACAGTGGCTGGAGGTGGTACTGTGGATGGTCCAGGTGCATCCTCAATGGTGAAGGGCATCCCAGAAATTTGAGCCCTAGCATGAGACCATTCATAATACTGAGCTGAAGCCACATTATTGCACCTGCCAAGAATGGCCATCCCTTTGGTGTGGATGTTATCTCAAGCCCAGGATGCTTGTCTGACAACAGCTAGATTAGGTTTTATCTCACAATACAGAGTCTCAGCCAAGTCTTGTATTTTAGGAGGGTGGACCAAAGCATAGCCTAATTGTCTCTTAAACAGCAAAGGATTGTAGTTGATGCAACCCTTCACTCCTACTAGAGGTACATTGGGGTACTGCCCACAGCTAGTGATTATGTATCTGCCCTTGGTGCTCTGGGTGCACCATCTGATGTCATCTGAAGTCAGAGCAATAAGTCTCTTAGCCCAATTCTTTTGTTGGTGAGGATTCAGGAAGGCATCAGTCCTAGGTAAGTGTTTAAGCAGCCAAGTGTGAAATAGAGGAGCACATCATCTCACCAACTTCCCTCTCTGCTTCTCATTTCTTTGGTGAACAGAATAATAGGAATCCCCCAGCAATGTGGGTACTGGGTTCCTCAAAAGGAAGAGATGAATGGCATTCTTGCTGATAAACTTGGGCTCATCTGCAAATAGTATAACCCCATATATACTGAGGGCTAACAATGCACAAACTGCCCTCCATTCTCCCAAGGAGGCCTTCAGGATGGCCTGAGAAGTCAGAAAGTCCAAGTGTAGACCAGGGATCCCAGCCTTTGTTGTCATATTCTGCTCAATCAGAATAGGCTCCAAATGCAGTGCCTTTGCCACTTCTCCATTGCTGGGAGAAATTATCTCAGGGTTGAAGGGGACACCACCCCTGACAGGTACCCCAATAAATGATGAGAACTCCTCCAACAGAGGTCCCAACTGAAAGTTCTGGAAGGTGAAGCATCTCAAAGGAGGGTCATAAAACTGTAGGCAGGTGTGGATCAAACTCCTCTGAGAAGGGTCTAGGTCCATAACCATATCAAGGATGCCTCCATAATGCTCTCTGAATAATGGGATGTGGTCTGGAGTGATAAGTGCCTGGACCTGTCTGATGCCAGCCAGCACAGGCTCAAAGAAATGGTATGAAATGTTGCTCTTCTTGGGTGCCATGACTGCTGATGAAGAGCTGAAACAGATGTTGATGATGAAGACTGATACTGGAGATGAGCCACTGATATGCTGAGGCTGATGATGGAAGTAGATGAAGCAGGCAACTGATGAACATGGGTCTATGCAGATGAAGGGGTCAAAACCAAGCCAAATGTAATGTGGATACCCTGAAAAACAAATAAACAAATGTTAAATGATGCAATGATGAGTATGCAAATGATATGCAAGGGTTTGTAATCAAGCTGGATCTGATTACTGCCTTGATATAAGTCCATGTATGTTTAAGAAGTCCAGATGGAGGTTCAAAAATCCAGTAACCAAGGTGGGGGGACTCAAATAAAGAGTCACATGTCCATGGTTTAAATCATAAGAACTGTCCAAAGTGAGGTACTCTTAAACCAAATAGTAACAGGGTATGATGTGGCTAATGGTACCTGCAAACCTGTAAACAGCCCAACCCCCCTCATAGGTAGTGTTCTAAAACAAGGATCCTCAGACTTGGATCAGTTATGAGAAGTGTAAACACTTCTAACCCGGAGGTACAATGTTTACAATAACCATAAAAGATCCTCCTCTAATTCACCTCAGTTTCTGAAGGTCATAATAAAGGTCATCCAGACTTAGCAGGCTTCCTAGATAGCCCTAGCACTACAGGAAATCTGTAGCACAGAGTTCTCAAGAAGAAACCCACATCTGAACCGTGTTTCATATTCCCGCACCAGACCGAAATGGAATAGGAAAGAACATGAACCACTCTATCCTAGGTGTCACTCAGGTCCCAGGTATAGGACCTTAAACTCTCAGTAGAACCCCACCCATCAAAACAAAAACCAGATCCAGACAGATGACAATATGACAGTATGATGTATATAAATCTGTAAAGAAAGCAATAAATAATTGTACATAAAGCAGTAAATAAAGCAAATATATAAACACAATTAGCACATAACACCTCAGTAATCACAAATCAAACAAGCGCTAGGAGGAACCCACAAAAAGAACCAGAAGCCCTGGTTACAGTATAAGGATCCCCAGCAGAGTCGCCAAGCTATCGCTCCCACCAAAATGAGGCTAAGTCAAATGGGGTACAGACGCGAACGGTCGGCGAAAGAGAAAGGAATGAATAGAGTCGCCAACTAGGCATTTTTATCCCGAAGGAAAGGTAATGCTGCATAAACCTAGAAAAAGATATGGATAAGACGGTTGCGAACCAGAGAGACTGAGAAAGGGGGTTGGTTACAACCTGGGAAGGTATTAGCACCCAGATTGTCCGTCGTACTCGACGAGATCCACGCTTAAAATATTTGTGTTTTAAAGGGGTAGTGTCAATGCTATTTGTGTATCAAAGCTGGAAAGAATGCAAGTGTCAGTGTAAAAGAAATGTGAAGTGAAATATGTGAAGTATCAGTGTAAGAAATGGATGAAGCTCAAGACTATGAGGCTTAAAGAATAATGCTGGAAGAGGGGGGAATATACAGAGACTTTTGTTCGATAACTGTTAAGTTATGCCTACGTATCCTCTCGTGCAATGAGGAAGTCAGAACACCGTAGTTCGACCCAAAGAGACTGAAAGATAAATTGACTGATGAACTGCTTACTTGCTTATGCTCAAGTGTATGACCTGTCTGGCTCAGGTGCAAACTGTCTTGCATTAGACGGAAGAAGCGAGTCCTCGTTTGTGAGTGAGTATGATGAGAAAAGAATCCCGAAGGAGACGATTATTGTTTGTTTTTTTGTGTTTTCAGTCATTTATTGCTTTTGGAAATTTGTCATAAGAAAATGAGCTTAAGCCTAAACCAATGGATTAGTAAACTCATCACATCCTCCCTCTGATTAGGGGTAATGAGAATACCTTAAGTGTGAAGTCAGCATCTCACACTTAATCACCCTGATGTAGGATTAAGATCATTAACCTACTTGTAATTATTTAGATGTTTTTGTTGTTTTTGTTTAGTGTTAAGTAATGAGTTTATGCCATAATCAAGGATTTAATGGACCCATTACACCATCCTAATAGAAGGATAATAGATGAGAACATTTAAGCTGAGGAAGATACCTCAACTTAATCCATGATTAGGGATTAACCTCATGACAAAACAAGCCTTTATTAAAGTGGATTTTAGTTAATGGTGGGGTTAAGAAGTGAGTTTTATGGTTTGTAAGACAACTTGAGGGGGACTTGTCCATTAACACTAGGGTTAGTCCTTCTTAACAAGTTAAGGAAGAATTAGAACCCTAATGCAAGGCCCAAGTTACAAGCTTGATGTCTTGATGATTATTAAGTTAGTTGATTAAAGGATTTAAACACATTAAGGGTTTAACACTTAGGATTAAAGTTATACACTCCATCCTAATAGAAGGATGCAGGCATAAGCTTAATCACAAAGCTTTAAAACCTTTAGGGTTTAGTCCCTGATTATGAGATGAGAAGAGAAGACTCAATGATGACACAAAGGTAAAACTAAATGGGGGGACTAATTAAACCCTAATTGTGATCATGCTTGGTTGTTCCTAGGGTTTGTGAGGTTTGCAAGAAGATCTCCAGAGAAACCACCAAGAAGGAAGCAGATGAAAGGAGGAAGAAGCAAAGAGAAGCAAAACAACTTGCTTCACTTAAGAAGACAAGTTGCTTGAAGAAAGAAGGTAAGATGAACATGAATGAGAAATCTCACTCTAATACACATACAAAATGCAGCAAAGGAAGTATGAAATAGATGAAAAGAGATTATGAGAAGTGAAGGCAAATTCACTTCTCAAACAACTTACCACCTGAAATGTTAGCATAAGAAATGAAATGCAATGCAAATGAGATGAAATGTGATGATGCAAACCAAAACCAGGAGCAAGAACATGAAGTTAATGATGCTAAGAGATGATGCAAACATGAGGCAAGGCATGGGAATGATCAAACAAGCATAAGGATGCAAATGAGGCATGCATTGAACCATGAATGTACATGAAAAGTTATGAAATGCAAATGACATATAACATGGCAAATGAAAGATGCAATGATCAAACATGATTCTAATATGTCCTAAGATGTATCATGAATCATGTGGATGCACAAAATGTCATGGAAAGTCAATGGATGCAAGCAAATGAAAGATGGATGCAAAGGAAGGCATAGATTAGGGTTACATGCATCATACAAAGAAAAAATCCAAAACCAGAAGCAAATGACATGATAAAAATTTTAAAATGCAATCAAAGATACCCTAAACCTATACAAGTTTACTTCCCAAAGGAGAGGACTCAACTCTTAACCTATTGAAAGTTATGAATTTCCTAAGATTGCTAGGGTTTTGGGGTGCCTCACAAAGAAAAATACCAAACAAATTGAAAATGCAAGATCAATTCAAATCAAATTTATCCTATAAACTACATGTTATGCAAGATGTAATTCAAAAAGAATCATCATCCAATTCTCAATGGTTAGGCAGAAAGAAATTTTTGAAGTTTGACATAAAATATTGCCTTGAAATGAAATTAAATCCAATGAAAATGATCAAAAGGCATCAAGAACAAAAAAGAAATTTGGTTTGAGAGTTGGACAATGTTTCTAAATGTTTCTAAATGCTATGTGAATTTTTTTGTGATTTTTAAATACCTAAATGTATTTTTAATTAATTAATTTTCATTAACTAATTTAAAATAATCATTTAAATGATTTAAAAATAATTTTTAGTGCAAAAAATAAAATTAAAAATATTTTTGGGTTTTAAAAATTAATGAAAACTTTGACAAAAATTTTCATAATTTTTAAATGATTTTTGCTATTTTAAATAATTCGTGCAAATAAAATAAGAAAAATATGAAAATAAATGAATTTAATGGAAAAGTCAAGCAATCCAAAGGCTGACATTCAAACTAAACACGCGGGAGTTAACTGGCGCGCGTTTGAGTGGCTGGGATTGCTTTTTGGAAATTCAAAATTAAACCTAATTAATTAACCTAATTAATCTGAATTAGGGTTTAATGGAAGATCCAAGCCCTCCATTCGCGCGGGAGTCAACAAAAGTCCTCAAAATCAAAGGTCCACATTCAAACTTGGCTAAACCTAATTATCAAACCCTAATCACTTTCAGGTCACCGGAGACGAGCTCCGGTCGTCTTCTCCGGTGACCCCCTACCCTGAAAGTTTCAAAAATCACTCCCTAGGTTATTTCTGGAGCTCTAAAGCTCTAGATCACTTCCTCTCACCTCCCTAAACATGAATCTAACCTCAAAATCCATTTCTTTTTACTCAAAACCAAGATTCGAATCAAAAACATAAGAATGGCCAAACTTTCAGAGATGCAGTACATGCTTAATACTCAATCATTTTAAAAAATACAAAGTGCAAAACAATCAGGGGAACATGTAGATCATTTTAGTAACTTAAAACAAGGTTTCTGGAAAAAATAATTGTTGAAGCTACCTGAAGTGAAGCTTTCAGTTTGGAGCTTTCAGCCTGCCTCCTTGCTTCCAATCAACTCTAATGACCTCCCTCAAATGTTTGCAAAGCTTGTTTGGAGTTTATTTGGGTTGGTTTGTGAGATTGATGGAGTTCTGTTCAGAGAGGGGAGGAAATCGTGTTTTGATTTCAGGAGGTTTCAGGGCAAGGTGAAGGGTCAGGGATGATCAGTGAGACATGCTGAGATGTTCTATGGAGTTTGTTTTGGTGTTTGATGCTTGTGTGATGTGTTTCAAATGAAAATGCATAAGAGGGCAAAGCTTGGAACTATGGCTTGGAGAGTGTTTCAGGCTCGTGTGTGTGGTGTGTTTAGTCTCTTTTGGTCCACTTATCACTCTTGGATAGGTCAGAGGAGTTGGTGTGTCACTGTGGGATTGGTATGGGCAAAATGCAAGAAAGTCAAGATATTGTGTACCCTAGGCATGGCTCGGGTCAGAGGCAATCTAGAGGCTTATCCTGCCTCAGCTTGAGTCAAGGATGGCCCTTGGATGATTCATGAAGGACTACAACATTTGGATCATAAGCTAGAAGGGTTTTTGCAACTTGACAACTTGTTACATCTCATGATCTTTGGCTATGTACATGTGAGAAATCTTGCTGAATTTTTGGTGTGGCATGCTTCATTAGGTCATGGCAAAGTCTTGAAACCAGCTAGAGGTCAAACAAACCCTTTAAGAATCAATTTGCAAGAAATCCCTCTTTGCACTTTCATGAAGAATGGCTTATGGTTACTTGAAAACCAAGGCATAGAAATGGGAAATCTCTTGGGCCAAACTGATTTTTAGGTCATGCCTTGTGTTTGTATGATGATTAGAGGTCATATTGAAATCACATAAAGGCTTGTCATGAGAATTTGCAAGTTTTCCATTTTGTGCAAAAGTGAAATTTCAATGATTTTATCCAACTTTGCAAGGCCATAACTTTTGATCCAAAATGAATTAGAATGAGTTCTTGTACTTTTTTGAAAATGGGAGGATCCATTCTACAACTTTCTTGACCAAAGTTTTCTCATTTGAAGCATTTTTGAATCAAAAAGAAAGGGTTGAAAAAGTTTCCCAAAATGGCAAGTTTCCATTACAAGTCATTTTCCCAAAAAGGCAACTTTGCAAATGGCTTGAAATTATTCAATTTTGTGAACTTCTAACATCTTCTATGATCAAATAAATATCATACACATTCAAAATGATGGGGAACACCCTTTGGTTGGGTCATTGGGGGCCTCAGATGCCCTGATTTTACACTAACTTGCTCAAGAAGTCAACTCTTGATCAGATGCCTTCCCCATGGAATTTCTTTATGAAAATTGATATGCATGATCCTTATAACACATAGAGACCAATAGAAACAAGAATGACCAAAAAAATTGGAGTTATGGCCTCTGAAACCAAAACCCTAATTCTAGGTCATTTATGCAGTTAAACCTGGCTCTGCTTCCATGCCATTCTCAGTTCTTGTGATTCTTTGACTTTCTTGACTTTATGGGGATACAATATGATGCTTGAACATACATGGACCCTCTTGAAGTGATTGATGACCTTTGGAGTGGCTCAAATTGCTCAGGATGGCTCAGATCACAAACCCTAGACGCATATGACTTTGAATCAATGCAGTGAATTAAAAATGCAATATGAGAGGCTATGATTGAACTTATGCATATGAAAAGATCACAAGCCATGGTATGAATGGGTGAGGGAAAATTTGGGGTGTTTACAGGGCTGGAGACGAAGTTTATGACCGTCGGTTGGATGAAATTGCAGAGAAGCTAAGGTCTCTTGAATCCCAAAACTCCCTAGGTTTTGATGTCATGGACATGGGACTGGTGGAAGGGGTGAGAATTCCTCACAAGTTCAAACCCCCGTGTTTTGAAAGATATAATGGCACATCCTGCCCACGTACCCACCTTCAATCATTCTAGCCAGAGTAAGAAACTGGAAAGACTTGGCTGAAGCTTTTATCCGTCAGTATCAGTATAATCTGGACATGGCCCCAAACAGGACCCTTCTGATGGGAATGTCTCAATCTTCCCGTGAAAGTTTTAGAGAATATGCCCAAAGGTGGAGGCAACTGGCTGCTGCTGTTCAACCCCCTATGTCAGAGAGGGAGATGGCAGACATGTTCATGAATACTCTCCAGGGTACCTATATTGGGAGACTGGCTGCATTTTCTTCCACCAGCTTTGCAGATGTGGTGATAGCTGGGGAAAGAATAGAGAGCCTACTAAAGATGGGAAAGATCTCCGACAACGGTCTATAAAACCAGTAACTCTTTTGACAACAACAAGTGTCTCTCCTACAATTGCAACAACCATTGTTCCTACTGATTCATCTACAATTTCAGCAACCATTTCTTCCGTCACTTCAACAAACAACAGTTCCATTTCATCTCCTTCTACAACTCTAGCAACCACCAACAATCATGTTTCCACAGTTACTATTTAATATGACCCGACAACGGTCCCAGATTCCAACAACTTTCAACAATCTCAACAACAGTTTCAACAACAATCAAGCTTCAATTCACCACCTCCAGCATCCACCAGAAGCCCTGTCACTATCTTCTATGATCCATAGACAATAACAGTTCCAACATCTGCTGCAGTGAGCCCAGTCACTATCACGGTGTCGGGGCCAATTCCATATGATAAAGACAGTGTTGTACCATGGCATTATGGTGCTGACCTTTACTGCAACGGAGAAAAAGTCCTTCTTGATTCTTCAGTTCCTACCCCACAAGTGGACAATATCGGGGGAGGCGGAGGCTTCACCCGAAGCGGACGTCTCTTTGCGTCACAAGCTCCAAGAATTAATACTGAAGTAGAAGCTCCTGCCAAAGCCAAAGGGAAGAGTGTAATACCTGAAGAATCTGCACCAAAAGAGACTCATAAATCATCCTTTGATCAGGATGTGGATGAATTTATGAGGATAATTAAGAGAAGTGACTATAAAGTTGTGGACCAACTCCACCAGACTCCTTATAAGATCTCTATACTATCCCTACTGTTGTGTTCCGAAGCCCATCGGGATGCACTACTCAAAGTTCTGCACGTTGCCTACGTGCCAGAAGAGATCACAGTGAATCAGCTGGAAACAGTGGTGTCAAATGTTAATACTAGCCATGGGCTAGGTTTCACTAATGCTGATTTGACAACAGAAGGACGTCACCACAATAAAGCTTTGCACATAACCCTGGAGTGAAAAGGAGTTGTACTATCTCATGTTCTTGTAGACACTGGGTCCTCACTCAATGTCTTACCCAAGAAATCCCTTGTCAAGCTCGAATATGATGGAATAGCTCTCCGGCCAAGTAATCTTGTGGTCAGGGCTTTTGATGGCTCCAAAAGATCTGTTCTTGGAGAGGTGAAGCTACCAGTGATAATCGGTCTGCAAGTCTTTAAGACTACTTTCTATGTGATGGACATTCAGCCGGCATACAGCTGTTTGTTGGGTCGACCATGGATTCACGCCGCAGGCGCATTAACGTCGACCCTTCACCAGAAATTGAAATATGAGTGGGAAGGACAGATTATCACCATTTGTGGTGAGGAGGACATCTTTGTTAGCCATCTGGCTATGTATAAATACATTGAGATGGATGGTGAAATCCATGAAACTATGAGCCAAGGGTTCGAGGCCCTGAATGTCAATGAGGCGATGACTGAAGTATTTGTCGCATCCCAGGAAGACAGGATGGGTAGTTCAATTGTCTCCTATCAGCAAACCAGGAAGGTTGTTGAAGATGGTAATGCCCAAGGCTGGGGCAAGCTACTGCCAGTGGAGAAGAAGGAGGACAAATTTGGTTTGGGTTACAGATCATTCCGACAAGATCAATTAGAGGCTGCTAAGGAGCCCAAGTTCATCAGTGGGGGATGCTCACCCCAAATGCTGTTAACAACCTGGAAGACGAGGCGGAAAGCGACCGCAACCTAGAGAGCTGGATACGTCCAAGGATCCCGGGGAATCAAGTCCTTAACTGGTTTTCCCAGGAAATTATAAGGGTTACTCCTGTAGAGTAATTATTATTTCCTGTCTTTTTAGCGTGCATCAAGTCCTGCATCTTGCCCAAGGTGTCAGGACTCATTTTGTAATAGGGCCATATTGTAATTTTGTGCAAATGAATTATCAATGAATATCGGACATCTTTTGCAAACAAGTCTCTTTTTCGCTCACTGTCTTTTCATTTTTAACTTTTGTACAAAATAATAAAATGGCAAGAAGAAAAAAAGAGACAGTGATCACTCCTCATCAGGAGGAAGATGAAACAGTTAATCTTGGTACCGAAGAAGACTTAAAAGAAGTGAAGATTGGGGCCAGTATGCAAGATTCATTGAAAGAAAAGCTCGTTGACATGCTTCGAGAATACGTCGACGTTTTTGCTTGGTCCTATCAAGACATGCCAGGTCTTGATACTGATATTGTTATGCACAAGATGCCATTGAAAGAAGAATGTCCTCCAGTGAAGCAGAAGCTACGCCGTACTCGTCCAGATATGGCCATGAAGATTAAGGAAGAAGTACAAAAACAGTGGGATGCCGGTTTCCTTGCTGTAACTAGTTAACCGTCGTGGGTTGCTAATATTGTACCAGTGCCTAAGAAGGATGGCAAAGTAAGAATGTGTGTAGATTACCGGGATCTGAACAGAGCTAGCCCGAAGGATAATTTCCCATTACCTCATATTGATGTATTGGTTGACAACACAAATCAGTTCTCAGTGTTTTCCTTCATGGATGGTTTTTCAGAGTATAATCCGATCAGAATGGCACCCGATGATATGGAAAAGACAACCTTCATTACACATTGGGGCACTTTTTGTTACAAGGTAATGCCTTTTGGACTGAAGAATGCCGGTGCTACTTATCAACGGGCTATGGTAACGTTATTCCACGATATGATCCACAAAGAAATTGAATACTACTTGGATGACATGATTGCCAAGTCCCTCACTGAAGAAGATCATCTGGTAAATCTGTTGAAGTAGTTCAAGCGTCTGAGAAAGTATCAGCTGAAGCTAAACACCAACAAATGCACATTCGGGGTACGTTCTGGTAAGTTGCTAGGATTTATCGTAAGTGAAAAGGGAATTGAAGTTGATCCTGACAAAGTCAAAGCCATTCAAGAGATGCCTGAACCTAGGACTGAAAAGGAAATTAGGGGGTTCTTAGGTAGATTGAACTACATATCAAGGTTCATATCTCACCTCACTGCAACCTGTGAGCCCTTATTCAAGTTATTAAGAAAGGAGCAAACGGTCAGGTGGAACGAAGATTGTCAGAAGGCTTTTGACAAAATCAAGGAGTACCTACAAGAACCTCCCATTCTCATGCCTCCAGTTGAAGAAAGACCTCTAATAATGTACCCGACAGTATTAGAAGGGTCAATGGGGTGTGTGTTGGGCCAGCATGACGAGTCTGGTCGAAAAGTGTATGCAATATACTACCTAGGCAAAAATTTTATCGACTGTGAACAACGTTATTCACTGCTCGAGAAAACTTGATGTGCTTTAGCGTGGGCTGCTCGCCGACTAAGACAGTATATGCTGACTCACACTACCTTATTGATTTCAAAAATGGACCCCGTCAAGTACATATTTGAGAAGCCAGCACTTACCAGAAGGGTTGCAAGATGGAAAATGATTTTGACAGAGTATGACATTCAGTACACATCTTAAAAGGTCATCAAAGGCAGTGTATTGTCTGACTATCTAGCTGAGCAACCCATTGATGATTACCAACCAATGAGGTTTGACTTCCCTGATGAAGATATCATGTTCCTAAAAGCAAAAGATCATGAAGAGCCTATTCACACTAAAGGGCCTGACCCAAAAGAAGAATGGACAATGATGTTTGATGGGGCTGTCAATATGAATGGTCGAGGAGTTAGTGCAGTGCTCATTATGCCTAAAGGAGTTCATATGCCTTTCTCGGCAAAACTCACCTTTGCATGCACTAACAACGAAGCTGAGTACGAAGCCTGTATCATGGGTCTTGAGGAAGCCATTGACCTCAGGATCAATACATTAACTGTACTAGGAGATTCTGCTTTGGTAATTAATCAGACCAATGGCAAATGGTACACTCACCAAGAGCATCTGGTTCCATACCGTGACTACACGAGGAGATTATTGACTTTCTTCACGACAGTCAAACTTGAGTACATCCCTCGAGACGAAAATAAGTTCGCAGATGCTTTGGCTACCATTTCCTCCATGATCAAGGTTCAAACTGCCAATTATGTGCCTCGGATTTCGGTGGCCAGACTAGACCGACCAGTATACGTATTCTCTGTGGACATTGCTAAAGATGACAAGCCTTGGTTCCCTGATATCAAAAGCTTCTTAGAAGATCAAACATAACCACCTGGGGCATCATCCAATGATAAGAAGACATTAAGAAGGTTGGTCGGTAGTTTCTTCCTTAATGCTGATGGTTCATTATACAAGCGAAACTTTGACATGGTTCTACTCAGATGTGTTGATAAGAAAGAAGCAGACTTGCTAATGCACGAGGTGCATGAATGATCTTTCGGTACCCATGCTAGAGTACATGCAATGGCTAAGAAATTATTAAGATCAGGTTACTATTGGATCACAATGGATGCAGACTGTTGTGCTTATGCCAGGAAGTGCCACAAATGCCAGATCTATGCAGATAAAATGCATGTGCCTCCGAATCCTTTGAACGTGATGTCTTCACCTTGGCCCTTTGCCATGTGGGGCATTGACATGATTGGAAAGATCGAACCAACTGCTTCAAATGGCCACAGATTCATCCTGGTAGCCATTGATTACTTCACCAAATGGGTTGAAGCAGCTTCGTATGCAAACGTCACTAGACAAGTGGTAGCCAGATTCTTGAAAAGAGACACCATCTGTCGATATGGAGTTCCCGAGCGAATCATTACTGATAATGGTTCCAATTTGAACAACAAAATGATGGCAGAACTGTGTCGGGACTTCAAAATCCAAAATCACAACTCTTATCCTTACAGGCCAAAGATGAATGACGCTGTTGAGGTGGCTAACAAAAACATCAAGAAGATTGTGCAAAAGATGGTGGTTACTTACAAAGACTGACATGAGATGCTACCATTTGCTTTGTATGGGTACTGAACCTCATTCAGAACATCCACTGGGGCAACACCTTATCAGCTTGTGTACGGTATGGAAGTTGTCCTACCTGTTGAAGTTGAACTACCCTCCCTACGGGTACTGATGGATGTAAAGCTGAATGAAGCAGAATGGGTCCGATCTCGGTACAACCAACTGAATATGATCGAAGAAAAGAGATTAGCTGCTATTTGTCATGGGCAGTTATATCATAAAAGGATGAAGAAAGCCTTTAATCAGAAAGTCAGGCTTCGGGAATACCAAGTAGGAGATCTTGTGCTGAAAAGACTCCTTCCTCCTCATACAGACCATAGGGGAAAGTGGACTCCAAAATACGATGGTTCGTTCATAATAAAGAAGGTTTTCTCTGGTGGAGCACTGATGCTCACTACTATGGATGGTGAAGACTTCTTATACCCTGTGAATTCAGATGTAGTTAAAAAATACTTCGCATAAAATGACCTGTTGGAAATAAAAAAAAACAGAATGTAAGTCCAGGCAAAAATAGGGCATCTCGGCGAGTCAAAAACAGAATAAAAGACTCGGGCAAAAATAAGGGAAAATTGAAAAAATGTACACCCACTGAGTTGAAAAGCCGCATTGGACAGCTCAGGCAAAAATGGGTATCCCGGTGGATTGAAAACTCGAAAGGGCGATCCACACAAAATCAGGGAATAAGCGAACAACAGCATTCTGAATTCGTCTGTATCACTCACAACACGGAAAGCTTCAAACGGATAAAGCATCGGTCAAAATCAGCCTTTTTCAAAAAGCAAGATAAGAAAAACGTCAAGGTCATACAGGTCATAGCAAAGGAAGCTCACTGGAGCATCATTAGCATTGCCAACACTTTTTTCTTTTCTCAATTTATAGCAATCTCCTCATTTCAGGGGATTCACTTCTTTTGACTGTATTTGCTAATTCAGGGCACCCAGATTAATAAAATCAGAATTTTCAGTCACATCTCGTCTGTACATTTTTGTTTCGTTTGCGAAATGTCCAATATCCATGATATAATATTTGCATAAAACAAATGAGCCATTCTTAATAAATGCTTGCAGGAAATATATTTACTCTCAGGAACATCTAATTCCTATGACAGAATCCAGTAAGGGATACCTCGGAATACTTGTGCGTTTCTTTGTCTTAACAGGTTGCAGATATTCAATACACAGCATGGGGCATGGCGAGCATTGAATCCCCAACATGTTATTTCCAGAAGTTACCGCCTCCCCAAGCAGTATCTGAAATGCTTTCCCCAGCAAGGTTGCCAAAACCTCCTCATCCCCAACATAAGTCTATTCAACAGGAGCTTCCCCCAGCCGGGATCCCCACAGAGTTCTCTAGGAAGATCGTTCAGTGATCTTTTCTTCCCCAAACAGAGTGCCAGGTCTCTCAAAGATAAAAGAACTATCTCCCCGCAGAAATTCCAGCCTCTCCCCAGAAGAGCAATGCCTGAAACTCCCACACAACAAAGTGATGGAAGCTTCCTTATCCCCAACTAGGTTTCTCCTTACAGGATAGGTCTATCAACGATCTATTTCCCTAAGCAGGCCCATATATCCTAACAGATCTACCAATGATCTCCCCCAGCCGGGACATCCCTCCAAGCAGATCGGCCAGAGAACCAATCTTCAGCAGGATCTGAATCCCGGATCGGTTTCTTTTTGCATAATCATAGCATTCACATCATTTTTCCCCATAGAGCGTAGCATTCCGTCTAATACAAAGCATTACGGCAAAAATCAAACATTTGCATGATCACAATCCAGGTGCGAGCCAGTCACCTGCAATTACCCTCAGTATCTCCTCAGCAATGGATATAAAAACTCACATTACTTGCAAGTAAAAAGCCAAAGCGTCCCCTTTGCACTCTCCAACACAGATACATGTTCATATATACTCTTTCGACACTTGTTCGTGTCATATCATCCCCTGCAGATATGAGAAAAAACGTCCTCTTTGCATCTAGAAACCTGTACATACCCTTGTTGACACCCGTCCGTGTCACCCTTCCCCAGCATGGTTGCCCAATCACTTGTTGCAAACCAAACACTTCTTCATAATACACTCTTGTCGACACCCGTCCGTGTCATCCTATCCCCACAGGTCGCCGAAGCACCTTTTACACTCTCATATACAAATAGTTGTTCATAACTTATACACATTCTCTTTTGACACCCGTCTGTGTCATACTTTCCCCAGCAAGTTGAGCACTCGTTCGTGTCTTGCTCATACTTCACCAACAATATTCACTCTTACTTATACAGAAGTCTCTGATACTCGTCTGTATCTTGTATATATTATTCATTCCCCACAGATTAAACACTCGTCCGTGTTCTTTGTTAACAAGTTGGTACTCGTCTGTATCATCATCTCTGAACACGTGTCAACGTTTGTTTCTACTGATACTCGTCTGTATCATGGTCTTAAGGATGCTCGTCCGCATCTTTAATCTATACACAGCGTCAAACACTTATACCTTTTATTCTTAAGCGTAAGCACCCGTCCGTGTTTACCATTCCCCAGTAGAAAAACTTTTCTCCTATCCGACATTCATCCTATGTCGTGATACTTTCGACAGCCGTACCCTGCCAGGTGATCGTCCTTCACCTTTGGATGACCGTCCCTCATCCCTTTCCCCAGCGGAGTCTCCACTACTGGAACCCTTTTATATCCGACATTCGTCTTATGTCGTGATATTTAGCAGTCGTCCCCTGCTAGGTGATCGTCCTTCACCTTTTGATGATCGTCCTTCATCATGCTTATCTGATGGCCGTCCCTATTGTCGACCCTTTCTATCCGACATTCGTCCTATGTCGTGATAAAGAGCAGCCGTCCCCTGCTAGGTGATCGTTCTTCACCCTTTGATGACCGTCCCTCATGAATATTGCATTTATTCTTTGAAACCGATGGTCGTCCCCATCGTTGTTTACTTTATTTTTACAAACCTGATGGCCGCCCCCATCATTGCCTTTACTTTAATCCCCAGAGAACCTTGTTACTTTGCTTGATGGTCGTCCCCATCATGATCTCTTTATTTCCCAAGCATATCGGCCGTCCCCGTCATTGCTTTATCCCCAGCAGTCGTCCTCTGCTCGTTGGTCGTCCTCCATCGCTTTCATTTGATAATCATGCTATACTTTCTTTTACAATTTATATCCCTTTTCTTCTTCTCCCCCAGTGAGTTCAAATTTTGGATTGTCTTTGGTATTCAACCACAAGTTATCTTGTTTGTCTGTTAAGCCAGGCGCTTACATCCTGCACAGCTAACTCATGTTTGAATAGGGGCAGCTGTGAACACCCCAAATGTTCCCTCACTCATTCCACACCATTGGCTTGTGATCTTTCATTTGTTGCATAAACATAAACATACCATCTCATATTGTATTTTTGTTTCACTGCATAGTTCAAGTTCATCTGCATCTAGGGTTTGTGATCTGAGCAATCCAAGGATCCATCTGAGCCACTCCAAAGGCCTCCAAGTGTTCCAAGAGGGTCCATGTGTGTTCTATCATCATATTATATCCCTCAAAGTTCAAGGAAGTCAAGAAATCACAAGAACTGACAAGGCATGGAAGCAGAGCTAGGGTTTTCACTACACAAATGACCAAAATTAGGGTTTTGGTTTCAGAGGCCTTAACTCTTTGGGCCATTCTTGTTTCTAATGTTCTTAAGATGGTATAAGGATCATATGTACCAATTTTGATGAAGAAATTCATTGTGGAAGTCATCTGTTCACTGAGTAACTTCTTGAGCAAGTCAGAGCAAAATCAGGGCATCTGAGGCCCCCAACAATGGAACCAAAGGGGTATTTTCATAAAATTGAAGTTATATGATCTTTATTTGATCATTGAAGTTCTTGGAAGTTCACAAAATTGAAGAAAAGTGAGCTAAACCAAAAGTTTCCAAAAATGGAAATGACTTTTAATGAAAACTTTCCATTTTTGGAAAGTTCTTCAACCTCCTCTTTCTCAACCAAAAATATTTCAAATGAAAAATTGTTGGTCATGAAAGTTGTAGATTAGGTCTTTCCCTTTTCAAAAAGTACAAGAACATGTTCTAATTCATTATGGAACTCAAGTTATGATCTTTCAAAGTTGGAAAAAATCCTATAATTTTCAAGAATACACCAAAGAGGATTTCTTGCAAAACCACTTGCCAAGCCATTTCATGACCTCTAATGCATCTCTAAACATCATACCATCATAGTGCAACTCATTTGGGTCAGAATTGCCCAATGAATTACTTGTTTTCATGCCTTGCATCACAAGATAACTCAAAGGGGGCAAAAATGCAAAATCTGGCAAAACCTATGAAATCTTTCCCTCCAAGCCATCCAGCTGCATAATTTCAATTCCATGGCTCTCCTTGATCCAAGCCGAGGCCAGACATGCCATTGAACCACCCCTGCATGAGCCCATACCTCAAGTACACATAATGTTGACTTTTTGCAACTTGGTCCATACCAATCAACTGCAGCCACAACAACTCTTTGGCCAATAGAGACATGTTATGTGGACCAAAAGCAAGCCATTTCACATAACCTTGGAGCCTGAATCATCTCATACACCAAGTTCACAAAAATCCCTCAAAGACTTTTCTTCTTCGATTTACTCAGCACAAGCCATAAAACTTCAAACAAACTTCATAAACCAACTCACCATCATCCATAGATCATTTCCCAACCATCAAACAAGCCTGAAACCCCACAAACACAAAACACGATTCTGGTGCAGCAAGAGTTCATCCTCTCAATCCATCCATTCTAAACTCATTCAAAGCCTTGCAACATCATCAGGGGACCAAGTGGAGTGGTTTAGCATCAAGGAGAGGTCCAGAAAGTGCCAAAATGAAAAGCTTCATCTCAGGTATACCTCAAGAACAAATTTTTCAGAACTTGCTTTTTATGTTATAGAAATGTTACCCATGCTTCACTGATCACACTGCACTTGTTGGTTTTGGAAATGGTTGAGTATTAAGCTTGTATCGTGCTTCTAAATTTTTTGCAGTTTTGAATGTTTGATTCAAATCTTGTGTATGATGCAATATAAATGTTATTTGAGGCTTGATTTTTTCTTAGGATGAGTTAGGGAGTTGATCTGGAGATTTAGAGCTCCTAAAACAACCTAGGGAAGAAGTTTGATTTTGGTCTCGCCGGAGAAGACGACCGAAACCACAGTTCCGGCCGTCTGAGATTAATTAGGGTTTAATTAGGGTTTAGGGTGAGTTTAAATGTCAGCCCTTGGATCAGGCTTCCCGCGCGTGTTTGGATGGCTGCGATTGATCATTAGGATTTAATTAGGATTAATTAATTAAATTAATTAAAATTAGGTCAGAAGCAATCCTAGCCCTTGGTCTACGCTCCAGTCAACACTTTTCCCTCAGCTTTAAATCTCATCCATTGGATCCTCATACTTTCTATTTAAATTGATTTTTATTTCATTTTAATTGTATTTTCTTGCATAATTATTTAAAAATAGTTAGAAAAATCCCAAAAATATTTATTTTGCATTTTCATTCCAAATATTTTTCTTAACCAGAAAACATTTTTTATTTTATTTTTTGCATTTAAAAAGAATTTTTAAAATATTTAAATGTTTATTTTAATTAATTAATTGAAATTAATTAATTAAAATACGATTTAGGTTTCTAAAAATCACCAAAAAATTCATGTTGCATCCTAACACATTTAGAAACATTTTCAAACCCTTCATACAAATTTCTTTTTAGGTTTGATCATAACTTGGCAATTTCTTTGAATTTAGGGTTCATAAAATCCCTTTTTTAGAACCCTAACTTTGAAAAATCTTTTCTGCCTAACCATGAAGGGTTTGATGATGATTCTTTTTGCATTGTTTTCCACATAGCTTGTAGTTGCTAGGATATTTTTGTCATGAATTTATCTTGAATTTTCAAATTGATTTGCATTTTTCCCTTAGAGGCACCCTAAAACCCTAGCAAACTTAGAAAAATCATAACTTTCTTTAGGTTAAGAGTTAGACCTTCTCCTTTGGGGTGTGATATCATATGGGGTTAGGGTTTGTTTGAGCTCATTTACAAATTTTTATCATGTCATATGCTTCTGTTTTGATCATTTGCATCTCATCCTTTCATGTAACCCTAATTTTGCATCTTCATTTGCATTCATCTTGCATATGCACCCATACATGAACTTGTCATGAAATTTCATGTATTCATATGTCATCTTAGACATCTTAAGACATGTTAGAATCATGTTTGATAATTTCTTCATTCATTTACCATGATTTTCCTTCATTTCATTTCATTAACTTTCATGTGCTTTCAAACTTCAAAGCATGCTTCCATTTGCATCTTATCTTTGTATGACCATTCATTTCACTTTATATGCCTTTGCATCTTGTCATAGAATAATTTGCATCATGTGTATGCTTCTGGTTTTGGTATTTTTCTTTTCATTTACTTCATTCCATCTCATTTCTTTCCTTATGCATCTTATGCTAACATTTTCAGGTGGTAAGTTAATTTGAGAAGTGGATTTGCCTTCACTTCTCATTTCTCTTCATCTTTTGCATATGCATCTTTTTTGCATTTTTAATTGTCTTTGAGTGGGGTTGCTCATTCATGTTCATCTCTCACTTTATTTCTCTAAGTTACTTATCTTCTTCAATGAAGTAAGTAACTTATCTCTTCTGCTTCCTCATCCTTTCATCTGCTTCTTCCATTGGTGGCTTCCTGGAAGATCCTCTCTTATCATCTCATCATTAAAGACTAAACCTTTAAGGTTTTAGGACTTTGGAATTAGGGTTATGCCTGCATCCTTCTCTTAGGATGGAGTGTATAAATTTAATCCTAAGTGTTAAACTCTTAATTTGTTTAAACCTCTTAATCAATCCATCTAATAATCACTAAGACATTAACTTTTAACTTGGGCCTTACATTAGGGTTCTAATTCTTTCTTTATGGTTAAGAATGACTAACCCTAGTGTTTAATGGACAAGTCCCCCTCAAGTTGTCTTACAAATCATAAAACTCACTTCTTAATCTCACCTCTTAATTAAAATCCATTTAATAAAGGTTTTGTTTTGTCATGAATTTAATCCCTAACCATGGATTAAGTTGAGGTATCTTCCTCAGCTAAAGTGCTCTCATCTATTATCCTTCTATTAGGATGGTGTAATGAGTTCACTAATCCCTGATTATGGCTTAAACTCATTACTTAACACTAAAAAAACCCAAAAAAAACATCTAAATAATCACAAGTAGGTTAATGACCTTAATCCTACATCATCATGGCAATTAAGTTGGGATTCTTATCTCATACTTAAGTATTCTCATTATCCCTAATCAGGGAGGATATGATGAGTCTACCAACCTTTGATTTAGGCTTAAGCTCATTAACTTATGACAAACACCAAAAACAATAAAAGACTGAAAGCACAAAAACAAACAATAATCGTCTCCTTCGGGATTCTTTTCTCATCATCCTCATTCACAAACGAGAACTCGCTTCTTCCGTCTAATGCAAGACAGTTAGCACTCGAGCCAAACGAGTCATACACTTGAGTATAGACAAGTAAGCAATTCACAATCAATTTATCTTTCAATCTCTTTGAGTCGAACTACGGTGTTCTGACTTCCTCATTGCACGAGAGGATATGTAGGCATAACTTAACTGTTATCGAACAAAAGTCTTTGTGTCTTCCCCCTCTTTTAGCATTCTTTCTAAGCCTCATTTCCTGAGCATTTCACTCCCTTTTTGCACTGACACTTGTATATTCTTTTCCAGCTTTTGCACACAGATAGCACATACACCTACCCCTTGTAAACACAATCTTTTAAGCGTGGATCCCGTCTAGTACGACGGACAATCTGGGTGCTAATACCTTCCCAGGTTGTAACCAACCCCCTTTCTCAGTTTCTCTGGTTCGCGACCGTCTTATCCATTTTTTCCTAGGTTTATGGAGCATTACCTTTCCTTCGGGATAAAAATTCCTAGCTGGCGACTCTATTCATCTTCACCTTCATTTCCTCCTTTCGCTGACCGTTCGCGCTTGTACCGGGATGCAAATCTTCGGGAGCGACAGGTGTGCTTATTCTACTATTCCATCTTGGAATGTAGTAGAAAGTACACATTCCATGGAAAAGAGTTTGAATTCACTTCTTTGTGCCAAAGTCATAAAAACTCTAAAAAAGCAAAAACAAACAATAAGCGACTTTCCTGCGGGAACTTCTTTCCTCACCTCATTCATTCTCAACGCGAACTTGCGATGACTTTTCTCGCATGCAAGATGATAAATGCACTCGTACCAGGCGAGCCTGCAACACCTGAGCATAGACATACGCAGTTCCAGCTATAAAAAACACAAGCAAATAGTTCCCGCCTTAGTTAGGCGAACTACGTCGATTCTGATCCTCATTATCCTGATGAGGTACGTAGGCAATGGGGTAGGGCCCATTCGAGCACATTCATTATTTTCCCTACATTTTCCCCATTCTTTCTTTTTGTTCTCTTTTTCAACTCCTTTCTCATTGCAGTTCTAGTTTCCAGTTAGCAGTTCATTTGCTCAGCAGTTTTATTTTCTCACCCTTTGAAACAAGCAAACAAGTGTGGATCCCGTCGGGTACGGCGGACGGTCTAGGGTGCTAATACCTTCCCAGGTCGTAACCGACTCCCGAACCCAGATCTTTGGTCTACAGGATCTTGTATTTTCCTTCTTCCCTAGGTTTGTGCATTATTACCTTTCCCATTCTTTCGGGATAAAAATGTTTGGCTGGTGACTCTACCTTTTCCGCACCACTTTCGTGTTTGTACTAGGATGAAAATCCCGGGAGCGACAAAATGCACATTTTATAGTAGTGATTGTATTTTGTGGGTACGTAGGCATGAGGCGATAAGTCTCTCCAAACACAAAAATCTTAAAAAATGAATTCTCTTCTCATCCCCCAATCTTGTTTTAACAAACATTTTCAAAGAAAAAGTTTTCAATAAATCAAAGAGGTTCTTGTGGAGTACCACAGATGTTTTTGGTGCTAACACATTTCCTCTTCGTAATTCTCTTACCCTTATCTCTGTCTGATTTTTTTTAGCTTTTTTAATTTTTAGACTTCTTTAGGTTTTGTTCTCTTGTTCCTTTTCCTTTGTGGAAACAAAAAAAATGCATGGTGACAACTCTTTTTCCTTGAGTTAAGTTAATCAATAGCTTACACTTATAATTTTTTACCGTTACAATTTGTAAAAGTTGAAAATAAAAATAAATTCAAATATCATAAATATGGGAGACAAAAAAAATTAAATTTTAAAATACGAGAAATAAAAAGTTAAAACTAGTAAAATAAATAGAATAAAAATATATTAAAATCTAAAAAAAATACGAGACAAATTCACTATTTTTAATTGAAAATACATTAATATAAAGAGTACATATATATATATATATATATATATATATATATATATATATATATATATATATATATATATATATATATATATATATATATATATATATATATATATATATCACTTGATAATTATGCTCAAAACCAAAGCTTAAGCAACTAATATAAGTTGAAAACATATATATTTTATGTTTATTCTTGTTCTTCAAGTGATTTTAATCTCGTCTTAATTGTAATTGTCGGATCGAAATACAATCTTCCTTATCAAATCTCGCACAAACACCATTAGACCAACTAAGATTTTTTAATGATAAATAATTGTATAAATAAAAGGAGAGTAAAATACAATTGAAAGTTTATTTAATGAACGACACCTAAGAGCTACAAAAGCATACAAGAGAACATCAAAGCAATGGAAAAAAAAAATATATATATATATATATATATATATATATATATATATATATATATATATATATAAGAGACAATAAACTACTAAATAAAGAACCGTAATTTGTTACGTTTGATAACGAGGATATTTCAAGCACAAGCAATGAGGATGAGGTGTTCCGCATTTACCACTTAAAAAACCTAGAGCATGACAAACCCTGTGGCATCTACGATCATCACTCCATTTAGATTCTTCTGTTTCTATCAACATCTCTGCATTCATCCATCAATTACACATCATCATTAACACCAAAGATTATATATTTTTAATGAATTAATTGTTTCATAAAACAATTTTCTCCTATTCTTTTAAAATATTTGTTTTGTAATATTGGTTAGAATAATGAATAATTAATTAAAATATTACTTTGAAAGAATAATTAAGAAAATAAATTTAAAATTACATTGAAACATTAAGATAAAACTTATTTAAAAAAGGATAAGTAAGACTTACGAGAAAAATGGAGAATAAGAAAAATAAAAACCAACCCAAAGTGTGTCTTGTTCATGATTACTAGTACTTACTTAGTACAATTTTTGGTTATCTATTTATAAAGGTGGAGGATGTAAACACTCATTATTATTTTTATTTAATAATTATTCGAAAGAGATAAAGTCAATATTATATTTGTTTTGGTTTTTCCAACAAAACTAAACACTTTTTTCTTGACCATTCATTCGGAAGGGTTAGTGTTCCTTCATTTATGAAATTAGTTACAAGTAATTTATTAGAACTCTTCACACACCCAAAATATATGCACCTCTTCTATACCATCTAACATATATCCTATGAATACTTAGGAAAATCTCAAAATATAAAAGTTTTAGGATAATTATATAAATTTTATTTTGTAAAATCTTAAACTGCTTGTATACTTTTTTTCGTGATTTTATAAAATGCCACTTTATTATAGGAATGTAAAACAACTTTTTTTTTATTATTTGTATTGAAAAAGTGACTTCTAAAATGAGAGTTCAATTAAATATCTCATTGGTGAAACGTTAAGAAAACACCATTACATCTAATTGATGAGTTACATTTAATTTTACTAAAAAATAATAATAATTGTATTTTTTTCATAGACAATTTTGTTGGAAATATGCTTGATTTTCGCTTCAGAATTTTACCAAAAATTGATGAATTCCAAACCAAATATTGATGAATAATAATCAATTTTTTGATTGATTATTCTTCTTGTTCTTCAATCTACACTCAAGTGAATCTTTCCGAGCCAAATCTTGAAGAACAAGAATAAATCTTTCGCTGCTTAAAGATGAAGAAGAAGAAGAAGAAGAAGAAGAAGAAGAAAAATGAATTGGGGTTTTGGAGATGAGAGGGGAAGAAGAAGAGTTGTAAAATGAGAAACTTCTATTCTTTTATTTGGAAATTGCAACATGATTCACTTACATACAATAATAGGGTTATTCTCTATTTATAGGTTGAGTTTGCTTACAAACCAAGCAAATCCAAACTAACCTAACTAACTCAACTAAACAAAACAAATAAATCTAAGTCAACATTTTGATAGCTAATCTAATTCGACCCACATAAGTGTTTTCAACATTTCCTTGCATCTGTCGAGCTACCTGATTCAACACAAGGAATTACAATCTCAACACACACCTAATTCATTTGCAAATTTCACCATGTTCTTCATTAAGGGTTGTATGTTAACAAACCAATGTTTCCTACCGGTCATGTGTGATGAGCATCATGAGTCTAAGTACCATTGATATTAGAATCTTCTTTCATATCTTGTTGTGGTCATCAACAACGTCTCTTCTTCTTCATGCTTTGCAAACTTTGCATCATTTTCTTAGTTCATTTGTTTTTTAGGCAATCACTAGAGTAGTGATCATTTAAACTAAACAAATAAAAAGGAAATAAAAACGAATAAAACTCAAACGTGCGAACATGAGAAAAAACAAACAGATGCATTAAACTAATCTACACGTTAAAAAGTTCAATAAAACTAACATTCGCAAATCAATTATTGTAAGTAAAAAAACCCGAATGAAAATGCTCAAACTGAATATAATGTGGACATTCACGGATGCGGAAAAATTAAATAAATGCACCAAACTAATCTACACGCACTATAGTTCTATAAAACAGACAGTAATTATTGCTTCAATTGGTCTGTCTGCAAAACTGAAATGTTTTTCTGATGGATTTTTTATTGGTCTAAATTTGACCTTAACCCTTTTATCGATGAAAACGATGAATGATATAATAATGAATGAAATGATGCAAAATTAGCAAAAGCCTTATGAAAATAACTCATAAACAATAAAAGATAAAGAAATATTATTGTCAATAGTGTGATGTTTTTTGTCACCTGTTTCGTCTTCCACGTACTTACTCTGCTAATAATACCTCTACTGAACATATAGATGAAAAAGTGGAAGCTGATCATGAATGTAACAGTTCTAAAGAGAATGTCTCCTTTGGCTTCCAAAAGGAACCATACGAACAATTGGTAGGCATGTTGCAAAGTTATAGAAAGGTGAATATAGTCAATCATACCAGTAATCATCTTACATCAGGTATCACTCACATGCCATTTTCTATGAATCATTCATCATTAGGATCTTAGATAGTGGATTCATGTGCAAGTGAACATATTTGTTCTTTCTTAAGTCATTTTATGCAATATCATTCCATATTTCCCATTCATATCAAAATGCACAATGGTCATATATCTTTAACTAAACTTGCTGGAACCGTCAAGTTTTCATCTGGTTTGACCATATCAGATTTACTATTTGTGCCTGATTTCCATTTTAACTTGTTATTTATACCAAAACTTTGCCTCCATAACAATTGTAATGTGACTTTTAAGCATGATAAATGTTGGATACATGAACATAATACCTCGATGATGATTGGCTTCGTTTAGTTAATTGAAGGATTGTACTACCTTACAATACAAGAAACATCAACTGTCATAGCCACACCTCAAACAACATCTCATCAGGTGAAAATGAACATATTTGTTCTTTCTTAGAAATTTAATTCAATATCATAATATAGTTCCCATTCATATCAAAATGCCCAATGGTTATGTCTCTTTAGCTAAAATTCTTGGAACTGTCAAGTTTTCATCTAGTTTGATCATATCAAATGTTCTATTTGTGCCTTATTTCCATTTGAACTTGTTATTTTTACCAAAAATTTACCTCCATAACATTTGTAATATGACTTTTAAGCATGATAAATGTTGGATACAAGAAAAGAAGACCTCAGTGATGATTGGTTTCACTGAGTTAATTGAAGGATTGTACTAACTCACCATACAAGAAACATAAACTGTCATAGCCACATCTCAAACCATATCTCAAACATCCTTCCCAAAGAAGCTCTATGGCCAGATTGGGACACTTATTCAATTCTAGACTTTCAAATTTACATCATAGCTTTCCCTTTATAAATATATATCATAATGTTGTCTGTGACATTTGTCATTATGCTAGAGATAGTAAATGAAAGTTTCTCATCACTATAAACAAAGCTTCAAAATGTTATGATATGTTTCATTTTGACATTTCGGGGGCCCTTTCTATTTATTCTATTCACAACCATAAGTATTTTTTTACTGCACTAGATGATTATAGCAGATTTACTTGCGTCATTTTATGCAAATCAAAATCTGAAATATCTAATTTTGTCCAAAATTTTCTTATTATGATTTGAAACCAATATCTCAACCATGTTAAAATTGCAAGGAATGAAAATGGCCCTGAAATTTTGATGTCAAACTTTTATGCTTCCAAAGGATAGAACACCAAACTAGTTATGTTGAGACATCTCAACAAAATGGTCGTGTAGAAAGAAAGCATCAACATATCCTTAATGTCTGGAGAGCCCTTTTATTTTAGTCAAAATTACCCAAACAGTTTTGGTCATATGATGTCCCCCAAGCCACATACATCATAAATAGAATTCCTAGCTCATATGACCAAACATGACCTTAAAGTAAGAAAATTTGTTTACTTAGGACACAAGAATTTTTTTTTACTTAGGACACAAGAAAGGTGTTTACTTAGGACACAAGCAAGATGTATACATGCAAGTTCCTCAAGGTATACAAAGTCATGGACTAGATCAAGTGTGCAAGCTTCTCAAATCCCTCTATGGTTTAAAATAGGCTAGTAGAGGTGGTAAGAAAAGCTTATTGGAGTTTTATTAGTTCAAGGATACAAACAATCAGTTATTGTTTTTTCTCTATTCACAATTACCATAAAATAATCTTTCACAACCCTTTTTGTATATGTTGATGATGTTATTCTTACATGTACCTCCCTATATGAGTTTGATAACATTAAAAGAATCCTTGATGAACAATTCAAGATCAAATATCTTTGACAATTGAAGTATTTTCTTGGTATAGAAGTTGCTCACTATAAAGTTGGGATCACTTTGTGCAAAATAAAATACCACATTAACTTGATACATGTCACAAGTTTCCTTAGAGGTAAACCTGCCAAGACTCCCATTAATCTCTCCATAAAGCTACACCAAGATACTTCACCTCTATTTGAAGATGTTGCTAGTTATAGAAGACTAGTTGGAAATATATTATATCTTACCACTAAAAGGCCTGATATAGATTTTGTAACATAATAGTTAAGCCATTTCTCCATGCTCCAACCACTACTCATTATGAAACAACTTGTAGAGTAATCAAATATCTCAAAGAATCTCCAGGCTGAGGATTGTTGTTCGGAAGAGATGCACAACTTCAACTCTTTGAGTTTACTGATGCTGACTAGGAAGGTTTTTTAAATACTCAAAGATCCATTAGTAGCTATTGTTTCTTCCTTGGAACTTCATTAGTTTCATGGAGTGCTAAGAAACAATATATAATTTCCAGAAGTTCATATGAAATGGAGTACCGAGCCTTACCATTTGCATCATAAGAATTACAATGGATGATTGGTTTACTTGAAGCTCTTTATATTGAAACTACAAAACTTTAAACTTTATATTATGACAACCAAGGTGCCATACACATCGCAACCAATATTGTTTTTCATGAAAGAAAAAAGCACAGTGAGATAGATTTCCACTTTATTCATGAAACAGTTCAAAAGGGCACGTTCATGTTACTCTCAATTCATACCAAATATCGACTAGAAGATTTCTTCACAAAGTTATTGCCACCCAAGAACTCCTACAAATTCATTCCCAAGCTCAACATGCTCGTCATCTACCATGTTTAGCTTGAGGGGGTGTAGAGGTAAAATCATGATTGTAAGCTATTAGTTAACTTAACTCAAAGTAAACAGAGTCGCCACCGCACTTTATTTTTAATCCAAGAGGAAAAGGAAAAAAGAGCGAATAAATCCTAATGAATCTAAAAGTAAAAAGCTAAAGAAACACAACAGAGAAACAAGTAAGGGGATAGGTTACACAATGGGAAGGTTTTACGCACCCAAAATGTCTGTGGTACTCCACGGGAGCCCTTTGAAAACTTTACTGCTTTTGGTTTGAAAAAGGTTTGTTAAATGAGAGTGGAAGGATGAGGAAAGAATTATTATTTTTAATATTTTTTGTGTTTGGAGAGGTTTACCACCTCATTCCTACGTACCCACAAAGTGCAATGCGAGATCAAAACCCCGTAGTTCGTGGTACAAATAGTGAAAAGGGTGGGTTGTAATTTATTTTATTAATTGAAGAGTGTCACACCCTAATTTTTACCCCTAACTGCTCTTATTATACATTCATCGCATTTCAAAAAAAAAACTCCAGAATTTATTTTTCTGTCGCGTCCAACTCATTTTCAAGTTATTTATAAATTTTAATTTCTATTCATTTCCAAGTTTTTTTATTCCCTTTTTTTATTTTTAAAGTTTCTATTCTTTTCCTTTCAATTTTCTACTTCTAATATTTGTTCTCGTTTCTACCTCTAATTTTAATTCATTCTTAAATTATAAACATAAATTTTATGTCCATTTCATTTTCAAGATTTGTATTTCTAAATATAATTTTATTTTTAACTTTTGTTTTAATTCACTTCATTTTCTTTTATTTTTTATTTCTAGTTTAATTTAATTTCTATTTTTATTTTTAAGTAACTTAAGGAAAAAGAGAAAAAGTTTATATTCCTATTTTAATTTTAACTTCCATTTTTTTATTTTTCTTTTTAAGATTTTATTTCTAATTTGGTTTCAATTTCCAATTTTTATTCATCTTTAAGATTTAAACCCAAGTTCTTCTTTTTTTTTTCTCTCTTTTAAGTCATAGCCTAATTTCAAGTCCAAAGCTTGTTTCCCAATTTCAAATTTTCAAATATGTTTCAAATTATATTTCAAGTTTATATTCCAAGTTTCAATTAAAGTTTCTATTCCATTTCTTATTCAACTTCAATTTCTAGAACCAATTATGATCTCATTTCTTTGATTAGTTCAATATTTCATTCAAATTTTCCTATTTCAATTAGGCCATTTCAAGGCATGTTATTCTACTTCACATTTGTCCTAAGAATGAGGCAATTCACTCATGTTAGTGATGCTCATTTATTTTTTTTGTGGTTCACTTTCAAGTTATATTTCTTCATCTTTAGGCCAAATAATTCACATTCACTTGCATACAAAATTCTCATAAGTACATAAATTTACAAGTCCACATCACTAATACTTAGAAAACTACAATATAAATACATGATAATTAACTCAAAATCCACCAAAAATTCTTCCAAGTCTTTATTCCTTATGCTAGGTCATACTTCCAAGCTTTATGTTTCCTCCATTCTTGTGAGTTTCTCATGCACATGAAATTAAAAAAAAAAACAAAGTAGATTAGCATAAACCATGTAAATCCCTTTTAAGCCAAAAATCATATCCATAGTTTCGCATAATCCAACATATATTCATACTATACATCCAAGCTCAATCCAAAATCATACATAATCACACATACATATCCATTCATTCAAATATTCATTCATATTCAAGCATTTATTAAAATTTCAATTTAATAAAGTTCAGATGTATCAATTTCCATATCATAAGCATATACATTAGCATGTTTTGTCACAAAATTCAGAAAAGGGATAAGTTTTACAGCAGCAACAAAAGCAATAACAGGGACCATTTTTTTTTCTCACTGAAAAAGTAAAAAAAGGTATATTTGACCTACTGCAGAAAAAGGCAGGAGCTGCAGGATGCCATTCTTGGCCACTTCACAGCAAAATAACATTTCTGCAGGTCAACCACAAAACATGTTATCCAGCTCCTTACACCAAAACACGAAAGCTCTGCACAAAGCCCTGAAACTGAAAGGGACTCAACATCAATACCAAACAAAAACCTTGATATCATAAATTTAGCCAACAAGTTTTGATTCAAACAACAAAACCTTATTTCTATGAATATAAATAGGGAGCAGCATACACATAAAAAGGGGAGATTTTCGAAAAAACACAGAGTTATATAAAATTTTCAGCAACCAAAAATAAAAAACAGTTTTGAAAAGAGCAACCAAGAGTCATAAAAACCCTAGCCGCACAGAGAAATCTTAAGCAAAACTACCCATCCTAAACCTTAGTCAGTGTTCATCTTCAGGGACCATTAGAGCTTCACACTAAAGATCTAACTTTGGTTAGAGTTTGTATCTGTTTCCTTCAGCAATAACAAGCATCAACGTAGCAATAGTAAGAAGTAGAGGATACGAGAAGAAGGAGGGATAACAAAGAAGGAAAACGCACAAGAGAGGCTTACTGTTGTGGATTCGTCACCCCGATAACTTTCGGGTCGGTAACATTTTTTATCTTCTCAAGCTTTTTCCGTTGATGTGATACATTTTAAATTCATGATGTAGTCTTTAAGTTTTGTTCTGTCTGGCATGGATCTGTTGTGTTTCTTTGTTTATTTGTTGTTGTAATGTATTTTTTTGAGAAAGGAAAGGGAATAGAAAAAAGCGATTTTGAGAGGAAAAGAAATAACATTTGAGAGAGAGTTTTTTCCAGTAAAGAAAAGAAGAGAGACTGCGTGTTTTATGTTCTAACCATGTCAGTTTAATTTTTTTAAATTTTATTTTATTGTTATTTAATTTGAGTTAATGAGCCATCATGATGGCCTGGCATTTACACTGTCAAAGTAGTTCCCTATATTTACTCCTTAGTTCAGAGCCAAGAATTATTTTAGTAGTAATTGTTTTTTTATTTATTTATGGTATATTTGACCAAAGAATGTGGGGTATTTTAGTACTAGTAATTTCTTTTTTAACATATCCATGGATTTACTTGTCTTTTTTTAAATAAATGTAAAACATGTTAGTGGAATATGTAGAAACCACATTTTAAATTTCATGGTAGTGATTAGTGACCAACTAGAGGCACTTTTACTTCTAGCTCATTAAATCCAAAGGCTACGAGTTTGCATTTTTTAGGTTTTATTTTATTTATTTATTTATTTATTCTTATTTATTTTATCTTTTGATTTATTTTATTCTTAGACACAGTCAGTATGTGTATTGAAGCCAATTATTTTCTTTGGAAGTTTTTTTGTTCATAAAAAAAGAAATCAAATAAAAATAATTACGTTATCACAATTTCATTTTTTAATCACAATTTTAACTCATTTCATTATTATTTAACAAATCTTTTTTTAATTTCAAAATCAATTGCAACTTTCTAGAATCTCAAAAAAATCTATACTTTCTTATTTTTATTAAAATTAAAGACAAAAATTATCCAAAAGATTTTTATATATTTTGTAATTAATAAATTTTTTTATATAGTAGTTTGTATAAGTTCTTCTTACTTTTTCTATTTTCACTCACCATATTTTTCCAATTGTTAAAAAAAAAAGTATCACTCTTGGGTGTAATATGAGTGTAATATGATTTGTGTTGTTTAGGTTTTGTTAGAAATTAGTTAGCTAGATTAAAAACCAAAAGAATTAAAGATATATATCTTAACCCTTAATTTAATTTTGCTATTTATTAAGTTAATCTTAGTTAATTCATTTTTCATTTAGTTTTTTTTAAAATATCTTTTTTTGTCTTTCTTAGTTAAATTTTATTTTATTCTAAAAAATCTAAAAATATATGTTTAGAGCCAATTTTCGTTTTAGATAGTTGTAGAACATTTAGTTTTAGGTTCGATCTCCTTGAGTGTTTCATTAGTGTAAGGGGTTGAGCTTGAGTTTATTTTCTCTTTGGTGTGAGCGTGTGTTTAATTTTGCTATCATTTTGGTTGTATGCATGCTCTGTTTGTATTTATTTTGCATAATAACCATAAATGGTTAAGATGAAATATACGAACGCACACTAAAACAAATGATCATTTCAAAAGATAATTAAACTTCTTGGTCCAACGCCAAGTGAGAAATGCATTTCATACGCCGACATTGGCACACACGTAAGTCGGTCACCTATGTGATCGCCATCTGCACAACTTATTGCGTATCTTAATTAACTTAACAAGGAATAGAGCTCCGAAGTCTAGCATTCCGCACGTTCTAAGAACGAATCACACCTGGGCTAGCCCCACGCGTAGTGTTTCGTTCACTCCTTTGTTATTAAAACATGTTAATTCTAAAACGTATAAAAATATATTCAACTTATTTTATAAATTTAAATACGAAAACGGAGCTCCAGAGTCTACACTCCGTACGTTCTGGATTGGACCGCTATTGGGCTAGCCCCACGCAATGTGGTTCAATCACCATTCGTATATCAAAATATCTAATCGCACAAATTAACATACGAAAACAGAGCTCCGGAGTCTAGCACTCCGCACGTTCTGGATTGGATCGTTCCTGGGCTAGCCCCACGCGACGCGGTTCAATCACCATTCGTATATCAAAGAATCTCAATCATTTTATAACTTCGAATATGAAAGAATAGAGCTCCGGAGTCTAGCATTCCGCACGTTCTAGAATGAATCGTTCCTGGGCTAGCCCCACGCAACGCGCTTCATTCACTCTTTCATACTTAAAACTTACCAACCAATTTAAATCATTTTCAAATTAATCAGCGAAAGAACAAAGCTCCGGAGTCTAACACTCCGCACGTTTTGGAATGAAACGCTCCTGGGCTAGCCCCACGCGACGTGGTTCATTCGCCCTTTCGTTTAAAACATCTTAACAAAAGTCAAACACTTTTCTCTAAAACGAACATTGTTTAAATCATTCTATCTCGCAAACAAGCTAGCGCTTCAGCCTCCACCACGAGTATAAGCCAATGCTTAGCAGATTAGAAAGTGTTTTAAACAACCGTTCAATTAAAAATCACAAACCGTAGTCGCGCGAACTACGAAGCTCTGAATTTCCCATTGCACAAGGGAATACGTAGGCACGGGGATTTTAATCCTTCGCGAGCACCCTAATAAAAATTTAATTGTTTCTCCGTTTAAAGCACCCTATTAAAAAAATCAATCTTTTTCTCTCCGTCGCAATAATAAAAAAACTTTAATCCTTTCCCCGTCTTAATATTAATTTAAACCTTAATTTACTCGGAACAAACATATTAACAATCTTTTAAAAGACAAAAAACTTAAGATCAAACATTTAATCGCATAATTAGCTAAGAGGTTCTCGTTGAGTACAACGGACGTGAGGGGTGTTAATACCTTCCCCTTGCGTAACCGACTCCCGAACTTAGAATTTGGTTTCGTAAACCATTTCTTATCCTTTATTAGGTTGTATCTATATCTCCCTTTTCTTTAATTAGAATAAATAGAATTAGGTGGCGACTTTGTTGTTTGTTTTAGGATCGTATTCATCGAGGTACGACAAAGAGAATTTGTCATCTTCAAGTGAATGGCCAAACAAACTACCATGAGAATGAAGGCATGGACTCATACATCATTATGGGGGGGTGCCAACTCAGATAAAATCAACGAGTATGCCACTAAACCCCCACGAATGACAAGAGACTCAATTACATCCAACTACAACCATGGAGATTGAGAGACTTGCACCCGACTAAAGAATAATGACTCATAATCGACACTCTTTTAAAGAAAATACACAAAAGTGCACAAAGGCACAAAACAACTTGAATGAGTTTGATTCTTTTTATTTTTTTGAATTAGGGTCAACATGATTAGATTCATTGATTTTAAAAGAAAAGAAAAAGAGTAAAAGCCACTTGACAAAAGTCAAGGTTTTGTTTATTAAAGAGGTGATGATTTAAAAAGAAGGAATCCTTTGAAAAAGGGAGATGATTTTGAAAATTAAAGAATGGGAGGAGATGAATGGACTATCCTAAAAAAGAAAATAAGGAGATAAGGGAAGAAAGATCTAACCAAACTTGATGACACTTCAAATTATGAGCATAAGAGTTCCATCCTTATAAGATTGCAAATGGCCAAATAAAGGCAAATTCCAACTTCATGAAGATCAAGGAAAAGGAAATGTGTCCTAAGAATCTAAGTCCAAATCTTCATTCCAAAGCCAAGGATAGTAAATAATAGTCCACAAATTAAAGTTACAAGTGTTTTAGAGGTTTAATCTTTTATTAATGTTTTTGTGTCCAAATGGACAAATGGAAAATCAACAATAAAATTAGAGCAAGTAATAAATATGATATGGATGAATAAATCATAATAAAGCATAATAAAATAAAAGCAATAAAAGTACAAGAATTTAAATGTTAGTAACAAAAGCAATTGAAGTGAAAGAATCTAAAGTATTAATAATAATCATAGTATAATAATATTTACATAATAATAATGGAATGGTAAACTTAATAAACCACAACCAAAAAGAGTAACCAAAATCGAAAGGCAACCGGATCTGATTAGCATCTTACACTATAGCGATTAATCAAGGCAAATCGAACCAAATTCAATGAAATTTGAAAGGCGATTGGGAGACCCAAAGCACCAAGGCATCAAACATTCATAAGTCTCGATTCTTAATGCAATTTGATTAAATACTTTGGGATTGCGCGATCAACAAGAGATCCGATCCACGAAAGTGCAAGTATCCAATTAGATTTTTATTCCGAATTTAGGGACAAATTTAGGTCTATATTAAGCAATCGCTGAGTAATTTACGAAGTAATTACCCTACAAATGAGGCCGGCCACCGCCAATTAAGGTGCATAATGTTAGTGCTAATGCATACAAGATAAACAATATGTAAATCTCTATCCAAACGCAATACCGCACAAAACTAAAGGTGAATACCAATTTGAGCCACACTCATGATATTCTTCCATCCTTAAGTTCAATCACTTATCTCAGTGGATTCAAGAATGGAAATGTATCACTAATGCAAAATACCTTAAATGAATTGAATAATCCGTTTAAAGGTAGTTTTGAATTAATAAACGTTAACTACTCTAATCTACACCCAAAGTTCATTGGAATTAAGGAGAAATCACTCCCAAAAGTACTTCTCAAGGTAAAAATAAAAAGGAGGAAGAATAAGAAAGAGGGACCATAAAGGGGCTTAGAACAAGCCAAAAAGTCAATTCTGACTTGCGTTAACCGGTTAACGCTTATGGTTAACCGGTTAACGCTGAACTAGCAGCAGAAAATATGCAGAAATTCAGCATTGATCCAATTTAAAACCTTTTCTCAAACATTTGATGATCATGATCTGAATTTGCACGAATTTTAAAACCAAAATACAGTGGAATCCCTGCAATCAAACAACAAATAAAGATCTAAAGGAACTAGAAACAAAGGCACCAAAGATCTACATGTTGAATGTTGATGGTGAATATGAGTTTATGGAGAAAGATGAATTACCAAAAGCACTTCTTCAAATTGGACCAAATCAAGCTTAGATCTACTGAAATTGATGAATAAAAGAAGGAAAGGATGAAGGTTTAGCTCAAGTTAGTCAAGAATTCAATGTGAATTCTTGATAACTTCAAAAGAAAGAAAGTGAGCTTTGGAGAATTTTGGTGTTGGGGGTATTTTGCAAGAGGTTTTGTGGCTATCAAAAGCTTGGTGAATGAATGAAATTATTGTTCTATTTAAAGACTTTAGGTATGGGAATTTGGTGGATTGGAGCTTGCTTTGGTAATTAAAATTAGGCTTGGTAATTGCAATGTTTGTGGGAAATGGAAAAGAGTGGTGATTAGTGAGGGTTTATGGTAGGAAATGATCAAAGTGATGTAGAGAAATCAGAAACCAATGGATCTAGAATATTCCAATTAAATCAATGATCTAAGGGTGCTGAATTTGAATAAAATATTCAAATTTCGCACTAGTTAATCGGTTAACGCATTTGGTTAACTGGTTAACCAAGCTGAAATTTGAATATTTTGTTCAAATGAGGCTGCTTGGTTGTTGTGGCCCGATTCTTGTTGTATGTCGAAGAAGGCATGAAAATAAACACATGAACCTTGGAAATCCTTGAATGAATCAATTAACTTAGGGAATCCTTGATCCGATAAATTTGAATTATTTGTTGATCAACTTCGACTTTTGTCTGTCAATTTTACTCGAGCTGCAAGACTACTATTTTTGGCATTTTCAATGGTTCCTCTTCCAGAAAAAAAGGTTAGTAAAAGGAAACAAAATATTTTTTGATTTTGATTAATGGTTAGTAAACATAAACAAATAAAAAAATTTAAAGACAACGGTGATCCCCTACGAGGCATAAACGTAACCCGAGAAGAACCGAGCAACCAGCGCAATCTTGTTTGTATGCAAGATGCAGATGAAAATGCAAAGAAAACTTAGGGCAAAAATTAGGGTGCAACAGCTGCCCCTATTTAAGTTTCTTCAATATGAAGATATGAAGATTGACATCTTTGTCTCTGCAAGATGGGAGGGACTTAAATACAGAAAATCCAAATTTTGTCCTAAGAGATCATGATATGATATGATATGCAAACCCAACATCTCTGTGGGGGGACATATGACCACTAGAGGAAAGCAAAAGCTTAGGGACACAGGAGAAAGAACTCGCTGAGGAAAATGAAAGACACCAGAAGAGTTACCAGGAAAATAAATCACTGGATATCTGACTCTACATGGGGAAAATTAAGAAGATATAATCAAGGTAAAAGATTAAAAGAGGGAGAGTAAAAACTTTGTCAGTGACTAATAACCAATCAAAGTATTCGAGTCCAAAAACGGAGGAATACTGAGTTGGAAAAGAATCATCCACTACCGGTTTACTGGGTAGAAGATATGAAAATGATGGATTCAACTATCGATTTACTGGATAGGAGCAAAACAAAGAGGGATAACCTCCACCACCTTTTTACTGGGTAGAAAAAATTCTCAACTACCTGATTTACTGGGTAGGAGTATAAGCAAAGGGAAACAACTTCTATTACCTTTTTACTGGGTGGAAAGAAGAATTCTCGACTACCAGATTTACTGGGTAGGAGTACAAGCAAAAGAGCTTGATTAGCTTGGTAACGTTACCCACTATCGAATAATGGATAACTTAATTCCAAAGTAACATACTCAAGTTGGGGAAACTATTGCCCACTATCAAACAATGATAGCTTAATTCAAAATCAAATATTAACTCATCAAAAGGGACCAAAATTCAATCCAAGAACAAATTGGAGAGAAATGGCCAAACAAGAATCATCCAGAGGAGGAAATATCTCAACTTGGGAAATTACATCCAGATAATAAACTGGGGAGGAAACTGAATCAAAATCATCCACGAGAAACAAACTAAGTGGGGAAATAGAAAGGATCAACACTTTCTGCTTAAGGGTCGACACTCTAAACTTGAGAGGAAGACAACACACACACTCTGTGGGGAAAGATCACACCAAAGAGCCGGGAACAAAGATTGTTAGAACAATTATGGTTCTAAACCTCTAAGAGTTTTGATGATAACAAATATTATTATGCTAGAATAGAAGTTCTAATGACTACCTTTATTATTGTGTAGAAGAGGAATTTAATTAAAGGAGACGTGCATTACTAGAAGATATATTGAGCCATATATAGAAGATACACTTAATGAAGAATCCATCATTAATGACATGGTTTAATGGCTGCGCATCAAGTCTTTACTATCTCTGATTTACGTCTAGAAGATGATGATCTTCATAATGCAGACATTAATTAAAGAATATTTTAATTAATGATTAAGACAAGTATCTCTTATTTTGGAAGGAATTTATGGTATTAACTAATATCCTAAATTAGCTCAAGATGTCTCAAACGGCTACATTTATTCAAGAACTATATAAAGGAATCAAATTGAAGATTTGAAAGCAATACACTCACGAGCAAAAGACTGTATCATTTGTGCTAAAATATTGTAACTTTCACTTAGTGATCTTAGCTTGATAAGAAGCAAATTAGTTACTATATTATTATCATTGTAATAGTTAAGTAACATTCCTTGAGTAACTAGTTTCAGTCAGAAGACTCAAGAGGACATTGACTAGGTCAGTGTGTGTATTCATTTATTGAATAGTGGATTAAGACCTCAGTAGAGGCAAAATCACCTTGACGGGTGGACTGGACGTAGTTTGATTTCAAATGAACCAGGATAAATTAACTTGTCATTAGAAGTTATTTTTAGTTGTTAAAGAAAAACCAATTCCAACCCCCCTTCCTTGTGTTTTACGTACCTTCAATTGGCATCAGAGCGCTAGGTTCTGAGAAAAACACTTAACCGTGTCAGTAAAAGATCAAGAAGTTAAAACACATGGCAGAAGCTGGCAATAACAACAATGACTACCAAAATGACAAGATCAACGCTAAACCTCCAGTGTTCAATGGTGAGAATTTTGACTACTGGAAGGATGTTCTGGAAAGTTTCTTTCTAGCTCTAGATGGAGATCTTTGGGACATGGTGACAGATGGATACATTCATCCTGTTGGAGCAGATGGTTAGAAGATTGAAAGAAAAAATATGACAGCTCAACAGAAGAAGGAATTCAGAAATCATCACAAAGCTAGAACCATACTTCTAAGTGCTATCTCATATACAGAGTATGAGAAGATCACAAACAGGGATTCAGCTAAACACATGTTTGATTCTCTGAGGATGACACATGAAGGCAACACTCAAGTCAAGAAGACTAAAGCTCTAGCCCTCATCCAGAAGTATGAAGCTTTCAAAATGGAAGAAGATGAGACAATTGAAAAAATGTTCTCAAGGTTCCAAATTCTGGTAGCTGGACTGAAAGTTCTGGACAAAGGCTACTCAACAGCAGATCATGTGAAGAAAATCATCAGAAGTTTACCAAAGGCTTGGAGGCCCATGGTCACTGCTCTAAAGCTATCTAAAAATCTGAGTGAAATATCCTTAGAAGAACTGATCAGCTCCTTGAGAAGTCATGAGATTGAACTAGAAGAAGATGAACCCCAGAAGAAAGGTAAGTCTGTAGCTCTTAAATCTAACAAATCTATTTCTAAAGCTTTACAGGCAGAAGAAGAAGAAAGTTCTGGATGCTCATCAGAAGAAGATGAATTATCTCTCCTATCCAGAAGAGTCCAATAACTCTGGAAGCATCGTCAGAAGAAGTTCAGAAATACCAGAAGAACAAACAACTATTCTGAATCAACATCTGGTCACAATAAACCCAGAAGCAAAGAAGTTGTGTGCTATGAATGCAAAGAACCAGGACACTACAAGAGTGAATGTCCAAAACTCCAGAAAGAGAAACCCAGAAACAAATTCAGCAGAGAAAAGAAAAAGAGTCTCATGGCAACATGGGATGATTCTGAATCATCTGAAGCTAAGTCAGAGTTAGAAGATGAACATGCTAACATTGTACTAATGGCAAACATACCAGAAGATGATCACTTATCAGAATCAGAATCAGAATCAGATTCAGAAGAGGTATTTTCTAAACTTTCCAGATCTCAATTAGAAGCTAGCCTCTCAGAAATTCTTGAAAAATATCAGAAGCTTCAATTCAAATTCAAAGACATGAAACAAAGTCTAGTATCTGAATTAGAAGAAGTTAGAAAACTAAAAACAGAAAACTCTGAACTGAAAGAAAATATTGTTGAATGCAAAAACTCTTTTGAAAAACTTAAAGCTCAGAAGGAATCTGAATTAGAAGATCTAATCAATTCTGATAATATCATAAAACAATATGATTATGGTTTTCAAAAATTCCTAGCTAAGAGCATAGATAGAAGCAAAATTGCATCTATGATCTACGGAGTTAGCAGAAATGATAGAAGAGGCATAGGCTATGTGAAAACTAAAGAAACTCTGAAGTATAACAAGATTGATGACATTGTCATAAAAACTAATACTCCTCTAAGTTCTCATTTTACCTATGGTCATAACCATGATCTTATATACACTAGTGAGTAATCTTGTTCCACAAGTTCTGATTTAAAACCTAAAATGAATCAGAAGTTTGTAAAAACTAACAAACAAGGACCCAGAAGAATATGGGTACCCAAAGATAAAATTGTGTATGTTGCAGATGTCTTTAACAGCAAAACTGAAACACCAATCATGGTACCTAGACTCTGGATGCTCATGACACATGACGGGAAGAAAGCATATGTTCCAAAATCTTGAATTAAAAGATGGAGGCCACGTAGGTTTTGGAGGCAATCAAAAAGGAAAAATAATTGGCTCTGGAACTATTGGTAATGGAAATCTTCCCTCTATCTCTAATGTTCTATTAGTAGAAGGATTAATGCATAATTTATTATCCATAAGTCAATTAAGTGATAATGGCTATGACCTAATCTTTAATCAAAAGTTCTGTAAAGCTGTTAGTCAGAAAGATGGAACAATCCTCTTCAGTGGAAAGAGAAAGAACAACATTTATAAAATAAAACTTTCAGAATTAAAAAGTCAGAATGTAAAATGTCTAATGTCTGTGGAAACTGAGCAATGGGTCTGGCACAGAAGATTGGGACATGTTAATATGAGAAGATTATCTCAACTTAACAAACTCAATCTAGTCAGAGGACTTCCAAATTTGAAGTTCAACTCAGAAGCTCTGTGTGAAGCATGTCAGAAAGGCAAATTTTCAAAACCTGGTTTTAAAGCTAAAAAGTTGTATCTTCCTCTAGACCATTAGAACTTCTGCACATTGACCTGTTTGGACCAGTGAAAATTGCTTCTGTCAGTGGCAAGAAGTATGGATTGGTGATCGTAGATGACTTCAGCAGATGGACATGGGTAAAGTTTCTTAGACACAAGGATGAGTCAATTGCTGTATTTTCTAACTTCTGCAAACAAGTTCAAAATGAAAAAGAATTTAAAATTATTAAAGTCAGAAGTGATCATGGTGGAGAATTTGAAAACAAGCAATTAGAATCATTTTTTAATGATAATGGCATCTCTCATGATTTTTCTTGTCCTAGAACTCCTCAACAAAATGGGGTTGTAGAACGTAAGAATAGAACATTGCAAGAGATGGCCAGAACCATGATCAATGAGACTAACATGGCTAAACATTTTTGGGCAGAAGTAGTAAATACAACATGCTATATTCAGAATAGAATCTCTATAAGACCTATTCTTGAAAAGACTCTTTATGAATTGTGGAAGAACAGAAAGCCCAACATTTCATATTTTCATCCTTTTGGATGCATATGTTTTATTCTGAATACTAATGATACTCTGAATAAATTTGACTCTAAGGCACAAAAGTGTTATATGTTAGGATACTCTGAACGTTCAAAGGGATACAGAGTATACAACACAGAAACACGTATTGTGATAGAATCTATTTATGTCAGATTTGATGATAAGCTTGGTTCTGAAAAACCAAAGCAGAATGAATTTATTGCAGATATAGAAGTTGAAATTCCTATAGAACAAAACAAGACAATTACTCCAACAAACTCTAAAGAACCCACTCAGAAGAAACTATCCAGAAGCAAAGTGAATCATCCAGAAGATAAAATCTTGGGAAAGAAGGATGAACCAATCAGAAAAAGATCATCATTCAGAAACTCTGAAGAATCTCTAATGGGACTTGTTTCTCTGATTGAACCAACTTCTGTAGAAGAAGCTCTTTCAGAAAATGATTGGATTCTGGCTATGAAAGAAGAACTTAACCAATTCACCATAAATAATGTATGGGATCTAGTTCCTAGGCCCAGAGGATTCAACATCATTGGCCCCAAGTGGGTATTCAGAAACAAGCTAAATGAACAAGGAGAAGTTGTCAGAAACAAAGCAAGACTGGTTGCACAAGGTTATAGTCAACAAGAAGGAATTGACTATACAGAAACCTATGCACCATTTGCCAGGTTAGAATCAATTAGACTTCTAATTTCATTTGCTGTAAACCATAATATCATTCTATATCAAATGGATGTCAAAAGTGCATTTTTAAATGGTTATATTGATGAAGAAGTGTATGTACACCAACTGTAAACACCCCAAATTTGCCCTCACTCATTTCACCATGGCTTATGATTCTTTTCATTTGCATAAATCATAGCATCTCATATTGCATTTCTTGCTTCACAGCATTGGTTCTAAGTCATCTGCATCTAGGGTTTGTGATCTGAGCCATCCCTGGGATATCCGAGCCACTCCAAAGGTCTTCAATCATCTCAAGAGGGTCCATGTTTGTTCAATCATCATATTATATCCTCCCAAGATTAAGAAAGTCAGAAAATCACAAGAACTGAGGAAGGCATGGAAGCAGAGCCAAATTTAACTACACAGATGACCTAAAATTAGGGTTTTGGTTTCAAAGGCCATAACTCCAAATTTTTTGGTCATTCTTGTTTCTATTGGTCTCTATATGTTATAAGTATCCTACACACCAATTTTCATGAAGAAATTCAATGGGGAAGGCATCTGATCAATATATGACTTCTTGAGAAACTCAGTGCAAAATCAGGGAATCTAAGGCCCCCAATGACACAACCAAAGGGTCTTCTCCATCATTTTCGATGTGTATGATCTTTATTTGATCTTAGAAGAAGTTAGAAGTTCACAAAATTGAAGAATTTCAAGCCATTTGCAAAGTTGCCATTTTGGGAAAAGTGACTTGTAATGCAAACTTGCCATTTTGGGAAAGTTTTTCAACCTCCTCTTTTTGATTCAAAAATGCTTCAAATGAAAAATTCTTGGTCATGAAAGTTGTAGATTGAATCATTCCCTTTTAAAAAAGTACAAGAACTTGACCTAATTCATTTTAGAACTCAAGTTATGGTTTGTCAAAGTTGGGAAAAATCACTTAAATTTCACTTATGTGCCAAAGAGGGAAACTTGCAAAACCACTTGCCAAAGCATTTTGTGACTTCAAACACACTTCTAACCATTACACAAACATAGTACAAGACCTATAATTCAGAATTGCCCAAAGGATTTACAAGTTTCATGCCTTGATCATCAAGATTTCTCAAAGGGGACAAAACTTCACATAATTGCAAAACACCCCAAAACTTTATCCCCACATGCTGAATTGCTTCAAAACCAATTTCATAGCCTTCCTTGATCCTTGCTGCGCACAACCATGCCTATGTCCCAGCCTGCCACTTGTCCATACCTCAAGTACACCAACTCTTGACTTTATGCAGTTTGCCCCACACCAATCAGCATAGCCCACAACAACTACACTGACCTATCCCAGCATGTTATGTGGCAAAGAAGCAAGCCATTTCACATAAGTTTGGAACCTGAATCCCCCCATTGCTCAGCATAGCCAAAATCCTCCCAACTTGCAAAAGCCTTCGAATTTCATAACTCAGCCAACAAATACCCAAACTTTTTCCACCATTCAACTCTACAATCATCACTGATCATTTCCCACCCTTCATATTGCCTTGAAACACCCTGAATCAAAAACACGATTTTCACATTTCTTGAACTGAGTTTCAACCAACATCACTTAGAGGCCATATAAACTCCAACTAAGCATCACAAACTCTTCAAGAGGATCATTGGAGCTGATTTGAGGCAAAGAAGCAGCCAGCCAATACCATTTTCGAAAGCTTCAGTTCAGGTAACCTCAAGAAAATTTTTTCCAAAAATGATTTCTTAAGTTCTTAGATTGTTCTCCATGCTTCACTGATCACACTGCACCTTTTGGTTTTGAAAATGATTCAGTTTTAAGCATGTATGAAGCTTCTGAAATTTCTGAAAGATTTTCCGTTTTGCTTCGAATCCCTTTGTTCATGTGAAATAAATGATGTTTGATGGTCGATTCTTGTTTAGAATGGGGTTAGGATCATTTATGGAGAGTTTAGTGGTTTGATTTTACGTATTGAGAGAGATTGAGTGAGAGTGCTGCCGGAGAAGATGACCGGAACATTGTTCCGGTCACCTGAAAGTAATTAGGGTTCAGATTAGGGCTTTAATCATAATTAGCTTAGTTTGAATTCTGGCCATTGGATTACGCGCGAAGTCAATTCCCTCCAACCTGACTTCAAACCTAGGCCCTTGGATTGGCTGACTTTCCCATTTTCTCATTTAATTTAAGATTTTTTTTATTTGTTTTCTATTTATTTGGACGAATTTTTAAAAATAGCAAATGGTATCAAAATATTCTGAAAATTTTTATCAAAGCTTTTATTTATTTTCAGAAACCAAAAATATTTTTATTTTTATTTTTTGCATTAAAAATTATTTTTAAATTATTTAAATAATTTTTTTTAATTAGTTAATGAGAATTAATTAATTAAAAATATATTTAGGTATTTAAAAATTCCAAAAAAATTCAGAGAGCATTTTAAAACATTTACAAACATTTACAAACTCACAAGACAAATTTCTTTTTGGTTTTGATCATGCTTTGACAATTTTCATTTGAATTAGGGTTCTTTAATTTGAATATTTTTAACCCTAACTTCAAAAATTCATAATTTTTTTATCCAAGTTGAGTTTGTTAATGGTTCTTTTTGCATTGTGTTCTACATACTTTCAAGCTTCTAAAAACATTTTTGTTTCATTTTTATCTTGCATTTTCCATTTGTTTGGCATTTTCCCTTTAGGACCACCCTTTAAACCCTAGAAATTTAGGAAAATCATAAGTCCTTTAGGGTTTAGCTTCTGACCTTCCCCTTTGGGCAGTAAACTTGTATGGGTTTAGGGTACCTTTGATTCCATTTTCAATTTTTTATCATATCATTTGCTTCTGATTTTGAATATGGCATTGCATCTTGTGCATAAACCCTAATCTTTGCCTTCATTTGCATTCATTCTTCATATGCTTGCATACATGAACTTGCCATGACACTTTGTGCATCCACATGACATATAAGACATCTTAAGACATATTGAAATCATGTTTGATCATTGCATCATCCATTCTCCATGTTATGCATCCATTGCATTTCATAAGCTTTCATGAACTTTCATGCTTCTTTTCATGTCTCATTTGCATCTTCATTACTTGTATGATCATCCTCATCTCTTGACATGCTTTCATACTATCTTATAGCATCATTTGAATCTTCACATGCTTCTGATTTTGGCTTTCATCTTTACACTTCATCTCATTTTCATTTTCATTTCATTTCTTTGTGCTAACTTTTCAGGTGGTAAGTGCTTGAGAAGTGAATTTGTCTTCACTTCTCATAATCTTTTCTCATCTCTCTTATGCACCCTTGATACATTTTGTACTTGTATTAGAGTGAACTTGCTCATTCATGTTCCTTCCTCACCTTCTTTCTTCAAGTAACTTATCTTCTTAAGTGAAGTAAGTTGACTTGCTTCTTTCTGCTTCTTTTCCTTCCATCTTTGCCTCTTCCTTGGTGGCTCATATTGAAGATCTTCTTGCAAGCCTCATGAACCCTAGGAACACCCAAGCATGATCATAATTAGGGTTTGATTAGTCCCCCATTAGTTTTACCTTTGTGTCATCTTTGTGTCTTCTCTTCTCATCTCTTAACCAAGGACTAAACCTTTAAGGTTTTAAGGCTTTGTGATTAAGATTATGCCTGCATCCTTCTCTTAGGATGGAGTGTATAACTTTAATCCTAAGTGTTAAACCCTTAATGTGTTTAAATACTTTAATCAATCCATCTTAATAATCACTAAGACAATAAGCTTGTAACTTGGGCCTTGCATTAGGGTTCTAATTCTTCCTTAATTGGTTAAGAAGGACTAACCCTAGTGTTAATGGACAAGTCCTCCTCAAGTTGTCTTACAAACCATAAAATCCACTTCTTAATCTTACCATCAACTAAAATCCACCTTAATAAAGGCTTTGTTTTGTCATGAGGTTAATCCCTAATCATGGATTAAGTTGAGGAGCCTTCCTCAGCTTAAATGTTCTCATCTATCATCCTTCTATTAGGATGGTGTAATGGGTCCATTAAATCCTTGATTATGGCTTAAACTCATTACTTAACACTAAACAAAACTCCAAAATACATCTAAATAATGGAAAGTAGGTTAATGATCTTAATCCTGCATCAGGGTGATTAAGGGTGAGGTATTTATTTCATACTTAAGGTATTCTCATTACCCCTAATCAGAGGGAGGATGTGATGAGTTTACTAACCCTTGGTTTAAGCTTAAGCTCATTTTCCTATGACAAACTCCAAAAGTAATAAAAGATTGAAAATACCAAAAATAAACAATAATCGTCTCCTCCGGGATTCTTTTCTCACCTCATTCACTCACAAACGAGAACTTGCTTCTTCCGTCTAATGCAAGACAGTTTTCACCTGAGCCGGACAGGTCATACACTTGAGCATAGAAAAGTAAGCAGTTCACAAGTCAATTTTATCTTTCAGTCTCTTTTAGTCGAACTACGGTGTTCTGACTTCCTCATTGCACGAGAGGATACGTAGGCATAACTTAACGGTTATCGACCAAAAGTCTCTGTGTCTCTCCCTCTTCCAGCCTTATTCTTTTAAGCCTCATAGTCTTGAGCTTCACACTCCTGTTCTTGCACTGACACTTTAATTCACTTCACACTTTCTTCTAGCACTAACACTTGCATTCTTTTCCAGCTTTTGCACACAAAATAACACAGACACTACCCCTTTTAAACAAAAATCTTTCAAGCGTGGATCCCGTCGAGTACGACGGACAATCTGGGTGCTAATACCTTCCCAGGTTGTAACCAACCCCCTTTCTCAGTTTCTCTGGTTCGCGATCGTCTTATCCATCTTTTCTCAGGTTTATGCAGCATTACCTTTCCTTCGGGATAAAAATGCCTAGCTGGCGACTCTATTCTTTCCTCCTCTTTCGCTGACCGTTCGCGTCTGTACCCCTTCTGACCAGGTGTCTTTTGGTGGGAGCGACAGCTTGGCGACTCTGCTGGGGACCCTTATATTGTAACCAGGGCTTCTGGTTCTTTTTGTGGGTTCCTCCTAGCGCTCATTTGATTTGTGTTTGTTGGGGTGTTATGTGCTATGTGTGTTATTTATTTTGCTTTATTTATTGTTTTATGTACAATTTTATTTACTGCTTTCTTTACAGTTTTTATGCATTATACTGTCATACTGTCATTGCTGGATCTGGTTTGTTGTTTTGATGGGTGGGGTTCCATTGAGAGTTTAAGGTCCTATACCTGGGACCTGAGTGACACCTAGGCTAGAGTGTTTCATGTTCTTTCCCATTCCATTTCGGTCTGGTGCGGGAATATGAAACACGGTTCAGATGTGGGTTTCTTCTTGAGAACTCTGTGCTACAGATTTCCTGTAGTGCTAGGGCTATCTGGGAAGCCTGCTAAGTCTCGATGACCTTTATTATGACCTTCAGAAACTGAGGTGAATTAGAGGAGGATCTTTTATGGTTATGGTAAACATTGTGCCTCCGGGTTAGAAGTGTTTACACTTCTCATAACTGATCCAAGTCTGAGAATCCTTGTTCTAGAACACTACCTGTGAGGGGGTTGGGCTATTTACAGGTTTGCAGGAACCCTTGGCCACATCATACCCTGTTACTGTTTTGTTTAAGAGTACTCCACTTTGGACAGTTCTTGTGATTAAACCTGGACATGTGACTCTTTATTTGAGTCCCCCACCCTAGTTACTGGATTTCTGAACCTCCATCTGGACTTTTGAACATACATGGGCCTTATATCAAGACAAATAATCAGATCCAGCTTGGTCACAAACCCTTGCATATCATTTGCATAACTCATCATTGCATCATTTGACATTTGTTTATTTGCTTTTTAGGGTATCCATTTCATTGTATCTTGGTTTTAGTTTTGACCCCTTCTTCTGCATAGACCTCTGCTTCAGCTGTCTTCACCTGTTATCTGCTGCAGTCATCTCCATCCTCACCAGCACCAGTTTGTCAGTGGTCCACCTTCAGTACTTCAGTCTGTGATCTTCATCAGCACTTATTTTCAGTTTCTTCAGCAACACTCATGACTACTCCCAGGAAGAGCAACATATCCTACCACTTCTTTGAGCCTGTGTTGACTGGTATCAGGAAGGTCCAGTCACTCATCACACCTGACCACATCCCACTATTTAGAGATCACTATGGAGGTATCCTGGACATGGTTATGGACCTTGATCCTTCTCAGAGGAGCATGATCCATACATGCTTGCAGTTTTATGACCCACCACTGAGATGCTTCACATTTCCAGACTTTCAGCTAGGGCCTCTGCTGGAAGAATTTTCTTTATTGATTGGAGTACCTATCAGAGGTGGAATCCCCTTCAACCCAGAGATGACTGCTCCCAGAAATGAAGAAATAGCAAGGGCACTGTACTTGGAGCCTGCCCTTATTGAGCAAAATATGACAACAAAAGCTGGGATCCCTGGCTTGCATCTGGACTTCTTAATATCTCAGGCCATCCTGAAGGCCTCATTAGGAGAGTGGAAGGCAGTCTGTGCACTGTTGGCCCTCAGCATATATGGGGCTATCTTGTTTGCAGATGAGCCTAAATTTGTCAGCAAGAGTGCCATCCATTTGTTTCTTCTGAAGAACCCAATACCTACATTGCTGGGAGATTTTTACTACTCCATTCATCAGAGGAATGAGAAACAAAGGGGAAAGTTGGTAAGATGTTGTGCTCCTTTGTTTTACACCTGGCTGCTCAAACACCTGCCTAAGTCATATGCCTTCTTGAACCCACATCAGCAGAAGAATTGGGCTAAGAGGTTCATTGCCTTGACTTCAGATGATATCATATGGTGCACCCAAAGCACCAAAGGCAAGGACATTATCACTAGCTGTGGACAATACCCAAATGTGCCTCTTATAGGAGTGAGGGGTTGCATCAACTACAATCCTTTACTGTTTAAAAGACAACTGGGTTATGCCTTGGTTCACCCTCCCAGAGGACAGGATTTAGCTGAGACCCTGTATTGTGAAGTGCAACCTAATTCAGCTGTTGTCAGACAGGCATCCTGGGCTTGGTACAACATCCAGACAAAAGGGATAGCTATTCTTGGAAGATGTAACAATGTTGCTTCAGCTCAGTACTCAAACTGGTCCCGTACTAGAGCTCAGATTACCAGAATGCCTTTCATCTTGGAAGACATGCCTGGCCATCCACAGTACACCCTGCAGTAACAGTTAGCCTGGAGGAATTTGAGAAGTTGAAGGAAAGGAATGAGAACCTATCCCAAGCCTTGAAGAAGACTCTTTGGGAGAGATGTGATGGTCGTCTAGATATTGAGAGATTGGAAAAGCTCAGGGTGGAGCATCTTGCCAAAATTGAGAAGACAGAGGACTACATAAGAAAAGCAAAGGCTGGGGAACAAATATTGAAGAATGCTTGCAAGGAGGCTGTAGATGTTTAAGAATTGGCAGAATTTTTGACCAACAAGAAATGTTGAATTCAGTTCAGAATGTCCTATCAGATGTTGGGACATTATCAAACAGGGTATGTGAACTTATTTCAGGATGTCTCATCAGATGTTGGGACATTGTGTAAATAACTTCAGTTCAGTTTTTCAGGATGTCCCAACAGATGTTGAGACATCTCAGACCTGCTACCAGAATTAATTAATGATTAACTGATCAGAGATATTTAAGGAGAGTTATCTGGAATTAATTAATGATGGTTAAAAACAGAACAAGGCACATCTGTAGGGAGTTTTATATTGAAGATTCAGATTAAAACAGAAGACCTAAATCACCTAGAATCTAGGAGGTAACAAACCCTAAATTCAAGGTGGAAGCTGCATGCGCATTAGGGCTGGATCCTCTGCAGAAAGCCCAAATTACAGATACCTATTTAAGCAACAGAAACTCATAGAATTGAGTACGAATTTCAGAAGACCAAATAGGGTGTCTAGTGTTTTAATAGCAGGTTGTTTAATTGTACCACTTTATAAGCTTTTAAGCAAAAGTGCATTTGTGACTTGATTGAAACTGTTAAGTAAGATCAAGCTGTATTGTTTGAAGGATGTCTTCAATTTTTGTAAACTTGTAAACTTGATCACTGTGTGATTGAGGGGGAGTGAGTAGGGTACTCTTATCTAAGGTGTGTCTTAGGTAGAAATTGCATTGGGTAGTTATTAAGTGATAGATTAAACAGGGTGGTTTAAGTCTAGAATTAATAATACTTATAGTGGATTTCCTCCTGGCTTGGTAGCCTCCAGATGTAGGTGTGGTTATACACTGAACTGGGTTAACAAACTTCTGTGTTGTTTACTTTTCTTGCTATTTAAGTTTTGGTTAAATTTGTCAAGTGTCCTATCAAGTGTTGGGACATCTCTTAGGACATCTCATACCTGATCACAGAATTTCAATTGGCATCAGAGCAGGCACCCTGCCTGTTTATACTGGGTGAGATCTAGGGAATACAAATTCTGTAACATGGACAGAGATTTAGGGTCAGTAAATAGACCACCTATACTGGATGGATCTAATTATGACTACTGGAAGCCAAGAATGATTGCATTCTTAAGGTCACTTGACAACAGGGCATGGAGAGCAGTCAATGTTGGATGGGATCATCCTGTCCAAGACACCAAAGATGGATCAAAAGTGCTGAAACCTGAAGAAGAATGGAGTAAGGAGGAAGAAGACTCAGCACTAGGCAACTCAAAAGCCTTAAATGCTTTATTCAATGGCATTGATAGGAACATTTTCAGACTTGTGCATCATTGTGAGCTGGCCAAAGATGTTTGGGATACTCTCAAAACAACTCATGAAGGAACATCAAAAGTAAAAATGTCAAGACTTCAACTTCTCACCACCAAGTTTGAAAACTTGAGAATGAAGGAAGATGAATCAATTCATGAGTTCTATATGAACATCTTGGATATAGCCAATACTTCTGGAGCTTTGGGAGAAAAGATGACTGATGAAAAGCTTGTAAGAAAGATTCTCAGATCTTTGCCAAAAAGATTTGACATGAAAGTCACTGCAATAGAAGAAGCTCAAGACATATGCTCCATGAAAGTTGAAGAACTCATTGGTTCCCTTCAAACTTTTGAGATGGGAATGAATGACACAAATGTCAAAAAGAACAAAAGCATAGCCTTGGTGTCAAATACAGATGAAGAAGAAGATGATGAATCAGCAAATGATAAAAGCTTATCAGAAACCCTTGCCTTGCTTGGAAGACAATTCAAACAGATTCTCAGAGGAATGGAAGGCAAATCCAAACCTAGTGGAAGAAACACAAACTCTGAGAATAGAAGACCTTATGATGCTAACAAAAGATTAAAGTATGCTGAAAAGACCAGTCAAGATAAAGGAGTCAAATGCCATGAATGTGAAGGATATGGACACATCAAGATTGAATGTCCTACCTACTTAAAGAGGCAAAAGAAAGGACTCTCTGTGACCTGGTCTGATGAAGACTCAGGAGATTCAGAAGAAGAATCAGCTAAGCATATTACTGCTTTAGCTGGACTGTGTGAATATGATAGTGATTCCAGTTGTGGAGAACTTACTTATGAAGAACTTGAGCAAGCATTCAAAGATCTATACAAAAGAAGCTCTGAAATATGCAGTGAAGTTATAAAGCTAAAGAAGCAGAATGAGGCATTAGAAGATGACAAAGCAAATGATCAGGAGATCATTGACACCTTAAAAAGTGAAGTAAGCCTTCTCAACTCTAAGTTGGAACATATGTCCAAATCTGTTAGAATGTTGAACAGCAGCTCAAACACACTGGATGTTATTCTCAGCAATAATAAACATTCAGGGGACAAAAGTGGACTGGGATATAACAGAGATGAAGCCAGCTCTAGCAAAACTACTTCAAAAACTACACAGTCAAACAAGATGTCCCAACAGATGCTCCAACATCAGAACACAAAGACAAACATAATGTTCCAACAGATGTCTCAACATTCTGTAAAGAACAAAATGAAGAAGAAGTATCAAAGATGGAGATGCCATCACTGTGGAAGATTTGGGCATATCAAACCTCACTGTTATAAGCTACATGGATATCCAAATCAGATGTATCAGCAACCTTCCAAGCAGAAAGTAGAAGGTACCAAGAAAGTGCTGCATAGACATCAAAGAAATCAGCAACCTCCTAAGCAGAAGACAGAGGTCATCAAGAAGGTTTGGAGACCAAAAGCTGACATTCAGACTGATCAAAGCCACATACCCAAGAACCAGATCAACAATCAAGCTTGGAGATCAGCTGAACAACACACAGGGCAGAGGCATCAAAAGAAATCTCAACTTATCTGGTCAAAGAAAAGTACTGCATACATAGCACATACATCTCTGAGAGTATCAGCTAAAGAAGACTGGTACTTTGACAGTGGATGCTCAAGACACATGACTGGATTGAAGAATTTGCTAGTAAACTTAAAATCACATTCATCCAGGTATGTTACCTTTGGAGATGGAGCTAAAGGAGAAATCAAGGGAGTTGGAACCTTGGATTGTCAAGATGTTCCAAGACTAGATGATGTGCTGCTAGTTAAAGGTTTAACTGCTAACCTGATCAGCATAAGTCAACTATGTGATCAAGGATACAGTGTAAACTTTACCAAATCTGAATGTATAGTGACTAACAAAGAACAAGAGGTTGTCATGAAAGGAGCCAGATCTAAAGACAACTGTTACATGTGGGAATCCCAAAATCTAAGTCTCACTTCAACCTGCTCTCTAGCTAAAGAAGAAGAAGTGAAACTGTGGCATCAAAGACTAGGTCATCTTCATTTCAGAGGCATAAAGAAGATCATATCTATGGATGCTGTAAGAGGTATTCCTAAACTGAAGATTGATGATGGCAAAATATGTGGTGAATGTCAAATAGGCAAGCAAACCAAGATGTCCCATCCAAAGCTCCAACATCTGACAACTTCCAAAGTTTTGGAACTTCTACATATGGATCTTATGGGACCTATGCAGGTTGAAAGTCTTGGTGGTAAGAGGTATGCCTATGTTGTGGTTGATGATTTTTCAAGATATACATGGATAAACTTCATCAAAGAAAAGTCAGATGTATTTGATGTATTCAAAGAATTATGTCAAAGATTGCAAAGGGAAAAATCCAGCTGTGTGATCAGAATAAGAAGTAATCATGGAAAAGAATTTGAGAATCAAAAGTTCTTAGATTTCTTCTCTTCAGAAGGAATCAATCATGAGTATTCTTCACCTATCACTCCTCAACAGAATGGGATTGTTGAAAGGAAGAATAGAACCATTCAAGAATCAGCAAGAGCTATGATCCATGCTAAAAAGTTACCTCTATACTTTTGGGCTGAAGCTATGAACACTGCCTGTTACATCCATAACAGAGTTACTTTAAGGAAAGGAACTTTGTCCACAATATATGATGTCTGGAAGGGCAGAAAACCCACAGTTAAGTACTTCCATGTTTTTGGAAGTATCTGTTATATTCTGGCAGATAGGGAGCAAAGAAGAAAAATGGATCCTAAAAGTGATGAAGGGATTTTCCTTGGATACTCCATAAACAGCAGAGCTTATAGAGTATTTAATTCTAGAACCAAGGTTATCATGGAATCCATAAATGTGATAATTGATGATGCTCCTACAGATGTCCCAGAAGATGTTGGAACATCTGCTGATATCAAGATTGAAGCTGAAGAAAAGAATGATCAATATAACTTCACTGAAACTGATACAGGACAGAAGAATCAAGCAAACCTCCTTCCATCAGAATACAAAAGGATCATCCCAAAGATTTGATAATTGGTGATCCCAACAGAGGTGTGAGCACTAGATCAAGAGAAGTGATTTCAGGTTCTTGTTTTGTTTCCAAAATAGAACCTAAAAATATCAAGGAAGCTCTCACTGATGAATACTGGATTTGTGCTATGCAAGAGGAATTAGGTCAATTCACAAGGAATGAAGTGTGGAATCTTGTTCCTAGACCTGATGACATAAATGTGATTGGTACAAAATGGGTGTATAAGAACAAGTCAAATGAACAAGGAGTTGTTACAAAGAACAAAGCTAGACTTGTGGCTCAAGGATACACTCAAATTGAAGGGGTAGACTTTGATGAAACCTTTGCACCAGTAGCAAGGCTTGAATCAATAAGACTACTGTTGGGAATTGCTTGTATCTTGAAGTTCAAGCTATTTCAAATGGATGTGAAAAGTGCCTTTTTAAATGGCTACCTTAATGAAGAAGTATATGTAGAACAGCCTAAAGGATTTGTTGATCCAAACTGTCCAAATCATGTATACAAACTAAAGAAGGCACTTTATGGTTTGAAGCAAGCTCCAAGGGCATGGTATGAAAGACTGACCACATTTCTTATCAAGCAAGGATACAGAAAAGGTGGAATTGATAAAACCCTGTTTGTTAAAGATGAAGAAGGAAATGTCATGATTGCACAAATATATGTTGATGACATTGTCTTTGGTGGGACGTCTGACAGGATGGTCAAACATTTTGTCAAGCAGATGGAATCTGAATTTGAAATGAGCCTAGTAGGAGAATTAACCTACTTTCTTGGTCTGCAAATATAGCAAATGGAAGACTCAATGTTCATCTCACAAAGCAAGTATTCCAAGAACATAGTCAAGAAATTTGGAATGGAAAATGCTGCTCAAAAGAGAACTCCTGCCCCCACACATTTAATGCTGACTAAAGATGAAAAGGGTGAGAATGTAGATCAAAGCTTATACAGAAGCATGATTGGAAGCTTGCTATACTTGACTGCTAGCAGACCAGACATTGCTTTTGCAGTAGGAGTTTGTGCAAGATATCAAGCTGATCCAAAAGTCAGTCATCTCAATCAAGTCAAGAGAATCCTTAAATATGTTAATGGTACTTGTGACTATGGCATAATGTACTTTCATGGTTGCAAACCAATTCTCACTGGCTTCTGTGATGCTGATTGGGCAGGAAGTGCTGATGACAGAAAAAGCACTTCAGGAGGATGCTTCTTTCTAGGAAACAATCTGATTTCTTGGTTCAGTAAGAAACAAAATTGTGTATCCTTATCTACAGCTGAAGCTGAGTATATAGCAGCAGGTAGCAGTTGTTCTCAGTTGGTTTGGATGAAGCAGATGCTCACTGAGTACAATGTCCCACAGGATGTCATGACATTGTACTGTGACAACTTAAGTGCAATCAACATATCAAAGAATCCTATCCAACATAGCAGGACAAAGCATATTGATATCAGACATCATTTCATCAGAGATCTTGTAGAAGAAAAGGTGATTTCATTGGAGCATGTAGCTACAAATCTGCAGTTAGCTGATATCTTTACCAAAGCATTGGATGCTACACAATTTGAGAACTTAAGGGGAAAACTTGGAATCTGTTTATGTGATATCTAGCAGTTAATGAGATGTGCCAACATGTCATATGACATTGTATGGCATAAGGTCCAGATGGCAAAACTAATCTGGACAAGATCCTTGGGAATTCCAGCTCTAATCACTTGCACTGTAACGGCTACTTATTTAGTAACTGCTTATAATCAGCTATCAAGATTCCCATCATACTATCACAAGCGAATCACATTAACCAGCTATTCTCCAGAAATTAAAAACCCTAAAGCTTTCTATCCATCTTCCTCAACAATGTCTCAAAACCCTAACTCAACTGAAGAAGTTCTCAATCAAGAAGACGTAGTTCATGCCACTCCCATTTCTGTAGTACCAATGCAATCAACCCCATTGGACGAACTCAGGGGAAGCGTTTCTCACACTAAAAAGGCAAGAACTCCAAAGAGAGGTAAAGATCAAGTCAGAAGCAAAGCTAAAGGCACTCCCTCTCCAGCTAACATGCCCCCTAAATCTTCACAATATGTGGATGATTCAATCAAGGAGATTGTCACTCAAATTCTGTTTGAACAAAGAAAGGTGAGTGGAATCTCTGTTCCTCTGAACACAATGCCTGCACCTCAAGAAGAACCAGCTCAAACTGCAAAGGACACTCCTGCAGAACAAGATGTCCCAATAGATGTTGGAACATCTGCAGATGAGAAAGAAAATTCATCTGATGCTGATACTGAACAGACTGAGGACCAGAAAAAGGCCTCAAGTGAAAGTGATAAAGAAAACTCTGAGGATCAGATCAAAGCCTCAAATGAAGATCAAATCCCTGCTGATCAAATAGCTGAAGAGGAGACTGCTCAATCTCCTCCAGTGGTCAACATGGAGCAGGACTCTGATGCAGAAATCATAGCATCTGTTAAACCCAGCATAGCCAAAAGGCTAAGGTCCAGGAAAGGCAAGATGCAAGCTGAAGCAGCAATCCCTGAGAAGAAGAAGGCTAGTCCAAAGAAAGGCAAGGCTAAAGCTACCTTTGGTCCAACAAAACCATGGAGCAAAGTCCAAACCCAGAAGAGAAAAGCTGCCACACCATCAGATTCAGATGTTGGATCAGATGTCCCAACATCTCCTCCCAAGAAGAGACCAGCATCATCCAGAGCTTCAACTACTATTCCAGAAGCTCCCTTGGACAACATATCGTTCCATCATGTCTCCAGTGTCAACAGATGGAAATATGTGTACCAAAGAAGGGTTGCTCTAGAAAGAGAACTGAGCAGCAATGCACTTGAGTGCACAGAACTGATTGACCTCATCTCTGCTGCAGGACTATTCAAGACAGTCTCAGAGTTCTCTCCCTGCTATGAACTTCTTGTCAAAGAGTTCATTGTGAATCTTCAGGAGGATTGCTCAAATGGTAAGTCATCTGAGTTCAGAAAAGTGTTTGTGAGAGGTAAGTGTGTTGAGTTCTCTCCTCAAATCATAAATCAATACCTAGGAAGAGAAACAGATGGACCAAATGAGCTAGGCAAAACAGATAATCAAATCTGTAAGGTGATCACTGCAAATCAGGTCAAGGCTTGGCATGTGAAGGGAAAGCTCTCTGTGAGCATGCTTACCAGAAAGTATGCCATGCTGAACAGGATTGGAACTGATAACTGGGTGCCTACCAACCACACTTCTTCAATCTCAACTGGTCTGGCCAGATTCATCTATGCTGTGGGAACTCAAACCAAGATGGATTATGGAGCTTATATTTTTGATCAGACTATGAAGCATGCAATCTCTTCTGCAACAAAGCTGCCAATAGCTTTTCCATCTTTGCTGTGTGGTATTGTGCTCAATCAATACCCTGGAATTCTCACTGACAAGGATACAGCCTGCAAAAGAGAAAGCCCCTTGGCTTTTCACTACAAGTTATTCCTCAGTCATCATGCAGCAGATGTTGAAGCACCTTCTGGGACATCTGCAGGTCCTTCAACCACTAGGAATCCAATCTCCAAGAAGGCTTTAATTGCTGAACTCAAAAGCACCTGCAAAGAGCTTGAAGCTAGAAAGCAGAAGCTTGAGGAAATCATTAAAAGGTTGGAAAGTGAAGAAGATCAGAATGTTGCATCTGATGAAGACAGTGAAGCTGATGAAGAAAGTGAAGCTGATAAAGAAACTGAAGTGGAGGAAGAAACTGAGAGTGATGAATCTGAGTGATCAATGTATGTGAGGCAAATGTAATGACAGCAATGTATTTGGAATAGTGTCTTTGGCCCCTAATTTTGTGTCTACCAAGGGGGAGAACAACATCAAATTATTGTAATTGCTGTTTAAGTATGAATGAAAAAAAATCTGTTTGTTTGCTTCTGAACTGAATAAGTGTTTTTCTGTTGCAACAAGATTGGATACATATATGTTTGAGGGGGAGTAATCTCAAATAAGAATCAACAGAAAAGTAATGCTATACTCTGATAAAAAGAACTTCTGCTGCACTCTGAAAACCAGAAAAGATGTTAGCCAAAAATTAGCCAAAGGGGGAGTTTGTAGATGTTTAAGAATTGGCAGAATTTTTGACCAACAAGAAATGTTGAATTCAATTCAGAATGTCCTATCAGATGTTGGGACATTATCAAACAGAGTATGTGAACTTATTTCAGGATGTCTCATCAGATGTTGGGACATTGTGTAAATAACTTCAGTTCAGTTTTTCAGGATGTCCCAACAGATGTTGAGACATCTCAGACCTGCTACCAGAATTAATTAATGATTAACTGATCAGAGATATTTAAGGAGAGTTATCTGGAATTAATTAATGATGGTTAAAAACAGAACAAGGCACATCTGTAGGGAGTTTTATATTGAAGATTCAGATTAAAACAGAAGACCTAAATCACCTAGAATCTAGGAGGTAACAAACCCTAAATTCAAGGTGGAAGCTGCATGCGCATTAGGGCTGGATCCTCTGCAGAAAGCCCAAATTACAGATACCTATTTAAGCAACAGAAACTCATAGAATTGAGTACGAATTTCAGAAGACCAAATAGGGTGTCTAGTGTTTTAATAGCAGGTTGTTTAATTGTACCACTTTATAAGCTTTTAAGCAAAAGTGCATTTGTGACTTGATTGAAACTGTTAAGTAAGATCAAGCTGTATTGTTTGAAGGATGTCTTCAATTTTTGTAAACTTGTAAACTTGATCACTGTGTGATTGAGGGGGAGTGAGTAGGGTACTCTTATCTAAGGTGTGTCTTAGGTAGAAATTGCATTGGGTAGTTATTAAGTGATAGATTAAACAGGGTGGTTTAAGTCTAGAATTAATAATACTTATAGTGGATTTCCTCCTGGCTTGGTAGCCTCCAGATGTAGGTGTGGTTATACACTGAACTGGGTTAACAAACTTCTGTGTTGTTTACTTTTCTTGCTATTTAAGTTTTGGTTAAATTTGTCAAGTGTCCTATCAAGTGTTGGGACATCTCTTAGGACATCTCATACCTGATCACAGAATTTCAGAGGCCAAGATTCAGAAAGCTAGGGCTGAGCACTATCTGCAAGAGAGTCAGGCTAGGTGGGTCAGGATCACTGAAGCCCATGCACAAGAAGACCAGAAGACTCAAGCCAAGATTGAACAGATGGAAGCCCATGAGAAGAAGCAGCAGGAAGCTTTGTTGGCAGCTCAGAGAGAGATTTCAGAGTTGAAGCTCAGAGCAGGATTGAAGAGATCAAAGGACCAGGACAAGCATAAGAAGTTGACCACTGCCATTGCTACCAGGAACCTCCTCATTAGGACCATTACAGAGCACACAGCTGGTCCAGTGACTGAGGCACTCCTGAAGGAGGTCAGAGAAGATGAGTTTGGACTGGATGTCTGATCCTTTGCTTGTTGATTGTTTCCATTTGATGTACTTTTCCTTTTGTTGTATTTTGACCCTCCATGGGCATGTGTTGTAAAGCAAACTATGTATTGTTCCTCATTTGTAATATATTGTGGTTTGTTTTCATTTGGGCTTTTCTCTTGACAACATCAAGCATCTTCCTCGAGGTCTGGAAAGGTCAAATAAGCATACTGCATTGCATACTAACTTTGTTTTTATTTTGTAGGTTTTGTAATTATTAGTGTTTCTAACTTTGTTGTGATCTCAGAAAATATTGCTCGTCGCCGAGTGTTCCCTGTCAACCGCATGCACCGGTACCCGACTCGTAACAACCTTCCCGGCATTCAAATGGAACAACTACAGCAGGACCTGTCTGAGGTCATAAATCAGATGGCCAATGAGAGAGTGGAGATGAGAAATCAAATGTCTCAGTTTATGGAAGTGATGGCTGGCTTAGCCTAGAGTCAAGAAAGGTTAAGAGAGCTGGTGGAAAGACAAACTCCTAAGGAACCTCATCTTGGAACAGGAGGAACTAGCAACAATGAACAGGGGCAGCCTCGTATTAACCCACCAGAGTATGGACCTCACCTGAATCCGGAAGTTAACATCCCAAGGAATGTTCAAGGTAACACTGCTGGGGGCAGAATCCTACAAGAGGATCCCCAGGAAGAACAATTTACTGTTATAGGGGTTGGAGATGAGGTATATGACAGAAGATTGGACGAGATTGCTGAAAAGCTAAGATCCTTGGAATCTCAGAATTCTTTGGGCTTTGTTGTGATGGACATGGGATTAGTGGATGGGGTGAGAATTCCCCACAAATTCAAACCCCCATGCTTTGAAAAGTACAATGGTACCTCCTGTCCTCACACTCACCTGCAATCTTTCTTGGGTAGGCTCAAGGCTTATACTATGGATGAAAAGTTATGGATGTTCTACTTTGACGACAGTCTGACTGGAGCTTCGAGAGAATGGTATTCACATTTGACTAGGGCCACCATAAGGTGTTGGAAGGATTTGGCTGAGGCTTTCATCCGTCAATATCAATACAACCTGGACATGGCTCCCAATAGAACTCTCCTGATGGGTATGTCTCAATCTTCTAGAGAGAGCTTCCGGGAGTATGCTCAAAGATGGAGACAGCTTGCTGCTGCTGTCCAACCACCCATGTCAGAGAGGGAAATGGCTGACATGTTCATGAACACATTGCAAGGGACTTATATTGATAGGCTTGCTGCCTTCTCCTCTACCAGTTTTACTGATGTGGTCATAGCTGGTGAGAGAATTGAGAGCCTATTGAAGATGGGCAAAATCTCCGACAGTGGTGCAAGTTCCTCCAGCAATCCCAGAAAGCCTTTTGCAGGACCCCGAAGGGCAGGTAAAACTAATTCTATTCATGCAAGCCGGGGCAGGCCCCAGTATTCTCACAGGTCAATAGCAGTTGTTACCATCCTAGCTCCAGTATCACAACAACCATTGTATCCTCAACAACAACAACCATTGTATCCTCAACAACATCAACCACAATATCAACAACAAGCTCATTATCCGCAACAAAGGTTGTATAACAACAACAATGGTAATCAACAACAACATCCCTTTCAACAAAGGCCATCTCAGGCAAACAGAGTAATTGACTCAATCCCAATGTCGTATGCTACACTCTTGCCACAACTTCTGAAGCTCAACCTAGTTGAGTTAAGGACATTGGCACCTCCAGATCCTCTCAATATGCCAAAGAACTATGATGTAAATGCCAGGTGTGCATTCCACTCAAACACACCGGGGCATAATAATGAAAAATGCAGGGCCCTACAGATGAAAGTCCAAGATCTGGTGGACTCGAAAGCTCTCAATTTTGCACCTCCTCCAAACGTTACAAGAAATCCAATGCCTAGTCACAACGGGCCTAGGATTAATGTTAGAGTGCCAAGTGTTCCCCCGGATGTGAGATCGGCTGTGGATATTGCAACATTGCCGTAATGGATGTGAGAGACTGAGAAACGGCATAGATGGCCTCATCAAAGGTGGCATTCTTCAGATTACAACAACAGCAACTACAACTCCAATAATTCCTTCATCAACAATCACAGATACTCCTAAAACGTCAGCAACCATTGTTCCAACAGATTCTACTACAACTCCAACAATTACTCAATCAATCACTTCAACGGATACAAGTTCAGTCACAATTCCTTCTACAACGACAACACCCATTACTCCATCAGTTCTTGTTACAACTTCGACGCCCGTCCACTCAACAGTACCGTCTACAACGTCAGCAACAGTTAATGAAAGTGTCTCAGCAGTTACGATATACTACGATCCCGCAAATGTTCCTTCCAACAACTCACAACAAAATGTTGCTCCTGTCAGAGCACCATTTACCATATATTATGATCCACACACCATTTTGATTCCCTCTGCAGCTACTATCAGTCCAGTTACTATCACAGTGCCTGGGCCAGTTCCTTACAAAAGCAGTAATGCCATCCCTTGGCATTATGGCTCAGATCTATATTGTGAGGGGTAGAAAATCACTTTAGAATCATCAAATTCTTCACCTCAGATAGACAATGTGGGGGGAGGCGGAGGCTTCACTAGAAACGGACGTCTCTTTGCCTCGCAAACACCAAGACCCATTGCTGAAGCAGAAGCTGCTGCTAAGGCAAAAGGGAAGAGCATGGTGCAAGAAAACCAGTCGCTAAAGAAACTTTGAAGACTCCTTTTGATCAAGAGGTTGATGAGTTCATGAGGATCATCAAAAAGGGTGATTACAAGGTGGTGGACCAGCTTCACCAAACACCTTCCAAGATCTCCATACTATCATTGCTAATTTGCTCCGAAGCTCATCGGGACGCACTATTAAAGGTCCTGCACGCAGCTTATGTGCCGGAGGAGATTACTATCAATCAGTTAGAGGCTGTGGTTGGAAATGTCAACGCTAGTCATGGACTAGGATTTACCAACGCTGATCTGACAACGGAAGGTCACAATCACAACAAGGCTTTGCACATTACCTTGGAGTGTTAGGGTGCAGTTCTTTCTCTCGTACTGGTGGACACAGGGTCATCCCTCAATGTCCTACCCAAGAAAGCCCTTGTGAAACTGGAGCAAGATGGATTGGCACTACGTCCAAGCAACTTGGTAGTAAGAGCTTTTGATGGTTCTAAAAGATCAGTTCTGGGAGAGATAGAATTACCTATAATGTTTGGCCCACAGGTTTTCAAAACGACCTTCTTTGTGATGGATATACAGCCTGCCTACAGCTGTCTATTAGGTAGACCATGGATACATGCCGCTGGCGCCGTGACATCAACCCTTCACCAGAAGTTAAAATTCGAGTGGGAGGGCCAAATCATTACCATTTGTGGGGAGGAGGATATTTTCGTTAGCCAGCTGGCTACTTTCAAATACATTGAAATGGATGGGGAGATACAAGAAACAATGAGCCAGGGGTTTGAGGCCCTGAATATCAATGAAACATATGCTGTGCTGAGGCTTCCATCACCTCATATCAACAAGCCCGGAAGGTTGTTGAGGAAGGTACCGCTCAAGGCTTGGGCAAGCTGCTGCCAGTTGAAAAGAAAGAAGACCGATTCGGGTTGGGTTACAGACCAACTCATCAAGATCAACCAGAGGCTGCAAAGGAGCCCAAGTTTGTCAGCGGGGGGATGCTCACCCCAGATGCTGTGAATAGCTTGGAAGATAAGTCAGAAGACGAGCGTAACCTGGAAAGCTGGATACGTCCAAGGATCCCGGGGAACCGTGTCTCAAACTGGTCTTCCTAGGAAATTATAAGAGTTACTCCTGCAGAGTAATTATTATTTCATGTCTTTAAGCATGCATCAAGTCCTACATCTTGCCCAAGATGTCAGGGCTCATTTTGTAATCGGGCCATCTTGTATTTTGTGCAAACGATCAATTAATGAATATCAGGACATCTTTTGCAAATGAGTCTTTTCTTTTCAACTCACTGTTTTTCATTTTTTATTTTTTGTACAAAAATAAAATGGCAATGTTTTTCAAAATAATAACTTCATTTTCACTTTTTCTAAACAAGATAAAACTGATCACTAAAATGAACAAATCTAAACCCTTGCAGAGAGTGCCCTCCAGACTGCACCGACAACAACACCGCTATGATTTTGAATGACTTTGACAATCCGATTAATCAAGCTGATGAAGGGGTTGAAGAAGATTATGAGCTACCCGAAGAGCTAGCCAGGTTGTTGAGACAAGAGGAGAAGGTTATCACCCCTCATCAGGAGGAGGTTGAAACGGTTAATCTTGGTACAGAGGAAGACCTGAGAGAAGTTAAGATCGGGGCCCGTCTGCAAGATTCAATGAAAGAACAACTTATTGACATGCTTCGAGAGTATGTGGATGTTTTTGCTTGGTCTTATCAGGATATGCCAGGGTTGGACACCGACATTGTTATGCACAAGCTACCTCTGATAGAAGATTGTCCTCCAGTGAAACAGAAGCTGCGACGTACTCGCCCAGAAATGGCAATGAAGATAAAAGAAGAGGTACAAAAACAGTGGGACGCCGGTTTCCTTGCTGTAACTAGTTACCCGCCGTGGGTTGCTAACATTGTACTTGTGCCTAAGAAGGATGGAAAGGTGAGGATGTGTGTGGATTACCGGGATCTGAACAGAGCCAGCCCGAAATATGATTTCCCTTTACCTTACATTGATGTATTGGTCGACAATACGGCTCAGTTCTCGGTGTTCTCCTTCATGGATGGATTTTCAGGATATAATCAGATCAAGATGTCACCTGAAGACATGGAGAAGACAACTTTCATCACACCCTGGGGCACATTCTGTTATAAGGTAATGCCATTCGGACTGAAGAATGCTGGTGCCACTTATCAACGGGCTATGGTAACATTATTCCATGACATGATACATAAAGAAATTGAATGTTATGTGGATGACATGATTGCCAAGTCCCTCACAGAAGAAGACCACCTGGTGAATCTGTTGAAGCTATTCAAGCGTCTGAGGAAGTACCAACTGAAGCTAAACCCCAACAAATGCACATTTGGGGTACGATTCGGTAAACTGCTGGGATTTATTGTAAGTGAGAAAGGGATTGAAGTTGACCCTGACAAAGTCAAAGCCATTCAAGAAATGCCTGCACCGAAGACTAAAAAAGAAGTTCGAGGTTTCTTAGGTAGATTGAACTACATATCAAGGTTCATATCTCACCTTACAGCAACTTGTGAGCCTTTGTTCAAGTTGTTAAGAAAAGAACAAACGGTCAGGTGGAATGAAGACTGCCAGAGGGCTTTTGAAAAAATCAAGGAATACTTACAGGAGCCTCCAATTCTTATGCCTCCAATTGAAGGAAGACCTCTAATAATGTACTTGACAGTATTAGAAGAGTCAATGGGGTGTGTGCTGGGCCAACATGACGAGTCTGGTCGAAAAGAGTATGCAATATACTACCTAAGCAAAAAGTTTACCGACTGTGAACAACGTTATTCACTGCTCGAGAAAACTTGTTGTGCTTTAGCGTGGGCTACTCGCCGACTAAGGCAGTATATGTTGACCCACACTACCTTATTGATCTCAAAAATGGATCCAGTCAAGTATATATTTGAGAAGCCAGCTCTTACCGGACGGGTTGCAAGATGGCAAATGATTCTCACAAAATATGACATCCAGTACACATCTAAGAAAGCCATCAAAGGCAGTGTATTGTCTGATTATCTACCTGAGCAACCCATTGATGATTACCAGCCTATGAGATTTGACTTCCCTGATGAAGACATCATGTTCATAAAATCAAAAGATCATGAAGAGCCTATTCACACTGAAGGGCCTGACCCAGAAGAAGAATGGACTATGATGTTTGATGGGGCTGTTAACATGAATGGTCGTGGTGTTGGTGCGGTACTCATTACACCTAAAGGAGTTCACATGCCTTTCTCAGCAAAACTCACTTTTAATTGCACTAACAACGAAGCTGAATACGAAGCTTGTATCATGGGTCTTGAGGAAGCCATTGACCTCAGGATCAAGACTTTAACTATATTCGGAGATTCAGCTTTGGTAATTAATCAAACCAACGGCAAATGGTATAGTCACCAGGAGCATCTGATACCTTACCGGGACTATACGAGGAGGTTACTCACATTCTTCACAACAGTCAAACTTGAGTATATCCCTCGAGATGAAAATCAGTTTGCAGATGCTCTGGCTACCATTTCATCCATGATCAAAGTCCAAGCTGCCAACTTTGTGCCTCGAATTTCTGTATCCAGACTTGATAGACCAGCCTACGTATTCTCAGTAGACCTTGCTGAAAATGATAAGCCTTGGTTCTATGACATCAAATGCTTCTTGGAGGATCAAACATACCCACCTGGGGCATCATCCAATGAAAATAAGACATTAAGAAGGCTAGCTGGTAGTTTCTTCCTAAATGCTGACGGTTCCTTGTACAAGAGAAACTTTGACATGGTACTTCTCAGATGTGTTGATAAGACAGAAGCAGACTTGCTGATGCACGAGGTGCACGAAGGATCTTTTAGTACCCATGCTGGAGGGCATGCTATGGCTAAAAGGTTATTAAGATCAGGCTATTACTGGATTACAATGGATGCAGACTGTTGTGCGTATGCCAGGAAATGCCATAAATTCCAGATTTATGCAGATAAAGTGCATGTGCCTCCCAATCCTTTGAATGTGATGTCTTCACCTTGGCCTTTTGCCATGTGGGGCATTGATATGATTGACAAGATTGAACCAACTACTTCAAATGGCCACAGATTCATCCTGGTAGCCATTGACTATTTTACCAAGTGGGTTGAAGCAGCTGTGCCGGGATTCATCCTGGTAGCCATACACAAATGTCACTAGGCAAGTGGTAGCCCGATTCCTGAAGAGAGACATCATCTGTCAGTATGGAGTGCCCGAGCGAATCATTACCGATAACGGTTCCAATCTGAACAATAAAATGATGGAAGAACTGTGTCGGGACTTCAAGATCCAACATCACAATTCTTCTCCTTATAGGCCAAAGATGAATGGCGCTGTAGAGGCAGCTAACAAGAATATCAAGAAGATTGTGCAAAAGATGGTAGTCACCTACAAAGACTGGCATGAAATGCTACCATTTGCCTTGCATGGGTACCGTACGTATATCAGAACGTCCACTGGGGCAACACCGTATCAACTTGTGTATGGTATGGAGGCAGTCCTACCTGTTGAAGTTGAATTACCCTCCTTGCGGGTACTGATGGATGTTAAGCTGAATGAAGCAGAATGGGTCCGATCCCGATACGAACAACTGAGTCTGATTGAAGAAAATAGATTGGTTGCAATTTGTCACGGGCAGCTGTATCAGAAAAGAATGAAGAAAGCCTTCGATCAGAAAGTCAGACTTCGAGAATACCAAGTAGGAGATCTTGTGTTGAAAAGACTCATCCCTCCTCATACAGACCACAGGGGCAAGTGGACTCCAAATTACGATGGTCCGTTCATAGTAAAGAATGTTTTCTCTGGCGGAGCACTGATGCTCAATACTATGGATGGTGAAGACTTCCTGTCCCCTGTGAATTCAGATGCAGTTAAAAAATACTTCGCATAAAATGACCCGCTGGACATAAAAACAGAATGTAAGTCCAGGCAAAAATAGGGCATCCCGACGAGTCAAAAACAGAATAAAAGACTCGGGAAAAAATAAGGGAAAATAAATAAAAAAATGTACACCCGCTGAGTTGAAAAGCCGCACTGGACAGCTCAGGAAAAAATGGATATCCCGGTGGATTGAAAACCTGAAAAGGCGATCCACACAAAATAAGGGAATAAGCGAACAACTGCATTCTGAATTTGGCTGTATCACTGACAAAATGGCAAGATTCAAAAGGTTAAAAGCATCGGTCATAATCAACTTTCTTCGAAAGCAAAATGAGAAGAACGTCAATGTCATACAAGTCATAGCAAAAGGGGAAGTGCACTGAAGCGTCATCAACATTGCCAGCACTTTACTTTCCTCAGTTTGTAACAATCTCCTCATTTCAGGGGATTTGTTTCTTTGACTGTACTTGCCAATTCAAGGCACCCCAAATTAATAAAATCAGATCTTCAGTCACATTTTGTCTCGTACATTCTATCTTTATTTGCAAAAGTGTCCGGTGTCCTTAATATACTGATTGCATAAATACAGATGCGCCTTTTCTAAATTACATGTTTGCAGGAAATATATATTTTCTCCCGAAAGTGTCTAAATTCCTATGATGGAATCCAGTAAGTGATACCTCGGGGTACTTGTACGTTTTTGTCATAACAGGAGTGCAGGTATACAAAGTGCAACATGGGGCATGAAAGCAACCTCCCTAGCAAGCTGCCAAATCATTATTTCCTCAAGCACATCTTCCAAGCAGCACCAGAGATGCTTTCTCCCCACTAGAGTTGCCAGGCACCAGTTCCCCAGCATTTTCTCCAGGACAACGTCAGGAGGGGCTCATTTCCCCAGCTAGGTCCATCACCCTCAGCAGGGCCTCTATAGAATCACCAGAAAGGTCGTTCAGTGATCATTCCTCCCCAGCCAAGTGCAAAGACATGGAACCATCTCTCCACAAAATTTCAACCTCTATCCAGAAGAGCAATGCCTGAGGATCGCACAACAAAGTGAAGAAAGCTTCTACAGCCCCAGCTGGGCTCCTCATTACAAAGATAGGTCTGTCAGTGACCTATTTCCCCAAGAAGAGTCATACATCTTATCATATCTACCAATGATATCATCCCCAGCAGGGATATCCTTTTAAAGTAGATCAATCAGAGATCTTCACAGCAGCAAGATCCGAATCCCGGATTGGTATCTTTGCATAAACATAGCATTCACATCATATTTTACCCCCCAGAGCGTAGCATTCCGTCTAATACGGAGCATTACGGCAAAAGTCAAACATATTGCACAATCATAAGCCATGTTTTGAATCAATCACTTGTGGATACTGACATACCACCCACAATATACATAATGCCTCTCAAATTCCCCAGCAGAAAGCCAAAGTGTCCCCTTTGCACTCACAAATGCATATTAATACACTCTCCTGACACCCGTCTGTGTCACCTATCCCTAGCAAATCCCAATAAATTATTTCCTTTCTATCTGACATTCGTCCTATGTCAGGATACTTTTAAGCAGCCGTACCCTGCTAGGTGATCGTCCTTCACCTCTTGATGATCGTCCTTCATCATCCCCCAACGGAGTCTCCATTATTGGAACCTTTTCCAATCTGACATTCGTCCTATGTCGTGATATTTTTAAGCAGCCATACCCTGTTAGGTGATCGTCCTTCACCCTTTCGATGATCGTCCTTCATCATTTTATTCGATGGCCATCCCCATCGTTGATCTTGTTATCGGGCATTCATCTTATGTTATGATAAACCCCGAGAGCAGCCGTACCCTGCTAGGTGATCGTCCTTCACCTCTTGATGATCGTCCTTCATCCTGCTTATCCAATGGCCGTCCCCATCGTCGACCTTTGGAAACCGTACCTTTCCAGGTGATCGTCCTTCACCTTAGATGACCGTCCCTCATCTTACCCCCTGCTAGGTGATCGTCCTTCACCTTTGATGACCGTCCTTCATCACTTATTTCTCCAACCTGATGGTCGTCCCCATCATTTAATTTACTTTCAATCCCCAGAGAGCCTTGTTTCTTTGCTTGATGGCCGTCCCCGTCATGATCTCAAATTCCCCAGCATGTCGGTCGTCCCCGTCATTGCTTTATCCCCAGTAGTCGTCCTCTGCTCGATGGTAGTCCTCCATCGCCCGCATTTTTATAATCATGCTTTATTTTCTTTTACAATCTATATCCCTTTTCTTCTTCACAACCAGTGAGTGCAAACTTTGGACTGTCTTTGGTATTCAACCACAAGTTATCTTGTTTGTCTGTTAAACCGTTGCTTACATCCGGCACAGCTAACTCATGCTTGAATAGGGGAAGCTGTAAACACCCCAAATTTTCCCTCACTCATTTCACCATGGCTTATGATTCTTTTCATTTTCATAAATCATAGCATCTCATATTGCATTTCTTGCTTCACTGCATTGGTTCTAAGTCATCTGCATCTAGGGTTTGTGATCTGAGCCATCCCTGGGCTATCTGAGCCACTCCAAAGGTCTTCAATCATCTCAAGAGGGTCCATGTATGTTCAATCATCATATTATATCCTCCCAATATCAAGGAAGTCAGAAAATCACAAGAACTGAGGAAGGCATGGAAGCAGAGCCAAGTTTAACTGCACAGATGACCTAAAATTAGGGTTTTGGTTTCAAAGGCCATAACTCCAAATTTTTTGGTCATTCTTGTTTCTATTGGTCTCTATATGTTATAAGGATCCTACAAACCAATTTTCATGAATAAATTCAATGGGGAAGGCATCTGATCAATAGATGACTTCTTGAGCAAGTCAGTGCAAAATCAGGGCATCTAAGGCCCCCAATGACACAACCAAAGGGTCTTCTCCATCATTTTGGATGTGTATGATCTTTATTTGATCTTAGAAGAAGTTATAAGTTCACAAAATTGAAGAATTTCAAGCCATTTGCAAAGTTGCCATTTTGGGAAAAGTGACTTGTAATGCAAACTTGCCATTTTGGGAAAGTTTTTCAACCTCCTCTTTTTGATTCAAAAATGATTCAAATGAAAAATTCTTGGTCATGAAAGTTGTAGATTGGATCATTCCCTTTTCAAAAAGTAAAAGAACTTGACCTAATTCATTTTAGAACTCAAGTTATGGTTTGTCAAAGTTTGGAAAAATCACTTAAATTTCACTTATGTGCTAAAGAGGGAAACTTGCAAAACCACTTGCCAAAGCATTTTGTGACTTCAAACACACTTCTAACCATTACACAAACATAGTACAAGACCTATAATTCAGAATTGTCCAAAGGATTTACAATTTTCATGCCTTGATCATCAAGATTTCTCAAAGGGGACAAAACTTCACATAATTGCTAAACACCCCATAACTTTATCCCCACATGCTGAATTGCTTCAAAACCAATTTCATAGCCTTCCTTGATCCTTGCTGCGCACAGCCATGCCTCTGTCCCAGCCTGCCACTTGCCCATACCTCAAGTACACCAACTCTAGACTTTATGCATTTTGCCCCATACCAATCAGCATACCCCACAACAACTACAGTGACCTAACACAACATGTTATGTGGCAAAGAAGCAAGCCATTTCACATAAGTTTGGAACCTGAATCCCCCCATTGCTCAGCATAGCCAAAATCCTCCCAACTTGCAAAAGCCTTCGAATTTCATAACTCAGCCAACAAATACCCAAACTTTTTCCACCATTCAACTCTACAATCGTCACTGATCATTTCCCACCCTTCATTTTGCCTTTAAACACCCTGAATCAAAAACATGATTTTCACATTTCTTGAACTGAGTTTCAGCCAACATCACTTAGAGGCCATATAAACTCCAACTAAGCATCACAAACTCTTCAGGAGGATCATTGGAGCTGATTTGAGGCAAAGAAGCAGCCAGCCAGTACCATTTTCGAAAGCTTCAGTTCAGGTAACCTCAAGAAAATTTTTTCCAGAAATGATTTCTTAAGTTCTTAGATTGTTCTCCATGCTTCACTGATCACACTGCACCTTTTGGTTTTGAAAATGATTCAGTTTTAAGCATGTATGAAGCTTCTGAAATTTCTGAAAGATTTTCCATTTTGCTTCGAACCCCTTTGTTCATGTGAAATAAATGTTATTTGATGGTCGATTCTTGTTTAGAATGGGGTTAGGATCATTTCCGGAGAGTTTAGTAGTTTGATTTTACGTATTGAGAGAGACTGAGTGAGAGTGCTGCCGGAGAAGATGACCGGAACGCTGTTCCGGTCACCTGAAAGTAATTAGGGTTCAGATTAGGGCTTTAATCATAATTAGCGTAGTTTGAATTCTGGCCATTGGATTACGCGCGAAGTCAATTCCCTCCAACCTGACTTCAAACCTAGGCCCTTGGATTGGCTGACTTTCCCATTTTCTCATTTAATTTAATATTTATTTCATTTGTTTTCTATTTATTTGGACAAATTTTTAAAAATAGCAAATGGTATCAAAATATTCTGAAAATTTTTATCCAAGCTTTTATTTATTTTCAGAAACCAAAAATATTTTTATTTTTATTTTTTGCATTAAAAATGATTTTTAAATCATTTAAATGATTATTTTTAATTAGTTAATGAGAATTAATTAATTAAAAATACATTTAGGTATTTAAAAATTCCAAAAAAATTCAGAGAGCATTTTAAAACATTTACAAACATTTACAAACTCACAAGACAAATTTCTTTTTCGTTTTGATCATGCTTTGACAATTTTCATTTGAATTAGGGTTCTATAATTTGAATATTTTTAACCATAACTTCAAAAATTCATAATTGTTTGATCCAAGTTGAGTTTGTGAATGGTTCTTTTTGCATTGTGTTCTACATACTTTCAAGCTTCTAAAAACATTTTTGTTTCATTTTTACATTGCATTTTCCATTTGTTTGGCATTTTCCCTTTAGGACCACCCTTTAAACCCTAGAAATTTAGGAAAATCATAAGTCCTTTAGGGTTTAGCTTCTGACCTTCCCCTTTGGGCAGTAAACTTGTATGGGTTTAGGGTACCTTTGATTTCATTTTCAATTTTTTATCATGTCATTTGCTTCTGATTTTGAATTTGGCATTGCATCTTGTACATAAACCCTAATCTTTGCCTTCATTTGTATTCATTCTTCATATGCTTGCATACATGAGCTTGCCATGACACTTTGTGCATCCACATGACATATAAGACATCTTAAGACATATTGAAATCATGTTTGATCATTGCATCATCCATTTGCCATGTTATGCATCCATTGCATTTCATAAGCTTTCATGAACTTTCATGCTTCTTTTCATGTCTCATTTGCATCTTCATTACTTGTATGATCATCCTCATCTCTTGACATGCTTTCATACTATCTTATAGCATCATTTTCATCTTCATATGCTTCTGATTTTGGCTTTCATCTTTACACTTCATCTCATTTTCATTTTCATTTCATTTCTTTATGCTAACTTTTCAGGTGGTAAGTGCTTGAGAAGTGAATTTGCCTTCACTTCTTATAATCTTTTCTCATCTCTCTTATGCACCCTTGCTGCATTTTGTACTTGTATTAGAGTGAACTTGTTCATTCATGTTCCTTCCTCACCTTCTTTCTTCAAGAAACTTATCTTCTTAAGTGAAGTAAGTTGACTTGCTTCTTTCTGCTTCTTTTCCTTCCATCTTTGCCTCTTCCTTGGTGGCTCATCTTGAAGATCTTCTTGCAAGCCTCATGAACCCTAGGAACACCCAAGCATGATCATAATTAGGGTTTGATTAGTCCCCCATTAGTTTTACCTTTGTGTCATCTTTGTGTCTTCTCTTCTCATCTCTTAACCAAGGACTAAACCTTTAAGGTTTTAAGGCTTTGTGATTAAGATTATGCCCGCATCCTTCTCTTAGGATGAAGTGTATAACTTTAATCCTAAGTGTTAAACCCTTAATGTGTTTAAATCCTTTAATCAATCCATCTTAATAATCACTAAGACAATAAGCTTGTAACTTGGGCCTTGCGTTAGGGTTCTAATTCTTCCTTAATTGGTTAAGAAGGACTAACCCTAGTGTAAATGGACAAGTCCTCCTCAAGTTGTCTTACAAACCATAAAATCCACTTCTTAATCTTACCATCAACTAAAATCCACCTTAATAAAGGCTTTGTTTTGTCATGAGGTTAATCCCTAATCATGGATTAAGTTGAGGAGCCTTCCTCAGCTTAAATGTTCTCATTTATCATCCTTCTATTAGGATGGTGTAATGGGTCCATTAAATCCTTGATTATGGCTTAAACTCATTACTTAACACTAAACATAACTCCAAAAAACATCTAAATAATGGCAAGTAGGTTAATGATCTTAATCCTGCATCAGGGTGATTAAGGGTGAGGTATTTATTTCATACTTAAGGTATTCTCATTACCCCTAATCAGAGGGAGGATGTGATGAGTTTACTAACCCTTGGTTTAGGCTTAAGCTCATTTTCCTATGACAAACTCCAAAAGCAATAAAAGATTGAAAATACCAAAAACAAACAATAATTGTCTCCTCCAAGATTCTTTTCTCACCTCATTCACTGACAAACAAGAACTTGCTTCTTCTGTCTAATGCAAGACAGTTTGCACCTGAGCCAGACAGGTCATACACTTTAGCATAAACAAGTAAGCAGTTCACAAGTCAATTTTATCTTTCAGTCTCTTTGAGTCGAACTATGGTGTTCTGACTTCCTCATTGCACGAGAGGATACGTAGGCATAAATTAACGGTTATCGAACAAAAGTCTCTGTGTCTCCCCCCTCTTCCAGCCTTATTCTTTTAAGCCTCATAGTCTTGAGCTTCGCACTCCTGTTCTTGCACTGACACTTTAATTCACTTCACACTTTCTTCCAGCACTAACACTTGCATTCTTTTCCAGCTTTTGAACACAAAATAACACAGACACTACCCCTTTTAAACAAAAATCATTCAAGCTTGGATCCCGTAGAGTACGACGGACAATCTGGGTGCTAATACCTTCCCAGGTTGTAACCAACCCCCTTTCTCAGTTTCTCTAGTTCGCGATCGTCTTATCCATCTTTTTTCAGGTTTATGCAGCATTACCTTTCCTTCGGGATAAAAATGCCTAGCTGGCGACTCTATTCTTTCCTCCTCTTTCACCGACCGTTCGTGTTTGTACCCCTTCTGACCAAGTGTCTTTTGGTGGGAGCGACACCAACCTGTCGCTCCCACCTGATGACACCTGGCCAAGATGGGTACAGACGCGAACGGTCGGCGAAAGAGAAGGAATGAATAGAGTCGCCAGCTAGGCATTTTTATCCCGAAGGAAAGGTAATGCTGCATAAACCTAAGAGGATATGGATAAGACGATTGCGAACCAGAGAGACTGAGAAAGGGGGTTGGTTACAACCTGGGAAGGTATTAGCACCCAGATTGTCCGTCGTACTCGACGGGATCCACGCTTAAAAGATTTGTGCTTTAAAGGGGTAGTGTCAGTGCAATTTGTGTATCAAAGATGGAAAGAATGCAAGTGTCAGTGTAAAAGAAAAGTGAAGTGTATAAAAGAAGTGTCAGTGTAAGAACAAGAATGAAATGCTCAAGACAATGAGCCTAAAAGAATAAAGCTGGAAGAGGGGGAATATACAGAGACTTTTGATCGATAACAATTAAGTTATGCCTACGTATCCTCCTGTGCAATGAGGAAGTCAGAACACCGTAGTTCGACCCAAAGAGACTGAAAGATAAATTGACTTATGAAATGCTTACTTGTCTATGCTCAAGTGTATGACCTGTCTGGCTCAGGTGCAAACTGTCTTGCATTAGACGGAAGAAGCGAGTTCTCGTTTGTGAGTGAATGAGATGAGAAAAGAATCCCGGAGGAGATGATTATTGTTTGTTTTTGTGTTTTCAGTCTTTTATTGCTTTTGGATTTTTCATAAGTTAATGAGCTTAAGTCTAAACCAAAGGTTAGTAAACTCATCACATCCTCCCTCTGATTAGGGGTAATGAGAATACCTTAAGTGTGAAATCAGCATCTCACACTTAATTACCATGATTTAGGATTAAGATCATTAACCTATTTGTAATTATTTAGATGTTTTTGGTGTTTTTGTTTAGTGTTAAGTAATGAGTTTAAGCCATAATCAAGGATTTAATGGACCCATTACACCATCCTAATAGAAGGATAATAGGTGAGAACATTTAAGCTGAGGAAGATACCTCAACTTAATCTATGATTAGGGATTAACCTCATGACAAAACAAAGCCTTTATTAAAGTGGATTTTAGTTAATGATAAGATGAAGAAATGATTTTTATGGTTTGTAAGACAACTTGAGGGGGAATTGTCCATTAACACTAGGGTTAGTCCTTCTTAACCAATTAAGGAAGAATTAGAACCCTAATGCAAGGCCCAAGTTACAAGCTTGATGTCTTGATGATTATTAAGTGAGTTGATTAAAGGATTTAAACACATTAAGGGGTTAACATTTAGGATTAAAGTTATACACTCCATCCTAATAGAAGGATGCAGGCATAAGCTTAATCACAAAGCCTTAAAACCTTTAGGGTTTAGTCCCTGATTATGAGATGAGAAGAGAAGACTCAATGATGACACAAAAGTAAAACTAAATGGGGGGACTAATTAAACCCTAATTGTGATCATGCTTGGTTGTTCCTAGGGTTTGTGAGGCTCAAGAGGAGAAATCTTCAGAGAAACCACCGGGAAGGAAGCAGATGAAAGGAGCAAGAAGCAAAGAGAAGCAAAACAACTTGCTTCACTTAAGAAGACAAGTTGCTTGAAGAAAGAAAACAAGATGAACATGAATGAGAAAGCTCACTCCAATACACATAAAAAATGCAGCAGAGAAGGTATGAAAAAGATGAAAAGAGATTGTGAGAAGTGAAGGCAAATTCACTTCTCAAACAACTTACCACCTGAAAAGTTAGCCAAAAGAAATGAAATGCAATGCAAATGAGATGTGTAAACACCCCAAATTTGCCCTCACCCATTCACACCATGGCTTGTGATCATTTCATATGCATAAACACAATCATATTATCTCACATCTCATTTTTGATTCACTGCATAGTTTCTAAGTCATCTGCATCTAGGGTTTGTGATCTGAGCAATCCCAGAGCTTCTTGCGCCACTCCAAAGGCCATAAATCACTTCAAAGGGATCCATGTGTGTTCTCATATCATATCACATCCTCTCAAAGTCAAAAATTCCAAAGAATCACAAGAACTGGGATTGGTGTGGATGCAGAGCCAGGATAGACTGCACAGTTGACCTAAAAATTAGGGTTTTGGTTTCAGAGGCCATAACTCCAAATTTTTTGGTCATTCTTGTTTCCATTGGTCTCTATATGGTATAGGGAGTATGCATATCAATTTTCATGAAGAAATTCCATGGGGAAGTCATCTGATCAAGAGTTGACTTTTCAGACAAGTCAGTGCAAAATCAGGGCATCTGAGGCCCCCACTGACCCAACCAATGGGTGATCTTCATCATTTTGAGTGTATATGGTCTTTATTTGATCATGGAAGAAGATTGAAGTCCACAAAAATCAAGAATTTGGAGTTTTTGCAAGTGTTGACTTTTTGGGCATAGTTGACTTTTCAAGAATGCTTCATTTTAGGTCATTTTTCAAGCCTTGATTCTTGGTCCAAAAATGCTCCAAATGGAAAAACTTTGGTCATGAAAGTTGTAGAATACATCTTTCCCTTTTCAAAAAGTACAAGAACATGATTAAACTCTTCTTGGATCAAAAGTTATGTTGTGACAAAGTTGGCTAAAATCATTGATTTTCAAGATGTGCACCAAATGAGAATTTTGCAAAATCATGAACCAATGCCATTTGTAACTTCTAATTCACTTCAAACCATGACACAAACATTCTATGTGACCTAAAAGTCAGAATTGAATCAAAAAATCCTCATGTTTCATGGCTTATGGAATGAGAAAGTCACATGTGAACCAAAGGGCAACAACTTGCAAAACTCATGATAACTCTCCCTACCACTTGCAACATTGGATGCTGACTTTGGCTAGCCTTTCCTCTCACCCTTGCTGCGCCAGCCCATGCCTTGTACTAGCCTAGAACCAAGCCATACTTCTCTTACACAAAAGGTGGACTTTGAGCAAAAGCAAACTTACCAATCAATGTAGGCCAGGTCAAATCATCTGACCTATAGGATTAAAATATACTATCCATTTGCAAGCCATTTCATAAAGGAAGCAAGGCTGAAACACTTCACACAATCACATACACAAAAACACACCATTTTGCATTTCCCTTCGAATTTGTTTTCACAGCTCACAAACACAAAAGCCAAGTCCATAGATCAAATCACCATGCTTCATTGACCCCAAACCCACAAGACCCAGGCCTGAAACAAGCCCTAGCATCACTTCTCCATTTTCACTCCATAAAGCAAAAGCCTTCGAATCGGCTACCACAATCCATAAACATTCAAACAAATTCCACACATCAACTCACCTTGCTTCACTGACCAGAAACCACCCACTACTTTGGCCTGAAACCCTCCATAACTCAAATACGATTTTCACATGCCCTTGGACAGAACTTCTGCAAACTCATTCAAGAGGCTGTTTAAACTCCAACCAAGTATCCAAAGCTTCAAAGGGGGATCATTAGAGCCTGCTTGAGCCAAGGAGCTAGCCAGAAAGTGCCAGAAGTCAGAGCTTCAGTTCAGGTGAGCTTCATGAACATTTTTCCCAGGAGCTTGTTTTTAGGTTCTTAATTGGTTCTCTATGTTCCACTGGTCATGATGATGTGTTTGGTTTCGAAAATCATTGAGTTTTGAGCATGTATGATGTCTCTGAAATTTTGTGACCTAAAGCCCTTTTGCTTCGATTCAGCTTTGTGGTGTGAAATAAATTTGTTTTGGCTATGGATTCTTGTTATATGATGCGTGGGGATGGTTTCTGGGCAAGAAAATTGGGTTTTAGTGAGCTAGGGTGAGAGTTGGCATTTTTCAGGGAGGAAGCTGGCCGGAGAAGACGACCGGAAGTCTTCTCCGGCAGCCTGAGAGTAATTAGCCATTTAATTAGGGTTAGGGCAAAATTCAAATATGGACCCTTGGATCTGGCTTCCCGCGCGCGTGTGTATGGTCCAGATCATGTCATTAGTTCATAATCAGGTTTAATTAGTTTAATTAATTGAATTTAAGAAGTTTGAATATGGGCCTTTGATCTGCGCGCGCAGTCAACCCACTCATTGCCAGGCTCAATCTCAACCCTCCATTGTGCATACTTCAGATTAAATTCATTTTAATTTAATTTCTTCTCATTTTATTTGCATATTTATTTTAAAATAGTAAAAAATGTGTAAAAATTATGAAACTTTTTCTCATAAGTTTTATTAATTTTTATGACACAAAAATATTTTTGTTTTTATTTTTATCATTAAAAAAGTATTTTTAAATATTTAAAAGATTATTTTTAATTGATTAATGGAAATTAATTTATTAAAAATACTTTTAAGTATCTAAAAATCACCAAAAAATTCATGAAATGTTCTAAGACATTTAGAAACATTGTCCAACCTTCAAACCAAATTTCTTTTTTGATCTTGATGCTTTTTGAGAATTTTCTTTTGAATTAAAATCATTTTTATGCATTAATTTGATCCAAAGTTCAAAAATTCATTTCTGCCTATTCATGAGGAGTTGGACATTGATTCTTCTTGCATTGTTTTGTGTTTAGCATGTAGTTTCTAGGATTAAATGGCCATGATTTGATTCCTCATTTTCAATTTGTTTGGCATTTCTTTTGTTTAGGAGCCCTAAAAACCCTAATAACTTGTAAAATTCATAACTTGAGATTGGTTAAGAGTTGAGACCTCCCCTTTGGACCTTGGTTTAGTATAGGGTTAGGGTTTCTTTGAGTGGTATTTTCCATTTTTTATCCTAGGGTTTGCTTCTGTTCTTGGTTTTTGTTTGATGTTTGGTTCATAAACCCTAATTTGGGCTTCCATTTGCATCTTTCTTGCATTCTCTTGCATAACATGACTTGCCATGACATTCCAAGCATTCATGTGATCCATTTGACATCATAAGACATATTGAAAGCATGTTTGATCATTCCATCATGTATTTGCCATGTTGTATGCCATGTATGCTTCATAACTTTCCATGTTGGTTCATGTTCCTTAACTTGCATCATTTGCATCCATGATCTTGTATGAACATCTCCATGCCTTGCCTCATGTTTATAGCACTCCATAGCATCATTATCACCATCAACATGCTTCTGGTTTTGTTTCTCATCATGTCATTTCATCTCATTTTGCATTGCATTGCATTTTCTTTTCTAACTTTTTAGGTGGTAAGTGATTTTGAGAAGTGAATTTGCCTTCACTTCTCATAACTTTTCTTTTCATCTCTCTTGCATCCATTGCTGCATTTTTACATGTGTATTGAGATTGAGCCTGCTCATTCTTGTTCCTCCCACTTTCTTTCTTCAAGTGACTTAACTTCTTGAATGAAGCAAGTCACTTTGCTTCTCTTGATCCTGTTCATCTGTTTCCTGGTGGTTTCATTGAAGATTGTTCTTGATAAACCTCACAAACCCTAGGAACAACCAAGCATGACAATGATTAGGGTTTTGATTAGTCTCCCCTCTTAGTTTTATCTTTGTGTCTCTTTTGAGTCTTCTCTTCTCACCTCATAATCAGGGACTAAACCCTAAAGGCTTTAAGGCTTTGTGATTAAGCTTATGCCTGCATCCTTCTCTTAGGATGGAGTGTATAACTTTAATCCTAAGTGTTAAACCCTTAATGTGTTTAAATCTCTTAATTAATCCACTTAATAATCACCAAGACATCACACTTGTAACTTGGGCCTTGCATTAGGGTTCTAATTCTTCCTTGATTGGTTAAGAAGGACTAACCCTAGTGTTAATGGACAAGTCCCCCTCAAGTCGTCTTACAAATCATAAAATCCACTTCATCATCATACCATTAAATAAAATCCACTTAATAAAGGTTTGTTTTGTCACGAGTTTAATCCCTAATCATGGATTAAGCTGAGGAGCTTTCCTCAGCTTAAACACCCTCATCTATTATCCTTCTATTAGGATGGTGTAATGAGTCTGTTTAATCCTTGATTATGGCTTAACCTCATTACTTAACACTAAACAAAAACATCAAAAACATCTAAATAATCAAAAGTAGGTTAATGATCTTAATCCTACACCAAAGGTGTTTAAGTGTGAGAATCTGACTTCACACTTAAGGTATTCTCATTACCCCTAATCAGAGGGAAGATGTGATGAGTTCACTAAATCCATTGGTTTAGGCTTAAGCTCATTAACTTATGACAAAATTCAAAAAGCAATAAAAGACTGAAAAAACAAAAACAAACAATAATCGTCTCCTTCGGGATTCTTCTCTCATCTCATTCACTCACAAACGAGAACTTGCTTCTTCCGTCTAATGCAAGACAGTTAGCACCTGAGCCAGACAGGTCATACACTTGAGCATAGGCAAGTAAGCAGTTCACAAGTCAATTCCTCTTTCAGTCTCTTTGGGTCGAACTACGGTGTTCTGACTTCCTCATTGCACGAGAGGATACGTAGGCATAACTTAACAGTTATCGAACAAAAGTCTCTGTACATTCCCCCTCCTCCAGCTTCATTATTTTAGCCTCATGGTCATGAGCATTTCACTCTTATCCTTGCACTGACACTTCACTTATATACTTCACTTTTCTCTTACACTGACACCTGCACATTTTCTTTTCCAGCTATTTCATACACAGATTGCACTGACACTACCCCTTTAAAACACAAATCTTTTAAGCGTGGATCCCGTCGAGTACGGCGGACAATCTGGGTGCTAATACCTTCCCAGGTTGTAACCAACCCCCTTTCTCAGTCTCTCTGGTTCGCAACCGTCTTATCCATCTTTTCTAGGTCTATGCAGCATTGCCTTTCCTTCGGGATAAAAATTCCTAGCTAGCGACTCTATTCATCTCCAGTGAGTTCACGGCTGTGTGTTCTCATTGTCCCTCTCGCCGACCGTTCGCGTCTGTACCTTTATCTGGGCCTATGTCCCATTTATTGGGAGCGACAGCTTGGCGACTCTGCTGGGGACCCTTATATTGTAACCAGGGCTTCTGGTTCTTTTTGTGGGTTCCTCCTAGCGCTTGATTGATTTGTGTTTACTGGGGTGTTATGTGCTTATTTATGTTTGCATTTTTGTATTTATTTTTTGCTTTATGTACAGTTGCTTTATTGCTTTCTTTATTGCTTTTGTATATATCATACTGTCATGCTGCTGGCTGGATCTGGTCTTTATTTTGGTGGGTGGGTGATTCATTGAGAGTTAAGGTCCTATACCTGGGACCTGAGTGACACCTAGGCTAGAGTGAATCATATTCTTTCCCATTCCATTTCGGTCTGGTGCGGGAATATGAAACACGGTTCAGATATGGGTTTCTTCTTGAGAACTCTGTGTTGCAATGCTAGGGCTATCTGGGAAGCCTGCTAAGTCTGGATGACCTTTAGTATTGACCTTCAGAAACTGAGGTGAATTATAGGAGGAACCTTTATGGTTATTGTAAACACTGTACCTCCGGGTTAGAAGTGTTTACACTTCTCATAACTGATCCAAGTCTGAGGATCCTTGTTCTAGAACACCACCTGTGAGGGGGTTGGGCTGTTTACAGGTTTGCAGGTACCTTGACCTCAGAATACCCTATTACTTTGATTTGTTTAAGAATACTCCATGTTGGAACAGTTCTTGTGATTCTAAAACCCTGGACATGTGGCTCTTTATTTGAGTCCCCCACCTTGGTTACTGGATTTGTAGACCTCCATCTGGAATTCATGAACACACCTGGACCTATATCAAGGCATTTGATCAGATCCAGCTCAGTCACAAACCCTTGCATTTCATTTGCATACATAATCATTGCATCATATTGACATTTGCTTATTTGTTTCAGGGTATCCATCTTCATTTGGTTTTGGTTTTGACCCCATCTTCAGTACTGACCTATCTTCACCAGCATCTGCTTCAGTTATCACCAGCATCAGCTAATCAGTGGCTCATTACTTCAGCATTATCATCAGCACCTGTCTCTACTCAGTCTTCAGCATCATGGCTCCTAAAAAGAGCAACATCACCTATCACTTCTTCCAGCCAGAGCTATCAGATATCAGGAGGATTCAGACCCTGATCACTCCAGATCACATACCTTTGTTCAGGGAACATTATGGAGATATACTTGACATGGTTATGGATCTGGACCCATCACAGAGGAGCCTCATTCACACTTGCATTCAGTTCTATGATCCCCCACTGAGGTGTTTCACCTTTCAAGACTTTCAGTTGGGCCCCTTATTGGAAGAGTACTCTTCATTAGTTGGTATGCCTATCAGGGGTGGAATCCCTTTCAACCCTGAGATGGTCTTTCCTGCTAATGGAGAGGTAGCAAAAGCTTTGCATCTGGAACTTGTTTTGATTGAGCAGCATATGACCTCTAAAGCTGGAATCCCTGGTTTTCATCTGGATTTCTTGATCTCTCAAGCTACCCTGAAAGCTTCTTTAGGAGAGTGGAAAGCTGTTTGTGCATTATTGGCTTTGAGTATATATGGAATTGTATTATTTGCAGACGAGCCTCGATTCATTAGCAAGAATGCAATCCATCTGTTCATCCTGAAGAACCCAGTGCCCACTTTATTGGGGGATCTCTACTATTCAGTGCATCAGAGGAATGAAAAGCAAAGGGGAAGATTAGTGAGGTGTTGTGCTCCATTGTTCCACACTTGGCTTCTCAGGCATCTACCCAGGACAGATGCATTTCTAAATCCTCATCAGCAAAGCAACTGGGCTAAGAGACTCACTATTCTAACTTCAGCTGACATCAGATGGTGCACTCAGAGCACCAAGGGCAGGGATGTCATCACCAGCTGTGGGCATTTTCCCAATGTGCCCCTAATAGGAGTTAAGGGAAGTATCAATTACAACCCTCTGTTGTTCAGAAGGCAACTGGGATATGCACTGGTCCACACTCCTAAGGCACAGGACTTGGTGGGGACTCTTTATTGTGAGAACAAGACTAATCTGGCTACTGTTAGGCAGGCTTCCTGGGCCTGGGATAATGTTCAAACCAAGGGAGTGCCCATTCTGGGGAAGTGCAATAATGTGGCATCAACACAATATTATGAGTGGTCTCGTGCCAGGGCTCAATTCTCTGGGATGCCTTTTACCATAGAAGACATGCTTGAGTCATCTTCAGCACCACCCCCTGCCACTATCAGTTTGGAAGAGTTTGAGAGCTTGAAAGAAAGGAATGAGAAGCTAACCCAGGCTTTGCAGAAAACCCTCCGGGAGAGGAGTGAGGGTATGAGGGAGATTGAGAGGTTGGAGAAAATGAGAGTAGAGCATCTGACTAAGATTGAGAAGTCTGGGGATTATATCAAGAAGTCTAAAGCTGGAGAACAAATTCTGAAGAATGCTTGCAAGGAAGCCCAGTTCCAGAGAGCAAGGATAGACTTGTATCTGAAGGAGAGTCAGGCTCGGTGGGTCAGGATCACCGAGGCTCGTACCCTGGAAGACAAGAGAGTTCAAGACAAAATGGAGCAACTGGAAGCTAGTGCAAAAGAACAACAAGAAGCCCTGGCAGCAGCCCAGAGGGAGATATCAGAACTGAAGATCAAAGCAGGGGTGAAGAGGTCAAAGGACCAAGCTCAGCACAAGAAGCTCACTATAGCTGTTACAACCCGGAATCTCTTCATCAGGAATCTCACGGAACGTCCGACTGATCCTGTGACCGAAGCACTTCTTAAGGAAGTTCGTGAGGATGAGTTTGGTCTTGGTGTTTGACCATTTGTTTGTTGTTGTTTTCTTTCCGTGTACTTTTGTTTTCCTGTAATATTTTGACCCCTCAGAGGGCTTGTATTTATAAAACAAACTATGTACCATTTTGTTTTTATAATATATGTGTTAGTTCGTTCCATCTGAGTTCACCTCAAAAGCAGCATCAACAACATCTTCAAGGGTCTGGAAGGGTCAAAACTGAAGGCCAAACCGGATACCTTGAGAACAAATAAGCATACTGCATTGCATGCTAACCCTTTGTTTGTTTTGTAGGTTTTTTTTGTTGTTTTTTTGTTGCTAACCTCTGTTGTGATGCATCAGGAACTATTGCTAGGCGCCGGGTATTTCCCCTCAACCGTCCGCACCGTTATCCAACCCGAAACAACCTTCCGGGAATTCAAATGGATCAGGTACAGCAGGACCTTGCAGAGATCAGAAATCAAATGGCAAACGAAAGATTGGAAATGAGAACGCAGATGACTCAGTTCATGGAAGTGATGAACAACATGGCTCAGAGCCAGGAAAGATTGAGGGCCATGGTGGAAAGGCAGAATCAAGAAGATCCGCATATAGGGACTGCCGGCACCAGCAACAATGAAAGGGTACAACCTCATGTTAACCCCCTGTCTTTGGGCCACACCTCCATCCTGAGGTCAACATCCCTGCAAATGTTCAAGGGACTGCCACTGCAGCCAGGGTACTTCAAGAAGACCCCCAAGAGGACCAGTTCACAGTAATGGGTGCTGGGGAAGAAGCTTATGATAGAAGGTTGGATGAGATAGCTGAGAAATTGAGGTCCTTAGAATCTCAAAACTCTTTGGGCTTCGACGTCATGGACATGGGCTTGGTAGACGGGGTCAGGATCCCCCATAAGTTCAAGCCTCCTTGCTTTGAAAAATACAACGGGACTTCATGTCCCCGGACCCATTTACAATCATTTCTGGGAAGGTTGAAGGCCTATACTATGGATGAGAAGCTCTGGATGTTCTATTTCGAGGACAGTTTGACTGGAGCGTCAAGAGAATGGTACTCACACCTGACAAGGGCAACTATTAGATGCTGGAAAGACCTGGCAGAGGCCTTCATCAGACAGTATCAGTACAATTTAGACATGGCACCCAACAGGACCCTCCTAATGGGAATGTCACAGTCTTCAAGGGAGAGTTTCCGAGAATATGCCCAGAGATGGAGGCAATTGGCTGCTGCTGTTCAGCCACCTATGTCTGAAAGGGAAATGGCAGACATGTTTATGAACACCCTTCAGGGAACCTATATTGAAAGGCTGGCTGCTTTCTCTTCCACTAGCTTTGCGGATGTTGTCATAGCTGGGGAGAGAATTGAAAGCCTATTGAAGATGGGTAAGATCTCCGATAAAGGTGCCAGCTCGTCCAGTAGTACAAGAAAGCCTTTTGCAGGCCCGAGAAGAACTGGCGAGACCAATGCCATCCACACCAACAGGGGCAGGCCCCAATATGTTCACAGGTCAATAGCAGCAGTTACCATTCCTGCTCCAGCTCATCCTCAGCCGGTCTATCAACCCCCGCAGCAAAACTATCAGCAACAACCTCAATACCATCAGCAAAATCAGTATCCTCCAAGGAATTACAACACCAACAACAACAGTCAACAAAGGCCATTTCAGCAGAGGCCATCTCAAGCTAACAGGGTGATCGACCCGATCCCCATGCCATATGCTACATTGCTGCCACAACTCTTGAAACTCAACCTAGTTGAGCTAAGGACGCTGGCACCTCCAGATCCCAACAGTCTACCCAGGAATTATGACTCCAATGCTAGGTGTGCTTTTCATTCAAACGCACCTGGCCACAGTACAGAAAAGTGCAGAGCCCTGCATATGAAGGTACAAGACCTGGTAGACTCAAAAGCTCTGAATTTCGCACCACCACCCAATGTCAATAAGAACCCGATGCCGAACCACGGTGGTCCTAGAATTAACGCTATTGAAGAAGACAAACCGTCTTATTTAATAACCAGTGTGGGTCAGATCCGGACACCGTTGGTAGAAATCAAGGCTCAACTCCTGGAATGTCAAATGTTCCCGGGGTGTGAGTTGGGTTGTGCTTACTGCAATATCTCGGTAAATGGGTGCGACAATTTGAGGAATGGCATACCACATCATTTCCAACAAATCCAGCAATCTCATCAGCAACGGTTTCAGAACCTCCTACAACTGCAACAACCATTGTTCCTGACAATTCTTCGGTTTCATCAACAAGTACTTCATCTGTCATTTCAACTGACCAGATATCAATGAATGTTCCTTCTACAACTCCAGCACCACTCCATTTTGAAGCTCCTACAACAACAATATCCACACTCCCGACAATGTCTCCTACAACACCAGCAACAAATCATGAAGATGTCTCTACTGTCACCATATTTTATGATCCTGAAAGCAACTCTGCCTACAACTCAGAAGGTGCTGCTCCCATTAGAGCACCAGTTACAATCTATTATGATCCTCAGACTATCACAATTCCTTCAACAGCTGCAATCAGTCCAGTCACCATCACGGTGCCTGGACCCGTACCTTATGAAAGCAGTAATGCCATCCCCTGGCATTACGGCTCTGACTTGTACTGTGAAGGACAAAGAATCACTTTTGAATCATCAACCCCTGCACTACAAGTAGACAATGTGGGCGGAGGCGGAGGCTTCACTCGAAGCGGACGTCTTTTCGCTCCACAAATTCAGAGACCCACAGCCGAAGCAGAAGCTGCTGCCAAGGCAAAAGGGAAGGGCCCTGTGCAGGAAGATCAAACTGTTAAGGAAGCGTTGAAGACACCATTCGATCAAGAGGTTGACGAGTTCATGTGAATATTCAAAAAGAGCGATTATAAAGTAGTGGATCAGCTGCATCAGACGCCTTCCAAGATCTCAATCCTATCATTGCTTATATGCTCCGAAGCCCATCGGAATGCACTACTCAAAGTTTTGCACGCAGCTTACGTGCCTGAAGAGATCACTGTAAATCAGCTGGAAGCAGTAGTGGGAAATGTTAATGCTAGTCACGGACTAGGGTTCACCAATACTGATTTGACAGCGGAGGGCCGCAGCCATAACAAAGCCTTGCACATAACCATGGAATGCAAAGGTGCTGTCCTTTCCCATGTGCTGGTAGACACGGGGTCATCCCTTAATGTCCTACCTAAAAAGGCTTTGGTGAAGCTAGAATATGATGGATTAGCATTGAGACCCAGCAACCTGGTGGTAAGAGCTTTTGATGGCTCAAAGAGATCGGTTCTGGGAGAGATTGAGCTGCTCGTAACGATTGGCCCGCAGACCTTTAAAACTATCTTCTATGTGATGGACATTCAGCCTGCCTACAGCTGTTTGTTGGGTAGGCCATGGATTCACGCTGCTGGCGCCGTGACCTCTACCCTTCACCAGAAGTTAAAATACGAGTGGGAGGGTCAAATCGTTACAATCTGCGGAGAGGAGGACATTTTTGTCAGCCACCTGGCAACCTATAAGTACATTGAAATGGACGGAGAGATCCACGAAACAATGAGCCAGGGGTTTGAAGCCTTGAATATGAATGAGACATCTGCTGTATCTGGTACTCCAATGTCATCATACCAACAAGCCCGGAAGGTTGTTGAGGAAGGAACTGCCCAAGGCTGGGGCAAATTGCTATCGGTAGAGAAGAAAGAGGACAGATTTGGGTTGGGTTACAAACCAACTCAACAAGATCAAGCAGCGGCTGCAAAAGAGCCCAATTTTGTGAGTGGGGGGATGCTTACCCCTGATGCTATCAACTGTCTGGAAGACGAGCTGGAAGAAGAACGCAACCTGGAGAGCTGGATTCGTCCAAAGATCCCGGGGAGCAGTGTCTCGAACTGGTCTTCCCAGGAAATTATAAGAGTTACTCATGCAGAGTAATTATTATTTCCTGTATTTTTATAGCATGCATCAAGATTAATCAATGAAATATCAGACATCTTCTTGCAAATGAGTCTTTTTATTTTCCGTTCACTGTTTTTCCGTTTTTCTTTTTTGTACAAAAAATAAATGGCAGTGTTTTCAAAATGACAACTTTATTTCACTTTTCTCAAACAAGATTAAAATCAAATCACTAAAATGAACAAACTAAACCCTTGCAGAGAGTGCCTTCCTGACAGCACCGACAACAGCACGGCTATGACTTCGTATGACTTTGACAATCCAATCAATCAAGCTGATGAAGGGGTTGAAGAAGAGTATGAGCTTCATGAAGAGCTAGCCAGGTTGTTAAGACAAGAGGAAAAGGTTATTACTCCTCACCAGGAGGAGGTTGAAGTGATCAATCTTGGTACAGATGAAGACGTGAAAGAGGTTAAGATCGGGGCCTGCCTGCAAGACTCAGTGAAGAGACAACTGATTGACCTGCTTCAAGAGTATGTGGATGTGTTTGCTTGGTCTTACCAAGATATGCCAGGGTTGGACACCGACATTGTTGTGCACAAGCTGCCTCTGAGGGAAGAATGCCCACCGGTCAAACAGAAATTGCGCCGCACTCGCCCAGACATGGCAATGAAAATCAAAGAAGAGGTACAAAAGCAATGGGACGCCGGATTCCTTGCCGTGACTAGCTATCCGCCGTGGGTGGCTAATATAGTACCTGTACCTAAGAAAGACGGCAAAGTAAGGATGTGTGTTGACTACCGGGACCTGAACAGAGCCAGCCCGAAAGATGATTTCCCATTACCTCACATTGATGTATTGGTGGATAATACGGCTCAGTTCTCGGTATTCTCCTTCATGGACGGATTTTCAGGATACAATCAGATCAAGATGTCACCTGAAGACATGGAGAAGACAACATTCATCACACCCTGGGGCACGTTCTGTTACAAGGTAATGCCATTCAGGCTCAAGAATGATGGTGCAACATATCAACGGGCTATGGTCACATTATTCCACGATATGATTCATAAAGAAATAGAATGTTATGTGGATGATATGATCGCCAAGTCCCTTACAGAGGAAGACCACCTGGTAAATCTGCTGAAATTGTTCAAGCGTCTGAGGAAGTACCAGCTGAAGTTGAACCCCAACAAATGCACATTCGGGGTGCGATCCGGTAAGCTGCTGGGTTTTATCGTAAGCGAGAAAGGGATTGAAGTTGACCCTGATAAAGTCAAAGCTATTCAAGAGATGCCTGCACCGAAAACTGAGAAAGAAATTCGAGGGTTCTTAGGTCGATTGAACTACATTTCGCGGTTCATATCTCACCTTACTGCGACCTGTGAGCCTTTGTTCAAACTGCTGAGAAAAGAACAGACGGTCAGGTGGAATGAAGATTGCCAGAAGGCTTTTGACAAAATCAAAGAATATCTGCAAGAACCTCCAATCCTTATGCCTCCAGTTGAAGGAAGACCTCTGATAATGTACTTGACAGTATTAGAAGAGTCAATGGGGTGCGTGCTGGGCCAGCATGACGAGTCTGGTCGAAAAGAGTATGCAATATACTACCTAAGCAAAAAGTTTACCGACTGTGAACAACGTTATTCACTGCTCGAGAAAACTTGCTGTGCTTTAGCGTGGGCTGCTCGCCGACTGAGGCAGTATATGTTGACCCACACTACTTTATTGATCTCAAAGATGGACCCGGTTAAGTACATATTTGAGAAGCCAGCGCTTACCGGACGGGTTGCAAGATGGCAAATGATTCTTACAGAATACGACATCCAGTACACTTCTCAGAAAGCCATCAAGGGCAGTGTATTGTCCGAATATCTTGCTGAGCAACCCATTGATGATTACCAGCCTATGAGATTTGACTTCCCTGATGAAGACATCATGTTCATAAAAGCAAAAGATCATGAAGAGCCTGTTCACACTGAAGGGCCTGACCCGGAAGAAGAATGGACTATGATGTTTGATGGGGCTGTTAACATGAATGGCCGTGGTGTTGGTGCAGTACTCATTACACCTAAAGGAGTTCACATGCCTTTCTCGGCAAAACTCACTTTCAACTGCACTAACAACGAAGCTGAATACGAAGCTTGTATTATGGGTCTTGAAGAAGCCATTGACCTCAGGATCAAGACATTGACTATATTCGGAGATTCAGCTTTGGTAGTCAATCAAACCAACGGCAAATGGTACACCCACTAGGATCATCTGATACCTTACAGGGATTATACGAGGAGGTTACTGACTTTCTTCACAACCGTCAAGCTTGAGTATATCCCTCGGGACGAGAATCAGTTCGCAGATGCCTTGGCTACCATTTCGTCCATGATCAAAGTTCAAGCTGCTAACATTGTACCTCAGATTTCAGTGTCAAGACTTGATAGACCAGCATATGTATTTGCAGCGGAAGTTGTCACAGATGATAAGCCTTGGTTCCACGACATTAAATGCTTCTTGGAGGATCAAACATACCCACCTGGGGCATCTTCCAATGATAAGAAGACTTTGAGAAGGCTTGCTGGAAGTTTCTTTCTGAACACTGATGGATCTTTATACAAAAGGAACATTGATATGGTACTCCTCAGATGTGTTGTTAAGACAGAAGCAGACCTGTTGATGCATGAAGTGCACGAAGGATCCTTTGGTACCCATGCAGGAGGGCATGCCATGGCTAAGAAACTGTTAAGATCAGGCTATTACTGGATCACTATGGATGCCGACTGTTGTGCCTACGCCAGGAAATGCCACAAATGCCAGATCTATGCGGATAAGGTGCATGTGCCTCCCAATCCTTTGAACATCATGTCTTCACCCTGGCCCTTTGCCATGTGGGGCATTGACATGATTGGCAAGATTGAACCGACTGCTTCAAACGGCCACAGATTCATCCTGGTCGCCATTGACTATTTCACCAAGTGGGTTGAAGCAGCCTCATATGCAAACGTCACGAGACAAGTGGTAGCCAGATTTCTGAAAAGAGATATCATCTGTCGATACGGAGTGCCCGAGCGAATCATTACTGATAATGGTTCCAACTTAAACAACAAAATGATGGCAGAGCTATGCCAGGACTTCAAGATCCAACATCACAATTCTTCTCCTTACAGGCCAAAGATGAATGGCGCTGTTGAGGCAGCAAACAAGAATATCAAGAAGATTGTGCAGAAGATGGTAATCACTTACAAAGACTGGCATGAAATGTTACCGTTTGCCTTGCATGGGTACCGCACGTCAATCAGAACATCCACTGGGGCAACACCGTATCAACTTGTGTATGGTATGGAAGCAGTCCTACCAGTTGAAGTTGAATTACCCTCTCTGCGGGTATTAATGGATGTTAAACTGAAAGAAGCAGAATGGGTTCGGGCCCGATACGAACAACTGAGTCTGATCGAAGAGAAAAGATTGGCTGCAATCTGTCATGGGCAGTTATATCAGAAGAGAATGAAGAAAGCCTTCGACCAGAAAGTCAGGCACCGAGAGTACCAAGTAGGAGATCTTGTGCTGAAGAGAATCCTCCCTCCGCATACAGACCACAGGGGCAAATGGACTCCAAATTATGAAGGACCATTTGTGGTAAAGAAAGTTTTCTCTGGTGGAGCACTGATGCTCGGCACCATGGATGGTGAAGATTTCCTGTCCCCTGTAAATTCATATGCAGTTAAAAAATACTTCGCATAAAAGACCCGCTGGACACAAAAACAGAATGTAAGTCCAGGCAAAAATAGGGCATCCCGGCGAGTCAAAAACAGAATAAAAGACTCGGGCAAAAATAAGGGAAAATAAATGAAAAAATGTACACCCGCAGAGTTGAAAAGCCGCATTGGACAGCTCAGGCAAAAATGGGTATCCCGATGGATTGAAAACCCGAAAGGGCGATCCATGCAAAATAAGGGAATAAGCGAACAACTGCATTCTGAATTCGTCTGTATCACTTACAACTTGGTAAGCTTCGAAAGGATCAAGCTTCAATCGGAATCAGCCTTCTTCAGAAAAGCAAGATGAGAAGAACGTCAAAAGTCATACGGGTCATAGTGAAGAGGAAGCTCCTCAAAGCGTCATCAACACTGCCAGTATTTTGTTTCTCAATTTGTAACAATCTCTTCATTTCAGGGGATTTGTTTCTTTGACTGTATCTCGCCAATTCAGGGCACATGAATTAATAAAATCAGATTTTCAGTCATGTTTTCGTCTTGTACATTTTATTTGCAAAAAATGTCTGATGTCTTAAAGAAAAAATGATTGCATAAGAATACAGATGTTTATCTTCAAATAAAAACATGCTTGCAGGAAATATACTTACTCTCAGAAGTATCTAAACTCCTATGACGGAATCCAGTAGAGGATACCTCGGGATTACCTTGTGTGTTTCTCTATCTTTTTCAGGATTGCAGGTATCCAGAGCGCAACTTGGGGCATATAAGCTTCATCCCAGCAAGCTGGCAAATCAACACTCAATTTTAGCACCCAAAATGCTCTCTCCCCAGCTGAGTTGCCTCCCGTAACTTCCCCAGTTGAGTTGCCACTTGTTGCTTATCCCCATCAGAGTTGCCAGGCATCGCAGAAAGGCACCTATATCCCCGGCTGAGTCAAGAATCTACTCCAGCAGAATCCCTAGGGAGATCTCAGTGATTTCTCTTTCTCCCCAGCCGAGTTGCCATCTCGCCCTCAGCCGAGTACAAAGTCAGGGAACCACCTCCCCACAGCGTTCCCACCTCTATCCGGAGGAGCAATGCATGAAGATCACAACAGAGTACAGAAGACTTTTACAACCCCCAGCTGGGTCCCACATTATAAGGATATGTCAATCAGTGACTTGTATCCCCAAACAGATACATCTCATCAGGTCTACCAGTGATCTTATCCCCAGCTGGGATGTCCACTCCATACAGATCGATCAGAGATCTTCACAACAACGGGATCCGAATCCCGGATTTGATCTTTACACAATCATGGCATTTGCATCATATTTACCCACAAAGCGTAGCATTCCGTTTTAACACGGAGCATTGCGGCAAAAATCAAATCAAACACATAGCATAAACATAAGCCATGATATGAATCAAATGCTTCTGAATAATGACAGTCCATCAATGTACAGGAAAATCCCCACCAGGGTCCCCAGCAAAAGCAGCTGCCTCACAAATCAAACACCAGTATATACACCTTTTGACACCCGTCCGTGTCATCTTTCCCCAGTAAAGCCGCCTGAACACTCTTTACAACCATATCACCCGTATTACAGATACTTCCTGACACCCGTCCGTGTCACATCACCAGCAGAAAGCCAAAGACGTCCTCTTTGCACTCACATATATCTATATACACTTTCCTGACACCCGTCCGTGTCATTTCCCCAGCACAGTCGCTTATACTTTTACAACCCATATACTTGTCAATATTATTATACCTTTCTCTCTTGACACTCGTCCGTGTCACCTTCCCCAGCAGATAAACACTCATCTATACAATACTCATGCTCACTACTCATGTTGCACTTATGCAGATACTCGTCCGTATCTTGTATATACCACTTATATACCCACAGATTCAACATTAGTCCTTGTTCTTTGTTAGCCCGTTGGTACTCGTCCGTACCATCATCTCAGAACATTGCGTCTAGTGTTTGTTTCTACATGATACTCGTCCGTATCATAGTCTTAAGGATGTTCGTCCGCATCTTTAATCCATACACCGTGTCAAACACTTATGTCTTCTTGAATATAGATGATCGTCTGTATCAATTATTCCCCAGAAGGGTCCCTTCAGATACAACACTCGTCCGTGTTCTTTGTTAACCCGTTGATACTCGTCCGTATCATCATCTCCGAACACGTGTCAGTATTTGTTTCTACCCGATACTCGTCCGTATCGTAGTCTTAAGGATGCTCGTCCGCATCTTTAATCTATACACAACATCTAAACACTTATACTTTCTCTTCTTGGTTGTAAATACTCGTCCGTGTTTACTATATCCCCAGTAGATTGCCAACAAAACAAATTTTCCTTCTTATCTAACACTCGTCCTGTGTTATGATAAACCCTGAGAGCAGCCGTACCCTGCTAGGTGGTCGTCCTCCACCTCTTGATGGCCGTCCTCCATCATGCTCATCCGATGGCCGTCCCCATCGTTGATTTTTAGCAGCCGTCCCCTGCTAGGTGGTCGTCCTCCACCTTTTGATGATCGTCCTTCATCATTTTATCCAATGGCCGTCCCCATTGTTGATTTTGGTTATCTGGCATTCGTCCTATGTCATGAGAAACCTCGAGAGCAGCCGTACCCTGCTGAGTGGTCGTCCTCCACTTCTTGATGGTCGTCCTCCATCATGCTCGTCCGATGGCCGTCCCCATCGTTGACCTTTTCTATCCGGCATTCGTCCTATGTCGCGATATTTTCGGCAGCCGTACCCTGCCAGGTGGTCGTCCTCCGCCTTTGATGGCCGTCCCCATCATAATTCCTTTATTACCCAACAGAGCAGCCGTACCCTGCTAGGTGATCGTCCTTCACCTTTGATGGCCGTACCCCATCATCTGTTTATTTCATTTATTCTTTAACCCGATGGCCGTCCCCGTCGTGGTCCCTTTTCTTTTAGCCCGATGGCCGTCCCCATCGTTGGTTACTTCGCTTTATGAACTTGATGGCCGTCCCCGTCATGTTTCATTAATTCCCAGAGAATTTTATAACGTTATCTTGATGGCCGTCCCCATCATAATCTTATTCTTTTCTCAGCTAGTCAGCCGTCCCCGTCTTGGCTTTACCTTTTATCCCCAGCATGTCGGCCGTCCCCGTCATTGCTTTATTTTCCGCACTTTTCCCAGCATGTCGGCCGTCCCCGTCATCGCTATTTACCCAGCAGTCGTCCTCTGCTCGACGGTCGTCCTCCGTCGCCCACACTTTACAATATACTTTATTTTCCTTTACAATCTATATCCCTTTTCTTCTTCATTCTGTGAGTGCAAATTTTGGACTGTCTTTGGTATTCAACCACAAGTTATCTTGTTTGCCTGTTAAGCCGCTGCTTACATCCTGCACAGCTAACTCATGTTTGAATAGGGGCAGCTGTAAACACCCCAAATTTGCCCTCACCCATTCACACCATGGCTTGTGATCATTTCATATGCATAAACACAATCATATTATCTCACATCTCATTTTTGATTCACTGCATAGTTTCTAAGTCATCTGCATCTAGGGTTTGTGATCTGAGCAATCCCAGAGCTTCTTGAGCCACTCCAAAGGCCATCAATCACTTCAAAGGGATCCATGTGTGTTCTTATATCATATCACATCCTCTCAAAGTCAAAAATGCCAAAGAATCACAAGAACTGGGATTGGTGTGGATGCAGAGCCAGGATAGACTGCACAGTTGACCTAAAAATTAGGGTTTTGGTTTCAGAGGCCATAACTCCAAATTTTTTGGTCATTCTTGTTTCCATTGGTCTCTATATGGTATAGGGAGTATGCATATCAATTTTCATGAAGAAATTCCATGGGGAAGTCATCTGATCAAGAGTTGACTTTTCAGACAAGTCAGTGCAAAATCAGGGCATCTGAGGCCCCCACTGACCCAACCAATGGGTGATCTTCATCATTTTGAGTGTATATGGTCTTTATTTGATCATGGAAGAAGATTGAAGTCCACAAAAATCAAGAATTTGGAGTTTTTGCAAGTGTTGACTTTTTAGGCATAGTTGACTTTTCAAGAATGCTTCATTTTAGGTCATTTTTCAAGCCTTGATTCTTGGTCCAAAAATGCTCCAAATGGAAAAACTTTGGTCATGAAAGTTTTAGAATACATATTTCCCTTTTCAAAAAGTACAAGAACATGATCAAACTCTTCTTGGATCAAAAGTTATGTTGTGACAAAGTTGGCTAAAATCATTGATTTTCAAGATGTGCACCAAATGAGAATTTTGCAAAATCATGAACCAATGCCATTTGTAACTTCTAATTCACTTCAAACCATGACACAAACATTCTATGTGACCTAAAAGTCAGAATTGAATCAAAAAATCCTCATGTTTCATGGCTTATGGAATGAGAAAGTCACATGTGAACCAAAGGGCAACAACTTGCAAAACTCATGATAACTCTCCCTACCACTTGCAACATTGGATGCTGACTTTGGCTAGCCTTTCCTCTCACCCTTGCTGCGCCAGCCCATGCCTTGTACTAGCCTAGAACCAAGCCATACTTCTCTTACACAAAAGGTGGACTTTGAGCAAAAGCAAACTTACCAATCAATGTAGGCCAGGTCAAATCATCTGACCTATAGGATTAAAATATACTATCCATTTGCAAGCCATTTCATAAAGGAAGCAAGGTTGAAACACTTCACACAATCACATACACAAAAACACACCATTTTGCATTTCCCTTCGAATTTGTTTTCACAGCTCACAAACACAAAAGCCAAGTCCATAGATCAAATCACCATGCTTCATTGACCCCAAACCCACAAGACCCAGGCCTGAAACAAGCCCTAGCATCACTTCTCCATTTTCACTCCATAAAGCAAAAGCCTTCGAATCGGCTACCACAAGCCATAAACATTCAAACAAATTCCACACATCAACTCACCTTGCTTCACTGACCAGAAACCACCCACTACTTTGGCCTGAAACCCTCCATAACTCAAATACGATTTTCACATGCCCTTGGACAGAACTTCTGCAAACTCATTCAAGAGGCTGTTTAAACTCCAACCAAGTATCCAAAGCTTCAAAGGGGGATCATTAGAGCCTGCTTGAGCCAAGGAGCTAGCCAGAAAGTGCTAGAAGTCAGAGCTTCAGTTCAGGTGAGCTTCATGAACATTTTTCCCAGGAGCTTGTTTTTAGGTTCTTAATTGGTTCTCTATGTTCCACTGGTCATGATGATGTGTTTGGTTTCGAAAATCATTGAGTTTTGAGCATGTATGATGTCTCTGAAATTTTGTGACCTAAAGCCCTTTTGCTTCGATTCAGCTTTGTGGTGTGAAATAAATTTGTTTTGGCTATGGATTCTTGTTATATGATGCGTGGGGATGGTTTCTGGGCAAGAAAATTGGGTTTTAGTGAGCTAGGGTGAGAGTTGGCATTTTTCAGGGAGGAAGCTGGCCGGAGAAGACGACCGGAAGTCTTCTCCGGCAGCCTGAGAGTAATTAGCCATTTAATTAGGGTTAGGGCAAAATTCAAATATGGACCCTTGGATCTGGCTTCCCGCGCGCGTGTGTATGGTCCAGATCATGTCATTAGTTCATAATCAGGTTTAATTAGTTTAATTAATTGAATTTAAGAAGTTTGAATATGGGCCTTTGATCTGCGCGCGCAGTCAACCCACTCATTGCCAGGCTCAATCTCAACCCTCCATTGTGCATACTTCAGATTAAATTCATTTTAATTTAATTTCTTCTCATTTTATTTGCATATTTATTTTAAAATAGTAAAAAATGTGTAAAAATTATGAAACTTTTTCTCATAAGTTTTATTAATTTTTATGACACAAAAATATTTTTGTTTTTATTTTTATCATTAAAAAAGTATTTTTAAATATTTAAAAGATTATTTTTAATTGATTAATGGAAATTAATTTATTAAAAATACTTTTAAGTATCTAAAAATCACCAAAAAATTCATGAAATGTTCTAAGACATTTAGAAACATTGTCCAACCTTCAAACCAAATTTCTTTTTTGATCTTGATGCTTTTTGAGAATTTTCTTTTGAATTAAAATCATTTTTATGCATTAATTTGATCCAAAGTTCAAAAATTCATTTCTGCCTATTCATGAGGAGTTGGACATTGATTCTTCTTGCATTGTTTTGTGTTTAGTATGTAGTTTCTAGGATTAAATGGCCATGATTTGATTCCTCATTTTCAATTTGTTTGGCATTTCTTTTGTTTAGGAGCCCTAAAAACCCTAATAACTTGTAAAATTCATAACTTGAGATTGGTTAAGAGTTGAGACCTCCCCTTTGGACCTTGGTTTAGTATAGGGTTAGGGTTTCTTTGAGTGGTATTTTCCATTTTTTATCCTAGGGTTTGCTTCTGTTCTTGGTTTTTGTTTGATGTTTGGTTCATAAACCCTAATTTGGGCTTCCATTTGCATCTTTCTTGCATTCTCTTGCATAACATGACTTGCCATGACATTCCAAGCATTCATGTGATCCATTTGACATCATAAGACATATTGAAAGCATGTTTGATCATTGCATCATGTATTTGCCATGTTGTATGCCATGTATGCTTCATAACTTTCCATGTTGGTTCATGTTCCTTAACTTGCATCATTTGCATCCATGATCTTGTATGAACATCTCCATGCCTTGCCTCATGTTTATAGCACTCCATAGCATCATTATCACCATCAACATGCTTCTGGTTTTGTTTCTCATCATGTCATTTCATCTCATTTTGCATTGCATTGCATTTTCTTTTCTAACTTTTCAGGTGGTAAGTGATTTTGAGAAGTGAATTTGCCTTCACTTCTCATAACTTTTCTTTTCATCTCTCTTGCATCCATTGCTGCATTTTTACATGTGTATTGAGATTGAGCCTGCTCATTCTTGTTCCTCCCACTTTCTTTCTTCAAGTGACTTGACTTCTTGAATGAAGCAAGTCACTTTGCTTCTCTTGATCCTGTTCATCTGTTTCCTGGTGGTTTCATTGAAGATTGTTCTTGATAAACCTCACAAACCCTAGGAACAACCAAGCATGACAATGATTAGGGTTTTGATTAGTCTCCCCTCTTAGTTTTATCTTTGTGTCTCTTTTGAGTCTTCTCTTCTCACCTCATAATCAGGGACTAAACCCTAAAGGCTTTAAGGCTTTGTGATTAAGCTTATGCCTGCATCCTTCTCTTAGGATGGAGTGTATAACTTTAATCCTAAGTGTTAAACCCTTAATGTGTTTAAATATCTTAATTAATCCACTTAATAATCACCAAGACATCACACTTGTAACTTGGGCCTTGCATTATGGTTCTAATTCTTCCTTGATTGGTTAAGAAGGACTAACCCTAGTGTTAATGGACAAGTCCCCCTCAAGTTGTCTTACAAATCATAAAATCCACTTCATCATCATACCATTAAATAAAATCCACTTAATAAAGGTTTGTTTTGTCACGAGTTTAATCCCTAATCATGGATTAAGCTGAGGAGCTTTCCTCAGCTTAAACACCCTCATCTATTATCCTTCTATTAGGATGGTGTAATGAGTCTGTTTAATCCTTGATTATGGCTTAACCTCATTACTTAACACTAAACAAAAACATCAAAAACATCTAAATAATCAAAAGTAGGTTAATGATCTTAATCCTACACCAAAGGTGTTTAAGTGTGAGAATCTGACTTCACACTTAAGGTATTCTCATTACCCCTAATCAGAGGGAAGATGTGATGAGTTCACTAAATCCATTGGTTTAGGCTTAAGCTCATTAACTTATGACAAAATTTAAAAAGAAATAAAAGACTGAAAAAACAAAAACAAACAATAATCGTCTCCTTCGGGATTCTTCTCTCATCTCATTCACTCACAAACGAGAACTTGCTTCTTCCGTCTAATGCAAGACAGTTAGCACCTGAGCCAGACAGGTCATACACTTGAGCATAGGCAAGTAAGCAGTTCACAAGTCAATTCCTCTTTCAGTCTCTTTGGGTCGAACTACGGTGTTCTGACTTCCTCATTGCACGAGAGGATACGTAGGCATAACTTAACAGTTATCGAACAAAAGTCTCTGTACATTCCCCCTCCTCCAGCTTCATTCTTTTAGCCTCATGGTCATGAGCATTTCACTCTTATCCTTGCACTGACACTTCACTTATATACTTCACTTTTCTCTTACACTGACACCTGCACATTTTCTTTTCCAGCTATTTCATACACAGATTGCACTGACACTACCCCTTTAAAACACAAATCTTTTAAGCGTGGATCCCGTCGAGTACGGCGGACAATCTGGGTGCTAATACCTTCCCAGGTTGTAACCAACCCCCTTTCTCAGTCTCTCTGGTTCGCAACCGTCTTATCCATCTCTTTCTAGGTCTATGCAGCATTACCTTTCCTCCGGGATAAAAATGCCTAGCTGGCGACTCTATTCATTCTCCAGTGAGTTCACTGCTGTGTGTTCTCATTGTCCCTCTCGCCGACCGTTCGCGTCTGTACCTTTATTTGGGCCCGTCCCATTTATCGGGAGCGACAAGATGCAATGCCATGATGCAAACCAAAACCAGAAGCATAAACATGATGTTAATGATGCTAAGAGATGATGCAAACATGAGACAAGACATGAGGATGATCATACAAGCATAAGAATGCAAATGAGGCATGCTTTGAACCAAGAAAGTTCATGAAAAGTTTATGAAAAGCAATGAACATACAACATGATAAATGAAATATGCAATGATCAAACATGATTATAATATGTCCTAAGATGTATTATGAATCATGTGGATGCACAAAATGTCATGGCAAGTCATGGGATGCAAGCAAATGAGAGATGGATGCAAAGGAAGGCATAAATTAGGGTTACATGCATCATGCAAAGCAAAAATTCAAAACCAGAAGCAAATGACATGATAAAAATTTGAAAATGCAATCAAAGATACCCTAAACCTATACAAACTCACTTCCCAAAGGAGGGGATCCAACTCCTAACCTAGTGAAAGTTATGAATTTCCTAAGATTGCTAGGGTTTTGAGGTACCTCATCAAGAAAAATGCTAAACAAATTGAAAATGCAAGATCAAATCAAACCTAATTTATCCTATAAACTACATGCTATGCAAGATGCAATGCCAAAAGAATCATCATCCAACTCTCAATGGTTAGGCAGAAGGAAATTTTTGAAGTTTGCACAAAAATATTGCCTTAAAATGAAATTAAATCCAATGAAAATGATCAAAAGGCATCAAGAACAAAAAATAAATTTGGTTTGAGAGTTGGACAATGTTTCTAAATGTTTCTAAATGCAATGTGAATTTTTTTTGTGATTTTTAAATACCTAAATGTATTTTTAATTATTTAATTTTCATTAACTAATTAAAAATAAACATTTAAATGATTTAAAAATAATTTTTAATGCAAAAAATAAAATAAAAATCATTTTCTGATTAAGAAAAATATTTGAAACAAAAATGCAAAGGGAAGTATTTTTAGGATTTTTTTAACTATTTTAAAATAAATATGAAAGAAAAATGAATAAAAATGAAATAAAAATGAAATTAAATGGAAAGTATGCAGGATCTAAGGCTGAGATTCAAACTAAACACGCGGGAGCTGACTTGCGCGCAAATGGGTGGTCCAGATTGCTTCTGGCAAATTCAAATTTTAATCCTAATTAATTAACCTAATTAATCTGAATTAGGGTTTAATGAAAGATCTGGTGCGTTCATTCACGCGGGAGTCAATGGAAGTCAACAGGATTCAGGGTCCAAATTCAAAGTTGATTAATTACACAGATTAGGGTTTAATGACCCTTAGGTGGCCGGAGAAGACTTCCGGTCGTCTTCTCCGGCGAGACCTTCAGCCTACCTCTCTCAAAACCTCACTAAAACATGCCAAAACCTCCAAATCCACTCAACCAAACACCCCAAACAAGAATCCAACAACAAAACTTATTTATTTTTCATGAATCATGAAGAACAAACAAAAATCAAATTCACGGGCAAAGTTTCAGATAGACCATACATCCTCATTTCTACATCATTTTCAAAAATTCCAAGCTCATTGCATTCAGGGAAGCATGTAGATCATTTCAGTAACTTAAAACAAGGTTTCTGGAAAAAATAATTTTCGAAGCTACCTGAAGTGAAGCTTTCAGTTTGGAGCTTTCAGGCTGCCTCCTTGCTTCAAAGCTTCTCCAATGGACCTCCTGAAGATGTTTTGAGGTTTAGTTGGATTGGAAAGTGGCTGATTTGTGAGTTTTATGGAGTTCTGTTCAGTGAGGGGTGAGAATCGTATTTTGATTCCAGGGGGTTTTAGGGTAAGGTGAAGGGTCAGGGATGATCAGTGGAACATGCTGAGATGTTTTATGAAGTTTGTTTTTGTGTTTGTCTCTTGTGGAGTGTGTTTCGAAAGAAAATGCATAAGAGGTGAAAACTTGGAGCTATGGCTTGGAGGATTCTTCAGGCTTGTGTGTGTGTGTGTTGCTTTGAGTTGTTTTTTGTCCACTTATCACACTGTGATAGGTCTGTGGAGTTGGTGTGGCCTATCTTGATTGGTATGGCCCTTTTGCATAAAGTCAATGTTTTGTGTAAGAGAGGTATAGGTCATTGATAGGCCAAGGACAAAGGGGTGTCCTACGCAGCAAGGAATGAGGAGAGCCATGGGATCAGTCTTGAAGCCAATTAGCAAGTGGATTAGGGTTTTTATGATGTTTTGCAACTTTGTCCAATTTTGGCCCTTTTGTGATTTCTTGATCCATAAGTCATAAAAATGGGCAAACCTTTGGTGCATTCTGACTTTTAGGCATTGGTTTATGTTTTTGCAAAGATTAGAAGTCACTTTGAGGTTACAATTTTCCTTGGCAAGAGATTTTGCAACTTTGCTTCTTTGGTGCAAGACTTGAATTTATGTGATTTTGTCCAACTTTGACAAGCCATAACTTTTGATCCAAAATGAATTAGAATGAGTTCTTGTACTTTTTGAAAAGGGAATGATCCATTCTAAAACTTTCATGACCAAAGTTTTCTCATTTGAAGCATTTTTGAATCAAAAAGAAAGGGTTGAAAAAGTTTCCCAAAATGGCAAGTTTCCATTACAAGTCATCTTCCCAAAAAGGCAACTTTGAAAATGGCTTGAAATTATTCAATCTTGTGAACTTCTAACATCTTCTATGATCAAATAAAGATCATACACATTCAAAATGATGATGGACATCCTTTGGTTGGGTCATTGGGGGCTTCAGATGCCCTGATTTTGCACTGACTTGCTTAAGAAGTCAACTCTTGATCAGATGCCTTCCCCATGGAATTTCTTCATAAAACTTGATATGCATGATCCTTATAACATATAGAGACCAATAGAAACAAGAAGGACCAAAAAAATTGGAGTTATGGCCTTTGAAACCAAAACCCTAATTCTAGGTCATCTGTGCAGTTAAACCTGGCTCTGCTTCCATGCCATTCTCAGTTCTTGTGATTCTTTGACTTTCTTGACTTTGAGAGGATATAATATGATGCTTGAACATTCATGGACCACTTTGAAGTGACTGATGACCTTTGGAGTGGCTCAAATGGCTCTGGGATGGCTCAGATCACAAACCCTAGATGCAGATGACTTTGAATCAATGCAGTGAATAAAAAATGTGGCATGAGATGATATGATTGAACTATGCATATGAAAAGATCACAAGCCATGGTGTGAATGGGTAAGGGAAAATTTGGGGTGTTTACAGCTGCCCCTATTCAAACATGAGTTAGCTGTGCAGGATGTAAGCAACGGCTTAACAGGCAAACAAGATAACTTGTGGTTGAATACCAAAGACAGTCCAAAATTTGCACTCACAGAAAGAAGAAGAAAAGGGATATAGATTGTAAAGGAAAATAAAGTATGATTATAAAGTGCGGGCAACGGAGGACGACCTTCGAGCAGAGGACGACTGCTGGGGAAAGAGAAATGACGGGGACGACCGACATGCTGGGGAAGATGCGGGAAATGAAGCTATGACGGGGACGGCCGACAAGCTGGGGATATAAGGGGTTATGATGGGGACGACCATCAAGTAAAGCTACAAGACTCTCCTGGTATTATAGGTGAATGAAGTAAACGATGAGGTACGGTCATCAAAGGGTGAAGGACGATCACCTAGCAGGGGACGGCTGCTATGTTGGGGATAAGATGAGGGACGATCATCTAAGGTGAAGGACGATCACCTGGCGAAGTATGGTTGCCAAAAAGTATCACGATATAGGACGAATGCTGGATAAAAAGGTCGACGATGGGGACGACCATCGGATAAGCATGATGAAGGATGATCACCGGGCAGGGTACGGCTGCCGAAAGTACCACGACATAGGACGAATGTCGGGTAACAAGGTCGACGATGGGGACGGCCATCGGATAAGCATGATGAAGGACGATCACCGGGCAGGGTATGGTTGCCGAAAGTACCACGACATAAGACGAATGTCGGGTAACAAGGTCGACGATGGGGACGGCCATCGGATAAGCATGATGAAGGACGATCATCAAGAGGTGAAGGACGATCACCTAGCAGGGGACGACTGCGGCAAAATATCACGACATAGGACGAATGTCGGACAGGAAGGGGGGTTCTAACAAATAGAAACTCCACTGGGGGTGATGAAGGACGATCATCAAAAAGGTGAAGGACGATCACCTGGCAGGGTACGGCTGCCGAGAGGTATCAGGACATAGGACGAATGTCAGATAGAAAGGAAATAGTTTAACCAGTTTTGTTGGGGACTTCGCCGGGGAAAAGTAAACACGGACGAGCGTCTACATCCAAGAAAAGAGAGGTATAAGTGTTTGGGTACTGTGTATAGACTAAAGATGCGGACGAGCATCCTTAAGACTATGATACGGACGGGTATCAGGTAGAAACAAATGTTGACACATGTTCGGAGATGATGATACAGACGAGTATCAACTAGTTAACAAAGAACATGGGCGAGTATTGATCCTGCGGGTGACTCTTCTGGGGAAAGTAGACACAGACGAGTGTCTAAATTCAAGAAGACATAAGTGTTTCACACGGTGTATAGATTAAAGATGCGGACAAGCATCCTTAAGATTATGATACGGACGGGTATCAGGTAGAAACAAACGCTTGACGCATGTTCAGAGATGATGGTACGGACGAATACCAACCGGTTAACAAAGAACACGGACGAGTGTCGGATCTGAGGGGATATAAGTGGTGTATACAAGATACAGACGAGTGTCTGTATGAGTAAAATAGGAGTAACAAGTATGAGTGGTGTATAGACGAGTATTTAACTTGCTGAGGAGGGTGACACGGACGAGTGTCAAAAGAGAAAGGTGTAATATAAACAGGTGTATGGTTTACAAAGTGTTTGGGTAATTATGCTGGGAAGGTGACACGGACGGGCGTCAAAGGAGTTGTATATATATATGTATCTGTGAGTGCAAAGAGGACGCTTTGGCTTTCTACTGGGGATATGACACGGACGGGTGTCAGGAAGTATCTGTATCTTTAGGGAAAATTCCTTGGCTCTCTGCCGGGGAATCTGGGGAGTTTTCTGTACATCGTTGATGGATTGTCAGTATTTACAAGTGTTTGATTCAGAACATGGCTTATGATTAAGCAATATGTTTGATTCTTGCCGTAATGCTCCGTATTAGACGGAATGCTACGCTCTGCGGGGAGAATATGATGCGAATGCTATGATTATGCAAAAGATAATGATCCGGGGTTCGGATCCTGTTGCTGTGAAGATCTCCGGCTGATCTGCTTGAAGTGGATATCCCAGCTGGGGATGAGATCATTGGTAGATCTGTCAAGATGTATGACTCTGCTCAGGGAAGCAGGTCACTGATAAACCTGTCTTGGTGATGAGGGACCCAGCTGGGGGTTTGTAGAAGCTTCCGTCACTCTGTTGTGAGATCTTTAGGTTATTGCTTCGCTGGATAGAGGTCGGGACTCTGTGAGGGGATGGTTCCCTGGCTTTTGTACTTGGCTGAGGAGGATATAACAAATAGCAACTCAGCTGGGGAGAAAGCACCTCCGGTGCTAAGACTGAGTAAATAATGATTTTCCAGCTTGCTGGGATGAAGCTTTTCATGCCCCATGTTGCGCTTTGAATACCTGCAATCCTGAAAAGACAGAGAAACACACAAGTAATCCCGAGGTATCTCTTACCAGATTCCGTCATAAGAGTTTAGACACTCTTGGGAGTGAGTATATTTCCTGCAAGCACGTATTTTTTAGAAGAGAAGCATCTGTATTTATGCAATCAATATCTTAAAAACATCGGACATTCTTTGCAAACAACAATAAAATGTACGAGACGAAACATGACTGAAAATCTGATTTTATTAATTTGTGTGCCCTGAATTGGCAAGATACAGTCAAAGAAACGGATCCCCTGAAATGAGGAGATCGTTACAAATTGAAAGACAAAGAGATGCTGGAAATGTTGATGATACTCCAAGGAGCTTCCCTTTTTCTATGACTCGTATGACATTTGACGTTCTTCTCGTATTGCTTTCAGAAGAAGGCTGATTCCGACCGACATTTGAACCTTTCGAAGCTTACCGAGTCGTAAGTGATACAGATGAATTCAGAATGCAGTTGTTCGCTTATTCCCTTATTTTGCGTGGATCGCCCTTTCGGGTTTTCAATCCACCGGAATACCCATTTTTGCCTGAGCTGTCCAATGCGGCTTTTCAACTCAGCGGGTGTACATTTTTTTGTTTATTTTCCCTTACTTTTGCCCGAGTCTTTTATTCTGTTTTTGACTCGCCGGGATGCCCTATTTTTGCCTGGACTTACATTCTGTTTTTATGTCCAGCGGGTCATTTTATGCGAAGTATTTTTCAACTGCATCTGAATTCACAGGGGACGGGAAGTCTTCACCATCCATAGTACTGAGCATGAGTGCTCCACCGGAGAAAACTTTCTTTACCACAAATGGTCCTTCATAGTTTGGGGTCCACTTGCCCCTGTGGTCTTTATGAGGAGGGAGGAGTCTTTTCAGCACAAGATCCCCTACTTGGTATTCTCGGAGCCTGACTTTCTGGTCGAAGGCCTTCTTCATTCTTTTCTGATACAGCTGCCCATGACAGATTGTAGCTAATCTCTTCTCTTCAATCAGACTCAGTTGTTCGTATCGGGATCGGACCCATTCTGCTTCATCCAGTTTAACATCCATTAGTACCCGTAGGGAGGGTAATTCAACTTCCACAAGTAGGACCGCCTCCATACCATACACAAGCTGATACGGTGTTAACCCAGTGGATGTTCTGATTGACGTACGGTACCCATGCAAGGCAAACGGTAGCATTTCATGCCAGTCTTTGTAGGTAACCACCATATTCTGCACAATCTTCTTGATATTCTTATTAGATGCCTCGACAGCGCCATTCATTTTTGGCCTGTAAGGAGAAGAATTGTGGTGTTGGATCTTGAAGTCCCGACATAGTTCTGCCATCATTTTGTTGTTCAAGTTGGAACCATTATCAGTAATGATTCGCTTGGGCACTCCATACCGACAGATGATGTCTCTCTTCAGAAATCGGGCTACCACTTGCCTTGTAACATTTGCATAGGAAGTTGCTTCAACCCACTTGGTAAAATAGTCAATGGCTACCAGGATGAATCTGTGGCCGTTTGAAGCAGTCGGTTCAATCTTACCAATCATATCAATACCCCACATGGCAAAGGGCCAGGGTAAAGACATCACATTCAGAGGATTGGGAGGCACATGCACTTTATTTGCATAAATCTGGCATTTATGGCATTTCCTGGCATAAGCACAACAGTCTGCATCCATTGTGATCCAGTAATAGCCCGATGTTAGCAACTTTTTAGCCATGGCATGCCCTCCTGCATGGGTACCAAAGGATCCTTCGTGCACTTCGTGTATCAACAAGTCGGCTTCTGTTCTATCAACGCATCTGAGGAGTACCATATCAAAGTTTCTCTTGTACAGGGAACTGTCAGTATTCAGGAAGAAACTACCAGCTAGCCTTCTTAATGTCTTCTTGTCATTGGAAGATGCCCCAGGTGGGTACGTTTGATCCTCCAAGAAGCACTTAATGTCATGGAACCAAGGCTTATCATCTTTGACAACATCTGCTGCGAATACATATGCTGGTCTATCAAGTATGGATACTGAAATTCGAGGCACAAAGTTTGTAGCTTGAACTTTGATCATGGATGAAATGGTAGCCAGAGCGTCCGCAAACTGATTTTCATCTCGAGGGATATACTCAAGCTTGACTGTTGTGAAGAAAGTCAATAACCTCCTTGTATAGTCCCGATAAGGTATCAGATGATCTTGGTGGGTGTACCATTTGCCGTTGGTTTGATTAATTACCAGAGCTGAATCTCCGAACACAGTCAAAGTCTTGATCCTGAGGTTAATGGCTTCCTAAAGACCCATAATACAAGCTTCGTATTCAGCTTCGTTGTTAGTGCAGTTAAAGGTGAACTTTGCCAAGAAAGGCATGTGAACTCCCTTATGTGTAATGAGTACCGCACCAACACCACGACTATTCATATTAACAGCCCCATCAAACATCATAGTCCATTCTTCCTCCGGGTCAGGCCCTTCAGTGTGAACAGGCTCTTCATGATCTTTTGCTTTTATGAACATGATGTCTTCATCGGGGAAGTCAAATCTCATAGGCTGGTAATCATCAATGGGTTGCTCAACATGATAATCAGACAATACACTGCCCTTGATGGCCTTTTGGGATGTGTACTGAATGTCATATTCTGTTAGGATCATTTGCCATCTTGCAACCCGTCTGGTAAGTGCTGGCTTCTAAAAAATGTACTTAACTGGGTCTATCTTTGATATCAATAAAGTAGTGTGGGTCAACATATACTGCCTTAGTCGGCGAGCATCCCACGCTAAAGCACAGCAAGTTTTCTCGAGCAGTGAATAATGTTGTTCACAGTCGGTAAACTTTTTGCTTAGGTAGTATATTGCATAGTCTTTTCGACCAGACTCGTCATGCTGGGCCAACACACACCCCGTTGACTCTTCTAATACTGTTAAGTACATTATTAGAGGTCTTCCTTCAAATGGAGGCATTAGGATTGGAGGCTCTTGTAAATATTCCTTGATCTTGTCAAAAGCCCTATGGCAGTCTTCATTCCACCTGTCCGTTTGTTCTTTTCTCAATAGCTTGAACAAAGGTTCACAAGTTGCTGTAAGGTGAGATATGAACCTTGAAATGTAGTTCAATCTACCTAGAAACCCCCGAACTTCTTTTTCTGACTTTGGTGCAGGCATTTCTTGAATGGCTTTGACTTTATCAGGGTCAACTTCAATCCCTTTCTCACTTACAATAAATCCCAGCAGCTTACCAGACCGTACCCCGAATGTGCACTTGTTGGGATTTAACTTCAATTGGTACTTCCTCAAACGCTTGAATAACTTCAACAGATTTACCATGTGGTCTTCTTCTGTGAGGGACTTGGCAATCATGTCATCCACATAACATTCAATTTCTTTATGGATCATGTCGTGGAATAATGTTACCATAGCCCGTTGATAAGTGGCACCCGCATTCTTCAGTCCGAATGGCATCACCTTATAACAGAATGTGCCCCAGGGCGTGATGAAAGTTGTCTTCTCCATGTATTCAGGTGACATCTTGATCTGATTGTATCCTGAAAATCCATCCATGAAGGAGAACACTGAGAACTGAGCCGTGTTATCAACCGATACATCAATGTGAGGTAAAGGGAAGTCATCTTTCGGGCTGGCTCTGTTCAGATCCCGGTAGTCCACACACATCCTTACCTTGCCGTCTTTCTTAGGCACAGGTACAATATTAGCGACCCACGGCGGATAGCTAGTTACAGCAAGGAACCCGGCGTCCCACTGTTTTTGTACCTCTTCTTTAATCTTCATCGCCATATCTAGGCGAGTACGGCGCAGTTTCTGTTTTACTGGCGGGAAGTCTTCTTTTAAAGGCAGCTTGTGCATGACAATATCGGTGTCCAACCCTGGCATATCCTGATAAGACCAAGCAAAGGCATCCACATACTCCCGAAGCATATCAATCAGTTGTTCCTTTACCGAGTCTTGTAAACAGGCTCCGATCTTAACCTCTTTCACATCTTCTTCTGTACCAAGATTAACCATTTCAACCTCCTCCTGATGAGGAGTGATAACCTTCTCCTATTGCCTTAACAACCTGGCTAACTCTTCAGGTAGCTCATAATCTTCTTCAACCCCTTCATCAACTTGATTGATTGGATTGTCAAAGTCATACGAAGTTGTAGCTGTGTTGTTGTTGGTGCAGTCTGAAAGGCACTCTCTGCAAGGGTTTAGATTGTTCATTTTAGTGATCGATTTTAATCTTGTTTAGAAAAAAGTGAAATGAAGTTGTCATTTCGGAAAACATTGCCATTTTATTTTTGTACAAAAAGAAAACTGAAAAACAGTGAGCGGAAAAGGAAAAGACTCATTTGCAAAAGATGTCCGATATTCATTGATTGATCTGTTTGCACAAAATTACAAGATGGCCCGATTACAAAATGATTCTTGTCATCTTGGGCAAGATGCAAGACTTGATGCATGCTTAAAAATACAGGAAATAATAATTACTCTGCAAGAGTAACCCTTATAATTTCCTGGGAAGACCAGTTAAGGACTTGGCTCCCCAGGATCCTTGGACGTATCCAGCTCTCCAGGTTGCGGTCACTTTCCTCCTCGTCTTCCAAGTTGTTTACTGCATCCGGGGTGAGCATTCCCCCGCTGACAAAGTTGGGCTTCTTGGTAGCCTCTGATTGATCTTGTTGAGTTGGTTTGTAACCCAACCCAAATCTGTCTTCCTTCTTTTCCACGGGCAATAGTTTGCCCCAGCCTTGGGCAGTACCCTCTTCAACAACCTTCCTGGCTTGCTGATAAGACATCATGGAGGTTCCCAGTACAGCAGACGCTTCATTAATGTTCAGGGCCTCAAACCCTTGGCTCATAGTTTCATGGATTTCTCCATCCATTTCAATGTACTTGTATGTAGCCAGATGGCTAACAAAGATGTCTTCTTCACCACAGATGGTGATGATCTGTCCTTCCCATTCGAATTTCAGCTTCTGGTGAAGCGTAGACGTAACAGCGCCAACGGCATGGATCCAAGGTCTACCCAACAAACAGCTGTAGGCTGGCTGAATGTCCATCACATAGAAGGTAATCTTAAAATTCTGCGGGCCAATCATCACAAGCAGATCAATCTCCCCAAGCACTGATCTTTTTGAGCCATCGAATGCTCTCACTACCAAATTACTCGGACGCAGCGCCAAGCCATCATACTCCAGCTTCACTAAGGCTTTCTTTGGTAGAACATTGAGTGAAGACCCAGTGTCTACCAGCACATGTGATAGGACAACACCCTTGCATTCTAGAGTGATATGTAAAGCCTTGTTGTGGTTACGTCCCTCAGTTGTTAAGTCAGCATTGGTAAAGCCCAGTCCATGACTGGTGTTGACATTTGCTACCACAGTTTCTAGCTGATTAACAGTGATCTCCTCTGGCACGTATGCTGCGTGCAAGACTTTCAATAGTGCATTCCTGTGAGCTTCAGAACACATCAACATGGATAATATGGAGATCTTTGAGGGAGTTTGGTGAAGCTGATCCACCACTTTGTAATCACTTCTCTTTATAATCCTCATAAACTCGTCTACATCTTGCTCAAAAGATGTCTTCTGAGTTTCTTTGATAATTGGTTCTTCAGATATCACACTCTTTCCCTTTGCTTTAGCAGCAGCTTCTGCTTCGGCATTAGGTCTTTGAAATTGTGAGGCAAAAAGGCGTCCGCTTCTGGTGAAGCCTCCACCTCCCCTAACATTATCAATTTATGGAGAAGAGGTTGAAGAATCCAAAGTGATTTTCTCCCCGTTGCAGTAGAGATCAGAGCCATAATGCCAAGGTATGGCATTACTGCTTTCATATGGAACGGGTCCAGGCACCGTGATGGTAACTGGACTGACTGTTGCAGACGAGGGTATTGTAACAGTGTGCGGATCGTAGTAAATGGTGACTGGTGACCTGGCAGGAGGTGCCACTATTTGTTGCTGAAAGTTGTTGTTTGGAGGAACATCTGATGGATCATAGTAAATGGTGACTGCTGAGATATCTTCATTAATTTCTGTTGGCGTTGTAGAAGATTCTACTGAATAAATGGATGTTGATGTTGTAGAAGAAATGGTTGTTGACATCTGATTTGTTGAAGTGATAGATGAAGCCATTGTTGATGATATTGATGAATTGGTCAGAATGATTGTTGTTGTAGTTGTAGAAGAATCAGGAATTGTTGTCAAAGGGATTGTTGGATTTGTAGGTGCCGTTGTTGTGATTTGAAGGATTCCACTTTTGATAAGACCATCTATGCCGCTTCTCAAATTATCACACCCGTTGACCGAAATGTTGCAATACCCACAACCAAGCTCACACCCGGGGAACATCTGGCACTCTAGGAGCTGAGCCTTAATTTCGACCAGAGGTGTTCAAATCTGTCCAACACTGGTGATTAAGAAAGATGGCTTGTCTTCCTCAATGACATTAATTCATGGTCCTCCATGATTGAGCATGGGATTCTTGGTGACACTTGGAGGGGGTGCAAAGTTGAGGGCTTTAGAGTCCACCAGATCTTGGACTTTCATTTGCAAGGCCCTGCACTTCTCCGTATTGTGGCCAGGTGCATTGGAGTGGAAAGCACATCTGGCGTTGACATCATAATTTCTTGGCAGATTGGAGGGGTCTGGTGGTGCCAATGTCCTTAACTCAACCAGGTTGAGCTTCAGGAGTTGTGGCAATAAGGCGGCATAAGGCATAGGGATAGGGTCAATCACCCTATTTGCCTGTGATGGTCTTTGCTGAAAGGGCCTTTGCTGTTGATTGCTGTTGTTATTGTTGTTGTAGGTTCTTTGTGGCGGATACTAGACTTGCTGTTGATAATGTGGTTGTTGTTGTGGTTGTTGATACGCTGGTTGCTGAGGAACCGGAGCTGGAATGGTGACGGCTGCCACTGATCTATGGACAAACTGAGGTCTGCCCCTGCTGGCATAAATGGCATTTGTCTCACCGGTTCTTCTAGGTCCCACAAAAGGCTTCCTGGGATTACCGGACGAACTTGCACCATTATTAGAAATCATACCCATCTTCAGAAGGCTTTCAATTCTTTCTCCAGCTATAACTACGTCTGCGAAGCTGGTGGAAGAAAAGGCTACTAGCCTATCAATATATGTCCCTTGCAGGGTATTCATAAACATGTCGGCCATTTCTCTTTCCGACATGGGTGGCTGGACAGCAGCAGCAAGCTGTCTCCACCTCTGGGCATATTCCCTGAAGCTTTCTCTGGAGGACTGAGACATTCCCATCAAGAGGGTCCTGTTAGGAGCCATGTCTAGATTGTATTGGTACTGCCTGATGAAGGCTTCAGCTAGGTCCTTCCAGCATCTGATAGTAGCTCTGGTCAAGTGCAAATACCACTCCCTTGGATCCCCAGTCAAACTATCTTCAAAGTAAAACATCCACAGTTTTTCATCCATGGTATATGCTTTAAGTCTTCCCAGAAAGGACTGTAAGTGAGTTTGTGGACAGGAAGTCCCATTGTACTTCTCAAAGCACGGGGGTTTAAACTTGTGGGGAATCCTTACCCCATCCACTAACCCCATATCCATGACATCAAAACCTAGGGAATTTTGAGACTCTAGAGATCTCAACTTCTCAGCAATTTCATCAAACCTCCTATCATAAACTTCATCCCCAGCTCCCATTACAGTAAACTGCTCTTCTTGGGGGTCTTCCTGTAAGATCCTTCCCTCAGTAGTATTTCCTTGCACATTACCCGGGATGTTGACTTCCGGATGTAGATGAGGCCCATATACTGGTGGATTAACATGAGGCTGACCCCTTTCATTGTTACTTGTTCCTCCAGTTCCCAGATGGGGTTCTTCCGGGGTTTGTCTTTCTACCAATGCCCTCAACCTTTCTTGACTTTGGGCCAAGCCATTCATTACTTCCATGAATTGGGTCATTTGGTTTCTCATCTCCAGCCTTTCATTAGCCATCTGAGTTCTGACCTCTGTCCGATCTTGCTGTACTTGATCCATTTGGATACCAGGAAGATTGTTGCGAGTAGGATACTAGTGCGGACGGTTGAGAGGGAACACCCGGCGGCGAGCAATAATTCCTGAACCACAATAGAGTTAGTAACAAACAAAACAAAAAACTACAAAACAAAACAAAAGTCAGTATGCAATGCAGTATGCTTATTTGTTTTCCAAGGTATCCGGCTTGGTTCTTGGTTTTGACCTTTCCAGACCCTGAGGAAGATACTTTGATGTTGCTTGAGGAAAGAAACTCAATGAAACAAACTAACAAATACATTACAAATGGTGGGTCATACATAGTTTGTTTTTACAACATACGCCCCTGAAGGGTCAAAATACAACATAAAAAGAAAAGTACATGAAATGGAAATAACAACAAGCAAAGAAGTCAAACATCTAATCCAAACTCATCCTCCTTAACCTCTTTCAAAAGTGCTTCAGTTACAGGACCAGTCGGATGCTTTGTAATGTTTCTGATAAGAAGATTTCTGGTGGCAATAGCAGTGGTCAGCTTCTTGTGCCTGTCCTGGTCCTTTGACCTCTTCAAACCAGCCCTAAGCTTCAACTCTGAAATCTCCTTCTGGGCTGCCAGCAAAGCTTCCTGTTGTTTCTTTTCATTGGCCTCCAACTGCTCAATCCTGGCTTGAGTTCTCTTATCCTCTTGAGTACGAGCTTCAGTGATCCTGACCCACCTAGCTTGACTTTCTTGTAGATAGAGATCAGTCCTAGCCTTCTGAAACTGGGCCTCTTTATAGGCATTCTTCAATATTTTCTCTCCAGCTCTGGATTTCTTGATGTAGTCCTCTGCTTTCTCAATCTTGGCTAGATGCTCCACCTTAATCTTTTCCAACCTCTCAATGTCTAGACGACCATCACTCCTCTCCCAGAGGGTCTTCTTCAGAGCTTGAGACAGATTCTCATTCCTTTCCTTCAGCTTCTCAAATTCTTCCAGGCTGACAGTGGCTGGAGGTGGTACTGTGGATGGTCCAGGTGCATCCTCAATGGTGAAAGGCATCCCAGAAATCTGAGCCCTAGCATGAGACCAATCATAATACTGAGCTGAAGCCACATTATTGCACCTCCCAAGAATGGCCATTCCTTTGGTCTGGATGTTGTCCCAAGCCCAGGATGCTTGTCTGACAACAGCTAGATTAGGTTTTTTCTCACAATACAGGGTCTCAGCCAAGTCTTGCACTCTAGGAGGGTGAACCAAAGCATAGCCCAATTGTCTCTTAAACAGCAAAGGATTGTAGTTGATGCAACCCTTCACTCCTACAAGAGGCACATTGGGGTATTGCCCACAGCTAGTAATTATGTCTCTGCCTTTGGTGCTCTAGGTGCACCATCTGATGTCATCTGAAGTCAAAGCAATAAGTCTCTTAGCCCAATTCATCTGTTGGTGAGGGTTCAGAAAGGCATTTGTCTTGGGTAAGTGTTTGAGTAGCCAGGTATGAAATAGGGGAGCACATCATCTCACCAACTTCCCTCTCTGCTTCTCATTTCTTTGATGAACAGAATAGTAGAAATCCCCCAGCAATGTGGGTACTGGGTTCCTCAAAAGGAAGAGATGAATGGCATTCTTGCTGATAAACTTGGGCTCATCTGCAAATAGTATAACCCCATATATACTGAGGGCTAACAATGCACAAACTGCCCTCCATTCCCCCAAGGAGGCCTTCAGGATGGCCTGAGAAGTCAGAAAGTCTAAGTGCAGACCAGGGATTCCAGCCTTTGTGGTCATGTTCTGTTCAATCAAAATAGGCTCCAAATACAGTGCCTTTGCCACTTCTCCATTGCTGGGAGAAACCATCTCAGGGTTGAAGGGGACACCACCCCTGACAGGTACTCCAATCAATGATGAGAACTCCTCCAGCAGAGGTCCTAACTGAAAGTTCTGGAAAGTGAAGCATCTCAAAGGAGGGTCATAGAACTGCAGGCAGGTGTGGATCAAACTCCTCTGAGAAGGGTCTAGGTCCATAACCATATCAAGGATGCCTCCATAATGCTCTCTGAATAATGGGATGTGGTCTGGAGTGATAAGTGCCTGGACCTGCCTGATGCCAGTCAGCACAGGCTCAAAGAAATGGTATGAAATGTTGCTCTTCTTGGGTGCCATGACTGCTGATGAAGAGCTGGAAACAAATGCTGATGATGAAGACTGATACTGGAGATGAGCCACTGATAGGCTGAAGCTGGTGAGAAAAGTAGTTGAAGCAGGCAACTGATGAAGATAGCTGAAGCAGATAACTGATGAACAGGGGTCTATGCAGATGAAGGGGTCAAAACCAAGCCAGATACAATATGGATACCCTGAAAAACAAATAAACAAATGTTAAATGATGCAATGATGAGTATGAAAATGATATGCAAGGGTTTGTGATCACGCTGGATCCGATTACTGCCTTGATATAAGTCCATGTATATTTAAGAAGTCCAGATGGAGGTTCAGAAGTCGAGTAACCAAGGTGGGGGACTCAAATAAAGAGTCACATGTCCAAGGTTAAATCACAAGAACTGTCCCAAAATGGAGTATTCTTAATCAAAACAAAGTATCAGGATATGATGTGGCCAATGGTACCTGCAAACCTGTAAACAGCCCATCCCCCTCTCAGGTGGTGTTCTAAAACAAGGATCCTCAGACTTGGATCAGTTATGAGAAGTGTAAACACTTCTAACCCGGAGTTACAGTGTTTACAATAACCATAAAAGATCCTCCTCTAATTCACCTCAGTTTCTGAAGGTCATAATAAAGGTCATCCAGACTTAGCAGGCTTCCCAGATAGCCCTAGCACTACAGAAAATCTGTAGCACAGAGTTCTCAAGAAGAAACCCATATCTGAACCGTGTTTCATATTCCCGCACCAGTCCGAAATGGAATGGGAAAGAACATGAACCACTCTAGCCTAGGTGTCACTCAGGTCCCAGGTATAGGACCTTAACTCTCAATAGAACCCCACCCACCAAAACAAAAACCAGATCCAGCCAGATGATAGTATGACAGTATGATATATAAAGCTCTAAAGAGAGCAATAAATAACTGTACATAAATCAGTAAATAAAGCAAATATATAAACACAATTAGCACATAACACCCCAGTAAACACAAATCAAGCAAGCGCTAGGAGGAACCCACAAAAGAACCAGAAGCCCTGGTTACAGTATAAGGGTCCCCAGCAGAGTCGTCAAGCTATCGCTCCCACCTGATGACACCTGGCCAAGAGGGGTACAGACGCGAACGGTCGGCGAAAGAGAAGGAATGAATAGAGTCGCCAGCTAGGCATTTTTATCCCGAAGGAAAGGTAATGCTGCATAAACCTAGGAGGATATGGATAAGACGATTGCGAACCAGAGAGACTGAGAAAAGGGGTTGGTTACAACCTGGGAAGGTATTAGCACCCAGATTGTCCGTCGTACTCGACGGGATCCACGCTTACAAGATTTGTGTTTTAAAGGGGTAGTGTCAGTGCAATTTGTGTATCAAAGCTGGAAAGAATGCAAGTGTCAGTGTAAAAGAAAAGTGAAGTGTATAAAAGAAGTGTCAGTGTAAGAACAAGAATGAAATGCTCAAGACAATGAGCCTAAAAGAATAAAGCTGGAAGAGGGGGAATATACAGAGACTTTTGTTCGATAACAGTTAAGTTATGCCTACGTATCCTCCCGTGCAATGAGGAAGTCAGAACACCGTAGTTCGACTCAAAGAGACTGAAAGATAAATTGACTTATGAACTGCTTACTTGTCTATGCTCAAGTGTATGACCTGTCTGGCTCAGGTGCAAACTGTCTTGCATTAGACGGAAGAAGCGAGTTCTCGTTTGTGAGTGAATGAGATGAGAAAAGAATCCCGGAGGAGACGATTATTGTTTGTTTTTGTTTTTTCAGTCTTTTATTGCTTTTGGATTTGTCATAAGTTAATGAGCTTAAGTCTAAACCAAAGGTTAGTAAACTCATCACATCCTCCCTCTGATTAGGGGTAATGAGAATACCTTAAGTGTGAAGTCAGCATCTCACACTTAATTACCATGTGTCGCTCCCACCAAATGACACAGGGCCAAGAGGGGTACAGACGCGAACGGTCGGCGAAAGGAGAGAGAACACACAGGGGTGAACTCAGAAAGACAAGAGTCGCCAGCTAGGCATTTTTATCCCGGAGGAAAGGCAATGCTGCATAGACCTAGAAAGATATGGACAAAACGGTTGCGAACCAGAGAGACTGAGAAAGGGGGTTGGTTACAATCTGGGAAGGTATTAGCACCCAGATTGTCCGCCGTACTCGACGGGATCCACGCTTGAAAGACTTATGTTTTAAAGGGGTAGTGTCAGTGCTATTCTGTGTGCAAAACCTGGAAAGAATGCAAGTGTCAGTGTAAAAGACATGTGAAGTGTATAAGTGAAGTGTCAGTGTAAGAATAAGAATGAAATGCTCAAGACCATGAGGCTTAAAGAATAAGGCTGGAAAGAGGGGGAATATACAGAGACTTTTGTTCGATAACTTTTAAGTTATGCCTATGTATCCTCTCGTGCAATGAGGAAGTCAGAACACCGTAGTTCGACCCAAAGAGACTGAAAGATGAATTGACTTGTGAACTGCCTGCTTGTCTATGCTCAAGTGTATGACCTGTCTGGCTCAGGTGCAAACTGTCTTGCATTAGACGGAAGAAGCAAGTTCTCGTTTATGAGTGAATGAGATGAGAAAAGAATCCCGAAGGAGACGATTATTGTTTGTTTTTGTATTTTCAGTCTTTTATTGCTTTTTGGAGTTTGTCATAAGTTAATGAGCTTAAGCCTAAACCAATGGATTTAGTAAACTCATCACATCTTCCCTCTGATTAGGGGTAATGAGAATGCCTTAAGTGTGAAGTCAGCTTCTCACACTTAATCACCATGGTGTAGGATTAAGATCATTAACCTACTTGTGATTATTTAGATGTTTTTTTGGAGTTTTTGTTTAGTGTTAAGTAATGAGTTTAAGCCATAATCAGGGATTTAATGGACTCATTACACCATCCTAATAGAAGGATAATAGATGAGAACATTTAAGCTGAGAAAGACTCCTCAACTTAATCCATGATTAGGGATTAACCTCATGACAAAACAAGCCTTTATTAAAGTGGATTTTAGTTAATGATAAAATGAAGAAGTGATTTTTATGGTTTGTAAGACAACTTGAGGGGGACTTGTCCATTAACACTAGGGTTAGTCCTTCTTAACCAATTAAGGAAGAATTAGAACCCTAATGCAAGGCCCAAGTCACAAGCTTGATGTCTTGATGATTATTAAGTGGATTGATTAAAGGAGTTAAACACATTAAGGGTTTAACACTTAGGATTAAAGTTATACACTCCATCCTAATAGAAGGATGCAGGCATAAGCTTAATCACAAAGCCTTAAAAACTTTAGGGTTTAGTCCCTGATTATGAGGTGAGGAGAGAAGACTCAATGATGACACAAAGGTTAAATCTAAATGGGGGACTAATCAAATCCTAATTGTGATCATGCTTGGTCGTTCCTAGGGTTAATGAGGTTTGCAAGAAGATCTTCAAAGAAACCACCAGGAAGGAAGCAGATGAAAGGAGCAAGGAGCAGAGAGAAGCAAGACATCTTGCTTCACTTAAGAAGACAAGTTGCCTGAAGGAAGAAAGTAAGAGACGAACATGAATGAGCAAGCTCACTCTAATGCAAAGATAAAATGCAGCAAAGATTCAAGAAAGATGAGAAGAGATTGTGAAAAGTGAAGGCAAATTCACTTCTCAAACAACTTACCACCTAAAATGTTAGCATAAGAAATGAAATGCAATGCAAATGAGATGAAATGTGATGATGCAAACCAAAACCAGAAGCAAGAATATGATGTCAATGATGCTAAGAGATGATACAAACATGAGGCAAGGCAAGAGAATGATCAAGCAAGCAAGGATGTAAATGAGGCATGCTTTGAACCAATAATGCACATGAAAAGTTATGAAATGCAATGGACATACAACATGGAAAATGAAAGATGCAATGATCAAACATGATTCTAATATGTCCTAAGATGTATTATGAATCAAATGAATGCACACAATGTCATGGCAAGTCATGGGATGCAAGCAAATGAGAAATGGATGCAAAGGAAGGCACAAATTAGGGTTACATGCATCATGCAAAGCAAAAATCCAAAACCAGAAGCAAACACATTGATAAAAATTTGAAAATGCAATCAAAGATACCCTAAACCTATACAAGCTCACTGCCAAAAGGAGAGGACTCAACTCTTAACCTATTGAAAGTTATGAATTTCCTAAGTTTGCTAGGGTTTTAAGGTACTTTGTCAAGAAAAATGCAAAACAAATTGAAAATGCAAGATCAATTCAAACCAAATTTATCTTATAAACTACATGCTATGAAGAATACAATGCAAGAAGAATCATCATCCAACTCTCAAAGGTTAGGCAGAAAGGAATTTTTGAAGTTTGACATAAAATATTGCCTTGAAATGAAATTAAATCCCATGAAAATGATCAAAAGGCATCAAGAACAAAAAAAAATTTGGTTTGAGAGTTGGACAATGTTTCTAAATGTTTCTAAATGCAATGTGAATTTTTTTGTGATTTTTAAATACCTAAATGTATTTTTAATTAATTAGTTTTCATTAATTAGTTAAAAATAAACATTTAATTGATTTAAAAATAATTTTTAATGAAAAAAATAAAAATAAAAATATTTTTGTGTTCTGAAAATTCATGAAACCTTTGACAAAAAATTTCATAATTTTTAGATGATTTTAACTATTTTTAAAAATTCGCACAAAATAAATCAAAAGAAAATGAAATAAAATGAAATAAAATGAAAAGTATGCAAATCTAAAGGCTGACATTCAAACAAGAAACGCGCGAATTGACTGGCGCCAGATCCCATGGTCCAGATTCAAACTGGCATATTTAAACTAAACCTAATTAATAAATTTTAATTAATTACAATTAGGGCTAAATGAAGTCATCCTTGCCATCTAACACGCGCGGGAAGCCCTGATCCAACGCCCCACATTTAAACCTAGCTAACCCTAATTAACAAACCCTAATCATTTTCAGGTCACCGGAGACGAGCTCCGGTCGTCTTCTCCGGTGACCCCCTTCCCTGAAAATTTCAAACTCACTCCCTAGGTTATTTCTGGAGCTCTAAAGCTCCAGATCACTTCCTCTCATCCCCCTGAACCTGAATCCACCTTCAAAACTCATTTCTTTTCACTCAATCCCATGATTCGAAGAAGAACATAAATATGGAAAACATTTCAGACAAGCAATACAGTCTCATTTCTCAACCATTTTCAATAATTCCAAGTTCAGTGTGATCAGTGAAGCATGCTTAATCATTTTGAAACAAAAAATAAGAGTTCTGGAAAAATGTTTCAAGGAGGTACCTGAGCTTGAGCTTTCTCAGTTCTGGACTTTCAGGCCTCCTCTCTTTGTGCAAACCACTCCCCTTGAACTCCTGATGAAGTTTTGATGCTTGGAAGGAATTTCTTTTGGCTGATTTGAGAGTTTGCAAGCCAACTGGTCAGAAATCGTGTTTGGTTTATGGGAGGTTCTTGGCTGTTTTGATGGATGGTTTTGGGTCAGTGAATCATTTAGAAATGAATGGTGGTGTTTGTTTGAAGATTGAATGGCTGAGTTGGGAGATTCGAAAGGTTTTGCAAGTGTCGCTCCCGATAGATCGGACTGGCCCAAATAAAGGTACAGATGCGAACGGTCGGCGAAAGGGACAATGAGAACACACATCCGTGAACTCACTGGAGATGAATAGAGTCGCCAGCTAGGCATTTTTATCCCGGAGGAAAGGCAATGCTGCATAGACCTAGAAAAAGATGGATAAGACGGTCGCGAACCAGAGAGACTGAGAAAGGGGGTTGGTTACAACCTGGGAAGGTATTAGCACCCAGATTGTCCGCCGTACTCGACGGGATCCACGCTTAAAAGATTTGTGTTTCAAAGGGGTAGTGTCAGTGCAATTTGTGTGTAAAAGAGCTGGAAAGATGTACAGGTGTAAGTGTAAAAGAAGTGTGAAGTGTATAAATATACAGTGTCAGTGTAAGAACAAGAGTGAAATGCTCAGGAGTATGAGGCTTAAAGAATAAAGCTGAAAGAGGGGGAATATACAGAGACTTTTGTTCGATAACTGTTAAGTTATGCCTACGTATCCTCTCGTGCAAAGAGGAAGTCAGAACACCGTAGTTCGACCCAAAGAGACTGAAAGATAAATTGATTTGTGAACTGCTTACTTGTCTATGCTCAAGTGTATGACCTGTCTGGCTCAGGTGCAAACTGTCTTGCATTAGACGGAAGAAGCGAGCTCTCGTTTGTGAGTGAATGAGATGAGAAAAGAATCCCGGAGGAGACGATTATTGTTTGTTTTTGTGTTTTCAGTCTTTTATTGCTTTTGAAAGTTTGTCATAAGTTAATGAGCTTAAGCCTAAACCAATGGGTTAGTAAACTCATCACATCTTCCCTCTGATTAGGGGTAATGAGAATACCTTAAGTGTGAATTCAGATTCTCACACTTAATCACCTTTGATGTAGAATTAAGATCATTAACCTACTTGTGATTAATTAGATGTTTTTGTTGTTTTTGTTTAGTGTTAAGTAATGAGATTAAGCCATAATCAGGGATTGAACAGACTCATTACACCATCCTAATAGAAGGATAATAGATGAGAATGTTTAAGTTTAGGAAAGCTCCTCAACTTAATCCATGATTAGGGATTAAACTCATGACAAAACAAGCCTTTGATTAAGTGGATTTTATTTAATGGTATGATGATGAAGTGAGTTTTAGGGTTTGTAAGACAACTTGAGGGGGACTTGTCCATTAACACTAGGGTTAGTCCTTCTTAACCAATTAAGGAAGAATTAGAACCCTAATGCAAGGCCCAAGTTACAAGTGTGATGTCTTAATGATTATTAGATGGATTGATTAAAGGAGTTAAACACATTAAGGGTTTAACACTTAGGACTAAGTTATATACTCCATCCTAATAGAAGGATGCAGGCATAAGCTTAATCACAAAGCCTTAAAGCCTTTAGGGTTTAGTCCCTGATTATGAGATGAGAAGAGAAGACTCAAAGAGACACAAAGGTAAAACTAAGTGGGGAGACTAATCAAAACCCTAATCATTGTCATGCTTGGTTGTTCCTAAAGTTTGTGAGGTTTAAGAAAGAAGTCTTCAATGGAACCACCGGGAAGTAGATGAAAGGATCAGGAGAAGCAAAGTAACTTGCTTCATTTAAGAAGTCAAGTCACTTGAGGAAAGAAAGTAAGAAGAAGAAGAATGAGCTAGATCAAACTCAAACACATACAAAAATGCAGCAAGGATGCATGAGAGAGATGAAGAGGAAGTATGAGAAGTGAAGGCAAATCCACTTCTCAAAGAACTTACCACCTGAAAAGTTAGAAGAGTAAATGCAGTGCAATGCAAAATGAGATGAAATGGTATGATGAAAAACCAAACCAGAAGCATATACATGATGTTAATAATGCTATGAGATGCTGCAAACATGAAACAACACATGGGGATGATCATGCAAGCTTATGAATGCAAATGAAGCAAGTTAAGACACATGATCATGCATGAAAAGTTATGAGATGCATATGGCATATAACATGGCAAATGAAAGATGCAATGATCAAACATGCTTTCAATATGTCTTATGATGTCAAATGAATCACATGGATGCATAAAATGTCATGGTAAGTCAAAGTATGAATGCAAATGCAAGATGGATGCATATGAAAGCCCAAATTAGGGTTTATGAACAATACAACAAACAAAAACCAAAATCAGAAGAAAACAACATTACAAAAAATTGAAAATGCACTCAAAGGATCCCTAGACCTATACTAACTCACTGCCCAAAGGAGAGGTCTCAACTCTTAACCTAATTCAAGATATGATTTTTTCTAAGTTTTCTAGGGTTTTAGGGTTCCTTAACAAAAAAATTACCAAACAAATTGAAAATGAAAGATCAAATCATGGCCATTTAATCTCACAAACTACATGCTAAACACAATGCAATGCAAAAAGAATCAAGGTCCAACTCTTTAGGGTTAGGCAGGAATGATTTTTGGAAGTTTGGATCAAAATAATGCATAAAAATGATTTTAATTCCATAGAAAATTCTCAAAATGCATCAAGATCAAAAAATAAATTTGGTTTGAGGGTTGGACAATGTTTCTAAATGTTTTTAAAGGTTTCATGAATTTTTTGGTGATTTTTAAATACCTAAAAGCATTTTTAATTAATTAATTCTCATTAATTAATTAAAAAGAAACTTTTAAATATTTAAAAATACTTTTTTAATGCTAAAAATGAAAATGAAAATATTTTTGTGTTTTAAAAATTAATGAAACCCTTGGTGAAAAATTTCATAATTTTTAAATGATTTTTGCTATTTTAAATAAATTATGGAAAACAAATGAAATAATATGAAAATTAAATGAATTTTAAGCTGAAAAAAGAAAAGTAATCAGATCCAATGGCCCTCATTCAAACAGAAACACGCGCGCATTGACTTGGCGCCAGATCCCACGGCCAGCATTCAAAATCAGCTAATTAATGATTAAGCCCTAATCCCACCGTTAATAACCCTCAGGTGACCGGAACAGTGTTCCGGTCATCTTCTCCGTTCACCCCAAAATCCCATCTCTCTCTCCAGGCCATTTTAGAAGCTCTAACTCTCCAGAAATCATCTCCTACCCACCCCAAACACGAATCCAACACAAAATCATGTTTAAACTCAAACACAAACACGAATCGAATCAAAGAAGTTTTTAGGTCAAACTTTCAGAACACCATAACATGCTTATTTCTTGCTCATTTTCAAAAGTAAATAGATCCCAATGATCAGTGCAACATACAAAACAAGATTCTAACAAGAAAATAGAGTTCTGGAAAAAAAGTTCATGAAGCTACCTGAGATTGAGCTTTCGATTCAGGTGCTTTCTGGCTGTTTCTTTGGCTCAAACAAGTCCCAATGATCCTCCTTAGAAGCTTTTGACCCTTAGTTGGAGTTTATGTAGCCTCTAGAGAAAGTTGGCAGAAGCTCAGGCCAAGGGAATGTGAAATTCGTATTTTTGTTTCAAGGGGTTTCAGGCCATGGTGATGGGTGGTTTGTGATCTGGAAGATGAGTTGAGTTGGTCTATGAAGTTTGTTTTTGTGTTTTTGAGCTGTGTGATGAGTTTCGAAGGAAAATACAAGTTGGAGTGAGTTTTTGGATGCTGAGTTGTGGTGAGCTTCAGGCTTGCTTGTTATGTGAAATGGCTGGCATTTGATCCACATAAACAAATCTTATTGGTCAGATGACATGACATGTGCTTTATTGATTGGTATGGTGCTTTTTGCAAATTGTCAACTATGTGTAAGGAGGGGCATGGGTCATGTTTCAGCCAAGTACAAAGGGTGTGGGCTGCACAACAAGGTGAGGGATAAAGGCTAGGGTTGGTCAGCAGGCTAGGCAACAAGTGGGTGAGATGTTATCATTGGTTTTGCAACTTGGTTGCTTTTGCTTTCCATGAAAATATCTTGCCTTACAAACCATGAAACATGTGATTTCTTTGGTCCAATCTGAATTTTAGGACTTGTGTGATGTTTGTGTATTGGTTTGATATCAACTAGAAGTCACAAATGCCTTTGGTACAAGATTTTGCAAATTTCTCATTTGGTGCATAACTTGAAATTTAATGATTTTAGCCAACTTTGATGCACCATAACTTTTGATCCAAGATGAATTAGGTCATGTTCTTGTACTTTTTGAAAAGGGAAAGATCTAATCTACAACTTTCATGACCAAAGTTTTTCCATTTGAAGCATTTTTGGATCAAAAAGTAAGGGTTGAAAAAGTTGCATAAAATGACATTTCATTAAAAGTTAACCTTGCCCAAAAAAGTCAACTTTGCAAAAACTTGTAATTCTTGAATTTTGTGAACTTCAAACTTCTTCCATGATCAAATAAAGATCAAATACACTCAAAATGATGAAGATCACCCCTTGGTTGGGTCATTGGGGGCCTCAGATGCCCTGATTCTGCATTGACTTGTCTGAAAAGTTAACTCTTGATCAGATGACTTCCCCATGGAATTTCTTCATGAAAATTGATGTGCACACTCCCTATACCATATAGAGACCAATAGAAACAAGAATGACCAAAAAATTTGAAGTTATGGCCTCTGAAACCAAAACCCTAATTTTAGGTCATCTGTGTAGTCAAACCTGGCTCTACTTCCATACTAATCCCAGTTCTTGTGATTCTTTGGCATTCTTGACTTTGAGAGGATATAATATGATTCTTGAACACATATAGACCCCTTTGAAGTGATTGATGGCCTTTGGAGTGGCTCAAGAAGTCCTTGGATTGCTCAGATCACAAACCCTAGATGCAGATGACTTAGAACCAATGCAGTGGACCAAAAATGTGATATGAGATGCTATGATTGAGTTTATGCATATGAAAAGATCACAAGCCATGGTGTGAATGGGTGAGGGCAAATTTGGGGTGTTTACAGCAAGTTGGAGGATTTTTGATAACTATGGCAATCTGAGGTTTTAGCTTGTGTTGTGTGTTGTGTTTTATCTCATTTGGTCCACTTATCACAACTAGAGAGGTCAGAGAAGTTGGTGTGGCACAGGCTGATTGGTATGGGTCTTTTTGCAAAAAAGTCAAGTTTTGTGTAAGAGAGGTATGGGCTATGGCAGTGAAGGTACAAAGCATGGCTTGGCTGCAGCTTGAATCAGGGAGAGCCATGGAAAAGGATTAGAGGCAATGCAGCAAGTGGACTAGGGTTTATCATAGGTTTTGCAACTTTGTCCAACTTTGGCCCTTTTGAAGTTTCTTGATCCATAAGTCATGAAAATGGGCAAAGTTTTAGTGCATTCTGAATTTTAGGCCTTGGTTTTTGTTTGTACAAAGATTAGAAGTTCATTTGAAAGCACAATTTGTCTTGGCAAGTGGTTTTGCAACTTTGCCTCTTTGGTTCACAACTTGAAATTATGTGATTTTCCCAACTTTGACAAGCCATAACTTTTGATCCAAAATGAATTAGAATGAGTTCTTTTACTTTTTGAAAAGGGAATGATCCATTCTACAACTTTCATGACCAAAGTTTTCTCATTTGATGCATTTTTGAATCAAAAAGAAAGGGTTGAAAAAGTTTCCCAAAATGGCAAGTTTCCATTACAAGTCATTTTCCCAAAAAGGCAACTTTGCAAATGGCTTGAAATTATTCAATTTTGTGAACTTCTAACATCTTCTATGATCAAATAAAGATCATACACATTCAAAATGATGAAGAACACCCCTTGGTTGGGTCAATGGGGGCCTCAGATGCCCTGATTTCACACTGACTTGTTCAAGAAGTCAACTCTTGATTAGATGCCTTCCTCAAGGAATTTATTCATGAAACTTGTTATGCATGATCCTTATAACATGTAGAGACCAACAGAAACAAGAATGACCAAAAAATTTGGAGTCATGGCCTTTGAAACCAAAACCCTAATTCTAGGTCATTTGTGCAGTTAAACCTGGCTCTGCTTCCATGCCATTCTCAGTTCTTGTGATTCTTTGACTTTCTTGACTTTGTGGGGATACAATATGATACTTGAACAAACATGGACCCCTTTAAAGTTATTGAAAACCTTTGGAGTGGCTCAAATAGCTCTTGGATAACTCAGATCACAAACCCTAGATGCAGATGACTTTGAATCAATGCAGTGAATCAAAAATATGGCATGAGATGCTATGATTGAATTTATGCAAATGAAAAGATCACAAGACATGGTGTGAATGGGTGAGGGAAAATTTGGGGTGTTTACAGCTGCCCCTATTCAAGCATGAGTTAGCTGTGCAGGATGTAAGCAACGGCTTAACAGGCAAGCAAGATAACTTGTGGTTGAATACCAAAGACAGTCCAAAATTTGCACTCACAGAATGAAGAAGAAAAGGGATATAGATTGTAAAAGAAAATAAAGTATAATTATAAAGTGCGGGCGACGGAAGACGACCTTCGATCAGAGGACGACTGCTGGGGATGAAGCAATGACGGGGACGACCGACACGCTGGGGAAGATGCGAGAAATAAAGCAATGACGTGGACGACCGACAAGCTGGATATATAAGAGATTGTGATGGGGACAACCATCAAGCAAAGCTATAAGACTCTCTGGGGATTATAGGTAAATGAAATAAACGATGGGGTACGGTCTTCAAAGGTGAAGGACGATCACCTAGCAGAGGACGGCTGCTCTGTTGGGGCTAAGATGAGGGACGATCATCTAAGGTGAAGGACGATCACCTGGCAGGGTACGGCTGCCGAAAGTATCGCGACATAGGACGAATGTCGGATAAAAGGTCGACGATGGGGACGGCCATCGGATAAGCATGATGAAGGACGATCATCAAGAGGTGAAGGACGATAACCTAGCAGGGTACGACTGCTCTCAGGGTTTATCATGACATAGGACGAATGTCAGATAACAAGATCAACGATGGGGACGGCCATCGGATAGAATGATGAAGGACGATCATCAAGAGGTGAAGGACGATCACCTAGCAGGGGACGGCTGTTGAAAATATCACGACATAGGATGAATGTCGGATAAGAAGGGGTTCTAATATATAGAGACTCCACTGGGGGTTGATGAAGGACGATCATCAAAGAGGTGAAGGACGATCACCTGGCAGGGTACGGCTGCCGAAAAAGGTATCATGACATAGGACGAATGTCAGATAGAAAGGTAATAATTTAACAAGTTTTGTTGGGGATTTTGCTGGGGAAAAGTAAACACGGACGAGCGTCTATATCCAAGAGATGAGGGGTATAATTGTTTGGGTACTGTGTATAAACTAAAGATGCGGACGAGTACCAGGTAGAAACAAAAGCTGACACATGTTCAGAGATGATGATACGGACGAGTATCAACTGGTTAACAAAGAACGTGGACGAGTATTGATTCTGCGGGGACTCTTCCGGGGAATAGTAGACACAGACGAGTGTCTAAATTCAAGACGACATAAGTGTTTGACACGGTGTATAGATTAAAGATGCGGACGAGCATCCTTAAGACTATGATACGGACGAGTATCAGGTAGAAACAAACACTGACACATGTTCAGAGATGATGATACGAACGAGCATCAACTGGTTAACAAAGAACACGGACGAGTGTCGAATCTGAGAAAGATAAAATGGTGTATACAAGATACGGACGAGTATCTGCATGAGTGAAACAAGAGTAATAAGTATGAGTGTAACACAGACGAGTGTTTAACTTGCCGGGGAGAGTGACACAGACGAGTGTCACAAGGAGAAAAGTATAGTATAAACAAGTGTATGGTTTCCAAAGTGTTTAGGCGACTATGCTGGGGGTGACACGGACGAGTGTCAAAGGAGTTGTATATATATGTATCTGTGAGTGCAAAGAGGACGCTTTGGCTTTCTACTGGGGATATGCCATGGACGGGTGTCAGGAAGTATCTGTATCTTTTTTAGGGAAAAGTGTCGTGGCTCTCTGCTGGGGAATCTGGGGAGTTTCATGTATATCGTTGATGGATTGTCAGTATTTACAAGTGTTTGATTCAGAACATGGCTTATGATTATGCAATATGTTTGATTTTTGCTGTAATGCTCCGTATTAGACGGAATGCTACGCTCTGCGGGGAGAATATGATGTGAATGCTATGATTATGCAAAGATACCGATCCGGGATTCGGATCCCGTTGCTGCGAAGATCTCTGGCTGATCTGCTTGAAGTGGACATCCTAGCTGGGGATGAGATCATTGATAGATCTGACATATATGACTCTGCATGGGGGAGTAGGTCACTAATAGACCTATCTTGGCAATGAGAGACCCAACTGGGGTTTGTAGAAGCTTTCGTCACTCTGTTGTGAGATCTTCAGGTATTGCTTTGCTGGATAGAGGTTGAGACTCTGTGGGGTGATGGTTCCCTGACTTTTTCACTTGGCTGAGGAGGAAAAACATATGGCAGCTCAGCTGGGGAGAAAGCACCTCCGCTGCTAATTGTGAGATGGACTGATTAGGTAATGATTTGCCAGCTTGCTGGGACGAAGCTTTTATGCCCCATGTTGTGCTTTGAATACCTGCAATCCTGAAAAGACAAAGAAGCGCACAAGTAATCCCGAGGTATCCTTTACCGGATTCCATCATAGGAGTCTAGACACTCCCGGGAGTAAGTATATTTCCTGCAAGCACGTATTTAAAAGAAGCATCTGTATTTATGCACTCAGTATCTTAAAGACATCGGACATTTTCACAAATGGAAATAAAATGTACGAAACGTAACATGACTAAAAATCAGATTTTATTAATTCGTGTGCCCTGAATTGGCAAGATACAGTTAAAGAAACAAATCCCCTAAAATGAGGAGATTGTTACAAATTGAGAAACAAAAGATGTTGGCAATGTTGAAGACGCTTCAGGGAGCTTCCCTTTGCTATGACTTGTATGACATTTGACGTTCTTCTCGTCCTGCTTCCTGAAGAAGGTTGATTCTGAACGAAGCTTGAACCTTTCGGAGCTTACCATGTTGTAAATGATATAGACAAATTCAGAATGCAGTTGTTCGCTTATTCCCTTATTTTGCATGAATCGCCCTTTCGGGTTTTCAATCCATCGGGATACCCATTTTTGCCTGAGTTGTCCAATGCGGCTTTTCAACTCAGCGGGTGTACATTTTTTTATTTATTTCCCTTATTTTTGCCCGAGTCTTTCATTCTGTTTTTGACTCGCCGGGATGCCCTATTTTGCCTGGACTTACATTCTGTTTTTATGTCCAGCGGGTCATTTTTATGCGAAGTATTTTTTAACTGCATCTGAATTCACAGGGGACGGGAAGTATTCACCATCCATAGTGCTGAGCATCAGTGCTCCACCGGAGAAAACTTTCTTTACTACGAATGGCCCTTCATAGTTCGGAGTCCACTTGCCCCTGTGGTCTGTATGAGGCGGCAGGAGTCTTTTCAGCACCAGATCTCCTACTTGGTATTCTCGAAACCTGACTTTCTGATCGAAGGCTTTCTTCATTCTTTTCTGATATAACTGCCCGTGACAAATTGCAGCCAGCCTCTTCTCTTCAATCAGATTCAGTTGTTCATATCGGGATCGGACCCACTCTGCTTCACTCAGCTTAACATCCATCAATACCCGCAGGGAGGGTAATTCAACTTCAACAGGTAGGACTGCCTCTATACCATACACAAGTTGATATGGTGTTGCCCCAGTGGATGTTCTGATTGACGTACGGTACCCATGCAAGGAAAACGGTAGCATTTCATGCCAGTCTTTGTACGTAACTACCATCTTCTGCACAATCTTCTTGATATTCTTATTAGATGCCTCTACAACGCCATTCATCTTTGGCCTGTAAGGAGAAGAATTGTGGTGTTGGATCTTGAAGTCCCGGCATAGCTCTGCCATCATTTTGTTGTTCAAGTTGGAACCATTGTCAGTAATGATTCGCTCGGGCACTCCATACCGACAGATGATGTCTCTCTTCAGAAATCGGGCTACCATCTGCCTTGTAACATTTGTATAAGAAGCTGCTTCAACCCACTTGGTAAAATAGTCAATAGCAACCAGGATGAATCTGTGGCCGTTTGAAGCAGTCGGTTCAATCTTGCCAATCATATCAATGCCCCACATGGCAAAGGGCCAGGGTGAAGACATCACATTCAAAGGATTGGGAAGCACATGCACCTTATCCGCATAAATCTGGCATTTATGGCATTTTCTGGAATAAGCACAACAGTCTGCATCCATTGTAATCCAGTAATAGCCTGATCTTAACAACTTTTTGGCCATGGCATGCCCTCCTGCATGGGTACCAAAGGATCCTTCGTGCACCTCGTGCATCAACAAGTCTGCTTCTGTTCTATCAACGCATCTGAGGAGTACCATATCAAAGTTTCTCTTGTATAAGGAACCATCAGTATTCAGAAAGAAACTACCAGCAAGCCTTCTTAAAGTATTCTTATCATTGGAAGATGCCCCAGGTGGGTATGTTTGATCTTCTAAGAAGCTCTTAATGTCGTGGAACCAAGGCTTATCATCTTTAACAACATCTGCTGAGAACACATATGCTGGTCTGTCGAGTCTGGACACTGAAATCCGAGGTACAAAGTTGGCAGCTTGAACTTTGATCATGGATGAAATGGTAGCCAGAGCATCTGCAAATTGATTCTCGTCCCGAGGGATATACTCAAGCTTGACCGCTGTAAAGAAAGTCAATAACCTCCTTGTATAATCCCTGTAAGGTATCAGATGATCCTGGTGCGTGTACCATTTGCCGTTGGTTTGATTGATTACCAAAGCTGAATCTCCGAACACAGTTAAAGTCTTGATCCTGAGGTCAATGGCTTCCTCAAGACCCATAATACAAGCTTCATATTCAGCTTCATTGTTAGTGCAGTTAAAGGTGAGCTTTGCCGAGAAAGGCATGTGAACTCCTTTAGGTGTAATGAGCACTGCACCAACACCACGACCATTCATATTAACAGCCCCATCAAACATCATAGTCCATTCTTCTTCCGGGTCAGGCCCTTCAGTGTGAACAGGCTCTTCATGATCGTTTGCTTTTATTAACATGATGTCTTCATCAAGGAAGTCAAATATCATAGGCTGGTAATCATCAATGGGTTGCTCAGCAAGATAATCAGACAATACACTGCCTTTGATGTCCTTTTGAGAGGTGTACTTAATGTCATATTCCGTGAGAATCATTTGCCATCTTGCAACCCGTCCGGTAAGTGCTGGCATCTCAAAAATGTACTTAACTGGGTCCATCTTTGATATCAATAAAGTAGTGTGGGTCAACATATACTGTCTCAGTCGGCGAGCAGCCCACGCTAAAGCACAACAAGTTTTCTCGAGCAGTGAATAACGTTGTTCACAGTCGGTAAACTTTTTGCTTAGGTAGTATATTGCATACTCTTTTCGACCAGACTCGTCATGTTGGCCTAGCACACACCCCATTGACTCTTCTAATACTGTCAAATACATTATCAGAGGCCTTCCTTCGACTGGAGGCATAAGGATTGGAGGTTCTTGCAAATATTCCTTGATCTTGTCAAAATCCCTCTGGCAGTCTTCGTTCCACCTGACCGTTTGTTCTTTTCTTAACAACTTGAACAAAGGCTCACAGGTTGCTGTGAGGTGAGATATGAACCTTGAAATGTAGTTCAATCTACCTAGAAATCCCCGAACTTCTTTCTCAGTTTTCGGTGCAGGCATTTCTTGAATGGCCTTAACTTTATCAGGGTCAACTTCAATCCCTTTTTCACTTACAATAAATCCCAGCAGCTTACCAGATCGCACCCCGAATGTGCACTTGTTGGGGTTTAACTTCAGTTGGTACTTCCTCAGACGCTTGAATAGCTTCAACAGATTTACCAAGTGGTCTTCTTCTGTGAGGGACTTGGCAATCATGTCATCCACATAACATTCAATTTCTTTATGGATCATGTCGTGGAATAATGTTACCATAGCCCGTTGATACGTTGCACCCGCATTCTTCAGTCCGAATGGCATCACCTTATAACAGAACGTGCCCCAGGGTGTGATGAAAGTGGTCTTCTCCATGTCTTCAGGTGACATCTTGATCTGATTATATCCTGAAAATCCATCCATGAAGGAGAACACCGAGAACTGAGTCGTATTATCAACCAATACATCAATGTGAGGTAATGGGAAGTCATCTTTCGGGCTGGCTCTGTTCAGATCCCGGTAGTCCACACACATTCTCACTTTGCCGTCTTTCTTAGGCACAGGTACAATATTAGCAACCCACGGCGAATAGCTAGTCACAGCAAGGAAACCGGCGTCCCACTGTTTTTGTACCTCTTCCTTTATCTTCATTGCCATATCTGGGCGAGTACGGCGCAATTTCTGTTTTACTGGCGGGCAGTCTTCCTTTAAAGGCAGCTTATGCATGACAATATCGGTGTCCAACCCTGGCATATCCTGGTAAGACCAAGCAAAGACATCCACGTACTCCCGAAGCATATCAATCAATTTCTCCTTCACTGAATCTTGTAGGCAGGCCCCGATCTTAACCTCTTTCACATCTTCCTCCGTACCAAGATTAACCGTTTCAATCTCCTCCTGGTGAGGAGTGATAACCTTCTCCTCTTGCCTTAACAACCTGGCTAGCTCTTCAGGAAGCTCATAATCTTCTTCAACCCCTTCATCAGCTTGATTGATTGGATTGTCAAAGTCATACGAAGTCATAGCAGTGGTGTTGTCGGTGCAGTCTGAAAGGCACTCTCTGCACGGGTTTAGATTGTTCATTTTAGTGATCGATTTTAATCTTGTTTAGAAAAACTGAAATGAGGTTATCATTTTGTAAAACATTGCCATTTTATTTTTGTACAAAAAGAAAAATGAAAGACAGTGAGCGGGAAAGAAAAAAGACTCATTTGCAAAAGATGTCCGATATTCATTGATTGATCTGTTTGCACAAAATTACAAGATGGCCCGATTACAAAATGAGTCTTGTCATCTTGGGCAAGATGCAAGACTTGATGCATGCTTAAAAATACAGGAAATAATAATTACTCTGCAGGACTAACCCTTATAATTTCCTGGGAAGACCAGTTAAGGACTTGGCTCCCCGGGATCCTTGGACGTATCCAGCTCTCCAGGTTACGGTCGCTTTCATCCTCGTCTTCCAAGTTGTTCACTGCATCCGGGGTGAGCATTCCCTCGCTGACAAAACTGGGCTTCTTGGCAGCCTCCGATTGATCTTGTTGAGTTGGTCTGTAACCCAACCCAAATTTGTCCTCCTTCTTCTCTACGGGCAGCAACTTGCCCCAGCCTTGGGCAGTACCCTCTTCAACAACCTTCCTGGCTTGCTGATAAGACGTCATGGAGGTTCCCAGTATAGCAGACGCTTCATTAATGTTCAGGGCCTCAAACCCCTGGCTCATGGTTTCATGGATTTCTCCATCCATCTCTATGTACTTGTACGTAGCCAAATGGCTAACAAAGATATACTCTTCACCACAGATGGTGATGATCTGGCCTTCCCACTCGAATTTCAGCTTCTGGTGAAGGGTAGACGTAACAGCGCCAGCGGCATGGATCCAAGGTCTACCCAACAAACAGCTGTAGGCCGACTGAATGTCCATCACATAGAAGGTAATTTTAAATGTCTGCGGGCCAATCATCACAGGCAGATCAATCTCCCATAGCACTGATCTTTTAGAGCCATCAAATGCTCTCACCACCAAATTACTCGGACGTAATGCCAAGCCATCATACTCCAGCTTCACTAAGGCTTTCTTTGGCAGAACATTGAGTGAGGACCCAGTGTCCACCAGCACATGAGACAGAACAACACCTTTGCATTCCAAGGTGATATGTAAAGCCTTGTTGTGGTTACGTCCCTCAGTTGTTAGGTCAGCATTGGTAAAGCCCAGTCCATGACTGGTGTTGACATTTGCCACCACAGTTTCTAGCTGATTAACAGTGATCTCCTCTAGCACGTATGCTGCGTGCAAGACTTTCAATAATGCATTCCTGTGAGCTTCAGAACACATCAACAGGGATAATATGGAGATTTTTGAGGGAGTTTGGTGAAGCTGATCCACCACCTTGTAATCACTTATTTTTATAATTCTCATGAACTCATCTACATCTTGCTCAAAAGATGTCCTCTGAGTTTCTTTGATAATTGGTTCTTCAGGTATCACACTCTTCCCCTTTGCTTTTGCAGCAGCTTCTGCTTCGGCATTAGGTCTTTGTAATTGTGAGGTAAAAAGGCGTCCGCTTATGGTGAAGCCTCCGCCTCCCCCAACATTATCAATCTGTGGAGAAGAGGTTGAAGAATCCAAGGTGATTTTCTCCCCGTTGCAGTAGAGGTCAGAGCCATAATGCCAAGGTATGGCATTACTACTTTCATATGGAACTGGTCCAGGCACCGTGATGGTAACTGGACTGACTGCTGCAGAGGGGGGTACTGAAATGGTGTGCGGATCGTAGTAAATGGTGACTGGTGATCTGGGAGGAGGTGCCACTGTTTGTTGCTGAAAGTTGTTCTTTGGAGGAAACTCTGATGGATCATAGTAGATGGTGACTGCTGAGATATCTTCATTAATTTCTGTTGGCGTTGTAGAAGATTCTGCTGAATAAGTGGATGCTGATGTTGTAGAAGAAATGGTTGTTGACATCTGGTTTATTGAAGTGATAGATGAAGCCATTGTTGACGATATTGATGAATTGGTCGGAATGATTGTTGTTGCAGTTGTAGAAGAATCAGGAATTGTTGTCAAAGGAATTGCTGGATTTGTAGGCGCTGTTGTTGAGATCTGAAGTATACCACTTTTGATAAGACCATCTATGCCGCTTCTCAAATTATCACACCCGTTGACCGAAATGTTGCAATACCCACAACCGAGTTCACACCCGGGGAACATCTGGCACCCTAGGAGCTGAGCTTTAATTTCGACCAGAGGTGTTCGAATCTGTCCAACACTGGTGATTAAGAAAGATGGCTTGTCTTCCTCAGTGGCATTAATTCTTGGCCCTCCCTGATTGGGCATGGGATTCTTAGTGACACTTGGAGGGGGTTCAAAGTTGAGGGCTTTAGAATCCACCAAATCTTGTACCTTCATTTGTAAAGCCCTACATTTCTCAGTATTGTGGCCAGGTGCATTGGAGTGGAAAGCACATTTAGCGTTGGCATCATAATTTCTTGGCAGATTAGAAGGATCTGGTGGTGCCAATGTCCTTAATTCAACCAGGTTGAGTTTCAGGAGTTGTGGCAACAAAGCAACATAAGGCATAGGGGTAGGGTCAGTCACCCTATTTTCCTGTGATGGTCTTTGCTGAAAAGATCTTTGCTGTTGATTGCTGTTGTTGTTGTTGTAGGTCCTCTGTGGCGGATACTGAACTTGCTGCTGATAGTGGGGTTGTTGTGGTTGTTGATATGTTGGTTGCTGAGGAATCAGAGCTGGAATGGTGACAACTGCTACTGATCTGTGGACATACTGAGGTCTGCCCCTACTGGCATGAATGGCATTTGTCTCACCGGTTCTTCTAGGTCCCACAAAAGGCTTCCTGGGATTACTGGACGAACATGCTCCATTATCAGAAATTTTACCCATCTTTAGAAGGCTTTCAATTCTTTCTCCAGCTATAACTATGTCCGCGAAGTTGGTGGAAGAAAAGGCAGCTAGCCTATCAATATATGTTCCTTGCAGAGTATTCATAAACATGTCGGCCATTTCTCTTTCCGACATGGGTGGCTGGACAGCAGCAGCAAGCTGTCTCCACCTCTGGGCATATTCCCTGAAGCTTTCTCTGGAGGATTGAGACATTCCCATCAGAAGGGTTCTGTTAGGAGCCATGTCCAGGTTGTATTGGTACTGTCTGATGAAGGCTTCAGCTAAGTCCTTCCAGCATCTTATAGTAGCTCTGGTTAAATGTGAGTACCACTCCCTTGAAGCCCCAGTCAAACTATCTTCAAAATAGAACATCCACAGTTTTTCATCCATGGTGTATGCCTTAAGTCTCCCCAGAAAGGACTGCAAGTGAGTTCGTGGACAGGAAGTTCCATTGTACTTCTCGAAGCACGGGGAATTTTGAGACTTCAGAGATCTCAACTTCTCAGCAATTTCATCAAACCTCCTATCATAAACTTCATCCCCAGCTCCCATTACAGTAAACTGTTCTTCTTGGGGGTCTTCCTGTAAGATCCTTCCTGCAGTAGTATTTCCTTGCACATTACCCAAGATGTTGACTTCCGGATGTAGATGAGGCCCATATACTGGTGGGTTAACATGAGGTTGACCCCTTTCATTGTTGCTTGTTCCTCCAGTTCCGAGATGGGGCTCTTCCGGGGTTTGTCTTTCTACCAATGCCCTCAACCTTTCTTGACTTTGAGCCAAGCCATTCATTACTTCCATGAATTGGGTCATTTGGTTTCTCATCTCCAGCCTTTCATTAGCCATCTGAGTTCTGACCTCTGTCAGATCTTGCTGTACTTGATCCATTTGGATACCAGGAAGATTGTTGCGAGTAGGATACCTGTGCGGACGGTTGAGAGGGAACACCCGACGGCGAGCAATAATTCCTGAACCACAACAGAGTTAGTAACAAACAAAACAAAAACCTACAAAACAAAACAAAAGTTATCATGCAATGCAGTATGCTTATTTATTTTCCAAGGCCCTTCCAGACCCTGAGGATGATGCTTTGATGTTGCTTGAGAAAATAAAACTCAATGAAACAAACTTACAAATACATTACAAATGGTGGATCATACATAGTTTGTTTTTACAACATATGCCCCTGAAGGGTCAAAATACAACATGAAAGAAAAGTGCATGAAATGGAAATAACAACAAGCAAAGAAGTCAAACATCTAATCCAAACTCATCCTCCTTAACCTCCTTCAAAAGTGCTTCAGTTACAGGACCAGCCGGATGCTCAGTGATGTTTCTGATAAGAAGGTTTCTGGTGGCAATAGCAGTGGTCAGCTTCTTGTGCCTGTCTTGGTCCTTTGACCTCTTCACACCAGCCCTAAGCTTCAATTCTGAAATCTCCTTCTGGGCTGCCAGCAAAGCTTCTTGTTGCTTCTTTTCATTGGCCTCCAACTGCTCAATCCTGGCTTGAGTTCTCTTATCTTCTTGAGTGCGAGCTTCAGTGATCCTAACCCACCTAGCTTGACTTTCTTCTAGATAGAGATCAGTCCTAGCCTTCTGAAACTGGGCCTCTTTACAGGCATTTTCAATATTTGCTCTCCAGCTCTTGATTTCTTGATGTAGTCCTCTACTTTCCCAATCTTGGCCAGATGCTCCACTTTAAGCTTCTCTAACCTCTCAATGTCTAGACGACCATCACTCCTCTCCCAGAGGGTCTTCTTCAGAGCTTGAGACATATTCTCATTCCTTTCCTTCAGTTTCTCAAATTCTTCCAGGCTGATAGTGGCTGGAGGTGGTACTGTGGATGGTCCAGGTGCATCCTCAATGGTGAAAGGCATCCCAAAACTCTGAGCCCTAGCATGATGTAACACGGTGGGAGAACTGACTTTAAGTTATGTTGCGGATAGCAAGAGTCGCCACCGACTTTTATTTTATCCAAAAGGAAAGGGTATAAAAGAAAAGGAAAGACCTTAAGAGATATTTTTGGGTCCGGGGGGTAAGTTATGTAAAGGGAAGGTGTTAGCACCCTTTACATCCATGGTTATCCATGGGCTCTTAGTTACTTAGCTCACTTTTGAATTGTTTTTGAAAGTGTAGTGTGTGAATAGAAAAATTTTCAGAATAGTTAATAATAATCCATGAACGGATGTGTAAAAACTTGTTTTTGAAAATTTGTTTGAAATTGTGAAGAGTTTGAAAAATTTTTGAAGTGAGCAAGTACATAAGAGGAACCTACCCTAATGTTTAAAGTCTTTCTTGTTCTTTATCCTTTCATTGGTAAGACTATCCCTACTATTAAGGAGTAGGTAGTCATTACCTTGGATGTAAAGGGACATGTGAGGGACATTCTGTTTTATGAAGATAACTGAGGGGTGTAATAAGCATATAGGAGGGACTATCATCATTATTCGAAGGGACTCGATTCGTAAAGGCAACCATGAGGGACTTGATGATTTTTATCTTTTAAGGGACTTGCTTTATACACCCCACTTGACCTTATGATTTAAGCAACTTGAGGGATAACCTTAGAAAGTGTAGGATGGCGATTAGAAATCGACTTACGTGTGTGAGTGTTCAATATTAATTATCTTTGATTAAAATGATCTAAATTTATTTTTACATAACATACATGTTTTGCACTCCCTAAATTACTAACCATAGCAACAATTAAATATTTAAAATTTACATCCGGGAGCATTTACATAATAATAAGCAAAATAATAAGCAAAGTAGATAAATAGCAAAAATAAATAAAATATAAATAAATAAGCAATAAATAATAATAAGGGTTAGTGATAACAAAATAATAATAATAATAATTAGAAATAATAAACAAGGTTAGAAACATAATAATAAAAATATAATAATAAATAATAGTATGGTTAGTAATAACAATAAAATTAATCAAAATTATAATAATAAGAGATTAACAATTTTTAATATAAACAATTATATTTAGAAAAAAATATGAACAAACAATTATTTTAATTTACAAGATTTAATTTCTAATAGCATGAAATATATTTATATCTTATATGAGAAAAATAATTTATAATTATATTTGCAATATTTACATGAATCATACTAAATAAATAAATATACATTATAATTATATTAATAATTAGAAAATAAAATTATTTAGAAAAATAGAACTAGATTTTATTTTAGAAAATATTTTTAGGGTTTTAAAAAAAATAGGGTTTTGATTTATAATATACCAAAATATGTGAATTAATATACCTATACTATAATTACATGAATAATAATAAGAATTTAAATTGAGGTACAAATGAGAGTTTTAGAATTTTTTTAGAAAAAAAACAAACAATTTTAAAAAATTATAACACATACTATATATATATTACAATATAAGAAAATTATAATTTTAATTTATTTTATATATAATAGTAATTAAATTAAGAAAAATAAAATAAAAGAAAAAATCAAAACCTGGTGGGGCTGGGGTTTGAACCCAGTCCCCCATGCTTGCAATCAACCAAACACACCACTGGGCTGCCCTCACATGCGTGTCATCATAAAGAGAGAAAAGAGTTTTGTATCTTGCCTGAAAAAAATCAAGAAAAATGAAGAAACAAAAAGGCCTGGGGTAGGAATCGTACCCAGGACCTTTGGGATGTATACGCGCATGCTTGACCGCCTGGCTGGGAGAGCCCTTCTGGTCATGGATTGACAACAATACATTATATATTATGTTTGCTTTTATCCTGAAAAAATTAACAAAAAAACAATGCACCAGCCCAGTATCGAACCAAGGTCCTTACAACATACGCATGTAAAGCTTACCACCAGGGCACACACGCGCGTGTGATAACAAAATAACAAAACAACATAAAATAAGTTAATATAATTTGAATTTCTGAGCGCGCGGGAAGCAGCCTTCTTCAACCTCCAGAGCTGCGAATTTACTTGTGAAAATTACTACAAGTTTTCCTGCGAAAAAACCATTCCCAGCAAAACCTATGAATATCAACAAGCAACAAAACCGTACAATTTTACAAAATTAAGCACAGCATTATGATCCAAACATTCACACGATTAATCCTGTGTTGTTAGAATTGATTTATGTTTCTTAAATTAGAAACCCCTAAACCTAGGTCCAAACCCTAATAATGGCATCTCATGAATTAGGTACGGGTTCTTTGATTTTCCTGTCCAGAAACGATCCATATCACACAACAAACAATATTAGCCAAGCAAATTTCATTTAAATGCAGTGAATTGATGTAACCGAAAAAGAAAAAATCAAGAACAAGTATGGCTCGGGTTTAGCAATATGGAGCATATGGGATGTGTATGATTGATGCTTTAGCTTCAGTGATGATCATTAAACATCTCTATGTTCTTACTTTGCCTTCAAATGCCCTGGAATTCAAAATCCGAATCTCACTTTTGGAAGGATTTTTGAGGTTTTGAACTTACCTTGGAGCTGCTGGAATTCGTCCTTGGTCAATGGCAATGAGTTTAATATATATAGGAGACTCAATTAGGTCAAAAACTTTGATTGATTATGTGCAAGAATTGATTCAAAAAGATTCATCATAACAAGCTTTAAAATTTCAATATTTTTGTACCAATGCTTTCTATTTCAAGCCATTCCATATAACTCTTGCATCAATTTGTTCCATGCTGACTTTATGATATTCTAGAATCAATAAATCAATTAAATCTTCACATTTAATATTTTATCTAAATTTAAAATGATTTTAAGAATAAAAAATCATAATAAATTAATTAAATAAAATAAAAATTATGAAAATATTATGGAAATTTCGTGCATGATGTTGTTGTATGGGTTGGGTCATAATTTGGCCAGCCCATTTGGAGAAAATTGCTTTTAGGCCCCCATTTTCATCATAAACTATCACAAACTTTCTCAACTTTGCAAGGGCACATCTCCCCCAATTTTAAAGGTATGAGGGTGTTCTTGGACATTTTGGAAAGCTTGAAGAGTCCTCTAAACAACCCCATTGGTTTCAGGTCCATATCATTTACCAATCTCAAGTTATGCCCTTTTGAAGTTGTTGACTTTTTGTTGACTTTTGAAATGACCTATAATGTCTTAGCTAGTATCATTCAAATGAAGCATTTTTGGGCTTAACTTTCAACATCAAAGTTGTAGAGAATTCAATTTCCTTCAAAATGAGCTTTGGATGGAGACTTGGTGATGAAGTATGTGAAAGTTATGGCTGGTCAAAGTTCAGTTGACTTTTACTGAGGAAACCCTAATTTAGAAACTCCTGATTATTGATGATCTGGAATCTCCTTGATGAATCATGATCAACCCTTGATCAAATGATGAATTTTACTTCATATACTTGATGTTGGCAAAAAATCATGAAGTTTGACTTTGGTCTGACCACAGTTGACCTCAGTTTGACTTTTTAACTGTACTGATTGATTTTGACTTATCTGATCATCTGACTGAGCAAACTTTTGAGAAAAGTCTTGAAATTTGTCATGGGGGTTATTATACACATATAAGATGTTATGAAGCTCACTTGAGGTATTGGAAGTCCATTTAGCCTGATTAAAGTCAAAACCCTAGTTTTGGATGCACTGCTTAGGAGGTGCATTGTCTGAGGGGATTGTCAACTCTTTTGACCAATTGTGAACTTTGTGAACCTTGTGAACCATCATAAAATGTCTTGTGAACCTCATGGGAGGTATTGTGAAGCTTGTGAACCTTGTGAACCTCATGAAGTGGCTTTGTAGACCTCATGAACCTCAGGGGAGCTTTGTAATCATTGTGAATCTTGTGAACCTTGTGAACCTTCAAGAAGTGACTTGTAGACTTCATGAACTTCATGAAAGGTCTTGAATGCATTGGGAAACTTGTGAACCTTGTGAATCTTCATAAAGTAACTTGTAGACTTCATGAACCTCATGAAAGGTTATATAAGCATTGAGAACTTGTGAACCTTGTGAACCTTCTTAGCACACAAAGTCTTGTATTGTGAGGGCAAATTTTGGGGTGCAACAGCTGCCCCTGTTCAATTTTCTGAAACCTGAGGGGTTAGATTGGTATATTTGCCGGTCGTAACCTGGAAGGTTGAAGGGGATTGAACACAAAAGCCCAAAAATTTGCACTCACCAGTGCATAGAGTGATATTGATGGTTGGTTGAATATGATTGAGTGGGCTTAAAGATGCCACTAGGGGAAATTTCTTCAGATATATTTCTTGGAAGATAAAGCAGTCTAAAATATGGAGGTATAATGAAAGCTGTCAGGAGTCTGGAGCAGTCCTGAGGTATTAATGATATGCTTTCAGGATACTGGAGTAATCCTGATGTAACAGCATGTCTTCATGAGGATAGAGCAATCAATAATGATGACCCTAAAGTAGTCTTGAAGTAATGATTTCAGGAGGATAGAGCCAAATGATAACTCTAAAGCAGTCTTGAAGTAGTAATATGATTTCAGGAGGATAGAGCAATCAATAGCTCTAAAGCAGTCTTGAAATAATAATGTGATTTCAGGAGGATAGAGCAATCAATAGCTCTAAAGCAGTCTTGAAGTAATGATTTCAGGAGGATAGAGCCATCAATAATGATAACTCTAAAGCAGTCTTGAAATAATAATGTGATTTCAGGAGGATAAAGTAACCCTGAGGTGACAATAAAGCAGTCCTAAAGTAATAAGAAGCTTATCAGGAGGATAAAGTAACCCTGAGGTTACGATAAAGCAGTCCCAAAGTAATAAGAATCTTATCAGGAGGATAAAGTAACCCTGAGGTTACGATAAAGCAGTCCCAAAGTAATAAGAAGCTTATCAGGAGGATAAAGTAACCCTGAGGTTACGATAAAGCAGTCTCGAAGATCATAAGTTTGTTTGTTGGATAATTAACCTGAAAACAAGGTAGCATTCTGTATAATAACATTAGTTTATGCTTTATGTATGCATGTATAACATGATGTGCTCAAGTAATGTACTATATGTTTATGGATATATGTGCTATGGTATGATGTAAATGATGTATGTATGATATGATACTGCCGAAAGCGTCTGGATATCTTTGTATAATACCTGCTGGCCAGGGAAAATAAATCTCGATTCGTTGTTGAAGAATATATAACCCTCTGTCTGCTGGGGATAACAGGGTATAGATAACTTCCCGTATGCTGGGGATAACAGGGTATAGATAACTTCCCGTATGCTGGGGATAGTAAGGTATATATAACCTTCGTCTTCGTTTGATGGTAGGGTAGACATAACATCCCGTCTTCGTTCGTCGTACTCTTATTGGAAAGTAATTTCCCGAATATCCGTATGAGGATAAAAGAGATGGATATAAATTCCAGGGGAGATAAGACTTTATGAAGATGGATTCGTCTTACTGAGGGTTTGTAATTTTCCTGTAAAGGTGAACTGGCGAAGCTTCGTTGAAATCCTCCCCCCGTTCGTCCTTAGTAAATACTATTACTGCATTTTCATGCATTTCTGGTAAACATCAATCATATTCAAAAGCATACATACATTCAAACACAACCAATGGACGTTTCGCTTATGTAAATAGGGTAAAAGTAAATCTGGATTCAAAAGATGGAATTTATTTATATCAAAAAGTGACCCATACACGGGTAAGTTTGTACAAGGAGACATAAACCCTAGTAAGAGGATTTTGTCATAAAGTTTTTACAAAACAGAGAAAATCAGCTATGTGGGAAACAATCCTATTGAGTTTCAATTCTACTATTGCCATTCAAGTATCTCATCTTCTTGCTGTTGAGACGGAAACGATTGGATTGAGCTTTATCTGTTCGAGCTTGAATAAGTAGTACAACTGGTTGCAGTTTCATGGGTGATCCAAACGAGACATAGTCATACGCTTTAATCCCTAACTTTTGCCTGGATTGCCCTTTCAGGTTTTCAATCCACCGGGATACCCTTTTTTGCCTAAGCCGCCTTTTCAGGTTTTCGACTTGCCGCGTGTACATCTTTTTATATATATCCCTAATTTTTGCCCAAACCCTTTTGGTTTGCCGGGATGCCCTTGTTTTGGCCTAGGCCTGTCAACCTAGCGGGTCTCTTTTTATGCGTAGTATTTTTTAACTATGTCTGCGTTTACAGGCTGTGGGAAGTCTTCACCATCCATTGTAGTCAGTATCATGGCACCTCCTGAGAACACTGTCTTGACTACAAATGGTCCTTCATATGTTGGAGTCCACATGCCCCTAGGATCACCCTGTGGTAATATGATACGCTTGATTACCAAGTCACCAGCCTGATATACCTTTGGCTTAACCTTCTTGTTAAAAGCTTTGATCATCCGTTTCTGGTACATCTGGCCATGGCAAACTGCTGCTAGCCTTTTCTCATCAATCAAATTTATCTGGTCCAGTCGAGTCTGAATCCACTCATCTTCATCCAAGCCTGCATCCTTCATAATTCTCAAGGAGGGAATCTGAACTTCAATGGGCAGAACTGCTTCCATACCATAGACTAAGGAGAATGGGGTTGCCCCTGTTGAAGTACGTATTGTGGTACGATAACCATGAAGAGCAAATGGTAACATCTCATGCCAATCCTTGTAAGTAACAGTCATCTTCTGTACAATCTTCTTAATGTTCTTATTGGCAGCTTCAACTGCCCCATTCATCTTTGGACGATACGGAGAAGAATTGTGATGCTTAATCTTGAACTGCGTGCAGAGATCAGTAATCATAGTGTTGTTCAGATTAGAGCCATTGTCAGTAATAATCCTTTCAGGGATGCCATACCTACATATGAGATTATTCTTAATGAATCGAGCCACAACATTCTTGGTAACAGATATCAAATGAAGCTGCCTCCACCCACTTTGTAAAATAATCAATAGCAACCAGGATGAAACGATGCCCATTAGAAGCAGTAGGCTTGATCTCACCAATCATATCAATGACCCACATGGCAAAGGGCCAAGGAGCAGTCAACACATTCAATGGTGATGGAGGTACATGAACTTTATCAGCATAGATTTGACACTTGTGACAAGTTCTGGAGTGTTGATAGCAATCAGCTTCCATGGTAGACCAATAGTAACCTGCTCTCAATATCTTCTTTGCCATAGTATGACCACTGGAATGAGTGCCAAAGGTCCCATCATGCATCTCTTCCATAATCTCAGTTGCTTCCTTCTTATCCACACAACGAAGCATAGCTGAATCATGATTGCGCTTATACAGAATGCCATTACTCAAAAAGAACTTAGCAGAGAACCTTCTCAGAAACTTCCTATCTTTGACAGATGCCCCTTCAGGCAACTCCTGAGCTTCAAGATATCTTTTCACTTCATAGAACCAAGGCTTCTCCTCTGCCCATTCTGTGTCAATCTCATTGCAATATGTAGGCTTTTCAAATCTATCAATAGTAATCTTGGGAGCTTCATCATCCCAACTGATCTCAAACATAGATGCCATGGTGGCTAATGCATCTGCCAGCTGATTCTCTCTTCGTGGAATGTGCTCAAAGGTAATCTCTTTGAAATGTGGGATCAAAGACAACACATGCTCTCTGTAAGGAATGAGGTTATCATGCTTGGTATCCCAATCTCCTTTGATCTGACTTATTACCAAGGCTGAATCTCCATACACATCAAGGAATTGAATCTTCATATCAATAGCAGCTTTAATACCCAGGATACATGCCTCATACTCAGCCATGTTATTGGTACAATGGAAACAAAGTCTGGCAGTAATCGGGGTATGACAACCTTCAGGGGAACTAATCACAACACCAACACCATTACCAAGTGCATTGGAAGCACCATCAAAAACCATAGTCCATCGGGATCCTTGTTCAGGTCCGTCATATTGTCCAGGTTCTTTGGTAATAATCATAATGTCTTCATCAGGAAATTCAAAATTCATTGATTGATAACCATCCACTGCTTGATGAGCCAAATGATCAGCAACAACACTTCCTTTAATGGCCTTCTGAGTAGTATACTGTATATCATATTCTGTCAAGATCATTTGCCATCTTGCAATTCTTCCGGAGAGAGCAGGTTTCTCAAATATATACTTGATTGGATCCATCTTAGAAATCAATAAGGTAGTATGGGTCAACATATACTGTCTTAGTCGGTGAGCAGCCCATGCCAAAGCGCAGCAAGTTTTCTCGAGCAGTGAGTATCTTGTTTCACAGTCGGTAAACTTTTTGCTAAGGTAGTATATTGCCTGCTCTTTTCGACCAGACTCGTCATGTTGCCCCAACACACACCCCATTGAGTTGTCTAACACTGTTAAATACATAATCAAGGGTCTTCCATCAACTGGTGGCATCAAAATTGGTGGCTCTAGCAGATATCTCTTAATTTCATCAAAGGCAGTCTGGCACTCATCATTCCATTCCATCACCTGATCTTTCTTCAACAACTTGAAAATTGGCTCACAAATGGTAGTTAATTGGGAGATAAATCTTGCAATGTAGTTCAATCGTCCCAAGAAACCTCTAACCTCCTTTTCAGTACGGGGGGCTGGCATCTCTCGTATAGCTTTCACTTTTGCAGGATCCACTTCAATACCTTTTCCACTGACAATGAAACCCAGGAGCTTTCCAGATCTAACTCCAAAAGTACACTTGTTTGGGTTCAATCTCAACTTTTATTTCTTCAACCTCTCAAACAACTTGTGCAGATGATCAAGATGTTGTTCTTCATTCTGAGACCTGGCTATCATATCATCCACATATACCTCTATCTCATGATGAATCATATCATGAAACAAAGCCACCATAGCACGCTGATATGTTGCCCCTGCATTCTTCAAACCAAATGGCATCACCTTATAGCAAAAAGTGCCCCACTGTGTCACAAATGTTGTCTTCTCCATATCTTCAGGTGCCATCTTGATTTGATTGTAACCAGAGAAACCATCCATAAAAGAGAATACCTTATGCTGAGCAGTGTTGTCTACCAGAATATCAATATGAGGAAGTGGAAAGTCATCTTTGGGGCTAGCCTTGTTCAAATCTCTGTAGTCTACACACATATGTACCTTACCATCTTTCTTAGGAACTGGTACCACATTTGCAACCCACTGAGGATAAGAAGTCACTGCTAAGAACCCTGCATTGAACTGTTTCATTACCTCTGCCTTGATCTTTTCTGACATTTCAGGACGCATACGACGAACCTTCTGCTTCTTTGGACGACAATCTTCTTTCACTGGCAAACGGTGAACCACAATGTCTGTATCCAACCCTGGAATATCTTCATAAGACCAAGCAAAGATCTCCACATAGTCACGTAACATCTGAATCAACCTGCTTTTGACACTGTCCTCTAAATCAGCCCCTATCTTGACCTCTTTTCTGTTTTCTTCAGTTTCCAGATTCACAACTTCGACTGGCTCTTCATGTGGCTGTATAGCTTTCTCTTCTTGTTGTAACAACCTAGCAAGCTCTACAGGTATTTCACAATCGTCCTCATTTCCGTCTTCAGTTTGATAGATCGGATTCTCGAAATTATAATTGGCAATAGTAGAACTGTTATCAACAGGATCTAGAGTGGATGAGGATCTGCATTTTAGTGATGTGGGTGTGTGTAAGAACACATAGCTGATAAAGCAAAAATAAAAAGAAAAGAAAGACAAGGAACACACTATTTACGAAAACGAAACGTCCACTGATTTTATTGAATGAAGTATGCAAATGAAATGACAACCCGTAACAAGCACACCATTGTGCCCCGGGTAAGGCACATGGCTTGAAAGTTTTAATTGTTCAAGAAATTACAAATTTAAAAAACATAACACAGTAATAGTATTTACTCCTGATTAAAGGAGATAGGGATAACATCTTCAGCTTTCCAATTATTGAGCCCAGCACCCACAGTAGGAAAAATCCATGCATCAAGTTGTAGTCTTCATCATAGTCTCCCACAGCATTGATAACCCCTTGATTGGTGATACGAGCAGCACGAGCACGACGAACAGCCTTCTGGGACTCTGCAGTGAAACCCAAACCAAACTTGTCAGACTTGTATGGCATATCAGGAAGCTGACCCCAAATAGTACAACCACCTTCATCCACCACGGCTCTTGCATCATTGAGGGAGGCCATTGCCATTGTTGGAGGCTTTCTGGTGACCACAGGAACTTTCTTCACAGCAGGAGGAGCTACATAATCATTAACAACCCAGGGAACCACTTCAAATGTCTGACACGGAGTTTCAATGTATTCACCTTCCATTTCCAGATACTTGAAGGTATTCACATGACTGACAAAGTATTCTTCTTCTCCGTAGACGGTAACAACCTTTCCATCCACCGGATATCTCAACTTTTGGTGCAATGTAGAAGTTACAGCACCTGCCCCATGGATCCAGGGACGACCAAGCAGACAAGAGTACGAAGGACGAATATCCATCACATAAAATGTAGCAGTAAACATCTGGGAACCAACTTGGATTGGAAGATCAATTTCCCCATGCACTACTCTTCTAGAACCATCAAAAGCCTTTACCACAATATTACTGGGCTTCAGCACAGCATCTTCAAGACTTAGCTTATTCAGGACTTCCTTAGGCAACACATTCAAAGAGGAACCATTGTCTATCAGCACATGAGACAGGGTAGTGCCCCTGCATTCAATTGAAATATGCAAGGCCCTGTTATGATCCCTCTTGGCAGGGGTCAAATCAGCATCAGAAAATCCTAACCCATTGTCGTAGGTCAGGTGGGCAACACAGTTTTCAAATTGGTCAACAGAAATTACACTGGGTACATGAGCCATCTTCAAAAACTTGATCAATGACTTGGCATGAGCCTCAGAACATAATAATAGGGAGAGCATAGAAATCTTTGAGGGAGTATGCCCCAATTGGTCAACAATGTCATAATCACTCTTACGAATGATTTTCAATACTTCTTCCATTTGCTTAGAGAGATCATCAGCAGCTGGCACATCAGTAGATACAGGCTCGATAACAGGACCTTTGCCCCGAGCATCAGTGGTAGAAGTAGCAGCAGGAGCAACTGCACTCTTAGAAGCAACTGGAGGAGAGAAGACTCTTCCACTACGAGTGATCTTGCTAGATCCAGCAATATTATCAATGTCAACAGGCACATCAGGTAAAGGCTCCTGCTTAACACCATGGATGTAAACATCAGACCCATAGTGCCAAGGCACAGCTTTGTCAGTTGTATAAGGAATAGGACCAGGAGTAGTAATGACCACAGGAGCTACTCTGGCTTCAGCCACAACTTTCACAGGACCTTCAGCAGTAATCTTGATTGGTCCCTGATGAGTGATTTTAATGGGACCCTTTGAAGTGATTCTTACCGGTACTTTGTCAACCATATCAACCTCTTCAATCTTCTTACCCCGAGTCAGATGATCCACCATACTTTCTACAGACGAAGGAGTCCTTTCAAACACTATAGTGTACTTATCCATGAGACGCTGAATTCCATCTCTCAATATGAAGCAACTATCCGGCTTATAGGTACAATACAAACAATCTTCACGACAACCTGGAAAGATCCCAGCTTGTACTAACCTCTTTTTGATAACAGACAGTGGTGTGGTCAACTCCATAACTGAATAGACATGTAGATCTTCATCAATGGCATTGACAGTCTTCTCGTGATTTGGCATTGGAGCTGTAATCACATTTGGAGTACCTGGTGGATCAAACTCGATCTCTCTAGCATCAATCATATCTTGAATTTTGTTCTTCAAGACCCAGCAGTTATTAGTATCATGTCCTGGACAGTTTGAATGATATGCACATCGTGCATTGGGATTGTACTTGGGAGAGGTAACATTGGGATTCTGAGGAGCCTCCCTCAGGGTAATAAGTTCAGCCTTCAACAAGTGTTGCAATGCCTGAGCCATTGACATGTTGATCTTCGTGAACTGTCTTCTAGCCCTCTGTTGGTTGCCCTGAGGCTGCTCTGTTGTTGCAGGAGTTGGATTTGAAATATGGACTGCACTAACAGACTGATGCCTTCTATTACGATCAGGTTGACCATAAACAGCATTGGATTCTTTCTTCCCAGTGGGAGGTTTCTTTGCAGCACCTGATGAAGAAGTGCCCACTTGGATCTTTCCACTCTTGATACCATTTTCTACCCGCTCTCCTGTCATGATCAACTCAGTGAAGCCAGATGATGAGCTTCCAATGAGATGACTGTAAAACGGACCATTCAGCGTACACATGAACATATCAACTAATTCCCTGTCAGTTAAAGGGGGTTGAACTCTTCCAGCTAAATCTCTCCATTTCTGAGCATACTCCTTAAAACTTTGGCACCCATAGACATGCTCTGAAGCTGCATGCGAGTGGGGGCTAAGTCAGCATTGTATTGATACTGTTTATAAAAAGCTTCAGCAAGATCATTCCAGTCTCTGATGTTGACACTCTCCAACTGATAATACCACTCCAGCTGAGCTCCAGATAAGCTCTCTTGAAAGAAATGGATCCACAACTTCTTATCAGCAGTGTGGGGTTGAATTCTTCTGACATATGACCTCAGATGCAATTTGGGACAAGAGACCCCATCATAGACAACAAAAGTAGGAACCTTGAAACCAGTGGGTATGACTACCCTAGATATCAAACTCAAATCCTCAAAATCCAGCCCAGATGATTTCTGCAACTCCATAGCATCCATCCTATCCACCAGCATCTTGAATTTGTCTTCATTAGGCTCATGGTAGTAATTAGCCTCAGAATCAGAGTCCCCCATTGAATGGTGGAGACTGCCTACCTCTTGCTCAGATTCTTCAGATTCATAGTCTTCAGCTGGTTCCTTGGTCTTGGCAAGACCTTTGAACCTTCTTCCCATGTTGATCAACCCAGCAGACCTTCTAGTCTTCTTAGTCTTCTTGGCCAGCAGCGTCTTCAATTCATCCTGCCCCTTGGACAGGTTCAGGATCAGCTCTTGGAACTGTGCATTTTGTGCCTGGAGATCCTTAACTGATTGTTCAAGAGCCATTGCTGAAATAAACAGCGAGAAGATGAGAAACCTGTGCACAATATAAACCTGTGATGTAATGAAATGATATGTGAATGAATATGCAATGTTTTCAAGGACCGCAGGATCTAAATTTGCTTAGACAAACACAAAAGTAAACTTTTATTAGTAATAACTTGTTTTTCCTTTTAGGCGTACATCAATGAAATGAAATAAAATAAGTACAAAAGATGGGGTTTTAAGTCTCCCATGGACGTTTCCTCTTTATGTTGAGGTATGAATTGAGGTTTCGTTCCTCATGAAGTTGCTTTGTTAGCTCTAGGATTCTTGCTTGGCTTGCTTTGTAATGAGCCTCGAAAGTATCCCTTTGCTCTTTCAGTTGGATCCATGATCTCTGCAAGTCTTCCATATCAGTAGGCATGTCTGGGTGAAGGATAGTATAAGCTGTGTCTCCTTCAGCAACAGGTTCCATGGTAACTGGTAGGACGGCAGGATATGGCATCATGAGTGTCTGAGCACGAGATCGTACCCATCTGAGATAAGCCTCCATAGGAATAGTGTACTTAGGCTCCAGTGTCTTGCTGTCAATCCTGTTTACCTTTCCCAGGCTCGTATGAATCTCTGACGGTAACCCTGAAGATCGTTGTCGTAATCAAACACAATGCCTTGAATCAACATGTCATGTGGGCCATCGCTCCGAGCGTAACCAAACTGTCGTAAAGCTAGAGAGGGGTTGTAAGTGATGCCTCCTCTTATGCCTAGAAGTGGCACATTAGGAAACTCCCCACAACGGTCAATGATGGTGACATTCTCCATAGATCTGGAGCACCAATGGATGTCTGAGTGAGAAAGTGACATGATCCTCTTGGACCATCTGAACCCTTGCTCATTCTTCATTACTGAGCGAGGAAGGTGAGAAATAAACCACCTAGAAAGTAAAGGTATGCAGCACATCAAAGTTCCTCTTGCCCTTGTAGTACGGGTGTGAAGAGAATGCAGGATGTCTCCAAGCAATGTAGGCACTGGATTGTGACTCAGGAATATATTGATGGCATGAACATCTATGAACTGATCTGGATTGGGGAACAATACTAAGCCATATATCAGCAAGGCTAAGACCTCCTCAAAAGCATCATAGCTCATGGCCTTCAAGAACATCTGAGCTTTATCCATTAATACCTTAGCAAGAATACCCTTGACTCCACTTCTCGTTTCTAGAACAATGTCAGACTTCTTCAGATGTAGGGCTGCAGCAATAACCTCTTCAGATGTTATGCTCAATCAAAGACATGTGGCACACACAAACAAGTCACACCATAGCCCTAGGTTTAAAGGCTTGCATGAGGTTTAAGGTAGGTACCCTCCCCTGAAGTTAGTTGGTTCATCCTGTCCTACAAAAGTAACCAGGTTCTAAGGGATCTCAAAATCATTGATCCTTCACAAGGGTGGTTGTTCAGAAGGCAACTTACTTGCCAACCAAAACCCTCCAAGTTTAAGATCTCAATGAGTGTAGCATCGAGTGTCAACCAACTTCAGTCTGCACCAAAGCCGGTTACCTCACTACTTTCTAAAGGCCAAGATGAGTTAACTAGGGTTCTAAAAGTTAGTTAGTGCATTGACAACATATGGCAGCCTCATATTATCCTCAACTTGACTTAAGGAACATAAGCACCAACCAAGAAGTCGCACTAACTATGGCCACCAGATCAACCGTATCGATATACGTCGTACAGTTTCCTTGGTCTATTGCCATTTACCTAAGGTACACTAGATCCGGGTTAGGACCTTTCACACATAAGAGCACCCCAACAATGTAAAGAAAAGCAAACAAGGCAAACAATTTAAGTGATCTTAATTCCTAAGGGTACGCCTCTTAAAATAGATCCCCAGCAGAGTCGCCAGTTCTGTAACACGGTGGGAGAACTGACTTTAAGTTATGTTACGGATAGCAAGAGTCGCCACCTACTTTTATTTTATCCAAAAGGAAAGGGTATAAAAGAACAGGAAAGACCTTAAGAGATATTTTTGGGTCCGGGGGGTAAGTTATGTAAAGGGAAGGTGTTAGCACCTTTTACATCCATGGTTATCCATGGGCTCTTAGTTACTTAGCTCACTTTTGAATTGTTTTTGAAAGTGTAGTGTGTGAATAGAAAAATTTTCAGAATAGTTAATAATAATCCATGAACGGATGTGTAAAAACTTGTTTTTGAAAATTTGTTTGAAATTGTGAAGAGTTTGAAAATTTTTTGAAGTGAGCAAGTACATAAGAGGAACCTACCCTAATGTTTAAAGTCTTTCTTGTTCTTTATCCTTTCATTGGTAAGACTATCCCTACTATTAAGGAGTAGGTAGTCATTACCTTGGATGTAAAGGGACATGTGAGGGACATTCTGTTTTATGAAGGCAACTGAGGGGTGTAATAAGCATATAGGAGGGACTATCATCATTATTCGAAGGGACTCGATTCGTAAAGGCAACCATGAGGGACTTGATGATTTTTATCTTTTAAGGGACTTGCTTTATACACCCCACTTGACCTTATGATTTAAGCAACTTGAGGGATAACCTTAGAAAGTGTAGGATGGCGATTAGAAATCGACTTACGTGTGTGAGTGTTCAATATTAATTATCTTTGATTAAAATGATCTAAATTTATTTTTACATAACATACATGTTTTGCACTCCCTAAATTACTAACCATAGCAACAATTAAATATTTAAAATTTACATCCGGGAGCATTTACATAATAATAAGCAAAATAATAAGCAAAGTAGATAAATAGCAAAAATAAATAAAATATAAATAAATAAGCAATAAATAATAATAAGGGTTAGTGATAACAAAATAATAATAATAATAATTAGAAATAATAAACAAGGTTAGAAACATAATAATAAAAATATAATAATAAATAATAGTATGGTTAGTAATAACAATAAAATTAATCAAAATTATAATAATAAGAGATTAACAATTTTTAATATAAACAATTATATTTAGAAAAAAATATGAACAAACAATTATTTTAATTTACAAGATTTAATTTCTAATAGCATGAAATATATTTATATCTTATATGAGAAAAATAATTTATAATTATATTTGCAATATTTACATGAATCATACTAAATAAATAAATATACATTATAATTATATTAATAATTAGAAAATAAAATTATTTAGAAAAATAGAACTAGATTTTATTTTAGAAAATATTTTTAGGGTTTTAAAAAAAATAGGGTTTTGATTTATAATATACCAAAATATGTGAATTAATATACCTATACTATAATTACATGAATAATAATAAGAATTTAAATTGAGGTACAAATGAGAGTTTTAGAATTTTTTTAGAAAAAAAACAAACAATTTTAAAAAATTATAACACATACTATATATATATTACAATATAAGAAAATTATAATTTTAATTTATTTTATATATAATAGTAATTAAATTAAGAAAAATAAAATAAAAGAAAAAATCAAAACCTGGTGGGGCTGGGGTTTGAACCCAGTCCCCCATGCTTGCAATCAACCAAACACACCACTGGGCTGCCCTCACATGCGTGTCATCATAAAGAGAGAAAAGAGTTTTGTATCTTGCCTGAAAAAAATCAAGAAAAATGAAGAAACAAAAAGGCCTGGGGTAGGAATCGTACCCAGGACCTTTGGGATGTATACGCGCATGCTTGACCGCCTGGCTGGGAGAGCCCTTCTGGTCATGGATTGACAACAATACATTATATATTATGTTTGCTTTTATCCTGAAAAAATTAACAAAAAAACAATGCACCAGCCCAGTATCGAACCAAGGTCCTTACAACATACGCATGTAAAGCTTACCACCAGGGCACACACGCGCGTGTGATAACAAAATAACAAAACAACATAAAATAAGTTAATATAATTTGAATTTCTGAGCGCGCGGGAAGCAGCCTTCTTCAACCTCCAGAGCTGCGAATTTACTTGTGAAAATTACTACAAGTTTTCCTGCGAAAAAACCATTCCCAGCAAAACCTATGAATATCAACAAGCAACAAAACCGTACAATTTTACAAAATTAAGCACAGCATTATGATCCAAACATTCACACGATTAATCCTGTGTTGTTAGAATTGATTTATGTTTCTTAAATTAGAAACCCCTAAACCTAGGTCCAAACCCTAATAATGGCATCTCATGAATTAGGTACGGGTTCTTTGATTTTCCTGTCCAGAAACGATCCATATCACACAACAAACAATATTAGCCAAGCAAATTTCATTTAAATGCAGTGAATTGATGTAACCGAAAAAGAAAAAATCAAGAACAAGTATGGCTCGGGTTTAGCAATATGGAGCATATGGGATGTGTATGATTGATGCTTTAGCTTCAGTGATGATCATTAAACATCTCTATGTTCTTACTTTGCCTTCAAATGCCCTGGAATTCAAAATCCGAATCTCACTTTTGGAAGGATTTTTGAGGTTTTGAACTTACCTTGGAGCTGCTGGAATTCGTCCTTGGTCAATGGCAATGAGTTTAATATATATAGGAGACTCAATTAGGTCAAAAACTTTGATTGATTATGTGCAAGAATTGATTCAAAAAGATTCATCATAACAAGCTTTAAAATTTCAATATTTTTGTACCAATGCTTTCTATTTCAAGCCATTCCATATAACTCTTGCATCAATTTGTTCCATGCTGACTTTATGATATTCTAGAATCAATAAATCAATTAAATCTTCACATTTAATATTTTATCTAAATTTAAAATGATTTTAAGAATAAAAAATCATAATAAATTAATTAAATAAAATAAAAATTATGAAAATATTATGGAAATTTCGTGCATGATGTTGTTGTATGGGTTGGGTCATAATTTGGCCAGCCCATTTGGAGAAAATTGCTTTTAGGCCCCCATTTTCATCATAAACTATCACAAACTTTCTCAACTTTGCAAGGGCACATCTCCACCAATTTTAAAGGTATGAGGGTGTTCTTGGACATTTTTGAAAGCTTGAAGAGTCCTCTAAACAACCCCATTGGTTTCAGGTCCATATCATTTACCAATCTCAAGTTATGCCCTTTTGAAGTTGTTGACTTTTTGTTGACTTTTGAAATGACCTATAATGTCTTAGCTCGTATCTTTCAAATGAAGCATTTTTGGGCTTAACTTTCAACATCAAAGTTGTAGAGAATTCAATTTCCTTCAAAATGAGCTTTGGATGGAGACTTGGTGATGAAGTATGTGAAAGTTATGGCTGGTCAAAGTTCAGTTGACTTTTACTGAGGAAACCCTAATTTAGAAACTCCTGATTATTGATGATCTGGAATCTCCTTGATGAATCATGATCAACCCTTGATCAAATGATGAATTTTACTTCATATACTTGATGTTGGCAAAAAATCATGAAGTTTGACTTTGGTCTGACCACAGTTGACCTCAGTTTGACTTTTTAACTGTACTGATTGATTTTGACTTATCTGATCATCTGACTGAGCAAACTTTTGAGAAAAGTCTTGAAATTTGTCATGGGGGTTCTTATACACATATAAGATGTTATGAAGCTCACTTGAGGTATTGGAAGTCCATTTAGCCTGATTAAAGTCAAAACCCTAGTTTTGGATGCACTGCTTAGGAGGTGCATTGTCTGAGGGGATTGTCAACTCTTTTGACCAATTGTGAACTTTGTGAACCTTGTGAACCATCATAAAATGTCTTGTGAACCTCATGGGAGGTATTGTGAAGCTTGTGAACCTTGTGAACCTCATGAAGTGGCTTTGTAGACCTCATGAACCTCAGGGGAGCTTTGTAATCATTGTGAATCTTGTGAACCTTGTGAACCTTCAAGAAGTGACTTGTAGACTTCATGAACTTCATGAAAGGTCTTGAATGCATTGGGAAACTTGTGAACCTTGTGAATCTTCATAAAGTAACTTGTAGACTTCATGAACCTCATGAAAGGTTATATAAGCATTGAGAACTTGTGAACCTTGTGAACCTTCTTAGCACACAAAGTCTTGTATTGTAAGGGCAAATTTTGGGGTGCAACACATGAGACCACTCATAATACTGAGCTGAAGCCACATTGTTGCATCTCCCAAGAATGGCCATCCCTTTGGTCTGGATGTTGTCCCAAGCCCAGGATGCTTGCCTGACAACAGCTAGGTTAGGCTTTATCTCACAATACAGGGTCTCAGCCAAGTCTTGCACTCTAGGAGGGTGAACCAAAGCATAGCCCAATTGTCTCTTAAACAACAAAGGATTGTAGTTGATGCAACCCTTCACTCCTACTAGAGGTACATTGGGGTACTGCCCACAGCTAGTGATTATGTCTCTGCCCTTGGTGCTCTGGGTGCACCATCTGATGTCATCTGAAGTCAAAGAAATAAGTCTCTTAGCCCAATTCTTCTGTTGGTGAGGATTCAGGAAGGCATCAGTCCTAGGTAAGTGTTTGAGCAGCCAGGTATGAAATAAGGGAGCACAACATCTCACCAATTTTCCTCTTTGCTTCTCATTTCTTTGGTGAACAGAATAATAGAAATCTCCCAGCAAGGTGGGTACTGGGTTCCTCAGAAGGAAAAGATGAATGGCATTCTTGCTGATAAACTTGGGCTCATCTGCAAATAATATAACCCCATAAATACTGAGGGCTAACAATGCACAAACTACCCTCTATTCTCCCAAAGAGGCCTTCAGGGTGGCCTGAGAAGTCAGAAAATCTAAGTGTAGACCAGGGATCCCAGCCTTTGTTGTCATGTTCTGCTCAATCAAAATAGGCTCCAGGTATAGTGCTTTTGCCACTTCTTCATTGCTGGGAGAAGTCATCTCAGGGTTGAAGGGAATTCCACCCCTAATAGGCACTCCAATCACTTATGAGAACTCCTCCAGCAGAGGTCCTAACTGAAAGTTTTGGAAAGTGAAGCATCTCAAAGGAGGATCATAGAACTGTAGGCAGGTGTGGATCAAACTCCTCTGAGAAGGGTCTAGGTCCATAACCATATCAAGGATGCCTCCATAATGCTCTCTGAATAATGGGATATGGTCTGGAGTGATAAGTGCCTGGACTTGCCTGATGCCAGTCAGCACAGGCTCAAAGAAATGGTATGAAATGTTGCTCTTCTTGGGTGCCATGACTGCTGGTGAAGAGCTGCAAACAAGTGCTGATGATGAAGACTGATACTGGAGATGAGCCACTGATAGGCTGAAGCTGGTGATAAAAGTAGCTGAAGCAGGCAACTGATGAAGATAACTGAAGCAGATAACTAATGAACAGGGGTCTATGCAGATGAAGAGGTCAAAACCAAGCCAGATACAATATGGATACCCTGAAAAACAAATAAACAAATGTTAAATGATGCAAATGATGAGTATGCAAATGATATGCAAGGGTTTGTGATCAAGCTGGATCTAATTTATCTGTCCTGATATAAGTCCATGTATGTTCAAGAGGTCCAGATGGAGGTTTTAAAAATCCAGTAACCAAGTTGGGGGACTCAAATAAAGAGTCACATGTCCAGGGTTAAATCACAAGAACTTTCCAAAGTGAGGTACTCTTAATCAAAACAAGTATCAGGGTATGATGTGGCCAAGGGTTCCTGCAAACCTGTAAACAGCCCAACCCCCTCACAGGTGATGCTCTAGAACAAGGATCCTCAGACTTGGATCAGTTATGAGAAGTGTAAACACTTTTAACCCGGAGGTACAGTGTTTACAATAACCATAAAAGATCCTCCTCTAATTCACCTCAGTTTCTGAAGGTCATAGTAAAGGTCATCCAGACTTAGCAGGCTTCCCAGATAGCCCTAGCACTACAGGAAATATGTAGCACAGAGTTCTCAAGAAGAAACCCACATCTGAACCGTGTTTCATATTCCCGCACCAGACCGAAATGGAATGGGAAAGAACATGAACCACTCTAGCCTAGGTGTCACTCAGGTCCCAGGTATAGGACCTTAAACTCTCAGTAGAACCCCACCCACCAAAACAAAAACCAGATCCAGCTAGATGACAGTATGACAGTATGATACATATAAAGCTGTAAAGAAAGCAATAAAATAATTGTACATAAAGCAGAAAATAAATACAAATATACAAACACAATTAGCACATAACACCCCAGTAAACACAAATCAAACAAGCGCTAGGAGGAACCCACAAAAAGAACCAGAAGCCCTGGTTACAATATTCATATTCCCCAGCAGAGTCGCCAAGCTGTCGCTCCCACCAAATGACACAGGGCCAAGAGGGGTACAGACGCGAACGGTCGGCGAAAGGAGAGAGAACACACAGGGGTGAACTCAGAATAACAAGAGTCGCCAGCTAGGCATTTTTATCCCGGAGGAAAGGCAATGCTGCATAGACCTAGAAAGATATGGACAAGACGGTTGCGAACCAGAGAGACTGAGAAAGGGGGTTGGTTACAACCTGGGAAGGTATTAGCACCCAGATTGTTCGCCGTACTCGACGGGATCCGCGCTTGAAAGACTTGTGTTTTAAAGGGGTATTGTCAGTGCTATTCTGTGTGCAAAAGCTGGAAAGAATGCAAGTGTCAGTGTAAAAGACATGTGAAGTGTATAAGTGAAGTGTCAGTGTAAGAATAAGAATGAAATGCTCAAGACCATGAGGCTTAAAGAATAAGGCTGGAAAGAGGGGGAATATACAGAGACTTTTGTTCGATAACTGTTAAGTTATGCCTACGTATCCTCTCGTGCAATGAGGAAGTCAGAACACCGTAGTTCGACCCAAAGAGACTGAAAGATGAATTGACTTGTGAACTGCCTGCTTTTCTATGCTCAAGTGTATGACCTGTCTGGCTCAGGTGCAAACTGTCTTGCATTAGACGGAAGAAGCAAGTTCTCGTTTATGAGTGAATGAGATGAGAAAAGAATCCCGGAGGAGACGATTATTGTTTGTTTTTTGTGTTTTCAATCTTTTATTTATTTTTGGTGTTTGTCATAAGAAAATGAGCTTAAGCCTGAACCAAGGGTTAGTAAACTCATCACATCTTCCCTCTGATTAGGGGTAATGAGAATACCTTAAGTGTGAAGTCAGCATCTCACACTTAATTACCATGATGTAGGATTAAGATCATTAACCTACTTGTGATTATTTAGATGTTTTTTTGGAGTTTTTGTTTAGTGTTAAGTAATGAGTTTAAGCCATAATCAGGGATTTAATGGACTCATTACACCATCCTAATAGAAGGATAATAGATGAGAACATTTAAGCTGAGAAAGACTCCTCAACTTAATCCATGATTAGGGATTAACCTCATGACAAAACAAGCCTTTATTAAAGTGGATTTTAGTTAATGATAAAATGAAGAAGTGATTTTTATGGTTTGTAAGACAACTTGAGGGGGACTTGTCCATTAACACTAGGGTTAGTCCTTCTTAACCAATTAAGGAAAAATTAGAACCCTAATGCAAGGCCCAAGTCACAAGCTTGATGTCTTGATGATTATTAAGTGGATTGATTAAAGGAGTTAAACACATTAAGGGTTTAACACTTAGGATTAAAGTTATACACTCCATCCTAATAGAAGGATGCAGGCATAAGCTTAATCACAAAGACTTAAAAACTTTAGGGTTTAGTCCCTGATTATGAGGTGAGGAGAGAAGACTCAATGATGACACAAAGGTAAATGCTAAATGGGGGACTAATCAAATCCTAATTGTGATCATGCTTGGTCGTTCCTAGGGTTAATGAGGTTTGCAAGAATATCTTCAAAGAAACCACCAGGAAGGAAGCAGATGAAAGGAGCAAGGAGCAGAGAGAAGCAAGACAACTTGCTTCACTTAAGAAGACAAGTTGCCTGAAGGAAGAAAGTAAGAGATGAACATGAATGAGCAAGCTCACTCTAATGCAAAGATAAAATGCATCAAAGATTCAAGAAAGATGAGAAGAGATTGTGAGAAATGAAGGCAAATTCACTTCTCAAACAACTTACCACCTGAAATGTTAGCATAAGAAATGAAATACAATGCAAATGAGATGAAATGTGATGATGCAAACCAAAACTAGAAGAAAGAATATGATGTCAATGATGCTAAGAGATGATACAAACATGAGGCAAGGCAAGAGAATGATCAAGCAAGCAAGTATGTAAATGAGGCATGCTTTGAACCATGAATGCACATGAAAAGTTATGAAATGCAATGGACATACAACATGGAAAATGAAAGATGCAATGATCAAACATGATTCTAATATGTCCTAAGATGTATTATGAATCTAATGAATGCACAAAATGTCATGGCAAGTCATGGGATGCAAGCAAATGAGAAATGGATGCAAAGGAAGGCACAAATTAGGGTTACATGCATCATGCAAAGCAAAAATCAAAAACCAGAAGCAAACACCATGATAAATATTTGAAAATTCAATCAAAGATACCCTAAACCTATACAAGCTCACTGCCCAAAGGAGAGGACTCAAATCTTAACCTATTGAAAGTTATGAATTTCCTAAGTTTGCTAGGGTTTTAAGGTACTTTGTCAAGAAAAATGAAAAACAAATTGAAAATGCAAGATCAATTCAAACCAAATTTATCTTATAAACTACATGCTATGAAGAATACAATGCAAGAAGAATCCTCATCCAACTCTCTAAGGTTAGGCAAAAAGGAATTTTTGAAGTTTGACATAAAATATTGCCTTGAAATGAAATTAAATCCCATGAAAATGATCAAAAGGCATCAAGAACAAAAAAGAAATTTGGTTTGAGAGTTGGACAATGTTTCTAAATGTTTCTAAATGCAATGTGAATTTTTTTTGTGATTTTTAAATACCTAAATGTATTTTTAATTAATTAATTTTCATTAATTAATTAAAAATATACATTTAAATGATTTAAAAATAATTTTTAATGCAAAAATTAAAAAAAAAATATTTTTGTGTTCTGAAAATTCATGAAACCTTTGACAAAAAATTTCATAATTTTTAGATGATTTTAACTATTTTTAAAAATTCGTACAAAATAAATCAAAAGAAAATGAAATCAAATCAAATAAAATGAAAAGTATGCAAATCTAAAGGCTGACATTCAAACAAGAAACGCGCGAATTGACTGGCGCCAGATCCCATGGTCCAGATTCAAACTGGCATATTTAAAATAAACCTAATTAATTAATTTTAATTAATTACAATTAGGGCTAAATGAAGTCATCCTGGCCATCTAACACGCGCGGGAAGCCCTGATCCAACGCCCCACATTTAAACCTGGCTAACCCTAATTAACAAACCCTAATCATTTTCAGGTCACCGGAGACGAGCTCCGATCGTCTTCTCCGGTGACCCCCTTCCCTGAAAATTTCAAACTCACTCCCTAGGTTATTTCTGGAGCTCTAAAGCTCCAGATCACTTCCTCTCATCCCCCTGAACCTGAATCCACCTTCAAAACTCATTTCTTTTCACTCAATCCCATGATTCGAAGAAGAACATAAATATGGAAAAAATTTCAGACAAGCAATACAGTCTCATTTCTCAACCATTTTCAATAATTCCAAGTTCAGTGTGATCAGTGAAGCATGCTTAATCATTTTGAAACAAAAAATAAGAGTTCTGGAAAAATGTTTCAAGGAGGTACCTGAGCTTGAGCTTTCTCAGTTCTGGACTTTCAGGCCTCCTCTCTTTGTGCAAACCACTCCCCTTGAACTCCTGATGAAGTTTTGATGCTTGGAAGGAATTTCTTTTGGCTGATTTGAGAGTTTGCAAGCCAACTGGTCAGAAATCGTGTTTGGTTTATGGGAGGTTCTTGGCTGTTTTGATGGATGGTTTTGGGTCAGTGAATCATTTAGAAATGAATGGTGGTGTTTGTTTGAAGATTGAATGGCTGAGTTGGGAGATTCGAAAGGTTTTGCAAGTTGGAGGATTTTTGATAACTATGGCAATTTGAGGTTTTAGCTTGTGTTGTGTGTTGTGTTTTATCTCATTTGGTCCACTTATCACAACTAGAGAGGTCAGAGAAGTTGGTGTGGCACAGGCTGATTGGTATGGGTCTTTTTGCAAAAAAGTCAAGTTTTGTGTAAGAGAGGTAGGGGCTATGGCAATGAAGGGACAAAGCATGGCTTGGCTGCAGCTTGAATCAGGGAGAGCCATGGAAAAGGATTAGAGGCAATGCAGCAAGTGGACTAGGGTTTATCATAGGTTTTGCAACTTTGTCCAACTTTGGCCCTTTTGAAGTTTCTTGATCCATAAGTCATGAAAATGGGCAAAGTTTTAGTGCATTATGAATTTTAGGCCTTGGTTTTTGTTTGTACAAAGATTAGAAGTTCATGTGAAAGCACAATTTGTCTTGGCAAGTGGTTTTCCAACTTTGCCTCTTTGGTACACAACTTGAAATTATGTGATTTTTCCCAACTTTGACAAGCCATAACTTTTGATCCAAAATGAAATAGAATGCGTTCTTGTACTTTTTGAAAAGGGAATGAACCATTCTACAACTTTCATGACCAAAGTTTTCTCATTTGATGAATTTTTGAATCAAAAAGAAAGGGTTGAAAAAGTTTCCCAAAATGGCAAGTTTCCATTACAAGTCATTTTCCCAAAAAGGCAACTTTGCAAATGGCTTGAAATTCTTCAATGTTGTGAACTTATAACATCTTCTATGATCAAATAAAGATCATACACATTCAAAATGATGAAGAACACCCCTTGGTTGGGTCAATGGGGGCCTCAGATGCCCTGATTTCACACTGACTTGTTCAAGATGTCAACTCTTGATTAGATGCCTTCCTCAAGGAATTTCTTCATGAAACTTGATATGCATGATCCTTATAACATGTAGAGACCAATAGAAACAAGAATGACCAAAAAATTTGGAGTCCTGGCCTCTGAAACCAAAACCCTAATTCTAGGTCATCTGTGCAGTTAAACCTGGCTCTACTTCCATGCCATTCTCAGTTCTTGTGATTCTTTGACTTTCTTGACTTTGTGGGGATACAATATGATGCTTGAACATACATGGACCCCTTTTAAGTGATTGAAAACCTTTGGAGTGGCTCAAATAGCTCTTGGATAGCTCAGATCACAAACCCTAGATGCAGATGACTTTGAATCAATGCAGTGAATCAAAAATATGGTATGAGATGCTATGATTGAATTTATGCAAATGAAAAGATCACAAGCCATGGTGTGAATGGGTGAGGGCAAATTTGGGGTGTTTACACCATGATGTAGGATTAAGATCATTAACCTACTTGTAATTATTTAGATGTTTTTGGTGTTTTTGTTTAGTGTTAAGTAATGAATTTAAGCCATAATCAAGGATTTAATGGACCCATTACACCATCCTAATAGAAGGATAATTGATGAGAACATTTAAGCTGAGGAAGATACCTCAACTTAATCTATGATTAGGGATTAACCTCATGACAAAACAAAGCCTTTATTAAAGTGGATTGTAGTTAATGATAAGATGAAGAAATGATTTTTATGGTTTGTAAGACAACATGAGGGGGACTTGTCCATTAACACTAGGGTTAGTCCTTCTTAACCAATTAAGGAAGAATTAGAACCCTAATGCAAGGCCCAGGTTACAAGCTTGATGTCTTGATGATTATTAAGTGAGTTGATTAAAGGATTTAAACACATTAAGGGTTTAACACTTAGGATTAAAGTTATACACTCCATCCTAATAGAAGGATGCAGGCATAAGCTTAATTACAAAGCCTTAAAACCTTTAGGGTTTAGTCCCTGATTATGAGATGAGAAGAGAAGACTCAATGATGACACAAAGGTAAAACTAAACGGGGGGACTAATTAAACCCTAATTGTGATCATGCTTGGTTGTTCCTAGGGTTTGTGTGGCTCAAGAGGAGAAATCTTCAGAGAAACCACCAGGAAGGAAGCAGATGAAAGGAGCAAGAAGCAAAGAGAAGCAAAATAACTTGCTTCACTTAAGAAGACAAGTTGCTTGAAGAAAGAAAACAAGATGAACATGAATGAGCAAGCTCACTCCAATACACATACAAAATGCAGCAGAGAAGGTATGAAAAAGATGAAAAGAGATTGTGAGAAGTGAAGGCAAATTCACTTCTCAAACAACTTACAACCTGAAAAGTTAGCCAAAAGAAATGAAATGCAATGCAAATGAGATGCAATGCCATGATGCAAACCAAAACCAGAAGCATAAAAATGATGTTAATGATGCTAAAAGATGATGCAAACATGAGACAAGACATGAGGATGATCATACAAGCATAAGAATGCAAATGAGGCATGCTTTGAACCAAGAAAGTTCATGAAAAGTTTATGAAAAGAAATGAACATACAACATGATAAATGAAAGATGCAATGATCAAACATGATTCTAATATGTCCTAAGATGTATTATGAATCATGTGGATGCACAAAATGTCATGGCAAGTCATGGGATGCAAGCAAATTAGAGATGGATGCAAAGGAAGGCATAAATTAGGGTTACATGCATCATGCAAAGCAAAAATTCAAAACCAGAAGCAAATGACATGATAAAAATTTGAAAATGCAATCAAAGATACCCTAAACCTATACAAACTCACTGCACAAAGGAGGGGATCCAACTCCTAACCTAGTGAAAGTTATGAATTTCCTAAGATTGCTAGGGTTTTGAGGTACCTCATCAAGAAAAATGCTAAACAAATTGAAAATGCAAGATCAAATCAAACCTAATTTATCCTATAAACTACATGCTATGAAAGATGCAATTCCAAAAGAATCATCATCCAACTCTCAATGGTTAGGCAGAAGGAAATTTTTGAATTTTGCACAAAAATATTGCCTTAAAATGAAATTAAATCCGATTAAAATGATCAAAAGGCATCAAGAACAAAAAAGAAATTTGGTTTGAGAGTTGAAAAATGTTTATAAATGTTTCTAAATGCAATGTGAATTTTTTTTGTGATTTTTAAATACGTAAATGTATTTTTAATTAATTAATTTTCATTAACTAATTAAAAATAAACATTTAAATGATTTAAAAATAATTTTTAATGCAAAAAATAAAATAAAAATCATTTTCTGATTAAGTGAAATATTTGAAACAAAAATGCAAAGGGAAATATTTTTATGATTTTTTTATCTATTTTAAAATAAATATGAAAGAAAAATGAATAAAAATGAAATAAAAATGAAATTAAATGGAAAGTATGCAGGATCTAAGGCTGAGATTCAAACTAAACACGCGGGAGCTGACTTGCGCGCAAATGGGTGGTCCAGATTGCTTCTGGCAAATTCAATTTTTAATCCTAATTAATTAACCTAATTAATCTGAATTAGGGTTTAATGAAAGATCTGGTGCGTTCATTCACGCGGGAGTCAATGGAAGTCAACAGGATCCAGGGTCCAAATTCAAAGTTGATTAATTACACAGATTAGGGTTTAATGACTCTCAGGTGGCCGGAGAAGACTTCCAGTCGTCTTCTCCGACGAGACCTTCAGCCTATCTCTCTCAAAACCTCACTAAAACGTGCCAAAACCTCCAGATCCACTCAACCAAACACCCCAAACAAGAATCCAACAACAAAACTTATTTATTTTTCATGAATCACGAAGAACAAACAAAAATCAAATTCACGGGTAAAGTTTCAGACAGACCATACATCCTCATTTCTACATCATTTTCAAAAATTCCAAGCTCATTGCATTCAGGGAAGCATGTAGATCATTTCAATAACTTAAAACAAGGTTTCTGGAAAAAATAATTTTCGAAGCTACCTGAAGTGAAGCTTTCAGGCTGCCTCCTTGCTTCAAAGCTTCTCCAATGGACCTCCTGAAGATGTTTTGAGGTTTAGTTGGATTGGAAAGTGGCTGATTTGTGAGTTTTATGGAGTTCTGTTCAATGAGGGGTGAGAATCATATTTTGATTCCAGGGGGTTTTAGGGTAAGGTGAAGGGTCAGGGATGATCAGTGGAACATGCTGAGATGTTTTATGAAGTTTGTTTTTGTGTTTGTGTCTTGTGGAGTGTGTTTCGAAAGAAAATGCATAAGAGGTGAAAACTTGGAGCTATGGCTTGGAGGATGCTTCAGGCTTGTGTGTGTGTTGCTTTGAGTTGTTCTTTGTCCACTTATCACACTGTGATAGGTCTGTGGAGTTGGTGTGGCCTATCTTGATTGGTATGGCCCTTTTGCATAAAGTCAATGTTTTGTGTAAGAGAGGTATTGGTCATTGATAGGCCAAGGACAAAGGGGTGTCCAGCGCAGAAAGGAATGAGGAGAGCCATGGGATCAGTCTTGAAGCCAATTAGCAAGTGGATTAGGGTTTGTATGATGTTTTGCAACTTTGTCCAATTTTGGCCCTTTTGTGATTTCTTGATCCATAAGTCATAAAAATGGGCAAACCTTTGGTGCATTCTGACTTTTAGGCATTGGTTTATGTTTGTGCAAAGATTAGAAGTCACTTTGAGGTTACAATTTGCCTTGGCAAGAGATTTTGCAACTTTGCCTCTTTGGTGCAAGACTTGAATTTATGTGATTTTGTCCAACTTTGACAAGCCATAACTTTTGATCCAAAATGAATTAGAATGAGTTCTTGTACTTTTTGAAAATAGAATGATCCATTCTACAACTTTCATGACCAAAGTTTTCTAATTTGAAGCATTTTTGAATCAAAATGAAAGGGTTGAAAAAGTTTCCCAAAATGGCAAGTTTCCATTACAAGTCATCTTCCCAAAAAGGCAACTTTGCAAATGGCTTGAAATTCTTCAATCTTGTGAACTTATAACATCTTCTATGATCAAATAAAGATCATACACATTCAAAATGATGATGGACATCCTTTGGTTGGGTCATTGGAGGCCTCAGATGCCCTGATTTTGCACTGACTTGCTCAAGAAGTCAACTCTTGATCAGATGCCTTCCCCATGGAATTTCTTCATAAAAATTGATATGCATGATCCTTATAACATATAGAGACCAATAGAAACAAGAATGACCAAAAAAATTGGAGTTATGGCCTTTGAAACCAAAACCCTAATTCTAGGTCATCTGTGCAGTTAAACCTGGCTCTGCTTCCATGCCATTCTCAGTTCTTGTGATTCTTTGACTTTCTTGACTTTGAGAGGATATAATATGATGCTTGAACATTCATGGACCCCTTTGAAGTGACTGATGACCTTTGGAGTGGCTCAAATGGCTCTGGGATGGCTCAGATCACAAACCCTAGATGCAGATGACTTTGAATCAATGCAGTGAATCAAAAATGTGGCATGAGATGCTATGATTGAACTATGCATATGAAAAGATCACAAGCCATGGTGTGAATGGGTGAGGTCAAATTTGGGGTGTTTACACAACCCCCTGGCTTTGAAAATATAAAATTTCCAGAACATGTTTTCAAACTCAAAAAATCTTTATATGGTTTGAAACAAGCTCCCAGAGCTTGGTATGAAAGACTAAGTACTTTTCTTCTGGAAAATAATTTCATCAGAGGGAAAGTGGATACAACCCTTTTCATTAAAAACATTAAAAATGATCTTCTTATATACCAAATTTATGTAGATGATATAATTTTTGGTTCTACTAAAAGTGCCTTGGGAAAGGAATTTGCTAAGTCTATGCAGGCAGAATTTGAAATGAGCATGATGGGAGACTTAAAGTTCTTCCTGGGAATTCAGATAAATCAAACATCATAAGGAACATATATCCACCAAAGCAAATATGTCAAAGAACTTCTGAAGAAATTTGATTTATCAGAATGCATAGTATCTAAAACTCCTATGCATCCTACATGTATTTTGGAGAAAGAAGAGGTAAGTAAGAAAGTAGATCAGAAGCTCTACAGAGGTATGATTGGCTCTCTCCTCTATCTAACTGCTTCTAGACCAGATATTCTATGTTTATGTGCTAGATTCCAATCAGATCCTAGAGAAACTCACTTAACAGCAGTTAAGAGAATCTTTAGGTATCTGAAAGGTACTACTAATCTTGCTGATTTCGCTGGAGACAGAACAGAAAGAAAAAGTACTTCTGGAAGTTGTCAATTTCAGGGAGATAATCTAATTTCTTGGTCCAGCAAAAGACAGTCAACCATAACATTATCAACTGCAGAAGCTGAATACATTGCAGCAGCTGGATGCAGTACTCAGATGCTCTGGATGAAAAATCAGCTTGAGGATTTCAATATTTATGAGAGTAACATTCCCATCCTCTGTGATAATACCTCTGCTATTTGTCTATCTAAAAATCCAATTTTACATTCTAGAGCTAAACACATAGAAGTTAAACATCATTTCATTAGGGACTATACTCATAAGGGAATTTTAATGTTAAAATTCATAGATACAAATCACCAATGGGATGATATTTTTACAAAACCCCTTCCTGAAGATAGATTTAATTTCATACTAACTAAACTTAGCATGAAATTATGTCCAGAATGAAAATGCTTTAATTATATGTCTTTAACTCTTAGAAGTTCTGAAATTAATCCTCTATATTACTCCTTCAGAAGATATTATGTTCTAACTGTTTCATTCTGAGAACTTCTGTTCAAAGGAATAACATGCAGATCTTCAAATCAACAAGTGTCAACAAGGCTCTAAGGAATCCCATCAGAATTAAACAAGTGTCCAAATTCTGAAGAGTGACAGAACATGCATTGGACAATTGTCCTCTACAGAAGGACATCTATTTATCTTCTGGGAAACTGATACGGCTGACTTGACACCAAAAAGGCAAAAATCTCTTGGGTAACTGTTCCAGAATCTTTTACGCCTTACCCTATGTCTGCGACATTTATTGCATATAATCATTATGTTTTTCAACTTAATTTTTTCCCACTAATCTATCGTATTATTAAATGCATTATTTTTTTCTATATAAGTAACTTTTCATTTTCACTTTCACTTTTTACCCTAATTGCATTTTTACTGAAAAAAATTTTCACCCTCACTTTTGCGTTCTCTATGAAATTTTCTAAAACCCTAAACCTCAAAAAAACCTCATCTTAGTAACAATGGCTTCCCCTCCTCAACAACGAAAAGACTTCACTGATGTGTTTTACGTTGAACCTATGAAGACCCTTACTACTACTGCTGACAAACTGGAAGTTCTTTGTGAGCTCTTTGTGGATTTCAACAGTTTGAAAGATAATGGTTTTGATCTCCTTCCGGCCGTTCAAGCTCAAGGCTGGGAGACGTACTTTGATCGTCTAATGGGACCAATTTTCCCAAAATTGGTCAAGGAATTCTGGGCATATGCAACTGCCTCCAACACTCATGTCACTTCGTATGTGCTGGGTCAAAGAATAATCATTTCTGAAGAACACATTGCCAAACTCATAGAATCTGATGGCAATGGTATTAAGTGCAGTGAGATGGACAAAATGTCTGATACAAAGCTGATAGCCAAGGAAATCTTCACTTCTGGCCAACCTTCTAATAAGATAAAGGATCTGAAGATTCCTCTCAGAATTTGGGCCAAGATCATTCTTGGAACAATCTGCCACAGGAAAGCTACAAACTCTCCAGACTATATCAACATGGATCAGCAGTTCCTGCTGTACTTTATTGCTAAACAGAAGAAGGTCAATCTTGCACACACTCTGTTTCAACATCTGAAAACTAGTGTGAAGGAAACAAGAGATGGGGAGAAAACCAAGAGGGATTGGATTCCTCTAGGACGTGTAATATCTGACATTCTCTGTGAGAATAAGTTGGTGGACTTTCTGGCAGAATTAAAGCAGACACAATTTCTTGAAACAGATGTTGGTAAGCCTATGAATGTGAAGAATCTGAAGAAGATGAAGTTTATAACTTCTATCCAGAAAGAACCTGTCCTCCATTCTAGAGAAGTTATAACCACAAGGAAGATTCCCCTGGAGAACTTTCCCCTCTTCTCTTCTGACACACCTCCAGAGGTTGTGGTCAATTACTTGGATATATGCAAGAAACATGGTGTGGACCCAATGTTCAAGCCAACAAAACTCACTCATAAAACTCCAGATGCTGCCTCTGCAAGAACCAAGAAAAGAAAGGCTGGAGAAGGATCGTCTCAGAAGGCTCCCAAATCAACCAGAAGATCAGGTAAAACTTCTGCCTCTAACTCTGAATTCATTTCTGTAGTAGAAGCAGTTACAGTAGAAGTGTCTGAAAACCCTTCTAACTCAATACCTTCTGTTGACATTCCCTCTGCACAAATCTCATCATCTGAACCACCTCAATCCTCTAAACCTATTTCACCTTCTAATCCTATTCCATCTGTTATACCTGCAACTGTTGCTGTCTCATCCATTCTATCATCACTTTATCCACCAGAAGAAGAACACCATCAACCACAAACACTTTCAGATTTTGATATTCCAATTGATACAACACCACTTTCTGATATTGACCGCTCACCAACAACTGAAACACAAACTGACCTGCAACATGTCCTCTCTGACATTGATAATTTCCAACCCCCGGAATCTGTCCAAATCCCATCCCCTGAAAATGTTTCTAATCTTTCCCCCATAAGAGAAAGTTCACTGTCTTCATATGAGTCTACCCCTCCCAACTCACCAACTTTTATAACCATCCCTGACACACCACCAGAAGAAGCTGCACATGAAAATCCCCTTAGAACCTCTGTTATTCTTGAAGCTTTACAAAAATTGTCCTCTGTCTCTAACAAAACTGCCATACCTGCATCTAAACCTAAGCCCTCTAAAATAGACATTTCTGCTTTGTTACTTGCTTTTGAAACAGTAATGAAACTGAAGTTAGAGGATCTGAAGTCTGCTTGCTCAGAACTTCCAGATCTAGCTACTTCTGACTTTCTGTGGGCCACCTTCAGAAAATGGTTTAATGTTGAGACAAAGAGACTCAAGGACATCTGCTATGACATTGCTCACCAGAACTTCTGTGAGTATCTCAAAGCAGTTGTTTCTAACCTTGAACAGAATAAACCTCTTCTGCTGGACAATAAACCCTGGACAGAGTCAGTACCTCTGGAAGAAAACTCTGGACTTCAAATGGTTCTGGTACCTTCTGAAGAAGATCATGATGATGAACCTTCTAAATCACCAGCAAATGTAGAAGCTCTTGAGAATCAAGCTGCTCCAGAAGTTGAAGAACCTCTGCCAACAAATCTTGTTCTGCAGACCTTGGAAGAGTTGAAGAAGGAAAATGAGATGGTTAAGAAACGCCTGGATAAGCAAGATGAAACCACTGCTGAGTTAAAGACAATGCTTGGAAAGCAAGTGGAATCATCCTCTGAGATCAAGTCTCTGCTGAAGGCCTTAGTTACTAAGATGCACTCCTGATTTTTTGTTTATCTTCTGCTTATCTTGTTCTATTTTATCTTCTGTCTCTTCATGACTTTTTAAGTTCTACTGTTTTTGTTCTACTGTTTTTTTTAATTATATTTAATGGTAACGTATTTTGCTTCTATACACTTGCATTTTTTTTCTTCAGCATCTATTCTTTTTTATTATGACAAAAAGGGGGAGAAATGTAGAAGATCCTGATCTATAGCAGTTTACCATGATTTGCCTCTTACATATAAAATTCTAATAAAACTATTTGAGTTGTGATTCTAAAATAGAAACAGGTCGAGTAATCAACTCAGGGGGAGCTAAGGCTAATGAAACTTCTGAAGGATAAAACTTCTGAAGAGATCTTTAAAAGAAATATTTGATTTTATTCAATCAAATGGAGTTCTTCTAATCTTATTAAACTCTATTCTCATTATCTAAATAAATGTTTTGTCATCATCAAAAAGGGGGAGATTGTTAGAACAATTATGGTTCTAAACCTCTAAGAGTTTTGATGATAACAAATATTATTATGCTAGAATAAAAGTTCTAATGACTACCTTTATTATTGTGTAGAAGAGGAATTTAATTAAAGGAGACGTGCATTACTAGAAGATATATTGAGCCATATATAGAAGATACACTTAATGAAGAATCCATCATTAATGACATGGTTTAATGGCTGCGCATCAAGTCTTTACTATCTCTGATTTACGTCTAGAAGATGATGATCTTCATAATGAAGATATTAATTAAAGAATAATTTAATTAATGATTAAGACAAGTATCTCTTGTTTTGGAAGGAATTTATGGTATTAACTAATATCCTAAATTAGCTCAAGATGTCTCAAACGGCTACATTTATTCAAGAACTATATAAAGGAATCAAATTGAAGATTTGAAAGCCATACACTCACGAGCAAAAGACTGTATCATTTGTGCTAAAATATTGTAACTTTCACTTAGTGATCTTAGCTTGATAAGAAGCAAATTAGTTACTATATTATTATCATTGTAATAGTTAAGTAATATTCCTTGAGTGACTAGTTTCATCCAGAAGACTCAAGAGGACATTGACTAGGTCAGTGTGTGTATTCATTTATTGAATAGTGGATTAAGACCTCAGTAGAGGCAAAATCACCTTGACGGGTGGACTGGACGTAGTTTGAGTTCAAACGAACCAGGATAAATTAACTTGTCATTAGAAGTTATTTTTAGTTGTTAAAGAAAACCCAATTCCAACCCCCTTTCCTTGTGTTTTATGCACCTTCAAAGATAAATGCAAGAATGCAAGCAAACGATGATATGCTTATGCGTATGAATGTGAGTATGAATATGATGAAAAAATAGACATAAAGATAAGCAACGAGTGACATAAACACCACAACAAACAGATACTCGGCTAATCAGGGCAACAAGGCCAAGAACCATGTTGGAGATTTAAGTCGCAGTCCTGCAGGGGAACATCTAAAGCCATTGAAGGAATAAAATCCTGCTACAAGGCATAACTCATAACTCAAAGATATAACAACAACACAAAATCTTCCACACTTTAGGGATGGAGGGAAAAGTCCCTGTTAAAATCTGGTGGGGATAAATATCTTCATAACTTTGTTTGGGGAAACAAAATAAATATCTACTAGTGATGCAAATAAAGCATAGCCTACTGGAGTATCAAACATCAATCATCAACTCTGCATAGGAATACCACATTGCTGAGGAAAAGTAACAATCTTTCGGGGATGGGGAAAGCTTTCACAATCCTTGCTGAAGACAAAAGTGTTCTTAATCAATCTCCTACATGGAATAATCATCATACTATTCCTGCTCCAATCAGGGAAAGAGTCATTCCGCTCTTGCTCTTCTTGGGGGAGGAGTTATGCCACTCTTGTTCTACTTGGGGAAAGAGTGTAAAACTTGTTGAAGATCAAATAGAAATCTGCTGGAAACCATCACACGCAGACCTACTGGGGATCTATGGAGATCAATCATCACCGAAAATTTGGACTTTTTGACCCATGTGGGGTTAGCAGAAATTAATCATAGCAAACCATAGTTACGAGGGATTTTAAATCAATACCCACCAACAGGTGAAAGAAAACCTCTAAACTGATTGTTATACCAATAGTTTTGCTAAGGGATACAACCAACTAATGCTGAGGAGCAAGGACTCGACTGGAGATTCCCAAATCTTCTCAAGTCAAGGATAAATTGCTGAGGAAGAGATCAAAACTCAGCTGGAGATTTTTTAGGATATTCCTTCCAACAACTCTCCTGGGGAAGGGAAAAGAACTAGGAGCATTTACAATCCCCGCCCATGCTGGTGTGGCACAAAAAATCATTAATATCATCATGCTAGGACTATTCAGGAGCTCCATAAGGACACAATCAGATCCATCCCTGCTTTGGGAGAGACAAGTTACACACATCTGGATTTTACCATCCCTGGAATCACTATTGATATCCTTTCTTTGTTCACATATCAAAAGAAAAATGTTTTTAATAATCTTCAAAGATTAAATTTATTAAATTTGTTTCAAAAAAATTATCAACAATAAATTGAAATTTTGTAAATAGAAACAACATAAAGAATTTCAAATAATTGGATATAAGCTCAAATTTATTGATAGAATGGTAGTCAGCAAATGACATGACTCCATGGATCATTACAAGTTTGAAAAATGGTAAATACAAGGAAAAAGGCTACATTAAAATACAATGATCACTATTCTCCCTATCAACTTTGAACTCCATTGTGCCTGAAACTTCAATTAAGGATGACCGAATAAGAATCTTTGATGGGCAATTCTTCTGAGGAATAGAATCTGAAATCCTTGATTACTACAAGTGATCCAGTCTATCGATGCAGTTACTTGCCATGATCCCTTACTTTTGCCTAGATTGCCCTTTCAGTTTTCAATCTACCGGGATAATTATTTATGTTTATGTCTCTAATTTTTGCCTGGACCGCCCTTTCGGATTTTCAATCTACCGAGACACTCATTTTTTCCTAAGCCTCCCTTTCGGGTTTTCAGCTTAGCGAGCTGTTCTTTTATTTTTTTAGGCGAAGTATTTCTTGACTGCATCCGCATTCACAAGACGAGTGATCTCCTCACCATCCATAGTTGCAAGAAATAATGAACTGCCAGAGAAGGCTTTCTTAACAACATATGGTCCATCATAGTTCGGAGTCCACTTGCCCTGAGAATCTGTAATGAAAGACTGAATCTTTTTGAGCACGAGGTCGCCTTCACTAAATACACGAGGTTTGACCTTCTTGTCAAAAGCTTTCTTCATTCTTTGCTGGTACAACCGACCATGACACAAAGTTGTTATTCTCTTTTCCTCAATCAAATTCAACTGGTCAAATCTACTCTGACACCATTCAGCCTCAGTCAACTTGGCTTCCATCAGAACTCTCATTGATGGGATCTCAACCTCGACGGGGAGCACTGCTTCTGTACCATAAACAAGTGAGAAAGGGGTTTCCCTGTTGAAGTGCGGGCAGGTGTACGATACCCATGCAAAGCAAAAGGGAGCATCGCATGCCACTCCTTATATGTCACAACCATCTTCTAAATGATCTTCTTAATGTTTGTATTCGCAACTTTAATAACCCCATTCATCTTCGGTCTATAAGGAAAAGAATTATGGTGTTGAATCTTGAATTCTTTGCAAAGCTCTTTCATCATCTAATTATTCAAGTTCGAACCATTATCAGTAATGATTCTATTCGGAACACCATATCTGCAGATAATGTTATTCTTGATAAACTGAACCACAACTTGCTTGGTCACATTAGCATATGATGCCACTTCCACCCACTTGGTGAAGTAGTCAATTGCCACAAGAATAAAACGATGTCCATTCGAAGCCTTGGGTTCAATCATACCTATCATATCAATTACCCAGATAGAGAAAGGCCACGGGGAAGAAATTAAATTTAGATGAGTTGGTGGCACATGAATCTTATCAGCATACACTTGGCAATTATGAAACTTTTTCACATACTTGCAATAATCAGATTCCATTGTCAGCCAATAGTAACCTGCTCTCAACATCTGTTTAGCCATTGCATTCCCATTAGCATGAGTACCAAAAGATGCTTCATTAATTTCTTTCATTAACATGCTTGCTTCGTGTCTATCCACGCATCTGAGCAAGACCATGTCAAAATTCCTCTTATAAAGCACATTTCCATTCAGGAAGAAATTGCCTGCCAATCTCCTCAAAGTCCTCTTATCTTTATCGGATGCCCCAAGTGGGTATTTCTGACTCTGGAGAAAACATTTAATATCATGATACCAAGGCTTGTCATCATGGACCTATTCAACTGCGAACACATGAGCTGGTCTTTCAAGCCGCATCACTCTGACCATGGGAACATCATTCCACTAGTGCACCTTTATCATAGAAGCTATAGTTTCTAAAGCATCTTCCATCTGATTTTCATCACGAGGCACATAATGAAACTCAAATTTAGTGAAGAAAGTTGATATCCTCCTAGCATAATCCCTATAAGGGATCAAGTGGGGTTGATGAGTTACCCACTTACCCTTGATCTGATTGATTACCAAGGCAGTGTCTCCATACACATCAAGATGCTTAATCCTCAGATCAATAGCTTCCTCAAGACCCATAATACAAGCTTCATACTCAGCTTCATTATTGGTACAAGGAAAAGTCAACCTTGCATCAAAAGGAATATGTGAACCATGGGGAGTAATGATCATTGCCCCAATTCCTCTTCCGCGTGCATTTACAACACCATCAAAAACTAAACCCCATCGAGATCCAGGCTCCGGCCCTTCCTCAATCTTAGGTTCATCACAATCTTTCATTTTCAAATACATCACATCCTCATCTGGGAAATCAAACTTGATAGGCTGCTAATCATCAATCGGTTGATGTGCCAAATGGTCAACCAAGATACTACCTTTTATAGATTTTTGAGCTCGGTACTCGATATCATATTCTGACAACAACATTTACCAACGAGCAATCCTCCCTGTCAAAGCAGGCTTTTCAAAGATATACTTAATTGGATCCATTTTAGAGGTTAACCAAGTTGTATGATTCAGCATATACTGGCGAAGACACTTTGCAGCCCAAGCTAAGGCACAACAAGTTTTTTCAAGCATGGAGTATCGAGACTCACAATCAGTGAATTTCTTACTCAAGTAGTAAATTGCATATTCTTTTCTTCCAGATTCATCTTGCTGACCAAGCACACAACCCATGAAATCTTCCAACACAGTCAAGTACATAATCAACGGTCTACCCTCTACCGAAGGAGACAAAATAGGAGGTTCAAGCAGATATTCTTTGATACTTTCAAACACCTTATGACAATCATCTGTCCAGACACAACCTTGGTCTTTTTGAAGCAACTTGAAGATCGAAGCACATGTGGCCGTCATGTGAGAGATAAACCTCGAAATATAATTCAAATGGCCCAAGAATCCTCTTACTTGCTTTTCAGTTCTTGGAGCTGGCATTTTCTAAATAGCATTCACTTTATCAGGATCAACTTCAATGCCTCTTTGGCTGACAATGAAACCTAACAACTTTCCAGAACATACACCAAACGTGCACTTGTTCGGATTCAAACGAAGCTTAAACTTCCTTAACCTCTGAAACAACTTCAGCAAATGTTCAACATGATCCTCTTCAGTCCTCAACTTAGCGATCATATCATCAACATATACCTCAATTTCTTTGTGCATCATATCATGGAAACGTGTGGTCATAGCCCTTTGGTATGTCGCAACAACATTCTTCAATCCAAAGGGCATCACTCTGTAGCAGAATGTTCCCCATGGTGTAATAAATATGGTTTTTCCCATGTCCTCGGGTGCCATCTTTATTTGATTATAACCGGAAAATCCGTCCATAAAGGAGAACACATCAAACTTAGCCGTATTATCTACCAACACATCAATGTGTGACAATGGAAAATCATCTTTTGGACTGGCTTTATTCAAATCTCTGTAATCAACACACATTCAGACTTTTCCGTCTTTCTTTGGAACAGGCACAATATTGGCCACCCATTGAGGATAATTAGACGTCACAAGAAAACCTGCATCAATCTGCTTTTGAACCTCCTCTTTGATCTTTACTGACATATCAGGATGAGTTCTTGTCAACTTTTGCTTCACAGGTGGACGTTCAGGCTTCAGCGGCAATCTATGCTCCACAATATCAGTATCAAGACACGGCATGTCCTGATAGGACCAAGCAAACACATCAACATATTCTCTAAGAAGCTCAACCATCTTCTTCTTAACATCAGGACCAAGCAATGCTCTAACTTTGACTTCTCTCTTATCATCTTCAAAACCCAATTTGACCATATCTATAGACTCTCCATGAGGCTGAATAACCTTCTCCTCCTGCTCAAGCAACCGAGAAATATCATCAGGAATCTCTTCAACATCCTCTTCCTCAGCTTCAAACACAGGGAATTCAAAGTTGGGAGTAGGCATAAGATCATTGTTTTCAACGGGTTTATCAATCAATCTGCACAATGATTTTATTTTTTATTTTAGAGTATGAACAAAAGTGCAAACATCATGCAGATAAACAATGGTTATTATTATTTTGGGTTTTTTATGATGATAAAAAAGGAAAAACACATATGGAAATAACAAAATAACATTTTATTGATGATGATAAAATTTGAAACAAAGCCCGACAAACATCACTTTCACCTTGGGCAAATTGAAAGGATTTTTTTATAAAGAAAATAAAACAAATTACTTTGAAGCATGAACAATAGAAGGAACATCAACAACAATCCAGTTCTTGCAAATCTTTCCGTGCATAACAAAGTTAGGAATTTCTTCATCCTCATCATCTTCAATGATGGCAACAACGAAATGATTGTTGATAAACCCAGCTCTTCGGAATCCTTCCTGAATAGTCTTCGGCCTATTGAGAGCCACACCTGGTGCAAAACCAATACCAAATCCTTCTTTGTTGTCAACAACATCAATAACTCGTCCCCAACCGTCAGATTGTCCAGTTTCAAGCACACACAAAGCATCCTTGAGAGAAGACATTGGCATAACGTGCTTCTTAACAATATTATCAGCAACAGAAAGAGCCTGGAATGAATTTCACACCTCTTCTTCAGCATCAATATATGAGAACGATGACAAATTTCTTACTAGCATCGCCTGTTCACCGTCAATAGTTACTAACTTCCCATCTTTCATAAAATTCAATTTCTTATGGAGAGTAGATGTCACAGCTCCTGCCTCATGAATCCAGGGTCTTCCAAGGAGACAACTGTAAGCGGAATGTATATCCATTACCTGAAAAGTAATCTGGAATTTAAACGGTCCAATTAAAATAGGAAGATCAACTTCACCAATCACAGTTTTCTTTGATCCGTCAAAAGCTTTCACAATAATTTCATTATGCCTCCTGGGAGCACCTTGGTACGCCAACTTTGACAAAGTTGACTTCGACATCACATTCAGAGAAGATCCGGTATCAACCAACACCTTAGACATAACGTCTTCCTAACAATTCACAGAAATATGCAGAGCCAAATTATGGTTCCTTCCTTCTTCAGGCAAATCATCATCACAGAAACTCAGATTGTTGCACAATGCGATATTAGCCACAATACTATCAAACTGATCAACAGTCACATCATGGTCAACATAAGCTTAATCAAGAATCTTCTGCAAAGACTACCTATGAGCCTCAGAGCACATCAAGAGTGATAAAACCGATATCTTTGACAGAGTATGCAACAACTGCTCAGTAACATTGTAATCGCTCTTCTTTATCAGTTTCAACACCTCATCTTCACTATCTTTCAAACCGGAATCTGATCGTATAATAGTATCCTAAATCTATTTATTCGCATTTGTATCTTCAGCTCACTTCGGAGGATCCAAAGCATAAACTCTACCACTTCGAGTAACTTTCGTCACATCAGCAATGCTAACCACAAATTTTGGAGAAGGAATATGAACTTCCTTACCATTTTCTATCATCGTAGCATTATACAAGTACAGAACAGCTTTATCAGACTCATATGATATTGGGCCAGGAAAATTGATCACCAAAGGAGTAATAACATTTTTGCGGCTATCAAAAGAAATAACCACCTTCTCAGGAACAACCTTCTCAGGAATATTGAACTGAGGCACAATAACATTCACTTCATTATCATACTTATCTCTTTTCGTTGTCTCTTCAATCAACTTATCATCCATCATCTTTTGAATGTCTCTCTTAACAATCACGCAACCACAAGGGTTCACCGAGAAAATGAAACAACCAGCATAATCGTGATCAATATCATGATATTCACTTAAGAAAGCATGCATCTCTACCAAAGACCTTCGAATATGGAGGACCTCATAAATTTTGAACAAAACAGAAAAACCATCAACCATATTCACAGCCGTATTACCATGTTTCAGAAGCGGATTCGTCTTCACATTTGGATTAACATCATTAAAAGACAGAACATTACTCCTTATCAATTTCTGCACTTCAAACTTCAAAGGATAACAATTCTCAACATCGTGCCCCAGGGCACCTTGATGAAAAGCACAGTGAGATTCTGGCTTATACCACAATGGAGTAGATTCTGGAATTGAAGGCAGAGAACATGTTTGCACAAGATTCTTTTTTATCAGGGATGGAAGCAAATCCGCATACAACATTGGAATGGGATCAAAATTTGGCTTAGCACGACACTGTTGATTTCCACTCTGTTGCACAGACGGTGGTTGATAACGAGACTGGTACTTTGGAGCTACCGGCACAGTTGGAGTCACATTAATCATCGGAGTTACAGAAGCTACATGTTGATGATGACGATTCTCACGACCACGAGGTCTTTTGTAACTTTCATGAGACACAACATTAGTCTCACCTTCTTTCTTCTTATTTGAAGTTAAACCTCTTAGAACTGGAGCCATTACTACTTTCTTTGTTCAACCGTCCCTCACGGACACCTTCTTCTAGTCGCATCCTCATACTCACCATTTTAGTGAAATCAGAAGGAGCACTCGCTATCATCTTCTCATAGTAGAAAGAACCTAAAGTCTTCAAAAAGATCTTTGTCATTTCTTTCTCTTCCAGAGGAGGAACAATATGAGCTGCTAGCTCGCGCCATCTCTGTGCATATTCTTTGAAAGTTTCTTTGTCCTTCTGGGACATAGCACAGAGATGATCTCTGTCCGGTGCCATGTCAACATTATACTTGTATTGCCTAACAAAATCTTCTCCCAAATCATTGAAAGTATGGATTTGGCTGCTATCCAAACTCATGTACCATCTCATGGTTGCACCAGTCAAACTATCCTGGAAATAATAAATCAGCAACTGATCATTATCTGTCTGAGCAGACATCTTCCTAGCATACATAGTCAAATGACTTAGAGGACAAGTGTTACCCTTATACTTATCGAACTCAGGCAACCTGAACTTGTACGGAACCTTGACATTTGGAACCAAACAAAGATCATAAGCATCTTTACCAAACAAATCTTTGTGCTTAAAGGCTCTCATATCTCTCTGTAACTCAACAAAACAACCTTGAAAATCATCAAGTCTTTCAGTTACACCAGCGCCTTCACTGGGTTCAGCATGATAAATCACTTCAGCATGGTGCAGAGTAGTGTGCGTCACAGGCGGTGCAATAGTCATTATTGGCTGAAGAGTATTAAATGCAGCAGTCTCAGGAGGAGGAGGAGGAGGATAACCAGCAGGAGTGAAATTAGTCGGCATGCCCCACGGTTTACCAGGAGGCATGCGGTAGCGAGGAGAAAGGACAGTTTCAGCAGGAATCAATGCAGTGACAATCTCAGAGATGATTGTATTCTGAACTGGAGAATTACGAGGATGGGGTGGCTGATTCTGAGCAGCCACCAAGCTTTCCATCATGGCAGTAACTCTTTCCAAGCTATCCTTCAGATATGTAACTTCCTCCCACAGCTCACGATTCTCTTGTTGTAAGGATTCCGACATCTTATTCGGATTAGCTCGAGTATCAACCTTGTGAGTCAGCTTGATAGGAGAACTGAATGAAGACCAAGAAACAACATAAGATCCATGTACAACACTCAAGAAGCAAGACAAATGTGGGTATGATGCATGGTATGCGTATGCAAATGCAAATATTTCAAAGGACTATAAGATAAATTACAATATTTATAAACACTTTTTGAAGTTCTTAAAAAACCCATTCTCATTAAAAACAAACTAAGGATTACAAGTGAAGTACAAGCCTCAACAATCCTAATACATGAGAGAAAAAGTAAACTAGGCGTAGGGGATGACATCTGAAGAGGACCCAAATCCCGGCTGTTACTTCATGTGAATCCTCTTAATCTCTTTCTTGTACCGATTCTCCATGTCTTCTTTATCCTTCACCAACTGGTCAACAATGGCCTTCCAAGCACCAGATGTAGGAGAAATAGTAGATGGTGTGCTAGAGGAAAATAAATCCTTTCTTGGCCTCTTTGTAACACGTTGCTCAAGTAACTCAATGAGATCATCTTTCTCCTTCAGTTGCTTTCGCATTGTCATCTTCTCAAATAGCCATTCTTCTTTATCTTTCTTTATCTTGTCCAATTCTTCTTGAAGAGCAACCTTTTCATCAACGGGAGGAAGAAAATCAGACAACAGTAGTATAGGAAACAAAGGCTCCTCGGATGGATAAGGCATTTTGAGCTTGGAAGCTCTAGATCGATCCCACTGGATGTAACACTCGGAGGGAGCAAGGTGTTGTCTTCCCAATTGACCCTTTTCTTTCCGATGAACCGCATGCCAAGAATGAGCAATCCTTTTCTTCATCTCTACATGATCTGCACCATTAAGAAAGAAGAAACTGGATAAGGAAAGGTTACTAGGTATGCCCTTCAAGCAATATCCCAACTGTCGCCTAGCAAGAATAAGGTTGTAACTAATTCCCCCACGTGTACCAAGAAGAGGTACATTAGGAAACTCTCCACAACTGTCAATAAGCACTCCAGTATCATAATAGGAACAATACCAAGTCATATCCTTATGAGAAAGAGACATAATCCTTTGAGACCATCTTCGCTTCTCTCTATTATCCTTGAAGACGTCGGACTTTGGTAGGTGTGAAATAAACCACCTATAGAGAAGAGGCGCACAACACACAATCTCTCCACCACCTTTGGAGGTTCTATAATGAAAGGAATGATATATGTCTCCAAGCAAAGCAGGTACCAGATTTCACTTCAAGAAAATCTGAATGGCACTCTCATCCACAATACCATCTAAGTTAGGAAACAAGACAATCCCATAAATGAGCAAAGCAAGAATAGCCTCAAATGCATCCTTATGACCCAAAGTAAGAGAAGTAGAAGCTTTCCCCATTAAGAACTTAACATTAATACCACGGACACTCCCTTTTGGAAAAAACTTCCCACTAAGATTAGACTCCTTGAGAAAAAGGGCTTTGGCGATGAATTTGGTCGTAAGCTCCTTCTCTAAACCATTGAAAAGAAATTCCTTGTCCAAAATAGGTAAACCAATCCAATGAGAGTACTCCTCCAAAGTCGGCACAAGCTGATAATCAAGAAAGGTGAAACAATGATGCAACAGATCATAAAACTGAGCCAAGGTAGGGAGAATCCCCTTTGGTACATCGGTATCCAAGATAAACAAGAGCTTCCCATAACATTTCCGGAACTCCTGAGTGTCAACCACCAATGCTCCTAACTTTCTCAGCTCTACTAGATTAGGATTCTTGAAGTGTTACTTCTTTGTGTTTCTCCTTTCAAAATTCATAACCATAGACATCTGAAATTTTGCAAAAATTCCTTATGAGTCCCTTGAAATCTCAAAAACAGTGCTCATGAATGCATGAGTGCATGTATGTGTAAACACCCCAAATTTGCCCTCACCCATCTCACACCATGGCTTGTGATCATTCCATATGCATAAACACAATCATATCATCCCATATCTCATTTTTGATTCACTGCATAGTTTCTAAGTCATCTGCACCTAGGGTTTGTGATCTGAGCAATCCAAGAGCCTCTTGAGCCACTCCAAAGGCTACCAATCACTTCAAAGGGGTTCATGTGTGTTCTTATATCATATTACATCCTCTCAAAGTCAAAAATGCAAAAGGATCACAAGAACTGGGAATGGTGTGGATGCAGAGCCAAGTTTGACTGCACAGATGACCTAAAATTAGGGTTTTGGTTTCAGAGGCCATAAATCCAAATTTTTTGGCCATTCTTGTTTCCATTAGTCTCTATATGGTATAGGGAGTATGCATATCAATTTTCATGAATAAATTCCATGGGGAAGTCATCTGATCAAGGGTTGACTTTTCAGACAAGTCAGTGTAAAATCAGGGCATCTGAGGCCCCCAATGACCCAACCAAGGGGTGATCTTCATCATTTTTAGTGTATATGATATTTATTTGATCATGGAAGAAGATTGAAGTTCACAAAATTCAAGAATTTGGAGTTTTTGCAAAGTTGACTTTTTAGGGCATGATTGACTTTTCAAGAATGTGTCATTTTAGGTCACTTTTCAAACCTTACTTTTTGATCCAAAAATGCTTCAAATGAAAAAACTTTGGTCATGAAAGTTGTAGAATACATTTTTCCCTTTTCAAAAAGTACAAGAACATGACCTAATTCATTTTGGATCAAAAGTTATGGTTTGACAAAGTTAGCAAAAATCACTAATTTTCAAGTTATGCACCAAATGGAAAACTTGCAAGAACTTTGTACCAAGGCAATTGTGACTTCAAATTCATATCAAACCAATGTATAAACATCACATGTGACCTAAAAATCAGATTTGAACCAAGAGATCACATGTTTTGTATGGCTTTGGAGCAAAATCTTTCCATGAGAACCAAAGGAAGCCAACTTGCAAAAACCATCATAACACTTCACCAACTTGCTGCATTGGCCTTTGAACCAGCCATAGCCTCTCACCTCATCTTGCTGCGCAGCCCATGCCCCTTGTACCAAGCTAGAACTCAAGCCATGCCTCTCTTACAACAAAGTGGACTTTTTGCAAAAGTAGACATCCCAATCACAGCAGGCCAGGTCACATCACCTGACCAATGGGAGTTCTTTATGCAAGGAAAATGCTGGCCATAACACCCAAGAAGCAAGGCTGAAACAGATCACAACATCACATTCACAAAATCACCCCTTCAAGCATTTCTCTTCGAAACTCTCTGCACAACACACAAACATTCAAACCATTCCCACACATCAACTCACCTTGCTTCATTGAGCCATAACCAGCAAGACTTAGGCCTGAATCAAGCAAGAACACCATTCCTCCATTTTTACTCTCAGAAGCAAAACCATTTGAAACTCACTCCACAGCTCACTAACACTCAAACAAACTTCATAAACCTTCTCCATTCATCACACTGGTCACAAAGAACCCTTCACCTTAGCCTGAAACAGCTTGGATCACCATCACCATTTTCAACTGAGCTTGGACAGAACTTGTTCAAACTCCTTAACCAGCCAACATAAATTTCTTCCAAGCACTCAAGGATCATCAGGGGACCAAGTAGAGTGGATTGCATCAAAGGGAGAGGGCAGAAAGTTGCTGGAGTGAAAGCTTCGAAACTCAGGTAGCTCAAGAACTTTTTTTCCAGAAATCATTTTTTAAGTTCTTAAGTTGTTCTATATGCTTCACTGATTGTTCTGATACCTTTGGTTTTGAAAATGGTGGAGAGATGAGAGTTTAATTGGTTTCTGAAAGTTCTGCCCTAAAATCTTCTTTGTTTCGATTCGTGAGTTTGAGGAAATATAAATGTTGTTTGTGATGGGGTTTTGATTCAGTAAGTTGTGGGGATCATTTCCATGTTTTTAGATTTCATTTTAGTTAGGTTTTGAGAGTTTTGGGGATTTTCAGGTGGGGTTCCCACCGGAGAAGACGACCGGAGGTCTTCTCCGGCCACCTGAGAATCATTAGGGCTTAATCCTGTAATTAAATGCCATTTGAATTTGGAGCGTAGGATCAGTTGACCCCATTGACCTCCCGCGCGTATGAATGGCTCAGATCTGATCATTATGCCCTAATCCTTTTAATTAGTTTTAATTAATCATAATTAAATTAATTTATCCAGAGTGAATCTAGACCCTTCATTCACGCGCGCGGTCAACACTTTTGAATCCAGAGCTCATCCCAGCCTTCCATCTGTTTGACTTCATTTTATTTCAATTTTTATTTCATTTCTTTTCATTTAATTTGCATAATTTATTTAAAATAGTAAAAATTGTCTAAAAATTATGAAACTTTTTCTCAAGACTTTCATTAATTTTTATGACACAAAAATATTTTTATTTTCATTTTTAGCATTTAAAAAGTATTTTTAAATATTTAAAAGATTATTTTTAATTGATTAATGAGAATTAATTTATTAAAAATACTTTTAGGTATTTAAAAATCACCAAAAAATTCATGAAATGTTCTAAGACATTTAGAAACATTGTCCAACCTTCAAACCAAATTTCTTTTTTGATCTTGATGCATTTTGAGAATTTTTCATTGAATTAAAATCATTTTTATGCATTAATTTGATCCAAAGTTCAAAAAATCATTTCTGCCTATCCATGAAGAGTTGGACATTGATTCTTCTTGCATTGCATTGTGTTTAGCATGTAGTTTGTAAGATTAAATGGCCATGATTTGATCTTTCATTTTCCATTTGTTTGGTAATTTTCTTGTTTAGGAACCCTAAAAACCCTAGAATCTTAAGAAAAACATAACTTGAACTTGGTTAGGAGTTGAGACCTCTCCTTTGGGCATTGAGTTAGCATAGGATTAGGGGTCCTTTGTGTGGCATTTTCAATTTTTTATCTTAGGGTTTGCTTCTGATTTTGACTTTTGTTTGATGTATGGTTCATAAACCCTAATTTGGGCTTCCATATGCATCCATCTTTCATTCTCTTGCATAACATGACTTGCCATGACATTCCATGCTTCCATGTGATTCATTTGACATCATAAGACATATTGAAAGCATGCTTGATCATTGCATCATGTATTTTCCATGTTGTATGTCATTTGCACTTCATAACTTTTCATGTATGATCATGGTTCCTAACTTGCTTCATTTGCATTCATAAACTTGTATGATCATTTCCATGTGCTGCCTCATGTTTGTAGCATCTCATAGCATCATTAGCACCATGTAAATGCTCCTGGTTTTGTTTCTCATCATGTCATCTCATCCCATTTTGTATTGCATTGCATTTCTTTTCTAACCTTTTCAGGTGGTAAGTGATTTTGAGAAGTGAATTTGCCTTCACTTCTCATACTTTCTTCTCATCTCTCTCTTGCATCCATTGCTGCATTTTTCTATGTGTTTGAGATTGGGCTTGCTCATTCCTCTTCTTCTTACTTTCTTTCTTCAAGTGACTTGACTTCTTAAATGAAGCAAGTTACTTTGCTTCTCCTGATCCTTTCATCTGCTTCCTGGTGGTTCCATTGAAGACTTCTCTTGAAAACCTCACAAACCTTAGGAACAACCAAGCATGACAATGATTAGGGTTTTGATTAGTCTCCTCTTAGTTTTACCTTTGTGTCTCTTTTGAGTCATCTCTTCTTATCTCATAATCAGGGACTAAACCCTAAAGGCTTTAAGGCTTTGTGATTAAGCTTATGCCTGCATCCTTCTCTTAGGATGGAGTGTATAACTTTAGTCCGAAGTGTTAAACCCTTAATGTGTTTAAATCTCTTAATCAATTCACTTAATAATCATCAAGACATCACACTTGTAACTTGGGCCTTGCATTAGGGTTCTAATTCTTCCCTAATTGGTTAAGAAGGACTAACCCTGGTGTTAATGGACAAGTCCCCCTCAAGTTGTCTTACAAATCATAAAATCCACTTCATCATCATACCATTTAATAAAATCCACTTAATCAAGGGCTTGTTTTGTCATGAGTTTAATCCCTAATCATGGATTAAGTTGAGGAGTTTTCCTCAGCTTAAACATTCTCATCTATTATCCTTCTCTTAGGATGGTGTAATGAGTCTGTTTAATCCCTGATTATGGCTTAATCTCATTACTCAACACTAAACAAAAACACCAAAAACATCTAATTAATCACAAGTAAGATAATGATCTTAATCCTACATCAAAGGTGATTAAGTGTGAGAATCTGACTTCACACTTAAAGTACTCTCATTACCCCTAATCAGAGGGAAGATGTGATGAGTTTACTAAATCCATTGGTTTAGGCTTAAGCTCATTTACTTATGACAAACTTTCAAATGCAATAAAAGACTGAAAACTCAAAAAACAAACAATAATCGTCTCCTTCGGGATTCTTTTCTCATCTCATTCACTCACAAACGAGAACTTGCTTCTTCCGTCTAATGCAAGACAGTTCGCACCTGAGCCAGACAGGTCATACACTTGAGCATAGACAAGTAAGCAGTTCACAAGTCAATTCATCTTTCAGTCTCTTTGGGTCGAACTACGGTGTTCTGACTTCCTCATTGCACGAGAGGATACGTAGGCATAACTTAACAGTTATCGAACAAAAGTCTCTGTATATTCCCCCTCTTTCCAGCATCATTCTTTTAGCCTCATGATCTTGAGCAATTCATTCTCATTCCTACACTGACACATCATTTATACACTTTGCACTCCTTACACTGACACCTGTACACCTTTTCCAGCTCCCTTTTATACACACATTGCACTGATACTACCCCTTTAAAGCACAAATCTTTTAAGCGTGGATCTCGTCGTGTACGACGGAAAATCTGGGTGCTAATACCTTCCCAGGTTGTAACCAACCCCCTTTCTCAGTCTCTCTGGTTCGCAACCGTCTTATCCATTTCTTTCTAGGTCTATGCAGCATTACCTTTCCTCCGGGATAAAAATGCCTAGCTGGCGACTCTTTTCTTTTCCAGTGAGTTCACGGCTGTGTGTTCTCATTGTCCCTTTCGCCGACCGTTCGCGTCTGTACCTTTATTTGGGCCGGTCCCATTTATCGGGAGCGACAGCTTGGCGACTCTGCTGGGGATCCTTATACTGCAACCAGGGCTTCTGGTTCTTTTTGTGGGTTCCTCCTAGCGCTTGATTGATTTGTGTTTACTGGGGTGTTATGTGCTACTTGTGTTTGTATTTGTTTTATTTGTACTGCTTTATGTACAGTTGTTTTACTGCTCTCTTTATTGCTTTTGTATATATCATACTGTCATGCTGCTGGCTGGATCTGGTTTTTGTTTTTGATGGGTGGGTGATTCATTGAGAGTTAAGGTCCTATGCCTGGGACCTGAGTGACACCTAGGCTAGAGTGGTTCATATTCTTTCCCATTCCATCTCGGTCTGGTGCGGGAATATGAAACACGGTTCAGATATGGGTTTCTTTTTTAGAACTCTGTGTTGCAGATTTCCTGCAATACTAGGGCTATCTGGGAAGCCTGCTAAGTCTGGATGACCTTTTAGTATTGACCTTCAGAAACTGAGGTGAATTAGAGGAGGAATTGTTATGGTTATTGTAAACACTGTACCTCCGGGTTAGAAGTGTTTACACTTCTCATAACTGATCCAAGTCTGAGGACCCTTGTTTTAGAACACCACCTGTGAGGGGGGTTGGGCTGTTTACAGGTTTGCAGGTACCTTGACCTCAGAATACCCTGTTACTTTGTTTTTTAAGAGTACTTCATGTTGGAACAGTTCTTGTGATTCTAAAACCCTGGACATGTGGCTCTTTATTTGAGTCCCCCACCTTGGTTACTGGATTTATAGACCTCCATCTGGTATTCTTGAATATGTCTTGGATCTATATCAAGGCATCTGATCAGATCCAGCTCAGTCACAGACCCTTGCATATCATTTGCATACATACTCATTGCATCATATTGACATTTGCTTATTTGTGTTTCAGGGTATCCATCTTCATTTGGTTTGGTTTTGACCCTATCTTCAGTATTTTGTCCTATCTTCATCAGCACCTGCTTCAGCTATCAGCTATCTACCTCAGTCACTTACACCAGCCAATCAGTGGCCCATTCTTCAGTGTTATCATCAGCACCTGTCTCTACTCATCTGCAGTATCATGGCACCTAAAAAGAGTAACATCACCTACCACTTCTTCCAGCCAGAGCTATCTGACATCAGGAGGATTCAGACCCTGATCACTCCAGATCACATACCATTGTTCAGGGAACACTACGGAGATATACTTGATGTGGTTATGGACCTGGACCCTTCACAGAGAAGCCTGATCCACACTTGCATTCAGTTTTATGATCCCCCACTAAGATGCTTCACTTTTCAGGACTTTCAGCTAGGCCCTCTATTGGAAGAATACTCATCATTGGTTGGTATACCTATCAGGGGTGGAATCCCTTTCAACCCTGAGATGGTCTTCCCTGGTAATGGAGAAGTAGCAAAGGCTTTGCATCTGGAACCTGTCCTGATTGAACAGCATATGGCTTCTAAAGCTGGGATCCCTGGCTTTCATCTGGATTTCTTGATCTCTCAAGCTACCCTGAAAGCTTCTTTAGGAGAGTGGAAAGCTGTTTGTGCTTTATTGGCCTTGAGTATATATGGAATTGTATTGTTTGCAGATGAGCCTCGATTCATTAGCAAGAATGCAATCCATTTGTTCATCCTGAAGAACCCAGTGCCCACTTTATTGGGGGATCTCTACTATTCAGTGCATCAGAGGAATGAAAAGTAGAGGGGAAGATTAGTGAGGTGTTGTGCTCCATTGTTCCATACTTGGCTTCTCAGGCATCTACCCAGGACGGATGCATTTTTGAACCCTCATCAGCAGAGAAACTGGGCTAAGAGACTCACTGCTCTAACTTCAGCAGATATCAGATGGTGCACTCAAGGCACCAAAGGCAGGGATATCATCACCAGCTGTGGGCAGTTTCCCAATGTGCCCCTAATAGGAGTTAAGGGTAGTATCAATTACAATCCTCTGTTGTTCAAAAGGCAACTGGGCTATGCACTGGTCCACACTCCTAAGGCACAGGACTTGGTTGAAACACTCTATTGTGAGAACAAGCCTAATCTGGCTATTGTTAGGCAGGCTGCTTGGGCCTGGGATAATGTTCAAACCAAGGGAATAACCATTTTGGGGAAGTGCAGCAATGTGGCATCAGCACAATATTATGAATGGTCCCGAGCCAGGGCTCAATTCTCTGGGATGCCCTTTACCATAGAAGATATGCCTGAATCATCTTCAGCACCACCCCCTGCCACTATCAGTTTGGAGGAGTTTGAGAGCTTGAAGGAAAGAAATGAGAAGTTAACCCAGGCTTTGCAGAAGACTCTCCGGGAAAGGAGTGATGGCAGGATGGAGATTGAGAGGCTAGAGAAGCTGAGAGTGGAGCATCTGGTTAAGATTGAGAAGTCTGGGGATTATATCAAGAAGTCTAAGGCTGGAGAACAAATCCTGAAGAATGCTTGCAAGGAAGCCCAGTTCCAGAGAGCAAGGACAGACGTGTATCTGATGGAGAGTCAGGCCAGGTGGGTCAGGATCACCGAGGCTCGTACTCTGGAGGACAAGAGAGTTCAAGACAAGATGGAGCAACTGGAAGCTAGTGCAAAAGAACAGCAAGAAGCCCTGGCAGCAGCCCAGAGGGAGATATCAGAGCTAAAGATCAAAGCTGGAGTGAAGAGGTCAAAGGACCAAAGTCAGCACAAGAAGTTAACAGCAGCTGTTACCACCCGGAATCTCCTCATCAGGAATCTCACGGAGCGTCCAGCTGATCCTGTGACCGAAGCACTTCTCAAGGAAGTTCGTGAGGATGAGTTTGGTCTTGGTGTTTGACCATTTGTTTGTTGTTGCTTTCATTCCATGTACTTTTATTTTCTTATAATGTATTTTGACCCCTTAGAGGGCTTGTGTTGGAAAAAGAACAAGTTGTATTATTTTACTTCCTGTAATATATATGTGTACTAGTTTGTTCTATCCGAGTTTACTTCAAAAGCAACATCAGCAGCATCTTCAAGGGTCTGGAAGGGTCAAAACTGAATGCCAAACCGGATACCTTGAGAACAAATAAGAATAATTGCATTGCATGCTAACACTTTTGTTTGTTTTGTAGGTTTTTATTGCCACTAACTCTGTTGTGATGTTCAGGAACTATTGCTCGGCGCCGAGTATTTCCCCTCAACCGTCCGCACCGTTATCCGACCCGTAACAATCTTCCGGGCATTCAAATGGATCAGATGCAGCAGGACCTTACTGAGGTCAGAAACCAAATGGCGAATGAAAGGCTAGAAATGAGGAATCAAATGACTCAGTTTATGGAAGTGATGAACAACATGGCTCAGAGCCAGGAAAGATTGAGAGCCATGGTGGAAAGGCAAAACCAAGAAGATCCACATATAGGGACTGCCGGCACCAACAACAATGAAAGGGTCCAACCTCATGTTAACCCCCCTGTATTTGGCCCCCATCTTCATCCAGAGGTCAATATTCCTGCAAATGTTCAAGGGACTGCCACTGCAGCCAGGGTACTTCAAGAAGACCCCCAGGAGGATCAATTCACAGTAATGGGTGCTGGGGAAGAAGCTTATGATAGAAGGTTGGATGAGATAGCTGAGAAGTTAAGGTCCTTAGAGTCTCAAAACTCTTTGGGTTTCGACGTCATGGACATGGGCTTGGTAGACGGGGTCAGGATCCCCCATAAGTTTAAGCCTCCTTGTTTTGAAAAATACAATGGGACTTCATGCCCCCGGACTCATTTACAATCATTTATGGGAAGGCTGAAGGCCTATACTATGGCTGAGAAGCTCTGGATGTTCTATTTCGAAGACAGCTTGACTGGAGCGTCAAGAGAATGGTACTCTCACTTGACAAGGGCAACTATCAGATGCTGGAAGGACCTGGCAGAGGCCTTTATTAGACAGTATCAGTACAACTTAGATATGGCACCCAACAGGACCCTCCTAATGGGAATGTCACAGTCATCAAGGGAAAGTTTCCGAGAATATGCCCAGAGATGGAGGCAATTGGTTGCTGCTGTTCAACCACCTATGTCTGAGAGGGAAATGGCAGATATGTTTATGAACACCCTTCAGGGGACATATATTGACAGGCTGGCTGCTTTCTCTTCCACTAGCTTTGCAGATGTTGTCATAGCTGGGGAGAGAATCGAGAGCCTGTTAAAAATGGGCAAGATCTCAGACAACGGTGCAAGCTCGTCCAGTAGTACAAGGAAGCCTTTTGCAGGCCCAAGAAGAGCTGGCGAGACCAATGCCATCCACGCCAACAGGGGCAGGCCCCAATATGTTCACAAATCAGTGGCAGCAGTCACCATTCCCGCTCCAGCTCATCCTCAGCCAGTTTATCAACCTCCGCAACAAAACTATCAGCAACAACCTCAGTACCATCAACAGAATCAATATCCTCCGAGAAATTACAACAACAGCAACACCAACAACAATAACCAGCAAAGGCCATTCCAACAGAGGCCTTCTCAAGCCAACAGGGTAATCGATCCGATCCCTATGCCATATGCTACATTGCTGCCACAACTCCTGAAACTCAACCTAGTTGAGCTGAGGACGTTGGCACCTCCCGATCCCAACAGTCTACCCAGGAATTATGACTCCAACGCCAGATGTGACTTCCATTCAAACGCACCTGGCCACAGTACGGAAAAGTGCAGAGCCCTGCACATGAAGGTACAAGACCTTGTAGACTCAAAAGCTCTGAATTTCGCACCACCACCCAATGTCAACAAAAATCCAATGCCAAACCACGGGGGTCCCAGAATTAACGCTATTGAAGAAGACAAACCGTCTTATTTAATAACCAGTGTGGGTCAGATCCGGACACCGTTGGTAGAAATTAAGGCTCAACTCCTCGAATGTCAAATGTTCCCGGGGTGTGAGTTGGGGTGTGCTTACTGCAATATCTCGGTAAACGGGTGCGATAACTTGAGGGATGGCATAGATGGTCTTATTTAGAGTGGCCAACTTCAGATCACCACATCATTTCCAACAAATCCAGCAATCTCATCAGCAACAACTCCAGAACCTCCTACAACTGCAACAACCATTGTTCCTGACAATTCTTCGGCTTCATCAACAAGTACTTCATCTGTCGTTTCAACTGACCAGATATCGACAAATGTTCCTTCTACAACTCCAGCACCACTCCATTTTGAAGCTCCTACAACAACAACATCCATCCTGCCACCAATGTCTCCTACAACACCAGCAACAAATCATGAAGATGTCTCAACTGTCACAATATTTTATGATCCTGAAAACAACTCGGCCTACAACTCGGAAGGTGCCGCTCCCATCAGAGCACCAGTCACAATTTATTACGATCCACAGACTATCACAGTTCCTTCCACAGCTGCAGTCAGTCCAGTCACTATCACGGTGCCTGGACCAGTACCTTATGAAAGCAGTAATGCTATCCCCTGGCATTACGACTCTGACCTGTACTGTGAAGGACAAAGAATCACTTTTGAATCATCAACCCCTGCACCACAAATTGACAATGTGGGAGGAGGCGGAGGCTTCACTCGAAGCGGACGTCTTTTCGCTCCACAAATTCAGAGACCCACTGCCGAAGCAGAAGCTGCTGCTAAGGCAAAAGGAAAAAGCTTGGTGCAGGAAGACCAAGCTGTTAAAGAAGCTTTGAAAACACCCTTCGATCAAGAGGTTGATGAGTTCATGCGAATCATCAAGAAGAGTGATTATAAAATAGTGGATCAGCTTCACCAGACGCCTTCCAAGATCTCAATCCTATCATTGCTTATGTGCTCCGAAGCCCATCGGAACGCACTACTCAAAGTCTTACACGCAGCTTACGTGCCTGAAGAGATCACTGTCAATCAGCTGGAAGCTGTAGTTGGAAATGTTAATGCTAGTCACGGACTAGGGTTCACTAACACTGATTTGACAACGGAAGGCCGCAACCATAACAAAGCCTTGCACATAACCATGGAATGTAAAGGTGCTGTCCTTTCTCATGTGTTGGTAGACACGGGGTCATCCCTCAATGTCTTACCTAAGAAGGCCCTGGTGAAGCTAGAATATGTTGGATTGGCGTTGAGACCCAGCAACCTGGTGGTGAGAGCCTTTGATGGTTCAAAGAGATCGGTTCTGGGAGAAATTGAATTGCCCATAACGATTGGCCCGCAGACTTTCAGAACGACCTTCTACGTGATGGATATACAGCCTGCCTACAGCTGTCTATTGGGTAGGCCATGGATTCACGCTGCTGGCGCCATGACCTCTACCCTTCACCAGAAGTTAAAATATGAGTGGGAGGGTCAAATCGTTACAATCTGTGGAGAGGAGGATATTTTTGTCAGCCATCTGGCTACCTATAAATACATCGAGATGGATGGGGAGATCCATGAAACAATGAGCCAGGGTTTTGAAGCTTTGAATGTCAATGAAACATCTGCTGTGCCTGGTACTTCAATATCATCATACCAACAAGCCCGGAAGGTTGTTGAGGAAGGAAATGCCCAAGGCTGGGGCAAGCTACTACCGGTGGAGAAGAAAGAGGATAGATTTGGGTTGGGTTACAAACCAACTCAACAAGATCAAGCAGAGGCTGCAAAGGAGCCCAACTTTGTGAGTGGGGGGATGCTCACCCCTGATGCTGTCAACTGTCTGGAAGACGAGCTGGAAGAAGAACGCAACCTGGAAAGCTGGATTCGTCCAAAGATCCCGGGGAGCAGTATCTCAAACTGGTCTTCCCAGGAAATTATAAGAGTTACTCATGCAGAGTAATTATTATTTCCTGTATTTTTATAGCATGCATCAAAGTCTTGCATCTTGCCCAAGATGACAAGACTCATTTTGTAATCGGGCCATCTGTACTTTTTGTGCAAACAAGATTAATCAATGAAATATCAGACATCTTTTTGCAAATGAGTCTTTTTCTTTTCTGCTCACTGTTTTTCCATTTTTCTTTTTGTACAAAAATAAATGGCGATGTTTTCAAAATGATAACTTTATTTCACTTTTCTAAGCAAGATTAAAATCAATCACTAAAATGAACAAACTGAACCCTTGCAGAGAGTGGCTTCCAGACAACACCGACAACAGCACGGTTATGACTTCGTATGACTTTGACAATCCAATCAATCAAGCTGATGAAGGGGTTGAAGAAGAGTATGGGCTTCCTGAAGAGCTAGCCAGGTTGTTGAGACAAGAGGAGAAGGTCATCACTCCTCACCAGGAGGAGGTTGAAGTGATCAATCTTGGTACAGACGAGGACGTGAAAGAAGTTAAAATCGGGGCCTGCCTGCAAGACTCAGTGAAGAGACAACTGATTGACCTGCTTCAAGAATATGTGGACGTGTTTGCTTGGTCTTACCAGGATATGCCGGGGTTGGACACCGATATTGTTGTGCACAAGCTGCCTTTAAGAGAAGAATGCCCACCAGTTAAACAGAAACTGCGCCGTACTCGCCCAGACATGGCAATGAAAATCAAAGAAGAGGTACAAAAGCAGTGGGACGCCGGGTTCCTTGCTGTAACTAGCTATCCACCGTGGGTTGCTAATATAGTACCTGTGCCTAAGAAAGACGGCAAAGTAAGGATGTGTGTTGACTACCGGGACCTGAACAGAGCCAGCCCGAAAGATGACTTCCCATTACCTCATATTGATGTATTGGTGGACAATACGGCTCAGTTCTCGGTATTCTCCTTCATGGATGGATTTTCAGGATATAATCAGATTAAGATGTCACCTGAAGACATGGAGAAGACAACCTTCATCACACCCTGGGGCACGTTCTGCTACAAGGTAATGCCATTTGGGCTCAAGAATGCTGGTGCAACATATCAACGGGCTATGGTAACATTATTCCACGATATAATTCATAAAGAGATAGAATGTTATGTGGATGACATGATTGCCAAGTCCCTTACAGAGGAAGATCACCTGGTGAATCTGCTGAAACTGTTCAAGCGTCTGAGGAAGTACCAACTGAAGTTAAACCCCAACAAATGCACATTCGGGGTGCGATCGGGTAAGTTGCTGGGATTTATCGTAAGCGAGAAAGGGATTGAAGTTGACCCTGATAAAGTCAAAGCTATTCAAGAAATGCCTGCACCGAAGACTGAGAAGGAAGTTCGAGGGTTCTTAGGTCGATTGAACTACATCTCACGGTTCATATCTCACCTCACTGCAACCTGTGAACCTTTGTTCAAGCTGTTAAGAAAGGAACAGACGGTCAGGTGGAATGAAGACTGCCAGAAGGCTTTTGACAAGATCAAGGAATACTTACAAGAACCTCCAATCCTTATGCCTCCAGTTGAAGGAAGACCTCTGATAATGTACTTGACAGTATTAGAAGAGTCAATGGGGTGTGTGCTGGGCCAGCATGACGAGTCTGGTCGAAAAGAGTATGCAATATACTACCTAAGCAAAAAGTTTACCGACTGTGAACAACGTTATTCACTGCTCGAGAAAACTTGCCGTGCTTTAGCGTGGGCTGCTCGCCGACTGAGGCAGTATATGTTGACCCACACTACTTTGTTGATCTCAAAGATGGACCCAGTCAAGTACATTTTCGAGAAACCAGCTCTTACCGGACGGGTTGCGAGATGGCAAATGATTCTCACAGAATATGACATCCAATACACATCTCAGAAAGCCATCAAGGGCAGTGTATTGTCTGAATATCTTGCTGAGCAACCTATTGATGATTACCAGCCTATGAGATTTGACTTCCCTGATGAAGACATCATGTTCATAAAAGCAAAAGATCATGAAGAGCCTGTTCACACTGAAGGGCCTGACCCGGAAGAAGAATGGACTATGATGTTTGATGGGGCTGTTAACATGAATGGTCGTGGTGTTGGTGCAGTACTCATTACACCTAAAGGAGTTCACATGCCTTTCTCGGCAAAACTCACTTTCAACTGCACTAACAACGAAGCTGAATACGAAGCTTGCATTATGGGTCTTGAGGAAGCCATCGACCTCAGGATCAAGACATTGACCGTATTTGGAGATTCAGCTCTGGTAATCAATCAAACCAACGGCAAATGGTACACTCACTAGGATCATCTGATACCTTACAGGGATTATACAAGGAGGTTATTGACTTTCTTCACAACAGTCAAGCTTGAGTATATCCCTCGGGACGAGAATCAGTTTGCAGATGCTCTGGCTACCATTTCGTCCATGATCAAAGTTCAAGCTGCCAACTTTGTACCTCAGATTTCAGTGTCCAGGCTCGACAAACCAGCATATGTGTTCGCAGCAGATGTTGTTAAAGATGATAAGCCTTGGTTTTATGACATTAAGTGCTTCTTGGAGGATCAAACATACCCACCTGGGGCATCTTCCAATGATAAGAAGACTTTGAGAAGGCTTGCTGGTAGTTTCTTCTTGAACACTGATGGGTCTTTATACAAAAGGAACTTTGATATGGTACTCCTCAGATGTGTTGATAAGACAGAAGCAGACTTGTTGATGCATGAAGTGCATGAAGGATCCTTTGGTACCCATGCAGGAGGGCATGCCATGGCCAAGAAATTGTTAAGATCAGGATATTACTGGATCACAATGGATGCAGACTGTTGTGCTTATGCCAGGAAATGCCACAAATGCCAGATTTATGCGGATAAGGTGCATGTGCCTCCCAATCCTTTGAACATAATATCTTCACCATGGCCCTTTGCCATGTGGGGCATTGACATGATTGGCAAGATTGAGCCAACTGCTTCAAATGGCCACAGATTCATCCTGGTTGCCATTGACTATTTCACCAAGTGGGTCGAAGCAGCCTCCTATGCAAATGTTACAAGGCAAGTGGTAGCCAGATTTCTGAAAAGAGATATCATCTGTCGATACGGAGTGCCCGAGCGAATCATTACTGATAATGGTTCCAATCTAAACAACAAAATGATGGCAGAACTGTGCCGGGACTTCAAGATTCAACACCACAATTCTTCTCCTTACAGGCCAAAAATGAACGGCGCTGTTGAGGCAGCAAATAAGAATATCAAGAAGATTGTGCAGAAAATGGTGGTCACTTACAAGGACTGGCATGAAATGCTACCGTTTGCCTTGCATGGGTACCGCACGTCAATCAGAACATCCACTGGGGCAACACCGTATCAACTTGTGTATGGTATGGAAGCAGTCCTACCTTTCGAAGTTGAATTACCCTCTCTACGGGTACTAATGGATGTTAAGCTGAGTGAAGCAGAATGGGTCCGATCCCGATTCGAACAACTGAGTCTGATTGAAGAGAAAAGATTGGCTGCAATCTGCCATGGGCAGCTGTATCAGAAAAGGATGAAGAAAGCCTTCGATCAGAAAGTCAGGCACCGAGAGTACCAAGTAGGAGATCTTGTGCTGAAAAGAATCCTCCCTCCTCATACAGACCACAGGGGCAAGTGGACTCCAAACTATGAAGGACCATTCGTGGTAAAGAAAGTTTTCTCTGGTGGAGCATTGATGCTCAGCACCATGGATGGTGAAGATTTCCCACCCCCTGTGAATTCAGACGCAGTTAAAAAATACTTCGCATAAAAATGACCCGCTGGACATAAAAACAGAATGTAAGTCCAGGCAAAAATAGGGCATCCCGGCGAGTCAAAAACAGAATAAAAGACTCGGGCAAAAATAAGGGAAAATAAACAAAAATGTACACCCGCTGAGTTGAAAAGCCGCATTGGACGACTCAGGCAAAAATGGGTATCCCGATGGATTGAAAACCCGAAAGGGCGATCCATGCAAAATAAGGGAATAAGCGAACAACTGCATTCTGAATTCGTCTGTATCGTTTACAACTTGGTGAGGTTTGAAAGGATCAAGCTTCAATCAGAATCAACATTCTTCAGAGAGCAAGATGAGAAGAACGTCAAAAGTCATACGAGTCATAGTGAAGAGGAAGCTCCTTAAAGCGTCATCAACACTGCCAGCATTTTGTTTCTCAATTTGTAACAATCTCCTCATTTCAGGGGATATGTTCCTTTGACTGTATCTCGCCAATTCAGGGCATATGAATTAATAAAATCAGATTTTCAGTCATGTCTCGTTTTGTACATTTTATTTGCAAAAAAATGTCTGATGTCTTAAAGAAAAGCGATTGCATGAACACAGATGTTTATCTTCAAAAGTAAAAACATGCTTGCAGGAAATATGCTTACTCTCAGAGGTATCTAAACTCCTATGAAGGAATCCAGTAAGGGATACCTCGGGATTACCTTGTGCGTTTCTCTATCTTTTTCAGGGTTGCAGGTATCCAGAATGCAACTTGGGGCATGTAAGCTTCATCCCAGCAAGCTGGCAAATCAACACTCGATTTTAGCACCCGAAGTGCTCTCTCCCCAGTTGAGTTGCCTCTCATGACTTCCCCCAACTGAGTTGCCACTTAGTGCTCCTCCCCATCAGAATTGCCAGGCATCACAGAAGGCACCTATATCCCCGGCTGAGTCAAGGATCTTCTTCAACAGAATCCCTAAGGAGGTCTCTCAATGATCCCTTTTCCTCCCCATCCGAGTTGCCATCTCGCCCTCAGCCGAGCGCAAAAGTCAGAGAGCTATCTCCCCACAGAGCTCCAGCCTCTATCCAGAAGAGCAACGCACGAAGAAATCACAACAGAGTGAAGAAAGCTTCTACAAACCCCAGCTGGGTCACTCATTTATAAGGATAGGTCTATCAATGGCCCGAATCTCCAAGCAGATATCATATCATCAGATCTACCAGTGATCTCACCCCCAGCTGGGATGTCCATTTCAAGCAGATCGGCCAGAGATCTTCGCAGCAACAGGATTTGAATCCCAGTTTGGTAGCTTTGCATAATCATAGCATTTGCATCATATTCACCCACAAAGCGTAGCATTCCGTCTAACACGGAGCATTACGGCAAAAATCAAACGCATAGCATAATCATGAGCCATGTTTTAAATCAGCACTTGTGAATAATGGAAATTCGTCAACGTACAGAAAAATCCCCACCAGAGTCCCTGGCAAAAACAGCTACCTCACAATCCACAAACACCAATATATACTCCCTTGACACCCGTCCGTGTCATCACTCCCCAGTAAAGTCGCCTGAACACTCTTTGAAAACAACACCACCTATATTACAGATACTTCCTGACACCCGTCCGTGTCAAATCACCAGCGGAAAGCCAAAGACATCCTCTTTGCACTCACATACACCTATATACGTTTCCTTGACACCCGTCCGTGTCATTTCCCCAGCGCAGTCGTCTACACTTTTATATACTTGTTGATATTATTATACTCTTCTCCTTTTGACACTCGTCTGTGTCACCTTCCCCAGCAGATAAACACTCATACTCATACTACCTATACAAATACTCGTCCGTATCTTGTATATACTTATATATCCCCACAGATTCAACATTGGTCCTTGTTCTTTGTTAACCAGATGGTACTCGTCCGTATCATCATCTCAGAACATGCGTCAAGCGTTTGTTTCTACATGATACTCGTCCGTATCATAGTCTTAAGGATGCTCGTCCGCATCTTTAATCCATACACTGTGTCAAACACTTTTTGTCTTCTCGAATTTAGACACTCGCCTGTGTCTACTTTTCCCCAGAAGAGTCCTCTCAGATTCAACACTCGTCCGTGTTCTCTGTTAACCAGTTGATACTCGTCCGTATCATCATCTTTGAACACGTGTCAGTATTTGTTTCTACCCGATACTCGTCCGTATCGTAGTCTTAAGGATGCTCGTCCGCATCTTTAATCTATAAACAATACCAAACACTTATACCTTTTGTTTCTTGGATATAAACACTCGTCCGTGTTTACTACTCCCCAGTAGATCGCCAACAAAGCATTTCTTTTATCTAACACTCGTCCTGTGTTATGATAAAACCTGAGAGCAGCCGTCCCCTGCTAGGTGGTCGTCCTCCACCTCTTGATGGTCGTCCTCCATCATGCTCATCCGATGGCCGTCCCCATCGTTGATATTTAGCAGCCGTCCCCTGCTAGGTGGTCGTCCTCCACCTCTTGATGATCGTCCTTCATCAGTTTTATCCAATGGCCGTCCCCATTGTCGATTTTTTTGGTTATCTGGCATTCGTCCTATGTCATGATAAACCCTGAGAGCAGCCGTCCCCTGCTGGGTGGTCGTCCTCCACCTCTTGATGGTCGTCCTCCATCATGCTCATCCGATGGCCGTCCCCATCGTTGATATTTTCAGCAGCCGTACCCTGCCAGGTGGTCGTCCTCCACCTTAGATGACCGTCCCTCGTCTTAACCCAACAGAGCAGCCGTCCCCTGCTAGGTGATCGTCCTTCACCTTTGGTGACCGAACCTCATCATCTGTTTATTTCATTTATTCTTTAACCCGATGGCCGTCCCCGTCGTGGTCCCTTTTCCTTTTTAGCCCGATGGCCGTCCCCATCGTTGGTTACTTTGCTTTATGAACTTGATGGCCGTCCCCGTCATGTTTCATTAAATCCTCAGAGAATTTTACAATTTTATTTTGATGGCCGTCCCCATCATAATTCTTTTATCCCCAGCATGTCGGCCGTCCCCGTTATTGCTTTATTTTCCGCACTTTTCCCAGCTAGTCGGCCGTCCCCGTCTTGGCTTTACTTTTTATCCCCGTCATTGCTTTTACCCAGCAGTCGTCCTCTGCTCGACGGTCGTCCTCCGTCGCCTACACTTTACAATATACTTTATTTTTCTTTTACAATCTATATGCCTTTTCTTCTTCATTCTGTGAGTGCAAATTTTGGACTGTCTTTGGTATTCAACCACAAGTTATCTTGTTTTCCTGTTAAGTCGTCGCTTACAACCTGCACAGCTAACTCATGTTTGAATAGGGGCAGCTGTAAACACCCCAAATTTGCCCTCACCCATCTCACACCATGGCTTGTGATCATTCCATATGCATAAACACAATCATATCATCTCATATCTCATTTTTGATTCACTGCATAGTTTCTAAGTCATCTGCACCTAGGGTTTGTGATCTGAGCAATCCAAGAGCCTCTTGAGCCACTCCAAAGGCTACCAATCACTTCAAAGGGGTTCATGTGTGTTCTTATATCATATTACATCCTCTCAAAGTCAAAAAAGCAAAAGGATCACAAGAACTGGTTTTGGTTTCAGAGGCCATAACTCCAAACTTTTTGGCCATTCTTGTTTCCATTAGTCTCTATATGGTATAGGGAGTATGCATATCAATTTTCATGAAGAAATTCCATGGGGAAGTCATCTGATCAAGGGTTGACTTTTCAGACAAGTTAGTGTAAAATCAGGGCATCTGAGGCCCCCAATGACCCAACCAAGGGGTGATCTTCATCATTTTGAGTGTATATGATCTTTATTTGATCATGGAAGAAGATTGAAGTTCACAAAATTCAAGAATTTGGAGTTTTTGCAAAGTTGACTTTTTAGGGCATGATTGACTTTTCAAGAATGTGTCATTTTAGGTCACTTTTCAAACCTTACTTTTTGATCCAAAAATGCTTCAAATGAAAAAACTTTGGTCATGAAAGTTGTAGAATACATTTTTCCCTTTTCAAAAAGTACAAGAACATGACCTAATTCATTTTGGATCAAAAGTTATGGTTTGACAAAGTTAGCAAAAATCACTAATTTTCAAGTTATGCACCAAATGGAAAACTTGCAAGAACTTTGTACCAAGGCAATTGTGACTTCAAATTCATATCAAACCAATGTATAAACATCACATGTGACCTAAAAATCAGATTTGAACCAAGAGATCACATGTTTTGTATGGCTTTGGAGCAAAATCTTTCCATGAGAACCAAAGGAAGCCAACTTGCAAAAACCATCATAACACTTCACCAACTTGCTGCATTGGCCTTTGAACCAGCCATAGCCTCTCACCTCATCTTGCTGCGCAGCCCATGCCCCTTGTACCAAGCTAGAACTCAAGCCATGCCTCTCTTACAAAAAAGTGGACTTTTTGCAAAAGTAGACATCCCAATCACAGCAGGCCAGGTCACATCACCTGACCAATGGGAGTTCTTTATGCAAGGAAAATGCTGGCCATAACACCCAAGAAGCAAGGCTGAAACAGATCACAACATCACATTCACAAAATCACCCCTTCAAGCATTTCTCTTCGAAACTCTCTGCACAACACACAAACATTCAAACCATTCCCACACATCAACTAACCTTGCTTCATTGAGCCATAACCAACAAGACTTAGGCCTGAATCAAGCAAGAACACCATTCCTCCATTTTTACTCTCAGAAGAAAAACCATTCGAAACTCACTCCACAGCTCACTAACACTCAAACAAACTTCATAAACCTTCTCCATTCATCACACTGGTCACAAAGAACCCTTCACCTTAGCCTGAAACAGCTTGGATCACCATCACCATTTTCAACTGAGCTTGGACAGAACTTGTTCAAACTCCTTAACCAGCCAACATAAATTTCTTCCAAGCACTCAAGGATCATCAGGGGACCAAGTAGAGTGGATTGCATCAAAGGGAGAGGGCAGAAAGTTGCTGGAGTGAAAGCTTCGAAACTCAGGTAGCTCAAGAACTTTTTTTCCAGAAATCATTTTTTAAGTTCTTAAGTTGTTCTATATGCTTCACTGATTGTTCTGATACCTTTGGTTTTGAAAATGGTGGAGAGATGAGAGTTTAATTGGTTTCTGAAAGTTCTGCCCTAAAATCTTCTTTGTTTCGATTCGTGAGTTTGAGGAAATATAAATGTTGTTTGTGATGGGGTTTTGATTCAGTAAGTTGTGGGGATCATTTCCATGTTTTTAGATTTCATTTTAGTTAGGTTTTGAGAGTTTTGGGGATTTTCAGGTGGGGTTCCCACCGGAGAAGACGACCGGAGGTCTTCTCCGGCCACCTGAGAATCATTAGGGCTTAATCCTGTAATTAAATGCCATTTGAATTTGGAGCGTAGGATCAGTTGACCCCATTGACCTCCCGCGCGTATGAATGGCTCAGATCTGATCATTATGCCCTAATCCTTTTAATTAGTTTTAATTAATCATAATTAAATTAATTTATCCAGAGTGAATCTAGACCCTTCATTCACGCGCGCGGTCAACACTTTTGAATCCAGAGCTCATCCCAGCCTTCCATCTGTTTGACTTCATTTTATTTCAATTTTTATTTCATTTCTTTTCATTTAATTTGCATAATTTATTTAAAATAGTAAAAAATTGTCTAAAAATTATGAAACTTTTTCTCAAGACTTTCATTAATTTTTATGACACAAAAATATTTTAATTTTCATTTTTAGCATTTAAAAAGTATTTTTAAATATTTAAAAGATTATTTTTAATTGATTAATGAGAATTAATTTATTAAAAATACTTTTAGGTATTTAAAAATCACCAAAAAATTCATGAAATGTTCTAAGACATTTAGAAACATTGTCCAACCTTCAAACCAAATTTCTTTTTTGATCTTGATGCATTTTGAGAATTTTTCATTGAATTAAAATCATTTTTATGCATTAATTTGATCCAAAGTTCAAAAAATCATTTCTGCCTATCCATGAAGAGTTGGACATTGATTCTTCTTGCATTGCATTGTGTTTAGCATGTAGTTTGTAAGATTAAATGGCCATGATTTGATCTTTCATTTTCCATTTGTTTGGTAATTTTCTTGTTTAGGAACCCTAAAAACCCTAGAATCTTAAGAAAACCATAACTTGAACTTGGTTAGGAGTTGAGACCTCTCCTTTGGGCATTGAGTTAGAATAGGATTAGGGGTCCTTTGTGTGGCATTTTCAATTTTTTATCTTAGGGTTTGCTTCTGATTTTGACTTTTGTTTGATGTATGGTTCATAAACCCTAATTTGGGCTTCCATATGCATCCATCTTGCATTCTCTTGCATAACATGACTTGCCATGACATTCCATGCTTCCATGTGATTCATTTGACATCATAAGACATATTGAAAGCATGCTTGATCATTGCATCATCTATTTGCCATGTTGTATGTCATTTGCACTTCATAACTTTTCATGTATGATCATGGTTCCTAACTTGCTTCATTTGCATTCATAAACTTGTATGATCATTTCCATGTGCTGCCTCATGTTTGTAGCATCTCATAGCATCATTAGCACCATGTAAATGCTCCTGGTTTTGTTTCTCATCATGTCATCTCATCCCATTTTGTATTGCATTGCATTTCTTTTCTAACCTTTTCAGGTGGTAAGTGATTTTGAGAAGTGAATTTGCCTTCACTTCTCATACTTTCTTCTCATCTCTCTCTTGCATCCATTGCTGCATTTTTCTATGTGTTTGAGATTGGGCTTGCTCATTCCTCTTCTTCTTACTTTCTTTCTTCAAGTGACTTGACTTCTTAAATGAAGCAAGTTACTTTGCTTCTCCTGATCCTTTCATCTGCTTCCTGGTGGTTCCATTGAAGACTTCTCTTGAAAACCTCACAAACCTTAGGAACAACCAAGCATGACAATGATTAGGGTTTTGATTAGTCTCCCCTCTTAGTTTTACCTTTGTGTCTCTTTTGAGTCATCTCTTCTTATCTCATAATCAGGGACTAAACCCTAAAGGCTTCAAGGCTTTGTGATTAAGCTTATGCCTGCATCCTTCTCTTAGGATGGAGTGTATAACTTTAGTCCGAAGTGTTAAACCCTTAATGTGTTTAAATCTCTTAATCAATTCACTTAATAATCATCAAGACATCACACTTGTAACTTGGGCCTTGCATTAGGGTTCTAATTCTTCCTTAATTGGTTAAGAAGGACTAACCCTGGTGTTAATGGACAAGCCCCCCTCAAGTTGTCTTACAAATCATAAAATCCACTTCATCATCATACCATTAAATAAAATCCACTTAATCAAGGGCTTGTTTTGTCATGAGTTTAATCCCTAATCATGGATTAAGTTGAGGAGTTTTCCTCAGCTTAAACATTCTCATCTATTATCCTTCTCTTAGGATGGTGTAATGAGTCTGTTTAATCCCTGATTATGGCTTAATCTCATTACTCAACACTAAACAAAAACACCAAAAACATCTAATTAATCACAAGTAAGATAATGATCTTAATCCTACATCAAAGGTGATTAAGTGTGAGAATCTGACTTCACACTTAAAGTACTCTCATTACCCCTAATCAGAGGGAAGATGTGATGAGTTTACTAAATCCATTGGTTTAGGCTTAAGCTCATTTACTTATGACAAACTTTCAAAAGCAATAAAAGACTGAAAACTCAAAAAACAAACAATAATCGTCTCCTTCGGGATTCTTTTCTCATCTCATTCACTCACAAACGAGAACTTGCTTCTTCCGTCTAATGCAAGACAGTTCGCACCTGAGCCAGACAGGTCATACACTTGAGCATAGACAAGTAAGCAGTTCACAAGTCAATTCATCTTTCAGTCTCTTTGGGTCGAACTACGGTGTTCTGACTTCCTTATTGCACGAGAGGATACGTAGGCATAACTTAACAGTTATCGAACAAAAGTCTCTGTATATTCCCCCTCTTTCCAGCATCATTCTTTTAGCCTCATGATCTTGAGCAATTCATTCTCATTCCTACACTGACACATCATTTATACACTTTGCACTCCTTACACTGACACCTGTACACCTTTTCCAGCTCCCTTTTATACACACATTGCACTGACACTACCCCTTTAAAGCACAAATCTTTTAAGCGTGGATCCCGTCGTGTACGACGGACAATCTGGGTGCTAATACCTTCCCAGGTTATAACCAACCCCCTTTCTCAGTCTCTCTGGTTCGCAACCGTCTTATCCATTTCTTTCTAGGTCTATGCAGCATTACCTTTCCTCCGGGATAAAAATGCCTAGCTGGCGACTCTTTTCTTTTCCAGTGAGTTCACGGCTGTGTGTTCTCATTGTCCCTTTCGCCGACCGTTCGCGTCTGTACCTTTATTTGGGCCGGTCCCATTTATCGGGAGCGACAGTATGCAACAACCACAAACAAGATCACACAAAGCACACAGGTCTAGGTTCCGAGTCACGAGCATGAAGTCAAGGTAGCAGAACACCAACCCACACAGGTAAGTACTAAGGTTTTGTCTTCATTGTACATACAGAAAACCAAAAGGGTGCTAACAGAAGTGCCCGGAGTTAACAGCCATCTTTAGAATATCATTGGTACGTTGGATTACTCCCTAACCGATAACATTCTTAAAATAGACCTCGTCTGAGTGTAGTATCGCGTAACAACCACCTTAGGTTTACACCCAGATAATTTCCGCACTACGTTCCTAAATTGGCTTGGATGGGTTAAGTGTTCTACGGTCCACAGTATGATCAGCTCAAGGTCGGAAAATAATGTCACATATGATTACTCATCATGACATTGATAATCCAAGAGAGCCTAACCGAATGGAGATTATCAAATTGATATAGCTTTGGACTACTCCATCGCTTATCACTTTGAATATCGTCGTCCTATCATAAGTTCAACTCAGATTCGGGTTAGAATCTATCTCACTCATAGAGGATCACCAAAACCGAAACAGAACAAATAAATAACAAACAAATCAAACCAAAGCAATAAATAAATCAAAGTAGGCCGAATCCACTTAGAGATTACTCCCCAACAGAGTCGGCACTTTTCTGTAGCGGTAAATTCATGAGTGTAAGCTATTAGTTAACTTAACTCAAAGTAAACAGAGTCGCCACTATGCTTTATTTTTATTCAAAGAGTAAAAGGAAAAAAGAGCGAATAAATCCTAATGAATCTAAAAGAAAAAATCTAAAGAAACACAACAAAGAAACATGTAAGGGGATAGGTTACACAATGGGAAGGTTTTACGCACCCAAAATGTTTGTGGTACTCCATGGGAGCCCTTTCAAAACATTACTGCTTTTGGTTTGAAAAAGGTTTGTTAAATAAGAGTGGAGGGATGAGGAAAGAATTATTTTTTTAATATTTTTTTGTGTTTGGAGAGGTTTACCACCTCATGCCTACGTACCCACAAAGTGCAATGCGAGATCAAAACCCCGTAGTTCGTGGTACAAATAGTGAAAAGGTGGGTTGTAATTGATTTTATTAAGTGAAGAGAATGTGTCATCTTCAAGTGGATGGCCAAACAAACTACCATGAGAATGAAGGCATGGAATCATACATCATTATGGGGCGGGCGCCAACTCGGATAAAATCAATGAGTATGCCACTAAACCCCCACGAATGACAAGAGACTCAATTACATCAAACTACAACCATGGAGATTGAGAGACTTGCACCCAACTAAAGAATAATGACTCGTAATCGGCACTCTTTTAAAGAAAATACACAAAAGTGCACAAAGGCACAAAACAAATTGAATGAGTTTGATTCTTTTTATTTTTTTGAATTAGGGTCAACATGATTAGATTCATTGATTTTAAAAGAAAAGAAAAAGAGTAAAAGCCACTTGACAAAAGTCAAGGTTTTGTTTATTAAAGAGGTGATGATTTAAAAAGAAGGAATCCTTTGAAAAAGGGAGATGATTTTGAAAATTAAAGAATGGGAGGAGATGAAGGGACTATCCTAAAAAAGAAAATAAGGAGATAAGGGAAGAAAGATCTAACCAAACTTGATGACACTTCAAATTATGAGCATAAGAGCTCCATCCTTATAGGGCTAGCAAATGGCCAAATAAAGGCAAATTCCAACTTCATGAAGATCAAGGCAAAGGAAATGTGTCCTAAGAGTCTAAGTCCAAATCTTCATTCCAAAGCCAAGGATAGTAACCAATAGTCCACAAATTAAAGTTACAAGTTTTTTAGAGGTTTAATCCTTTATTAATGTTTTTGTGTCCAAATGGACAAATGGAAAATCAACAACAAAATAAGAGAAAATAATAAACATGATATGGATGAATAAAGCATAATAAAATATAAGCAATAAAAGTGCAAGAATTTAAATGTTAGTAACAAAAGCAATTAAAGTGCAAGAATCTAAATTATTAATAATAATAATAATAGTATAATAATATTTACATAATAATAATGGCATGGTGAACTTAATCAACCACAACCAAAAAAAGCAACCAAAATCGAAAGGCAACCGGATCCGCTTAGCATCTTACACTATATCGATTAATCAAGGCAAACCGAACCGAATTCAATGAAATTTGAAAGGCGATTGGGAGACCCAAAGTACCTATGCATCAAACATTCATAAGTCTCGATTCTTAATGCAATATGATTAACCACTTTAGGATTGGGCGATCAACAAGAGATCCGGTCCACGAAAGTGCAAGTACCCAATTAGATTTTTATTCCGAATTTAGGGACAAATTTAGGTCTATGTTAATCAATCGCCGAGTAATTTACGAAGTAATTACCCTACAAGTGAGGCCGGCCACCACCAATTAAGGTGCATAATGTTAGTGCTAATGCATGCGAGATAAACGATATGTAAATCTCTATCCGGACGTAATACCGCATAAAACTAAAGGTGAATACCAAATTGAGCCGCACTCATGGTATTCTTCCATCCTTAAGTTCAATCACTCATCTCGGTGGATTCAAGCATGAAAATGTATCACTAATTCAAAGTACCTTAAATGAATTGAATAATCCACTTAAAGGTAGTTTTTGTTAGAACAATTATGGTTCTGAACCTCCAAGTGTTTTGATGATAACAAAGATTGTTACAGAATAGAAGTTCTAATAAATATCCTTGTTCTTGTGTAGAATATCAATTCTATTAAGTAAGACGTACTCGAATAGAAGATTCATTTAGCCACACATAGAAGATACTCTTAAAGAAGAATCTATCATTTAATGACATATTTATTGGTTGCGCATCAAATATTTATTATCTCTGATCTCCGCTTAGAAGATGTTGATATTCATAATGAAGACATTAATTAAAGAATATTTTAATTAATGGTCAAGACAAGTATCTCTGATTTTGGAAGGAAGTTATGGTATTAAATTAAATCCTAAATTTAGCTCAAGATGTCTCCAACGGCTACATTCATTCAAGGACTATATAAAGGATTCATTTTGAAGAATTGAATAATGATACACTCACGCAAAAAGACTGAATCAACTTGTGCTAATATATTGTAACTTTCACTTAGTGATCCTTGCTTGTCAAGAAGCATTTTTAGTTAGCTCATTATTATCATTGTAATAGTTATTTTATTCCTTGAGTGACTAAGTTTAGTCAGAAGACTCAAGAGGACATTGACTATAGGTCTTTGTGTGTATTCAATAGTTGAATAGTGGATTAAGACCTCAGTAGAGGCAAAATCACCTTGGCGGGTGGACTGGACGTAGTTTGAGTTCAAACGAACCAGGATAAATTATCTTGTCTTTAGAAGTTGTTTTTAAAATTCCATAAGAAAACCAAATTCCAACCCCCCTTCCTTGTGTTTTGCGCACCTTCAATTGGCATCAGAGCGCTAGGTTCTGAGAAAAACACTTAACCGTGTTAGTAAAAGATCCAGAAGTTAAACACATGGCAGAAGCTGGAAATAACAACAATGACTATCAGAATGACAAGATCAACGCTAAACCTCCAGTGTTCAATGGTGACAATTTTGACTACTGGAAGGATGTTCTGGAGAGTTTCTTTCTAGCTCTAGATGGAGATCTCTGGGACATGGTGACTGATGGATACATTGATCCTGTTGGAGCAGATGGTCAGAAGATTGAAAGAAAAAATATGACAGCTCAGCAGAAGAAGGAATTCAGAAATCATCACAAAGCTAGAACCATACTTCTAAGTGCTATCTCATATACTGAATATGAGAAGATCACAAACAGGGACTCGGCTAAACACATGTTTGATTCTTTGAGGATGACACATGAAGGCAACACTCAAGTTAAGGAGACTAAAGCTCTAGCCCTCATCCAGAAGTATGAAGCTTTCAAGATGGAAGAAGATGAGACAATTGAAAAAATTTCTCAAGGTTCCAAATCCTGGTAGCTGGACTAAAAGTTCTGGACAAAGGCTACTCAACAGCAGATCATGTGAAGAAAATCATCAGAAGTTTACCAAAAGCTTGGAGGCCCATGGTCACTGCTTTAAAGCTATCAAAAAATCTGAATGAAATTTCCTTAGAAGAACTGATCAGCTCCTTGAGAAGTCATGAGATTGAACTAGAAGAAGATGAACCCCATAAGAAAGGTAAGTCTGTAGCTCATAAATCTAACAAATATGTTTCTAAAGCTTTACAGGCAGAAGAATAAGAAAGTTCTGGATGTTCATCAGAAGAAGATAAATTATCTCTCCTATCCAGAAGAGTTCAACAACTCTGGAAGCATCGTCAGAAGAAGTTCAGAAATACCAGAAGAACAAACAATTATTCTGAATCAACATCTGGTCATAAGAAACCTAGAAGCAAAGAAGTTGTGTGCTACGAATGCAAAGAACCAGGACACTACAAAAGTGAATGTCCAAAACTTCAGAAAGAGAAACCCAGAAACAAATTCAGCAGAGAAAAGAAAAAGAGTCTCATGGCAACATGGGATGATTCTGAATCATCTGAAGCAGAGTCAGATTCTGAAGATGAACAAGCTAATATTGCATTAATGGCAAACATATCAGAAGATGAGCACCCATCAGAATCTGAATCTGAATCAGATTCAGAAGAGGTATTTTCTAAGTTTTCCAGATCTCAATTAGAAGCTAGCCTCTCAGAAATTCTTGAAAAATATCAGAAGCTTCAATTCAAATACAAAGACATGAAACAAAGTCTGGTATCTGAATTAGAAGAAGTTAGAAAACTAAAAACAGAAAACTCTGAGCTGAAAGAAAACATATTTGAATGTAAAAACTCTCTTGAAAAACTTAAAGCTCAAAAGGAATCTGAATTAGAAGATCTAATCAATTCTGACAGTATCATAAAAAAGTATGACTATGGCTTTCAAAAATTTCTAGCTAAAAGCATAGATAGAAGCAAAATTGCATCTATGATCTATGGAGTTAGCAGAAATGATAGAAGAGGCATAGGCTATGTGAAAACTAAAGAAACTCTAAAGTTTAAAAAGATTGATGACATTATCATAACTACCAACACTCCTCTAAGTTCTCATTTCACCTATGGTCATAACCATGATCTTATATACACTAGTGAGTCATCTTGTTCCACAAATTCTGATTTGAAAACTAAAATGAATCAGAAGTTTGTAAAAACTAACAAACAAGGACCCAGAAGAATATGGGTACCCAAGGATAATATTGTGTATGTTGCAGATGTCTTTAACAGCAAAACTGAAACACCAATCATGGTACCTGGACTCTGGATGCTCACGACACATGACGGGAATAAAGCATATGTTCCAAAGTCTTGAATTAAAAGATGGAGGCCACGTAGGTTTTGGAGGCAATCAAAAAGGAAAAATTATTGGCTCTGGAACTATTGGTAATGGAAATCTTCCCTCTATCTCTAATGTTCTATTAGTAGAAGGATTAATGCATAACTTATTATCCATAAGTCAATTAAGTGATAATGGCTATGACATAATCTTTAATCAAAAGTTCTGTAAAGCTGTTAGTCAGAAAGATAGAACAATCCTCTTTAGTGGAAAGAGAAAGAACAACATTTATAAAATAAAACTTTCAGAATTAAAAATTCAAAATGTCTAATGTCTGTGGAAACTGAGCAATGGGTCTGGCACAGAAGATTGGGACATGTTAATATGAGAAGATTATCTCAACTTAACAAACTCAATCTAGTCAGAGGACTTCCAAATTTGAAGTTCAACTCAGAAGCTCTGTGTGAAGCATGCCAAAAAGGAAAATTTTCAAAACCTGGTTTTAAAGCTAAAAATGTTGTATCTTCCTCTAGACCATTAGAACTTCTGCATATTGACTTGTTTGGACCAGTGAAAACTGCTTCTGTCAGTGGCAAGAAGTATGGATTGGTAATCGTAGATGACTTCAGCAGATGGACATGGGTAAAGTTTCTTAGACACAAGGATGAGTCAATTGCTGTATTTTCTAACTTCTGCAAACAAGTTCAAAATGAAAAGGAATCTAAAATCATTAAAGTCAGAAGTGATCATGGTGGAGAATTTGAAAATAAACAATTAGAATCATTTTTTAATGAAAATGGCATCTCTCATGATTTTTCTTGTCCTAGAACTCCACAACAAAATGGGGTTGTAGAACGTAAGAATAGAACATTGCAAGAGATGGCCAGAACCATGATCAATGAGACGAATATGGCTAAACATTTTTGGGCAGGAGCAGTAAATACAGCATGCTATATTCAGAATAGAATCTCTATAAGATCTATTCTTGAAAAGACTCCTTATGAATTGTGGAAGAACAGAAAGCCCAACATTTCATATTTTGATCCTTTTGGATGTATTTGTTTTATTTTAAATACTATTGATACTCTGAATAAATTTGACTCTAAGGCACAAAAGTGTTATATGTTAGGATACTCTGAACGTTCTAAGGGATACAGAGTATACAATACAGAAACACGCATTGTGATAGAATCTATTTATGTCAGATTTGATGATAAGCTTGGTTCTGAAAAACCAAAGCAGAATGAATTAATTGCAGATATAGAAGTAGAAATCTCTACAAATAGAACTTTTGAAGATCAATCACCTAAAGATCACAACAATACAATTTCTCAAACAACGTTTGAAGAACCCACTCAGAAGAAACTATCCAGAAGCAATATAAATCATCTAGAAGATAAAATCTTGGGAAAGAAAGATGAACCAATCAGAACAAGATCATCATTCAGAAACTCTGAAGAATCTTTAATGGGACTTGTTTCTCTGATTGAACCAACTTTTGTAGAAGAAGCTCTCTCAGAAAATGATTGGATTCTGGCTATGCAAGAAGAACTTAATCAATTCACCAGAAATGATGTGTGGGATCTAGTTCCAAGGCCCAGAGGATTCAACATCATTGGCACCAAGTGGGTATTCAGAAACAAGCTAAATGAGCAAGGAGAAGTTGTCAGAAACAAAGCAAGACTGGTTGCACAAGGTTATCGTCAACAAGAAGGAATTGACTATATAGAAACCTATGCACCAGTCGCCAGGTTAGAATCAATTAGACTTCTAATCTCATTTGTTGTAAACCATAATATCATTTTATATCAAATGGATGTCAAAAGTGCATTTTTAAATGGTTATATTGATGAAGAAGTGTATGTACACCAACCCCCTGGTTTTGAAAATACAAAATTTCCAGAACATGTTTTCAAACTCAAAAAATCATTATATGGATTAAAACAAGCTCCCAGAGCTTGGTATGAAAGACTAAGTACTTTTCTTCTGGAAAATAAGTTCATCAGAGGGAAAGTGGATACAACTCTTTTCAGTAAAAACATTAAAAATGATCTTCTGATTTGTCAAATTTATGTAGATGATATAATTTTTGGTTCTACTAAAAGTGTCTTGGTAAAGGAATTTGCTAAGTCTATGCAGGCAGAATTTGAAATGAGCATGATGGGAGAACTAAAGTTCTTTCTGGGAATTCAAATAAATCAAACATCAGAAGGAACATATATCCATCAAAGCAAATATGTCAAAGAACTTCTGAAGAAATTTGATCTATCAGAAAGCACAATATCTAAAACTCTTATGCACCCTACATGTATTTTGGAGAAAGAAGAGGTAAGTAAGAAAGTAGATCAGAAGCTCTACAGAGGTATGATTAGATCTCTTCTATATCTAACTGCTTCTAGACCAGATATTCTATACAGTGTATGTTTATGTGCTAGATTCCAATCAGATCCTAGAGAAACTCACTTAACAGCAGTTAAGAGAATCTTTAGATATCTGAAAGGTACTACTTATCTTGGTCTGTATTACAGAAGATCAGAAGAGTATAAACTTGTAGGATATTGTGATGCTGATTTTGCTGGAGACAGAACAGAAAGAAAAAGTACTTCTGGAAGTTGTCAATTTCTGGGAGACAATCTAATCTCTTGGTCTAGCAAAAGACAGTCAACCATAGCATTATCAACTGCAGAAGCTGAATACATTGCAGCAGCTGGATGCAGTACTCAGATGCTCTGGATGAAAAATCAGCTTGAGGATTTCAATATTTATGAGAGTAACATTCCCATCCTCTGTGACAATACTTCTGCTATATGTCTCTCTAAAAATCCAATTTTACATTCTAGAGCTAAACACATAGAAGTTAAACATCACTTCATTAGGGACTATACTCAGAAGGGAATTTTAATGTTAAAATTCATAGATACAAATCACCAATGGGCTGATATCTTTACAAAACCCCTTCCTGAAGATAGATTTAATTTCATACTAACTAATCTTAGCATGAAGTTATGTCCAGAATGAAAATGCTTTAATTATATGTCTTTAACTCTTAGAAGTTCTGTAATTTATCCTCTATATTATTTCCTCAGAAGATACTATGTTCTAATTACTTCATTCTGAGAACTTCTGTTCAAAGGGATATCATGCAGATCTTCAAATCAACAAGTGTCAACAAGGCTCTAAGGACTCCCATCAGAATTAAAATAAGTGTACAAATTCTGAAGAGTGACAGAACATGCATTAGACAACTGTCCTCTACCAAATGACATCTGTTAATCTTCTGGGAAACTGATACGGCTTACTTGACACCAAAAAGGCAAAAATCGCTTGGGTAACTGTTCCAGAATCTTTTACGCCTTACCCTATGTCAGCGCATTTATTGCATATAATCATTATGTTTTTAAACTTAATTTTTCCCACTAATTTCTCGGTTTATTAAATGCATTTCTATACCTATATAAGTAACGTTTCATTTTTACTTTCACTTTTTACTCTTATTGAATTTTTACTGAAAAACCTTTTCACTCTCTCTTTTGCGTTCTCCTTGAAAATTTTTCCAAAAAACCCTAAATCTCAAAAACCTCATCTTAGTAACAATGGCTTCTCCTCCTCAACAAAGAAAAGACTTCTCTGATGTGTTCTATGTTGAACCCATGAAAACCCTTTCTACTCCTACTGACAAACTGGAAGTTCTATGTGAGCTCTTTGTGGATTTCAACAGTCTGAAGGAAAATGGTTTTGACCTCTTCCCGGACGTTCAAGCTCAGGGCTGGGAGAAATACTTTGATCACCTAATGGGACCAGTCTTCCCAAAACTGGTAAAGGAATTTTGGGCTTACGCAACAGCCACCAACTCACGTGTTACATCGTACATACTGGGTAAAAGGGTAATTATTTCTGAAGACCACCTTGCAAAACTTATAGAAGCTGATGGAAATGGCATCAAGTGCAGTGACATGGATAGGATGTCTGATACTACAGTGATAGCAAAGGAGATCTTCACCTCTGGCAAACCCTCAAATAAGATAAAGGATTTGAAGACCCCTCTCAGAATTTGGGCCAAGATCATTCTTGGGACAATCTGTCATAGGAAGCCTACCAACTCTCCAGACTACATCAATTTGGATCAACAATTTCTACTTTACTTCATTGCCAAACAGAAATAGATCAACCTTGCACACACCTTATTCCAACATCTGAAAACTAGTGTGAAGGAAACTAGAGATGGGGAGAAAACCAAGAGGGATTGGATTCCTCTAGGACGTGTTATTTCTGATATCCTCTGTCAAAACAAGCTGGTAGACTTTCGGGCAGAATTAAAGCAAACTCAACTTCTTGAAACAGATGTAGGAAAACCTCTAAATGCGAAGAACTTGAAAAAGATGAAGTTTATTAATTCTATTCAGCAAGAACCTGTCCTTCCTTCTAGAGAAGTGATCACCACCAGGAGGATTCCATTGGAGAACTTCCCTCTCTTATCTTTCTGATACACCTCCAGAAGTTGTGGTAAATTACCTGGATATTTGCAAGCAACATGGTGTGGACCCCCAGTTCAAGCCAACTGAACTCAAACAAAAAGCTCCAGATGTTGCCTCTGCAAGACTCAAGAAGAGAAAGGCTGCTGAAGGATCATCTCAGAAGATTCTAAAATCAACCAGAAGATCAGGTAAAACTTCTGCCTCTAACTCTGAATTCATTTCTGTAGTAGAAGCAGTTAATGTAGAAGTGTCTGAAAAACCTTCTAGCCCATTACCTTCTGACCCATCACCTTCTGTTGATATTCCTTCTGCACCAATCCCTTCTTCTGAACCACCTCAATCTTATAATTCTATTCAAACTGAAATACCTGCATCTGCTGCTGTTGCATCCATCCTCTCATCACTTTATCCACCAGAAGCTGAACCTAATCAACCACAAACAATTTCTGACTTTGACATACCAATAGATACTACTCCTCTGTCTGACATTGATCGCTCTCCCATAACTGAAACACAAACTGCCCTGCAACATGTCCTATCAGATCTTGAAAATTTTCAATCCTCAGAATCTGTCCAAATTCCATCTCCTGAAAATGCACCTAGACTATCCCCTATAAGAGAAAGTTCAATATCCTCATATGAATCTACACCACCAAACTCCCCTGCCTTTATAAACATCCTTGACACTCCTCCAGAAGAAACTGCTCATGATAATCCTCTTAGAACATCCATTAATTTTGAAGCTTTACAAAAATTATCCTCAGTCTCTAACAAAACAGCCATACCTGTACCTAAACCAAAACCCTCTAGGACAGACATTTCTGCTTTATTACTTGCTTTTGAAACAGTCTTGAAATTAAAGTTAGAGGATCTGAAGTCTGCGTGCTCAGAGCTTACAGATCCAGCTGCTTCTGACTTTCTGTGGGCTACCTTCAGAAAGTGGTTTAATACTGAATCAAAAATACTTAAGGACATCTGCTATGATATTGCTCACCAGAACTTCTGTGAGTATCTTCAAGCAGTTGTTTCTAATGTTGAACAGTCTAAACCCCTTCTACTAGACAATAAGCCTTGGACAGAGTCAGAAAATCTGGAAGAACTCTCTGAACTTCAAATGATTTTGGTACCTTCTAAAGAAGATCATGTTGATGAACCTGAAAATCAAGCTGCCCCAGAAGTTGAAGAACCCTTGACAACAAATTTTGTTCTGCAAACATTGGAAGAGCTGAAGAAAGAGAATCAGATGGTAAAGCAACGTCTGGATAAACAAGATGAAACCACTGCTGAATTGAAGACCCTGCTTGGCAAGCAAGTGGAATCATCATCTGAGATTAAATCTTTGCTGGAGACATAGGTTACTAAGATGAACTCCTAATTTAATGCTTATCTTCTGCTTTAGTTATTTGTTGTTTTATCTTCTGCTTCTGCATAACTCTTTAAACTTCTACTGGTTTTTGTTTTGACAAGTTTTTTAATATAATTTATGGCAATTTTATGGTTTTTTCATTTGCTTTGTCTCTTTTTGATTATGACAAAAAGGGGGAGAAACGTAGATGATTCTGATCCATAGCAGTTTACCATAATCTGCCTCTTACATATAAAATTCTAATAAAACTATTTGAGTTGTGATCATAGAAAAGAAACAGGTCAGGTAACCAACTCAGGGGGAGCTAAGGATCATAGAACATCTGAAGAAATCTTGATAAGAAACATGTGATTCTATTAAAGGGAGTTTCTCTAATATTATTAAACTTTATTCTCTTTATGTTTTGTCATCATCAAAAAGGGGGATATTGTTAGAACAATTATGGTTCTGAACCTCCAAGTGTTTTGATGATAACAAAGATTGTTACAGAATAGAAGTTCTAATAAATATCCTTGTTCTTGTGTAGAAGATCAATTCTATTAAGTAAGACGTACTCGAATAGAAGATTCATTTAGCCACACATAGAAGATACTCTTAAAGAAGAATCTATCATTTAATGACATATTTATTGGCTGCGCATCAAATATTTATTATCTCTGATCTCCACTTAGAAGATGTTGATATTCATAATGAAGACATTAATTAAAGAATATTTTAATTAATGGTCAAGACAAGTATCTCTGATTTTGGAAGGAAGTTATGGTATTAAATTAAATCCTAAATTTAGCTCAAGATGTCTCCAACGGCTACATTCATTCAAGGACTATATAAAGGATTCATTTTGAAGAATTGAATAATGATACACTCACGCAAAAAGACTGAATCAACTTGTGTTAATATATTGTAACTTTCACTTAGTGATCCTTGCTTGTCAAGAAGCATTTTTAGTTACCTCATTATTATCATTGTAATAGTTATTTTATTCCTTGAGTGACTAAGTTTAGTCAGAAGACTCAAGAGGACATTGACTATAGGTCTTTGTGTGTATTCAATAGTTGAATAATGGATTAAGACCTCAGTAGAGGCAAAATCACCTTGGCGGGTGGACTGGACGTAGTTTGAGTTCAAACGAACCAGGATAAATTATCTTGTCTTTAGATGTTTTTTTTAAAATTCCATAAGAAAACCCAATTCCAACCCCCCTTCCTTGTGTTTTGCGCACCTTCAGTTTTGAATTAATAAACATTAACTACTCTAATCTACACCCAAAGTTCATTGAAATTAAGGAGAAATCACTCCCAAAAGTACTTCTCAAGGTAAAAATAAAAAGGAGGAGGAAGAAGAAAGAGGAACCATAAAGGGGCTTAGAACAAGCCAAAAAGTCAATTTTGACTTGCGTTAACCGGTTAACGTGTATGGTTAACCGGTTAACGCTGAACCAACAACAGAAAATATGCAGAAATTCAGCATTGATCCTTTTTAAAACCTTTTCTCCAACATTTCATGATCATGATCTGAATTTACACGAATTTTAAAATCAAAATACAGTGGAATCCATGCAATCAAACAACAAATAAAGATACAAAGGATCTAGAAACAAAGGCACTAAAGATCTACATCTTGAATGTTGATGGTGAATTTGGGTTTATGGAGAAAGATGATTACCAAAAGTACTTCTTCAAATTGGACCAAATCAAGCTTAGATCTACTGAAATTGATGAAAAAAAGAAGGAAGGGATGAAGGTTTAGCTCAAGTTAGTCAAAAATTCAATGTGAATTCTTGATAACTTCAAAAGAAAGAAAGTGAGCTTTGGAGAATTTTGGTGTTGGGGGAGTATTTTGCAAGAGGTTTTGTGGCTATCAAAAGCTTGGTGAATGAATGAAATTATGGTTCTATTTAAAGACTTTAGGTATGGGAATTTGGTGGAATGGAGCTTGCTTTGGTAATTAAAATTAGGCTTGGTAATTGCAATTTTGGTGGGAAATGGAAAAGAGTGGTGATTAGTGAGGGTTTATGGTAGGAAATGATCAAAGTGATGTAGAGAAATCAGAAACCAATGGATCTAGAATATTCCAATTAAATCATAGATCTAAGGGTGCTAAATTTGAATAAAATATTAAAATTTCGCACTGGTTAACCGGTTAACGCATTTGGTTAACCGGTTAACCAAGCTGAAATTTGAATATTTTGTTCAAATGAGGCTGCTTGGTTGTTGTGGCCCGATTCTTGTTGTACGTCGAAGAAGGCATGGAAATAAACACATGAACCTTGGAAATCCTTGAATGAATCAATTAACTTGGGGAATCCTTGATCATATAAATTTGAATTATTTGTGGATCAACTTCGACTTTTGTCTGTGAATTTTACTAGAGCCGCAGGACTACTATTTTTGGCATTTTCAATGGTTCCTCTTCCTGAAAAAAAAATTAGTAAAAGGAAACAAAATATTTTTTTGATTTTCATTAATGGTTAGTAAACATAAACAAATAAAGTAATTTAAAGACAACGGTGGTCCCCTACGAGGTATAAACCTAACCCGAGAAGAACCGGGCAACCATCGCGATCTTGTTTGTATGTAAGATGAAGATGAAAATGCAAAGAAAACTTATGGCAAATATTAGGGTGAAACTAGGGGCTGTTGAACTAATTTCTTGCATGACAAGTGTTCAAGTTATCTAGATTTGTGATGAATGTAATGGTAACTTGTAATCATAAGTAATTGATAATTAGTTATGATTTTGTTAGCATCCATACAACAATATAAACTCAATGTAACTAACTTCATTCATGTAAGAAATTAAGTTAATTGCAAGAGGTATCTTAGCTCCTATTTAATGCACTTTATTCGACTTATCAAAAAATTTATTCACATTTCATTTTTGGTTAACAATTTAAAATAACGTTTTATGCAAACAATAACAAATGTAGCTAAATATATAATTAAAAAATTAAAATGAAGTATTTTTCTACTTTTTAATTGAAAATGTACCACTGAACAAAGAGTATATCACTTGATAATTGCTCAGGTGTTGTCCTAGTGGTTGATCCGGCATGGCTTGTTGCTAGATGTAAAGATGGGTGATTTGTTGTAGGTTGTAGCTCGATTTTTGTGGTCTTTAATCACTATCGCATTTTTGCTACTTTCTGATTTCTTATTTTTTTCCTGGTGAAGCTGGTTATGGGAGGGAAAAGATATCTTAAACTCACCCCACTTTGCATACTATTATTTAACATATGCCACATGGTTTGGGTTTTTCTTTAGCTTATTTCAACTCTTGGATTAATGCAAAATTTATTCTTTTTTATATTGATGGGGGGTTTCTTTGATATGGATCCGGGTATGAGATGAGTGCTGATTGATAGGGTGATGTTGATGTTTTTATGTTTTTGTATCATCATAATTTTCTGATGTTTTTCTTAGACTTAGAAACATAATTGTTGTTTTTTGTTCGGTGTGCTCGCAAAGATCTTACGACCTTTTGCCTACGTACCCATATAAAGAGAATTGAGGGATCAGGGCATCATAGTTCCTCCTAAAAGGATAGAGCAAGGAGGAAAGGGATTATTAGTATCTTGGTTAAAGCACAACATGTTGATGCTCAAAAGTTTGTATATGTGTCTTGATCAAAGCCCAAGATTGAAGCTGAAAAGTTTGTTTGTGTCCTGATCAAAGCTCAGGATTGAAGCTGAAAATAGTTGTTTATAACTGGTTGGTTGCTTGAATTGCATAACTCAAGGCATAAACTGAATGGTATCTTGATTTGCATAGCTTAATAAAGGCTGAATGGGCACCCTGAATTGCATAGCTCAAGGAGGACTGAATGGTTGACCTGAATTGCATAGCTCAGGGAAACTAAATGGTTTATCTTGATTTGTATAGCTCAAGAAAGGCTGAATGTTTAGCTTAGTTAGAGTCCAAGACTGTGACTGTTGGGAAATTAGTTTAGTTAAAGTCCAAGACTATGACTGGTGTTAGCTTAGTTAAAGTCCAAAACCATGACTGTATTTGAATGTTGTTAGCTTAGTTAAAGTCCAAGACTATGACTGTATTTGAATGTTGTTAGCTTAGTTAAAGTCACTGAATTGTTGGATTAGCTTAGTTAAAGTCCAAGACAATGATTGGCGTTAGCTTAGTTAATATCCAAGAGTATGATTGTTGTTAGGTTAGTTAAAGTCCAAGACTATGACTGGTGTTAGCTTGGTTAAAGTCCATGACTATGACTGGTGTTAGCTTAGTTAAAGTCCAAGACTATGACTGGTGTTAGCTTAGTTAAAGTCCAAGACTATGACTGTAATAAAATAATTAACTTAGTTAAAGTCCAAGACTATGATTGATTTTGAGTAATTGTATAGTGTTTGAATTTATGTGCCTTATTTGAAGCCCAAGGTTGAAGCTAAAAGACTCAGTAGAGAGAATTTGTCATCTCTAAAGAGGGAAGATTTGATTTATCTGGGCCTTGATTGAAGCCCAAGGTTGAAGCTAAAAGACTTAGTAGAGAGAATTTGTCATCTCTAAAGAGGGAATATTTGATTTATCTGTGCCTTGATTGAAGCCCAAGGTTGAAGCTAAACAAATAAAACTGCCTCTATGGGAAAGTTTTTATCTGTATCCTGATTTGGAAGCCCATGTGTGAAGCTTATTTGTGAGAGACTGACTCTTGATTATCTGTATCTTATATGAAGCCTAAGATTGAAGGCTGAAATTGTTGTTTGATTGACTCTGTATGAAGAGTGTTTTGTCTATTTGGAAATTTATAAGATGTGGTCATCAAATATTCCTTTGTCTGGGGGAATTCAATTGTACAAAGTCCAAGAGGAGGCTAGCTTGGTCATCCATCGGGGAGAGGGAGGCTACTATATGTTTTTGATTCTAAGGTCTATTCCTATGCTTTTAGGTATCCTGAGAGATTCCTTGTGTTTAATCCCAAGAGGAAGCTAGGTTACCTGTATGAGGTCCATGGGTCCTTGGATAAAGCCCAAAGGAGTCTGGGGATGGTTTACAAAGAAGCATTTCACCGGGAAACTTCTTATCTCTGTAAACCCCTAGTAAGTTGAAAAGATCCTAAGTGTTTTGAATGGTGTATTTGTTGGATGAAGATAACCCAACTACTTAGAGATTACACCATATGAAAATATATCCAATATGAAATGAAATGTATGCAGACAAATAAAAGGTGTCTGTTGAAAATCAGTATTTTTCTTGATTTTGATCCATCTTCAACTTAAAATCCATACTGAATTGGAATTTCTTGTAGTTGAATCATTTTTAGTTTGTGATGATATATTTCATTTGAGATTTGGTTCACCAAAATTTGATGCTTGGATCACAAGTTATGATGCCTTGAAGTAGGCTACTTGAACATTTTTTTCATAACTTAGAAAACTTTCTAAGTTTCAAAGGTTGTCCTTTTTACAAGTTATCTTCAAATATATGATTTTTTGTGATCAAATGTATTCTTGGACCATATATTCATGTAATATATGTCATGAGGATCATTTTGGATAAAAAGTCAAACTTTGAATTTTTGGTCCAGGAGGAAATTACACTAGATACCCCTAGTTTTATGATTTTTGATTGGACATCCTCTGAGGTATTTTGACCTTATGAATGGACTTCAATGATGTATACGAGCTATTTAAATAATTACCTATGGTATAGGATCTTGTCCAGATGAAAATCTTGACTTTTGGTTCCCTGATTAGTCATAAACCCTCATCTGGGCACTGTGAAACCCTATCCTTGCAGTCTTTGATCTCTACAACTTTTGTACTTGTAAATGGCTTATGAAAGTCATGTCAACATTCTTGATGATGTATGGAGGTATTGGCCCCTTTCTCTATGAATTTTTTTATCTGGAGGGCATAAGTTGATTGAAACCCTAATTGGTGATTGTGATGGCTCGGGGCCCAGATCACTAGAACTTTTGTACAGTCCTTGCAAGATTTTCCACCATTTGTGATTCCTTAACATTTTGATTATTGATTAAAAGGTTGAAAATCTTATGTATTAATGATTGGTCCTTTTCCCGAATCCTCTGAGGGACTCAAGAATCCTGATTCATTGCGGGGATATTGTCCAAACCAGTCTGACACAGTCCTTTGGTCAGTGAATTCCCTTTAATGAGGTGTATATCTTAGGGTCAAAATTTAGGGTATGACATAGGTCTAGTGGTTTTATCTGCTGGTTATGTTTTTGTTGTTTGAGCCTTAGTCATTTTTCATCTTTCATTGATTTTAAAAAAGCAAGCATGAAGATCAACAACAAGCAAATAATGGATCTTTCAAACTGATATGAGACTGAAATTGTAAGTGGACTTTCACCTCAGGTGTTTTCAAGACACAATAATGGATCTTTATCTAACATTGTTAAGTGTTTGATATCCATCAATAACAGAACCGAAGCTCTGATACCAATTGAAGGTGTTAGAAAAACACATGAAAGGGGGGATTGAATTGAGGTTTTCACTCTTGGCGACTTTTCGCACTTTGATCAGTTGCGTCAAGCTACACTATGCATGAATTGCGGAAGCATAAAGAAATTAAAGTATAAAGCAAGAGTAAAGAACACACGATATATCCTGGTTCACTTAAGAACTTCTCAAGCTAGTCCAGTCCACCCGCCAAGGTGATTTTGCCTTAAACAAGGACTTAAACCAATATAACCAAGATCCATGATTACAATCGCACAGCCGAATGTAAACACCCCAAATTTTCCCTCACCCATTCATACCATGGCTTGTGGTCTTTTCATATGCATGAATTCAACCATAGCATCTCATATCACATTTTTGATTCACTGCATTGCTTCTAAGTCATCTGCATCTAGGGTTTGTGATCTGAGCAATCCAAGAGCTATTTGAGCCACTCCAAAGGTCATCAATCACTTCAAAGGGGTCCATGTATGTTCAATCATCATATTGTATCCTCACAAAGTCAAGAAAGTCAAAGAATCACAAGAACTGAGAAGGGCATGGAAGCAGAGCCAGGTTTAACTGCATAGATGACCTAAAATTAGGGTTTTGGTTTCAAAGGCCATAACTCCAAATTTTTTTGTCATTCTTGTTTCCATTGGTCTCTATGTGATATGAGGATCATGCATATCAATTTTCATGAAGAAATTCCATGGGGAAGGCATCTGATCAAGAGTTGACTTCTTGAGCAAGTCAGTGTAAAATCAGGGCATCTGAGGCCTCCAATGACCCAACCAAAGGGTGTTCATCATCATTTTGAATATGTATGATCTTTATTTGATCATAGAAGATGTTAGAAGTTCACAAAATTGAAGAATTTCAAGCCATTTGCAAAGTTGCCTTTTTGGGAAAATGACTTGAAATGGAAACTTGCCATTTTGGGAAAGTTTTTCAACCTCCTCAAATTGATTCAAAAATGCTTCAAATGAGAAAACTTTGGTCATGAAAGTTGTAGAATGGATCATTCCCTTTTCAAAAAGTACAAGAACTTGTCCTAATTCATTTTGGATCAAAAGTTATGGCTTGTCAAAGTTGGGAAAAATCACATAATTTCAAGTTTTGTACCATAGAGGCATTTTGCAAAATGGTATGATCAAGCATTCTAAAGACTTCAAATGTGCACAAACTCATCACAACATGCTCATGTGACTTCTAAAAACCAGAATTGGCCCAAGAATTATGCATTTTGGTGCCTTGAACTTCATGAATTTCCAAAGGGGCCAAAGATGTACCAACTTGCAAAAACTCATGAAGCCATGCCTCTACTTGTTACAGCTCACAAAATCTGGTCCACAAGAACTCCATGATCTCAGCTGAGCCAAACCATGCCCCTATCACAACCTCACACTTTCCCATACCTCAAGTACACCTAACTTGGACTTTATGCAAAAACACCATACCAATCCCACAGTGCCACACCAACTTCTCTGACCCATCCAAGTGTGATAAGTGGACCAAAAGAGACTCAACACAACAGACACACAAGCCTGAAACATCTCCCAAGCCAGCATTCTCAAAAACCTCCCTTTATGCATTTTGCTTCGAATCTTACAACACAGCCTTCAAGCATCAAAACAAACTTCACCAAATCACTCACCATGATCCTCTGATCATTTCCCAACCATTGTTTTGGCCTGAAACCTCCATAATCAAAAACACGATTTCAACACCCCATTGACCTGAGCTTCTGCAAACTCTCTCTAGAGGCCATATAAACTCCAGCTAAGTGTCACAAACTTCTGGGGAGGATCATTGGAGCCTGTTTGAACCCAAGAAGCAGCCAAAAAGTCCCTATTTCGAAAGCTCCAGTTCAGGTGAGCTCAAGAACTTTTTTTCCAGAACTTTAATTTCTTGTTATAAAATGATTCTATGAGTTGCACTGATCATCTGGATGTGTTTGGTTTTGAAAATGGTCAAGAAACAAGCATGTATTGGCTGTCTGAAAGTTTGCCCGTGAAAATGTTTTTGCTTGTTTCTCTTGATTCACGAAAAATAAATGTTGTTTGTTGTAGGGTTTATGTTTAGTGATGTTCATAGGTTGATTCTGGAGAGTTTTGTGAGGTTTTGAGGCGTTTTGAGTGAGATTGAGAAATTGACTGGTCGGAGAAGATGACCGGAACACTGTTCCGGTCATCTGAAAGTCATTAGGGTTTCTGATTAGGGCTTAATCATAATTAAGCAAGTTTGAATTTGGTCCGTTCATTCGCGCGCGCAGTCAACTCCCACGTCCCTGAATTTGAATCTCAGACATCAGATTAGCTGACTTTCTCTTTTTCCATTTAATTTCATTTTAATTTTATTTGTTTCATATTTATTTTGCACGAATTATTTAAAATAGCAAAATACCTTTAAAAATTATGAAACTTTTTGTCAAAGACTTCATTAATTTTTAGAACTCAAAAATATTTTTATTTTTATTTTTTGCACTGAAAATTATTTTTAAATCATTTAAATGCTTATTTTTAATTAGTTAATGAAAATTAATTAATTAAAAATGCATTTAGGTATTTAAAAATCACAAAAAAATTCACATTGCACTTAGAAACATTTAGAAACATTATCCAACTCTCAAACCAAATTTCTTTTTTGTTCTTGATGCCTTTTGATCATTTTCATTGGAATTAAATTCATTTTAAGGCAATATTTTGTTTCAAACTTTAAAAATTTCATTCTACCTAACCATTGAGAGTTGGATGATGATTCTTCTTGCGTTGCAATCTTCATAGCATGTAGTTTATAGGATAAATTTGGTTTGATTTGATCTTGCATTTTCATTTTGTTTAGCATTTTTCTTGATGAGGTACCACAAAACCCTAACAATCTTAGGAAATTCATAACTTTCACTAGGTTAAGGGTTGGATCATCTCCTTTGGGCAGTGAGTTTGTATAGGTTTAGGGTATCTTTGATTGCATTTTAAAATTTTTATCATATCATTTGCTTCTGGTTTTGGATTTTTTGCTTTGCATGATGCATGTAACCCTAATTTATGCCTTCCTTTGCATCCATTTCTCATTTGCTTGCATCCAATGACTTGCCATGACATTTTGTGCATCCACATGATTCATGATACATCTTAGGACACATTAGAACCATGTTTGATCACTGCATCTTTCATTTGCCATGTTATATGTCCATTGCATTTCATAACCTTTCATGTACATTCATGGTTCAAAGCATGCTCCATCTGCATCCATTGCCTTGTGTGATCATTCTCATGTCTTGCCTCATGTTTGTATCATCTCTTAGCATCATTAACATCATGTAATTGCTTCTGAATTTGGTTTGCATCATGACATTTCATCACATTTGCATTGCATTTCATTCCTTTTGGTTAACTTTTCAGGTGGTAAGTTGTTTTGAGAAGTGAATTTGCCTTCACTTCTCACAATCTCTTCTCAACCCTCTTGCATCTTTGCTGCATTTTATCTTGTGTATTTGAGTGAGCATTGCTCATTCATGTTCATCTCCTACTTTCTTTCTTCAAGCAACTTGTCTTCTTAAGTGAAGCAAGTTGTTTTGCTTCTCTTTGCTTCTTGCTCCTTTCATCTGCTTCCTTCCTGGTGGTTTCTCTGAAGATCTTTCTCTCTTAAGCCTCATTAACCCTAGGATCTCTAAGCATGATAACAATTAGGGCTTGATTAGTCCCCCATTTAGTTTCCCTTTGTGTCATCTTTGAGTCCTCTCTTCTCACCTCATAATCAAGGACTAAACCCTACAGGCTTTAAGGCTTTGTGATTAAGCTTATGCCTGCATCCTTCTATTAGGATGGAGTGTATAACTTTAATCCTAAGTGTTAAACCCTTAATTTGTTTAAATCCTTTAATCAATCCACCTAATAATCATCAAGACATCAAGCTTGTAACTTGGGCCTTGCATTAGGGTTCTAATTCTTCCTTAATTGGTTAAGAAGGACTAACCCTAGTGTTAATGGACAAGTCCCCCTCAAGTTGTATTACAAATCATAAAAATATCTTCTTCATCTTACCATTAACTAAAATCCACTTTAATAAAGACTTTGTTTTGTCATGAGGTTAATCCCTAATCATGGATTAAGTTGATGAGTCTTTCTCAGCTTAAATGTTCTCATCTATTATCCTTCTATTAGGATGGTGATATGGGTCCATTAAATCCTCGATTATGGCTTAAACTCATTACTTAACACTAAACAAAAACAAACAATAATCGTCTCCTCCGGGATTCTTTTCTCACCTCATTCACTCATAAACGAGGATTTGTTTCTTCCGTCTAATGCAAGACAGTTTGCACCTGAGCCAGACAGGTCATACACTTGAGCATAGACAAGTAAATGGTTCATAGGTCAATTTATCTTCCGGTCTCTTTGAGTCGAACTACAGTGTTCTGACTTCCTCATTGCACGAGAGGATACGTAGGCATAACTTAACAGTTATCGAACAAAAGTCTCTATATATTCCCCCTCTTTCAGCATTATTCTTTAAGCCTCATAGTCTTGAGCATTTCATTCTTGTTCTTACACTGAAACTTCTCTTATACACTTCACACTTCTTTTACACTGACATTTGCATTCTTTTCAGCTTTGATACACAGATTGCACTGACACTACCCCTTTAAAACACAAATCTTTTAAGCGTGGATCCCGTCGAGTACGACGGACAGTCTGGGTGCTAATACCTTCCCAGGTTGTAACCAACCCCCTTTCTCAGTCTCTCTGGTTCGCAACCGTCTTATCCATATCTTTCTAGGTCTATGCAGCATTACCTTTCCTCCGGGATAAAAATGCCTAGCTGGCGACTCTTGTCTTCTGAGTTCACCCCTGTGTGTACTCTCTCCTTTCGCCGACCGTTCACGTCTATACCCCTCTTGGCCATGTGTCATTTGGTGGGAGCGACACCGGACTATGACTAACTCAATGAACTATTCAGAGATCCTTCCAAATATAACGTTCGTTGACCCAACATAACCTCTTCTAGGATTTCATATCAACTCACAACTAGACCATTCAGGGATCCCTTCAGGATATAACGTCTACTTGAGGAGGAACCTGCATGGCAACCTGTTGTGACTAATTGCACAACACCAAGTGTCATGAATTCATGTGCGACCTACAACCGTGACTAACTGCACAACAACCTATTATGACTTCATGCTCCAGAACCAACCATTCTGATCTACACCAGAACCTTAGCCCTAGAACATATCACCAGAACACATAGCTCTATCAATGCATTAGCTACTAACTTTCGTTCCTTCCTAAATTCTGACCTTTACCAGGTCCTTTAGGGAAAGGTTGTTTACAAATGTTGTGCTTCTAAATAATAATATTGCAAACTCACTTAAGTTCATCAGAAGAACCTAAATACATACTAAGAATATTACATTTTATTCTTGCTCTGTTGTGTGGTCTTCTGCATCTTCAAGTTGCTTCTTCATTGAGCACTTGAAGTTTGAAGTCTTCTTCTTCTCCAAAAGCTTTGCAAGCTTGATCTTCATTGAGGTACAAGAATAAATTCTTTGTCTTGATTCACATTCTTCTTCAATCCAATTATCACTTTAGTGATCATCTTCATTGTCTTCTGTGACTTTGTAATTCTTCTGCAACATATGAAGTTAAGCACATCGTGAATTCAAGATCTCTATCCCTTAGCAGATTATTGTCCAAGAGTAATCAGCTAGAAGAGTTTCATATTCAGGTAGACTCTTTGCGGTTTTTTCCAATGTTATCTTTGTTTATCATCATCCTTATGTGATTGTATGACAACATCAACAACATGGTTCAAAGGCCATTTGACAGCTTGGTTGTATGTGTGTTTAGAAACCTTTTTGTTATATCAATCAACATCAACACATAAACCAAAAATGTTTGTATCCTTGATTACTTCACATAGAAGAATATTCAATTTATGGATAATCAACCAGGTTGCGCTTCAGCAAAACCAACAATGGTTGGGATCCTATCAGGAGCTTCAATGGTTGGGTTCACTCGCACCAACAACATCACAAAGCATGTGATGTTTTCCTTTTATAGCCAAACATAAAAGAGACGTTACAACCCAATTTGGCTACTGAGGAATTTGTTACACAAGGAATCAAATAGTACAAACACATATTGTCCTTTTTCCACAATTCAAAGATAGTGGAGAGGTAGTGGGATAAAGAATTATCGTATGGTGTACTATCTTTCTCAATGATAACATTGTCATTTGAACTTCAGAGGCTTCTGATTATAAATCAAAGAATGAAGCATGAGTTAGAGATGATGATACTTGGATATTCAAAGAACCTAAGTCATTAGTCTTCAGAACTTGTTCTCATAGAACTATGTTCTTCAAGACATCAACACTTGGCTTGAAACCCACGGACTTTAGATCTTCAAGTATTACAGTCTTCAGAACTTTGTTCACATAGAACATTGTCTTTAGAGTCTTTTGCAGTTGGTTCTTTAGAACCATTCTTCAGAACTTTAAGTCATATAATCGTCTGAACTTTGTTCACTTAGAACATTTTCCTTAGAGTCTTCAACACTTATTTCTTCCGAACCTTAATCTTCATAACTCATAAGTCTTCAGAATCTTTCAAGCACGTGGTCTTTAGACTTTAAGTCTTCAGAACTTCAAGTTATCAGAGTCTTCAGAACTTAGTTCTTCAAAATATTAGTTTCAGAAGCTTCACTTTGCTATCTGATCAAAACCACGTTCAGAACAGCATCCACAAGAGCATTTCCAACGCAACATCCTCATCCTTGGATCTTTCTAACTGTGTTCAAATTCAGAAGCACACTTGCTTCTTCAGCATGCTTGCGACTAATGTTACACATAGTAACTTTGCATATTAGCATTTGCGTACTCATTCATAGTGTTTGTTTTATCTTAATATATATATATGTATATATATATATATATATATATATATATATATATATAATATTCATGATTTGCACTTTTAAAAACATTAGAACATAAAATGGTTCTTTCATAAATACTCCATTGTTATCATCATAACATAGAGATGGAATGCAGATACAACTCTTGTTCTTACAATTTTTTCTTAGCTTTTGCGGAGCGTCTTGATTGTGTTTCTTCCATTCTTTTTGAATTTGGAGTTGTCTCTAGAGCTTTGGAGATTTCAATTTCTCAAGGTTGGGATAAGCATTGGATTGAAACTGACTCACTGTTAGTAGCTAAAGCCTTTACCAGCCTATCTTTAGTTCCTTGGAATTTCAAGCGGAGTTGGAGATATTTCTTAGAACCTAATAGATTCACTAAACTTACTATTTCTCACATTTATAGAGAAAGAAATATGCTTGCAAACGTTTTGGCAACTTTTGAGCTCGACATCAACTCAATCTCTCTTTTTGATTTCATTCCTTTATGAATTATGAAAGATTTTGTAAAGAATAGGTTAAACTTACCTTTCTTTAGATTTTTGTAACTGTCGAGGCTAACTTGTTCCCCTTTTTGTACTGGTTTCTTTTGTTCAATATTATTTGGCCTTATTCAAAAAAACAAGAAGAATAAAGCTTGGCCAATGCGAATTTCGAGTTTGGCTGTCACAACTAGAAATTGTGTCCAAAACGGAATCTCTACAGAGTAATTACAAGTGCAATAATAACGCGTTGGAGAAATTTGACATCAAGCATGGCACCTAAATCCCTTTCCACAAGTACTCCATTGAAATTATTATATATTTAGAGATTTACCAACTTAATGTTTGTATGGGTGATTGTCCATGTAATCTTTTGGGAGAATTTCTAACCATGATAGAAATTGGAGAATTCAAATGACTATATTATTGATTAGGTAAGTCTTTGTATATGTAAGAGTAGTTTAAGCATTTTCATTTTGTTAGGATTGCTTAAAAAATCACTAGTTGGTTACAATTCCAATTCAATAGATTGTAATATTATGATCTTGGTAAACAAATCTATGTAAACTATACAAAAAGTATACAAAATGGGGGATAACTAACAGAAGACAAACGAATAAGTCAATAAGTGTTAATTATTCACACTCAAAATCACTACAATTTAGCACTTATCAATTGAGAGGGAAGAATCATTCAAGAAACTTCTGCTCCAATACGTTCCAATATGCCATCACAATAGTAGGTTGGTCAATAATGGATCATTAAGAACAAAAAAATCCACCATATACAATCATCGCTTGTTCACATATAAGACCAATCAAATGACATACATATAAGCAAAGGTAGATTATCTCTACCTCTGATACAAAGAGATTTAGCTACCCATTACCATGGTAGCTTGCTTTACAAGTAATGGAAGAAGATGAAGGAGCATCCACAATGAAGAATCGATCTTGGCTGCCAATTCGGCTTCTACTTGCAAAATATCACTTCTCGAAGAAGAAATGAAGAAATTAGGGTTTTTCTCTCCTTCCCTAAGTTTCTATCCAAAAATCTCTAATAATATCTCAAAAAGTACAAGAAAGTACATATATAGTACTTCCAAAATTTGTCATGTTCGCTTTGCGAACACCTTCTTCGCACTACGAAGTCCACTTATGGTACATGAAGCGCCTTTTTGGATATTGTTATTCCTTTACATCCAAATCCTTCTTGGATATTATTTCTAACTTTCAACTAATCGCTTTTCAGATATTGTGATTCCTGTACATCCAATACCTTCTTGGATATTATTTCTCACTTTCATCTGACGCCTTCTTAGATATTATGATTTGTTTACATCCAATGCCTTCTTGGATATTATTTATCACTTTCATTTGATGGGTTCTCAGATATTGTGATTCCTTTACATCCAATTCCTTCTTGGATATTATTTCTCACTTTCATCTGATGGCTTCTCAGATATTGTGATTCCTTTACATCCAATGCCTTTTTGGATATTGTTGTTTCCTTTCATTCAATGCTTTTTCTGGATGTCTATTCATTTTACATCTGATGCCTTCTTATATATTATACCGTCCATTCAAGACTTTCTTGGATGTTTGTTTCCTTTACATCTGATGCCTTCTTAGTGATTATACCTTTTATCCAATGCTATTCTCGGATGCTTCTGATGTGCTTTCCAGAACTTTTATCACTTCATTCAATGTCATTCTTAGATGTAGTGATTCCTTTTGTCCAATGCCATTCTTGGATATCTTTTCCTCAATTGAACCTTGTTGAGGTCACCAATAATTGTGTGGTGTTTTTCTCCAATGGAGTTTTATTTTCCTTTATTCCCTAACATTTGTTATGTTTCTTGTGGTATTTTATTCCCCACAGAATTCTATGCATTCATTTCATTTCATATCATTGTGTGGCCTTCCAGGGTCAAAAATTGGGTTACTTTATTTAATTATCTTCCATCCCGTAGAGACAAAGATGTCAATTTTCATCTCTCCGGATTGAAGAAACTTAAACAGGAGCATTTGCAATACCCTAATTTGTACTGTAAGATTTTCCATATTTTCATCTGCATCATCGCATACAAACAAGATTACACATTGGTTCCTTTATCCCTTTCATCAGTGGGTTTATACCTTACAGGGATCACCAAGCATCTGTGTGTTTCTTATTTACTTTTATTGTTTTTTATGTTTACTAACCCCAAATCAAAATCCAAAAATATTTTTTCCCCTTTTACTAACATTTTTAGGGAGAAGTTTGGATAAAAAATAGTTCCTCAACTCGAATAAAATTCATCTGAACAAAGTCAAAGTTTATCTACAAACAATTCAAATTCATCTGATCAAGAGTTTCCCAAGAATTGATTGATTATTACTCAATAGATTCCAAGGTTCATGTGTTTATTTACATGCCTTGTTTTACGAGAAAAATAATCGAGCCAGAGCCACAACAATGCAACAAAAAGGAAATTTCTCACATTTTTTGGTGATAATCAATTAACACTATATGATTAATTGATTAACCACGTGAAATTTTGAAAACATGAGCCAAATTCACATTCTGCAACATTTTTGGCACAAAATTCACTTGTGACATCATGAGAATATTCTAGATCACTTCCATTTAATTCCCCTACATCATCATAATTAATTCCCACCATACATCTTCATTAATCACCACTTGATCTTAATTTTTCCTTCAAATTCAATTCTCAAGTCTGGCTTTGGCTCCAAAGCAAACTCCAAGCCACCAAAATTCCCAAACCTAGATTTTATAAATAAAGCCTTCATTTCACAAGCTTTTGATAGCCAAATTCACCTTTCTAAAATTTCTCTCAACTCTCTCCCAAACCCACACTAACGATCTTCTTCCATTTTTGAAAGTTAGTAAGCTTTTTCGTTGAAGCTTGCAAATCTTTGAGCTAAACCTTCATCCAAGCACTTTTTGTTCATCAATTATTGTAGATCAAGGCTTTAAAGTGTGGATCTTGAAGTTGATTTGAAGAATTTTCAGATTTGGAGTGCTAATCTCTCATTCCACCATTGTTTTTCTTGATTCATCCTCCATGATGTGATCGTTTAATAATTTTTGTTGCTTGATCTTTGGATCTTGCAAATTTTGTTTCAATTGGTGTATTTGTTATTGTTTACATTTAAATTTCGTGCACATTCAAAAACATTAATAAAGGCTTACACCCTTAAAAACTTATGCTCCTAATCTTGGACTATGGTTATTATCATTTGCATTGGACATGGAGTTTTTGACCTAGATTAGGATCTTCACCTATGCTTGGAAGCTTGTGATGTTAAACCTTGGATTTTGGCACTTTGAGTTCTCTTTTGAAGACTTATTTTTAACAATGCCTAATCTAAAGGAAGGAATTCGTTTGCTTGGTTTATGCTAGGAAGCTTGTTTGTTTGGTTAGATCTTTCTTATACTTAACTTTTACTTTATGCTTTAGGATAGTGAATTCATCTCCTTTCACTTTAATTTTCCAAAATTCTCCCTCTTTTTTCAAAATCTTCCCGTTTTCGAACTTTAACATCTTTCACAATTCAAACCTTGACTTTCGTCAAGTGGTTTTTACCTTTTTCTTTCATTTCTTAATAACTAAATTACATTAAGCATATTTACATCCTTTTCAAAAGACTTTAAAAATGCAAAAACTCATTTAAACTCCTTTTGTGCCCTCGTGCACTTTTTCCATTAAAATCTTTTCATAAGTTTAGACATGATAAGTTTCCTTAGCGCAATTATTTGATAGATGTGATGACTTGTCTTTAAATTTTAAAATCAATCAAAATAAACTAATTTCATTCTTTGTACCACGAACTACGGGGTTTTGATCCTATTTTCACTTTTACGGAAAACCCCTTTCACAACGGTTAGAAAAGGGGTACCATCACACCGGTCATATCGTTGTTCAGTATAGGGTCGTTGTAAGTTCACTGGTTTTACAATAGTCTGGAAACCGTTATTGAAAGCCATGACGCACGCCATATATCACAACAATTATGTTTATTAACCGCTGTGATATATATACTTATGTAATGGGTTCGAAACCCATCATCAGCAAATTATGTAAAACATAAATTTTCTTTTATGTCGGTTACAATGGATAATCATTGTTAAAAGTACCCTAAGTTTATTATATTATATATAGATTGCATATTTTCCAAACACCTCACTAAATAAATACATGGACTCAAATTGATAAAGAAGTCTATAATCTGAAAATTAAACTATTCTTGAAAACAAACTTAAATAAACCATTATTGTTTTCTGATTGCATCTGTCTCGTCATTCATCTCATGTTGTTTTACAAATACTATGTGTCATACCTCGAAAAAATATGATCCTCGCGATGGAAGCGGAAATAAAAAACAAAGTCGCCACCTAATTCTATTTATTCTAACTAAAGAAAAGGGAGATATAGATACAACCTAATAAGTATAAGAAATGGTCAACGAAACCACTAATCTAAGTTCGGGAGTCAGTTACGCAAGGGGAAGGTATTACGCATCCCTCACATCTGTTGTACTCAACGGGAACCTCTTAGTCTAATTTGCACTTAATTGTTGATTTATGCTATTGTCTTCTTTTAATGATAAAGGTTTGTTAAAATTGTTCGTTTAAAGGGGAAAAGAATATTTTTAATTATTGTTATTCGTCATGGAGAAAAGGTTAATTTTTTATTAGTGTGCTCGCGAAGGATTAAAATCCATGTGCCTACGTATTCCCTTGTGCAATGGGAAAGTCAGAGCTTCGTAGCTCGTGCGACTACGGTTTGTATTTTTTAGTGAGCGATTATTTAAAACACTTTTCTAACTGCTAAGCATCGGCTTATCTGCTTGCGATAGGAGGCTGAAGCGCTAGCTTGCCTGCGAGATAGAAATAGCTTAAATAATGTTCGTTTAGAAAAAAAGATGTTTGATATTTATTAAAGTTTTTTAAAACGAAAGGGCGAATGAACCACAACGCATGGGGCTGGCACAAGAGTGATTCATTCAAGAACTATGTGGAGTGCTAGACTCCAAAATTCAGTTCCTTCATACTTAATTATGAAAATGATTTATGTTTGTTGGCAGGTTTTAAGTTGTATTTGAAAGAAAGAAACAAGTTGTCATCTTTAAGGGAGATATTTTGCATATTCCACCACAAATATTTGAGGAATGAAATCGAAAGAAGCTTTAAACTTGGATACGAGGATTGATAAGCAATGCCACATTCTTTCTTTGAGAAATAAAATCAGAAGAAGCTTTAAACTTGGATACGAGGATCGACAAGCAATGCCACATTCTTCCCTTGAGAATAATTGTTTGTAAGACTTAATTTATGTTTGTGGAGATAGAAGGAATATTCTTCCTATGGAGATGAATAATGTCTCATCTTTTCGAGGAAGTTGATTATTTTTAGGGGTTTTAATTACGAAAGAGTGAATGGGTCACATCCCGTGGGGCTGGTCTCAGGAATGATCCACTCAAGAACTATGTGGAATGCTAGACTCCCACTATGCCAAACAAGACCTTAGACAGTGCTTTTTTTGGTCTTAGACAGCACTTTAAAGCGTTGTCTAAACCTGCGCTGCTAAAGGTTTAGGCAGCGCTCTTTTTAATCTCAAAAGCGTTGTCTAAAGGGAGTATATTTAATCAAAAGCGATGTCTATGGTACCATTAGACAACACTTTTTGACATTTTTAGGTATACCTTAGACAACGCTTTTGGTAAAAGCGCTGTCTAAGCACCACCTTTTTGAACTTTTTTAGGTATACCTTAGACAGCGCTTTTGGTCAAAGCGCTTTCTAAGCCCCATCTTAGACAACACTTTTTGTTTAAAGCGTTGTCTAAGGTATATGAAAATTTTTATATAAATTTTTATAAACCACAATTTTTACCAGGTTTTTCAACCAGAAATTTTGACCTGCTTTTCAACCAATTTTTTTTCTTTAGAATTTGGAGATTCAAATCAATCCAATTTGGCCTATTTAAATGTACCAATTTATATGCACCAAATTTAAGCTATATATCCAAAATAATTGGAAATTCAAACCAATATATAGATACCAATTTATAATTACAAATCATTACAGTTTTTCTACAAATGTACATATTACTTATACTACTTTTGCATCTAACCAAAGCATTGCTTCAAATCTACATAGGTCCTGAAACAACACAAAGATTGTAATTCAATTAAAAGAATACAATATTATAGTTACAAAGTTACACATATTTAAATTCTCAAGTGGATTAAAGTAAGAGTACAATATTATACCTGATAAAACACCGAGCTCTATAATGAATTGACATCATTCCTCTTTAATTTCATCCAAATGATTACTTGAGTAATACGCACACTTGAATTCATTAAAGTACTACATAATAATATAACATAGTTTGATTTAGTTTCTACTATTTAATTATATGAGAAATATGTGTTAAATATTAAAATAACTCATAAGTTAGAAATACATACATCAGATGGAATCTCTAATCGACCCAAAGAAAGAGTTTCTCTCATAAACCTCAACATGAAATATCCACAATCTATACCATTATGTTGCAAAGGACACTACACATGAAAAGAAAATATGGATAAATCCTAAGTTTTATCAAGTATCATCACTAATATAATAAAAAATGTGATAATTAATGATATACCGCCACTTTTATCCATGTAATGTTGTTGGCTCTCCTCTTTGATACTTGGATATCTCGTTGGGGTCGAAAAGCTTGTATAATGCTAATAAAATATAAATGAATATTTAGAATAATTCACATAAATTAATAAATACACACAAGAATATTTAGAACAATCTCACTTACGTGTCAATCATGTTCTTCATATTCGGGTATGTTGTCCAATCATTTCTTAACGAGTCAAGATAATAAACAATTTCTTTGATAGGATTGATTGCAACCAACAACCAATGTCCACTGTATGATTAAACAAATTATAGATGGAAAATTTCTAAACGACGTCAAAATACAAAATAATTATAATAGATGAATTTAGAATGAAAATCTAACCCGGTATTAAACGATAAAAAAAACAACTTTTCCATGTCTTTGTTGGCCATGAAGAGGTTGCGAATGTACACCATCACGTCATCTGGTCTACTTAAGATTAAAGTTAAGTTGACGGACGCGGGGCTTAAGAATCCAAATATTTCGTCCAATCCACTTGGGCGCATCACTTTGTCATACAAAAACCTTAAAAAAACATCATTAACATTAGACTATTCATTTGAAACATAAAGTAAATAAGTTGTTCAATTAATATAACAAAGTAGATCGGATATACCTCACATATGTATTGACAACACTAACGCCTATTTCTTCATGACGAAATATTTGCACAAATTCTTCATTACCAACTGTTGTTCATATTCAAAGCCAAAAATACCTTCCTCCATATGTATAAGCCGAATACCTCCGGTCGGAATATCTGTCAACTCTAGAAACGTCTGAAGGCATGACCTATACTTGGAGGTAGGTTTTTTCCTAGTCGCGGTCTTCTTAGCACCAACCTTTTTTGTTGTGTGGAGACGTTGCTAACCTCCTTATCATGAAGCTACATATCATATAAATAGTTAGATGAAGTATAAAATCAAAATTTTAACATTTTCCATGCATAAATATCATATAATTGTAGTGTACCTGTTTTTTTTAAACAACGGACTCGGTATGCCGCGAAATAGCCTTATCTTTTGATTTGGATCTTGTTCGAGTCTAATTAACATAACCATGTAAAAAATGTACGTTAAATGCGCGTAAAAACTTCGAATCTACATATTAAGGTTAACAAAGGTTCATAATGGTTTTAAGCATACCTCATATCCTACGCTAATGAGGCTTGTCGGCCATGCAACAAACGAACCTATTGCTTGTTCCACCGTTGTTGCATCCGAAACATCGTCAGGATATGGTAATAATGCATTTTCCCTTGCCAACCATCCTATAATATGGTGACGATAAGTAGAGCTGACAATTGGAAATGCCCTAAAACCAATAATAAATATGAAATTGTTAATGTGTATATATGTCAATTACATGATTTAAGCTAATAGTTCAATTTAAGACAAATATATATAATTACCTTTGGAATGTTCGGCTGAAAGTTACAATTGATACTATCTTTGTCTGAACCATCTTTAAAACATGCTGAAAAGCTAGCCTCTTTTTCTTTCCTTAATGCACAGACTTCAGCTTCTAGTGCTTCCAATTTTGCATTAAGCTCTTTATTACTATGAGCCTTTCCTTTTTTAATACTCAAGGAGGTCGGAGTGATCCCAAATCCCTTACCCCTCACCCGACCCGAATACTCACGAACATCTAATGCCCGACTAAGTATGCTCCTAGTATCATCTAGAGATAAAGCTGACTGAGATAACGCCTCCTAAAAATCAGATGAATATCAAATACTTGTCAAATATTTGTTAATAAAGTTTTTATTTAATTAAATAAATAATGTTATACTTACACATTTCTCAAATACTTGTTGAACATCTTCTTTAACAACTCCAGATTTTCCCACACGAACTTCCTTCCACAAAACATGTGCAGGAAGAGATGTTTTAGAACTTTTCTCCTTCTGCAACTACATATTAAGTCATAAATATGATCAAATATTTATTGTAATTTATAGATACTTACCGTAGATTGTTCTAAGCGTCCATACCCGACACGTCCTTTTCGGTATGGATATGCGGGACTTGATGCTCTTTCCTGATTTGTGTCACTTATTCTTTTAAATGTTGGGTCCTTTCGTTTGGATTTAAACGCTTCCCATTATACTGGTGAAATAAAACTTTCATATTTCTATAGAAGCTCCGCATCAACATGATTACCATCTTCATCCCTAAGATACTTGGATGATAAAAATGGTCTAAAACCTCTTAGTAGCTTTCCGGCTAATTTAAGACAAAAATCTCTTCTATCATCTTCGATGTTGAAACACCTCTAAGAAAAACATACACATTGTGCGTTAGTACAAGTAATTTAAAAGACATAATTAGTTCACATAATTAAAGACATAATTATTGTACCTTTATCTCAGTCCAATTTTTTTCTTTGGATTCATTAAACTCTTTTTTTCTCCAATCATCACAAGTAATTGGAATCTCATTCCTTACTAGTGCACCAATGAAAGTAGTCAAGGTATGACCGTTAGGTTCTATAAGCGGCCCAAGATCGCTCCAATGCACATCTAGAATGATGCCTCAGTCTCTACCATGGACCACTCTCCTCATCAATGTTAGGCATCTGTCGCTCCCGATAAATGGGAATGACCCAGATAAAGGTACAGGCGCGAACGGTCGGCGAAGGGAGAAATGAGAACACACAGGAGTGAACTCAAGAGAAAGAAAAGAGTCGCCAGCTAGGCATTTTTATCCCGAAGGAAAGGTAATGCTACATAAACCTATAAAAGATATGGATAAGACGGTTGCGAACCAGAGAGACTGAGAAAGGGGGTTGGTTACAACCTGGGAAGGTATTAGCACCCAGATTGTCCGTCGTACTCGACGGGATCCACGCTTAAGAGATTTGTGTTTTAAAGGGGTAGTGTCAGTGCAATTTGTGTATAAAATAGCTGGAAAAGGATGTACAGGTGTCAGTGTAAGAGAAGTGAAGTGTATAAGTGAAGTGTCAGTGTAAGAACAAAGATGAAATGCTCATGATAATGAGGCTTAAAGGATAAAACTGGAGGAGGGGGAATATACAGAGACTTTTGTTCGATAAGTGTTAAGTTATGCCTACGTATCCTCTCGTGCAATGAGGAAGTCAGAACACCGTAGTTCGACCCAAAGAGACTGAAAGAAAAATTGACTGATGAACTGCCTGCTTGTCTATGCTCAAGTGTATGACCTGTCTGGCTCAGGTGCAAACTGTCTTGCAATAGACGGAAGAAGCAAGTTCTCGTTTATGAGTGAATGAGATGAGAAAAGAATCCCGGAGGAGACGATTATTGTTTGTTTTTGAGTTTTCAATCTTTTATTGCTTTTGTAAGTTTGTCATAAGTTAATGAGCTTAAGCCTAAACTAATGGATTTAGTAAACTCATCACATCTTCCCTCTGATTAGGGGTAATGAGAATACCTTAAGTGTGAAGTCAGCTTCTCACACTTAATCACCATGGTGTAGGGTTAAGATCATTAACCTACTTGTGATTATTTAGATGTTTTTGTTGTTTTTGTTTAGTGTTAAGTAATGAGATTAAGCCATAATCAGGGATTAAACAGACTCATTACACCATCCTAATAGAAGGATAATAGATGAGAATGTTTAAGCTGAGGAAAGCTCCTCAACTTAATCCATGATTAGGGATTAAACTCATGACAAAACAAAGCCTTTATTAGATGGATTTTAATTAATGGTAAGATGAATAAATGATTTTTATGATTTGTAAGACAACTTAAGGGGGACTTGTCCATTAACACTAGGGTTAGTCCTTCTTAACCAGTTAAGGAAGAATTAGAACCCTAATGCAAGGCCCAAGTTACAAGCTTGATGTCTTGATGATTATTAAATGGATTGATTAAAGGATTTAAACACATTAAGGGTTTAACACTTAGGATTAAAGTTATACACTCCATCCTAATAGAAGGATGCAGGCATAAGCTTAATCACAAAGCCTTAGAGCCTTTAGGGTTTAGTCCTTGATTATGAGATGAGAAGGGAAGACACAATGAGACACAAAGGTAAAATCTAAATGGGGAACTAATCAAAACCCTAATCATTGTCATGCTTGGTTGTTCCTAAGGTTTGTGAGGTTTACAAGAGACATCTTCAGAGAAACCACTAGGCAGCAGATGAAAGGAGCCAAGAGAAGCAAAGTAACTTGCTTCACTTAAGAAGACAAGTCACTTGAAGGAAGAAAGTGAGATGAAGAAGAATGAGCAAGCTCAATCTCAAACACAAGACAAAATGCATCAATGATGCATAAGAGGGATGAAAAGAAATTATGAGAAGTGAAGGCAAATTCACTTCTCAAAGTGACTTACCACCTGAAAAGTTAGTGAAAGAAATGCAATGTAATGCAAAATGAGATGAAATGGCATGATACAAATCAAAACCAGAAGCATATACATGATGTTGATGATTCTATGAGATGATGCAAACATGAAACAAGGCATGGGAATATTCATACAAATACATGGATGCAAGAGAAGCATGCTTAGAACCATGGACATACATGAAAAGTTATGGAATGCAAATGACATACAACATGGCAAATGAAAGATTCAATGATCAAACATGATTCTAATATGTCCTAAGATGTATTATGAATCAAATGGATTCATAAAATGTCATGGCAAGTCATGGTATGCAAGCAAATGCAAGATGAATGCAAAAGGAAGCCCAAATTAGGGTTTATGATCAATGCACAAAACAAAAACCAAAACCAGAAGCAAACATCAAGATAAAAAAATTGAAAATGCATCCAAGGGAACCCTAAACCTATACAAACTCACTGCCCAAAGGAGGGGTTCTAACTCTTAACCTAATGAGGGTTATGAATTTCTTAAGAATGCTAGGGTTTTAGGGTACCTTGTCAAGAAAAATGTCAAACAAATTGAAAATGTAAGATCAAATCATGCCAATTTAATCCTATAAACTACATGATATGCAAGATGCAATGCAAAAAGAATCAAAGTCCAACTCTCAAAGACTAGGTAGAAATGAATTTTTGAAGATTGGATCAAAATATTGCCTTGAAATGAAATTAATTCCATGAAAAATTGTCAAAAGACATCAAGATCAAAAAAGAAATTTGGTTTGAGGGTTGGACAATGTTTCTAAATGATTTTAAAGGTTTCATGAATTTTTTGGTGATTTTTAAATACCTAAAAGTATTTTTAGTTAATTAATTCTCATTAATTAATTAAAAATAAACTTTTAAATGATTTAAAAATATTTTTTCATGCAAAAAATAAAAATAAAAATGTTTTTGGTTTCTGAAAATTAATAAAAGGTTGCATAAAAATTTTCAGAATTTTTAAAGATGTTTTGCTATTTTTAATAAAATGAACAAATTAAATGAATTAAAATACAAAATAAAATGAATTAAATGAAAAGTATGCTGATCCAGTGGCTGAGGTTTGAACTTAGAACGCGCGAATTGACTGGCGCCAGATCTAAGGGCTGATATTCAAACTGGCCAGATTAATTTATAAAACTTAATTAAATGGATAATGACGTGGATTAGGGTTTAATGAGGGCATCCTGGCCATTGGAACGCGCGGGAGTCAACAAAAGTCAACCCATCCAACGTACCAAATTCAAACTTGCATTAATTACACTGATTAGCCCTAATCACTTTCAGGTGGCCGGAGAAGACTTCCGGTCGTCTTCTCCGGCAAGACCCTCACCTGAAAGTTGCTAAAACCCTCAAAACCTCATGAAAATGAAAACTAATCACCCAGAAATCATCCCCATTCGAAACTAAATCAAAACCCCCAAACAAAAACCATTTTTTCATCCATTAATCATGTGAATCGAAGCCAAACATGTTTAGGTCAGAAAAGTTTCAGAACACGATTAAATGCTTATTTCTCAACCATTTCAAAAAGTAAGAACATCAGAGTGATCAGCAAAGCATGAGGAACAATCTAGAAACTTAAAAACTCATTTCTGGAAAAAATTTCTTGAGATACCTGAGCTTGAGCTTTCTCAGTTTGCAACTTTCTGACCTTCTCTCTTTGTGCAAACCACTCCTCTTAGGCCCCTGATGAAGTCTTGATGCTTAGAAGAAGTTTGTGATGGCTGGTTTGGAAGATTACAGAAGTTCTGTTCAAGGTGGGATGGAAATCGTATTTCTGATTCAGGGAGTTTTAGGCTATGGTGATGGGTGGTTTTTGATCAGTGAAGCATGCTGAGTTGATTTGTGAAATTGTTTTTTGTGTTTGCTAGCTGTGCTGAGTGTTTCGAAGGTTTTTGCAAGTTGGAGCAAAAATGATAACTATGGCTTGTGGGAAAGATCAGAGTGTGTTGTGTGATGTGTTAGGCTGGGTTTTGTCCATGTATCAAAAGGGGATAGGTCAGAAAGTTGTTGGTGGCCTATGGTGATTGGTATGGGTCTTTGGCCAAAATGTCAACTTGATGTGTACTTGAGGTATGGGCTATGGTACAACTTGATTTTTGGCTTGCTTTTGCTCAGCTTGAATCAAGGAATGCTATGAAAAAGGTTTAGAGGCAATGCAGCAAGTGGTTTGTAACTTGTGATAGGTTTTGCAAATTGGTTCAAGTTTGGTTCCTTTGAGATTTCTTGAGTTTCAAGTCATCAAAGTGCAAAGTTCTTTGGCCCATTCTGATTTTTAGAGGTCATATGATCATGTTGTGAAGAAATGATACACATTTGAGGCCTTTAGAACACTTGAACAAACCATTTTGCAAAATGTCTCTTTGGTAGAAAACTTCAAATTTTGTGATTTTAGCCAACTTTGACAAGCCATAACTTTTGATCCAAAATGAATTAGGTCATGTTCTTGTACTTTTTGAAAAGGGAATGATCCATTCTACAACTTTATGACCAAAGTTTTTCCATTTGAAGCATTTTTGAATCAAAAAGCAAGGGTTGAAAAAGTTTCCCAAAATGGCAATTTCATTAAAAGTCAAACTTTCCCAAAAAGTCAACTTTGCAAATGACTTGAAATTCTTCAATTTTGTGAACTTCCAACATCTTCCATGATAAAATAAAGATCATACATAATCAAAATGATGATGAACACCCTTTGGTTGGGTCATTGGGGGTCTCAGATGTCCTGATTTTACACTGACTTGCTTAGAAAGTCAACCCTTGATCAGATGACTTCCCCATTGAATTTCTTCATGAAAATTGATATGCATGATCCCTATACCATATAGAGACCAATAGAAACAAGAATGACCAAAAAATTTGGAGTTATGGCCTCTGAAACCAAAACCCTAATTCTAGGTCATCTGTGCAGTCAAACCTGGCTCTGCTTCCATACCAATCTCAGTTCTTGTGATTTTTTGACATTCTTGACTTTGAGAGGATATAATATGATGTTTGAACATACATGGACCCATTTGAAGTGATTTATGACCTTTGAAGTGGCTCAAGAAGCTCTTGGATTGCTCAGATCACAAACCCTAGATGCAGATGACTTTGAACCAATGCAATGAATCAAAAATGCAATATGAGATGCTATGATTGAGTTTATGCATATGATAAGATCACAAGCCATGGTGTGAATGGGTGAGGGCAAATTTGGGGTGTTTATAGCATCTTCTAATGTCGTCTTCCGTAGAGACCTTTTTATTACCTCATTCATGCGTATAATGATCATCATGTTGGTGATCATCATTAGTGGCCTTATCTAACCTGTAATAAAGAAACCAAATCACTCAAGAACGAAAACTATTGTATTAGAATTATAGAGTTTTGGACATGAGAAGCAACTAGATTGATATTGCAGCAGACAACAAGCTAGATTAATAGTCGGGTAGTATCTTCGAATATCCTAAATACAATGCTACTAAGTATTACGATCTTACTACACATTCCATACCCGTGTGCCGCATAACTTTTAAGAACAATATTAGACTTATCGAACATAACAACAAAATAACAACAATATTAGAATCGATAAACAACATTATAACCAAAAATTCAGTCAAGAAAATAACAATAATATTATGACTTATCGAACATAATAACAATGTACCTTATGAGAACTTAGTAGAGGACGAACTTGGACGAACTCAGTCAAGAAAATGGACGAACTCGGTATCTTATCGAACTCAGTCTACAGATACAAACAAGAAGAACATAACATTTTTTTACAAACTCTTCTTCTACAAATTCAACAAAAACTCAGTCTACAAATACAAAAACAAGCAGAACAAGAACCATTTTCAAACCCTAATGACTAATCAGCTGACAATAACTAAAAATATTCAACATTCTGAGAACTCAATAGACTGTGAGAGAACAACATACTTGTGCTTCAACCGTTCGCAATTCAACAAAAACTCCCGGTCAACCTATTCTTCAACTATTCACGATTCTTCAAACACTTCCAAAAATGATCGAAACCGAGTAATAAAGAGGATTCAAGGATTATGGAGTTTTTCTGTCTTAGGTTTCGTGTTTCGCAGGAGGGAAAATAAAGAACATAAACGAACGAAAATAGAAACTGAGTTCTAATATTTTAATTTAAATAGACCTTAGACAACACTTTTTAGGAAAGCGCTATCTAAGGGCGACCTTAAAAAGCGTTGTCTAAGGTTGACCTTAGACAGCGCTTTTGATTTTTTTTTTAAATTTTAATACCTTAAACAGTGCTTTCTCAAAAGAGATGTCTAAGATATACCTTTAAAATCGCATTGAGAAAGCATTGTCTAAAGGGCACCTTAGACAGCTCTTTTTAAAACATTTTGTGAACAATTTCCGTGTTTTATATTTTTTTCACTTATAGCAACGCTTTTTTAAATAAGTGATGTCTAAGGTGCGTTGTTAAATGTCATTTTTAGCATAGTGTCCAGAGCTCAGTTTCTTCGTATTTTATTTGATAGATTTTAGGTATTTTATGAACGAGAGGGCGAATAAACCACAACTCGAAGGCTAACCTCAAGAATGATTTATTCAAGAACTATGTGGAGTGCTAGACTCCAGAATTCAGTTCCTCCGTTATTTGATATGTGAATTAAGTATTTGCATTTGTTTTTGATGATTTAGGGTTTATAATTTTAGAAAAAAAGGAGTAAATGAAACACAACTCGAAGGCTAGCCTCAAGAGTGGTTCATTAAAGAACACGAGGAATGCTAGATTCCTGAGTTCAATTCCTCGTTAATTAATTGAAAGTTTGAATGATTATTAAGTTAGAAGAGTTAGATGGCAAGGCGTGAAGCACTCGACTTACGGGTAAAATTCAAATGGAGGTTGGTTGTTTGATTGATTAGGTGGATTCAAATCCTAGTCCCTAGGGGTGCTCCTAGAAATACGAAACCCTAATCGAATGGAAAGTGCGAGTGTGCGAGTGAAATAGCTTGGTGTTGGACCAAGGGTTCGCAGGTGAATTAACAGCGATAAATGCGGAAAATAAATACATACAAGGTAATCGGGAGGGGGGTACAAGATAATTTACACGGGATTGCGATGAAATAAAGGGTCTCGTTGTAATTTTCCCAAGAGAAAGCGTGTGTGCAGTGTATTAATTATTTGGAACCGTTAGAACTTGAAATTAATCGGAGGCGTCAAAGTGTGGCTCTTTTACTACCTTAGAACCGATTCAATTGTTAGAATGGTTCTATAAGGAGTAGAGCATTGATATAGTATCAAAAATGCAAAAATAAAATAAATAGACTAAATAAAATAAAATAAAATAAAATATGAAATAAAATAAATTAAGCTAAATGGAAAGAAATAAATTAATTTAAATGACGAAATGTGAAATAACCGAAATAAAATGGTAAATAAATAACTTAAATTAAAATTTGCCTCATATTGATCGAGTTACGCCGATTTAATAAAATCGGGAAAATCTCGACCGTTTGTTATATCATTGGCCGAAAAATATAATAAAGATAAAAATGATAAGAAAAATCATAGCCCAGAAAATAATAAAAAAAGTTTCAAGAATAAAATAAAAATAACCAGAGAACTCATAAAAACATGATAAGAAAATAAAATAAAAACAAATGAAAGCAAAACAAGAAGAAAAAAAAGCGCTTAGATCTGGACGTGCATGGATAGAACAGTCAACCCGTTGGGCTAAGCCCAAGCCTACCTCCCCATAAAAATGCCCAAAATTGTTTTTTAAAACAAAAAGAAAAAAAATAAACAAAATAAACAAAACACCTCAGGATATTATCACTAAACAGAAGACCAGGGCACGATTTAAAGAACAAACACCCACCCTCAAATAAAAATTCACGGCGGCGGTAAAGGATGTCAACAGCGGCGATATTTGTTTCGTTTATGCCGTTTGGGTTCGGTGGTTTGTGCGTTCTTAGAGGATCTCCTCTCGGTTTGTGCGTTCTACACGGATTCGATTCACGACGGTTTTCACGGTTTGAAGGTTTTTGTTCGATGTTCTGTGTTTTCAAGCTCTCATTTCATCTCTCTGTTTGTTCTATTTTCGGTTTTGCATTTCGGTTATTTTCTCAGGTTTTGAATCGTGTTCTGTTTCTGTGTTTGGTTTATGTATTGGTTTTGGAAGGTTCGCGAAAGGGGTTCATAACGGAGGCGGTGAAAGGTTTGTATGGAGGTGATGATGTGTGAAATGTGAAGGGTATGTGTTGGGTTTCACGATGGTGGTGAGTTTTGGTAAGTTGTTGTTGCGGTTTTGTGAGGTTGTTTGGCAGATTCCGTTAGGTTGATGAAGATAATGGTGGAGTTATTGTTGAGGCGGATTGGGGTTAACAGTATTTATTGTTCACGGTGGAGGTGGAGTTTGATGTGGTGTTGTTGAAGGTGATGAAGCAGAATGGTGAAGGTGGCTCGTCGTTTTTTAGAGTGAATCCCTCCTCTTTCGAGGGTCCGATTTTCTTTGGTTATTACTCCCTTTTCTTCTTTCTGTTTCGGCTTCGGTTCAGATCCAAAATTGTTGTGAAGGTCAAAGGAATAAATGAGTGTGTTGTGTTTGAATGGAAGATTGGTAAAGAAGAAAGTTGAAGAGTTCAAGAGGGTTATGGTGTTGCAGTTGAATTGAGGTGATTGTTGAGTTGAAAGAGAAAGATGGAACAGGGTTTATGGTTATCGGTTGAGGTGGGTGTGAGAGTCCTGTTCTTTATGAAGGGTGAAGCCGGTCTCCCCCTCCCCTTGAAGGTTTTTTCTTTCTCCTCTCTCCTGGTAGTACCAGTTGTTCCCTCCGTTCAAGGTGCCAACCTTTTTTTGGTTTGATATCATTGTATAGGAGTGTCTTTGGCATGATGCTTGGTTACTTTCCAGCTGTGAATGTGTAGGCTTTGTCTCTATTTGGGGTGTTGCTTGGAGGGCTTTTTTGGTATATTTTTTGTGTTATGCCTTATTTGTGAAAGCTTGCTTTTTTGGTGTAGAGTTTGGCAGGGATGCAAGTTATGGTCTTGGTAAGAGGTGTGTAGTGAGGGGGTTTGGTGATGTTGTAGTCGGTTTGAAAACAACCGACCAATTGAATTAGTTTAAAACAAATATATACTATTTCTTGAATTAATGTGTTTTTATGAAAACTAAATACAAATTACAAAATAATTTAAAAGCAAAAATTAATTAAAATTATATTATTTGAATTAAACTAAATAATAGTAAAATTAATAATAATAAAAATTAAACTAAACAAAAACTACTTTAAAAAAATCTAAACTCATGTAAAAAAAAAGATTAAACTAAGATTAAAATTGAACTAAGCTAAACGTAAACATAATAATTATTTTTAAAAAATATAAACTAAATTAAAATAACTAAGTTAAACTTAAACTTAAGTTGTTTTTAAATGATCTTAGATAACTATCTAATAGAAATAATAAACGATTAAATTGTGAGATGAGACAAAATTTTAATTCTAAATTGAAACAAAAATCTAAGATACAAATAAAAAATAGATTAAGGTGAAATTGAATAAAAATGCATGATTATGAAGATTAATGGACCGCTTAACTAAAAACACAACAATGATTTATTTTTGATATAACGACAAAAAATGCGTCAGATGAATGCAAAATTTAGAAAATGTCTGGTCAAAATTTAGTGTATGACACTATGGTATATTGACTTGACTCCTTAGATGCATCGCTATCTTTGATTATAGTTAGATTTCTAGAAAAACAACTTATTGGATAATCTACCTCATCATCAACACTTATCATCGTAATTTTTATAATCATAATTTTTAAGATTATAACTGTTGATGGAGTGGCGGATATCCAATCAATTGTATTTAAGGAAATTTAACTATAATCAAATATATGGATGCATCTAAGGAGCCAAATCATTATATCATAAGATATGTAAACGAACGTGAGATGAACAATGAGACGGATGCAATTCGAAAACAATAATGATTTGTTTTAGTTGGTTTCCAAATACAATTTAATTTACAAATTATAAGTATCTATATCAATTTAAATGAATGTATTTCAAGTGAAGATTAGTAAAACAAACAATCTACATATAATATAATAAACTCAAACAACATCATACACCACAACCAGATATTATAAATTTATCAACAAAACCCTAACTGCATACGATATCACAAACTATGTTAAACAAATTTAAGAACGCACCTTTTATTGAAAATTATCGCAGAACTATGAATTTGATCTAGTTTGTGAAGCAATGAAGAAAAACTACAAGGTGGATGAAGTTTCCATAATGACTTCATACTTCTTGTATTCTTTTCATTGCTACAAAAACCATATAAACCTTATCAACTCATATTATACGCTTGCTACCACCACTTGCTATAACCATGTATCATACCCTTAATCTGTAAGGAAACACAACAAACATCAACAATGATCATCTTCAGTTGAAACCAAACCCTAAAACCATAATCTAGTGAAGAGTAAAGAGAGATCGAAAGAGAGCAAGAGAACATACCATATTCATTGTTGGCGGATTTTGGGCTGTAACAAATCAATATATATTAAGTTCATATAATTTGTGCAACCATGATGAAGAAAAAGTATTATAAATTTCCAGGATGCACCTTTTAATGAAAATAATCACGTAATAGGAATCAAATATGATGTTCATCTAGTTAGTGAAGCCATGAAAAAAAAATATAAGGAGGAATTATATTTCTTTTCATGGTTCTAAGACTAGATGAAGTTTGTTGCCACTATTGTTTCTTCATTAACTAACATTTTGTTTGTGAAGCTATTAAAAATAAGAAGTACAATGTGGATGAACTTATTATTATAGATTCACTGTTCTTGTACTTTTTTTTCATAGCTACACAAACACCATATATGATAGCTAAAGTATGAGAAATATCTAACAATATATGGAAGAAGAAGAATACCTTAATGTATGACGCAAAGGATTCATGGTTAATCGTGACACTACGCCAAAAATGACTTTTACTAGCACACCTTAGACATTGCTTTTATGCAAAAGCGCTGCTATAAGTTAAATAAAAAATAAAACATGGAAACTGTATACGAAAAAGAGTAAAAGCGCTGCTAAAAGGCCTACCTTAGGCAGCGCTTTTTGAAAAGCGCTGGTAAAGGACCACATTAGCCAGCGCTTCTGGGAAGCGCTGCTAAAGGCCTATATTAGCCAACGCTTTCTTCAAAAGAGCTGTCTAGAGTCATATAAATTTTCTTAAGAAAATAATCTCAAAAGCGTTGCTAAAGGCCCATATTAGCCAACGCTTGTCAAAAGTGTTGCTAAGGGCCTATATTAGCCAACGCTTTTCTCAAAAGCGTTGTCTAAGGTATTATTAATTAAAATAAAAAATTGAATAATATAAGTATTCTATTTTTCATATCTCTATTATTTCCCTTTCTGCTACAAAATGCGAATGAAGAACAACTCTCGCCACCGTCTCGGTTACAGTCTTTTTGTCGTCCTTCGTTCATTGTCCTCCATCGTCCTCCATTGTACTCCACCATTCTCCACCGTTTCGGTAAGATTTCTTCTTTTTTGTTAGGGTTAACATTAAAGATGATAAATAGTGGTTTTACTCATGAATGTAGCTTGGTACTGACTTTGGGATAGATGGTTAGGGTCATAACAAAACTACATTACTTTAATCATTACAAGTTTTTTTCTCAGTCATCCAACAACTGTTCCATGGATTTGTAAGGTCCATTTTCTGATAAGAACATTTCTACATTTAAGGTTCTTCTTTGAGGAATTTGATTTATGTAAACCATATTGTCTCTTTTGTATCATGTGATAGCCTAGGTTACTGAAAACTATTAAATATTGTATGAAAGGGATGTTAATGTTTTTATGTGCATTATTAGAAGTTTCTGTTAGGAAATATTATATTGTTCGATCATTCCTAGATCTGGAAATTATAGCAGATAAATATTTATGATGGAACTCGTGACCGATTCAGTTAAATCTAGGTTACATTGTTTTAGTTGTTGGCTTACTGTTTGAAGTGAGGAAACACAATGCTAAATAGCTTGAGTTATTTATTATTGTGCGTGTGGATGCAAATTACTATTGGTGGCTTAGTTTGTAATTGTAATCATTGTTTTTTGTTAATAGGCTTCTCACTCCCCCCGGAACCCTGGTTTTTCCACCATCAGAAAGTGAATCACAACCAACCTTGGCGCCTCCGAGAAGTTTGAGTAGATCAACTTCTACCACTAAGGCCTCAAGGGTATGTGTGGTCCTCTCATGCTTAAATATTTTTTCACATGAGGGTGAAAGCGATGAAAATGTATACATGTTATGTTCTTAAGTTGGTTTCCATGATCAATATGCATATGGTAATTCACTAGTTAGTTATATGGTAATCCACACATTTTATAAACAATTAAGCCTTGATTAACCAAAAAAAATTAAATCAAGATATAGAGTGGAGTATAGGTACTAAGTGTTTTGTTGTTCTCTTATGGATATTAATATCTTAGTTTTATGCTATTAAATTCAAAACTATACAATTATAAACGATTCAATTTTGGAATTCTTCAATGGCTTATTCTTTCTTTAATCTTTCTTGTGTTACTAACATCTTCATGGTTTCAGTTTTGAAGTTGATATTGTTTGCTTTCAATTGTGGTTGTTCTTTTCAGATTTTTGTTTGAGGAGAATTTATTTTGAACCAAGTGCTACTACGAGAAAGGTATTTTATTCTTGCACTCAAATCTTCATATGGTAGACGATACGTGAAATAAAAGTTTGTTTAATCTTCTTTATGTGGCGTAAAAGTGTTTTTCTTAGGAAAATCTTCTTTTATGTTCTTTTGAAATAGTTGCATGAATAATAATAGTAGTGTTTTTGTTTACCTTAATAAGTAGGAAAACCATGGATAAAAAATGGATGTTTGTCGATCGATTGTCCAAAGAGTACGAGAACGGGGTATTGGAATTCGTTTAGTTTGTTCTAAATATGATTGATACGTAAGTGAGATTGTTCTAAATATTTACCCGGATATAAAGGATATGAAGAATATGATTGATACGTAAGTGAGATTGCTTTAATATTTAACACATATTTCTCATATAATTAAATAGTTGAAACTAAATCAAACTATGTTATATTATTATGTAGTACTTTGATGAATTCAAGTGTGCGTATTACTCAAGAGATCATTGGCATGAAATTAAAGAGGATTGGTGTCAATTCATTATTGAGCTCGGAGTTTTATAAGGTATATTGTACTCTTAATTTAATTGATGAGAAATTTGAGTATGTATAACTTTGTGACTATAGACATTGTTTATGTCTTGTTTTAATTGAATTACAATCTTTTTGTGTTGTTTCAGGTTATATGTGCAAAGTAGAAGATAGAGTTATATTGATGTGCATTGCTTTTTGCTTAGCATTTCTATAAGTAATATGTAGATTTGAAGCAAAATGTTTGGTTGGATGAAATGATTTGTATCATCAATTGTTTTGTATATATAAATTGTTGGATGAAAATTGTATATATAAATAGGCAAAATTGATGCGTATATATTGGTTTAAAGCTCCAATTATGATCATCTGGTGCAAAATTTGGTTGAAAAACAGGTGCAAATTGTGGTTGAAAACCTGGTGCAAATTGTGGTTTAAAAACAGGTGCATATAAACTGTATAAAACAAACAGTGTTTTTTTGAAGTAATTTATATATAAAAAATCTGTATACCTTAGACATCGCTTTACACTAAAGGAACTGTCTAAGATGGGGTTTTGACAACGCTTTCACAAAAAGTGTTGGCTAAAGTGGGGTTTAGACAACACTTTGATCAAAAAGCGTTGTCTAAGGTATACCAAAAAATAAAAAAGCGTTGTATATGGTATACTAAAAAAAAGGCAAAAAATGTTGTCTAAGGTAGTCTGAAAAAAACAAAAAGCGTTGTCTAAAGCACCATTTAGACAACGCTTATACAATAAAAGTGTTGTCTAAAATATAAGCAAAAATGTTGTCTATTGTATAAGCGTTGTCTAAAGCGGTGCTTTGACAACGCTTTTTCAGTCAAAGCACCCCTTTAGATAACGCTTTTGACATTAACCAAAGCGCTCTCTAATATTTTAGGAGCGCCAATTTAGACAACGATTTTAAGCGCTGTGTGATGCCAAAAAAAAGCGTTGTCTAAAGGCTTTTATGGCATAGTGTGAAGAAGAAGAGAAAAATGGGTTCTAGGGTTTCACTATGAAGGAAACGACACTACTGTCAATAAGTGAAAGACAATTTGCTTATATATAGGTAAACTATTTCACAACGGTTAAAAATATCAACCGTATAGATACGTTTTATTTATTAAAACTATATCACAGCGGTTAACCAGTAGAACCCTAGTGACAACCCTTATATTTGTGAATTTTAAAATAATTAAAAAGAAAATGTGCGCCTTAACATTAAAGGAATAAAATAGTTTATGGCGCCGAGAATATCACAACGATGGACCAGTAGAACCGTAGTGATATCCCTTTTATTTGTGAATTTTAAAATAAATAACAATGAAAAGGTGTGCCTTAACGTTAAAGGAATGAAATAGTTTATGGCATTGAGGTTTGAGCCAAAGAATACTTGATTGTATCACAACAGTTTGTTCTGTAGCCACTGTTATATACAATTAAATTTTAATCAAAATAAATAAATAAATATGGTAGCGTCTTTGTAAAGATATGTCACCACAATGTAGGGGAAAACCGTGGTGAAAATGGCGTTGTTGAATGCATATTTTGTAGTAGTGATTGCCTTTTATAGGTACGTAGGCATGAGGCAATAAGTCTCTCCAAACACAAAAATCTTAAAAAATGAATTTTCTTCTCATCCCCCAATCTTGTTTTAACAAACATTTTCAAAGCAAAAGTTTTCAATAAATCAAAGAGGTTCTTGTGGAGTACACAAATGTTTTGGGTGCTAACACATTTCCTCTTCGTAATTCTCTCACCCTTATCTCTGTCAGGCTTTTTTTAGCTTTTTTACTTTTTAGACTTCTTTAGGTTTTGTTAACTTTTTTTCCTTTTTCTTTGTGGAAACAAATAAAAGCATGGTGACAACAACTCTTATACCTTAAGTTAAGTTAATCAATAGCTTACACTCATAATTTTTTTACCGGTACAATTTGTAAAAGTTGAAAAATAAAAATAAATTCAAATATTATAAATATGGGAGACAAAAAAAATTAAATTTTAAAATGCGAGAAATAAAAAGTTAAAAATAGTAAAATAAATAGAATATAAATATATTAAAATCTAAAAAAATATACGAGACAAATTCACTACTTTAAATTGAAAATACATTAATATAAAAAGTATATATATATATATATATATATATATATATATATATATATATATATATATATATGTATGTATATATATATATATATATATATATATATATATATATATATATGTATGTATATATATATATATATATATATATATATATATATATGTATATGTATATATATATATATATATATATATATATATATATATATATATATATATATATGTATATATATATATATATATCTCACTTGATAATTATGCTCAAAACCAAAGCTTAAGCAACTAATAGAAGCTGAAAACATATATATTTTTAATTCTATCATCAAATGATTTTAATCTCGTTTTAATTGTAATTGTCAGATCGAAATACAATCTTCCTTATCAAATCTCGCGCAAACCATTAGACCAACTAATATTTTTTAATGATAAATAATTGTATAAATAAAAGGAGAGTAAAATACAATTTAAAGTTTATTTAATGAACGACACCTAAGAGCTACAAAAGAATACAAGAGAACATCAAAGCTATGGAAAAAACAAAACAGAAAAATAAACTATATATACAAGAGACAGAGAACTACTAAATAAAGAACCATAAGTTGTTACGTTTGATAAGATAAAAACTACAATAATCTTTTGCGCTGATAACGAGGATATTTCAAGCACACGCAATGAGGATGAGGTGTTCCGCATTTACCACTTAAATAACCTAGAGCATAACAAATCTTTTCGCAATTACGATCATCATTCCATTTAGATTCTTCTGTTTCTATCACCATCTCTGCATTCATCCATCAATTACACATCATCATTAACACCAAAGATTATATATTTTTAATGAATTAATTGTTTCATAAAACAATTTTCTCCTATTCTTTTAAAATATTTTTTTTGTAATATTGGTTAGAATAATGAATAATTAATTAAAATATTACTTTGAAAGAATAATTAAGAAAATAAATTTAAAATTACATTGAAACATTAAGATAAAACTTATTTAAAAAAGGATAAGTAAGACTTACGAGAAAAATAGAGAATAAGAAAAATAAAAACCAACCCAAAGTGTGTCTTGTTCATGATTACTAGTAAGTACTTAGTATAATCTTTGATTATCTATTTATAAAGATGGAGGATGTAAACACTCATTATTATTTTTATTTAATAATTATTTGGATGAGATCAAGTCAATATTATATTTGCGTTGGTTTTTCCGACAAAACTAAACACTTTTTTCTTCATCATTCGTTCGGAAGGGTTAGTGTTCCTTCATTTATGAAATTAGTTACAAGTAATTTATTATAACTCTTCACACACTCAAAATATATGCACCTCTTCTACACCATCTAACATATATCCTATGAATACTTAGGAAAAATGTTAGAATATAAAAGTTTTAGGATAATTAAATAAATTTTATTTTGTAAAATCTTATAGGAATGTAAAACAACTTTTTTTTTAATTATTTGTGTTGAACAAAAGGTAACTTCTAAAATAAGAGTTCAATTAAATCTCATTGGTGGAACGTTAAAAAAACACCATTACATCTAATTGATGAGTTACATTTAATTTTACTAAAAAATAATAACAAATGTATATTTTCATGCACAATTTTGTTGGAAATACGCTTGATTCATTTTAGAATTTCACCAAAATTTGATGAATTCCAAATTAAATATTGATGAATAATAATCAATTTTTTGATTGGTTATTTCTCTTGTTCTTCAATCTTCACTCAAGTGAATCTTTTCAAGCTAAATCTTGAAGAACAATAATAAATCTTTCGCTGCACAATGAAGAAGAAGAAGAAGAAGAAGAAGAAGAAGAAAAATGATAGATGAATTGGGTTTTTGGAGATGATGAGAGGGGAAGAAGAAGAGTAGTAAAATGAGAAACTTATGTTCTTTTATTTGGAAATTGAAATATAATTCACTTACGTACAATAATAGGATTATTCCTTATTTATAGGTTGTGTTTGCTTGCAAATCAAGTAAATCCAAACTCACCTAGCTAACTCAACTAAACAAAACAAATAAAACCAAGACAACATTTTGATAGCTAATCTAATTCGACACACATAAGTGTTTTCAACATTTCCTTGCATATATCGAGCTACCTGATTCGACACAAGGAATTACAATCTCAACACACCACCTAATTCATTTGCAAATTTCACCATGTTCTTCATTAAGGGTTATATATTAACAAACCAATGTTTCCTACCGGTCATGTGTGAGGAGAATCCTGAGTCTAAGTACCTTTGGTATTAGAATATTCCTCATCTCTTGTTGTGGTCATCAACAACGTCTCTTCTTCTTCTTCATGCTTTGCAAACTTTGAATTATTTTCTTAGTTCATTTGTTTTTTAGGTAATCACTAGAGTAGTGATCATTTAGACTAAACAAATAAAAAGGAAATAAAAACGAATAAAACCCAAATGTGGGAACATGAGAAAAAACAAACGGATGCATTAAACTAATCTACACATTAAAAAGTTCAATAAAACTAACAGTCACAAATCAATTATCGTAAGTAAAAAAACCTGAATGAAAATGCTCAAACTGGATATAATGTGGGCATGCACGTATGTAGAAAAATTAAATAAATGCACCAAACTAATCTACACGCACTATAGTTCTATAAAACAGACAATAATTATTGGCTCGAATCTAACAATTTTGCCCAATGATTTTACATGCGATTGAAAATTGCTTCAATCGGTCTGTCTGCAAAACTGAAATGTTTTTCTGGTGAATTTTTTATCGGTCTAAATTTGACTTTAACCCTTTTATCGATGGAAATGTTGAATGATATAATAATGAATGAAATGATGAAAAATTAGCAAAAGCCTAATGAAAATGACTCATAAACAATAAAAGATAAAAAAATATTATTGTCAATAGTGTGATGTTTTTTGTCACCTGTTTCGTCTTCCACATACTAACTCTGCTAACAATACCTCTACTGAACATACAGATGAAAAAGTGGATGCTGATCATGAATGTAACAATTCTAAAGAGAATGACTCCTTTGGATTCAAAAGGGAACCGTACGAACAATTGGCAGGCATGCTGCAAAGTTGTAGAAAGGTGAATGTAGTCAATCATACTAGTAATCATCTTACATTAGGTATCACTCACATGCCATTTTCTATGAATCATTCATCATTAGAATCTTAGATAGTGGATTCATGTGCAAGTGAGCATATTTGTTCTTTCTTAAGTCATTTTATTCAATATCATTCCATATTTCCCATTCATATCAGAATGCCCAATGGTCATATATCTTTAGCTAAACTTACTGGAACCATCAAGTTTTCATCTGGTTCAACCATATCAGATGTTCTATTTGTGCCTGATTTCCATTTGAACTTGTTATCTGTACCAAAGCATTTCCTCCATAAAAATTGTAATGTGACTTTTAAGCATGATAAATGTTGGATACAGGAATATAGTACCTCGATGATGATTGGTTTCATTTAGTTAATTGAAGGATTGTATTACCTTACAATACAAGAAACATCAACTATCATAGCTGTAAACACACAAAATTTTCCCTCACCCATTCACACCATGGCTTGTGATCATTTCATATGCATAAACTCAATCATAGCATCTCATACCACATTTTTGATTCACTGCATTTGTTCTAAGTCATCTGCATCTAGGGTTTGTGATTTGAGAAATCCAAGGGCTATTTAAGCCACTCCAAAGGTCATCAATCATCTCAAGAGGGTCCATGTATGTTCAAGCATTATATTATATCCTCTCAAAGTCAAAGAAATCAAAGAATCACAAGAATTGAGAATGGCATGGAAGCAGAGCCAGGTTTAACTGCACAGATGACCTAGAATTAGGGTTTTGGTTTCAAAGGCCATAACTCCAATTTTTTTGGTCATTCTTGTTTCCATTGGTCTCTATATGGTATAGGGATCATGCATATAAATTTTCATGAAGAAATTCAATGGGGAAGTCATTTGATCAAGAGTTGACTTTTTGAGCAAGTCAGTGCAAAATCAGGGCATCTGAGGCCCCCAATGACCCAACCAAAGGGTGTTCATCATCATTTTGATCATGTATGATCTTTATTTGATCATATAAGATGTTGGAACTTCACAAATTTGAAGAATTCCAAGCCGTTTGCAAAGTTGACTTTTTGGGAAAATGACTTGTAATGGAAACTTGCCATTTTGGGAAACTTTTTCAACCCTTGCTTTTTGATTCAAAAATGCTTCAAATGAGAAAACTTTGGTCATGAAAGTTGTAGAATGGATCATTCCCTTTTCAAAAAGTACAAGAACTTGACCTAATTCATTTTGGATCAAAAGTTATGGCCTTGCAAAGTTGGACAAAATCATTGAAATTTCACTTTTGTACAAAATGGGAAACTTGCAAATTCTCATGGCAAGCCTTTATGTGACTTCAACATGACTTCTAATCATCATACCAATGCAATGCATGACCTAAAATCAGAATTGGCCCAAGGGATTTCTCATTCATTTGCCTTGATTTTCACATAACCATAAAACATTCTTCATGAAAGTGCAAAGAGGGATTTTTGGCAAAATCATTCTCAAAGGAATTATATGATCTCTAACTGATCTTAAGACTTTGCCATGACCTAATGAAGCATGCCTCACCAAAATTCAGCAAAGTTTTCTCACATTCACATAGCCAAAAATCATGGAATGTCACAAGTGGGCAAGTTGCAAAAACCCTTCTAGCTCATGATCCAAATGCAGCAGCCTTTCATGAACCATCCAAGGGCATTCCTTGAAGCTGGATGAGGCAATCCAAGCACAGAAATCTCCTCTGCCATGGCCCATACCTATAGTACACCAACTATTGACTTTTTGGCCAATTGCTCCATATCATTCCCACAGTACATGTCAAGTTTTCTGACTCATTCCAATAGTTTAGGACTTTTATATGGATCATAAAATAAGCCTCACACAAGCCTGGAACACACACATTGCAGCACACTCCAAAAACTGTCAAAACCTTCTTCTCTTCGAATCTCCTTCCACAGCCATCAAACATTCATTTTCTCTTCACCAATCAATCAAAAATCATCCATAGAACAAATCCCACCCCTCACAATGATCTGAAACAGCACACACAAGAACCTTATTTTCTGATACACCAGAACTGAACCTCTCAAAATAACCAGTTTAAACTCCATTCAAGCTTTCCATTGAGCTCAGGGGGACCAGGGGAGTCAGTTTGCATAAGAGAAAGGCTCAAAAAGCTCCAGTTTGAAGAGCTTCGAATCAGGTATCCATCAAGAACAAATTTTCCAGAACTTCATTTACTTGTTATAAATTGATTCTACATGTTATCCTGATCATCATGATGTGTTTAAAAATGAAAATGAGTGGAAAATGAGTATGTATTGATGTTCTGAAATTTTTCCCGTGAAAAATGTTTGCTTCGATTTGCTTGATTCATGTAGTTTAAATGTTGTTTAATGGTTGATTCATGTTCCATCATGTTAGAGGATCATTTCCCTGTGTTCAATTTGAAGTGGGGTGGCTTGTAGCGAAATCTAGGGTTTTGGTTCGCCGGAGAAGACGATCGGAAGTCTTCTCCGGCCACCTGAGAACCATTAGCCCTAATCTGTGTAATTATGAGAGTTTGAATTCTGGCCCTTAGATGCGTTGACCCGCGCGTGTTCTGATGGCCAGGATCTTCCCATTTTGCCCTAATCCATAATTAACCTAATTAATTCAGTTTAATTATTTAATTAAAGAAAATTAACTGAATTTGAATTGTGGCCGTTAGATGTGGCGCGTAGTCAAGCTAAAATTCCCCAGGTTCAATCCAGACCTTCAGATGCGCATACTTTCATTTTATTCATATTTTTATTTCATTTAATTTCATTTCTTTTCCTCATTTAATTTAAAATAGCAAAACACTTTAAAAAATTCTGAAAATTTTTATTAAAAATTTTATTAATTTTCAGAACACAAAAATATTTTTATTTTTATTTTTGGCATCAAAAATTATTTTTAAATCATTTAAAAGTTTATTTTTTAATTAATGAGAATTAATTAATTAAAAATACTTTTAGGTATTTAAAAATCACAAAAAAATTCATAAAACATTTAAAGACATTTAGAAACATTGTCCAACTCTCAAACCAAATTTATTTTTTGTTCTTGATGCCTTTTGATTATTTTCTTTTGAATTAAATCCATTTCAAGGCATTATTTTGATTCAAACTCAAAAATTCATTTCTGCCTAGCCATTGAGAGTTGGACAATGATTCTTTTTGCATTGCATCTTGTATAGCATGAAGTTTGTAGGATTAAATTGGCATGAATTGATCTTGCATTTTCAATTTGTTTTGCATTTTTCTTGACAAGGTACCTTAAAACCCTAGCAATCTTAAGAAATTCATAGCTCTCACTAGGTTAAGAGTTGGGTCCCCTCCTTTGGGCAGTGAGTTTGTATAAGTTTAGGGTTCCTTTGAGTGCACTTTCAATTTTTTATCATGTCATATGCTTCTGATTTTGGGTTTTGCTTTGTGTATTGATCATAAACCCTAATTTTTGTCTTCCTTTGCATTCATCCTCCATTTGCTTGCATACCATGACTTGCCATGACATTTTGTGCATCCATTTGATTCATAATACATCTTAGGACATATTAGAATCATGTTTGATCATTTCATCTTTCATTTTCCATGTTATATGTCTTTTGCATTCCATAACTTTTCATGTACATTCATGGCTCCAAGCATGTTTCTTTTACATCCATATGTTTGTATGATCATTCTCATGCCTTGCCTCATGTTTGCATCATCTCTTAGCATCATTAACATCATGTATTTGCTTTTGACTTTGTATTGCATCATGCCATTTCATCTCATTTGCATTGCATTTCATTTCTTTCACTAACATTTCAGGTGGTAAGTTACTTTGAGAAGTGAATTTGCCTTCACTTCTCATGTTCTCTTTTCATCTCTTTCATACTTCCCTTGCTGCATTTTGTATGTGATTAGGTTTGAGCTTGCTCATTCTTGTTCATCTTACTTTCTTTCTTCAAGTGACTTGTCTTCTTAAATGAAGCAAGTTACTTTGCTTCTCTTTGCTCCTTTCATCTGCTTCCTGGTGGTTTTTCTGAAGATCTTTCTTGTAAACCTCACAAACCTTAGGAACAACCAAGCATGATAATAATTAGGGTTTGATTAGTCCCCCATTTAGCTTTTACCTTTGTGTCATCATTGAGTCTTCTCTTCTCATCTCATAATCAACGACTAAACCCTAAAGGTTTTAAGGCTTTGTGATTAAGCTTATGCCTGCATCCTTCTATTAGGATGGAGTATATAACTTTAATCCTAAGTGTTAAACCCTTAATGTGTTTAAATCCTTTAATCAATTCACTTAATAATCATCAAGACATCAAACTTGTAACTTGGGCCTTGCATTAGGGTTCTAATTCTTCCTTAATTGGTTAAGAAGGACTAACCCTAGTGTTAATGGACAAGTCCCCCTCAAGTTGTCTTACAAACCCTAAAAAATCACTTCTTCATCTTATCATTAACTAAAATCCACTTAATAAAGGCTTTGTTCTGTCATGAGTTTAATCCCTAATCATGGATCAAGTTGAGGAGTCTTTCTCAGCTTAAATGTTCTCATCTATTATCCTTCTATTAGGATGGTGTAATGAGTTCGTTAGATCCTTGATTATGGCTTAAACTCATTACTTAACACTAAACAAAAACAACAAAAACATCTAAATAATCACAAGTAGGTTGATGATCTTAATCCTACTTCAGGGTGATTAAGTGTGAGATGCTGACTTCACACTTAAGGTATTCTCATTACCCCTAATCAGAGGGAAGATGTGATGAGTTTACTAAATCCATTGGTTTAGGCTTAAGCTCATTAACTTATGAAAAATCCAAAAGAAATAAAATATTGAAAGCTCAAAAACAAACAATAATCGTTTCCTCCGGGATTCTTTTCTCATCTCATTCACTCACAACCTAGAACTTGCTTCTTCCGTCTAATGCAAGACAGTTTGCACCTGAGCCAGATAGGTCATACACTTGAGCATAGGCAAGTAAGCAGTTCACAAGTCAATTCATCCTTTCAGTCTCTTTGGGTCGAACTACGATGTTCTGACTTCCTCATTGCACGAGAGGATACGTAGGCATAACTTAACAGTTATCGAACAAAAGTCTCTGTATAATCCCCCTCTTTCTAGCCTTATTCTTTAAGCCTCATGGTCTTGAGCATTTCACTCTTGTTCTTACACTGACACTCCTCTTATACACTTCACATTTCTTTTACACTGACACTTGCATTCTTTTCCAGTTTTGATACACAGATTGCACAGACACTACCCCTTTAAAACACAAATCTTTTAAGCATGGATCCCGTCGAGTACGACGGACAATCTGGGTGCTAATACCTTCCCAGGTTGTAACCAACCCCCTTTCTCAGTCTCTCTGGTTCGCAACCGTCTTATCCATATCTTTCTAGGTTTATGCAGCATTACCTTTCCTTCGGGATAAAAATGCCTAGCTGGCGACTCTTTTCATTTCTCTTTTCGCCGACCGTTCGCGTCTGTACCCTATTTGACCTGGCTTCATTTAGTGGGAGCGACAGCTTGGCGACTCTGCTGGGGACCCTTATACTGTAACCAGGGCTTCTGGTTCTTATTGTGGGTTCCTCCTAGCGCTTGTTTGATTTGTGTTTACTTGGGTGTTATGTGCTGATTGTGTTTGTACAGTTATTTATTGCTTTCTTTACAGCTTTATATATCATACTGTCATATTGTTTTCTGGCTGGATCTGGTTTTGTTGCCTTGGTGGGTGGGGGTTATAGAACAGAGTTTAAGGTCCTATACCTGGGACCTGAGTGACACCTAGGCTAGAGTGGTTCATGTTCTTTCCCATTCCATTTCAGTCTGGTGCGGGAATATGAAACACGGTTCAGATATGGGTTTCTTCTTGAGAACTCTGTGCTACAGATCTCCTGTAGTGCTAGGGCTATCTGGGAAGCCTGCTAAGTCTGGATGACCATTATTATGACCTTCAGAAACTGAGGTGAATTAGAGGAGGATCTTTTATGGTTATAGTAAACACTGTACCTCCGGGTTAGAAGTGTTTACACTTCTCATAACTGATCCAAGTCTGAGGATCCTTGTTCTAGAACATCACCTGTGAGGGGGTTGGGCTGTTTACAGGTTTGCAGGTACCCTTGACCTCAGCATACCCTGATACTTTGTTTTTATTAAGAGTACTCCATTTTGGGACAGTTCTTGTGATTTGAACCCCGGACATGTGACTCTTTATTTGAGTCCCCCACCTTGGTTACTGGACTTTTGAACCTCCATCTGGACTTCTTAAACATACATGGACCCATATCAAAGCAGTGATCAGATCCAGCTTGATCACAAACCCTTGCCTATCATTTGCATACATCATCATTGCATCATTTAACATTTGCTTATTTGTTTTTCAGGGTATCCATCACATTTGGCTTGGTTTTGGCCCCTTCATCTGCATAGACCCTTTATTCATCAGCTATCTGCTTCAGCCATCTTTATCAGTTGTCTGCTTCAGCTGTTGCCTGTTTCAGCTACCTCCATCATCATCCTCAGCCTATCAGTGGCTCATCTCCAGTGTTAGTCTCCATCATCAGCATTTGTTTCAGCTCTTCATCAGCAGTCATGGCACCCAAGAAGAGCAACATCTCATATCATTTCTTTGAACCTGTGCTGACTGGCATCAGACAGGTCGAGGCACTTATCACTCCAGACCACATCTCATTATTCAGAGAGCGTTATGGAGGCATCCTTGATATGGTTATAGACCTGGACCCTTCTCAGAGGAGTTTGATTCACACTTGCCTACAGTTCTATGATCCTCCTTTGAGATGCTTCACTTTTCAGAATTTTCAGTTGGGACCTCTGTTGGAGGAGTTTTCATCACTGATTGGAGTACCTGTCAGGGGTGGTGTCCCCTTCAACCCAGAAATGGCTTTTCCCAGCAATGAAGAGATAGCAAAAGCACTGTATCTAGAACCTATTCTGATTGAGCAGAACATGACAACAAAGGCTGGAATCTCTGGTCTACACTTGGATTTCTTGACTTCTCAGGCTATCCTGAAGGCCTCCTTGGGAGAATGGAAGGCAGTCTGTGCATTGTTAGCCCTCAGCATATATGGGGTTATATTATTTGCAGACGAGCCCAAGTTTATCAGCCAGAATGCCATCCATCTTTTCATTCTGAGGAACCCAGTGCCCACATTGCTGGGAGATTTCTACTACTCTGTTCACCAAAGGAATGAGAAGCAAAGAGGAAGATTGGTGAGATGCTGTGCTCCCCTGTTCCATACCTAGCTGCTTAAACACTTGCCCAAGACTGATGCCTTCTTGAATCCTCACCAACAGAAGAATTGGGCTATAAGACTTATTTCTTTGACTTCAGATGACATCAGGTGGTGCACCCAGAGCACCAAGGGCAGGGACATCATTACTAGTTGTGGGAAATTCCCCAATGTACCTCTGATAGGAGTGAAGGGTTGCATCAACTACAACCCTTTGCTATTCAAAAGACAGTTGGGCTATGCTCTTATTCACCCTCCTAAAGTGCAAGACTTGGCTGAAACCCTGTATTGTGAGATAAAACCTAATCTAGCTGTTGTCAGACAACCATCATGGGCTTGGGACAAAATCCAGACCAAAGGGATGGCCATTCTTGGGAGATGCAACAATGTGGCCTCAGCTCAGTATTATGAATGGTCCCATGCTAGGGCTCAGATTTCTGGGATGCCTTTCACCATTGAGGATGCACCTGGACCATCCACAGCACCACCTCCAGCCACTGTCAGCCTGGAAGAGTTTGAGAAACTAAAGGAAAGGAATGAGAATCTGTCTCAAGCCCTGAAGAGGACCCTCTGGGAGAGGAGTGATGGTCGTCTGGACATTGAAAGGTTGGAAAAGCTTAAGGTGGAGTATCTAGCCAAGATTGAAAAAGCAGAGGACTACATCAAGAAATCAAGAGCTGGGGAGCAAATTCTGAAGAATGCCTGTAAAGAGGCCCAGTTTCAGAAGGCTAGGACTGATCTCTATCTAAAAGAAAGTCAAGCTAGGTGGGTCAGGATCACTGAAGCTCGCACTCAGGAAGATAAGAGAACCCAGGAAAAGATTGAGCAGTTGGAGGCTAATGAAAAGAAGCAACAGGAGGCTCTGCTAGCAGCCCAGAAGGAAATTTCAGAGTTGAAGCTTAGGGCTGGTGTGAAGAGGTCAAAAGACCAAGACAGGCACAAGAGGTTGACCACTGCTATCACCACTAGGAATCTTCTTATCAGAAACATCACAGAGCATCCGGCTGATCCTGTAACTGAAGCACTTCTGAAGGAGGTTAAGGAGGATGAGTTTGGCCTTGGTGTCTGACTTTTTGCTTGTTGTTGCTTTCATTTCATGTACTTTTCTTTTATGTTGTATTTTTGACCCCTCAGAGGGCATGTGTTGTAAAAACAGACTATGTGCTATGCACCTTTTGTAATGTATTTGTCAGTTTGTTTCATTTGAGTGTTTTTTTTCTCAAGCAACATTACAACATCTTCCTTAGGGGTCTGGAAAGGTCAAAACCAAATGCCAAGGCGGATACCTTAGAAACAAATAAGCATACTGCATTGCATACTAACTTTTGTTTTGTTTTGTAGGTTTTTGTTTTGTCTGTTACTAACTCTGTTGTGAATCAGGAATTATTGCTCGCCGTTGGGTGTTCCCTCTCAACCGTCCGCATAGATATCCTACTCACAACAACCTTCCGGGTATACAGATGGACCAAGTACAGCAAGATCTGACAGAAGTCAGGACTCAGATGGCCAATGAAAGGCTAGAGATGAGAAACCAAATGACCCAGTTCATGGAAGTGATGAATGGCTTGGCTCAAAGCCAAGAAAGATTGAGGGCATTGGTAGAAAGGCAGACCCAAGAAGAACCCCATCTGGGAACTGGAGGAACGAGTAACAATGAGAGGGTTCAGCCTCATGTTAATCCACCAGTGTATGGGCCTCACCTTCATCCAGAGATCAACATCCCTACTAATGTGCAAGGAAACACTACTGCGGGCAGAGTCTTACAAGAAGACCCCCAGGAAGAGCAGTTCACTGTGATGGGAGCTGGGGATGAAGTCTATGATAGGAGACTTGATGAAATTGCTGAGAAGTTGAGATCTCTGGAGTCTCAAAATTCCCTGGGCTTTGATGTCATGGATATGGGGTTAGTGGATGGGGTAAGGATTCCCCACAAGTTTAAACCCCCGTGCTTCGAGAAGTACAAAGGAACTTCCTGTCCACGAACCCACTTGCAATCCTTTCTAGGGAGGCTTAAGGCATACACCATGGATGAAAAACTGTGGATGTTTTATTTTGAAGATAGTTTGACTGGGGCCTCAAGGGAGTGGTACTCTCACTTGACCAGAGCTACTATCAGATGCTGGAAGGACCTAGCTGAAGCCTTCATCAGACAATACCAATACAACTTGGACATGGCTCCTAACAGAACCCTTCTGATGGGAATGTCTCAGTCCTCTAGAGAAAGCTTCAGGGAATACGCCCAGAGGTGGAGACAGCTTGCTGCTGCTGTCCAGCAACCCATGTCGGAAAGAGAAATGGCCGACATGTTTATGAATACCCTTCAAGGGACATATATTGACAGGCTAGCTGCCTTTTCTTCCATCAGCTTCGCTGACGTAGTCATAGCTGGAGAAAGAATTGAGAGCCTTCAGAAGATGGGCAAGATTTCTGATAATGGTGCGAGCTCGTCCAGCAACCCCAGAAAACCTTTTATGGGGCCTAGAAGAACCGGTGAGGCTAATGCTATTCGTGCCAACAGGGGCAGACCTCAGTATGTTCATAGATCAGTGGCAGCTGTCACTATTCCAGCTTCGATTCCTCAGCAACCAACATATCAACCACAACAACAACCCCACTACCAGCAACAAGTTCAGTATCCGCCTCAGAGGAACTACAGCAACAACAACAACATTAATCAACAACAAAGACCCTTTCAGCAATGACCATCACAGGCAAATAGGGTGATTGATCCAATCTCTATACCTTATGCCGCTTTATTGCCACAACTCCTGAAACTCAACCTGGTTGAATTAAGGACATTGGCACCACCAGATCCCTCCAGTCTTCCAAGAAATTATGATGCTAACGCCAGATGTGCTTTCCATTCCAATGCACCTGGCCACAGTACAGAGAAATGCAGGGCTTTATAAATGAAGGTGCAAGATCTGGTGGATTCCAAAGCCCTCAATTTCGCACCCCCGCCAAATGTCAACAAGAATCCCATGCCCAACCATGGAGGACCAAGAATTAATGCCATTGAGGAGGATAAGCCATCTTTCTTAATCACCAGTGTTGGGCAGATTCGGACACCTCTGGTAGAAATTAAAGCTCAGCTCCTAGAATGCCAGATGTTCCCTGGGTGTGAGCTCAGTTGTGGTTATTGCAACATTTCGGTCAACGGGTGTGATAACTTGAGAAGCGGCATAGATGGTCTTATCCAGAGTGGCATACTTCAAATCACAATATCAGCACCTACAAATCCAGCAATCTCTTTGACAACAATTCCTGAGTCTTCTACAACTGCAACGACAATCATTCCGAACAATTCATCAATTTCATCAACCAATGCTTCATCTACCACTTCAACAAACCAGATATAAACAAACATCTCTTCTACAACATCAACACCCATTCATTCAACAGAATCTTCTACAACGCCAACAGATATCTCAGCAGTCACCATTTATTATGATCCATCATATGTTCCTCCAAACAACAACTTTCAACAACAAACAGTGGCACCTCCTTCCAGGTCACCAGTCACCATCTACTACGATCCACACACTATTTCAGTACCCTCCTCTGCTGCAGTCAGTCCGATTACCATCACGGTGCTTGGACCAGTTCCATATGAAAGCAATAATGCCATACCTTGGCATTATGGCTCTGACCTCTATTGCAACGGGGAGAAAATCACTTTGGATTCTTCAACCTCTTCTCCACAGATTGATAATGTTGGGGGAGGCGGAGTCTTCACCAGAAGCGGACGCCTTTTTGCCTCGCAAATGCAAAGACCTAATGCTGAAGCAGAAGCTGCTGCCAAAGCAAAGGGAAAGAGTGTAATATCTGAAGAACCCATTCTCAAGGAAGCTCAGAAGACATTTTTGAGCAAGATGTAGACGAGTTCATGAGAATTATAAAGAGAAGTGATTACAAAGTGGTGGATCAGCTTCACCAAACTCCCTCGAAAATCTCCATATTATCCCTGCTGATGTGTTCCGAAGCTCACCGGAATGCATTACTGAAAGTCTTGCACGCAGCATATGTGCCAGAAGAGATCACCGTTAATCAGCTGGAAACCGTGGTAGAAAATGTCAATACCAGCCATGGATTAGGTTTTACCAATGCTGATTTAACAACTGAGGGACGTAACCACAACAAGGCTTTACACATCACTCTAGAATGCAATGGTGCTGTTCTATCACATGTACTGGTAGACACTGGGTCTTCACTCAATGTTTTACCAAAGAAAGCCTTGGTGAAGCTGGAGTACGATGGCTTGGCATTGCGTCCAAGTAATTTGGTGGTGAGAGCATTTGATGGCTCTAAAAGATCAGTGCTAGGAGAGATTGATCTGCCTGTGATGATTGGCCCGCAGACTTTTAAAATTACCTTCTATGTGATGGACATTCAGCCGGCCTACAGCTGTTTGTTGGGTATACCTTGGATTCATGCCGCTGGCGCTGTTACGTCTACCCTTCACCAGAAGCTGAAATTCGAGTGGGAAGGCCAGATTATCACCATCTGTGGCGAAGAAGATATCTTTGTTAGCCATCTGGCTACGTACAAATACATTGAGATGGATGGAGAGATCCATGAAACCATGAGCCAGAGGTTTGAGGCCCTAAACATTAATGAAGCATCTGCTGTACTTGGAACTTCCATGACATCTTATCTGCAAGCCAGGAAGGTTGTTGAAGAGGGGACTGCCCAAGGCTGGGGCAAGTTGCTGCCCGTGGAGAAGAAAGAGGACAGATTTGGGTTGGGTTACAAACCAACTCAACAAGATCAATCAGAGGCTGCTAAGAAGCCCAGTTTTGTTAGTGGGGGGATGCTCACCCCTGATGCAGTAAACAACTTGGAAGACGAGGATGAAAGCGACCGCAACCTGGAGAGCTGGATACGTCCAAGGATCCCGGGGAGCCAAGTCCTTAACTGGTCTTCCCAGGAAATTATAAGGGTTACTCCTGCAGAGTAATTATTATTTCCTGTATTTTTTAAGCATGCATCAAGTCTTGCATCTTGCCCAAGATGACAAGACTCATTTTGTAATCGGGCCATCTTGTAATTTTGTGCAAACAAATCAATCAATGAATATCGGACGTCTTTTGCAAATGAGTCTTTTTCTTTTCCGCTCACAGTTTTTTCGTTTTTTCTTTTTGTACAAAAATAAAATGGCATTGTTTTCCAAAATGACAACTTCATTTCACTTTTTCTAAACAAGATTAAAATCAATCACTAAAATGAAAAATCTAACACTTGCAGAGAGTGCCTTTCAGACTGCACCGACAACAACACTGCTTTGACTTTGTATGACTTTGACAATCCAATCAATCAAGCTGATGAAGGGGTTGAAGAAGATTATGAGCTTCCTGAAGAGCTAGCCAGGTTGTTAAGGCAAGAGGAGAAGGTTATCACCCCTCATCAGGAGGAGGTTGAAACGGTTAATCTTGGTACGGAAGAAGAAGTGAAAGAAGTTAAGATCAGGGCCTGCCTGCAAAATTCAGTGAAAGAGCAACTGATTGATATGCTTCGGGAGTATGTGGATGTGTTTGCTTGGTCTTACCAAGATATGCCAGGGTTGGATACCAATATTGTCATGCACAAGCTGCCATTAAAAGAAGACTGCCCGCCAGTAAAACAGAAGTTGCGCCGTACTCGCCCAGATATGGCAATGAAGATAAAAGAAGAGGTACAAAAGCAGTGGGACGCCGGGTTCCTTGCTGTAACTAGCTATCCACCGTGAGTTGCTAATATAGTACTTGTGCCTAAGAAAGACGGCAAAGTGAGGATGTGTGTGGACTACCGGGATCTGAACAGAGCCAGCCCGAAAGATGATTTTCCATTACCTCACATTGATGTACTGGTTGACAATACGGCTCAGTTCTCGGTGTTCTCCTTCATGGACGGATTTTCAGGATACAATCAGATCAAGATGTCACCTGAAGACATGGAGAAGACAACTTTCATCACACCCTGGGGCATATTCTGTTATAAGGTGATGCCATTCGGACTGAAGAATGCTGGTGCAACCTATCAACGGGCTATGGTAACACTATTCCACGATATGATCCATAAAGAAATCGAATGTTATGTGGATGACATGATTGCCAAGTCCCTCACAGAAGAAGACCACCTGGTAAATATGTTGAAGTTATTCAAGCGCCTGAGGAAGTACCAACTGAAATTGAACCCCAACAAGTGCACATTCGGGGTGCGATCTGGTAAGCTGTTGGGATTTATTGTAAGCGAGAAAGGGATTGAAGTTGACCCTGATAAAGTCAAAGCCATTCAAGAAATGCCTGCACCGAAAACTGAGAAAGAATTTCGGGGGTTTCTAGGTAGATTGAACTACATTTCAAGGTTCATATCTCACCTTACAGCAACCTGTGAACCCTTGTTCAAGCTGTTGAGAAAAGAGCAAACGGTCAGGTGGAACGAAGACTGCCAGAGGGCTTTCGACAAAATCAAGGAATACTTACAAGAGCCTCCGATCCTTATGCCTCCAGTCGAAGGAAGACCTCTAATAATGTACTTGACAGTATTAGAAGAGTCAATGGGGTGTGTGCTGGGCCAGCATGACGAGTCTGGTCGAAAAGAGTATGCAATTTACTACCTAAGCAAAAAGTTTACTGACTGTGAACAACGTTATTCACTGCTCGAGAAAACTTGTTGTGCTTTAGCGTGGGCTGCTCGCCGACTGAGACAGTATATGTTGACCCACACTCCTTTATTGATCTCCAAGATGGACCCAGTTAAGTACATTTTTGAGAAGCCAGCACTTACCGGACGGGTTGCAAGATGGCAAATGATCCTCACAGAATATGACATCCAGTACACATCTCAGAAAGCCATCAAGGGCAGTGTATTGTCTGATTATCTTGCTGAGCAACCTATTGATGATTACCAGCCTATGAGATTTGACTTCCCTGATGAAGACATCATGTTCATAAAAGCAAAGGATCATGAAGAGCCTGTTCACACTGAAGGGCCTGACCCGGAAGAAGAATGGACTATGATGTTTGATGGGGCTGTTAATATGAATGGTCGTGGTGTTGGTGCAGTACTCATTACACCTAAGGGAGTTCACATGCTTTTCTCGGCAAAACTCACCTTTAATTGCACTAACAACGAAGCTGAATACGAATCTTGCATTATGGGTCTTGAGGAAGCCATTGACCTCAGGATCAAGACATTGACTGTATTAGGAGATTCAACTCTGGTAGTTAATCAAACCAACGGCAAATGGTACACCCACCAGGACCATCTGATACCTTATAGGGATTATACAAGGAGGTTATTGACTTTCTTTACAACGGTCAAGCTTGAGTATATCCCCCGGGACGAGAATCAGTTTGCAGATGCTCTGGCTACAATTTCATACATGATCAAAGTTCAAGCTGCCAACTTTGTGCCTCGGATTTCAGTGTCCAGACTTGACAGACCAGCATATGTATTTGCAGCAGACGTTGTCAAAGATGATAAGCCTTGGTTCCATGACATTAAGTGCATCTTGGAGGATCAAACATACCCACCTGGGGCATCTTCCAATGATAAGAAGACATTAAGAAGGCTAGCTGGTAGTTTCTTCCTGAATACTGATGGTTCCCTGTACAAGAGAAACTTTGATATGGTACTCCTCAGATGCGTTGATAGAACAGAAGCAGACTTGTTGATGCAAGAGGTGCACGAAGGATCCTTTGGTACCCATGCTGGAGGACATGCAATGGCTAAAAAGTTGCTAAGATCAGGATATTACTGGATCACAATGGACGCCGACTGTTGTGCCTACGCCAGAAAATGCCATAAATGCCAGATTTATGCGGATAAGGTGCATGTGCCTCCCAATCCTTTGAATGTGATGTCTTCACCCTGGCCCTTTGCCATGTGGGGCATTGATATGATTGGCAAGATTGAACTGACTGCTTCAAACGGCCACAGATTCATCTTGGTAGCCATTGACTATTTTACCAAGTGGGTTGAAGCAGCTTCCTATGCAAATGTTACAAGGCAAGTGGTAGCCCAATTTCTGAAGAGAGACATCATCTGTCGGTATGGAGTTCCCGAGCGAATCATTACTAATAATGGTTCCAACTTAAACAACAAAATGATGGCAGAGCTATGCCGGGACTTCAAGATCCAACACCACAATTCTTCTCCTTACAGGCCAAAGATGAATGGCCCTGTTGAGGCAGCTAATAAGAATGTCAAAAAGATTGTGCAGAAGATGGTAGTCACCTAGAAAGACTGGCATGAGATGCTACCGTTTGCCTTGCATGGGTACCGTACGTCAATCAGGACATCCACTGGGGCAACACATTATCAGCTTGTGTATCGTATGAAGGCAGTCCTACCAGTTGAAGATGAATTACCCTCCCTACGGGTACTGATGGATGTTAAGCTGAACGAAGCTGAGTGGGTCCGATCCCGATACGAACAACTAAGTCTGATCGAAGAGAAGAGATTGGTTGCAATCTGTCATGGGCAATTATATCAGAAAAGAATGAAGAAAGCCTTCGATCAGAAAGTTAGGCTCCGAGAATACCAAGTAGGAGATCTTGTGCTGAAAAGACTCCTCCCTCCTCATACAGACCACAGAGGCAAGTGGACTCCGAATTATGAAGGACCATTCGTAGTAAAGAAAGTTTTCTCTGGTGGAGCACTGATGCTCAGCACTATGGATGGTGAAGACTTCCCGTCCCCTGTGAATTCAGATGCAGTTAAAAAATACTTCGCATAAAATGACCCGCTGGACATAAAAATAGAATGTAAGTCCAGGCAAAAATAGGGCATCCCGGCGAGTCAAAAACAGAATAAAAGACTCGGGAAAAAATAAGGGAAATAAACAAAAAATGTACACCCGCTGAGTTGAAAAGCCGCATTGGACAACTCAGGCAAAAATGGGTATCCCGATGGATCGAAAACCCGAAAGGGCGATCCATGCAAAATAAGGGAATAAGCGAACAACTGCATTCTGAATTCGTCTCTATCACTTACAACATGGTAAGCTTCGAAAGGATCAAGCTTCTTTCAGAATCAGCCTTCTTCAGCAAGCAAGGCGAAAAGAATGTCAAATGTCATACGAGTCATAGCAAAGGGAAGCTCCTTGAAGCGTCATCAACATTGCCAGCATCTTTTGTTTGTCAACTTGTAACAATCTCCTCATTATTAGGGGGTCTGTTTCCTTGACTGTATCTTGCCAATTCAGGGCACACCAATTAATAAAATCAGATTTTCAGTCACGCATTGTCTCGTACTCTTTTATTTGCAAAATGTCTGATGTCTTTAAGATACTGATTGCATAAATACAGATGCTTCTCTTCTGAAGAATACGTGCTTGCAGGAAATATATTTACTACCGGGAGTGTCTAAACTCTTACGACGGAATCCGGTAAGGGATACCTCGGGATTACTTGTGCGTGTCTCTGTCTTTGCAGGATCGCAGGTATTCAAAACACAACGTGGGGCATGAAAGCTTCACCCCAGCGAGCTGGAAAATCACTATCCACTCAGTCTAGCTCCCAATTAGCACCGGAGATGGTTTTTCCCCAGCAGAGTTGTCAAGTATCATCCTCAGCAGGACCCCTGCAGGAATCTCCAGGAAGACCTTCCCATGGTCTTTCTTCTTCCCCAGCCAAGTTGCCATTTACCATTCCTCCACAGCCAAGTGCAAAAGCCAGGAAACCATCTCCCCACAGAGCTTCATCCTCTACCCGGAAGAGCAACGCGTGAAGGAATCACAACAGAGTGACGAAGGCTTCTACAAACCCCAGCTGGGTCCTTCATTTACTGGAATAGGTCTGTCATTGACCCATTTCCCCAAGCAGAATCATATACGTTAGATCTACCAATGATATCACTCCCAGCTGGGATGTTCACTTCAAGCAGATCAGCCAGAGATCTCCGCAGCATCGGGATCCGAATCCCGGATCGGTATCTTTGCATAATCATAGCATTCGCATCATATTCCCCATAGAGCGTAGCATTCCGTCTAATACGGAGCATTACGGAAAAAATCAAACATATTGCATAATCATAAGCCATGGTCTGGATCGAACACTTGTGAATAATGACAATCCGTCAAAGATATACAGAAAACTCCCCAGATTCCCCGACAGAGAGCCCAGACATTTCTCTCACAAAACAGATACTTCTTGACACCCGTCCGTGTCATACCCCCAGCAGAAAGCTAAAGAGTTTACCCTACACATCACCAAACACCAGTACAATTCCTTGACACCCGTCCGTGTCATCATTCCCCAGTAAAGTCGCCCGGGCATTCTTTACAAACAGACACTTACATATTACAGATACTTCTTGACACCCGTCCGTGTCATATCCCCAGTAAAAAGCCAAAGCGTCCTCTTTGCACTCACAGATACATACATACACAATTCCTTGACACCCGTCCGTGTCACCTTCCCCAGCATAGTCACCCGAACACTTTGTATATCAGATACTTGTTTATACTATACTTTTATCCTTTTGACACTCGTCCGTGTCATTCTCTCCAGCAAGTTAAACACTCGCTTGTACACCACTCATACTTGTTACTCCTGTTTCCCTCATATAGATACCCGTCCGTATCTTGTATATACCACTCATGTCTCCTTGAATATTAGACACTCGTTTGTGTCTACTATTCCCCAGAAGAGTCCCCTCAGAATCAACACTCGTCCGTGTTCCTTGTTAACCAGTTGATACTCGTCCGTATCATCATCTCTGAACACGTGTCAGTATTTGTTCCTACCCGATACTCGTCCGTATCGTAGTCTTAGGGATGCTCGTCCGCATCTTTAATCTATACACAACGTCAAAACACTTATACCTTTTATTTCTTGGATATAAACACTCGTCCGTGTTTACTATTCCCCAGTAGGTCGCCAGCAAAGCAAAATTTCTTTTCTATCTGACATTCGTCCTATGTGAGTATAAACCCTGAGAGCAGCCGTACCCTGCTAGGTGATCGTCCTTCACCTCTTGATGATCGCCCTTCATCATGCTCACCCGATGGCCGTCCCCATCGTTGATCTTTTCTATCCAGCATTCGTCCTATGTCGTGATATTTTTAGCAGTCGTCCCCTGCTAGGTGATCGTCCTTCACCCCTTGATGATCGTCCTTCATCATTTTATCCAATGGCCATCCCCATCGTTGATCTTATTATCTGACATTCGTCCTATGTCATGATAAACCTTGAGAGCAGCCGTCCCCTGCTAGGTGATCGTCCTTCACCTCTTGATGATCGTCCTTCATCATGCTCGTCCGATGGCCATCCCCATCGTCGACCTTTTATCCGGCATTCGTCCTATGTCGCAATACTTTTGGCAACCGTACCCTGCCAGGTGATCGTCCTTCACCTTAGATGATCGTCCCTCATCTTATCCCCAACAGAGCAGCCGTCCCCTGCTAGGTGATCGTCCTTCACCTTTGATGACCGTCCCTCATCATTATTTCATTTATTCTTTAACCCGATGGCCGTCCCCGTTGTGGTCTCTTTTCCTTTTCCAGGTGATCGTCCTTCACCTTTGATGACCGTCCCTCATCATTATTTCATTTATTCTTTAACCCGATGGCCGCCCCCGTCGTGGTCCCTTTTCCTTTTCCTGGTGACCGTCCTTCACCTTTGATGACCGTCCCTCATCATTATTTTATTTATTCTTTAACCCGATGTCCGTCCCCATCGTGGTCCCTTTTACTTTTCCTGATGATCGTCCTTCATCAGTTTAGCCCGATGGTCGTCCCCATCGTTGTTCGCATTACTTTATGAACCTGATAACCGTACCTCATCATTTATCTTTACCTATAATCCCTAGAGAGTCCTGATGGCCGTCCCCATCATAATCTCTTATATCCCCAGCATGTCGGCCGTCCCCATCATTGCTTTATTTCCCGCATTTTCCCCAGCATGTCGGCCGTCCCCGTCATTGCTTTATTTCCCGCATTTTCCCCATCATGTCGGTCGTCCCCGCCATTGCTTTCCCCAACAGTCGTCCTCTGCTCGACAGACGTCCTCCGTCGCCCGCACTTTATAATTATACTTTATTTTCTTTTGCAATCTATATCCCTTTTCTTCTTCATTCTGTGAGTGCAAATTTTGGACTGTCTTTGGTATTCAACCACAAGTTATCTTGTTCGCCTGATAAGCCGTTGCTTACATTCTACACAGCTAACTCATGTTTGAATAGGGGCAGCTGTAAACACCCCAAATTTGCCCTCACCCATTCACACCATTGCTTGTGATCATTTCATATGCATAAACTCAATCATAGCATCTCATACCACATTTTTGATTCACTGCATTTGTTCTAAGTCATCTGCATCTAGGGTTTGTGATCTGAGCAATCCAAGGGCTATTTAAGCCACTCCAAAGGTCATCAATCATCTCAAGAGGGTCCATGTATGTTCAAGCATCATATTATATCCTCTCAAAGTCAAAGAAATCAAAGAATCACAAGAACTGAGAATGGCATGGAAGCAGAGCCAGGTTTAACTGCACAGATGACCTAGAATTAGGGTTTTGGTTTCAAAGGCCATAACTCCAATTTTTTTGGTCATTCTTGTTTCCATTGGTCTCTATATGGTATAGGGATCATGCATATCAATTTTCATGAAGAAATTCAATGGGGAAGTCGTCTGATCAAGAGTTGACTTTTTGAGCAAGTCAGTGCAAAATCAGGGCATCTGAGGCCCCCAATGACCCAACCAAAGGGTGTTCATCATAATTTTGATCATGTATGATCTTTATTTGATCATATAAGATGTTGGAAGTTCACAAATTTGAAGAATTCCAAGCCATTTGCAAAGTTGACTTTTTGGGAAAATGACTTGTAATGGAAACTTGCCATTTTGGGAAACTTTTTCAACCCTTGCTTTTTGATTCAAAAATGCTTCAAATGAGAAAACTTTGGTCATGAAAGTTGTAGAATGGATCATTCCCTTTTCAAAAAGCACAAGAAATTGACCTAATTCATTTTGGATCAAAAGTTATGGCCTTGCAAAGTTGGACAAAATCATTGAAATTTCACTTTTGTACAAAATGGGAAACTTGCAAATTCTCATGGCAAGCCTTTACGTGACTTCAACATGACTTCTAATCATCATACCAATGCAATTCATGACCTAAAATCATAATTGGCCCAAGGGATTTCTCATTCATTTGCCTTGATTTTCACATAACCATAAAACATTCTTCATGAAAGTGCAAAGAGGGATTTTTGGCAAAATCATTCTCAAAGGAATTATATGATCTCTAACTGATCTCAAGATTTTGCCATGACCTAATGAAGCATGCCTCACCAAAATTCAGCAAAGTTTTCTCACATTCACATAGCCAAAAATCATGGAATGTCACAAGTGGGCAAGTTGCAAAAACCCTTCTAGCTCATGATCCAAATGCAGCAGCCTTTCATGAACCATCCAAGGGCATTCCTTGAAGCTGGATGAGGCAATCCAAGCACAGAAATCTCCTCTGCCATGGCCCATACCTATAGTACACCAACTATTGACTTTTTGGCCAATTGCTCCATATCATTCCCACAGTACATGTCAAGTTTTCTGACTCATTCCAATAGTTTAGGACTTTTATATGGATCATAAAATAAGCCTCACACAAGCCTGGAACACACACATTGCAGCACACTCCAAAAACTGTCAAAACCTTCTTCTCTTCGAATCTCCTTCCACAGCCATCAAACATTCATTTTCTCTTCACCAATCAATCAGAAATCATCCATAGAACAAATCCCACCCCTCACAATGATCTGAAACAGCACACACAAGAACCTTATTTTCTGATACACCAGAACTGAACCTCTCAAAATAACCAGTTTAAACTCCATTCAAGCTTTCCATTGAGCTCAGGGGGACCAGGGGAGTCAGTTTGCATAAGAGAAAGGCTCAAAAAGCTCCAGTTTGAAGAGCTTCGAATCAGGTATCCATCAAGAACAAATTTTCCAGAACTTCATTTACTTGTTATAAATTGATTCTACATGTTATCCTGATCATCATGATGTGTTTAAAAATGAAAATGAGTGGAAAATGAGTATGTATTGATGTTCTGAAATTTTTCCCGTGAAAAATGTTTGCTTCGATTTGCTTGATTCATGTAGTTTAAATGTTGTTTAATGGTTGATTCATGTTCCATCATGTTAGAGGATCATTTCCCTGTGTTCAATTTGAAGTGGGGTGGCTTGTAGCGAAATCTAGGGTTTTGGTTCGCCGGAGAAGACGATCGGAAGTCTTCTCCGGCCACCTGAGAACCATTAGCCCTAATCTGTGTAATTATGAGAGTTTGAATTTTGGCCCTTAGATGCGTTGACTCGCGCGTGTTCTGATGGCCAGGATCTTCCCATTTTGCCCTAATCCATAATTAACCTAATTAATTCAGTTTAATTATTTAATTAAAGAAAATTAACTGAATTTGAATTGTGGTCGTTAGATGTGGCGCGTAGTCAAGCTAAAATTCCCCAGGTTCAATCCAGACCTTCAGATGCGCATACTTTCATTTTATTCATATTTTTATTTCATTTCATTTCATTTCTTTTCCTCATTTAATTTAAAATAGCAAAACACTTTAAAAAATTCTGAAAATTTTTATCAAACATTTTATTAATTTTCAGAACACAAAAATATTTTTATTTTTATTTTTTGCATCAAAAATTATTTTTAAATCATTTAAAAGTTTATTTTTTAATTAATGAGAATTAATTAATTAAAAATACTTTTAGGTATTTAAAAATCACAAAAAAATTCATAAAACATTTAAAGACATTTAGAAACATTGTCCAACTCTCAAACCAAATTTATTTTTTGTTCTTGATGCCTTTTGATTATTTTCTTTTGAATTAAATCCATTTCAAGGCATTATTTTGATTCAAACTTCAAAAATTCATTTCTGCCTAGCCATTGAGAGTTGGACAATGATTCTTTTTGCATTGCATCTTGTATAGCATGAAGTTTGTAGGATTAAATTGGCATGAATTGATCTTGCATTTTCAATTTGTTTTGCATTTTTCTTGACAAGGTACCTTAAAACCCTATCAATCTTAAGAAATTCATAGCTCTCACTAGGTTAAGAGTTGGGTCCCCTCCTTTGGGCAGTGAGTTTGTATAAGTTTAGGGTTCCTTTGAGTGCAATTTCAATTTTTTATCATGTCATATGCTTCTGATTTTGGGTTTTGCTTTGTGTATTGATCATAAACCCTAATTTTTGTCTTCCTTTGCATTCATCCTCCATTTGCTTGCATACCATGACTTGCCATGACATTTTGTGCATCCATTTGATTCATAATACATCTTAGGACATATTATAATCATGTTTGATAATTTCATCTTTCATTTGCCATGTTATATGTCTTTTGCATTTCATAACTTTTCATGTACATTCATGGCTCCAAGCATGTTTCTTTTACATCCATATGTTTGTATGATCATTCTCATGCCTTGCCTCATGTTTGCATCATATCTTAGCATCATTAACATCATGTATTTGCTTCTGACTTTGTATTGCATCATGCCATTTCATCTCATTTGCATTGCATTTCATTTCTTTCACTAACTTTTCAGGTGGTAAGTTACTTTGAGAAGTGAATTTGCCTTCACTTCTCATGTTCTCTTTTCATCTCTTTCATACTTCCCTTGCTGCATTTTGTATGTGATTGGGTTTGAGCTTGCTCATTCTTGTTCATCTTACTTTCTTTCTTCAAGTTACTTGTCTTCTTAAATGAAGCAAGTTACTTTGCTTCTCTTTGCTCCTTTCATCTGCTTCCTGGTGGTTTTTCTGAAGATCTTTCTTGTAAACCTCACAAACCTTAGGAACAACCAAGCATGATAATAATCAGGGTTTGATTAGTCCCCCATTTAGCTTTTACCTTTGTGTCATCATTGAGTCTTCTCTTCTCATCTCATAATCAAGGACTAAACCCTAAAGGTTTTAAGGCTTTGTGATTAAGCTTATGCCTGCATCCTTCTATTAGGATGGAGTGTATAACTTTAATCCTAAGTGTTAAACCCTTAATGTGTTTAAATCCTTCAATCAATTCACTTAATAATCATCAAGACATCAAACTTGTAACTTGGGCCTTGCATTAGGGTTCTAATTCTTCCTTAATTGGTTAAGAAGGACTAACCCTAGTGTTAATGGACAAGTCCCCCTCAAGTTGTCTTACAAACCCTAAAAAATCACTTCTTCATCTTATCATTAACTAAAATCCACTTAATAAAGGCTTTGTTCTGTCATGAGTTTAATCCCTAATCATGGATCAAGTTGAGGAGTCTTTCTCAGCTTAAATGTTCTCATCTATTATCCTTCTATTAGGATGGTGTAATGAGTTCGTTAGATCCTTGATTATGGCTTAAACTCATTACTTAACACTAAACAAAAACAACAAAAACATCTAAATAATCACAAGTAGGTTGATGATCTTAATCCTACTTCAGGGTGATTAAGTGTGAGATGCTGACTTCACACTTAAGGTATTCTCATTACCCCTAATCAGAGGGAAGATGTGATGAGTTTACTAAATCCATTGGTTTAGGCTTAAGCTCATTAACTTATGACAAATCCAAAAGTAATAAAAGATTGAAAGCTCAAAAACAAACAATAATCGTTTCCTCCGGGATTCTTTTCTTATCTCATTCACTCACAACCGAGAACTTGCTTCTTCTGTCTAATGCAAGACAGTTTGCACCTGAGCCAGATAGGTCATACACTTGAGCATAGGCAAGTAAGTAGTTCACAAGTCAATTCATCCTTTCAGTCTCTTTGGGTCGAACTACGATGTTATGACTTCCTCATTGCACGAGAGGATACGTAGGCATAACTTAACAGTTATCGAACAAAAGTCTCTGTATATTCCCCCTCTTTCTAGCCTTATTCTTTAAGCCTCATGGTCTTGAGCATTTCACTCTTGTTCTTACACTGACACTCCTCTTATACACTTCACATTTCTTTTACACTGACACTTGCATTCTTTTCCAGTTTTGATACACAGATTGCACAAACACTACCCCTTTAAAACACAAATCTTTTAAGCGTGGATCCCGTCGAGTACGACGGACAATCTGGGTGCTAATACCTTCCTAGGTTGTAAGCAACCCCCTTTCTCAGTCTCTCTGGTTCGCAACCGTCTTATCCATATCTTTCTAGGTTTATGCAGCATTACCTTTCTTTCGGGATAAAAATGCCTAGCTGGCGACTCTTTTCATTTCTCTTTTCGCCGACCGTTCGCGTCTGTACCCTATTTGACCTGGCTTCATTTAGTGGGAGCGACAATAGCCACACATCAAACCACATCTCATCAGGTGAAAATGAACATATTTGTTCTTTCTTACTCATTTTATTCAATATCATAACATAGTTCCCATTCATATCAAAATTCCCAATGGTTATGTCTCTTTAGCTAAAATTCTAGGAACTTTCAAGTTTTCATCTGGTTTGATCATATCAAATGTTCTATTTGTGCCTGATTTCCATTTGAACTTGTTATTTGTACAAACAATTTGCCTCCATAACATTTGTAATATGACTTTTAAGAATGATAAATGTTGGATACAAGAAAAGAAGACCTCGGTGATGATTGGTTTCACTGAGTTAATTGAAGGATTATACTAACTCACCTTACAAGAAACATCAACTGTCATAGCCACATCTCAAACCATATCTCAAACATCCTTCCCAAAGAAGCTCTATGGCCAGATTGGGACACTTATTCAATTCTAGACTTTCAAATTTACATCATAGCTTTCCCTTTGTAAATATATATCATAATGTTGTCTGTGACATTTGTCATTATGCTAGAGATAGTACATGAAAGTTTCTCATCACTATAAATAAAGCTTCAAAATGTTATGATATGTTTCCTTTTGACATTTCGGGGCCCCTTTCTATTTCTTCTATTCACAACCATAAGTATTTTTTACTACACTAGATGGTTATAGCAGATTTACTAGTGTCATTTTATGCAAATCAAAATCCGAAATATCTAATTTTGTCCAAACGTTTCTTATTATGATTGGAAACCAATATCTCAACCATGTTAAAATTGCATGGAATGAAAATGGCCCTGAAATTTTGATGCCAAACTTTTATGCTTCTAAAGGATAGAACACCAAACTAGTTATGTTGAGACACCTCAACAAAATGGTCGTGTGGAAAGAAAGCATCAACATATCCTTAATGTTTGGAGAGCCCTTTTATTTTAGTCAAAATTACCCAAACAGTTTTGGTCATATGATGTCCCCCAAGCCACATACATCATAAATAGAATTCCTAGATCTACACTCCAAAATAAGTCTTTATACTTTCATAGATTTAATACACACCCTAACTTAAATGACATCAAATTATTTGGTTGTCTTTGTTATGCATCAAACATTTGAAATCATAGGACCAAACATGACCTTAAAGTAAGAAAAATTGTTTACTTAGGACACAAGAAAAATTGTTTACTTAGGACACAAGCAATGTGTTTACTTAGGATACAAGAAATATGTATACATGCAAGTTCCTCAAGGTATACAAAGCCATGGACCAAATAAAGTGTGCAAGCTTCTCAAATCCCTTTATGGTTTAAAACAGGTTAGTAGAAGTGGTAAGAAAAGCTAATTGGAGTTCTATTAGATCAAGGATACAAACAATCAGTTATTGTTCTTTCTCTATTCACACTTACCATAGAATCATCTTTAACAACCCTTTTGGTATATGTTGATGATGTCATTCTTACATGTACCTCCCTATATGAGCTTGATAACATCAAAATAATCCTTGATGAACAATTCAAGATCAAATATCTTCAACAATTGAAGTATTTTCTTGGTATAGAAGTTGCTCACTATAAAGTTGGGATCACTTTGTGCAAAATAAAATACCGCATTAACTCGATATATGTCACAAGTTTCCTTAGAGGTTAACCTGCCAAGACTCCCATTGATCTCTCCACAAAGCTACACCAAGATGCTTCACCTCTATTTGAAAATGTTGCTAGTTATAGAAAACTAGTTGGAAATATATTATATCTTACCACTAAAAGGCCTGATATAGATTTTGTAACATAATAGTTAATCCATTTCTCCATGCTCCAACCACTACTCATTATGAAACAACTTGTAGAGTAATCAAATATCTCAAAGACTTGCCAGGCTGAGGATTGTTCAGAAGATATGCACAACTTCAACTCCTTGGGTTTACTAATGCTGACTAGGCGGGTTTTTTAAATACTCAAAGATCCACTAGTGGCTATTTTTTCTTCCTTAGCACTTCATTAGTTTCATGGAGTACTAAGGAACAAAATATAATTTTTAGAAGTTCATATGAAGTAGAGTACCGAGCCTTATCATTTGCATCATAAGAATTAAAATGGATGATTGGTTTACTTGAATCTTTTCATATTGAAACTACAAAACTTTAAACTTTATATTATGACAACCAAAGTGCCATACACATCACAACCAATATTGTTTTTCATGAAAGAAAAAAGCACAGTGAGATAGATTTCCACTTTATTCATGAAACAGTTTAGAAGGGCATCATGTTGCTCTCAATTCATACCAAATCTCGACTAGAATATTTCTTCACAAAGTCATTGCCACCCAATAACTCCTACAACTTCATTTCCAAGCTCAACATGCTCGTCATCTACCATGTTTAGCTTGAGGGGGCTGTTGAACTAATATCTTGCATGACAAGTGTTTAAGTTATCTAGATTTGTGATGAATGTAATGGTAACTTGTAATCATAAGTCATTGATAATTAGTTATGATTTTGTGAACATCCATACAACAATATAAACTCAATGTAACTAACTTCATTCATGTAAGAAATTAACTTAATTGGAAGAGGTATCTTAGCTCCTATTTAATGCCATTTATTCAACTTATCAAAATATTTATTCGCATTTCATTTTCGGTTAACAATTTAAAATACATTTTTATGCAAACAATAACAAATGTAGCTAAATATATAATTAAAAAATTAAAATGAAGTATTTTTCTACTTTTTAATTGAAAATGCATTACGGAACAAAGAGTATATCACTTGATAATTGTTCAGGTGTTGTCCTAGTGGTTCATCCGGCTTGGCTTGTTGCTAGATGTAAAGATGGTTGCTTTGTTGTAGGCTGTAGCTCAATTTTTGTGGTCTTTAATCACTATCACATTTTTGCTACTTTCTGATTTCTTATTTTTTCCTGGTGAAGCTAATTATGGAAGGGAAAAGATATCTTAAACTTAGCCCGTTTTGCATACTATTATTTAACAGATGCCCACATGGTTTGAGTTTTTCTTTAGCTTATTTCAACTCTTGGATTAGTGCAAAATTTATTCTTTTTGATATTGATGGGGGTTTCTTTAATATGGGTTCGAGTATGAGATGAGTGTTGATTGATAGGGTGATGTTGATGTTTTTATGTTTTTGTGTCATTATAATTTTCTGATGTTTTTCTTAGGTTTAGACACCTAATTGTTGTTTTTTGTTTGGTGTGCTCGCAAGGATCTTACGACCTTTTGCCTACGTACCCCTAAAAAGAGAATTGAGGGATCAGAGCATCGTAGTTCCTCCTTAAAGGCTAGAGCTAGGAGGAAAGGGCTGATTTGTATCCTAGTTAAAGCACAACATGTTAATGCTCAAAAGTTTGTATATGTGTCTTGATCAAAGTCCAAGATTGAAGCTGAAAAGTTTGTTTGTGTCCTGGTCAAAGCTCAGGATTGAAGTTGAAAACAATTGTTTATAACTGGTTGGTTGCTAGAATTGCATAGCTCAAGGCATAAACTGAATGGTATCTTGATTTGCATAGCTCAAGAAAGGCTGAATGGGTACCCTGAATTGCATAGCTCAAGGAGGACTGAATGGTTGACCTGAATTGCATAGCTCAGGACAACTTAATGGTTTATATTGATTTATATAGCTCAAGAAAGGCTGAATGTTTAGCTTAGTTAGAGTCCAAGACTATAACTGTTGGGAAATTAGCTTAGTTAAAGTTCAAGACTATGCCTGGTGTTAGCTTAGTTAAAGTCTAAGACTATGACTGTATTTGAATGTTGTTAGCTTAGTTAAAGTCACTGATTTGTTGGATTAGCTTAGTTAAAGTCCAAGGCTATGACTGGCGTTAGCTTAGTTAAAGTCCAAGAGTATGATTGTTGTTATCTTAGTTAAAGCCCAAGGCTATGACTGGTGTTAGCTTAGTTAAAGTCCATGACTATGACTGATGTTAGCTTAGTTAAAGTCCAAGACTATGACTGTGTTAGCTTAGTTAAAGTCCAAGACTATGACTGTAATGAAAGGGTTAACTTATTTAAATTCCAAGACTATGACTGATTTTTAGTGACTGTATAGTGTTTGACTGTATGTGCCTTGATTGAAGCCCAAGGTTGAAGCTTAAAGACTCAGTAGAGAGAATTTGTCATCTCTAAAGAGGGAAGATTTGATTTATATGTGCCTTGATTGAAGCCCAAGGTTTAAGTTAAACAAATAAAACTGACTCTATGGGAAATTTTTTATCTATGTCCTGATTTGGAAGCCCAGGTGTGAAGCTTATTTGTGAGAGACTAACTCTTGATTATCTGTATCTTATATGAAGCCTAAGATTGGAGGCTGAAATTGTTGTTTGACTGACTATGTATGAAGAGTGTTTTGTTTGTTTGGAAATTTATGAGATGTGGTCATTAGATATTCCTTTGTCTGGGGGAGGTCGGGAGAAGTGATTTTGTTCTTAAGGAGAAGTTGAAAATCCTTAAAGACCACCTTAAATGGTAGAATAAGGAGGTGTTTGGTAGGTTTGATTTTGAGGTGGAGGATAACTTGAGGGATATGAATGAGGGAAATGAGTTGTTGTCTAATATCATTGTGGATTCCCATGATGACATTTTATCTAAACGGAAGGAGGCCACCAACCGGTTTTGGCTAAATCTTCAAATAAAGGAAAACATGCTTATTCAAAAGGCGAGATTGAAGTGCAACAACGACAGTGATAATAATAGTAGGTTATTTCATGGAGTCGTGTAATAAAGAAGAAGACGTAATCATATTGGTTCGTTCAATTTGGAGAGTGGGAAGGTGGAACCAGTGAGTAAGGTCAATAAGGAGGTTTTTGATCACTTTTCTATGAAATTTATAGAAGAAGATCTAGCGAGACCATTTCTAGATGGTATATATTTCAAAAGTCTCAATGGCATAGAGAGTGTGTATCTTGAGTCTCCCTTTTTGGAGGAGGATATTGAGGCGGTGTGGAGTTATGACAGATCAAAAAGTCCGATCCCTGATGGTTACTCAATCTTGTTCTTTTGGAAATGTCGAAACATCCTTAAAGTAGATATTATCAATTTCTGTAACGAATTCCATTTGGGTACGGTTTTGTCAAAAGTAATAACTTCTTCCTTTTTTACTCTTGTTCCGAAGGTTCATAATCTGTTGGGATTAGATTATTATAGACCTATATGTTTAGTGGGTAGCTTGTATAAAGTGTTATCCAAATTCTAGTGGGAAGGATGAAGTGAATCATACACAAAATCATATCTCCATGTCAAAATGCATTCTTTCTCGAAAGACATCTCTTAGATGGAGTGTTAGTTGCGAATGAGTTGGTGGACTTTTGTAATAAGGAATGGAAAAGTTGTACTCTCTTTAAGGTGGATTTCAAAAAAGCATACAATAAAGTGAGCTGGAATTTTCTTAGATACTTGTTAAAAGGATGGGGTTTGGGTGTATTTGGTTGAAGTGGATGGAGTTGTTGGTGATTAATAGTAATATGTCGGTTCTTGTGAATGAAAGTCCAACTAAGGAGTTTAAGGTGGAGAAAGTTTTGAGACAAGGTGACCCTTTATCCTTGTTTTTCATTTTGATTGTCGCGGAGGCTCTAGTGGGATTAGTTAACAAGGAGGTGGAAATAGGAGATTTCGAAGGAGTCCATATTAATAGGTGTGTTTCGGTTGAAATTCTTCAATTTGTGGATGACACTTTATTAATAGGAGGGAGCTCTTGGAAGCAAATGTTGGCCATTAAGACAGTTCTAAATAGATTCGAGATTCTATCAAGATTGGGTATTAACTACCATAAGAACAAATTAATTGGAATTAACTCAAATCCTTATTTTATGGAGGCGGAGACTTCTTTTCTTGCTTGTAGGAGGGAGGAAAGTAGTTTTACTTTTCTTATTATTCCTATTGGGTCGGGTCCAATAAGGGTTTCTATGTGGAGTAGTTTGGTAGGGAAGATAAAGAAACGTTTATCTAGTTGAAAATGTTGAATGCTTAGTTTAGGGGGTAGAATTACCCTCTTAAAATCGGTGCTCTGTTCTTTGTCCATTTTTATGTTATATTTTTATAAGATCCCATCCAAGATAGCTAAGTAAATCACTTTGTTTCAAAGTAATTTTTTAAGGGGGGGATCGGAGAATCGAAAAAGAATTCATTGGATTGGATGGAAGGATGTTTGCTTGCCGTTGGAGGAAGAAGGGTTATGAGTGCGTAGTATTGAGAATTTTAATGTGGCGCTTCTCCATAAATGGAGGTGGAGGATTTTGGTAGGCTTGAATTCTTTATGGTATATTATTTTGAGAGCCCGATATGGTGATATTTGTATGAGCATGTTTCTAAGGTACATGGATTTTGGGCCTAAAATTTCTAAATCGGTGTGGTGGAAAGATCTTGGGTCTATTGATAAAAAATTAGAAGCTGATTTTTTTTGGCGGAAAAGGTTAGGGTGGAAGTTGTAAATGGTTTTAATACTTCTTTTTGGTATTACAATTGGTTGGGCAACTTTAATTTGAAAGATAAATTCCCGAATTTGTATTCTGTGTCTAGGCTTCAAAGAGTTCCAGTGGCCAGTATTGGAGGTTGGGTGGAAGAGGGTTGGAGATGGGGTGATTTCGGTATCGAATCATCTCTGGATAACATCATAAATGTTGGTCGTGAGGCACTAAATTTGCTCATTTGCGATGTAGGACATGTTAATATGGAAAGGGAAAGATTTGTTTGGATCCCCAATCTGGGTGATGGGTTTCCGTTTCCTCTTGTGCTTCGGCCCTGATGGCCAGCAGAGCAGTTTCTGCTGCATCTACTTTGAATTCAACTTTTGTGCCTAGTTTGGTTTTGTCTAACACAGAGGATTATGTTGCTGCTAGTGGTTCTAATTTGATTTTGGGTTCTATTACTGATGAGGGCGTTGTTATTGTTTCTGGTTTGGTAAACAATATAATGTTAGGTGTGTCTTTGGCAGGTGTGATGGTTGGGACTACTTCATCTCAACTGGTCGTTAGCAGACAAAGGGCAGCGGCCATGTTCTCGGTGTTAGCGGAAGCTTAACCAGGTCAGGGGGTGTGGAAGATTTTATGGAAGATGGTTGTGTTGTCTCGTTCTAAGGCGTTTGCTTGGCGTTTGTTTTGGAATAGACTTCCAACTAAGGAAAATTTAATTCGAAGAGGTATTTAATTTTCCGATGATAGTTCTCTTTGCGTGTTTTGTAATACGAGTTTAGAGAAGGAGTCACATTTGTTTCTTTCTTGTTATGTGATTAGGTTTATTTGGAGGGACATAAGGGAGTGGATTGGTTTTGTAGATAATACGGTGGATAGCTTGGAGTGTTGTATAGAAACCTTCAAGAGATGGTTCCTTTTTTGTAAATCTTAGAGAGTGAAGAACGGGAAAACTGTTGGTTTTTAGTTGGCAACGAATTGGAATATTTGGATTGGTAGGAATCGCTTCATTGTTTAGAACAAAAGTTGGAACGTTCTTGACATTGTTTGGAACATCAACGTCACTGCTTGGAAATGGTCGATGTTAGGTGATATTGTTAAACCCAATTATAATTTCTATGATTTTTGTAAAAACCCGTTGTTTTTTTTATGTCAAAGGAGCAATTGGTTAGCAATCTCTTTTTGGTTCGACTTGCTTTGCGGTCGATTTTTATAATCAGGTTTGAGAACCCTTAGTTCCCTCTTTATTGAATCACTTGCTTAAAAAAAGAATTATTTTTCTTGATTGTTTAAGAAAAAGCCAAAACTTAAGCAACCAACTAGAAAAGAAAAGCATATAAATATTAATTAAAATAAAACAAGACACACAAATGACTATAATTAAGGTTTATGTATCTCTTATATCAAAACAATTTATTATATTTTTCATAATATTTTTTGAATTTTTTTATAATTATTTAAAAATAATTTATAGAAATTAAATTCATTTTATAATTTATTATAAGAATAATTTATACATATTTATTAATAAGTATTTGTTATAGGTTGTTTATCAAAACACCCATATATTATGAAATTGGGATTGTAATAAATAGAGTCTAAGCTGAATATTATAGTACTTATCATTATATCTGAAGGTGAAAAATGTCTTGTATTCGAATCCATATTTGTTTGAACATAAACGTTAGCACATGTACCCATATCCTATTGATATGTAAGTATCCATACTCATATCTATTACCTAGATTTCTAATAAAATTTAATAGATAATTTATAAAATGTCAAATTTTACGTTTTTAAATAAAAGAAGTTTTCATAATTTTTATTTTTGAGTCTAGGGGAAACAAAACGGACTGGCCCGTACATCTGCTAAAAGTGGCAGATTGGCCGAGTTGAAATTTTGTGTTTGTCTATACGTTCAGTCTGCTTCGCCTTAAGTCGTCAAAAAAGGAAAAGGGTTGTCTGCCAGTCCGCTAGCAAAGTTATCAAGCACTCAAAATATTTATTTTGGTTGGTTGAAGGTTAATATTTGAACTATAGTTTTGGAACTCTTGTTGATGATTCTATTTTAGGTGAAATTTCTTGATGGTTTTATTCTCTTACTTGTCATTTTAATTAGTTCTAGTAATTCCAATTTTTGATGGTTTTAGTTTATACATTTATTTATGAATATATACAATATATATTTTAAGTAAAATTTGTTAAAATTATGTTTTAACAAATTGTAATATATTAACAAATAAATGTGAATATATACAATTTTTTTAAATAGATAAATTGAAAAATAAATTGAAATATATACATAAATAAATGTGAATATATACAATTTTTTTAATATATAAAATGAAAAGCAAATATATACAATCTTTTCTTAAAAAATTGTTTTAAAAAATAAGTGAAAAATTTAATTGAAATGTAAAAAAAAATACCTATTAATCTATTATAAATAAATAAATAAAATAGTTGTCCATCAACCTGTCACTTTAGTAGGGCGTGCTAGATTTTTAAGTTCAATTTCACTTTATGAGCTTGTCCATCCCACCTCTTTTTGGCGGATTTAAGATGGGGCAGACAAGATGGATATTACAGTGTATATATTTGTATTCATACATGCTTATCAATGATTAATTAGACAAACTCATGTATGTACTTATTTGACCGGTTTTTATCCTATACTTAGTAGATATTTTGTGCAGTTATCCTGTTAAGACTTGTATTAGACCTATTAGAGTGAAAACGAAATCAATCATACTTAAGGATTTTATATTTGGCTGAATTAGTATTTATTGAGTAATTTGTTTTTTTATTGTAAGTGGCCTTTGGCCCATTAGTTCTTTAGAAACCTAGCTATATATATATATATATATATATATATATATATATATATATATATATATATATATATATATATATATATATATATATTGTATGGTGTTTCTTTAATGAGAAAGAAGAAAAGTTTATTTTATTTTATTATCTTTCAATGCAACTTTAGATCTAAGGTTTTCTAAATTAAAGTCTAATATTTGGTTCTTTCATCTTGTGCTCCCTTGGCTCCGCTAAACCCACCAACCCTCCTACAAGAGAGCTTGTTGAAGAAGTTGTCCATAACTCTCAACTTCACCTTTATAATGCTACGGAAGAATTTCATCAAAAAATGAATGAGATATTTGACAACGTTAATGATGATATGGGGTAGAATATAGGCCAACTTTATCATAGAATGGATGAAGAAAATTAGATCCATGATTCTAGACTGTCGTTCCTGGAGACTTACGTCCCGGTGCAAACGCGAACGGACGAGGCAAAATGGAGAGAAAGGGTTTGGATAGAGTCGCCAGCTAGACATTTTTATCCCGAAGGAAAGGTAATGCTGCATAAACCTAGAAAGAGATGGATAAGACGGTTGCGAACTAGAGAGACTGAGAAAGGGGGTTGGTTACAACCTGGGAAGGTATTAGCACCCAGATTGTCCGTCGTACTCGACGGGATCCACGCTTACAAGATTGTGTTTAAAAAGGGGTAGTGTATTTGCTGACTGTGTATGAAAAGCTAGGAATGAATGTACAGAGTGTCAGTGCAAAAAGAGAGTGAGTGCTCAAGAATGAGGCATAGAAAAGAAAGCTGAAAGAGGGGGAAGACAAAGAGACTTTTGTTCGATAACTGTTAAGTTATGCCTATGTATCCTCTCGTGCAATGAGGAAGTCAGAACATCGTAATTCGACTCAAAGAGACTGGGTGTTTTTGTTGTGAACTGCTTGCTTGTCTATGCTCAAGTGTGTGACTCGTCTGGCTCGAGTGCTAACTGTCTTGCATTAGACGGGAGAAGTGAGTTCTCGTTTTTAGAATGAGTGTGATGAGAAAAGAATCCCGGAGGAGACGTTTACTGTCTGTTTTTGTGTTTTCAGTTTTTTATTGTTTTTGGTGTTTTGCATAGGATAATGAGCTTAAGCCTTAATTAAGGGTTTGTAAACTCATTATATCACCCCTGATTAGGGATAATGAGCCTACTTAAGTATGAGATAAAGATCTCAACTTAATTACCATGATGATGCAGGATTAAGATCATTAACCTACTTGTGATTATTAAGATGTTTTTGGGTTTTTGTTTAGTGTTAAGTAATGAGTTTATTCTCTAATCAGGGATTAGTGAACTCATTACACCATCCTAAGAGAAGGATGATAGATGAGAACACTTAAGCTGAGGAAGGCTCCGAAACTTAATCCATGGTTAGGGATTAAATTCATTATATAACAATCCTTTATTAAGTGGATTTTAAATTAAAGGTGGGATTATGAAATGAGTTTTAAGTTTGTAATACAACTTGAGGGGGACGTGTCCATTGAACACTAGGGTTAGTCCCTCTTAACCAAGAGGAAGAGATGTAACCCTAATATAAGGCCCAAGTTACAAGCTTAAGTCTTAATCATTATTAGGTGTTTTGATTAGAAGGTGTAAACAAATTAAAGGCTTAACACTAAGGATTAAAGTTATACACTCCATCCTAAGATAAGGATGCAGGTATAACCCTAATTCAAAGTCCTAAAGCTTTAATTGTTTAGCCTCTGATTATGAGATGAGAAGAGAGAATCAAGGAGACTCAAAGGTAAAAACTAAGGGAGACTATATACAACCCTAAAATTATCATGCTTGGGTGTTCCTATGGTTTGTGAGGCTTAAAGAGAAGATCTTTAGAAGGCCACCAAGGAAGAAGAAGAAGATGAAAAGAGAAGGAGACAGGAGAATAGGCTACTTGCTTTATGAAGAAGATAAGTAACCTAAGAGAATGAAAATAAAAACAAGAGAGCACAAGTGAAGCAAGTTCACTTCAAAGACAAGTAAAAAAATGCAAATGGAGAGATAAGAAGAAGTAGGATGTGGTGGAAAATCCACATCCCTAACAACCTACCATAAGCCCCTGAAAGGTTAGTATGAAATGCATAAGGAAAGAAATGAAATGAAATGCAACAAGTAATGATGCAATGACCAAGACCATAAGAAATCATGCAATGTAAATGTGTCATGAAATGATGCAAAGACATGTGAGATGCTTATGAATGTTCATACAAGGGATGAGATGCAAAACAAGGCATGTTAGAAGCTTAGAAACACATGGATACACATGAAAAGCAATGAATGCAAAGCATACCAAATGAATGAAGAAATGATCAAGCAATGTTCAAACATGTCCTAAGATGTCTAAGATGACATACAAGAGCATGGAATGTCATGGCAAGTTCATATGATGATGAAATGCAAACGTGAATGCAAATGAACATAGAAAATTAGGGTTTTATGAATGTATGAGATACACATGATCAAAATAGAAGCATACATCATGATAAAAATTTGAAAATGAACTCAAACAAACCTTAAACGCACAAAAGATAAATTCCCAAAGATGGAGGTCAGAAGATAAACCTAAAGGAAGTTATGAATTTTCTAAGTTAGCTAGGGTTTTTGGGTGATTCTCCATGAAAAATGCTAAACAATTTGAAAATGCAATGCAAATTTATGAGTTAAATAACTTAGATAGTAGATGCCAAGTTTCGCTCCCCGAATTTTCATCCCGGTGCAGACGCGAACAGACAAGGCAAAAAGAAGAGACTGAAATGAATAGAGTCGCCAGCTAGGCATTTTTATCCCGAAGGAAAGGTAATGCTGCATAAACCTGGAAAGATATGGATAAGACGGTTGCGAACCAGAGAGACTTAGTAAGGGGGTTGGTTACAACCTGGGAAGGTATTAGCACCCAGATTGTCCGTCGTACTCGACGGGATCCACGCTTAAAAGATTGTGTTTAAAAGGGGTAGGTGTATGTGCTATATGTGTGCAAGAGCTAAGGAAAGAAAGTACATGTGTCAGTGCAAAAGGTGAGAATTTCTCAGGAACTGAGGCTTCAGAAAAGAATGCTAGAAGGAGGAGAGGAGGAAGACAAAGATACTTTTATTCGATAACTGTTACGTTATGCCTACGTATCCTCTCGTGCAACGAGGAAGTCAGAACACCGTAGTTCGACTCAAAGAGACTGAAAAATAAATTGACTGTGAACTGCTTACCTGTCTATGCTCAAGTGTATGACTCGTCTAGCTCGAGTGCTAACTGTCTTGCATTAGACGGAAGAAGCAAGTTCTCGTTTGTGAATGAAGGTGACGAGAAAAGAATCCCGGAGGAGATGTGTATTGTTTGTTTTTTGTGTTCTCAGTTTTTTATTGTTTTTGGTGTTTTGCATAGGATAATGAGCTTAATCCTAAATCAAGGGTTTGTAAACTCATTATATCTTCCCTGATTAGGGATACTGAGCCTATTTAAGTGTGAGATAAACATCTAAACTTAATTACCCTAATGATGCAGGATTAAGATCATTAACCTACTTGTGATTATTAAGATGTTTTTGGGTTTTTTTTTAGTGTTAAGTAATGAGTTTAATCTCTAATCACAGATTAGTGAACTCATTACACCATCCTAATAGAAGGATAATAGATGAGAACATTTAAGCTGAGGAAGATACCTCAACTTAACCCATGGTTAGGGACTAAATTCATTATATAACAAGCCTTTATTAAATTAATTTTAATTAAAGGATGAGATTAAGAAGTGGATTTTATGGTTTGTAAGACAACTTGAGGGGGACTTGTCCATTAAACACTAGGGTTAGTCCCTCTTAACCATAAGGAAGAGATAGAACCCTAATGTAAGACCCAAGTTACAAGATAAAGTCTTAGTGATTACTAATTTGTTTTGATTAAGAGGTGTAAATAAATTAAAGGCTTAACACTAAGGATTAAAGTTATACACTCCATCCTAAAAAAAGGATGCAGGCATAACCCTAATTCCAAAGTCCTAAAACTTTAAGAGTTTAGTCTCTGATTATTGAGATGAGAAGAGAGACTCAAGGAGACTCAAAGTTAAAAGAATAGGGGAGACTATATACAACCCTAAAAGTTATCATGTTTGGATATCCTATGGTTTGTGAGGCTTAAGAGAAAAGATCTTCAAGGCCACCAAGGAAGAAGCAGATGAAAAGAGAAGGAGGAAGAAGAATAAGTCACTTACTTCCTGAAGAAGATAAGTAACTTAGGAGAAAAGAAAGGAGCAAGAGGGACATAAATGAAACAAGTTACTTCAAAGACAAATAAGAATGCATATGAAGAGGTGAGAAGAGGTGGGAGGTGAAGGCAAATCCACCTCCCAGATAACATACCAAAAGCTCCTGAAATGTTAGTATGAATGCATAAGACATAAAGCATAAAGAAATGAAATGAAATGAAATGCAAAGACCAAAGTAAGAAGTGAATATGCAATGTAAATGTATTATGAGATGATGCAAAGTCATACAAAATGCATATGAATGATCATATAAAGATGAGATGCAAAGGAAGCATGTTTAGAAGCATGAAAACACATGGATGTTTAAGAAATGAAATGAATGCAAAGCATACCAAAAGGATGCAACAATGAGCAAGCAATTTTTCAAAAATGTCCTAAGATGTCTAATATGACATACAAAAGAGTGGAAGGGCATGGCAAGTTCACAAGTACATGAAATGCAAAGGAGAATGTAAATGAAGATGCAAAATTAGGGTTTTAAGACAACATGAGATGCATATGAGAAAAACAAAAGAAAACACCATGATAAAAAATTGAAATTGAGCTCAAACAAACCCTAATCCCATATAATATCACACCCCAAAGGAGAAGGTCAGAAGCTTGACCTAATGAAAATTATGAAGTTTCTAAGTTTGCTAGGGTTTTTGGGTGCTTCTAAAGGGAAAATGCAAATCAAATTGAAAATTCAAGATAAAATCATGAGTAAAATAACCTAGAAACTATATGCAATATTTGAAACAATTCAAAAAGAATCAAGTTCAAACTCATCATGGTTAGGCAGAAATGATTTTTTTCAAGTTAGGGTTAAAAATGTGATTTTTAAGAACCCTAATTCAAAGATAATTGTGAAAATATGATCAAACCTAAAAAGAAATTTGTATGGTGAGTTTCAAAATGTTTCAAAATGTTTAAGGATGCTTCATGATTTTTTTGGTGATTTTTAGAAACCTAAATGCATTTTTAATTAATTAAAATCCATTAATTAATTAAAAAATAACATTAAAATATTTTAAAAATACGTTTTTAATGCAAAAAATAAAATAAAAATTGTTTTCAGGTTAATAAAAATACTTGAAACAAAAATGCAAAGTTTGAGAATTTTTGGATGATTTTTACTATTTTTAATAAAATGAACAAAAGAAATAAAAAGAAAATGAAATAAAAATGGAATAAATGAAAGTCAAATGATCTGAAGGCCAGGATTCAAAGGGGTGTTGGCTGGCGCACAGATGGAGGGCTGGGATCAAATCTGCCTAATTAATTATGATTTATTTAATTAATCCAAAAATTAATTTAATGAGCTAATCTGAACCACACACGCGCGCGGGAAGGGCAAGATCTAAGGGCCTACATTCAAACCTGGCTAAACCCTAATTAACAAACCCTAATTACTCTCAGGTGACCGGAGCAAGCTCCGGTCATCTTCTCCGGCCAGTCCCCTCCCCTGAATCCCTCAAAACACCATGAAACACCACCAAAACCTCCAGAATGGATCTATGAACATCATTAAGCAAGAATCCAGCCTCAAAAACAATTTATTTTACATGAATCAAGAGAATCAAACAAGAACATGTTTCACGGGAAAACTTTCAGAAGTTAAATACGCACTCATTTCTTAATCATTTTCAAAAGTAAAGACACCAGCATGATCAGGGAAGCATATAGAATCATTTAAGAACTTAAAAGAAGGTTTCTGAAAAAATTGTTCTTGATGATACCTGAGGTGAAGCTTTCTCAATCTGAGGTTTCTGGACCTCTCCTTGATGCTAAACCACCCCAATGAACTCCCTGAAGCTTCTGAAATGCTTGAATGAAGCTTGTATGGCTTGGTTTTGAAGGTTCAGTTCTGATGAAGCAGGAATCGTGTTTTTGTTTTGTGAGATTTCAGACCATTTCAAGGGTTGCTTTGTGTTCTATGAGTGATGTTGAGATGATTGGTGAAGTTTGTTTTGAGGTTTGTGGCTTGTGTAATGAGAATCTAAGAGAGGAAGTGTTATGACAATTTTTGGGATTTCTGAGTGTGTGAGGATTCAGGCTCCAAGATCATATGAAATGAGGTCCATGAGGCTTGTATGTGATGTCTAAATTGGTAAGAAAGTTGGTAGTGGCATAGTTTGATTGGTATGGGAAAAGTTGCAAAAAAGTCAATTTTTTGTACTTGGAGGTATGGCACGAGTCAGAGCTTCTTCAAGGAGTGTCTTGGCCTTAGCTTGCATCAAGGATGGTCATAGGATCAAATTATATGAGATGTAACAAGTGGATAAAGAGTTTCCAAGGTTTTTGCAACTTTCCCTCTTTGAGAATTTTGTGAAAATGGCTTGATGAAACTTGCAATGCAAGGCATAATTCTGGTCCAAATGCATTGCACTATGTTTGTATAATGTTTAGAAACCAATTAGAGGTCATGAAATGGCTTGAAACTTGAATTTGCAAAATTCCCTCCTTGGCATGAACTTGAAATTTACAAGAATTTTCCCATCTTTGAAAGGCCATATCTTGAGTTCTAGGATGAATCAAGACATGTTCTTGTACTTTTTGAAAATGGGAAGACATAATCTACAACTTTTATGCCCAAGGATTTTTTATTTGAAGCATTTTTGGTCATGAAAGAATAGGTTGAATATCTTTCCCAAAATGGAATGTTTCCATTACAAGTCATTTCCAAAAATAGCAAGTTTGCATTTGGCTCAAAATTCTTCAACTTTGTGAACTTCCAACCACTTCTAAGATCAAATAAAGATCATAGAGACTCAAAATGATGATGATAGCCCTTTGGTACTGTCGCTCCCGATAAGTGGGGACAGGCCCAAATAAAGGTACAAACGCGAACGGTCGGCGAAAGGGACAATGAGAACACACAGCCGTGAACTCACTGGAGATGAAAAGAGTCGCCAGCTAGGCATTTTTATCCCGGAGGAAAGGCAATGCTGCATAGACCTAGAAAGAGATGGATAAGACGGTTGCGAACCAGAGAGACTGAGAAAGGGGGTTGGTTACAACCTGGGAAGGTATTAGCACCCAGATTGTCCGCCGTACTCGACGGGATCCACGCTTAAAAGATTTGTGTTTTAAAGGGGTAGTGTCAGTGCAATCTGTGTATAAAAGAGGCTGGAAGAATGTACAGGTGTCAGTGTAAAAGAAATGTGAAGTATATAAGTGAAGTGTCAGTGTAAGGACAAGAGTAAAATGCTCAAGATCATGAGGCTTAAAGAATAATGCTGAAAGAGGGGGAATATACAGAGACTTTTGTTCGATAACTGTTAAGTTATGCCTACGTATCCTCTCGTGCAATGAGGAAGTCAGAACACCGTAGTTCGACCCAAAGAGACTGAAAGGTGAATTGACTGATGAACTGCTTACTTGCCTATGCTCAAGTGTATGATCTGTCTGGCACAGATGCAAACTGTCTTGCATTAGACGGAAGAAGCGAGTTCTCGTTTGTGAGTGAATGAGGTGAGAAAAGAATCCCGGAGGAGACGATTATTGTTTGTTTTTGTGTTTTCAGTCTTTTATTGCTTTTGGATTTGTCATAAGTTAATGAGCTTAAGCCTAAACCAATGGGTTAGTAAACTCATCACATCTTCCCTCTGATTAGGGGTAATGAGAATATCTTAAGTGTGAAGTCAGATTCTCACACTTAATCACCTTTGGTACAGGATTAAGATCATTAACCTATTTGTGATTATTTAGGTGTTTTTGGTGTTTTTGTTTAGTGTTAAGTAATGAGGTTAAGCCATAATCAGGGATTTAACAGACTCATTACACCATCCTAATAGAAGGATAATAGATGAGAATGTTTAAGCTGAGGAAAGCTCCTCAACTTAATCCATGATTAGGGATTAAACTCATGACAAAACAAGCCTTTGATTAAGTGGATTTTATTCACTGGTATGATGATGAAGTGTTTTTTATGGTTTGTAAGACAACTTGAGGGGGACTTGTCCATTAACACTAGGGTTAGTCCTTCTTAACCATTTAAGGAAGAATTAGAACCCTAATGCAAGGCCCAAGTTACAAGCATGATGTTTTGATACTTATTAAGTGAACTGATTAAGAGATTTAAACACATTAAGGGTTTAACACTTAGGATTAAAGTTATACACTCCATCCTAAGAGAAGGATACAGGCATAAGCTTAATCACAAAGCCTTAAAGCCTTTAGGGTTTAGTCCCTGATTATGAGATGGGAAGAGAAGACTCAAATGAGACACAAAGGTAAAACTAAGAGGGGAGACTAATCAAAACCCTAATCATTGTCATACATGGTTGTTCCTAAGGTTTGTGAGGTTTTCAAGAGAAGTCTTCAATGGAACCACCAGGAAGCAGATGAAAGGATCAAGAGAAGCAAAGTGACTTGCTTCATTCAAGAAGTCAAGTCACTTGAAGAAAGAAAGTGGGAAGAAGAAGAATGAGCAAGCTCAAACTCAAACACAAACAAAATTGCAGCAATGGATGCAAGAAAGATGAAAAGAAAAGTTATGAGAAGTGAAGGCAAATTCACTTCCCAAAATTACTTACCACCTGAAAGGTTAGGAAAGAAATGCAATGTAATGCAAAATGGGATGAGATGACATGATGAGAGACAAAACCAGAAGCATATACATGATGCTAATGATGCTATGAGATGCTACAAACATGAGGCAGCACATGGAAATGATCATACAAGTTCATGAATGCAAATGAAGCAAGTTAGGAACCAAGGACATACATGAAAAGTTATGAAGTGCACATGGCATACAACATGGCAAATACATGATGCAATGATCAAACATGCTTTCAATATGTCTTATGATGTCAAATGAATCAAATGGATGCTTGAAATGTCATGGCAAGTCATATTATGCAAGAAGATGCAAGATGGATGCATATGAAAGCCCAAATTAGGGTTTATGACCAATGCAACAAACAAAAATCAAAATCAGAAGCAAACCCTAAGATAAAAAATTGAAAATGCCACTCAAAGGACCCCTAATCCTATACTAACCCAATGCCCAAAGGAGAGGTCTCAACTCCTAACCAATTTCAAGTTATGATTTTTACAAGTTTTCTAGGGTTTTAGGGTTCCTAAACAAGAAAATTATCAAACAAATTGAAAATGAAAGATCAAATCATGGCCATTTAATCTCACAAACTACATGCTAAACACAATGCAATGCAAAAGGAATCAATGTCCAACTCTTCATGGATAGGCAGAAATGATTTTTGGAACTTTGGATCAAATTAATGCACAAAAATGATTTTAATTCAATGAGAAATTCTTAAAATGCATCAAGATCAAAAAAGAAATTTGGTTTGAAGGTTGGACAATGTTTCTAAATGTCTTAAAACATTTCATGAATTTTTTGGTGATTTTTAAATACCTAAAAGTATTTTTAATAAATTAATTCTCATTAATCAATTAAAAATAAACTTTTAAATATTTAAAAATACTTTTTCAATGCTAAAAATGAAAATAAAAATATTTTTGTGTCATAAAAATTAATGAAACTCTTGAGAAAAAGTTTCATAATTTTTAAACAATTTTTACTATTTTAAATAAATTATGCAAATTAAATGAAAAGAAATGAAATAAAAATTAAAATAGGCTGAAGTATGCAGGATGGAGGGCCAGGATTGAGTCTGGGGAAAGATTTGTTGACTGCGCGCGCAGATCAAAGGCTGAAATTCAAACTTGGTTAATCCTGATTTATGAATTAATTAATTGAGGTTAGGGTTTAATGAGTGCATCTGGACCATTCACACGCGCGCGAAGTCAACAGAGTCAAGGCATCCAACGCTCCAGATTCAAACTGCCTTAATTACAGGATTAAAACCCTAATGATTTTCAGGTGGCCGGAGAAGACCTCCGGTCGTCTTCTCCGGTGGGAACCCCACCTGAAAATCTCCAAAACTCTCAAAACCTAATTAAAATGAAATCTAAAAACATGGAAATGATCCCCACAACTTACTGAATCAAAACCCCAAGCCAAAACTCATTTATATTCCATCAATTTCATGAATCGAAACAAATAAGATTTTAGGGAAAAACTTTCAGAAACCAATTAAACTCTCATCTCTCCACCATTTTCAAAACTAAAGATATCAGAGCAATCAGTGAAGCATGGAGAACAACTTTAGAACTTAAAAATCCATTTCTGGAAAAAAAGTTCTTGAGCTACCTGAGTTTCGAAGCTTTCACTCCAGCAACTTCCTGACCTCTCCCTTTGATGCAATCCACTTTACTTGGTCCCCTGATGATCCTTGAATGCTTAGGAGGAGTTTATGTTGGCTGGTTAAGGAGTTTGAACAACTTCTGCTCAAGCTCAGTTGAAAATGGTGATGGTGATTCAAGCTGTTTCAGGCCAAGGTAAATGGTTCTTTGTGACCAGTGTGGTGAGTGGAGAAGGTTTATGAAATTTTTTTGAGTGTTTATGGCCTGTGGAAGATGTTTCGAAGGAAGATGCAGGTTGGAGTGAAAATGGAAATGAGGTGTTCTTGCTTGATTCAGGCTTGTGTCTTGTTGGTTTTTGCTCAGTGGAGCAAGGTGAGTTGATGTGTGGAATTGGTTTGAATGTTTGTGAGCTGTGCAGAGAGATTCGAAGGAAAATGCAAGTGAGGGTGAGTTTGTGTATGTGATGTTGTGTTGAGCTTCAGCCTTCCTTGTTGTGTCTAATGGCCAGCATTTGATCCACATAAACCTCCCTCATTGGTCAGATGATGTGACCTGCCCTTTATTGATTGGTATGGCCACTTTTGCAAATTGTCAGCTTTTGTGTAAGAGAGGTATGGGTTGTGTTCTATGCTGGTACAATGGCTATGGGCTGCGCAGCATGGTGTGGTGAGAGGCTAGGGCTGGTTCAATGGCCAATGCAGCAAGTTGGTGAAGTGTGATCATGAGTTTTGCAAGTTGATCCTCTTTTGGTTCATATGAAATTTCTTGTCCCACAAGCCATGAAACATGACGAAACCTTGGTCCAATCTTAACTTTAGGACTTACATGATGCTTGTGTAATGGTTTGATGCCAATTAGAAGTCACAAGAATGCTTGGTACATGAAATTGCAAGTTTCTCATTTGAGGCATAACTTGAAAATTAGTGATTTTTGCCAACTTTGTCACACCATAACTTTTGATCCAAGAAGAATTAGATCATGTTCTTGTACTTTTTGAAAAGGGAAAAATGTATTCTACAACTTTCATGACCAAAGTTTTTCCATTTGAAGCATTTTTGGATCAAAAAGCAAGGCTTGAAAAATGACCTAAAATGACATATTCTTGAAAAGTCAACCATGCCCTAAAAAGTCAACTTTGCAAAAAACTTCAAATTCTTGAGTTTTGTGAACTTCTAACTTCTTCCATGATCAAATAAAGATCATATACACTCAAAATGATGAAGATCACCCCTTGGTTGGGTCATTGGGGGCCTCAGATGCCCTGATTTTGCACTGACTTGTCTGAAAAGTCAACTCTTGATCAGATGACTTCCCCATGGAATTTCTTCATGAAAATTGATATGCATACTCCCTATACCATATAGAGACCAATGGAAACAAGAATGACCAAAAAATTTGGAGTTATGGCCTCTGAAACCAAAACCCTAATTTTAGGTCAACTGTGCAGTCAAGCTTGGCTCTGCATCCACACCAATCCCAGTTCTTGTGATCCTTTTGCATTTTTGATTTTGAGGGGATGTAATATGATATAAGAACACACATGGACCCATTTGAAGTGATTGTTGACCTTTGGAGTGGCTCAAGAAGCTCTTGGATGGCTCAGATCACAAACCCTAGGTGCAGATGACTTAGAACCTATGCAGTGGATCAAAAATGGGATATGAGATGATATGATTGTGTTTATGCATATGAAATGATAACAAGCCATGGTGTGAATGGGTGAGGGCAAATTTGGGGTGTTTACAGCTGCCCCTATTCAAACATGAGTTAGCTGTGCAGGATGTAAGCAATGGCTTAACAGGCAAACAAGATAACTTGTGGTTGAATACCAAAGACAGTCCAAAATTTGCACTCACAGAATGAAGAAGAAAAGGGATATAGATTGTAAAGGAAAATAAAGTATATTGTAAAGTGTGGGCGACGGAGGACGACCGTCGAGCAGAGGACGACTGCTGGGTAAAGAGCAATGATGGTGACGGCCGACATGCTGGGAAAGGTGCGGAAAATAAAGCAATGACGGGGACGGCCGACATGCTGGGAAAAGTGTGGGAAATAAAGCAATGACGGGGACGGCCGACATGCTGGGAAAAGTGTGGGAAATAAAGCAATGACGGGGACGGCCGACATGCTGGGAAAAGTGTGGGAAATAAAGCAATGACGGGGACGGCCGACATGCTGGGAAAAGTGTGGGAAATAAAGCAATGACGGGGACGGCCGACATGCTGGGAAAAGTGTAAAGCCAAGACGGGGACGGCCGACTAGCTGAGGAAAGTAAGAAATTATGATGGGGACGGCCATCACGATAAAGCTGTAAAATTCTCTGGGGATTAATGAAACATGACGGGGACGGCCATCAAGTTCACAAAGTAAAGTAACCAACAATGGGGACGGCCATCGGGCTAAAAGAAAGGGAAATGGACCACGACGGGGACAGCCATCGGGTTAAAGAATAAATGAAATAAACAGATGATGGGGTACGGCCATCAAAGGTGAAGGACGATCACCTAGCAGGGGACGGCTGCTCTGTTGGGAGATAAAGGAATTATGATGGGGACGACCATCAAAGGTGGAGGACGACCACCTGGCAGGGTACGGCTGCCGAAAATATCAACGATAGGGACGGCCATCGGATGAGCATGATGGAGGACGACCATCAAGAGGTGGAGGACGACCACCTAGCAGTGGACGGCTGCTCTCAGGGTTTATCATGACATAGGATGAATGCCAGATAACCAAAATCAACAATGGGGACGGCCATTGGATAAAATGATGAAGGACGATCACCTAGCAGGGGACGGCTGCTCTCAGGGTTTATCATGACATAGGACGAATGCCAGATAACCAAAATCAACAATGGGGACGGCCATCGGATGAGCATGATGGAGGACGACCATCAAGAGGTGGAGGACGACCACCTAGCAGGGTACGGCTGCTCTTAGGGTTTATCATGACACAGGACGAGTGTCAGATAAGAAGGAAAATTTGTTTTGCTGGCGATCTACTGGGGAATAGTAAACACGGACGAGTGTTTACATCCAAGAAACAAAAGGTATAAGTGTTTGGTCTTGTGTATAGATTAAAGATGCGGATGAGCATCCTTAAGACTACGATACGGACGAGTATCGGGTAGAAACAAACTGACACGTGTTCAAAGATGACGATACGGACGAGTATCAACTGGTTAACAGAGAACACGGACCAAAGTCGAATCTAAAGGGACTCTTCTGGGGAATAATAGACACAGACGAGTATCTATATTCGAGAAGACATGAATGTTTGACACAGTGTATGGATTAAAGATGCGGACGAGCATCCTTAGGGTTATGATATGGACGAGTATCATGTAGAAACAAACACTTGACGCACATTCTGAGATGATGGTACGGACGAGTACCAACTGGTTAACAAAGAACATGAACCAAAGTCGAATCTGTGGGGATATGAATGGTATATACAAAATACGGACGAGTATCTGTACGAGTGTAACATGAGTAATGAGTATGAGTATTGTATAGATGAGTGTTTATCTGCTGGGGAAGGTGACACGGACGAGTGTCAAGAAAGTATAATAATAACAACAAGTATATGGGCTGTAAAAGTGCAAGCGACCGTGTTGGGGATACGACACTGACGGGTGTCAAGAAAGTATATAGGTATATGTGAGTGCAAAGAGGATGTCTTTGGCTTTCTGTTGGGGTATGACACGGACGAGTGTCAGGACGTATCTGTAATACGGGTGATTTTGTTCATAAAGAGTGTTCAGGTGACTTTACTGGGGAAAAATGGCACGGACGGGTGTCAAAATGAGTATATACTGGTGTTGTTGATTGAGAGGCGGCTGTTCTTGCCGGGGACTCTGGTGGGGATTTTTCTGTATGCTGGTGAACTGTCATTATTCACAGGTGTTAGTTCAAGACATGGCTTGTGATTATGCTATATGTTTGATTTTTGCCGTAATGCTCCGTATTAGACGAAATGCTACGCTTTGTGGGTGAACATGATGTGAATGCTATGATTATGCAAAGCTACCAAACCGGGATTCAAATCCCGTTGCTGCGAAGATCTCTGGCCGATCTGCTTGAAATGGACATCCCAGCTGGGGATGAGATCATTGGTAGATCTAATAAGATGATATTTGCTTGGGGATACGGGTCACTGATAGACCTATCCTTTATAAATGAGGGACCCAGCTGGGGTTTGTAGAAGCTTTCTTCACTCTGTTGTGATCTTCTATGCGCTGCTCTTCTGGATAGAGGCTGGAACTCTGTGGGGAGATAACTCTCTGACTTTTGTGCTCGGCTGAGGGTGAGATGGCAACTCAGCTGGGGAGGAAGAGAGATCATTGAGAGACCTCCCTAGGGATTCTGTCGAAGAGGATCCTTGACTCAGCCGGGGATATAGGTGCCTTCTGTGATGCCTGGCAACTCTGATGAGGATAAGTAATAAGTGGCAACTCAGCTGGGGAAGTCATGAGAGGCAACTCAGCTGGGGAGAGAGCACTTCGGGTGCTAAAATTGAGCGTTGATTTGCCGGCTTGCTGGGATGAAGCTTACATGCCCCAAGTTGCATTCTGGATACCTGCAATCCTGAAAAAGATAGAGAAACGCACAAAATAATCCCGAGGTATCCCTTACTGGATTCCGTCATAGGAGTTAGGATACTTCTGAGAGCAAGCATATTTCCTGCAAGCATGTTTTTACTTTTGGAGATAAACATCTGTATTCATGCAATCGTTTTTTCTTTAAGACATCAGACATTTTTTGCAAATAAAAATGTACAAGACGAGACATGACTGAAAATCTGATTTTATTAATTCATATGCCCTGAATTGGCAAGATACAGTCAAAGAAACATATCCCCTGGAATGAGGAGATTGTTACAAATTGAGAAACCAAAAGCTGGCAGTGTTGATGACGCTTTAAAGAGCTTCCTCTTTACTATGACTCGTATGACTTTTGACGTTCTTCTCATCTTGCTTTCCGAAGAATGTTGATTCTGACTGAAGCTTGATGCCTTCGAAGCTTACCAAGTTGTAAACGATACAGACGAATTCAGAATGCAGTTGTTCGCTTATTCCCTTATTTTGCATGGACCGCCCTTTCGGGTTTTCGATCCATCGGGATACCCATTTTTGCCCGAGCTGTCCAATGCGGCTTTTCAACTCAGCGGGTGTACATTTTTTTTATTTATTTTCCCTTATTTTTGCCCGAGCCTTTTATTCTGTTTTTGACTCGCCGGGATGCCCTATTTTTGCCTGGACTTACATTTTGTTTTTATGTCCGGCGGGTCATTTTTACGCGAAGTATTTTTTAACTGCATCTGAATTCACAGGGGACGGGAAATCTTCACCATCCATGGTGCTGAGCATCAGTGCTCCACCAGAGAAAACTTTCTTTACTACAAATGGTCCTTCATAGTTTGGAGTCCACTTGCCCCTGTGGTCTGTATGAGGAGGGAGGATTCTCTTCAGCACAAGATCTCCTACTTGGTACTCTCGGTGCCTGACTTTCTGATCGAAGGCTTTCTTCATTCTTTTCTGATATAACTGCCCATGAGAGATTGCAGCCAATCTTTTCTCTTCAATCAGACTCAGTTGTTCGTATCGGGACCTAACCCATTCTGCTTCGCTCAGTTTAACATCCATCAGTACCCGGAGAGAGGGTAATTCAACTTCGACAGGTAGGATTGCCTCCATACCATACACAAGTTGATACGGTGTTGCCCCAGTGGATGTTCTGATTGATGTGCGGTACCCATGCAAGGCAAACGGTAGCATTTCATGCCAGTCTTTGTAAGTGACTACCATCTTTTGCACAATCTTCTTGATATTCTTGTTAGCCGCCTCAACAGCGCCATTCATCTTTGGCCTGTAAGGAGAAGAATTGTGATGTTGAATCTTGAAGTCCCGGCACAGTTCAGCCATCATTTTGTTGTTTAGATTGGAACCATTATCAGTGATGATTCGCTCGGGAACTCCGTACCGACAGATGATATCTCTCTTCAGAAATCTGGCTACCACTTGCCTTGTGATGTCTGCATACGAGGCTGCTTCGACCCACTTGGTGAAATAGTCAATGGCGACCAGGATGAATCTGTGGCCATTCGAGGCGGTTGGCTCAATCTTGCCAATCATGTCAATGCCCCCACATAGCAAAGGGCCAGGGTGAAGACATCACATTTAGAGGATTGGGAGGAACATGCACCTTATCCGCATAAATCTGGCATTTATGGCATCTTCTGGCGTAGGCACAACAATCAGCATCCATTGTGATCCAGTAATAGCTTGATCTTAGCAACTTTTTAGCCATGGCATGCCCTCCCGCATGGGTACCAAAGGATCCTTCGTGCACTTCATGCATCAACAAGTCTGCTTCTGTCTTATCAACGCATCTGAGGAGTACCATATCAAAGTTTCTTTTGTATAGGGAACCATCAGTGTTCAGGAAGAAACTACCAGCAAGCCTTCTCAAAGTCTTCTTATCATTGGAAGATGCCCTAGGTGGGTATGCCTGATCCTCCAAGAAGCACTTAATGTCGTGGAACCAAGGCTTATCATCTTTAACAACATCCGCTGCGAATACATATGCTGGTCTGTCAAGTCTGAACACTGAGATCTGAGGTACGAAGTTGGCAGCCTGAACTTTGATCATGGACGAAATGGTAGCCAGAGCATCTGCAAACTGATTCTCGTCCCGAGGGATATACTCAAGCTTGACTGTTGTAAAGAAAGTCAATAACCTCCTTGTGTAATCCCTGTAAGGTATCAGATGTTCCTGGTGTGTGTACCATTTGCCGTTGGTTTGATTGACTACCAGAGCTGAATCTCCGAATACGGTCAATGTCTTGATCCTGAGGTCAATGGCTTCCTCAAGACCCATAATACAAGCTTCGTATTCAACTTCGTTGTTAGTGCAGTTGAAAGTGAGTTTTGCCGAGAAAGGCATGTGAACTCCTTTAGGTGTAATGAGTACTGCACCAACACCACGACCATTCATGTTAACAGCCCCATCGAACATCATAGTCCATTCTTCATTCGGGTCGGGCCCTTCAGTGTGAACAGGCTCTTCATGATCTTTTGCTTTTATGAACATGATGTCTTCATCAGGGAAGTCAAATCTCATAGGCTGGTAGTCATCAATGGGTTGTTCAGCAAGATATTCAGATAGTACACTGCCCTTGATGGCTTTCTGAGAGGTGTACTAGATGTCGTATTCTGTGAGAATCATCTGCCATCTTGCAACCCGTCCGGTAAGAGCTGGCTTCTCGAAAATGTACTTGACTGGGTCCATTTTTGATATCAACAAAGTAGTGTGGGTCAACATATACTGTCTCAGTCGGCGAGCAGCCCACGCTAAAGCACAGCAAGTTTTCTCGAGCAGTGAATAACGTTGTTCACAGTCGGTAAACTTTTTGCTTAGGTAGTATATTGCATACTCTTTTCGGCCAGACTCGTCATGCTGGCCCAGCACACACCCCATTGACTCTTCTAATACTGTCAAGTACATGATCAGAGGTCTTCCTTCAACCGGAGGCATAAGGATTGGAGGCTCTTGTAAGTATTCTTTGATTTTGTCAAAAGCCCTTTGGCAGTCTTCGTTCCACCTGACCGTCTGTTCTTTTCTTAACAGCTTGAACAAAGGTTCACAGGTTGCAGTGAGGTGAGATATGAACCGTGAGATGTAGTTCAATCGACCTAAGAACCCTCGAACTTCTTTCTCAGTTTTCGGTGCAGGCATCTCTTGAATGGCTTTGACTTTATCAGGGTCAACTTCAATCCCTTTCTCGCTCACAATAAAACCCAGCAGCTTACCAGATCGCACCCCGAATGTGCATTTGTTGGGGTTCAACTTCAGTTGGTATTTCCTCAGACGCTTGAATAACTTCAACAGATTCACCAGGTGATCTTCCTCTGTAAGGGACTTGGCAATCATGTCATCCACATAGCATTCGATTTCTTTATGGATCATATCGTGGAATAATGTTACCATAGCCCGTTGATATGTTGCACCAGCATTCTTGAGCCCAAATGGCATCACCTTGTAGCAGAATGTGCCCCAGGGTGTAATGAAGGTTGTCTTCTCCATGTCTTCAGGTGACATTTTAATTTGGTTGTATCCTGAAAATCCGTCCATGAAGGAGAATACCGAGAACTGAGCCGTGTTATCCACCAATACATCGATGTGAGGTAATGGGAAGTCATCTTTCGGGCTGGACCTGTTCAGATCCCGGTAGTCAACACACATCCTTACTTTGTCGTATTTCTTAGGCACAGGTACTATATTAGCAACCCACGGTGGATAGCTTGTTACAGCAAGGAACCCGGCGTCCCATTGCTTTTGTACCTCCTCCTTAATCTTCATTGCCATGTCTGGGCGAGTACGGCGCAGTTTCTGTTTGACCGGCGGACATTCTTCTCTCAAAGGTAGCTTGTGCACGACAATGTCGGTATCCAACCCTGGCATGTCCTGGTAAGACCAAGCAAACACATCCACATACTATTGAAGCAGGTCAATCAATTGTCTCTTCACCGAGTCTTGCAGGCAGGCCCCGATTTTAACCTCTTTCACGTCTTCATCTGTACCAAGATTAATCACTTCAACCTCCTCCTGGTGAGGAGTAATAACCTTTTCCTCTTGTCTTAACAATCTGGCTAGCTCTTCAGGAAGCTCATATTCTTCTTCAACCCTTTCATCAGCTTGATTGATTGGATTGTCAAAGTCATACGAAGTCATAGCCGTGCTGTTGTCGGTGCTGTCTGGAAGGCACTCTCTGCAAGGGTTCAGTTTGTTCATTTTAGTGATTTGATTTTAATCTTGTTTAGAAAAGTGAAATAAAGTTGCCATTTTGAAAACACTGCCATTTATTTTTTGTACAAAAAGAAAAATGGAAAAACAGTGAACAGAAAAGAAAAAGACTCATTTGCAAAAAGATGTCTGATATTTCATTGATTAATCTTGTTTGCACAAAAAGTACAGATGGCCCGATTACAAAATGAGTCTTGTCATCTTGGGAAAGATGCAAGACTTTGATGCATGCTATAAAAATACAGGAAATAATAATTACTCTGCATGCGTAACTCTTATAATTTCCTGGGAAGACCAGTTTGAGATACTGCTCCCCGGGATCTTTGGACGAATCCAGCTTTCCAGGTTGCGTTCTTCTTCCAGCTCGTCTTCCAGACAGTTGATAGCATCAGGGGTGAGCATCCCCCCACTCACAAAGTTGGGCTCTTTCGCAACCTCTGCTTGATCTTGTTGAGTTGGTTTGTAACCCAACCCAAATCTATCCTCTTTCTTCTCCACCGATAACAGTTTGCCCCAGCCTTGGGCGTTTCCTCCCTCAACAACCTTCCGGGCTTGTTGGTATGATGATATTGAAGTACCAGGCACAGCAGATGTTTCATTCACATTCAAGGCCTCGAACCCCTGACTCATTGTTTCATGGATCTCCCCATCCATCTCAATGTATTTATAGGTAGCCAGGTGGCTGACAAAAATATCCTCCTCTCCATAGATTGTAACGATTTGACCCTCCCACTCGTATTTTAACTTCTGGTGAAGGGTAGAGGTCATGGCGCCAGCGGCGTGAATCCATGGCCTACCCAATAGACAGCTGTAGGCAGGCTGTATATCCATCACGTAGAAGGTCGTTTTGAAGGTCTGCGGGCCAATCGTTATGGGCAATTCAATTTCTCCCAGAACCGATCTCTTTGAACCATCAAAGGCTCTCACCACCAGGTTGCTGGGTCTCAACGCCAATCCATCATATTCTAGCTTCACCAGGGCCTTCTTAGGTAAGACATTGAGGGATGACCCCGTGTCTACCAGCACATGGGAAAGGACAGCACCTTTACATTCCATGGTTATGTGCAAGGCCTTGTTATGGTTGTGGCCTTCCGTTGTCAAATCAGTATTGGTGAACCCTAGTCCGTGACTAGCATTAACATTTCAAACTACAGCTTCTAACTGATTGACAGTGATCTCTTCAGGCACGTAAGCTGCGTGCAAGACTTTGAGTAGTGCGTTCCGATGGGCTTCGGAGCACATAAGCAATGATAGGATTGAGATCTTGGAAGGCGTTTGATGAAGCTGATCCACTATTTTATAATCACTCTTCTTGATGATTCGCATGAACTCATCAACCTCTTGATCAAAGGGTATTCTCAAGGCTTCTTTAACAGTCTGCTCTTCCTGCACCAAACTCTTTCCTTTTGCCTTGGCAGCAGCTTCTGCTTCGGCAGTGGGCCTCTGAGTTTGTGGAGCGAAAAGACGTCCGCTTCGAGTGAAGCCTCCGCCTCCTCCCACATTTTCAATTTGTGGTGCAGGGTTTGATGATTCAAAAGTGATTCTTTGTCCTTCACAGTACAGGTCAGAGCCGTAATGCCAGGGGATGGCGTTACTACTTTCATAAGGTACTGGTCCAGGCACCGTGATAGTGACTGGACTGACTGCTGCTACGGAAAGAGTTGTAATGGTCTGTGGATCGTAATAAATTGTGACTGGTGCTCTGATGGGAGCAGCACTTTCTGAGTTGTAGGCAGAGTTGTTTTCAGGATCATAAAATATTGTGACAGTTGAGACATCTTCATGATTTGTTGCTGCTGTTGTAGGAGACAATGGTGGAAGGATGGATGTTGTTGTTGTAGGAGTTTCAAAATGGAGTGGTGCTGGAGTCGTAGAAGGAACATTTGTTGATATCTGGTCAGTTGAAATGACAGATGAAACACTTGTTGATGAAACCGAAGAATTGTCAGGAACAATGGTTGTTGCAGTTGTAGGAGGTTCTAGAGTTGTTGCTGATGAGATTGCTGGATTCGTTGGAAGTGATGTGGTGATTTGAAGTTGGCCACTCTGAATGAGACCGTCTATGCCATTCCTCAGGTTATCGCACCCATTTACCGAGATATTGCAGTAAGCACACCCCAACTCACACCCCGGGAACATTTGACATTCGAGGAGCTGAGCCTTAATTTCCACCAACGGTGTCCGGATCTGACCCACACTGGTTATTAAATAAGACGGCTTGTCTTCTTCAATAGCATTAATTCTGGGACCACCGTGGTTCGGCATGGGGTTCTTATTGACATTAGGTGGTGGTGCGAAATTCAGAGCTTTTGAGTCTACCAGGTCTTGTACCTTCAAGTGCAGAGCTCTGCACTTTTCTGTACTGTGGCCAGGTGCATTTGAATGAAAAGCACATCTGGCGTTGGAGTCATAATTCCTGGGTAGACTGTTGGGATCTGGAGGTGCCAATGTCCTTAGCTCAACCAGGTTGAGTTTCAGGAGTTGTGGCAGCAATGTAGCATATGGCATAGGGATAGGATCGATCACCCTATTGGCTTGAGATGGCCTCTGTTGGAATGGCCTTTGCTGGTTATTGTTGTTGGTATTGTTATAATTCCTTGGAGGATACTGAGCTTGTTGGTGGTACTGAGGTTGTTGATAGTTTTGCTGTGGAGGTTGATAAACTGGTTGAGGATGAGCTGGAGCGGGAATGGTGACTGCTGCCACTGATCTGTGAACATATGGAGGTCTGCCCCTGTTGGTGTGGATGGCATTGGTCTCACCAGTTCTTCTTGGGCCTGCAAAAGGCTTTCTTGTACTACTGGACGAGCTGGCACCATTGTCGGAAATCTTGCCCATCTTTAACAGGCTCTCAATTCTCTCCCCAGCTATGACAACATCTACGAAGCTAGTGGAAGAGAAAGCAGCCAGCCTGTCGATATATGTTCCCTGGAGGGTGTTCATAAACATATCTGCCATTTCCCTCTCAGACATAGGTGGCTGAACAGCAGCAGCCAATTGCCTCCATCTCTGGGCGTATTCTCGGAAACTTTCCCTTGACGACTGTGTCATTCCCATTAGGAGGGTCCTGTTGGGTGCCATATCTAAGTTGTACTGATACTGTCTGATAAAGGCCTCTGCCAGGTCCTTCCAACACCTGATAGTTGCCCTTGTCAGGTGAGAGTACCATTCTCTTGAAGCTCCTGTCAAGCTGTCTTCGAAATAGAACATCCAGAGCTTCTCATCCATAGTATAGGCCTTCAGCCTCCCCAGAAATGATTGTAAATGAGTCCGGGGGCATGAAGTCCCATTGTATTTTTCAAAACAAGGAGGCTTGAACTTATGGGGGATCCTGACCCCGTCTACCAAGCCCATGTCCATGACGTCAAAGCCCAAAGAGTTTTGAGACTCTAAGGACCTCAATTTCTCAGCTATCTCATCCAGCCTTCTATCATAAGCTTCTTCCCCCGCACCCATTACTGTGAACTGATCCTCTTGGGGGTCTTCTTGAAGTACCCTGGCTGCAGTGGCAGTCCCTTGAACATTTGCAGGAATATTGACCTCTGGATGAAGATGGGGGCCAAATACAGGGGGGTTAACATGAGGTTGGACCCTCTCGTTGTTGCTGGTGCCGGCAGTTCCTATATGCGGATCTTCTTGATTCTGCCTTTCCACCATGGCTCTCAATCTTTCCTGGCTCTGGGCTATGTTGTTCATCACTTCCATAAACTGAGTCATCTGCGTTCTCATTTCCAATCTTTCGTTTGCCATTTGATTTCTAACCTCTGCAAGGTCCTGCTGTACCTGATCCATTTGGATGCCCGGAAGATTGTTACGGGTTGGATAGCGGTGCGGACGGTTGAGGGGAAATACTCGGCGTCGAGCAATAGTTCCTGAACACCACAACAGAGTTAGCAACAATAAAACAAAAACCTACAAAACAAACAACAAAAGGGTTAGCATGCAATGCAGTATGCTTATTTGTCTTCAAGGTATCCGACTTGGCATTCAGTTTTGACCCTTCCAGACCCTTGAAGATACTGTTGATGTTGCTTTCGAAGTAAACCCGGATGGAACCAACTAATACATACATTACAAAAGTCAAACGGTACATAGTTTGTTTACAAATACAAGCCCTCTGAAGGGTCAAAATACATTACAAGAAAAAAAAATAAAAGTACATGGAATGAAAGCAACAACAAGCAAATGGTCAAAAACCAAGACCAAACTCATCCTCCCGAACTTCCTTGAGAAGTGCTTCGGTCACAGGATCAGCTGGACGCTCCGTGAGATTCCTGATGAGGAGATTCCGGGTTGTAACAGCTGCAGTTAGCTTCTTGTGTTGACTTTGGTCCTTTGACCTCTTCACTCCAGCCCTGATCTTTAGTTCTGATATCTCCCTCTGGGCTGCTGCCAGGGCTTCTTGTTGCTCTTTTGCACTAGCTTCCAACTGCTCTATCTTGTCTTGAACTCTCTTGTCCTCCAGAGTACGAGCCTCGGTGATCCTGACCCACCTAGCTTGACTCTCCTTCAGATACAAGTCCGTCCTTGCTCTCTGGAACTGGGCTTCCTTGCAAGCATTCTTCAGAATTTGTTCTCCAGCTTTAGACTTCTTGATATAATCCCCAGACTTCTCAATTTTAGTTAGATGCTCCACTCTCAGCTTCTCTAACCTCTCAATATCCATCCTACCATCACTCCTTTCCCGGAGGGTCTTCTGCAAAGCCTGAGTTAACTTCTCATTTCTTTCTTTCAAACCCTCAAACTCCTCCAAACTGATAGTGGCAGGGGGTGGTGCTGAGGATGGTCCAGGCATATCCTCCATGGTAAAGGGCATTCCAGAGAATTGAGCCCTGGCATGGGACCACTCATAATATTGTGCTGATGCCACATTGTTGCACTTCCCCAGAATGGTTACTCCCTTGGTCTGAACATTATCCCAGGCCCAGGCTGCCTGCCTAACAGTAGCCAGATTAGGCTTGTTCTCACAATAAAGAGTCTCAACCAAGTCCTGTGCCTTAGGAGTGTGGACCAGCGCATAGCCCAGTTGTCTTCTAAACAGCAGAGGGTTGTAATTGATACTACCCTTAACTCCTATTAGGGGCACATTGGGAAAATGCCCACAGCTGGTGATGATATCCTTGCCCTTGGTGCTTTGGGTGCACCACCTGATATCGGCTGAAGTTAGAGCAGTGAGTCTCTTAGCCCAGTTTCTCTGCTGATGAGGATTCAAAAATGCATCTGTCCTGGGTAGATGCCTGAGAAGCCAAGTATGGAACAATGGAGCACAACACCTCACTAATCTTCCCCTCTGCTTTTCATTCCTCTGATGCACTGAGTAATAGAGATCCCCCAATAAAGTGGGCACTGGGTTCTTCAAGATGAAAAGATGGATTGCATTCTTGCTAATGAATCGAGGCTCATCTGCAAATAATATAATCCCATATATGCTCAAGGCCAACAAAGCACAGACTGCTTCCCACTCTCCCAAAGAAGCTTTCAGGGTAGCTTGAGAGATCAAGAAATCCAGATGGAAGCCAGGGATTCCAGCTTTAGAAGTCATATGCTGCTCAATCAGAACAGGTTCCAGATGCAAAGCCTTTGCTACTTCTCCATTACCAGGAAATACCATCTCAGGGTTGAAAGGGACTCCAGCCCTGATAGGCACACCAACTAATGATGAGTATTCTTCCAACAAAGGGCCCAACTGAAAGTCTTGGAAAGTAAAACACCTCAATGGGGGATCATAAAACTGAAGGCAAGTGTGGATCAGGCTTCTCTGTGAAGGGTCCAGATCCATAACCATATCAAGTATATCCCCATAGTGTTCCCTGAACAATGGTATGTGATCTGGAGTGATCAGGGTCTGAATCCTCCTGATGTCAGATAGCTCTGGCTGGAAGAAATGGTAGGTGATATTACTCTTTTTAGGAGCCATGATGCTGAGACTGAGTAGAGACAAGTGCTGATGATGATACTGAAGAAAGGGCCACTGATTGGCTGAAGTAGATAGCTGAAGCAGGTGCAAATGAAGATAGGTCAATACTGAAGATGGGGTCAAAACCAGAACCAAATGAAGATGGATACCCTGAAACACAAATAAGCAAATGTCAATATGATGCAATGGTTATGTATGCAAATGATATGCAAGGGTTTGTGACTGAGCTGGATCTGATCAAAATGCCCTGATATAGATCCAAGTATGTTCAAGAAATCCAGATGAGGTCTATAAATCCAGTAACCAAGGTGGGGGACTCAAATAAAGAGCCACATGTCCAGGGTTTAGAATCACAAGAACTGTCCCAAAATGGAGTACTCTTAACAAACAAAGTAACAGGGTATTCTGAGGTCAAGGTACCTGCAAACCTGTAAACAACCCAACCCCCTCACAGGTGGTGTTCTAAAACAAGGATCCTCAGACTTGGATCAGTTATGAGAAGTGTAAACACTTCTAACCCGGAGGTACAGTGTTTACAATAACCATAAAAGTTCCTCCTCTAATTCACCTCAGTTTCTGAAGGTCAAAACTAAAGGTCATCCAGACTTAGCAGGCTTCCCAGATAGCCCTAGCATTGCAGGAAATCTGCAACACAGAGTTCTCAAGAAGAAACCCATATCTGAACCGTGTTTCATATTCCCGCACCAGACCGAGATGGAATGGGAAAGAATATGATTCACTCTAGCCTAGGTGTCACTCAGGTCCCAGGTATAGGACCTTAACTCTCAGTAGAACACCCACCCACCAAAGCAAAACCAGATCCAGCCAGACAGCATGACAGTATGATATATGAAAAACTGTAAAGAAAGCAATAAATAAAGCTGTACAGAAAGCAGTAAATAAAGCAAATATACAAACACAAATAAGCACATAACACCCCAGTAAACACAAATCAAACAAGAGCTAGGAGGAACCCACAAAAAGAACCAGAAGCCCTGGTTGCAGTATAAGGGTCCCCAGCAGAGTCGCCAAGCTGTCGCTCCCGATAAGTGGGGACAGGCCCAAATAAAGGTACAGACACGAACGGTCGGCGAAAGGGACAATGAGAACACACAGCCGTGAACTCACTGGAGATGAAAAGAGTCGCCAGCTAGGCATTTTTATCCCGGAGGAAAGGCAATGCTGCATAGACCTAGAAAGATATGGATAAGACGGTTGCGAACCAGAGAGACTGAGAAAGGGGGTTGGTTACAACCTGGGAAGGTATTAGCACCCAGATTGTCCGCCGTACTCGACGGGATCCACGCTTAAAAGATTTGTGTTTTAAAGGGGTAGTGTCAGTGCAATCTGTGTATAAAAGAGGATGGAAGAATGTACAGGTGTCAGTGTAAAAGAAATGTGAAGTATATAAGTGAAGTGTCAGTGTAAGGACAAGAGTAAAATGCTCAAGATCATGAGGCTTAAAGAATAATGCTGAAAGAGGGGGAATATACAGAGACTTTTGTTCGATAACTGTTAAGTTATGCCTACGTATCCTCTCGTGCAATGAGGAAGTCAGAACACCGTAGTTCGACCCAAAGAGACTGAAAGGTGAATTGACTGATGAACTGCTTACTTGCCTATGCTCAAGTGTATGATCTGTCTGGCACAGATTCAAACTGTCTTGCATTAGACGGAAGAAGCGAGTTCTCGTTTGTGAGTGAATGAGGTGAGAAAAGAATCCCGGAGGAGACGATTATTGTTTGTTTTTGTGTTTTCAGTCTTTTATTGCTTTTGGATTTGTCATAATTTAATGAGCTTAAGCCTAAACCAATGGGTTAGTAAACTCATCACATCTTCCCTCTGATTAGGGGTAATGAGAATATCTTAAGTGTGAAGTCAGATTCTCACACTTAATCACCTTTGGTACAGGATTAAGATCATTAACCTATTTGTGATTATTTAGGTGTTTTTGGTGTTTTTGTTTAGTGTTAAGTAATGAGGTTAAGCCATAATCAGGGATTTAACAGACTCATTACACCATCCTAATAGAAGGATAATAGATGAGAATGTTTAAGCTGAGGAAAGCTCCTCAACTTAATCCATGATTAGGGATTAAACTCATGACAAAACAAGCCTTTGATTAAGTGGATTTTATTCACTGGTATGATGATGAAGTGTTTTTTATGGTTTGTAAGACAACTTGAGGGGGACTTGTCCATTAACACTAGGGTTAGTCCTTCTTAACCATTTAAGGAAGAATTAGAACCCTAATGCAAGGCCCAAGTTACAAGCATGATGTCTTGATACTTATTAAGTGAACTGATTAAGAGATTTAAACACATTAAGGGTTTAACACTTAGGATTAAAGTTATACACTCCATCCTAAGAGAAGGATACAGGCATAAGCTTAATCACAAAGCCTTAAAGCCTTTAGGGTTTAGTCCCTGATTATGAGATGGGAAGAGAAGACTCAAATGAGACACAAAGGTAAAACTAAGAGGGGAGACTAATCAAAACCCTAATCATTTTCATACATGGTTGTTCCTAAGGTTTGTGAGGTTTTCAAGAGAAGTCTTCAATGGAACCACCAGGAAGCAGATGAAAGGATCAAGAGAAGCAAAGTGACTTGCTTCATTCAAGAAGTCAAGTCACTTGAAGAAAGAAAGTGGGAAGAAGAAGAATGAGCAAGCTCAAACTCAAACACAAACAAAAATGCAGCAATGGATGCAAGAGAGATGAAAAGAAAAGTTATGAGAAGTGAAGGCAAATTCACTTCCCAAAATTACTTACCACCTGAAAGGTTAGGAAAGAAATGCAATGTAATGCAAAATGGGATGAGATGACATGATGAGAGACAAAACCAGAAGCATATACATGATGCTAATGATGCTATGAGATGCTACAAACATGAGGCAGCACATGGAAATGATCATAAAAGTTCATGAATGCAAATGAAGCAAGTTAGGAACCAAGGACATACATGAAAAGTTATGAAGTGCACATGGCATACAACATGGAAAATACATGATGCAATGATCAAACATGCTTTCAATATGTCTTATGATGTCAAATGAATCAAATGGATGCTTGAAATGTCATGGCAAGTCATATTATGCAAGAAGATGCAAGATGGATGCATATGAAAGCCCAAATTAGGGTTTATGACCAATGCAACAAACAAAAATCAAAATCAGAAGCAAACCCTAAGATAAAAAATTGAAAATGCCACTCAAAGGACCCCTAATCCTATACTAACCCAATGCCCAAAGGAGAGGTCTCAACTCCTAACCAATTTCAAGTTATGATTTTTACAAGTTTTCTAGGGTTTTAGGGTTCCTAAACAAGAAAATTATCAAACAAATTGAAAATGAAAGATCAAATCATGGCCATTTAATCTCACAAACTACATGCTAAACAAAATGCAATGCAAAAGGAATCAATGTCCAACTCTTCATGGATAGGCAAAAATGATTTTTGGAACTTTGGATCAAATTAATGCACAAAAATGATTTTAATTCAATGAGAAATTCTTAAAATGCATCAAGATCAAAAAAGAAATTTGGTTTGAAGGTTGGACAATGTTTCTAAATGTCTTAAAACATTTCATGAATTTTTTGGTGATTTTTAAATACCTAAAAGTATTTTTAATAAATTAATTCTCATTAATCAATTAAAAATAAACTTTTAAATATTTAAAAATACTTTTTCAATGCTAAAAATGAAAATAAAAATATTTTTGTGTCATAAAAATTAATGAAACTCTTGAGAAAAAGTTTCATAATTTTTAAACAATTTTTACTATTTTAAATAAATTATGCAAATTAAATGAAAAGAAATGAAATAAAAATTAAAATAGGCTGAAGTATGCAGGATGGAGGGCCAGGATTGAGTCTGGGGAAAGATTTGTTGACTGCGCGCGCAGATCAAAGGCTGAAATTCAAACTTGGTTAATCCTGATTTATGAATTAATTAATTGAGGTTAGGGTTTAATGAGTGCATCTGGACCATTCACACGCGCGCGAAGTCAACAGAGTCAAGGCATCCAACGCTCCAGATTCAAACTGCCTTAATTACAGAATTAAAACCCTAATGATTTTCAGGTGGCCGGAGAAGACCTCCGGTCGTCTTCTCCGGTGGGAACCCCACCTGAAAATCTCCAAAACTCTCATAACCTAATTAAAATGAAATCTAAAAACATGGAAATGATCCCCACAACTTACTGAATCAAAACCCCAAGCCAAAACTCATTTATATTCCATCAATTTCATGAATCGAAACAAAGATGATTTTAGGGCAAAACTTTCAGAAACCAATTAAACTCTCATCTCTCCACCATTTTCAAAACTAAAGATATCAGAGCAATCAGTGAAGCATGGAGAACAACTTTAGAACTTAAAAATCCATTTCTGGAAAAAAAAGTTCTTGAGCTACCTGAGTTTTGAAGCTTTCACTCCAGCAACTTCCTGACCTCTCCCTTTGATGCAATCCACTTTACTTGGTCCCCTGATGATCCTTGAATGCTTAGGAGGAGTTTATGTTGGCTGGTTAAGGAGTTTGAACAACTTCTGCTCAAGCTCAGTTGAAAATGGTGATGGTGATTCAAGCTGTTTCAGGCCAAGGTAAATGGTTCTTTGTGACCAGTGTGGTGAGTGGAGAAGGTTTATGAAATTTTTTTGAGTGTTTATGGCCTGTGGAAGATGTTTCGAAGGAAGATGCAGGTTGGAGTGAAAATGGAAATGAGGTGTTCTTGCTTGATTCAGGCTTGTGTCTTGTTGGTTTTTGCTCAGTGGAGCAAGGTGAGTTGATGTGTGGAATTGGTTTGAATGTTTGTGAGCTGTGCAGAGAGATTCGAAGGAAAATGCAAGTGAGGGTGAGTTTGTGTATGTGATGTTGTGTTGAGCTTCAGCCTTCCTTGTTGTGTCTAATGGCCAGCATTTGATCCACATAAACCTCCCTCATTGGTCAGATGATGTGACCTGCCCTTTATTGATTGGTATGGCCACTTTTGCAAATTGTCAACTTTTGTGTAAGAGAGGTATGGGTTGTGTTCTAGGCTGGTACAATGGCTATGGGCTGCGCAGCATGGTGTGGTGAGAGGCTAGGGGTGGTTCAATGGCCAATGCAGCAAGTTGGTGAAGTGTGATCATGAGTTTTGCAAGTTGATCCTCTTTTGGTTCATATGAAATTTCTTGTCCCACAAGCCATGAAACATGAGGAAACCTTGGTCCAATCTGAACTTTAGGACTTACATGATGCTTGTGTAATGGTTTGATGCCAATTAGAAGTCACAAGAATGCTTGGTACATGAAATTGCAAGTTTCTCATTTGAGGCATAACTTGAAAATTAGTGATTTTTGCCAACTTTGTCACACCATAACTTTTGATCCAAGAAGAATTAGATCATGTTCTTGTACTTTTTGAAAAGGGAAAAATGTATTCTACAACTTTCATGACCAAAGTTTTTCCATTTGAAGCATTTTTGGATCAAAAAGCAAGGCTTGAAAAATGACCTAAAATGACATATTCTTGAAAAGTCAACCATGCCCTAAAAAGTCAACTTTGCAAAAAACTTCAAATTCTTGAGTTTTGTGAACTTCTAACTTCTTCCATGATCAAATAAAGATCATATACACTCAAAATGATGAAGATCACCCCTTGGTTGGGTCATTGGGGGCCTCAGATGCCCTGATTTTGCACTGACTTGTCTGAAAAGTCAACTCTTGATCAGATGACTTCCCCATGGAATTTCTTCATGAAAATTGATATGCATACTCCCTATACCATATAGAGACCAATGGAAACAAGAATGACCAAAAAATTTGGAGTTATGGCCTCTGAAACCAAAACCCTAATTTTAGGTCAACTGTGCAGTCAAGCTTGGCTCTGCATCCACACCAATCCCAGTTCTTGTGATCCTTTTGCATTTTTGATTTTTAGGGGATGTAATATGATATAATAACACACATGGACCCCTTTGAAGTGATTGTTGACCTTTGGAGTGGCTCAAGAAGCTCTTGGATGGCTCAGATCACAAACCCTAGGTGCAAATGACTTAGAACCTATGCAGTGGATCAAAAATGGGATATGAGATGATATGATTGTGTTTATGCATATGAAATGATCACAAGCCATGGTGTGAATGGGTGAGGGCAAATTTGGGGTGTTTACAGGTACCCTTGGTGGAGGCCTCAGATGCCCTGATTTTGACTTTACTTATTCAAAAAGTTACCCAATGATCAGATGACTTCCACAGTGAACTTATTCATCAAATTTGGTACACATGTTCCTTATAACATATTGAGACCATTAGAAACAATAATGGCCAAAAAAATTGGGATTAAGGCCTCTAAAACCAAAACCCTAATTTTAGGTCATCTGTGCAGGAAATCTTCAGTCTGCCTCTATGCCTTTGCCATTCTTTGTGATCCCTTGACTTTTATGAACCTTGGGGAGCATACTATGATCATGGAACACACATGGACCCTCTTGGTATGCTTCAAGACCTTTGGGATGGCTCAGATCACTTCTTGGATTGCTCAGATCACAAACCCTAGATGCAGATGAAATGAACTATGAAGTGGGATATGGTATGCTTATGCTAATGCAAAAAATGAAAGATCACAAGCCATGGTGTGATAAAGAGTGAGGGAAAATTTGGGGTGTTTACACCAAGTATGAAACAATGCAAAAAGAACCAAATGCAAACTCATCATGGTTGATCAAAAATGATTTTTCTAAGTTAGGGTTAAAAAAATGTGAATTTTAGAAACCCTAATTCAAAGTAAATTGTGAAAATATGATCAAACCTAAAAAGAAATTTGTGTGATGAGTTTGTAAATTGTTCTAAATGTCTAAGAATGCTTCATGATTTTTTTTGTGATTTTTAAATACCTAAATGCATTTTTAATCAATTAAAATCAATTAATTAATTAAATAAAGCATTTAAATGATTTAAAAATATATTTTACCTGCAAAAATTAAAAATAAAAATGTTTTTGCATTTAGAAAAATATTTGAAATGAAAATGCAGAAAATGAGATTTTTATAAACATTTTTACTATTTTAAATAAATGCAAGAAATAAAATGTAAGAAAAATAAAATAAAATGAAAAATATGCACAAGCAATGGTTCAGATTGGATTTTGAGGGGATCAAGGGCCAGGATGCGTGGGTTGACTGACTTGTGTAAACACCCCAAATTTGCCCTCACCCATTCACACCATGGCTTGTGATCATTTTCATATGCATAATTTCAATCATACCATCTCATATTACATTTTTGATTCACTACATTGGTTCAAAGTCATCTGCATCTAGGGTTTGTGATCTGAGCAATCCAAGAGCTTCTTGAGCCACTCCAAAGGTCATCAATCACTTCACAGGGGTCCATGTATGTTCAAGCATCACATTATATCCTATCAAAGTCAAGAATGTCAAATAATCACAAGAACTGAGAAAGGCATGGAAGCAGAGCCAGGTTTAACTGCACAGATAACCTAGAATTAGGGTTTTGGTTTCAGAGGCCATAACTTCAAATTTTTTGGTCATTCTTGTTTCTATTGGTCTCTATATGGTATAGGGAGTATGCATATCAATTTTCATGAAGAAATTCCATGGGGAAGTCATCTGATCAAGAGTTGACTTTTCAAGCAAGTCAGTGCAAAATCAGGGCATCTGAGGCCCCCAATGACCCAACCAAAGGGTGTTCTTCATCATTTTGATTGTATATGATCTTTATTTGATCATGGAAGAAGTTGGAAGTTCACAAAATTGAGAAATTTCAAGTCTTTTGCAAAGTTGACTTTTTGGGCAAGTTTGACTTTTAATGAATTTGTCATTTTAGGCAACTTTTCAACCCTTACTTTTTGATTCAAAAAGGCTTCAAATGGAAAAACTTTGGTCATGAAAGTTGTAGAATAGATCTTTACCTTTTCAAAAAGTACAAGAACATGACCTAATTCATTTTTGATCAAAAGTTATGGCTTGTCAAAGTTGGCTAAAATCACAAAATTTCAAAGTTTCTACCAAAGAGGTATTTTGCAAAATGACTTGATCAAGTGTTCTAGAGCTATCAAATGGACTTCTAATTCACATAACATGATCACACAACACCTAAAGTTCAGAATGGACCAAAGAATTACACATTTGCATGGTTTTTTGAACAAGATCTTTTCATAAGAACCAAAGTGAACCAAGTTGCAAAAGTCATCATATCTCCTCATCCACTTGCTGGCTATTTTGCTGATCCACCCTAGGCTTTTCCTCACCTCATGCTGCGCAGGACATGCCCTTTGTACCAAGCTAGCAAGTAGCCCATGCCCTTCTTACACAAAAGTTGACATTTTGCAAAAGCACCCATACCTATCACAAAAGGACATGTCATGTCATCTGACCAATGAGAATTGTTTATGTGAATTAATTGCAAGCCAAACATAAGAGGAAGCAAGCCTGAAACCAGCCAGAGCACAACATACACATTTTCACCCTCACTTGCAAAACCCTTCGAAACTGATCACACAGCTCACAAACACACAAACAAACTTCATAGATCAACTCAACTCATCTTCCTGGTCACAAAGCATCCATCATCCTTGCCTTAAACTTCCAGAATCACAAACACGATTCCTTCACTGCACTAAACAGAACTTGTTCAAACTTCCAAACTAGCCAATACAAACTCCTTCTAAGCATCAATATGTCATCAGGGGTCTAAAAGGAGTGGATTGTGCAAAGGAAAGAGGTCAGAAAGTTGCAAACTGAAGAGCTTCAAACTCAGGTAGCTTCATGAACTTTTTTTCCAGAAGCATGATTTTAAGTTCTAAATAGCTTCTATACACTCCCCTGGTCATGAATATGTGATTATTTTTGAAAATGGTTGAGAAACCAGGATGTATGCTTTGTCTGAAATTTTTGCCCTAAAAACATGTTTGATTCGATTCTCCTTGTTTCTGAATGATAAATGTTGTTTGAATGAGGGGTTTAATTCGTTTTTGAGTGGGGAAGAGTTCTGGGCTGTTGGGTTTCATTTTCATTGCGTGTAGAGTGAGTTTGTGATTTTGGATGATCGGAGAAGACGACCGGAACAGTGTTCCGGTCGCCTGAAAGTCATTAGGGCTGTCATTAGGGCTTAATCATTAATTAGCCAGGTTTGAATATCAGCCATTGGATATGGCGGCAGGTCAAATGCGCGCGCAGCCAGTTTAAACTTGGACCCTTAGATCTGATTACTTTTCTTTTTTCAGTTTAATTTCATTTTTATTTTCCATTTAATTACATTGTTTTCTTCATTTTATTTAAAATAGTAAAACTTATTCAAAAATTCTGATTTTTTTTGTACAAACTTTTATTAAATTTCAGAATACAAAAGTATTTTTATTTTTATTTTTTGCATTCAAAAAGTATTTTTAGATATTTAAAAGTTTATTTTTAATTAATTAATGAGAATTAATTAATTAAAAATGCTTTTAGGTATTTAAAAATCACCAAAAAATTCATGAAACATTTAAAACCATTTAGAAACATTGTCCAACCCTCAAACCAAATTTCTTTTTTGATCTTAATGCCTTTTGATAATTTTTCATGGAATTAAAATCATTTTTATGCATTATTTTGATCCAAACTTCCAAAAATCATTTCTACCTAACCATTGAGAGTTGGACTTTGATTCTTTTTGCATTGTATTGTGTTTAGCATGTAGTTTGTGAGATTAAATTGGCATGAATTGATCTTGCATTTTCCATTTTTTTTGCATTTTTCTTGTTAAGGAACCCTAAAACCCTAGAAAACTTAGGAAAACCATAACTTGAAGTAGGTTAAGAGTTGGAACTTCTCCTTTGGGCAGTGGGTTAGTATAGGTTTAGGGATCCTTTGAATGCATTTTAAATTTTTTATATTGATGTTTGCTTCTGATTTTGGTTTGTGTTTGATGCTTTGATCATAAACCCTAATTTGGGCTTCCATCTTGCACTTGCTTGCATAACATGACTTGCCATAGCATTTTTTGCATCCATTTGATTCATTGAACATCTTAAGACATATTGAAAGCATGTTTGATCATTGCATCATGGATTTGCCATGTTGTATGCCATTTGCACTTCATAACTTTCCATGTATGTTCATGCTTCTTAACTTGTTTCATTTGCATCCATAAGTTTGAATGATCATCCTCATGTCTTGATTAATGTTTGCAGCATCTCATAGCATCATTATCATCTCATAGATGCTTCTGGTTTTGATTTACATCATGCCATTCCATTTCATTTTGCATTGCATTGCATTTCTTTTTCTAACTTTTCAGGTGGTAAGTAACCTTGAGAAGTGAATTTGCCTTTCTTTTTCTAACTTTTGTTTTGTGTTTGAGATTGAGCTTACTCTTTCTTCTTCATCTTACTTTCTTTCTTCAAGTGACTTGTCTTCTTAAATGAAGCAAGTTACTTTGCTTCTCCTGATCCTTTCATCTGCTTCCTGGTGGTTCCATTGAAGATTTCTCTTGTTAACCTCACAAACCTTAGGAACAACCAAGCATGACAATGATTAGGGTTTTGATTAGTCTCCCCATTTAGTTTTACCTTTGTGTCTCTTTGAGTCTTCTCTCCTCACCTCATAATCAGGGACTAAACCCTAAAGGCTTTAAGGCTTTGTGATTAAGTTTATGCCTGCATCCTTCTATTAGGATGGAGTGTATAACTTTAATCCTAAGTGCTAAACCCTTAATGTGTTTAAATCTCTTAATCAATTCAATTAATAATCATCAAGACATCACACTTGTAACTTGGGCCTTGCATTAGGGTTCTAATTCTTCCTTAACTGGTTAAGAAGGACTAACCCTAGTGTTAATGGACAAGTCCCCCTCAAGTTGTCTTACAAACCTTAAAAATCACTTCATCATCTTATCATTCAATAAAATCCACTTAATCAAAGGTTTGTTTTGTCATGAGTTTAATCCCTAATCATGGATTAAGTTGAGGAGTTTTCCTCAGCTTAAACATTCTCATCTATTATCCTTCTATTATGATGGTGTAATGAGTCTGTTTAATCCCTGATTATGGCTTAACCTCATTACTTAACACTAAACAAAAACACCAAAAACATCTAATTAATCAGAAGTAGGTTAATGATCTCAATCCTGCATCAAAGGTGATTAAGTGTGAGAAGTTGACTTCACACTTAAGGTATTCTCATTACCCCTAAGCAGAGGGAGGATGTGATGAGTTTACTAACCCATTGGTTTAGGCTTAAACTCATTAACTTATGACAAACTTTCAAAAGCAATAAAAGACTGAAAACACAAAAATAAACAATAATCGTCTCCTCCGGGATTCTTTTCTCATCATCTTCACTCACAAACGAGAACCCGCTTCTTCCGTCTAATGCAATACAGTTTGCATCTGTGCCAGAACAGATCATACACTTGAGCATAGGCAAGTAAGCAGTTCACAAGTCAATTCATCTTTCAGTCTCTTTGGGTCGAACTACGGTGTTCTGACTTCCTCATTGCACGAGAGGATACGTAGGCATAACTTAACAGTTATCGAACAAAAGTCTCTGTAGATTCCCCCTCTTTCCAGCATCATTCTTTTAGCCTCATGATCTTGAGCAATTCATTCTCATTCCTGCACTGACACTGTATATTATACACTTCACTTCTTTTACACTGACACCTGTACATCCTTTTCCAGTTCTTTTATACACAGATTGCACCGACACTACCCCTTTAAAACACAAATCTTTTAAGCGTGGATCCCGTTGAGTACGGCGGACAATCTGGGTGCTAATACCTTCCCAGGTTGTAACCAACCCCCTTTCCCAGTCTCTCTGGTTCGCAACCGTCTTATCCGTATCTTTCTAGGTCTATGCAGCATTACCTTTCCTCCGGGATAAAAATGCCTAGCTGGCGACTCTTTTCTTCTCCAGTGAGTTCACTGCTGTGTGTTCTCATTGTTCTTTTCACCGACCGTTCGCGTCCGTACCTTTATTTGGGCCTTTCCCATTTATCGGGAGCGACAGCTTGGCGACTCTGCTGGGGACCCTTATACTGCAACCAGGGCTTCTGGTTCTTTTTGTGGGTTCCTCCTAGCGCTTGATTGATTTGTGTTTACTAGGGTGTTATGTGCTATTTGTGTTTGTATATTTATTTTGTTTATTGCTTTATGTACAGTTTTGTTTATTGCTTTCTTTATAGCTTTACATATATCATACTGTCATACTGTGCTGGCTGGATCTGTTTTGTTGCTTTGGTGGGTGGGTGTTCTATTGAGAGTTGAGGTCTTATACCTGAGACCTAAGTGACACCTAGGCTAGAGTGGTTCATATTCTTTCCCATTCCATCTCGGTCTGGTGCGGGAATATGAAACACGGTTCAGATATGGGTTTCTTCTTGAGAACTCTGTGTTGCAGATTTCCTGCAATGCTAGGGCTATCTGGGAAGCCTGCTAAGTCTGGATGACCTTTAGTATTGACCTTCAGAAACTGAGGTGAATTAGAGGAGGAACTTTTATGGTTATTATAAACACTGTACCTCCGGGTTATAAGTGTTTACACTTCTCATAACTGATCCAAGTCTGAGGATCCTTGTTTTAGAACACCACCTGTGAGGGGGTTGGGCTGTTTACAGGTTTGCAGGTACCCTTGACCTCAGTATACCCTGTTACTTTGTTTTAATTAAGAGTACTCCATTTTGTAACAATTCTTGTGATTCTAAACCCTGGACATGTGACTCTTTATTTGAGTCCCCCACCTTGGTTACTGGACTTATGAACCTCCATCTGGATTTCTTGGACATACCTGGACTTATATCAGAGCATTTGATCAGATCCAGCTCAGTCACAAACCCTTGCATATCATTTGCATACATCATCATTGCATCATTTTAACATTTGCTTATTTGTTTTTCAGGGTATCCATATTTTATTTTTGGCTTGGTTTTGACCTCATCATCAGCATAGACCTATCTTCATCAGCATCTACTTCAGCTGTCAGCTACCTGTTTCAGTCACCTGCACCAGCCAGTCAGTGGCCCATTTTTCAGTATTATCATCAGCACCTGTCTCAACTCTTCTACAACAACATGGCACCTAAGAAGAGTAATATCTCCTATCATTTCTTTCAGCCTGAGCTAGCTGACATCAGGAGGATTCAGACCCTGATTACTCCAGACCATATAACACTGTTCAGGGAACACTATGGAGGCATACTTGATGTGGTTATGGATTTGGACCCTTCACAGAGGAGCCTGATTCATACTTGCCTGCAGTTCTATGATCCCCCTCTGAGGTGTTTCACTTTTCAGGATTTTCAGTTGGGGCCTTTATTAGAGGAGTATTCATCATTAGTGGGTATACCTATCAGGGGTGGAGTCCCTTTCAACCCTGAGATGGCTTTTCCAAGTAATGAAGAAGTGGCAAGGGCATTGCATCTGGAACCTTGTCTGATTGGGCAAAATATGACTACTAAGGCTGGAATCTCTGGTCTACATTTGGATTTCTTGATCTCTCAAGCCACCCTGAAGGCTTCTTTGGGAGAGTGGAAAGCAGTCTGTGCTTTATTGGCCCTGAGCATATATGGGATCATATTATTTGCAGATGAACCTAAGTTTGTTAGTAAGAATGCAATCCATCTTTTCATCTTGAGGAACCTAGTGCCCACTTTACTGGGAGATTTCTACTACTCAGTTCACCAGAGGAATGAAAAGCAGAGGGGAAGATTAGTGAGGTGCTGTGCTCCTTTGTTCCATACTTGGCTTCTCAAGCATTTGCCCAAGACAGATGCATTCTTAAATCCTCACCAGCAGAGGAACTGGGCTAGAAGACTCACTGCTTTGACCTCAGCTGATATCAGGTGGTGCACTCAAAGCACAAAGGGCAGGGACATCATTACCAGTTGTGGGCAGTTTCCCAATGTACCCCTGATAGGAGTTAAGGGTTGCATTAACTATAACCCTCTGCTATTCAAAAGACAATTGGGCTATGCATTGGTCCATACTCCTAAGGCACAAGACTTGGCTGAGACTCTTTACTATGAGAACAAGCCTAATCTGGCTATTGTCAGGCAAGCAGCCTGGGCCTGGGACAATGTTCAGACTAAAGGAGTGACCATTCTGGGGAAATGCAACAATGTGGCATCAGCACAGTACTATGAGTGGTCCCATGCCAGGGCTCAATTTTCTGGGATGCCCTTTACCATGGAAGATATACCTGGACCATCCTCAGCACCACCTCCTGTCACTGTCAGTTTGGAGGAGTTTGAGAAATTGAAAGAAAGAAATGAGAAGTTGACTCAGGCCCTACAGAAGACCCTCTGGGAGAGGAGTGATGGTAGGTTGGATATTGAGAGGTTAGAGAAGCTGAAAGTGGAGCATCTGGCCAGAATTGAGAAGTCAGAGGATTATATCAAGAAGTCTAGGGCTGGAGAACAGATCTTGAAGAATGCCTGCAAGGAAGCCCAGTTCCAGAAGGCCAAGACTGATTTGTATCTGAAGGAGAGCCAAGCTAGGTGGGTCAGGATCACCGAAGCTCGTACTCTGGAAGATAAGAGGACTTAGGACAAGATTGAGCAGTTGGAAGCTAGTGCAAAGGAGCAACAGGAAGCCCTGGCAGCAGCCCAAAGAGAAATCTTAGAGTTGAAGATTAGAGCTGGAGTGAAGAGGTCAAAGGACCAGAGTCAACACAAGAAGCTAGCTGCAGCTGTTACTACTAGGAATCTCCTTATCAGGAATCTTACAGAGCGTCCAGCTGATCCTGTGACTGAAGCACTTCTCAAGGAAGTTCAGGAGGATGAGTTTGGTCTTGGTGTCTAACTTTTGCTTATTGTTGCTTTCATTTCATGTACTTTTATTTTCTTATGTTGTATTTTGACCCCTCAGAGGGCTTGTATTTGTAAACAAACTATGTATCATTTGCTTTTTGTAATATATGTATCAGTTTGTTCCATTTGAGTTTCCTTCAAAGCAACATCAACAGCGTCTTCAAGGGTCTGGAAAGGTCAAAACCAAGCGCCAAGCCGGATACCTTGGAAACAAATAAGCATACTGCATTGCATGCTAACCCTTGTTTGTTTTGTAGGTTTGTTTTGTTTTTGTTGCTAACTCTGTTGTGATATTCAGGAACTATTGCTCGCCGACGGGTGTTCCCACTCAACCGTCCACACAGATATCCAACCCGTAACAATCTCCCGAGCATACAGATGGACTAGGTACAGCAGGACCTTACAGAGGTCAGGAACCAAATGGCCAATGAAAGATTGGAAATGAGGGCTCAGATGACACAATTTATGGAGGTGATGAACAACATGGCTCAGAGCCAAGAGAGATTAAGAGCAATGGTAGAGAGGCAGAATCAAGAAGATCCCCATCTAGGGACTGCTGGGACAAGCAACAATGAGAGGGTCCAACCTCATGTCAACCCCCCTGTATTTGGACCCCACCTTCATCCAGAGATCAACATTCCTGCTAATGTGCAAGGGACTGCCACTGCAGGCAGGGTACTGCAAGAAGACCCCCAGAAGGATCAGTTCACAGTAATGGGTGCTGGGGAGGAAGCCTATGACAGAAGGCTGGATGAAATTGCTGAAAAATTAAGATCCTTGGAGTCTCAAAACTCTTTGGGTTTTGATGTTATGGACATGGGCTTAGTGGATGGGGTCAGGATTCCCCATAAGTTTAAGCCTCCTTGTTTTGAAAAGTACAACAGGACTTCCTGCCCACGGACCCACTTACAGTCCTTTCTGGGGAGATTGAAAGAATATACCATGGACGAGAAGCTATGGATGTTTTATTTTGAGGATAGCTTAACGGGAGCTTCGAGGGAATGGTACTCCCATCTGACTAGAGCAACCATCAGATGTTGGAAAGACCTGGCTGAGGCCTTTATCCGACAATACCAGTATAATTTGGATATGGCACCCAACAGGACCCTCCTGATGGGGATGTCACAGTCATCCAGGGAAAGCTTCCGCGCGTACGCCCAGAGATGGAGACAGCTGGCTGCTGCTATCCAGCCACCTATGTCAGAGAGGGAGATGGCAGATATGTTTATGAACACCCTCCAAGGGACATACATTGACAGGCTGGCTGCTTTCTCTTCTACCAGCTTTGCATATGTCGTTATAGCTGGAGAGAGAATTGAGAGCCTGTTAAAGATGGGCAAAATTTCTGACAATGGTGCCAGCTCATCCAGTAACACAAGGAAGCCTTTTGCAGGCCCAAGAAGAACTGGCGAGACCAATGCTATCCATACCAACAGGGGCAGACCCCAATATGTTCATAGGTCTGTGGCAGCAGTCACCATTCCCGCTCCAACTCATCCACAACCAGCTTATCAACCACAACAACAAAATTATCAGCAACAAAATTAGTATCCTCCTCAGAGAAACTACAACAATACCAACAACAACAATCAGCAAAGACCGTTTCAACAGAGACCTTCTCAGGCCAATAGGGTGATTGATCTGATCCCTATGCCATATGCCACATTACTGCCACAACTCCTGAAACTCAACCTGGTTGAGCTAAGGACGCTGGCACCTCCAGATCCCACCAGTCTACCCAAAAATTATGACTCCAACGCCAGATGTGCCTTCCATTCAAATGCACCTGGCCATAGTACAGAGAAGTGCAGAGCCTTGCACATGAAGGTACAAGACTTGGTAGACTCTAAGGCTCTAAACTTTGCACCACCACCAAATGTTAATAAGAACCCTATGCCAAACCACGGAGGTCCCAGAATCAATGCTATTGAAGAAGACAAGCCGTCTTACTTGATAACCAGTGTGGGTCAGATTCGGACACTGTTGGTAGAGATTAAAGCTCAACTCCTCGACTGTCAAATGTTCCCGGGATGTGAGCTAGGGTGTGCTTATTGCAACATTTCCGTGAATGGTTGTGATAACTTGAGAGATGGCATAGATGGTCTCATCCAGAGTGGCCTGCTTCAAATCACAACATCAATTCCTACCAATCCAGCAATCTCATCGGCAACAATTCCCGTGTCTTCTACAAATACAACAACCATTGTTCCAAGCAACTCTTCAATTTCGTCAACAATTGCTTCATTTATTACTTCAACGGACCAGATATCAGCAAACATCCCTTCTACAACTTCAACACCACTTCATTCAGAATCTCCTACAACAACAACATCCATCCTTCCAACAATGTCTCCTACAACTTCAACAGCAAATGTCTCAACGGTTACAATTTATTATGATCCTGAAAATGATTCTGCCTACAACTCACAAAATGCCACTCCTATCAGAGCACCAGTCACAATATACTATGATCCACAAACTATCATAGTCCCTTCTGCAGCTGCCATCAGTCCAGTCACTATCACAGTGCCTGGGCCAGTACCTTATGAAAGCAGTAACGCCATCCCCTGGCATTATGGCTCTGATCTATACTGCGAAGGACAGAAAATCACTTTCGAATCAACAACTTCTTCACCACAAATAGATAATGTGGGAGGAGGCGGAGGCTTCACTCGAAGCAGACGTCTCTTTGCTCCACAAATTCAAAGACCCACTGCCGAAGCAGAAGCTGCTGCCAAGGCAAAAGGGAAGAGCTTGGTGCAGGAAGAGCAGATTGTTAAAGAAGCTTTGAAAACCCCTTTTGATCAAGAAGTTGATGAATTCATGAGAATCATCAAGAAAAGTGATTACAAGATAGTAGACCAGCTTCACCAGACGCCTTCTAAGATCTCTATTCTATCATTGCTTATGTGCTCCGAGGCTCATCGGAACGCACTACCAAAAGTCTTGCACGCAGCTTATGTGCCATAAGAGATCACCGTCAATCAGTTGGAAGCTGTGGTTGGAAATGTTAATGCTAGTAATGGGCTAGGATTTACCAACACTGATTTGACTACGGAAGGCCGCAATCATAACAAGGCTTTGCACATTACCATGGAATGTAAAGGTGCAGTCCTTTCCCATGTGCTGGTAGACACAGGATCATCCCTCAATGTCTTACCTAAAAAAGCCCTCGTGAAGCTAGAGTATGACGGATTGGCATTACGTCCCAGTAACTTAGTAGTGAGAGCCTTTGACGGCTCTAAGAGATCAGTTCTGGGAGAAATTGAGTTGCCTATAACGATTGGCCCACAAACTTTCAAAACGACCTTCTACGTGATGGATATACAGCCTGCCTACAACTGTCTATTGGGTAGGCCATGAATTCACGCCGCTGGCGCCGTGACCTCAACCCTTCACCAGAAGTTAAAATTCGAGTGGGAGGGTCAAGTCGTTACTATCTGTGGAGAGGAGGATATTTTTGTTAGCCACCTGGCTACCTACAAATACATTGAGATGGATGGGGAGATCCATGAAACAATGAGTCAAGGGTTTGAGGCCTTGAACATAAATGAAACATCTGTTGTACCTGGAACCTCAATAACATCATATCAACAAGCCCGGAAGGTTGTTGAAGAGGGAACTGCCCAAGGCTGGGGCAAATTGCTACCTGTGGAGAAGAAAGAGGATAAATTTGGGTTGGGTTACAAACCAACTCAACAAGATCAAGCAGAGGCTGCTAAGGAGCCCAACTTTGTTAGTGGGGGAATGCTCACCCCTGATGCTCTCAACAATTTGGAAGACGAGGATGAAAGCGACCGCAACCTGGAGAGGTGGATCCGTCCAAAGATCTCGGGGAGCAGTATCTCAAACTGGTCTTCCCAGGAAATTATAAGAGTTACTCCTGCAGAGTAATTATTATTTCCTGTATTTTTATAGCATGCATCAAGTCTTGCATCTTGCCCAAGATGACAAGACTCATTTTGTAATCGGGCCATCTGTAATTTTTGTGCAACAAGATTAATCAATGAAATATCAGACACCTTTTGCAAATGAGTCTCTTTCTTTTCCGCTCACTGTTTTTTTTTTTCATTTTTCTTTTTGTACAAAAAATAAATGGCAGTGTTTTCAAAATGATAATTTAATTTCACTTTTCTAAACAAGATTAAAATCAAATCACTAAAATGAACAAACTGAACCCTTGCAGAGAGTGCCTTCTAGACTGCACCGACAACAGTACGGCTATGACTTCGTATGACTTTGACAATCCAATCAATCAAGCTGATGAAGGGGTTGAAGAAGATTACGAGTTCCTGAAGAGCTAGCCAGGTTGTTGAGACAAGAGGAGAAGGTTATCACTCCTCATCAGGAGGAGGTCGAAACGATTAATCTTGGTACAGATGAAAACGTGAAAGAGGTTAAAATCGGGGCCTGCTTACAAGACTCAGTGAAGAGACAACTGATTGACCTGCTTCAAGAATATGTGGATGTGTTTGCTTGGTCTTATCAAGATATGCCAGGGTTGGACACCGACATTGTTGTGCACAAGCTGCCTTTAAAAGGAGAATGCCCACCGGTTAAACAGAAACTGCGCCGTACTCGCCCAGACATGGCAATGAAAATCAAAGAAGAGGTACAAAAGCAATGGGACGCCGGGTTCCTTGCTGTAACTAGCTATCCACCGTGGGTTGCTAACATAGTACCTGTGCCTAAGAAAGACGGCAAAGTAAGGATGTGTGTTGACTACCGGTATCTGAACAGAGCCAGCCCGAAAGATGACTTCCCTTTACCTCACATTGATGTATTGGTGGATAATACAGCTCAATTCTCGGTGTTCTCCTTCATGGACGGATTTTAAGGATACAATCAGATCAAGATGTCACCTGAAGACATGGAGAAGACAACCTTCATCACACCCTGGGGCACGTTCTGTTACAAGGTAATGCCATTTGGACTGAAGAATGCTGGTGCAACGTATCAACGGGCTATGGTGACATTATTCCACGATATGATCCATAAAGAAATTGAATGTTATGTGGATGACATGATTGCCAAGTCCCTCACTGAAGAAGATCACCTGGTAAATCTGCTGAAGCTGTTCAAGCGCCTGAGGAAGTACCAACTGAAGTTGAACCCCAACAAGTGCACATTTGGGGTGCGATCGGGTAAGCTACTGGGTTTTATTGTGAGCGAGAAAGGGATTGAAGTTGACCCTGATAAAGTCAAAGCCATTCAAGAAATGCCTGCACCAAAATCTGAAAAAGAGGTTCGAGGGTTCTTAGGACGATTGAACTACATTTCACGGTTCATATCTCACCTTACAGCAACCTGTGAGCCCTTGTTCAAGTTGTTGAGAAAAGAACAAACGGTCAGGTGGAATGAAGACTGCCAGAAGGCTTTTGACAAGATCAAAGAATACTTGCAAGAACCTCCAATCCTTATGCCTCCAGTTGAAGGAAGACCTCTGATAATGTACTTGACAGTATTAGAAGAGTCAATGGGGTGTGTGCTGGGCCAGCATGACGAGTCTGGTCGAAAAGAGTATGCAATATACTACCTAAGCAAAAAGTTTACCGACTGTGAACAACGTTATTCACTGCTCGAGAAAACCTGTTGTGCTTTAGCGTGGGCTGCTCGCCGACTGAGACAGTATATGTTGACCCACACTACTTTGTTGATCTCAAAAATGGACCCAGTCAAATACATATTTGAGAAGCCAGCACTCACCGGACGGGTTGCAAGATGGAAAATGATCCTCACAGAATATGACATCCAGTACACTTCTCAGAAAGCAATCAAGGGAAGTGTATTGTATGAATATCTTGCTGAGCAACCTATTGATGATTACCAGCCTATGAGGTTTGACTTCCCTGATGAAGACATCATGTTCGTAAAGGCAAAAGATCACGAAGAGCCTATTCACACTGAAGGGCCTGACCCGGAAGAAGAGTGGACTATGATGTTTGATGGGGCTGTTAATATGAATGGTCGTGGTGTTGGTGCAGTACTCATTACACCCAAAGGAGTTCACATGCCTTTCTTGGCAAAACTCACCTTTAACTGCACTAACAACGAAGCTGAATACGAAGCTTGCATTATGGGTCTTGAGGAAGCCATTGACCTCAGGATCAAGACGTTGACTGTATTCGGAGATTCAGCTCTGGTAGTTAATCAAACCAACGGCAAATGGTACACCCACCAAGATCATCTGATACCTTACAGGGATTATACAAGGAGGTTATTGAATTTCTTTACAACAGTCAAGCTTGAGTATATCCCTCGGGACGAGAATCAGTTTGCAGAAGCTCTTGCTACCATTTCATCCATGATCAAAGTTCAAGCTGCTAACTTTGTACCTCAGATTTCAGTATCCAGACTTGACAGACCAGCATATGTGTTCGCAGCAGATGTTATCAAAGATAATAAGCCTTGGTTCCATGACATTAAGTGCTTCTTGGAGGATCAGACATACCCGCCTGGGGCATCTTCCAATGATAAGAAGACTTTGAGAAGGCTTGCTGGTAGCTTCTTCCTGAACACTGATGGTTCCCTGTATAAGAGAAACTTTGATATGGTACTCCTCAGATGCGTCGACAGGACAGAAGCAGATTTGTTAATGCATGAAGTACACGAAGGATCCTTTGGTACCCATGCTGGAGGGCATGCAATGGCCCAGAAGTTGCTAAGATCAGGGTATTATTGGATCACAATGGATGCCGACTGTTGTGCCTACGCCAGAAAATGCCATAAATGCCAGATTTATGCGGATAAGGTGCATGTGCCTCCCAATCCTTTGAATGTGATGTCTTCACCTTGGCCCTTTGCTATATGGGGCATCGACATGATCGGCAAGATTGAGCCAACTGCTTCGAATGGTCACAAATTCATCCTGGTTGCCATTGACTATTTCACCAAGTGGGTCGAAGCAACTTCCTATGCAAACGTTACAAGACAAGTGGTAGCCAGATTTCTGAAGAGAGATATCATCTGTCGGTATGGAGTGCCCGAGCGAATCATTACTGATAATGGTTCCAACTTGAACAACAAAATGATGGCAGAACTGTGCCGGGACTTCAAGATCCAACACCACAATTCTTCTCCTTACAGGCCAAAGATGAATGGCGCTGTTGAGGCAGCTAATAAGAATATCAAGAAGATTGTGCAGAAGATGGTAGTCACTTACAAAGACTGGCATGAAATGCTACCATTTGCCTTGCATGGGTACCGCACGTCAATCAGGACATCCACTGGGGCGACACCGTATCAACTTGTGTATGGTATGGAAGCAGTCCTACCGGTTGAAGTTGAATTACCCTCTCTACGGGTACTGATGGATGTTAAACTGAGTGAAGCAGAATGGGTTCGGGCCCGATACGAACAACTGAGTCTGATTGAAGAGAAGAGATTGGCTGCAATCTGTCATGGGCAGTTATATCAGAAGAGAATGAAGAAAGCCTTCGATCAGAAAGTCAGGCACCGAGAGTACCAAGTAGGAGATCTTGTGCTGAAAAGAATCCTCCCTCCTCATACAGACCACAGGGGCAAGTGGACTCCGAATTATGAAGGACCATTTGTAGTGAAGAAAGTTTTTTCTGGTGGAGCACTGATGCTCAGCACCATGGATGGTGAGGACTTCCCGTCCCCTGTGAATTCAGATGCAGTTAAAAAATACTTCGCATAAAAATGACCTGCTGGACATAAAAATAGAATGTAAGTCCAGGCAAAAATAGGGCATCCCGGCGAGTCAAAAACAGAATAAAAGACTCGGGCAAAAATAAGGGAAAATAAAAAATGTACACCCGCTGAGTTGAAAAGCCGCATTGGACAACTCAGGCAAGAATGGGTATCCCGATGGATCGAAAACCCGAAAGGGCGATCCAGGCAAAATAAGGGAATAAGCGAACAACTGCATTCTGAATTCGTCTGTATCACTTACAACATGGCAAGCTTCAAAAGGTTCGAGCGTCGGTCAAAATCAGCCTTCTTCAGAAAGCAGGACGAGAAGAACGTCAAAAGTCATACGGGTCATAGCAAAAGAGGAAGCCCCTTAAAGCGTCGTCAACATTGCCAGCATTTTGTTTCTCAATTTGTAACAATCTCCTCATTTCAGGGGATGTGTTTTTGTGGCTGTATCTTGCCAATTCAGGGCATTTGAATTAATAAAATCAGATTTTCAGTCATGTTTCGTCTTGTACATTTTTATTTGCAAAAATGTCTGATGTCTTAAGAAAAACCGATTGCATAAATACAGATGCTTTTCTAGAAAAATAATGATAAATGCTTGCAGGGAATATACTTACTCTCGAAAGTGTCTAAACTCCTATGACGGAATCCGGTAAGGGATACCTCGGGATTATTTGTACGCTTCTATATCTTTGCAGGATTGCAGGTATCCAGAATGCAACTTGGGGCATGTAAGCTTCATCCCAGCAAGCTGGCAGATCAATGCTCGCTCAGTCTTAACACTCAAAGTGTCTTCTCCCCAGCCGAGTTGCCACTTGTTACTTCTCCCCATCAGAGTTGCCAGGCATCACCTCTCCAACAGGGCAGTACCAGAAGGCACCCATATCCCCGGCTGAGTCAAAGAGCCCTCCTCAACAGAATCTCTAGGGAGATCTTTTCAGTGATCCCTCTTTCTCCCCAGCAAAGTTGCTATTTCATCCTCAGCCGAATACAAAAGTCAGGGAACCATCTTCCCCACAGAGCTTCAGCCTCTATCCAGAAGAGCAACGCACGAAGGAATCACAACAGAGTAAAGAAAGCTTCTACAAACCCCAGCTGGGTCCCTTATTACCAGAACGGGTCTATCAGTGACCTATTCCTCCAAGAAGATACATCTCATCAGATCTATCAATGATCTCATCCCCAGCTGGGATGTCTATTTCAAGCAGATCGACCGGAGATCTTCACAGCAACGAGATCCGAATCCCGGATTGGTATCTTTGCATAATCATAGCATTCACATCATATTCACCCACAAAGCGTAGCATTCCGTTTAATACGGAGCATTACGGCAAAAATCAAACATATAGCATAATCATAAGCCATGTTTTGAAACGAACACTTGTAAATATCAAAACCCACCAACATACAAAAAAAAAAAAAAACCCAAAATCCCCAGCAGAGATTCCCCCAGCAAAAACAGTTGCCTTACATTCACAAACACCAGTATATACTCTCTTTGGCACCCGTCCGTGTCATATCCCCAGCAGAAAGCCAAAGACATCCTCTCTGCACTCACAAATACTCACATATACTTATACATTTCCCTGACATTCGTCCGTGTCATTCTCCCCAGTACAATAACCTAAACACTTTGTACATCAGATACTTGTTTATACTATACTCATCTCCTTTTGACACTCGTCCGTGTCACCCTCACCAGCAGTTTGAATACTCATCTATACACCACTTACTACTCATACAGATACTTGTCCGTATCTTGTATATGTCACTTATATCCCCGTAGATTTGACACTAGTCCTTGTTCTTTGTTAACCAGTTGGTACTCGTCCGTACCATCATCTCAGAACATGTGTCAAGCGTTTGTTTCTACATGATACTCGTCCGTATCGTAGTCTTAAGGATGCTCGTCCGCACCTTTAATCCATACACTGTGTCAAACACTCTTGTCTTCTTGAATATAGACACTCGTCTGTGTCTACTATTCCCCAGAAGAGTCTCTTCAGATTCAACACTCGTCCGTGTTCTCTGTTAACCAGTTGATACTCGTCCGTATCATCATCTTTGAACACGTGTCAGTATTTGTTTCTACCCGATACTCGTCCGTATCGTAGTCTTAGGGATGCTCGTCCGCATCTTTAATCTATACACAAGCATCTAAACACTTATACCTTTTGTTTTTTGGATGTAAACACTCGTCCGTGTTTACTATTCCCCAGTAGATCGCCAACAAAGCAAGTTTTCTTTTATCTGACATTCGTCCTATGTCATGATAAACCCTGAGAGCAGCCGTACCCTGCTAGGTGGTCGTCCTCCACCTCTTGATGGTCGTCCTCCATCATGCTCATCCGATGTCCGTCCCCATCGTTGATTTTCTATCCGACATTCGTCCTATGTCGTGATATCTAGCAGCCGTCCCCTGCTACGTGGTCGTCCTCCACCTTTTGATGATCGTCCTTCATCATTTTATCCAATGGCCGTCCCCATTGTTGATTTTGGTTATCTGGCATTCGTCCTATGTCATGATAAACCTTGAGAGCAGCCGTCCCCTGCTAGGTGGTCGTCCTCCACCTCTTGATGGTCGTCCTCCATCATGCTCATCCGATGGCCGTCCCCATCGTTGACCTTTTATCCGGCATTCGTCCTATGTCGTGATATTTTCGGCAGCCGTACCCTGCCAGGTGGTTGTCCTCCACCTTAGATGATCGTCCCTCATTTTATACCCAATAGAGCAGCCGTCCCCTGCTAGGTGATCATCCGTCACCTTTGATGATCGTACCTCATCATCTGTTCATTTCATTTATTCTTTAACCCGATGGCCGTCCCCGTCGTGGTCCCTTTTCCTTTCCTGATGATCGTCCTCCATCAGTTTCGCCTGATGGCCGTCCCCATCGTTGTTTACTTGCTTTATGAACTTGATGGCCGTCCCCGTCATGTTTCATTAACCCCCAGAGAATTTTACATCTTTACTTGATGGCCGTCCCCATCATAATTCCTTTTATCCCCAGCATGTCGGTCGTCCCCGTCATTGCTCTTTACCCAGCAGTCGTCCTCTGCTCGACGGTCGTCCTCCGTCGCTCACACTTTACAATATACTTTATTTTCTTTTACAATCTATATCCCTTTTCTTCTTCATTCTGTGAGTGCAAATTTTGGACTGTCTTTGGTATTCAACCACAAGTTATCTTGCATGCCTGTTAAGCCGTTGCTTACATCCTGCACAGCTAACTCATGTTTGAATAGGGGCAGCTGTAAACACCCCAAATTTTCCCTCACCCATTCACACCATGGCTTGTGATCATTTTCATATGCATAATTTCAATCATACCATCTCATATTACATTTTTGATTCACTGCATTGGTTCAAAGTCATCTGCATCTAGGGTTTGTGATCTGAGCAATCCAAGAGCTTCTTGAGCCACTCCAAAGGTCATCAATCACTTCACAGGGGTCCATGTATGTTCAAGCATCACATTATATCCTATCAAAGTCAAGAATGTCAAATAATCACAAGACCTGAGAAAGGCATGGAAGCAGAGCCAGGTTTAACTGCACAGATAACCTAGAATTAGGGTTTTGGTTTCAGAGGCCATAACTTCAAATTTTTTGGTCATTCTTGTTTCTATTGGTCTCTATATGGTATAGGGAGTATGCATATCAATTTTCATGAAGAAATTCCATGGGGAAGTCATCTGATCAAGAGTTGACTTTTCAAGCAAGTCAGTGCAAAATCAGGGCATCTGAGGCCCCCAATGACCCAACCAAAGGGTGTTCTTCATCATTTTGATTGTATATGATCTTTATTTGATCATGGAAGAAGTTGTAAGTTCACAAAATTGAGAAATTTCAAGTCTTTTGCAAAGTTGACTTTTTGGGCAAGTTTGACTTTTAATGAATTTGTCATTTTAGGCAACTTTTCAACCCTTACTTTTTGATTCAAAAAGGCTTCAAATGGAAAAACTTTGGTCATGAAAGTTGTAGAATAGATCTTTCCCTTTTCAAAAAGTACAAGAACATGACCTAATTCATTTTTGATCAAAAGTTATGGCTTGTCAAAGTTGGCTAAAATCACAAAATTTCAAAGTTTCTACCAAAGAGGTATTTTGCAAAATGACTTGATCAAGTGTTCTAGAGCTATCAAATGGACTTCTAATTCACATAACATGATCACACAACACCTAAAGTTCAGAATGGACCAAAGAATTACACATTTGCATGGTTTTTGGAACAAGATCTTTTCATAAGAACCAAAGTGAACCAAGTTGCAAAAGTCATCATATCTCCTCATCCACTTGCTGGCTATTTTGATGATCCACCCTAGGCTTTTCCTCACCTCATGCTGCGCAGGACATGCCCTTTGTACCAAGCTAGCAAGTAGCCCATGCCCTTCTTACACAAAAGTGGACATTTTGCAAAAGCACCCATACCTATCACAAAAGGACATGTCATGTCATCTGACCAATGAGAATTGTTTATGTGAATCAATTGCAAGCCAAACATAAGAGGAAGCAAGCCTGAAACCAGCCAGAGCACAACATACACATTTTCACCCTCACTTGCAAAACCCTTCGAAACTGATCACACAGCTCACAAACACACAAACAAACTTCATAGATCAACTCAACTCATCTTCCTGGTCACAAAGCATCCATCATCCTTGCCTTAAACTGCCAGAATCACAAACACGATTCCTTCACTACACTGAACAGAACTTGTTCAAACTTCCAAACTAGCCAATACAAACTCCTTCTAAGCATCAATATGTCATCAGGGGTCTAAAAGGAGTGGATTGCGCAAAGGAAAGAGGTCAGAAAGTTGCAAACTGAAGAGCTTCAAACTCAGGTAGCTTCATGAACTTTTTTTCCAGAAGCATGATTTTAAGTTCTAAATAGCTTCTATACACTCCCCTGGTCATGAATATGTGATTATTTTTGAAAATGGTTGAGAAACCAGGATGTATGCTTTGTCTGAAATTTTTGCCCTAAAAACATGTTTGATTCGATTCTCCTTGTTTCTGAATGATAAATGTTGTTTGAATGAGGGGTTTAATTCGTTTTTGAGTGGGGAAGAGTTCTGGGCTATTGGGTTTCATTTTCATTGCGTGTAGAGTGAGTTTGTGATTTTGGATGATCGGAGAAGACGACCGGAACAGTGTTCCGGTCGCCTGAAAGTCATTAGGGCTGTCATTAGGGCTTAATCATTAATTAGCCAGGTTTGAATATCAGCCATTGGATATGGTGCCAGGTCAAATGCGCGCGCAACCAGTTTAAACCTGGACCCTTAGATCTGATTACTTTTCTTTTTTCAGTTTAATTTCATTTTTATTTTCCATTTAATTACATTGTTTTCTTCATTTTATTTAAAATAGTAAAACTTATTCAAAAATTCTGATTTTTTTGTACAAACTTTTATTAAATTTCAGAATACAAAAATATTTTTATTTTTATTTTTTGCATTCAAAAAGTATTTTTAGATATTTAAAAGTTTATTTTTAATTAATTAATGAGAATTAATTAATTAAAAATGCTTTTAGGTATTTAAAAATCACCAAAAAATTCATGAAACATTTAAAACCATTTAGAAACATTGTCCAACCCTCAAACCAAATTTCTTTTTTGATCTTAATGCCTTTTGATAATTTTTCATGGAATTAAAATCATTTTTATGCATTATTTTGATCCAAACTTCCAAAAATCATTTCTGCCTAACCATTGAGAGTTGGACTTTGATTCTTTTTGCATTGCATTGTGTTTAGCATGTAGTTTGTGAGATTAAATTGGCATGAATTGATCTTGCATTTTCCATTTGTTTGGCATTTTTCTTGTTAAGGAACCCTAAAACCCTAGAAAACTTAGGAAAACCATAACTTGAAGTAGGTTAAGAGTTGGAACTTCTCCTTTGGGCAATGGGTTAGTATAGGTTTAGGGATCCTTTGAATGCATTTTCAATTTTTTATATTTATGTTTGCTTCTGATTTTGGTTTGTGTTTGATGCTTTGATCATAAACCCTAATTTGGGCTTCCATATGCATCCATCTTGCACTTGCTTGCATAACATGACTTGCCATAGCATTTTTTGCATCCATTTGATTCATTGATCATCTTAAGACATATTGAAAGCATGTTTGATCATTGCATCATGCATTTGCCATGTTGTATGCCATTTTCACTTCATAACTTTCCATGTATGTTCATGCTTCTTAACTTGTTTCATTTGCATCCATAAGTTTGAATGATCATCCTCATGTCTTGATTCATGTTTGCAGCATCTCATAGCATCATTATCATCTCATAGATGCTTCTGGTTTTGATTTACATCATGCCATTCCATTTCATTTTGCATTGCATTGCATTTCTTTTTCTAACTTTTCAGGTGGTAAGTAACCTTGAGAAGTGAATTTTCCTTCACTTCTCATATCTTCTTTTCATCTCCTTCATGCATCCTTGCTGCATTTTGTTTTGTGTTTGAGATTGAGATTACTCTTTCTTATTCATCTTACTTTCTTTCTTCAAGTGACTTGTCTTCTTAAATGAAGCAAGTTACTTTGCTTCTCCTGATCCTTTCATCTGCTTCCTGGTGGTTCCATTGAAGATTTCTCTTGTTAACCTCACAAACCTTAGGAACAACCAAGCATGACAATGATTAGGGTTTTGATTAGTCTCCCCATTTAGTTTTACCTTTGTGTCTCTTTGAGTCTTCTCTCCTCACCTCATAATCAGGGACTAAACCCTAAAGGCTTTAAGGCTTTGTGATTAAATTTATGCCTGCATCCTTCTATTAGGATGGAGTGTATAACTTTAATCCTAAGTGTTAAACCCTTAATGTGTTTAAATCTCTTAATCAATTCAATTAATAATCATCAAGACATCACACTTGTAACTTGGGCCTTGCATTAGGGTTCTAATTCTTCCTTAACTGGTTAAGAAGGACTAACCCTAGTGTTAATGGACAAGTCCCCCTCAAGTTGTCTTACAAACCTTAAAAATCACTTCATCATCTTATCATTCAATAAAATCCACTTAATCAAAGGTTTGTTTTGTCATGAGTTTAATCCCTAATCATGGATTAAGTTGAGGAGTTTTCCTCAGCTTAAACATTCTCATCTATTATCCTTCTATTAGGATGGTGTAATGAGTCTGTTTAATCCCTGATTATGGCTTAACCTCATTACTTAACACTAAACAAAAACACCAAAAACATCTAATTAATCACAAGTAGGTTAATGATCTCAATCCTGCATCAAAGGTGATTAAGTGTGAGAAGTTGACTTCACACTTAAGGTATTCTCATTACCCCTAAGCAGAGGGAGGATGTGATGAGTTTACTAACCCATTGGTTTAGGCTTAAGCTCATTAACTTATGACAAACTTTCAAAAGCAATAAAAGACTGAAAACACAAAAACAAACAATAATCGTCTCCTCCGGGATTCTTTTCTCATCATTTTCACTCACAAACGAGAACCCGCTTCTTCCGTATAATGCAAGACAGTTTGCATATGTGCCAGAACAGATCATACACTTGAGCATAGGCAAGTAAGCAGTTCACAAGTCAATTCATCTTTCAGTCTCTTTGGGTCGAACTACGGTGTTCTGACTTCCTCATTGCACGAGAGGATACGTAGGCATAACTTAACAGTTATCGAACAAAAGTCTCTGTAGATTCCCCCTCTTTCCAGCATCATTCTTTTAGCCTCATGATCTTGAGCAATTCATTCTCATTCCTGCACTGACACTGTATATTATACACTTCACTTCTTTTACACTGACACCTGTACATCCTTTTCCAGTTCTTTTATACACAGATTGCACCGACACTACCCCTTTAAAACACAAATCTTTTAAGCGTGGATCCCGTCGAGTACGGAGGACAATCTGGGTGCTAATACCTTCCCAGGTTGTAACCAACCCCCTATCCCAGTCTCTCTGGTTCGCAACCGTCTTATCCGTATCTTTCTAGGTCTATGCAGCATTACCTTTCCTCCGGGATAAAAATGCCTAGCTGGCGACTCTTTTCTTCTCCAGTGAGTTCACTGCTGTGTGTTCTCATTGTTCTTTTCGCCGATCGTTCGCGTCCGTACCTTTATTTGGGCCTTTCCCATTTATCGGGAGCGACAACTTGGGGTATGTGAATCTGAGGGCCATGATTTAAAATTACTAAACGCGCCACATCCAATGGCTCATAATACATCTGAGTTAATAAATTAGGTTTATTTTAATTAATTAGAAATTAGGGCTAATGATCTCATATGAACCGTCCAAAGCTTAATCTAAACACGCATCCAATGGTCGACATTTAAACTGACACTTAAACCCTAATCACTCTCAAGTGACCGGAGGAAGCTCCGGTCATTTTCTCCGGTCACCCAAAACCTCAACTTCCTCCCTAGGCCACCCAAGCCCTAAAAACTGCCCAGAATCAATCCACAAACTTCATGGAACACGAATCAACAAACAAACAACATCTATTTTACATGAATCATGAGAAACGAATCAAAACGGAAAACATACAAAAATTTCAGAAGCCAAATACATCCTACATGCTCAACTATTTTCAATGATTCAAAGCTTAAAATGTTCAGGGAGACAAACTCTATCACATGGTAACTTAAAATCAAAGCTCTGAGAAAAATGTTCTTGAGCTATACCTGAGCTGGAGTTGAGCAAATGTGGACCTCCAAAGCCTGCCCCTTGTGCAAGACACCTCTTTTGATCCTCCTGATGCTATTGAAAAGCTTGAATGGAGTTTAAATGGCTTGGTTTGTGTGTTTCAGTTCTGATAGTGCAGGAATCGTGTTTTGGTTTGAGAGGTTTTCAGGCCAAAGTGAAGGGTGCTTTGTGTTCCTCAGGTCATGAGTGATTGAATGGTGAAGAAAGTTTTGCGTTTGAGTGGCTGTGGAGTGAGTTTCGAAGGAATGAATATTTTTGAGGTTTTTAGCAATCTGAATATGTGAGAGCTTGCAGGCTTGTGTGTTATATGTTTTGGGTTGCTTGAGGTTTGTATAGAGTATGTTGATTGGTCAGAAAGTTGGTGGTGGCATAGTGTGATTGGTATGGGCCAATTTGAAAAAAAAGTCAAAAATGGTGTACCATGAGCATGGGCTGGGACATAGCTGGTTTGAAGAGTTGTCTTGCCTCAACTAAGTTTATGGAGAACCCTTGGATTGGATTTTGTGAGCTGTAACACTTGGATTGCAAAATAGCATATGTTTTGCATTTTTGCCTCTTTGAAAATTTTATGAAGATTAGGCATGAAATCTTGTGATCCAAGGCACAAATTTGGTAAAGGCAAGTTGTATTATCATATTATGATGCTTAGAGATGGATTAGAGGTCACAAGAAGTCTTAAAACTTGGTTTTGCAAAAATCCCTCTTTGGCACATATTTGAAAATTATAAGATTTTCCCAACTTTGAAACATCATATCTTGAGTTCTAGGATGAATCAAGAGGAGTTCTTGTACTTTTTGAAAATGGGAAGATTCAATCTACAACTTTCATGTTTAAAGAATTTTCATTTGAAGCCTTTTTGATCAAGAAAGAGGAGGTTGAAAATCTTTCCCAAAATGGAAAGTTTTCATTACAAGTCATGTCCAAAAGTGGAACGTTTGCAAATGGCTTGAAATTCTTCAATATTGTGAACTTCTAACCACTTCTAAGATCAAATAAAGATCATATAACCTCAAAATGATGAAGATGACCCTCAGATGCCCTGATTCTAACTTTTCTTGCACAATAAGTTACCAGTTGATCAGATGACTTCCACAATGAATTTCTTCATTAAATTTGGTACACATGCTCCTTATAGCATATTAAGACCAATGGAATCAAGAATGACCAAAAATTTAGATTAAGGGCCTCAAACCCAAAACCCTAATTTTAGGTCATCTGTGTAGGAACTGCTCAGTCTGCTTGAACACCTTTGCAATGCTTTGTGATCTCTTGACTTTTAAGAACTATGGGGGGAATATTATGATCATAGAACACACATGGACCCTCTTGACAAGTTTCAAGGCCTTTGAGATAGCTCAGATCACTTCTTGGATTCATCTGATCATAAACCCTAATTGTGCAACTTATGCAGTGAAACAAATATGCAATGTGAGATGATATGCTTATGTAATGCAATATTAAAAGATCACAAGCCATGGTGTGAGAAAAAGTGAGGGAAAATTTGGGGTGTTTACATAGACATGAATCCATCATGGCAACACTACACAAGCTGCTATCCCAAAAGGAACAACAACATTATGCTACCATTATTCCTACAAAAGCCACTTCATAAGGTATTTCTCACCTTTCCACTACATTTATGGTTCCACCACCCAATATTCCCATTGTTTTACCCCAAACTACCCCTTTAATGCAATCAACTAACTTTTCCAACTCACCCATTCATCCTACTGCTACAGCTATGCTGAGAAATACAACAGCTCAACCACCACCTCACTTTTCAACATATTCCTCCCCCAAACAGCTTTTCCCACAAACCCTAACTTTAATTTTCCCTTTTTCCAGAAAAACCCTTACTCACAAATTTCCCATATTCCCCCTTTGCCACATATGCATACCCCTATGTCGCTCCCGGGATTTTCATCCTAGTACAAACGCGAAAGTGGCGCGGAAAAGGTAGAGTCGCCAGCCAGACATTTTTATCCCGAATGAATGGGAAAGGTAATGTTGCACAAACCTGAGGAAGAAGGAAAGGACAAGGTCCTGCGAACCAAAGATCTGAGTTCGGGAGTCAGTTACGAATTGAGAAGGTATTAACACCCCAATCCGTCCGTCATACCCGACGGGATCCACGCTTGCTTGCTTGTTTCAAAGGGTGAGAAATAAGAATGCTGCTGAATAAAACCGCTAACTGGAACTGGAATGAGAAATGAGAAATGGAACTGAAATAAGAGAATGAGAATAAAAGGGGGAAATGTAGGGAAAATAAAGAATGTGCTCGAACGGGCCCTACCCCGCTGCCTACGTACCTCATCGGGATAATGAGGATCAGAGTCGACGTAGTTCGCCTAACTAAGGCGGGAACTATTTGTTTGTGTTTTTTATGGATGGAACTAAGTATGTCTATGCTCAGGTGTTGCAGGCTCGTCTGGTACGAGTGCGTTTACCGTCTTGCATGTGTGACAAGTCGTCGCGAGTTCGCGTTGTGAGTGAATGAGATGAGAAAAGAAGTTCCCGCAGGATAGTCGCTTGTTATTTGTTTTTGTCTTTTAAAAGAAGTGTTTTGAATTTGTTTGTGAACGGTCTTGTACTAAGACCTATCCATCGCGGGAAGTATTTACACCTCGCCCCGAAACAGGACGCGTATAAACACTCCGCAACAAAGTCTCGTGTCGTACAAGATTGTTCGGTTTTTATTAAGTGTTTTATTGCTTTTCTTTATGAGATGAGAAAGAATGACTCAAGTTGGAAAAGGACAAAATCTAAGGGAACTAAGACTCAATCCTAAGTTTATTTGTTTATTTACAAGAGATCCTATGGTTAATGGAGTTTTCTATTCCTAATGAGAAACTAGAAACTACTAGAATTCAACTTACTTCCTAATGAAGTTAAGTTGATTCTAAGAACAATGGGGAAGCCTATGCAAGTTATAAAATCAAATGATAAGGCAAAACAATAAAATTGGACATAAGAAATAAAATTCTAAAAATGCATTTAAAAGCATGAATTAAAAATAGTCCTATTTTATTTATTCTAATCCTAATTAAAAGGGAACTTTAACCTACATTCTAAATCAAAGTCAAGCCTAATGTTTTCATTATAAAACTCAATTTAAACTATCCTAAGTCTATATTAGATTCTAGGATTAAATCTAATCTAAACTATATTTTTTTATTGAATTTAATATCCAACCTAAGCTAAAGGGAATTACATGTAACATAGCCTAAAAGTGAATATCCTAAAAAAAATAGCTAAACTTCTGGAAAAATTATGGAATTAAATCTATAGGGTCCTAAAATTACCTATAACATTGTGTCAAAAGTAATCCTAAATATTCAGAATTTAACTAGGCCTAAAAATTATTTATTTCCAGCTACAAATTAATCCCTAATTCCTAAGAAACCAACCTCTAAAACCTAAGATAAAATTCTCTTAAAAATCTACAAAAAATATCCTAAGTACTTTTATTAGTCTTATAATTACAGTAAAAAAAGTGGGCTAAAAAAGTTATTTGAAATTACCAAAATAAAATGAACAAATTCAAATACAATTAGAGGAAACTCAATAAGAACTAATTACAAGACAAATCAGAATTTAATCGAAAATAATGCCAAATTCAGAAAATAAAATTGTCACAAATTTCTAAAATGACTTATTAAGCTATTGGAATTTTTTATAGAATTTTCTCATGGTTTTTCCTATTTTCTATGGATTTATTTCTAACCTATACTAACAAGAAGGGTGCATTAAAGTGGCGAATCGAGATTACTTACTTGGTCGAAGTGCCGATTCTTCACACAAAAGAAATCCGAAAAAAATCCTCAAGCAAGGTCTTGTAGTCTCCTATGAGAAAAATAAATGCTCATCATCCATAATCACTTTATGAAGCTTGGCCATAATCGAAATCAATTCTTATTGATAAAAAGCGCTCATGAACATTCATATCACAAGTTAATCCAAATGTTAGTTCACAACCATAATTAAAATTAATATCAAAATCATAATTAACATTATTAAAAGGGCTAATCAAGATATTGACATTAACAAAAATTTCTTACAAGAAATTAAACCCAATTAGCAAAAATTAACTAACACTTTCTACAAAACTAATATTTATAATGAAAACAGGGGTGTAAATTGAAATAAGGGTTGTGAATAATAAAGGATTGGCCCAAGGCCCATTACTCTTCCAACATAGCGCAGGTGGGGGTCTGTTGAGAAAAAAGAAGGTGCAATTAGTTTTTTATGGACCTGAAGCCCAATTGCAATGTAATAACACATGGAGGGGTGTGAATCCGAAAACAATGGTGCGAATAACATTTCCATGGACTTCAAGGCCCAAGACACATCCAAGAGCATCCGCAGGAGGTATGCAAAATGAAACTGACGGTGTATGGGGAATTCCCATGGTGATGATGAGGCACGGTCCAATAGATTAGAACAAGATGCCAAATTAACCCTAATTCTCTCAATTTTCTTCAGCAAAACCCTATCCTCTTCTTCATGAAACAACAACGACGCTCTTCACCGATCCCGCCAACAAACAGTTCTTGGCGACGCGTCGCTCAATCATCTCCTTTCAACTCCTTGATTCTCCTTCTTCCGTAAAGGCTCCTTCATTCTTCTTCTTTAATACACTGTCGGCGATTGAACCTCGTTCTCCTTGATTTCCGCCGTCGTTCGGTATTCTCCATTGCAATCACCTTTCCGCGTAACAAACCTCCATGTTGTTGCTAGAAGCGAATGCTCCACCGCTAACTCGCCGTTGTACTCTTCATAGTTTCATTCTCAAGATCATGCCGCGATATCAACACCGGCCTGCTCAATGTTTCGATGACGACCTCTCTGCAAAATGAAAACAATACTGACGACGGTGATGCCTCGTACTTTACGTTTCGCTGGTTGTAACTTCAAATCCATGAGATAAATATTTATTCAGGTGCGATTTGGATTTCTTGCTGATCTCCTTCTTCAATCTTTATGTGTTCTAGCTACTGATGATTTGCGTTGTTGTATGATTTGTTTTCGTGTGATTCAATATGTTGTGATTATGATTGTTGCTGAATGATTCTTGATGCAGGTTGAATATTGGTTGCAGAAGCGTGACGGATTCGAAAGGTGTGATGAAGTTATGAATTCTTGATGATTGATGCAGATGAATCAAAATGATGAAGATCTCATGAAGATGTGGATTCTAAGAGTTTTGAGGATAATGATTATTGATGAAGATTGGATAGTTGTGATTGCTGAAGGAGATTGATCAAGATGGACTCTCAAAGGTGAAGTGATGAAGAGTTTGTTCTGATTGTTGTAGAATAAAATTAGAGAGAGAAGTTTGTAGATGGAGTATGAAGAAGATTGGATGATTTTTCTGGGAAAAGGAAGTCAGAACCCGAAGATTGAAGAGGAGGCCTCTGATTTATATCTGCCGATTTTCCGGATCCTTCTGGAATACTTCAGGTGAGTTCTAGAAACTTCCCGTTAGGATTCCAATGTGAGCTTTTGGTTAGAATCAGTTGTGATTAGTTATGAATGGTTTGTGGATTCAGTTATTTGTTTTGGTGAATTTGGTTATGAATTCGGTTCAATTTATGTTAGCTTTTGTTCTGTTATGAATTTCCATTCTGCTTTGATAGCCTTGCCTAGAAATAACAGTTATTGATTTTTGTGGTTTCCTTCGCAGGCCCAAATTGCTTATCGAAACTGAATCTGTGAATTCCCGCAGTTTAGTAGTTTCAAGCTGAAGACGGATCCGGGTCGATGGTTGTTGAGAATTGGTTAGAAGTTGGTAACTGATTTAGTTATAATTATTCTGTTTTTTCTTCTTGAGTATTCACTTAATCCTTGCTCTGTTTTATCATTGCGAAAATGCAGATGATCGGTGAAAAATGAAGCGTTGAGAGTGATGAAAGAGACTTCCGTTGATGAAGTTTGGGATGGTTGATGAATGTTGAAGAACAATAAGTCAAAGATGATGGTGCGACGGAGTTTATTTCTGCAGAATCAATGAGAGAGGTCCGTTGCAATCTGTTATCATTTTCGTTAAGACATCTCCGTGTATTCTCTTCTCCTTTGTAATCTTTTCCTCAAAAGTGCTTGTTGCAGTCGATTCGATACATATTCTTGAACATGTTGTTGTTGCTCTTTGCGTGATATCGCTCTTGATGCAGGTGGTTCAATTGGTGATGCAATTGGTGATGTTGATAGTGTATCTGATTTGTGGAATCTTCTCTCCTGAATTGAAGAGTGATGAAGAAGATGATGCCGAGAGATTAGTGCAGAATGAAGATTAATTAGGGAAAGCCATTGGTGCGGGTTGAAGAAGAGTTTTTCTCTAGAGATCAATTTTGCTATCCCTTTTGTAATTGTATTCGTCCTTTTTCTATCTCCCCTTAGATAGTTCTGCCAGCCAAAAAATGAAATATGTTTCTGTTATATCCTCTCCTCCTGTAACTGAAACTTGTTGTGATACCTAACTTAATTTTCTATCAAGGATTGATAAAAATGATGGAGATGCAGTTCTCCATTTTTGTGAGGATTTAAGATTGGTATTGATTTTTTACTTACTGATTTATCAATTATTGGTTTTCTAGTGTGGATCAGTTGTGAATAAAGAAGTTTTGTGATATTCTTATTGGATAAAAACTGTAAATTAAATCAAAATATGGTCTATGAATTTGGAAGGAAATTTAGAATGGGTTAAGAAAACAGACAACAAATGGGCTTTAGAAAATGGGCTAGAAATGTACCAAATGAAGTGTGGACAATATTGTGACAAAGTGAGCCATTGGATATTAAAATGCTGATTTCAACATGGATGAACTTGATTAATAACATTGGATATGGACACGAAGGTAGGCTTAAAATGATATGGGTTTTATTTGACTGACACTATCAAACAAGCCATAATTGTGCATTTTTCATCTTTCAACAAACAAATTCCTCGAGGAAACCCTGCAGATGGTAATGAAATCATAGCAACAAGTACGCCCAAGAAAAATCTCCGTCACCAGCCTCCTAATCTCATGGCCTTTAATGAAACTCTAATATCCATAATATGTGTTAAGGAGAATGACTTTGGGTAAGAAGAACACTTGAGACATTGAGGGGAAACAAAACCATAGTCCATGGTAAACCTCAGTTATAACCTTGACAACTTGTAACTTAAAAAGATCGCCCCCGATAGTAAGTATTCAACCTTTGTATCAACTTGAGTGTAATAACCAAATATATCACCCATGGATAGGAAAATTCATGTCACAAGGAAACGCCTCGATCACGTGCCTTATGAAACGATGAAATGTATGATTATGAATGTAATGACCTAGTGGAAGATGCAGATGAAATGCAAAGCGGCAAGCCAATTAAGGAAACAAATATGAGGGCAAATTTTGAGGTATTACAACTGCCCCTATTCAATCATCTGCAGACCTGAACGGATAATTGCAACAGCTTTTAGACGTTCAAGGTATGGAGTGATTGAATACCCAAATGAAACCTGAAAATTTGCACACTGAGGGTAATGGAAATGCCATCTGCCCATTTATTTATTTACATATTTTTGATTTTGACCTTTGAATAGGCAACGGGGATAGAACCAGGTGGAATAGAATCAATGCAATCACTGCGACTGCTGAATGAACCGAAACCACAAGGAGGGTGCCTGTTGGCGAAATAGGACTTAACGCAACATCAACCGATTTGCGATTCAAATAAGATCAACCGATCAAACACGGAGATGGTATCAACCGATCCACCCCGAAAAGCAAGAATGTAATATCATCCGATTTACAACTCGAAGAGAAATGATATCAACCGATTCATGACTCAAATAAGATCAACCGATCTAACATGGAGATGGTATCAACCGACCCATAACCCAGAAAACGAGAATGTAATATCATCCGATTTACAACTCGAAGAGAAATGATATCAACCGATTCACGACTCAAATAAGATCAACCGATCTAATACAGAGATGGTATCAACCGATCCACCCTGGAAAGCGAGAATGTAACATCATCCGATTTACAGCTCGAAGAGAAATGATATCAACCGATTCATAACTCAAATATGATCAACCGATCTAACACGGAAATGGTATCAACCGATCCACCCCGGAAAGCGAGAATGCAATATCATCCGATTTACAACTCGAAGAGAAATGATATCAACCGATTCATAACTCAAATATGATCAACTGATCTAACACGGAAATGGTATCAACCGATCCACCCCGGAAAGCGAGAATGCAATATCATCCGATTTACAACTCGAAGAGAAATGATATCAACCGATTCATAACTCAAATAAGATCAACCGATCTAACAGAAATGGTATCAACCGATCCATTATCTTTGCACTGAGACGAGACCATTGCACTTAAATGGAGACTCGAAAGGAACGGGATCGTTGTACTTAAACAAGAGCCCAAGACGCGACCGTTGTACTGAAACGGAGACGCGAAAAAATGAGACTGTTGTACTGAAACAAGACTCAAAGACGAGACCATTGTACTTAAATGAAGACTCGAAAGGAACGGGATCGTTGTACTTAAACGAGAGCCCAAGACGCGACCGTTGTACCGAAACGGAGACGCGAAAAGAAATGAGACTGTTGTACTGAAACAAGACTCAAAGACGAGACCATTGTACTTAAATGGAGACTCGAAAGGAATGGGATCGTTGTACTTAAACGAGAGCCCAAGATGCGACCGTTGTACTGAAACGGAGACGCGAAAAAATGAGACTGTTGTACTGAAACAAGACTCAAAGACGAGACCATTGTACTTAAATGGAAACTCGAAAGGAACGGGATCGTTGTACTTAAACAAGAGCCCACGACGCGACCGTTGTACTGAAACAGAGACGCGAAAAAATGAGACTGTTGTACTGAAACAAGACTCAAAGACGAGACCATTGTACTTAAATGGAGACTCGAAAGGAACGGGATCGTTGTACTTAAACGAGAGCCTACGACGCGACCGTTGTACTGAAACGGAGACGTGAAAAGAAATGAGACTGTTGTACTGAAACAAGACTCAAAGACGAGGCCATTGTACTTAAATGGAGACTCGAAAGGAACAGGATCGTTGTACTTAAACGAGAGCCCAAGACGCGACCGTTGTACTGAAACGGAGACGCGAAAAAAATGAGACTATTGTACTGAAACAAGACTCAACTGGGGATAACAACAAGACTTGGTAGAAGTCACCACCCTGGGAAACGAGATTGCATTCTGTGGGGAATACTTCAATCTGATTGGAGGTGTAACGGGTCTTATGTAATATACCTCAAAACTGGCCCATGCTGTTATGCATATAATTGAATTTATGGCGTAATGCTCCATGACGATGGAAATGCTACGCTTTGGAGGATGCAAATGTAATGATGATTACTGGATGCAAATGCAAATGCAAAGGGGGGTTTCCCGATGAGGAGACTGCACGTATCCCAGATGGCTTGACTGGGGAGAAACGATGATCACTGCATTGATCTGGTTTATCTTGATGAGGAGGAAACAACTCTGCGGGGAATGCTGTCAATGATGCACCGGCTCTGAACAACCGCCACTGCCAAAAATAAATTGGACTTTGAGATTGGAGCGCCAAGACCCTGCTGGAGATGGACCCTTCTTGAACTCTGGTGGGGAAGTGAGGATCTCCTGACTTGGTTGGGAACCAAAGGCATGATATTGCTGAGGAAGCAACTGCTGGGGAGGCAAAACACTCCTTATACTGCTGAGAATTGCCCCTGTCTGAAGGGAAACTTCTGCTCGGGGATGGCACCAACCTTCTGTTGCCTTGCTGGGGGGAGATTTCAACTTCCAACTCTACTGGGGATGATGGAGGATGTCAATGATGAAGCTTCCTGCTGAAGATAAGAGTTTAAGTTGCCACTTGCTGGGGATAAGAGATAAATCCTCTCATGTTGGGAATGAGAGATGTAAGGCGTCTCATGCTGGGGATGAGAGACGATGATATCTTTTTACTCAAGAAGTAACCTTCCATTTGCCGCACTACTGGAGAAGGAATTGTCTAATGAGACTTGCTAAGGAATTCTGATCAATGAAGTCCGCCGACGAAACATCTCTTGAAGTACTATGCCGACAATGGCTTTGCCCCTAGCCCTGGGTTGATAGGTTGCCAACTAATCATGAGTGAGCAATGGTTCTTTGCAATCTTCAACTCGCCTTCTACTAGGATTTGTAATAAGATAATGTCTCAAGAGGATTTTACAGAAAACTGACATACGAGATGCCTCAGTGTCTTCAAACTCTTGGAGAGATTCATCGGATCTCGAAATAACCGCCCCAGACTGCATGGTCTATGAAAGAAACTTGCCTCGCGAGGATTCATGAAAAACCTCATATCACTGTGAAATATTCTGCCCCAGTATTTTGACCTTTGGATAGGTGCTTCTAATTAACCGTCTTCAGGAGAAAGTGAATTCTCATGCTCTTGTGGTGGTCTGCTCCAGTACAAGTCTTGAAGTGATCACCTCTGAATGATTGTGCTTTGAAGAAAACACCCAGATCAACTGTTCTTTGAGAGATTGGATCTCGAAGTAATTGCCCCAGTTTGGCTAAAATTTGAATGCATGCCTCAGACTAATGGCTCTTTGAGAGATTTGAATCTCGAAGTGATTGCCCCAGTTTGGCTGAACTTTGGAGAGATTGCTCGACACGATTTCACCATATTAGTTGGCTCTTACCACGACTGTTGGGAAAGTCCCTACTCGATGGAGTTTTCTTGAAAAGTACACCTCGACAGATTGTCCTTCGGAAGTTTCAGACTTCTCAACTTGGCAAGATTAAGCTTCTGGACTGAAGTTTCATGTGTGAATTTTTATGATGCCCAACAAATATATGCAAGCAGAAAATGTTTATTCTAAGAATGAAAATTCTAATGCAACACACATGTCAATCTCGAAGTTTTACTGAAAAAGATGTCGCAAACCTTTGTGAGCGGATCACTGGTTAATATACGACAAATTTTTTTTTTGAATAATAGAAAGCATGCACATGCAACACCAACAACGATCTTTCAACACCACTCATAGGAGTCAGGAACGCGATATCGTGGTAGTATGCTCTCAAAAATAAACCTGTTTCAGTTAGGACTTTTGAGGGTTGTATCGTGGCCTGGTTCACGGTTATAAAAACAAATGATATAGGCTTGAAATTTATTTGTGCCCACCCATCTTCGTGATGTTCTCCATTCCTATGTTCAGCTAGCTTGGCACAAGCGCTCGCCTTTCGAAAAGGGTTTTGTGATGATTAAGGGACCAATTACTCTAATAGTCTAAGCACCAATCAGATTATTGTTTGGAGTCAGTCGCCCCTTCGCCTTTCGCGTCTGTATCACACGACTTTGTTCTTATTCAAGGATCTCTCTTGTGTAATCCTTTACGTCTTTTGCTTTTGCATTATTTTTCTTATCCCTAATTTTTGCCTGGACTGATTCTTGTGAATCTTTGATTGTGAAGTCCAGCGGGATGCCCTAATTTTTGCCTAAGTTGCTTGTTTTCAAGTTTTGACTTAGCGGGCTTTTTATTCATTTTTTCTTTTTTTTCTTTTTTTTGAACAAATCGTGTGACATTGCTTATCTCGAATGCTTTGCGAGGGTTGTGACTGTCTCACTTCTTGGTTGTTGAGGGATAACCATTGTGGTTTCCGGTCTTTGGACCTCTTGATTGGTATAACCATTGTGGTTTCTGGTCATTGGACCTCTTGATTTGGTACAACGAAAGGCAATGGATCCTCAGATGCGCACTCCTTTTTGAAATTTGAACGATCGGTCAAACTAACTGATGCCTACCCTGCCCCTGGGTTAAATGCAAGGGTTTTTTTTATGCAAAAATAAACTCCTACTTCAAGGCTTAAATGGGTTGGCGAGGGTTTATGTCCCTTATATCTCCGGTGTTTAGGATTTGAAACAATGCTTGTACATCGTCAATAGGGTCTTTCTCAAAAGAATACAATTAAAGTTTTTGCGTTTTCATTCCGTCGTCCTCCCTGATAGAGTTTAAGCTCAACAGTTGGTATTGCAATGCACATACATAAAATCATGAGTGAATACGAATGGATTACTTCAAGAAAAACATGTGCATTTTATTATGGTTATCATTCAAAAACAAATAAGTTTCATGCATGCATACAAATGTTTAAACAAACAATATAAACTATAAATGGAAACGCAGTAAAGAAGCTGAACATTGCCATCATTGAGGAGACTTGACTCCGTCTGGACTTATTGCTTCTGAAGACGCCTTTGCAAATTGGGAGACCCATTTGATGAGGAGACTTCAATATGTGAGCAGACTTTCTGGCCTGATGACCTTTGAGTCGATCAACTTCGGGACCTTGTCTTCACCTTTGCCTCTGAAAGACTTGCAACCTTCAATTAAAAGGTCGGGTGCCCCAGAATGGTAATCATACTTGGCATTGAAACCCCAAAGGAAACTTTGTCGGAGATAATCCTGATGAAATTAGCTCAACCGCCCCGAATTTGCGTACATGAGGAAACTTGTTGCCCGTACGACATCAGAATATGATCAAACTTCTTCTCAGGTTGTTTTGGCCTTTACCCGTATTCTCTGCCCCTAGGATTCTCTTGGGAAGCTCAGGTTGGATGCTGACAATCGACGTCTGGAAGGAAGAGGTTGATAAATGAAGTTGATAAATAAGGTTGCTCGGAAAGATCTTGCACGATCTCCTGCCTACGTATCTCCATTGACCAATGGAGAATCAGAGCAGCGTAGTTCCCCTCAATAGGGATGAAAAATAGCTTCATTTCTTTGACACCACATTCAGGATTTCTATAACCAAACTCATCTGAATCTTCACCTAGTTGACTTCCTGTTTCAACAGTTTCTGGTTCTGAAATAAAGTTTATACCTCTGCCCTGAGTGGCCTCAGCTGTGTCTTCCTTTCGGTTACCTCCGCCCGGAGTTGCTTCAAATACATACCTTGATGAATGTGATTCAAGTTGTCCATTCTGATGAGAAATCAAGTCAGGAAAAGAATTTGTCTCTAAACACCTGTCAAGAATGCAAGGATGTATGCAAATGCCATGTTCAATTATTTCTGAGGAATCTATCTGCTTTAATTCAAGTTTTGATACAGAAAAATCCAACAACATGATTCAGATATGTGATCCTCGAAAATAACTGAACATGTATGCAGAAATGCTATGATGTCATGTATGCAACAGACGTATGATCAATGATCTGATGTTAGTGCCGATGTTGAGCAATGAGTCAAGTGTCCGAATAGAACCATAATAGTAGCACCATCTCTGTATAGAACCCCATAACTGAGAACCCAATAACTGTAAAACTGGATCACATAATAGCATAATCACTGATGGTGTTGAAGCTGAACGACGAGCCAAGTGTCTGTGGAGAGTCATAATAGCAGCACCATCTCTGTATGGAACCCCATAACTGAGAACCCAATAACTGTAGAACTGGATCACATAATTGAACAGTCACTGATGGTGTTGAAGTTGAACAACGAGCCAAGTGTCTGTGGAGAGTCATAATAACAGTCACAATATCAGGGTCACAATGGTAGTCACAATAACAATTTCTCTGAATAGAAATCCCGAACTCTGAATCAAAGAACCAAATATCACTGAACAATATTGGCAAAGCAGGTATGTTGAAGCTTAGGGTTCCTGCAAACCTGTAAACCCCTCCCAATCTCACGGGTGTGCTACTCGGGTCAACATCACGGACTCTCAAAGCCGAATAGCAATAATACGTTCACCATTTCCGAGAAATGTCTCATGACCAAATCAGGGAATCGGTTTGGCATTATGTACTACGCAAGGAGGTCTCAGTTGAGTCCGGAACAACAAGCATCCCTCACAAGTCTCCAGCTTCAAGCACTAAATCGAGAAACAATAGTACATTCATCCCGAAGGGTACAATACTATCGTCATACAAACAGTTTTCTTTAACTGAATTCCTATGAGAGAACCAGGCCATCCTATGCGAGTTCCCAATGGACCCTCGAATGCGAGTGGGTTTGCCAACAAATGTGGTCTGCCACTGTCATCACTGGAGAGGGGTGTTTCCACTAAGGTTCTCAATGATCGGTCCCTAGCTGCACATAACCATCAAGGTTGTATCCTGAAGTGGGGAAGAACCCCCACACAAGATAGTCCCAAGACAGTCGCAACCTGGGTGTGGAACACATCACCACTCATCATGTAACCATGCGAGCACAACGTGTCCACGCTAATCCTATAGTGCACTCAAGCCGGGTAGTTGGCTTATCTCACAGTAACTCCCACCCCACAGAAAAAATGAAAACCAGCACAGCCAGACAATCCAGTATAATATGATGCATGGAAAATAAAATACTGAAAGCGATAAATAAATGCGGTAAAGTAAAGCTGTAAAGAACTGTAAATAAAAACAGTAAAGCTAAACTAAAACACAAAGCAACAAACATATAAACACCCAAAGAACAAAACAAAACAGGAGCTAGGATTGACTCTACAAGGGAAACCGGAAGAATCAGGTTAATCCCCAGCAGAGTCGCCAGCTGTCGCTCCCGGGATTTTCATCGTAGTACAAACGCGAAAGTGGCGCGGAAAAGGTAGAGTCGCCAGCCAAACATTTTTATCCCGAATGAATGGGAAAGGTAATGTTGCACAAACCTGAGGAAGAAGGAAAGGACAAGGTCCTGCGAACCAAAGGTCTGAGTTCGGGAGTCGGTTACGAATTGAGAAGGTATTAGCACCCCAATTCGTCCGTCGTACCCGACGGGATCAACACTTGCTTGCTTGTTTCAAAGGGTGAGAAATAAGAATGCTGCTGAATAAAACCGCTAACTGGAACTGGAATGAGAAATGAGAAATGGAACTGAAATAAGAAAATGAGAATAAAAGGGGGAAATGTAGGGAAAATAAAGAATGTGCTCGAACGGGCCCTACCCCGCTGCCTACGTACCTCATCGGGATAATGAGGATCAGAGTCGACGTAGTTCGCCTAACTAAGGCAGGAACTATTTGTTTGTGTTTTTTATGGCTGGAACTGCGTATGTCTATGCTCAGGTGTTGCAGGCTCGTCTGGTACGAGTGCGTTTACCGTCTTGCATGTGTGACAAGTCGTCGCGAATTCGCGTTGTGAGTGAATGAGATGAGAAAAGAAGTTCCCGCAGGATAGTCGCTTGTTATTTGTTTTTGTCTTTTAAAAGAAGTGTTTTGAATTTGTTTGTGAACGGTCTTGTACTAAGACCTATCCATCGCGGGAAGTATTTACACCTCGCCCCGAAACAGGACGCGTATAAACACTCCGCAACAAAGTCTCGTGTCGTACAAGATTGTTCGGTTTTTATTAAGTGTTTTATTGCTTTTCTTTATGAGATGAGAAAGAATGACTCAAGTTGGAAAAGGACAAAATCTAAGGGAACTAAGACTCAATCCTAAGTTTATTTGTTTATTTACAAGAGATCCTATGGTTAATGGAGTTTTCTATTCCTAATGAGAAACTAGAAACTACTAGAATTCAACTTACTTCCTAATGAAGTTAAGTTGATTCTAAGAACAATGGGGAAGCCTATGCAAGTTATAAAATCAAATGATAAGGCAAAACAATAAAATTGGACATAAGAAATAAAATTCTAAAAATGCATTTAAAAGCATGAATTAAAAATAGTCCTATTTTATTTATTCTAATCCTAATTAAAAGGGAACTTTAACCTACATTCTAAATCAAAGTCAAGCCTAATGTTTTCATTCTAAAACTCAATTTAAACTATCCTAAGTCTATATTAGATTCTAGGATTAAATCTAATCTAAACTATATTTTTTTATTGAATTTAATATCCAACCTAAGCTAAAGGGAATTACATGTAACATAGCCTAAAAGTGAATATCCTAAAAAAAATAGCTAAACTTCTGGAAAAATTATGGAATTAAATCTATAGGGTCCTAAAATTACCTATAACATTGTGTCAAAAGGAATCCTAAAAATTCAGAATTTAACTAGGCCTAAAAATTATTTATTTCCAGCTACAAATTAATCCCTAATTCCTAAGAAACCAACCTCTAAAACCTAAGATAAAATGCTCTTAAAAATCTACAAAAAATATCCTAAGTACTTTTATTAGTCTTCTAATTACAGTAAAAAAAGTGGGCTAAAAAAGTTATTTGAAGTTACCAAAATAAAATGAACAAATTTAAATACAATTAGAGGAAACTCAATAAGAACTAATTACAAGACAAATCAGAATTTAATCGAAAATAATGCCAAATTCAGAAAATAAAATTGTCACAAATTTCTAAAATGACTTATTAAGCTATTGGAATTTTTTATAGAATTTTCTCATGGTTTTTCCTATTTTCTATGGATTTATTTCTAACCTATACTAACAAGAAGGGTGCATTAAAGTGGCGAATCGAGATTACTTACTTGGTCGAAGTGCCGATTCTTCACACAAAAGAAATCCGAAAAAAATCCTCAAGCAAGGTCTTGTAGTCTCCTATGAGCAAAATAAATGCTCATCATCCATAATCACTTTATGAAGCTTGGCCATAATCGAAATCAATTCTTATTGATAAAAAGCGCTCATGAACATTCATATCACAAGTTAATCCAAATGTTAGTTCACAACCATAATTAAAATTAATATCAAAATCATAATTAACATTATTAAAAGGGCTAATCAAGATATTGACATTAACAAAAATTTCTTACAAGAAATTAAACCCAATTAGCAAAAACTAACTAACACTTTCTACAAAACTAATATTTATAATGAAAATAGGGGTGTAAATTGAAATAAGGGCTGTGAATAATAAAGGATTGGCCCAAGGCCCATTACTCTTCCAACATAGCGCAGGTGGGGGTCTGTTGAGAAAAAAGAAGGTGCAATTAGTTTTTTATGGACCTGAAGCCCAATTGCAATGTAAGAACACATGGAGGGGTGTGAATCCGAAAACAATGGTGCGAATAACATTTCCATGGACTTCAAGGCCCAAGACACATCCAAGAGCATCCGCAGGAGGTATGCGAAATGAAACTGACGATTTATGGGGAATTCCCATGGTGATGATGAGGCCCGGTCCAATAGATTAGAACAAGATGCCAAATTAACCCTAATTCTCTCAATTTTCTTCAGCAAAACCCTATCCTCTTCTTCATGAAACAACAACGGCGCTCTTCACCGATCCCGCCGGCAAACAGTTCTTGGCGACGCGTCGCTCAATCATCTCCTTTCAACTCCTTGATTCTCCTTCTTCCGTAAAGGCTCCGTCATTCTTCTTCTTTAATACACCGTCGGCGATTGAACCTCGTTCTCCTTGATTTCCGCCGTCGTTCGGTATTCTCCATTGCAATCACCTTTCCGCGTAACAAACCTCTACGTTGTTGCTAGAAGCGAATGATCCACCGCTAACTCGCCGTTGTACTCTTCATAGTTTCATTCTCAAGATCATGCCGCGATATCAACACCGGCCTGCTCAATGTTTCGATGACGACCTCTCTGCAAAATGAAAACAATACTGACGACGGTGATGCCTCGTACTTTACGTTTCGCTGGTTGTAACTTCAAATCCATGAGATAAAGATTTATTCAGGTGCGATTTGGATTTCTTGCTGATCTCCTTCTTCAATCTTTATGTGTTCTAGCTACTGATGATTTGCGTTGTTGTATGATTTGTTTTCGTGTGATTCAATATGTTGTGATTATGATTGTTGCTGAATGATTCTTGATGCAGGTTGAATCTTGGTTGCAGAAGCGTGACGGATTCGAAAGGTGTGATGAAGTTATGAATTCTTGATGATTGATGCAGATGAATCAGAATGATGAAGATCTCATGAAGATGTGGATTCTAAGAGTTTTGAGGATAATGATTATTGATGAAGATTGGATAGTTGTGATTGCTGAAGGAGATTGATCAAGATGGACTCTCAAAGGTGAAGTGATGAAGAGTTTGTTCTGATTGTTGTAGAATAAAATTAGAGAGAGAAGTTTGTAGATGGAGTATGAAGAAGATTGGATGATTTTTCTGGGAAAAGGAAGTCAGAACCCGAAGATTGAAGAGGAGGCCTCTGATTTATATCTGCCGATTTTCCGGATCCTTCTGGAATACTTAAGGTGAGTTCTAGAAACTTTCCGTTAGGATTCCAATGTGAGCTTTTGGTTAGAATCAGTTGTGATTAGTTATGAATGGTTTGTGGATTCAGTTATTTGTTTTGGTGAATTCGGATATGAATTCGGTTCAATTTCTGTTAGCTTTTGTTCTGTTATGAATTTCCATTCTGCTTTGATAGCCTTGCCTAGAAATAACAGTTATTGATTTTTGTGGTTTCCTTCGCAGGCCCGAATTGCTTATCGAAACTGAATCTATGAATTCCCGCAGTTTAGTAGTTTCAAGCTGAAGACGGATCCGGGTCGATGGTTGTTGAGAATTGGTTAGAAGTTGGTAACTGATTTAGTTATAATTCTTCTGTTTTTTCTTCTTGAGTATTCACTTAATCCTTGCTCTGTTTTATCATTGCGAAAATGCAGATGATCGGTGAAAAATGAAGCGTTGAGAGTGATGAAAGAGACTTCCGTTGATGAAGTTTGGGATGGTTGATGAATGTTGAAGAACAATAAGTCAAAGATGATGGTGCGACGGAGTTTATTTCTGCAGAATCGATGAGAGAGGTCCGTTGCAATCTGTTATCATTTTCGTTAAGACATCTCCGTGTATTCTCTTCTCCTTTGTAATCTTTTCCTCAAAAGTGCTTGTTGCCGTCGATTCGATACATATTCTTGAACATGTTGTTGTTGCTCTTTGCGTGATATCGCTCTTGATGCAGGTGGTTCAATTGGTGATGCAATTGGTGATGTTGATAGTGTATCTGATTTGTGGAATTTTCTCTCCTGAATTGAAGAGTGATGAAGAAGATGATGCCGAGAGATTAGTGCAGAATGAAGATTAATTAGGGAAAGCCATTGGTGCGGGTTGAAGAAGAGTTTTTCTCTAGAGATCAATTTTGCTATCCCGTTTGTAACTGTATTCGTCCTTTTTCTATCTCCCCTTAGATAGTTCTGCCAGCCAAAAAATGAAATATGTTTCTGTTATATCCTCTCCTCCTGTAACTGAAACTTGTTGTGATACCTAACTTAATTTTCTATCAAGGATTAATAAAAATGATGGAGATGCAGTTCTCCATTTTTGTGAGGATTTAAGATTGGTATTGATTTTTTACTTACTGATTTATCAATTATTGGTTTTCTAGTGTGGATCAGTTGTGAATAAAGAAGTTTTGTGATATTCTTATTGGATAAAAACTGTAAATTAAATCAAAATATGGTCTATGAATTTGGAAGGAAATTTAGAATGGGTTAAGAAAAAAGACAACAAATGGGCTTTAGAAAATGGGCTAGAAATGTACCAAATGAAGTGTGGACAATATTGTGACAAAGTGAGCCATTGGATATTAAAATGCGGATTTCAACATGGATGAACTTGATTAATAACATTGGATATGGACACGAAGGTAGGCTTAAAATGATATGGGTTTTATTTGACTGACACTATCAAACAAGCCATAATTGTGCATTTTTCATCTTTCAACAAACAAATTCCTCGAGGAAACCCTGCAGATGGTAATGAAATCATAGCAACAAGTACGCCCAAGAAAAATCTCCGTCACCAGCCTCCTAATCTCATGGCCTTTAATGAAACTCTAATATCCGTACTATGTGTTAAGGAGAATGACTTTGGGTAAGAAGAACACTTGAGACATTGAGGGGAAACAAAACCATAGTCCATGGTAAACCTCAGTTATAACCTTGACAACTTGTAACTTAAAAAGATCTCCCCCGATAGTAAGTATTCAACCTTTGTATCAACTTGAGTGTAATAACCAAATATATCACCCATGGATAGGAAAATTCATGTCACAAGGAAACGCCTCGATCACGTGCCTTATGAAACGATGAAATGTATGATTATGAATGTAATGACCTAGTGGAAGATGCAGATGAAATGCAAAGCGGCAAGCCAATTAAGGAAACAAATATGAGGGCAAATTTTGAGGTATTACAACTGCCCCTATTCAATCATCTGCAGACCTGAACGGATAATTGCAACAGCTTTTAGACGTTCAAGGTATGGAGTGATTGAATACCCAAATGAAACCTGAAAATTTGCACACTGAGGGTAATGGAAATGCCATCTGCCCATTTATTTATTTACATATTTTTGATTTTGACCTCTGAATAGGTAACGGGGATAGAACCAGGTGGAATAGAATCAATGCAATCACTGCGACTGCTGAATGAACCGAAACCACAAGGAGGGTGCCTGTTGGCGAAATAGGACTTAACGCAACATCAACCGATTTGCGATTCAAATAAGATCAACCGATCAAACACGGAGATGGTATAAACCGATCCACCCCGAAAAGCGAGAATGTAATATCATCCGATTTACAACTCGAAGAGAAATGATATCAACTGATTCATGACTCAAATAAGATCAACCGATCTAACATGGAGATGGTATCAACCGACCCATAACCCAGAAAACGAGAATGTAATATCATCCGATTTACAACTCGAAGAGAAATGATATCAACCGATTCACGACTCAAATAAGATCAACCGATCTAATACAGAGATGGTATCAACCGATCCACCCTGGAAAGCGAGAATGTAACAACATCCGATTTACAGCTCGAAGAGAAATGATATCAACCGATTCATAACTCAAATATGATCAACCGATCTAACACGGAAATTGTATCAACCGATCCACCCCGGAAAGCGAGAATGCAATATCATCCGATTTACAACTCGAAGAGAAATGATATCAACCGATTCATAACTAAAATATGATCAACCGATCTAACACGGAAATGGTATCAACCGATCCACCCCGGAAAGCGAGAATGCAATATCATCCGATTTACAACTCGAAGAGAAATGATATCAACTAATTCATAACTCAAATAAGATCAACCGATCTAACAGAAATGGTATCAACCGATCCATTATCTTTGCACTGAGACGAGACCATTGCACTTAAATGGAGACTCGAAAGGAACGGGATCGTTGTACTTAAACGAGAGCCCAAGACGCGACCGTTGTACTAAAACGGAGACGCGAAAAAATGAGACTGTTATACTGAAACAAGACTCAAAGACGAGACCATTGTACTTAAATGAAGACTCGAAAGGAACGGGATCGTTGTACTTAAACGAGAGCCCAAGACGCGACCGTTGTACCGAAACGGAGACGCGAAAAGAAATGAGACTGTTGTACTGAAACAAGACTCAAAGACGAGACCATTGTACTTAAATGGAGACTCGAAAGGAATGGGATCGTTGTACTTAAACGAGAGCCCAAGATGCGACCGTTGTACTGAAACGGAGACGCGAAAAAATGAGACTGTTGTACTGAAACAAGACTCAAAGACGAGACCATTGTACTTAAATGGAGACTCGAAAGGAACGGGATCGTTGTACTTAAATGAGAGCCCACGACACGACCGTTGTACTGAAACAGAGACGCGAAAAAATGAGACTGTTGTACTGAAACAAGACTCAAAGACGAGACCATTGTACTTAAATGGAGACTCGAAAGGAACGGGATCGTTGTACTTAAACGAGAGCCCACGACGCGACCGTTGTACTGAAACGGAGACGCGAAAAGAAATGAGACTGTTGTACTGAAACAAGACTCAAAGACGAGGCCATTGTACTTAAATGGAGACTCGAAAGGAACGGGATCGTTGTACTTAAACGAGAGCCCAAGACGCGACCGTTGTACTGAAACGGAGACGCGAAAAAAATGAGACTATTGTACTGAAACAAGACTCAACTGGGGATAACAACAAGACTTTGTAGAATAGACCATTTCACATTCCCTTTTACTTGCTGCCAATTGAAGGTGCTGATGTGGTTTTAGAAATGACTTGGTTACACATTTTAGGCTAAATTCAGGAATATTTCTCAATTCCATCTATCACTTTCAACCATCTTGATAAACCCATCACTTTAAAAGGCGACCCACACCTTATCCCATTCATACCACCTTCCACCAACTTCGACCCCTTATCCATACAAACTCTATTGCCTCATTTCACTTAATGACTTTTCAACACATTCCTCTTGCTCCAACCCTTAACTCTACCACATTATCCACCCCTGAACCTTTACAACCAAACATACACCCAAAAATCCATTACTAGATCCAAAACTACTAAGAAATGTTTCAACCACTTTCTGGCCTACAACCTAAACCCCCACATGACCATCATATTCTTCTTGAGACCAACACCAAACCAATCAATGTGAAATTTTACTATTACCCACAATAACAAAAAGATGTCATGACCATAATCATCTAAGACATGTTAAAACAAGATGTCATCATTCATAGCCATAGCCCTTTTTCCTCATCAGTCCTACTTGTAAAAAAAAGATGGAACTTGGAGGTTTTGTGTAGATTACCGCGCTCTCAATGTTGTTACTATTAAAGACCGTTTCAGTTACTTGGCTCTGCCAAATTTTTTTACCATGTTATATTTGCGTTTCAGTTACCACTAGATTCGGGTTGCATCGAAGATACACATAAAACAATTTTTCAGACTTTTGATGGGCATTATGAATTCCTTGTTATGCCATTCGTGCTCATTAACGCCCCTTATACATTTCAATCTTCCATGAATGGTCCGTTGATGCCCCATTTACTAAAATTTGCTTTGGTTTTTTATGACATTCTGATTTTCAGTAACAATTTCGATGACCATCTTACTCATTTGCAAGTTATGTTTGGCTTATTAAAATCTCAGTTTTTTGTTGTTAAGTTATCAAAGTGTGTTTTTGCAGTTGATACAATTGGTTATTTAGGCCATGTTATTTCTGTGGGTGGTGTTGCACCCGATCCAAAAAAAGTCATTTTGGAATGGCCTCAACCGCGTTTTCTCACGACTCTCCGTGGTTTCTTGGGCCTCACTGGTTTTTATAGATGTTTTGTACATAATTATGCCTCTCTCGCCGCTCGTCTCATTGATTTGATACGTTTCACTAAGTTTACATGGAGTATAGAGGATGATGTAGTCTTTACAGAGTTAAAGAAGCATATGACCGACATGTCGGTCCTGTTACTACCATATTTTACAAAGCAATTCATAATAGAGATCGATGCTTCGGGTGTAGCCATTGGTGAGGTCTTGTCCTAATATGGTCATCCCATTGCTTTCTTCAGTAAAAAGATGTGTCCTCGAATGCAATCAACTTCGGTCTATGTCTGAGAAATGTTCGTTGTCACAGAAGCAGTAAAGAAATGGCATCAATATCTCATTGGGAAAAATTTCACATTTATACAGATCAAAAAAGTCTAAAATCTCTACTGATGCAAAGGATCCAAACACCAGAACAACAAAAATGGGCCTCTAAGCGACAAGGTTTTAATTTCGAAATTTCATACAAACTTGGTCGTTCTAATATGGTTGCAGATGCTCTGAGTCAGAAGTTTGGCACTAAAGAACCACTAATGTTGGCAATATCCTCCCCAGTTCCTAGCATCGTAACGATGCTCCGCCACATTCATGCAACAAATAGTGCAAGGCAGAGATTATTTCAGCGGTTGGTTCAGTAGACCAATGATAATAGATTTTACAGTTTCAACAATGGATTGATGTATTATAATGAGCGAATATTCGTACCTGACATTACAACACTTCGTCACAGTATCATCCATGAGTACCATGCAACTCCCTCTGTTGGTCACTCTGGCATCAAGGCTACTTTGGCTCGCCTGCACTTATCCTTATATTGGCCTGGTATCGTAGAAGCACTTAAACACATGATAAAACACTCTGATACTTGTCAACATAACAAATACTTGACTCAAAGAAAGAAAGTCCTCCTACAGCCATTACCTATTCCCCAGAAAGTTTGGGATGAACTTACCATGGATTTCATCATGCATTTTCCAAACTCCTTCGAACACACGGCCATTTGGGTAATTTGTGACCAACTAACAAAGTTTATCCATTTCATTTCTCTGCCTTCAAAGTTTTCTGCCAAGGATCTTACCTCTCGGTTTATTGTCGAAATCTTTCGTCTTCATGGCATTCCAAAATCCATAATATCTGACAGAGACCCTTTGTTCCTGAGTGATTTCTGGAAAGCATTTTTCAAAATACAAGGAACTGCATTAAAATATAGTACATAGTGCCACCCCTATACCAATGGATAAACAAAAGTCGTGAATAGGTCCATAGAGACATACCTTCGTTGTTTTGATGGAGACAACCCTCGTCCATGGTTTAAACATATCCACATTGTTGAATTTTGGTTTAATACCTCCTTTCACACAACTATACAGATGAGCCCCTTCAAGGATTTGTATGGCCGTAACCTTCCAACTATCACTGATTATTTATCTGGAGCCACCTCCGAAGTTTCTCTTGACGAGTCCATGCAACATACACAACATATTCTCACACAGTTAAAATACAACTTACAAAGGATCAGAAAACAAATGGAATAACATGCTAGCAAATTGCATGATGATTATAACTTTGCGGAAGATGACTTAGTTTTGTTTAAACTTCGGCCATATCGTCAAACTTCTGTCAAAAGTTGCACTTCTCAAAAGTTGTCAAAGCGTTTTTTGGCCCGTTTCGCATCGTCAAACATATAGGAGTCATGGCCTACATGTTAGACCTCCATTCTTCTTCATGCATCCACCCAATGGTCCATGTTTCTCTCCTCCAACCTTACCATGGACAACCTCTTGCAGCGGACCATCACCGAAATCTACCTCCACACACCATCAGTTTCGATGAAGTAGACATGCATGAGAAAGATAAACTTTGGAGAAACGAAATAAGTTTGCATGATGATGAGAACATTTTAAAAAAAGTGTCTGAAGACACTTCTCTGAGAAGTGTTGAGAATGCTAATGAGGGAGATGAGCATCTCAACAAGAAAGAAAGAAAGTCGCTCAACGACTTAGTGATTTCCGAGTTTGAGAGTGGTAAGACTTTAGCAAATTAAGAAGTCTTAAGTGTAACTCACTCAAGTACTCGGTCTGTGCCCCCATGTGATATTTTGAACAAGCCATACCAAACTTTTCCCGCACTACCCACGTGTCCCAACGGTAACTCTTTGATGAGATCTCAGCCTTCCATTCAAAGTACACCAAACCAATTTCCCATATTTTCTTGTCCTCATCTATCACGTGAGGGTATTACTCCCAAGCATCATCAAAACCCTTTTGGAAAAAGATGTAAAGTCTCACCCACCCCCACGTTGCACACTGCCCCAAAAGAGATTCCTCCCCCCATTTACACTCCACTACAGCTAAGCACACTCTCCCACCTCACATTTCAACTCACTATAACCCTTATCTCACTAACCCTACTGTGGCTGCTTCTAAGCCTGACATGTGTCCCAGTTTTCCTCCCGCTTCACCTAAACCTAATTGCTCCATCCCTTTTGTTGATTGGGCCAACTCATCTCATTCTCATAAGCCCTCTCTCACTTTGAACCTTGAGGACAAAGTTCTCTTGGACCCAGGAAGTATTGTTAAGACTTGTATTAGGCCTATTAGAGTGAAAAATAAATCAATCCTACGAGGAACCTACCTGTCATCCCCCACTCATACCTAATATTCCCCATATCCAATGAAAAGACCAAATTGACCATTAAAGAAAAACATTTTCACATTTCCCACATTCCCGGTACATCACGGATTTTTCAAAAAACCAGACGATGTCGGGAATTTCATTGCACTATTGGAGATTTTCTTTTTTACAAGTAAGTTTTACCGGTTTTTCCTAAATTACCGGTGAGAATTACTGAAAATTTAAAAAAACCCGGTAATATTTACCGAAAATTCCAAAATTACCGGTAACTATTTTGGGAGATTTAAAATTACCGGTAATTCAAATTTTATGCTTTTTCTACCGGTAATTCAAAATTACAGGTAGTGTTATTATTTTTTGTTTTTTCGAGAATTTCAAATTCCCGGTAGTTTTAATTTTTTTTGTTTTTTTATTTTGTGGTTTTTTGCAGTGAAGACTAAAGGTACTGATGGCATCATCATTGGGAGGGTGCGTGATTTGGAAAAGGGTGGTAGGGGAGGGGTACAACCGCTCCAGATGCTGAGTCTGCACATGTACGAGCGGGACGAATGGTCCCAGCCGGTTCACACTAGAAGCGGATGGCTGAGCAGCGGGGACATTTCCAAGGACCTCGCAACGTTAGGCGACATGGAGGTCTTTCTTTACAGTAGGCCACACCTATGGACCTCCCTGTTATCCAGCCTCAGCCAGTAGATGCTATTGTGAGAGATGTTTCGGAGGAGGAGATTATTGTTAGGGGTGTGGTAGAGGAGAATGATGTTAGAGTGTTAGCTGAGGGTGAGCAGGAGGGTCATGTTGATGGTGAGGGTGATGGCACTGGAGGGGCCGTCGGTACAAGAGACATTGAGGAGACCATTGAGAAGGATGTGACCGTTTCTTTGACCTAGCCATCCGTACACATGAGCCAGGATTCCCTGGTGGACCGATAGATACGTCTGTGCTTACAAAGTATAGTGAGCATGTAGCTTTGCATCTATGGCAGGGGCAGGTATATGGTTTTTACGTTTAATTTTAACATTTTTTTACTAATGCATAAATGGTTTATGTATTAACAAATTTGTTTATTGGTTGGTGTCACAGGTGCGACCTGTACTGAGGATCTAGTCTCACGACGTGAAGATGAAGGGTTTCCCTCGTATTCCCTTCCCTGATTTTGTGAAGACGATTGTGAGGGACTTTGACTTGCTTCTTTTTGGCCAATGCTCCCTGACCATGTTGGATGCGGAGATGCTCAGTGCCTCTATCGAGAGGTGGCACAAGGAGACATCGTCATTTCATCTCCCATTTGGAGAGATGACTGTGACTTTAGATGATGTGGCTTCCTTGTTTCATCTCCCTATTGGCGGCAGATTCTAGACAGCTCCTATTTTGTGTGTATCCCAGGAACATGAGATGGTTGTTCGTGGTCTCTGTTTGTCTGAGGCAGTAGTGGCACGAGATTTCTCTGATACACGAGCTCGTTGTTGCTGGTAGGTATCAGGTTTCCACTAGGGTGTACATGCTGCATGTAATAGCCTGCACTCTCTTCGTGGACAAGTCAGGTACGTATGTAGATGCTCGTTATCTATGCCTCTTCAGCGATCTGGAGTGGCACAACTGAGTTTGGGGTTGTGTAGCTCTGACTTAGTTATATCATGCGTTTGAGGAGGAGATCTGATTTGAGATGAAACAGTTATATGGGTATCTTAGTTTGTTACAAGTATATCTTAATTCATGTTTTTACTTACTTCTTGTTTTAATTTTTTTAATACTATTAGTTCTAAATTAATGTTTGTTATGATCTCATTGCTGAATCTATGAGCATTTTCCATATATATGCGATAAGAGGATCCAACCCTATACACTATGGGAGCCATGAGCGAAGAGGTGGAAGGAGAGTAAGAAGCACCCGGGAGGCATAGTTGAGTACAGGAGGAGATTGGATGAGCTGATTCTAGAGGATGTCATATGGACCTACGATGATCATAGAGTTGTCTGTGAGTTTGAGGAGTCATAATTATACTCCAGTTATATGCGGTGGGAGACTTTGATTGTCAGGCACCTGCCATAGAGATGTTTGCGTCAATTTGGATACATTCAGACCATACCACTAGCAGTTCTGGATAAACCCTCTAAGGGTATTGATAGGTGGTTTCAGATGCACTTCCTTAGTTCTGCTCGCATCATCGTATCTAGATTTGCACCTGAGTTGTATCCCTCGCAGTGTGAGGATGCCTACTTGGAGTGGTATCTCAATGTATCCCATCCACGCATCACTCCACCGCTGGCTGAGGAAGCACCTTCAGAGGATGTACCTTTGGGTGGCCAGGAGCCTGTTGATGACGCACCCATTCCTCCTCCTGCTCCATCACATCACCATGATGACACGCAATAATTTTAGATGATAACAGTGGTGGTTGATGAGCTCTTGAGCTTGGTAGACCTTGATGGTAGTATTTCTGATGGATTAGATAGGATTAGACACTTAGCCCGTGGGGGCCTATTTAGTGTTATTTGTATTTTCTAGATGATATGTACATTTTTTTATTAAATGTATAATATGGCAGAACATTATATTATTATTACTATGTCTTCATTTATGCCATTACATTGCAGTGATCAAGATTAAAAAACTTAAACAAATAAAAACCCAACAATACAACATGATTAATCGATATTAAAAACCTAAACACTACCAGATGCTTCAGGGTATTTCAGCATCGCCATTATTTCATCAACTGATCTTGCCAGCTACACATCTAATGCCAGCGGACCCCTTTTTAGCCTACGGTGAAATAATCTAGACATTTTGATGACGTATTCATCGTTCTTCAACTCAATTAGATTATATTTCACAGTACCATCCCCCCTCCTCCCGAAATTCGATCTTCAACATATTTTTATTCTCCCTATCAGGCAACAATTCCTTCAACTTCGAAGTCAGGCCGACAAAGGAGGTTGTGTCATCCGGGAGCATGAATTCGATAGGTTGAGAACCTCTCTTGAATTAAACTTCTGCCTTAATTAAAAATGCTAGAATGACCATTTTTTCATATTTGTTTAATCACAAGACCTAACCCCTATTTATAGAAACGTGCTACAATTCTAGACCACACAAATTATCGGTGCAATAACAACCATACAAAATGTTGGCAAAATCTCGACCGTTTAAATAAAAAATCTGAAAACCCTAAAATTATGCCTACCGGAAATTTCATAGGATTTGAAGTTCCCGATATCAAACTGTATTTTTTCAAATATCCGGTTTCCTGGTAATATACCGAGAATTTGAAATTACCAGTATACCGGTAATTTTAAATGAACTACCGGGAATTTGGTTTCATACCAAAAATTTATTTTTGCTACCGAGAATTTGTTCCAAAAATTGCTTGTACGAAGTTTAAGGGCATTTTTGCCATTTTCAAAATTTGGGGGGTACAACGTATGAGTGGGGAGGGGGTGATTCCTTCAATCCTACTTAAGAATTTTATATTGGGTGTAACACCCTAAAATTTGCCCTCTTATTTATTACCCTAATTGGCTTATGTTTCACAATCATCTACATTTTCCACTAGGTCATTAACCTTGCGATCATTCATTTGCATGGAGTTCCCAAGACAAGGGATCAAACATTTTCTTAGGGTTCAAATTCTCATATTCAGAGGTGATATATTTGGCTAATACACTCAAAATCAAGACAAAAGCTTTAATTCTCATGAGTATCTTCTCATCAAAGACCATCATCTATCAAGGTTTGGTTTAATGGAAAATGTGAAGATCAATGATCATGGTTCATTTCCCTGATCATACGGCCTTCAAAGGGCATTTGGAACCAAGGTGATGATATTTTAGTATAAGTGGTCAAGAATGGTGTTTAACTTCAAGTCAAAGTCATGTGAAGTTATTGATTCGTAATTCGGGATTTAAGAGGAATTCAAGTTAAGTATTCCTTGCCAAAGGTTTTGTTGATAGACAAAGAACTCCTCTTTCGCTATTCATCACTTTACTATATTTCCAATCCAGATTCATTCTTAATTCCTTGAACCATACAAGTTTCAGCCATCATTCAAGTTCATACAAACATTAGTACATACCTGTACCATTTTAATTGTGTTCATTCTAATACCCACTAAACAATTTAAGTGTAATATCCAATTCATGTTCATAAATCATTATTCCACTTTTGGACTCAATTCCATTTTTTCTATTTGACACCAATAAACCATCTATTTCATTTTAAAACCATTTGTTAATTCACACTTCAATCTTTTTCCATTATTCCCAAACTCTTTCCAATTGGTATTCTATATCTAGTTTTGATCCAATTCATTTCCCAATGGATTCTAATTCAAATGTCAACCTTTTATTCCTTTTGTTTTGTCCATTTTGTTATCTAATTTACTTCAAATTTCAAATTCCAAATTCAATCCATAAACCACACCCATTCTCATCCATTTTTGTTAATCCACTATTTACAGAGAAATGCAGTTACATAAACTTCCCAAAAATAACAGGAAACCAATTTTATGAGAAAGTAAGTTACACCAAAATTTCAAAATTAAAACTCAGAATAAAAAATTCAGTTACAAAAATATTCTATTCAGTCACATAATGAATAACAAGAAACAAAAATATCAAAAAAAGGAAGACAGAGAACTCAAAAAAAGATCAGTTTGAGAAATTCAGAAGAAAACTCAGAACTCAACGCTCATCACTTCTCATCAAATCTTCTGCAAAAAATTCTCTTACTCTCCAATCCATCTCCAATCTCCATCATTCATCATCTTTAAATCTGCATGCTCCCACAATAACAAAAGGAAAATCAGTGAACACTCAAGGAAAAAAAATCAAAAGATCGCAATACAAATTCAGTACAACAAACTCTAACATTTCATAACAGAATTTCTAACTGCATACCTGAGAAATCCCCATTGTATCCCTCATTGCATCTTCTATAAAGCCCAATCTTTCTCAATTTTGTGGCCTTCTTCCTCATTCTCCATTTTTCCATTGATCCACCACCTTCAAACTTCTCTATGATTATGAGTTCTCAGAACTTCATCTTCATCAATCTCCATGCTCATCTTCATGAATCTCTAACAAACTCTCTGATGAGAATCATAAACAACCTCTACATCAACTCTCGACCAATCTTCAACTGCAATCAACACAAGCTTCATCAATCTTCAATCAACCTGCAAGAACATACAAGGTTTCAACTATAACAACATCATCATCATCTTCAAGAACTTGTAAATCGTAACGAACTTCAACGATGAACATCATCATCATCTTCCAATCAAACCTAAAAACAACAATGAATCGTATAACGATTTCCGATCATGCAAAAAGAAGAAGCATAGATTGAAGAACATCACACGCATAAAAAGTAGAAGAAGAAGAGGTAAAATTTCATATACCTGAATGAAATCTCGCATCGCAGCGACATCGAAACAACATGAACTTTCTCGTCGCGTTTTCATTCATCAATTGGAAGCATCTTCGTCGAAGCAGCGTCGAAACAACGGACACGTCCTCCTTTTGACATCGTCTACACAACTATGATTCACCAAGTACGAATTCAAGCTCTCCTTTAGACATAACTGCTTGTTGTGTGTTGACGATTCATCGTTCTTGATCGCGATTGCACTGATTTGGTATTTCGATTGTTCTTTTGGAAATTTTGTTTTTAGAACAGAATGATAGAATATGTTTAGGCTTGTGTTGTGATCGTAGAGAGAGGGATGAGGTTTCGCCGTTATTGTGTTGTCTTCTCCAGCGACATGCACGAAGGTGCTAGGGTTAGGAGAGTGGGAAGATGACGTCGTGGAGAGGAGAGGAAGAACTCTAGGGTTGTTGCTGATACTTGGGTGTTTTCATTTTAATGATTTTGTTTAGAATAATTTCATAAGTTTTTAATGTGATACGTGTGTGTAACACGGTGGGAGAACTGACTTTGTCGTTTTTGTTTTCACAAAAACTATGTTGCGGATAGCAAGAGTAGCCACCGAGTTTTATTTTATCCAATAAATAAAGGCATAAAAAAACAGGAAATACCTTTGAAAAAGATTTTGAGTTCAGGGGGTAAGTTATACAAAGGGAAGGTGTTAGCACCCGTTGTATCCATGGTTATCCATGGGCTCTTAACTGCTTAACTCACTTTACTTAGTTTGATAGAAAACAGTGTGATTAGAAAATATTTCCATAAAGACTTTAACTTTTTCATGATTCTCGTACAAATGTATACAAAGTGTTTTGTTTGAAAGTATTTGAAAATGTGAGGTGTTAAGAGTATTCTGAAAATTTGTGAGCAAGCACTTACGAACTAGTTACCCTAAATTGTAAGGCCTTTCTTGTTATTTTGTTTCTTTAGGGATAGAACTGTCCTGTTCTTTTATGCCTTTCTTTAGGGATAGAAGTTGTTTTAGGCAACCGTGCTAAGACACCCCTACGTTCGAGGGACTTGACCAGTTTTGTAAGACAACAAGAGGAGAAACCCTAGGGGTGTATGTGTGAGAAGTGTGTTGTATTCGATTATTTTATCTTTTAATTAATGGGCTAAGTCCATTTATTATTCACATGCATTATTTTCCCACCCTATTATTACTAACCACACAATTAATAATTTACGAAATTAAAAGCGGAAAATAAACCCTAAACTATTACATCATGGGGAGGGGGATACATATTTGAAATCGGGGGAGTGCGGAAAATAAATGTGCGGGAAATTAACTGTTACGAGATAAATAATAATCCTATACATTTTTATAATAAAAAATAAATAAATAATAAGGAAATTAAAATCGAGAACGGGAAAGGAGAAATATTGAGAAACGGATTAACAATTGGTTAATTGGATTTTATTAAGAAAAATAGGTTTATATAATTTTTTTGAAATTTATTAACTAATTTAATTAAAAAGGGTTTTTTAATTATTTTTATTCACAAAATAAAAGGAAAATTTATTAATTTTATAAATTATTATTGGTTTAGAAAAAAGTTTTTGATTATTGATTTAATTAATTAAAACAAAATTAAAATAAAATTATAAAGAAAAGGTTAGAAAATAATGAAAACAAGGCAAATAACCAAAAAAATAGGGGGAGGGTCGCTGGGTATCGAACCCACCCCAAGGTTACCAAAGCATCACCCTTGCCAACTGAGTTATCAACATCTGCGTATCAACAAACAGAAAAGAAAAATTATATAATAAGAAAATATTTGAAAACCAGAACGCGCCAAAACTTCATCGTCTTCCTCTTCCGTCCAGAATCTTTTACCTACGGTTTTTGTTCGTGGCTAAAACATATAGTGACGGTTTTGTCCGTCAATATAGCACCTGCATATTTCAAAACATTAAAACATACACTATAAATAAAATCTAAGGGTATAGGTCCACTGTAAATCGTCCCATGATTCTATTGGTACCATCAATTTGGCTTGAAATCGTGTCTAACCGGAGTTCCCCAAAATCACGAAGATGAACCCTAGCCATGGTGTTTCATGATACTTGCACTTAAACTTCAATCAAATGATCCAGAAAGTTTCTAAACATCATCACAAACAAGAATATATGATCAGATTTGATTTATCATGCATGTATAAGCAAAATCGAAAATTGAAAATGTAAGCTAAAAATCGAATTCGGTTAGGTCAAATCAAAAAGCTTTTGATGACGGTGATGGTTGATACACGTTCAAAAAGTCCTCAGGAATGTATTGAAACCTTTAAAACTCCTTGAAAGTGGCTGCAAGTTGGAAACCAAATTTGACTTTTCCTTGAGTTTTTTGAAATATGATTTAGGGTTATTTGATCAATCTTTTCGTACCCTATGTATCTGGCAATGTTTGTATACTTATAGAGGATCAAATTAGGTCAAGTTTTTGGGCTTGGATTCATCTCTTTTTGGATGATGATATTTGATTGATTCTTAATATGAAAACTTGCTATTTTGGCCAATATCTTGTTTTCATGATTTTCCCTCCTTGTGTGCACGAAATTTGGATCATATATTGCCAATATCGGATCCCAAAATAAGTTTAAAATCATATCATTGATTTTCCAATATTTATTTTATTTAAAATTTAATTTAAAAAGATTAAATCCAATAAAAATAAGATAAATAAAATAATTTCAAGGGTAATGACATGGAAGGCATGGACCATCTTAAAATCAAATTAGGATCATAAAAGAATGGGCCCATTTGTCAAAAACTTGGGTTTTGATCATTATTTGCCTTATACACCTCCTCAGATTTTCCCAACTTCATCAATGCATAACTCTCTCAATTTTTATCCCATGTATGTGTTCTTGGACTTTTTAGAAAGCTTAGAGTGTCCTCTAACTACTCCTTTTGGTCCCATGTCCATTTGATCTTCCATGTTCAAGTTATGAGTTGTAATGTCTTAGCTCATATCTCTCAAATGAAGCATTTCTGGACTTGGCTTGTGAGACACAAAGTTGTAGGGAATTGAATTTCCTTCCAAAATGAGATTTGGATGGAAAATTTCCGATGAATGATGTGAAAGTTATGGCTGGTCAAAGTACACTTGACTTTTCCTGCAAAAACCCTAATTTAGTAACTTCCGATTCTTGATGAATCATGATCAACCCTTGATCAAATGATGAATCTTACTTCATAATCTTGATGTTGACCAAAAATATTTAAGTTTGACTGTATGTTGACCACAATTGACTTTTTGATCAAGTTAACTGATTTTTGATTATATGAGCATCAGACTGACCAAACTTGTAGGGCAAGCCTTGAAGCTTGACATGAGGATTATTTGAAGTATGTGGGACACCATGAAGTCCACTTGGGGCTTAAATAGTCCAATTTACCTTGGGAAACTCAAAACCCTAATTTAAGATCCATTACTTAGGATGAGGCTTTGTCTGATGAATCTTGAATTCCTTTGAGTAATTGAGAATCTTATGACCATTAGGAGACCTCTTGAGACATATTATCTTGAAGATGTGAGGGCAAATTTTGGGGTACAATAGTGTGGATAAGGTTTAGGGATATTTTTAGATTTCCACAATACCGGTGGTGACACTTGTCACCGTCCGGTAGGTTTTCCACACCATAATCCTGTAGGTGTCATACACCTTACCATCATGCACCCTCATTTTCATGACCGTCTAATGATCATACTAATTAAGTCCATTGGATCAAACGCTCCACAATGAGTCAAACTTGTTGACCGTGTACCACATGTCCCTCAGCTTTTTAGTGTGTTTTGGGCCTAATCTCCTCCTTCTATTCGCACCCCATCACAAGCCCATTTGTGCTTTCCTACTTCTTTTTTACTAACTCTACACCCCATTTCCTCAACTCCTTTCTTTTTTATTTCTTTTTTCACATAGTTTCCATTTTAATCCATAAAAAATATTAAAACTCTTGATGAAATTCTACAAAAATTACAAAAACATATTAACTCATTCCAGAATTTTCGTGATTTTTTACTTGCTGGTTTCATTGATTTACAATTTTTACTTTTATTTTTCATTTGATTTCTTTTTCATTGGATTTCCATATTAACACGTTGTCTTGTCCATTTTATTTTTCCCAAACCAAAAATAGTTTTTAGTCCATTCTTTTTGCTTTATTCAGAGGACATGTTGAACTATTGAAAAACATTGTTTCCATAATTTTTAGGTCACTTTAGGTATTCTTTTGAACCTCTTATTTGAGCCTAATGCCTTGAAACCCTAACTTAACTCTGAGTGACCATATGGTGGAGTTAAATTGTGATTTTTTTGGAGATATTTTAACACATTGTTAGCTTCTGGTCGGTGACTTTAGGGAATTAATTTCATTTTTTTTTCATGACCATTGCTATTTATTAGGTGCCTTTTTTCTCAAATAACTTTTTCATGTGTTCATTTCTTCGTATTCCTTCTCCATTCAATTTCTTATACTTGAATATCTTTGCTCACACTTTTGTCCACATTTTGAGACACTTTTAATTGATGTTAGGTTCGGACTTTAACATCTAACCATGGTTTAATACAAGTTTACTTTGTGTTTCCATTCAAGCTTCTCCATTTCACCTCACCTTGAAATCCTTTAGGGTTTAGTACTTCATTATGGCATAGTTTGTTAGGGTTTGATCTTACAACCTTAGAACACTTTATTAGGGTTTAGCTACTGAATTAAGAGGTATCTTATCATTTAAGACCCTTTAATTTTAGTACTTAGCCTTAGGGGACCCTTAGGCTTTCCATTAGCTAGTTTGAGCTTTACTTGTGTTTATGCTTTCAATATGCATTGTAAAGCTAAACTTTGTTTTGTAGGTAGGTTGAGGTAAGCTTGTTTATACAAATTCTTTCGTCACTCTCTTTATGCTTTGAAATTGTTTTTGTCTTAGCTCTTTAGGCTTTGTCTTGTACAACTTCATGTCAATCCCTCTTTAGAAACAACTTAGCTTCTTTAGAGAAGTAAGTTGCTTTCTAATTTCTTCTTCTTTTCTTTTTCTCATTAGGATTAGAAGATCACACAAACCATATGGTCTCCCATGCAATAAATAATGTAGGATGAGTCTTAGTCCCCTAGTTTTTGTCCTTTTTCAACTTGAGTTATTCTTTCTCATCTCAAAGAAAAAAAGCAAAACACCTAATAAAGGTCGAGCTTTCTTGTGCGCCAGGAGACTTTGCCATGAGGTACTTGCACGCATTCCATTTCGGGATGAGGTGTAAGGCATCTATCATAATGAATAAGTCTTAGCATGGAGACTGCTTCACAAATAACAAAAGCAAAACAATTCTTCTAAAAGACAGTAAACAAACAACAAGTGTCTTTCCTGCGGGAATTCTCTTCTCATCACTCTCACTCTAAACGAGAACTTGCTTCGACTTGTCTCTTTGCAAGACAGTAACACACTTGTACCAGACGAGCCTGCAACACCTGAGCATAGGCATAATTAGTTTAATTCATAAAAAAAAACACAAACAAAGTTCCCACCTCAGTTAGGCGAACTACGTCGACTCTGATCCTCATTGTCTCGATGAGGTACGTAGGAAGCGGGGTAGGGCCCGTTCGAGCATGCTCTTTATTTTCCCTACATTTTCCCCCTTTCTTTTTGTTCTATTTTTTCTAGTTCCCTTTCTAATTCCAGTTCTAGTAGCGGTTTTTCTTTAGCAACAGTTTTATTCCTTACCCTTTGAAATAGACTAACAAGCGTGGATCTCGTCGGGTACGGCGGATGATTTGGGGTGCTAATACCTTCCCAATTCGTAAACGACTCCTGAACCCAGTTCTTTGGTTTGCAGGACCTTGTCCTTTCCTTTTCTCTTCGGTTTGTGCAACATTACCTTTCCCATTCATTCGGGATAAAAATGCTTGGCTGGGGACTCTACCTTTTCCGCGACACTTTTACGTTTGTACTAGGATAAAAATTCCGGGAGTGACAGCTGGAGAATCTGTTGGGGAATGAACCCAGAATCTCCGGTTTCCCCTTTGAGAGTCAATCCTAGCACTTGTCTGTTTTTGTTTCTTTGGGTGTTTAGCTGATTGTTGTTGTGCGCTTTAGCTTAGCTTTACCGCTTTTATTTACAACTTTACTTTACAGCTTTATTTACCGCTTTCAGTATTTATTTTACATGTATCATATATACTGTCTGTGCTGGTTTGGTTTTTTCTATGGGATGGGGTTACTGTGAGATAAGCCAAATACTCTGCTTGAGTGCACCCTAGGACTTAGCATGGACAGACATTGTACTCGCATGGTATCATGATGAGTGGCGATGTGTTCCATACCCAGACTGCGACCGCCTTGGAACTATTTTGTGTGGGGATTTCCTCCACTTCAGGGAATGACCTTGATAGTTATGTGCATCTGGGGACCGATCATTGAGGACCTTAGTGGAAATAACCCTCTCTAGTGATGACAGTGGCAGACCATATTTGTTGGCAAACCCACTCGCATCCGAGGGTCCACTGGGAACTCGCATAGGCGGGCCTGGTTCTTTCATAGGAACTCAGTTAAATAAAATATTTTGTATGATGATAGTACTCTATCCCAAGGGCTGAATGTAATATTGTTTCTTGATTCAATGCTTGAAGATGGGAACTTATAAGGGATGCTTTTTTTTCCCGGGTTTATGCGGAGGCCTCCCTGAGTAGTATATAATTCCTAACCAATTCCCTGATTGGGTCATGAGCCATTTCTCGGAGATGGTGAACGTATTATTGTTATTCGTCTTTGAGATTCCGTGATGTTTGAACCGAAGCATACTAGTGAAATTGGGAGGGGTTTACAGGTTTGTAGGAACCCTGGCCTCAACATACCCACATAATCAATGCTTGTTCTATGTTCTGATCTGGTTTTCTGAGACTGTGGAATTTTTGGTTCTTGGTTCTTGGTTTTGGGTTTCTATACATAAATACTATTGTTGTAGCTTCAGACACTTGGCTCAGTATTCCACGCCAGCACCAGACAGACAGAAGTCCTTGATCACATGCCTGCTACATACATGACATCATAGAATTTCAGCACGCATGTTCAGTTATTTCCGAGGATCTCATATCTGAATTATGCTCTCGGATTTTCTTCTGTATCAAAATATGAATCAAAGCAGATAGATTCCCCAAAAATATCCGAACATGGAATCTCATAGCATTCATTCCATTTCATTTCATTTCAGTTCCACAAACAGGGCGCATCCGTTCTTTGTTCACAATCTACAGTTAAGATCCCAACTATTGTATCAGACTTGAAGCAACTTTTGGAAAGATTATGGACCCTGGGGAGCAAAGCCAGTTTGGAAAAAATAGTAGATGTTGGATTGACAAGAGGTCAGTGGGACCAATTTGTAGAGGCTATGACAACCTTGGCAAGACAAGATGGCCGAAATTTTGCTCAAGCTTAGCCTGCGCAGATCCTTGTTGAGAACCTAGATGTTTGAGAATGTCTGGTCACCCAGAGGGGACATTCTTCTTCTGTTGATGTCGCATACTACCACAATTTTGCTTTCATTATGCCAGGCTCCCAAGAGGCAAACCCTATGGTGAGAATCCAAGATCCACGAGTTGTTGAGAGGGAAGAAAGATTATGTGGGTTGAATGAAAGGATTAAAGCCCTTGAAAGTCGTAATGTCGTTGATCTAAGTAATGCAAACATGTGTTTGGTACACGGCTGCAATACCCATATATAAAATACATACATCAAAGCATATTTTTCATATATAAATTTAAGTTTGGTACTGAAATACAACAAGTTCTTAGTAACACATTATATAAATATAGCCACTACAACATAAGGTACTAATACAAAAAGGCTATAAATAATACAAGATGTTCAAAATAAAAAGTCTAAGAACTAGATCCTGTTTCTTTTCAATTTCAAATATTTTTTAATGTTATACCTTTTCAAATATTTATTTCATACTTTTTCATACCTTTTTCAATAGGTGTTTTGACTCTTATATATTCTGAAATTTTTAAAATACAAAACACCTCATAGAATTTTCATAAAATTATCACTCAATCAAATTCACTCTAATTCAAATATTTTCAAATATTTCAAAGTCTTCATTTTGTTCATAACATTTCATATTCTTAAGTTGAACACTTGCATTGATATTGAGAAGTAGATTTTGATCAAAAGGAGAAGATCAATCTTGTATTGATACCATACATTGTATTACTCTCAAAAACAAAGAATTATAGAAGTATTTCTATTGTGACTTGTGATCCAGGATTGTTGGACACAAGGGTTAGTGCTTGCAAGAGGATTGTTCTTTCACACTAGTTGTTGTATAATTTTTTAGAAAGTAGGCCTCACCGGTTGATGATGCGATAGGTTGTACGATCTAAAAACTATAATGGAAAATCTCTTTCGTGTTGGAAAGGGGACTGGATGTACCTTCAGACTGTGAAGGGAACCAGGATAAATTGTTATGTCTCTTTTATTCGTTGCTTTACCGCTTTCTTATCTTACACGAGTAAAAGAGAAAAATCCATCCATTAAGAAAATAATCGAGAAAATTTTATAAGACCTAATTCACCCCCTCTTAAGCGTATTCGGAATCTACAATTGGCATCAGAGCAGGTTTAGGTAACCTGTTCCTACAAGATCATGTATGGCTTCCGCAAACTCGAATCTTGTTTTCTAAGATGGTGGAAGTAGAAATAAGCCTCCACTCTTCTTCGGGGAATATTTGGACTTTTGAAAAATCAGAATGAAAGCACATCTTGAAGCCCAAGGAGAAGGTATATAGGAAGCGATCGAAGAAGGTCCACATAATCCTGTAAACGTGATCAATGGTGTTGGAACCGCAAAGTTAAAATATACATATGATGAAGATGATAAGAAAAAGATTCTAAATAAGAAGAAGGCAATCAACATACTCCAAAGTGCTCTCAGTATGGACGAGTTCTTCCGTGTATCACAGTGTAAATCGACAAAGGAGATTGGGGATACCTTGGTAGAAACGCATGAAGGAACAACAGAAGTAAAAAGATCGAGGCTTAATACTTCGAGTCAAGAATATGAAATGTTCTGTATGCAGCCCGGGGAATCGATTGTTGCCTAACAAAAAAGATTCGTTCATCTAACAAATCACTTGATTGCTCTCGGGAAGACCTTCACCAACGATGATCTCAACTTGAAAGTCCTAAGATCCTTGACAAGGGAATGGCAACCGAAAGTGACCTCTATTTCGGAAAAGAAGAGTCTCTCAATGATGACATTCACGTCTCTATTTAGAAAACTTCAAGAACACGAATTGGAACTTGGAAGGCTCGAGAAGCACGAAAGTCAAGAAAAGAAGTTCAAGGGAATTGCCTTGAAGATTGACACGAAGGATGACAAAGACGACGAGACTTCCGAAGATGAGAAATTCATGCTTCTTGTTAAGAAGATTGGTAAATTTCTTAACAAAAATAAAAATTCCTCTTTTCCTAAAAAGAATAAACATTTCAGGAAAAAGGATGCATCCACATCGATTCAAGAAGTCACATGTTACGAATTTGGAAAGCAAGGTCACATAAAGCCGGATTGCCCGAAACTTGCAAAGAAAGGAGGATTCAAAGGCAAGAAGGATTTCAAGAATAAGAAGGCTTATGTTTCTTGGGACGATAATGAAATTAGTTCCTCATCGGAATCGGAAAGCGATGAATGTGCAAATATGGGTATAATGGCTTCACATCACTCCGATGAAGAAAATGATGAGGTTAGTAGCAATTTTTCAATTTATGAGAATGATGCACAAGAAGTTATAGATGAACTTCTAAAAGAATGCAAGACTTTGTATAAAAGCATTTCATCCCAAAAGAAACGAATTATGTCTTTAGAAGAACAAAATACCGCTTTTGGAAAATACATTGAAAGTGAAAAACAAAAATTAATGGATGAAAAACAAAGTCTTGTATGCAAAAATTGTGAGTCCTTATCTTTTCAAATTGTTCAACTTAAAATAGTTTTAGAAAGATATGAAAAAGGTAAAATTGGCTTGGTGGAAATTCTTAGGCACCAAAGATATCCTAATGACAAAAGTGGTTTGGGATATTCTAAGTTTTCCAAACCAAGCACAAATGAAACCATTTTTGTGAAAGCTAGTGAACAAGTTGTTAAAGAAAAGGCAAACAACTCTAAAACTGTGCATCAAAGTCATAAAAAGAAAAGAATTATTAAGAAAAAGAAGTATGTTCCTAGATATAAAAGTCACTTTCAACCTACTTGTTTTTATTGTGGAATCAAAGGCCATACACCTAATGCTTGCTATGTGCGCAACATTGGTGTTGCTAAAGGGAATTATGTGTGGGTTGAAAAGGGTACTAACTATCAAGGACCCAAAGAAATTTGGGTACCTAACAATACTTGATTTTTTTTTGTAGGTATGTGTAAACACCCAAAATTTGCCCTCACCAAGTTCACACCATGGCTTGTGATATTTCATAGTTGCATCAATTCAATCATAACATCTCATATTGCATTTTTGCTTCACTGCATTGGTTCTAAGTCATCTGCATCTAGGGTTTGTGATCTGAGTAATCCCTGAGCTATCTGAGCCACTCCAAAGGTCTTCAATCATCTCAAGAGGGTCCATGTATGTTCAAACATCATAATATATCCTCCCAAGATCAAGGAAGTCAGAAAATCACAAGAACTGAGGAAGGCATGAAAGTAGAGCCAAGCTTAACTACACGGATGACCTAAAATTAGGGTTTTGGTTTCAAGGGCCATAACTCCAAATATTTTGGTCATTCTTGTTTCTATTGGTATCTATATGTTATAAGGATCCTACACACCAATTTTCATGAATAAATTCAATGGGGAAGGCATCTGATCAATAGATGACTTCTTGAGCAAGTCAGTGCAAAATCAGGGCATCTGAGGTCCCCAATCACCCAACCAAAGGGTCTTCTCCATCATTTTGGATGTATATGATATTTATTTGATCTTAGAAGAGTTATAAGTTCACAATATTGAAGAATTTCAAACCATTTGCAAAGTTGCCATTTTGGGAAAGTGACTTGTAATGCAAACTTACCATTTTGGGAAAGTTTTTCAACCTCCTCTTTTTGATTCAAAAATGCTTCAAATGAAAAATTCTTGGTCATAAAAGTTGTAGATTGGATCATTCCCTTTTCAAAAAGTACAAGAACTTGATCTAATTCATCATAGAACTCAAGTTATGGCCTTGCAAAGTTGGGAAAAATCACTTAAATTTCACTTTTGCACCAAAGAGGGAAGTTTGCAAATTCTCATACCAAGCCAATTTGGGACCTCTAATGCATCTTTACATATCATACCATTCTAGTGCAACTCATTTGGATCATATTTGTGCCTTGAATCACAAGCCTTCATGCCTTGAACTTCACAAATTTCAAAAGGGGCCAAACTTCCCCAAAATTGCAAAATGGATCAAAACCTTCCATCCACTAGCCACAGCTCAGCAAATCTGATTTCATAGCCTTCCTTGATCCTTGCTGCGCATAGCCATGCCTCTGTCCCAGCCTTCCACTTGCCCATACCTCAAGTACACCAACTCTTGACTTTGTGCATTTTGCCCCATACCAATCAGCATAGCCCACAACAACTACACTGACCTATCCCAGCATGTTATGTGGCAAATAAGCAAGCCATTTCACATAAGTTTGGAACCTGAATCCTCCCATAGCTCAGCATAGCCAAAATCCCTCCAACTTGCAAAAGCCTTCGAATTTCATAACTCAGCCAACAAATATCAAAACTTTTTCCACCATTCAACTACACACTCATCACTGATCATTTCCCACCCTTCATTTTGCCTTGAAACACACCATATCCAAAACACGATTTTCACATCCCTTGAACTGAACTTCTGCCAACTTCATTTTGAGGCCATTTAAACTCCAAACAAACATTGCAAGCTCTTGAGGGGAGTCATTGGAGTTGATTTGAGGCAAAGAACTGGTCAGAAAGCTCCTGGGTTGAAAGCTTCACTTCAGGTAGCCATGGAATTTATTTTTCCAGAACTTCCTTTTTATGTTATAGAATGATTCTATTGTTCCCCTGATTGCCATGATATGTCTTGTTTCGAAAATGGTTGAGTTTTAAGCATTTCACAAGCTTCTGAAAATTCTGATATATTTTCCGTTTTGCTTTGATTCATGTTCTTGATGGTAAATAAATGATTTTTGTTGTGTGATTATTGTTGGGGTTGATGTGGGGATCATTTCTGGAAAGTTTGAAGGCTTGGGGTCACGTATTAAGAGAGATTGAATGTTTGGCTAGCCGGAGAAGATGACCGGAACACTGTTCCGGCCACCTGAAAGTAATTAGGGCTCAAATTAGGGTCTTAATCTTAATTAGTGAAGTTTGAATTCTGGCCATTCAAATGCGCGCGCTGGTCAATTCCCGCGTCCTAACTTTGAACCTAGGCCCTTGGATAAGTTGACTTCCATTTAAATTCATTTAATTTACATTATATTTACATTTTCTTTACCATTTTATTTAAAATAGCAAAACTTATCTAAAAAATTTATTTTTTGCATCATGGTTCTAAATATTTTTCTCATTCTGAAAATAATTTTTATTTTTATTTTTGCATAAAATTTGTATTTTTAAAATATTAAAATGTTTATTTTAATTAATTAATGGAAATTAATTAATTAAAATACCATTTAAGCTTATAAAAATCACCAAAAAAATCACATTGCATCTTGACACATTTAGAGCCATTATCAAACCATTCATACAAATTTCTTTTTTGGTTTTGATCCATTTTGACATTTTTCTTTTGATTTAGGGTTCTTTAAAATTAATATTTTGACCCTAACTTAGGAAAATCTTTTCTGCCTAACCATGAAGAGTTTGATAATGGTTCTTTTTGCATTTTGCATTGCATATTGTATGTAAACCCTAATCTTTGCCTCCACGTGCATCCATCTTTCATAAGCTTGCATACTTGAACTTGCCATGACATGTTGTGCATCCACGTGACATATAAGACATCTTAAGACATATTAGAATCATGTTTGATCATTTATTCATCCATTTAACATGTTATGCACCCATTGCATTTCATAAGTTTTCATGAACTTTTCATGCCTCCTTTCATGTCTCATTTGCATCCCCATCTCTTGTATGAACATTCATATCTCTTGGCATGCTTTCATATCACATATTTAGCATCATTTACATCTTCATATGCTTCTGACTTTGGTTTCATCTTAGCATTTCATCTCATTTTTCATTTCATTTCATTTCCTTTTACTAACTTTTCAGGTGGTAAGTGTTTTGAGAAGTGAATTTGCCTTCATTTCTCATAATCTCTTCTCATCCCTTTTATGAATTCATTGCTGCATTTGTGCTTGTGTATTAGACTGAGCTTGCTCATTCATGATCTTTCTCTTCCTTCTTTCTTCAAGTAACTTGACTTCTTAAGTGAAGCAAGTTGTCTTGCTTCTTGCAGTTTCTTTTCATTTCATCTGCTTCTTCCTTGGTGGTTTCTCTGAAGATCTTTCTGCAAGCCTCATGAATCCTAGGAACACCCAAGCATGATCACAATTAGGGTTTGATTAGTCCCCCATTAGGTTTTGCCTTTGTGTCTTCTTTGTGTCTTCTCTTCTCATCTCTTAATCAGGGACTAAACCTTAAAGGTTTTAAGGCTTTGTGATTAAGGTTATGCCTGCATCCTTCTCTTAGGATGGAGTGTATAACTTTAATCCTAAGTGTTAAACCCTTAATGTGTTTAAAATCTCTTAATCAATTCATCTAATAATCACTAAGACATCAAGCTTGAAACTTGGGCCTTGCATTAGGGTTCTAATTCTTCCTAAACTGGTTAAGAAGGACTAACCCCAGTGTTAATGGACAAGTCCCCCTCAAGTTGTCTTGCAAACCATAAAATTCATTTCTTAATCTCATCATTAGCTAAAATCCACTTTAATAAAGGCCTTGTTATGTCATGAGGTTAATCCCTAATCATGGATTAAGTTGAGGAGTCTTCCTCAACTTAAATGTTTTCATCTATCATCCTTCTATTAAGATGGTGTAATGGGTCCATTAAATCCTTGATTATGGCTTAAACTCATTACTTAACACCAAAAAAAAACTCCAAAAGCATCTAAATAAATACAAGTAGGTTAATGATCTTAATCCTACATCATGATGATTAAGTGTGAGGTGTTTACTTCATACTTAAGATATCCTCATTATCCCTAATCAAAGGGAGGATATGATGAGTTTACTAACCCTTGGTTTAGGCTTAAGCTCATTAACTTATGACAAACTCCAAAAAGCAATAAAAGATTGAAAACACAAAAACAAACAATAACCGTCTCCTCCGGGATTCTTTTCTCATCATTTTCACTCACAAACGAGAACTCGCTTCTTCCGTCTAATGCAAGACAGTTAGCACCTGAGCCAAACAGGTCATACACTTGAGCATAGACAAGTAAGCAGTTCATCAGTCAATTTATCTTTCAGTCTCTTTGAGTCAAACTACGGTGTTCTGACTTCCTCATTGCACAAGAGGATACGTAGGCATAACTTAACAGTTATCGAACAAAAGTCTCTGTATATCCCCCCTCTTCCAGCATTATTCTTTAAGCCTCATAGTCTTGGGCACTGCACTCTTTCCTTACACTGACACTCCTTTATTTCACCTCACATTTCTTTTACACTGACACTTGCATTCTTTTCTAGCTTTTGCACATAAAATAGCACTGACACTACCCCTTTAAACACAAATATTTTTAAGCGTGGATCCCGTCGAGTACGATGGACAATCTGGGTGCTAATACCTTCCCAGGTTGTAACCAACCCCCTTTCTCAGTTTCTCTGGTTCGCGACCGTCTTATCCATCTTTTCTCAGGTTTATGCAGCAGTACCTTTCCTTCGGGATAAAAATGCCTAGCTGCCGACTCTTTTCTTTTCAGTTCACCCTTGTGTGTTCCCTCCTTTCGCCGACCGTTCGCGTCTGTACCCCTCTTGGCCCCGTGTCATCAGGTGGGAGCGACAGTATGTTTGAAGACAACTTCTAATCAATGGTATCTTGATAGCGGTTGTTCAAAGCATATGACGGGCGACATTAACAAATTTTCAAGTCTATCACTAAAGGCCAAAGGATACGTTACTTACGGTGATGATAATAAAGGAAAGATTCTTGGAGTAGGAACCGTTGGTGCACCTCCTCATACAATCATCGAAGACGTTCTTTATGTGGAATGCCTTGAACACAACCTACTTAGCATAAGTCAATTGTGTGACAAAGGGTTCCGAATCAACTTCACAAAGGATGAATGTTTGATAGAACATGAAGTCACCCATGACCTCTTACTAAAGGGTAAAATATTTAATAACATTTTTATGATTTATTTTGATGACTCTTCCTTGAAGGTAAAATGTTTAATGGTGAACAACAACGAGGCATGGCTATGGCATAAAAGGTTTGCTCACATTCACATGGAGCATTTAAACAAGTTGATAAAGCATGACCTAGTTGTTGGGCTTCTGAAGATAAATTTCATCAAGGATAAGTTATGTGATGCTTGATAGAAAGGGAAGTAAACCAAGACAACTTTCAAGTCCAAGAAAGTGGTATCTACTTCAAGGCCACTTCAATTGTTGCATATGGATCTTTTCGGTCCATCAAGAACAAAAAGCTTCGGAGGTAACATTTATGATTTAGTTATTGTTGATGATTTCTCTCGATACATGTGGACATTGTTTTTAGTGCAGAAAAGTGATGCTTTCAAAGCACTCAAGAAGTATGCAAAGCAAATTCAAAACGAGAAGTCACTCATTATAGTCTCCATTAGAAGCGACCATGGTGGAGAATTCCAAAACTCATCCTTTGAAGATTTTTGCGAAGAGCATGTAATTTCTCACAACTTTTTCGCACCAAGGACTCCTCAACAAAACGGTGTCGTAGAAAAGAAGAATAGGGAATTAGTGGAGCTTGCAAGAACAATGCTTAGCGACTCAAATCTACCTAAATATTTTTGGGCGGATGTGGTTAGCACGACTTGTTTCGTAAGCAACCGTGTCAATACTCGACCAATTCTCAAGAAGACTCCGTATGAGTTATTCAAGGGTAGGAAACCAAACACATCATTCTTTCACATATTCGGATGCAAATGTTTCGTTATCAACAACGACAAGGACAATCTCGGTAAGTTTGATGAGAAGTCCGACGAAGGTATATTCCTTGGTTATTCCCTCTCTATTAGAGCTTTTAGAATTTTCAATAAACGAACACTTACTATTGAAGAATCTATTAATGTTTCGTTTGATGAGACTAACCCCTCGAAAGAGGATAATATTATTGTGGATGATGATGATATAGTAGATACGCCACAACAACAAAAGGATATATCAAAGGATCAAGCAATACCACAAGAAGATGACTCACCAATCATTGAAAAACATCAAGATCTTCCGAAATAATGGAGAACTCATAGAGATCACCCGATAGATAAAGTTATTGGTGATATTAGCCAAGGCGTTGCAACTCGACTAAATCTCAAGGATGCTTGTCTCAACCTAGCTTTTATGTCTCTAATTGAACCATCCAAAATCGATGAAGCCTTAGGCGACGACCAATGGATAGTAGCGATTCAAGAAGAACTCAACCAATTCGAAAGGAATCAAGTTTGGAGTCTTGTACCAAGATCAAACAACAAACACATCATAGGAACGAGATGGGTGTTCAAGAACAAACTTGACGAGAATGGGATCATAGTTCGTAACAAAGCAAGATTGGTCGCACAAGGCTACAACCAAGAAGAAGGAATCGACTTTGATGAAACATTCGCTCCGGTAGCAAGGTTAGAAGCAATTCGATTATTACTTGCTTACGCTTGTTCTATGAATTTTCAGTTGTACCAGATGGATGTCAAAAGTGCTTTCCTGAAGGGTTACATCAATGAAGAAGTCTATGTCAAACAACCTTCGGGCTTTGAAGACTTCAAGAATCCCTCTCATGTCTACAAGTTGAAGAAGGCTCTTTATGGCTTAAAGAAAACACCAAGAGCATGGTATGATCGCCTTAGCAACTTCCTATGTGAGAAGGGTTTTACAAAAGGAAAGGTTGACAAGACGTTATTCATCAAGAATTTCAAGGGTAACACCTTATTGGTTCAAGTCTATGTCGATGACATCATCTTTGGATCAACAAACAAAGATCTTTGCAAAGAATTTTCACTTATGATGCAAGGAGAATTCGAGATGTCCATGATGGGAAAGATGAACTACTTCCTTGGATTACAAATCAAGCAAACAAAGGATGACATCTTCATCAACCAATCCAATTATTGCAAGGAGTTGTTGAAAATATTCGATATGGATAGTTGCAAAGTGATGTCCACTCCTATGGGATCCAGAACGTACGTTGATCAAGATCTATCCGGCATTTCAATTGATATTACAAAGTATCGAGGTATGATTGGTTCATTATTATATTTGACAGCAAGCCATCCTGACATTATGTTTATTGTTTGTTTGTGTGCATGCTTTCAAGCAAATCCGAAGGAATCGCATCTCACCGCCACGAAGAGGATTATGAAGTATCTCAAAGGAACAACGAATGTCGGACTATGGTATCCAAAAGGTAGCACATGTTCTTTAATTGGTTATTCTGACGCTAATTATGCAGGAAGTAAGACTGATAGAAAAAGTACAAGTGGTACCTGTCACATTCTCGGGAATGCACTAGTGTCGTGGGCATGTAAGAAGCAAGCATACGTTGCACTTAGCACAGCCGAAGCGGAGTACCTTGCAGTAGGAAGTTATTGTGCATAAATCTTGTGGCTTAAGCAACAACTCCTTGATTTTGGTGTAGATCTTGGTTGCATTCCTCTCCGATGCGACAACACAAGTGCCATCAATATCACAAAGAACCCGTTCATGCATTCAAAAATAAAGCACATAGACATCCGACATCACTTCCTTCGAGATCACGTACTTAACAGAGATGTAAATGTTACTTTCGTGGATACACACAATCAACTAGCCGACATTTTCACTAAACCATTGGCTAAGGAGCAATTCTTCAAGATTCGACGAGAACTTGGTATTCTCAATGAAGGTTACATCTAACCTTAACTTAAAAATTTCTTGTTATATGTGTTAGTTGCTTAATATATGTTTTTTGTTCACCTTTTGTTACAAAATGCTAGCACTCAATTTTCGCCGTTTTTGATTTTTCTCTCTTTCGGTTAACCAAAAAGTATCGGTTTTAAAATTTTTTTTGATCAAAAGTTGCATTAGGTTATGTGCTAACACTTTGTAAATTTTTTTTATGAAAAACATTTCCTATTTTCTCTAAAAAATACTACTGGATTTTTTTAAAATTTGAAATTTTTTGTCCGCTAACCGGTTAACACATCCAAATTTTGGATTCCAGCACGCGTTCAGTATATGAATTTTTTTTTTTATGTTTTATTTTATGTTTTTTGCTTTTTGAATGTCTTTATTGTACATCATTTTAGTACATTGCATGTTTCTCTTCCACATTCATAAGCTTTGACTCTTCATCTATTTTGACTACAATAAACACTATTTATCATCTTCTTCCAACTTCCAACCTTCAACAAATCAAACCCCCCATTAAAACCCATTATCTCTTAGTCTTTATAAACCCTCTCCAAACCTCATTCCACTCATCTCACATCAAATCCGAAAATAACATCTCTTCCAAACCCTAACTCCATCATTTGTTCATGGCACCTCAAAGGAAAGGAAATGAACCTGCCTCAGTGTCAGAAGATGCTCCGGTTGCCAAAACACCAATGGAATCCACAAAGAAGAGGAGGCTATATTTCAAAGTCAGAGTCATACCATTTCTCAAGGGTAAATATGTTCTTTTGAAATCTTTCAAACCTCCAACATTTAAGTTTCCTACATTGCTAGAGTTTCAAGGCATGAGTGACTTTGTTGCTGATAACGGGAAAGTTTACCCGGACTTGGTCCAATCTTTCATGCATAACTTCTCACTCAACATGGATAGGTGTAAGCACCCCAAATTTTCCCTCACTTGTTCTCACATCATGGCTTGTGATCTTTCATTTTTGCATTAGCATAAGCATATCATATCTCATTGCATAGTTCATTTCATCTGCATCTAGGGTTTGTGATCTGAGCAATCCAAGGAGTGATCTGAGCCATCCCAAAGGTCTTGAATCTTACCAAGAGGGTCCATGTGTGTTCCACGATTATAATATGCTCCCCAAAGTTCATAAAAGTCAAGGGATCACAAAGAATGGTAAAGGCATAGAGGCAGACTGAAGATTTCTTGCACAGATGACCTAAAATTAGGGTTTTGGTTTCAGAGGCCTTAATCCCAATTTTTTTGGTCATTCTTGTGTTCCAATGGTCTTAATATGTTATAAGGATCATGTGTACCAAATTTTATGAAGAAATTCACTGTGGAAGTCATCTGATCATTGGGTAACTTCTTGAGCAAGTAAAGTCAAAATCAGGGCATCTGAGGCCTCCCTCAAGGGCACCAAAGGGCTATCATCATCATTTTGAGTCTCTATGATCTTTATTTGATCATTGAAGTGGTTGGAAGTTCAAAAAGTTGAAGAATTTTGAGCCAAATGCAAACTTGCTATTTTTGGAAATGACTTGTAATGGAAACTTTCCATTTTGGGAAAGATATTCAACCTATTCTTTCATGACCAAAAATGCTTCAAATGAAAAATCCTTGGACATGAAAGTTGTAGATTATGTCTTCCCATTTTCAAAAAGTACAAGAACATGTCTTGATTCATCCTAGAACTCAAGATATGATCTTTCAAAGTTGGCAAAAATCCTATAATTTTCAAGTTCATGCCAAAGAGGGAATTTTGCAATTTCACTTGCCAAACCATTTCATGACCTCTAACCAACTTCAATTCACCATAACATATCAAAGCAACTTCAAAAGATCAGAATTGGCATTTGAACCTAGGTTTTTGATGGTTTGATTCTCAAGAAATCTCAAAATGACAATTATGCATAAACTTTGCAAAAACCAGGACAACTCTTCATCCACTTGTGCCAGCTGCATAAACTTGATCCTAAGGCCATCCTTGAACCAAGATGAGGCAAAGACACCCCAAAATCCAACTCTGACTCAGCCCATGCTTATGGTACCATAACTTTTGACTTTTTGCAAATCAACCCATACCAATAAGCCTGTGCCACAACCACTCTGTGGCCAATCAGCATGACTTATGTGGACATCAAGGAGCCCATTTCATACAAGCTTGGAGCCTGAATCCTCACACACTCAGAAATCCCAAAAATTTCCATAACACTTCCTCTCTTCGAAACTTACTCCTCAGCCATCAAAACATAGAATTTCTTTCACCATTCAACTCCACATTGTAAACACCCCAAATTTGCCCTCACCCATTTCACCATGGCTTGTGATCATCTCATATGCATAAACACAATCATATCATCTCATATCTCATTTTTGATTCACTGCATAGATTCTAAGTCATCTGCACCTAGGGTTTGTGATTTGAGCAATCCAAGAGCCTCCTGAGCCACCCCAAATGCCATCAATCAATTCAAAGGGTTCCATGTGTGTTCTTATATCATATTACATCCTCTCAAAGTCAAGAATGCAAAAGAATCACAAGAACTGGGATTGGAATGGATGCAGAGCCAAGTTTGACTGCACAGTTGACCTAAAATTAGGGTTTTGGTTTCAGAGGCCATAACTCCAATTTTGTTTTTGGTCATTCTTGTTTCCATTGGTCTCTATATGGTATAGGGAGTATGCATATCAATTTTCATGAAGAAATTCCATGGGGAAGTCATCTGATCAAGGGTTGACTTTTCAGACAAGTCAGTGTAAAATCAGGGCATCTGAGGCCCCCAATGACCCAACCAAGGGGTGATCTTCATCATTTTTAGTGTATATGGTCTTTATTTGATCATGGAAGAAGATTGAAGTTCACAAAACTCAAGAATTTGAAGTTTTTGCAAAGTTGACTTTTTTGGGCATAGTTGACTTTTCAAGAATATGTCATTTTAGGTCATTTTTCAAGCCTTGATTTTTGATCCAAGAAAGCTTCAAATGGAAAAACCTTGGTCATGAAAGTTGTAGATCACATTTTTCCCTTTTCAAAAAGTATAAGAACATGATCTAATTCATCTTGGATCAAAAGTTATGGTGTGTTGAAATTGGCAAAAATCATTAATTTTCAAGTTATGCACTAAAAAGAAAACTTGCAATTTCATGAACCAAGCATTCTAGTAACTTCAAAGTGACTTCAAAGCTGCATTACATGATCATATATGACCCCAAAAACAGATTTGGCCCAAGGATTTTTTGTATTGCTTGCCTTGATTTTCAAAATTCCATAAGGCATTTTTCATAAGTGTGCAAAAGGGGATTCTTGGCAAAACTATTTTTTAAGGGATTATGTGATCACTAGCTGACTTCTCAACATTGCCATGACCAATTGAGACATCATGTGACAAAATTCAGCAAGCATTGCTTCATGTACTTAGCATAAACTCATGAGAAAGCACAAGTTGTCAAGTTGCAAAAGCTAGCATAGCTTGTCATCCACATGTTGCAGCCAACTACAAACAATCCAAGGGTTCTCCTCAACTCAAGCTGGAGCAAGACATGACTTGAACCTGCTGCTGCCATGACCCATACTCTCAAGGACACAAGCTTGACTTTTTTGCAAAAGGCTCTCATACTCTTGGCACAGTGCACAGCCACCCTACTGACCTGCCTCACAGTCTACCCACACAAGTTGGAGATGATATAGCAAGCCTTTGAGCATTGAAGCTGGCCAGAACACAACATATCCAAAAACCTGCAAAAACTTTCCTCTCTTCGAATCACCCTCCATAACCATCAAACACTCATTTTACCTTCACCAATCAACCAGAAAACCTCCATAGAACCAATACCACCCTTCACATTGATCAAAAACAGCTCATACACAAACCCCATTTTCTGATACACCAGAAAGGGAACTCTCAAAACAGCCTGTCTAAGCTCATTCCAAGACTTCCATTAGCACCAGGGGAGTCAGTGGAGCAAGCTTGCACCAAAGAATAACTCTGAAAGCCCAGAAACAGGAGTCTCCAACTCAGGTATGGCCAAGAACACTTTCTCATAAAGCTTTGATTTCTTGGTATAAACTGGAAGTGCATGCTTTAAGGATCATTGTGATGTGTTCAGAATCGAAAATGGTGAAAGAATGAGTATTTTATGAGTGTCTGAAAGTTTGGCCCCATTTTTGTTTTGTTTCGATTCAGCCTGTTTATGCTAGATAAATGATTTTTGGTTGTTGATTCGAGTTGCTAGAAGTGTGAGGATTGTTTCTGGGCATTTAATTTGACTTGGGGTAGCCTAAATAAGAAGCTAGGGTTTTGGCATGGCCGGAGAAGACGACCGGAGCTCATCTCCGGTCGCCTGAATGTAATTAGGGTTAAGTCTGGGTGATTAAGCAACTTTAAATCTTGTCCCTTGGATGCTGCTTCCCGCGCGCTTGTGAACGGCTCAGATGGGTCATTAAACCCTAATCTTGCTTAATTAATTTAATCATAATTAATTAAGTTAACCTGGAACCACAGCCATTGGATCACGCGCGTATTTGAACTTTGAACCTGGGCCTTGGATTGTGCATACCCCCAGTCTTGTTGACTTGCACGCAGGGCCTTTGGATCACTCAACTTTTAATCACAGCCACTCATACTGCATACTTCATATTTTATTTTATTTTTCTTCCTTTTAATTTGCATAATTAATTTAAAATAGCAAAAATGTTTTAAAAATTATGAAACTTTTTGTCAAGAGTTTCAGTAATTTTTAAAACACAAAAATATATTTTTTTTTTTTAGCATTAAAAAAGTATTTTTAAATATTTAAAGGATTATTTTTAATTGATTAATGGAAATTAATTTATTAAAAATACTTTTAGGTATTTAAAAATCACAAAAGAATTCATGAAATGTTCTAAGACATTTAGAAACATTGTCCAACCTTCAAACCAAATTTCTTTTTTGATCTTGATGCATTTTAAGAATTTCTCATTGAATTAAAATCATTTTTGTGCATTATTTTGATCCAAAGTTCAAAAAATCATTTCTGCCTATTCATGAGGAGTTGGACATTGATTCTTTTTGCATTGCATTGTGTTTAGCATGTAGTTTGTAAGATTAAATGGTCATGATTTGATCTTTCATTTTCATTTTGTTTGACATTTTTCTTGTTTAGGAACCCTAAAAACCCTAGAAACTTGTAAAAATCATAACTTGAGATTGGTTGAGAGTTGAAACCTCTCCTTTGGGCATTGGTTTAGTATAGGATTAGGGGTCCTTTGTGTGGCATTTTCCATTTTTTATCTTAGGGTTTGCTTCTGATTTTGACTTTTGTTTGATGTTGGTTCATAAACCCTAATTTGGGTTACCATATGCATCCATCTTGCATTTTCCTGCATAACATGACTTGCCTTGACATTTCAAGCATCCATTTGATTCATTTGACATCATAAGACATATTGAAAGCATGTTTGATCATTGCATCATGTATTTGCCATGTTGTATGTCATGTGCACTTCATAACTTTTCATGTATGTTCATGGTTCCTAGCTTGCTTCATTTGCATTTCATGAGCTTGTATGATCATTTCCATGTGCTACCTCATGTTTGTAGCATCTCATAGCATCTTTAGCATCATGTATATGCTTCTGGTTTTGTTTCTCATCATGTCATCTCATCTCATTTTGCATTGCATTGCATTCCTTTTCTAACCTTTCAGGTGGTAAGTGACTTTGAGAAGTGAATTTGCCTTCACTTCTCATAACTTTTCTTTTCTCTCTCTTGCATCCATGTTGCATTCTTATATGTGTTTAAGTTTGAGCTTGCTCATCCTTCTTCCTCTTACCTTCTTTCTTCAAAGTGACTTGACTTCTTGAATGAAGCAAGTCACTTTGCTTCTCTTGATCCTTTCATCTGCTTCCTGGTGGTTCCATTGAAGATTGCTCCTGTAAACCTCACAAACCTTAGGAACAACTAAGCATGACAATGATTAGGATTTTGATTAGTCCCCCACTTAGTTTTACCTTTGTGTCTCATTGAGTCTTCTCTTCTCACCTCATAATCAGGGACTAAACCCTAAAGGCTTTAAGGCTTTGTGATTAAGCTTATGCCTGCATCCTTCTATTAGGATGGAGTGTATAACTTTAATCCTAAGTGTTGAACCCTTAATGTGTTTAAATCCTCTAATTAATTCACATAATAATCATCAAGACTTCACACTTGTAACTTGGGCCTTGCATTAGGGTTCTAATTCTTCCTTAACTGGTTAAGAAGGACTAACCCTAGTGTTAATGGACAAGTCCCCCTCAAGTTGTCTTATAAACCCTAAAACTCACTTCATCATCATATCATTAACTAAAATCCACTTAATAAAGGCTTTGTTTTGTCATGAGTTTAATCCCTAATCATGGATTAAGTTGAGGAGCTTTCCTCAGCTTAAACATTCTCATCTATTATCCTTCTTTTAGGATGGTGTAATGAGTCTGTTTAATCCTTGATTATGGCTTAACCTCATTACTCAACACTAAACAAAAACCACAAAAACATCTAAATAATCACAAGTAGGTTAATGATCTTAATCCTACACCAAAGGTGATTAAGTGTGAGAAGCTGACTTCACACTTAAGGTATTCTCATTACCCCTAATCAGAGGGAAGATGTGATGAGTTTACTAAATCCATTGGTTTAGGCTTAAGCTCATTTTCTTATGACCAAACTTCAAAAAGCAATAAAAGACTGAAAACACAAAAACAAACAATAATCGTCTCCTCCGGGATTCTTTTCTCATCTCATTCACTCACAACCGAGAACTTGCTTCTTCCGTCTAATGCAAGACAGTTTGCATCTGTGCCAGACATATCATACACTTGAGCATAGGCAAGTAAGCAGTTCACAAGTCAATTCATCTTTCAATCTCTTTGGGTCGAACTACGGTGTTCTGACTTCCTCATTGCACGAGAGGATACGTAGGCATAACTTAACAGTTATCGAACAAAAGTCTTTGTATATTCCCCCTCTTTCTAGCTTTATTCTTTTAGCCTCATGATCTTGAGCATTTCACTCCATTCTTACACTGACACATCATTTACACACTTCACTTCTTTTACACTGACACCTATACATCTTTTCCAGCTCTTTTATACACAAATTGCACTGACACTACCCCTTTAAAACACAAATCTTTTTAAGCGTGGATCCCGTCGAGTACGACGGACAATCTGGGTGCTAATACCTTCCCAGGTTGTAACCAACCCCCTTTCTCAGTCTCTCTGGTTCGCAACCGTCTTATCCATATCTTTCTAGGTCTATGCAGCATTACCTTTCCTCCGGGATAAAAATGCCTAGTTGGCGACTCTATTCATCTCCAGTGAGTTCATGGCTGTGTGTTCTCACTGTCCCTCTCGCCGACCGTTCGCGTCTGTACCTTTATTTGGGCCATATTCCCATCTATCGGGAGCGACAGCTTGGCGACTCTGCTGGGGAACCTTATATTGCAACCAGGGCTTCTGGTTCTTTTTGTGGGTTCCTCCTAGCGCTTGTTTGATTTATGTTTACTGGGGTGTTATGTGCTTATTTGTGTTTGTATATTTTTATTTATTTTTGCTTTATGTACAGTTTTGTTTATTGCTTTCTTTATAGCTTTATGCATATATTATCATATTGTCATACTGTGCTGGCTGGATCTGTTGTTTGCTTTGGTGGGTGGGTTTCTATTGAGAGTTAAGGTCCTATACCTGGGACCTGAGTGACACCTAGGCTAGAGTGAATCATATTCTTTCCCATTCCATCTCGGTCTGGTGCGGGAATATGAAACACGGTTCAGATATGGGTTTCTTCTTGAGAACTCTGTGTTGCAGATTTCCTGCAATGCTAGGGCTATCTGGGAAGCCTGCTAAGTCTGGATGACCTTTTAGTATTGACCTTCAGAAACTGAGGTGAATTAGAGGAGGAATTCTTATGGTTATTGTAAACACTGTACCTCCGGGTTGGAAGTGTTTACACTTCTCATAATTGATCCAAGTCTGAGGATCCTTGTTTTAGAACACCACCTGTGAGGGGGTTGGGCTGTTTACAGGTTTGCAGGTACCTTGACCTCAGAATACCCTGTTACCTTGTTTGTTTAAGAGTACTTCATTTTTGGGACAGTTCTTGTGATTCTAAAACCCTGGACATGTGGCTCTTTATTTGAGTCCCCTACCTTGGTTACTAGATTTATAGACCTCCATCTGGTATTCTTGAATATGACATGGACCTATATCAGAGTTTTGATCAGATCCAGCTCAGTCACAAACCCTTGCATATCATTTGCATACATAAACATTGCATCATATTGACATTTGCTTATTTGTGTTTCAGGGTATCCATCTTCATTTGGTTCTGGTTTTGACCCCATCTTCAGTACTGACCTATCTTCATCAGCATTTGCTTCAGCTATCTACTTCAGCCAATCAGTGGCCCTTTCTTCAGCATCATCATCAGCACCTGTCTCTACTCAGTCTCAGCATCATGGCTCCTAAAAAGAGCAACATCACCTATCACTTCTTCCAGCCAGAGCTATCTGACATCAGGAGGATTCAAACCCTGATCACTCCAGATCACATACCATTGTTCAGGGAACACTATGGGGATATACTTGATATGGTTATGGATCTGGACCCTTCACAGAGAAGCCTGATCCACACTTGCATCCAGTTTTATGATCCCCCTCTGAGGTGTTTTACCTTCCAAGACTTTCAGTTGGGCCCTCTATTGGAAGAATACTCATCATTGGTTGGTCTGCCTATCAGGGGTGGAATCCCTTTCAACCCTGAGATGGTCTTTCCTGGTAATGGAGAAGCAGCAAAGGCTCTGCATCTGGAACCTGTCCTGATTGAGCAGCATATGACTTCTAAAGCTGGAATCCCTGGCTTTCATCTGGACTTCTTGATCTCTCAAGCTACCCTGAAAGCCTCTTTAGGGGAGTGGAAAGCTGTCTGTGCCTTATTGGCTTTGAGCATATATGGAATTGTATTGTTTGCAGATGAGCCTCGATTCATTAGCAAGAATGCAATCCATCTGTTCATCTTGAAGAACCCAGTGCCCACTTTATTGGGGGATCTCTACTATTCAGTGCATCAGAGGAATGAAAAGCAGAGGGGAAGATTAGTGAGGTGTTGTGCTCCATTATTCCATATTTGGCTTCTCAGGCATCTGCCCAGGATAGATGCATTTTTGAATCCTCATCAGCAGAGCAACTGGGCTAAGAGACTCACTGCTCTAACTTCAGCCGATATCAGATGGTGCACTCAAAGCACCAAGGGTAAGGATATCATCACCAGCTGTGGGCATTTTCCCAATGTGCCCCTAATAGGAGTTAAGGGCAGTATTAATTACAACCCTCTGCTGTTTAGAAGACAATTGGGCTATGCCCTGGTCCACACTCCTAAGGCACAGGACTTGGTTGAAACTCTTTATTGTGAGAACAAGATTAATCTGGCCATTGTTAGGCAGGCTGCTTGGGCCTGGGATAATGTTCAAACCAAGGGAGTAACCATTCTGGGGAAGTGCAACAATGTGGCATCAGCACAATATTATGAGTGGTCCTATGCCAGGGCTCAATTCTCTAGGATGCCCTTTACTATAGAAGATATGCCTGAATCATCTTCAGCACCACCCCCTGCCACTGTCAGTTTGGAGGAGTTTGAGAGTTTGAAAGAAAGAAATGAGAAGTTAACTCAAGCTTTGCAGAAGACCCTCCGAGAGAGGAGTGATGGTATGAGGGAGGTTGAGAGATTGGAGAAGTTGAGAGTGGAGCATCTGGTTAAGATTGAGAAGTCTGGGGATTATATCAAAAAGTCTAAAGCTGGAGAACAAATTCTGAAGAATGCTTGCAAAGAAGCCCAGTTCCAGAGAGCAAGGACAGACTTGTATTTGAAGGAGAGTCAAGCTCGGTGGGTCAGGATCACCGAAGCCCGTACTCTGGAGGACAAGAGAGTTCAAGACAAGATGGAGCAACTGGAAGCTAGTGTAAAAGAGCAGCAAGAAGCCCTAGCAGCAGCCCAGAGGGAGATATCAGAGTTGAAGATCAAAGCTGGGGTGAAGAGGTCAAAAGACCAAAGTCAGCGCAAGAAGCTAACAGCAGCTGTTACGACCCGGAACCTCCTCATCAGGAATCTCACGGAGCGTCCGACTGATCCTGTGACCGAAGCACTTCTCAAGGAAGTTCACGAGGATGAGTTTGGTCTTGGTGTTTGACCATTTGTTTGTTGTTGCTTTCATTCCGTGTATTTTTCATTTTTCTTGTAATGTATTTTGATCCCTCAGAGGGCTTGTATTTGTAAACAAACTATGTACCATTTTGCTTTTGTAATATATGTATTAGTTTGTTCCATCCAGGTTTCACTTCAAAAGCAACATCAACAGCATCTTCAAGGGTCTGGAAGGGTCAAAACTGAATGCCAAACCGGATACCTTGAGAACAAATAAGCATAACTGCATTGCATGCTAACCCTTTTGTTTGTTTTGTAGGTTTTTGTTTTATTGCCACTAACTCTGTTGTGATGTTCAGGAACTATTGTTCGACGCCGAGTATTTCCCCTCAACCGCCCGCACCGTTATCCGACCCGTAGCAACCTTCCGGGCATTCAAATGGATCAGATGCAGCAGGACCTTACTGAGGTCAGAAATCAAATGGCAAATGAAAGGCTAGAGATGAGGAATCAAATGACTCAGTTTATGGAAGTGATGAACAACATGGCTCAGAGCCAGGAAAGATTGAGGGCCATGGTGGAAAGGCAGAATCAAGAAGATCCACATATAGGAACTGCCGGCACTAGCAACAATGAAAGGGTCCAACCTCATGTCAACCCCCCTGTATTTGGACCACACCTCCATCCTGAGGTCAACATTCCTGCAAATGTTCAAGGGACTGCCACTGCAGCCAGGGTACTTCAAGAAGATCCCCAAGAGGACCAATTCACAGTAATGGGTGCTGGGGAAGAAGCTTATGATAGAAGGTTGGATGAGATATCTGAGAAGTTGAGGTCCTTAGAGTCTCAAAACTCTTTGGGTTTCGATGTCATGGACATGGGCTTGGTAGACGGGGTCAGGATCCCCCATAAGTTTAAGCCTCCTTGTTTTGAAAAATACAACGGGACTTCATGCCCCCGGACTCATTTGAAATCATTTTTGGGAAGGCTGAAGGCCTATACTATGGATGAGAAGCTCTGGATGTTCTATTTCGAGGATAGCTTGACAGGAGCTTCAAGAGAATGGTACTCTCACTTAACAAGGGCAACTATCAGATGCTGGAAAGACCTGGCAGAGGCCTTCATCAGACAGTATCAGTACAACTTAGACATGGCACCCAACAGGACTCTCCTAATGGGAATGTCACAGTCGTCAAGGGAAAGTTTCCGAGAATATGCCCAGAGATGGAGGCAACTGGCTGCTGCTGTTCAGCCACCTATGTCTGAAAGGGAAATGGCAGATATGTTTATGAACACCCTTCAGGGAACATATATTGACAGGCTGGCTGCTTTCTCTTCCACTAGCTTTGCAGATGTTGTCATAGCTGGGGAGAGAATTGAGAGCCTGTTAAAAATGGGTAAGATATCTGACAATGGTGCAAGCTCGTCCAGTGGTACAAGAAAGCCTTTTGCAGGCCCGAGAAGAACTGGCGAGACCAATGCCATCCACACCAACAGGGGCAGGCCCCAATACGTTCACAGATCAGTGGCAGCAGTCACCATTCCTGCTCCAGCTCATCCTCAACCAGTTTATCAACCTCCGCAACAAAACTATCAGCCACAACCTCAGTACCATCAACAGAATCAGTATCCTCCAAGGAATTACAACAACACCAACACCAACAACAATAACCAGCAAAGGCCATTCCAGCAGAGGCCTTCTCAAGCCAACAGGGTAATCGATCCGATCCCTATGCCATATGCTACATTGCTGCCACAACTCCTGAAACTCAACCTAGTTGAGCTAAGGACGTTGGAACCTCTAGATCCCAACAGTCTACCCATGAATTATGATTCCAACGCCAGATGTGCCTTCCATTCAAATGCACCTGGCCACAGTACAGAAAAGTGCAGAGCCCTGCACATGAAGGTACAAGACCTGGTAGACTCGAAAGCTCTGAATTTCGCACCACCACCCAATGTCAATAAGAACCCCATGCCAAACCACGGTGGTCCCAGGATTAACGCTATTGAAGAAGACAAGCCGTCTTATTTAATAACCAGTGTGGGCCAGATCCGGACACCGTTGGTAGAAATTAAGGCTCAGCTCCTCGAATGTCAAATGTTCCCGGGGTGTGAGTTGGGGTGTGCTTACTGCAATATCTCAGTCAATGGGTGCGATAACTTGAGGAATGGCATAGACGGTCTCATTCAGAGTGGCCAACTTCAGATCACCACATCATTTCCTACAAATCCAGCAATCTCGTCAGCAACAACTCCAGAACCTCCTACAACTGCAACAACCATTGTTCCTGACAATTCTTCGACTTCATCAACAAGTACTTCATCTATCTTCTCAACTAGTCAGTTATCAACAAATTTTTCTTCTACAACTCGAACACCACTCCATTTTGAAACTCCTACAACAACAACATCCATCCTTCCACCAATGTCTCCTACAACGCCAGCAACAAATCATGAAGATGTCTCAACTGTCACAATATTTTATGATCCTGAAAACAACTCTGTCTACAACTCAGGAGGTGCTGCTCCCATCAGAGCACCAGTCACAATTTATTATGATCCGCAAACTATCACAATTCCTTCCACAGTTGCAGCCAGTCCAGTCACTATCACGGTGCCTGGACCAGTACCTTATGAAAGCAGCAATGCCATCCCCTGGCATTACGGCTCTGACCTGTACTGTGAAGGACAAAGAATCACTTTTGAATCATCAACCCCTGCACCACAAATTGACAATGTGGGAGGAGGCGGAGGCTTCACTCGAAGCGGACGTCTTTTCGCTCCACAAATTCAGAGACCCACCGCCGAAGCAGAAGCTGTTGCTAAAGCAAAAGGAAAGAGCTTGGTGCAGGATGAGCAAGTTGTTAAGGAACCTTTGAAAACACCCTTCGATCAAGAGGTTGATGAGTTCATGCGAATCATCAAGAATAGTGATTATAAAATAGTGGATCAGCTTCATCAGACGCCTTCCAAGATCTCTATCCTTTCATTGCTTATATGCTCCGAAGCCCATCGGAATGCACTACTCAAAGTCTTGCACGCAGCTTACGTGCCTGAGGAGATCACTGTCAATCAGCTGGAAGCTGTAGTTGGAAATGTCAATGCTAGTCACGGACTAGGATTCACCAATACTGATTTGACAACGGAAGGCCGCAACCATAACAAAGCCTTGCACATAACCATGGAATGTAAAGGTGCTGTCCTTTCCCATGTGCTGGTAGACACGGGGTCATCCCTCAATGTCTTACCTAAGAAGGCCTTGGTGAAGCTAGAATATGACGGATTGGCGTTGAGACCCAGCAACCTGGTAGTAAGAGCCTTTGATGGTTCAAAAAGATCGGTTCTGGGGGAGATTGAGTTGCCCATAACGATTGGCCCGCAGACCTTCAAAACGACCTTCTACGTGATGGATATACAGCCTGCCTACAGCTGTCTATTGGGTAGGCCATGGATTCACGCCGCTGGCGCCGTGACCTCTACCCTTCACCAGAAGTTAAAATACGAGTGGGAGGGTCAAATCGTTACAATCTGTGGAGAAGAGGATATTTTTGTCAGCCACCTGGCTACCTATAAGTATATTGAGATGGATGGGGAGATCCATGAAACAATGAGCCAGGGTTTTGAAGCCTTGAACGTCAATGAAGCATCTGCTGTGCCTGGTACTTCAATATCATCATACCAACAAGCCCGGAAGGTTGTTGAAGGAGGAAACGCCCAAGGCTGGGGCAAACTGCTATCGGTGGAGAAGAAAGAGGACAGATTTGGGTTGGGTTACAAACCAACTCAACAAGATCAAGCAGAGGCTGCGAAAGGGCCCAACTTTGTGAGTGGGGGGATGCTCACCCCTGATGCTGTCAACTGTTTGGAAGACGAGCTGGAAGAAGAACGCAACCTGGAAAGCTGGATTCGTCCAAAGATCCCGGGGAGCAGTATCTCAAACTGGTCTTCCCAGGAAATTATAAGAGTTACTCATGCAGAGTAATTATTATTTCCTGTATTTTTATAGCATGCATCAAAGTCTTGCATCTTGCCCAAGATGACAAGACTCATTTTGTAATCGGGCCATCTGTACTTTTTGTGCAAACAAGATTAATCAATGAAATATCAGACATCTTTTTGCAAACGAGTCTTTTTCTTTTTCGCTCACTGTTTTTCCATTTCTCTTTTTGTACAAAAAATAAATGGCAGTGTTTTCAAAATGACAACTTTATTTCACTTTTCTAAAACAAGATTAAAACCAAATCACTAAAATGAACAAACTGAACCCTTGCAGAGAATGCCTTCCTGACAGCACCGACAACGGCACGGCTGTGACTTCGTATGACTTTGACAATCCAATCAATCAAGCTGATGAAGGGGTTGAAGAAGAATATGAGCTTCCTGAAGAGCTAGCCAGGTTGTTAAGACAAGAGGAAAAGGTTATTACTCCTCGCCAGGAGGAGGTTGAAGTGATTAATCTTGGTACAGATGAAGACGTGAAAGAGGTTAAAATCGGGGCCTTCCTGCAAGACTCAGTGAAGAGACAACTGATTGACCTGCTTCAAGAGTATGTGGACGTGTTTGCTTGGTCTTACCAAGATATGCCAGGGTTGGATACCGATATTGTCGTGCACAAGCTGCCTTTGAGAGAAGAATGCCCATCGGTCAAACAGAAGCTGCGCCGTACTCGTCCAGACATGGCGATGAAAATCAAGGAAGAGGTACAAAAGCAATGGGACGCCGGGTTCCTTGCTGTGACTAGCTATCCACCGTGGGTTGTGTAAACACCCCAAATTTGCCCTCACCCATTCACACCATGGCTTGTGATCATCTCATATGCATAAACACAATCATATCATCTCACATCTCATTTTTGATTCACTGCATAGTTTCTAGGGCATCTGCACCTAGGGTTTGTGATCTGAGCAATCCCAAAACATCTTGAGCCATTCCAAAGGCCACTAATCATCTCAAAGGGGTCCATGTGTGTTCTTATATCATATTCCATCTCCTCAAAGTCAAAATTGCAGAGGAATCACAAGGACTAGGGTTTGAGTGGATGCAGAGCCAGGATGAACTGCACAGTTGACCTAAAATTAGGGTTTTGGTTTCAGAGGCCATAACTCCAAATTTTTTGGTCATTCTTGTTTCCATTGATCTCTATATGGTATAGGGAGTATGCATATCAATTTTCATGAAGAAATTCCATGGGGAAGTCACCTGATCAAAGGTTGACTTTTCAGACAAGTCAGTGTAAAATCAGGGCATCTGAGGCCCCCAATGACCCAACCAATGGGTGATCTTCATCATTTTGAGTGTATATGATCTTTGTTTGATCATGGAAGAAGTTTGAAGTTCATAAAAATCAAGAATTTAGGGTTTTTGCAAATGTTGACTTTTTGGGCATAGTTGACTTTTCAAGAATGCATCATTTTAGGTCATTTTTCAAGCCATGATTCATGATCCAAAAATGCTTCAAATGGAAAAACTTTGGTCATGAAAGTTGTAGATCTCATCTTTCCCTTTTCAAAAAGTACAAGAACATGATCAAACTCTTCTTGGATCAAAAGTTATGGCAATGCAAAGTTGGCAAAAATCACTTATTTTCAAGATATGCACCAAGTGTGAAAATTGCAAAATCATGTGTTAAGTCAAATTGCAACTTCTAATTGGTATCAAACCAGCACATAAGCATTCTCTAAGTCCTAAAAATCAAGTTTGAACCAAGATCACATGTGTTTAGTTCATGTAACAAGGCATTTTTATCATGAAAGTCCATAAAGCAACAACTTGCAAAAGCACTCATAACACTTCACCAACTTGTCACATTGGGTGCTGAACCAAGCTGACTCTTTCCCCTCATTTTGCTGCGCATAGCCCATGCCTTGTACCGAGCCTAGATCAAGCCATGCTTTCTCTTACAAAGAAATGGACATTTTGCAAAAGTAAACTTACCAATCACTATAGGCCAGGTCACATCATCTGACCTATAGGATTATAATACAATATCCCTTGGCAAGCCAAAGATATGAGAAGGCAAGGCTGAAACATCTCATACACACACCAACACAAGAACACTCCACTTTTGCTTTTGCCTTCGAAACTCTCTGCCCAGCTCACATACATCCAAACCATCTTTACCAATCATCTCACCATGTCTCATTGAGCCCAAAGCAACCAAGAACCAAGCCTTAAACAAGCTACAACATCACTGCACCATTTTGACACCAGCTTGCAGTTTCATTCGAAACTCTCATCCTAGCTCACAAACAGTCAAACAAACTTTGTAAAGCTTCTCCATTCACCCTCAGGATCACAAACAACCATTCACCATGACCTGAAGCTCTCTATTTCACCATTGCCATTTCTGATCAAGCTTGAGCAGAAGCTTTCGAATCTCACTATCCAGCCAGCTTAAACTCTCTTTGAGCATTCAAACATCTTCTGGGGACCAAGTGGAGTAGTTTGCACTGAAGGAAGTGGCCAGAAAGTCTTCAAACTGAAAGCTTCAAATCTCAGGTAGCTTGAAAATTATTTTTCCAGAAATCATTTTTCTTGTTACAAACTTGTTCTTTGTGTTGTCCTGATCATGAATATGCTTTTGGTTTTGAAAATGGCTTTGATTTGAGAGTTTAATTTGTCTCTGAAACCTGCGTGCCCTAGAACTTTTTCTCTTCGATTCAGTTTGTTTAGGAAGAATAAATTTGTTTTGAGAGAGGGGTTTGATTCGTGAGAGGTTGAAGAACATTTCCATGGTTTTAGATTTCATTTTAGTGACCTAGGGAAGGATTTGGAAGTTTTCAGGGGAGAAGGTCACCGGAGAAGACGACCGGAGCTCGTCTCCGGTGACCTGAAAGTCATTAATGGGCAATTAGGGTTAGGGCTTCAGGTTTGAATTTCAGGCGTTGGATGAGTTGACCAGGTCTTTTCCCGCGCGCATCCAATGGCCCAGATCTTGTCATTAACTTAATTAGGTTTAATTTATTTAATTAATTAAGTTTAGCCCAGTTTGAATGTGGCCCATTGGATCTGGCGCGCAGTCAACCCTCTCATTTCCAGATTGAATCCTGGCCTTCCATGCTGCATACTTTCATTTTATTTAATTTTTATTTCATTTTCTTTCATTTAATTTGCATAATTATTTTAAAATAGAAAAAATGTCTTAAAAATTATGAAACTTTTTCTTTAAAGTTTTATTAATTTTTAAGACCCAAAAATATTTTTATTTTATTTTTTATCATTAAAAAAAGTATTTTTAAATATTTAAAAGATTATTTTTAATTGATTAATGGGAATTAATTAATTAAAAATACTTTTAGGTATTTAAAAATTACAAAAAAATTCATGAAATGTTCTAAGACATTTAGAAACATTGTCCAACCTTCAAACCAAATTTCTTTTTTGATCTTGATGCACTTTAAGAATTTTTCATTGAATTAAATCATATTTTGTGCATTATTTTGATCATAAGTTCCAAAAATCATTTCTGCCTGTTGGAGAAGGTTGAGACATTGATTCTTCTTGCATTGTTTTATGTTTAGCATGTAGTTTATAGGATAAAATGGCCATGATTTGATCTTGCATTTTCTATTTGTTTGGCATTTATTTTGTTAAAAACCCTAAAAAACCCTAATAACTTAGAAAATTCATATCTTGAGTTTGGTTGAGAGTTGAGAGATCCCCTTTGGGCAGTGGTTCATTATAGGTTTAGGGTTCCTTTGAGTAGCATTTTCCATTTTTTATCTTAAGGTTTGTTTCTGTTTTGGGTTTGTGTTTGATGTTTGATTCATGAACCCTAATTTGGGCTTCCTTTTGCATCCTTCTTGCATTTCCTTGCACAACTTGACTTGTCTTTGCATCTTGTGCATTCTTGTGATCCATTTGACATCTTAAGACATATAGAAAGCATGTTTGACCATTGCATTACATGTTTGCCATGTCATTTGTCTTGTATGATTCATAACTTTCCATGTTTGTTCATGCTCCTTAACTTGCATCATTTGCATTCATAATCTTGTATGAACATCCCCATGCCTTGCCTCATGTTTGCAGCATCTCATAGCATCATTATCATCATCAACATGCTTCTGGTTTGGTCTAGCATCATGTCATTTCATTTCATTTAGCATTGTATTGCATTTCTTTCTAACATTTCAGGTGGTAAGTAAACTTGAGAAGTGAATTTGCCTTCACTTCTCATAACTTTTCTTTTTATCTCTCTTGCATCCATTGCTGCATTTCTATTTGTGTTTGAGATTAAGCTTGCTCATTCTTGTTCCTCCCACCTTCTTTCTTCAAGTGACTTGACTTCTTGAATGAAGCAAGTCACTTTGCTTCTCTTGATCTTATTCATCTGCTTCCTGGTGGCTCCTTTGAAGACTTGTTCTTGAAAACCTCACAAACTTTAGGATCAACCAAGCATGACAATGAATTAGGGTTTTGATTAGTCCCCCCATAGTTTTACCTTTGTGTCTCTCTTTGAGTCCTCTCTTCTCACCTCATAATCAGAGACTAAACCATAAAGGCTCTAAGACTTTGTGATTAGGGTTATGCCTGCATCCTTCTCTTAGGATGGAGTGTATAACTTTAATCCTAAGTATTAAACCCTTAATGTGTTTAAATCCCTTTAATCAATTCACTTAATAATCATCAAGACATCACACTTGTAACTTGGGCCTTGCATTAGGGTTCTAATTCTTCCTTAACTGGTTAAGAAGGACTAACCCTAGTGTTAATGGACAAGTCCCCCTCAAGTTGTCTTACAAACTATAAAATCCACTTCATCATCATATCATTAAGTAAAATCCACTTAATCAAAGGCTTGTTTTGTCATGAGTTTAATCCCTAATCATGGATTAAGTTGAGGAGTCTTCCTCAGCTTGAACATTCTCATCTATCATCCTTCTTTTAGGATGGTGTAATGAGTCTGTTTAATCCCTGATTACGGCTTAACCTCATTACTTAACACTAAACAAAAGCACCAAAAACATCTAAATAATCACAAGTAGGTTAATGATCTTAATCCTACACCAAAGGTGTTTAAGTGTGAGAATCTGACTTCACACTTAAGGTACTCTCATTACCCCTAATCAGAGGGAAGATGTGATGAGTTTACTAAATCCATTGGTTTAGACTTAAGCTCATTACCCTATGACAAACTTTCAAAAGCAATAAAAGACTGAAAACACAAAAGCAAACAATAATCGTCTCCTCCGGGATTCTTTTCTCATCTCATTCACTCACAAACGAGAACTCGCTTCTTCCGTCTAATGCAAGACAGTAAGCACCTGAGCCAGACAGGTCATACACTTGAGCATAGGCAAGCAAGCAGTTCATCAAGTCAACTCATCTTTCAGTCTCTTTGGGTCGAACTACGGTGTTCTGACTTCCTCATTGCACGAGAGGATACGTAGGCATAACTTAACAGTTATCGAACAAAAGTCTCTGTATATTCCCCCTCTTTCTAGCCTTATTCTTTAGCCTCATGATCTTGAGCAATTCATTCTCATTCTTACACTGACACTTCACTTATGCACTTCACACTTCTTTTACACTGACACCTGTACATTCTTTTCCAGCTATTTTACACACAGATTGCACTGACACTACCCCTTTAAAACACAAATCTTTTAAGCGTGGATCCCGTCGAGTACGACGGACAATCTGGGTGCTAATACCTTCCCAGGTTGTAACCAACCCCCTTTCTCAGTATCTCTGGTTCGCAACCGTCTTATCCATCTCTTTCTAGGCCTATGCAGCATTGCCTTTCCTCCGGGATAAAAATGCCTAGCTGGCGACTCTATTCATCTACAGTGAGTTCACGGCTGTGTGTTCTCATTGTCCCTTTCGCCGACCGTTCGCGTCTGTACCTTCATATGATCCCTTTTCATTTGTCGGGAGCGACAGGTTGCTAACATAGTACCTGTGCCTAAGAAAGACGGCAAAGTTATGATGTGTGTTGACTACTGGGATCTGAACAGAGCCAGCCCGAAAGATGATTTCCCATTACCTCACATTGATGTATTGGTCGATAATACGGCTCAGTTCTCGGTATTCTCCTTCATGGACGGATTTTCAGGATACAATCAGATTAAAATGTCACCTGAAGACATGGAGAAGACAACCTTCATCACACCCTGGGGCACGTTCTGCTACAAGGTAATGCCATTTGGGCTGAAGAATGCCGTATGGTGACATTATTCAACGATATGATCCATAAAGAGATAGAATGTTATGTGGATGACATGATTGCCAAGTCCCTTACTGAAGAAGACCACCTGGTGAATCTACTGAAGTTATTCAAGCGTCTGAGGAAGTACCATTTGAAGTTGAACCCCAACAAATGCACATTCGGGGTGCGATCCGGTAAGTTGCTGGGTTTTATTGTAAGCGAGAAAGGGATTGAGGTTGATCCTGATAAAGTCAAAGCTATCCAAGAGATGCCTGCACCGAAAACAGAGAAAGAAGTTCGAGGGTTCTTAGGTCGATTGAACTACATCTCACGGTTCATATCTCACCTTACGGCAACTTGTGAACCCTTGTTCAAGTTGTTAAGAAAAGAACAAACGGTCAGGTGGAATGAAGACTGCCAGAAGGCTTTTGACAAGATCAAAGAATACTTACAAGAACCTCCAATCCTTATGCCTCCAGTTGAAGGAAGACCTCTGATAATGTACCTGACAGTATTAGAAGAGTCAATGGGGTGCGTGTTGGGCCAGCATGACGAGTCTGGTCGAAAAGAGTATGCAATATACTACCTAAGCAAAAAGTTTACCGACTGTGAACAGCGTTATTCACTGCTCGAGAAAACTTGCTGTGCTTTAGCGTGGGCTGCTCGCTGACTGAGACAGTATATGTTGACCCACACTACTTTATTGATCTCAAAAATGGACCCAGTCAAGTACATTTTCGAGAAGCCGGCTCTTACCGGACGGGTTGCAAGATGGCAAATGATTCTCACAGAATACGACATCCAATACACATCTCAGAAGGCCATCAAGGGCAGTGTATTGTCTGAATATCTTGCTGAGCAACCCATTGATGATTACCAGCCTATGAGATTTGACTTCCCTGATGAAGACATCATGTTCATTAAAGCGAAAGATCATGAAGAGCCTGTTCACACTGAAGGGCCTGACCCGGAAGAAGAATGGACTATGATGTTTGATGGGGCTGTTAATATGAATGGTCGTGGTGTTGGTGCAGTACTCATTACACCTAAGGGAGTTCACATGCCTTTCTCGGCCAAACTCACTTTCAACTGCACTAACAACGAAGCTGAATACGAAGCTTGCATTATGGGTCTTGAGGAAGCCATTGACCTCAGGATCAAGACATTGACCGTATTCGGAGATTCAGCTTTGGTAGTCAATCAAACCAACGGCAAATGGTACACCCACCAGGATCATCTGATACCTTACAGGGATTATACAAGGAGGTTACTGACTTTCTTCACAACAGTCAAGCTTGAGTATATCCCTCGGGACGAGAATCAGTTTGCAGATGCTCTGGCTACCATTTCATCCATGATCAAAGTTCAAGCTGCCAACTTTGTACCTCAAATCTCAGTGTCCAGACTTGACAGGCCAGCATATGTATTTGCCGCAGACATGGTCAAAGATGATAAGCCTTGGTTCCATGACATTAAGTGCTTCTTGGAGGATCAGACATACCCACCTGGGGCATCTTCCAATGATAAGAAGACTTTGAGAAGGCTTGCTGGTAGTTTCTTTCTGAACGCTGATGGGTCTTTATACAAAAGGAACTTTGACATGGTACTCCTCAGATGTGTTGATAAGACAGAAGCAGGTTTGTTGATGCATGAAGTGCACGAAGGATCTTTTGGTACCCATGCCGGAGGGCATGCCATGGCTAAGAAGTTGCTAAGATCGGGTTATTACTGGATCACAATGGATGCCGACTGTTGTGCCTACGCCAGAAAATGCCATAAATGCCAGATTTATGCAGACAAGGTGCATGTGCCTCCCAATCCTCTGAATGTGATGTCTTCACCCTGGCCCTTTGCTATGTGGGGCATTGACATGATTGGCAAGATTGAGCCGACTGCGTCGAACGGCCACAGATTCATCCTGGTTGCCATTGATTATTTCACCAAGTGGGTCGAAGCAGCTTCCTATGCCAATGTTACAAGACAAGTGGTAGCCAGATTTCTGAAGAGAGATATCATTTGTCGATATGGAGTTCCCGAGCGAATCATTACTGATAATGGTTCCAACTTGAACAACAAAATGATGGCAGAGCTGTGCCGGGACTTCAAGATCCAACACCACAATTCTTCTCCTTACAGGCCAAAGATGAACGGCGCTGTTGAGGCAGCAAATAAAAATATCAAGAAGATTGTGCAGAAGATGGTAGTCACTTACAAAGACTGGCATGAAATGCTACCATTTGCCTTGAATGGGTACCGCACGTCAATCAGAACATCCACTGGGGAAACGCCGTATCAGCTTGTGTATGGTATGGAGGCAGTCCTACCTGTCGAAGTTGAATTACCTTCCCTACGGGTACTGATGGATGTTAAACTGAATGAGGCAGAATGGGTTAGGGCCCGATTTGAACAACTGAGTCTGATTGAAGAGAAGAGATTGGCCGCAATCTGTCATGGGCAGTTATATCAGAAAAGAATGAAGAAGGCCTTCGATCAGAAAGTCAGGCACCGAGAATACCAAGTGGGAGATCTTGTGCTGAAGAGAATCCTCCCTCCTCATACAGACCACAGGGGCAAATGGACTCCAAACTATGAAGGACCATTCGTGGTAAAGAAAGTTTTCTCGGGTGGAGCACTGATGCTCAGCACCATGGATGGTGAAGATTTCCCATCCCCTGTGAATTCAGATGCAGTTAGAAAATACTTCGCATAAAAAAATGACCCGCTGGACATAAAAACAGAATGTAAGTCCAGGCAAAAATAGGGCATCCCGGCGAGTCAAAAACAGAATAAAAGACTCGGGCAAAAATAAGGGAAAATAAGCAAAAAAATGTACACCCGCTGAGTTGAAAAGCCGCATTGGACAGCTCAGGCAAAAATGGGTATCCCGATGGATTGAAAACCCGAAAGGGCGATCCATGCAAAATAAGGGAATAAGCGAACAACTGCACTCTGATTTCGTCTGTATCACCTACAACTTGGTAAGCTTCAACAAGATCAAGCTTCAATCAGAATCAACATTCTTCAAAAAGCAAGATGAGAAGAGCGTCAAAAGTCATACGGGTCATAGTGAAGAGGAAACTCCTTAAAGCGTCATCAACACTGCCAACATTTTGTTTCTCAATTTGTAACGATCTCCTCATTTCAGGGGATTTGTTTCTTTGACTGTATCTCGCCAATTCAGGGCATATGAATTAATAAAATCAGATTTTCAGTCATGTCTCGTTTTATACATTTTATTTGCAGAAAATGTCTGATGTCTTAAAAGAGAAAAACTGATTGCATAAAAATACAGATGCTTATCTTCGAATAAGAACATGCTTGCAGGAAATATGTTTACTCACAGAAGTATTCTAAACTCCTATGACGGAATCCAGTAAGGGATACCTCGGGATTACCTTGCACGTTTCTCTATCTTTTTCAGGATTGCAGGTATCCAGAATGCAACTTGGGGCATCAAAGCTTTACCCCAGCAAGCTGGCAAATCAGCACCCAATGTTAGCACCCGAAGTGCTCTCTCCCCAGCTGAGTTGCCTCCCATGACTTCCCCCAGCTGAGATTGCCACTTATTACTTATCCCCATCAGAATGGGTAGGTATCACAAAAGGCACCTGTATCCCCGGCTGAGTCAGGGATCCTCTCCAACAGAATCCTTAGGGAGGTCTCTCAGTGATCTCTCTTTCTCCCCAGCCGAGTTGCCTTTTTATCCTCAGCCGGAGCACAAAAGTCAGGGAACCGTCCCCCCACAGAGCTCCAGCCTCTATCCAGAAGAGCAGCGCACGAAGGAGTCACAACAGAGTGAATAAAGCTTCTACAAACCCCAGCTGGGTCTCTCATTTATTGGAATAGGTCTCTCAGTGACCCGAATCCCCAAGCAGATACATCTCCTCAGATCTACCAATGATCTCACCCCCAGCTGGGATGTCCATTTCAAGCAAGATCGATCGAGGATCTCCACAACAACGGGACCCGGATCCCGGTTTGGTATCTTTGCACAATCATGGCATTCGCATCATATTCACCCCACAAAGCGTAGCATTCTGTTTTAACACGGAGCATTACGGCAAAAATCAAACATAGCATAATCATAAGCCATGTTTTGAATCAACACTTGTGAATAATGACAGCTCATCAATGTACAGAAAAATCCCCACCAGATTCCCCAGCAAAAGCAGTTGCCTCACAATCCACAAACACCAGTATATACTCATTTTGGGCACCCGTCCGTGTCATCCTTCCCCAGTAAAGTCGCCTGAACACTCTTTACGAACAAAATCACCCATATTACAGACACTTCCTGACACCCGTCCGTGTCAAATCACCAGCAGAAAACCAAAGACATCCTCTTTGCACTCACATATAATTTCCTTGGCACTCGTCCGTGTCATATCCCCAGCGCAGTCACCTACACTTTGTATATCAGATATTTGTTCGTATTATACTTTTCTCTCTTGGCACTCGTCCGTGTCACTCTCCCCAGCAGATAAACACTCATCTATACGATGTTCATACTCACTACCCATGTTATTACAGATACTCGTCCGTATCTTGTATATACCACTTATATCCCCACAGATTCAACACTAGTCCTTGTTCTTTGTTAATCTCGTTGGTACTCGTCTGTACCATCATCTCAGAGCATGCGTCAAGCGTTTGTTTCTACATGATACTCGTCCGTATCATAGTTTTAAGGATGCTCGTCCGCATCTTTAATCCATACACCGTGTCAAACACTTATGTCCTCTTGAATATAGACACTCGTCTGTGCCTACCATTCCCCAGAAAAGTCCCCTCAGATTCAAAACTCGTCCGTGTTCTCTGTTAACCAGTTGATACTCGTTCGTATCATCATCTTTGAACACGCGTCAGTATTTGTTTCTACCCGATACTCGTCCGTATCGTAGTCTTAAGGATGCTCGTCCGCATCTTTAATCTATACACAATACCAAACACTTATACCTTTTGTTTCTTGGATGTAAGCACTCGTCCGTGTTTACTAATCCCCAGTAGATCGCCAACAAAGTAATTTTCTTTTTATCTGACACTCGTCATGTGTCATGATAAACCTTGAGAGCAGCCGTACCCTGCTAGGTGGTCGTCCTCCACCTCTTGATGATCGTCCTTCATCATTTTATCCGATGGCCGTCCCCATTGTTGATTTTGGTTATCTGGCATTCGTCCTATGTCATGATAAACCCTGAGAGCAGCCGTCCCCTGCTAGGTGGTCGTCCTCCGCCTCTTGATGGTCGTCCTCCATCATGCTCGTCCGATGGTCGTCCCCATCGTTGACCTTTTATCCGATGGCCGTCCCCATCGTTGATATGTTCGGCAGTCGTACCCTGCCAGGTGGTCGTCCTCCGCCTTTGATGGCCGTCCCTATCATATTTCCTTTATTACCCAACAGAGCAGCCGTCCCCTGCTAGGTGATCGTCCTTCGCCTTTGATGGCCGTACCCCATCATCTGTTTATTTCATTTATTCTTTAGCCCGATGGCTGTCCCCGTCGTGGTCCCTTTTCTTTTAACCCGATGGCCGTCCCCATCGTTGGTTACTTTGCTTTGTGAACTTGATGGCCGTCCCCGTCATGTTTCACTGATCCCCAAAAAATTTTACAACTTTATCTTGATGGCCGTCCCCATCATAATTTGATTTTTTTTCCCAGCTAGTCGGCCGTCCCCGTCTTGGCTTTACCTTTTATCCCCAGCATGTCGGCCGTCCCCGTTATTGCTTTATTTTCAGCACTTTTCTCAGCGTGTCGGCCGTCCCCGTCATTGCTCTTTACCCAGCAGTCGTCCTCTGCTCGACGGTCGTCCTCTGTCGCCCACACTTTACAATATACTTTATTTTCTTTTACAATCTATATCCCTTTTCTTCTTCATTCTGTGAGTGCAAATTTTGGACTGTCTTTGGTATTCAACCACAAGTTATCTTGTTCGCCTGTTAAGCCGTTGCTTACAACCTGCACAGCTAACTCATGTTTGAATAGGGGCAGCTGTAAACACCCCAAATTTGCCCTCACCCATTTCACCATGGCTTGTGATCATCTCATATGCATAAACACAATCATATCATCTCATATCTCATTTTTGATTCACTGCATAGATTCTAAGTCATCTGCACCTAGGGTTTGTGATTTGAGCAATCCAAGAGCCTCCTGAGCCACCCCAAAGGCCATCAATCAATTCAAAGGGGTCCATGTGTGTTCTTATATCATATTACATCCTCTCAAAGTCAAGAATGCAAAAGAATCACAAGAACTGGGATTGGAATGGATGCAGAGCCAAGTTTGACTGCACAGTTGACCTAAAATTAGGGTTTTGGTTTCAGAGGCCATAACTCCAATTTTTTTTTGGTCATTCTTGTTTCCATTGGTCTCTATATGGTATAGGGAGTATGCATATAAATTTTCATGAAGAAATTCTATGGGGAAGTCATCTGATCAAGGGTTGACTTTTCAGACAAGTCAGTGTAAAATCAGGGAATCTGAGGCCCCCAATGACCCAACCAAGGGGTGATCTTCATCATTTTGAGTGTATATGGTCTTTATTTGATCATGGAATAAGATTGAAGTTCACAAAAATCAAGAATTTGAAGTTTTTGCAAAGTTGACTTTTTTGGGCATAGTTGACTTTTCAAGAATATGTCATTTTAGGTCATTTTTCAAGCCTTGATTTTTGATCCAAGAAAGCTTCAAATGGAAAAACCTTGGTCATGAAAGTTGTAGATCACATTTTTCCCTTTTCAAAAAGTACAAGAACATGATCTAATTCATCTTGGATCAAAAGTTATGGTGTGTTGAAATTGGCAAAAATCATTAATTTTCAAGTTATGCACTAAAAAGAAAACTTGCAATTTCATGAACCAAGCATTCTAGTAACTTCAAAGTGACTTCAAAGCTGCATTACATGATCATATATGACCCCAAAAACAGATTTGGCCCAAGGATTTTTTGTATTGCTTGCCTTGATTTTCAAAATTCCATAAGGCATTTTTCATAAGTGTGCAAAAGGGGATTCTTGGCAAAACTATTTTTTAAGGGATTATGTGATCACTAGCTGACTTCTCAACATTGCCATGACCAATTGAGACATCATGTGACAAAATTCAGCAAGCATTGCTTCATGTACTTAGCATAAACTCATGAGAAAGCACAAGTTGTCAAGTTGCAAAAGCTAGCATAGCTTGTCATCCACATGTTGCAGCCAGCTACAAACAATCCAAGGGTTCTCCTCAACTCAAGCTGGAGCAAGACATGACTTGAACCTGCTGCTGCCATGACCCATACTCTCAAGGACACAAGCTTGACTTTTTTGCAAAAGGCTCCCATACTCTTGGCACAGTGCACAGCACCCTACTGACCTGCCTCACAGTCTACCCACACAAGTTGGAGATGATATAGCAAGCCTTTGAGCATTGAAGCTGGCCAGAACACAACATATCCAAAAACCTGCAAAAACTTTCCTCTCTTCGAATCACCCTCCATAACCATCAAACACTCATTTTACCTTCACCAATCAACCAGAAAACCTCCATAGAACCAATACCACCCTTCACATTGATCAAAAACAGCTCATACACAAACCCCATTTTCTGATACACCAGAAAGGGAACTCTCAAAACAGCCTGTCTAAGCTCATTCCAAGACTTCCATTAGCACCAGGGGAGTCAGTGGAGCAAGCTTGCACCAAAGAATAGCTCTGAAAGCCCAGAAACAGGAGTCTCCAACTCAGGTATGGCCAAGAACACTTTCTCATAAAGCTTTGATTTCTTGGTATAAACTGAAAGTGCATGCTTTAAGGATCATTGTGATGTGTTCAGAATCGAAAATGGTGAAAGAATGAGTATTTTATGAGTGTCTGAAAGTTTGGCCCCATTTTTGTTTTGTTTCGATTCAGCCTGTTTATGCTAGATAAATGATTTTTGGTTGTTGATTCGAGTTGCTAGAAGTGTGAGGATTGTTTCTGGGCATTTAATTTGACTTGGGGTAGCCTAAATAAGAATCTAGGGTTTTGGCATGGCCGGAGAAGACGACCGGAGCTCATCTCCGGTCGCCTGAATGTAATTAGGGTTAAGTCTGGGTGATTAAGCAACTTTAAATCTTGTCCCTTGGATGCTGCTTCCCGCGCGCTTGTGAACGGCTCAGATGGGTCATTAAACCCTAATCTTGCTTAATTAATTTAATCATAATTAATTAAGTTAACCTGGAACCACAGCCATTGGATCACGCGCGTATTTGAACTTTGAACCTGGGCCTTGGATTGTGCATACCCCCAGTCTTGTTGACTTGCACGCAGGGCCTTTGGATCACTCAACTTTTAATCACAGCCACTCATACTGCATACTTCATATTTTATTTTATTTTTCTTCCTTTTAATTTGCATAATTAATTTAAAATAGCAAAAATGTTTTAAAAATTATGAAACTTTTTGTCAAGAGTTTCAGTAATTTTTAAAACACAAAAATATATTTATTTATTTTTAGCATTAAAAAAGTATTTTTAAATATTTAAAGGATTATTTTTAATTGATTAATGGAAATTAATTTATTAAAAATACTTTTAGGTATTTAAAAATCACAAAAGAATTCATGAAATGTTCTAAGACATTTAGAAACATTGTCCAACCTTCAAACCAAATTTCTTTTTTGATCTTGATGCATTTTAAGAATTTCTCATTGAATTAAAATCATTTTTGTGCATTATTTTGATCCAAAGTTCAAAAAATCATTTCTGCCTATTCATGAGGAGTTGGACATTGATTCTTTTTGCATTGCATTGTGTTTAGCATGTTGTTTGTAAGATTAAATGGTCATGATTTGATCTTTCATTTTCATTTTGTTTGACATTTTTCTTGTTTAGGAACCCTAAAAACCCTAGAAACTTGTAAAAATCATAACTTGAGATTGGTTGAGAGTTGAAACCTCTCCTTTGGGCATTGGTTTAGTATAGGATTAGGGGTCCTTTGTGTGGCATTTTCCATTTTTTATCTTAGGGTTTGCTTCTGATTTTGACTTTTGTTTGATGTTGGTTCATAAACCCTAATTTGGGTTACCATATGCATCCATCTTGCATTTTCCTGCATAACATGACTTGCCTTGACATTTCAAGCATCCATTTGATTCATTTGACATCATAAGACATATTGAAAGCATGTTTGATCATTGCATCATGTATTTGCCATGTTGTATGTCATGTGCACTTCATAACTTTTCATGTATGTTCATGGTTCCTAGCTTGCTTCATTTGCATTTCATGAGCTTGTATGATCATTTCCATGTGCTACCTCATGTTTGTAGCATCTCATAGCATATTTAGCATCATGTATATGCTTCTGGTTTTGTTTCTCATCATGTCATCTCATCTCATTTTGCATTGCATTGCATTCCTTTTCTAACCTTTCAGGTGGTAAGTGACTTTGAGAAGTGAATTTGCCTTCACTTCTCATAACTTTTCTTTTCTCTCTCTTGCATCCATGCTGCATTCTTATATGTGTTTAAGTTTGAGCTTGCTCATCCTTCTTCCTCTTACCTTCTTTCTTCAAAGTGACTTGACTTCTTGAATGAAGCAAGTCACTTTGCTTCTCTTGATCCTTTCATCTGCTTCCTGGTGGTTCCATTGAAGATTGCTCCTGTAAACCTCACAAACCTTAGGAACAACTAAGCATGACAATGATTAGGATTTTGATTAGTCCCCCACTTAGTTTTACCTTTGTGTCTCATTGAGTCTTCTCTTCTCACCTCATAATCAGGGACTAAACCCTAAAGGCTTTAAGGCTTTGTGATTAAGCTTATGCCTGCATCCTTCTATTAGGATGGAGTGTATAACTTTAATCCTAAGTGTTGAACCCTTAATGTGTTTAAATCCTCTAATTAATTCACATAATAATCATCAAGACTTCACACTTGTAACTTGGGCCTTGCATTAGGGTTCTAATTCTTCCTTAACTGGTTAAGAAGGACTAACCCTAGTGTTAATGGACAAGTCCCCCTCAAGTTGTCTTATAAACCCTAAAACTCACTTCATCATCATATCATTAACTAAAATCCACTTAATAAAGGCTTTGTTTTGTCATGAGTTTAATCCCTAATCATGGATTAAGTTGAGGAGCTTTCCTCAGCTTAAACATTCTCATCTATTATCCTTTTTTTAGGATGGTGTAATGAGTCTGTTTAATCCTTGATTATGGCTTAACCTCATTACTCAACACTAAACAAAAACCACAAAAACATCTAAATAATCACAAGTAGGTTAATGATCTTAATCCTACACCAAAGGTGATTAAGTGTGAGAAGCTGACTTCACACTTAAGGTATTCTCATTACCCCTAATCAGAGGGAAGATGTGATGAGTTTACTAAATCCATTGGTTTAGGCTTAAGCTCATTTTCTTATGACCAACTTCAAAAAGCAATAAAAGACTGAAAACACAAAAACAAACAATAATCGTCTCCTCCGGGATTCTTTTCTCATCTCATTCACTCACAACCGAGAACTTGCTTCTTCCGTCTAATGCAAGACAGTTTGCATCTGTGCCAGACAGATCATACACTTGAGCATAGGCAAGTAAGCAGTTCACAAGTCAATTCATCTTTCAATCTCTTTGGGTCGAACTACGGTGTTCTGACTTCCTCATTGCACGAGAGGATACGTAGGCATAACTTAACAGTTATCGAACAAAAGTCTTTGTATATTCCCCCTCTTTCTAGCTTTATTCTTTTAGCCTCATGATCTTGAGCATTTCACTCCATTCTTACACTGACACATCATTTACACACTTCACTTCTTTTACACTGACACCTGTACATCTTTTCCAGCTCTTTTATACACAAATTGCACTGACACTACCCCTTTAAAACACAAATCTTTTTAAGCGTGGATCCCGTCGAGTACGACGGACAATCTGGGTGCTAATACCTTCCCAGGTTGTAACCAACCCCCTTTCTCAGTCTCTCTGGTTCGCAACCGTCTTATCCATATCTTTCTAGGTCTATGCAGCATTACCTTTCCTCCGGGATAAAAATGCCTAGCTGGCGACTCTATTCATCTCCAGTGAGTTCATGGCTGTGTGTTCTCACTGTCCCTCTCGCCGACCGTTCGCGTCTGTACCTTTATTTGGGCCATATTCCCATCTATCGGGAGCGACACACATACCTCAAGGATCATTTCCCACCCCTTGCCATGGCCTGAAATAAGCCCAAACACAAACACGATTTCTGAGTTATCAGAACTGAAACTCATAAACCAAGCCATTTAAACTTGTTCTAAGCCTTTCAGAAGCTTCAGGGAGTTCATTGGGGTGGAGTAGCATCAAGGAGAGGTTCAGAAAGCCCAGATTGAGAAAGCTTCATCTCAGGTAGTCATCAAGAACGTTTTTTCCAGAAACCTTCTTTTAAGTTTTAGAATGATTCTACATGTTCTCCTGATCACACTGATATGATTTGTTTTGAAAATGAGTGAGAAATGGCCATGTATGCTTGCTCTGAAACTTTCTGACCTAAACATATTTTCCTTCGATTCTCCATTTTTGTGCATGATAAATAAATTTTGATGATGGATTCTTGTTCTATGTTGTTTGTTGATCATTTATGGAGATTTTGGTGAAGTTTCTTAGCCTAGGGAAGAAGTTTGGTTGAAGATGTGGCCGGAGAAGATGACCGGAGCTTGCTCCGGTCACCTGAGAGTGCTTAAGGCCTTAATTAGGGTTTAGTCCCAGTTTGAATCTCCACCCTTATATCTTAGGTTTACCGCGTGTACGAATGGCCAAGATTGCTTCATTAACCCTAATCCTCATTTAATTAGTTTAATTATATTTAATTAAATAAATTATTCCATATTGAATCCTGACCACTAGATTATGCGTGCAGTCAATCTACCCTTTCCCAGTTCAAATCCTGGCCACTGGATCAACATACTTTCATTTAAATCCATTTTAATTCATTTTCTTTTTATCTCTTTTGTTCATTTTATTAAAAATAGTAAAAATCATCCAAAAAATCGCATTTCTTACATTTTTGTTTCAAATATTTTTCTTAACCTAAAAACATTTTTTATTTTATTTTCTACATTAAAAAAAGTATTTTTAAAATATTTAAATGTTATTTTTAATTAATTAATGGATTTTAATTAATTAAAAATGCATTTAGGTTTATAAAAATCACCAAACAATTCATGAAGCATCCCAATACATTTTGAAACATTTTCAAACTCACCATACAAATTTCTTTTTAGGTTTGATCACAATTTCACAATTTTCTTTGAATTAGGGTTCTTAAAAATCACATTTTTTAACCCTAACTTGAAAAATTCATTTCTGCCTAACCATGATGAGTTTGAACTTGGTTCTTCTTGCATTGTTTCATATATTGCATATAGTTTCTAGGTTATTTATATCATGATTTTATCTTGCATTTTCAATTTGATTTGCATTTTCCTTTTAGAAGCACCCAAAAACCCTAGCAAACTTAGAAATTTCATAACTTCCACTAGGTTAAGCTTCTGATCTTATCCTTTGGGGTATGATCTTATATGGTACTAGGGTTTGTTTGAGCTAAATTTCAATTTTTTATCATGGGGAATGCTTCTGTTTCGGTCATATGCATCTCATGTTGTCTTAAAACCCTAATTTTGCATCTTCATTTGCATTCTCCTTTGCATTTCATGAAATTGTGAACTTTCCATGCCATTACATTCTTTTTTATGTCATCTTAGACATCCTAAGACATGTTTAAAACATTTCTTGATCATTTATTGTTTCATTTGCAATACCTTGCATTCATTTCATTTCATGAACATCCATGTGTTTTCATGCTTCTAAACATGCTTCCATTGCATCTCATCCTTGTATGATCATTCATATGCATATTGTATGACTTTAAATCATCTCATATGCCATTTAAATTTCATTTTCACTTCTGAATTTGGTTTTTACTTCTCATTTCACTTCATTTCCTTTTGCTTTATGTCTTATGCATTCATACTAACATTTCAGGAACTTTTGGGTAAGTTATCTGGGAGGTGGATTTGCCTTCACCTCCCACCTCTTATCATCTCTTCATATGCATTCTTATTTTTCTTTGAAGTGAAATTGCTTCACTTATGCTCCCCCCTTCCCACTTTCTTTCTTTTAACTTACTTATCTTCTTCAGGAAGTAAGTAACTTATTCTCCTTCCTCCTTCTCTTTTCATCTGCTTCTTCCTTGGTGGCCTTGAAGATATTTTCTCTTAAGCCTCACAAACCATAGGATATCCAAGCATGATAAATTTTAGGTTTGTATATAGTCCCCCCTAGCTTTCACCTTTGAGTCTCCTTGAGTCTCTCTTCTCATCTCTTAATCAGAGACTAAACTCTTAAAGCTTTAGGACTTTGGAATTAGGGTTATGCTTGCATCCTTATCTTAGGATGGAGTGTATAACTTTAATCCTTAGTGTTAAACCTTTAATTTGTTTACACCTCTTAATCAAAACACATTAATAATCACTAATACTTTATCTTGTAACTTGGGCCTTACATTAGGGTTCCATCTCTTCCTTATGGTTAAGATGGACTAACCCTAGTGTTTAATGGACAAGTCCCCTTCAAGTTGTCTTACAAACCATAAAATCCACTTCTTAATCTCATCCCCTTGTTATATAATGAATTTAGTCCCTAACCATGGATTAAGTTGAGGTATCATCCTCAGCTTAAGTGTTCTCATCTATCATCCTTCTATTAGGATGGTGTAATGAGTTCACTAATCTGTGATTAGAGATTAAACTCATTACTTAACACTAAACAAAAACCCAAAAACATCTTAATAATCACAAGTAGGTTAATGATCTTAATCCTTCATCATTAGGGTAATTAAGTTGAGATGCTTATCTCACACTTAAGTAAGCTCATTCTCCCTAATTAGGGATGATATAATGAGTTTACAAACCCTTGATTAAGGCTTAAGCTCATTATCCTATGCAAAACAGCAAAAACAATAAAAAACTGAAAACACAAAAACAAATAATAAACGTCTCCTCCAGGATTCGTTTCTCATCACACTCATTCATAAACAAGAACTCGCTTCTTCCGTCCAATGCAAGACAGTTAGCACTCGAGCCAGACGAGTCATACACTTGAGCATAGACAAGTAAGCAATTCATAGTCCATTTATTTCCAGTCTTTTTGAGTCGAACTACGGTGTTCTGACTTCCTCATTGCACGAGAGGATACGTAGGAATAACTTAACAATTATCGAACAAAAGTCTCTATGTCTCCCACCTCTTCCAGCTTTCTCTTCTAAAGCCTCAGTTCCTGAGCAATTCCCACCTTTTGCACTGACACCTGTACTTTCTTTCCCTAGCTTTTGCACACAGATAGCACATACACCTACCCATTTTAAGCACAATCTTGTAAGCGTGGATCCCGTCGAGTACGACGGACAATCTGGGTGTTAATACCTTCCCAGGTTGTAACCAACCCCCTTACTCAGTCTCTCTGATTCGCAACCGTCTTATCCATCTCTTTCCAGGTTTATGCAGCATTACCTTTCCTTCGGGATAAAAATGCCTAGCTGGCGACTCTATTCAATTCAACCTCTTTTCGCCTACGGTTCACGTCTGCACCAGGATGAAAATCCGGGGAGCGACAATAGGCATGGAAAACATAAGTTGCATACTCTTGTTTGAAACTGTGAAATTAAGGAGGATTTAGGTGCTCTTTCCGCGTCGCCGAAAATTCCCTTTTCCGGTGTCTTTCTCCGCAAAGGCGTGAACCACACATATGACATTTGGTCTGGCTATGATAAAATGGATTACTACTACTCAATCTTTCGTTTTCCGAAGAATGTTGTCACATCAGGACAGCGCACTTAAGGGTACTATGTTATGCGAAGAATTTGACGGTTGACGATCAGATGTTGCATTATATCATCTATTATGTGCTGCTGTCAAAGGATTCAAATCACTCTCAAATTAATGATCTAGAGATGCAAGTTTTGTTCGCAATCAAGAAAAAGGTTAATTGGATGCTAACAATGATGTACCATTTGAAACAATAACTCTCACTCAAAACAAGACTTCCATATGCTCGGCTTATCTCTCGGATTATTGAACAAACCGACTTGGAAATCGGTAAGGAACCATTCATCGCCATGAAGACTACGACAAATGAGATTAATGAGATTACCATTATGAAGAATACCAGAATTGTTCAACGAAATGATAATACATATGAATATGCTGATGGCTCCTCCGCACCATCCTTTCCTATTCCCGAAGGTGGCATAACCAATGAATTTCTTTACACCACCATGATGACAAACAACCGTGAAACCCACCGAGCTATCAAAAACCTCCGGAAACTAGTAACTGGTTCTCGCAACCAAACCGAAGAGGATGATGAAAGTGAAGCCGGAAGTGAAGACGGTGAAGATGAAAGTGATAGAATGTCGGATGTTGAATGATCATGCATATCTTGTTGTTTTCTTTTGTTTAATTAGTTTTATAAATTATGTTGTAAGTCCTAATGTTGTTTAGGCACTTTTGGTTTATCGCACTCTTGCTTGTTTCCGTTTTCATGAGCTTCCTGCAGCACCTTGTGTGCTTAATCAAATTCTGGTTTTTAGTATGAATGTTGTGTCATATGTCTTACTTGAATGAATGCTTACATATCTGTCGATATTGCTTATTATTGTTTGAAAGCTCCTTCTGTTTTGCTAATGACAAAGGGGGAGAAGAGCTTGAGTGTCTAATATCTCCGTGTGCAGAATTTTTGCCTCTGTTAAGATAGGGGGAGTTGCTGGACATAGGGGGAGAAGCAAGCCTAGAACGAAACATCGATCAAAGCTATCGCGCAAATTCTTTTGGTTGTCATCATCAAAAAGGGGGAGAATGTAGAAGCATACTTCAATCTCAAGGTTTTGATGAAGTCAACAATATTCAAGCTCATTCCGTGTTTGCAAAAAGTCAAGCTTTCAAAAGAGATCAAGATCAAGGCTATGCATCATCAATGAAATGTTTTCGTGAGGATCAAGTTTATGTGCAAATGCTCGTATATTTCAAAGACTTGGACACAAAGCATAGGTTTATCAAAACTCACTTCCTTGATTTATATACAAGTCTTCAAAATATTCTATCATGATAATACACTGCATATACATATTTGGAAATAAATTGGAATTGGTTTAACACTTAAAAATTAAGTATTTTTCTGAGTTTTTACAGTGTTAACCGGTTAACCAAATGGGTTAACCGGTTAACGGTTCAAAATTTTGAATAATCTCAGTTAACATTATAGCGTTAACCGGTTACCCCATTTGGCTAACTGGTTAACACTGAATGATTTTTGAAAAATTGTTTCTTTTCAATTTCAAATATTTTTTAATGTTATACCTTTTCAAATATTTATTTCATACTTTTTCATACCTTTATGAATAGGTGTTTTGACTCATATATATTCTGAAATTTTTAAAATACAAAACACCTCCAAGAATTTTCGTAAAATTATCACCCAATCAAATTCACTCTAATTCAAATATTTTCAAATATTTCAAAGTGTTCATTTTGTTCATAACATTTCATATTCTTAAGTTGAACACTTGCATTGATATTGAGAAGTGGATTTTGATCAAAAGGAGAAGATCAATCTTGTATTGATACCATACATTAAATTACTCTCAAAAACAAAGAATTATAGAAGTATTTCTATTGTGACTTGTGATCCAGGATTGTTGGACACAAGGGTTAGTGCTTTTAAGAGGATTGTTCTTGCACACTAGTTGTTGTATAGTTGTTTAGAAAGTAGGCCTCACCGATTGATGGTGCGATAGGTTGTACGATCTAAAAACTATAGTGGAAAATCTCTTTCGTGTTGGAAAGGGGACTGGATGTACCTTCGGACAGTGAAGGGAACCAGGATAAATTGTTGTGTCTCTTTTATTCTTTGCTTTACCGCTTTCTTATCTTACACAAGTAAAAGAGAAAAATCCATCCATCAAGAAAATAATCGAGAAAATTTTATAAGACCTAATTCACCCCCTCTTAGGCGTATTCTGAATATACAAATTCGAAGATCTCAAAAGTCCACAGCAGAAGAAAGCCATCAAACAAGCAAAGATAATCAAGTTGCCTTATCTTTACCCTTTGTGGAACCTGGAGTACCTAAAATAACAACATCAACATGAGGTGAGATAAAACATATCAGTGAGATAAAACATCTCTCGACTCTAAAGGGTTCGAATCTAAACACTACTCACGTCGGGGGAATACCTAGACTTCGAGTTCACATATCAAACTAGAGAAATCAAGGTAAAATGAAAACGGAGCACACAAGGTGCCATAAGGCGTATTTCCCCACCCAGAAATCTCTTATGGAAAGCAAGTATGGGCCACTCGATCCTTAACATGTAGATAACTTTCCCCGCCCAACCATCTTTTATGGCAAGCAAGCACAGGTCACTCATACTCTATCAAAGGTACTTTCCCCGCCCATCATCTCTTATGGCAAGCAAGAACGTGTCACGAGACCTTACCACAAAGTAAATTTCCCCGCCCAGCCATCTCTTATGGCAAGCAAGCACGGGACACCGTTACTTATCCTAATGGGTAACTTTCCCCGCCCAACCATCTCATATGAAAATCAAGCACGGGTCACGGTCATCCATTAAGGGATTCAAATCCACAGATTAATTATGTCTCTGTAAACACCCCAAATTTTCCCTCACCCATTCACACCATGGCTTGTGATCTTTTCATTTGCATAAATTCAATCATAGCATCTCATACCACATTTTTGATTCACTGCATTGATTCAAAGCCATCTGCATCTAGGGTTTGTGATCTGAGCCATCCCTGAGCCATTTGAGCCACTCCAAAGGTCTTCAATCATCTCAAAGGGGTCCATGTATGTTCAAGCATCATATTATATCCCCACAAGGTCAAGGAAGTCAAAGAATCACAAGAACTGAGAAAGGCATCGAAGCAGAGCCAGGTTTAACTGCACAGATGACCTAGAATTAGGATTTTGGTTTCAGAGGCCATAACTCCAATTTGTTTTGGACATTCTTGTTTCTATGGGTCTCTATATGTTATTAGGATCATGCATATAAATTTTCATGAAGAAATTCAATGGGGAAGGCATCTGATCAAGAGGTGACTTCTTGAGCAAGTCAGTGCAAAATCAGGGCATCTGAGGCCCCCAGTGACACAACCAAAGGGGTTTCTCCATCATTTTGAATATGTATGATCTTTATTTGATCATAGAAGATGTTATAAGTTCACAAAATTGAAGAATTTCAAGCCATTTGCAAAGTTGCCTTTTTGGGAAAGTGACTTATAATGTAAACTTGCCATTTTGGGAAAGTTTTTCAACCTCCTCTTTTTGATTCCATGGACATCCTTAATCCATGTTGAGCCAGGACAAGCCAAGAGCCAGCTGCAAAACCAACCCATACCTCAAGTACACAACTTTTGACATTTTGGCAACTTGCCCATACCAATCACCATAGGCCACCAACAACTCTCTGACCTATCCAAACATGATACATGGACCAAAAGCAACTCAACACAATACACAACACAAGCTTAAGCCTCTCATAACTCAGCATTCATCAAAATCCTCTCTTATGCATTTTTCTTCGAATCTCATCACACAAGTCTAAAACCTCAAAACAAACTCCATAGAACAACTCACCATGACCCTCTGATCATTTCCCAACCATCACTTTTCCCTAAAACCTCCCATATCAAAAACACGATTTCCCTCCCCCATTGACCTGAGCTTCTGCGAACTTCACATAGAGGCCATCTAAACTCCAACCAAACATCACAAACTCTTCAGGAGGATTATTGGAGCTGATTTGAAGCAAAGACCTGGGCAGAAAGTACCAAATTGAAAGCTCCAGTTCAGGTGAGCTCAACAACATTTTTTCCAGAACTTTGATGTCTTGTTATAGAATGATTCTATGAGTTGCACTGATCATCTTGATGTGTTTGGTTTTGAAAATGGCCAAGAAATAAGCATGTACTGACTGTCTGAAACTTTGCCCGTAAAAATGATTTTGTTTGTTTCTCTTGATTCATGAAAAATAAATGATTTTTGTTGTGGGGTTTATGTTTAATGATGTTCAAGGGTTGATTCTGGAGAGTTTGATGAAGTTTTGATGCGTATTGAGTGAGATTGGAAAATGGTTGGCCGGAGAAGATGACCGGAACACTGTTCCGGTCATCTGAAAGTCATTAGGGCTCAGGATTAGGGTTAATGACATAATTAAGTGAGTTTGAATTCTGGCCGTTGGATAGCGCGCGTAGTCAATTCCCGCCTCCTTAGGTTTAAATCCTGGCCTTTAGATTAGCTGACTTTCTCATTTTCCCATTAATTTCATTTTTATTTTATTTGTTTTGTATTTTATTTCGACGAATTTTTAAAAATAGCAAAACATATTAAAAAATTCTGAAATTTTTTGTCAAACCTTTTATTAATTTTCAGAACCCAAAAATATTTTTATTCTTATTTTTTGCATTAAAAATTATTTTTAAATCATTTAAATGTTTATTTTTAATTAGTTAATGGAAATTAATTAATTAAAAATGCATTTAGGTATTTAAAAATCACAAAAAAATTCACATTGCATTTTAAAACATTTAGAAACATTACCAAACTCTCAAAACAAATTTATTTTTGGTCCTTGATGTATTTTGACAATTCTCATTGGAATAAAAGTTGTTTAAAGGCAATATTTTTGTTCAAACTTAGAAAAATTCATTCTGCCTAACCATGAAGAGTTTGATAATGGTTCTTATTGCATTTCATCCTTCGTAGCATGTAGTTTTTAGGGTAAAATTGGTTTTAATTTATCTTTCTTTTTCAATTTGATGGGCTTTTTTCCCTTTGGAGTACCTTGAAACCCTAGTTGGTTTAGAAAAATCATAACTTCCATTAGGTTTAGATTTAGGTCTCCTCCTTTGGGGCAGTGAACTTGTGTAGGGTTAGGGTTCCTTTGATCCAATTTTCAATTTTTTATCATTTCATTTGCTTCTGATTTTGAGTTTTGTGTTGCATGTTATGCATAAACCCTAATTCTTGCCTTCCTTTGCATCCATCTTTCATTTGCTTGCATTCATGAACTTACCATGACATTTTGTGCATCCTTATGACATGTAATACATCTTGGGACATATTAGAATCATGTTTGATCATTGCATCTTTCATTTTCCATGTTATGTATCCATTGCATCTCATAAACTTTCATGAACTTTTATGGTTCAAAGCATGCTTCATTTGCATCCTCATCCTTGTATGATCATCCCCAACTCTTGATATGTGTTTGCATCATCTCTTAGCATCATTGAAATCATGTTCATGCTTCTGACTTTGGTTTGCATCATTGCATTTCATCTCATTTTCATTGCATTTCATTTCTTTTGCTAACTTTTCAGGTGGTAAGTTGTTTTGTGAAGTGAATTTGCCTTCACTTCTCATAATCTCTTCTCATCTCTCTTATGCATCATTGCTGCATTTTATCTTTATATTAGAGTGAGCTTGCTCATTCATGCTCTTTCCCACTTTCTTCCTTCAGGAAACTTGTCTTCTTAAGTGAAGCAAGTTGTCTTGCTTCTCTCTGTTTCTTTCTCCTTTCATTTGTTTCCTTCCTTGGTGGCTCTTTGAAGATTATTTCTCTCTTAAGCCTCACAAACCCTAGGATCTCCAAGTATGATAAAAATTAGGGTTTGATTAGTCCCCCATTTAGCTTTTACCTTTGTGTCATCTTTTGAGTCTTCTCTTCTCATCTCATAATCAAGGACTAAACCCTAAAGGTTTTAAGGCTTTGTGATTAAGCTTATGCCTGCATCCTTCTATTAGGATGGAGTGAATAACTTTAATCCTAAGCGTTAAACCCTTAATGTGTTAAACCCTTTAATCAATTCACTTAATAATCACTAAGACATCAAGCTTGTAACTTGGGCCTTGCATTAGGGTTCTAATTCTTCCTTAATTGGTTAAGAAGGACTAACCCTAGTGTTAATGGACGAGTCCCCCTCAAGTTGTCTTACAAACCATAAAATCTATTTCTTAACCTTATCATTAACTAAAATCCACCTTAATAAAGGCCTTGTTTTGTCATGAGGTTAATCCCTAATCATGGATTAAGTTGAGGAGCCTTCCTCAGCTTAAATGTTCTCATCTATCATCCTTCTATTAGGATGGTGTAATGGGTCCATTAAATCCTTGATTATGGCTTAAACTCATTACTTAACACTAAACAAAAACTCCAAAAACATCTAAATAATTACAAGTAGGTTAATGATCTTAATCCTACATTAGGGTGATTAAGTGTGAGGTGCTTACTTCACACTTAAGGTATTCTCATTACCCTTAATCAGAGGGAGGATGTGATGAGTTTACTAACCCTTGGTTTAGGCTTAAGCTCATTATCTTATTACAAACCACCAAAAAGCAATAAAAGATTGAAAACTAAAAAAAAAAAAACAATAATCGTCTCCTTCGGGATTCTTTTCTCACCTCATTCACTCATAAACGAGAACTCGCTTCTTCCGTCTAATGCAAGACAGTTTGCACCTGAGCCAGACAGGTCATACACTTGAGCATAGATAGGTAAGCAGTTCACAAGTCAATTTATCTTTCAGTCTCTTTGAGTCGAACTACGGTGTTCTGACTTCCTCATTGCAGGAGAGGATGCGTAGGCATAACTTAACTGTTATCGAACAAAAGTCTCTGTATATTCCCCCCTCTTTCAGCTTTATTCTTTAGCCTCATTGTCTTGAGCATTTCACTCCTGTTCTTACACTGACACTTCTTTATTTCACTTCATACTTCTTTTACACTGACACTTGCATTCTTTTCCAGCTTTGATACACAAATTGCACTGACACTACCCCTTTAAAACACAAATCTTTTAAGCGCGGATCCCGTCGAGTACGGCGGACAATCTGGGTGCTAATACCTTCCCAGGTTGTAACCAACCCCCTTTCTCAGTTTCTCTGGTTCGCAACCGTCTTGTCCATCTTTTCTCAGGTTTATGCATCATTACCTTTCCTTCGAGATAAAAATGCCTAGCTGGCGACTCTTGTCTTTTGAGTTCACCCTTGTGTGTTCTCTCTCCTTTCGCCGACCGTTCGCGTTTGTACCCCTTCTGACCAGGTGTCATTTGGTGGGAGTGACAGCTTGGCGACTCTGCTGGGGACCCTTATATTGTAACCAGGGCTTCTGGTTCTTTTTGTGGGTTCCTCCTAGCGCTTGTTTGATTTGTGTTTACTGGGGTGTTATGTGCTATGTGTGTTTATTTATTTTGCTTTATTTATTGCTTTATATACAGCCTTATGTATTGCTTTCCTTTACAGTTTTTCATATTTCATACTGTCATTATCATTGCTGGATCTGGTTTTCTGTTCTGGTGGGTGGGGTTTCATTGAAAGTTTAAAGGTCCTATACCTGGGACCTGAGTGACACCTAGGCTAGAGTGGTTCATGTTCTTTCCCATTCCATTTCGGTCTGGTGCAGGAATATGAAACATGGTTCAGATATGGGTTTCTTCTTGAGAACTCTGTGCTACAGATTTCCTGTAGTGCTAGGGCTATCTGGGAAGCCTGCTAATTCTGGATGACCTTTATTATGACCTTCAGAAGCTGAGGTGAATTAGAGGAGGATCTTTTATAGTTATTGTAAACACTGTACCTTAGGGTTAGAAGTGTTTACACTTCTCATAACTGATCCAAGTCTGAGGATCCTTGTTTTATAACATTACCTGTGAGGGGGTTGGGTTGTTTACAGGTTTGCAGGTACCCTTGGCCACATCATACCCTGTTACTATTTGGTTTAAGAGTACCTCATTTTTGGACAGTTCTTGTAATTTAACCCTGGACATGTGACTCTTTATTTGAGTCCTCCAGCTTGGTTACTGGATTTCTGAGCCTCCATCTGGACTTCTTGAACATACATGGGCTTTATATCAAGACAGATAATCAGATCCAGCTTGATCACAAACCCTTGCATATCATTTGCATACATCATCATTGCATCATTTGACATTTGTTTATTTGTTTTTCAGGGTATCCACATTATATCTGGTTTGGTTTTGACCCCTTCTCCTGCATAGACCTCTACTTCATCAGTTATCTGCTTCATCCATCTTCATCATCACCAACATCAGCCTATCAGTGGCTCATCTCCAGTATCAGTCTTAATCCTCATCAGCATTTGTCTCCAGCTCTTCATCAGCACTCATGACCACTCCCAGGAAGAGCAACATATCCTACCATTTCTTTGAGCCTGTGTTGACTGGTATCAGGCAGGTCCAGTCACTTATCACACCTGACCATATCCCATTGTTTAGAGAGCATTATGGAGGTATCCTGGATATGGTTATGGACCTTGACCCTTCTTAGAGGAGCATGATCCACACATGCTTGCAGTTTTATGACCCTCATTTGAGATGCTTCACATTTTCAGACTTTCAGATAGGACCTCTGTTGGAGGAGTTTTCATCATTGATTGGAGTACCTGTCAAGGGTGGAATCCCTTTCAACCCAGAAATGACTTCTCCCAGCAATGGAGAAGTGGCAAAAGCACTGCACTTGGAGCCTGCCTTGATTGAGCAAAGCATGACAACAAAAGCTGGGATCCCTGGTTTGCACTTGGATTTCTTGATTTCTCAGGCCATCCTGAAGGACTCATTGGGAGAATGGAGGGTAGTCTGTGCACTGTTAGCCCTGAGCATATATGGGGTTATACTGTTTGCAGATGAGCCCAAATTTGTCAGCAAGAATGCCATTCATCTTTTTCTTCTGAGGATCCCAGTGCCCACCTTGCTGGGAGATTTCTATTACTCCATTCATCAGAGGAATGAGAAACAAAGAGGGAAGTTAGTGAGATGTTGTGCTCCTTTGTTTCACACCTGGCTACTCAAACACCTGCCTAAATCAGATGCCTTCTTGAACCTTCACCAGCAAAATAATTGGGCTAAGAGGCTCATTGCTCTGACTTCAGATGATATTAGATGGTGCACCCAGAGCACCAAAGGCAAGGACATTATCACCAGTTGTGGACAATACCCAAATGTACCTCTGATAGGAGTAAAGGGTTGCATCAACTACAATCCTTTGCTGTTTAAGAGACAACTGGGCTATGCTTTGGTTCACCCTCCTAGAGTGCAAGATTTAGCTGAGACCCTGTATTGTGAAGTAAAACCTAATTCAGTTGTTGTCAGACAAGCATCCTGGGCTTGGGACAACATCCAGACAAAAGGGATGGCTATTCTTGGGAGGTGTAATAATGTTGCTTCAGCTCAGTACTATGACTGGTCCCATGCTAGAGCTCAGATTACTGGAATGCCCTTCACCTTGGAGGACATACCTGGACCCTCTACAGTACAACCTGCAGCAACTGTCAGCCTAGAAGAATATGAGAAGCTGAAGGAAAGGAATGAGAATTTGTCTCAAGCTTTGAAGAAAACCCTTTGGGAAATGAGTGATGGTCGTCTGGACATTAAGAGGTTGGAGAAGCTTAGGGTGGAGCATCTGGCCAAGATTGAGAAAACAGAGGACTATATCAGGAAAGCTAGAGCTGGGGAGCAAATATTGAAGAATGCCTGTAAGGAGGCCAAGATTCAGAAGGCTAGGACTGAGCTCTATCTGCAAGAAAGTCAGGCAAGGTGGGTCAGGATCACTGAAGCCCGAACACAAGAAGATCAGAGAATTCAAGCCAAGATTGAACAGTTAGAGGCCAATGAAAAGAAGCAGCAGGAAGCTTTGCTGGCAGCCCAGAAGGAGATTTCAGAGTTGAAGCTTAGGGCTGGATTGAAGAGATCAAAAGATCAGGACAGGCACAAGAAGCTGACCACTGCCATTGCCACCAGGAACCTCCTCATTAGGACCATTACAGAGCATCCAGCTGGTCTAGTAACTGAGGCACTTCTGAAGGAGGTTAAGGAGGATGAGTTTGGATTAGATGTTTGACTTCTTTGCTTGTTGTTCATTTCCATTTGATGTACTTTTCTTTTTGTTGTATTTTGACCCTCCATGGGCATGTGTTTTAAAACAAACTATGTATTGTTCATCATTTTTAATATACTAGTTTGCCTTCATTGGGTTTCTTTTCTCAACAACATCAAGCATCTTCCTCGAGGTCTGGACAGGTCAAAACCAAGAACCAAGCCGGATACCTTGGAAAACAAATAAGCATACTGCATTGCATACTAACTTTTGTTTTGTTTTGTAGGTTTTGTTTGTTTCTAACTCTGTTGTGATCTCAGGAAATATTGCTCGTCACCGGGTGTTCCCCGTCAACCGTAAGCACCGGTACCCTACTCGCAACAACCTTCCTGGTATCCAAATGGAGCAAGTACAGCAGGACCTGACAGAGGTCAGAACTCAGATGGCTAATGAAAGAGTGGAAATGAGGAACCAAATGACTCAATTCATGGCTGTAATGACTGGCTTGGCCCAGAGCCAAGAAAGGTTAAGGGCATTAGTAGAAAGACAAACTCCCGAGGAACCTCATCCTGGAACTGGAGGAACAAGTAATAATGAAAGGGGTCAGCCTCATGTTAATCCACCAGTATTTGGACCTCATCTAGATCCGGAAGTCAACATCCCGGGAAATGTGCAAGGAAATACTGCTGGGGGGAGAATCTTGCAAGAGGATCCCCAAAAAGAGCAATTTACTGTCATGGGAGCTGGAGACGAAGTCTATGATAGAAGGTTAGATGAAATTGCCGAGAAGTTGAGATCTTTGGAGTCTCAAAACTCCTTGGGCTTCGATGTAATGGATATGGGGCTAGTGGATGGGGTGAGAATTCCCCACAAATTCAAACCCCCGTGCTTTGAGAAATACAATGGAACCTCTTGTCCACGAACTCACCTGCAGTCTTTTCTGGGAAGACTTAAAGCTTATACTATGGATGAGAAGCTGTGGATGTTCTACTTTGAAGACAGTCTGACTGGGGCTTCAAGAGAGTGGTATTCACACTTGACCAGAGCTACCATTAGATGTTGGAAGGACTTAGCTAAAGCCTTCATCAGGAAGTATCAATACAATCTGGACATGGCTCCCAACAGGACCCTCCTAATGGGGATGTCTCAATCTTCCAGAGAAAGCTTTAGGGAATATGCCCAAAGGTGGAGACAGCTTGCTGCTGCTGTCCAACCACCCATGTCGGAAAGAGAAATTGCCGATATGTTCATGAATACTTTGCAAGGAACATATATTGATAGATTGGCTGCCTTCTCTTCTACCAGTTTTGCTAACGTAGTTATAGCTGGGGAAAGGATTGAAAGCCTTTTAAAAATGGGCAAAATTTCTGATAATGGTGAAAGTTCGTCCAGTAATCCCAGGAAGCCTTTTGTGGGACCTCGAAGGACCGGTGAGACAAATGCCATTCATGCCAGCAGGGGCAGACCTCAGTATGTTCATAGATCAGTAGCAGTTGTCACCATTCCAGCTCCGATTCCTCAGCAATCAGCATATCAACAACAACAACAACAACCACATTATCAACAACAAGTTCAGTACCCGCAACAAAGAACCTACAACAACAACAATAGCAATCAACAACAACGAACCTTCCAACAAAGACCATCACAGGCAAACAGGGTGATTGACCCTATCCTTATGCCTTATGCTGCCTTATTGCCACAACTCCTGAAGCATAACTTGGTTGATTTAAGGACATTGGCACCTCCAGATCCCTCCAACCTCCCAAAGAATTATGATGTCAAAGCCAGGTGTGCTTTCCATTTCAATGCACCTGGCCACAATACGGAAAAATGCAGGGCCTTACAAATGAAAGTCCAAGATCTGGTGGATTCTAAAGCCCTCAACTTCGCACCTCCTCCGAATGTCAACAGAAATCCTATGCCTAATCATGGTGGGACGAGGATTAATGCCATGGAGGAAGACAAATCATCTACCTTGATCACCAGTGTTGCACAAATTCGAACACCTTTGGTCGAAATTAAAGCTCAGCTTCTAGAGTTCCAAGTGTTCCCCGGGTGTGAGCTCGGTTGTGGGTATTGCAACATTGTAGTGAACAGATGTGAAAATTTGAGAAGCGGCATAAATGGTCTTATTAAGGATGGTATCCTTCAGATCTCAACAACGGCGCCTACAAATCCAGCAATTCCTTTAACAACAATTCCTGATTCTTCTACAACAGCAACAACAATCATTCCTACCGATTCATCAATATCATCAGCAGTTACTCCGTCCATCACTTCAACAAGTCAAAATTCAACAACCATTTCTTCTACAACATCAGCATCCATTTTATTAGCAGAATCTTCTACAATGCCAACAAAAATTAACGAAGATGTTTCCACAGGTACAATCTACTATGACCCATCAGATGTTCCTCCCAGCAACAATTTCCAGCAACAAACAGTGGCACCTCCTGCCAGGTCACCAGTCACAATTTACTATGATCCGCACACCATTACAGTACCCTCCTCTGCAGCAGTCAGTCCAGTTACATTTACGGTGCCTGGACTAGTTCCTTATAAAAGTAGTAATGCCATACCTTGGCATTATGGCTCTGATCTCTACTGCAACGGGGAGAAAATCACTCTGAATTCATCAACCTCTTCTCCACAAGTTGATAATGTTGGGGGAGGCGGAGGCTTCACCAGAAGTGGACGCCTTTTTGCCTCACAAATACAGAGACCTAATGTTGAAGCAGAAGCTGGTGCCAAAGCAAAAGGAAAGAGTGTGGTACCTGAAGAGCCAACTGTCAAAGAAACTCAGAAGACATCTTTTGAGCAAGATGTAGAAGAGTTCATGAGAATCATAAAAAGGAGTGATTACAAGGTGGTGGATCAGCTTCACCAAACTCCCTCAAAAATCTCCATATTATCACTGTTGATGTGTTCTGAAGCTCACTGGAATGCATTATTGAAAGTCCTACACGCAGCATACGTGCCGGAGGAGATTACTGTTAACCAGCTAGAAACTGTGGTGGCAAATGTCAACACCAGTCACGGACTAGGCTTTACCAATGCTGACTTAACAACGGAGGGACGCAACCACAACAAGGCTTTACATATCACCTTGGAATGCAAGGGTGCTGTTCTGTCTCATGTACTGGTAGACACTGGGTCATCACTCAATGTTCTACCAAAGAAAGCCTTAGTGAAGCTGGAGTATGATGGTTTGGCACTACGTCCAAGTAATTTGGTGGTGAGAGAATTTGATGGCTCTAAAAGATCAGTGCTCAGAGAGATTGATCTGCCTGTGATGATTGGCCCGCAGACCTTCAAAACTACCTTCTATGTGATGGACATTCAGTCGGCCTACAGCTATCTGTTGGGTAGACCCTGGATCCACGCCGCTGGCGCTATTACGTCTACCCTTCACCAGAAGTTGAAATTCGAGTGGGAAGGCCAGATCATCACCATCTGTGGGGAGGAAGACATCTTTGTTAGCCATCTGGCTACGTATAAGTACATTGAGATGGATGGGGAGATCCATGAAACTATGAGCTAAGGGTTTGAAGCCCTCAACATTAATGAAGCATCTGTTGTACTGGGAACTTCCATAATGAAGCATCTGCTGTACCGGAAGGTTGTTGAGGAAGGTACCGCCCAAGGCTGGGGCAAGCTGTTGCCCGTGGAAAAGAAAGAGGACCGATTTGGGTTGGGTTACAGACCAACTCAACAAGATCAATCAGAGGCTGCAAAAGAGCCCAATTTTGTCAGCGGGGGAATGCTCACCCCGGATGCTGTGAACAATTTGGAAGACGAGGAGGAAAGCGACTGCAACCTGGAGAGCTGGATACGTCCAAGGATCCCGGGGAGCCAAGTCCTTAACTGGTCTTCCCAGGAAATTATAAGGGTTACTCCTGCAGAGTAATTATTATTTCCTGTGTTTTAAAGCATGCATCAAGTCTTGCATCTTGCCCAAGATGTCAAGACTCATTTTGTAATCGGGCCATCTTGTATTTTGTGCAAAGATCAATTAATGAATATCAGGACATCTTTTGCAAATGAGTCTTTTCCGCTCACTGTTTTTTTCATTTTTTCCTTTTGTACAAAAATAAAATGGCAATGTTTTTCAAAATAAAATAACTTCACTTTCACTTTCTTTTTCTAAATAAGATAAAAATGATCACTAAAATAAACCAATCTAAACCCTTGCAGAAAGTGCCCTCCAGACTGCACCGACAACGACACTGCTATGACTTCGTATGACTTTGACAATCCAATAAATCAAGCTGATGAAGGGGTTGAAGAAGATTATGAGCTACCTGAAGAGCTAGCCAGGTTGTTGAGACAAGAGGAGAAGGTTATCACTCCTCATCAGGAGGAGATTGAAACGGTTAATCTTGGTACGGAAGAAGACGTGAAAGAAGTTAGGATCGGGGCCCGCTTACAAGATTTAGTGAAAGAGCAACTGATTGATATGCTTCGGGAATACGTGGATGTTTTTGCTTGGTCTTATCAGGATATGCCAGGGTTGGACACCGACATTGTCGTGCACAAGCTACCTCTGAAAGAAGACTGCCCACCAGTAAAACAGAAGTTGCGCCGTACTCACCCAGATATGGAAATTAAGATAAAAGAAGAGGTACAAAAGCAGTGGGACGCCGGTTTCCTTGTTGTGACTAGTTATCCGCCGTGGGTTGCTAATATTGTACCTGTGCCTAAGAAAGACGGTAAGGTGAGGATGTGTGTGGACTACCGGGATCTGAACAGAGCCAGCCCGAAAGATGACTTCCCTTTACCTCACATTGATGTATTGGTCGACAATACGGCTCAGTTCTCGGTATTCTCCTTCATGGACGGATTTTCAGGATACAATCAGATCAAGATGTCACCTGAAGACATGGAGAAAACAACTTTCATCACACCCTGGGGCATATTCTGTTATAAAGTGATGCCATTCGGGCTGAAGAATGCAGGCGCAACTTATCAACGGGCTATGGTAACATTATTCCATGACATGATCCATAAAGAAATTGAATGTTATGTGGATGACATGATTGCCAAGTCCCTCACAGAAGAAGACCACCTGGTAAATTTGTTGAAGTTATTCGAGCGTCTGAGGAAGTATCAGCTGAAGTTAAACCCAATAAATGCACATTCGGGGTGCGATCTGGTAAGTTGCTAGGATTTATTGTAAGTGAAAAAGGAATTGAAGTTGACCCTGATAAAGTCAAAGCCATTCAAGAAATGCCTGCGCCGAAGTCGGAAAAAGAAGTTCGGGGGTTTCTAGGTAGATTGAACTACATTTCAAGGTTCATATCTCACCTTACAGCAACCTGTGAGCCTTTGTTCAAGCTGCTAAGAAAAGAACAAACGGTCAGGTGGAATGAAGACTGCCAGAGGGCTTTTGACAAAATCAAGGAATACTTACAAGAGCCTCCAATCCTTATGCCTCCAGTTGAAGGAAGACCCCTAATCATGTACTTGACAGTATTAGAAGAGTCAATGGGGTGTGTGTTGGGCCAGCATGACGAGTCTGGTCGAAAAGAGTATGCAATATACTACCTAAGTAAAAAGTTTACCGACTGTGAACAACGTTATTCACTGCTCGAGAAAACTTGTTGTGCTTTAGCGTGGGCTGCTCGCCAACTAAGACAATATATGTTGACCCACACTACTTTATTGATCTCAAAGATGGATCCAGTTAAGTACATTTTTGAGAAGCCAGCACTTACCGGACGGGTTGCAAGATGGCAATTATCCTCACAGAATATGACATTCAGTACACATCTCAAAAAGCCATCAAGGGCGGTGTATTGTATGATTATCTTGATGAGCAACCTATTGATGATTACCAGCCTATGAGATTTGACTTCCCTGATGAAGACATCATGTTCATAAAAGCGAAAGATCATGAAGAGCCTGTTCACACTGAAGGGCCTGACCCAGAGGAAGAATGGACTATGATGTTCGACGGGGCTGTTAATATGAATGGTCGTGGTGTTGGTGCAATACTCATTACACCTAATGGAGTTCACATGCCTTTCTCGGCAAAGCTCACCTTCAACTTCACTAACAACGAAGCTGAATACGAAGCTTGCATTATGGGTCTTGAGGAAGCCATTGACCTCAGGATCAAGACTTTGACTGTATTCGGAGATTCAGCTCTGGTAATCAATCAAACCAACGACAAATGGTACACGCACCAAGATCATCTGATACCTTATCGGGACTATACAAGGAGGTTGTTGACTTTCTTCACAACAGTCAAGCTTGAGTATATCCCTCGAGACGAGAATCAGTTTGCAGACGCTCTGGCTACCATTTCATCCATGATCAAAGTTCAAGCTGCCAACTTTATGCCTCGGATTCCAGTGTCCAGACTTGACAGACCAGCATACGTGTTCTCAGCAGATGTTGTCAAAGACGATAAGCCTTGGTTCCATGATATCAAATGCTTCTTGGAGGATCAAACATACCCACCTGGGGAATCTTCCAATGATAAGAAGACATTAAGAAGGCTAGCTGGTAGTTTCTTTCTGAATACTGACGGTTCCCTGTACAAGAGAAACTTTGATATGGTACTCCTCAGATGCGTTGACAGGACAGAAGCAGACTTGTTGATGCACGAGGTCCACGAAGGATCCTTTGGTACCCATGCTGGAGGGCATGCAATGGCTAAAAAGTTGCTAAAATCAGGCTATTACTGGATTACGATGGACGCAGACTGTTGTGCCTATGCCAGAAAATGCCATAAATGCCAGATCTATGCGGATAAAGTGCATGTGCCTCCGAATCCTCTGAATGTGATGTGTTCACCCTGGCCCTTTGCTATGTGGGGCATTGATATGATTGGCAAGATTGAACCGACTGCTTCAAATGGCCACAAATTCATCCTGGTTGCCATTGACTATTTTACCAAATGGGTTGAAGCAGCTTCCTATGCAAATGTTACAAGGCAAGTGGTAGCCCGATTTCTTAAGAGAGACATCATCTGTCGGTATGGAGTTCCCGAGCGAATCATTACCGATAATGGTTCCAACTTGAACAACAAAATGATGGCAGAATTATGCCGGAACTTCAAGATCCAACACCACAATTCTTTTCCTTACAAGCCAAAGATGAATGGCGCCGTTGAGGCAGCTAACAAGAATATCAAGAAGATTGTACAGAAGATGGTGGTTACCTATAAAGATTGGCATGAAATGCTACCGTTTGCCTTGCATGGGTACCGTACGTCAATCAGAACATCCACTGGGGCAACACCGTATCAGCTTGTGTATGGTATGGAGGCAGTCCTACCTGTTGAAGTTGAATTACCCTCCCTGCGGGTACTGATGGATGTTAAGTTGAATGAAGCAGAATGGGTTCGATCCCGATACGAACAACTGAATCTGATTGAAGAGAAGAGATTGGCTGCAATTTGTCATGGGCAGCTGTATCAGAAAAGAATGAAGAAAGCCTTCGATCAGAAAGTCAGGCTCCGAGAGTACCAAGTAGGAGATCTTGTGCTGAAAAGACTCCTCCCTCCTCATACAGACCACAGGGGCAAGTGGACTCCGAATTATGATGGTCCGTTCATAGTAAAGAAAGTTTTTTCGGGTGGAGCACTGATGCTCAGTACTATGGATGGTGAAGACTTCCTGTCCCCTGTGAATTCAGATGCAGTTAAAAAATACTTTGCGTAAAAATGACCCGCTGGACATAAAAACAGAATGTAAGTCCAGGCAAAAATAGGGCATCTCGGCGAGTCAAAAACAGAATACAAGGCTCGGGCAAAAATAAGGGAAAATGAATAAAAAATGTGTACACCCGCTGAGTTGAAAAGCCGCATTGGACGACTCAGGCAAAAATGGGCATCCCGGTGGATTGAAAACCCGAAAGGGCGATCCACGCAAAATAAGGGAATGAGCGAACAACTGCATTCTGAATTCGTTTGTATCACTTACAACAAGGTAAACTCCGAAAGGTTTGAGCGTCAGTCAGAATCAGCCTCCTTCAAAAGCAAGATGAGAAGAACGACAAAAGTCATACGAGTCATAGCAAAAGGGAAGCCCCTTGAAGCGTCATCAGCATTGCCAGCATCTTTTTGTTTCTCAATTTGTAACGATTTCCTCATTTCAGGGGATCCGTTTCTTTGACTGTATCTTGCCAATTCAGGGCACACGAATTAATAAAATCAGATTTTCAGTCATGTTTTGTCTCGTACATTTTATTTTCGTTTGCAAAATGTCCGATGTCTTTAAGATATTGATTGCATAAATACAGATGCTTCCCTTCTAAAAATACGTGCTTACAGGAAATATACTTACTCCCGGGAGTGTCTAAACTCCTATGATGGAATCAAGTAAGGGATACCTCGGGGTACTTGTGCGTTTCTTTGTCTTTACAGGATTGCAGGTATCCAAAGCGCAACATGGGGCATGAAAGCTTCTCCCCAGTAGGCTGCCAAATCATTGCTTCCTCAACACACCTTCCAAACAGCACCAGAGATGCTTTCTTCCCATCAGAGTTGCCAGGCATCACTTCTCCAACATTTCCTTCAAAGAGCAGCACCTGAAGGTGTTCATATCCCCGGCTGAGTTGTCAAGTATCATCCTCAGCAGGATCCCCACAGAAATCTCTAGGAAGATCTTTCAGTGATCTTTCTTCTTCCCCAGCCGAGTGTCAGACAGGGAACTATCTCCCCGCGGAGTTTCAACTTCTATCCAGAAGAACAACGCCTGGAGATCTCACAACAATGTGACGAAAGCTCACATAAACCCCAGCTGGATCCCTCATTACCGAGATAGGTCTGTCAAAATGACCTATTTCCCCAAGCAGAATCATACATCTTATCAGATCTACCAATGATCTCATCCCCAGCTGGGATATCCGCTTCAAGTTGTAAACACCCCAAATTTTCCCTCACCCATTCATACCATGGCTTGTGATCTTTTCATATGCATAAGTTCAATCATACCATCTCATATTGCATATTTGTTTCACTGCATTGATTCTAAGTCATCTGCATCTAGGGTTTGTGATCTGAGCCATCCAAGAGATATTTGAGCCACTCCAAAGGTAATCAATCACTTCAAAGGGGTCCATATATGTTCAAGCATCATATTATATCCTCACAAAGTCAAGAAAGTCAAAGAATCACAAGAACTGAGACAGGCATGGAAGCAGAGCCAGGTTTAACTGCACAGATGACCTAGAATTAGGGTTTTGGTTTCAAAAGCCATAACTCCAAATTTTTTGGTCATTCTTGTTTCTATTGGTCTCTATATGTCATAAGGATAATGCATATCAATTTTCATGAAGAAATTCCATGGGGAAGGCATCTAATCAAGAGTTGACTTCTTGAGCAAGTCAGTGCAAAACCAGGGCATCTGAGGCCCCCAATGACCCAACCAAAGGTTGTTCTTCATCATTTTGATTGTGTATGATCTTTATTTAATCATATAAGATGTTGGAAGTTCACAATATTGAAGAATTTCAAGCCATTTGCAAAGTTGCCTTTTTGGGAAAATGACTTGTAATGAAAACTTGCCATTTTGGGAAATTTTTTCAACCCTTTCTTTTTGGTTCAAAAATGCTTCAAATGGAAAAACTTTGGTCATGAAAGTTGTAGAATGGATCATTCCCTTTTCAAAAAGTATAAGAACTCATTCTAATTCATTTTGGATCAAAAGTTATGGCCTTGCAAAGTTGGATAAAATCATTGAAATTTCACTTTTGCACAAAATGGAAAACTTGCAAATTCTCATGACAAGCCTTTATGTGATTTCAATATGACCTCTAATCATCACACAAACACAAGGCATGACCAAAAAATCAGTTTGGCCCAAGAGATTTCCCATTTCAATGCCTTGATTTTCAAGTAACCATAAGCCATTCTTCATGAAAGTGCAAAAAGGGATTTCTTGCAAATTGATTCTCAAAGGGTTTGTTTGACCTCTAGCTGGTTTCAAGACTTTGCCATGACCTAATGAAGCATGCCACACCAAAAATTCAGCAAGATTTCTCACATGTACATAGCCAAAAATCATGAGATGTAACAAGTTGTCAAGTTGCAAAAACCCTTCCAACTTATGATCCAAATGTTGCAGTCCTTCATGAACCATCCAAGGGCCATCCTTGACTCAAGCTGAGGCAGGACAAGCCTCTAGATTTCCTCTAACCCGAGCCATGCCTAGGGTACACAATATCTTGACTTTCTTGCATTTTGTCGCTCCCGATAAATGGGAATAGGCCCAGATAAAGGTACAGACGCGAACGGTCGGCGAAGGGAACAATGAGAACACACAGCCGTGAACTCACTGGAGATGAATAGAGTCTCCAGCTTGGCATTTTTATCCCGGAGGAAAGGCAATGCTGCATTGGCCTAGAAAGATATGGATAAGACGGTTGCGAACCAGAGAGACTGAGAAAGGGGGTTGGTTACAACCTGGGAAGGTATTAGCACCCAGATTGTCCGTCGTACTCGACGGGATCCACGCTTAAAAGATTTGTGTTTTAAAGGGGTAGTGTCAGTGCAATTTGTGTATAAATGAGCTGGAAAAGAATGTACAGGTGTCAGTGTAAAAGAAGTGTAAAGTGTGATATATACAGTGTCAGTGCAGGAACAAGAATAAAATGCTCAAGATCATGAGGCTAAAGAATGAAGTTATGCCTACGTATCCTCTTGTGCAATGAGGAAGTCAGAACACCGTAGTTCGACCCAAAGAGACTGAAAGATGAATTGACTTGTGAACTGCTTGCTAGCCTATGCTCAAGTGTATGACCTGTCTGGCTCAGGTGCAAACTGTCTTGCATTAGACGGAAGAAGCAAGTTCTCGTTTATGAGTGAAGGTGATGAGAAAAGAATCCCGAAGGAGACGATTATTGTTTGTTTTTGAGTTTTCAGTCTTTTATTGTTTTTGGATTTTGTCGTAAGTTAATGAGCTTAAGTCTAAACCAATGGATTTAGTAAACTCATCACATCTTCCCTCTGATTAGGGGTAATGAGAATACCTTAAGTGTGAAGTCAGCTTCTCACACTTAAACACCTTTGGTGTAGGATTAAGATCATTAACCTACTTGTGATTAATTAGATGTTTTTGTTGTTTTTGTTTAGTGTTGAGTAATGAGGTTAAGCCATAATCAAAGATTAAACAGACTCATTACACCATCCTTATAGAAGGATAATAGATGAGAATGTTTAAGCTGAGGAAAGCTCCTCAACTTAATCCATGATTAGGGATTAAACTCATGACAAAACAAGCCTTTGATTAAGTGGATTTTATTTAATGATATGATGATGAAGTGATTTTTAGGGTTTGTAAGACAACTTGAGGGGGACTTGTCCATTAACACTAGGGTTAGTCCTTCTTAACCATTTAAGGAAGAATTAGAACCCTAATGCAAGGCCCAAGTTACAAGTGTAATGTCTTGATGATTATCAGATGGATTGATTAAAGGAGTTAAACACATTAAGGGCTTAACACTTAGGATTAAAGTTATACACTCCATCCTAAGAGAAGGATGCAGGCATAAGCTTAATAACAAAGCCTTAAAACCTTTAGGGTTTAGTCCCTGATTATGAGATGAGAAGAGAAGACTCAAAAGAGACACAAAGGTAAAACTAAGAGGGGAGACTAATCAAAACCCTAATTATTGTCATGCTTGTTTGTTCCTAAGGTTTGTGAGGTTTTCAAGAGAAATCTTCAATGGAACCACCAGGAAGCAGATGAAAGGATCAAGAGAAGCAAAGTAACTTGATTCATTCAAGAAGTCAAGTCACTTGAAGAAAGAAAGTGAGAAGGAGAAGAATGAGCAAGCTCAAACTCAAACACATATAAAAATGCAGCAATGGATGCAAGAGGGATGAAAAGAAAAGTTATGAGAAGTGAAGGCAAATTCACTTCTCAAAGTCACTTACCACCTGAAAGGTTAGAAAAGAAATACAATGCAATGCAAAATGAGATGGCATGACATGATGCAAACCAAAACCAGAAGCACATATGTGATGCTAATGATGCTATGAGATGCTACAAACATGAGGCAGAACATGGAAATGAACATACAAGTTCATGAATGCAAATGAAGCAAGTTTAGAACCATGAACACACATGAACAGTTATGAGATGCATATGGCATACAACATGACAAATGAGGGATGCAATGACCAAACATGCTTTCAATATGTCTTATGATGTCAAATGAATCACATGGAAGCATGGAATGTCATGGCAAGTCATGTTATGCAAGAGAATGCAAGATGGATGTACATGGAAGCCCAAATTAGGGTTTATGATCAATGCAACAAACAAAAACCAAAATCAGAAGCAAACCCTAAGATAAAAAAAAAATTGAAAATGCCACTCAAAGGACCCCTAATCCTATACTAAACCAATGCCCAAAGGAGAGGTTCCAACTCCTAACCAATCTCAAGTTATGATTTTTACAAGTTTTCTAGGGTTTTAGGGTTTCCAAACAAAAGAAATACCAAACAAATTGAAAATGAAAGATCAAATCATGGCCATTTAATCTCACAAACTTCATGCTAAACACAATGCAATGCAAAAAGAATCAATGTCCAACTCTTCATGGATAGGCAGAAATGATTTTTTGAACTTTGGACCAAAATAATGCACAAAAATGATTTTAATTCAATGAGAAATTCTTAAAATGCATCAAGATCAAAAAATAAATTTGGTTTGAAGGTTGGACAATGTTTCTAAATGTCTTAGAACATTTCATGAATTTTTTGGTGATTTTTAAATACCTAAAAGTATTTTTAATAAATTAATTTTCATTAATCAATTAAAAATAATCTTTTAAATATTCAAAAATACTTTTTTAATGCTAAAAATGAAAATAAAAATATTTTTGTGTTTTAAAAATTATTGAAACTCTTGACAAAAAGTTTCATAATTTTTAAAACAATTTTGCTATTTTAAATAAATTATACAAAACAAATGAATTAAATATGAAAAAGAAATGAAAAAGACTGAAGTCAGCCAAATGAGGGGCTAGGATTGAGTCTGGGGAAAGCCTTGTTGACTGCGCGCGCAGATCAAAGGCTGAAATTCAAACTTGGTTAATACAGGATTATGAATTAATTAATTAATGGTTAGGGTTTAATGATGAATCTGGACCATTCACACGCGCGGCAAGTCAACAAAGTCCACTGATCCAACGTGCCAGATTCAAACTCTCTTAATTGCAGGATTAAAACCCTAATTATTTTCAGGTGGCCGGAGAAGACCTCCGGTCGTCTTCTCCGGTGGGAACCCCACCTGAAAATTTCTAAAACCCTCAAAACCTAACTAAAATGAAATCTAAAAACATGGAAATGATCCCCACAACCTGCTGAATCAAAACCCCAAGCCAAAACTCATTTACATTCCATTAATCTCATGAATCGAAACAAAGAAGATTTTAGGGCAAAACTTTCAGAAACAAATTAAACTCTCATCTCTCCACCATTTTCAAAACTAAAGGTATCAGAGCAATCAGTGAAGCATGGAGAACAACTTTAGAACTTAAAAATCCATTTCTGGAAAAAAGTTCTTGAGCTACCTGAGTTTCGAAGCTTTCACTCTTGCTACTTTCTGTCCCCTTCTTTTAATGAAAACCACTCCTTATGATCCCCTGATGATGCTTGAATGCTTAGAAGGAGTTTAAGTTAGCTGGTTAGGGAGTTTGCACAGCTTCTGCTCAAGCTCAGGTGAAAATGGTGATTATGATTCAAGCTGTTTCTGGCAATGGTGAAGGGTTCTTTGTGCTCAGGATCATGAGTGGAGAAGGTTTGTGGAGTTTGTTTGGGTGTTTATGGCCTGTGGAGTGAGTTTCGAATGGTTTTGCTTCTGAGAGTGAAAATGGAGGAATGGTGTTCTTGCTTGATTCAGGCCTGAGTCTTGTTGGTTTTGGCTCAATGGAACATGGTGAAATGATTGGTGAAACTGGTTTGAATGTTGGTGGTTTGTGCAAAGAGTTTCGAAGGAAAATGCAAGTGAGGGTGATTTTGTGAATGTGATGCTCTTGTGTGTTTCAGCCTTGCTTGATGTATGGAATGGCTAGCATTTGCTTTGCATAAAGAACTCCCATTGGTCAGGTGATGTGACCTGGCCTGCTGTGATTGGGATGTCTACTTTTGCAAAAAGTCCACTTTGTTGTAAGAGAGGCATGGGCTTGGTTCTAGGCTAGCACAAGTACATGGACTGGCGCAGCATGGGGTGTGAGTGATGCTAGGAAGGTTCAGCAGCCAAGGCAACTAGTTGGTGAAGTGTAATGAGTGGTTTTGCAACTTGATCATTTCTAGTTCACATGAAACTTTCTTGCTATGCAAACCATGAAACATGAGGGATCTTGGTTCAAATCTGATTTTTAGAAGTTGTGTGATCATGTTGAATGAATTAGAGGCCCATATGATGACTGAATTGGCCTTGAAAGGAGAATTTGCAACTTTGCCTTTTGGTGCATATCTTGAATTTTAGTGATTTTTGCCAACTTTGTCACACCATAACTTTTGATCCAAAATGAATTAGATCATGTTCTTGTACTTTTTGAAAAGGGAAAGATGTATTCTACAACTTTCATGACCAAAATTTTTCCATTTGAAGCATTTTTGGATCAAAAAGCAAGGCTTGAAAAATGGCATAAAATGACATATTCTTGAAAAGTCAACCATGCCCTAAAAAGTCAACTTTGCAAAAACTTGTAATTCTTGAATTTTGTGAACTTCAACCTTCTTCCATGATCAAATAAAGATCATATACACTCAAAATGATGAAGATCACCCCTTGGTTGGGTCATTGGGGGCCTCAGATGCCCTGATTTTACACTGACTTGTCTGAAAAGTCAACTCTTGATCAGATGACTTCCCCATGGAATTTCTTCATGAAAATTGATATGCATACTCCCTATACCATATAGAGACCAATGGAAACAAGATTGACCAAAAAATTTGGAGTTATGGCCTCTGAAACCAAAACCCTAATTTTAGGTCAACTGTGCAGTCAAACTTGGCTCTGCATCCACACCAATCCCAGTTCTTGTGATCCTTTTGCATTTTTGACTTTGAAAGGATGTAATAAGATATAAGAACACACATGGATCCCTTTGAAGTGATTGGTGTCCTTTGGAGTGGCCCAATAAGCTCTTGGATTGCTCAGATCACAAACCCTAGATGCAGATGACTTAGAATCTATGCAGTGGATCAAAACTGGGATATGAGGTGACATGATTGTGTTTATGCATATGAAATGATCACAAGCCATGGTGTGAATGGGTGAGGGCAAATTTGGGGTGTTTACACATTTTGCCCATACCAATCCCACAGTGACACACCAACTCTCTGCCCAACCAGAGCATGATATGTGGACATCAGGCAATCCAAAAACACACCATACACAAGCCATAAGCTCCCACATTGCAGCATACACAAAAATCTGCCAAGAACTTCCCTCCTTCGAATCTCCACATACAACCCTCAAACATCAAAAATTTCTTCACCCACAAACCACAAATCACTCATAGAACAAGAAGCACCCCCTGAAACAGCATGAATCACCACACATAGAGACCTTCATTTCTGCTACACCAGAACCAAACAGTCACAACCAGCCACTCTCAAAGCATTCTAAGCTTCATTCCACCATCAAGAGGATCAAGGGAGAAGGATTGCACAAAGCTTGAGGCCAGGAAGCTCAAAATCAGAGAAGCTTCATCTCAGGTAACATGAAGAACTTTTTTCCCAGAAACTGATTTTTAAGTTCTTTTATGATGTTATGTCTTCCCCTGATCATGAATATATGTTTAGTTTTTGAAATGGTGAAGAAACCAGCATGTATGGTATCTTTGAATATTTGCCCATGTTTCATACTTTGCTTCGATTCAGGCTTGTGAGTGAAAATAAATGAATTTTGGGTGAGGGGTTAGGTTTAGATTTATGAGAGGATCATTTTGGTGGAAGAAATTTCATGATTGGTAACCTGTAGCAAAATCTAGGGTTTATGCTCGCCGGAGAAGAAGACCGGAACCACTGTTCCGGTAACCTGAAACTCATTAGCCCTAATTGTGTAATTAAGGAACTTTGAATATTGACCCTTGGATTTGCCTTCCCGCGCGTGAATGAGTGGACATGATTTGTCATTAAAACCCTAATCTTTGTTTAATTAATTAAAATCAGTTTAATTAAGTCATAAAACAAAATTAGCCAGATTTGAATCTGGGCCTTTGGATCTGGCGCGCAGTCAACCAGTCCAAACCCAGATCAAATCCTGGCCCTCCTCTTTGCATACTTTCATTTATTTTTATTTTTATTTCATTTTTATTCATTTATCTTTCACATTTATTTTAAAATAGTTAGAAAAATCCTAAAAATATTTCCCTTTGCATTTTTGTTTCAAATATTTTTCTTAATCAGAAAATGTTTTTATTTTATTTTTTGCATTAAAAATTATTTTTAAATCATTTAAATGTTTATTTTTAATTAGTTAATGAAAATTAATTAATTAAAAATACATTTAGGTATTTAAAAATCACAAAAAAAAATTCACATAGCATTTAAAAACATTTAGAAACATTGTCCAACTCTCAAAACAAATTTCTTTTTTGTTCTTGATGCCTTTTGATCATTTTCATTGGATTTAATTTCATTTCAAGGCAATATTTTGTTTCAAACTTCAAAAATTTCTTTCTGCCTAACCATTGAGAGTTGAATGATGATTCTTCTTGCATTGCACTCTTCATAGCATGTAGTTTATAGGTTAAAATTAGTTTGAATTGATCTTGCATTTTCAATATGTTTGGCATTTTTCTTGATGAAGTACCCCAAAACCCTAGCAATCTTAGGAAATTCATAACTTTCATTAGGTTAGGAGTTGGATCCTCTCCTTTGGGCAGTGAGTTTGTATAGGTCTAGGGTATCTTTGATTGCATTTTCAAATTTTTATCATGTCATTTGCTTCTGGTTTTGGATTTTTGTTTTGCATGATGCATATAACCCTAATTTGTGCTTCCCTTTGCATCCATTTCTCATTTGCTTGCATCCATTGACTTGTCATGACATTTTGTGCATCCACATGATTCATAATACATCTTAGGACATATTAGGTTCATGTTTGATCATTGCATATTTCATTTGCCATGTTTTATGTCCATTGCATTTCATAGTTTTTCATGTACACTCATGATTCAAAGCATGCCTCATTTGCATCCTTATGCTTGTATGATAATTCTCATCCCTTGTCATGTGTTTGCATCATCTCTTAACATCATTAACCTCATGTAAATGCTTCTGACTTTGGTTTGCATCATGACATTTCATCCCATTTGCATTGCATTTCATTTCTTTTGCTAACTTTTCAGGTGGTAAGTTGTTTGAGAAGTGAATTTGCCTTCACTTCTCACAATATCTTTTCATCTTTTGCATACTTTCTTTGCTGCCTTTTGTATGTGTATTAGAGTGAGCTTGCTCATTCATGTTCATCTCTTACTTTCTTCCTTCAAGCAACTTGTCTTGTTAAGTGATGCAAGTGGTTTTGCTTCTCTCTGATCCTTTCATCTGCTTCCTTCCTGGTGGTTTCTCTGAAGATCTTCTTGCAAACCTCATTAACCCTAGGAACAACCAAGCATGATAATAATTAGGGTTTGATTAGTCCCCCATTTAGCTTTTTGCCTTTGTGTCATCTTTGAGTCTTTTATTCTCATCTCATAATCAGGGACTAAACCCTAAAGGCTTTAAGGCTTTATGATTAAGCTTATGCCTGCATCCTTCTATTAGGATGGAGTGTATAACTTTAATCCTAAGTGTTAAACCCTTAATGTGTTTAAATCCTTTAATCAATCCATCTAATAATCACTAAGACATCAAGCTTGTAACTTGGGCCTTGCAGTAGGGTTCTAATTCTTCCTTAATTAGTTAAGAAGGACTAACCCTAGTGTTAATGGACAAGTCCCCCTCAAGTTGTCTTACAAACCATAAAAATCATTTCTTCATCTTATCATTAACTAAAATCCATTTAATAAAGGCTTTGTTTTGTCATGAGGTTAATCCCTAATCATGGATTAAGTTGAGGAGCTTTCCTCAGCTTAAATGTTCTCATCTATTATCCTTCTATTAGGATAGTGTAATGAGTCCATTAAATCCCTGATTATGGCTTAATCTCATTACTTAATACTAAGTAAAAACTCCAAAAAACATCTAAATGATCACAAGTAGGTTAATGATCTTAACCCTACATCATGGTGATTAAGTGTGAGGTGTTTACTTCACACTTAAGGTATTCTCATTACCCCTAATCAGAGGGATGATGTGATGAGTTTACTAACCCTTGGTTTAGGCTTAAGCTCATTAACTTATGACAAACTTCAAAAAGCAATAAAAGATTGAAAACACAAAAAACAAACAATAATCGTCTCCTCCGAGATTCTTTTCTCATCTCATTCACTCATAAACGAGAACTTGCTTCTTCCGTCTAATGCAAGACAGTTTGCACCTGAGCCAGACAGGTCATACACTTGAGCATGGACAAGTAAGCAGTTCACAAGTCAATTCATCTTTCAGTCTCTTTGAGTCGAACTACGGTGTTCTGACTTCCTCATTGCACGAGAGGATACGTAGGCATAACTTAACAGTTATCGAACAAAAGTCTCTGTATATTCCCCCTCTTTCCAGCATTACTCTTTGAGCCTCAATATCTTGAGCATTTCACTTTTATTCTTACACTGACACTTCACATATTTCACTCCACACTTCTTTTACACTGACACTTGCATTCTTTTCCAGCTTTGATACACAAGTTGCACTGACACTACCCCTTTAAAACACAAATCTTTTAAGCGTGGATCCCGTCGAGTACGACGGACAATCTTGGTGCTAATACCTTCCCAGGTTGTAACCAACCCCCCTTCTCAGTCTCTCTGGTTCGCAACCGTCTTATCCATATCTTTCTAGGTTTATGCAGCATTACCTTTCCTTCCGGATAAAAATGCCTAGCTGGCGACTCTTTTCTTTTTCTCCTTTCGCCGACCGTTCGCGTTTGTACCCCTTCTGACCAGGTGTCATTTGGTGGGAGCGACAGCTTGGCGACTCTGCTGGGGACCCTTATACTGTAACCAGGGCTTCTGGTTCTTTTTGTGGGTTCCTCCTAGCGCTTGTTTGATTTGTGTTTACTGGGGTGTTATGTGCTAATTGTGTTTATATATTTGCTTTATTTACTGCTTTATATACAGTTATTTATTTTCTTTCTTTACAGTTTTATACATCATACTGTCATACTGTCATTGCTAGATCTGGATTTTGTTTTGGTGGGTGGGGTTCTACTGAGAGTTTAAGGTCCTATACCTGGGACCTGAGTGACACCTAGGCTAGAGTGGTTCATGTTTTTTCCCATTCCATTTCGGTCTGGTGCGGGAATATGAAACACGGTTCAGATGTGGGTTTCTTCTTGAGAACTTTGTGCTACAGATTTCCTGTAGTGCAAGGGCTATCTGGGAAGCCTGCTAAGTCTGGATGACCTTTATTATGACCTTCAGAAACTGAGGTGAATTAGAGGAGGATCTTTTATGGTTATTGTAAACGTTGTACCTCCGGGTTAGAAGTGTTTACACTTCTCATAACTGATCCAAGTCTGAGGATCCTTGTTTTAGAACACCACCTGTGAGGGGGTTGGGCTGTTTACAGGTTTGCAGGTACCATTGGCCACATCATACCCTGTTACTATTTGGTTTAAGAGTACCTCACTTTGGACAGTTCTTGTGATTTAAACCAGGACATGTGACTCTTTATTTGAGTCCTCCACCTTGGTTCCTGGATTTCTAAGCCTTCATCTGGACCTTTGAACATACATGGACTTATATCAAGGCAGTAATCAGATCCAGCTTGATCACAAACCCTTGCATATCATTTGCATACTCATTATTGCATCATTTAACATTTGCTTATTTGTTTTTCAGGGTATCCATATTACATATGGCTTGGTTTTGACCCCTTCATCTGCAGACCTCTGTTCATCAGTGATCTGCTTCAACTATCTTCATCAGTTGCCTGCTTCAGCTACTTTTATCATCATCCTCAGCCTATCAGTGGCTCATCTCCAGTATCAGTCTTCATCATCAGCATCTGTTTTCAGCTCTTCATCAGCAGTCATGGCACCCAAGAAGAGCAACATTTCATATCATTTCTTTGAGCCTGTGCTGACTAGCATCAGGCAGGTCCAAGAACTTATCACTCCAGACCACATCCCATTATTCAGAGAGCATTATGGAAGCATCCTTGATATGGTTATGGACCTAGACCCTTCTCAGAGGAGTTTGATCCACACCTGCCTACAGTTTTATGACCCTCCTTTGAGATGCTTCACTTTCCAGAACTTTCAGTTGGGACCTCTGCTGGAGGAGTTCTCATCTTTGATTGGAGTACCTATCAGGGGTGGTGTCCCCTTCAACCCTGAGATGACTTCTCCCAGCAATGGAGAAGTGGCAAAGGCACTGTATTTGGAGCCCATTTTGATTGATCAGAACATGACCACAAAGGCTGGAATCCCTGGTTTGCACTTAGACTTCCTGACTTCTCAGGCCATCCTGAAGGCCTCCTTGGGGGAATGGAGGGCAGTCTGTGCATTGTTAGCCCTCAGTATATATGGGGTTATACTATTTGCAGATGAGCCCAAGTTTATCAGCAAGAATGCCATTCATCTCTTCCTTTTGAGGAACCCAGTACCCACATTGCTGGGAGATTTCTATTATTCTGTTCACCAAAGAAATGAGAAGCAGAGAGGGAAGTTGGTGAGATGCTGTGCTCCTCTATTTCACACTTGGCTGCTCAAACACTTACCTATGACTGATGCCTTCCTGAATCCTCACCAACAGAAGAATTGGGCTAAGAGACTTATTGCTTTGACTTTAGATGATATCAGATGGTGCACCCAGAGCACCAAGGGCAGAGACATAATCACTAGCTGTGGGCAGTACCCCAATGTACCTCTAGTAGGAGTGAAGGGTTGCATCAACTACAATCCTTTGCTGTTTAAGAGACAACTGGGCTATGCTTTGGTTCACCCTCCTAGAATGCAAGATTTAGCTGAGACCCTGTATTTTGAGATAAAGCCTAATCTGGCTGTTGTTAGACAAGCATCCTGGGCTTGGGATAACATCCAGACCAAAGGGATGGCCATTCTTGGGAAGTGCAATAATGTGGCTTCAGCTCAGTATTATGAATGGTCTCATGCTAGGGCTCAGATTTCTGGGATGCCTTTCACCATTGAGGATGCACCTGGACCATCCACAGTACCACCTCCAGCCACTGTCAGCCTGAAGAATTTGAGAAGCTGAAGGAAAGAAATGAGAATCTGTCTCAAGCTCTGAAGAAGACCCTCTGGGAGAGGAGTGATGGTCGTCTAGACATTGAGAGGTTGGAGAAGCTTAAAGTGGAACATCTGGCCAAGATTGAGAAAGCAGAAGACTACATCAAGAAATCAAGGGCTGGAGAGCAAATATTGAAGAATGCCTGTAAAGAGGCCCAGTTTCAAAAAGCTAGGACTGATCTCTATCTACAAGAAAGTCAAGCTAGGTGGGTCAAGATCACTGAAGCTCATACTCAAGAAGATAAGAGAACTCAAGCCAGGATTGAGCAGTTGGAGGCCCATGAAAAGAAACAACAGGAAGCTTTGTTGGCAGCCCAGAAGGAGATTTCAGAGTTGAAGCATAGGGCTGGTTTGAAGAGGTCAAAGGACCAAGATAGGCACAAGAAGCTGACCACTGCCATTGCTACTAGAAACCTTCTTATCAGAAACATTACTGAGCATCCGGCTGGTCCTGTAACTGAAGCACTTTTGAAGGAGGTTAAGGAGGATGAGTTTGGATTAGATGTTTGACTTCTTTGCTTGTTATTATTTCCATTTCATGTACTTTTCTTTTTATGTTGTATTTTGACCCTTCAGGGTAATGTGCAAGGAAATACTACTGGGGGAAGGATCTTACAAGAATACCCACAAGAAGACCAGTTTACTGTAATGGGAGCTGGGGATGAAGTTTATGATAGGAGGTTTGATGAAATTGCTGAGAAGTTGAGATCTCTGGAGTCTCAAAATTCCCTAGGTTTTGATGTCATGGATATGGAGTTAGTGGATGGGGTAAGGATTCCCCACAAGTTTAAACCCCCATGCTTCGAGAAATACAATGGAACTTCCTGTCCACGAACTCACTTACAGTCCTTTCTGGGAAGACTTAAAGCATATACCATGGATGAAAAACTGTGGATGTTTTACTTTGAAGATAGCTTGACCGGAGCTTCAAGAGAGTGGTATTCACACTTAACCAGAGCTACTATCAGATGTTGGAAGGACCTAGCTGAAGCCTTCATTAGGCAGTACCAATACAATCTGGACATGGCTCCTAACAGAACCCTTTTAATGGGAATGTCTCAGTCCTCCAGAGAAAGCTTCAGGGAATATGCCCAGAGGTGGAGACAGCTTGCTGCTGCTGTCCAGCCACCCATGTCGGAAAGAGAAATGGCCGACATGTTTATGAATACCCTGCAAGGAACATATATTGATAGGCTAGCTGCCTTCTCTTCCACCAGCATCGCAGACGTAGTTATAGCCGGGGAAAGAATTGAAAGCCTTCTGAAGATGGGTAAGATTTTTGATAACGGTGCAAGTTCGTCCGGTAATCCCAGGAAGCCTTTTGTGGGACCTAGAAGAACCAGTGAGACAAATGCCATCCATGCCAGCAGGGGCAGACCTCAGTATGTCCACAGATCAGTAGCAGCTATCACTATTCCAGCTCCAATCCCTCAGCAACCAGCATATCAACCACAACAACAACCACACTATCAACAGCAAGTTCATTATCCGCCACAGAGAACCTACAACAATAACAGCAATCAACAGCAAATACCTTTTCAGCAAAGACCATCACAGGCAAATAGGGTGATTGATCCAATCCCTATGCCTTATGCCGCTTTGTTGCCACAACTCCTGAAACTCAACCTGGTTGAATTAAGGACGTTGGCACCACCAGATCCCTCAAATCTTCCAAGAAATTATGATGTCAACGCCAGATGTGCTTTCCACTCTAATGCACCTGGCCACAATACGGAGAAGTGCAGGGCCTTGCAAATGAAAGTCCAAGACCTGGTGGATTCTAAAGCCCTCAACTTTGCGCCCCTCCAAGTGTCACCAAGAATCCCATGCCCAATCATGGAGGACCAAGAATTAATGCCATTGAGGAAGACAAGCCATCTTTCTTAATCACTAGTGTCAGACAGATTCAAACACCTCTGGTCGAAATTAAAGCTCAGCTTCTAGAGTGCCAGATGTTCCCCGGGTGTGAGCTCGGTTGTGGTTATTGCAACATTTCAATCAACGGGTGTGATAACTTGAGAAGCGGCATAGATGGTCTTATCAAAAGTGGTATACTTTAGATCTTAACAACGGTGTCTACAAATCCAGCAAATCCTTTGACAACAATTCCTGATTCTTCTACAACCGCAACAACAATCATTCCGACCAATTCATCAATATCATCAACAATGGCTTCATCCATCACTTCAACAAATCAAATGTCAACAACCATTTCTTCTACAACATCAGCATCCATTTATTCAGCAGAATCTTCTACAATGCCAACAGAAATTAATGAAGATATCTCAACAGTCACCATTTACTATGATCCATCAGATGTTCCTCCAAACAACAACTTTCAGCAACAAACAGTGGCACCTCCTGCCAGGTCGCCAGTCACCATTTACTACGATCCGCACACCATTTTAGTACCCTCATCTGCTGCAGTCAGTCCAGTTACCATCACGGTACCTGGGCCAGTTCCATATGAAAGCAGTAATGCCATACCTTGGCATTATGGCTCTGATCTTTACTGCAACGGGGAGAAAATCACCTTGGACTCTTCAACTTCTTCTCCACAGATTGATAATGTTGGGGGAGGCGGAGGCTTCACCAGAAGCGGACGCCTTTTTGCCTCACAATTGCAAAGACCTAATGCCGAAGCAGAAGCTGCTGCAAAAGCAAAGGGGAAGAGTGTGATACCTGAAGAACCAATTATCAAATAAACTCAGAAGACATCTTTTGAGCAAGATGTAGACGAGTTTATGAGAATCATAAAGAGAAGTGATTACAAGGTGGTGGTCAGCTTCACCAAACTCCCTCAAAGATCTCCATAGTATCTCTGTTGATGTGTTCTGAAGCTCACAGGAATGCATTATTGAAAGTCCTGCATGCAGCATACGTGCCAGAGGAGATCACTGTTAATCAGCTAGAAACTGTGGTGGCAAATGTCAAGACCATTCATGGACTGGGTTTTACCAATGCTGACTTAACAACTGAGGGACGTAACCACAACAAGGCTTTACACATCACTCTAGAATGTAAGGGTGCTGTTCTATCCCATGTATTGGTGGACACTGGGTCTTCGCTCAATGTTCTACCAAAGAAAGCCTTGGTGAAGCTGGAGTTTGATGGCTCGACATTGCATCCAAGTAATTTTGTGGTGAGAGCATTTGATGGCTCCAAAATATCAGTGCTTGGGGAGATTGATCTGCCTGTGATGATTGGCCCGCAAACCTTCAAAATTACCTTCTATGTGATGGACATTCAGTCGGCCTACAGCTGTTTGTTGGGTAGACCCTGGATCCATGCCGCTGGCGCTATTACGTCTACCCTTCACCAGAAGCTGAAAATCGAGTGGGAAGGCCAGATCATCACCATTTGTGGTGAAGAAGACATCTTTGTTAGCCATCTGGCTACATACAATTACATAGAAATGGACGGGGAGATCCATGAAACTATGAGCCAAGGGTTTGAGGCCCTGAACATTAATGAAGCATCTGTTGTACTGAGAACCTCCATGACATCTGATCAGCAAGCCAAGAAGGTTGTTGAAGAGGGTACTGCCCAAGGCTGGGGCAAGCTGCTGCCCGTGGAGAAGAAGGAGGACAAATTTGGGTTGGGTTATAAACCAACTCAACAGGATCAATCAGAGGCTGACAAGAAGCCCAGTTTTGTCAGTGGGGGAATGCTCACCCCGGATGCAGTGAACAACTTGGAAGACGAGGAGGAAAGCGACTGCAACCTGGAGAGCTGGATACGTCCAAGGATCCCGGGGAGCCAAGTCCTTAACTGGTCTTCCCAGGAAATTATAAGGGTTACTCCAGCAGAGTAATTATTATTTCCTGTATTTTTAAGCATGCATCAAGTCTTGCATCTTGCCCAAGATGACAAGACTCATTTTGTAATCGGGCCATCTTGTAATTTTGTGCAAACGGATCAATCAATGAATATCAGACATCTTTTGCAAATGAGTCTTTTTCTTTTTCGCTCACTGTTTTTCATTTTTTTCTTTTTGTACAAAAATAAAAATGGCAATGTTTTCCAAAATGATAACTTCATTTCACTTTTTCTAAACAAGATTAAAATTGATCACTAAAATAAACCAATCTAAAACCTTGCAGAGAGTGCCTTTCAGACTGCACCGACAACGACACTGCTATGGCTTCGTATGACTTTGACAACCCAATCAATCAAGCTAATGAAGGGGTTGAAGAAGATTATGAGCTTCCTGAAGAGCTAGCCAGGTTGTTAAGACAAGAGGAGAAGGTTATCACTCCTCATCAGGAGGAAGTTGAAACGGTTAATCTGGGTACGGAAGAAGACTTGAAAGAGGTTAAGATCGGGGCCTGCCTACAAGACTCAGTGAAGGAGCAACTGATTGATATGCTTCGGGAGTATGTGGATGTGTTTGCTTGGTCTTATTAGGATATGCCAGGGTTGGACACCGATATTGTCATGCACAAGCTGCCTTTGAGAGAAGACTGCCCGCCAGTAAAACAGAAATTGCGCCGTACTCGCCCAGATATGGCAATGAAGATCAAAGAAGAGGTACAAAAGCAGTGGGACGCCGGGTTCCTTGCTGTGACTAGCTATCCACTGTGGGTCGCTAATATTGTACCTGTACCTAAGAAAGACGGCAAAGTGAGAATGTGTGTAGACTACCGGGATCTAAACAGAGCCAGCCCGAAGGATGATTTCCCTTTACCTCACATCGATGTATTGGTTGATAACACGGCTCAGTTCTCGGTATTCTCCTTCATGGATGGATTTTCAGGATACAATCTGATCAAGATGTCACCTGAAGACATGGAGAAGACAACTTTCATCACACCCTGGGGCATGTTCTGTTATAAGGTGATGCCATTCGGATTGAATAACGCTGGTGCAACGTATCAACGGGCTATGGTAACATTATTCCACGACATGATCCATAAAGAAATTGAATGTTATGTGGATGACATGATTGCCAAGTCCCTCACAGAAGAAGACCACCTGGTGAATCTGTTGAAGTTATTCAAGCGTTTGAGGAAATACCAACTGAAATTAAACCCCAACAAATGCACATTCGGGGTGCGATCCGGTAAACTGCTGGGATTTATTGTAAGTGAGAAAGGGATCAAAGTTGACCCTGATAAAGTTAAAGCCATTCAAGAAATGCCTGCACCGAAGACTGAAAAAGAAGTTCGAGGGTTTCTAGGTAGATTGAACTACATCTCACGGTTCATATCTCACCTTACTGCAACATGTGAACCCTTGTTCAAGCTATTAAGAAAAGAACAAACGGTCAGGTGGAACGAAGACTGCCAGAAGGCTTTTGACAAAATCAAGGAATAATTACAAGAGCCTCCAATCCTTATGCCTCCAGTTGAAGGAAGACCTCGAATAATGTACTTAACAGTATTAGAAGAGTCAATGGGGTGTGTGCTGGGCCAGCATGACGAGTCTGGTCGAAAAGAGTATGCAATATACTACCTAAGCAAAAAGTTTACCGACTGTGAACAACGTTATTCACTGCTCGAGAAAACTTGATGTGCTTTAGCATGGGCTGCTCACCGACTAAGACAGTATATGTTGACCCACACCACTTTATTGATATCAAAAATGGATCCAGTTAAGTACATTTTTGAGAAGCCAACACTTACCGGACGGGTTGCAAGATGGCAAATGATCCTCACAGAGTATGACATCCAGTACACATCTCAAAAAGCCATCAAAGGCAGTGTATTGTCTGATTATCTTGCTGAGCAACCCATTGATGACTACCAGCCTATGAGATTTGACTTCCCCGATGAAGACATCATGTTCATAAAAGCAAAAGACCATGAAGAGCCTATTCAAACTGAAGGGCCTGACCCGGAAGAAGAATGGACTATGATTTTTGATGGGGCTGTTAATATGAATGGTCGTGGTGTTGGTGCAGTACTCATTACACCTAAGGGAGTTCACATGCCTTTCTCGGCAAAACTCACTTTCAACTGCACTAACAACGAAGCTGAATACGAAGCTTGTATTATGGGTCTTGAGGAAGCCATTGACCTCAGGATCAAAACTTTGACTGTATTCGGAGATTCAGCTCTGGTGATTAACCAAACCAACGGCAAATGGTACACACACCAGGATCATTTGATACCTTACAGGGATTATACAAGGAGGTTATTGACTTTCTTCACAACAGTCAAGCTTGAGTATATCCCTCGGGACGAGAATCAATTTGCATATGCTCTGGCTACCATTTCATCCATGATCAAAGTTCAAGCTGCCAACTTTGTGCCTCGGATTTCAGTGTCCAGACTTGACAGACCAGCATATGTATTTGCAGCAGATGTTGTTAAAGATGATAATCCTTGGTTCCATGACATTAAGTGCTTCTTGGAGGATCAAACATACCCACCTGGGGCATCTTCCAATGATAAGAAGACTTTAAAAGGCTTGCTGGTAGTTTCTTTCTGAATACTGACGGTTCCCTGTACAAGAGAAACTTTGATATGGTACTCCTCCGGTGCGTTGATAGAACAGAAGCAGACTTGTTGATGCACGAAGTGCACGAAGGATCCTTTGGTACCCATGCTGGAGGGCATGCAATGGCTAAAAAGTTGTTGAGATCGGGCTGTTACTGGATCACAATGGATGCAGACTGTTGTGCCTATGCCAGGAAATGCGATAAATGCCAGATCTATGCGGATAAAGTGCATGTGCCTCCGAATCCTATGAATGTGATGTCTTCACCTTGTCCATTTTCCATGTGGGGCATTGATATGATTGGCAAGATTGAACCAACTACTTCAAATGGTCACATATTCATCCTGGTCGCCATTGACTATTTTACCAAGTGGGTTGAAGCAACTTCTGATGCAAATGTTACAAGGCAGGTGGTAGCCCGATTTATGAAGAAAGACATCATCTGTCGGTATGGAGTGCCCGAGCGAATCATTACTGATAATGGTTCCAATTTAAAAAACAAAATGATGGCAGAACTATGCCGGGACTTCAAGATCCAACACCACAATTCTTCCCCTTACAGGCCAAAGATGAATGGCGCTGTTGAGGTAGTTAATAAGAATATCAAGAAGATTGTGCAGAAGATGGTGGTTACCTACAAAGACTGGCATGAAATGCTACCATTTGCCTTGCATGGGTACCGAACGTCAATCAGAACATCCACTGGGGCAACACCGTATCAGCTTGTTTATAGTATGGAGGCAGTCCAACCTGTTGAAGTTGAATTACCCTCCCTACGGGTACTGATGGATGTTAAGCTGAACGAAGCAGAGTGGGTCCGGTCCCGATACGAACAACTGAGTCTGATTGAAGAGAAGAGATTGGCTGCAATCTGTCATAGGCAGTTATACCAGAGAAGAATGAAGAAATCTTTCGATCAGAAAGTCAGGCTCCGAGAGTACCAAGTAGGGGATCTTGTGCTGAAAAGACTCCTTCCTCCTCATACAGACCACAGGAGCAAGTGGACTCCGAACTATGAAGGGCCATTCGTAGTAAAGAAAGTTTTCTCCGGTGGAGCACTAATGCTCAGTACTATGGATGGCGAAGACTTCCTGTCCCCTGTGAATTCAGATGCAGTTAAAAAATACTTCGCATAAAATGACGCGCTGGACATAAAAACAGAATGTAAGTCCAGGAAAAAATAGGGCATCCCGGCGAGTCAAAAACAGAAAAAAAGACTCGGGCAAAAGTAAGGGAAATAAATAAAATGTACACCCGCTGAGTTGAAAAGCCGCATTGGACAACTCAGGCAAAAATGGGTATCCCGATGGATCGAAAACCCGAAAGGGCGATTCATGCAAAATAAGGGAATAAGCGAACAACTGTATTCTGAATTCGTCTGTATCACTTACAACTTGATAAGATTCGGAAGGTTTGAATGTCGGTCGGAATCAGCCTTCTTCAGAAAGCAATACGAGAAGAACGTCAAATGTCATACGAGTCATAGCAAAAGGGAAGCTTCTTGAAGCGTCACCAACATTGCCAACATCTTTTGTTTCTCAATTTGTAACAATCTCCTCATTTTAGGGGATTTGTTTCTTTGACTGTATCTTGCCAATTCAGGGCACACGAATTAATAAAATCAGATTTTCAGTCATTGTTTCGTCTCGTACATTTTATTTTCATTTGCAATAATGTCCGATGTCTTTAAGATACTGGTTGCATAAATACAGATGTTTCTCTTCTAATAATACGTGCTTGTAGGAAATATACTCACTCCCAGGAGTGCCTAAACTTTTATGATGGAATCTGGTAAAGGATACCTCGGGATTACTTGTGCGTTTGTCTGACTTTTCAGGATTGCAGGTATTCAAAGCGCAGCATGGGGCATGAAAGCTTCATCCCAGCAAGCTGGCAAATCATTATCTACTCAGTCTTAGCACTGTAGGTGCTTTCTCCCCAGCTGAGTTGCCATTTGTTATTTCCTCCTCAGCCAAGAACAAAAGCCAGGGAACCATATCCCCGCAGAGTGTCAACCTCTATCCAGAAGAGCAACGCGCGAAGAAATCTCAACAGAGTGTAGGAAGCTTCTACAAACCCCCAGCTGGGCCCCTCATCACCAAGATAGTGTAAACACCCCAAATTTTCCCTCACCCATTCACACCATGGCTTGTGATCTCTTCATATGCATAAACTCAATCATAGCATCTCATATTACATTTTTGATTCACTGCATAGATTCTAAGTCATCTGCATCTAGGGTTTGTGATCTGAGCAATCCAAGTGCTTCTTGAGCCACTCCAAAGGCCATCAATCACTTCAAAGGGGTTCATGTATGTTCAAACATCATATTATATCCTCTCAAAGTCAAGAATGTCAAAGAATCACAAGAACTGAGAATGGCATGGAAGCAGAGCCAGGTTTGACTGCACAGATGACCTAAAATTAGGGTTTTGGTTTCAGAGGCCATAACTCCAAATTTTTTGGTCATTCTTGTTTCTATTGGTCTCTATATGTTATAGGGAGTATGCATATAAATTTTCATGAAGAAATTCCTTGGGGAAGTCATCTGATCAAGAGTTGACTTTTCAAGCAAGTCAGTGTAAAATCAGGGCATCTGAGGCCCCCAATGACCCAACCAAAGGGTGTTCTTCATCATTTTGATTGTATATGATCTTTATTTGATCATAGAAGATGTTAGAAGTTCACAAAATTGAAGAATTTCAAGTCTTTTGCAAAGTTGACTTTTTGGGAAAGTTTGACTTTTAATGAAATTGCCATTTTAGGAAACTTTTTCAACCTTTACTTTTTGATTCAAAAATGCTTCAAATGGAAAAACTTTGGTCATGAAAGTTGTAGAATGGATCATTCCCTTTTAAAAAATGTACAAGAACATGACCTAATTCATTATGGATCAAAAGTTATGGTTTGTCAAAGTTGGCTAAAATCACAAAATTTCAAAGTTTCCACCAAAGAGGCAAAGTTGCAAATTCACTTCTCAAGGCAAATTAAGGCATCAAATGGACTTCTAAACTTCACAACATAATCATACAAGACCTAAAATTCAGAATGGGCCAAGAAACTTCTCATTTTTATGGCTTGTGGAACAAGGTTTTTCATAAGAAGCAAAAGTGAACCAACTTGCAAAGCTCATCATAAGTCACAACCCACTTGCTTGCTGGCTTGCTGATCAATCCTAGGGTTCTCCCCACATCATGCTGCGCAGGACACACCTTTTGTGCTTGGCTAGAAAGTAGCCCATGCTTCTCTTACACAACTTTGACATTTTGGCAACTTGAGCCATACCAATCAATAAAGCACACATCACTTCTTCTGACCAATCACAATTGTTTATACAAACAAAAAGCAAGCCAAAGCAACTACAACACAAGCCTAAAACCATCCATAGCTCAGCATTCTCATTTTCACCTAATCTTGCAAGAGCATTCGAAACTCATCACACAGGCCACAAACATACAAACTAACTTCACAAATCAACTCCACACACCTTCCTGATCACAAAGCACCCTTCACCATAGCCTGAAACTCAAGGAATCAAAAATACGATCACCACCTGCCATTGAACAGAACTCCTGCCATCTCTCAAACCAGCCATTGCAAACTTCAAACAAACATTGCAAGCTTCTTAGGAGGATCATTGGAGTGGATTTAAGCCAAAGAAACAGCCAGAAAGCTCCTGAATCGAAAGCTTCAGTTCAGGTAGTCATCTCAAAACTTTTTTCCAGAAACATGTTTTTAAGTTCTTAAAAGCTTCTATGCACTTCCCTGATCATGAATATGTGTTTACTTTTGAAAATGGTTGAGAAACCAGGATGTATGAATGCTCTGAAACTTTTTGCCCTAAAAATGTTTTGATTCGATTTGGCTGATTCATGAATGAAAAATGATGTTTGTTTGGGGGGTTTGATTCGTTTTTGAATGGGGATGAGTTCTGGGTAGTTAGATTTTGTTTTCATTGCGTGTAGAGAGAGTTAGGAGTTTGAGCTTGCCGGAGAAGACGACCGGAACAGTGTTCCGGTTTCCTGAAAGTCATTAGGGTTTGATTAATTAGGGCTAATCATAATTACGTGAGTTTGAATCTCAGCCCTTGGATGTGGCGCCAAGTCAAACGCGCGCGTTCCCAGTTCAAATGCCAGCCATTGATTCTGATTACCACCCATTTAATTAGTTTTTATTTTCATTTTAATTGATTTGTTTTCTACATTTTATAAAAAATAGTAAAACAATTTTAAAAATTCTGAAAATTTTTATATAAACTTTTATTAATTTTCAGAAACCAAAAACATTTTTATTTTTAATTTTTGCATTAAAAAATGTTTTTAAATCATTTAAAAGTTTATTTTTAATTAATTAATGAGAATTAATTAATTAAAAATACTTTTAGGTATTTAAAAATCACCAAAAAAATTCATGAAACCTTTAAAATCATTTAGAAACATTGTCCAACCCTCAAACCAAATTTCTTTTTTGATCTTGATGCATTTTGATAATTTTCCATGGAATTAATTCAATTTCAAAGCATTATTTTATTCCAATGTTCAAAAATTCATTTCTGCCTAACCATTGGGAGTTGGACTTTGGTTCTTTTTGCATTGTGTTTTGCATATCATGTAGTTTGTGAGATTAAATTGGCATGAATTGATCTTGCATTTTCCATTTGTTTGACATTTTTCTTGTTAAGGTACCTTAAAACCCTAGAAAACTTAGGAAATTCATAACCCTCATTAGGTTAAGAGTTAGAACCCCTCCTTTGGGCAGTGAGTTAGTGTAGGGTTAGGGTTCCTTGGAATGCATTTTAAATTTTTTATCTTGATGTTTGCTTCTGGTTTTGATTTTTGTTTGTTGCATAATCATAAACCCTAATTTGGGCTTCCATATGCATCCATCTTGCATTTGCTTGCATACCATGACTTGCCATGACATTTTGTGCATCCATTTGATTCATTAGACATCTTAAGACATGTTAGAAGTATGTTTGATCATTACATCTTTCATTTGCCACTTTGTATGCCATTTGCATTCCATAACTTTTCATGTATGATCATGGTTCTTAACTTGCTTCATTTGCATCCATAAGTTTGTATGATCATCCCCATGTTTTGTTTCATGTTTGCATCATCCCATAGCATCATTATCATCTCATATATGCTTCTGGTTTTGGTTTGTATCATGCCATTTCATTTCATTTTGCATTGCATTGCATTCCTTTCACTAACTTTTCAGGTGATAAGTTACTTTGAGAAGTGAATTTGCCTTCACTTCTCATAAACTTCTTTTCATGTCTTTTATGCATCCTTGCTGCATTTTGTTATGTGTTTGAGATTGAGCTTGCTCTTTCTTTTGCTCCTTACTTTCTTTCTCAAGTGACTTGTCTTCTTGAATGAAGCAAGTTGCTTTGCTTCTCTTTGCTCCTTTCATCTGCTTCCTAGTGTTTCCTCTGAAGATTTCTTTCCTAAACCTCACAAACCTTAGGAACAACCAAGCATGACAATGATTAGGGTTTTGATTAGCTCCCCACTTAGTTTTTACCTTTGTGTCTCTTTGAGTCTTCTCTTCTCACCTCATAATCAGGGACTAAACCCTAAAGGCTTTAAGGCTTTGTGATTAAGCTAATGCCTGCATCCTTCTATTAGGATGGAGTGTATAACTTTAATCCTAAGTGTTAAACCCTTAATGTGTTTAACTCCTTTAATCAATCCACTTAATAATCATCAAGACATCAAGCTTGTAACTTGGGCCTTGCATTAGGGTTCTAATTCTTCCTTAATTGGTTAAGAAGGACTAACCCTAGTGTTAATGGACAAGTCCCCCTCAAGTTGTCTTACAAACCATAAAAATCTCTTCTTCATCATATCATTAATTAAAATCCACTTAATAAAGGCTTTGTTTTGTCATGAGCTTAATCCCTAATCATGGATTAAGTTGAGGAGCTTTCCTCAGCTTAAACATTCTCATCTATTATCCTTCTATTAGGATGGTGTAATGAGTCTGTTTAATCCCTGATTATGGCTTAATCTCATTACTCAACACTAAACAAAAACATCTAATTAATCACAAGTAGGTTAATGATCTTAATCCTACACCAAAGGTGATGAAGTGTGAGAAGCTGACTTCACACTTAAGGTATTCTCATCACCCCTAATCAGAGGGAAGATGTGATGAGTTTACTAACCCATTGGTTTAGGCTTAAGCTCATTAACTTATGACAAACTCCAAAAAGCAATAAAATACTGAAAACTCAAAAAACAAACAATAATCGTCTCCTTCGGGATTCTTTTCTCATCACCTTCACTCATAAACGAGAACTTGCTTCTTCCGTCTAATGCAAGACAGTTTGCACCTGAGCCAGACAGGTCATACACTTGAGCATAGACAAGTAAGCGGTTCATAAGTCAATTCATCTTTCAGTCTCTTTGGGTCGAACTACGGTGTTCTGACTTCCTCATTGCACGAGAGGATACGTAGGCATAACTTAACAGTTATCGAACAAAAGTCTTTGTATATTCCCCCTCCTTCTAGCCTTATTCTTTAGCCTCATTATCATGAGCATTTCATCTCTGTTTTTACACTGACACTGTACATATCACACTTCACTTCTTTTACACAGACACCTGTACATCCTTTTCCAGCTCTTTTATACACAAATTGCACTGACACTACCCCTTTAAAACACAAATCTTTTAAGCGTGGATCCCGTCGAGTACGGCGGACAATCTGGGTGCTAATACCTTCCCAGGTTGTAACCAACCCCCTTTCTCAGTCTCTCTGGTTCGCAACCGTCTTATCCATATCTTTCTAGGTCTATGCAGCATTACCTTTCCTCCGGGATAAAAATGCCTAGCTGGCGACTCTATTCATTCCCCGTGAGTTCACTCCTGTGTGTTCTCACATCCTCCTCTCGCCGACCATTCGCGTCTGTACCTTTATCTGGGCCATTTCCCATTTATCGGGAGCGACAGCTTGGCGACTCTGCTGGGGAACCTTATACTATAACCAGGGCTTCTGGTTCTTTTTGTGGGTTCCTCCTAGCGCTTGATTGATTTGTGTTTACTGGGGTGTTATGTGCTATTTGTGTTTGTCTATTTCATTTATTGCTTTATGTACAATCTTGTTTATTGCTTTCTTTATAGCTTTATATACATCATACTGTCATACTATTCTGGCTGGATCTGTTGTTTCTGTTTTGGTGGGTGGGGGTTCTACTGAGAGTTAAGGTCCTATACCTGGGACCTGAGTGACACCTAGGCTAGAGTGGTTCATGTTCTTTCCCATTCCATTTCGGTCTAGTGCGGGAATATGAAACACGGTTCAGATGTGGGTTTCTTCTTGAGAACTCTGTGCTACAAATTTCCTGTAGTGCTAGGGCTATCTGGGAAGCCTGCTAAGTCTGGATGACCTTTATCATGACCTTCAGAAACTGAGGAGAATTAGAGGAGGATTTTTTATGGTTATTGTAAACACTGTACCTTCGGGTTAGAAGTGTTTACACTTCTCATAACTGATCCAAGTCTGAGGATCCTTGTTTTAGAACACTACCTGTGAGGGGGTTGGGCTGTTTGCAGGTTTGCAGGAACCCTTGACCTCAACATACCCTCATTACCAGTACAATTGTTTGATCCGGTCACTATGATCCTGAAGTTATTGACCTATGGTTTTCAGTTACTATTTCGGGTTACTATACAGAGATCTTGTGGTTACAGACACTCGATTCTTGGTCCGACATTCCAGATTCCAGGCAGTTTCCAGCTGTGATCCCATGTCTTTGCATCTTTTGCATTATCATTTTGCATTTTGCATTTGCATCTGCATTTCATTTTCCTCCTCCAGAGAGCTCATCCTTCCTCTTTTGTCCATGACCAGCCAGTTGATTTCCCGGTACTCAGTTTGAACAAGTGTTAACTGTTGGAAGATGACAGTGTTTGAAGGAAGATTGAACAGTGTCAAGAGGTAAAGGGTCAGATTGGAAGCCGTCAGTAGCTATGTCAGAGAACAACCGTCAGAATGTTGAGTTTCCACCTGGTTTCACTTCAATGACCAATCCGTTGTATGGTCTTTCTCCTGATGAGGATCTTCCACAATTGAACAATCTTGCTCAAGCTCAGCCTGCACAGACCCCGATCGTGAATCAGAATGTACCTGAACCATCTGCTGTCCGAGGTGGACCTTCATCTTCTTCTGATACTACAGATTATTAGAGTTTTGCCTTCCCTATGCCAAACTTACAAGGGGCAATCCCTCTTGTGAAAACCAAGGATCCACAAGTTATTGATCTTTCTGAAAGATTTCGTGTGTTGGACGAGCAACTCAAAGCCTTAGCGGATCCTGATGCCTTCGGTTTTGATGTTCTAAACCTGTGTTTGGTGCCTGGTCTTTTCATTCCTCCAGATTTCAAAACTCCGAAGTTTGAGAAATACACTGGTGTCAGTTGCCCGAAGCGTCATTTGGTGATGTTCTGTAGAAAAATGACTTCTTATGCCTGCAATGATAAGTTGATGATTCACTGTTTTCAGGACAGTTTAAGTGGGGCATCTTTAAGTTGGTACATGGATTTGGAAAGCAGTCATATCCGATCTTGGAATGATTTATCCAGAGCTTTCGTAAAGCAATACCAGTACAATATGGACGTGGCGCCCAATCGCACGCACTTGCAGAGCCTATCCCAGAGGAGTGGTGAATCTTTCAGAGAATATGCACAGCGGTGGAGAGAATTGGCAGCCCAAGTGCAACCACAACTTTAAGACAGAGAATTAATTGACCTGTTCGTGGGCACCTTGCAGGGTCCATACTTGGAAAGAATGAGTAGCATTGGGATGACAAGCTTTTCTGATTTGATGATAGTTGGAGTACGCATTGAGAGCCTGCTCAAAAGTGGAAAGATCCAGGACTTCGAATATCCCAGCTAGTGAAGGTGAGTCTGTTGTTAGCTCCCAAGAGGAAGAATGGGATAACGTCAGTACCGTCATGGCAAATATCGAATATTCTAGAACAAAATCTTCTAAGAGATCATCTTTTCCTGAATCTGATTACTCTTACGGGCATTCGGCAATGCTCAGAGCACCATATCAGAAGTCATGGACTCCTCCTCGTCCAAATCTGCAAGCTCATGGTCGAAGACCTCAGAATCAACTTCAGAGCCATCATAGGCCTCGTAACAATCTGGAAAGAAGGATTGCTCCTCTTCATCCAGTCCCCATGGCATACAGTGAACTCTTGCCGCATCTAGTTCAGAGCTCTTTGGTGGTTCCTAAGCCTCTCAAGCCGTTACCAGGGCCGTACCCTCCAGAGTACAATCCTCATGAGCAGTGCGGGTATCATGGTGGATCAATGGGGCATTCAACTGAAGATTGCAAAGCTTTTCAAGCCAAAGTACAACAGTTGATCGACAAGGGCTACATCTCCTTTCCAGAAGGAAGCTTGGTTGTGCGTCAACCTTTCACCTGATTGAGTTCAAAGACTTCAGAAGAAGCGTATCTTGATTTCAGTGGCTCAAACAACAGTATGTCATCAGAGTTGATGATTACTGTATCCTTTTATCATTTGCATTGTAGTTTCTTTCCTGTTAGCAGCTACTTGTCTTTTAAGCAATGTTATTTTTGAATGGTAATGTTAATGTAGTGATCTTGCATTTTTGAATCAATTATGTCGCATTCACTCATTTTTTCTTTCCTTGCATCAAAAACGAAAAATAAAAAAAATTGCATCCATATACCTCCCATTTATTTCACTGTTGTTTAGCAGGTTTGAGGGAGGATGATGACAACTGAATACTCATAATTGTTGAAGGTACGCTTTCAGAGTAGAACCTGCTGACGATGTACAGGCATTGTTTCAATTCCCAAACACCGGAGATATAAGGGAGATAGACCCTCGTCAACCCCTTTGAGCCTTGAAGTAGGAGTTTCTTTTCTAAACAGAAAAACCTTCACATCCAACCCGGGGCAGGGTAGTCATCAGTTAATTTGACCGAGCGTTCAAATTTCCAAAGGAGTGTGCATCAGAGGATCCATTACCTTTATTCATTACACCTCAAGAGGTCAAGGGACGTGAAACCACAATGGTTATCCCTCACCAACAAAGGAATGAGGCAGTCAACCCTTTCATCAAGTCATGACAAACCAGTGTCACACGTTTTGGTCAACAAAAATAAAAAAAAAAAGAAATAAAGCCCGCTAAGTCGAAAAAAAATGTGTGAAAACATATGACTTAGGCAAAAGTTAGGGCATCCCGATGGACTTCAAAATCGAAAAATTCAAAAAAAGAGAACCAGGCCAGGCAAAAGTTAGGGAGTGAAAAAAAAATGAAAGAGAATCTTCCATGATAACAAAGTCGTTTGACCAGACACAAAGTCAGAATGGGTGACTGTTACTCCAAGAAACCTCATTGGTGCGTAAACCATCAACGTCATTGGTTCCTCAATCATTACAAAACCCTTTTGAGAGGCGAGCACTTAGGGAAAATTAGCTGAGCATAGGACTGGGGAACATCAAGGAGAATGGGTGGGCACAAATAAACTTTGAGCCATAAATCTTTCTTTCTAGAACCATAAACCAAGCCACGTTATAACCCTTGAAAGTCCTAATTGAATCAGGTTCAATTCTGAAAGCATACTACGACAAGGTTGCGTAAACTGACTCCTAACGATTTTCTAACTCAACACTACGTTTGGACTAATCGTCCATTCGTCACACACTGTCACAACATTAAAATAAATAAATTTTCAAAAAAACTTGCATGTGTACTGCATTAAAATTACCATTTGTAAATGAACAGTTTTAATTGCAAGTCAGCCTGTGTCATCAGGAAAGTTCCTACAAAGAGCAATTGCGAGGAAACTTGATTATTCAACAATGATGACCAGAATCAAGAGCATCTTGTCAGCCTATGAATCAGGGGCATGTTATCCAGTGGTTTTGTTGACCAAGGAATCTGTCAGGGTAAACAGAGTTCCCAAGCATCAGTTGATCGAGGAACGTCATTCAAAGTCAGTTGATCAGAGCTGAATCTGCCAAACAGGGGCAGGCCACCCGAAATTTCTGTTGTCCAAGGATGAAATCTTCCAATGCCCAGTCAGAATGAGTCAAGTCTCTCCCACGCTCATACCGGGGCAGGACACTTCCAGAGTTCACTAGATGCAATTCTCCTCGAGCATCCAAGTTTTTTATTCCAGAAATTGGATAATCAGCAACAGTCTGTTCAGAGACTCGCCCAACAGGGGCAAATTTTAGCTACACAGAGCAATTTGTATCAGTGATCTTCGAGTTCATGACGGGTATCGGGAAATCGTATTACCCACCCTCGCCTTTGTCACCCTTCTCACCAGAAGCCTTGTCACCTATGACTTTTTCCCCATCCTCGGGAGTTCTTATAGCTTTTCATAAGCATTGCATAAGTCATTTGCATACGTTACTCATGTCGCTCGAGCATAGAGCATATGCATCATAATTGCATTGAGCATCCCCTTGTAACCCCAACTTCTTGACATTCCAAAGTCCAGTTCTCGTCTGGCGAACCAGTTCAAAGTCCAGTTCTCGTCTGGCAGGCCAACCCAAAGTCCAGTTCTCGTCTGGCAAACCAATTTCAAATACCAGTTCTCGTCTGGTAGGCGAATCTTTTACCAGTTCTCGTCTGGTCACCTTTTCATTTAACCCGTTGAACGCCAGTTCTCGTCTGGTAGTCATTCTTTTACAGAGTCAATTCTCGTTTGAAAATGAACCCCAAGTAGTCAGTTCTCGTCTGACGACTTATTCTTTGCCCATTAGTTCTCGTCTGTTGGCCTACCTTTAATAAACCGATTCTCGTCTGGTAATTCACCTTCAAAAGTCCAATTGCTTGGCAACCAAAAAATATATATATATATCTATCAACCTGGCCCTAGCGCCCAACCATCCTTGTTTCATATCTTTGGCTTTGAGCATACGTCTGCATTGTACATCATTTGCATTGCATCTTCATACCGCATGGTTTCTGTTTTAGCTCTGATGTGGGGCAAAAATCGTTTCAAGACGTAATCTGGGGCAGTTATCTCAAGATCTGTTGAATTTCTGCAAGAGTTTGAAGACACCGGGGCAATTCTGGATGCCATGTCTTCTGTAAAATCCTCTAAAGATGATCTTTTTATGAAGGATGCAGTATGGTATGATGGAGATGTTAAGGGAATGTTAGTTCACTCAGGATGATCAGTAATACTTTTGTTGAGCTCAGAAGTTTGAAGCACTGTGTTAATTCTCAGGGAATGTCTGGTATTTATTTTACCAGCAGGGCATTGGAAGTTTATTTCTTCCCCGAGCATAAAGATCTTCTTTCAGCCGACAAGGTTTGTTCGTGAGGATTTGCTTATTCTCATTCAGTCAAAGTCCAATTTTCATTGGCATATCTTCCCAACACAGCTGTTATGCTATACTTGGGGCATATTTTGATTCTCCAGCAAAGTCTCTCCTCAGCATAGCATTGCCAAATCTTTTCTCAACCATGCCAGAGGGTTGACACATCCCCAGCTGAGTTGGAACAGATGATAACCCCAGCAGAACTTCAAGGCTAATTGAATCGTTCTCATCCCCAAGCGGGCTTATCTTTCCACCGTGAAGTTTTCCCAACAGGCAGCTGAAGGCCTTGTTTCCCCACAAAGTTAGAATTGTCAGAGCTCTCTCTCTCCAGCAAGGGTCCCAGCAAGAGTTATCTGGCGAAGCATCTTCCCTAGCCAAGTCTAAAGATGATCTTTCCCCATAGAGTCATCGGGATTCTCATTTCCAAGGGATTTCCCCAGCAGCACAAGAAGAAATTCTCCCCAGTGGAGTCAGAGCAGGATGATCAGATCCTCAGCAGATGTTCAAAGCAGTTAAACGAAGTATACCTCACGCAGAATCGTCTTTCCTCCAGTGAAAACCTCTCCAACAAGCATCAGGTTGCCAACACTTCGTTCCCATCAGAGTTAAAAGCTTTCAACCCGTCAGCAGTATACAGAATGCTTCCCAAATTCCCCAGCGGAGAGCTAAAGCTAAAACAGTTGCCTTACACTCCCAAACATCAGTATATACTCCTGGTGGCACCCGTCCGTGTCATATCCCCAGCATAAAGCCAAAGCGTCCCCTTTGCACTCACAAATACTTATACATACAATTCCTTTACACCCGTCCGTGTCATATCCCCAGCAGAAAGCCAAAGTATCCCCTTTGCACTCACAGATACATATATATATTTTCTTGACATCCGTCCGTGTCACCTTCCCCAGCATAATTACTTAAACACTTTGTATACCGGATACTTGTTTATACTATATTCTTCTCCTTTTGACACTCATCCGTGTCACTCTCCCCAGCAGGTGGAACACTTAAATATACACCAATCATACTTATACAGATACTCGTCCGTATCTTGTATACACCATTTATATCCCCGCAGATTCAACACTAGTCCTTGTTCTTTGTTAACCAGTTGGTACTCGTCCGTATCATCATCTCTGAACACGTGTCGGTATTTGTTTCTACCTGATACTCGTCCGTATCATAGTCTTAAGGATGCTCGTCCGCATCTTTAATCTATACACATCTAAACACTTATACCTTTTATTTCTTGGATATAAACACTCGTCCGTGTTTACTATTCCCCAGTAGATCGCCCGCAAAGCAAATTTCTTTTTTATCTGACATTCGTCCTATGTCATGATAAACCCTGAGAGCAGCCGTACCCTGCTAGGTGGTCGTCCTCCACCTCTTGATGATCGTCCTTCATCATGCTCGTCCGATGGTCGTCCCCATCGTTGACCTTTTTATCCGACATTCGTCATATGTCGTGATATATTTAGCAGCCGTCCCCTACTAGGTGACCGTCCTTCACCTTTTTGATGATCGTCCTTCATCATTTTATCCGATGGCCGTCCCCATCGTTGATCTTGTTATCTGGCGTTCGTCCTACGTCATGATAAACCTTGAGAGCGGCGGTCCCCTGCTAGGTGGTCGTCCTCCACCTCTTGATGATCGTCCTTCATCATGCTCGTCCGATGGCCGTCCCCATCGTTGACCTTTTATCCGGCATTCGTCCTATGTCGCGATATTTTCGGCAGCCGTACCCTGCCAGGTGGTCGTCCTCCACCTTAGATGACCGTCCCTCATCTTATCCCCAACGGAGCAGCCGTCCCGTGCTAGGTGATCGTCCTTCACCTTTGATGACCGTACCTCATCATCTGTTTATTTCATTTATTCTTTAACCCGATGGCCGTACCCGTCGTGGTCCCTTTTCTTTTTAACCCGATGGTCGTCCCCATCGTTGGTTACTTTACTTTATGAACTTGATGGCCGTCCCCATCATATTTCATTACTCCCTAGAGAATCTTACAACTTTACTTGATGGCCTTCCCCATCATAATCTTCTACATCCCCAGCATGATGGTCGTCCCCGTCATTGCTTTACTTCACACACTCTCCCCAGCATGTCGGCCGTCCCCGTCATTGCTATTTCCCAGCAGTCGTCCTCTGCCCGACGGTCGTCCTCCGTCGCCCATACTTTATAATATACTTTATTTTCCTTTACAATCTATATCCCTTTTCTTCTTCATTCTGTGAGTGCAAATTTTGGACTGTCTTTGGTATTCAACCACAAGTTATCTTGCTTGCCTGATAAGCCGTCGCTTACATCCTGCACAGCTAACTCATGTTTGAATAGGGGCAGTTGTAAACACCCCAAATTTGCCCTCACCCATTCACACCATGGCTTGTGATCTCTTCATATGCATAAACTCAATCATAACATCTCATATTACATTTTTGATTCACTGCATAGATTCTAAGTCATCTGCATCTAGGGTTTGTGATCTGAGCAATCCAAGAGCTTCTTGAGCCACTCCAAAGGCCATCAATCACTTCAAAGGGGTTCATGTATGTTCAAACATCATATTATATCCTCTCAAAGTCAAGAATGTCAAAGAATCACAAGAACTGAGAATGGCATGGAAGCAGAGCCAGGTTTGACTGCACAGATGACCTAAAATTAGGGTTTTGGTTTCAGAGGCCATAACTCCAAATTTTTTGGTCATTCTTGTTTCTATTGGTCCCTATATGTTATAGGGAGTATGCATATCAATTTTCATGAAGAAATTCCTTGGAGAAGTCATCTGATCAAGAGTTGACTTTTCAAGCAAGTCAGTGTAAAATCAGGGCATCTGAGGCCCCCAATGACCCAACCAAAGGGTGTTCTTCATCATTTTGATTGTATATGATCTTTATTTGATCATAGAAGATGTTATAAGTTAACAAAATTGAAGAATTTCAAGTCTTTTGCAAAGTTGACTTTTTGGGAAAGTTTGACTTTTAATGAAATTGCCATTTTAGGAAACTTTTTCAACCTTTACTTTTTGATTCAAAAATGCTTCAAATGGAAAAACTTTGGTCATGAAAGTTGTAGAATGGATCATTCCCTTTTCAAAAAGTACAAGAACATGACCTAATTCATTATGGATCAAAAGTTATGGTTTGTCAAAGTTGGCTAAAATCACAAAATTTCAAAGTTTCCACCAAAGAGGCAAAGTTGCAAATTCACTTCTCAAGGCAAATTAAGGCATCAAATGGACTTCTAAACTTCACAACATAATCATACAAGACCTAAAATTCAGAATGGGCCAAGAAACTTCTCATTTTTATGGCTTGTGGAACAAGGTTTTTCATAAGAAGCAAAAGTGAACCAACTTGCAAAGCTCATCATAAGTCACAACCCACTTGCTTGCTGGCTTGCTGATCAATCCTAGGGTTCTCCCCACATCATGCTGCGCAGGACACACCTTTTGTCCTTGGCTAGAAAGTAGCCCATGCTTCTCTTACACAACTTTGACATTTTGGCAACTTGAGCCATACCAATCAATAAAGCACACATCACTTCTTCTGACCAATCACAATTGTTTATACAAACAAAAAGCAAGCCAAAGCAACTACAACACAATCCTAAAACCATCCATAGCTCAGCATTCTCATTTTCACCTCATCTTGCAAGAGCATTCGAAACTCATCACACAGGCCACAAACATACAAACTAACTTCACAAATCAACTCCACACACCTTCCTGATCACAAAGCACCCTTCACCATAGCCTGAAAATCAAGGAATCAAAAATACGATCACCACCTTCCATTGAACAGAACTCCTGCCATCTCTCAAACCAGCCATTGCAAACTTCAAACAAACATTGCAAGCTTCTTAGGAGGATCATTGGAGTGGATTTAAGCCAAAGAAACAGCCAGAAAGCTCCTGAATCGAAAGCTTCAGTTCAGGTAGTCATCTCAAAACTTTTTTCCAGAAACATGTTTTTAAGTTCTTAAAAGCTTCTATGCACTTCCCTGATCATGAATATGTGTTTACTTTTGAAAATGGTTGAGAAACCAGGATGTATGAATGCTCTGAAACTTTTTTCCCTAAAAATGTTTTGATTCGATTTGGCTGATTCATGAATGAAAAATGATGTTTGTTTGGGGGGTTTGATTCGTTTTTGAATGGGGATGAGTTCTGGGCAGTTAGATTTTTTTTTCATTGCGTGTAGAGAGAGTTAGGAGTTTGAGCTTGCCGGAGAAGACGACCGGAACAGTGTTCCGGTCGCCTGAAAGTCATTAGGGTTTGATTAATTAGGGCTAATCATAATTACGTGAGTTTGAATCTCAGCCCTTGGATGTGGCGCCAAGTCAAACGCGTGCGTTCCCAGTTCAAATGCCAGCCATTGATTCTGATTACCACCCATTTAATTAGTTTTTATTTTCATTTTAATTGATTTGTTTTCTACATTTTATAAAAAATAGTAAAACAATTTTAAAAATTCTGAAAATTTTTATATAAACTTTTATTAATTTTCAGAAACCAAAAACATTTTTATTTTTATTTTTTGCATTAAAAAATGTTTTTAAATCATTTAAAAGTTTATTTTTAATTAATTAATGAGAATTAATTAATTAAAAATACTTTTAGGTATTTAAAAATCACCAAAAAAATTCATGAAACCTTTAAAATCATTTAGAAACATTGTCCAACCCTCAAACCAAATTTCTTTTTTGATCTTGATGCATTTTGACAATTTTCCATGGAATTAATTCAATTTCAAAGCATTATTTTGATCCAATGTTCAAAAATTCATTTCTGCCTAACCATTGGGAGTTGGACTTTGGTTCTTTTTGCATTGTGTTTTGCATATCATGTAGTTTGTGAGATTAAATTGGCATGAATTGATCTTACATTTTCAATTTGTTTGACATTTTTCTTGTTAAGGTACCTTAAAACCCTAGAAAACTTAGGAAATTCATAACCCTCATTAGGTTAAGAGTTGAAGGTGCACCAAACACAAGGAAGGGGGTTGGAATTGGGTTTGCTTTATCAATAAAAATTAACTTCTAGTGACACGTTTAATTTATCCTGGTTCGTTTGAACTCAAACTACGTCCAGTCCACCCGCCAAGGTGATTTTGCCTCTACTGAGGTCTTAATCCACTATTCAATAAGAATACACACAAAGACCTATAGTCAATGTCCTCTTGAGTCTTCTGACTAAACTTAGTCACTCAAGGAATAGAATAACTATTACAAAAATATAAAAGAAGTAACTTAGAATGCTTCTTGATAAGCACGAATCACTAAGTGAAAGTTACAATAATAAGCACAATATGATTTAATGATTTGCGTGAATAATATGATATGCGTTGCGTTCCTGATTTCTTCAAATGAAGTCCTTTAAATAGTTCTTGAGAAAGTAGCCGTTGGAGACATCTTGGATTAAATTAGGATAGACTTTAATATCATAAATTCCTTCCATAAGTAGAGATACTTGTCTTTGTTCATTAATTAAAATATTCTTTAATTAATGTCTTTAATAGGGATACCAGCATCTTCTAAGCGAAGATCAGAGATAATAAGTAAAGATGCGCAGCCAATAAATATGTTTATTTAATGCTGGATTCTCCTTTGAGAGTATCTTCTATAATGAATCTTCTTAGCTCGTACGGTTTACTTAAATAAGATTGTCTTCTACACAAGAGTAAATATATTCATTAGAACTTCTAATATGAAAAGCTTTGTTATCATCAAAACACTTAGAGGTTCAGAACCATAATTGTTCTAACAATCTCCCCCTTTTTGATGATGACAAAACATTTTAAATAGAAAATAGAGTTTAATGAATTTAAGTGAACTCCCTTTGATTAGAAGAAAAATTCTTTCAGATGTTCCATGATTCTTAGCTCCCCCTGAGTTGATTACTTGACCTGTTTCTTTTTATGATAACAGCTCAAATAGTTTAATTAGAATTATATGTTAGAGGCAGATTATAGTAAACTGCTATGGATCAGAATCATTTACGTTTCTCCCCCTTTTTGTCATAATCAAAAAGAGTCAGAGCAAGTGAAAAAAGAAAAAAAATTAAAAAGGCAACCAATATATTAAAAATAAAAGCAAAAACAAAACCAGCAGAAGTTCATGGAGTTATGCAGAAGCAGAAGATAAAAACAACAGAACAGGTAATGCAGAAGATAAGCAAAAATATTTTAGGAGTTCATCTTAGTGACTAAGGTCTCCAACAAAGATTTTATATCTGATGAAGATTCCACTTGCTTGCTAAGTAATGTCTTCATTTCAGCAGTGGTTTCTTCTTGCTTATCCAGACGTTCTTTCACCAATTGATTTTCCTTCTTCAGTTCTTGTAGAGTTTGCAGAACAAAATCTGTAGCCAGAGGTTCTTCAGCTTCTGGAGCAGCTTAAGTATCAGGTTCATCAGCATTCTCTTCTATAGAAGATACCAAGACCATCTGAAGTGCTGAGAGTTCATCCAGAGGTTCTGACTCTGTCCAGGGCTTGTTATCCAGCAGAAGAGGTTTAACCTGTTCAACATTTGAGACTACTGCTTGAAGGTACTCACAGAAGTTCTGGTGAGCAACATCGTAGCAGATGTCCTTTAGTCTTTTGGACTCAGCATTAAACCACTTTCTGAGGGTAGCCCACAGAAAATCAGAAGCAGCTGGATCTGTAAGCTCTGAGCAAGCAGTCTTCAGATCCTCTAACTTTAATTGCAAGCCTGTTTCGAAAGCAAGAAGTAAAGCAGAAATGTCTGTTCTAGTTGGTTTAGGTTTTGGTATGGGTATTGCTCTTTTGTTTGATACAGAGGACAATTTTTGGAGTGCTTCAAAATCAATAGATGTTCTGAGGGGATTTTCATTTTCAGTTTCTTCTGGAGAATCAGGAATGTTTATGACAGTAGGTGAGTTTTGTGGTGTAGACATATAAGAGGATAGCGAGCTTTCTCTTGTGGGTGATATTCTGGGTGCATGTTCAGGGGATGGAGGTTGAACAATGTCTGAATCTTGAAAATGTTCAAGATCAAGATCTAGAGCATCTTGCAAAGCAGTTTGTGTTTCAGTTGTTGGAGAACGATCAATATCAGATAGTGGAGTATTATCAATGGGTATGTCAAAGTCAGAAATAGTTTGTTGTTGATGGGTTTCAGTTTCTGGTGGGTATAATGATGAGAGGATGGATGCTACTGCAAAAGTTGCAGGAATTTCAGTTTGAATGGGATTATCATTGTGAGTGGGATTATCATGTTGAGTGGGATTATCATTTTGAAGTGGTTCAGAAGCAGGAATTTGTTCAGTGGGAATATCAGCAGAAGATGGTTGACTAGAAGGTAAGGTGCTAGAAGGTAGTTCAGACACTTCTACATTTACTGCTTCTACTACAGAAATGAATTCAGAGTTAGAGGCAGAAGATTTACCTGTTGTTCTAGATGATTTTGGCATCTTCTGAGAAGGTCCTTCAGCAGTCTTTCTCTTCTTGATCCTTACAGAAGCAGCATCTGGAGCACTCTGTTTGAGTTCAGTAAGCTTGAACTGAGTTTCCATACCTTGTTGCTTGCAGATATCCAGGTAGTTAACTACAACATCTGCAGGTGTGTCAGCGGAGAAGAGTGGAAAGTCTTCCAATGGTATCCTTCTGGTGCTGATAACTTCTCTAGAATGAAGAACAAGTTCTTGCTGAATAGATGTGATGAACTTCATCTTTTTCAGGTTCTTAGCATTCAGAGGTTTGCCAACATCTGTTTCTAAAAGTTCAGTTTGTTTTAACTCTGCTAGGAAGTCTACCAGTTTGTTTTGGCAGAGTATATCAGAAATAATACGTCCAAAAGGAATCCAATCCCTTTTGGTCTTCTCACCATCTCTGGTTTCCTTCACACTGACTCTAAGATTTTGGAAGAGAGTGTGTGCAAGGTTGATTTTCTTCTTTTTAGCAATGAAGTAAAGAAGAAATTGTTGGTCCAGGTTAATGTAGTCTGGAGAATTGGTAGGTTTCCTGTGACATATTGTCCCAAGAATAATTTTTGCCCAAATACGGAGAGGAGTCTTCAAGTCTTTGATTTTGTTGGAGGGTTTTCCAGAGGTAAAAATTTCTTTTGCTATCACAGCAGTATCAGACGCTTTGTCCATGTCACTGCATTTGATACCATTACCATCAGCTTCAAGAAGTTTAACAAGATGGTCTTCAGAGATAACCACCTTTTTACCAAGCACATAAGAAGTAACCTGTGCGTCGTTTGATGATGCATAAACCCAGAATTCTTTAACCAGTTTAGGAAAGACTGGTCCCATTAATCTGTCAAAATACTACATACGGGAGGAGATCAAAACCATTTTCCTTTAGGCTTTCGAAATCCACAAATAACTCACACTGGACTTCCAATTTGTCCGTAGGAGTTGAGAGAGTCTTTGTGGGCTCAACATAGAACACATCAGTAAAATCTTTGCTTTGAGAAGATGAAGCCATTAGTTACTAAGATGAAATATGAGGGTTTAGGGTTTTTGAAAAGAGTTTAAGGTTTTTGAGAAAAAAAATTAGGCAATACGCAAGAGTGAGGTTAAGAAATTTCAGTAAGAGTAAAATGTGGGTAAAAGTTGAGAGTGAGAAAGACACTTAACATATATAGAAAAAAATAACGCATTTAATTAGTTGAGAAATTAGTGGGAAAATTTAAGTTTAAAAACATAATGATTAAAAGCATTAAATGCGCTGACATAGGGTAATGCGTAAACGATTCTGGAACAGTTACCCAAGAGATTTTCTTGCCTTTTTGGTGTCAAGTCTAGCCGTATCAGATTCCAAAATATCAACAGTTGTCCTTCTGTGGAGAACAGTTACGAAAGCAAGTTTTGTCACTTTTTAGAATATGGACACTTGTTTTAATTCTGATGGAAATCCTTAGAGCCTTGTTGACACTTGTTGATTTGAAGATCTGCATGTTAATCCTTTGAACAGAAGTTCTAAGAATGAAGCAATTAGAGCATAGCATCTTCTGAGATAATCGTATAGAAGATAAATATCAGAACTTCTAGATGATAAAAACATATGATTAAAGCATTTTCATTATGGACATAACTTCATGCTAAGGTTAGTTAGTATGAAATTAAATCTATCTTCAGAAAGGGGTTTTGTAAAAATATCAGCCCATTGGTGATTTGTGTCTATAAATTTTAACATTAAAATTCCCTTCTGAGTATAGTCCCTAATGAAGTGATGTTTAACTTCTATGTGTTTAGCTCTAGAATGTAAAATTGGATTTTTAGAGAGACAAATAGCAGAAGTATTGTCACAGAGGATGGGAATGTTACTCTCATAGATATTGAAATCCTCAAGCTGATTTTTCATCCAGAGCATCTGAGTACTGCATCCAGCTGCTGCAATGTATTCAGCTTCTGCAGTTGATAATGCTATGGTTGGCTGTCTTTTGCTAGACCAAGAGATTAGATTGTCTCCTAGAAATTGACAACTTCCAGAAGTACTTTTTCTTTCTGTTCTGTCTCCAGCAAAATCAGTGTCACAATATCCTATAAGTTTATACTCTTCTGATCTTCTGTAATACAGACCAAGATTAGTAGTACCTTTCAGATATCTAAAGATTCTCTTAACTGCTGTTAAGTGAGTTTCTCTAGGATCTGATTGGAATCTAGCACATAAACATACGCTGTATAGAATATCTGGTCTAGAAGCAGTTAGATAAAGAAGAGATCCAATCATACCTCTGTAGAGCTTCTGATCTACTTTCTTACTTACCTCTTCTTTCTCCAGGATACAAGTAGGATGCATAGGAGTTTCAGATATAGTGCTTTCTGATAAGTCAAACTTCTTTAGAAGTTCTTTTACGTATTTGCTTTGATGGATATATGTTCCTTCTGATGTTTGATTTATTTGAATTCCCAGAAAGAACTTTAGTTCTCCCATCATGCTCATTTCAAATTCTGCCTGCATAGACTTAGCAAATTCCTTTCCCAAGGCACTTTTAGTAGAACCAAAAATTATATCATCTACATAAATTTGACATATCAGAAGATCATTTTTAATGTTTTTACTGAAAAGAGTTGTATCCACTTTCCCTCTGATGAACTTATTTTCCAGAAGAAAATTACTTAGTCTTTCATACCAAGCTCTGGGAGCTTGTTTTAAACCATATAATGATTTTTTGAGTTTGTAAACGTGTTCTGGAAATTTTGTATTTTCAAAACCAGGGGGTTGGTGTACATACACTTCTTCATCAATATAACCATTTAAAAATGCACTTTTGACATCCATTTGATATAGAATAATATTATGATTTACAGCAAATGATATTAGAAGTCTGATTGATTCTAACCTGGCGACTGGTGCATAGGTTTCTGTATAGTCAATTCCTTCTTGTTGACTATAACCTTGTGCAACCAGTCTTGCTTTGTTTCTGACAACTTCTCCTTGCTCATTAAGCTTGTTTCTGAATACCCATTTGGTGCCAATGATGTTGAATCCTCTGGGCCTAGGAACTAGATCCCACACGTCATTTCTGGTGAATTGATTTAGTTCTTCTTGCATAGCCAGAATCCAATCATTTTCTAAGAGAGCTTCTTCTATAGAAGAGGGTTCAATCAGAGATACAAGTCCCATTAACGTCTCTTCAGAGTTTTTGAATGAAGATCTTGTTCTGATTGGTTCATCTTTCTTTCCCAAGATTTTATCTTCTGGGTGATTAATATTGCTTCTGGATGGCTTCTTCTGGATGGGTTCTTCAGATGTTGTTGGAGAAATTGCATTGTTTTGATCTTTAGATGATTGATCTTTAGAAGTTCTGTTTGTAGAGATTTCTACTTCTATATCTGCAGAAAATTTATTCTGCTTTGGTTTTTCAGAACCAAGCTTATCATCAAATCTGACATGAATTGATTCTATCACAATTCGTGTTTCTGTATTGTATACTCTGTATCCCTTAGAGTGTTCAGAGTATCCTAACATATAACACTTTTGTGCCTTAGAATCAAATTTATTCAGAGTATCAAGAGTATTTAACATAAAGCAAATACATCCAAAAGGATGGAAGTATGAAATGTTGGGCTTTCTGTTCTTCCACAATTCATAAGGAGTCTTTTCAAGAATAGGTCTTATAGAGATTCTATTCTGAATATAGCATGCTGTATTTACTGCTTCTGCCCAAAAGTGTTTAGCCATATTAGTCTCATTTATCATGGTTCTGGCCATCTCTTGTAATGTTCTATTTTTACGTTCTACAACCCCATTTTGTTGTGGAGTTCTAGGACAAGAAAAATCATGAGATGCCATTTTCATTAAAAAATGATTCTAATTGTTTATTTTCAAATTCTCCACCATGATCACTTCTGACTTTAATGATTTTAGATTCTTTTTCATTTTGAACTTGTTTGCAGAAGTTAGAAAATACAGCAATTGACTCATCCTTGTGTCTAAGAAACTTTACCCATGTCCATCTGCTGAAGTCATCTACGATCACCAATCCATACTTTTTGCCATTGACAGAAGTAGTTTTCACTGGTCCAAACAAGTCAATGTGCAAAAGTTCTAATGGTCTAGAGGAAGATACAACATTTTTAGCTTTAAAACTAGTTTTTGAAAATTTGCCTTTCTGACATGCTTCACACAGAGCTTCTGAGTTGAACTTCAAATTTGGAAGTCCTCTGACTAGATTGAGTTTGTTAAGTTGAGATAATCTTCTCATATTAACATGTCCCAATCTTCTGTGCCAGACCCATTGCTCAGTTTCCACAGACATTAGACTTTTTACATTTTGAATTTTTAATTCTGAAAGCTTTATTTTATAGATGTTGTTCTTTCTCTTTCCACTAAAGAGGATTGTTCCATCTTTCTGACTAACAGCTTTACAGAACTTTTGATTGAAGATTATGTCATAGCCATTATCACTTAATTGACTTATGGATAATAAATTATGCATTAATCCTTCTACAAGTAGAACATTAGAGATAGAGGGAAGATTTCCATTACCAATAGTTCCGGAGCCAATTATTCTTCCTTTTTGATTGCCTCCAAAACCTACGTGGCCTCCATCTTTTAATTCAAGACTTTGGAACATATGCTTTCTTCCTGTCATGTGGCGTGAGCATCCAGAGTCCAGGTACCATGATTGGTGTTTCAGTTTTGCTGTTAAAGACATCTGCAACATACACAATTTTATCCTTGGGTACCCATATTCTTCTGGGTCCTTGTTTGTTAGTTTTTACAAACTTCTGATTCATTTTAGTTTTTAAATCAGAACTTGTAGAACAAGATGACTCACTAGTGTATATAAGATCATGATTATGACCATAGGTGAAATGAGAACTTAGAGGAGTATTAGTGTTTATGACAATGTCATCAATATTTTTTAGCTTCAGAGTTTCTTTATTTTTCACATAGCCTATGCCTCTTCTTTCATTTCTGCTAACACCATAGATCATAGAAGCAATCTTACTTCTATCTAAGCTTTTAGTAAGAAATTGTTGAAAGCTATAATCATATTGTTTTATGATATTATCAGAGTTGATTAGATCTTCTAATTCAGATTTCTTCTGAGCTTTAAGTTTCTCAAAAGAGTTTTTACATTCAAAGAGGTTTTCTTTCAGCTCAGAGTTTTCTGTTTTTAGTTTTCTAACTTCTTCTAATTCAGATACTAGACTTTGTTTAATGTCTTTGTATTTGAATTGAAGCTTCTGATATTTTTCAAGAATTTCCGAAAGGCTAGCTTCTAACTGAGGTCTAGAAAATTTAGAAAATACCTCTTCTGAATCTGATTCTAACTCTGATTCTGATGAGTGATCATCTTCTGGTATATTTTCCATTAATGCAATATTAGCTTGTTCATCTTTAGAATCTGACTCTGCTTCAGATGATTCAGTATCATCCCATGTTGCCATGAGACTCTTTTTCTTTTCTCTGCTGAATTTGTTTCTGGGTTTTTCTTTCTGAAGTTTTGGACATTCACTTTTATAGTGTCCTGGTTCTTTGCATTCGTAGCACACAACTTCTTTGCTTCTGGGTTTCTTGTGACCAGATGTTGATTCAGAATAATTATTTGTTCTTCTGGTATTTCTGAACTTCTTCTGACGATGCTTCCAGAGTTGTTGAACTCTTCTTGAAAGGAGAGATAATTCATCTTCTTCTGATGAACATCCAGAGCTTTCTTCTTCTTCCGCCTGTAAAGCTTTAGAAACATGTTTGTTAGATTTAAGAGCTACAGACTTACCTTTCTTCTGAGGTTCATCTTCTTCTAACTCAATCTCATGACTTCTCAAGGAGCTGATCAGTTCTTCTAAGGAAATTTCATTCAGATTTTTTGATAACTTTAAAGCAGTGACCATGGGTCTCCAAGCTTTTGGTAAACTTCTGATGATTTTCTTTACATGATCTGCTGTTGAGTAGCCTTTGTCCAGAACTTTTAGTCCAGCTACCAGGATTTGGAACCATGAAAACATTTTTTCAATGGTTTCATCTTCTTCCATCTTGAAAGCTTCATACTTCTGGATGAGAGCTAGAGCTTTAGTCTCCTTGACTTGAGAGTTGCCTTCATGTGTCATCCTTAGAGAATCAAACATGTGTTTAGCTGAATCCCTGTTTGTGATCTTCTCATATTCTGTGTAAGAGATGGCACTTAGAAGTATGGTCCTAGCTTTGTGATCATTTCTGAATTCCTTCTTCTGTTGAGCTGTCATATTTTTTCTTTCAATCTTCTGACCATCTGCTCCAACAGAATGAATGTATCCATCTGTCACCATGTCCCAGAGATCTCCATCTAGAGCTAGAAAGAAACTCTCCAGAACATCCTTCCAGTAGTCGAAATTGTCACCATTGAATATTGGAGGTTTAGCATTGATCTTGTCATTCTGATAGTCATTGTTGTTAATTCCAGTATCTGCCATGTGTTTAACTTCTGGATCTTTTACTGACACGGTTAAGTGTAATACTCAGAACCTAGCGCTCTGATGCCAATTGAAGGTGCACCAAACACAAGGAAGGAAGGTTGGAATTGGGTTTGCTTTATCAATAAAAATTAACTTCTAGTGACACATTTAATTTATCCTGGTTCGTTTGAACTCAAACTACGTCCAGTCCACCCGCCAAGGTGATTTTGCCTCTACTGAGGTCTTAATCCACTATTCAATAAGAATACACACAAAGACCTATAGTCAATGTCCTCTTGAGTCTTCTGACTAAACTTAGTCACTCAAGGAATAGAATAACTATTACAAAAATATAAAAGAAGTAACTTAGAATGCTTCTTGATAAGCACGAATCACTAAGTGAAAGTTACAATAATAAGCACAATATGATTTAATGATTTGCGTGAATAATATGATATGCGTTGCGTTCCTGATTTCTTCAAATGAAGTCCTTTAAATAGTTCTTGAGAAAGTAGCCGTTGGAGACATCTTGGATTAAATTAGGATAGACTTTAATATCATAAATTCCTTCCATAAGTAGAGATACTTGTCTTTGTTCATTAATTAAAATATTCTTTAATTAATGTCTTTAATAGGGATACCAGCATCTTCTAAGCGGAGATCAGAGATAATAAGTAAAGATGCGCAGCCAATACATATGTTTATTTAATGCTGGATTCTCCTTTGAGAGTATCTTCTATAATGAATCTTCTTAGCTCGTACGGTTTAATTAAATAAGATTGTCTTCTACACAAGAGTAAATATATTCATTAGAACTTCTAATATGAAAAGCTTTGTTATCATCAAAACACTTAGAGGTTCAGAACCATAATTGTTCTAACAAGAGTTAGAACCCCTCCTTTGGGCAGTGAGTTAGTGTAGGGTTAGGGTTCCTTGGAATGCATTTTAAATTTTTTATCTTGATGTTTGCTTCTGGTTTTAATTTTTGTTTGTTGCATTGATCATAAACCCTAATTTGGGCTTCCATATGCATCCATCTTGCATTTGCTTGCATACCATGACTTGCCATGACATTTTGTGCATCCATTTGATTCATTAGACATCTTAAGACATGTTAGAAGTATGTTTGATCATTACATCTTTCATTTGCCACTTTGTATGCCATTTGCATTCCATAACTTTTCATGTATGATCATGGTTCTTAACTTGCTTCATTTGCATCCATAAGTTTGTATGATCATCCCCATGTTTTGTTTCATGTTTGCATCATCCCATAGCATCATTATCATCTCATATATGCTTCTGGTTTTGGTTTGTATCATGCCATTTCATTTCATTTTGCATTGCATTGCATTCCTTTCACTAACTTTTCAGGTGATAAGTTACTTTGAGAAGTGAATTTGCCTTCACTTCTCATAAACTTCTTTTCATGTCTTTTATGCATCCTTGCTGCATTTTGTTATGTGTTTGAGATTGAGCTTGCTCTTTCTTCTGCTCCTTACTTTCTTTCTCAAGTGACTTGTCTTCTTGAATGAAGCAAGTTGCTTTGCTTCTCTTTGCTCCTTTCATCTGCTTCCTGGTGTTTCCTCTGAAGATTTCTTTCCTAAACCTCACAAACCTTAGGAACAACCAAGCATGACAATGATTAGGGTTTTGATTAGCTCCCCACTTAGTTTTTACCTTTGTGTCTCTTTGAGTCTTCTCTTCTCACCTCATAATCAGGGACTAAACCCTAAAGGCTTTAAGGCTTTGTGATTAAGCTAATGCCTGCATCCTTCTATTAGGATGGAGTGTATAACTTTAATCCTAAGTGTTAAACCCTTAATGTGTTTAACTCCTTTAATCAATCCACTTAATAATCATCAAGACATCAAGCTTGTAACTTAGGCCTTGCATTAGGGTTCTAATTCTTCCTTAATTGGTTAAGAAGGACTAACCCTAGTGTTAAAGGACAAGTCCCCCTCAAGTTGTCTTACAAACCATAAAAATCACTTCTTCATCATATCATTAATTAAAATCCACTTAATAAAGGCTTTGTTTTGTCATGAGCTTAATCCCTAATCATGGATTAAGTTAAGGAGCTTTCCTCAACTTAAACATTCTCATCTATTATCCTTCTATTAGGATGGTGTAATGAGTCTGTTTAATCCCTGATTATGGCTTAATCTCATTACTCAACACTAAACAAAAACATCTAATTAATCACAAGTAGGTTAATGATCTTAATCCTACACCAAAGGTGATTAAGTGTGAGAAGCTGACTTCACACTTAAGGTATTCTCATCACCCCTAATCAGAGGGAAGATGTGATGAGTTTACTAACCCATTGGTTTAGGCTTAAGCTCATTAACTTATGACAAACTCCAAAAAGCAATAAAAGACTGAAAACTCAAAAAAACAAACAATAATCGTCTCCTTCGGGATTCTTTTCTCATCACCTTCACTCATAAACGAGAACTTGCTTCTTCCGTCTAATGCAAGATAGTTTGCACCTGAGCCAGACAGGTCATACACTTGAGCATAGACAAGTAAGCAGTTCATAAGTCAATTCATCTTTCAGTCTCTTTGGGTCGAACTACGGTGTTCTGACTTCCTCATTGCACGAGAGGATACGTAGGCATAACTTAACAGTTATCGAACAAAAGTCTCTGTATATTCCCCCTCCTTCTAGCCTTATTCTTTAGCCTCATTATCATGAGCATTTCATCTCTGTTTTTACACTGACACTGTACATATCACACTTCACTTCTTTTACACAGACACCTGTACATCCTTTTCCAGCTCTTTTATACACAAATTGCACTGACACTACCCCTTTAAAACACAAATCTTTTAAGCGTGGATCCCGTCGAGTACGGCGGACAATCTGGGTGCTAATACCTTCCCAGGTTGTAACCAACCCCCTTTCTCAGTCTCTCTGGTTCGCAACCGTCTTATCCATATCTTTCTAGGTCTATGCAGCATTACCTTTCCTCCGGGATAAAAATGCCTAGCTGGCGACTCTATTCATTCCCCGTGAGTTCACTCCTGTGTGTTCTCACATCCTCCTCTCGCCGACCGTTCGCGTCTGTACCTTTATCTGGTCCATTTCCCATTTATCGGGAGCGACAAATAGGTCTATCAAAGTGACCTACTCCCCCATGCAGAGTCATACATCTTATCAGATCTACCAATGATCTCGTCCCCAGCTGGGATATCCATTTCAAGTAGATCAGCCAGAGATCTTCGCAGCAACAAGATCCGATTCCCGGATCGTTCTTTGCATAATCATAGCATTCGCATCATTTTCTCCCCGCAGAGCGTAGCATTCCGTTTAATACGGAGCATTACGGCAAAAATCAAACATATTGCATAATCATAAGCCATGTTCTGAATCAAACACTTGTGAATACCGACAATTCATCAACGATATACAGAAAACTCCCCAGATTCCCCGGCAGAGAGCCAAGGCACTTTCCCTAGGGATACAGATATTTCCTGACACCCGTCCGTGTCATATCCCCAGTAGAAAGCCATAGCGTCCTCTTTGCACTCACCGATACATATATATATATACAATTTCCTTGACACCCGTCCGTGCCACCTTCCCCACCATAGTTACCTGAACACTTTGTAAATCAAATACTTGTTGATATTACACTTTTCCCCTTTGACAATCGTCCGTGTCACTCTCCCCAGCAAGTGAAATACCCGTCTATACACCATTCATACTTGTTACTCCTGTTTTACTCATACAGATAGTCGTCTGCATCTTGTATACACCACTTATCTTTCTTAGATTCGAACTCGTCCGTGTTCTTTGTTAACTAGTTGATACTCGTCCGTACCATCATCTCTGAACACGTGTCAGCGTTTGTTTCTACTGATACTCGTCCGTATCATAGTCTTAAGGATGCTCGTTCGCATCTTTAATCCATACACAATGTCAAATACCCTTACCTCTTTTAGAATTTAGACACTCGTCTGTGTCTATTATTCCCCAGAAGAGTCCCCTCAGATCCGACACTCGTTTGTGTTCTTTGTTAACCAGTTGATACTCGTCCGTATCATCATCTCTGAACATGTGTCAGTGTTTGTTTCTACCTGATACCCGTCCGTATCACAGTCTTAAGGATGCTCGTCTGCGTCTTTAATCTACACACAGTGCCAAACACTCATACTTTTCGTTTCTTGGATGTAAACACTCGTCCGTGTTTATTATTCCCTAGCGATATCCCCAGCAAAACTTGTTAAACTATTTCCTGTCTATCTGACATTCGTCCTATGTCATGATACCTTTGCGGCAATCGTACCCTGCCAGGTGATCGTCCTTCACCTTTTTGATGATCGTCCTTCATCACCCCCAGTGGAGTCTCTATTCATTAGAACCCCTTCTTATCCGACATTCGTCCTATGTCGTGATATTTTTTTAGCAGTTGTCCCCTACTAGGTGATCGTCCTTCACCTCTTGATGATCGTCCTTCATCATTCTATCCGATGGCCGTCCCCATCGTTGATCTGGTTATCTGACATTCGTCCTATGTCATGATAAGCCCCGAGAGCAGTCGTACCGTGCTAGGTGATCGTCCTTCACCTCCTGATGATCGTCCTTCATCATGCTTATCCGATGGCCGTCCCCATCGTCGACCTTTTTATCTGACATTCGTCCTATGTCACGATACCTTCCGGCAGCCGTACCCTGCCAGGTGATCGTCCTTCACCTTAGATGACCGTCCCTCATCTTATTCCCAACAGAGCAGCCGTCCCCTGCTAGGTGATCGTCCTTCACCTTCGATGACCGTACCTCATCATTTTATTTCATTTACCTATAATCCCCAAAAAGTCTTATAGCTTTACCTGATGGTCGTCCCCATCATAATCTCTCATATCCCCAGCTTGTTGGTCGTCCCCGTCATTGCTCTTTCCCCAGCAGTCGTCCTCTGCTCGACGGTCGTCCTCCGTCGCCCGCACTTTATATAAATACTTTATTTTTCTTTTACAATCTATATCCCTTTTCTTCTTCATTCTTTGAGTGCAAATTTTGGACTGTCTTTTGGTATTCAACCACAAGTTATCTTGTTTGCCTGTTAAGCCGTTGCTTACATCCTGCACAGCTAACTCATGTTTGAATAGGGGCAGCTGTAAACACCCCAAATTTTCCCTCACCCATTCATACCATGGCTTGTGATCTTTTCATATGCATAAGTTCAATCATACCATCTCATATTGCATATTTGTTTCACTGCATTGATTCTAAGTCATCTGCATCTAGGGTTTGTGATCTGAGCCATCCAAGAGCTATTTGAGCCACTCCAAAGGTCATCAATCACTTCAAAGGGGTCCATGTATGTTCAAGCATCATATTATATCCTCACAAAGTCAAGAAAGTCAAAGAATCACAAGAACTGAGACAGGCATGGAAGCAGAGCCAGGTTTAACTGCACAGATGACCTAGAATTAGGGTTTTGGTTTCAAAAGCCATAACTCCAAATTTTTTGGTCATTCTTGTTTCTATTGGTCTCTATATGTCATAAGGATAATGCATATCAATTTTCATGAAGAAATTCCACGGGGAAGGTATCTAATCAAGAGTTGACTTCTTGAGCAAGTCAGTGCAAAACCAGGGCATCTGAGGCCCCCAATGACCCAACCAAAGGTTGTTCTTCATCATTTTGATTGTGTATGATCTTTATTTGATCATAGAAGATGTTGGAAGTTCACAAGATTGAAGAATTTCAAGCCATTTGCAAAGTTGCCTTTTTGGGAAAATGACTTGTAATGAAAACTTGCCATTTTGGGAAACTTTTTCAACCCTTTCTTTTTGGTTCAAAAATGCTTCAAATGGAAAAAATTTGGTCATGAAAGTTGTATAATGGATCATTCCCTTTTCAAAAAGTACAAGAACTCATTCTAATTCATTTTGGATCAAAAGTTATGGCCTTGCAAAGTTGGATAAAATCATTGAAATTTCACTTTTGCACAAAATGGAAAACTTGCAAATTCTCATGACAAGCCTTTATGTGATTTCAATATGACCTCTAATCATCACACAAACACAAGGCATGACCAAAAAATCAGTTTGGCCCAAGAGATTTCCCATTTCTATGCCTTGATTTTCAAGTAACCATAAGCCATTCTTCATGAAAGTGCAAAGAGGGATTTCTTGCAAATTGATTCTCAAAGGGTTTGTTTGACCTCTAGCTGGTTTCAAGACTTTGCCATGACCTAATGAAGCATGCCACACCAAAACTTCAGCAAGATTTCTCACATGTACATAGCCAAAAATCATGAGATGTAACAAGTTGTCAAGTTGCAAAAACCCTTCCAACTTATGATCCAAATCCTGCAGTCCTTCATGAACCATCCAAGGGCCATCCTTGACTCAAGTTGAGGCAGGACAAGCCTCTAGATTGCCTCTGACCCGAGCCATGCCTAGGGTACACAATATCTTGAATTTCTTGCATTTTGCCCATACCAATCCCACAGTGACACACCAAGTCTCTGCCCAACCAGAGCATGATATGTGGACATCAAGCAATCCAAAAACACACCATACACAAGCCATAAGCTCCCACATTGCAGCATACACAAAAATCTTCCAAGAACTTCTCTCATTCGAATCTCCTCATACAACCCTCAAACATCAAAAATTTCTTCACCCACAAACCACAAATCACTCATAGAACAAGAAGCACCCCCTGAAACAGCATGAATCACCACACATAGAGACCTTCATTTCTGCTACACCAGAACCAAACAGTCACAACCAGCCACTCTCAAAGCATTCTAAGCTTCATTCCACCATCAAGAGGATCAAGGGAGAAGGATTGCACAAAGCTTGAGGCCAGGAAGCTCAAAATCAGAGAAGCTTCATCTCAGGTAACATGAAGAACTTTTTTCCCAGAAACTGATTTTTAAGTTCTTTTATGATGTTATGTCTTCCCCTGATCATGAATATGTGTTTAGTTTTTGAAATGGTGAAGAAACCAGCATGTATGGTATCTCTGAATATTTGCCCGTGTTTCATACTTTGCTTCGATTCAGGCTTGTGAGTGAAAATAAATGAATTTTGGGTGAGGGGTTAGGTTTAGATTGATGAGAGGATCATTTTGGTGGAAGAAATTTCATGATTGGTAACCTGTAGCAAAATCTAGGGTTTATGCTCGCCGGAGAAGATGACCGGAACCACTGTTCCGGTCACCTGAAACTCATTAGCCCTAATTGTGTAATTAAGGAACTTTGAATATTGACCCTTGGATTTGCCTTCCCGCACGTGAATGAGTGGACAGGATTTGTCATTAAAACCCTAATCTTTGTTTAATTAATTAAAATCAGTTTAATTAAGTCATAAAACAAAATTAGCCAGATTTGAATCTGGGCCTTTGGATCTGGCGCGCAGTCAACCAGCCCAAACCCAGATCAAATCCTGGCCCTCCTCTTTGCATACTTTCATTTATTTTTATTTTTATTTCATTTTTATTCATTTATCTTTCACATTTATTTTAAAATAGATAGAAAAATCCTAAAAATATTTCCCTTTGCATTTTTGTTTCAAATAATTTTCTTAATCAGAAAATGATTTTTATTTTATTTTTTGCATTAAAAATTATTTTTAAATCATTTAAATGTTTATTTTTAATTAGTTAATGAAAATTAATTAATTAAAAATACATTTAGGTATTTAAAAATCACTAAAAAAATTCACATAGCATTTAAAAACATTTAGAAACATTTTCCAACTCTCAAACCAAATTTCTTTTTTGTTCTTGATGCCTTTTGATCATTTTCATTGGATTTATTTTCATTTCAAGGCAATATTTTGTTTCAAACTTCAAAATTTTCTTTCTGCCTAACCATTGAGAGTTGAATGATGATTCTTCTTGCATTGCACTCTTCATAGCATGTAGTTTATAGGTTAAAATTAGTTTGAATTGATCTTGCATTTTCAATTTGTTTGGCATTTTTCTTGATGAAGTACCCCAAAACCCTAGCAATCTTAGGAAATTCATAACTTTCATTAGGTTAGGAGTTGGATCCTCTCCTTTGGGCAGTGAGTTTGTATAGGTCTAGGGTATCTTTGATTTCATTTTCAAATTTTTATCATGTCATTTGCTTCTGGTTTTGGATTTTTGTTTTGCATGATGCATATAACCCTAATTTGTGCTTCCCTTTGCATCCATTTCTCATTTGCTTGCATCCATTGACTTGTCATGACATTTTGTGCATCCACATGATTCATAATACATCTTAGGACATATTAGGTTCATGTTTTATCATTGCATCTTTCATTTGCCATGTTTTATGTCCATTGCATTTCATAGCTTTTCATGTACACTCATGATTCAAAGCATGCCTCATTTGCATCCTTATGCTTGTATGATCATTCTCATCCCTTGTCATGTGTTTGCATCATCTCTTAACAACATTAACCTCATGTAAATGCTTCTGACTTTGGTTTGCATCATGACATTTCATCCCATTTGCATTGCATTTCATTTCTTTTGCTAACTTTTCAGGTGGTAAGTTGTTTGAGAAGTGAATTTGCCTTCACTTCTCACAATCTCTTTTCATCTTTTGCATACTTTCTTTGCTGCCTTTTGTATGTGTATTAGAGTGAGCTTGCTCATTCATGTTCATCTCTTACTTTCTTCCTTTAAGCAACTTGTCTTCTTAAGTGAAACAAGTGGTTTTGCTTCTCTCTGATCCTTTCATCTGCTTCCTTCCTGGTGGTTTCTCTGAAGATCTTCTTGCAAACCTCATTAACCCTAGGAACAACCAAGCATGATAATAATTAGGGTTTTATTAGTCCCCCATTTAGCTTTTTGCCTTTGTGTCATCTTTGAGTCTTTTATTCTCATCTCATAATCAGGGACTAAACCCTAAAGGCTTTAAGGCTTTGTGATTAAGCTTATGCCTGCATCCTTCTATTAGGATGGAGTGTATAACTTTAATCCTAAGTGTTAAACCCTTAATGTGTTTAAAACCTTTAATCAATTCACATAATAATCACTAAGACATCAAGCTTGTAACTTGGGCCTTGCATTAGGGTTCTAATTCTTCCTTAATTGGTTAAGAAGGACTAACCCTAGTGTTAATGGACAAGTCCCCCTCAAGTTGTCTTACAAACCATAAAAATCATTTCTTCATCTTATCATTAACTAAAATCCATTTAATAAAGGCTTTGTTTTGTCATGAGGTTAATCCCTAATCATGGATTAAGTTGAGGAGCTTTCCTCAGCTTAAATGTTCTCATCTATTATCCTTCTATTAGGATAGTGTAATGAGTCCATTAAATCCCTGATTATGGCTTAATCTCATTACTTAACACTAAGCAAAAACTCCAAAAAACATCTAAATGATCACAAGTAGGTTAATGATCTTAACCCTACAACATGGTGATTAAGTGTGAGGTGTTTACTTCACACTTAAGGTATTCTCATTACCCCTAATCAGAGGGAAGATGTGATGAGTTTACTAACCCTTGGTTTAGGCTTAAGCTCATTAACTTATGACAAACTTAAAAAAGCAATAAAAGATTGAAAACACAAAAAACAAACAATAATCGTCTCCTCCGGGATTCTTTTCTCATCTCATTCACTCATAAACCAGAACTTGCTTCTTCCGTCTAATGCAAGACAGTTTGCACCTGAGCCAGACAGGTCATACACTTGAGCATAGACAAGTAAGCAGTTCACAAGTCAATTCATCTTTCAGTCTCTTTGAGTCGAACTACGGTGTTCTGGCTTCCTCATTGCACGAGAGGATACGTAGGCATAACTTAACAGTTATCCAACAAAAGTCTTTGTATATTCCCCCTCTTTCCAGCATTACTCTTTGAGCCTCAATATCTTGAGCATTTCACTTTTATTCTTACACTGACACTTCACATATTTCACTCCACACTTCTTTTACACTGACACTTGCATTCTTTTCCAGCTTTGATACACAAGTTGCCCTGACACTACCCCTTTAAAACAAAAATCTTTTAAGCGTGGATCCCGTCGAGTACGACGGACAATCTGGGTGCTAATACCTTCCCAGGTTGTAACCAACCCCCCTTCTCAGTCTCTCTGGTTCGCAACCGTCTTATCCATATCTTTCTAAGTTTATGCAGCATTACCTTTCCTTCGGGATAAAAATGCCTAGCTGGCGACTCTTTTCTTTTTCTCCTTTCGCCGACCGTTCGCGTTTGTACTCCTTCTGACCAGGTGTCATTTGGTGGGAGTGTCACAAGTAGATCAGCCGGAGATCTCCTCAGCAACGGGATCCGAATCCCGGATCGGTATCTTTACATAATCATAGCATTCGCATCATATTTTCCCCACAGAGCGTAGCATTCCGTCTAATACGGAGCATTACGGCAAAAATCAAACATATTGCATAATCATAAGCCATGTTCTGAATCAAACACTTGTAAATACTAACAATACCATCAACAATATACCAAATACCCCCCAAATTCCCCGGCAGAAAATTAAAGCATTTCCTTTACACTCACAAATACAGATACATATATACACACTCTTTTTGGCACTCGTCCGTGTCATCGTTCCCCAGTAAAGTCGCCCGAGCATTCTTTACAAACAGACACTTATACTACAGATGCTTCTTGACACTCTTCTGTGTCATACCCCAAGCAGAAAGCCAAAACATCCCCTTTGCACCAACAACACCTGTGTGCATATATCCATACACTTCCTTGACACCCATCCGTGTCGTGCTCTCCCCAGCAAGTTGAGCACTCGTCTGTGTCTCACTCATACTTTTTACTCATACAGATACTCATCCATATCTTGTATATAACACTTAAATCCCCTCAGAATCAACACTCGTCCGTGTTCTTTGTTAACCAGTTGATACTCGTCCGTATCATCATCTCTGAACATGCGTCAAGCGTTTGTTTCTATTGATACTCGTCCGTATCATACTCTTAAGGATGCTCGTCCGCATCTTTAATCTATACACCGTGTCAAACACTTATGTCTTCTTGAATTTAGACACTCGTCTGTGCCTACCCTTCCCCAGGAGAGTCCCCAGCAAACCCCATTGATCTATTTCCTTTCATCTGACATTCATCCTATGTCATGATACCTTCCAGCAGCCGTACCCTGCCAGGTGATCGTCCTTCACCTTTTTGATGATCGTCCTTCATCACCCCCAGTGGAGTCTCTATTCATTAGAACCCCTTCCTATCCGACATTCGTCCTATGTCGTGATATTTTCAGCAGTCGTCCCCTGCTAAGTGATCGTCCTTCACCTCTTGAAGATCGTCCTTCATCATTCTATCCGATGGTCGTCGCCATCGTTGATCTTGTTATCTGGCATTCGTCCTACGTCATGATAAACCCTGAGAGCAGCCGTACCCTGCTAGGTGATCGTCCTTCACCTCTTGATGACCGTCCTTCATCATGCTTATCCGATGGTCGTCCCCATCGTCGACTTTTTCTATCCGGCATTCGTCCTATGTCGTAATACTTTCGGCAGCCGTCCCCTGCCAGGTGATCGTCCTTCACCTTAGATGACCGTCCCTCATCTTATCCCCAACAGAGCAGCCGTCCCCTGCTAGGTAATCGTCCTTCACCTTTGATGACCGTACCTCATCATTTATTTCATTCATGCCTTGAACTTGATGGCCGTCCCCATCATAATCTCTTATATCCCCAGCTTGTCGGCCATCCCCGTCATTGCTTTATTTCCCGCATTTTCCCCAGCATGTCGGTCGTCCCCGTCATTGCTTCTTCCCTAGACTTCATCCTCTGCTTGACGGTCGTCCTCCGTCGCCCGCACTTTATAATTATACTTTACTTTTTTTTACAATCTATATCCATTTTCTTCTTCATTCCGTGAGTGCAAATTTTGGACTGTCTTTGGTATTCAACCACAAGTTATCTTGTTTGCCTGTTAAGCCGTTGCTTACATTCTGCAGAGCTAACTCATGCTTGAATAGGAGCAGCTGTAAACACCCCAAATTTGCCCTCACCCATTCACACCATGGCTTGTGATCTTTTCATTTGCATTCAATCATAGCATCTCATACCACATTTTTGATTCACTGCATTGATTCAAAGCCATCTGCATCTAGGGTTTGTGATCTGAGCCATCCCTGAGCCATTTGAGCCACTCCAAAGGTCTTCAATCATCTCAAAGGGGTCCATGTATGTTCAAGCATAATATTATATCCCCACAAGGTCAAGGAAGTCAAAGAATCGCAAGAACTGAGAAAGGCATGGAAGCATAGCCAGGTTTAACTGCACAGATGACCTAGTATTAGGGTTTTGGTTTCAGAGGCCATAACTCCAATTTGTTTTGGTCATTCTTGTTTCTATGAGTCTCTATATGTTATGAGGATCATGCATATCAATTTTCATGAAGAAATTCAATGGGGAAGGCATCTGATCAAGAGGTGACTTCTTGAGCAAGTCAGTGCAAAATCAGGGCATCTGAGGCCCCCAGTGACACAACCAAAGGGGTTTCTCCATCATTTTGAATATGTATGATCTTTATTTGATCATAGAAGATGTTAGAATTTCACAAAATTGAAGAATTTCAAGCCATTTGCAAAGTTGCCTTTTTGTGAAAGTGACTTATAATGTAAACTTGCCATTTTGGGAAAGTTTTTCAACCTCCTCTTTTTGATTCAAAAATGCTTCAAATGAGAAAAATTTGGTCATTAAAGTTGTAGATTGGATCATACCCTTTTCAAAAAGTACAAGAGCTTATCCTAATTCATCTTGGATCAAAAGTTATGGCCTTGCAAAGTTGGGAAAAATCACATAATTGCATGTTTTACACCAAAGAGGCATTTTGCAAAATGGTATGATAAGGCATTCTAAAGGCTTCAAATGTGCACAAACACTTCACAACATGCTCATGTGACCTTTAAAGATCAGAATTGGCCCAAGAATTATGCATTTTGGTGCCTTGAACTTCAAGAATTTCCAAAAGGGCCAAAGTTGGACAAATTTGCAAAACCACCCATAAGCTTCAATCCACTTGCTGCATTGCCTCAAGACTAATTCCATGGACATCCTTAATCCATGTTGAGACAGGACAAGCCAAGAGCCAGCTGCAAAACCAACCCATACCTCAAGTACACAACTTTTGACATTTTGGCAACTTGCCCATACCAATCACCATAGGCCACCAACAACTCTCTGACCTATCCAAACATGATACATGGACCAAAAGCAACTCAACACACTACACAACACAAGCTGAAGCCTCTCATAACTCAGCATTCATGAAAATCCTCTCTTATGCATTTTTCTTCGAATCTCATCACACAAGCCTAAAACCTCAAAACAAACTCCATAGAACAACTCACCATGACCCTCTGATCATTTCCCAACCATCACTTTGCCCTGAAACCTCCCATATCAAAAACACGATTTCCCTCCCCCATTGACCTGAGCTTCTGCGAACTTCACATAGAGGCCATCTAAACTCCAACCAAACATCACAAACTCTTCAGGAGGATTATTGGAGCTGATTTGAAGCAAAGACCTGGCCAGAAAGTACCAAAAATGAAAGCTCCAGTTCAGGTGAGCTCAAGAACATTTTTTCCAGAACTTTGATGTCTTGTTATAAAATGATTCTATGAGTTGCACTGATCATCTTGATGTGTTTGGTTTTGAAAATGGCCAAGAAATAAGCATGTACTGACTGTCTGAAACTTTGCCCGTAAAAATGATTTTGTTTGTTTCTCTTGATTCATGAAAAATAAATGATTTTTGTTGTGGGGTTTATGTTTAATGATGTTCAAGGGTTGATTCTGGAGAGTTTGATGAAGTTTTGATGCGTATTGAGTGAGATTGGAAAATGGTTGGCCGGAGAAGATGACCGGAACACTGTTCCGGTCATCTGAAAGTCATTAGGGCTCAGGATTAGGGTTAATGACATAATTAAGTGAGTTTGAATTCTGGCCGTTGGATAGCGCGCGTAGTCAATTCCCGCCTCCTTAGGTTTAAATCCTGGCCTTTAGATTAGCTGACTTTCTCATTTTCCCATTAATTTCATTTTTATTTTATTTGTTTTGTATTTTATTTCTACGAATTTTTAAAAATAGCAAAACATATTAAAAAATTCTGAAATTTTTTGTCAAACCTTTTATTAATTTTCAGAACCCAAAAATATTTTTATTCTTATTTTTTGCATTAAAAATTATTTTTAAATCATTTAAATGTTTACTTTTAATTAGTTAATGGAAATTAATTAATTAAAAATGCATTTAGGTATTTAAAAATCACAAAAAAATTCACATTGCATTTTAAAACATTTAGAAACATTATCAAACTCTCAAAACAAATTTCTTTTTGGTCCTTGATGTATTTTGACAATTTTCATTGGAATAAAAGTTGTTTAAAGGCAATATTTTTGTTCAAACTTAGAAAAATTCATTCTGCCTAACCATGAAGAGTTTGATAATGGTTCTTCTTGCATTGCATCCTTCATAGCATGTAGTTTTTAGGGTAAAATTGGTTTGAATTTATATTTCTTTTTCAATTTGATGGGCTTTTTTCCCTTTGGAGTACCTTGAAACCCTAGTTGGTTTAGAAAAATCATAACTTCCATTAGGTTTAGATTTAGGTCTCCTCCTTTGGGGCAGTGAACTTGTGTAGGGTTAGGGTTCCTTTGATCCCATTTTCAATTTTTTATCATGTCATTTGCTTCTAATTTTGAGTTTTGTGTTGCATGTTATGCATAAACCCTAATTCTTTCCTTCCTTTGCATCCATCTTTCATTTGCTTGCATTCATGAACTTGCCATGACATTTTGTGCATCCTTATGACATGTAATACATCTTGGGACATATTAGAATCATGTTTGATCATTGCATCTTTCATTTTCCATGTTATGTATCCATTGCATCTCATAAACTTTCATGAACTTTTATGGTTCAAAGCATGCTTCATTTGCATCCTCATCCTTGTATGATCATCCCCAACTCTTGATATGTGTTTGCATCATCTCTTAGCATCATTGACATCATGTTCATGATTCTGACTTTGGTTTGCATCATTGCATTTCATCTCATTTTCATTGCATTTCATTTCTTTTGCTAACTTTTCAGGTGGTAAGTTGTTTTGAGAAGTGAATTTGCCTTCACTTCTCATAATCTCTTCTCATCTCTCTTATGCATCATTGCTGCATTTTATCTTTATATTAGAGTGAGCTTGCTCATTCATGCTCTTTCCTACTTTCTTCCTTCAGGCAACTTGTCTTGTTAAGTGAAGCAAGTTGTCTTGCTTCTCTCTGTTTCTTTCTCCTTTCATCTGTTTCCTTCCTTGGTGGCTCTTTGAAGATTCTTTCTCTCTTAAGCCTCACAAACCCTAGGATCTCCAAGTATGATAACAATTAGGGTTTGATTAGTCCCCCATTTAGCTTTTACCTTTGTGTCATCTTTTGAGTCTTCTCTTCTCATCTCATAATCAAGGACTAAACCCTAAAGGTTTTAAGGCTTTGTGATTAAGCTTATGCCTGCATCCTTCTATTAGGATGGAGTGTATAACTTTAATCCTAAGTGTTAAACCCTTAATGTGTTTAATACCTTTAATCAATTCACTTAATAATCACTAAGACATCAAGCTTGTAACTTGGGCCTTGCATTAGGGTTCTAATTCTTCCTTAATTGGTTAAGAAGGACTAACCCTAGTGTTAATGGACAAGTCCCCCTCAAGTTGTCTTACAAACCATAAAATCCATTTCTTAACCTTATCATTAACTAAAATCCACCTTAATAAAGGCCTTGTTTTGTCATGAGGTTAATCCCTAATCATGGATTAAGTTGAGGAGCCTTCCTCAGCTTAAATGTTCTCATCTATCATCCTTCTATTAGGATGGTGTAATGGGTCCATTAAATCCTTGATTATGGCTTAAACTCATTACTTAACACTAAACAAAAACTCCAAAAACATCTAAATAATTACAAGTAGGTTAATGATCTTAATCCAACATTATGGTGATTAAGTGTGAGGTGCTTACTTCACACTTAAGGTATTCTCATTACCCTTTATCAGAGGGAGGATGTGATGAGTTTACTAACCCTTGGTTTAGGCTTAAGCTCATTATCTTATGACAAACCACCAAAAAGCAATAAAAGATTGAAAACTCAAAAAAAAAACAATAATCGTCTCCTTCGGAATTCTTTTCTCACCTCATTCACTCATAAACGAGAACTCGCTTCTTCCGTCTAATGCAAGACAGTATGCACCTGAGCCAGACAGGTCATACACTTGAGCATAGATAAGTAAGCAGTTCACAAGTCAATTTATCTTTCAGTCTCTTTGAGTCGAACTACGGTGTTTTGACTTCTTTATTGCACGAGAGGATACGTAGGCATAACTTAACTGTTATCGAACAAAAGTCTCTCTATATTCCCCCGTCTTCCAGCTTTATTCTTTAGCCTCATTGTCTTGAGCATTTCACTCCTGTTCTTACACTGACACTTCTTTATTTCACTTCATACTTCTTTATTTCACTTCATACTTCTTTTACACTGACACTTGCATTCTTTTCCACCTTTGATACACAAATTGCACTGACACTACCCCTTTAAAACACAAATCTTTTAAGCGCGGATCCCGTCGAGTACGGCGGACAATCTGGGTGCTAATACCTTCCCAGGTTGTAACCAACCCCCTTTCTCAGTTTCTCTAGTTCGCCACCGTCTTGTCCATCGTTTCTCAGGTTTATGCAGCATTACCTTTCCTTCGGGATAAAAATGCCTAGCTGGCGACTCTTGTCTTTTGAGTTCACCCTTGTGTGTTCTCTCTCCTTTCGCCGTACGTTCGCGTCTGTACCCCTTCTGACCAGGTGTCATTTGGTGGGAGCGACAGTCTCCCTGGCCGTCCGTCACATGGGACCCTGACACGAGTGAAGCATAATTAAATTAGGATTATAATGCAATGGGAACACAACTTTCATCCGTTCACAACTACTTAACACGGGGATACTAATTCAGGTATCAGTGTCTAAGCATTGTCATGTCTCTAAAATGGTTTGTATCAAACTAGGGTATACCTAACTACCTCACAAGTTATACATTTTATTTTCTTTAGTTCACAAATTCCCTAACTTAACATAATTACGGTTTATCGGAAAAGTCAGGTAAAAGTCGGGTAAAAGTAATATTTCTCAGCATCATAAGATAGTACATATTTTTAGCTTTCAAACGTATAAATAACACTTAAATCGGATAACCGAGTAAAAAGTTATGAATTTTAAAAGTTGGAACAAAAAAATATTTTTCTGCACATAACAGTGGTAATTGGTTACTACCAGAAGGGTAACCGATTACTAGTGTAAAATACGCCCAGGATTTCCAAGTTTTCAATAGGTAACCGGTTACTACCAGGAGGGTAACCGGTTACTTGTAGACAGTGGGCAAAAACAGTTGCGTTTCAAAATGCAGAAATTCCTAAATTCAATCCAAAACACATCAAAACCAGAAAATGATACTCAACAAAGGTTCCTACACCTATTACCAACATACTCATGCATTTTTATCGGTTTTCAACCGTTCAAACTACGGATTTTGCAAAAGAAAGGTCTCTCTATGTCCTGGTCAGATGAAGACTCAGGTTGTGAGTCAGAAGAAGAATCTGCAAAGCACATCACTGCTCTAGCTGGAGTATGTGAAACTGAAGGGGGATCTAGTGATGAGGATCTAACATTTGAAGAGCTTGAAGCATCTTACAGGATGTTGTGTAAAAGGAGCACTGAAGTATACATGTAGAATATACAGCAGAAGAAGCAGATTGGGGAGTTAAAGGCTGAAAAGGAAAGTAATCTAGAGATCATTGACACTTTGAAAAGTGAAGTCAGCCTACTCAACTCCAAAATGGAGCATATGTCCAAATCTGTCAGGATGCTGAACAGTAGCTCAAACACACTAGATGTCATTCTCAACAATAACAAGCATTCAGGGGATAGGACTGGGCTGGGATTTAAAGCTCAAAACTTTGAGGCTAGCACCAGCCAAACAACTTCAAATCCCATGAAATCAACTAAGATGTTCAAGCAGATGTCTCAACATCATGACAAACACATGATGAAAAAGAAATATCAAAGATGGAGATGCCATCACTGTGGAAGGTTTGGTCACATCAAACTTTATTGCTACAAGCTGCATGGATACCCCAATCAGAGTTCCCAACACCCTCTTAAGCAGAAGACAGAGGTCACCAAGAAAATATGGATACCTAAAGCTAGTCTGTATGCTGATCAAAGCTACCAGTACATGCCTAAGAACAAGGTCAACAGGCAGCACTACCCTGCGCAGATGCATCAAAGGAAACCTCACAACAGGCACAAATGGTCCTAGCAGGTTGTTGCCTCTATAGCTCATACATCTCTCAGAGTATCTGCTAAGGAAGACTGGTATTTTGACAGTGGCTGCTCAAGGCACATGACTGGACTGAAGAATCTGCTGGTAGACTTAAAGTCACACTCATCCAGATATGTAACCTTTGGAGATGGAGCAAAGGGGGAAATCAAGGGAGTTGGGACCCTGGACTGCTCAGGTGTACCAAGTCTAGATGATGTGCTGTTGGTAAAAGGATTAACTGCTAACTTGATCAACATAAGTCAATTATGTGACCAAGGTTACAGTGTAAACTTTACCAAAACTGAATGCATAGTTTCTGATAAAGAACAAAAGGTTGTCATGAGAGGAGCCAGATCAAAAGACAACTGCTATATGTGGGAACCCCAAGATTTCAGCCTCACATCAACTTGTTCCTTAGCCAAAGAAGAAGAAGTGAAGTTGTGGCACCAAAGACTGGGTCATGTCCATCTCAGAGGAATAAAGAAGATCATTTCTATGGAGGCTGTAAGAGGGATCCCAAGACTTAAAATTGATGAAAGTAAAGTGTGTGGTGAATGTCAAATAGGAAAGCAAACCAAGATGTCACACCCAAAGCTCCAACATTTGACAACTTCCAAAGTCTTGGAATTATTACATATGGATCTTATGGGACCAATGCAGGTAGAGAGTCTTGGTGGAAAAAGATATGCCTATGTGGTTGTTGATGACTTCTCAAGATATACCTGGATAAGCTTCATCAAAGAGAAGTCTGATGTGTTTGATGTATTCAAAGATCTGTGTCATAGAATCCAAAGAGAAAAAGTAAGCTGTGTGGTCAGAATAAGAAGTGATCATGGAAAGGAGTTTGAGAATAAAAAATTCTCAGACTTCTGTTCTTCAGAAGGGATCAATCATGAGTATTCTTCTCCTATCACCCCTCAACAGAATGGGATTGTTGAAAGGAAAAACAGAACTATTCAGGAGTCAGCTAGAGCCATGATTCATGCTAAAAAGTTACCCCTGTACTTTTGGGATGAAGCTATGAACACAGCATGCTACATCCATAATAGAGTCACACTAAGAAAGGGAACTTTATCCACCATCTATGAAGTCTGGAAGGGCAGAAAACCTACAGTCAAGTACTTTCATGTGTTTGGAAGTAAGTGTTACATTCTGGCTGATAGGGATCAAAGAAGGTAAGGTGGAATAGACAAAACCTTGTTTGTAAAGGATGAAGAGGGAAAGGTTATGATTGCTCAGATATATGTGGATGACATAGTGTTTGGTGGGATGTCAGACAGGATGGTTAAACATTTTGTTACTCAAATGGAGTCTGAGTTTGAAATGAGCTTAGTGGGAGAACTAACCTACTTCCTTGGACTGCAAATCAAGCATATGGAAGACTCCATGTTCATATCCCAAAGCAAGTATGCAAAGAACACTGTCAAGAAGTTTGGGATGGACAATGCAAGTCACAAGAGAACACCTGCCCCTACTCATTTAAAACTGAAAAAGGATGACAAAGGTGAGAATGTGGACCAAAGCTTGTACATAAGCATGATTGGAAGCCTACTATATCTTACAGCTAGCAGACCAGATATAGCTTTTGCAGTAGGTGTGTGTGCAAGGTATCAAGCTGAGCCAAAAGTGAGTCATCTAAACCAGGTTAAGAGGATATTGAAATATGTAAATGGTACATGTGACTATGGCATAATGTACTCTCATGGCTGTGAACCAATTCTCACTGGATTTTGTGATGTTGACTGGGCTGGAAGTGCTGATGATAGAAAGAGTACATCAGGAGGATGCTTCTTTCTAGGGAACAATTTAATTTCTTTGTTCAGTAAGAAACAAAATTGTGTGTCCCTATCCACTGCTGAAGCTGAATATATTGCAGTTGGTAGCAGTTGTTCACAGTTGGTATGGATGAAGCAAATGCTCACAGAATACAATGTCCCACAAGATGTCATGACATTGTACTGTGACAATTTAAGTGCTATTAACATCTCAAAAAATCCTATCCAACACAGCAGAACTAAGCACATAGACATCAGACATCACTTAATCAGAGACCTTGTGGAAGAGAATGTGATCACATTAGAGCATGTAGCCACAGAGCTGCAATTAGCTGATATATTTACTAAAGCTTTGGATGCTACCCAATTTGAAAACCTAAGGGGTAAATTGGGAATCTGCATATGTGAAATATAGCAGTTATGGAGAAGTGACAGCATGTCTTATGACATCGTGTGGCATGATCACCAGATGGCAGCACCAGTCTGGCCAATAACTGTTAGTATTCCAATTCTAAAAACTCCACTAGTAACGGATTCTATAAATGTGAAAACGTTCTCTCAGCTTCTCACATTCCCACTAGCTCCACTAAACATTTTGCATGCTACAACTGAATCTCTAAGCTCATCAAAATCTATCAAACCTAACTCCTTTTCCACTACATTCGAAAAAATGTCTCAACATCAAAACCCTAACTTCATTGATGAGGGTCTCAATCAAGAAGATGTAGTGCACGCAACTCCAATTTTTGTAGTACCAATGGATGCTACTCCTATAGATGAGATCAGAGGAAGCGTTCCTATTGCTCAAAAACCTAGAACTCCCAATGTAAGAAGAGCTAAGGAGCCTGTTTTCAGCAAAAGCAAGGGAACTCCTTCATCTACAAGCACCCCCAAAGCTTCTGCTTATGTGGATGCATCCATCAAACAGCTTGTAAACATAATCCTTTCTGAACAAAGAGTTGTGCCTGGGGTGTTTGTTCCCCTGAACAGTATGCCTGCTCCTCAAGATGATTCAAGCAATCAAGCTGAAGAGGACATACCTGCTCAACAGGATGTCCCAAGAAATGTTGAAGCATCTGAGGGCCAGAACAAAGCCTCAACTGATGATGATAAAGCCACTGATGATCAAGCTCATGTTGATCAAGCTGCTGAAAAAGAGGTTTCCCAACCTCCACCTGTTGAAAACCTAGATGATGACTCTGACACAGAGATCATTGCCTCTGTTAATCCTAGCATAGCCAAAAGGCTTAGGACTAGAAAGGAGAAGAAGCCAGCTGCACATGCAACTCATGAGAAGAAACAGTCACCTCCCAAAAAGGACAAGGTCAAAGTTGCCTTTGGACCTACTAAGCAATGGAGTAAGGTGAGCACCCAGAAGAGGAAAGCTACAACCCCTTCTGACTCTGGTGTGGAGGAAGATGTCCCAACATCCCAACCAAGGAAGAAGCCAACACCTCCCAGGACTGCCACTGCTATTCCTAAAGCACCTCTGGACAATGTGTCCTTCCACCATGTCTCTAGTGTGAGCAAGTGGAAGTATGTCTATCAAAGAAGGGTAGCTCTGGAAAGAGAGTTGGGCAGCAATGCTTTGGAGTGCACTGAGGTAATAGACTTAATCTCCAATGCTGGTTTATTCAAAACTGCCTCCAACTTTTCTCCCTGCTGTAACACCCTAAATTTGCCCTCTGGCTTTTGTATCTTTTTCTGCTTCTCGTTTGCATATCATACGCATTTTGCATACCATTTGCATTGGCTCCTGAGACATGGGATCAACATCATCAGAAGAATTAGGGTTTCACATCTTTATTTGTGGATTATCAAGAGAATCTAAGGTTTCAGCTATGCAACCATTAATGGCATCATCTTAGGATCCTGTCACTAAATTGGGGTTTATTTCCCTAAATAAGTGATCTTCAGGGATTTCACGCCTGCAAGGAATATGTTAAGCCTCTGGCCCGTCATCGGGCTATTTTCCTCTTCATCATTTCATGAGGTTTTCTTTCTCTTCTCAGTATCTCCGGAGCTTCTTCAGGTGCATGTTATATGTTTCAGTGAACCATTTATCAGTTGATGTGTGTCCCCAGTCAGGTTGGTGTGTGTGTGTAATTCATCAAGGTATCAGACATTATTTCATGTGAGATTCCATGTGAGGTTTGGTTCAGCGATTCAGGGTCAGAAACTCAGAAGATGATTTATTCAGATGGCCGTATTTCAATTTCAAGTCGTTCAATGGATCATGTTTGGTTTTAATAAAGTGGTTTTTCATGGAAACAACGTAAGTCGAGGATGCGATTTAATCGTGGAAAGTGTGAATACTAGTTTGGGCTCATTTACATTCTTTGTTCGGTTAACCCATTTTCTATCCATTTCTCATCACTTATTTTTATCCATTAGATTCATTTCCATAAACCAACTACCAAATCCATTTTATTTTTATTCATTCTAATTCCTATCCATACTTTCCATTTTTACCATTTACATCTATATACCATATTAATATTGTTATCCAAAATCTCACTTCTATCCATGTATCCGAGTTCAAAATAAGACCATTTTCCTAATCAATATCCATTATCCAAGTCCATAATCCATCATTTCCATTTCATTTAAATTTGTGGCCCATTGTCAACCCATGTCCATATCTTTTCTTTTCCTTTTTGTAATTAATTAAACCAATCCATTTTAATTTGTTCCTACAAATTCTATTACCCATTACAAAATCCAAAATCCACCAATTCATTTCTTTGTTCTACCTTTACATTACAAAAAAGACAATCAAAAAATAAATATATGAGGATTTTCGGAATAGTCTCTACTACCAACCATTTGCCCACCTTTTGTTGTAATATTCACCCATTTTTATTCTTTCTTTAACAAAACTTCACGTGACCACCACACAATTTTCAGCTCAACATAATTCATCCAAGCCTCACACAACACGGGCCCCACACATGCCAATACACACACAACCTGTACACTTTCTTTTCCCTGGTACCGCACACGCATACCCACCTCGTCCCACACTACACACCAACAAGAATTATTCCATTTTTGCCAAAAAGAGATTTCGTAACAATGCACGGCTATCACACACGGATTCTTCACCACAACAAAATTCCACCCACCAAAAAGGGGATGTCACGCAAAAGGAATTGGATTCCAGGCAGCTCACACACGTTTGGCATCACGCATCATAACAACAACCAAATTTCCTCTTCTTCTAGACCATCATCACCATTTCCTCTTCATTAATCACAACAAAACTTCAACCAACCCCAATCACGTTTTCATCATCACTCACTATCTTCAAAAATAAACACAGCTCAACACAAAACACCATCTCAACCGAATCAGAACCGCAACTCACTCTTCAATCACCTCACAACAACTTTTCTTCAGTCACTGATAACCACAGAACCACCATAAGCCTCATCCATTTCCATCTTCATCACTCTTCACCCATCACTCTCAACTCATTCTCCAACACTCAAACCCAGCAAAGCAGCCTTCAACAAAACCTTTTCGCAACAAAACCCTTCGACGTTTTCAAACCAACCGTATCATTCTCAACAATCAAAAAACCACAAATTCTCCTTCCTCCATTAAACCCTCAACACGCACTAAACACAGCAAAACACCGAAAACTTTCAGAAAACAAACTCCTCACCACAACCACCCTATCTTCCTTCTCACAACGCCAACAGCAACAATACTCCCTCAAACTTTCATCACTTCTTCGCAAACCTTTCCATCATTCAAATCAGCTTCAAACCAATCTTCGAATACACCACATCTCAACAACCCTTCGCTCAGACCCAAAACCGCAACAACAACACCTTCAACTACAAACCTTGCTGCGTTTTGAAAACCACAGCCCAACCAAACCTCCATCATCAAATCCGTTCAACCTTTAACATAACCAAATCACAGAACAACATCACAATCAAGAGCAAAAATAGAAAAGGGAGTTGAAGAGAAAAGATTAAGGATCCTTGCTAAATCGAAACATAGTAGAGGCGCTGTAGATCTGAACTCGAATCCTTTAGAGAGAGTATGTCGGAAATAGAATGAGAACTGAAGAACCGTTGATTTAAGGAGAATACTCACCAAAATCCGCCGTGAATATCACCATCATGAAACAAATCCGGAGAAGAACGATGCAACCGTTTGAATAGAGCGGCGAACTTTCCTTGAGATAGATGATGAAGCCGCGGCGAGCAAGGATCTCCGGAGGATGTTTTCCAATCGGCGACACAAATTGGTGACACCAAGGACATGCTCACAGTGATGAACGGCGAAATCGAGATCGAGATCGTTTTGAGTTTTTGGAACTTGATTTGTTTTGCGATACTGTATTTTGGTTTTTGAGTTAGAGACATTTGGGGATTTGGAATTGCATCGTGGCTTTACCCCCATTTGTGTGATTTATTTTGTCATGGAATTTTCTACTGATTGGGCTCTACCAAGGCCATAAACCCATCTTGACTCACAACTTGTTTGCAACCCCTGGGACTCAAAGCTGAGATGACGATTGGACCTCTGAATTAAGCCCACTAAATCTCTCTCAGCCCTCATCCAATGCCGCTGATTTCTTTTTTTTTTCTTCTTTTTTTTCCCTTCATTGTTATTTCTATTTTACTTATTTATTATGATATAATAGATTTCTTTTTTAATTCTTGATTATTATTTAGTTATATTAACATTTGTTGGGATTTAGATTTAAGTTTAAATTAGTTCTTTTAATTTTAATCCCATTTTTTTTCCATTTGTTTATTTTCTTTTTTTTAGATTTTAATTTCGATTAGTTTATTAAATATAATTATGTTTGATCTTGGTTTTAGCGTTGTGTTTAACCTTAGTGATTATTACCTAATTTTGGTTTAATTAAATAAGATTTTGTCTAATGTTGGTTTTAGTTCTCTATTGGATGTTTTGTAGGTTTCTTGATGGAGGATAAAGAGTGGATGACTTTGTGACTATTTGTGCCATAATTTTGTCTGGACTAATGAGACCTCTGGATACCAATTAAACTTAGACTTTGGTTTTGCGCAGACTAATTCTTGGTTTTAATTCTGGATGCTGGAAGCCTATGTCCGACCTTTGACTGATACCTTGATAATCGACACTTGTGTTTGCCTTTGAATCCACTTTGGACTTGATACTTCTTCTTGAGTTTCTCTTACGTGTATTGAAGAGGCAACGGACCTTCTCCGTTAGGTACCGCTGAGGCCCAGTTTTACTTATTGCATGATGCTGCATCTGGAAGTCCTACTGGTGTAGGCTCTGTTTGTGCATTGTCCGTTTATCTCCATTTTGCATTCCTTATCTTCATTCTTATTCATCTCCATATCGCATCCTCATCTCTTTATCTTTTCTTTTTCTTTTCTGCTTCCTCATCTTCTTCTATTCTTTCTCGACTGGAGGTGTGCTTAGGCCACCATAGAGCTTCTCCTCTCATCTTCTTCTTTTCTTCTCCTTCATTAGGATAGTGAACCTCACTAACCCTTAGGACATCCGAGCATGTGAATATTAGGATTAGATTTATCCCGTTAGCTTTTACCTTTATGATCCTTTGGTGCTTTCTCTTCTCATCTTCAAATTCAATTCTAATTCACTTAATAAAGGTTGAGTACTTTCATGTGGCATGAGACTTTGCTATGAGATGCTTGCACGCGTTCCGTTTCGGGGCGAGGTGTGAGTTATCACTCGTGGTGGATAGGTCTTAGCATGAGTACCTCACAAAGAAAAAGCTTAAAACACACTTCTTAACAAAAAACCACAAAAATACTTAATAATGGTAATAGGCCAGTGTGCTTAAGCCTTCACTTGTGGGACTAGCTTTGGAGATTTCCTCCATAGATAGGTGTGCCTCTTGCGCATTCCATTTCGGGATGATGTGAGACGTACACATCCCATTGAGTAAGACTTAGGTACACTGACCTATGCAAACCTTCACTCATAAAAGCTTCTAAAAAACACCAAACAAACAATAAGCGTCTTTCCTTCGGGAATTCTTTTGTCACCTCATTCACTCCTTACGTGAGAACTTGCTCCTACTTGTCATTTTGCAAGACGGTAACGCACTCGTCGTCCGAGCCTGCAACACCTGAGCATTGACATAGGCAGTTCAAGCCTTTAATTCACAAGCAATTTTCCTTTTGGTACCCCTAGTTAGGGGAACTACGGCGTCTCTGATCCTCATTATCCTGATGAGGTACGTAGGCAGCGGGGTAGGGCCCGTTCGAGCACAATCTTTATTTTCCCTACATTTTTCTCTTTGTTTCTTATTTCATTTCTTTTCCAGTTCCAGTTTCTTTTCATTTTCATTTCTTTTGCTGCAGTTTTCATACCCTCACCCTTTGAAATAGTTATTTTTGCAAGCGTGGATCCCGTCGGGTACGGCGGACGATCTGGGTGCTAATACCTTCCCAGGTCGTAACCGACTCCCGAACTCAGTCTCTTTGGTTCGTAGGACCTGTGTCCTTCCTCTTCTTTCTTCTGGGTTGTGCAGCATTACCATTCCCTTTCTTTGGGATAAAAATGCCTGGCTGGCGACTTTATTCTTTTTCCGCGCCACTTTCGCGTTTGTACCAGGATGGAAATCCGGGGAGCGACACCTGCTATGAACTGCTGGTCAAAGAATTCATAGTCAATCTGCAAGAGGGGTGTGCTGATGGGAAATCTGAGGATTTCAGGAAGGTTTATGTGAGGGGGAGATGTGTTGATTTTTCTCCTAGGGTTATAAATCAGTACCTAGGGAGAGAATCAGATGGGCCAAATGAGCTGGGAAAAACTAACAACCAAGTCTGCAAGATCATCACAGCCAACCAGGTCAAATCATGGCCAGTCAAAGGCAAACTATTTGTCAGCTTGCTAACAAGAAAGTATGCTATGCTGCATAGAATTGGAACTGTCAACTGGGTCCCCACCAACCACACTTCTTCAATAGCTACTGGGCTAGGAAGATTTATCTGTGCTGTAGGCACACAGACCAAGTTGGACTATGGGGCTTATATCTTTGATCAAACACAAAAGCATGCAGGAACATCAGCAACCAAGCTTCCAATAGCTTTTCCCTCTCTGCTTTGTGGAATTATTCTCAACCAATATCCAGGCATCCTTACTGATAAGGATTCTGTCTGCAAGAGAGAAATTCCACTTCCCTTTCACTACAAATTGTTTCTGAGCCATCATGCTGCAGATGTTGAAGCTCCAAGTGGGACATCTGCTGGACCATCTGCTGTTAAGACTCCCATATCAAAAGCAGGCCTGATTGCAGAACTCAAAACAACTTGCAAAGAACTGTATGAAAGGAAGAAAAAGCTGGAGAGCATAATTCAAAGACTAGAGCTGGAGGAAGTTGCTGGAAATGTTGATGAATCAGATGTTGAGTCTGAGGATGAAGAAGATACAGAGTATGATGAGTCTGAGTGAAGATGTGTGTGTGGTGGATAGTGTACTTCCTGTTCTGCATTGTAATTTTGCTTTGTAATTTTGAATGTTTTTTTCTCTCTGCTTATGGAATGTTTAGCCCCAAATTTCTGTCTAACAAGGGGGAGAAGTGTACTGAATGCCTGCTGCTGTTAATGAACAATGCTGATGTTAATTTCTGTCTTCTGAACTAAGTTTTTTTGAATGCTCATTGGTATATCAAAGTCTGTTGAACAAGTCATCGCAGTATACATACAGGTTTGATGGGGAGCATATTATTAAGCTCTCACATGCTTCAAAAGAAAAGAACTATGCTGCTCTCTGATAAAACTCTGCTGCTCTCTGATAAAACCAGAAGATTGTGTTAGCCAAAAATTAGCCAAAGGGGGAGTTTGTAGATGTTAAGAATTGGCAGAATTTTTGACAAACAAGAATAAGTGAACTTAGTTCAGGATGTCACACCAGATGTTGTGACATTGACAAATAAAGTAACTGTTAATGAATTTAGTTCAAGACATCAGGATGTCACACCAGATGTTGTGACATCGCAAACCTGCTATCTAACTTAAATGATGCATAACAGAACTGAGTAAATTCAGGGGAATTTATCTGGAATTAATTGTTAAGAGATAAGCAATACAAGGTGTTAGACGATGTGGCTAGTGATCTAGAGGGGGGGGGTGAATGGATCACCTCCTTGTTTACAAGGATTTAAAAGATTTTTCAGAGTTTTCAAAGATTAACGGAAACAACGGTCCCAAATATACAAGCGTCTATTCTGGAGCAGCCACTAGAAGACCAGACATGTGATAACGTGCTGGATTTACGATTGAGATAATAAAGAATAAAACACACAAGCTGTAAAATAGTTGAATGCACGTATCACAAAAGCTATTTCCAATGAATAAAAAACGATTGAAAACGTAAATAGAGATAGAGAAGGAATACAATACGCAAAGATTTGGTAAGGAAGTTCCCCACGTTCGTCCTCGAGTATGGGTACATCTCCCTCTCAATTTCTGTAGATGTTTAGAATTGGCAGAATTTTTGACCAACAAGAAATGTTGAATTCAGTTCAGGATGTCCTATCAGATGTTGGGACATTATCAAACAGAGTATAAGAACTTAATTCAGGATGTCACACCAGATGTTGGGACATTGTGTTAATGATTTAAGTTCAGTTTTTCAGGATGTCCCAACAGATGTTGTGACATCTCAAACCTGCTACCATAATTAATTAATGACTAACTGATCTGAGTAATTTAAGGAAAGTTATCTGGAATTAATTATGGATAGACAAAAACAGAATAAGGCGCATCTGTAGGGAGTGTTGTTATGAGACTTCAGCATAATCAGAAGAACTAAATCACCTAGAATCTAGGAAGTAACAAACCCTAATTCAAGGTGGAAGCTGCATGCGTTTTAGGACTGGATTAACCTGCAGAAAGCCCAAAATCCAAACACCTATTTAAGCAACAGAAACTCTCAGAATAGAGTACGAATTTCAGAAGACAAAATAGGGTGTTTTGAGTTTTAAATAGCAGGTTGTTTTATTGTACCACTTTATGAGCTTTTAAGCAAAAGTGTATTTGTGTCTTGATTGAAACTGTGAAGTAAGATCAAGCTGTTTTGTTTGAAGTATGACTTCAATTTTATTAAATTTGTAAACAAGATCACTGTGTGATTGAGGGGGAGTGAGTTGGTACTCATATCTAAGTTGTGTCTTAGGTAGAAATTGCATTGGGTAGATATTAAGTGAAAGATTAAACTGGGTGGTTTAAGTCTAGAATTAATATTACTTATAGTGGATTTCCTCCTGGCTTGGTAGCCTCCAGATGTAAGTGTGGTTATACACTGAACTGGGTTAACAAATTACTGTGTTGTTTAATTTTCCTGCACTTTAAGTTTTGGTTAAATTTGTCAAGTGTTGGAACATCTCATTCGACATCTCATACCTGATCACAGAATTTCAATTGGCATCAGAGCAGGCACCCTGCCTGTTTATTCTTGGTGAGATCTAGGGAATACAAATTCTGGAAACATGGACAAAGATATAGGATCAGTAAATAGACCACCTATACTGGATGGATCTAATTATGACTACTGGAAGCCAAGAATGATTGCATTCTTAAGATCACTTGACAATAGGGCCTGGAAAGCAGTCAACAATGGATGGGAGCATCCTGTCCAAGACACCAAAGATGGAGCAAAAGTGTTGAAACCTGAAGAAGAATGGAGTAAGGAGGAAGAAGATTCAGCACTTGGCAACTCCAAGGCCTTAAATGCTTTATTCAATGGCATTGATAGGAACATCTTTAGACTTGTGCATCACTGTGAGCTGGCCAAAGATGTTTGGGACACTCTCAAAACAACTCATGAAGGAACATCAAAGGTAAAGATGTCAAGACTTCAACTTCTCACCACCAAGTTTGAAAACTTGAGAATGAAGGAAGATGAGACAATTCATGAATTCTACATGAACATCTTAGAAATAGCCAATACTTCTGGAGCCTTGGGAGAAAAGATGACTGATGAAAAGCTTGTAAGAAAGATTCTCAGATCTTTGCCAAAAAGATTTGACATGAAAGTCACAGCTGTCGCTCCCGACAAATGAAAATGGATCAAATGAAGGTACAGACGCGAACGGTCGGCGAAGGGAACAATGAGAACACACAGCCGTGAACTCACTGGAGATGAATAGAGTCGCCAGCTAGGCATTTTTATCCCGGAGGAAAGGTAATGCTGCATAGACCTAGAAAGAGATGGATAAGACGGTTTGCGAACCAGAGAGGCTGAGAAAGGGGGTTGGTTACAACCTGGGAAGGTATTAGCACCCAGATTGTCCGCCGTACTCGACGGGATCCACGCTTAAAAGATTTGTGTTTTAAAGGGGTAGTGTCAGTGCTATTTGTGCATAAAAGAGCTGGAAAAGATGTACAAGTGTCAGTGTAAAGAAATGTGATGTGTATAAATGTACAGTGTCAGTGTGAGATCAGGAATGAAATGCTCAAGAATATGAGGCTAAAGAATGAAGCTGGAAGGAGGGGGAATGTACAGAGACTTTTGTTCGATAACCGTTAAGTTATGCCTACGTATCCTCTCGTGCAATGAGGAAGTCAGAACACCGTAGTTCGACCCAAAGAGACTGAAGGGATGAATTGACTTGTGAACTGCTTGCTTGCCTATGCTCAAGTGTATGACCTGTCTGGCTCAGGTGCTTACTGTCTTGCATTAGACGGATGAAGCGAGTTCTCGATTGTGAGTGAAGATGATGAGAAAAGAATCCCGGAGGAGACGATTATTGTTTGTTTTTGAGTTTTCAGTCTTTTATTGCTTTTTGGATTTTTGTCATAGGATAATGAGCTTAAACCTAAATCAATGGATTTGGTAAACTCATCACATCATCCCTCTGATTAGGGGTAATGAGAATTACCTTAAGTGTGAAGTCAGATTCTCACACTTAATCACCTTTGATGTAGGGTTAAGATCATTAACCTACTTGTGATTAATTAGATGTTTTTGTGATTTTTTGTTTAGTGTTAAGTAATGAGGTTAAGCCATAATCAGGGATTTAACAGGCTCATTACGCTATCCTAAAAGAAGGATAATAGATGAGGGTGTTTAAGCTGAGGAAGGATCCTCAGCTTAATCCATGATTAGGGATTAAACCCATGACAGAACAAACCTTTGATTAAGTGGATTTTATTAATGATATGATGATGAAGTGTTTTTTATGATTTGTAAGACAACTTGAGGGGGACTTGTCCATTAACTTTAGGGTTAGTCCTTCTTAACCAATTAAGGAAGAATTAGAACCCTAATGCAAGGCCCAAGTTACAAGTGTAATGTCTTGATGATTATTAGATGGATTAATTAAGAGAGTTCAACACCTTAAGGGTCCAAGACTTAGGATTAAAGTTATACACTCCATCCTAAAAGAAGGATGCAGGCATGATCTTAATCACAAAGTCTTAAAGCCTTGAGGGTTTAGTCCCTGATTATGAGGTGAGGGGAGATGACTCAAGGAGAGACACAAAGGTAAAAACTATGGGGGAGACTAATCAAAACCCTAATTCATTATCATGCTTGGTTGGTCCTAATGTTTGTGAGGTTTTCAAGAACAATCTTCAGATGAACCACCAGGAAGCAGATGAACAAGATCAAGAGAAGCAAAGTGACTTGCTTCATTCAAGAAGTCAAGTCACTTGAAGGAAGAAAGTGGGAGGAGGAAGAATGAGCAAGCTCAAACTCAAACACACATAAGAATGCAGCAAGGTATGCAAGAGAGATGAGAATAGAGGTTATGAGAAGTGAAGGCAAATTCACTTCTCAAGTTACTTACCACCTGCAATGTTAGAAAGAAATGCAATGCAATGCAAGAGGAGATGAAATGGCATGAGGCAAAGCACAACCAGAAGCATGGTGATGATGATTATGATGCCATGAGGTGCTGCAAACATGAGGCAAGACCTGGAGATGTTCATACAAGGTTATGAATGCAAATGATGCAAGCTAAGGAACATGAACAAACATGAAATGTTATGGAACATACAAGACAAATGACATGGCAAATATGCAATGCAATGATCAATGATGCTTTCTACATGTCTTAAGATGTCAAATGAATCATAAGAATGCACAAAGTGAAATGACAAGTCAAGTTATGCAAGGAAATGCAAGAAGGATGCAAATGAAAGCCCAAATTAGGGTTCATGGATCAAACATCAAACACAAACCAAAAACAGAAGCAAATCTTAACCTAAAAAATGGAAAATGGTACCCAAAGAAACCCTAGGCCTATAATGAACCACTGCCCAAAGGGGAGCTCTCAACTCTCAACCAAACTCAAGTTATGAATTTTGCAAGTTATTAGGGCTTTTTAGGGTTTGCAACAAAAGAAATGCCAATCAATTAGAAAATGCAAGATCAAATCATGGCCTTTTTATCCTTGAAAGTTCATGCTAAATGGAAAACAATGCAAGAAGAATCAATGTCTCAACCTTCACCAATAGGCAGAAATGAATTTTCAAACTTATGAACAAAATAATGCATCAAAAATGATTTAATTCAATGAAAAATTCTTAAAATGCATCAAGATCAAAAAAGAAATTTGGTTTGAAGGTTGGACAATGTTTCTAAATGTCTTAGAACATTTCATGAATTTTTTTGTAATTTTTAAATACCTAAAAGTATTTTTAATTAATTAATTCTCATTAATCAATTAAAAATAATCTTTTAAATATTTAAAAATACTTTTTTAATGATAAAAAATAAAATAAAAATGTTTTTATGTCATAAAAATTAATAAAACCTTAAAGAAAAAGTTTCATAATTTTTATGATTTTTTAACTATTTTAAAATAATTATACAAATTAAATGCAAGAAAAATGAATTAAAATTAAATTAAAGTGAAAGGTAAACAGATTGGATGGCAAGGATTGAGTCTGGGCTTAAAAAGGTTGACTGGCGCGCAATCTTGTGGCCAGGATTCAAACTGAATTAATCTTGATTTATTAATTTAATTAAACCTAATTAAAACTAATGAACTGATCTGAACCACTCAAACACGCGCGCGAAACCTGATCCAATGGCCCACGTTTGAACCTTGCCCTAATTAAATGCAATTAACCCTAATCACTTTCAGGCTGCCGGAGAAGACTTCCGGTCGTCTTCTCCGGCCAGCCCTCACCTGAGGAACACCTAACTTCCTCAAAACGTAATAAAAATGAAAACTAAAGCCAGGGAAATGTTCCTCTCACTCTCACGAACCAAAACCCTAACCTAAAACAAATTTATATTACCTAAATCATCTGAATCGAAGAAACTAAGTTCTAGGGTTCGTGAGCTTCAAACTCAAATTAAATCCTTAAAACGCAGCCATTCCAAAAACTAAAGGTACCAGAATGATCAGGCAAGCATGAAGAACAAGTTTGTAACATCAAAAGAGATTTCTGGAAAAATTATTTTTGAGCTACCTGAGTTTTGCAGTTTTTGATTTAGGAACTTTCAAGCTACTTCCCTTGATGCAAGCTGCTCTACTTGATCCCCCAAGTGTGTCTGGATGCTCAAATGGAGTTTAGATTTGCTGGATGATGAGTTTCGAAGAGAACTGCTTCAGTTCAGTCAACAATGGCTATGGTGATCTTGGCACTTTCAGGCTGTGAAAAGGGGTGGTTTATGATCTATGAAGTGTATTGAGTTGCTTTGCAGGGTTTGTTTTGGTGTTTGTGGGCTAGGATGAGAGATTCGATAGAATCTGCAGAATGAAGGTGAACAATGGCAATGGAGGATTCAGGGTGTTTCAGGCTGGTGCTTTGGGTGGTTTCTACTCAATGGAGTGTGTTGAGTTGGATAGTGATGAGAGCTTTAGTGTTTGCTTGCTGTGAAGAGGAATTCGAAGCCAATTGCAGTTGGGAGGTTTTTTGTGAATGTGTCTAGTGTGATGGTTTCAGCCTTGGTTCTTGTTATGTTCAGCTTGCAAATTGATAACTTATTTTAATCCTATAGGTCAGATGATGTGACCTGGCCTATAGTGATTGGTAAGTTTACTTTTTGCAAAATGTCCATTTCTTTGTAAGAGAAAGCATGGCTTGATCTAGGCTGGGTACAAGGCTAGGGCTGGCGCAGCATGGGGTGGAGAGTGAGCTAGCAAGGTCAGCATCCAATGTTGCAAGTTGTGAGAAGTGATCATGAGTGTTTTGCAACTTGTTGTACCTTTGGTTCACATGTGACTTTTTTTGGCTAATCAAGCATAAACCATGGGCATTCTTGGTCCAAAACTGATTTTCATGACTTAGGGAATGTTTACATGCTAGTTTGAGATGAACTAGAGGTCATTTAATGCATTGGTTCAAGCAGAGGGCGACGGAGGACGACCGTCGAGCAGAGGACGACTGCTGGGTAAACGGGGACGGCCGACATGCTGGGGAAAGTGTGTAAAATAAAGCGATGACGGGGACGACCGACATGCTGGGGATAAAAGATAAAGCTAAGACGGGGACGGCCGACTAGCTGGGAAAACTAAGATAATATGATGGGGACGGCCATCAAGATAAAGCTATAGCATTCTCTGAGGATTGGTGAAACATGACGGGGACGGCCATCAAGTTCACAAAGGTAAAGTAACCCACGATGGGGACGGCCATCGGGTTAAAAAAGAAAAGGGACCACGACGGGGACGGCCATCGGGTTAAAAAATAAATGAAATAAACAGATGATGGGGTACGGCCATCAAAGGTGAAGGACGATCACCTAGCAGGGGACGGCTGCTCTGTTGGGCATAAAAGAAATATGATGGGGACGACCATCAAAGGTGGAGGACGACCACCTGGCAGGGTACGGCTGCCAAAATATCAACGATGGGGACGGCCATCGGATAGAAAAGGTCAACGATGGGGACGGCCATCGGACGAGCATGATGGAGGACGACCATCAAGAAGTGGAGGACGACCACTCAGCAGGGGACGGCTGCTCTCAAAGTTTATCATAACACAGGATGAGTGTTAGACAACTAAAATCAACAATGGGGACGGCCATTGGATAAAGTGATGAAGGACGATCATCAAAAGGTGGAGGACGACCACCTAGCAGGGGACGGCTGCTAAAATCAACGATGGGGACGGCCATCGGATGAGCATGATGGAGGACGACCATCAAGAAGTGGAGGACGACCACTTAGCAGGGGACGGCTGCTCTCAAAGTTTATCATAACACAGGACGAGTGTTAGATAAAAAGGAAATTTGACTGCGATCTACTGGGGATATAGTAAATACGGACGAGCGTTTACATCCAAGAAACAAAAGGTATAAGTGTTTGGTATTGTGTATAGATTAAAAATGCGGACGAGCATCCTTAAGACTATGATACGGACGAGTATCATGTAGAAACAAACTGACACGTGCTCAGAGCTGATGATACGGACGAGTATCAACTGGTTAACAAGGAACACGGACGAGTGTTGCATCTGAAAGTATCCTTCTGGGGAATAGTAGACACAGACGAGCATCTATATTCACGAAGACATAAGTGTTTGACACGGTGTATGGATTAAAGATGCGGACGAGCATCCTTAAGACTATGATACGGACGAGTATCATGTAGAAACAAACATTAGACGCAATGTTCTGAGATGATGGTACGGACGAGTACCAACTGGTTAACAAAGAACAAGGACTACTGTCGAATCTGCGGGGATATACATGGTGTATATAAGATACGGACGAGTATCTGAGTAGGTGTACCAATGAGTAGTGAGTATATAATGTATAGGTGAGTGTTTATCTGCTGGGGATATGACACGGACGGGTGTCAGGAAAGTGTATATACAAGTATAGGCGACCACGCTGGGGATATGACACGGACGGGTGTCAAGAAAGTGTATAGGTATATGTAAGTGCAAAGAGGGTGTCTTTGGCTTTCTGCTGGTGACACGACACGGACGAGTGCCAGGATGTATCTGCAATACTGGTGATCTTGGTTTGTAAAGTGTATTCAGGCAACCTGCTGGGAAATGATGATACGGACGGGTATCAAAAAGGAGATATGCACTGGTGTTTGTGATATGGGGCAACTGCTTTTGCTGGGACTCTGATGGGGATGTATTCTGTATGCCGACAGATTGTCAATATTTACAAGTGTTCAAATCACAACATGACTTATGATTATGCTATGCATTTGATTTTTTTGCCGTAATGCTCCGTATTAGACGGAATGCTACGCTCTGGGGGTGAATATGATGCGAATGCTATGATTATGCAAAGAGGCACCGATCCGGGATTCGGATCCCGTTGCTGCAAAGATCTCTGATCGATCTGCTTGAAGTGAACATCCCAGCTGGGGATGAGATCATTGATAGATCTGTAGTTGTATCTGCTTGGGGATATACGTCATCGATTGACATATTCTTATAATACGGGACCCAGTTGGGGTTTGTAGAAGCTTTCTCTCTCTCTGTTGTGACTTCTTCGTGCGCTGCTCTTCTGAATAGAGGCCTGAAGCTCTGTGGGGAGATGATTCCTCGATTCTCGCATCCTGCTGAGGAATAATGGTTGGTATTACAACTGGGAGATGCTGTTGGTAATTCAGCTGGGGCGAGCAATGGGAAGCAACTCGACTGGGGATAGAGCATTTCGGATGCCGATATCTTTTGTAGATTTGCCAGCTTGCTGAGACGTAACTTGTATGCCCCAAGTTGTGTTCTGGATACCTGCAATCCTGCAAAGATAAAGAAACGCACAAATGGTCCCGAGGTATCTTTTACTGAGATTCCGTCATAGGAAATAAGTACTTTCGAGAGTAAGTATATTCCCTGCAAGCATGTGTTTTATTTTTAGAGAGAGGCATCTGTACTTATGCAATAGTGTTTTTAGAGACATCAGACAACTCTTTGCAAAATATAAATGTAAAAAACGAGACATGACTGAAAATCTGATTATATTAATTCGTGTGCCCTGAATTGGCAAGATACAGTCAGAGAAACATATCTCCTGAAATGAGGAGATTGTTACAAATTGAGAAATAAAGTGTTGGCGGTGCTGGCGATGCTTTCAAGGAGCTTCCTCTTCTGCTATGACTCGTATGACAATGACGTTCTTCTCGTCTTGCTTTCTGGAGAGAGTTGATTCTGATTGCAGCTTGATCCCTTGGAGCTTACCAAGTTGTAGGTGATACAGACGAATTCAGAATGCAGTTGTTCGCTTATTCCCTTATTTTGCATGGATCGCCCTTTCGGGTTTTCAATCCATCGGGATACCCATTTTTGCCTGAGCTGTCCAATGCGGCTTTTCAACTCAGCGGGTGTACATTTTTTTGCTTATTTCCCTTATTTTTGCCCGAGTCTTTTATTCTGTCTTTGACTCGCCGGGAGGCCCTATTTTGCCTGGACTTACATTCTGTTTTTATGTCCAGCGGGTCATTTTATGCGAAGTATTTTTTAACTGCATCTGAATTCACAGGGGACGGGAAATCTTCACCATCCATGGTGCTGAGCATCAGTGCTCCACCAGAGAAGACTTTCTTCACAACAAATGGTCCTTCGTAATTGGGAGTCCACTTGCCCCTGTGGTCTGTATGAGGAGGGAGGATTCTCTTCAACACAAGATCTCCCACCCGGTACTCTCGGTGCCTGACTTTCTGATCGAAGGCTCTCTTCATTCTTTTCTGATATAGCTGCCCGTGACAGATTGCAGCCAATCTTTTCTCTTCGATCAGACTTAGTTGTTCGTATCGGGCCCGAACCCATTCTGCTTCGTTTAGCTTAACATCCATCAGTACCCGTAGGGAGGGTAGTTCAACTTCAACAGGTAGGACTGCTTCCATACCATACACAAGTTGATACGGTGTTGCCCCAGTGGATGTCCTGATTGATGTGCGGTACCCATGCAAGGCAAACGGTAGCATTTCATGCCAATCTTTGTAAGTGACTACCATCTTCTGCACAATCTTCTTGATATTCTTATTTGCTGCCTCAACAGCGCCGTTCATCTTTGGCCTGTAAGGAGAAGAATTGTGATGTTGGATCTTGAAGTCCCGGCACAGCTCTGCCATCATTTTGTTGTTCAAGTTGGAACCATTATCAGTAATGATTCGCTCGGGCACTCCATACCGACAGATGATATCTCTTTTCAGAAATCTGGCTACCACTTGCCTTGTGACATTTGCATATGAGGCTGCTTCAACCCACTTTGTAAAATAATCGATGGCGACCAGGATGAATCTGTGGCCGTTCGAAGCAGTTGGCTCAATTTTGCCAATCATGTCAATGCCCCACATAGCAAAGGGCCATGGTGAAGACATTATGTTCAGGGGATTGGGAGGCACATGCACCTTGTCTGCATAAATCTGGCATTTATGGCATTTTCTGGCGTAAGCACAACAGTCCGCATCCATTGTGATCCAGTAATAGCCTGATCTTAACAACTTCTTAGCCATGGCATGCCCTCCTGCATGGGTACCAAAGGATCCTCCGTGCACTTCATGCATCAACAAATCTGCTTCTGTCTTGTCAACACATCTGAGGAGTACCATATCAAAGTTCCTCTTGTATAAAGATCCATCAGTGTTCAGAAAGAAACTTCCAGCAAGCCTTCTTAAAGTCTTTTTATCATTGGAAGATGCCCCAGGTGGGTACGTTTGATCCTCCAAGAAGCACTTGATGTCATGGAACCAAGGCTTATCATCTTTAGCAATATCTGCTGCAAATACATATGCTGGTCTATCAAGTCTCGATACTGAAATCTGAGGTACAAAGTTAGCAGCTTGAACTTTGATCATGGATGAAATGGTAGCAAGAGCATCCGCAAACTGATTCTCGTCCCGAGGGATATACTCAAGCTTGACTGTTGTGAAGAAAGTCAATAACCTTCTTGTATAATCCCTGTAAGGTATCAGATGATCTTGGTGGGTGTACCATTTTCCGTTGGTCTGATTGACTACCAAAGCTGAATCTCCGAATACGGTCAATGTCTTGATCCTGAGGTCAATGGCTTCCTCAAGACCCATAATGCAAGCTTCGTATTCAGCTTCGTTGTTAGTGCAGTTGAAAGTGAGCTTTGCCGAGAAAGGCATGTGAACCCCTTTAGGTGTAATGAGTACTGCACCAACACCACGGCCATTCATGTTGACAGCCCCATCAAACATCATAGTCCATTCTTCTTCTGGGTCAGGCCCTTCAGTGTGAATAGGCTCTTCATGATCTTTTGCTTTAATGAACATGATGTCTTCATCGGGGAAGTCGAACCTCATAGGCTGGTAGTCATCAATGGGTTGCTCAGCAAGATATTCAGATAGTACACTGCCCTTGATGGCTTTCTGAGATGTGTACTGTATGTCGTATTCTGTGAGAATCATCTGCCATCTTGCAACCCGTCCGGTAAGAGCTGGCTTCTCGAAAATGTACTTAACTGGATCCATTTTTGAGATCAATAGAGTAGTATGGGTCAACATATACTGTCTCAGTCGGCGAGCAGCCCACGCTAAAGCACAGCAAGTTTTCTCGAGCAGTGAATAACGCTGTTCACAGTCGGTAAACTTTTTGCTCAGGTAGTATATCGCATACTCTTTTCGACCAGACTCGTCATGCTGACCTAGTACACACCCCATCGATTCTTCTAATACTGTCAAGTACATAATCAGAGGTCTTCCTTCAACTGGAGGCATAAGGATTGGAGGTTCTTGCAAATACTCCTTGATCTTGTCAAAAGCTTTCTGGCAGTCTTCGTTCCACCTGACCGTTTGCTCCTTTCTTAACAGCTTGAATAAGGGTTCACAAGTTGCTGTAAGGTGAGATATGAACCGTGAAATGTAGTTCAATCGACCTAAGAACCCTCGAACTTCTTTCTCAGTTTTCGGTGCAGGCATTTCTTGAATAGCTTTGACTTTATCAGGGTCAACTTCAATCCCTTTCTCACTTACAATAAAGCCCAGCAGCTTACCGGATCGCACCCCGAATGTGCATTTGTTGGGGTTCAACTTTAGTTGGTATTTCCTCAGACGCTTGAATAACTTGAGCAGATTCACCAGGTGATCTTCCTCGGTAAGGGACTTGGCGATCATATCATCCACATAACATTCGATTTCCTTATGGATCATGTCATGAAACAATGTTACCATAGCCCGTTGATACGTTGCACCAGCATTCTTCAGTCCGAATGGCATCACTTTATAACAGAACGTGCCCCAAGGTGTGATGAATGTTGTCTTCTCCATGTCTTCAGGTGACATCTTGATCTGATTGTATCCCGAAAATCCATCCATGAAGGAGAATACCGAGAACTGAGCCGTGTTATCCACCAATACATCAATGTGAGGTAATGGGAAGTCATCTTTCGGGCTGGCTCTGTTCAGATCCCGGTAATCAACACACATTCTTACTTTTCCGTCCTTCTTAGGCACAGGTACTATGTTAGCAACCCACGGAGGATAGCTAGTCACAGCAAGGAACCCGGCGTCCCATTGCTTTTGTACCTCTTCCTTGATTTTCATAGCCATGTCTGGGCGAGTTCGGCGCAACTTCTGTTTGACTGGTGGGCATTCTTCCCTCAAAGGCAGCTTATGCACAACAATATCGGTATCCAACCCTGGCATATCTTGGTAGGACCAAGCAAACACATCAACATACTCTTGAAGCAGATCTATCAGCTGTCTCTTCACTGAGTCTTGCAGGCAGGCCCCGATTTTGACTTCTTTCACGTTTTCCTCCGTACCAAGATTAATCACTTCAATCTCCTCCTGATGAGGAGTAATAACTTTTTCCTCCTGTCTCAGCAACCTGGCTAGCTCTTCAGGAAGCTCATATTCTTCATCAACCCCTTCATCAGCTTGATTGATCGGATTGTCAAAGTCATACGATGTCATAGCTGTGCTGTTGTCGGTGCTGTCTGGAAGGCGCTCTCTGCAAGGGTTAAGTTGGTTCATTTTAGTGATTGATTTTAATCTTGCTTTAGAAAAAAAGTGAGATGAAGTTATCATTTTGAAAACACCGCCATTTATTTTTTGTACAAAAAGAAAAATGGAAAAACAGTGAGCAGAAAAGACTTGTTTGCAAAAAGATGTCTGATATTTCATTAATTTAATCTTGTTTGCACAAAAGTACAGATGGCCCTGGTTACAAAATGAATCTTGTCATCTTGGGCAAGATGCAAGACTTGGATGCATGCTATATAAAAATACAGGAAATAATAATTACTCTGCTCGAGTAACACTTATAATTTCCTGGGAAGACCAGTTCGAGACACTGCTCCCCGGGATCTTCGGACGAATCCAATTCTCCAGGTTGCGCTCCTCTTCCAGCTCGTCTTCCAGACAGTTGATAGCATCGGGGGTAAGCATCCCCCCACTGACAAAACCAGGCTCTCCAGCAGCCTTTGCTTGATGTTGAGTTGGTCTGTAACCCAACCCAAATTTGTCCTTCTTCTCCTCCACAGCTAAGACTTTGCCCCAGCCTAGGGCAGTTCCTTCCTCAACAACCTTCCGGGCTTGTTGATATGACGACATGGAGATTCCTGAAACAGCAGATGCTTCATTGACATTCAAGGCTTCAAAACCTTGGCTCATCGTTTCATGGATTTCTCCATCCATCTCAATGTACTTGTAGGTAGCCAGGTGGCTAACAAAGATGTCCTCTTCTCCACAGATTGTGACAACTTGACCCTCCCACTCAAATTTTAACTTTTGGTGAAGGGTAGACGTTATAGCGCCAGCGGCGTGAATCCAGGGTCTACCCAACAAACAGCTGTAGGCGGGCTGAATGTCCATCACATAAAAGATAGTTTTAAAAGTCTGCGGGCCAATTGTCACGGGCAACTCAATCTCTCCCAGAACCGATCTCTTTGAGCCATCAAAAGCTCTAACCACCAGGTTGCTGGGTCTCAATGCCAATCCATCATATTCTAACTTCACCAGAGCCTTCTTTGGTAAGACATTCAGGGAGGAACCTGTGTCCACCAGCACATGAGAAAGGACAGCTCCTTTGCATTCCATAGTTATGTGCAAGGCTTTGTTGTGGTTACGACCATCCACTGTCAAATCAGAATTGGTAAACCCTAGCCCGTTGCTAGCAGTAACATTCCCAACCACCGTTTCCAACTGGTTGACAGTAATCTCCTCTGGCACGTAAGCTGCGTGCAGGACTTTCAGTAGTGCATTCCGATGGGCTTCGGAGCACATGAGCAGTGAGAGGATGGAGATTTTGGATGGAGTTTGGTGAAGTTGATCCACAACTTTATAATCACTCTTCTTGATGATCCGCATAAACTCATCAACTTCCTGATCAAATGGAGTCTTCAGGGCTTCTTTGGCAGCTGGATCTTCCTGCACCGGTCCTTTACCCTTTGCCTTGGCAGCAGCTTCTGCTTCGGCAGTGGGTCTTTGGACTTGTGAAGCGAAGAGACGTCCGCTTCGAGTGAAGCCTCCGCCTCTCCCCACATTATCAACTTGTGGTGCAGGTGATGATGTTTCCAGAGTGATTCTTTTTCCTTCGCAGTACACGTCAGAGCCATAGTGCCAAGGGATGGCCCTATCGCTTTCATATGGTATGGGTCCAGGCACCGTGACAGTGACTGGACTGACTGCTGCTGCTGAAGGGACTGTTATTGTCTGTGGATCATAAAAGATTGTAACTGGTGCTCTAGTGGGAGCAGCACCTTCTGAATGATAAGCGGAATTGTTTTCTGGATCGTAGAATATGGTAACAGTAGAGACATCTTCATGATTGTTTGCTGGTGTTGTAGAAGGTTCTGTTGGAAGGACTGTTGTTGTTGTTGATGGAGATTCGAAATGGAATGAAGCTGAAGTTGTAGCAGGAGAAACTGTTGAAGTCTGATCATTGGGTAGAACAGATGAAGTACTTGCTGATGTTGCTGATGAATTGTTGGGAACAATTGTTGCTGTATTTGTAGGAGGATCTGAAACCATTGCTGATGAAGTCGTCGGGTTTGCCGGGAATGATGTAGTGATCTGCAGTAAGCCACTCTGAATAAGGCTGTCAATGCCATTCCTCAAGTCTTCACACCCATTCCAAGAAATATTGCAGTATGGGCACCCTAGTTCACACCCCGGAAATATATTGCTTTCACGGAGTTGAGCCTTGATTTCCACCAATGGTGTCCTGATCTGATCCACACTGGTTATCAAATAAGACGGTTGGTCTTCTTCGATAGCATTAATTCGGGGACCACCATGGTGTGGCATTGGGTTTTTGTTGACGTTGGGCGGAGGTGCAAAGTTCAAAGCCTTGGAGTCTACTAAGTCTTGTACCTTCATATGCAGTGCCCTGCATTTTTCTGTACTGTGGCCAGGCGCGTTTGAGTGAAAAGCACACCTAGCATTAGAGTCATAGTTTCTTGGTAGACTGTTTGGATCCGGAGGTGCCAACGTTCTTAGCTCAACTAGGTTGAGTTTCAGAAGCTGTGGCAGCAAAGCAGCATACGGCATTGGAATCGGGTCGATCACTCGATTAGCTTGAGAGGGCCTTTGTTGGAATGGCCACTGTTGATTGTTGTTGTTGGTGTTGTTGTTGTTGTAGTTCCTTGGAGGATATTGGTTCTGCTGATACGGAGGTTGTTGTTGGAAGTTTTGTTGAGGAGGTTGATAGACTGGCAGAGGATGTGCTGGAGCAGGGATAGTGACTGCTGCTATGGACCTTTGAACATATTGGGGCCTACCCCTGTTGGTATGAATGGCATTGGTCTCGCCAGCTCTTCTAGGGCCTGCAAAAGGCTTCCTTGTACTGCTGGACGAACTGGCGCCATTATCGGAAATTTTACCCATTTTTAACAGGCTTTCAATTCTCTCCCCAGCTATAACAACATCTGCGAAGCTAGTGGACGAGAAGGCAGCCAACCTGTCAATATACGTTCCCTGGAGAGTGTTCATAAACATGTCTGCCATTTCTCTCTCAGACATTGGTGGTTGAACAGCAGCAGCCAATTGCCTCCATCTCTGGGCATATTCTCGGAAACTTTCCCTTGACGACTGTGACATTCCCATTAGGAGAGTCCTGTTGGGTGCCATGTCTAAGTTGTATTGATACTGTCGGATGAAGGCCTCTGCCAGGTCCTTCCAGCATCTTACAGTTGCCCTTGTCAAGTGGGAATACCATTCCCTTGATGCTCCAGTCAAACTGTCTTCGAAGTAAAACATCCAGAGCTTCTCATCCATTGTATAGGCCTTCAGCCTTCCCAGAAACGATTGCAAATGAGTCCGGGGGCATGAAGTCCCATTATATCTTTCGAAACAAGGAGGCTTGAACTTATGAGGGATCCTGACCCCCTCTACTAAACCCATGTCCATGACATCGAACCCCAAAGAATTTTGGGATTCCAAAGACCTCAACTTCTCAGCCAACTCATCCAATCTCCTATCATAGGTTTCCTCTCCAGCACCCATGACTGTAAACTGATCCTCCTGAGGATCCTCTTGAAGTACTCTGGCTGCAGTGGCTGTTCCTTGAACGTTTGCAGGAATATGAATCTCAGGATGTAGGTGTGGACCAAATATAGGGGGGTTAACATGTGGTTGCACCCTTTCATTGTTACTGGTGCCAGCAGTTCCCACATGGGGGTCATCTTGAGTTCTCCCCTCTACCAGAACTCTAAGCCTCTCCTGGCTTTGAGCTAAATTATTCATCACTTCCATGAACTGAGTTATTTGGGTTCTCATCTCCACCCTTTCATTAGCCATCTGGGTTCTGGCCTCATTGAGGTCTTGCTGCAACTGGTCCATCTGGATGCCCGGAAGGTTGTTTCTTGTAGGGTACCTGTGTGGCCTGTTGAGAGGGAATAGCCTGCGGCGAGCAATAATTCCTGAATGTCACAACAGAGGTTAGAAACAATAAAACAAAACCTACAAAACAAACAAAAGGGTTAGTATGCAATGCAGTATGCTTATTTGCTATCAAGGTATCCGGCTTGGTCTTCAGTTTTGACCCGTCCAGACCCTTGAAGATGATGCTGTTGAAGTTGCTTTTGAAGTGAACCCAGATGGAAACAAACACAAATATATTACAAAGGCAAAATAATACAAATTGTTCATTTTTTTACAACACTAGCCCTCTAAGGGGTCAAAAATACATCACCAAAAAGCAAAAGTACATGGAAAAGGAACAACAACAAGCAAATAATCAGACTCCAAGGCCAAACTCATCCTCGCGAACTTCCTTAAGAAGTGCTTCGGTCACAGGATCAGCCGGATGCTCCGTAAGATTCCTGATGAGAAGGTTTCTTGTTGCAACAGCTGTAGTCAACTTCTTGTTCTGGCTTTGGTCTTTGGATTTCTTCACTCCAGCTTTGATTTTTAACTCTGAAATTTCCTCCTGGGCTGCTGCCAGGGCTTTTTCCATCTGCTCCATCTTATCTTGAACTCTCTTGTCTTCTAGAGTACGGGCTTCAGTGATCCGGACCCACCTGGCCTGACTCTCTTTCAAGTACAAGTCTGTCCTTGCTCTCTGGAACTGGGCTTCTTTACAAGCATTTTTCAGAATCTGCTCACCAGCTTTAGACTTGTTGATATAGTCTCCAGACTTCTCAATCTTAGTCAAGTGTTCCACTCTCAGCTTCTCCAATCTTTCAATCTCCCTTACACTTTCACTCCTCTCCCTGAGGGTCTTCTGCAGGGCTTGGGATAGCTTCTCATTTCTTTCTTTCAAGCCTTCAAACTCTTCCAAACTGACAGTAGCAGGGGGTGGTGCTGATGATGACTCAGGCATGTCTTTGATGGTGAAGGGCAATCCTGAGATTTGGGCCCTAGCATAGGACCACTCATGATATTGGGCTGATGCCACATTATTGCACTTCCCCAGAATGGTGATTCCCTTGGTTTGAACATGATCCCAGGCCCAGGCAGCCTGCCTAACAACAGTCAAACTGATCTTGTTCTCACAGTAGAGGGTCTCAACCAGGTCTTGTTCCCTAGGAGCATGAACCAGTGCATAGCCTAATTGCCTCTTGAACAGCAGGGGGTTGTAGTTGATACTTCCCTTAACTCCTACCAAAGGTACATTGGGAAAGTGCCCACAGCTTGTGATCATATCTCTGCCCTTGGTGCCTTGGGTGCACCATCTGATGTCTGCTGCAGTGAGAGTAGTGAGCCTCTTAGCCCAGTTGCTTTGCTGATGAGGATTCAGGAATGCATCTGTCCTGGGTAGATGCTTGAGAAGCCAAGCATGGAATAGTGGAGCACAACACCTCACTAGCTTACCCCTCTGTTTCTCATTCCTCTGATGTACTGAGTAATAGAGGTCACCCAACAAGGTTGGCACTGGGTTCTTCAGGATGAACAGGTGGATGGCATTCTTGCTGATGAATCTGGGCTCATCTGCAAACAACACAATTCCATATACACTCAAGGCCAACAATGCACAAACAGCTTTCCAATCCCCCAGGGAGGCCTTCAAACTAGCTTGAGAAATCAGGAAGTCCAGATGAAAACCAGGGATCCCAGCTTTAGAGGTCATATGCTGCTCAATCAAAGCAGGTTCCAGGTGCAAAGCTCTTGCTATCTCTCCATTGCTGGGAAAGACCATTTCAGGGTTAAAAGGAATTTCTCTCTTGATAGGCAAACCAACCAAAGATGCATATTCTTCTAAGAGAGGTCCCAACTGAAAGTCTTGAAAGGTGAAACACCTCAATGGGGGGTCATAGAACTGGATGCAGGTATGGATCAGGCTCCTCTGAGATGGGTCCATGTCTATAACCAAGTCAAGTATATCCCCATAATGCTCCCTGAACAGAGGTATGTGATCTGGGGTCATCAGGGTTTGGACCCTCCTGATGTCTGACAAGTCTGGTTGGAAGAAATGATAGGTGATATTGCTTTTCTTTGGAGCCATGATGCTGAAGACTGGGTAGAGTGCTGATGACAATGCTGAAGTAGAGAAAACCACTGACTGGCTGGTGCTGAAGCAGACAGCTAAACTGAAGCAGATGCTGGTGAAGATGGGTCAAAGCTGCAGATGGGGTCAAAACCAAAACCTGATGAAAATGGATACCCTGAAAAACAAATAAGCACATGTTAATATGATGCAATGAGGATGTATGCAAATGATATGCAAAGGGTTTGTGACTGAGCTGGATCTGGATAAACTGCCTTGGTATAGATCCATGTGTGTTCAAGAATTCCGGATGGAGGTCTATAAATCCAGTAACCAAGGTGGGGGACTCAAATAAAGAGCCACATGTCCAGGGTTTTAGAATCACAAGAACTATCCAACATGGAGCATTCTTAACAAAGTCAAAGTAACAGGGTATTCTGAGGTCAAGGTACCTGCAAACCTGTAAACAGCCCAACCCCCTCACAGGTAGTGATCTAGAACAAGGATCCTCAGACTTGGATCAGTTATGAGAAGTGTAAACACTTCTAACCCGGAGGTACAGTGTTTACAATAACCATAACAATTCCTCCTCTAATTCACCTCAATTTCTGAAGGTCAATACTAAAAGGTCATCCAGACTTAGCAGGCTTCCCAGATCCCCCTAGCACTACAGGAAATCCGTAGCACAGAGTTCTCAAGAAGAAACCCATATCTGAACCGTGTTTCATATTCCCGCACCAGACCGAAATGGAATGGGAAAGAATATGATTCACTCTAGCCTAGGTGTCACTCAGGTCCCAGGTATAGGACCTTGGCTCTCAATAGAACCCCACCCACTGAAACAAAACCAGATCCAGCACAGACAGCATGACAGTATGATATATATAAATGCAATAAAGAAAGCAGTAAAGTAACTGTACATAAAGCAATGAATAAAAATAAATACAAGCACAAACAAGCACATAACACCCCCAATAAACACAAATCAATCAAGCGCTAGGAGGAACCCACAAAAAGAACCAGAAGCCCTGGTTGCAGTATAAGGGTCCCCAGCAGAGTCGCCAAGCTGTCGCTCCCGACAAATGAAAATGGATCAAATGAAGGTACAGACGCGAACGGTCGGCGAAGGGAACAATGAGAACACACAGCCGTGAACTCACTGGAGATGAATAGAGTCGCCAGCTAGGCATTTTTATCCCGGAGGAAAGGTAATGCTGCATAGACCTAGAAAGAGATGGATAAGACGGTTTGCGAACCAGAGAGGCTGAGAAAGGGGGTTGGTTACAACCTGGGAAGGTATTAGCACCCAGATTGTCCGCCGTACTCGACGGGATCCACGCTTAAAAGATTTGTGTTTTAAAGGGGTAGTGTCAGTGCTATTTGTGCATAAAAGAGCTGGAAAAGATGTACAAGTGTCAGTGTAAAGAAATGTGATGTGTATAAATGTACAGTGTCAGTGTGAGATCAGGAATGAAATGCTCAAGAATATGAGGCTAAAGAATGAAGCTGGAAGGAGGGGGAATGTACAGAGACTTTTGTTCGATAACCGTTAAGTTATGCCTACGTATCCTCTCGTGCAATGAGGAAGTCAGAACACCGTAGTTCGACCCAAAGAGACTGAAGGGATGAATTGACTTGTGAACTGCTTGCTTGCCTATGCTCAAGTGTATGACCTGTCTGGCTCAGGTGCTTACTGTCTTGCATTAGACGGATGAAGCGAGTTCTCGATTGTGAGTGAAGATGATGAGAAAAGAATCCCGGAGGAGACGATTATTGTTTGTTTTTGAGTTTTCAGTCTTTTATTGCTTTTTGGATTTTTGTCATAGGATAATGAGCTTAAACCTAAATCAATGGATTTGGTAAACTCATCACATCATCCCTCTGATTAGGGGTAATGAGAATTACCTTAAGTGTGAAGTCAGATTCTCACACTTAATCACCTTTGATGTAGGGTTAAGATCATTAACCTACTTGTGATTAATTAGATGTTTTTGTGATTTTTTGTTTAGTGTTAAGTAATGAGGTTAAGCCATAATCAGGGATTTAACAGGCTCATTACGCTATCCTAAAAGAAGGATAATAGATGAGGGTGTTTAAGCTGAGGAAGGATCCTCAGCTTAATCCATGATTAGGGATTAAACCCATGACAGAACAAACCTTTGATTAAGTGGATTTTATTAATGATATGATGATGAAGTGTTTTTTATGATTTGTAAGACAACTTGAGGGGGACTTGTCCATTAACTTTAGGGTTAGTCCTTCTTAACCAATTAAGGAAGAATTAGAACCCTAATGCAAGGCCCAAGTTACAAGTGTAATGTCTTGATGATTATTAGATGGATTAATTAAGAGAGTTCAACACCTTAAGGGTCCAAGACTTAGGATTAAAGTTATACACTCCATCCTAAAAGAAGGATGCAGGCATGATCTTAATCACAAAGTCTTAAAGCCTTGAGGGTTTAGTCCCTGATTATGAGGTGAGGGGAGATGACTCAAGGAGAGACACAAAGGTAAAAACTATGGGGGAGACTAATCAAAACCCTAATTCATTATCATGCTTGGTTGGTCCTAATGTTTGTGAGGTTTTCAAGAACAATCTTCAGATGAACCACCAGGAAGCAGATGAACAAGATCAAGAGAAGCAAAGTGACTTGCTTCATTCAAGAAGTCAAGTCACTTGAAGGAAGAAAGTGGGAGGAGGAAGAATGAGCAAGCTCAAACTCAAACACACATAAGAATGCAGCAAGGTATGCAAGAGAGATGAGAATAGAGGTTATGAGAAGTGAAGGCAAATTCACTTCTCAAGTTACTTACCACCTGCAATGTTAGAAAGAAATGCAATGCAATGCAAGAGGAGATGAAATGGCATGAGGCAAAGCACAACCAGAAGCATGGTGATGATGATTATGATGCCATGAGGTGCTGCAAACATGAGGCAAGACCTGGAGATGTTCATACAAGGTTATGAATGCAAATGATGCAAGCTAAGGAACATGAACAAACATGAAATGTTATGGAACATACAAGACAAATGACATGGCAAATATGCAATGCAATGATCAATGATGCTTTCTACATGTCTTAAGATGTCAAATGAATCATAAGAATGCACAAAGTGAAATGACAAGTCAAGTTATGCAAGGAAATGCAAGAAGGATGCAAATGAAAGCCCAAATTAGGGTTCATGGATCAAACATCAAACACAAACCAAAAACAGAAGCAAATCTTAACCTAAAAAATGGAAAATGGTACCCAAAGAAACCCTAGGCCTATAATGAACCACTGCCCAAAGGGGAGCTCTCAACTCTCAACCAAACTCAAGTTATGAATTTTGCAAGTTATTAGGGCTTTTTAGGGTTTGCAACAAAAGAAATGCCAATCAATTAGAAAATGCAAGATCAAATCATGGCCTTTTTATCCTTGAAAGTTCATGCTAAATGGAAAACAATGCAAGAAGAATCAATGTCTCAACCTTCACCAATAGGCAGAAATGAATTTTCAAACTTATGAACAAAATAATGCATCAAAAATGATTTAATTCAATGAAAAATTCTTAAAATGCATCAAGATCAAAAAAGAAATTTGGTTTGAAGGTTGGACAATGTTTCTAAATGTCTTAGAACATTTCATGAATTTTTTTGTAATTTTTAAATACCTAAAAGTATTTTTAATTAATTAATTCTCATTAATCAATTAAAAATAATCTTTTAAATATTTAAAAATACTTTTTTAATGATAAAAAATAAAATAAAAATGTTTTTATGTCATAAAAATTAATAAAACCTTAAAGAAAAAGTTTCATAATTTTTATGATTTTTTAACTATTTTAAAATAATTATACAAATTAAATGCAAGAAAAATGAATTAAAATTAAATTAAAGTGAAAGGTAAACAGATTGGATGGCCAGGATTGAGTCTGGGCTTAAAAAGGTTGACTGGCGCGCAATCTTGTGGCCAGGATTCAAACTGAATTAATCTTGATTTATTAATTTAATTAAACCTAATTAAAACTAATGAACTGATCTGAACCACTCAAACACGCGCGCGAAACCTGATCCAATGGCCCACGTTTGAACCTTGCCCTAATTAAATGCAATTAACCCTAATCACTTTCAGGCTGCCGGAGAAGACTTCCGGTCGTCTTCTCCGGCCAGCCCTCACCTGAGGAACACCTAACTTCCTCAAAACGTAATAAAAATGAAAACTAAAGCCAGGGAAATGTTCCTCTCACTCTCACGAACCAAAACCCTAACCTAAAACAAATTTATATTACCTAAATCATCTGAATCGAAGAAACTAAGTTCTAGGGTTCGTGAGCTTCAAACTCAAATTAAATCCTTAAAACGCAGCCATTCCAAAAACTAAAGGTACCAGAATGATCAGGCAAGCATGAAGAACAAGTTTGTAACATCAAAAGAGATTTCTGGAAAAATTATTTTTGAGCTACCTGAGTTTTGCAGTTTTTGATTTAGGAACTTTCAAGCTACTTCCCTTGATGCAAGCTGCTCTACTTGATCCCCCAAGTGTGTCTGGATGCTCAAATGGAGTTTAGATTTGCTGGATGATGAGTTTCGAAGAGAACTGCTTCAGTTCAGTCAACAATGGCTATGGTGATCTTGGCACTTTCAGGCTGTGAAAAGGGGTGGTTTATGATCTATGAAGTGTATTGAGTTGCTTTGCAGGGTTTGTTTTGGTGTTTGTGGGCTAGGATGAGAGATTCGATAGAATCTGCAGAATGAAGGTGAACAATGGCAATGGAGGATTCAGGGTGTTTCAGGCTGGTGCTTTGGGTGGTTTCTACTCAATGGAGTGTGTTGAGTTGGATAGTGATGAGAGCTTTAGTGTTTGCTTGCTGTGAAGAGGAATTCGAAGCCAATTGCAGTTGGGAGGTTTTTTGTGAATGTGTCTAGTGTGATGGTTTCAGCCTTGGTTCTTGTTATGTTCAGCTTGCAAATTGATAACTTATTTTAATCCTATAGGTCAGATGATGTGACCTGGCCTATAGTGATTGGTAAGTTTACTTTTTGCAAAATGTCCATTTCTTTGTAAGAGAAAGCATGGCTTGATCTAGGCTGGGTACAAGGCTAGGGCTGGCGCAGCATGGGGTGGAGAGTGAGCTAGCAAGGTCAACATCCAATGTTGCAAGTTGTGAGAAGTGATCATGAGTGTTTTGCAACTTGTTGTACCTTTGGTTCACATGTGACTTTTTTTGGCTAATCAAGCATAAACCATGGGCATTCTTGGTCCAAAACTGATTTTCATGACTTAGGGAATGTTTACATGCTGGTTTGAGATGAACTAGAGGTCATTTAATGCATTGGTTCAAGACTTAGCAAAATTTCCATTTAGTGCATAACTTGAAAAACAATGATTTTTGGCAACTTTGCATGGCCATAACTTTTGATCCAAGAAGAATTTGGTCATGTTCTTGTACTTTTTGAAAAGGGAAAGATGAGATCTACAACTTTCATGACCAAAGTTTTTCCATTTGAAGCCTTTTTGGATCATGAATCAAGGCTTGAAAATTGACCTAAAATGATGCATTCTTGAAAAGTCAACTATGCCCAAAAAGTCAACATTTGCAAAAACCCTAAATTCTTGATTTTTATGAACTTCAACCTTCCTCCATGATCAAATAAAGATCATATACACTCAAAATGATGAAGATCACCCATTGGTTGGGTCATTGGGGGCCTCAGATGCCCTGATTTTGCACTGACTTGTCTGAAAAGTCAACTCTTGATCAGATGACTTCCCCAAGGAATTTCTTCATGAAAATTGATATGCATACTCCCTATACCATATAGAGACCAATGGAAACAAGAATGACCAAAAAAATTGGGGTTATGGCCTCTGAAACCAAAACCCTAATTTTCAGTCAACTGTGCAGTTCATCCTGGCTCTGCATCCACTCAAACCCTAGTTCTTGTGATCCCTCTGCAATTTTGACTTTGTGAGGATGTAACATGATATAAGAACACACATGGACCCCTTTGAGTTGATTAGTGGCCTTTGGAATGGCTCAAGATGCCCTGAGGTTGCTCAGATCACAAACCCTAGGTGCAGATGCCTTAGAAACTATCCAGTGAAACCAAATGAGACATGAGATGATGTGATTGTGTTTATGCATATGAGATGATCACAAGTCATGTGTGAATGGGTGAGGGCAAATTTGGGGTGTTTACAACAGCAATAGAAGAAGCTCAAGATATATGCACAATGAAAGTTGAAGAACTCATTGGTTCCCTTCAAACATTTGAGATGGGAATGAATGACACAATTGTGAAGAAGAACAAAAGCATAGCCTTGCTGTCAAATACTGATAAAGAAGAAGAAAATGATGAATCAGAAACTGATGAAAGCTTATTAGAAAACATTGCTATGCTTGAAAGACAGTTCAAAAAGATTCTCAGAAGGATGGAAGACAAGTCCAGACCAAGTGGAAGATACACAAATTCTTCTGAAAACAAAAGACCTTATGATGCTAATAGAAGGTCAAATTATGATGAAAAGACCAGTCAAGAAAAAGGAATTAAATGCCATGGATGTGAAGGATATGGACACATCAGGAATGAATGTCCTACCTATTTAAAAAGGCAAAAGAAAGGTTTCTCTGTAACCTGGTCTGATGAAGACTCAGGAGGTGATTCAGAAGAAGAATCAGCTAAGCATATCACTGCTCTAGCTGGATTATGTGAATCTGAAAGTGAATCCAGTGATGGGGAGCTTACTTTTGAAGAACTTGAGCAATCATACAGAGAACTATTCAAAAGAAGCACTGAAATATGCATGGAGAGTATAAAGCTAAAGAAGCAGATTGAGGCACTAAAGGATGAAAAAGCAAGTGATCTAGAGATCATTGACACCTTGAAAAGTGAAGTAAGTCTTCTCAACTCCAAGTTGGAACATATGTCCAAATCTGTTAGAATGCTGAACAGTAGCTCAAGCACACTGGATGTTATTCTCAACAACAATAAGCATTCAGGGGATAAAAGTGGACTGGGATTTAACAAAGTCCATAAGGTTGAAGCCAGCTCTAGCAAAACTACTTCAAAGTCCATACAGTCAAACAAGATGTCCAAACAGATGCTTCAACATCATGAAAAGAACACAAAGCCAAACATAATGTTCCAACAGATGTCTCAACATCCTGAAAAGAACATAATGAAGAAGAAGTATCAAAGATGGAGATGTCATCATTGTGGAAAATTTGGACATATCAAACCCCATTGCTATAAGTTACATGGATATCCAAATCAGATGTATCAGCAACCTCCTAAGCAGAAGACAGAGGTCATCAAGAAGGTATGGAGACCAAAAGCTAGTCTTCATGCTGATCAAAGCAACTTGCCCAAGAACAAGATCAACAAACAACCTTGGAGTTCTACTGATGAACAATGCACAGGGCAGAAGTATCAAAAGAAATCTCAACACAAATGGTCAAAGAAAGGTGTTGCATATATAGCTCATATATCACTCAGAGTGTCAGCTAAGGAAGACTAGTACTTTGACAGTGGATGTTCAAGACACATGACTGGATTGAAGAATTTGCTAGTAGACTTAAAGTCATATTCATCCAGATATGTAACCTTTGGAGATGGAGCTAAAGGAGAAATCAAGGGAGTTGGGACCTTGGACTGTCTAGATGTACCAAGACTAGATGATGTACTGCTGGTTAAAGGTTTAACTGTTAACCAGATCAGCATAAGTCAATTATGTGATCAAGGGTACAGTGTAAACTTTACCAAAACTGAATGCATAGTGTCTAACAAAGAACAAAAGGTTGTCATAAAAGGAGCCAAATCTAAAGACAACTGTTACATGTGGGAACCTCAAGACTTCAGTCTCACTTCAACTTGCTCTTTAGCTAAAGAAGAAGAAGTGAAACTATGGCACCAAAGACTAGGTCACCTTCATTTCAGAGGCATAAAGAAAATCATATCTATGGATGCTTGAGAGGTATTCCTAAACTGAAGATTGATGATGGCAAAATATGTGGTGAATGTCAAATAGGCAAGCAAACCAAGATGTTCCATCCAAAGCTCCAACATCTGAAAACTTCCAAAGTTTTGGAATTATTGCATATGGATCTTATGGGACCTATGCAGGTTGAAAGCCTTGGAGGTAAGAGGTATGCATATGTGGTGGTTGATGACTTTTCTAGGTATACATGGATAAATTTCATCAAAGAAAAGTCGGATGTATTTGATGTATTCAAAGACTTATGCCAAAGAATACAAAGGGAAAAAGCCAGCTGTGTGATCAGAATAAGAAGTGATCATGGAAAAGAATTTGAAAACCAAAAATTCTTAGATTTTTGTTCTTCAGAAGGAATCAATCATGAATACTCTTCACCAATCACTCCTCAACAGAATGGGATAGTTGAGAGGAAGAATAGAACTATTCAAGAATCAGCAAGAGCTATGATCCATGCCAAAAAGTTACCTTTGTACTTCTGGGCTGAAGCTATGAACACAGCTTGTTACATCCATAACAGAGTTACTCTAAGGAAAGGAACTTTGTCCACAATCTATGAAGTCTGGAAGGGCAGAAAACCCAGAGTTAAGTACTTCCATGTGTTTGGAAGTAACTGTTATATTCTGGCAGATAGGGAGCAAAGAAGAAAAATGGATCCTAAAAGTGATGAAGGGATTTTTCTTGGATACTCTATAAACAGCAGAGCATATAGAGTATTTAATTCTAGAACCAAGGTTATCATGGAGTCCATAAATGTGATAATTGATGATGCTCCTACAGATGTTCCAGAAGATGTTGGAACATCTGCTGATATCAAATCTGAAACTGAAGAAAAGAGTGATCTTTCTGAATTCTCTCAAACTGATGCAAGGACAGAACAATCCAGCAAACCACCCTCCATCAGAATCCAGAAGGATCATCCCAAAGATTTAATAATTGGTGATCCCAACAGAGGTGTAAGCACTAGATCAAGAGAAGTGATTTCAGGTTCCTGTTTTGTTTCTAAAATAGAACCTAAAAACATCAAGGAAGCTCTTACTGATGAATACTGGATTTGTGCTATGCAAGAAGAATTAGGTCAATTCACAAGGAATGAAGTATGGAACCTTGTTCCTAGACCTGATGACATAAATGTGATTGGAACTAAATGGGTATATAAGAATAAGTCAAATGAGCAAGGAGTTGTTACAAAGAACAAAGCTAGACTTATAGCTCAAGGATACACACAAATTGAAGGAGTAGACTTTGATGAAACCTTTGCACCAGTAGCAAGGCTTGAATCAATCAGACTACTTTTAGGAATTGCTTGTATCTTGAAGTTCAAGCTATTTCAAATGGATGTGAAAAGTGCCTTTCTAAATGGATATCTTAATGAAGAGGTATATGTAGAACAGCCTAAAGGATTTGTTGATCCAAGTTGTCCAAATCATGTATACAAACTAAAGAAGGCTCTTTATGGTTTGAAGCAAGCTCCAAGAGCATGGTATGAAAGGCTAACTACTTTTCTTATCAAGCAAGGGTACAGGAAAGATGGAATTGACAAAACCCTATTTGTTAAAGATGAAGAAGGAAATATCATGATTGCTCAAATATATGTAGATGACATTGTTTTTGGTGGGATGTCAGAAAGGATGGTGAAACATTTTGTCAATCAGATGGAATCTGAATTTGAAATGAGCCTAGTAGGAGAATTAACCTACTTTCTTGGACTGCAAATAAAGCAAATGGAGGACTCCATGTTCATTTCCCAAAGCAAGTATGCTAAGAACATAGTCAAGAAATTTGGGATGGACAGTGCTACTCATAAGAGAACTCCTGCCCCCACACATTTAAAGCTGACTAAAGATGACAAGGGTGAGAATGTAGATCAAAGCCTATACAGAAGCATGATTGGAAGCTTGTTATATCTGACTGCTAGCAGACCAGACATAGCATTTGCAGTAGGTGTATGTGCAAGATATCAAGCTGATCCAAAAGTTAGTCATCTTAACCAAGTCAAGAGAATTCTGAAATATGTCAATGGTACTTGTGACTATGGCATAATGTACTTTCATGGATGCAAACCAATTCTCACTAGCTTCTATGATGCTGATTGGGCTGGAAGTGCTGATGACAGAAAAAGCACTTCAGGAGGATGCTTCTTTCTAGGAAATAATTTGATTTCTTGGTTCAGTAAGAAACAAAATTGTGTATCCTTATCTACTACTGAAGCTGAATATATAGCAGCTGGAAGCAGTTGTTCACAGTTGGTTTGGATGAAGCAAATGCTCACTGAGTACAATGTCCCACAAGATGTCATGACATTGTACTGTGACAACTTAAGTGCAATTAACATATCAAAGAATCCTATCCAACATAGCAGGACCAAGCATATTGATATCAGACATCATTTCATCAGAGATCTTGTAGAAGAGAAAGTGATTTCACTAGAACATGTAGCTACAAATCTGCAGTTGGCTGATATATTTACCAAAGCCTTGGATGCTACTCAATTTGAAAACCTAAGGGGTAAATTGGGAATCTGCTTATGTGAAATTTAGCAGTTATGGAGATGTGCCAACATGTCATTTGACATTGTGTGGCATGAGCACCAGATGGCAACACCAGTCTGGTCAAGCACCTTGGGTATTCCACTCCTAAAAATTCTCAAAGTAACGGCTACTTATAAAATATCAGCTTGTGTTCAGCTATCCATCTTCTCATCATACTCTCAAAAACGAATTGCATTCTCTAACTGTCTTTCAGAACTCATCAAACCTAAAACTCTTCATCCATCTCTTTCGAAAATGTCTCAACATCAAAACCCTAACATTTCTGAAGAAATCCTCAACAAGGAAGATGTGGTGCATGCAACCCCCATCTCTGTGGTACCCATGGATTCAACTCCAATGGACGAAATCAGAGGAAGTGTTCCTCTTGCTCAAAAGCCAAGAACTCCAAAAAGAACAAAAGATCCTGTATTCAGCAAGGCCAAAGGCTTGCCTTCACCATTAAACACCACTCCAAGTGCTTCTGCATATGTGGATGATTCCATAAAGGAGCTGGTAAACAGGATCTTAACTGAGCAAAGAGTGGTAAGTGGCATATCTATCACTCTGCACACCATGCCAGCTCCACAAGAAGATCAACAAACTCAGGCTGAAAAGGACACTCCAGTTCAACAAGATGTCCCAATAGATGTTGAAACATCTGAGGACCAGCAAAAGGCCTCATCTGATGCTGCTGTTGAATCATCTGAGGACCAGAAAAAGGCCTCCACTGATAGTGATGAAGAAATATCTGAGGACCAACACAAGGCCTCCACTGAAGATCAAATCTCTGTTGAACACCAGCTGAAGAGGAGACTGCTCAACCTCCTCCTGTTGTGAACCTAGAGCATGATTCTGATACAGAAATCATTGCTTCTGTAAACCCTAGCATAGCCAAAAGGCTTAGGACTAGGAAAGAAAAGATGAATGCAGGACATGCAATTCCTGAGAAGAAGCAAGCTACACCAAAGAAGGACAAAGCTAAAGTTGTCTTTGGTCCTACAAAACAATGGAGCAAGGTGCAAACACAAAAGAGGAAAGTTGTCACTCCTCCAGATTCAGATGTTGAAGAAGATATACCAACATCTCCTCCAAAGAAGAAACCAGCACCCTCAAGGTCATCAACTGCTGTCCCAGAAGCTCCTCTAGACAACATCTCCTTTCATCATGTTTCAAGTGTGAATAGATGGAAGTTTGTTTATCAAAGAAGGGTAGCACTTGAAAGAGAGCTGAGCAGTAATGCACTTGAGTGCACAGAGTTAATTGATCTCATCTCTTCTGCTGGCCTTTTCAAAACTGTCTCCAACTTCTCTCCTTGCTATGAGCTGCTTGTCAAGGAATTCATAGTCAACCTCCAAGAAGATTGTGCTAATGGTAAGTCTGCTGACTTTAGAAAAGTATATGTAAGAGGAAGGTGTGTAGAATTCTCTCCTAAGGTTATCAACTAATACCTTGGAAGAGAATCTGATGGTCCAAATGAGTTAGGGAAGACTAATAACCAAGTTTGCAAGGTTATCACTGCTAATCAGGTCAAGACTTGGCCAGTTAAAGGAAAGCTCTCAGTTAGCATGCTGACAAGGAAATATGCCATGCTGAATAGGATTGGCACAGCCAACTGGGTTCCTACCAATCATACATCCTCAATATCAACTGGACTGGGCAGGTTCATATATGCTGTAGGCACCCAAACAAAGCTGGATTATGGAGCTTATATCTTTGATCAGACATTGAAGCATGATGGATCTTCTGCAACAAAGCTGCCAATTGCCTTCCCTTCCTTGCTGTGTGGAATAGTGCTGAGTCAGTACCCTGGTATCCTCACTGAGAAGGACACAATTTGCAAAAGAGAAAGCCCTCTGGCCTTCCACTACAAGCTGTTCTTGAGTCATCATGCAGCTGATGTTGAAGCTCCCTCTGGGACATCTGCTGGTCCTTCAAAGGCAAAGTCTCCAATCTCCAATGTTGCCTTGATTGCTGAGTTGAAGATCACTTGCAAAGAACTGGATGCAAGGAAGCAGAAGCTTGAGGAAATTATTCAAAGGTTGGAGAGTGAAGAAAGTGCTCAGAAAAATGTTGCTTCTGATGAGGAGACTGAGGAAGAGGAAGAAACTGATAATGAGGAGTCTGAGTGAAATTTGTATGTGAGGATTATGTAAAGACAGCTTCTGCATTGTAATTTTAACTTAGTAGCTTTGGCCCCAAATTTTTGTCTAACAAGGGGGAGAACAAGAACAACAACAACAATGTATAATGCTGTTTGGTTATTAATGAAAAACCTCTGTTTGCTTCTGAACTAAATCTGTGATGTTAATGAAAAATTTCTGATGCAACAAGAATGAATACATGTATGTTTGAGGTGGAGTAAAACTCACACATGACTCAACAGAAAAGAACTGTTATACTCTGATAAAAGAACTTCTGCTGCACTCTGAAAATCAGAAAAGAATGTTAGCCAAAAATTAGCCAAAGGGGGAGTTTGTAGATGTTTAGAATTGGCAGAATTTTTGACCAACAAGAAATGTTGAATTCAGTTCAGGATGTCCTATCAGATGTTGGGACATTATCAAATAGAGTATAAGAACTTAATTCAGGATGTCACACCAGATGTTGGGACATTGTGTTAATGATTTAAGTTCAGTTTTTCAGGATGTCCCAACAGATGTTGTGACATCTCAAACCTGCTACCGGAATTAATTAATGACTAACTGATCTGAGTAATTTAAGGAAAGTTATCTGGAATTAATTATGGATAGACAAAAACAGAATATGGCGCATCTGTAGGGAGTGTTGTTATGAGACTTCAACATAATCAGAAGAACTAAATCACCTAGAATCTAGGAAGTAACAAACCCTAATTCAAGGTGGAAGCTGCATGCGTTTTAGGACTGGATTAACCTACAGAAAGCCCAAAATCCAAACACCTATTTAAGCAACAGAAACTCTCAGAATAGAGTACGAATTTCAGAAGACAAAATAGGGTGTTTTGAGTTTTAAATAGCAGGTTGTTTTATTGTACCACTTTATGAGCGTTTAAGCAAAAGTGTATTTGTGTCTTGATTGAAACTGTGAAGTAAGATCAAGCTGTTTTGTTTGAAGTATGACTTCAATTTTATTAAATTTGTAAACAAGATCACTGTGTGATTGAGGGGGAGTGAGTTGGTACTCATATCTAAGTTGTGTCTTAGGTAGAAATTGCATTGGGTAGATATTAAGTGAAAGATTAAACTGGGTGGTTTAAGTCTAGAATTAATATTACTTATAGTGGATTTCCTCCTGGCTTGGTAGCCTCCAGATGTAAGTGTGGTTATACACTGAACTGGGTTAACAAATTACTGTGTTGTTTAATTTTCCTGCACTTTAAGTTTTGGTTAAATTTGTCAAGTGTTGGAACATCTCATTCGACATCTCATACCTGATCACAGAATTTCAATTTCAAACCGAAATTGAGAACTTTTATATCAATATTGCTGAAATCATCGATTACAAGGTTGCTATACAAACACCAGAAATCTATACACCTAGATCTTCCTATTGTATCAACCTTCACTTGATCTGAGCCCAATCAAGATTCCCTGCAAGTAATACAAACAATTCACCGGTTCCACGATCTATTTGCGAAATCCCCCGATTTCCAAATCTTACGCTGCGGCTGAATCTGTCTTGTAAACGTGACTAACAAACCCTCAAGAACACGCCCGTTCTTGAAGGAAAACCCAGCTAGTTTTTCCTTGAAACCTTCTATCAATCTTCAACTCAGTTGGATCTCCAATCGTACCACTGAACGTTATCTCATAAACCTTCAATTCACAGAACAGCACTTAATTCCTTGTTGATGTTCTTGAATTAAGATATTTGAGAAGATGATGAAGATGAATTTGATTCTAGGTTTCAATCCTGCTCAACATTGAATTGTTCACACTCAAAACTCCTTTTCTTGATGTGTTCTTCAATGATCTTTCACTCTGAAATTCGTCTGCAATTTCTGTGTTCTAACACTGCACTAAATGAAACACTCAACATATATATGCAGATTCTGTTAGAAGTAAAACAAAAAAATGAATCGATTCAAAACTCAAATGAATCGATACATACTAGTATTTATATTGTTATGTATCGATACATATTAGTATGAATCGATACATACTGAACAAATGAATAAAAACAGAGAATTAAACAAGCAATGAATCAATGCATGTTTGTATGTGTCGATTCATAGAAGAAATTCTAGAACCATTCTTACAGCATGAATCGATACATGATGAGATGAATTGATTCATTTTGCAAATTTCCAGAATCTTTTCAACAGCATGAATCGATGCATGATGGAATGAATCGATTCATTTTGCGTATTTTCAGAAAAACAAAGACATTATTAAAAATGAAACAAACGATTTAAAGGCTAGCGTTTTGTCTTAATATGAAGCATATGATGAAAGCACAAACACCTAAAATTTATAATCATTCAAAACTAGAGTTGCTCACAAACTCCCCCTTTTTGATGATGACAAATTTTTTTGAAGTGTGAGAATTACTCCCCCTGAGTTTGTGCCTGTCATTTTTCACACTTGCCTTGCCTTTCTCCCCCTTTGTTAACATCAAGAAAGAATGCATAGGTGAAGAAACAGAAACAGCAATACCAAGATATATAAGCAGAGTTCACTCATAAAGAATGAAACATAAAGGGCAAACAATTTAGACAAAAGCAAATAATCATAGGCAGTGAAATTGTCAAATAGAGTTGCGAATTACAGAAACAAACCAAACCATAAAATGTTTAAACATAAAAGAAACAAAGAAACTTAAGCAAGAAACAATGATGATATGAAAAATGAAATGCAACTTCAATGAGGAAAATGGCCACCACAAGACTCCGCATCATCTCGATCGGGGTCTCGGAAACTTGGAGGAGGAGGTGGAGGAGGCATTTCATCAGGATTCTGCCCCATGAAGGCGTAACGCCTGAACCGTCTCTGAACCTCTGTGCTTTGAAATCTTTCCATTATCCCCGGATGCGAGCGACAATCATCCATAAATCCAGACATCTCATTATAGAAAACTTGATGCCACTTAACCAATTCGGTATGCCATGAATGTTGATTATGATACATTCGAGTATGCTCATCATGCCATTCTCGGTGCTCTTTATGCCATTCCGTTTACTGGACATGCCACTGTAACACGGTGGGAGAACTGACTTTAGTTATGTTGCGGATAGCAAGAGTCGCCACCGACTTTTATTTTATCCAAAGGAAAGGCATAAAAGAACAAGAAAGACCTTTAAAAGATTTTTGGGTCCGGGGGGTAGGTTATGTAAAGGGAAGGTGTTAGCACCCTTTACATCCATGGTTATCCATGGGCTCTTAGTTACTTAGCTCACTTTGAATTGTTTTTGAAAATGTGAAGTGTGTGAATAGAAATTTTCATAAGAGTTTAATAATGATCCATGTACGGATGCGTAAAAAACTTGTGTTTGAAAATTGTTTGAAATTTGTGAAGTGTTTGAAAAGTTTTTAAATAGTGAGCAAGTAACTATGAGGAACCTACCCTAAAGTTTAAGTCTTTCTGTTCTTGAATCCTTTAAATGGTAAGACTATCCCTATTATTAAGGAATAGGTAGTCATTACCTTGGATGTGTGGGACAAGTAAAGGGACATCTATTTAATGAAGGCAACTGTAGGGTGTATTAAGCATTTTTGGAGGGACTGTCATCATTATTCGAAAGGGACAAGATCATTATGAAGGCAACCATTTGAGGGACTTGATCTTTTAGTGTTAAGGGACTAGATGACTTTACTTTTAAGGGACTTCTTGCTTTGTACACCCTACTTGACCTTTTAATTAGGCAACAATGAGAGGTAACCCTAGAAAGTGAGATGGCGATCAAAGATCGACTTACGTGTGTGAGTGTACAGTTTTAAATATTTATCTTTTAAATTAAGTGATCTAAATTAATTTTAAATAACATGCAAGTTTACACTCCCTATTTACTAACCATGACATAAAAATAAATAATTTAAATATTACAAAAAATTACATCCAGGAGCAGTTACAATAATAATAATAAAGCAATTTAAATATAATAAGCAAAATAATAAATAAACAAGAATAAATAAATAATTATAATAGGGGTTAGTGAAAATAATAATAATAATCATAATAATAAAAAAAATGGGGTTAGTAATAAACATGGTTAATAATAATAATAAACAAAAAGATTATAATAAACAAAATTTTAATGGTTAATAAAAATTATAAACAATCATATCAATTATTATGAAATTTAAAATTATAAACAAATTAAATAAATCATGAACATATTATGAAAAGTAAATTATAATTAAAATTAAATTAGCAATTTTTAAACATATAATAGAAATTATTTACATACAAAATTATATTATAAATAACTTATAGAATATTTACATATTATGAAAAATAGGATTAATTATAACTGTATTTACAAAATTTAATTATATTAAATAAAATATGTACATGATTAAAAAATATGATCATATAATTATATTTACAAAAATTAGAAATTAAAATCACAAAATAAAATTAGGTTTTTTAATTGTTTAGAAAAAAAAAATTAGGGTTTGTAAAATATTAGGGTTTTTTAGAAAAATATTTTAAGGTTTATAACTTAATATACAATATTATTTAAGTACATAATAATAAAAAACTAATTTTAGAATTTTAGAAAATAATTTTTAGAATTTAGAAAATATAAGATATACATATGTTTTATTTTTGAATTATTTAGATATATATATATATATACAAAATTATCTCTAATTAATAATAAAATAATCAAAACAAATAAAATAAAAAAAATTGGAACTTACCTGGCTGGGGTTTGAACCCAGCACCTTAGGCTTGCCAATAACAACACACACCACCAGGCTATCCATGCGCAGGTGATAGAAGAGTGAGCCAAATTGCTTTTATGCCTTATCCTGAAAAATCACAAAAAAAAGAAGAAAAACCAAAAGGCCTGGGGGATTCGAACCCAGGACCTTACCAACAAACACACAATCACGTTACCAATCCTGCTGGGTGAGCTCATATGGCAATATAAGCAACACCAATCATTATATTTTAAGTCTAACAGTTAAAAGGAAACAAATAAGAAAAACGCTGCAACCAGGATTCGAACCCCTGCCCTTTAACAACACACGCGCTGGCTTCACCACTGGGACAAGCTGTACACTTGTGAAATAAAACAGAAATCAAATCATAATATTTTAAAACCACAATTCAAATCTGGAATTTCGCGCGCAGCTTCTTCTTCTTCTACCTTTTACCTGCGAAATCACCTGTAAAATTTCTTACACAATTTCCTGCGAATTTTTCAAAACATAAACCTACGAAATTGGGAATACCATCAAAACAGTGAAATTTCTCAAAATTAATTTGTGTATTATGATTCCCAGAGTTCACATGATTGTGTTGTGTTCTTAGAATTCATTTATTTTAGGTTTATCATGGAACCCTAAAAGCTTGGCCGAAACCCTAGCAATGGTGATTTCTCCATCTTGGACCTAAAATCAAATTAATTTATCCAGAAAGCATCCAAACATCATCATAAACACAAACCAACAGTTAGTTTTCATTGACAATGTGTAAATCATTCAAATCGAAAATTTTTAAAACATGAACAAAGTGCATTCGGTTTTCACGATTTAGGGCATGAATGACTGATGTTATGATCCAAAATCAATCACTGAACTTCAAGGAACAAATTGCAACCTTTGGTTTGTCTTGAAAAGGGCTATAAGTGCCAAACCGAATTGGAGTTTTTGCTTGAATTTTTGAAGTGTGAAACTTACTCTTGGAGGCTGCAAATTCGTGGCTTGTGTTAGGGTTACATTGTATACTTATAGAGTGATCAATTTAGGTCAAAAAATTGGATACTTGTGTAGAAGATTTGATCCAAAAAGATTTAAAATGATAAGCCTTTAAAAGTAAATTATTTTTGTATGAACACTTGCTATTTTAAGACAATCATCATAACTCCCATATCAATTAGATCCAAGACATAATTATGATTTTCTAGAAGCTTAATCATATTTAAATCTTTGATTTTTGTATTTTATTTTAATTTAAAATGATTTTAAATGAATTAAATCAAAATAAATAAAAATAAAATAATAAAAAATCTGATTTTTGATGACTTGGGTCGTGCATGAAGTTATAGTGTGGATTGGGTTATCATTTGGCAAGCCCATTTGGAAGAAATTGGTTTTAGACCTCCATTTTCTTCATAAACCACTCAAAAATTTCCCAAATTTGCAAGGGCACACATCCTTCAATTTTAATGCTATGAGGGTGTTATTGGACATTTTGGAAAGCTTGAAGAGTCCTCTAACCAACCCCATTGGTTTCATGTCCATACCATTTACCAATCTCAAGTTATGCCCTTTTGAAGTTGTTGACTTTTTGTTGACTTTCAAAAGGACCTATAATGTCTTAGCTCATACCTTCCAAATGAAGCATTTTTGGGCTTGGCTTGTGAGACACAAAGTTGTATAGAATTCAATTTCCTTCAAAATGAGCTTTGGATGGAGACTTGGTGATGGAGCATGTGAAAGTTATGGCTGGTCAAAGTTCAGTTGACTTTTTCTGATGAAACCCTAATTTAGAAACCTCTGATTCTTGATGATCTGAAATATCCTTGATGAATCATGATCAACCCTTGATCAAATGATGAATTCTACTTCATATACTTGATGTTGGCAAAAAAGCATGAAGTTTGACTTTGGTTTGACCACAGTTGACCTCAGTTTGACTTTTTTACTGCTTTGACTGGTTTTGACTTATCTGATCATCTGACTGAGCAAACTTTTGAGAAAAGTCTTGAAACTTGTCATGGGGGTTCTTACACACATATAAGATGTTATGAAGCTCACTTGAAGTCTTGGAAGTTCATTTAGCCTGATTAAAGTCAAAACCCTAGTTTTAGATGCACTGCTTAGGAGGTGCATTGTCTGAGGGAATTGTCAACTCTTCTGACCAATTGTGAACTTTGTGAACCTTGTGAACCATCATAAAATGTCTTGTGAACCTCATGGGAGGTATTTTGAACCTTGTGAACCTCATAAAGTGACTTGTAGACTTCATGAACCTCATGAAAGGTCTTGTAAGCATTATGAATCTTGTGAACCTTTTGAACCTTCTTAGCACACAAAGTCTTGTATTGTGAGGGCAAATTTTGGGGTGCAACAGCTGCCCCTGTTCAATTTTCTGAAACTTGAGGGGTTAGATTGGTATGTTTGGCAGTCGTGACCTGGAAGGTTGAAGGGGATTGAACACAAAAGCCCAAAAATTTGCACTCACCAGTGCATTGAGTGATACGGGTGACTAGTTGAATATGCTTGAGTGGGCTTAAAGATGCCACTTGGAGAAAAGTTCTTCATATACATTTCTTGGAGGATAGAGCAGTCCAAAATATAATGATAGCTTTCAGGAGGATAAAGCAGTCCTGATGGATGATATGCTTTCAGGAGGATAAAGCAATCCTGAGGTAATGATGATAACTTTCAGGAGGATAAAGCAATCCTGATACAGTGATAAGCTTTCAGGAGGATGAAGCAATCCTGAGGTAGTGATGAGCTATCAGGAGGATGAAGAAGTCCTGAGGTAATAATATGATTTCAGGAGGATAAAGCAATCCTGAGGTAATAATGTGATTTCAGGAGGATAAAGCAATCCTGATGTAGTGATATGCTTTCAGGAGGATGAAGCAGTCCTGATGTAGTGATGATAACTTTCAGGAGGATAAAGCAGTCCTGAGGTAATAATGTGATTTCAGGAGGATAAAGCAATCCTGGTGTAGTGATAGGCTCTCAGGAGGATAAAGCAATCCTGAAGGAATAATAAGCTTTCAGGAGGATAAAGCAATCCTGAGGAATGATAACTTTTCAGGAGGATAAAGCAGTCCTGATAGTCACAAGTTGTTGATGAAGTCTGTCTGCTGGAGAATTAACCTGAAAACAAGGTAGCATTCTATATGGTAGCATTAGTTTATACATTATGTATGCATGTATAGTATGATGCACCTAAGTAATGTATTATGCATCCATGGATATGTATGTTATGGTATGATGTAAATGATGTATGTATGATATTGTAAACACCCCAAATTTGCCCTCACCCATTCACACCATGGCTTGTGATCATTTCATATGCATAAACACAATCATATCATCTCATATCTCATTTTTGATTCACTGCATAGATTCAAAGTCATCTGCACCTAGGGTTTGTGATCTGAGCAATCCAAAAGCCTCCTGAGCCACTCCAAAGGCCATAAATCACTTCAAAGGGGTCCATGTGTATTCTTATATCTTATTACATCCTTTCAAAGTCAAAAATGCAAAAGAATCACAAGAACTGGGATTGGTGTGGATGCAGAGCCAAGTTTGATTGCACAGTTGACCTAAAATTAGGGTTTTGGTTTCAGAGGCCATAACTCCAAAGTTTTTGGTCATTCTTGTTTCCATTGGTCTCTATATGGTATAGGTAGTATGCATATCAATTTTCATGAAGAAATTCCATGGGGAAGTCATCTGATCAAGGGTTGACTTTTCAGACAAGTCAGTGCAAAATCAGGGCATCTGAGGCCCCCAATGACCCAACCAAGGGGTGATCTTCATCATTTTGAGTGTATATGATCTTTATTTGATCATGGAAGAAGGTTGAAGTTCACAAAATTCAAGAATTACAAGTTTTTGCAAAGTTGACTTTTTAGGGCATGGTTGACTTTTTAAGAAATATGTCATTTTATGCCACTTTTCAAGCCTTACTTTTTGATCCAAAAATGCTTCAAATGGAAAAAATTTGGTCATGAAAGTTGTAGATTAGATCTTTCCCTTTTCAAAAAGTACAAGAACATGACCTAATTCATTTTGGATCAAAAGTTATGGTGTGTCAAAGTTGGCAAAAATCACTAATTTTCAAGTTATGCACAAAATGGGAAATTTGCAAAATCATGAACCAAGGCAAATTGTAACTTCTAGTTCATATCAAACCAAGGCACAAACATCACATGTGACCTAAAAATCAGATTTGGACCAAGATTCTCATGTTCATGGTTGGCAAGGCAAGGGATTTTCATGAAGTTTCAAAAGTAAACAACTTGCAAAATCATCATCACACTTTCCCCCACTTGTTACATTGGATGCTGAACCATGCTAGCCTCCCTCACACACCATGCTGCGCTAGCCCATGTACTTGTGCTAGCCTAGGGTTCAACCCATGCCTTCCTTACAACAAAGTGGACTTTTTGCAAAAGTGAACATCCCAATCACAGCAGGCCAAGTCACATCCTCTGACCATTTGGAATTGTTTATACTATCCATTTGCAAGCTAAACATAACATCAAGCCAGCCTGAAGCAAGCCCCAGCACAGCATACACAAACTGACCCCATTTTGCATTTCTCTTCGAATCTGTCACCATAGCTCACAAACATTAAAACAAATTCCACTGCTCATCTCACCTTGCCTCACTGAGCCAAAACCAACAAGACTCAGGCCTGAACTAAGCAAGGATAGAGTTTCACCATTTTCCATCCTCAAAGCCAGAACCTTCGAATCTCACTTTCCAGCCATCAAACACCCCATTTCTCTTCACCAACAAGTCAGAAACATTCAAAGGAGCAAGAATCCACCATTGGAACAGCCTGAAACCTCACCAATCCTGACTGTGCAATCTGCTACATCAAAACTCTTCCTCTCAAATCAGCCATCCACAAGGACTTTGGAGCTTCTCTTTGAGTTCAAGGGAGTCAAAGAAGTTCATTTGCACGCAAAGGAGGCTCTGGAAGCTCAATATTGAAGCTTTCCAGCTCAGGTATGAACATGAACATTTTCTCCCAAAGCTTGCATTTTAAGTTATAAATTGATTGTGTATGCTTTGCTGGTCATGGGGATGGTTTTAGAATTAGAAATGAGTGAGAAATGAGGGTTTACCAGGGCTCTGAAACTTTGCCCGTGAAACTTCATGGCTTCGTTTCCCTTAGTTTAAGCATGAGAAATTCATTTTGAGAGTTGATTCGAGTAAGGTTTGAGTAGAGGAATGTTTCCCTGGCTTTAATTTGAGGAATGGTTGCCTGAATCGTATTTTAGGGTTTTGGGGTCGCCGGGGAAGATGACCGGAGCTCCCCTCCGGTCACCTGAGTTTGATTAACCCTAATCCTGTAATTAAATTCCATTTGAATCTTGGGCGTTGGATTGCTTGACTCCGTTGACCTCCCGCGTGCATGAATGGCCCAGATCCTTTTGTTTTGCCCTAATCACCTTTAATTAGTTTAATTAATCTTAATTAAATTAATTTAATTAGAACCAACCACAAACATTGGATGACGCGCTAGTCAATGTTTCCAAACCCAGTTCAAATCTCCACCATCAGATCAGATTACCTTTTTTATTTTCTTTGTTTTATTCATTTATTTCATATTTTAATTTGCACAATTTATTTAAAATAGTAAAAATGTTTTAAAAATTATGAAACTTTTTGTCAAGTGTTTCAATAATTTTTAAAACACAAAAATATTTTTATTTTTATTTTTTTCATTAAAAATGTATTTTTAAATATTTAAAATTTTATTTTTAATTGATTAATGAGAATTAATTTATTAAAAATACTTTTAGGTATTTAAAAATCACCAAAAAATTCATGAAATGTTCTAAGACATTTAGAAACATTGTCCAACCTTCAAACCAAATTTCTTTTTTGATCTTGATGCATTTTGAGAATTTTTCATTGATTTAAAATCATTTTTATGCATTAATTTGATCCAAAGTTCAAAAAATCATTTCTGCCTATCCATGAAGAGTTGGACATTGATTCTTTTTGCATTGCATTGTGTTTAGCATGTAGTTTGTGAGATTAAATGGCCATGATTTGATCTTTCATTTTCCATTTGTTTGATAATTTTCTTGTTTAGGAACCCTAAAACCCTAAAAATCTTGTAAAAATCATATCTTGAGCTTGGTTAGGAGTTGAGACTTCTCCTTTGGGCATTGGGTTAGTATAGGATTAGGGGTCCTTTGAGTGGCATTTTCAATTTTTTATCTTAGGGTTTGCTTCTGATTTTGAATTGTGTTTGATGTATGGTTCATAAACCCTAATTTGAGCTTCCATTTGCATACATCTTGCATTCTCTTGCATAACATGACTTGCCATGACATTTCAAGCATCCATTTGATTCATTTGACATCATAAGACGTATTGAAAGCATGTTTGATCATTGCATCATGTATTTTCCATGTTGTATGCCATATGCATCTCATAACTTTTCATGTATGTCCATGCTTCTCAACTTGCTTCATTTGCATTCATGAACTTGTATGATCATTTCCATGTGCTGCCTCATGTTTATAGCATCTCATAGCATCATTAGCATCATGTAAATGCTTCTGGTTTTGTTTCTCATCATGTCATCTCATCCCATTATGCATTGCATTGCATTTTCTTTTCTAACTTTTCAGGTGGTAAGCAACTTTGAGAAGTGAATTTGCCTTCACTTCTCATAACTTTTCTTTTCATCTTCCTCTTGCATACATGCTGCATTTTTATATGTGTTTGAGATTGAGCTTGCTCATTCCTCTTCTTCTTACTTTCTTTCTTCAAGTGACTTGACTTCTTGAATGAAGCAAGTTGCTTTGCTTCTCTTGATCCTTTCATCTGCTTCCTGGTGGTTCCATTGAAGACTTCCCTTGAAAACCTCACAAACCTTAGGAACAACCAAGCATGACAATGATTAGGGTTTTGATTAGTCTCCCCTCTTAGTTTTACCTTTGTGTCTCTTTGATTCTTCTCTTCTCATCTCATAATCAGGGACTAAACCCTAAAGGCTTTAAGGCTTTGTGATTAAGCTTATGCCTGCATCCTTCTCTTAGGATGGATGTATAACTTTAATCCTAAGTGTTAAACCCTTAATGTGTTTAACTCCTTTAATCAATCCATCTAATAAACATCAAGACACCACACTTGTAACTTGGGCCTTGCATTAGGGTTCTAATTCTTCCTTTATTGGTTAAGAAGGACTAACCCTAGTGTTAATGGACAAGTCCCCCTCAAGTTGTCTTACAAATCATAAAAATCACTTCATCATCATACCATTAAATAAAATACACTTAATCAAAGGGCTTGTTTTGTCATGAGTTTAATCCCTAATCATGGATTAAGTTGAGGAGCTTTCCTCAGCTTAAACATTCTCATCTATTATCCTTCTATTAGGATGGTGTAATGAGTCTGTTTAATCCCTGATTATGGCTTAACCTCATTACTTAACACTAAACAAAAACAACAAAAACATCTAATTAATCACAAGTAGGTTAATGATCTTAATCCTATACCAAAGGTGTTTAAGTGTGAGAAGCTGACTTCACACTTAAGGTATTCTCATTACCCCTAATCAGAGGGAAGATGTGATGAGTTTACTAAATCCATTGGTTTAGACTTAAGCTCATTAACTTATGACAAACTTTCAAAAGCAATAAAAGACTGAAAACTCAAAACAGACAATAATCGTCTCCTTCGGGATTCTTTTCTCATCACCTTCACTCACAAACGAGAGCTCGCTTCTTCCGTCTAATGCAAGACAGTTTGCACCTGAGCCAGACAGGTCATACACTTGAGCATAGACAAGTAAGCAGTTCACAAGTCAATTCATCTTTCAGTCTCTTTGGGTCGAACTACGGTGTTCTGACTTCCTCATTACACGAGAGGATACGTAGGCATAACTTAACCGTTATCGAACAAAAGTCTCTGTATATTCCCCCTCCTTCCAGCTTCATTCTTTAGCCTCATAGTCATGAGCTTACTTTCATCCTTACACTGACACTGTATATATCACACTTCACACTTCCTTTACACTGACACCTGTACATCTTTTTCCAGCTAGTGTATACACAAATTACACTGACACTACCCCTTTAAACACAAATCTTTTAAGCGTGGATCCCGTCGAGTACGACGGACAATCTGGGTGCTAATACCTTCCCAGGTTGTAACCAACCCCCTTTCTCAGTCTCTCTGGTTCACAACCGTCTTATCCGTATCTTTCCAGGTCTATGCAGCATTACCTTTCCTCCGGGATAAAAATGCCTAGCTGGCGACTCTTTTCATCTCCAGTGAGTTCACGGCTGTGTGTTCTCATTGTCCCTCTCGCCGACCGTTCGCGTCTGTACCTTTATTTGGGCCTGGTCCCATTCTATCGGGAGCGACAGCTTGGCGACTCTGCTGGGGACCCTTATATTGCAACCAGGGCTTCTGGTTCTTTTTGTGGGTTCCTCCTAGCGCTTGATTGATTTGTGTTTACTGGGGGGTTATGTGTTTATTTGTGTTTATATATGTTTTATTTTTGCTTTATGTATAGTTGTTTATCTGCTTTCTTTATCGCTTTACATATATCATACTGTCATGCTGTCTGGCTGGATCTGGTTTTGCTTTGGTGGGTGGGTGTTCCATTGAGAGTTAAGGTCCTATACCTGGGACCTGAGTGACACCTAGGCTAGAGTGGTTCATATTCTTTCCCATTCCATCTCGGTCTGGTGCGGGAATATGAAACACGGTTCAGATATGGGTTTCTTCTTGAGAACTCTGTGTTGCAGATTTCCTGCAATACTAGGGCTATCTGGGAAGCCTGCTAAGTCTGGATGACCTTTTAGTATTGACCTTCAGAAACTGAGGTGAATTAGAGGAGGAACTTTTATGGTTATTGTAAACACTGTACCTCCGGGTTAGAAGTGTTTACACTTCTCATAACTGATCCAAGTCTGAGGATCCTTGTTTTAGAACACCACCTGTGAGGGGGTTGGGCTGTTTACAGGTTTGCAGGTACCTTGACCTCAGAATACCCTGTTACTTTGATTAAGAATACTCCATGTTGGGACAGTTCTTGTGATTCTAAAAACCCTGGACATGTGACTCTTTATTTGGGTCCCCTACCTTGGTTACTGAGCTTATGGACCTCCACCTGGATTTCTTACACACATGGACTTACATCGGAGCATTTGATCAGATCCAGCTCAGTCACAAACCCTTGCATATCATTTGCATACATAATCATTGCATCATATTGACATTTGCTTATTTGTGTTTCAGGGTATCCATCTTCATTTGGTTTTGGTTTTGACCCCATCTTCAGTATTGACCTATCTTCATCAGCACTTGCTTCAGCTATCAGCTATCTACTTCAGCCAATCAGTGGCCCATTCTTCAGTATCATCATCAGCACTTGTCTCTACTCAGTCTCAGCATCATGGCTCCTAAAAAGAGTAACATCACCTACCATTTCTTCCAGCCAGAGCTATCTGACATCAGGAGGATTCAGACCCTGATCACTCCAGATCACATACCATTGTTCAGGGAACACTATGGAGATATACTTGATATGGTTATGGATTTGGACCCTTCACAGAGAAGCCTGATCCACACTTGCATTCAATTTTATGATCCCCCACTGAGATGTTTCACTTTTCAGGACTTTCAGTTGGGCCCTTTATTGGAAGAATACTCATCATTAGTTGGTATACCTATCAGAGGTGGAATCCCTTTCAACCCTGAGATGGTCTTTCCCGGTAATGGAGAAGTAGAAAAGGCTCTGCATCTGGAACCTGTCCTGATTGAGCAGCATATGACTTCTAAAGCTGGAATTCCTGGCTTCCATTTGGATTTCTTGGTCTCTCAAGCTACCCTGAAAGCTTCTTTAGGAGAGTGGAAAGCTGTCTGTGCTTTATTGGCTCTGAGCATATATGGAATTGTATTGTTTGCAGATGAGCCTCGATTCATTAGCAAGAATGCAATCCATCTATTCATTCAAGGAAACCCAGTGCCAACCTTGTTGGGGGATCTCTATTACTCAGTGCATCAGAGGAATGAAAAGCAGAGGGGAAGATTAGTGAGGTGTTGTGCTCCATTGTTCCATACTTGGCTTCTCAGGCATCTACCCAGGACAGATGCATTTTTGAATCCTCATCAGCAGAGAAACTGGGCTAAGAGACTCACTGCTCTAACTTCAGCCGATATCAGATGGTGCACTCAAAGCACCAAGGGTAGGGATATCATCACCAGCTGTGGACATTTTCCCAATGTGCCCCTAATAGGAGTTAAGGGTAGTATCAATTATAACCCTCTGCTGTTCAAGAGACAACTGGGCTATGCACTGGTCCACACTCCTAAGGCACAGGACTTGGTTGAGACTCTTTATTGTGAGAACAAGCCTAATCTGGTTGTTGTTAGGCAGGCTGCTTGGGCCTAGGATAATGTTCAAACCAAGGGAGTAACCATTCTGGGGAAGTGCAACAATGTGGCATCAGCACAATATTATGAGTGGTCCCATGCCAGGGCTCAATTCTCTAGAATGCCCTTTACCATGGAGGATATGCCTGGATCATCTTCAGCACCACCCCCTGCCACTGTCAGTTTGGAGGAGTTCGAGAGCTTGAAGGAAAGAAATGAGAAGTTGACCCAGGCTTTGCAGAAGACCCTCCGGGAGAGGAGTGATGGTAGGTTGGATATTGAGAGGTTAGAAAAGTTGAAGGTGGAGCACTTGGCTAGAATTGAGAAGTCTGAGGATTACATTAAGAAGTCTAGGGCTGGAGAACAAATTCTGAAGAATGCTTGCAAGGAAGCCCAGTTCCAGAGAGCAAGGACAGACTTGTATCTAAAGGAGAGTCAGGCTAGGTGGGTCAGGATCACCGAAGCTCGTACTCTGGAGGACAAGAGAGTTCAAGACAAGATAGAGCAACTGGAAGCTAGTGCAAAAGAGCAGCAGGAAGCCCTGGCAGCAGCCCAGAGGGAGATATCAGAGCTGAAGATCAAAGCCGGAGTGAAGAGGTCAAAGGACCAAAGTCAGCACAAGAAGCTAACTACGGCTGTTACTACCTGGAACCTCCTCATCAGGAATCTCACGGAGCGTCCAGCTGATCCTGTGACCGAAGCACTTCTCAAGGAAGTTCGGGAGGATGAGTTTGGTCTTGGTGTTTGACCATTTGTTTATTGTTGCTTTCATCCCATGTACTTTTGTTTTCCTGTAATATATTTTGACCTCTCAGAGGGTTTGTATTCGTAAACGAACTATGTACCATTTTGCTTTTTGTAATATATGTATCAGTTTGTTCCATCCGAGTTTACTTCGAAAGCAACATCAACAGCATCTTCAAGGGTCCGGAAGGGTCAAAACTGAATGCCAAGCCAGATACCTTGAAAACAAATAAGTATACTGCATTGCATGCTAACCCTTTGTTTGTTTTGTAGGTTTTTGTTTTATTGTTTCTAACTCTGTTGTGATGTTCAGGAACTATTGCTCGACGCCGGGTATTTCCCCTCAACCACCCGCACCGTTATCCAACCCGTAACAATCTTCCGGGCATACAAATGGATCAGGTACAGCAGGACCTTGCAGAGGTCAGAAATCAAATGGCAAACGAAAGATTGGAAATGAGAACACAGATGACTCAGTTCATGGAAGTGATGAACAACATGGCTCAGAGCCAAGAAAGATTGAGGGCCATGGTGGAAAGGCAAAATCAAGAAGATCCACATATAGGGACTGCCGGCACTAGCAACAATGAAAGGGTCCAACCTCATGTTAACCCCCCTGTATTTGGCCCCCATCTTCATCCAGAGGTCAATATTCCTGCAAATGTTCAAGGGACTGCCACTGCAGCCAGGGTACTGCAAGAGGACCCCCAAGAGGATCAGTTCACAGTAATGGGTGCTGGGGAAGAAGCTTATGACAGAAGGCTGGATGAGATAGCTGAGAAGTTAAGGTCCTTGGAGTCTCAAAACTCCTTGGGTTTCGATGTCATGGACATGGGCTTGGTAGACGGGGTCAGGATTCCCCATAAGTTCAAGCCTCCTTGTTTTGAAAAATACAACGGGACTTCATGCCCCCGGACTCATTTACAATCATTTCTGGGAAGGCTGAAGGCCTATACTATGGATGAGAAGCTCTGGATGTTCTATTTCGAGGATAGCTTAACTGGAGCGTCAAGAGAATGGTACTCTCACCTGACAAGGGCAACTATCAGGTGTTGGAAGGACCTGGCAGAGGCCTTCATCAGACAGTATCAGTACAACTTAGATATGGCACCCAATAGGACCCTCCTAATGGGAATGTCACAGTCGTCAAGGGAAAGTTTCCGAGAATATGCCCAGAGATGGAGGCAATTGGCTGCTGCTGTTCAACCACCTATGTCTGAGAGGGAAATGGCAGACATGTTTATGAACACCCTTCAGGGGACTTACATTGACAGGCTAGCTGCTTTCTCTTCCACTAGCTTTGCAGATGTTGTCATAGCTGGAGAGAGAATTGAGAGCCTGTTAAAGATGGGCAAGATTTCTGATAACGGTGCCAGCTCGTCCAGCAATGCAAGGAAGCCTTTTGCAGGCCCGAGAAGAACTGGCGAGACCAATGCCATCCACACCAACAGGGGCAGACCTCCATATGTTCACAGATCAGTGGCAGCAGTTACCATTCTCGCTCCGGCTCATCCTCAACCAGTTTATCAACCTCCGCAGCAAAACTATCAGCAACAACCTCAGTACCATCAACAGAATCAGTATCCTCCGAGAAATTACAACAACACCAATAACAATAACCAGCAAAGGCCATTCCAACATAGGCCTTCTCAAGCCAACAGGGTGATCGATCCGATCCCTATGCCATATGCAACATTACTGCCACAACTCCTGAAACTCAACCTGGTTGAGCTAAGGACGTTGGCACCTCCAGATCCCAACAGTCTACCCAGGAATTATGACTCCAACCCCAGATGTGCTTTTCATTCAAATGCACCTGGCCACAGTACAGAAAAGTGCAGAGCCTTGCACATGAAGGTACAAGACCTGGTAGACTCAAAAGCTCTGAATTTCGCACCACCACCTAATGTCAATAAGAACCCCATGCCGAACCACGGTGGTCCCAGAATTAACGTTATTGAAGAAGACAAGCCGTCTCATTTAATAACCAATGTGGGTCAGATCCGGACACCGTTGGTGGAAATTAAGGCTCAACTCCTCGAATGTCAAATATTCCCGGGGTGTGAGTTGGGGTGTGCTTACTGCAATATTTCAGTAAATGGGTGCGATAATTTGAGGAATGGCATAGATGGTCTTATTCAGAGTGGCCAACTTCAGATCACCACATCATTTCCAACAAATCCAGCAATCTCATCAGCAGCAATTCCGGTACCTCCTACAACTGCAACAACCATTGATCCTGACAATTCTTTGGCTTCATCAACAAGTACTTCATCTATCATCTCAACTGATCAGCTATCAACAAATTTTTCTTCTACAGCTTCAGCATCACTCCATTTTGAATCTCCTACAACAACATCATCCATCCTCCCGACAATGTCTCCTACAACTCCAACAACAAACTCTGAAGATATCTCAACTGTCACAATATTTTATGATCCTGAAAACAACTCTGCTTACAACTCAGAAAGTGCTGCTCCCACCAGAGCACCAGTCACGATATTCTACGATCCACAAACTATCACAACTCCTTCCGCAGCTGCAATCAGTCCAGTCACTATCACGGTGCCTGGACCAGTACCTTATGAAAGCAGTAATGCTATCCCCTGGCATTACGGCTCTGACCTGTACTGCGAAGGACAAAAAATCACTTTTGAATCATCAACCCCTGCACCACAAATAGACAATGTGGGAGGAGGCGGAGGCTTCACTCGAAGCGGACGTCTCTTTGCTCCACAAATTCAGAGACCCACTGCCGAAGCAGAAGCTGCTGCCAAAGCAAAAGGGAAAAGCTTGGTGCAGGAAGATCAAGCTGTTAAAGAAGCTTTGAAAACACCATTCGATCAAGAGGTTGATGAGTTCATGCGAATCATCAAGAAGAGTGATTATAAAATAGTGGATCAGCTTCATCAAACGCCTTCCAAGATCTCAATCCTATCATTGCTTATGTGCTTCGAGGCCCATCGGAATGCACTACTCAAAGTCTTGCACGCAGCTTATGTGCCTGAAGAGATCACCGTCAACCAGTTGGAAGCCGTGGTTGGAAACGTTACTGCTAGCAATGGGCTAGGGTTCACCAATACTGACTTGACAACGGAAGGCCGCAACCATAACAAGGCCTTGCACATCACCATGGAATGTAAAGGTGCAGTCCTTTCCCATGTGCTGGTAGACACAGGATCATCCCTTAATGTCTTACCAAAGAAGGCCCTGGTGAAGCTAGAGTATGAAGGATTAGCATTGCGTCCCAGTAACCTGGTAGTAAGAGCCTTTGATGGTTCTAAGAGATCGGTTCTGGGAGAGATTGAGCTGCCTGTGACAATTGGCCCACAAACCTTTAAAACGATCTTCTATGTGATGGACATTCAGCCTGCCTACAGCTGTTTGTTGGGTAGACCATGGATCCATGCCGCTGGCGCAGTAACGTCTACCCTTCACCAGAAGTTAAAATTTGAGTGGGAAGGCCAAGTTGTTACTATCTGTGGGGAGGAGGATATATTTGTTAGCCATCTGGCTACTTATAAGTATATTGAGATGGATGGGGAGATCCATGAAACAATGAGCCAAGGGTTTGAGGCCCTGAATGTTAATGAAGCATCTGCTGTATCTGGGATCTCCATGTCATCTTATCAACAAGCCCGGAAGGTTGTTGAGGAGGGAACTGCCCAAGGCTGGGGCAAGGTTTTATCTGTGGAAGAGAAGAAAGACAAGTTTGGGTTGGGTTACAGACCAACTCAACAACATCAAGCAAAGGCTGCTGAAGAGCCCGGTTTTGTCAGTTGGGGGATGCTCACCCCTGATGCTATCAACAATTTGGAAGACGAGCTGGAAGAGGAGCGCAATCTGGAGAATTGGATTCGTCCAAAGATCCCGGGGAGCAGTATCTCAAACTGGTCTTCCCAGGAAATTATAAGAGTTACTCAAGCAGAGTAATTATTATTTCCTGTATTTTTATAGCATGCATCAAAGTCTTGCATCTTGCCCAAGATGACAAGACTCATTTTGTAATCGGGCCATCTGTACTTTTTGTGCAAACAAGATTAATCAATGAAATATCAGACATCTTTTTGCAAATGAGTCTTTTTTTTCTTTTCTGTTCACTGTTTTTCCATTTTTCTTTTTGTACAAAAAATAAATGGCAGTGTTTTCAAAATGACAACTTTTATTTCACTTTTCTAAAATAAGATTAAAATCAAATCACTAAAATGAACAAACTGAACCCTTGCAGAGAGTGCCTTCCAGACAGCACCGACAACAGCACGGCTACGACTTCGTATGACTTTGACAATCCGATCAATCAAGCTGATGAAGGGGTTGAAGAAGAATATGAGCTTCCTGAAGAGCTAGCCAGGTTGTTAAGACAAGAGGAAAAGGTTATTACTCCTCACCAGGAGGAGGTTGAAGTGATTAATCTTGGTACAGATGAAGACGTGAAAGAGGTTAAAATCGGGGCCTGCCTGCAAGACTCGGTGAAGAGACAACTGATTGATCTGCTTCAAGAATATGTGGATGTTTTTGCTTGGTCGTATCAGGATATGCCCGGGTTGGACACCGACATTGTTGTGCACAAGCTGCCTTTGAGGGAAGAATGCCCGCCGGTCAAACAGAAGTTGCGCCGTACTCGCCCAGACATGGCTATGAAAATCAAAGAAGAGGTACAAAAGCAGTGGGACGCCGGGTTCCTTGCTGTGACTAGCTATCCGCCGTGGGTTGCTAATATAGTACTTGTGCCTAAGAAAGACGGCAAAGTAAGAATGTGTGTTGACTACCAGGATCTGAACAGAGCCAGCCCGAAAGATGATTTCCCTTTACCTCACATTGATGTATTGGTGGATAATACGGCTCAGTTCTCGGTATTCTCCTTAATGGATGGATTTTCAGGATACAATCAAATTAAAATGTCACCTGAAGACATGGAGAAGACGACCTTCATCACACCCTGGGGCACGTTCTGTTACAAAGTGATGCCATTCGGATTGAAGAATGCTGGTGCAACATATCAACGGGCTATGGTGACATTATTCCACGATATGATCCATAAAGAAATAGAATGTTACGTGGATGACATGATCGCCAAGTTCCTTACTGAAGAAGACCACCTGGTGAATCTGTTGAAGTTATTCAAGCGAATGAGGAAGTACCAACTGAAGTTAAACCCCAACAAATGCACATTCGGGGTGCGATCTGGTAAGCTGCTGGGCTTTATTGTAAGCGAGAAGGGGATTGAAGTTGACCCTGATAAAGTCAAAGCCATTCAAGAGATGCCTGCACCGAAAACAGAGAAAGAGGTTAGAGGGTTCTTAGGTCGATTGAACTACATCTCGCGGTTCATATCTCACCTTACAACAACCTGTGAGCCTTTGTTCAAGCTGTTAAGAAAGGAACAGACGGTCAGGTGGAATGAAGACTGCCAGAAGGCTTTTGACAAGATCAAAGAGTACTTACAAGAGCCTCCAATCCTTATGCCTCCAGTTGAAGGAAGACCTCTGATAATGTACTTGACAGTATTAGAAGAGTCAATGGGGTGTGTGCTGGGCCAGCATGACGAGTCTGGTCGAAAAGAGTATGCAATATACTACCTGAGCAAAAAGTTTACCGACTATGAACAACGTTATTCACTGCTCGAGAAAACTTGCTGTGCTTTAGCGTGGGCTGCTCGCCGACTGAGGCAGTATATGTTGACCCACACTACTTTGTTGATCTCTAAAATGGACCCAGTTAAGTACATATTTGAGAAGCCAGCTCTTACCGGACGGGTTGCAAGATGGCAAATGATTCTTACGGAGTACGACATCCAGTACACCTCTCAGAAAGCCATCAAGGGCAGTGTACTATCTGAATATCTTGCTGAGCAACCCATTGATGACTACCAGCCTATGAGATTTGACTTCCCCGATGAAGACATCATGTTCATAAAATCAAAAGATCATGAAGAGCCTGTTCACACTGAAGGGCCCGACCCGGAAGAAGAATGGACTATGATGTTTGACGGGGCTGTTAACATGAATGGTCGTGGTGTTGGTGCAGTACTCATTACACCTAAAGGAGTTCACATGCCTTTCTCGGCAAAACTCACTTTCAACTGCACTAACAACGAAGCTGAATACGAAGCTTGCATTATGGGTCTTGAGGAAGCCATTGATCTCAGGATCAAGACATTGACTGTATTCGGAGATTCAGCTCTGGTAGTTAATCAAACCAACGGCAAATGGTACACCCACCAGGATCATCTGATACCTTACAGGGATTATACAAGGAGGTTATTGACTTTCTTTACAACAGTCAAGCTTGAGTATATCCCTCGGGACGAGAATCAGTTTGCAGATGCTCTTGCTACCATTTCATCCATGATCAAAGTTCAAGCTGCTAGCTTTATACCTCAGATTTCAGTGTCCAGACTTGATAGACCAGCATATGTGTTCGCAGCAGAAGTTGTCAAAGATGATAAACCTTGGTTCCATGACATTAAATGCTTCTTGGAGGATCAAACATACCCACCTGGGGCATCTTCCAATGATAAGAAGACTTTGAGAAGGCTTGCTGGTAGTTTCTTTCTGAACACTGATGGGTCTTTATACAAAAGAAACTTTGATATGGTACTCCTCAGATGTGTTGATAAGACAGAAGCAGACTTGTTGATGCATGAAGTGCACGAAGGATCCTTTGGTACCCATGCTGGAGGGCATGCCATGGCTAAGAAGTTGTTAAGATCGGGTTATTACTGGATCACAATGGATACAGACTATTGTGCTTATGCCAGAAGGTGCCATAAGTGCCAGATTTATGCAGATAAGGTGCATGTGCCTCCCAATCCTTTGAATATAATGTCTTCACCATGGCCCTTTGCCATGTGGGGCATTGATATGATTGGCAAGATTGAGCCAACTGCTTCAAATGGCCACAGATTCATCCTGGTCGCCATTGATTATTTCACCAAGTGGGTTGAAGCAGCTTCCTATGCCAACGTTACAAGACAAGTGGTAGCCAAATTTCTGAAGAGAGATATCATCTGTCGATATGGAGTTCCCGAGCGAATCATTACTGATAATGGTTCCAACTTAAACAACAAAATGATGGCAGAGCTGTGCCGGGACTTCAAAATCCAACACCACAATTCTTCTCCTTACAGGCCAAAGATGAATGGCGCTGTTGAGGCAGCTAACAAGAATATCAAGAAGATTGTGCAGAAGATGGTAGTCACCTACAAAGACTGGCATGAAATGCTACCATTTGCCTTGCATGGGTATCGCACATCAATCAGAACATCCACTGGGGCAACACCGTATCAACTTGTGTATGGTATGGAGGCAGTCCTACCTGTTGAAGTTGAATTACCCTCTCTGCGGGTACTAATGGATGTTAAGCTGAGTGAAGCAGAATGGGTTAGGTCCCGATACGAGCAACTGAACCTGATTGAAGAGAAGAGATTGGCTGCAATTTGTCATGGGCAGTTATATCAGAAAAGAATGAAGAAAGCCTTCGATCAGAAAGTCAGGCACCGAGAGTACCAAGTAGGAGATCTTGTGCTAAAGAGAATTCTCCCTCCTCATACAGACCACAGGGGCAAGTGGACCCCGAACTATGAAGGACCATTCGTAGTAAAGAAAGTTTTCTCTGGTGGAGCGTTGATGCTCAGCACCATGGATGGTGAAGATTTCTCGTCCCCTGTGAATTCAGATGCAGTTAAAAAATACTTCGCGTAAAAATGACCCGCTGGACATAAAAACAGAATGTAAGTCCAGGCAAAAATAGGGCATCCCGGCGAGTCAAAAACAGAATAAAAGACTCGGGCAAAAATAAGGGAAAATAAACAAAAATGTACACCCGCTGAGTTGAAAAGCCGCGTTGGACAGCTCAGGCAAAAATGGGTATCCCGATGGATTGAAAACCCGGAAGGGCGATCCATGCAAAATAAGGGAATAAGCGAACAACTGCATTCTGAATTCGTCTGTATCATCTACAACTTGGTAAGCTTCGAAAGGATCAAGCTTCAATCAGAATCAACATTCTTCAAAAAGCAAGATGAGAAGAACGTCAAAAGTCATACGGGTCATAGTGAAGAGGAAGCTCCCTAAAGCGTCATCAACATTGCCAGCATTTTGTTTCTCAATTTATAACAATCTCTTCATTTCAGGGGATTTGTTTCTTTGACTATATCTCGCCAATTCAGGGCATATGAATTAATAAAATCAGATTTTCAGTCATGTCTCGTCTTGTACATTTTTATTTGCAAAAAATGTCTGATGTCTTAAAGAAAAACGATTGCATGAATACAGATGTTTATCTTCAAAAGTAAAAACATGCTTGCAGGAAATATGCTTACTCTCAGAAGTATCCTAACTCCTATGACGGAATCCAGTAAGGGATACCTCGGGATTACCTTGTGCGTTTCTCTATCTTTTTCAGGATTGCAGGTATCCAGAATGCAATTTGGGGCATGTAAGCTTCATCCCAGCAAGCTGGCAAATCAACACTCAATTTTAGCACCCGAAGTGCTCTCTCCCCAGCTGAGTTGCCTCCCATGACTTCCCCCAGCTGAGTTGCCACTTGTTGCTTATCCCCATCAGAGTTGCCAGGCATCACAGAAGGCACCTATATCCCCGGCTGAGTCAAGGATCCTCTTCAACAGAATCCCTAGGGAGGTCTCTCAATGATCTCTCTTCCTCCCCAGCCGAGTTGCCATCTCGCCCTCAGCCGAGCACAAAAGTCAGAGAGTTATCTCCCCACAGAGTTCCAGCCTCTATCCAGAAGAGCAGCGCATAGAAGATCACAACAGAGTGAAGAAAGCTTCTACAAACCCCAGTTGGGTCTCTCATTTATAAAGGATAGGTCTATCAATGGCCCGAATCCCCAAGCAGATATCATATCATCAGATCTACTAATGATCTCATCCCCAGCTGGGATGTCTACTTCAAACAGATCGATCGAGGATCTTCGCAGCAACGGGACCCGGAGCCCGGTTTGGTATCTTTGCACAATCATAGCATTCGCATCATATTTACCCACAGAGCGTAGCATTCCGTTTTAACACGGAGCATTACGGCAAAAATCAAACACATAGCATAATCATAAGCCATGCTATGAATCAAACACTTGTGAATAATGACAGTTCATCAACATCCCCACCAGAGTCCCCAGCAAAAGCAGTTGCCGCACAAATCACAAACACGAGTATATACTCCTTTCTGACACCCGTCCGTATCATCACTCCCCAGTAAAGTCGCCTGAACACTCCTTACAAACAAAACCACCCATATTACAGATACTTCCTGACACCCGTCCGTGTCAAATCACCAGCAGAAAGCCAAAGACATCATCTTTGCACTCACCTACTTGTATATACAATTCCTTGACACCCGTCCGTGTCATTTCCCCAACGCAGTCGCCTACACTTTTACAACCCATATACTTGTTGATATTATTATACTCTTCTCCTTTTGACGCTCGTCCGTGTCACCCTCCCCAGCAGATAAACACTCATCTATATATACTCATACTACTCGTACCTATACAGATACTCGTCCGTATCTTGTATATACTTATATATCCCCACAGATTCGGCATTAGTCCTTGTTCTTTGTTAACCAGTTGGTACTCGTCCGTACCATCATCTCAGAGCATGCGTCTAGAGTTTGTTTCTACATGATACTCGTCCGTATCATAGTCTTAAGGATGCTCGTCCGCATCTTTAAATCCATACACCGTGTCAAACACTTATGTCTTCTTGAATATAGACACTCGTCTGTGCCTACCATTCCCCAGAAAAGTCCCCTCAGATTCAACACTCGTCCGTGTTCTTTGTTAACCCGATGATACTCGTTCGTATCATCATCTCTGAACATGTGTCAGTTTGTTTCTACCCGGTACTCGTCCGTATCATAGTCTTAAGGATGCTCGTCCGCATCTTTAACCTATACACAACATCTAAACACTTATACCTTTTGTTTCGTGGATATAAACACTCGTCCGTGTTTACTTTTCCCCAGTGGATCACCAACAAAGCAAATTTTCCTTTTATCTGACACTTGTCCTGTGTCATGATAAACTTTGAGAGTAGCCGTACCCTGCTAGGTGGTCGTCCTCCACCTCTTGATGGTCGTCCTCCATCATGCTCATCCGATGGTCGTCCCCATCGTTGATTTTTAGCAGCCGTCCCCTGCTAGGTGGTCGTCCTCCACCTTTTGATGATCGTCCTTCATCATTTTATCCAATGGCCGTCCCCATTGTTGATTTTTGGTTATCTGGCATTCGTCCTATGTCATGAGAAACCTTGAGAGCAGCCGTCCCCTGCTAGGTGGTCGTCCTCCACCTCTTGATGGTCGTCCTCCATCATGCTCGTCCGATGGCCGTCCCCATCGTTGACCTTTTATCCGGCATTCGTCCTATGTCGCGATATTTTTGGCAGCCGTACCCTGCCTGGTGGTCGTCCTCCACCTTAGATGACCGTCCCTCATCTTAACCCAACAGAGCAGCCGTCCCCTGCTAGGTGATCGTCCTTCACCTTTGATGACCGTACCTCATCATCTGTTTATTTCATTTATTCTTTAACCCGATGGCCGTCCCCGTCGTGGTCCCTTTTCTTTTTAGCCCGATGGCCGTCCCCATCGTTGGTTACTTTACTTTATGAACTTGATGACCGTTCCCGTCATGTTTCATTCAATCCCCAGAGAATCTTACAACTTTATCTTGATGGCCGTCCCCATCATAATTTCTTATTTTTCCCAGCTAGTCGGCCGTCCCCGTCTTGGCTTTACCTTTTATCCCCAGCATGTCGGCCGTCCCCGTCATTGCTTTATTTCCCACACTTCTCCCAGCATGTCGGCCGTCCCCGTCATTGCTATTTGCCCAGCAGTCGTCCTCTGCTCGACGGTCGTCCTCCTTCGCCTATACTTTATAATATACTTTATTTTCCTTTTACAATCTATATCCCTTTTCTTCTTTATTCTGTGAGTGCAAATTTTGGACTGTCTTGGGTATTCAACCACAAGTTATCTTGTTTGCCTGCTAAGCCGTCGCTTACAACCTGCACAGCTAACTCATGTTTGAATAGGGGCAGCTGTAAACACCCCAAATTTTCCCTCACCCATTCACACCATGGCTTGTGATCATTTCATATGCATAAACACAATCATATCATCTCATATCTCATTTTTGATTCACTGCATAGATTCAAAGTCATCTGCACCTAGGGTTTGTGATCTGAGCAATCCAAAAGCCTCCTGAGCCACTCCAAAGGCCATAAATCACTTCAAAGGGGTCCATGTGTGTTCTTATATCTTATTACATCCTTTCAAAGTCAAAAATGCAAAAGTATCACAAGAACTGGGATTGGTGTGGATGCAGAGCCAAGTTTGACTGCACAGTTGACCTAAAATTAGGGTTTTAGTTTCAGAGGCCATAACTCCAAAGTTTTTGGTCATTCTTGTTTCCATTGGTCTCTATATGGTATAGGTAGTATGCATATCAATTTTCATGAAGAAATTCCATGGGGAAGTCATCTGATCAAGGGTTGACTTTTCAGACAAGTCAGTGCAAAATCAGGGCATCTGAGGCCCCCAATGACCCAACCAAGGGGTGATCTTCATCATTTTGAGTGTATATGATCTTTATTTGATCATGGAAGAAGGTTGAAGTTCACAAAATTCAAGAATTACAAGTTTTTGCAAAGTTGACTTTTTAGGGCATGGTTGACTTTTTAAGAAATATGTCATTTTATGCCACTTTTCAAGCCTTACTTTTTGATCCAAAAATGCTTCAAATGGAAAAACTTTGGTCATGAAAGTTGTAGATTAGATCTTTTCCTTTTCAAAAAGTACAAGAACATGACCTAATTCATTTTGGATCAAAAGTTATGGTGTGTCAAAGTTGGCAAAAATCACTAATTTTCAAGTTATGCACAAAATGGGAAATTTGCAAAATCATGAACCAAGGCAAATTGTAACTTCTAGTTCATATCAAACCAAGGCACAAACATCACATGTGACCTAAAAATCAGATTTGGACCAAGATTTCTCATGTTCATGGTTGGCAAGGCAAGGGATTTTCATGAAGTTTCAAAAGTAAACAACTTGCAAAATCATCATCACACTTTCCCCCACTTGTTACATTGGATGCTGAACCATGCTAGCCTCCCTCACACACCATGCTGCGCCAGCCCATGTACTTGTGCTAGCCTAGGGTTCAACCCATGCCTTCCTTACAACAAAGTGGACTTTTTGCAAAAGTGAACATCCCAATCACAGCAGGCCAAGTCACATCCTCTGACCATTTGGAATTGTTTATACTATCCATTTGCAAGCTAAACATAACATCAAGCCAGCCTGAAGCAAGCCCCAGCACAGCATACACAAACTGACCCCATTTTGCATTTCTCTTCGAATCTGTCTCCATAGCTCACAAACATTAAAACAAATTCCACTACTCATCTCACCTTGCCTCACTGAGCCAAAACCAACAAGACTCAGGCCTGAACTAAGCAAGGATAGAGTTTCACCATTTTCCATCCTCAAAGCCAGAACCTTCGAATCTCACTTTCCAGCCATCAAACACCCCATTTCTCTTCACCAACAAGTCAGAAACATTCAAAGGAGCAAGAATCCACCATTGGAACAGCCTGAAACCTCACCAATCCTGACTGTGCAATCTGCTACATCAGAACTCTTCCTCTCAAATCAGCCATCCACAAGGACTTTGGAGCTTCTCTTTGAGTTCAAGGGAGTCAAAGAAGTTCATTTGCGCGCAAAGGAGGCTCTGGAAGCTCAATATTGAAGCTTTCCAGCTCAGGTATGAACATGAACATTTTCTCCCAAAGCTTGCATTTTAAGTTATAAATTGATTGTGTATGCTTTGCTGGTCATGGGGATGGTTTTAGAATTAGAAATGAGTGAGAAATGTGGGTTTACCAGGGCTCTGAAACTTTTCCCGTGAAACTTCATGGCTTCGTTTCCCTTAGTTTAAGCATGAGAAATTCATTTTGAGAGTTGATTCGAGTAAGGTTTGAGTAGAGGAATGTTTCCCTGGCTTTAATTTGAGGAATGGTTGCCTGAATCGTATTTTAGGGTTTTGGGGTCGCCGGGGAAGATGACCGGAGCTCCCCTCCGGTCACCTGAGTTTGATTAACCCTAATCCTGTAATTAAATTCCATTTGAATCTTGGGCGTTGGATTGCTTGACTCCGTTGACCTCCCGCGTGCATGAATGGCCCAGATCCTTTTGTTTTGCCCTAATCACCTTTAATTAGTTTAATTAATCTTAATTAAATTAATTTAATCAGAACCAACCACAGCCATTGGATGACGCGCTAGTCAATGTTTCCAAACCCAGTTCAAATCTCCACCATCAGATCAAATTACCTTTTTTATTTTCTTTGTTTTATTCATTTATTTCATATTTTAATTTGCACAATTTATTTAAAATAGTAAAAATGTTTTAAAAATTATGAAACTTTTTGTCAAGAGTTTCAATAATTTTTAAAACACAAAAATATTTTTATTTTTATTTTTTTCATTAAAAATGTATTTTTAAATATTTAAAAGTTTATTTTTAATTGATTAATGAGAATTAATTTATTAAAAATACTTTTAGGTATTTAAAAATCACCAAAAAATTCATGAAATGTTCTAAGACATTTAGAAACATTGTCCAACCTTCAAACCAAATTTCTTTTTTGATCTTGATGCATTTTGAGAATTTTTCATTGATTTAAAATCATTTTTATGCATTAATTTGATCCAAAGTTCAAAAAATCATTTCTGCCTATCCATGAAGAGTTAGACATTGATTCTTTTTGAATTGCATTGTGTTTAGCATGTAGTTTGTGATATTAAATGGCCATGATTTGATCTTTCATTTTCCATTTGTTTGATAATTTTCTTGTTTAGGAACCCTAAAACCCTAAAAATCTTGTAAAAATCATATCTTGAGCTTGGTTAGGAATTGAGACTTCTCCTTTGGGCATTGGGTTAGTATAGGATTAGGGGTCCTTTGAGTGGCATTTTCAATTTTTTATCTTAGGTTTTGCTTCTGATTTTGACTTTTGTTTGATGTATGGTTCATAAACCCTAATTTGAGCTTCCATTTGCATACATCTTGCATTCTCTTGCATAACATGACTTGCCATGACATTTCAAGCATCCATTTGATTCATTTGACATCATAAGACGTATTGAAAGCATGTTTGATCATTGCATCATGTATTTGCCATGTTGTATGCCATATGCATCTCATAACTTTTCATGTATGTCCATGCTTCTCAACTTGCTTCATTTGCATTCATGAACTTGTATGATCATTTCCATGTGCTGCCTCATGTTTATAGCATCTCATAGCATCATTAGCATCATGTAAATGCTTCTGGTTTTGTTTCTCATCATGTCATCTCATCCCATTATGCATTGCATTGCATTTTCTTTTCTAACTTTTCAGGTGGTAAGCAACTTTGAGAAGTGAATTTGCCTTCACTTCTCATAACTTTTCTTTTCATCTTCCACTTGCATCCATGCTGCATTTTTATATGTGTTTGAGATTGAGCTTGCTCATTCCTCTTCTTCTTACTTTCTTTCTTCAAGTGACTTGACTTCTTGAATGAAGCAAGTTGCTTTGCTTCTCTTGATCCTTTCATCTGCTTCCTGGTGGTTCCATTGAAGACTTCCCTTGAAAACCTCACAAACCTTAGGAACAACCAAGAATGACAATGATTAGGGTTTTGATTAGTCTCCCCTCTTAGTTTTACCTTTGTGTCTCTTTGAGTCTTCTCTTCTCATCTCATAATCAGGGACTAAACCCTAAAGGCTTTAAGGCTTTGTGATTAAGCTTATGCCTGCATCCTTCTCTTAGGATGGAGTGTATAACTTTAATCCTAAGTGTTAAACCCTTAATGTGTTTAACTCCTTTAATCAATCCATCTAATAAACATCAAGACACCACACTTGTAACTTGGGCCTTGCATTAGGGTTCTAATTCTTCCTTTATTGGTTAAGAAGGATTAACCCTAGTGTTAATGGACAAGTCCCCCTCAAGTTGTCTTACAAATCATAAAAATAACTTCATCATCATACCATTAAATAAAATACACTTAATCAAAGGGCTTGTTTTGTCATGAGTTTAATCCCTAATCATGGATTAAGTTGAGGAGCTTTCCTCAGCTTAAACATTCTCATCTATTATCCTTCTATTAGGATGGTGTAATGAGTCTGTTTAATCCCTGATTATGGCTTAACCTCATTACTTAACACTAAACAAAAACAACAAAAACATCTAATTAATCACAAGTAGGTTAATGATCTTAATCCTATACCAAAGGTGTTTAAGTGTGAGAAGCTGACTTCACACTTAAGGTATTCTCATTACCCCTAATCAGAGGGAAGATGTGATGAGTTTACTAAATCAATTGGTTTAGACTTAAGCTCATTAACTTATGACAAACTTTCAAAAGCAATAAAAGACTGAAAACTCAAAACAGACAATAATCGTCTCCTTCGGGATTCTTTTCTCATCACCTTCACTCACAAACGAGAGCTCGCTTCTTCCGTCTAATGCAAGACAGTTTGCACCTGAGCCAGACAGGTCATACACTTGAGCATAGACAAGTAAGCAGTTCACAAGTCAATTCATCTTTCAGTCTCTTTGGGTCGAACTACGGTGTTCTGACTTCCTCATTGCACGAGAGGATACGTAGGCATAACTTAACCGTTATCGAACAAAAGTCTCTGTATATTCCCCCTCCTTCCAGCTTCATTCTTTAGCCTCATAGTCATGAGCTTACTTTCATCCTTACACTGACACTGTATATATCACACTTCACACTTCCTTTACACTGACACCTGTACATCTTTTTCCAGCTAGTGTATACACAAATTACACTGACACTACCCCTTTAAACACAAATCTTTTAAGCGTGGATCCCGTCGAGTACGACGGACAATCTGGTTGCTAATACCTTCCCAAGTTGTAACCAACCCCCTTTCTCAGTCTCTCTGGTTCGCAACCGTCTTATCCGTATCTTTCCAGGTCTATGCAGCATTACCTTTCCTCCGGGATAAAAATGCCTAGCTGGCGACTCTTTTCATCTCCAGTGAGTTCACGGCTGTGTGTTCTCATTGTCCCTCTCGCCGATCGTTCGCGTCTGTACCTTTATTTGGGCCTGGTCCCATTCTATCGGGAGCGACAGATATGATACTGCCTGAAGCGTCTGGATATCTTTGTATAACAACTGCTGGCCAGGGAAAATAAATCCCGATTCGTTGCTGAAGAGTATGAGGAACTTATTCCTGTCTTGTTTGATAATGAGGTATACATAACCTCCCGTCTGTTGGGGATAGCAAGGTATATATAACCTCCTGTCTGTTGGGGATAGTAAGGTATATATAACCTTCGTCTTCGTTTGATAGTAGGGTAGATATAACGTCTCGTCTTCGTTCGTCGTACCCTTATTGGAAAATAAATTCCCGAATATCTGTATGAGGATAAAAGAGATGGATATAAATTCCAGGGGAGATGTGACTTTATGAAGATGGATTCGTCCTACTGAGGGTTTGTAGCTGTTTTGTTGAAATGAACCGGCGAAGCTTCGTGGAAATCCTTCCCTCGTTCGTCCTTAGTAAATACTATTACTGCATTTTCATGCATTTCTGGTAAACATCAATCATATTGAGCATACATGCATTTCTGGTAAACATCAATCATATTCAAAAGCATACATACATTCAAACACAACCAATGGATGTTTCGCTTATGTAAATAGGGTAAAAGTAAATCTGGATTCAAAAGATGGAATTTATTTATATCCAAAAGTGACCCATACACGGGTAAATTTGTACAAAGAGACATAAACCCTAGTAAGAGGATTTTGTCATAAAATTTTACAAAACACAGAAAATCAGCTATGTGGGAAATAATCCTATTGAGTTTCAATTCTACTATTGCCCTTATCTTCAAGTATCTCATCTTCTGCTGTTGAGACGAAAACGATTGGATTGAGCTTTATCTATTTGAGCTTGAGTAAGCAGTACAGCTGGTTATAGTTTCATGGGTGATCCAAACGAGACATAGTCATACGCTTTAATCCCTAACTTTTTCCTGGATTGCCCTTTCAGGTTTTCAATCCACCGGGATACCCTTTTTTGCCCAAGTCGCCTTTTCAGGTTTTCGACTTGCCGGGTGTACATCTTTTTATATATATCCCTAATTTTTGCCCAAACCCTTTTGGTTTGCCGGGATGCCCTTATTTTTGCCTAGGCCTGTCAACCTAGCGGGTCTCTTTTTATGCGTAGTATTTTTTAACTATGTCTGCGTTTACAGGCTGTGGGAAGTCTTCACCATCCATAGTAGTAAGTATCATGGCACCTCCTGAGAATACTGTCTTGACTACAAATGGTCCTTCATATGTAGGAGTCCACTTGCCCCTAGGATCACCCTGGGGTAATATGATACGCTTGATTACCAAGTCACCAGCCTGATATACCTTTGGCTTAACCTTCTTGTTAAAAGCTTTGATCATCCGTTTCTGGTACATCTGGCCATGACAAACTGCTGCTAGCCTCTTCTCATCAATCAAATTTATCTGGTCCAGCCGAGTTTGAATCCACTCATCTTCATCCAAGCCCGCATCCTTCATAATTATTAAGGAGGGAATCTGAACTTCAATGGGCAGAACTGCTTCCATACCATAGACCAAAGAGAATGGGGTTGCCCCTGTTGAAGTACGTATTGTGGTACGATAACCATGAAGAGCAAATGGTAACATCTCATGCCAATCTTTGTAAGTCACAGTCATCTTCTGTACAATCTTCTTAATGTTCTTATTAGCAGCTTCAACTGCTCCATTCATCTTTGGACGATACGGAGAAGAGTTGTGATGCTTAATCTTGAACTGTGTGCAGAGATCAGTAATCATAGTGTTGTTCAGATTAGAGCCATTGTCAGTAATAATCCTTTCAGGGATGCCATACCTACATATAAGATTATTCTTAATGAATCGAGCCACAACATTCTTGGTAACAGATGCAAACGAAGCTGCCTCTACCCACTTCGTGAAGTAATCAATAGCAACTAGTATGAAACGATGCCCATTAGAAGCAGTAGGCTTGATCTCACCAATCATATCAATGCCCCACATGGCAAAGGGCCAAGGAGCAGCCAGCACATTCAATGGTGATGGAGGTATATGGACTTTATCAACATAAATTTGACACTTGTGACATGTTCTAGAGTGTTGATAGCAATCAGCTTCCATGGTAGACCAATAGTAACCTGCTCTTAATATCTTCTTTGCCATAGTATGACCACTAGAGTGAGTGCCAAAGATCCCGTCATGCATATCTTCCATAATCTCAGTTGCTTCCTTCTTATCCACACAACGAAGCAAAGTTGAATCATGATTGCGCTTGTACAAAATCCCATTACTCAAAAAGAACTTAGCAGAAAACCTTCTCAGAAACTTCCTATCTTTGACAGATGCCCCTTCAGGGAACTCCTGAGCTTCAAGATATCTTTTTACTTCATAGAACCAAGGCTTCTCCTCCGCCCCTTCAGTGTCAATCTCATTGCAGTATGCAGGCTTTTCAAATCTATCAATAGTAATCTTGGGAGCTTCATCATCCCAGCTGATCTCAATCATGGATGCCATGGTGGCTAAAGCATCTGCCAACTGATTCTCTCTCCGTGGAATATGTCCAAAGGTAATTTCTTTGAAATGTGGGATCAAAGACAACACATGCTCTCTGTAAGGAATGAGGTTATCATGCTTGGTATCCCAATCTCCTTTAATCTGACTTACTACCAGGGCTGAATCTCCATACACATCAAGGAACTGAATCTTCATATCAATAGCAGCTTTAATACCCAGGATACACGCCTCATACTCAGCCATGTTATTGGTACAATAGAAACAAAGTCTGGAAGTAATCGGGGTATGATAACCTTCAGGGGAACTAATCACAACACCAACACCATTACCAAGTGCATTAGAGGCCCCATCAAAAACCATAGTCCATCGGGATCCTTGTTCAGGTCCGTCATATTGTCCAGGTTCTTTGGTAATAATCATAATGTCTTCATCAGGGAACTCAAAACTCATTGACTGGTAATCATCCACTGCTTGATGAGCCAAATGATCAGCTACAACACTTCCTTTAATAGCCTTCTGAGTAGTATACTGTATGTCATATTCTGTCAAGATCATTTGCCATCTTGCAATTCTTCCGGAGAGAGCAGGTTTCTCAAATATGTACTTGATTGGATCCATCTTCGAAATCAACAAGGTAGTATGGGTCAACATATATTGTCTTAGTCGGCGAGCAGCCCATGCCAAAGCGCAGCAAGTTTTCTCGAGCAGTGAGTATCTTGTTTCACAGTCGGTAAACTTTTTGCTAAGGTAGTATATTGCCTGCTCTTTTCGACCAGACTCGTCATGTTGCCCCAATACACACCCCATTGAGTTGTCTAACACTGTTAAGTACATAATCAAGGGTCTTCCATCAACTGGTGGCATAAAAATTGGAGGTTCTAGCCGATATCTCTTGATTTCATCAAAGGCAGTCTGGCACTCATCATTCCATTCCATCACCTGATCTTTCTTCAACAACTTAAAGATTGGCTCACAGATGGCAGTTAATTGGGAAATAAATCTTGCAATGTAATTCAGTTGTCCCAAGAAACCTCTAACTTCCTTCTCAGTACGGGGAGCTGGCATCTCTTGTATAGCTTTCACTTTTGCAGGGTCTACTTCAATACCTTTTCCACTAACAATGAAACCCAAGAGTTTACCAGATCTAACTCCAAAAGTACACTTGTTTGGGTTCAATCTCAATTTGTATTTCTTCAACCTTTCAAACAGCTTATGCAGATGATCAAGATGTTGTTCTTCATTCTGGGATCTGGCTATCATATCATCCACATATACCTCTATCTCATGATGAATCATATCATGAAACAAAGCCACCATAGCACGCTGATATGTTGCCCCTGCATTCTTCAAACCAAATGGCATCACCTTATAACAAAAAGTGCCCCACTGTGTAACAAAGGTTGTCTTCTCCATATCTTCAGGTGCCATCTTGATCTGATTGTAACCAGAGAAACCATCCATGAAAGAGAATACCTTATGCTGAGCGGTGTTGTCTACCAGAACATCAATATGAGGAAGTGGAAAATCATCTTTAGGGCTGGCCTTGTTCAAATCTCTGTAGTCCACACACATACGTACCTTACCATCTTTCTTAGGAACTGGTACCACATTTGCAACCCACTGAGGATAAGAAGTCACTTCTAAGAACCCTGCATTGAACTGTTTCATTACCTCTGCCTTGATCTTTTCTGACATTTCAGGACGCATACGACGAACCTTTTGCTTCTTTGGACGACAATCTTCTTTCACTGGTAAACGGTGAACCACAATGTCTGTATCCAACCCTGGCATATCTTCATAAGACCAAACAAAGATCTCCACATAGTCACATAACATCTGAATCAACCTGCTCTTGACATTATCCTCTAAATCAGCCCCTATCTTGACTTCTTTCCTGTTTTCTTCAGTTCCCAGATTCACAACTTCGACTGGCTCTTCATGTGGCTGTATGGCTTTCTCTTCTTGTTGTAACAACCTAGCAAGCTCTACAGGTACTTCACAATCGTCCTCATTTCCGTCTTCAGTTTGATAGATCGGATTCTCGAAATTATAATTGGCAATAGTAAAACTGTTATCAACAGGATCCAGAGTGGATGAGGATCTGTATTTTAATGATGTGGGTGTGTGTAAGAACACATAGCTGATAAAGTAAAAATAAAAGAAAAGAAAGACAAGGAACACAATATTTACTAAAACAAAATGTCCACTGATTTTATTGAATGAAGTATGCAAATGAAATGACAGCCCGTAACAAGCACACCATTGTGCCCCGGGTAAGGCACAAGGCTTAAGAGTTTTATTGTTCAAGAAATTACAAACTTAAAAAGCAACAACACAGCAATAGTATTTACTCCTGACTAAAGGAGATAGGGATAACATCTTCAGCTTTCCAATTATTGAGTCTAGCACCCACAGTAGGAAAAATCCAAGCATCCAAGTTGTAATCTTCATCATAGTCCCCCACAACATTCATCTGGTTCTTCATAACCCCTTGATTGGTGATACGAACAGCACGTGCACGACGAACAACCTTCTGGGACTCTGCAGTGAAACCCAAACCAAATTTGTCAGACTTTTATGGGATATCAGGAAGCTGACCCCAAATAATACAACCACCTTCATCCACCACAGCTCTAGCATCTTTAAGGGAGGCCATTGCCATTGTTGGAGGTACTCTGGTGACCACAGGGACTTTCTTGACAACCGGAGGAGCTACATAATCATTAACAATCCAAGGAACCACTTCAAATGTCTGACACGGAGTTTCAATGTATTCACCTTCCATTTCGAGATACTTGAAAGTGTTTACATGGCTAACAAAATATTCTTCCTCTCCATAGACAGTAACAACTTTCCCTTCTACCGGATATCTCAACTTCTGATGTAATGTAGAGGTTACAGCACCTGCCCCATGTATCCAGGGACGACCAAGCAAACAAGAGTATGAAGGACGAATATCCATCACATAAAATGTAGCATTAAAAATCTGAGAACCAACTTTGATGGGCAAGTCAATTTCTCCATGCACCACTCTTCTAGAACCATCAAAAGCCTTCACCACTATATTACTGGGTTTCAGCACAGCATCTTCAGGGCTCAGCTTATTCAGGACTTCCTTGGGCAACACATTCAGAGAGGAACCATTGTCTATCAATACATGTGACATGGTAGTGCCCCTGCATTCAATTGAGATATGCAGAGTCCTGTTGTGATCCCTCTTGGCAGGGGTTAAATCAGCATCAGAGAATCCTAACCCATTATCATAGGTCAGGTGGGCAACACAATTCTCAAACTGGTCAACAGAAATTGCATTGGGTACATGAGTAGTCTTCAGAAACTTGATCAAAGCTTTTGCATGAGCTTCAGAACATAACAACAAGGACAGCATAGAAATCTTGGAGGGAGTATGCCCCAACTGATCAACAATGTCATAATCACTCTTGCGAATGATTTTCAATACTTCCTCCATCTGCTTAGAAAGGTCATCAGCAGCTGGCACATCAGCAGGTATAGGCTCAATAACAGGACCTTTGCCCCGAGCATCAGTGGTGGAGGTAGCAGCAGGAGTAACTGCATTCTTGGAAGTCACTAGAGGAGAGAACACTCTTCCGCTTCGTGTGATCTTACTAGATCCAGCAATATTGTCAACATCAACAGGCACATCAGCTAATGATTCTTGCTTAACACCATGGATATAAACATCCGACCCATAGTGCCAAGGCACAGCTTTATCAGATGTATACGGAATAGGACCAGGTGTGGTAATGACCAGGGGAGCCACTCTAGCTTCAGCAACAACTTTCACAGGGCCTTCAGCAGTAATCTTGATTGGACCCTTATGAGTGATTTTAACAGGTCCCTTTGAAGTGATCCTTACCGGTACTTTGTCAACCATGTCAACCTCTTCAGTCTTCTTACTTTTAGTAATATGTTCCACCATACTCTCCACAGACGATGGAGTCCTCTCAAACACTATAGTATACTTATCCATGAGACGCTGAATTCCATCTCTTAATCTCCAACAACTATCCGGCTTATAGGTACAATACAAACAATCATCACGACAACCTGGAAAGAGCCCAGCTTGCACTAACTTCTTCTTGATAACAGACAATGGTGTGGTCAACTCCGCAACTGAATAGACGTGTAACTCTTCATCAATGGCATTAACAGTCTTCTCGTGATTCGGCATGGGAGCAGTAATCACATTTGGAGTACCCGGAGGGTCAAACTCAATCTCTCCAGCCTCAATCATATCTTGAATTTTATTCTTCAAGACCCAGCAATTATTAGTATCATGTCCCTGACAGTTTGAATGATATGCACATCGTGCATTGGGGTTGTACCTGGGTGAGGTAACATTAGGATTCTGAGGAGCCTCTTTCAGAGTGATAAGTTCAGCCTTCAACAAGTGTTGCAATGCCTGAGCCATTGACATGTTGATCTTAGTGAAATGCCTTCTAGCCCTCTGTTGGTTGCCCTGTGGCTGCTCTGGTGTTGTAGGAGTTGGATTTGAAATATGAACGACACTCACAGACTGATGCCTTCTATTACGATCAGGTTGACCATAAACAGCATTGGATTCTTTCTTCCCAGTGGGAGGCTTCTTTGCAGCACCTGATGAAGAAGTACCCACCTGGATCTTGCCATTCTTTATACCATTTTCCACTCGCTCTCCTGTCATGATCAACTCAGTGAAGCCAGATGATGAGCTTCCAATGAGATGACTGTAAAACGGACCATTCAGCGTACACATGAACATATCAACCAACTCCCTGTCAGTCAAAGGGGGTTGTACTCTTCCAGCTAAATCTCTCCACTTCTGAGCATACTCCTTAAAACTTTCTTTGGCACCCATAGACATGCTTTGCAGTTGCATGCGAGTGGGAGCTAAGTCAGCATTGTATTGATACTGCTTATAGAAAGCTTCAACAAGATCATTCCACTCCCTGATGTTGACACTCTCCAATTGATAATACCACTCCAACTGAGCTCCAGCTAAGCTCTCTTGAAAAAAATGGATCCACAACTTCTTATCAGCAGTGTGAGGTTGGATTCTTCTGACATAAGACCTCAGATGCAGCTTAGGACAAGAGACCCCATCATAAACAACGAAGGTAGGAACCTTGAAACCAATAGGTATGAAAACCCCAGATATCAGACTCAAATCTTCAAAATCCAGCCCAGAAGATTTCTGCAACTCCATAGCATCCATTCTATCCACCAGCATCTTGAATTTGTCTTCATTAGGATCATGGTAGTAATTGGCCTCAGAATCAGAGTCCCCCATTGTGTTGTGGAGACTGCCTCCCTCTTTTTCAGATTCCTCAGATTCATAGTCTTCAACCTGTTCTTTGGTCTTGACAGGACCTCTGAACCTTCTTCCCATGTTGATCAGGCCACCTGACCTTCTAGTCTTCTTAGTCTTTTTGGCCAGCAGTGTCTTCAATTCATCCTGCCCCTTGGACAAGTTCAGGATCAGTTCTTGGAACTGTGCATTCTGTGCCTGGAGATCCTTAACTGTTTGTTCAAGAGCCATTGCTGAAATAAACAGCGAGAAGATGAGAAACCTGTACACCAATAAACCTGTGATGCAATGATATGATGTTTTAATGCGTATGCAATGTTTTCAAGGACCGCAGGATTTAAATTTGCTTAAACAAACAAGAAGGTAAACTTTTATTAGTAATAAACTTGTTTTGCCTCTTGGGCTTACAAAAACGAAATGCAATAAATACAAGAGATGGGGTTTTAAGTCTCCCATGGACGTTTCCTCTTAGCGTTGAGGTATGAGTTGAGATTCCGCTCCTCGTGAAGTTGCTTTGTTAGTTCTAGGATTCTTTCTTGGCTTGCTTTGTAATGAGCCTCGAAAGTATCCCTTTGCTCTTTCAACTGGATCCAGGATCTCTGTAAGTCTTCCATGTCAGTAGGCATGTCTGGGTGAAGGATGGTATAAGCAGTATCTCCTTCAGCAACAGGTTCCATGGTAACTGGAAGGATAGCAGGATATGGCATCAGGAGAGTCTGAGCACGAGATCGCACCCATCTGAGATAAGTCTCCATAGGAATAGTGTACTTAGGCTCCAGAGTCTTGCTGTCAACCTTGTTCACTTTCCCCCATGCTCGTATGAACCTCTGACGGTAACCTTGAAGATCGTTGTCGTAGTCAAATACAATGCCCTGAATCAACATGTCATGTGGACCATCACTCCGAGCATAACCAAACTGTCGTAAAGCTAGAGAGGGATTGTAGGTGATGCCTCCTCTTATGCCCAGAAGTGGCACATTAGGGAATTCCCCACAACGGTCAATGATAGTGACGTTCTCCATGGATCTGGAGCACCAATGAATATCTGAATGCGAGAGTGACATGATCCTTTTGGACCACCTGAACCCTTGCTCATTCTTCATTACTGAGCGAGGAAGGTGAGAAATAAACCACCTAGAGAGCAAAGGTATGCAACACATCAAAGTTCCTCTTGCCCTTGTAGTACGGGTATGAAGAGAATGTAGTATGTCTCCAAGCAATGTAGGCACTGGATTATGACTCAGGAAAATGTTGATGGCATGAACATCTATGAACTGATCTGGATTGGGGAACAACACTAAGCCATAAATCAGCAAGGCTAAGATATCCTCAAAAGCATCATAGCTCATGGCCTTCAAGAACATTTGATCCTTCTCTATCAACACCTTGGCTAGAACACCCTTGACTCCACTTCTCGTTTCTAGAACAATATCAGATTTCTTCAGATGTAGATCTGCAGCAATAACCTCAGGTTTAGGTTCTTTTTCCAAGCCTGTGAATGGTTTCTGATCAAGTACAGGTATACCCAGAAGTTTAGAGAACTCTTCCATGGTTGGAACCAGCTGGTAGTCGGGGAATGTGAAGTAATGGTGCTTAGGATCAAAGAACTGAAACAGGACACTCATCATGTCTTCATTGAACCCTGAGGTGACTAGATCCAATGGGTGGCCATGTCTCTTGATGAACTGGGAATGATCAGACACTTGAGAAACCAACTCTTTAAGCTTAGCAGGTATACCCACAAAGTTGATCCTGATGGTGTTTCTACGAGCAGAAGCCATGACCTGCAACAAAGAACAAAGATAAATCCCTTGGTCCTTGAAATGGTTAGTGAAAATGATATGCTTATGATGCATGATGATGTCATGATGTTATGCTCAATCACAAACATGTGGCACACACAAGCAAGTCACACAACAACCCTAGGTTTAGAGGCTTGCATGAGGTTTAAAGGTAAGTACCCTCCCCTGAAGTTTAGTTGGTTCATCCTGTCCTACAAAAGTAACCAGGTTCTAAGGGATCTCAATATCATTGATCCTTCACAAGGGTGGTTGTTCAGTAGGCAACTTACTTGCCAACCAAAACCCTCCAAGTTTAGCATCTCAATGAGCGTAGTATCGAGTATCAACCAACTTCAGTCTTCACCAAAGCCGGTTATCTCACTACTTTCTAAAGGCCAAGATGAGTTAACTAGGGTTCTAAAAGTTAGTTAGTGCATTGACAACATATGGACGCCTCATATTATCCTCAACTTGACTTAAGGAACATAAGCACCAACCAAGAAGTCACACTAACTATGGCCACCAGATCAACCATATCGGTATACGCCGTACAGTTTCCTTGGTCTATTGCCATTTACCTAAGGTACACTAGATCCGGGTTAGGATCTTTCACACATAAGAGCACCCAACAAGTAAGTATAAAGCAAACAAAGCAAACAATTTAAATTGATCTAATTCCTAAGGGTACCCCTCTTTTATTAAATCCCCAGCAGAGTCGCCAGTTCTGTAACACGGTGGGAGAACTGACTTTAGTTATGTTGCGGATAGCAAGAGTCGCCACCGACTTTTATTTTATCCAAAGGAAAGGCATAAAAGAACAGGAAAGACCTTTAAAAGATTTTTGGGTCCGGGGGGTAGGTTATGTAAAGGGAAGGTGTTAGCACCCTTTACATCCATGGTTATCCATGGGCTCTTAGTTACTTAGCTCACTTTGAATTGTTTTTGAAAATGTGAAGTGTGTGAATAGAAATTTTCATAAGAGTTTAATAATGATCCATGTACGGATGCGTAAAAAACTTGTGTTTGAAAATTGTTTGAAATTTGTGAAGTGTTTGAAAAGTTTTTAAATAGTGAGCAAGTAACTATGAGGAACCTACCCTAAAGTTTAAGTCTTTCTGTTCTTGAATCCTTTAAATGGTAAGACTATCCCTATTATTAAGGAATAGGTAGTCATTACCTTGGATGTGTGGGACAAGTAAAGGGACATCTATTTAATGAAGGCAACTGTAGGGTGTATTAAGCATTTTTGGAGGGACTGTCATCATTATTCGAAAGGGACAAGATCATTATGAAGGCAACCATTTGAGGGACTTGATCTTTTAGTGTTAAGGGACTAGATGACTTTACTTTTAAGGGACTTCTTGCTTTGTACACCCTTCTTGACCTTTTAATTAGGCAACAATGAGAGGTAACCCTAGAAAGTGAGATGGCGATCAAAGATCGACTTACGTGTGTGAGTGTACAGTTTTAAATATTTATCTTTTAAATTAAGTGATCTAAATTAATTTTAAATAACATGCAAGTTTACACTCCCTATTTACTAACCATGACATAAAAATAAATAATTTAAATATTACAAAAAATTACATCCAGGAGCAGTTACAATAATAATAATAAAGCAATTTAAATATAATAAGCAAAATAATAAATAAACAAGAATAAATAAATAATTATAATAGGGGTTAGTGAAAATAATAATAATAATCATAATAATAAAAAAAATGGGGTTAGTAATAAACATGGTTAATAATAATAATAAACAAAAAGATTATAATAAACAAAATTTTAATGGTTAATAAAAATTATAAACAATCATATCAATTATTATGAAATTTAAAATTATAAACAAATTAAATAAATCATGAACATATTATGAAAAGTAAATTATAATTAAAATTAAATTAGCAATTTTTAAACATATAATAGAAATTATTTACATACAAAATTATATTATAAATAATTTATAGAATATTTACATATTATGAAAAATAGGATTAATTATAATTGTATTTACAAAATTTAATTATATTAAATAAAATATGTACATGATTAAAAAATATGATCATACAATTATATTTACAAAAATTAGAAATTAAAATCACAAAATAAAATTAGGTTTTTTAATTGTTTAGAAAAAAATAAATTAGGGTTTGTAAAATATTAGGGTTTTTTAGAAAAATATTTTAAGGTTTATAACTTAATATACAATATTATTTAAGTACATAATAATAAAAAACTAATTTTAGAATTTTAGAAAATAATTTTTAGAATTTAGAAAATATAAGATATACATATGTTTTATTTTTGAATTATTTATATATATATATATATATATATATATATATATATATATATATATATATATATATATATATATATATATATATATATATATATATTTACAAAATTATCTCTAATTAATAATAAAATAATCAAAACAAATAAAATAAAAAAAATATTGGAACTTACCTGGCTGGGGTTTGAACCCAGCACCTTAGGCTTGCCAATAACAACACACACCACCAGGCTATCCATGCGCAGGTGATAGAAGAGTGAGCCAAATTGCTTTTATGCCTTATCCTGAAAAATCACAAAAAAAAAAGAAGAAAAACCAAAAGGCCTGGGGGATTCGAACCCAGGACCTTACCAACAAACACACAATCACGTTACCAATCCTGCTGGGTGAGCGCATCTGGCAATATAAGCAACACCAATCATTATATTTTAAGTCTAACAGTTAAAAGGAAACAAATAAGAAAAACGCTGCAACCAGGATTCGAACCCCTGCCCTTTAACAACACACGCGCTGGCTTCACCACTGGGACAAGCTGTACACTTGTGAAATAAAACAGAAATCAAATCATAATATTTTAAAACCACAATTCAAATCTGGAATTTCGCGCGCAGCTTCTTCTTCTTCTACCATTTACCTGCGAAATCACCTGCAAAATTTCTTACACAATTTCCTGCAAATTTTTCAAAACATAAACCTACGAAATTGGGAATACCATCAAAACAGTGAAATTTCTCAAAATTAATTTGTGTATTATGATTCCCAGAGTTCACATGATTGTGCTGTGTTCTTAGAATTCATTTATTTTAGGTTTATCATGGAACCCTAAAAGCTTGGCCGAAACCCTATCAATGGTGATTTTTCCATCTTGGACCTAAAATCAAATTAATTTATCCAGAAAGCATCCAAACATCATCATAAACACAAACCAACAGTTAGTTTTCATTGACAATGTGTAAATCATTCAAATCGAAAATTTTAAAAACATGAACAAAGTGCATTGGGTTTTCACGATTTAGGGCATGAATGAATGATGTTATGATCCAAAATCAATCACTGAACTTCAAGGAACAAATTGCAACCTTTGGTTTGTCTTGAAAAGGGCTATAAGTGCCAAACCGAATTGGAGTTTTTGCTTGAATTTTTGAAGTGTGAAACTTACTCTTGGAGGCTGCAAATTCGTGGCTTGTGTTAGGGTTACATTGTATACTTATAGAGTGATCAATTTAGGTCAAAAAATTGGATACTTGTGTAGAAGATTTGATCCAAAAAGATTTAAAATGATAAGCCTTTAAAAGTCAAATATTTTTGTATGAACACTTGCTATTTTAAGACAATCATCATAACTCCCATATGAATTTGATCCAAGACATAATTATGATTTTCTAGAAGCTTAATCATATTTAAATCTTTGATTTTTGTATTTTATTTTAATTTAAAATGATTTTAAATGAATTAAATCAAAATAAATAAAAATAAAATAATAAAAAATCTGATTTTTGATGACTTGGGTCGTGCATGAAGTTATAGTGTGGATTGGGTTATCATTTGGCAAGCCCATTTGGAAGAAATTGGTTTTAGACCTCCATTTTCTTCATAAACCAACCAAAAATTTCCCAACTTTGCAAGGGCACACATCCTTCAATTTTAATGCTATGAGGGTTTTCTTGGACATTTTGGAAAGCTTGAAGAGTCCTCTAACCAACCCCACTGGTTTCATGTCCATATCATTTACCAATCTCAAGTTATGCCCTTTTGAAGTTGTTGACTTTTTGTTGACTTTCAAAAGGACCTATAATGTCTTAGCTCATACCTTCCAAATGAAGCATTTTTGGGCTTGGCTTGTGATACACAAAGTTGTAGAGAATTCAATTTCCTTCAAAATGAGCTTTGGATGGAGACTTGGTGATGGAGCATGTGAAAGTTATGGCTAGTCAAAGTTCAGTTGACTTTTTCTGATGAAACCCTAATTTAGAAACCTCTGATTCTTGATGATCTGAAATATCCTTGATGAATCATGATCAACCCTTGATCAAATGATGAATTTTACTTCATATACTTGATGTTGGCAAAAAATCATGAAGTTTGACTTTCGTTTGACCACAGTTGACCTCAGTTTGACTTTTTAACTTCTTTGACTGGTTTTGACTTATCTGATCATCTGACTGAGCAAACTTTTAAGAAAAGTCTTGAAACTTGTCATGGGGGTTCTTACACACATATAAGATGTTATGAAGCTCACTTGAAGTCTTGGAAGTTCATTTAGCCTGATTAAAGTCAAAACCCTAGTTTTAGATGCACTGCTTAGGAGGTGCATTGTCTGAGGGAATTGTCAACTCTTCTGACCAATTGTGAACTTTGTGAACCTTGTGAACCATCATAAAATGTCTTGTGAACCTCATGGGAGGTATTGTGAACCTTGTGAACCTTGTGAACCTCATAAAGTGACTTGTAGACTTCATGAACCTCATGAAAGGTCTTGTAAGCATTATGAATCTTGTGAACCTTGTGAACCTTCTTAGCACACAAAGTCTTGTATTGTGAGGGCAAATTTTGGGGTGCAACAGCCACGCACGGGCTTCTTCATGTCAGACATTGTTTGCAATTTCCAACTGCGCAAACATTTGAGTAAGATAGGCCAGATCAACAGTAGATGAAGTCGGTGGAACCGATGAAGGATCCGGTTCATAGTTTATAGGAGACCACCTTTGTGGTACCCACTCACCCCAACCGGTGTTGGCATTTGCATCAGGAGGATTTTCTGCATCCTCCATGTCTTCATCCCTTTGTTCTTCAACATAAACATGTTCAGAAGGAATATCAAAGTTATAGATGCGGGTTCGAGTGCTGCGTTCAAAGAAGTAATAGCAGCGACGCTCGATGTCCCACCGATAACCCATTTGAGAGAGAGTGGCATTGTTGAATTCTTGAACACTAGAAGAGGATAAGAGAGGCACAGGAGGGAAAACCACTTTCCAAAACTTAAGAATCCGCATAATCTGGGCAACATATGCAAGAGTGATGTTTTTGGAGTTATTCCGCGTAAGAAAGATACACTTGACAAAGTAATTGGGCCAGTTTAATGGTATCTTCTTCTGCAGAATATACAATAAATGGATGTCCGGCTTGTCCAATCGAGAGTGCCCACCGGACCTTGGACGCAAGATATGTGAAAGAATCCAATGCAGAATTCTTGGAACACTTTTAATCATACCAGAAGTCAGAGGCTCATCATCAGCAAGAGGTCTTTCCAATTTAGAAATGGATGCACAATATTCCTTCAACTTAAACTGTGTTTCAAAGTTCTGATCATGCCACATCTGCAATTCAGGCAACACAAATGGCAGATTGAACACTTTGGGCCAATCATCAGCCTCAAAACGGTAAGTTCTGGTTCCAATCGAACACTTGAACATGTAGCCTTTTCCAGTTTTCACACCAGCATAAAAAGCACGAATAAAGTCTTCATGATACTCATCTTTAGCAGTTAAGAAGGATCCAAGATTTTGTGCGTCTATTAAATCCGTAACTTCTTCTAAACAAAGAGTACGTATATCACTAGTATTGAAAACATGTGGTTTCATAACTAACCTCGTCTTAAAAGAAACCTCAAATTCTTCAACAATGGCAGGATGAAGAATGGCAGCCCAGATGGAGGAATTTCAGGAACAGAAGGAGCCTGATGAGAAGACCCAACGGGTTCTTTGCCTTTACGTTTTCCTTTTTCTCTTGGAAGCATGACTCTTGGAGGCATAGTGATGAGATTAGGGTTTTGATAGAAGAGGGGTTTTGTGGCAGTTAGGGTTAGAAACGTAAATGATGCAAATGAGATGATGAGAAAGACATAGTGGAGTTTTATAACTGATAGACGTGTCATATCAGTTGCTGATATGTTGATTCATAAGAAATAAACTGAATTTAAAATAGTATGCGTCGATTCATGACCTTATGAATCGATTCATTTTACGAAAATTTTGGAAAATCAGGTTGCTATGTATCGATACAAACCACGAATGTATCGATACATATTGTAACTATTTTGACAGATTTAAAAGAAAACACACATGAATTGATTCAATATGGCTGTGATCGATTCATAATGCGAAATTTTTGAAATTCAAATAGCTATGTATCGATACAAGCCACTATGTATCAATACATACTGTAACTATTTTGATAGAAATTAAAAGAAAATGAACATGAATCGATTCAATATGTTTGTGATCGATTCATAATGCGAAATTTTTGAAATTCAAGTGGATATGTATCGATACAAGCCACTATGTATCAATACATACTGTAATTATTTTGACAGTGATAAAAGAAATTTTGCAAGAATTGACACAAAAATTAATATGCAAAACAAACATTATGCAAAATGCAGAATGAATCATAATATTGTATGGATGCTTAAGAATACTTTATAAACAAAACATCAATGTTCAAACATTCATATGTAAAGAAGTACATGTAAACGAGAAATCATTGCTCAAACATACATTGATCATACAATATCAACAAAGTGAAGAGAGGAACAATATTACCTCCGTCGTAGTATTCTCATGAGGTACGAGCGAAGACTACAATCAGAACTTAGTAAACACGATGCGGAGAGATCAAGAATCCCTAATTCACGACGAATGTTTAAGAATGGTTCAGTTGCCAAAGGTTTAGTGAAAATGTCAGCAAGTTGATTTTTAGTATCAACATGCTCAAAAACACCATCTCCTTTTTCAACATGATCGCGAAGGAAGTGATGTCTAATCTCAATATGTTTGGTGCGTGAGTGTAAAACAGGATTCTTAGTGAGATTAATGGCACTAGTGTTGTCACACTTAATTGGAATGCGTTGAAGTTCAATGTCAAAATCTTGTAGTTGTTGTCTAAGCCACAAAATTTGAGCACAATAGCTACCGGCTGCAACATACTCAGCCTCTGCAGTAGACAAAGCTACAGATACTTGCTTTTTACTATGCCAACTTATTAATGAATTTGAAAAAAGATGACATGTGCCACTAGTGCTTTTCCTATCTGATTTGCAGCCAGCAAAATCAGAATCAGAGTAAGCTACTAAGCTGCAATCGCTTCCTTTGGAATACCAAAGCCCATATTTAGGTGTTCCATTAAGATACCTAAATATACGCTTGACTGATTTTAAGTGAGATTCCTTAGGATTTGATTGATATCGTGCACACATACACACACTAAACATGATGTCCGGTCTAGAAGCAGTAAGATACAAGAGAGACCTAATCATACCTCTATACCTTTTGACATCAACATACTTACCATGTTCATCTTTGTCCAAGTTTCCGTTGGTAGGCATGGGAGTGTCAATTGATTTAGAAGTATACATTCCAAAACGCTTGAGCAGCTCTCTGTATTATTTTGTTTGACATACTGTTGTACCTTCATCGAGTTGCTTTATTTGGAGGCCTAAGAAGTAGTTCAACTCCCCCATGAGACTCATCTCAAACTCACCCTGCATAACATTAGAAAATTCTTCGACCAAGTGTATGTTAGTTGAACCAAAAATTATATCGTCTACATAAACTTGAACTAAAAGAATGTGCTTTCCTTTGTGTTTAATGAAGAGTGTATTATCCACTTTACCTCTAGAATATCCATGATCAAGTAGAAATTTGCTAAGTCTTTCATACCACACACGGGGTGCTTGCTTAAGACCATATAAAGCACGCTTTAATTTGTAAACATGATCTAGATATTCAGAATTTTCAAAACCGGGAGGTTGTGAAACATATACTTCTTCATTTATGACACCATTTAAAAACGCACTCTTTACGTCCATTTGGTAAAGCTTGAAATTCATAGAACACGCATAAGCAAGCAAAAGACGTATAGCTTCAAGGCGAGCCACCGGAGCATAAGTATCCTCATAATCTATGCCCTCCTCTTGGTTATACCCTTGTGCTACCAAGCGTGCCTTGTTTCTAGTTATCACGCCGCTTTCATCAAGTTTATTCCTAAAAACCCATTTAGTACCTATGATGTGATGGTCTCGCGGACGAGGGACAAGTTCCCAAACGTCATTTCTTTTAAATTGATTAAGCTCTTCTTGCATGGCCATTAGCCAAAATTCATCAATCAAGGCCTCTTTAGCATTTTTAGATTCCACTTGTGATACAAAAGCGAAGTGAGAACAAAAGTTACTTATCTTAGAACGAGTCAACACTCCCTTTGAAATATCTCCCAATATATAGTCTATAGGGTGGTCTTTAGAGGATTTCCAAGCTGGTGGAAGGTCCTTCACTTCAGATGTTCCTTCCTCTTTATCCTTTTCATGACTAGTATCTTCCTCCTTCTCAATGTCAACCGTTTCAGATTGATCAATTTCCGAAACAGCTTCTTTGAGTATGTCTTCTGTAGATACACCTGCGTCATCAAAAGAGATACCTTTTCCGACGATTTTTGGTTAAGACTCATCAAAAGAAACATGGACAGATTCTTCAACAGAAAGTAAACGCCTATTATACACTCTATATGCTTTGCTTGATTGAGAGTATCCAAGAAAAATAGCTTCATCAGCTTTGGCATCAAACTTCCCAAGATTTTCTTTACCGTTATTTAAAACAAAACATTTACAACCGAACACATGAAGATGAGACAAGTTTGGCTTTCTACCTTTTAAAATTTCATAAGGGGTTTTATTCAAATAGGACGAATTAAAATCCTGTTCAGAACATAACAAGCTATGCTAATTGCATCAGCCCAAAAATATTTTGGTAATCCACCCTCATTGAGCATTGTTCTTGCCAATTCCTCTAAAACTCGATTTTTGCGTTCCACAACACCGTTTTGTTGTGGAGTTCGAGGAGCTGAAAAGTTGTGCTCAATGCCATACTTGTCACAATACTTATCAAAGAGATGGTTTTGAAATTCACCTCCATGATCGCTTCGGATTGTAACTATTTTTGAATTCATTTTATTTTGGGACAGCTTTGCAAAACTTTTAAAAGCAGAAAAAGTTTCATCTTTGCTATGAAGGAATATAGTCCAAGTGAATCTAGAGTAGTCATCTACTATTACGAAACCATAATAGTTTCCACCTAAGCTTTTTGTCCTAGATGGTCCAAAGAGGTCCATATGGAGAAGCTCAAGGGGTCTTGAAGTTGAAATTATGTTTTTAGATTTAAAAGAGACCCTTGTTTGTTTCCCCATTTGGCAAGCATCACATAGGTGGTCTTTTGAAAATTTTATTTTTGGAAGACCTACTACTAGGTCCTTGGATACAACCTTATTAAGAAAATCGAAATTAACATGTGCTAAGCGTCTATGCCATAGCCATGAATCATCATTTAGGGCTACTAGTCATTTAGTGCTTGTTAAAGATACACTCAAAAGATCAAGCATATATATGTTGTTTACTCTTACACCCTTAAACACAACATTATGTTCAGTATGTTCAATTTTGCAACAAGTTTTTGTGAAAGAAACTTTATAACCTTTGTCGCATAATTGACTTATACTTAACAAATTGTGTTTAAGTCCCTCTACAAGATGGACATCAGAAATAGTAGTGGTAGAGGGATTACCTACACTACCTTTAACAAGTATAGCTCATTTGTTATTGTCTCCATAAGTAACATACCCCTTCTTCTTTGCTTTGAAGTCAATAAAAAGTGATATGTCACCCGTCATGTGCCTTGAACACCCGCTGTCCAGAAACCATCTTCTTTCCATGGATGCAAGACACTCATCCTACAATATCAAAAAAGAGAGGTAGGTACCCAATTTTTATTGGGTCCAAGTGGGTAAGTGATAACATGGTTGTCTTTAGGCTTCCATTGATAAATGCCGTTAGGCACTAGAAATCTTCTAAATTTGCATTTTTCAATGGTATGGCCAGCATGACAGCAATAATGACAAACACTACGATAATGTTGTTGTTTATGATTGGTCTTTAAATCCTTTGGAACAAAAGAATATTTTGCATATGGAGGATTTAATGACTTTTTGAACAACCTAGTATCAATGGCATAAGTAATCTTAGGTTGCAAGGCTTTTTCCAATTTGACTTTAAGAGAAATAACCTCTTGTTGCCGAATGTGACAACCTTCACAATGCCTTATTTTACTACAACCATCAATATTAATAGCTTTTGAATTTTCTGTAATGCTAGCTTTCAAGTATTCTAAATCTTTTTCAGCATGTTGTACTTTACCTTCCAAGTATGAAAAAAAAATTATCGGAAGATAATCTTTTAAATGCTTCTATAGCTTCATTATGCAGTTTTTCAAAAGCTACTTTCAATTCAGAAAAGGACATAGAAGAGAAATTGTTATAGTAAGCTTGTTTTACCTTTTTATCATCACTTTTCTTCTTGTGGTGGGACTGATTTTTGGTGTGAGCCATAAGACACAAATTTGCGGTTTCATCGCTATCACTTGAGCATTGTGTACTTGATGAATCACTATCACTTTCCCAAGCAATGTAAGCTCTTCTTTGCTTATTATACCTTTTTGGTGGAGCTTTTCCTTTATCCTTTTTCTTTAAAGGACAATCCGTTTTATAATGTCCGGACTTGCCACAATTAAAGCAAGACCCTCTTTCTCTATTCTTCTTAATCTCTTCCTGTTTTGAATCTATAGATTGTCTTCTAAACTTTATGAGATTTTTGTCGGAATGCTTGATTCCATTCTTTCGAATGAATCTATTATATCTCCTAACAAAAAGTCCCATTTCTTCGTCACCGGAGTCTTCGTCACTACTTGACTCATTGTTGCTTGGCTCTTTTTGTGAGGACTTTGAGTTAGAAGCCATAAGAGCTATAGACCTCTTCTCACCCTCTTTGTCTTTATTCTCCTCCTTTCCCTTTTTACTTTTGTTCTCAAACTTTTCTAGACTTTCTAGTTCTTGCTGATGTTCCTCCAGCTTTCCAAACAAAGTAGTCATTGTTAGTGTCGTTAGATCGTTGGCTTCCTTTATGGCTGTTACTTTAGGTTGCCATTCCCTGCTAAGACATCTCAGAATTTTATTAGTAGCAATATCATTGGAAACAGGTTTTCCAAGTGCATTCAAACGATTAATGAGATGAACAAATCTCTTTTGCATGTCGGGAATTGATTCTCCTTGTTTCATGCAAAAGAGTTCGAACTCTTGATTAAGTGTGTTAATGTGGGACTGTTTTACTTCAGTTGTACCTTCATGTGCAATTTCTAAAGCATCCCACATTTCTTTAGCTGTCGAGCAATGGGAAACTCGATAATACTCATCTGCACTAAGTGCTGAAATTAGCATATTTCGAGCTCTCCAATCACTTAACCACTTTTTCTCATCTTTTTCATCCCAATCATCTTCTGGTTTAGGTACTATGGCACCTGCCTCATTCATCATGGTAATTTGAAAAGGACCATTTTGAATGGCAGCCCATACGCGCCTATCCACAAAATTTATGTGAACTCGCATGCAGTCTTTCTAGTAGCCATAATTTTCACCATTGAAAACAGGAGCTCTATTATACGCCCCCTTTGGTTTAGAATCCATAACGTTACAGGCAGCCACAAAGCACCAGTGAACCGGTGCTCTGATACCACTTGTTAGACGCTGTGGCTAGTGATCTAGAGGGGGGTGAATGGATCACCTCCTTGTTTACAAGGATTTAAAAGATTTTTCAGAGTTTTCAAAGATTAACGGAAATAACGGTCCCAAATATACAAGCGTCTATTTTGGACCAGTCACTAGAAGACCAGACATGTGATAACGTGCTGGATTTACATTGAGATAATAAAGAATAAAACACACAAGCTGTAAAACAGTTGAATGCACCTATCACAAAAGCTATTTCCAATGAATAAAAAACGATTAAAAACGTAAATAGAGATAGAGAAGGAATACAATACGCAGAGATTTGGTAAGGAAGTTCCCCACATTCGTCCTTGCGTGTGGGTACGTCTCCCTCTCAATTTCAAACCGAAATTGAGAACTTTTATATCAATAATGCTGAAATCGTCGATTACAAGGTTGATATACAAACACCAGAAATCTATACACCTAGATCTTCCTATTGTATCAACCTTCACTTGATCTGAGCCCAATCAAGATTCCCTGCAAGTAATACAAACAATTCACCGGTTCCACGATCTATTTGCGAAATCCCCCGATTTCCAAATCTTACGCTGCGGATGAATCTGTCTTGTAAACGTGACTAACAAACCCTCAAGAACACACCCGTTCTTGAAGGAAAACCCAGCTAGTTTTTCCTTGAAACCTTCTATCAATCTTCAACTCAGCTGGATCTCCGATCGTACCACTGAACGTTATCTCATAAACCTTCAATTCACAGAACAACACTTAATTCCTTGTTGATGTTCTTGAATTAAGATATTTGAGAAGATGATGAAGATGAATTTGATTCTAGGTTTCAATCCTGCTCAACATTGAATTGTTCACACTCAAAAATCCTTTTCTTGATGTGTTCTTCAATGATCTTTCACTCTGAAATTCGTCTGCAATTTCTGTGTTGTAACACTGCACTAAATGAAACACTCAACATATATATGCAGATTCTGTAAGAAGTAAAACAGAAAAATGAATCGATTCAAAACTCGAATGAATCGATACATACTAGTATTTATACTGTTATGTATCAATACATATTAGTATGAATCGATACATACTGAACAGATGAATAAAAACAGAGAATTAAACAAGCAATGAATCGATGCATGTTTGTATGTGTCGATTCATAGAAGAAATTCCAGAACAATTCTTACAGCATGAATCGATACATGATGAGATGAATCGATTCATTTTGCGAATTTCCAGAATCTTTTCAATAGCATGAATCGATGCATGATGGAATGAATCGATTCATTTTGCGTATTTTCAGAAAAACAAAGACATTATTAAAAATGAAACATATGATGAAAGCACAAACACCTAAAGTTTATAATCATTCAAAACTAGAGTTGCTCACACAAGGCGCATCTTTAGGGAGCTTAGTTATCTGGTTTCAGTGTAACAGAATAACTAACTCACCTTGATTCAAGGAGATAACAAACTAACTAACCCTAATTCAAGGTGATGACTGTGGGATTTATTTAGGTCTGGATAATTCGCAAAAAGCCCACAAACCAAGCATCTATTTAAGGAACTGAAACTCTCAGAAAAGAGCACGAATTTTAGAAGAATGTAAAGGGTGTTTGTGTTTTATAGCAGGTTTTAATTGTTTGTCACTTTATGAGCTTTTAAGCAAAAAGTGAATTGTGTCTTGATTGAAACTTTTAAGTAAGATCAAGCTGTTGTATTTGAAGTGTGACTTCAATTTTATTAATCATTGTAAAAGATCACTGTGTGATTGAGGGGGAGTGAGTAGGTACTCATATCTAAGTTGAGTCTTAGGTAGAAATTGCCTTGGGTAGATATTAAGTGAAGGATTAAACTGGTTGGTTTAATTCCAGAATTAATATTACTTATATTGGATTTCCTTCCTGGCTTGGTAGCCCCCAGATGTAAGTGTGGAGATACACTGAACTGGGTTAACAATTTCCTGTGTTATTTAATTTACCAGCACTTTAAGTTTTTTTAAGTTTTCAAGTGTTTAAACATCTGATTCGACATCACGTACCTGATCCAAGAATTTCACGATCATTAACAGGAGGTGTGGCACTAGGCCGACCACGAGTTCCACGCCTACTAGCCATATCCCTAAATGTCATCAAAACAGGATTAAGTTGATCAAGCTCAATACCATAAACATAATTTTTAGTTCTACAGTGAAATTACGCATATGAACGGAAAGAACACTTATAATATTCCAAGGCTAGGTTGAGGATACGACCTGCTCTGAGACCAACTATAATACCCATATATAAAAGACATACATCAAAGCATATTTTTCATATATAAATTTAAGTTTGGTACTGAAATACAACAAGTTCTTAGTAACACATTGCATAAATATAACCATTACAACATAAGGTACTAATACAAAAAGGCTATAAATAATACCAGATTTTAAAAATAAAAATTCTAAGAACTAGATTCGAAGATCTCAAAATTCCACAGCGGAAGAAATCCATCAAACAAGCAAAGATAATCAAGTTTCCTTATCTTTACCCTTTGTGGAACCTGAAGTACCTGAAATAACAACATCAACATGGGGTGAGATAAAACATCTCAGTGAGTTCTCAATCTTAGAGTTCTCTCGGCTCTAAAGGGTTCGAATCTAAACACTACTCAAGTCGGGGGAATACCTAGACTTAGGGTTCACATAACAAACTAGAGACATCAAAGTAAAATAAAAACGGAGCACACAAGGTGCCTTAAGGCATCTTTCCCTGCCCAGCCATCTCTTATGGCAAGCAAGTATGGGTCACTCGTTCCTTAACGTGTAGATAAATTTCCCCGTCCACCCATCTCTTATGGAAAGCAATCACGAATCACTATCTACCAAAGGTACTTTCCCCGCCCAACCATCTCTTATGGCAGGCAAGCACGGGTCACGACACCTTACCACAAAGTAACTTTCCCTGCCTAGCCATATCTTATGGCAAGCAAGCATAGGTCACGATTACTTATACTAATGCGTAACTTTCCCCGCCCAGCCATCTCTTATGGCAAGCAAGCACGGGTCACGGTCATCCATTAAGGGATTCGAATACACAGATTAATCATGTCTCCTCGGCCATCCGTCACATGGGACCCCAACACGAGTCAATCATAATTAAATTAGGATTATAATGCAATGGGAACACAACTTCCATTCGTTCACAACTACTTAACACGGGGATACTAATTAGGATATCGATGTCTAAGCATTTTCATGTCTCTAAAATGGTTCGTATCAACTTAGGGTAAACCTAACTACCTCACAAGTTATACCTTTTATTTCCTTTAGTTCACAAATTCCCTAACTTAACATAATTACGGTTTATCAGAAAAGTCGGGTAAAAGTCAGGTAAAAATAATATTTCTCAGCATCATAAGATAATATGTATTTTTAGCTTTCAAATGGTATAAAAAACACTTAAATCGGATAACCGAGTAAAAAGTTATGAATTTTCAAAGTTGGAACAAAATAATATTTTTCTGCACATAATAGTGGTAACTGGTTACTACTAGAAGGGTAACCGGTTACTAGTGTAAAATGCGCCCAGGATTTCAAAGTTTTCAATAGGTAACCGGTTACTACCAGGAGGGTAACCGGTTACTTGCAGATAGTGGGAAAAAACAGTTGCGTTTCAAAATGCAGAAATTCCCAAATTCAATCCAAAACACATCAAAACCAGAAAATGATACTCAACAAAGGTTCCTACACCTATTACCAACATACTCATGCATTTTTATCGATTTTCAACCGTTCAAACTACCGATTCTACGACTTTTCTATCAAAACCCTAAAACTCATAAAACTCAATAACTCAATAAAAACTTAAAACAAAAAGTTCTAACTATGAACCCACCTCTAGCAAGATGATTGGAGAAGATTGAGTGATGAATGGATGGTAAAAGCTTCAAGGATCAAGAGTTATCTTCTTCTTCAAGACTTCCTCTTCTTCTTCTTTCTTTTCCTTTCTCTCTTCTTGTTCTTTCTATGTTTCTATTTTTAGAAAACATAAAAAAAACAAAACTTAGGTCTTAAAGGAAAAACATATTTTCCTACCAATGGGTCCAAATAGAGAGTATCCAAAAATGTCTCTTAATCCACAATTTTATAAAATCTCTGAATCAGAGAATATTAGTTAATACAAATAAGTTCCGCTGAGTGCTCCAATTATATTTGTTAAAATCTTTCAGAGCAATCCTAGAACATTATGGATATCAAATAATATTATTCAGAGCATTAAATAAATTACGGGGTATTACAACGGCCTTATAATACCTCCAGAGTTCAAAGTACTGAAGTTTGAAAACTATAAAAGGGATAGTTGTCCAAGGCATCATTTGGTGAGGTTTTGTAGAAGGATGACTTCATATGAGCATAATGACAAATTGATGATTCACTGTATTCAAGACAGTCTGAGAGGGGCATCATCGAGTTGGTACATGCAGTTAGAGAGTAGTCGTATCCAGTCATGGTTAGACCTAGCCAATGCCTTTCTGAAACAGTTCGACTATAATCTTGACATGGCTCCTAGCTGTAGGGATTTTCAAGTTTTATCCCAAGAGGATGGAGAATCTTTCAGAGAGTATGCCCAGAGATGGAGATAGGTAGTTGCTCGTGTTCAACCCCCACTATTAGACAGAGAATTGGTTGAGCTTTTCTTAGATACCTTTCAAGGACCGTACTTGGAGAGGTTGAGTGGCAGTGGGACGTCAAGTTTCTTTAACTTGATATTAGTTGGGGAACACATTGAGAGTTTTCCCAAAATGGGAAAGATCCAAGGTATTTCAGATGGCCCAACTGACGAGAATGAATCTTTTGACAGTTCACAAGAAAATGATGTAATTGATGCAATCTGGGAAGCTCTGCAAACTCCGTTGACTTATCAACAATACCCATGCATCTCAACTTCTCAGAGTTAGCAGCCTTCTGAACCTCCATGTTAGATGTCAGTTCTTCCACACCAACGAGATCCTCTGGTTAATAATGAACCTCCTCAGTATCAATAACAACCATGTCAAAAGCAGCATACTCCATAAAGGCGTCGTTACCATACTAAGAGACTGAAAAGGTATTTTGATCCTTTTCCAGTGCCATACAGTCAGATACTTCCACGCCTGATCGACAATGGTTTGATAGGGCCAAAGAAACGGGGTCCGGTGCCTTTTCCATACCCACCAAGTTTTGATCTCAATGTTCGATGTGGTTTCCATGGCAATGCGCCATGACATTTAGTTGAAGAATGCAAACCACTTAGTGATAAGTTTCAGGATTTAATTGAGTCCGGTTGATCTCAGTGACGCCTCAGGGCATTTAAATCAACAATGCTTTGCTTGGCCATGTGGGTTTGTCATCTCATGTTATGGAGGAAATTATTGAGGATAGGTGTGAAGGTGATTCTTAGATTGATTTTGAGGACCAGCTATGAGGATTATTAGTTTATGTACTGCATTTTCATCCATGTTGAGGGGAACTACGCTACTTTGATTCTTCATTGGTCTTGGGTCAATGGAGATACATAGGAAGGATATTGTCAGGTCTTTGTGAGCAGCCTTATGGGTCAACTTTATCTCTCAGTGTTACTATTCTCTTTCAGACGTCTCGTGTCAGTGTTCAACTACAAAGGCTTAAGGTCAAAATAATTGGGAATAAAGTATGGTTCTGGGCATGTGGCCATTTGATTGAAGATTGCAAGTCCATAGGAAAGCTACTTATCACTGAAGGTATCCAAGACTGATGAGTCCAGACTGAGTCAAGTCTCTTCAATGATGGCAATGTTCAGTGATGGTCGCGAAGACGCGATGTGTCTAGCGGTATCTGAACTGCAAGCGCACAACCTATCGAAGTAATATAAAAGATTGTCAAACCCACAAGGACTTTGTAATCACTCTAGTGCTAGGAGGTCTGCTAGTTTAGCTAAGGCGAAAATTTTTCACGATTATGCTTTTAAAGATTAAAAACGGGAATTAAACTTAGTTTAAGGAAATAATGAGAAGGAGGTCGGTATGTAATTATATTAACCTATGCGGGTCAATCTAACCTAAGCTTATAATGATGGTTCACTTAAATTATTCTGTAGAGATTACCAGTTTAAAAACCCTCGACTCACACTCTCGTGGTCTTATCTCAGATCTTACTCCTAAAGCCCTATGCCTGCTCTCGCTAGCCCATAAGTGTTTAGAAAATAATTTTTGAAAACTTAATAAGTCTAATTCATTTTAAAGCCCTCTTGCTGTATTTAAATCAAATGCCTAGCTTTAGCTATCCGGTTAAAATCTCACACTCTCGTGGTGTCGACCTAACCTATTTCACTTTTCTTACTCTCGTAACAAAAAGATTAATTTTAATCATAAAAAGCCACAGCCAGAATATAAGTTCTTAATTATTTTTAGCTTAGATTCGATTTAACCGTTTTGGTTTGGTTTATTACATACCGACTAATTAATTTAGCTACTCATTTTTATTATACCAACAGACAGATGCAGAATGAAATAAACAAATATTAAAGCATACATTATATAATAATAATAATAACTTAACATAAATAAATAAATAGATTCAATATACATTGCAAAACAAAAACCTGGATAATTTAATTCTTAAACTCCTTCTTCCACAAGTTGGCAAGCTCGGAGTGTCGGAATCGGAATCGAAATAAATAACAAATTCTGAGGCTAGAAAGAAATTTAATTGAAATAACAATTTCCTAATGTTGGAAATTGTTATTGAATGGGTTGGAAATAAAAGAAGAAAAATAGCAAGAACAAAGCTGGAAATTAAATGGGTTCAAGGCAAAAATACGGCAGAGCTTCCGCGTAAAAATCAATAATAAACTTTGTCTTTTTCATTTGCAGCTTGGGTATTTATAGAAGATGATTTGGGCAGTTGAATTGGTAGCAAGCGTGGGCTTCGTTCCGTAATGAGAAAATCCAGCAAAAGTGGCATATTGGGTATTGCTTCAGTTGAGGAAAAGCAGGAGTACTCGAAGACTCGTTGCACGTCTTTATGAATAACTTCAAATAAATTAAATAAATTTTCCTTGTCACGTTCGTGACATGATGTAACGGTCAGATTCTTCAATTTAAGCGCGTCACGATCGTGATAAGGTTGTGACGATCGTGAGACCTCAAAATAGCGTGTCACAGTCGTGAGGAAGTTGTGACGACCGTGAGTGCAACAAAAAATGCAGACTTAGCAGAATTGTTCTCTTTCTTTTCATGCTAGATTTGGTTCATTTGATCTTTTTCTCATAATTTGGCTCTAGACATGTTATACCTGCAATGTGACATAAAAAACTCGAACAATCGGGAGTTAATAGGATCAATGTACGATAAAACGGACTTAAAAACGTAGTAATAATGTGATACAATTTCTCGTTATCAAACTCCCCCAAACTTAAACCTTTGCTTGTCCTCAAGCAAATAGTCAATTGAAAATGATCGGACAATTTTCATCAGACGCATACACATAATATACCATACGAGAAATCATTTAGTTAGATAGACCGATACTAGAATAGAACACTAACGATACACTAATGACACAAGCAACAAGCTAAGTCGTCGACTTCCCATTAAACAAAAAATTCGGTAATTGCGTTATGATTCTACCTAGAGTCCTTCGTTCTTATTTCACCTGGTTTCGTTCTAGCGCAATCACATTAAGCCATTTGCCTTAGCACGCACGTAGTGGAGTAGCCGGTTAGTGACTTTGATCCTTTATTAGCACGGGGTCTGGTACATGAATGTGGTTACCCTTTACATGTTATCCAAATTGGAGGTTGTGGGGGATCGAGCCGTAGCACGCCCTACCAAGTTCAGAACCAGGTACCTCTGAACCAACCAGCAATGGACTCCTTCTTATATTTCTCATCTCTTATATGCGACCGTGTACTTTGGTGCAATTTCTTTTTTTATGGCATCGAGATATGAAGGATCATTTATAGATTAGGCATCAAACACTTATGTTCATCGGCTCCCCACGTGGTTTGTGTTCAGACGGTGCTGACTGCTAGTATAAACTACTAGGGGTTACTTTAGAACTAAGATTTAAGGTGTAGTTGTAACAATTATCGAAATGGAATGCTTAAGTAGGGAGTCTAAGGTGTCAAGACTGTATTGATCTTGTTGGATCTTTCTCAGCTTCCTAACTACGATTTCATAGGTAAGTCGAGTAATGCGAAGATAAAGCAAAAAAAATTCGGTATGGCTAAATAAACGGGGAAGAATTGAACTTAAGAAATAGCATAAATATTACTTTGTTTAATTGAAAATGCGGAAAGGGAAATACAATGAAATGGAAAACGGGAAAGGGAAAGGTACCTCTCCCACACTATATCAGACATTGTCCTCAATGTTGTGATATAATAGCGCGGAAATACATTACAAAAACAGAAATGCAAAAACAAAAAGATAATCTAATGCTGCTGACGACCACGGCCTCGGCTTCTGGTGCGGGAGCGTCTGGTAGGAGTGGCTTCCTCATCAGAACCAGTGGTGGTGAGAGCGGTGACGTCTATACTCAAAGCTTCCAACTCGCTGAAGATCTCTCCTAGATTTTCATCTGTTGCCTTCTGGTTACTGACAACAGTTGCAAGGAGTGCGTCGTACTGCTCTTTCTGCCTACGCTCAAGTGCGGCATTCATCTGATTCTGCTGATGAATGGCACGAAGGATTTCTTCAAGGGTGATGTCAGCTGAAGGTGGCTGCCTGGTGGAAGACTCAGGGATGTCCTGAACTGTCTCAGCAGCATCCATCGCATCCTACATCTCGTCCACAGGTGCATCAGGCTGCTCGTCAATAATCGGAACATGGCCTGCGGCATCCGGCAATCCAAATAGCCAATTGGCTCTGTTTGATGGATCAATGCGGTTCCTACAAGGCAAAACGATATGATGATAGATGGTGCCTTGGATCACAGGGTTGAACCTGCCATCCTCTCGCTGAGAGATCATGTGAGCGGACTTGCAGTAGTTCAAGGTAAGCAGCTCCGGTGCTCTATGAGGCAGATGAGATAGGTGGTCACCAAGCTCCAGCTGTATAGCAAGGGAAGTGACAATCCCGCCAATGTAGAAGGGAGTGGAACCTCTATGCGCTATAGACTGAATGTGGGCCAGAAGGAACGGAGCGGCGTTGATGCGTTATTCATTCAAGGCACAATGCAAGAATAAGATCTCTTTGGAATTTAGCTTGTGGTTGCTCTCTCTTGCAAAGATTGTGTTGCATATGATACGATGAAAATACCGTATTGCTGGATTATGGATATGAGTGGCATTGAGACTCTGGTAGGCGGAAGCACGGCTGTTTGTGATGTTGTGCCACAAGGTGAAAGTTGCTTCATTAAAGTTGTCGGGCACGCGAAGGTGAGCACCGTCGTCGTGACTGAAGCCTAACAGTTCAGCGACTCTGGTTTGAGTGAGTTGGAACTCTCTTCCAAGCATTCGGAATTTTGCGATGCCGGTGAGTTGGTTCATTGATCCTGAAGGTGTGATATATTGAAACGAACTTAGAAACTCCAAGGTGAGGTTTGCAAATGTCAGTTGCGGTTGACTGCATAAGTCCCACAAGCCAACATGCTCAAGCAGTAGCTTCACTCCGTCGAACAATCCTAACTCCCTCAGGCAGTCGAAGTCGACGTACCGAGTAGGCTGGATGCCTCGGGTTTGAAACCTTTCAAACTTTTCTCTTTGTGCTTCTCCTTGTTCTCCGTTTCTAAACTGAATATTTTCCATTGCATGCAAATAAAGTTTATGTGAGATAGGTGTTTGAGGTTTGGTGATGAAAGTGTGAAGAAATTGATCGGTTTATAATGGAATGAAGTGAATGTGTGGAGTTGGGGTTAAATGAGAAGGTTGAATGGAGTAATGGAATTGATTGGAGTTTAATGGGTGGTTACGGGAGAAGAAGAGGTAATGGGAGGTTAGAGTTTTGTAAAAATAGAAGTGGGGGTTGCGAAGAAGAACGACCTCTATAACTTCAGAGGTCGTGAATTAGGGTTGTCACGGTCGTGAGGGGGGTCTTATGGTCGTGACACGCTAAATAGCTCGTTACGATCGTGAGGGGATGGTGACGACCGTGATGATCACAAAATATGGTATTTTCACAGAATGGTTACCTCAGTTCAATTCAATTGTAATTCTTATCAATTTCAATATTTAATTCCAACATAACACATAGTAATGGATCAATATATATATAAGCATTGGATTTCATCACACGAAAATTCACAAAATATCCCACAATTCAAAGTATCAGTAAATAATGAAAAGCATGTAAAATTGATTAAATTGGAAAATTGCATAAATGGAAGTACTTTGCTTTTGACATAACAGAAAGCAATTACAGTGATAAAAATAAACTACGAAATGTTGCAAAATATCAAAACTAACTAGAAACAAAAGCAAAAAGTAAGATAAATCAAATTACTACAGCATTATCAAAGTTGCTTTTTCAAATCTTCAAGTGCGGAGTTTATATGATAGAATTGTTCACATGGTATGTCGGTTAATCCTATAATGTCCAGTCTCATGCTTTTAACTTCATCCTTAACAACATTAATATCAGCTTGGTATACTTCAAGAGTGGTCAAAATTTTCTTTAAGCTGTCAGCATATCCTACTTGATTGATTTCAGGGGTCTCAATAACTTCATCAGTGTGGTCGATGTCATGGTAACCAGGAGGGGTCTCAGGGTCACTTTCTACATCAGTCATCATGTCATCCCTAATTTGGTAGGATTGTGGTGTTTCAGGTGTTGTTGGATAGTCAGGAGGGGTAAGCTCATAAAGCCAATTATCTCTATTGTGAACACTGACTTTAGCATGGTTCGGTAATGTGAACAGGGTTACGATTTCATTTCTAATTAGGTACTCGTATGGTGGTTGTCCTAAGTTTCTTATAATTTGACGGTTAAAGCAAAAGTTCAGATTCATAGGGCGGATGGTACCTAAACGGTTGCACTTGTGTAATTGGTATCATAGTCCGAGGGCATCAGCAATCATGGTGACTAGGCCTCCTACCAATATCGGTAGATCAGGTTCCTCTTGGATGTGTAAACACCCCAAATTTGCCCTCACCCATTCACACCATGGCTTGTGATCATTTCATATGCATAAACTCAATCATACCATCCCATATCACATTTTTGATTCACTGCATAGATTCAAAGTCATCTGCATCTAGGGTTTGTGATCTGAGCAATCCAAGAGCTTCCTGAGCCACTCCAAAGGTCATCAATCACTTCAAAGGGGTCCATGTATGTTTAAGTATCATATTATGCTCTCTCAAAGTCAAGAATGTCAAAAAATCACAAGAACTGGGAATGGCATGGAGGCAGAGCCAGGTTTGACTGCACAGTTGACCTAAAATTAGGGTTTTGGTTTCAGAGGCCATAATTCCAAATTTTTTGGTCATTGTTGTTTCTATTGGTCTCTATATGGTATAGGGAGTATGCATATCAATTTTCATGAAGAAATTCAATGGGGTAGTCATCTGATCAAGAGTTGACTTTTCAAGCAAGTCAGTGCAAAATCAGGGCCTCTGAGGCCCCCAATGACCCAACCAAAGGGTGTTCTTCATCATTTTGATTGTATATGATCTTTATTTGATCATAGAAGAGGTTGGAAGTTCACAAAATTGAAGAATTTCAAGTCTTTTGCAAAGTTGACTTTTTGGGAAAGTTTGACTTTTAATGAAATTGCCATTTTGGGAAACTTTTTCAACCCTTGCTTTTTGATTCAAAAATGCTTCAAATGAAAAAACTTTGGTCATGAAAGTTGTAGAATGGATCATTCCCTTTTCAAAAAGTACAAGAACATGACCTAATTCATTTTGAATCAAAAGTTATGGTTTGTCAAAGTTGGCTAAAATCACAAAATTTCAAAGTTTCCACCAAAGAGGCAAAGTTGCAAATTCACTTCTCAAGGCAAATTAAGTTATCAAATGGACTTCTAAACTTCACAACATGATCATACAAGACCTAAAAGTCAGAATGGGCCAAGAAATCTCTCATTTTTATGGCTTATGGAGCAAGATATCTCATAAGAATCAAAAGTGAACCAACTTGCAAAAACTCACTCAAGTGAAGATCCACTTGCTTGCTGGCTTGCTGATCAATCCTAGGGTTCTCCCCACATCATGCTGCGTAGGACACACCTTTTGTCCTTGGCTAGAAAGTAGCCCATGCTTCTCTTACACAACTTTGACATTTTGGCAACTTGAGCCATACCTATCACAAAAGCACACATCACTTCTTCTGACCAATCCCAATTGTTTATACAAACAAAAAGCAAGCCAAAGCAGCTACAACACAAGCCTGAAGCACTCTCTAACTCAGCATTCTCATTTTCACACCAACTTGCAAAAGCTTTCGAAACTGCTTGCACAAGCCACAAACACAAAAACTAACTTCACAAATCAACTCAACACACATTCCTGATCACAAAGCACCCATCACCATTGCCTTAAACTCAAAGAATCAAAAACACGATCACCACCTGCCATTAAACAGAACTCCTGCCATCTCTCAAACCAGCCATTGCAAACTTCAAACAAACATTGCAAGCTTCTTAGGAGGATCATTGGAGTGGATTTGAACCAAAGAAACAACCAGAAAGCTCCTGAATCGAAAGCTTCAGTTTAGGTAGTCATCTCAAAACTTTTTCCAGAAACATGTTTTTAAGTTCTTAAAAGCTTCTATGCACTCCCCTGATCATGAATATGTGTTTACTTTTGAAAATGGTTGAGAAACCAGCATGTATGAACTGTCTGAAATTTTTTGCCCTAAGAATGTTTTGATTCGATTTGGCTGATTAATGAATGAAAAATGATGTTTGATTGAGGGGTTTGATTCGTTTTTGGATGGGGATGAGTTCTGGGCAGTTAGATTTTGTTTTCATTGCGTGTAGAGGGAGATAGCAATTTCACCTTGCCGGAGAAGACGACCGGAATAGTGTTCCGGTCGCCTGAGAGTGATTAGGGCTGGATTAGGGTTTAATCATTTAATTAGCGAATTTTGAATCTCAGCCTTTGGATATGGCGCCAAGTCCACTCCCGCGCGCGTATGTTTGAATGTCAGCCCTTGATCTTGCATACTTTTCCATTTTCAGATTTAATTCATTTTATTTTTCATTTAAATGCATTTGTTTTCTCCAATTTATTTAAAATAGCAAAACAATTTTAAAAATTCTGAAAATTTTTGTACAAACTTTTATTAATTTTCAGAAACCAAAAACATTTTCATTTTTATTTTTTGCATTAAAAAATATTTTTAAATCATTTAAAAGTTTATTTTTAATTAATTAATGAGAATTAATTAATTAAAAATACTTTTAGGTATTTAAAAATCACCAAAAAATTCATGAAACCTCTAAAATCATTTAGAAACATTGTCCAACCCTCAAACCAAATTTCTTTTTTGATCTTGATGCATTTTGACAATTTTCCATGGAATTAATTCATTTTCAAAGTATTATTTTGATCCAAACTTCAAAAAAATCATTTCTGCCTAACCATTGAGAGTTGGACTTTGATTCTTTTTGCATTGTGTTTTGCATATCATGAAGTTTGTAATATTAAAATGGCATGATTTGATCTTTCATTTTCAATTTGTTTGGCATTTTTCTTGTTAAGGTACCCTAAAACCCTAGAAATCTTAGGAAATTCATAACCCTAATTAGGTTAAGATTTAGAACCTCTCCTTTGGGCAGTGAGTTAGTATAGGTTTAGGGTTCCTTGGAGTGCATTTTCAATTTTTTATCTTGATGATTGCTTCTGGTTTTGGTTTTTGTTTGATGCATTGATCATAAACCCTAATTTGGGCTTCTTTTTGCATCCATCTTGCATTTGCTTGCATACCATGACTTGCCATAGCATTTTGTGCATCCATTTGATTCATTTGACATCTTAAGACATATTAGAATCATGTTTGATCATTTCATCTTGCATTTTCTATGTTGTAGGTCATTTGCACTTCATAACATTTCATGTATGATCATGGTTCTTAACTTGCTTCATTTGCATCCATAAGTTTGTATGATAATCTCCATGCTTTGTTTCATGTTTGCATCATCTAATAGCATCATTAACATCATGTGTATGCTTCTGGTTTTTATTTGCATCATGTCATTTCATCTCATCTTGCATTGCATTGCATTCCTTTCATTAACTTTTTAGGTGGTAAGTAACTTTGAGAAGTGAATTTGCCTTCACTTCTCACAATTTCCTTTCATCTCTCTTATGCATCATTGCTGCATTTTGTCTTGTGTTTGAGATTGAGCTTGCTCTTTCTTCTTCTTCTTACTTTCTTTATCCAAGTGACTTGTCTTCTTAAATGAAGCAAGTTACTTTGCTTCTCCTTGCTCCTTTCATCTGTTTCCTGGTGGTTCCTTTGAAGATTTCTTTCTTAAACCTCACAAACCTTAGGAACAACCAAGCATGACAATGATTAGGGTTTTGATTAGTCTCCCCACTTAGTTTTACCTTTGTGTCTCATTGAGTATTCTCTTCTCATCTCATAATCAGGGACTAAACCTTAAAGGCTTTAAGGCTTTGTGATTAAGTTTATGCCTGCATCCTTCTATTAGGATGGAGTGTATAACTTTAATCCTAAGTGTTAAACCCTTGATGTGTTTAAATCCTTTAATCAATTCATCTAATAATCATCAAGACATCAAGCTTGTAACTTGGGCCTTGCATTAGGGTTCTAATTCTTCCTTAATTGGTTAAGAAGGACTAACCCTAGTGTTAATGGACAAGTCCCCCTCAAGTTGTCTTACAAACCCTAAAAATCACTTCATCATCATATCATTAAATAAAATCCACTTAACCAAAGGCTTGTTTTGTCATGAGTTTAATCCCTAATCATGGATTAAGTTGAGGAGCCTTCCTCAGCTTAAACACTCTCATCTATTATCCTTCTATTAGGATGGTGTAATGAGTCTGTTTAATCCCTGATTATGGCTTAATCTCATTACTCAACACTAAACAAAAACAACAAAGACATCTAAATAATCACAAGTAGGTTAATGATCTTAATCCTGCATCAAAGGTGATTAAGTGTGAGAAGCTGACTTCACACTTAAGGTATTCTCATTACCCCTAATCAGAGGGAAGATGTGATGAGTTTACTAACCCATTGGTTAGGCTTAAGCTCATTTTCTTATGACAAACTTCAAAAGCAATAAAAGACTGAAAATTCAAAAAACAAACAACAATCGTCTCCTCCGGGATTCTTTTCTCATCACCTTCACTCACAAACGAGAACTCGCTTCTTCCGTCTAATGCAAGACAGTTAGCACCTGAGCCAGATAGGTCATACACTTGAGCATAGATAAGTAAGCAGTTCACAAGTCAATTCATCTTTCAGTCTCTTTGGGTCGAACTACGGTGTTCTGACTTCCTCATTGCACGAGAGGATACGTAGGCATAACCTAACAGTTATCGAACAAAAGTCTCTGTATATTCCCCCTCTTTCTAGCCTCATCCTTTTAGCCTCATATTCTTGAGCATCTCATTCTTGTTCTTACACTGACACTGTATATATCACACTTCACTTCTCTTACACTGACACCTGCACATCTCCTTTTCCAGCTCTTTTATACACAAATTGCACTGACACTACCCCTTTAAAACACAAATCTTCTAAGCGTGGATCCCGTCGAGTACGACAGACAATCTGGGTGCTAATACCTTCCCAGGTTGTAACCAACCCCCTTTCTCAGTCTCTCTGGTTCGCAACCGTCTTATCCACATCTTTTCTTAGGTTTATGCAGCATTACCTTTCCTTCGGGATAAAAATGCCTAGCTGGCGACTCTTTCTTTTCCTGTGAGTTCACTCCTGTGTGTTCTCACGCCCTCTTTCGCCGACCGTTCGCGTCTGTACCTTTATTTGGGCCAGTCCCATTTTATCGGGAGCGACAGGATGCGGGTAAAGGTTTGCATCATAAAGGGTACAACATTAACGGGTTTTCCGTCGGTCAAACAGGACATTATGAATATCTCATCTTTAGATACTCCAGTGGGGTTCTCTTCCTTTCCAAAGAAGGTGTGGGCAAGGATTTTATGAAAATAGCGGATAGCTGGCTTGTGTATTTCATCATTGTTCATGTTATCCGGCTCAGGGTGGTAGTTTCCGGTTAAGGTTCCCCAAAAGAAATCTAGCTCAACATCCATTAATTCTTCCTGGGTGGTAGTAAAGGCAAAAGGTCTGCTAGGGAATCCTAGTAGGTCAGCTAGTTCCTTATGGTTATAGTCATATTCGATACCGAATAGTTGGAAACTAATAAATCCTTTTCTTAATCCAAATCCGCGCTCAGGTAAGTAAACTAAGGAGCTTAAAAAACTCAAGGGTGAGCTCGCGGTAAGTCACAAACTTTTGTTTTATGAGAGCGTTCTCCCATCCAAGTTGGTTAAACAGGTATAGGATGCTATCATTTATACCTAAAGTTTCCATAGTCTGTTCATCATAGTACAGAGTCAAATCCATTTGTCTCTGTGATAATTCCTCAAATTTCCTTCTTTGGTTTCTACCTCTAAATTGGGTTTCCATAAAGTTTCTTGGTTGGTTAGCCATAGTTAGTGTTAAAGTGGAGGAAACAAATCAGGGGAAAAGGAAGGTAGAAAAGACTTTAGAAAATCTGTAGCAAAGTAAATTTAAAAGTGATTTAGAAAATGAAAATTAAAATAGAGAAAATAAGAAATAGAAAATAGATAAATAAAGTCAATAATAATAATAATGAAATAAAACAATAAAATGATAAAATGGGTTACCTTCCACTAAGCGCTGTTTTTATCGTCATAAGCCTGACGTAGTGCTTAGGGGTAGATTAATCAGGGAAGTTAGCGGACAACTCTAAAAGCTTTAAACTATTCACATAATCTCTATTTTCAATATTATGGTAATGCTTTAATCGTTGTCCGTTTACTGTGAATGGTTCACTATTCCTACCCTTAATTTCTATATCTCCGCTCGGGAACACTCTAGTTATTTCAAAGGGTCCTGACCATCTAGATTTTAGTTTTCCAGGAAAGAGCCTAAGTCTTGAATTGAAGAGGAGTAAAACGTCTCCCACACTAAATTCTTTCCTAGATAGGCGCTTATAGTGCCATCGCTTGGTTCTTTCTTTATATATCTTAGCATTCTCATAAGCGTCTAACCTTAATTCTTCTAATTCATTAATGTCGAGGATTCGCTTTTCTCTAGCGGCATTGTAGTTTATATTGAGTGTTTTAATCTCCCAATATGCTTTGTGTTCTAGTTCTAGCGGAAGATGACAAGCCTTCCCATACACTAGTTTGAAGGGTGTAGTTCCTATGGGTGTCTTGTAGGCTGTCCTATAAGCCCATAAAGCTTCATTAAGTTTAGATGACCAATCTTTCCTAGATATGGCGACAGTCTTTTCTAGGATTTGTTTAATTTCTCTATTCGAGACTTCGACCTGTCCACTTGTTTGTGGATGATATGGTGTTGCTACACGATGTCTGACTCCATACTTAGATAGTAATTTGTCAAATATTTTCGAAATGAAATGCGAGCCACCATCACTAATGACAAGTCTAGGCACACCAAATCTTGGAAAGATTATATTCTTGAAAAGCTTAATTACTACTCGTGTGTCATTTGTAGGAGAAGTTATAGCCTCAATCCATTTTGAAACATAATCGACAGCTACGAGTATGTACTTGTTACCGAAAGATGATGGGAATGGTCCCATGAAATCTATTCCCCAGACGTCAAAGACTTCTACTTCTAATATTCCTCTTTGAGGCATTTCATCTCTTCTTGAAATATTACCGGTGCGTTGACACCGATCGCAATTTATAACGGCGATGTGGACATCTTTCCATAGATTAGGCCAAAATAGGCCGGCTTGTAAGATTTTTGCACAAGTCTTGGAAGTGCTTGCATGTCCACCATAAGGAGATGAATGATAATGAGCAATGACATCTTCTATTTCTTCTTCGGGAATACACCGACGAAAGATTTCGTCAGGTCCTCTTTTAAACAATAATGGTTCGTCCCAATAGTAATACTTGAGATTATGGAAGAATTTCTTTTTCTGCTGATAGGTTAAGTCCGGTGGGAGTGCTCCTGCAGCTAAGTAGTTGACAATGTCAGCCTACCATGGCAGTCCTACGGTTGTTTGGATTGTTTCCACGGCTTTTGGTTCATCTATGTCTAACTGAGCTGGGTCGCTTCCTATTTATGCTATCAGCTGTTCATACGGAAAATCGTCGTTAATTTGCACTTGTTCGGGTTTAATACCTTCTATTCTAGATAAATGGTCCGCTACGACGTTTTCAGTACCTTTCTTATCTTTGATTTCGAGATCAAACTCTTGTAAGAGTAAGATCCATCTCAAGAGTCTTGGTTTAGCATCTTTTTTGGTTAATAGATATCTGATAGCAGCGTGGTCTGTGTAGATGATTATTTTTGCTCCTACTAGGTAGGAACGGAATTTATCAAGCGCAAAGACAACTGCTAACAATTCTTTTTCAGTAGTGGCGTAGTTCATTTGAGCAAAATCTAAGGTTCAACTGGCATAGTAAATTGCGTGAAGTTTCTTGTCCTTCCTTTGTCCTAGAACTGCGCCTACAGCATAGTCACTCGCATCGCACATGATTTCGAAAGGTAATCTCCAGTCAGGTGGTTGCATGATTGATGCGGTGATGAGGGCTGTTTTTAGAGTTTCGAATGCTTTAAGACAATCTTTATTGAATATGAACTCAGCGTCTTTCATTAATAAACCGGTAAGAGGTTTAGTGATTTTCGAGAAATCTTTGATGAATCGTCGGTATAAACCGGCGTGTCCTAAAAAGCTTCGTATTTCTCGAACGGTCTTAGGGGGTTGAAGATCTTTTATGACTTCTATCTTAGCTTTATCAACTTCAATTCCCTTATCAGATATAACGTGTCCTAGTACGATTCCTTCTCTGACCATAAAATGGAATTTCTCCCAGTTAAGCGCGAGGTTTACTTTAACACATCTTTCTAATACCATTTCTAAATTCGACAGACATTCTTCAAAACTTTGCCCGCATACAGAGAAGTCGTCCATGAACACTTCCATGATGTTATCTATGAAATCTGCGAAGATTGACATCATACATCTTTGAAAGGTTGCAGGAGCGTTGCATAATCCAAAGGGCATTCGTCTATAAGCGAACGTTCCATAAGGTCATGTGAATGTAGTCTTCTCTTGATCATCTGGGTGAATCGGGATTTGGAAAAATCCTGAGTAACCATCAAGATAACAGAAATACGAGTGTTTGGCTAATCGTTCTAACATTTGATCTATAAAAGGTAGTGGGAAATGATCTTTTCGAGTGGCTTTGTTTAGTTTTCGATAATCGATGCATACTCTATGTCCGGTCACTACTCTTTGTGACATCGATTCACCTTTAGTGTTTTTCACAACAGTGATACCTCCTTTCTTTGGTAATACATGTACTGGACTAACCCATTGAGTATCAGAGATTGGATATATTATTCCAGCGTCTAGTAGTTTCTTAACTTCTTCTTTTACTACAGTGCTAAGGATTGGGTTAGTTCTTCTTTGAGATTCCCTGGAGGTTTTGCAATCTTCTTCTAGCATAATACGATGCATACAGATTGAAGGACATATTCCTTTGAGATCAGATATGTTATATCCTAATGCAGTGGGGTATTTCTTTAAGACATCTAAAAGTTTCTTCGTTTCGATTGTTCCTAAATTGGAATAGATTATAACTGGTCGCGTACATTCAGTGTCTAGGAATTCGTATCTTAGGTTCTTAGGTAAGGTTTTTAGTTCTAATGTAGGTTTCTTCTTACTTGGCATGGGATCCGGTGTAAGTGCTAAACTTTCGCTTAGACTATCATCCTGATACGGTTCACGCCAATTGTCATCTTCGAAAATCGGATGGATTTGAATTTTCATAATTTCAGAATAAGTAGTTTCTTTCATTTCCATCTCTCTTACACACTCGTCAATGACATCCAATAAATAGCATGTGTCCTCTATAGCTGGTGATTGTAAGAATTGTGTTAAAATAAATTCAACTTTCTCTTCACCTACTTCAAAGGTTAGCTTTCCTTTCTTTACGTCTATAATAGCTCCGGCGGTAGCTAAGAATGGTCTTCCTAGTATGATAGGTGTAGTGGAGTCTTCAGAGATGTCCATGATTATAAAATCAGTAGGAATGTAGAATTGACCTATACGTACTGGGACATTTTCTAGTATGCCTACAGGATATTTAATAGAGCGGTCGGCTAGTTGAACAAACATTTTAGTTGGTCTTAGGTCTCCCATGTCTAGCCTTTTGCAAATTGTTAAGGGCATAACACTGATATTGGCTCCTAAATCGCATAGAGCTTTGTCAATGACGAATTTTCCAATTACACAGGGTATAAAGAAACTACCTGGATCTTTTAACTTAGGAGGCATATTGTTTTGAATTATTGTGCTACACTCAGCAGTAAGTGTAACGGTTCCGTTATCCTCTATCTTCTTCTTATTGGATAAGATTTCCTTTAGAAATTTTGCATACGAGGGCATTTGAGTGATAGCTTCTGTAAACGGAATAGTAATATTCAGCTGTTTCAGAAGTTCAACAAATTTCTTAAACTGGCCCATCGTCTTGGAATTGGTTAATCTCTGAGGGTATGGAATTGGTGGTTTATAAGGTGGTGGAGGCACATAAGGCTTTTCTTTCTCCACTGCCTCTTGATTATTATCTTCCTTTTCTTCTGGTTCATTCTCCTTTTCAGTCGGCTTATCTTGCTTTTGGTACATGGCTGGATTGTCAAGTCTTGGATCGGCAGGTCCGTCAAGTTCCTTGCCATTTCTTAGTATCACAGCATTGGCCTGTCCTTTTGGATTAGGTTGGGGTTGTCCAGGGAATACTCCAGCTGGTGCAGCGGTAGGTGCTTGTTTTTGAGCTACTTGTGAAATCTGAGTTTCAAGCATTTTGTTATGTGTAGCTAACGCATCTACCTTGCTCACTAATTGCTTAATCTGCTCACTAGTGTGTATGTTTTGATTTAAAAATTCCTTGTTTGTTTGATATTGGGTAGCTATGAAGTTCTCCATCATTAACTCAAGGTTTGATTTTCTAGGAACATTAGGAGCAGTCTTTTGATATCCTGGTGGTGTAGCTAGTGCTTGACCTGGTGCGTATAAAGCATTGTTATTCTTATAAGAGAAGTTCAGATGATTCTTCCAACCTGGGTTGTATGTGTTCGAGTACGGGTTTCCTTGAGCATAATTCACTTGATCTGTGGGAATTCCTGCTAATGGTTGACAATCAGGGACAGCATGTCCTGGAACTCCACATAACTCACAGTTAGGTGTTACCGCAGCCACGGTGGTTGTTGGTGTTATGGCCAAGTTGTCGATCTTTTGGTTAAGTTGGTCAAACTTTGCATTGACTTGGTCCATACTACTCACTTCGTACATACCTTCTTTTGTTGGTTTCTCAGTTGCGACTCTCTCGCTTCCCCATTGGTAATGATTTTGAGCCATACTCTCGATAAGTGCATAAGCATCATTATATTCTTTGTCCATTAGTGCGCAGACTGCGGCAGCGTCAATCGTCATTCTTGTGTTGTATAAGAGTCCATTATAGAAAGTATGGATGACCATCCATTCTACTATTCAGTGATGTGGACAAAGTCTCAGCATATCTTTGTAGCGTTCCCAAGCTTCGAAAAGTGACTCGTTTTCCTTTTGCTTAAATCCGTTGATTCGAGCTCTTAGCATAGTTGTCTTAGTAGGTGGGAAATATCTTGTCAAGAAGACTCTCTTTAGTTCCTCCCACGTAGTTACTGAATTCGAGGTTAGAGATTGAAGCCAGGCTCTCGCTCTGTTTCGAAGTGAGAAAGGAAAAAGGCGTAATCTAATAGCTTCTTGGGTAACTCCATTAGCTTTTACAGTATCTGCAAACTGCACAAATATCGAAAGATGAAGGTTCGGATCCTCGGTAGGATTTCCGGCGAATTGGTTTTGTTGCTCGGCTGATATCAGTGAAGGTTTCAATTCGAAATCGTTTCGGTTGATAGCCGGTGCAGCAATGTTGGAATGCGGCTCAGCTTGTGAAGGACTAGCGTAATACTTTAGTGGATGATTTGGTTCTTCAGCCATTTCTGTGTCCTTCGATGTTCCAACTGGTTTAGGTGGATCAACTTGAAGATCTGGAATGTTGTATTTTCGTTGGTATTCGAATATTCGTCTTCTTAAATGTAAGAAGTTGTCGCTCCCACCAAATGAAGCCGGGTCAAATAGGGTACAGACGCGAACGGTCGGCGAAAGGAACAGTGATAACACACAGCCGTGAACTCACTGGAGATGAATAGAGTCGCCAGCTAGGCATTTTTATCCCGGAGGAAAGGTAATGCTGCATAAACCTAGAAAGAGATGGACAAGACGGTCGCGAACCAGAGAGACTGAGAAAGGGGGTTGGTTACAACCTGGGAAGGTATTAGCACCCAGATTGTCCGCCGTACTCGACGGGATCCACGCTTAAAAGATTTGTGCTTTAAAGGGGTAGTGTCAGTGCAATTTGTGTATAGAATAGCTGGAAAAGATGTACAGGTGTCAGTGTAAGGAGTGCAAAGTGTATAAATGATGTGTCAGTGTAAGAACAAAGAATGAAATGCTCAAGATCATGAGGCTAAAAGAATGAGGCTAGAAAGAGGGGGAATATACAGAGACTTTTTGTTCGATAACTGTTAAGTTATGCCTACGTATCCTCTCGTGCAATGAGGAAGTCAGAACACCGTAGTTCGACCCAAAGAGACTGAAAGGTGAATTGACTTGTGAACTGCTTGCTTGTCTATGCTCAAGTGTACGACATGTCTGGCTCAGGTGCAAACTGTCTTGCATTAGACAGAAGAAACAAGTTCTCGTTTGTGAGTGAATGAGATGAGAAAAGAATCCCGAAGGAGACGATTATTGTTTGTTTTTGTGTTTTCATTCTTTTATTGCTTTTGAAAGTTTGTCATAAATTAATGAGCTTAAGCTTAAACCAATGGATTTAGTAAACTCATCACATCTTCCCTCTGATTAGGGGTAATGAGAACACCTTAAGTGTGAAGTCAGATTCTCACACTTAATCACCTTTGGTATAGGATTAAGATCATTAACCTACTTGTGATTATTTAAATGTTTTTGTGGTTTTTGTTTAGTGTTAAGTAATGAGGTTAAGCCATAATCAAGGATTAAACAGACTCATTACACCATCCTAATAGAAGGATAATAGATGAGAATGTTTAAGCTGAGGAAAGTTCCTCAACTTAATCCATGATTAGGGATTAAACTCATGACAAAACAAACCTTTGGTTAAGTGGATTTTATTTAATGGTATGATGATGAAGTGAGTTTTATGATTTGTAAGACAACTTGAGGGGGACTTGTCCATTAACACTAGGGTTAGTCCTTCTTAACCAATTAAGGAAGAATTAGAACCCTAATGCAAGGCCCAAGTTACAAGTGTGATGTCTTGATGATTATTAAGTGAATTGATTAAGAGATTTAAACACATTAAGGGTTTAACACTTAGGATTAAAGTTATACACTCCATCCTAAGAGAAGGATGCAGGCATAAACTTAATCACAAAGCCTTAAAGCCTTTAGGGTTTAGTCCCTGATTATGAGATGAGAAGAGAAGACTCAAAAGAGACACAAAGTAAAACTAAGAAAGGAGACTAATCAAAACCCTAATCATTGTCATGCTTGGTTGTTCCTAAGGTTTGTGAGGTTTTCAAGAGAAGTCTTCAATGGAACCACCAGGAAGCAGATGAAAGGATCAAGAGAAGCAAAGCAACTTGCTTCATTCAAGAAGTCAAGTCACTTGAAGAAAGAAAGTGGGAAGAAAAAGAATGAGCAAGCTCAAACTCAAGCACAAACAAAAATGCAGCAATGGATGCAAGAGAGATGAAAAGAAAAGTCATGAGAAGTGAAGGCAAATCCACTTCTCAGAATCACTTACCACCTGAAAGGGTTAGAAAAGGAATGCAATGCAATGCAAAATGGGATGAGATGACATGATGAGAAACAAAACCAGAAGCATATACATGATGCTAATGATGCTATGAGATGCTACAAACATGAGGCAGCACATGGAAATGGTCATACAAGTTTATGAATGCAAATGAAGTAAGCTATGAACCATGAACATACATGAAAAGTTATGAAGTGCACATGACATACAACATGGCAAATGGAAGATGCAATGATCACACATGATTCTAACATGTCCTAAGATGTCTAATGAATCACATGGAAGCATGGAATGTCATGGCAAGTCATGTTATGCAAGAGAATGCAAAATGGATGCATATGGAAGCCCAAATTAGGGTTTATGAATCATACATCAAACACAAACCAAAATCAGAAGCAAACAACAAGATAAAAAATTGAAAATGCAACACAAAGGACCCCTAATCCTATACTAAACCAATGCCCAAAGGAGAGGTCTCAACTCTTAACCAAATTCAAGTTATGATTTTTACAAGATTCTAGGGTTTTTAGGGTTCCTAAACAAGAAAAATGCCAAACAAATTGAAAATGAAAGATCAAATCATGTCCATTTAATCTCACAAACTACATGCTAAACACAATGCAATGCCAAAAGAATCAATGTCCAACCCTTCATGGATAGGCAGAAATGATTTTTTGAACTTTGGATCAAATTAATGCATAAAAATGATTTTAATTCAATGAGAAATTCTTAAAATGCATCAAGATCAAAAAATAAATTTGGTTTGAAGGTTGGACAATGTTTCTAAATGTCTTAGAACATTTCATGAATTTTTTGGTGATTTTTAAATACCTAAAAGTATTTTTAATGAATTAATTTTCATTAATCAATTAAAAATAATCTTTCAAATATTTTAAAATACTTTTTTAATGCTAAAAATGAAAATAAAAATATTTTTGTGTCTTAAAAATTAATAAAACTCTTGAGAAAAAGTTTCATAATTTTTAAACAAGTTTTGCTATTTTAAATAAATTGGACAAATTAAATGAAAAAAAATGAAATAAAAATTGAAGTAGATGGAAGTCAACTGAGTGGAGGGCCAGGATTGAGTCTGAATTTGAATGGGTTGACTGCGCGCGTTAGTGGAGGGCCAGGATTGCATCTGATTATATTAATTTAATTATGGATTAATTAAACTAACTAAGTGGATTAGGGCAAAGCAAGAGGATCTGGGCCGTTCATTCGCGTGGCAGGTCAATGGGTCAAAGCCATCCTACGCTCCAAATTCAAATGGCATTTAATTACAGGATTAAGCCCTAATGATTTTCAGGTGGCCGGAGAAGACCTCCGGTCGTCTTCTCCGGTGGGAAGCCCACCTGAAAATCCCTAAAACTCTCAACACCTAACTAAAACGAAATCTAAAAACATGGAAATGATCCCCACAACTTACTGAATCAAAACCCCATCACAAACAACATTTATTTTTCCCCAAACTCATGAATCGAGCAAAACATTTTTTAGGTCACAGAGTTTCAGAAAGCAATTAAATTCTCATTTCACCACCATTTTCAAAACTAAAAGCATCAGAACAATCAGTGAAGCACAGAGAACAACTTAGGAACTTAAAAAACGATTTCTGGAAAAAATGTTCTTGAGCTACCTGAGTTTCGAAGCTTTCACCCCAGCAACTTTCTGACCTTTCCCTTTGATGCAATCCACTCTACTTGGTCCCCTGATGATCCTTGAATGCTTAGAAAGAGTTTATGTTGGCTGGTTTGAGAGATTGAGCAAGTTCTGTTCAAGCTCAGTTGAAAATGTGATGGTGATTCAGGCTGTTTCAGGTCAATGTGAGTGGTTCTTTGTGATCAGGGTGATGTTTTGAGAAGGTTTGTGGAGTTTGTTTGGGTGTTCATGGCCTGTGAAGTGAGTTTCGAATGGTTTTGCTTCTGAGAGTGAAAATGGAGGAATGGTGTTCTTGCTGGATTCAGGCCTAAGTCTTGTTGGTTTTGGCTCAATGGAACATGGTGAAATGATTGGTGAAGTTGGTTTGAATGTTTGTGAGCTGGGCAGAGAGATTCGAAGAGAAATGCAAATGGGGTGAGTTTTGTGTATGTGATCTTGTGGTGTGTTTCAGCTTGGCTTGTTAAGTGAAATGGCTAGCATTTTCTTTGCATAAAAAACTCTCATAGGTCAGATGATGTGACCTGGCCTTTATTGATTGGTAAGTTCACTTTTGCAAAATGTCAACTTTGTTGTAAGAGAGGTATGGCTTGAGTTCTAGCTTGGTACAATGGCTAGGGCTGGCGCAGCATGGTGTGTATGGGAGGCTAGCATGGTTCAGCATCCAATGTAACAAGTGGGTGAAGTGTCATGAGTGATTTTGCAACTTGCTTGTCTTTGAAACTTCATGAAAATATCTTGTTATACAAACCATGTACATGAGAAACTTTGGTTCAATTCTGATTTTAGAACTTATGTGATGTTTGTACATTGGTTTGAAGTGAACTAGAAGTTACAAATGGCCTTGCTACATGATTTTGCAAATTTTCCAATTGGTGCATGTCTTGAAAATTAGTGATTTTTGCCAACTTTGTCACACCATAAATTTTGATCCAAAATGAATTAGGTCATGTTCTTGTACTTTTTGAAAAGGGAAAAATGTATTCTACAACTTTCATGACCAAAGTTTTTCCATTTGAAGCTTTTTTGGATCAAAGATCAAGGCTTGAAAAATGACCTAAAATGACATATTCTTGAAAAGTCAACTATGCCCAAAAAAGTCAACTTTGCAAAACTTCAAATTCTTGAATTTTGTGAACTTCAACCTTCTTCCATGATCAAATAAAGATCATATACACTCAAAATGATGAAGATCACCCCTTGGTAGGGTCATTGGGGGCCTCAGATGCCCTGATTTTGCACTGACTTGTCCAGAAAGTCAACTCTTGATCAGATGACTTCCCCATGGAATTTCTTCATGAAAATTGATATGCATACTCCCTATACCATATAGAGACCAATGGAAACAAGAATGACCAAAAAAATTGGAGTTATGGCCTCTGAAACCAAAACCCTAATTTTAGGTCAACTGTGCAGTCAAACTTGGCTCTGCATCCACACCAATCCCAGTTCTTGTGATCCTAGATGCAGATGATTTAGAACCAATGCAGTAAACCAAAAATGTAATATGAGATGGTATGATTGTGTTTATGCATATGAGAAGATCATAAGCCATGGTGTGAAATGGGTGAGGGCAAATTTGGGGTGTTTACAGCTGCCCCTATTCAAACATGAGTTAGCTGTGCAGGTTGTAAGCAACGGCTTAACAGGCAAACAAGATAACTTGTGGTTGAATACCAAAGACAGTCCAAAATTTGCACTCACAAAATGAAGAAGAAAAGGGATATAGATTGTAAAGGAAAATAAAGTATATTGTGAAGTGTGAGCGACGGAGGACGACCGTCGAGCAGAGGACGACTGCTGGGTAAAGAGCAATGACGGGGACGACCGACGTGCTGGGGAAAGTGCGGGAAATAAAGCAATGACGGGGACGGCCGAAATGCCGGGGATAAAAGGTAAAGCCAAGACGGGGACGGCCGACTAGCTGGGGAAAGATAAGATTATGATGGGGACGGCCATCAAGATAAAGCTGTAGAATTCTCTGGGGATCAATGAAACATGACGGGGACGGCCATCAAGTTCACAAAGCAAAGTAACCAACGATGGGGACGGCCATCGGGTTGAAAGAAAAGGGACCACGACGGGGACGGCCATCGGGTTAAAGAATAAATGAAATAAACAGATGATGGGGTACGGCCACCAAAGGTGAAGGACGATCACCTAGCAGGGGACGGCTGCTCTGTTGGGTAATAAAGGAATTATGATGGGGACGGCCATCAAAGGTGGAGGACGACCACCTGGCAGGGTACGGCTGCCGAAAATATCAACGATGGGGACGGCCATCGGACGAGCATGATGGAGGACGACCATCAAGAGGTGGAGGACGACCACCTAGCAGGGGACGGCTGCTCTCAGGGTTCATCATGACATAGGACGAATGCCAGATAACCAAAATCAACAATGGGGACGGCCATTGGATAAAATGATGAAGGACGGTCATCAACGGGTGGAGGACGACCACCTAGCAGGGGACGGCTACTAAAATCAACGATGGGGACGGCCATCGGATGAGCATGATGGAGGACGACCATCAAGAGGTGGAGGACGAACACCTAGCAGGGTACGGCTGCTCTCAGGGTTTATCATGACACAGGACGAGTGTCAGATAAGAAGGAGAATTTGCTTTGTTGGTAATCTACTGGGGAAAAGTAAACACGGACGAGTGTTTATATCCAAGAAACAAAAGGTATAAGTGTTTGGTATGTTTGTGTATAGATTAAAGATGCGGACGAGCATCCCTAAGACTATGATACGGACGAGTATCGGGTAGAAACAAACTGACGCGTGTTCAAAGATGATGATACGGACGAGTATCAACTGGTTAACAGAGAGCACGGACGAGTGTTGAATCTAAGGGGACTTTTCTGGGGAATGATAGACACAGTCGAGTGTTTATATTCAAGAAGACAAGAGTGTTTGACACAGTGCATGGATTAAAGATGCAGACGAGCATCCTTAAGACTATGATACGGACGAGTATCATGTAGAAACAAACGCTTGACGCATGTTCTGAGTTGATGATACGGACGAGTACCATCTGGTTAATAAAGAACAAGGACCAGTGCTGAATCTGTGGGGATATATAAGTGTATACAAGATACGGACGAGTATCTGTATAGGTATGAGTGGTATGAGTATACATAGATGAGTGTTTATCTGCCGGGGAGAGTGACACGGACGAGTGTCAAGAGAGAAAAGTATAATAATATCAACAAGTATGTGGGTTGCAAAAGTGTAGATGACTGTGCCGGGGATATGACACGGACGGATGTCAAGAAAGTGTATATAGGTATATGTGAGTGCAAAGAGGATGTCTTTGGCTTTCTGCTGGGGTATGACACGGACGGGTGTCAGGAGTATCTGTAGTGCGGGTGATCTTGCTTGTAAAGAGCGTTCGGGTGACTTTACTGGGGAATGATGATGCAGATGGGTACCAAAAATGAGTATATACTGGTGTTTGTGATTTGTGAGGCAGCTGCTTTTGCTGGGGAACCTGGTGGGGATTTTTCTGTACGTTGATGAGCTGTCATTATTCACAAATGCTGATTTAAAGCATGGCTTATGATTATGCTATGTGTTAGATTTTTTCCGTAATGCCCCGTGCTAGACGGAATGCTACGCTTTGTGGGTGAATATGATGCAAATGCTATGATTGTGCAAAGATAACAAAACCGGGATCCAGGTCCCGTTGCTGCGAAGATCCTTGATCGATCTGTTGAAGTAGATGTCCCAGCTGGGGATGAGATCATTGGTAGATCTAATAAGATGATATCTGCTTGGGATACGGGTCACTGGTAGACCTATCCTAATAAATGAGAGACCCAGCTGGGGTTTGTAGGGGCTTTCTTCACTCTGTTGTGATCTTCCATGCGCTGCTCTTCTGGATAGAGGTTGGAACTCTGTGGGGAGATAGCTTTCTGACTTTTGTACTCGGCTGAGGGCGAGATGGCAACTCGGCTGGGGAGGAAGAGAGATCATTGAGAGACCTCCCTAGGGATTCTGTTACGGTAGCTTCTTGACTCAGCCGGGGATATGGGCATCTTCTGTGATACCTGCCCATTCTGATGGGGATAAGTAACAAGTGGAAATTCAGCTGGGGGAAGTCATGGGAGGCAACTCAGCTGGGGAGAGAGCACTTCGGGTGCTAAAATTGAATGTTGATTTGTCAGCTTGCTGGGATGAAGCTTACATGCCCCAAGCTGCATTCTGGATACCTGCAACCCTGAAAAAGATGGAGAAACGCACAAGATAATCCCGAGGTATCCTTTGCTGGATTCCGTCATAGGAGTTAGGATACTTATGAGAGTAAGCATATTTCCTGCAGGCATGTTTTTATTTGAAGATAAGCATCTGTATTCTTATGCAATCAATTTTTCTTTTAAGACATCAGACATTTTTGCAAATAAAATGTACAAAACGAGACATGACTGAAAATCTGATTTTATTAATTCATATGCTCTGAATTGGCGAGATACAGTCAAAGGAACATATCTCTTGAAATGAGGAGATTGTTATAAATTGAGAAACAAAATGCTGGCAGTGTTGATGACGCTTTAAGGAGCTTCCTCTTCACTATGACCCGTATGACTTTTGACGTTCTTCTCATCTTGCTTTTTGAAGAATGTTGATTCTGATTGAAGCTTGATCCTTTCGAAGCTTACCAAGTTGTAGATGATACAGACGAATTCAGAATGCAGTTGTTCGCTTATTCCCTTATTTTGCATGGATCGCCCTTCCGGGTTTTCAATCCATCGGGATACCCATTTTTGCCTGAGCTGTCCAATGCGGCTTTTCAACTCAGCGGGTGTACCTTTTTGTTTATTTTCCCTTATTTTTGCCCGAGTCTTTTATTTTGTTTTTGACTCGCCGGGATGCCCTATTTTTGCCTGGACTTACATTCTGTTTTTATGTCCAGCGGGTCATTTTTATGCGAAGTATTTTTTAACTGCATCTGAATTCACAGGGGACGGGAAGTCTTCACCATCCATGGTGCTGAGCATCAGTGCTCCACCAGAGAAAACATTCTTTACTACAAATGGTCCTTCATAGTTTGGAGTCCATTTGCCCCTGTGGTCTGTATGAGGAGGGAGGATTCTCTTCAGCACAAGATCTCCTACTTGGTACTCTCGGTGCCTGACTTTCTGATCGAAGGCTTTCTTCATTCTCTTCTGATACAACTGCCCATGACAGATTGCAGCCAATCTCTTTTCTTCAATCAGACTCAGTTGCTCGTATCGGGCCCTGACCCATTCTGCTTCACTCAGTTTAACATCCATCAATACCCGTAGAGAGGGTAATTCAACTTCAACAGGTAGGACTGCTTCCATACCATACACAAGTTGATACGGTGTTGCCCCAGTGGACGTTCTGATTGACGTGCGGTACCCATGCAAGGCAAATGGTAGCATTTCATGCCAGTCTTTGTAAGTGACTACCATCTTCTGCACAATCTTCTTGATGTTCTTATTTGCGGCCTCAACAGCGCCGTTCATCTTTGGCCTGTAAGGAGAAGAATTGTGATGTTGAATTTTGAAGTCCCGACACAGTTCTGCCATCATTTTGTTGTTTAAATTGGAACCATTATCAGTAATGATTCGCTCGGGCACTCCGTATCGACAGATAATATCTCTTTTCAGAAATCTGGCTACCACTTGTCTCGTAACATTTGCATATGAGGCTGCTTCAACCCACTTGGTGAAATAGTCGATGGCGACCAGGATGAATCTGTGGCCATTCGAAGCAGTCGGTTCAATCTTGCCAATCATGTCAATGCCCCACATAGCAAAGGGCCAGGGTGAAGACATGATGTTCAAAGGATTGGGAGGCACATGCACCTTATCTGCATAAATCTGGCATTTGTGGCACTTCCTGGCATAAGCACAACAGTCTGCATCCATTGTGATCCAGTAATATCCTGATCTTAACAATTTCTTAGCCATGGCATGCCCTCCCGCATGGGTACCAAAGGATCCTTCGTGCACTTCATGCATCAACAAGTCTGCTTCTGTCTTATCAACACATCTGAGGAGTACCATATCAAAGTTCCTTTTGTATAGGGAACCATCAGTGTTCAGGAAGAAACTACCAGCAAGCCTTCTCAAAGTCTTCTTATCATTGGATGATGCCCCAGGTGGGTATGTTTGATCCTCTAAGAAGCACTTAATGTCATGGAACCAAGGCTTATTATCTTTAACAACATCTGCTGCGAACACATATGCTGGTCTGTCAAGTCTGGACACTGAAATTTGAGGTACAAAGTTGGCAGCTTGAACTTTGATCATGGACGAAATGGTAGCCAGGGCATCCGCAAACTGATTCTCGTCCCGAGGGATATACTCAAGCTTGACTGTTGTAAAGAAAGTCAATAGCCTCCTTGTATAATCCCTGTAAGGTATCAGATGATCCTGGTGAGTGTACCATTTGCCGTTGGTTTGATTGATTACCAGAGCTGAATCTCCAAATACGGCCAATGTCTTGATCCTGAGGTCGATGGCTTCCTCAAGACCCATAATGCAAGCTTCGTATTCAGCTTCGTTGTTAGTGCAGTTGAAAGTGAGTTTTGCCGAGAAAGGCATGTGAACTCCTTTAGGTGTAATGAGCACTGCACCAACACCACGACCATTCATGTTAACAGCCCTATCAAACATCATAGTCCATTCTTCTTCCGGGTCAGGCCCTTCAGTGTGAACAGGCTCTTCATGATCTTTTGCTTTTATGAACATGATGTCTTCATCAGGGAAGTCAAATCTCATAGGCTGGTAGTCATCAATGGGTTGCTCAGCAAGATATTCAGATAATACACTGCCCTTGATGGCTTTCTGAGATGTGTACTGGATGTCATATTCTGTGAGAATCATTTGCCATCTTGCAACCCGTCCGGTAAGTGCTGGCTTCTCAAAAATGTACTTAACTGGATCCATCTTTGAGATCAACAAAGTAGTGTGGGTCAACATATACTGTCTCAGTCGGCGAGCAGCCCACGCTAAAGCACAGCAAGTTTTCTCGAGCAGTGAATAACGTTGTTCACAGTCGGTAAACTTTTTGCTTAGGTAGTATATTGCATACTCTTTTCGACCAGACTCGTCATGCTGGCCCAGCACACACCCCATTGACTCTTCTAATACTGTCAAGTACATTATCAGAGGTCTTCCTTCCACTGGAGGCATAAGGATTGGAGGTTCTTGTAAGTATTCTTTGATCTTGTCAAAAGCCTTCTGACAGTCTTCATTCCACCTGACCGTCTGTTCTTTTCTTAGCAGCTTGAACAAAGGTTCACAGGTTGCAGTAAGGTGAGATATGAACCGTGAGATGTAGTTCAATCGACCTAAGAAACCTCGAACCTCCTTCTCTGTCTTCGGTGCAGGCATCTCTTGGATGGCTTTGACTTTATCAGGGTCAACTTCAATCCCTTTCTCGCTTACAATAAAACCCAGCAGCTTACCAGATCGCACCCCGAATGTGCACTTGTTGGGGTTCAACTTCAATTGGTACTTCCTCAGACGCTTGAATAACTTCAGTAGATTCACCAGGTGATCTTCCTCAGTAAGGGACTTGGCAATCATGTCATCCACATAACATTCTATTTCTTTATGGATCATATCGTGGAATAATGTTACCATAGCCCGTTGATATGTTGCACCGGCATTCTTGAGCCCAAATGGCATTACCTTGTAGCAGAACGTGCCCCAGGGTGTGATGAATGTTGTCTTCTCCATGTCTTCAGGTGACATCTTAATCTGGTTGTATCCTGAAAATCCGTCCATGAAGGAGAATACCGAGAACTGAGCCGTGTTATCGACCAATACATCAATGTGAGGTAATGGGAAGTCATCTTTTGGGCTGGCTCTGTTCAGATCCCGGTAGTCAACACACATTCTTACTTTGCCGTCTTTCTTAGGCACAGGTACTATGTTAGCAACCCACGGTGGATAGCTAGTCACAGCAAGGAACCCGGCGTCCCATTGCTTTTGTACCTCCTCCTTAATCTTCATTTCCATGTCCGGGCGAGTACGGCGCAGTTTCTGCTTAACTGGCGGGCATTCTTCTCTTAAAGGCAGCTTGTGCACAACAATGTCGGTGTCCAACCCGGGCATATCCTGATAAGACCAGGAAAACACGTCCACATACTCTTGAAGCAGGCCGATCAGTTGTCTCTTCACTGAGTCTTGCAGGCAGGCCCCGATTTTAACTTCTTTCACGTCTTCGTCTGTACCAAGATTGATCACTTCAACTTCCTCCTGGTGAGGAGTAATAACCTTTTCCTCTTGTCTTAACAACCTGGCTAGCTCTTCAGGAAGCTCATACTCTTCTTCAACCCCTTCATCGGCTTGATTGATTGGATTGTCAAAGTCATACGAAGTCATAGCCGTGTTGTTGTCGGTGCTGTCAGGAAGGCACACTCTGCAAGGGTTTAGTTTGTTCATTTTAGTGATTTGCTTTTAATCTTATTTTAGAAAAGTGAAATAGAGTTGTCATTTTGAAAACACTGCCATTTATTTTTTGTACAAAAAGAAAAATGGAAAAACAGTGAGCGGAAAAGAAAAAGACTCGTTTGCAAAAAGATGTCTGATATTTCATTGATTAATCTTGTTTGCACAAAAAGTACAGATGGCCCGATTACAAAATGTGTCTTGTCATCTTGGGCAAGATGCAAGACTTTGATGCATGCTATAAAAATACAGGAAATAATAATTACTCCGCATGAGTAACTCTTATAATTTCCTGGGAAGACCAGTTTGAGATACTGCTCCCCGGGATCTTTGGACGAATCCAGCTTTCCAGGTTCCGTTCTTCTTCCAGCTCGTCTTCCAGACAGTTGACAGCATCAGGGGCGAGCATCCCCCCACTCACAAAGTTGGGCTCTTTTGCAGCCTCTGCTTGATCTTGTTGAGTTGGTTTGTAACCCAACCCAAATCTGTCCTCCTTCTTCTCCACCGATAGCAGTTTGCCCCAGCCTTGGGCGTTTCCTCCCTCAACAACCTTCCGGGCTTGCTGGTATGATGATATTGAAGTACCAGGCACAGCAGATGTTTCATTGACATTCAAAGCTTCGAACCCCTGGCTCATTGTTTCATGGATCTCCCCATCCATCTCAATGTACTTATAGGTAGCCAGGTGGCTGACAAAAATAACCTCCTCTCCACAGATTGTAACGATTTGACCCTCCCACTCATATTTTAACTTCTGGTGAAGGGTAGAGGTCACGGCGCCAGCGGCGTGAATCCATGGCCTACCCAATAGACAGCTGTAGGCAGGCTGTATATCCATCACGTAGAAGATCGTTTTGAAGGTCTGCGGGCCAATCGTTATGGGCAACTCAATCTCCCCCAGAACCGATCTTTTTGAACCATCAAAGGCTCTCACCACCAGGTTGCTGGGTCTCAACGCCAATCCGTCATATTCTAGCTTCACCAGGGCCTTTTTAGGTAAGACATTGAGGGATGACCCCGTGTCTACCAGCACATGGGAAAGGACAGCACCTTTACATTCCATGGTTATGTGCAAGGCTTTGTTATGGTTGCGGCCTTCCGTTGTCAAATCAGTATTGGTGAACCCTAGCCCGTGACTAGCATTAACATTTCCAACTACAGCTTCCAGCTGATTGACAGTGATCTCTTCAGGCACGTAAGCTGCGTGCAAGACTTTGAGTAGCGCATTCCGATGGGCTTCGGAGCACATAAGCAATGATAGGATTGAGATCTTGGAAGGCGTCTGATGAAGCTGATCCACTACTTTATAATCACTTTTTTTGATGATTCGCATGAACTCATCAACCTCTTGGTCAAAGGGTGTTTTCAAGGCTTCCTTAACAACTTGCTCATCTTGCACCAAGCTTTTTCCTTTTGCCTTAGCAGCAGCTTCTGCTTCGGCAGTGGGTCTCTGAATTTGTGGAGCGAAAAGACGTCCGCTTCGAGTGAAGCCTCTGCCTCTTCCCACATTGTCAATTTGTGGTGCAGGGGTTGATGATTCAAAAGTGATTCTTTGTCCTTCACAGTACAGGTCAGAGCCGTAATGCCAGGGGATGGCATTACTACTTTCATAAGGTACCGGTCCAGGCACCGTGATAGTGACTGGACTGACTGCAGCTGCGGAAGGAATTGTGATAGTCTGTGGATCATAATAAATTGTGACTGGTGCTCTGATGGGAGCAGCACCTTCCGAATTATAGACAGAGTTGTTCTCAGGATCATAGAATATTGTGACAGTTGAGACATCTTCATGATTTGTTGCTGGTGTTGTAGGAGACATTGTTGGAAGGATGGATGTTGTTGTTGTAGGAGTTTCGAAATGGAGTGGTGCTGGAGTTGTAGAAGAAAAGTTTGTTGATAACTGATCAGTTGAGATAATAGATGAAGTACTTGTTGATGAAGCCGAAGAATTGTCAGGAACAATGGTTGTTGCAGTTGTAGGAGGTTCTGGAGTTGTTGCTGATGAGATTGCTGGATTTGTTGGAAATGATGTGGTGATCTGAAGCTGGCCACTCTGAATGAGACCGTCTATGCCATTCCTCAGATTATCGCACCCATTGACTGAAATATTGCAGTAAGCACACCCCAACTCACACCCCGGGAACATTTGACATTCGAGGAGCTGAGCCTTAATTTCTACCAACGGTGTCCGGATCTGACCCACACTGCTTATTAAATAAGACGGCTTGTCTTCTTCAATAGCGTTAATCCTGGGACCACCGTGGTTTGGCATGGGGTTCTTATTGACATTGGGTGGTGGTGCGAAATTCAGAGCTTTTGAGTCCACCAGGTCTTGTACCTTCATGTGCAAAGCTCTGCACTTTTCTGTACTATGGCCAGGTGCATTTGAATGGAAGGCACATATGGCATTGGAGTCATAATTCCTGGGTAGACTGTTGGGATCTGGAGGTGCCAACGTCCTTAGCTCAACTAGGTTGAGTTTCAGGAGTCGTGGCAGCAATGTAGCATATGGCATAGGGATCGGATCGATTACCCTGTTGGCTTGAGAAGGCCTCTGTTGGAATGGCCTTTGCTGATTATTGTTGTTGGTGTTGCTGTTGTTGTAATTTCTCGGAGGATACTGATTCTGTTGATGGTACTGAGGTTGTGGTTGATAGTTTTGTTGCGGAGGTTGATAAATTGGTTGAGGATGAGCTGGAGCAGGAATGGTGACTGCTGCTATTGATCTGTGAACATATTGGGGCCTGCCCCTGTTGGCGTGGATGGCATTGGTCTCGCCAGTTCTTCTCGGGCCTGCAAAAGGCTTTCTTGTACTACTGGACGAGCTTGCACCGTTGTCTGAGATCTTACCCATCTTCAATAGGCATTCAATTCTCTCCCCGGCTATGACAACATCTGCAAAGCTAGTGGAAGAGAAAGCAGCCAGCCTGTCAATGTAGGTTCCCTGAAGGGTGTTCATGAACATATCTGCCATTTCCCTTTCAGACATAGGTGGTTGAACAGCAGCAACCAATTGCCTCCATCTCTGGGCATATTCTCGGAAACTTTCCCTTGACGACTGTGACATTCCCATTAGGAGAGTCCTGTTGGGTGCCATGTCTAAGTTGTACTGATACTGTCTGATGAAGGCTTCTGCCAGGTCCTTCCAGCATCTAATAGTTGCCCTTGTCAAGTGAGAGTACCATTCTCTTGACGCTCCAGTCAAGCTGTCTTCGAAATAGAACATCCAGAGCTTCTCATCCATAGTATAGGCCTTCAGCCTCCCCAGAAATGATTGTAAATGAGTCCGGGGGCATGAAGTCCCGTTGTATTTTTCAAAACAAGGAGGCTTGAACTTATGGGGAATCCTGACCCCGTCTACCAAGCCCATGTCCATGACGTCAAAACCCAAGGAGTTTTGAGACTCTAAGGATCTTAATTTCTCAGCTATCTCATCCAGCCTCCTATCATAGGCTTCTTCCCCAGCACCCATTACCGTGAATTGATCCTCTTGGGGGTCTTCTTGTAGTACCCTGGCTGCAGTGGCAGTCCCTTGAACATTTTCAGGGATGTTGACCTCAGGATGGAGGTGTGGTCCAAATACAGGGGGATTAACATGAGGTTGGACCCTTTCATTGTTGCTGGTGCCGGCAGTCCCTATATGTGGATCTTCTTGATTTTGCCTTTCCACCATGGCCCTCAATCTTTCTTGGCTCTGAGCCATGTTGTTCATCACTTCCATAAACTGAGTCATTTGATTCCTCATTTCTAGCCTTTCATTCGCCATTTGATTTCTGACCTCAGTAAGGTCCTGCTGCATCTGATCCATTTGAATGCCCGGAAGGTTGCTACGGGTCGGATAACGGTGCGGACGATTGAGGGGAAATACCCGGCGCCGAGCAATAGTTCCTGAACATCACAACAGAGTTAGTGGCAATAAAACAAAAACCTTCAAAACAAACAAAAGGGTTAACATGCAATGCAGTATGCTTATTTGCTTTCAAGGTATCCGGCTTGGCATTCAGTTTTGACCCTTCCAGACCCTTGAAGATGCTGTTGATGTTGCTTTCGAAGTGAAACTCGGATGGAACAAACTGATACATATATTACAAAAGCAAAATGGTACATAGTTTGTTTACAAATACAAGCCCTCTGAGGGGTCAAAATACATTACAAGGAAAAATGAAAAATACACGGAATGAAAGCAACAACAAGCAAACGGTCAAACGCCAAGACCAAACTCATCCTCACGAACTTCCTTGAGAAGTGCTTCGGTCACAGGATCAGCCGGACGCTCCATGAGATTCCTGATGAGGAGATTCCGGGTCGTAACAGCTGCTGTTAGTTTCTTGTGCTGGCTTTGGTCCTTTGACCTCTTCACTCCTGCTTTGATCTTCAGCTCTGATATCTCCCTCTGGGCTGCTGCCAGGGCTTCTTGCTGCACTTTTGCACTAGCTTCCAGTTGCTCCATCTTGTCTTGAACTCTCTTATCCTCCAGAGTACGAGCCTCGGTGATCCTGACCCACCTAGCCTGACTCTCCTTTAGATACAAGTCTGTCCTTGCTCTCTGGAACTGGGCTTCTTTGCAAGCATTCTTCAGAATTTGTTCTCCAGCTTTAGACTTCTTGATATAATCCCCAGACTTCTCAATCTTAGCCAGATGCTCCACTCTCAACTTCTCTAACCTCTCAATCTCCATCCTGCCATCACTCCTCTCCCGGAGGGTCTTCTGCAAAGCCTGGGTTAACTTCTCATTTCTCTCCTTCAAGCTCTCAAAATCCTCCAAACTGACAGTGGCAGGGGGTGGTGCTGAAGATGATTCAGGCATATCTTCTATGGTAAAGGGCATCCCAGAGAATTGAGCCCTGGCACGGGACCATTCATAATATTGTGCTGATGCCACACTGTTGCACTTCCCCAGAATGGTTACTCCCTTGGTTTGAACATTATCCCAGGCCCAAGCAGCCTGCCTAACAATAGCCAGATTAGGCTTGTTTTCACAATAAAGAGTCTCCACCAAGTCCTGTGCCTTAGGAGTGTGGACCAGTGCATAACCCAGTTGTCTTTTGAACAGCAGAGGGTTGTAATTGATACTGCCCTTAACTCCTATTAGGGGCACATTGGGAAAATGCCCACAGCTGGTGATGACATCCCTGCCCTTGGTGCTTTGAGTGCACCATCTGATATCAGCTGAAGTTAGAGCAGTGAGTCTTTTAGCCCAGTTTTTCTGCTGATGAGGATTCAAAAATGCATCTGTCCTGGGTAGATGCCTGAGAAGCCAAGTATGGAACAATGGAGCACAACACCTCACTAATCTTCCCCTCTGCTTTTCATTCCTCTGATGCACTGAGTAGTAGAGGTCCCCCAATAAAGTGGGCACTGGGTTCCTCAAGATGAAAAGATGGATTGCATTCTTGCTAATGAATCGAGGCTCATCAGCAAACAACACAATTCCATATATACTCAAGGCCAATAAAGCACAGACAGCTTTCCACTCTCCTAAAGAAGCTTTCAGGGTAGCTTGAGAGATCAAGAAATCCAGATGGAAGCCAGGGATTCCAGCTTTAGAAGTCATATGCTGCTCAATCAGGACAGGTTCCAGATGCAAAGCCTTTGCTACTTCTCCATTACCAGGAAAGACCATCTCAGGGTTGAAAGGGATTCCACCCCTGATAGGCATACCAACCAATGATGAGTATTCTTCTAGCAGAGGGCCCAACTGAAAGTCTTGGAAAGTGAAACATCTCAGTGGGGGATCATAGAACTGAATGCAAGTGTGGATCAGGCTTCTCTGTGAAGGGTCCAGGTCCATAACCATATCAAGTATATATCCGTAGTGTTCCCTGAACAATGGTATGTGATCCGGAGTGATCAGGGTCTGGATCCTCCTGATGTCAGATAGCTCTGGCTGGAAGAAGTGGTAGGTGATGTTACTCTTTTTAGGTGCCATGATGTTGAGACTGAGTAGAGACAAGTGCTGGTGAGGATACTGAATAATGGGCCACTGATTGGCTGGTGCAAGTGACTGAGGTAGATAGCTGATAGCTGAAGCAGGTGCTGATGAAGATAGGTCAATACTGAAGATGGGGTCAAAACCAAAACCAAAGATGAAAGTGGATACCCTGAAACACAAATAAGCAAATGTCAATATGATGCAATGTTTATGTATGCAAATGATATGCAAGGGTTTGTGACTGAGCTGGATCTGATCAAGAACTCTGATATAGGTCCAAGTATGTTCAAGAATTCCAGATGGAGGTCTATAAATCCAGTAACCAAGGTGGGGGACTCAAATAAAGAGCCACATATCCAGGGTTTTAGAATCACAAGAACTGTTCCAACATGGAGCATTCTTAATCAAGTCAAAGTAACAGGGTATTCTGAGGTCAAGGTACCTGCAAACCTGTAAACAGCCCAAACCCTCTCTCAGGTGGTGTTCTAAAACAAGGATCCTCAGACTTGGATCAGTTATGAGAAGTGTAAACACTTCCAACCCGGAGGTACAGTGTTTACAATAACCATAAAAGTTCCTCCTCTAATTCACCTCAGTTTCTGAAGGTCAAAACTAAAGGTCATCCAGACTTAGCAGGCTTCCCAGATAGCCCTAGCACTGCAGGAAATCTGCAACACAGAGTTCTCAAGAAGAAACCCATATCTGAACCGTGTTTCATATTCCCGCACCAGACCGAGATGGAATGGGAAAGAATATGATTCACTCTAGCCTAGGTGTCACTCAGGTCCCAGGTATAGGACCTTAACTCTCAATGGAACACCCACCCACCAAAGCAAAACCAGATCCAGCCAGACAGCATGACAGTATGATATATGAAAAACTGTAAAGAAAGCAATAAATAAAGCTGTACAGAAAGCAGTAAATAAAGCAAATATACAAACACAAATAAGCACATAACACCCTAGTAAACACAAGTCAATCAAGCGCTAGGAGGAACCCACAAAAAGAACCAGAAGCCCTGGTTGCAGTATAAGGGTCCCCAGCAGAGTCGCCAAGCTGTCGCTCCCACCAAATGAAGCCGGGTCAAATGGGGTACAGACGCGAACGGTCGGCGAAAGGAACAGTGAGAACACACAGCCGTGAACTCACTGGAGATGAATAGAGTCGCCAGCTAGGCATTTTTATCCCGGAGGAAAGGTAATGCTGCATAAACCTAGAAAGAGATGGACAAGACGGTCGCGAACCAGAGAGACTGAGAAAGGGGGTTGGTTACAACCTGGGAAGGTATTAGCACCCAGATTGTCCGCCGTACTCGACGGGATCCACGCTTAAAATATTTGTGCTTTAAAGGGGTAGTGTCAGTGCAATTTGTGTATAGAATAGCTGGAAAAGATGTACAGGTGTCAGTGTAAGGAGTGCAAAGTGTATAAATGATGTGTCAGTGTAAGAACAAAGAATGAAATGCTCAAGATCATGAGGCTAAAAGAATGAGGCTAGAAAGAGGGGGAATATACAGAGACTTTTTGTTCGATAACTGTTAAGTTATGCCTACGTATCCTCTCGTGCAATGAGGAAGTCAGAACACCGTAGTTCGACCCAAAGAGACTGAAAGGTGAATTGACTTGTGAACTACTTGCTTGTCTATGCTCAAGTGTATGACCTGTCTGGCTCAGGTGCAAACTGTCTTGCATTAGACGGAAGAAACAAGTTCTCGTTTGTGAGTGAATGAGATGAGAAAAGAATCCCGAAGGAGACGATTATTGTTTGTTTTTGTGTTTTCAGTCTTTTATTGCTTTTGAAAGTTTGTCATAAATTAATGAGCTTAAGCTTAAACCAATGGATTTAGTAAACTCATCACATCTTCCCTCTGATTAGGGGTAATGAGAACACCTTAAGTGTGAAGTCAGATTCTCACACTTAATCACCTTTGGTATAGGATTAAGATCATTAACCTACTTGTGATTATTTAGATGTTTTTGTGGTTTTTGTTTAGTGTTAAGTAATGAGGTTAAGCCATAATCAAGGATTAAACAGACTCATTACACCATCCTAATAGAAGGATAATAGATGAGAATGTTTAAGCTGAGGAAAGTTCCTCAACTTAATCCATGATTAGGGATTAAACTCATGACAAAACAAACCTTTGGTTAAGTGGATTTTATTTAATGGTATGATGATGAAGTGAGTTTTATGATTTGTAAGACAACTTGAGGGGGACTTGTCCATTAACACTAGGGTTAGTCCTTCTTAACCAATTAAGGAAGAATTAGAACCCTAATGCAAGGCCCAAGTTACAAGTGTGATGTCTTGATGATTATTAAGTGAATTGATTAAGAGATTTAAACACATTAAGGGTTTAACACTTAGGATTAAAGTTATACACTCCATCCTAAGAGAAGGATGCAGGCATAAACTTAATCACAAAGCCTTAAAGCCTTTAGGGTTTAGTCCCTGATTATGAGATGAGAAGAGAAGACTCAAAAGAGACACAAAGGTAAAACTAAGAAAGGAGACTAATCAAAACCCTAATCATTGTCATGCTTGGTTGTTCCTAAGGTTTGTGAGGTTTTCAAGAGAAGTCTTCAATGGAACCACCAGGAAGCAGATGAAAGGATCAAGAGAAGCAAAGCAACTTGCTTCATTCAAGAAGTCAAGTCACTTGAAGAAAGAAAGTGGGAAGAAAAAGAATGAGCAAGCTCAAACTCAAGCACAAACAAAAATGCAGCAATGGATGCAAGAGAGATGAAAAGAAAAGTCATGAGAAGTGAAGGCAAATCCACTTCTCAGAATCACTTACCACCTGAAAGGGTTAGAAAAGGAATGCAATGCAATGCAAAATGGGATGAGATGACATGATGAGAAACAAAACCAGAAGCATATACATGATGCTAATGATGCTATGAGATGCTACAAACATGAGGCAGCACATGGAAATGGTCATACAAGTTTATGAATGCAAATGAAGTAAGCTATGAACCATGAACATACATGAAAAGTTATGAAGTGCACATGACATACAACATGGCAAATGGAAGATGCAATGATCACACATGATTCTAACATGTCCTAAGATGTCTAATGAATCACATGGAAGCATGGAATGTCATGGCAAGTCATGTTATGCAAGAGAATGCAAAATGGATGCATATGGAAGCCCAAATTAGGGTTTATGAATCATACATCAAACACAAACCAAAATCAGAAGCAAACAACAAGATAAAAAATTGAAAATGCAACACAAAGGACCCCTAATCCTATACTAAACCAATGCCCAAAGGAGAGGTCTCAACTCTTAACCAAATTCAAGTTATGATTTTTACAAGATTCTAGGGTTTTTAGGGTTCCTAAACAAGAAAAATGCCAAACAAATTGAAAATTAAAGATCAAATCATGGCCATTTAATCTCACAAACTACATGCTAAACACAATGCAATTCCAAAAGAATCAATGTCCAACCCTTCATGGATAGGCAGAAATGATTTTTTGAACTTTGGATCAAATTAATGCATAAAAATGATTTTAATTCAATGAGAAATTCTTAAAATGCATCAAGATCAAAAAACAAATTTGGTTTGAAGGTTGGACAATGTTTCTAAATGTCTTAGAACATTTCATTAATTTTTTGGTGATTTTTAAATACCTAAAAGTATTTTTAATGAATTAATTTTCATTAATCAATTAAAAATAATCTTTCAAATATTTTAAAATACTTTTTTAATGATAAAAATGAAAATAAAAATATTTTTGTGTCTTAAAAATTAATAAAACTCTTGAGAAAAAGTTTCATAATTTTTAAACAAGTTTTGCTATTTTAAATAAATTGGACAAATTAAATGAAAAAAAATGAAATAAAAATTGAAGTAGATGGAAGTCAACTGAGTGGAGGGCCAGGATTGAGTCTGAATTTGAATGGGTTGACTGCGCGCGTTAGTGGAGGGCCAGGATTGCATCTGATTATATTAATTTAATTATGGATTAATTAAACTAACTAAGTGGATTAGGGCAAAGCAAGAGGATCTGGGCCGTTCATTCGCGCGGCAGGTCAATGGGTCAAAGCCATCCTACGCTCCAAATTCAAATGGCATTTAATTACAGGATTAAGCCCTAATGATTTTCAGGTGGCCGGAGAAGACCTCTGGTCGTCTTCTCCGGTGGGAAGCCCACCTGAAAATCCCTAAAACTCTCAAAACCTAACTAAAACGAAATCTAAAAACATGGAAATGATCCCCACAACTTACTGAATCAAAACCCCATCACAAACAACATTTATTTTTCCCCAAACTCATGAATCGAGCAAAACATTTTTTAGGTCACAGAGTTTCAGAAAGCAATTAAATTCTCATTTCACCACCATTTTCAAAACTAAAAGCATCAGAACAATCAGTGAAGCACAGAGAACAACTTAGGAACTTAAAAAACGATTTCTGGAAAAAATGTTCTTGAGCTACCTGAGTTTCGAAGCTTTCACCCCAGCAACTTTTTGACCTTTCCCTTTGATGCAATCCACTCTACTTGGTCCCCTGATGATCCTTGAATGCTTAGAAAGAGTTTATGTTGGCTGGTTTGAGAGATTGAGCAAGTTCTGTTCAAGCTCAGTTGAAAATGGTGATGGTGATTCAGGCTGTTTCAGGTCAATGTGAGTGGTTCTTTGTGATCAGGGTGATGTTTTGAGAAGGTTTGTGGAGTTTGTTTGGGTGTTCATGGCCTGTGAAGTGAGTTTCGAATGGTTTTGCTTCTGAGAGTGAAAATGGAGGAATGGTGTTCTTGCTGGATTCAGGCCTAAGTCTTGTTGGTTTTGGCTCAATGGAACATGGTGAAATGATTGGTGAAGTTGGTTTGAATGTTTGTGAGCTGGGCAGAGAGATTCGAAGAGAAATGCAAATGGGGTGAGTTTTGTGTATGTGATCTTGTGGTGTGTTTCAGCTTGGCTTGTTAAGTGAAATGGCTAGCATTTTCTTTGCATAAAAAACTCTCATAGGTCAGATGATGTGACCTGGCCTTTATTGATTGGTAAGTTCACTTTTGCAAAATGTCAACTTTGTTGTAAGAGAGGTATGGCTTGAGTTCTAGCTTGGTACAATGGCTAGGGCTGGCGCAGCATGGTGTGTATGGGAGGCTAGCATGGTTCAGCATCCAATGTAACAAGTGGGTGAAGTGTCATGAGTGATTTTGCAACTTGCTTGTCTTTGAAACTTCATGAAAATATCTTGTTATACAAACCATGTACATGAGAAACTTTGGTTCAATTCTGATTTTTAGAACTTATGTGATGTTTGTACATTGGTTTGAAGTGAACTAGAAGTTACAAATGGCCTTGCTACATGATTTTGCAAATTTTCCAATTGGTGCATGTCTTGAAAATTAGTGATTTTTGCCAACTTTGTCACACCATAAATTTTGATCCAAAATGAATTAGGTCATGTTCTTGTACTTTTTGAAAAGGGAAAAATGTATTCTACAACTTTCATGACCAAAGTTTTTCCATTTGAAGCTGTTTTGGATCAAAGATCAAGGCTTGAAAAATGACCTAAAATGACATATTCTTGAAAAGTCAACTATGCCCAAAAAAGTCAACTTTGCAAAACTTCAAATTCTTGAATTTTGTGAACTTCAACCTTCTTCCATGATCAAATAAAGATCATATACACTCAAAATGATGAAGATCACCCCTTGGTAGGGTCATTGGGGGCCTCAGATGCCCTGATTTTGCACTGACTTGTCCAGAAAGTCAACTCTTGATCAGATGACTTCCCCATGGAATTTCTTCATGAAAATTGATATGCATACTCCCTATACCATATAGAGACCAATGGAAACAAGAATGACCAAAAAAATTGGAGTTATGGCCTCTGAAACCAAAACCCTAATTTTAGGTCAACTGTGCAGTCAAACTTGGCTCTGCATCCACACCAATCCCAGTTCTTGTGATCCTTTTGCATTTTTGACTTTGAGAGGATGTGATATGATATAAGAACACTCATGGACCCCTTTGAAGTGAATGATGGCCTTTGGAGTGGCTCAGGAGGCTCCTGGATTGCTCAGATCACCAACCCTAGATGCAGATGATTTAGAACCAATGCAGTGAACCAAAAATGTAATATGAGATGGTATGATTGTGTTTATGCATATGAGAAGATCATAAGCCATGGTGTGAAATGGGTGAGGGCAAATTTGGGGTGTTTACAGAAGCGTTCTAATTCTTGGACTGGATGTTGCAAGTCTTCGCCTTGAGAGCGAGTACTTGGCATACACTCGGTAAATTAGATTAGGGAAAATAAGTTGTTACCTTAGTCTAGACAATGTTACTCTAATAGTGCACTAGTGACTAAATCAAGGTCGCCGGCAACGGCGCCAAAAACTTGATGGTCGCGAAGACGTGATGTGTCTAGCGGTATTTGAACTGCATGCACACAGCCTATTGAAGTAATATAAAAGATTGTCGAACCCACAGGGACTTTGTAATCACTCTAGTGCTAGAAGGTCTGCTAGTTTAGCTAAGGCGGAAATTTGTCACGATTATGGTTTTAAAGATTAAAAATGGGAATTAAACTTAGTTTAAGGAAATAATGAGAAGGAGGTCGGTATGTAATTATATTAACCTATGCGGGTCAATCTAACCTAAGCTTATAAAGATGGTTCACTTAAATTATTCTGTAGAGATTACCAGTTTAAAAACCCTCGACTCACACTCTCGTGGTCTTATCTCAGATCTTACTCCTAAAGCCCTATGCCTGCTCTCGCTAGCCCATAAGTGTTTAGAAAATAATTTTTGAAAACTTAATAAGTCTAATTCATTTTAAAGCGCTCTCGCTGTATTTAAATCAAATGCCTAGCTTTAGCTATCCGGTTAAAATCTCACACTCTCGTGGTCTCGACCTAACCTATTTCACTTTTCTTACTCTCGTAACAAAAAGATTAATTTTAATCATAAAAAGCCACAGCCAGAATATAAGTTCTTAATTATTTTTAGCTTAGATTCGATTTAACCGTTTTGGTTTGGTTTATTACATACCGACTAATTAATTTAGCTACTCATTTTTATTATACCAACAGACAGATGCATAATGAAATAAACAAATATTAAAGCATACATTATATAATAATAATAATAATAATAATAACTTAACATAAATAAATAAATAGATTCAATATAAATTGCAAAACAAAAACCTGGATAATTTAATTCTTAAACTCCTTCTTCCACAAGTTGGCAAGCTCGGAGTGTCGGAATCGGAATCGAAATAAATAACAAATTCTGAGTCTAGAAAGAAATTTAATTGAAATAACAATTTCCTAATGTTGGAAATTGTTATTGAATGGGTTGGAAATAAAAGGAGAAAAACAGCAAAAACAAAGCTGGAAAATAAATGGGTTCAAGGCAAAAATACGGCAGAGCTTCCGCGTAAAAATCAATAATAAACTCTGTCTTTTTCATTTGCAGCTTGGGTATTTATAGAAGATGATTTGGGAAGTTGAATTGGTAGCAAGCGTGGGCTTCGTTCCGTAATGAGAAAATCCAGCAAAAGTGGCATACTGGGTATTGCTTCAGTTGAGGAAAAACAGGAGTCCTCGAAGACTCGTTGCACGTCTTCATGAATAACTTCAAATAAATTAAATAAATTTTCCTTGTCACGTTCGTGACATGATGTAACGGTCATATTCTTCAATTTAAGCGCGTCACGATCGTGATAAGGTTGTGACGATCGTGAGACCTCAAAATAGCGTGTCACGGTCGTGAGGAAGTTGTGACGACCGTGAGTGCAACAAAAAATGTAGACTTAGCAGAATTGTTCTCTTCATCTTCTTTTCATGCTAGATTTGGTTCATTTGATCTTTTTCTCATAATTTGGCTCTAGACATGTTATACCTGCAATGTGACATAAAAAACTCGAACAATCGGGAGTTAATAGGATCAATGTACGATAAAACAGACTTAAAAACGTAGTAATAATGTGATACGATTTCTCGTTATCATTCAGCTTCTTAACTGCATTTTCACGTGTAGCTTTTATCTGTTTGCTTAAACATTTGTAAGCATGCATGAAACTTGTTTGTTTTGAATGTTAATCATAATGAAACGCACATGTTTTTCTTGAAGTAATTCATTCATATTTACTCGTAATTTTGTGTGTGCACATTGCAATACCAATTGTCATGCTTAAACCCTATGAGGGAGGATGACAAAATGAAAATGCAAAAATCTCCAATTATGTGCTCTTGAATAGGACCCTGTTGACGATGTACAAGATTTGTTTCAAATCCCTAAAAACTGGAGATATAAGGGAGATAAACACTCGCCAACCCATTTGAGCCTTGATGTAGGAGTTTCTTTTTGCATGAAAAAACCCTTGCATTTAACCCAGGGGCAGGGTAGGCGTAAGTTAGTTTGATCGAGCATTCAAATTTCACAAAGGAGTGCACATCTGAGGATCCATTACCTTTCACTGTAACAAATCAAGAGGTCTAAATACCAGAGGCCATAATGGTTATCCCAATCAAAAGGTCCAAAGACCGGAAACCACAAGGGTTATCCTTCATCGACTAAAGAAGGAGGCAGTCACAACCCTCGCAAAGCAATCAAGAAAAACATTATCACACGATTTGTTCAAAAAAAAAGAATCGAAAAAAAAAGAGAAATGAAAAAGCCCGCTAAGTCAAAAATGGAAAACAAGCGACTTAGGCAAAAATTAGGGCATCCCGCTGGACTCCAATTGCAAAAGATTCAGAAGAATCAGTCTAGGCAAAAGTTAGGGATAAACAATAAAGAATCAAAAAGTGAAAAGACGAAAAATATTATACAAGAAAGATCCTTAAGCAAAAACAAGTCGTGTGATACAGACACAAAAGACAATGGGGGTGATTGTTACTCCAACAACCTCAGTGGTGCTTAAACCATTAGCAGTAATGGGTTCCTCGACCAACACAAAACCCTATTGAGAGGTGAGCGCTTGTGAAAGCTAGTTGAACATAGGAATGAAGAACATCACGAAGAGGGGTGGGTACAAATAAGCTTCGAGCCTTAATCCTTGTTTCTATAACCGTGAACCAGGCCACGATACAACCCTCAAAAGTCCTAACTAAAACAGGGTTAATCCGAGAGCGTACTACCATAAGATAGCATTCCTGACTCCTAAGAGTTGTGAGAAAATATCTTTGTTGGTATTGCATGTACACGCTTTCATAAAATTCAATGTCGTGACTCAACCAGTGATTCGCTCACAAAGGTTGGCGGCATCTTTTTTTTCAATAAGAAATTCAAGATTAACATGTGTGTTGAATTAGAATTTTCATTCTCAGAATAAAACATTTTCTGCTTACATACATTCATTTGGCATCAAAGAAGTTCACATGCAGAATTTCATTCCAGAAGCTTAATCTTGCCAAGTTGAGAAGTCTGAAACTTATGAAGGACAATCATGTCGAAGTGCACATTTCCAAGAAACTCCATTGAGTATGGATTTTCCCAACAAATTGTGCTAAGGTGTATTCAATCTGGGGCAATCACTTTGAGATTTAAATCCCTCCAAGAGCATTTAGTATATGTATTCACTCCAAGATCATTTAATCAGAGGTTATCAGTTCAAGGCTCGTACTGGGGCAGGCCACCCCAAGAGCACTAGAAGTTACTCTCCTCATAAGACGGTTAATCAGAGGCACCCACCCAAGGTTCAGAATGCTAGGGCAGAATACCTCATGATTATGCGAGATCATGTGGCAAAATTCCTTCACAAATCATACAGTTTGGGTTGGTTACTTCGAGATCTACAAGAGTTTGAAAACACATAAGCATTTTGGATGCCATGTTTTTTGAAAAATCCTCTTGAGGCAATCTTACAATATGTAAAGCATTTCTCAAAATGAACGTCTAGTGATTGATCCCAATAGGGTGCGAGAAGTGTATTTCCCTGATTAGAGGATTTCTTCTCAGTCATTATGGATTTTTCATCCTACACGGCTAAAGTCAAATAGTTATTGGCATCATCAAGGTTAGAGTCCAATATTTGTTGGCATCTCATCAACCAAGGCCATGGGCATCCATATATGTCCAGCGTCTCACTTCAAGTTCAGTGTGGCAATCTTCGATTTGGTTTTCTTCGACCCTTGAGTTGATATCACTATTTTCTTCGGCCCTTTAGTCGATATCATTTCCTTCATTTCCTCGACCCTTGAGTCGATGTCGTGATTTCGTTTCCTTGACCCGTGCGTCAACATTGTTGCTTTCTTCGACCCTCAAGTCAATGTTATGGTTATTCTCTGACCCTTGAGTCGATATTATCGTTTCCTCGACCCTTGAGTCGATGTTGTGGTTTTATTTCCTCGACCCTCAAGTCGATGATGTTGCTTTATTTCCTTGACCCTCGAGTCGATGTGGTTGCCTTATTTCCTCGACCCTTGAGCCGATGTTGTCGCTTTATTCTTTGTCCCTTGAGTCGATATTGTCACTTTGTTGCTTTCTTGCCTCGACCCTTGAGTTGATATTGTCACTTTGTTTCTTTCTTGCCTCGACCCTTGAATCGATATTACCATTTCTTGCGACCCTTGAGTCGATATCACAATCTTCACTTCTTTAAACCTTGAGTTGACACACAATTGAGTTTGTCATAAAAACAAAACTCAATTAATAATATCACCCTGGCTCAGCCATACTTGTTTAATTTATGCCCGGGGTATGTGGGCATATCCTTTTGCTTATAGGTAACAGTCTCACACTGAGCTCAAAAGCGGGATTGAAGTTTTTTCAGGAGTATGAGACGTTCTTCCTTCTTGAAAATTGATAGACCTATCTAGGGTTCAGAATATGGGAGATGGCTTTCATAGGCCATGTAGTCTGGGGCAGTTAGTTCGAGATCTGATGAATCCCTCCAAGAGTTTGAAGACACGGAGGCATCTCGAATGCCAGGTTTTCTGTAAAATCCTCTTGAGACAATTTATTCTAATAAACTCCTAGTCTAAGGCGAGTTAAAATTGAAATGAATCGTCGTTCACTCATGATCAATGAGCAGCCGATTAGCCCAGAGGCTAGAATAAAGCCATCGCCAGCACGATTTATCAAAATGTTTTTCCTTAACAGGCGTCATTCATCAATATTCCCCAGCAAGTCTCATTAGACTATATTTTCTCCTGTAGGGCAAGAATAGGTTTGGTACTCCCTTAATGAGAGGCTATCTTTATCTCTCATCTCCAGCATGAGACACTTCACTTCTCTCATCCCCAACATGAGATGCTTCATACCTCTCATCCTCATCGAGAGGCGACTAAAACTTTTATCTTCAACGGGAAGTATTCTCATTGATGTTCCCCAGCATAACAGAAGGTTGATGATGTTCTCCCCAAGTAGAAAGTTTTCCTTCAACGAAGGAGTATCTCCCACCAGAGTCTTCTTATCCCCGGAAGTACATGAAGATTCGTTATTCCCTAACAGAGGTGAAGATAAGGAGAAGCCCGATGGTTTTCCTTCTCGCACAACATTGTTCGTAATTTTTCCCAGCAAAGTCACTAAGTAAAAGTCTAATCTTCATTGGCATCTCTTCCCCAAGCAGAGGGTTTCGTGCCTGAGAAATTCCCTAGCAGAATTCTCCCTCAGCAGAGTATCGACAAATTCTTTCCTCAGCCAGGTCAGAATGTTATTACTTCCCCAACAGAGGATTTGGTGCCTGAGAAACTCCCCAGCAGACTTTTCCTTAGCAGAGTATCAATAAATCCTTTTCCCCAGCCGAGTCAGAAGGTTATTACTTCCCTAGCAGAGTTCTACGGGTGGCGTACCTCCCAATCAAGTTCATGTCAGTTACGATATTCCCCAGCAGGATCTTCATTATTCAACTATCTCAAAGTCCAATTTATTTTTGGCAAGGGCGTAAATTCAGAGCCAGTGCATCAATAATACTATCCCTTACAGAGTTGCTCTTCCCCACAGGGATTCATTACACTAATGTAGTGATTATTTCTTCCCCAATAAGTTTTCAAGGATACTTGTTATCTCCTCATCAGGAGATCCCTTTGCATTTGCATTTACTAATCATCATTACATTGGCATCCTCTAAAGTGTAGCATTTCCATCATTATGGAGCATTACGCCTTGGAAAATTCAAACATATGCATATGAAGCATAAGCCAGTTTTGGTACCTTGCACAAAATCCCGAAACATTACTCCTTCAATCAGATCGAAGTATACCCACAAAGAATTCCAAGTTCATTTCGCTGTACTATTACCCCTGCCTATCAGTACCCATTTCTTTCGATTTTATCTAAGTATGATGAGCTTGTTCCTTTCGATTCTATCTGAGGTCAGTTTCAAATTTTGAGTTATCGTCTGAGGATGGTTTTCTCTTGCGATTTCCATTCGAGGATGGTTTTGTGTTAGATCCGAGGATCTTTTGTAAGTTGTGATTCGAGGATGGCATTCTCTTCTTCAAGTCCTTCTGAGGTTGGTCTTGTTGTTTAGGCTATCATTCGAGGATGGTAGGCTATTTTAAGTCTATTGATCGAGGTCAGTATGTCTCTTTTACAAAGTCTGTCTGAGGTCAGTCTTTGTGTTTCTGGTTATCGACTGAGGCTGATATACCATTGCGTTTCCATTTGAGGATGGTTTGTGTTGGATCCGAGGATATTTTGTGAGTTTTCATTCGAGGATGGCATTCTCTTCTTCAAGTCCTTCAGAGGTTGGTCTTGTTGTTCTAGTTATCATTCAAGGATGGTAGGCAATTTTAAGTTTATTGATCGGGGTCAGTATGTCTCTTTTGCAAAGTCTATCTGAGACCAGTCTTTGTGTTTCTGGTTATCGACTGAGGCCGGTATACCATTGTGTTTCCATTCAAGGATGGTTTCGGGTTAGATCCGAGGATCATATTTTGAGTTGTCATCCAAGAATGACATTCCTCCCAACATTGTTTATTGCCCACAGAGTGCAAATTTTCCAGTTTATTTGGGTAATCAATCCCTCCATACCTCGAACCTATGAAAGCCATTGCTATCATCCATTCAAGTTTATAGTTGATTGAATAGGGGAAGCTGTAACACCCTAAAATTTGCCCTCTTATTTATTACCTTAATTGGCTTATGCTTCACAATCATATGCATTTTCAACTAGGTCATTAACCTTGCGATCATTTATTTAAATGGAGTTCCCAAGAAAAAGGGATCAAGCATTTTCTTAGGGTTCGAATTCTCATATTCATAGGTGATATATTTGTCTAATACACTCAAATTTAAGACAAAAGCTTGAATTCTCATGAGTATTTTCTCATCAAAGACCATCATCTATCAAGGTTTGGTTCAATGGGAAATGTGAAGATCAGTGATCATGGTTCATTTCCCTGATCATATGGCCTTCAAAGGGTATTGTCGCTCCCGAAACTTATGTCCCGGTGCAGACGCAAACGGACGAGGTGAAAAGAGAAAAGGTTGAATTGAATAGAGTCGCCAGCTAGGAATTTTTATCCCGAAAGAAAGGTAATGCTGCATAAACCTGGAAAGATATAGATAAGACGGTTGCGAACCAGAGAGACTGAATAAGGGGGTTGGTTACAACCTGGGAAGATATTAGCACCCAGATTGTCCATCGTACTCGACGGGATCCACGCTTACAAGATTGTGTTTAAAAGGGGTAGTGTACATTCTAGACTACGTATAAAAAATCTAGGAAAGAAAGTACAGTGTATCAGTGCAAAAGAAGGTGAGATGCTCAAGACTGAGGCTTAGGAAAGAAGCTGAAAGAGGGGGAAGACACAAAGACTTTTGTTCGATAACTATTAAGTTATGCCTACGTATCCTCTCGTGCAATGAGGAAGTCAGAACACCGTAGCTCGAATCAAAGAGATGGATGATTTTGTTGTGAACTGCTTACTTGTCTATGCTCAAGTGTATGACTCGTCTAACTCGAGTGCTAACTGTCTTGCATTAGACGGAAGAAGCAAGTTCTCGTTTATGAATGAAAATGATGAGAAAAGAATCCTGGAGGACACGTTTATTGTTTGTTTTTGTGTTTTTAGTTTTTTATTGTTTTTTGGTTTTTTGCATAAGATAATGAGCTTAAGCCTAAATCAAGGGTTTGTAAACTCATTATATCCTCCCTGATTAGGGATAATGAGCCTACTTAAGTATGAGATAAGCATCTCAACTTAATTACCATGATGATATAGGATTAAGGTCATTAACCTACTTGTGATTATTAAGATGTTTTTTGTATTTTTGTTTAGTGTTAAGTAATGAGTTTAACCTCTAATCAGGGATTAGTGAAATTATTACACCATCCTAAGAGAAGGATGATAGATGAGGACACTTAAGCTGAGAAAGACTCCTAAACTTAATCCATGGTTAGGGATTAAATTCATTATATAACAAGCCTTTATAAAAATGGATTTTAATTAAAGGTGAGATTAAGAAATGGATTTTAAGTTTGTAAGACAACTTGAGGGGGACTTGTCCATTAAACACTAGGGTTAGTCCCTCTTAACCATAAGGAAGAGATGGAACCCTAATGTAAGGCCCAAGTTACAAGATAAAGTCTTAGTGATTATTAATGTGTTTTGAATAAGAGGTGTATACAAATTAAAGTTTTAACACTAAGGATTAAATTTATACACTTCATCCTAAGATAAGGATGCAGGCATAACCCTAATTCCAAAGTCCTAAAGCTTTAAGAGTTTAGCCTCTGATTAAAAGATGAGAAGAGAGACTCAAGGAGACTCAAAGGTAAAATACTAAAGGGGGTACTATATACAACCCTAAAAGTTATCATGCTTGGATATCCTATGGTTTGTGAGGCTTAAAGAAAGATCTTCAGGAGGCCACCAAGGAAGAGAAGCAGATGAAAAGAGAAGGAGAGAAAGAATAAGTTACTTACTTCCTGAAGAATGTAAGTAACCTAAAAGAAAGAAAGTAAGAATGAGAGAGCATAAGTGAAGCAATTTCACTTCAAAGACAAGTAAAAGATACATATGAAGAGATGAGAAGAGGTGGGATGTGAAGGCAAATCCACATCCCAAACAACTTACCATAAGCCCCTGAAATGTTAGTATGAATGCATAAGGAAAGAAATGAAAGGAAATAAGTCAAATGAAAGTGCAATGACCAAAGTCAGAAGCATAAACATGATGCAAATGTGTTATGAGATGATGCAAAGTCATACATGATGCATATGAATGTTCGTACAAGGATGAGATGCAAAGGAAGCATGTAAGAAGCTTGAAAACACATGAATGTTTATGGAATGTAATGAATGCAAAACATACCGCATGAATGAAGAAATGATCAAGCAATGTTTCAAACATGTCCTAAGATGTCTAAGATGACATACAAAATAATGGAATGGCATGACAAGTTCATAAGTTCATGATATGCAAAGAAGAATGCAAATGAACATGAGAAATTAGGGTTTTATGAATGTATGAGATGCATAGGACCAAAACAGAAGCATACATCATGATAAAAAAATTGAAATTGAACTCAAACAAACCCTAAACCTATACAAGATCAAACCCCAAAGGATAAGGTCAGAAGCTAACCCTAGTGAAAGTTATGGATTTCCTAAGTTAACTAGGATTTTTGGGTGATTCAAAAGGGAAAATGCAAATCAAATTGAAAATGCAATGCAAAAATATGATATAAATAACTTAGAAACTATATGCAATATTTGAAACAATGCAAAAAGAACCAAGTTCAAACTCATCATGGTTAGGCAGAAATGAATTTTTCAAGTTAGGGTTAGAAAATGTGAATTTTAAGAACCCTAATTCAAAGAAAATTGTGAAAATGTGATCAAACCTAAAAACAAATTTGTATGGTGAGTTTGAAAATGTTTCTAAATGTTTAAGAATGCTTCATGAATTTTTTGGTGAATTTTTAGAAACCTAAATGCATATTTAATTAATTAAAATCAATTAATTAATTAAATAAAACATTTAAATATTTTTAAAATACTTTTTAAATGCAAAAATTAAAAAAAAATGTTTTTAGGTTAAGAAAATTATTTGAAAGAAAAATGCAAAATATGAGATTTTTTGAAAGTGTTTTGCTATTTTAAATAAATAGAACAAAATAAATGCAATAAAATGAAATAAAATGAAAGTATGCAGATCTGATGGTTGAGATTCAAACGTGGAGGGAGGGAGTTGACTGCGCGCGCTATCCAAGGGTCAGGATTCAAACTGAGTTAATTTAATTAATTAAACCTAATTAATCTAATTAATTATGAATTAAACTTAATGAAGTAATCTGAGTCACTCAAACACGCGCTAACCCTAAGATCTAATGGCCTACATTCAAACTGACTAATTAAACCCTAATTAAGCCCTAAACATTTTCAAGTGACCTGAGCAAGCTCCGGTCATCTTCTCCGGGCAGTCCCCTCCCCTGAATCCCTCAAAACGCCATGAAACTTCACCAAAATCTCCAGAAATGATCTATGACCAACATTAAACAAGAATCCAACACCAAAAATCATTTATTTTCAAGAACCATCATGAATCGAAGCAAAAAAAATTTAGGTCAAAAAGTTTCAGAGCAAGCATACACCCTGTTCTCAACAATTTTCAAAACAAATCATATCACCATGATCAGAGAGACACATAGAATCATTTTTTAACTTAAAATGGAGTTTCTGGAAAAAGCTTTGAAGATGGTTACCTGAGATGGAGCTTTCTGATTCTGAGCTTTTTGACCCTTCCTTTGGTGCAAATCAACTCCAATGGACCTCCTAAGGATGATGTGATGCTTAAAACAAGTTAATGATGGCTATCTTGAGGTGTGTGGTTCTGGTTTTGCAGAAATCGTGTTTGTGAATGGGGAGCTTTCAGGCCATTTCAATGGTTGGTTTGTGTTCTATAGGCTATGTGGAGATGATTGGTGAAGTTTATTTTGAGGTTTGATGCTTGTGTGATCAGATTCGAAGAGATGAATGTTTTTGGAGATTTTTGTGAAACTGAGCTTGTGGAATGATTCAGGCTTATGTATGTTATGAAATGAAGTCCATAATGTTAGTATAGGCCAATGGGAATGATCAGAAAGTGGGTGGTGGCACAACTTGATTGGTATGGGCAAAGTTGCAAAAAAGTTAATTTTGTGTACTTGGAGGCATGGCACGAGTCAGAGCTGTTTCAAGGGGTGTCTTGGCCTCAGCTTGCATCAAGGATGGCCATAGGATCAGATTACATAAGCCGTAACAATTGGATGAAGAGTTTCAAAGGCTTTTGCAAATTTCCAACTTTGGAATTTCTTGAAGTGCAAGGCATGGAAACTTGTGATTTTAGGCACAATTCTGGTCAAAATGTGTTGCATTGTGTTGGTATGATGTTTAGAAGTTGATTAGAGGTCATGAAATGGCTTGGTAAGTGAAATTGCAAAAATCCCTCTTTGGTGCACACTTGAAAATTATAGGATTTTTTTCAACTTTGAAAGGCCATATCTTGAGTTCTAGGATGAATCAAGACATGTTCTTGTACTTTTTGAAATTGGGAAGACATAATCTACAACTTTCATGTTCAAGGGTTTTTCATTTGAAGCATTTTTCGTCATGAAAGAATAGGTTGAATAACTTTCCCAAAATGGAAAGTTTCCATTACAAGTCATTTCCAAAAATAGCAAGTTTGCATTTGGCTCAAAATCCTTCAACTTTGTGAACTTCCAAACACTTCAATGATCAAATAAAGATCATAGAGACTAAAATTGATGATGATGACCCTTTGGTACCCTTGATAGAGGCCTCAGATACCCTGACTTTGACTTTGCTTATTCAAGAAGTTACCCAATGATCAGATGACTTCCACAGTGAATTTCTTCATCAAATTTGGTACACATGCTCTTCATAACATATTAAGACCATTAGAATCAAGAGTGACTAAAATTTTTGGGTGTAAGGCCTCTGAAACCAAAACCCTAATTTTGGTCATCTGTGCGGGAAAATCCTAGCTCTGCCTTGACTTCTGTGCAATCTCTTGGCATCTTGTGACTTCCAATCATCCTTGGAGTTATAACAAGACCATAGGCCCCTCATGGACCCTCTTGGCATGCTTCAAGACCATTGGGATGGCTCAGATCACATCTGGGATTCATCTGATCACAAACCCTAGCTATGCTGCTTATGCAGATGAGATGTTTATGTAATGTGAGATGATATGATTATGCAATGCTATATGAAAGATCACAAGCCATGGTGTGAGAAAAAGTTAGGGCAAATTTGGGGTGTTTACAGCTGCCCCTATTCAAGCATGAGTTAGCTGTGTAGGATGTAAGCGCCTGGCTTAGCAGACAAACAAGATAACTTGTGGTTGAATACCAAAGACAGTCTGAAATTTGCACTCGCTGGGGAGAAGAAGAAAAGGGATATAAATTATAATAGGTAGTATAGCATGATTAACAAATCAAAGTGATGGAGGACGACTATCGAGCATAAGATGATTGCTGGAGATAAAACGGTAAGTAAGGCAATGACGGGGAAGACCATCATGCTGGGAAATAAAGAGACCACGACGGGGACGACCATCGGGAAAAGAAATAAAACTCTCTAGGGATTAAATAAATGAGGAAAGCACTGACGGGGACGGCCATCAGGTTAAAGGAGTAAATAAACCGCGACGGGGACGGCCATCGGGTAAAAAAATAAATGAAATAATGATGAGGGACGGTCATCAAAAGAGGTGAAGGAAGATCACCTAGCAGGGGACGGCTGCTGAAAATATCACGACATATGACGAATGTCGGATAGAAAAGATCAACGATGGGGACGGCCATCGGATAAACATGATGAAGGACGATCATCAAGAGGTGAAGGACGATCACCTAGCAGGGGACGACTGCTTTTGGGGATTATCTCGACATAGGACGAATTTCGGATAACAAAGATCAATGATGGGGACCGACATCGGATAAATGATGAGGGACGGTCATCATAAGGTGAATGACGATCACCTAGCAGGGGACGACTGCTAAAAATATATCGCGACATAGGACGAATGTCGGATAGAAAGTTCCAACAATGGGGATTCCATTGGGAAAGGATGAGAGACAGTCATCCAAAGGTGAAGGACGATCACCTGGCAGGGGACGACTGCCGAAAATATCACGACATAGGACGAATGTCGGATAGAAAAGTTATTTTGTTTCTGTGGGGATGTAAACACGGACGAGTGCTTACGCTTTAAAACAAAAGGTATAAGTGTTTGACGGTGTGTATAGACTAAAGATGCAGACGAGCATCCTTAGGACCACGATACGGACGAGTATTGATAGAAGCAAATGCTAACACGTGTTTTAAGGATGATAATACGGACGAGTATCAATCGGTTAAGCAAGGAACACGGACGAGTGTTGATCTGCTGAGGAGTGATGATATATACAGGATACGGACGAGTATCAGAGGATTGTGTATAAGTATGTACAATTGTTTGACTTGATGGGGATAGGTGCAAGAAACGGACGAGTATTTGACTTGCTAGGGAAGTATGACACAGAAGAGTGTCAAAAAAGAATATGTACAGTTATGAACAGGTATATGTATTGAGAGTGCAAAAGGGATATTCTTGCTTTGTCTGCAGGGGATAAGTTTTGTATTTTGCTGGTGAAGTGATTTTGATGTGATATGACTTTTGTGTATTTGCAAGTGACTGGCTCGAACCTGGCTTGTGATCATGCAAATGTTTGATTTTTGTCGTAATGCTCCGTATTAGACAGAATGCTACACTCTGTTTAGGAAAAAATGATGTGAATGCCATGATTATGCAAAATGAGAGAACCAATCTGAGGTCCGGATCTTGCGGGGAGAAAGATCTTTGGGCGATCTGGGGGAAGAGTCCTACAGGGATAAAGATCTCTAGGCGATCTACCCGGAGGGAGAACTCCGCTGGGGAAAGAAATCATCGGCCGATTTGTGGGGAAAGAAGATCACTGTATGATCTCTCTGGGGAAATTTTTGGGGATCCCAACTGGGAGAAATTTCTGCTTGGGGAAACCTTATGCTGGGGGATGAGGAGATTTTAGCAACTCCGCTAGGGGGAAAAAACCTTGTCCACTCTACTGGGGAGAAACTAACAGTCTTTGCGGGAAAGTGATTTTGCCAACTCTGCTGAGGATGAGAGAATCCTGATAAGTCTGATGGGGAACATCAATTTAAGCATTGCTTGGGAGATCTGCTGGGGAGAAGAAAACTTTTGGGAAGTAATCTGTTGTAACTCCTTCGTCCGAGCGACACGTTGGGGATTTAATGGCTTTCTTTGGGGGATCCTCTAAGGGGGATAACAGCTTCATGGGAGAATAATTATGTCAAGTAACCTTGCCAATAAGGTGATTGCTGACTTGGCTAGGGATATAATGCCTGATATGCCCCATGCTGTGAAAGATTGTCTGAATTGAGTACCTACACCCTGTTAAAGAGAAACGCACAAGTGTCCCGAGGTATCCTTAACTGGATTTCTTCATAGGAGTTAGAGTTGCTCAAAAGCACATATTTCCTGCAAGCATTTATCGAAAATGGCCTATATGTTTTCATGCAAGTGCTGTATTATGAACTTTGGACATTTTGCAAACGAAACAAAAATGTACAAAACAAAGTGTGACTAAAAATTCTAATTTTATTGATTTGTGTGCCCTGAAATAGGCAAGTACAATGAAGAAGCAAATCCCTGAAAGGAGGAGATTGCAGTAAAAATTGAGAAAATAAAAGTGTTGGCAATGTTGAAGTTGACGCTCCAGTGAGCTTCCTTGCTATGATCTGTATGACCTAAACGCTCTTCTTATCTTGCTTTCTGAAGAAGGTTGATTCTGACTGATGCTTTATCCTTTCGAAGCTTGCCATGTTATGTGTGATACAGACGAATTCAGAATGAAGTTGTTCGCTTATTCCCTGATTTTGCGTGGATCGCCCTTTCGGTTTTTCAATCCACCGGGATACCCATTTTTGCCTGAGTTGTCCGATGTGGCTTTTCAACTCAGCGGGTGTACATATTTTCAATTTTTCCCTTATTTTTGCCCGAGTCTTTTATTCTGTTTTTGACTCGCCGGGATGCCCTATTTTTTCCTGGACTTATATTCTGTTTTTATGTCCAGCAGGTCATTTTATGCGAAGTATTTTTTAACTGCATCTGAATTCACAGGAGATAGGAAGTCTTCGCCATCCATAGTAGTGAGCATCAGTGCTCCGCCAGAGAAACTTTTCTTTACTATGAATGGGCCTTCGTAGTTTGGCGTCCATTTGCCTCCGTGGTCTGAATGAGGAGGAAGAAGTCTTTTCAGAACAAGCTCTCCCACTTGGTATTCTCGAGGTCTGACTTTCTGATCGAAGGCTTTCTTCATTCGCTTCTGATATAACTGCCCATGACAGATGGCTGCTAACCTCTTTTCTTCTATCAGGCTCAGTTGGTTATATCAAGACCGGACCCATTCTGCTTCGTCTAGTTTCACATCCATCATTACCCGTAAGGAGGGTAGTTCAACTTCAACAGGCAGGAGTGTTTTCATACCATACACAAGTTGATAAGGTGTTTCCCCAGTGGATGTTCTGATAGAGGTTCGGTACCCATGCAAGGCAAATGGTAGCATTTCATGCCAGTCTTTGTAGGTGACTACCATCTTCTGCACAATCTTCTTGATATTCTTGTTAGCTACCTCAACAGCGCCATTCATCTTTGGCCTGTAAGGAGAAGAGTTGTGATGTTGAATCTTGAAGTCCCGGCATAGCTCTACCATCATCTTGTTGTTAAGGTTTGAACCATTATCAATAATGATTCGCTCGGGAACTACATATCGATAGATGATATCCCTTTTCAGAAATCGAGCTACCACTTGCCTGGTGACATTTGCATACGAATTTGCTTCAACCCATTTGGTAAAGTAATTAATGGATACCAAGATGAATCTGTGACCATTTGAAGCAGTCGGTTCAATCTTTCCAATCATATCAATGCCCCACATGGCGAAGGGCCAGGGTGAAGACAATATATTCAAAGGATTGGGAGGCACATGCAGTTTTCCTGCGTAGATCTGGCATTTATGGCATTTTCTGGCATAGGCACAACAGTCTGCATCCATTATGATCCAATAGTAACCTGATCTCAACGATTTCTTTGCCATTGCATGTCCTCCGGCATGGGTACCGAAAGAACCTTCATGTACTTTGTGCATTAGTATGTCTTCTTCCTTCTTGTCAACACATTTGAGCAAAACCATGTCGAAGTTCCGCTTGTATAAGGAGCCATCGGTATTGAGGAAGAAACTGTCGGCTAGCCTTATTAATGTCTTTTTATCATTAGACGGTGCCCCAGGTGGGTATGTCTGAGTCTCCAAGAAGCATTTGATGTCGTGGAACCAAGGTTTGTTGTCAATGACAATGTCCATAGAGAATACATATGCCCGTCGGTCTAGTCTGGATACTAAAATCCGAGGCACATAGTTGGCAGTCTGTACTTTGATCATAGATGAAATAGTGGCCAAGGCGTCTGCAAACTGATTCTCATCTCGACTGTTGTGAAGAAAGTCAACAATCTCCTCGTATAGTCATGGTATGGAACCAGATGCTTATGATGAGTATACCACTTTCCATTAGTTTTGTTGATTACCAAAGCTGAATCTCCAAATACATTCAAAGTTTTGATCCTGAGGTCAATGGCTTCCTAGAGACCCATGATACAAACTTTGTATTCTGCTTCATTGTTAGTGCATGCAAAGGTTAGCTTTGCTGAGAAAGGCAAATGGACTCCTTTGGGTGTAATAAGCACTGCCCCGTCAAACATCATAGTCATGCTTCTTCGAGATCAGGCCCTTCAGTGTGGATAGGCTCTTCACAATCTTTTGCTTTCAAGAACATGATATCTTCATCAGGGAAATCAAACCTCATAGGCTGGTAGTCATCAATGGGTTGCTCAGCCAGATAATCAGACAATACACTGCCCTTGATGGCTTTCTGAGAGGTGTACTGAATATCATATTCTGTGAGGATCATTTGCCATATTGCAACCCTTTCGGTAAGTGTTGGCTTCTCAAATATGTACTTGACGGGGTCCATCTTTGAGATCAATAAGGTAGTGTGAGTCAGCATATACTGTCTTAGTCGGCGAGCAGCCCACGCTAAAGTACAACAAGTTTTCTCGAGCAGTGAATAACGTTGTTCACAGTCGGTAAACTTTTTGCTTAGGTAGTATATTGCATACTCTTTTCGACCAGACTCGTCATGCTGGGCCAACACACACCCCATTGACTCTTCTAATACTGTCAGATACATGATTATAGGTCTTCCTTCAACTGGAGGCATGAGAATTGGAGGTTCTTGCAAATAGTCTTTGATCTTGTCAAAAGCTCTCTGACAGTCATCGTTCCACCTAATTGTTTGTTCTTTTCTTAACAGTTTGAACAAGGGCTCGCAGGTTGCAGTGAGATGAGATATGAACCTTGAGATGTAGTTCAATCTACCTAAGAACCCTCAAACATCTTTCTCAGTCTTAGGTGCAGGCATTTCTTGAATTGCTTTGACTTTGTCGGGATCAACCTCAATTCCTTTTTCGCTTACAATAAAACCCAACAACTTACCAGAACGTACCCCGAATGTGCATTTGTTGGGGTTCAATCTTAACTGATACTTCCTCAGGCACTTGAACAATTTCAGCAGATTCACCAGATGATCTTCCTCTGTAAGGGATTTGGCAATCATGTCATCCAAATAACACTCGATTTCTTTATGGATCATATCGTGGAATAATGTTACCATAGCCCGTTGATAAGTTGCACCGGCGTTCTTCAAACCAAGCGACATTACCTTGTAGCAGAACGTGCCCCAAGGTGTAATGAAAGTTGTCTTCTCCATGTCTTCAGGTGACATCTTAATCTGATTATATCCAGAAAATCCATCCATGAAGGAAAATACCGAGAATTGAGTTGTGTTATCTATCAATACATCAATGTGAGGTAATGGGAAATCATCTTTCGGGTTGGCTCTGTTCAGATCCTGGGCATCAACACACATACGCACCTTGCCATCCTTCTTAGGTACGGGTACAATGTTAGCGACCCGTGGCGGGTAACTAGTTAGAGCAAGAAAACCGGCGTCGCACTGCTTTTGTACTTCTTCTTTAATTTTCAAGGCCATATCTGGGCGAGTACGGCGCAACTTCTGTTTAACTGGTAGACAATCTTCTTTTAATGGAAACCTGTGCATGACAATATCCGTATCCAGACTTGGCATATCTTGATAGGACCAAGCAAAGATGTCGACATATTCCCGAAGCATACTGATGAGTTGTTCTTTCACTGGAGCTTGCAGATTAGCCTCGATCTTCACTTCTTTCACATCTTCCTCGGTACCAAGATTGATAGTCTCAACCTCCTCCTGATAAGGAGCAATCACTTTTTCCTCTTGTCTCAACAACCTGGCCAACTCTTCAGGAAAATCATAGTCTTCATCAACCCCTTCATCTGCTTAATTAATTGGATTGTCGAAGTCATACAAGGTCATAGCAGTGTCGTTGTCAGTGCATTCTGGAGGATTATCTCTGCAAGGGTTGAGATTTGTTCATTTTAGTGATTGATTTTATCTTATTTAGAAAAAGTGAATGAAGTTTATTAAGAAAAACATTGCCATTTATTGTTTTGTGCGAAAATTACAAAAATGAAAAGACAGTTAGAAAAAAAGATTGTTTGCAAAAGATGTCCATTGTTCATTAATATTCCATTTGCACAAAATACATATATGACCCTATTACAAAATGAGTCCTGACACCTTGGGCAAGATGCAGGATTTGATGCATGCTTAAACATGAAATAATAATTACTCTGCAGCAGTAACCCTTATAATTTCCTGGGAAGACCAGTTGAGGACTTGTTGGCCTGGGACCCTTGGACGAATCCAGCTTTCCAGGTTGTAGTCTCTTTCAGACTCGTCTTCCACATTGTTGATTGCATTTGAGGTTAGCATTCCCCCACTTATGAACTTAGGAGCTTCAGCAGCCTCCTCTTGGACCTGTCGAGATGGTCTGTAACCCAAACCGAACTTGTCTTCCTTGATCTGAACTTGCAGCAGCTTGTCCCATCCTTGGGCATTCCCGTCTTCAACAACCTTCCTAGCTTGTTTGTAAGAAGCAATTGAAGTACCAGACACTTCAGTTGTTGCTTCATTGACATTGAGAGCTTCAAAACCCTGACTTATGGTTTCATGGATCTCCCCATCCATTTCAATGTACTTGTAGGTAGGTAGCTAGATGACTGATGAAGATGTCTTATTCTCCACAGATAGTGATAATTTGGCCTTCCCACTCGTATTTTAACTTCTGGTGAAGGGTCGATGTTACTGCGCCGGCGGCATGAATCCAGGGTCGACCCAACAAACAACTGTAGGTAGGCTGAATGTCCATCACATAGAAGATAGTTTTGAAAACTTGCAGGCCAATTATCACAGGCACCTCATGTAACAGCCCGGGCCCCTCGCAAGGCAATTCCGGCACTGCCACCTGTCGCTCCCACCAAATGAAGCCGGGTCAAATGGGATACAGACGCGAACGGTCGGTGAAAGGAACAGTGAGAACACACAGCCGTGAACTCACTGGAGATGAATAGAGTCGCCAGCTAGGCATTTTTATCCCGGAGGAAAGGTAATGCTGCATAAACCTAGAAAGAGATGGACAAGACGGTCGCGAACCAGAGAGACTGAGAAAGGGGGTTGTGTCAGTGCAATTTGTGTATAGAATAGCTGGAAAAGATGTACAGGTGTCAGTGTAAGGAGTGCAAAGTGTATAAATGATGTGTCAGTGTAAGAACAAAGAATGAAATGCTCAAGATCATGAGGCTAAAAGAATGAGGCTAGAAAGAGGGGGAATATACAGAGACTTTTTGTTCGATAACTGTTAAGTTATGCCTACGTATCCTCTCGTGCAATGAGGAAGTCAGAACACCGTAGTTCGACCCAAAGAGACTGAAAGGTGAATTGACTTGTGAACTGCTTGCTTGTCTATGCTCAAGTGTATGACCTGTCTGGCTCAGGTGCAAACTGTCTTGCATTAGACGGAAGAAACAAGTTCTCGTTTGTGAGTGAATGAGATGAGAAAAGAATCCCGAAGGAGACGATTATTGTTTGTTTTTGTGTTTTCAGTCTTTTATTGCTTTTGAAAGTTTGTCATAAATTAATGAGCTTAAGCTTAAACCAATGGATTTAGTAAACTCATCACATCTTCCCTCTGATTAGGGGTAATGAGAACACCTTAAGTGTGAAGTCAAATTCTCACACTTAATCACCTTTGGTATAGGATTAAGATCATTAACCTACTTGTGATTATTTAGATGTTTTTGTGGTTTTTGTTTAGTGTTAAGTAATGAGGTTAAGCCATAATCAAGGATTAAACAGACTCATTACACCATCCTAATAGAAGGATAATAGATGAGAATGTTTAAGCTGAGGAAAGTTCCTCAACTTAATCCATGATTAGGGATTAAACTCATGACAAAACAAACCTTTGGTTAAGTGGATTTTATTTAATGGTATGATGATGAAGTGAGTTTTATGATTTGTAAGACAACTTGAGGGGGACTTGTCCATTAACACTAGGGTTAGTCCTTCTTAACCAATTAAGGAAGAATTAGAACCCTAATGCAAGGCCCAAGTTACAAGTGTGATGTCTTGATGATTATTAAGTGAATTGATTAAGAGATTTAAACACATTAAGAGTTTAACACTTAGGATTAAAGTTATACACTCCATCCTAAGAGAAGGATGCAGGCATAAACTTAATCACAAAGCCTTAAAGCCTTTAGGGTTTAGTCCCTGATTATGAGATGAGAAGAGAAGACTCAAAAGAGACACAAAGGTAAAAATAAGAAAGGAGACTAATCAAAACCCTAATCATTGTCATGCTTGGTTGTTCCTAAGGTTTGTGAGGTTTTCAAGAGAAGTCTTCAATGGAACCACCAGGAAGCAGATGAAAGGATCAAGAGAAGCAAAGCAACTTGCTTCATTCAAGAAGTCAAGTCACTTGAAGAAAGAAAGTGGGAAGAAAAAGAATGAGCAAGCTCAAACTCAAGCACAAACAAAAATGCAGCAATGGATGCAAGAGAGATGAAAAGAAAAGTCATGAGAAGTGAAGGCAAATCCACTTCTCAGAATCACTTACCACCTGAAAGGGTTAGAAAAGGAATGCAATGCAATGCAAAATGGGATGAGATGACATGATGAGAAACAAAACCAGAAGCATATACATGATGCTAATGATGCTATGAGATTCTACAAACATGAGGCAGCACATGGAAATGGTCATACAAGTTTATGAATGCAAATGAAGTAAGCTATGAACCATGAACATACATGAAAAGTTATGAAGTGCACATGACATACAACATGGCAAATGGAAGATGCAATGATCACACATGATTCTAACATGTCCTAAGATGTCTAATGAATCACATGGAAGCATGGAATGTCATGGCAAGTCATGTTATGCAAGAGAATGCAAAATGGATGCATATGGAAGCCCAAATTAGGGTTTATGAATCATACATCAAACACAAACCAAAATCAGAAGCAAACAACAAGATAAAAAATTGAAAATGCAACACAAAGGACCCCTAATCCTATACTAAACCAATGCCCAAAGGAGAGGTCTCAACTCTTAACCAAATTCAAGTTATGATTTTTACAAGATTCTAGGGTTTTTAGGGTTCCTAAACAAGAAAAATGCCAAACAAATTGAAAATGAAAGATCAAATCATGGCCATTTAATCTCACAAACTACATGCTAAACACAATGCAATGCCAAAAGAATCAATGTCCAACCCTTCATGGATAGGCAGAAATGATTTTTTGAACTTTGGATCAAATTAATGCATAAAAATGATTTTAATTCAATGAGAAATTCTTAAAATGCATCAAGATCAAAAAATAAATTTGGTTTGAAGGTTGGACAATGTTTCTAAATGTCTTAGAACATTTCATGAATTTTTTGGTGATTTTTAAATACCTAAAAGTATTTTTAATGAATTAATTTTCATTAATCAATTAAAAATAATCTTTCAAATATTTTAAAATACTTTTTTAATGCTAAAAATGAAAATAAAAATATTTTTGTGTCTTAAAAATTAATAAAACTCTTGAGAAAAAGTTTCATAATTTTTAAACAAGTTTTGCTATTTTAAATAAATTGGACAAATTAAATGAAAAAAAATGAAATAAAAATTGAAGTAAATGGAAGTCAACTGAGTGGAGGGCCAGGATTGAGTCTGAATTTGAATGGGTTGACTGCGCGCGTTAGTGGAGGGCCAGGATTGCATCTGATTATATTAATTTAATTATGGATTAATTAAACTAACTAAGTGGATTAGGGCAAAGCAAGAGGATCTGGGCCGTTCATTCGCGCGGCAGGTCAATGGGTCAAAGCCATCCTACGCTCCAAATTCAAATGGCATTTAATTACAGGATTAAGCCCTAATGATTTTCAGGTGGCCGGAGAAGACCTCCGGTCGTCTTCTCCGGTGGGAAGCCCACCTGAAAATCCCTAAAACTCTCAAAACCTAACTAAAACGAAATCTAAAAACATGGAAATGATCCCCACAACTTACTGAATCAAAACCCCATCACAAACAACATTTATTTTTCCCCAAACTCATGAATCGAGCAAAACATTTTTTAGGTCACAGAGTTTCAGAAAGCAATTAAATTCTCATTTCACCACCATTTTCAAAACTAAAAGCATCAGAACAATCAGTGAAGCACAGAGAACAACTTAGGAACTTAAAAAACGATTTCTGGAAAAAATGTTCTTGAGCTACCTGAGTTTCGAAGCTTTCACCCCAGCAACTTTCTGACCTTTCCCTTTGATGCAATCCACTCTACTTGGTCCCCTGATGATCCTTGAATGCTTAGAAAGAGTTTATGTTGGCTGGTTTGAGAGATTGAGCAAGTTCTGTTCAAGCTCAGTTGAAAATGGTGATGGTGATTCAGGCTGTTTCAGGTCAATGTGAGTGGTTCTTTGTGATCAGGGAGATGTTTTGAGAAGGTTTGTGGAGTTTGTTTGGGTGTTCATGGCCTGTGAAGTGAGTTTCGAATGGTTTTGCTTCTGAGAGTGAAAATGGAGGAATGGTGTTCTTGCTGGATTCAGGCCTAAGTCTTGTTGGTTTTGGCTCAATGGAACATGGTGAAATGATTGGTGAAGTTGGTTTGAATGTTTGTGAGCTGGGCAGAGAGATTCAAAGAGAAATGCAAATGGGGTGAGTTTTGTGTATGTGATCTTGTGGTGTGTTTCAGCTTGGCTTGTTAAGTGAAATGGCTAGCATTTTCTTTGCATAAAAAACTCTCATAGGTCAGATGATGTGACCTGGCCTTTATTGATTGGTAAGTTCACTTTTGCAAAATGTCAACTTTGTTGTAAGAGAGGTATGGCTTGAGTTCTAGCTTGGTACAATGGCTAGGGCTGGCGCAACATGGTGTGTATGGGAGGCTAGCATGGTTCAGCATCCAATGTAACAAGTGGGTGAAGTGTCATGAGTGATTTTGCAACTTGCTTGTCTTTGAAACTTCATGAAAATATCTTGTTATACAAACCATGTACATGAGAAACTTTGGTTCAATTCTGATTTTTAGAACTTATGTGATGTTTGTACATTGGTTTGAAGTGAACTAGAAGTTACAAATGGCCTTGCTACATGATTTTGCAAATTTTCCAATTGGTGCATGTCTTGAAAATTATTGATTTTTGCCAACTTTGTCACACCATAACTTTTGATCCAAAATGAATTAGGTCATGTTCTTGTACTTTTTGAAAAGGGAAAAATGTATTCTACAACTTTCATGACCAAAGTTTTTCCATTTGAAGCTTTTTTGGATCAAAGATCAAGGCTTGAAAAATGACCTAAAATGACATATTCTTGAAAAGTCAACTATGCCCAAAAAAGTCAACTTTGCAAAACTTCAAATTCTTGAATTTTGTGAACTTCAACCTTCTTCCATGATCAAATAAAGATCATATACACTCAAAATGATGAAGATCACCCCTTGGTAGGGTCATTGGGGGCCTCAGATGCCCTGATTTTGCACTGACTTGTCCAGAAAGTCAACTCTTGATCAGATGACTTCCCCATGGAATTTCCTCATGAAAATTGATATGCATACTCACTATACCATATAGAGACCAATGGAAACAAGAATGACCAAAAAAATTGGAGTTATGGCCTCTGAAACCAAAACCCTAATTTTAGGTCAACTGTGCAGTCAAACTTGGCTCTGCATCCACACCAATCCCAGTTCTTGTGATCCTTTTGCATTTTTGACTTTTAGAGGATGTGATATGATATAAGAACACTCATGGACCCCTTTGAAGTGAATGATGGCCTTTGGAGTGGCTCAGGAGGCTCCTGGATTGCTCAGATCACCAACCCTAGATGCAGATGATTTAGAACCAATGCAGTAAACCAAAAATGTAATATGAGATGGTATGATTGTGTTTATGCATATGAGAAGATCATAAGCCATGGTGTGAAATGGGTGAGGGCAAATTTGGGGTGTTTACAGCTGCCCCTATTCAAACATGAGTTAGCTGTGCAGGTTGTAAGCAACGGCTTAACAGGCAAACAAGATAACTTGTGGTTGAATACCAAAGACAGTCCAAAATTTGCACTCACAAAATGAAGAAGAAAAGGGATATAGATTGTAAAGGAAAATAAAGTATATTGTGAAGTGTGAGCGACGGAGGACGACCGTCGAGCAGAGGACGACTGTTGGGTAAAGAGCAATGACGGGGACGGCCGACGTGCTGGGGAAAGTGCGGGAAATAAAGCAATGACGGGGACGGCCGAAATGCCGGGGATAAAAGGTAAAGCCAAGACGGGGACGGCCGACTAGCTGGGGAAAGATAAGATTATGATGGGGACGGCCATCAAGATAAAGCTGTAGAATTCTCTGGGGATCAATGAAACATGACGGGGACAGCCATCAAGTTCACAAAGCAAAGTAACCAACGATGGGGACGGCCATCGGGTTGAAAGAAAAGGGACCACGACGGGGACGGCCATCGGGTTAAAGAATAAATGAAATAAACAGATGATGGGGTACGGCCACCAAAGGTGAAGGACGATCACCTAGCAGGGGACGGCTGCTCTGTTGGGTAATAAAGGAATTATGATGGGGACGGCCATCAAAGGTGGAGGACGACCACCTGGCAGGGTACGGCTGCCGAAAATATCAACGATGGGGACGGCCATCGGACGAGCATGATGGAGGACGACCATCAAGAGGTGGAGGACGACCACCTAGCAGGGGACGGCTGCTCTCAGGGTTCATCATGACATAGGACGAATGCCAGATAACCAAAATCAACAATGGGGACGGCCATTGGATAAAATAATGAAGGACGATCATCAACGGGTGGAGGACGACCACCTAGCAGGGGACGGCTACTAAAATCAACGATGGGGACGGCCATCGGATGAGCATGATGGAGGACGACCATCAAGAGGTGGAGGACGACCACCTAGCAGGGTACGGCTGCTCTCAGGGTTTATCATGACACAGGACGAGTGTCAGATAAGAAGGAGAATTTGCTTTGTTGGTAATCTACTGGGGAAAAGTAAACACGGACGAGTGTTTATATCCAAGAAACAAAAGGTATAAGTGTTTGGTATGTTTGTGTATAGATTAAAGATGCGGACGAGCATCCCTAAGACTATGATACGGACGAGTATCGGGTAGAAACAAACTGACGCATGTTCAAAGATGATGATACGGACGAGTATCAACTGGTTAACAGAGAGCACGGACGAGTGTTGAATCTAAGGGGACTTTTCTGGGGAATGATAGACACAGTCGAGTGTTTATATTCAAGAAGACAAGAGTGTTTGACACAGTGCATGGATTAAAGATGCAGACGAGCATCCTTAAGACTATGATACAGACGAGTATCATGTAGAAACAAACGCTTGACGCATGTTCTGAGTTGATGATACGGACGAGTACCATCTGGTTAATAAAGAACAAGGACCAGTGCTGAATCTGTGGGGATATATAAGTGTATACAAGATACGGACGAGTATCTGTATAGGTATGAGTGGTATGAGTATACATAGATGAGTGTTTATCTGCCGGGGAGAGTGACACGGACGAGTGTCAAGAGAGAAAAGTATAATAATATCAACAAGTATGTGGGTTGCAAAAGTGTAGATGACTGTGCCGGGGATATGACACGGACGGATGTCAAGAAAGTGTATATAGGTATATGTGAGTGCAAAGAGGATGTCTTTGGCTTTCTGCTGGGGTATGACACGGACGGGTGTCAGGAGTATCTGTAGTGCGGGTGATCTTGCTTGTAAAGAGCGTTCGGGTGACTTTACTGGGGAATGATGATGCAGATGGGTACCAAAAATGAGTATATACTGGTGTTTGTGATTTGTGAGGCAGCTGCTTTTGCTGGGGAACCTGGTGGGGATTTTTCTGTACGTTGATGAGCTGTCATTATTCACAAATGCTGATTTAAAGCATGGCTTATGATTATGCTATGTGTTAGATTTTTGCCGTAATGCCCCATGCTAGACGGAATGCTACGCTTTGTGGGTGAATATGATGAAAATGCTATGATTGTGCAAAGATAACAATACCGGGATCCAGGTCCCGTTGCTGCGAAGATCCTTGATCGATCTGTTGAAGTAGATGTCCCAGCTGGGGATGAGATCATTGGTAGATCTAATAAGATGATATCTGCTTGGGATACGGGTCACTGGTAGACCTATCCTAATAAATGAGAGACCCAGCTGGGGTTTGTAGGGGCTTTCTTCACTCTGTTGTGATCTTCCATGCGCTGCTCTTCTGGATAGAGGTTGGAACTCTATGGGGAGATAGCTTTCTGACTTTTGTACTCGGCTGAGGGCGAGATGGCAACTCGGCTGGGGAGGAAGAGAGATCATTGAGAGACCTCCCTAGGGATTCTGTTACGGTAGCTTCTTGACTCAGCCGGGGATATGGGCATCTTCTGTGATACCTGCCCATTCTGATGGGGATAAGTAACAAGTGGCAATTCAGCTGGGGGAAGTCATGGGAGGCAACTCAGCTGGGGAGAGAGCACTTCGGGTGCTAAAATTGAATGTTGATTTGTCAGCTTGCTGGGATGAAGCTTACATGCCCCAAGCTGCATTCTGGATACCTGCAACCCTGAAAAAGATGGAGAAACGCACAAGATAATCCCGAGGTATCCTTTGCTGGATTCCGTCATAGGAGTTAGGATACTTCTGAGAGTAAGCATATTTCCTGCAGGCATGTTTTTATTTGAAGATAAGCATCTGTATTCTTATGCAATCAATTTTTCTTTTAAGACATCAGACATTTTTGCAAATAAAATGTACAAAATGAGACATGACTGAAAATCTGATTTTATTAATTCATATGCTCTGAATTGGCGAGATACAGTCAAAGGAACATATCCCCTGAAATGAGGAGATTGTTATAAATTGAGAAACAAAATGCTGGCAGTGTTGATGACGCTTTAAGGAGCTTCCTCTTCACTATGACCCGTATGACTTTTGACGTTCTTCTCATCTTGCTTTTTGAAGAATGTTGATTCTGATTGAAGCTTGATCCTTTCGAAGCTTACCAAGTTGTAGATGATACAGACGAATTCAGAATGCAGTTGTTCGCTTATTCCCTTATTTTGCATGGATCGCCCTTCCGGGTTTTCAATCCATCGGGATACCCATTTTTGCCTGAGCTGTCCAATGCGGCTTTTCAACTCAGCGGGTGTACCTTTTTGTTTATTTTCCCTTATTTTTGCCCGAGTCTTTTATTTTGTTTTTGACTCGCCGGGATGCCCTATTTTTGCCTGGACTTACATTCTGTTTTTATGTCCAGCGGGTCATTTTTATGCGAAGTATTTTTTAACTGCATCTGAATTCACAGGGGACGGGAAGTCTTCACCATCCATGGTGCTGAGCATCAGTGCTCCACCAGAGAAAACTTTCTTTACTACAAATGGTCCTTCATAGTTTGGAGTCCATTTGCCCCTGTGGTCTGTATGAGGAGGGAGGATTCTCTTCAGCACAAGATCTCCTACTTGGTACTCTCGGTGCCTGACTTTCTGATCGAAGGCTTTCTTCATTCTCTTCTGATACAACTGCCCATGACAGATTGCAGCCAATCTCTTTTCTTCAATCAGACTCAGTTGCTCGTATCGGGCCCTGACCCATTCTGCTTCACTCAGTTTAACATCCATCAATACCCGTAGAGAGGGTAATTCAACTTCGACAGGTAGGACTGCTTCCATACCATACACAAGTTGATACGGTGTTGCCCCAGTGGACGTTCTGATTGACGTGCGGTACCCATGCAAGGCAAATGGTAGCATTTCATGCCAGTCTTTGTAAGTGACTACCATCTTCTGCACAATCTTCTTGATGTTCTTATTTGCGGCCTCAACAGCGCCGTTCATCTTTGGCCTGTAAGGAGAAGAATTGTGATGTTGAATTTTGAAGTCCCGACACAGTTCTGCCATCATTTTGTTGTTTAAATTGGAACCATTATCAGTAATGATTCGCTCGGGCACTCCGTATCGACAGATAATATCTCTTTTCAGAAATCTGGCTACCACTTGTCTCGTAACATTTGCATATGAGGCTGCTTTAACCCACTTGGTGAAATAGTCGATGGCGACCAGGATGAATTTGTGGCCATTCGAAGCAGTTGGTTCAATCTTGCCAATCATGTCAATGCCCCACATAGCAAAGGGCCAGGGTGAAGACATGATGTTCAAAGGATTGGGAGGCACATGCACCTTATCTGCATAAATCTGGCATTTGTGGCACTTCCTGGCATAAGCACAACAGTCTGCATCCATTGTGATCCAGTAATATCCTGATCTTAACAATTTCTTAGCCATGGCATGCCCTCCCGCATGGGTACCAAAGGATCCTTCGTGCACTTCATGCATCAACAAGTCTGCTTCTGTCTTATCAACACATCTGAGGAGTACCATATCAAAGTTCCTTTTGTATAGGGAACCATCAGTGTTCAGGAAGAAACTACCAGCAAGCCTTCTCAAAGTCTTCTTATCATTGGATGATGCCCCAGGTGGGTATGTTTGATCCTCTAAGAAGCACTTAATGTCATGGAACCAAGGCTTATTATCTTTAACAACATCTGTTGCGAACACATATGCTGGTCTGTCAAGTCTGGACACTGAAATTTGAGGTACAAAGTTGGCAGCTTGAACTTTGATCATGGACGAAATGGTAGCCAGGGCATCCGCAAACTGATTCTCGTCCCGAGGGATATACTCAAGCTTGACTGTTGTAAAGAAAGTCAATAGCCTCCTTGTATAATCCCTGTAAGGTATCAGATGATCCTGGTGAGTGTACCATTTGCCGTTGGTTTGATTGATTACCAGAGCTCAATCTCCAAATACGGCCAATGTCTTGATCCTGAGGTCGATGGCTTCCTCAAGACCCATAATGCAAGCTTCGTATTCAGCTTCGTTGTTAGTGCAGTTGAAAGTGAGTTTTGCCGAGAAAGGCATGTGAACTCCTTTAGGTGTAATGAGCACTGCACCAACACCACGACCATTCATGTTAACAGCCCCATCAAACATCATAGTCCATTCTTCTTCCGGGTCAGGCCCTTTAGTGTGAACAGGCTCTTCACGATCTTTTGCTTTTATGAACATGATGTCTTCATCAGGGAAGTCAAATCTCATAGGCTGGTAGTCATCAATGGGTTGCTCAGCAAGATATTCAGATAATACACTGCCCTTGATGGCTTTCTGAGATGTGTACTGGATGTCATATTCTGTGAGAATCATTTGCCATCTTGCAACCCGTCCGGTAAGTGCTGGCTTCTCAAAAATGTACTTAACTGGATCCATCTTTGAGATCAACAAAGTAGTGTGGGTCAACATATATTGTCTCAGTCGGCGAGCAGCCCACGCTAAAGCACAGCAAGTTTTCTCGAGCAGTGAATAACGCTGTTCACAGTCGGTAAACTTTTTGCTTAGGTAGTATATTGCATACTCTTTTCGACCAGACTCGTCATGCTGGCCCAGCACACACCCCATTGACTCTTCTAATACTGTCAAGTACATTATCAGAGGTCTTCCTTCCACTGGAGGCATAAGGATTGGAGGTTCTTGTAAGTATTCTTTGATCTTGTCAAAAGCCTTCTGACAGTCTTCATTCCACCTGACCGTCTGTTCTTTTCTTAGCAGCTTGAACAAAGGTTCACAGGTTGCAGTAAGGTGAGATATGAACCGTGAGATGTAGTTCAATCGACCTAAGAAACCTCGAACCTCCTTCTCTGTCTTCGGTGCAGGCATCTCTTGGATGGCTTTGACTTTATCAGGGTCAACTTCAATCCCTTTCTCGCTTACAATAAAACCCAGCAGCTTACCAGATCGCACCCCGAATGTGCACTTGTTGGGGTTCAACTTCAATTGGTACTTCCTCAGACGCTTGAATAACTTCAGTAGATTCACCAGGTGATCTTCCTCAGTAAGGGACTTGGCAATCATGTCATCCACATAACATTCTATTTCTTTATGGATCATATCGTGGAATAATGTTACCATAGCCCGTTGATATGTTGCACCGACATTCTTGAGCCCAAATGACATTACCTTGTAGCAGAACGTGCCCCAGGGTGTGATGAATGTTGTCTTCTCCATGTCTTCAGGTGACATCTTAATCTGGTTGTATCCTGAAAATCCGTCCATGAAGGAGAATACCGAGAACTGAGCCGTGTAATCGACCAATACATCAATGTGAGGTAATGGGAAGTCATCTTTTGGGCTGGCTCTGTTCAGATCCCGGTAGTCAACACACATTCTTACTTTGCCGTCTTTCTTAGGCACAGGTACTATGTTAGCAACCCACGGTGGATAGCTAGTCACAGCAAGGAACCCGGCGTCCCATTGCTTTTGTACCTCCTCCTTAATCTTCATTGCCATGTCCGGGCGAGTACGGCGCAGTTTCTGCTTAACTGGCGGGCATTCTTCTCTTAAAGGCAGCTTGTGCACAACAATGTCGGTGTCCAACCCGGGCATATCCTGATAAGACCAGGCAAACACGTCCACATACTCTTGAAGCAGGCCGATCAGTTGTCTCTTCACTGAGTCTTGCAGGCAGGCCCCGATTTTAACTTCTTTCACGTCTTCGTCTGTACCAAGATTGATCACTTCAACTTCCTCCTGGTGAGGAGTAATAACCTTTTCCTCTTGTCTTAACAACCTGACTAGCTCTTCAGGAAGCTCATACTCTTCTTCAACCCCTTCATCGGCTTGATTGATTGGATTGTCAAAGTCATACGAAGTCATAGCCGTGCTGTTGTCGGTGCTGTCAGGAAGGCACACTCTGCAAGGGTTTAGTTTGTTCATTTTAGTGATTTTCTTTTAATCTTATTTTAGAAAAGTGAAATAGAGTTGTCATTTTGAAAACACTGCCATTTATTTTTTATACAAAAAGAAAAATGGAAAAACAGTGAGCGGAAAAGAAAAAGACTCGTTTGCAAAAAGATGTCTGATATTTCATTGATTAATCTTGTTTGCACAAAAAGTACAGATTGCCCGATTACAAAATGAGTCTTGTCATCTTGGGCAAGATGCAAGACTTTGATGCATGCTATAAAAATACAGGAAATAATAATTACTCCGCATGAGTAACTCTTATAATTTCCTAGGAAGACCAGTTTGAGATACTGCTCCCCGGGATCTTTGGACGAATCCAGCTTTCCAGGTTCCGTTCTTCTTCCAGCTCGTCTTCCAGACAGTTGACAGCATCAGGGGCGAGCATCCCCCCACTCACAAAGTTGGGCTCTTTTGCAGCCTCTGCTTGATCTTGTTGAGTTGGTTTGTAACCCAACCCAAATCTGTCCTCCTTCTTCTCCACCGATAGCAGTTTGCCCCAGCCTTGGGCGTTTCCTCCCTCAACAACCTTCCGGGCTTGCTGGTATGATGATATTGAAGTACCAGGCACAGCAGATGTTTCATTGACATTCAAAGCTTCGAACCCCTGGCTCATTGTTTCATGGATCTCCCCATCCATCTCAATGTACTTATAGGTAGCCAGGTGGCTGACAAAAATAACCTCCTCTCCACAGATTGTAACGATTTGACCCTCCCACTCATATTTTAACTTCTGGTGAAGGGTAGAGGTCACGGCGCCAGCGGCGTGAATCCATGGCCTACCCAATAGACAGCTGTAGGCAGGCTGTATATCCATCACGTAGAAGATCGTTTTGAAGGTCTGCGGGCCAATCGTTATGGGCAACTCAATCTCCCCCAGAACCGATCTTTTTGAACCATCAAAGGCTCTCACCACCAGGTTGCTGGGTCTCAACGCCAATCCGTCATATTCTAGCTTCACCAGGGCCTTTTTAGGTAAGACATTGAGGGATGACCCCGTGTCTACCAGCACATGGGAAAGGACAGCACCTTTACATTCCATGGTTATGTGCAAGGCTTTGTTATGGTTCCGGCCTTCCGTTGTCAAATCAGTATTGGTGAACCCTAGCCCGTGACTAGCATTAACATTTCCAACTACAGCTTCCAGCTGATTGACAGTGATCTCTTCAGGCACGTAAGCTGCGTGCAAGACTTTGAGTAGCGCATTCCGATGGGCTTCGGAGCACATAAGCAATGATAGGATTGAGATCTTGGAAGGCGTCTGATGAAGCTGATCCACTACTTTATAATCACTCTTTTTGATGATTCGCATGAACTCATCAACCTCTTGGTCAAAGGGTGTTTTCAAGGCTTCCTTAACAACTTGCTCATCTTGCACCAAGCTTTTTCCTTTTGCCTTAGCAGCAGCTTCTGCTTCGGCAGTGGGTCTCTGAATTTGTGGAGCGAAAAGACGTCCGCTTCGAGTGAAGCCTCCGCCTCTTCCCACATTGTCAATTTGTGGTGCAGGGGTTGATGATTCAAAAGTGATTCTTTGTCCTTCACAGTACAGGTCAGAGCCGTAATGCCAGGGGATGGCATTACTACTTTCATAAGGTACCGGTCCAGGCACCGCGATAGTGACTGGACTGACTGCAGCTGCGGAAGGAATTGTGATAGTCTGCGGATCATAATAAATTGTGACTGGTGCTCTGATGGGAGCAGCACCTTCCGAATTATAGACAGAGTTGTTCTCAGGATCATAGAATATTGTGACAGTTGAGACATCTTCATGATTTGTTGCTGGTGTTGTAGGAGACATTGTTGGAAGGATGGATGTTGTTGTTGTAGGAGTTTCGAAATGGAGTGGTGCTGGAGTTGTAGAAGAAAAGTTTGTTGATAACTGATCAGTTGAGATAATAGATGAAGTACTTGTTGATGAAGCCGAAGAATTGTCAGGAACAATGGTTGTTGCAGTTGTAGGAGGTTCTGGAGTTGTTGCTGATGAGATTGCTGGATTTGTTGGAAATGATGTGGTGATCTGAAGCTGGCCACTCTGAATGAGACCGTCTATGCCATTCCTCAGATTATCGCACCCATTGACTGAAATATTGCAGTAAGCACACCCCAACTCACACCCCGGGAACATTTGACATTCGAGGAGCTGAGCCTTAATTTCTACCAACGGTGTCCGGATCTGACCCACACTGGTTATTAAATAAGACGGCTTGTCTTCTTCAATAGCGTTTATCCTGGGACCACCGTGGTTTGGCATGGGGTTCTTATTGACATTGGGTGGTGGTGCGAAATTCAGAGCTTTTGAGTCCACCAGGTCTTGTACCTTCATGTGCAAAGCTCTGCACTTTTCTGTACTGTGGCCAGGTGCATTTGAATGGAAGGCACATCTGGCATTAGAGTCATAATTCCTGGGTAGACTGTTGGGATCTGGAGGTGCCAACGTCCTTAGCTCAACTAGGTTGAGTTTCAGGAGTTGTGGCAGCAATGTAGCATATGGCATAGGGATCGGATCGATTACCCTGTTGGCTTGAGAAGGCCTCTGTTGGAATGGCCTTTGCTGATTATTGTTGTTGGTGTTGCTGTTGTTGTAATTTCTCGGAGGATACTGATTCTGTTGATGGTACTGAGGTTGTGGTTGATAGTTTTGTTGCGGAGGTTGATAAACTGGTTGAGGATGAGCTGGAGCAGGAATGGTGACTGCTGCTATTGATCTGTGAACATATTGGGGCCTGCCCCTGTTGGCGTGGATGGCATTGGTCTCGCCAGTTCTTCTCGGGCCTGCAAAAGGCTTTCTTGTACTACTGGACGAGCTTGCACCGTTGTCTGAGATCTTACCCATCTTCAATAGGCTTTCAATTCTCTCCCCGGCTATGACAACATCTGCAAAGCTAGTGGAAGAGAAAGCAGCCAGCCTGTCAATGTAGGTTCCCTGAAGGGTGTTCATGAACATATCTGCCATTTCCCTTTCAGACATAGGTGGTTGAACAGCAGCAGCCAATTGCCTCCATCTCTGGGCATATTCTCGGAAACTTTCCCTTGACGACTGTGACATTCCCATTAGGAGAGTCCTGTTGGGTGCCATGTCTAAGTTGTACTGATACTGTCTGATGAAGGCTTCTGCCAGGTCCTTCCAGCATCTAATAGTTGCCCTTGTCAAGTGAGAGTACCATTCTCTTGACGCTCCAGTCAAGCTGTCTTCGAAATAGAACATCCAGAGCTTCTCATCCATAGTATAGGCCTTCCGCCTCCCCAGAAATGATTGTAAATGAGTCCGGGGGCATGAAGTCCCGTTGTATTTTTCAAAACAAGGAGGCTTGAACTTATGGGGAATCCTGACCCCGTCTACCAAGCCCATGTCCATGACGTCAAAACCCAAGGAGTTTTGAGACTCTAAGGATCTTAATTTCTCAGCTATCTCATCCAGCCTCCTATCATAGGCTTCTTCCCCAGCACCCATTACCGTGAATTGATCCTCTTGGGGGTCTTCTTGTAGTACCCTGGCTGCAGTGGTAGTCCCTTGAACATTTGCAGGGATGTTGACCTCAGGATGGAGGTGTGGTCCAAATACAGGGGGATTAACATGAGGTTGGACCCTTTCATTGTTGCTGGTGCCGGCAGTCCCTATATGTGGATCTTCTTGATTTTGCCTTTCCACCATGGCCCTCAATCTTTCTTGGCTCTGAGCCATGTTGTTCATCACTTCCATAAACTGAGTCATTTGATTCCTCATTTCTAGCCTTTCATTCGCCATTTGATTTCTGACCTCAGTAAGGTCCTGCTGCATCTGATCCATTTGAATGCCCGGAAGGTTGCTACGGGTCGGATAACGGTGCGGACGATTGAGGGGAAATACCCGGCGCCGAGCAATAGTTCCTGAACATCACAACAGAGTTAGTGGCAATAAAACAAAAACCTACAAAACAAACAAAAGGGTTAACATGCAATGCAGTATGCTTATTTGCTTTCAAGGTATCCGGCTTGGCATTCAGTTTTGACCCTTCCAGACCCTTGAAGATGCTGTTGATGTTGCTTTCGAAGTGAAACTCGGATGGAACAAACTGATACATATATTACAAAAGCAAAATGGTACATAGTTTGTTTACAAATACAAGCCCTCTGAGGGGTCAAAATACATTACAAGGAAAAATGAAAAATACACGGAATGAAAGCAACAACAAGCAAACGGTCAAACGCCAAGACCAAACTCATCCTCACGAACTTCCTTGAGAAGTGCTTCGGTCACAGGATCAGCCGGACGCTCCGTGAGATTCCTGATGAGGAGATTCCGGGTCGTAACAGCTGCTGTTAGTTTCTTGTGCTGGCTTTGGTCCTTTGACCTCTTCACTCCTGCTTTGATCTTCAGCTCTGATATCTCCCTCTGGGCTGCTGCCAGGGCTTCTTGCTGCACTTTTGCACTAGCTTCCAGTTGCTCCATCTTGTCTTGAACTCTCTTGTCCTCCAGAGTACGAGCCTCGGTGATCCTGACCCACCTAGCCTGACTCTCCTTTAGATACAAGTCTGTCCTTGCTCTCTGGAACTGGGCTTCTTTGCAAGCATTCTTCAGAATTTGTTCTCCAGCTTTAGACTTCTTGATATAATCCCCAGACTTCTCAATCTTAGCCAGATGCTCCACTCTCAACTTCTCTAACCTCTCAATCTCCATCCTGCCATCACTCCTCTCCCGGAGGGTCTTCTGCAAAGCCTGGGTTAACTTCTCATTTCTCTCCTTCAAGCTCTCAAAATCCTCCAAACTGACAGTGGCAGGGGGTGGTGCTGAAGATGATTCAGGCATATCTTCTATGGTAAAGGGCATCCCAGAGAATTGAGCCCTGGCACGGGACCATTCATAATATTGTGCTGATGCCACACTGTTGCACTTCCCCAGAATGGTTACTCCCTTGGTTTGAACATTATCCCAGGCCCAAGCAGCCTGCCTAACAATAGCCAGATTAGGCTTGTTTTCACAATAAAGAGTCTCCACCAAGTCCTGTGCCTTAGGAGTGTGGACCAGTGCATAACCCAGTTGTCTTTTGAACAGCAGAGGGTTGTAATTGATACTGCCCTTAACTCCTATTAGGGGCACATTGGGAAAATGCCCACAGCTGGTGATGACATCCCTGCCCTTGGTGCTTTGAGTGCACCATCTGATATCAGCTGAAGTTAGAGCAGTGAGTCTTTTAGCCCAGTTTTTCTGCTGATGAGGATTCAAAAATGCATTTGTCCTGGGTAGATGCCTGAGAAGCCAAGTATGGAACAATGGAGCACAACACCTCACTAATCTTCCCCTCTGCTTTTCATTCCTCTGATGCACTGAGTAGTAGAGGTCCCCCAATAAAGTGGGCACTGGGTTCCTCAAGATGAAAAGATGGATTGCATTCTTGCTAATGAATCGAGGCTCATCAGCAAACAACACAATTCCATATATACTCAAGGCCAATAAAGAACAGACAGCTTTCCACTCTCCTAAAGAAGCTTTCAGGGTAGCTTGAGAGATCAAGAAATCCAGATGGAAGCCAGGGATTCCAGCTTTAGAAGTCATATGCTGCTCAATCAGGACAGGTTCCAGATGCAAAGCCTTTGCTACTTCTCCATTACCAGGAAAGACCATCTCAGGGTTGAAAGGGATTCCACCCCTGATAGGCATACCAACCAATGATGAGTATTCTTCTAGCAGAGGGCCCAACTGAAAGTCTTGGAAAGTGAAACATCTCAGTGGGGGATCATAGAACTGAATGCAAGTGTGGATCAGGCTTCTCTGTGAAGGGTCCAGGTCCATAACCATATCAAGTATATATCCGTAGTGTTCCCTGAACAATGGTATGTGATCCGGAGTGATCAGGGTCTGGATCCTCCTGATGTCAGATAGCTCTGGCTGGAAGAAGTGGTAGGTGATGTTACTCTTTTTAGGTGCCATGATGTTGAGACTGAGTAGAGACAAGTGCTGGTGAGGATACTGAATAATGGGCCACTGATTGGCTGGTGCAAGTGACTGAGGTAGATAGCTGATAGCTGAAGCAGGTGCTGATGAAGATAGGTCAATACTGAAGATGGGGTCAAAACCAAAACCAAAGATGAAAGTGGATACCCTGAAACACAAATAAGCAAATGTCAATATGATGCAATGTTTATGTATGCAAATGATATGCAAGGGTTTGTGACTGAGCTGGATCTGATCAAGAACTCTGATATAGGTCCAAGTATGTTCAAGAATTCCAGATGGAGGTCTATAAATCCAGTAACCAAGGTGGGGGACTCAAATAAAGAGCCACATGTCCAGGGTTTTAGAATCACAAGAACTGTTCCAACATGGAGCATTCTTAATCAAGTCAAAGTAACAGGGTATTCTGAGGTCAAGGTACCTGCAAACCTGTAAACAGCCCAAACCCTCTCTCAGGTGGTGTTCTAAAACAAGGATCCTCAGACTTGGATTAGTTATGAGAAGTGTAAACACTTCCAACCCGGAGGTACAGTGTTTACAATAACCATAAAAGTTCCTCCTCTAATTCACCTCAGTTTCTGAAGGTCAAAACTAAAGGTCATCCAGACTTAGCAGGCTTCCCAGATAGCCCTAGCACTGCAGGAAATCTGCAACACAGAGTTCTCAAGAAGAAACCCATATCTGAACCGTGTTTCATATTCCCGCACCAGACCGAGATGGAATGGGAAAGAATATGATTCACTCTAGCCTAGGTGTCACTCAGGTCCCAGGTATAGGACCTTAACTCTCAATGGAACACCCACCCACCAAAGCAAAACCAGATCCAGCCAGACAGCATGACAGTATGATATATGAAAAACTGTAAAGAAAGCAATAAATAAAGCTGTACAGAAAGCAGTAAATAAAGCAAATATACAAACACAAATAAGCACATAACACCCTAGTAAACACAAGTCAATCAAGCGCTAGGAGGAACCCACAAAAAGAACCAGAAGCCCTGGTTGCAGTATAAGGGTCCCCAGCAGAGTCGCCAAGCTGTCGCTCCCACCAAATGAAGCCGGGTCAAATGGGGTACAGACGCGAACGGTCGGCGAAAGGAACAGTGAGAACACACAGCCGTGAACTCACTGGAGATGAATAGAGTTGCCAGCTAGGCATTTTTATCCCGGAGGAAAGGTAATGCTGCATAAACCTAGAAAGAGATGGACAAGACGGTCGCGAACCAGAGAGACTGAGAAAGGGGGTTGGTTACAACCTGGGAAGGTATTAGCACCCAGATTGTCCGCCGTACTCGACGGGATCCACGCTTAAAAGATTTGTGCTTTAAAGGGGTAGTGTCAGTGCAATTTGTGTATAGAATAGCTGGAAAAGATGTACAGGTGTCAGTGTAAGGAGTGCAAAGTGTATAAATGATGTGTCAGTGTAAGAACAAAGAATGAAATGCTCAAGATCATGAGGCTAAAAGAATGAGGCTAGAAAGAGGGGGAATATACAGAGACTTTTTGTTCGATAACTGTTAAGTTATGCCTACGTATCCTCTCGTGCAATGAGGAAGTCAGAACACCGTAGTTCGACCCAAAGAGACTGAAAGGTGAATTGACTTGTGAACTGCTTGCTTGTCTATGCTCAAGTGTATGACCTGTCTGGCTCAGGTGCAAACTGTCTTGCATTAGACGGAAGAAACAAGTTCTCGTTTGTGAGTGAATGAGATGAGAAAAGAATCCCGAAGGAGACGATTATTGTTTGTTTTTGTGTTTTCAGTCTTTTATTGCTTTTGAAAGTTTGTCATAAATTAATGAGCTTAAGCTTAAACCAATGGATTTAGTAAACTCATCACATCTTCCCTCTGATTAGGGGTAATGAGAACACCTTAAGTGTGAAGTCAGATTCTCACACTTAATCACCTTTGGTATAGGATTAAGATCATTAACCTACTTGTGATTATTTAGATGTTTTTGTGGTTTTTGTTTAGTGTTAAGTAATGAGGTTAAGCCATAATCAAGGATTAAACAGACTCATTACACCATCCTAATAGAAGGATAATAGATGAGAATGTTTAAGCTGAGGAAAGTTCCTCAACTTAATCCATGATTAGGGATTAAACTCATGACAAAACAAACCTTTGGTTAAGTGGATTTTATTTAATGGTATGATGATGAAGTGAGTTTTATGATTTGTAAGACAACTTGAGGGGGACTTGTCCATTAACACTAGGGTTAGTCCTTCTTAACCAATTAAGGAAGAATTAGAACCCTAATGCAAGGCCCAAGTTACAAGTGTGATGTCTTGATGATTATTAAGTGAATTGATTAAGAGATTTAAACACATTAAGGGTTTAACACTTAGGATTAAAGTTATACACTCCATCCTAAGAGAAGGATGCAGGCATAAACTTAATCACAAAGCCTTAAAGCCTTTAGGGTTTAGTCCCTGATTATGAGATGAGAAGAGAAGACTCAAAAGAGACACAAAGGTAAAACTAAGAAAGGAGACTAATCAAAACCCTAATCATTGTCATGCTTGGTTGTTCCTAAGGTTTGTGAGGTTTTCAAGAGAAGTCTTCAATGGAACCACCAGGAAGCAGATGAAAGGATCAAGAGAAGCAAAGCAACTTGCTTCATTCAAGAAGTCAAGTCACTTGAAGAAAGAAAGTGGGAAGAAAAAGAATGAGCAAGCTCAAACTCAAGCACAAACAAAAATGCAGCAATGGATGCAAGAGAGATGAAAAGAAAAGTCATGAGAAGTGAAGGCAAATCCACTTCTCAGAATCACTTACCACCTGAAAGGGTTAGAAAAGGAATGCAATGCAATGCAAAATGGGATGAGATGACATGATGAGAAACAAAACCAGAAGCATATACATGATGCTAATGATGCTATGAGATGCTACAAACATGAGGCAGCACATGGAAATGGTCATACAAGTTTATGAATGCAAATGAAGTAAGCTATGAACCATGAACATACATGAAAAGTTATGAAGTGCACATGACATACAACATGGCAAATGGAAGATGCAATGATCACACATGATTCTAACATGTCCTAAGATGTCTAATGAATCACATGGAAGCATGGAATGTCATGGCAAGTCATGTTATGCAAGAGAATGCAAAATGGATGCATATGGAAGCCCAAATTAGGGTTTATGAATCATACATCAAACACAAACCAAAATCAGAAGCAAACAACAAGATAAAAAATTGAAAATGCAAAACAAAGGACCCCTAATCCTATACTAAACCAATGCCCAAAGGAGAGGTCTCAACTCTGAACCAAATTCAAGTTATGATTTTTACAAGATTCTAGGGTTTTTAGGGTTCCTAAACAAGAAAAATGCCAAACAAATTGAAAATGAAAGATCAAATCATGGCCATTTAATCTCACAAACTACATGCTAAACACAATGCAATTCCAAAAGAATCAATGTCCAACCCTTCATGGATAGGCAGAAATGATTTTTTGAACTTTGGATCAAATTAATGCATAAAAATGATTTTAATTCAATGAGAAATTCTTAAAATGCATCAAGATCAAAAAACAAATTTGGTTTGAAGGTTGGACAATGTTTCTAAATGTCTTAGAACATTTCATTAATTTTTTGGTGATTTTTAAATACCTAAAAGTATTTTTAATGAATTAATTTTCATTAATCAATTAAAACTAATCTTTCAAATATTTTAAAATACTTTTTTAATGATAAAAATGAAAATAAAAATATTTTTGTGTCTTAAAAATTAATAAAACTCTTGAGAAAAAGTTTCATAATTTTTAAACAAGTTTTGCTATTTTAAATAAATTGGACAAATTAAATGAAAAAAAATGAAATAAAAATTGAAGTAGATGGAAGTCAACTGAGTGGAGGGCCAGGATTGAGTCTGAATTTGAATGGGTTGACTGCGCGCGTTAGTGGAGGGCCAGGATTGCATCTGATTATATTAATTTAATTATGGATTAATTAAACTAACTAAGTGGATTAGGGCAAAGCAAGAGGATCTGGGCCGTTCATTCGCGCGGCAGGTCAATGGGTCAAAGCCATCCTACGCTCCAAATTCAAATGGCATTTAATTACAGGATTAAGCCCTAATGATTTTCAGGTGGCCGGAGAAGACCTCTGGTCGTCTTCTCCGGTGGGAAGCCCACCTGAAAATCCCTAAAACTCTCAAAACCTAACTAAAACGAAATCTAAAAACATGGAAATGATCCCCACAACTTACTGAATCAAAACCCCATCACAAACAACATTTATTTTTCCCCAAACTCATGAATCGAGCAAAACATTTTTTAGGTCACAGAGTTTCAGAAAGCAATTAAATTCTCATTTCACCACCATTTTCAAAACTAAAAGCATCAGAACAATCAGTGAAGCACAGAGAACAACTTAGGAACTTAAAAAACGATTTCTGGAAAAAATGTTCTTGAGCTACCTGAGTTTCGAAGCTTTCACCCCAGCAACTTTCTGACCTTTCCCTTTGATGCAATCCACTCTACTTGGTCCCCTGATGATCCTTGAATGCTTAGAAAGAGTTTATGTTGGCTGGTTTGAGAGATTGAGCAAGTTCTGTTCAAGCTCAGTTGAAAATGGTGATGGTGATTCAGGCTGTTTCAGGTCAATGTGAGTGGTTCTTTGTGATCAGGGTGATGTTTTGAGAAGGTTTGTGGAGTTTGTTTGGGTGTTCATGGCCTGTGAAGTGAGTTTCGAATGGTTTTGCTTCTGAGAGTGAAAATGGAGGAATGGTGTTCTTGCTGGATTCAGGCCTAAGTCTTGTTGGTTTTGGCTCAATGGAACATGGTGAAATGATTGGTGAAGTTGGTTTGAATGTTTGTGAGCTGGGCAGAGAGATTCGAAGAGAAATGCAAATGGGGTGAGTTTTGTGTATGTGATCTTGTGGTGTGTTTCAGCTTGGCTTGTTAAGTGAAATGGCTAGCATTTTCTTTGCATAAAAAACTCTCATAGGTCAGATGATGTGACCTGGCCTTTATTGATTGGTAAGTTCACTTTTGCAAAATGTCAACTTTGTTGTAAGAGAGGTATGGCTTGAGTTCTAGCTTGGTACAATGGCTAGGGCTGGCGCAGCATGGTGTGTATGGGAGGCTAGCATGGTTCAGCATCCAATGTAACAAGTGGGTGAAGTGTCATGAGTGATTTTGCAACTTGCTTGTCTTTGAAACTTCATGAAAATATCTTGTTATACAAACCATGTACATGAGAAACTTTGGTTCAATTCTGATTTTTAGAACTTATGTGATGTTTGTACATTGGTTTGAAGTGAACTAGAAGTTACAAATGGCCTTGCTACATGATTTTGCAAATTTTCCAATTGGTGCATATCTTGAAAATTAGTGATTTTTGCCAACTTTGTCACACCATAAATTTTGATCCAAAATGAATTAGGTCATGTTCTTGTACTTTTTGAAAAGGGAAAAATGTATTCTACAACTTTCATGACCAAAGTTTTTCCATTTGAAGCTTTTTTGGATCAAAGATCAAGGCTTGAAAAATGACCTAAAATGACATATTCTTGAAAAGTCAACTATGCCCAAAAAAGTCAACTTTGCAAAACTTCAAATTCTTGAATTTTGTGAACTTCAACCTTCTTCCATGATCAAATAAAGATCATATAAACTCAAAATGATGAAGATCACCCCTTGGTAGGGTCATTGGGGGCCTCAGATGCCCTGATTTTGCACTGACTTGTCCAGAAAGTCAACTCTTGATCAGATGACTTCCCCATGGAATTTCTTCATGAAAATTGATATGAATACTCCCTATACCATATAGAGACCAATGGAAACAAGAATGACCAAAAAAATTGGAGTTATGGCCTCTGAAACCAAAACCCTAATTTTAGGTCAACTGTGCAGTCAAACTTGGCTCTACATCCACACCAATCCCAGTTCTTGTGATCCTTTTGCATTTTTGACTTTGAGAGGATGTGGTATGATATAAGAACACTCATGGACCCCTTTGAAGTGAATGATGGCCTTTGGAGTGGCTCAGGAGGCTCCTGGATTGCTCAGATCACCAACCCTAGATGCAGATGATTTAGAACCAATGCAGTGAACCAAAAATGTAATATGAGATGGTATGATTGTGTTTATGCATATGAGAAGATCATAAGCCATGGTGTGAAATGGGTGAGGGCAAATTTGGGGTGTTTACAGAAGCGTTCTAATTCTTGGACTGGATGTTGCAAGTCTTCGCCTTGAGAGCGAGTACTTGGCATACACTCGGTAAATTAGATTAGGGAAAATAAGTTGTTACCTTAGTCTAGACAATGCTACTCTAATAGTGCACTAGTGACTAAATCAAGGTCCCCGGCAACGGCGCCAAAAACTTGATGGTCGCGAAGACGTGATGTGTCTAGCGGTATTTGAACTGCATGCACACAGCCTATTGAAGTAATATAAAAGATTGTCGAACCCACAGGGACTTTGTAATCACTCTAGTGCTAGAAGGTCTGCTAGTTTAGCTAAGGCGGAAATTTGTCACGATTATGGTTTTAAAGATTAAAAATGGGAATTAAACTTAGTTTAAGGAAATAATGAGAAGGAGGTCGGTATGTAATTATATTAACCTATGCGGGTCAATCTAACCTAAGCTTATAAAGATGGTTCACTTAAATTATTTTGTAGAGATTACCAGTTTAAAAACCCTCGACTCACACTCTCGTGGTCTTATCTCAGATCTTACTCCTAAAGCCCTATGCCTGCTCTCGCTAGCCCATAAGTGTTTAGAAAATAATTTTTGAAAACTTAATAAGTCTAATTCATTTTAAAGCGCTCTCGCTGTATTTAAATCAAATGCCTAGCTTTAGCTATCCGGTTAAAATCTCACACTCTCGTGGTCTCGACCTAACCTATTTCACTTTTCTTACTCTCGTAACAAAAAGATTAATTTTAATCATAAAAAGCCACAGCCAGAATATAAGTTCTTAATTATTTTTAGCTTAGATTCGATTTAACCGTTTTGGTTTGGTTTATTACATACCGACTAATTAATTTAGCTACTCATTTTTATTATACCAACAGACAGATGCATAATGAAATAAACAAATATTAAAGCATACATTATATAATAATAATAATAATAACTTAACATAAATAAATAAATAGATTCAATATAAATTGCAAAACAAAAACCTGGATAATTTAATTCTTAAACTCCTTCTTCCACAAGTTGGCAAGCTCGGAGTGTCGGAATCGGAATCGAAATAAATAACAAATTCTGAGTCTAGAAAGAAATTTAATTGAAATAACAATTTCCTAATGTTGGAAATTGTTATTGAATGGGTTGGAAATAAAAGGAGAAAAACAGCAAAAACAAAGCTGGAAAATAAATGGGTTCAAGGCAAAAATACGGCAGAGCTTCCGCGTAAAAATCAATAATAAACTCTGTCTTTTTCATTTGCAGCTTGGGTATTTATAGAAGATGATTTGGGAAGTTGAATTGGTAGCAAGCGTGGGCTTCGTTCCGTAATGAGAAAATCCAGCAAAAGTGGCATACTGGGTATTGCTTCAGTTGAGGAAAAACAGGAGTCCTCGAAGACTCGTTGCACGTCTTCATGAATAACTTCAAATAAATTAAATAAATTTTCCTTGTCACGTTCGTGACATGATGTAACGGTCATATTCTTCAATTTAAGCGCGTCACGATCGTGATAAGGTTGTGACGATCGTGAGACCTCAAAATAGCGTGTCACGGTCGTGAGGAAGTTGTGACGACCGTGAGTGCAACAAAAAATGCAGACTTAGCAGAATTGTTCTCTTCATCTTCTTTTCATGCTAGATTTGGTTCATTTGATCTTTTTCTCATAATTTGGCTCTAGACATGTTATACCTGCAATGTGACATAAAAAACTCGAACAATCGGGAGTTAATAGGATCAATATACGATAAAACGGACTTAAAAACGTAGTAATAATGTGATACGATTTCTCGTTATCATTCAGCTTCTTAACTGCATTTTCACGTGTAGCTTTTATCTGTTTGCTTAAACATTTGTAAGCATGCATGAAACTTGTTTGTTTTGAATGTTAATCATAATGAAACGCACATGTTTTTCTTGAAGTAATTCATTCATATTTACTCGTAATTTTGTGTGTGCACATTGCAATACCAATTGTCATGCTTAAACCCTATGAGGGAGGATGACAAAATGAAAATGCAAAAATCTCCAATTATGTGCTCTTGAATAGGACCCTGTTGACGATGTACAAGATTTGTTTCAAATCCCTAAAAACTGGAGATATAAGGGAGATAAACACTCGCCAACCCATTTGAGCCTTGATGTAGGAGTTTCTTTTTGCATGAAAAAACCCTTGCATTTAACCCAGGGGCAGGGTAGGCGTAAGTTAGTTTGATCGAGCATTCAAATTTCACAAAGGAGTGCACATCTGAGGATCCATTACCTTTCACTGTAACAAATCAAGAGGTCTAAATACCAGAGGCCATAATGGTTATCCCAATCAAAAGGTCCAAAGACCGGAAACCACAAGGGTTATCCTTCATTGACTAAAGAAGGAGGCAGTCACAACCCTCGCAAAGCAATCAAGAAAAACATTATCACACGATTTGTTCAAAAAAAAGAATCGAAAAAAAAAGAGAAATGAAAAAGCCCGCTAAGTCAAAACTGGAAAACAAGTGACTTAGGCAAAAATTAGGGCATCCCGCTGGACTCCAATTGCAAAAGATTCAGAAGAATCAGTCTAGGAAAAAGTTAGGGATAAATAATAAAGAATCAAAAAGTGAAAAGACGAAAAATATTATACAAGAAAGATCCTTAAGCAAAAACAAGTCGTGTGATACAGACACAAAAGACAATGGGGGTGATTGTTACTCCAACAACCTCAGTGGTGCTTAAACCATTAGCAGTAATGGGTTCCTCGACCAACACAAAACCCTATTGAGAGGTGAGCGCTTGTGAAAGCTAGTTGAACATAGGAATGAAGAACATCACGAAGAGGGGTGGGTACAAATAAGCTTCGAGCCTTAATCCTTGTTTCTATAACCGTGAACCAGGCCACGATACAACCCTCAAAAGTCCTAACTAAAACAGGGTTAATCCGAGAGCGTACTACCATAAGATAGCATTCCTGACTCCTAAGAGTTGTGAGAAAATATCTTTTTGGTATTGCATGTACACGCTTTCATAAAATTCAATGTCGCGACTCAACCAGTGATTCGCTCACAAAGGTTGGCGGCATCTTTTTTTTCAATAAGAAATTCAAGATTAACATGTGTGTTGAATTAGAATTTTCATTCTCAGAATAAAACATTTTCTGCTTACATACATTCATTTGGCATCAAAGAAGTTCACATGCAGAATTTCATTCCAGAAGCTTAATCTTGCCAAGTTGAGAAGTCTGAAACTTATGAAGGACAATCATGTCGAAGTGCACATTTCCAAGAAACTCCATTGAGTATGGATTTTCCCAACAAATTGTGCTAAGGTGTATTCAATCTGGGGCAATCACTTTGAGATTTAAATCCCTCCAAGAGCATTTAGTATATGTATTCACTCCAAGATCATTTAATCAGAGGTTATCAGTTCAAGGCTCGTACTGGGGCAGGCCACCCCAAGAGCACTAGAAGTTACTCTCCTCATAAGACGGTTAATCAGAGGCACCCACCCAAGGTTCAGAATGCTAGGGCAGAATACCTCATGATTATGCGAGATCATGTGGCAAAATTCCTTCACAAATCATACAGTTTGGGTTGGTTACTTCGAGATCTACAAGAGTTTGAAAACACATAAGCATTTTGGATGCCATGTTTTTTGAAAAATCCTCTTGAGGCAATCTTACAATATGTAAAGCATTTCTCAAAATGAACGTCTAGTGATTGATCCCAATAGGGTGCGAGAAGTGTATTTCCCTGATTAGAGGATTTCTTCTCAGTCATTATGGATTTTTCATCCTACACGGCTAAAGTCAAATAGTTATTGGCATCATCAAGGTTAGAGTCCAATATTTGTTGGCATCTCATCAACCAAGGCCATGGGCATCCATATATGTCCAGCGTCTCACTTCAAGTTCAGTGTGGCAATCTTCGATTTGGTTTTCTTCGACCCTTGAGTTGATATCACTATTTTCTTCGGCCCTTTAGTCGATATCATTTCCTTCATTTCCTCGACCCTTGAGTCGATGTCGTGATTTCGTTTCCTTGACCCGTGCGTCAACATTGTTGCTTTCTTCGACCCTCAAGTCAATGTTATGGTTATTCTCTGACCCTTGAGTCGATATTATCGTTTCCTCGACCCTTGAGTCGATGTTGTGGTTTTATTTCCTCGACCCTCAAGTCGATGATGTTGCTTTATTTCCTTGACCCTCGAGTCGATGTGGTTGCCTTATTTCCTCGACCCTTGAGCCGATGTTGTCGCTTTATTCTTTGTCCCTTGAGTCGATATTGTCACTTTGTTGCTTTCTTGCCTCGATCCTTGAGTTGATATTGTCACTTTGTTTCTTTCTTGCCTCGACCCTTGAATCGATATTACCATTTCTTGCGACCCTTGAGTCGATATCACAATCTTCACTTCTTTAAACCTTGAGTTGACACACAATTGAGTTTGTCATAAAAACAAAACTCAATTAATAATATCACCCTGGCTCAGCCATACTTGTTTAATTTATGCCCGGGGTATGTGGGCATATCCTTTTGCTTATAGGTAACAGTCTCACACTGAGCTCAAAAGCGGGATTGAAGTTTTTTCAGGAGTATGAGACGTTCTTCCTTCTTGAAAATTGATAGACCTATCTAGGGTTCAGAATATGGGAGATGGCTTTCATAGGCCATGTAGTCTGGGGCAGTTAGTTCGAGATCTGATGAATCCCTCCAAGAGTTTGAAGACACGGAGGCATCTCGAATGCCAGGTTTTCTGTAAAATCCTCTTGAGACAATTTATTCTAATAAACTCCTAGTCTAAGGCGAGTTAAAATTGAAATGAATCGTCGTTCACTCATGATCAGTGAGCAGCCGATTAGCCCAGAGGCTAGAATAAAGCCATCGCCAGCACGATTTATCAAAATGTTTTTCCTTAACAGGCGTCATTCATCAATATTCCCCAGCAAGTCTCATTAGACTATATTTTTTCCAGTAGGGCAAGAATAGGTTTGGTACTCCCTTAATGAGAGGCTATCTTTATCTCTCATCTCCAGCATGAGACACTTCGCTTCTCTCATCCCCAACATGAGATGCTTCATACCTCTCATCCTCATCGAGAGGCGACTAAAACTTTTATCTTCAACGGGAAGTATTCTCATTGATGTTCCCCAGCATAACAGAAGGTTGATGATGTTCTCCCCAAGTAGAAAGTTTTCCTTCAACGAAGGAGTATCTCCCACCAGAGTCTTCTTATCCCCGGAAGTACATGAAGATTCGTTATTCCCTAACAGAGGTGAAGATAAGGAGAAGCCCGATGGTTTTCCTTCTCGCACAACATTGTTCGTAATTTTTCCCAGCGAAGTCACTAAGTAAAAGTCTAATCTTCATTGGCATCTCTTCCCCAAGCAGAGGGTTTCGTGCCTGAGAAATTCCCTAGCAGAATTCTCCCTCAGCAGAGTATCGACAAATTCTTTCCTCAGCCAGGTCAGAATGTTATTACTTCCCCAACAGAGGATTTGGTGCCTGAGAAACTCCCCAGCAGACTTTTCCTTAGCAGAGTATCAATAAATCCTTTTCCCCAGCCGAGTCAGAAGGTTATTACTTCCCTAGCAGAGTTCTACGGGTGGCGTACCTCCCAATCAAGTTCATGTCAGTTACGATATTCCCCAGCAGGATCTTCATTATTCAACTATCTCAAAGTCCAATTTATTTTTGGCAAGGGCGTAAATTCAGAGCCAGTGCATCAATAATACTATCCCTTACAGAGTTGCTCTTCCCCACAGGGATTCATTACACTAATGTAGTGATTATTTCTTCCCCAATAAGTTTTCAAGGATACTTGTTATCTCCTCATCAGGAGATCCCTTTGCATTTGCATTTACTAATCATCATTACATTGGCATCCTCTAAAGTGTAGCATTTCCATCATTATGGAGCATTACGCCTTGGAAAATTCAAACATATGCATATGAAGCATAAGCCAGTTTTGGTACCTTGCACAAAATCCCGAAACATTACTCCTTCAATCAGATCGAAGTATACCCACAAAGAATTCCAAGTTCATTTCGCTGTACTATTACCCCTGCCTATCAGTACCCATTTCTTTCGATTTTATCTAAGTATGATGAGCTTGTTCCTTTCGATTCTATCTGAGGTCAGTTTCAAATTTTGAGTTATCGTCTGAGGATGGTTTTCTCTTGCGATTTCCATTCGAGGATGGTTTTGTGTTAGATCCGAGGATCTTTTGTAAGTTGTGATTCGAGGATGGCATTCTCTTCTTCAAGTCCTTCTGAGGTTGGTCTTGTTGTTTAGGCTATCATTCGAGGATGGTAGGCTATTTTAAGTCTATTGATCGAGGTCAGTATGTCTCTTTTACAAAGTCTGTCTGAGGTCAGTCTTTGTGTTTCTGGTTATCGACTGAGGCTGATATACCATTGCGTTTCCATTTGAGGATGGTTTGTGTTGGATCCGAGGATATTTTGTGAGTTTTCATTCGAGGATGGCATTCTCTTCTTCAAGTCCTTCAGAGGTTGGTCTTGTTGTTCTAGTTATCATTCGAGGATGGTAGGCAATTTTAAGTTTATTGATCGGGGTCAGTATGTCTCTTTTGCAAAGTCTATCTGAGACCAGTCTTTGTGTTTCTGGTTATCGACTGAGGCCGGTATACCATTGTGTTTCCATTCAAGGATGGTTTCGGGTTAGATCCGAGGATCATATTTTGAGTTGTCATCCAAGAATGACATTCCTCCCAACATTGTTTATTGCCCACAGAGTGCAAATTTTCCAGTTTATTTGGGTAATCAATCCCTCCATACCTCGAACCTATGAAAGCCATTGCTATCATCCATTCAAGTTTATAGTTGATTGAATAGGGGAAGCTGTAACACCCTAAAATTTGCCCTCTTATTTATTACCTTAATTGGCTTATGCTTCACAATCATATGCATTTTCAACTAGGTTATTAACCTTGCGATCATTTATTTAAATGGAGTTCCCAAGAAAAAGGGATCAAGCATTTTCTTAGGGTTCGAATTCTCATATTCATAGGTGATATATTTGTCTAATACACTCAAATTTAAGACAAAAGCTTGAATTCTCATGAGTATTTTCTCATCAAAGACCATCATCTATCAAGGTTTGGTTCAATGGGAAATGTGAAGATCAGTGATCATGGTTCATTTCCCTGATCATATGGCCTTCAAAGGGTATTGTCGCTCCCGAAACTTATGTCCCGGTGCAGACGCAAACGGACGAGGTGAAAAGAGAAAAGGTTGAATTGAATAGAGTCGCCAGCTAGGAATTTTTATCCCGAAAGAAAGGTAATGCTGCATAAACCTGGAAAGATATAGATAAGACGGTTGCGAACCAGAGAGACTGAATAAGGGGGTTGGTTACAACCTGGGAAGATATTAGCACCCAGATTGTCCATCGTACTCGACGGGATCCACGCTTACAAGATTGTGTTTAAAAGGGGTAGTGTACATTCTAGACTACGTATAAAAAATCTAGGAAAGAAAGTACAGTGTATCAGTGCAAAAGAAGGTGAGATGCTCAAGACTGAGGCTTAGGAAAGAAGCTGAAAGAGGGGGAAGACACAAAGACTTTTGTTCGATAACTATTAAGTTATGCCTACGTATCCTCTCGTGCAATGAGGAAGTCAGAACACCGTAGCTCGAATCAAAGAGATGGATGATTTTGTTGTGAACTGCTTACTTGTCTATGCTCAAGTGTATGACTCGTCTAACTCGAGTGCTAACTGTCTTGCATTAGACGGAAGAAGCAAGTTCTCGTTTATGAATGAAAATGATGAGAAAAGAATCCTGGAGGACACGTTTATTGTTTGTTTTTGTGTTTTTAGTTTTTTATTGTTTTTTGGTTTTTTGCATAAGATAATGAGCTTAAGCCTAAATCAAGGGTTTGTAAACTCATTATATCCTCCCTGATTAGGGATAATGAGCCTACTTAAGTATGAGATAAGCATCTCAACTTAATTACCATGATGATATAGGATTAAGGTCATTAACCTACTTGTGATTATTAAGATGTTTTTTGTATTTTTGTTTAGTGTTAAGTAATGAGTTTAACCTCTAATCAGGGATTAGTGAAATTATTACACCATCCTAAGAGAAGGATGATAGATGAGGACACTTAAGATGAGAAAGACTCCTAAACTTAATCCATGGTTAGGGATTAAATTCATTATATAACAAGCCTTTATAAAAATGGATTTTAATTAAAGGTGAGATTAAGAAATGGATTTTAAGTTTGTAAGACAACTTGAGGGGGACTTGTCCATTAAACACTAGGGTTAGTCCCTCTTAACCATAAGGAAGAGATGGAACCCTAATGTAAGGCCCAAGTTACAAGATAAAGTCTTAGTGATTATTAATGTGTTTTGAATAAGAGGTGTATACAAATTAAAGTTTTAACACTAAGGATTAAATTTATACACTTCATCCTAAGATAAGGATGCAGGCATAACCCTAATTCCAAAGTCCTAAAGCTTTAAGAGTTTAGCCTCTGATTAAAAGATGAGAAGAGAGACTCAAGGAGACTCAAAGGTAAAATACTAAAGGGGGTACTATATACAACCCTAAAAGTTATCATGCTTGGATATCCTATGGTTTGTGAGGCTTAAAGAAAGATCTTCAGGAGGCCACCAAGGAAGAGAAGCAGATGAAAAGAGAAGGAGAGAAAGAATAAGTTACTTACTTCCTGAAGAATGTAAGTAACCTGAAAGAAAGAAAGTAAGAATGAGAGAGCATAAGTGAAGCAATTTCACTTCAAAGACAAGTAAAAGATACATATGAAGAGATGAGAAGAGGTGGGATGTGAAGGCAAATCCACATCCCAAACAACTTACCATAAGCCCCTGAAATGTTAGTATGAATGCATAAGGAAAGAAATGAAAGGAAATAAGTCAAATGAAAGTGCAATGACCAAAGTCAGAAGCATAAACATGATGCAAATGTGTTATGAGATGATGCAAAGTCATACATGATGCATATGAATGTTCGTACAAGGATGAGATGCAAAGGAAGCTTGTAAGAAGCTTGAAAACACATGAATGTTTATGGAATGTAATGAATGCAAAACATACCGCATGAATGAAGAAATGATCAAGCAATGTTTCAAACATGTCCTAAGATGTCTAAGATGACATACAAAATAATGGAATGGCATGACAAGTTCATAAGTTCATGATATGCAAAGAAGAATGCAAATGAACATGAGAAATTAGGGTTTTATGAATGTATGAGATGCATAGGACCAAAACAGAAGCATACATCATGATAAAAAAATTGAAATTGAACTCAAACAAACCCTAAACCTATACAAGATCAAACCCCAAAGGATAAGGTCAGAAGCTAACCCTAGTGAAAGTTATGGATTTCCTAAGTTAACTAGGATTTTTGGGTGATTCAAAAGGGAAAATGCAAATCAAATTGAAAATGCAATGCAAAAATATGATATAAATAACTTAGAAACTATATGCAATATTTGAAACAATGCAAAAAGAACCAAGTTCAAACTCATCATGGTTAGGCAGAAATGAATTTTTCAAGTTAGGGTTAGAAAATGTGAATTTTAAGAACCCTAATTCAAAGAAAATTGTGAAAATGTGATCAAACCTAAAAACAAATTTGTATGGTGAGTTTGAAAATGTTTCTAAATGTTTAAGAATGCTTCATGAATTTTTTGGTGAATTTTTAGAAACCTAAATGCATATTTAATTAATTAAAATCAATTAATTAATTAAATAAAACATTTAAATATTTTTAAAATACTTTTTAAATGCAAAAATTAAAAAAAAATGTTTTTAGGTTAAGAAAATTATTTGAAAGAAAAATGCAAAATATGAGATTTTTTGAAAGTGTTTTGCTATTTTAAATAAATAGAACAAAATAAATGCAATAAAATGAAATAAAATGAAAGTATGCAGATCTGATGGTTGAGATTCAAACGTGGAGGGAGGGAGTTGACTGCGCGCGCTATCCAAGGGTCAGGATTCAAACTGAGTTAATTTAATTAATTAAACCTAATTAATCTAATTAATTATGAATTAAACTTAATGAAGTAATCTGAGTCACTCAAACACGCGCTAACCCTAAGATCTAATGGCCTACATTCAAACTGACTAATTAAACCCTAATTAAGCCCTAAACATTTTCAAGTGACCTGAGCAAGCTCCGGTCATCTTCTCCGGGCAGTCCCCTCCCCTGAATCCCTCAAAACGCCATGAAACTTCACCAAAATCTCCAGAAATGATCTATGACCAACATTAAACAAGAATCCAACACCAAAAATCATTTATTTTCAAGAACCATCATGAATCGAAGCAAAAAAAATTTAGGTCAAAAAGTTTCAGAGCAAGCATACACCCTGTTCTCAACAATTTTCAAAACAAATCATATCACCATGATCAGAGAGACACATAGAATCATTTTTTAACTTAAAATGGAGTTTCTGGAAAAAGCTTTGAAGATGGTTACCTGAGATGGAGCTTTCTGATTCTGAGCTTTTTGACCCTTCCTTTGGTGCAAATCAACTCCAATGGACCTCCTAAGGATGATGTGATGCTTAAAACAAGTTAATGATGGCTATCTTGAGGTGTGTGGTTCTGGTTTTGCAGAAATCGTGTTTGTGAATGGGGAGCTTTCAGGCCATTTCAATGGTTGGTTTGTGTTCTATAGGCTATGTGGAGATGATTGGTGAAGTTTATTTTGAGGTTTGATGCTTGTGTGATCAGATTCGAAGAGATGAATGTTTTTGGAGATTTTTGTGAAACTGAGCTTGTGGAATGATTCAGGCTTATGTATGTTATGAAATGAAGTCCATAATGTTAGTATAGGCCAATGGGAATGATCAGAAAGTGGGTGGTGGCACAACTTGATTGGTATGGGCAAAGTTGCAAAAAAGTTAATTTTGTGTACTTGGAGGCATGGCACGAGTCAGAGCTGTTTCAAGGGGTGTCTTGGCCTCAGCTTGCATCAAGGATGGCCATAGGATCAGATTACATAAGCCGTAACAATTGGATGAAGAGTTTCAAAGGCTTTTGCAAATTTCCAACTTTGGAATTTCTTGAAGTGCAAGGCATGGAAACTTGTGATTTTAGGCACAATTCTGGTCAAAATGTGTTGCATTGTGTTGGTATGATGTTTAGAAGTTGATTAGAGGTCATGAAATGGCTTGGTAAGTGAAATTGCAAAAATCCCTCTTTGGTGCACACTTGAAAATTATAGGATTTTTTTCAACTTTGAAAGGCCATATCTTGAGTTCTAGGATGAATCAAGACATGTTCTTGTACTTTTTGAAATTGGGAAGACATAATCTACAACTTTCATGTTCAAGGGTTTTTCATTTGAAGCATTTTTCGTCATGAAAGAATAGGTTGAATAACTTTCCCAAAATGGAAAGTTTCCATTACAAGTCATTTCCAAAAATAGCAAGTTTGCATTTGGCTCAAAATCCTTCAACTTTGTGAACTTCCAAACACTTCAATGATCAAATAAAGATCATAGAGACTAAAATTGATGATGATGACCCTTTGGTACCCTTGATAGAGGCCTCAGATACCCTGACTTTGACTTTGCTTATTCAAGAAGTTACCCAATGATCAGATGACTTCCACAGTGAATTTCTTCATCAAATTTGGTACACATGCTCTTCATAACATATTAAGACCATTAGAATCAAGAGTGACTAAAATTTTTGGGTGTAAGGCCTCTGAAACCAAAACCCTAATTTTGGTCATCTGTGCGGGAAAATCCTAGCTCTGCCTTGACTTCTGTGCAATCTCTTGGCATCTTGTGACTTCCAATCATCCTTGGAGTTATAACAAGACCATAGGCCCCTCATGGACCCTCTTGGCATGCTTCAAGACCATTGGGATGGCTCAGATCACATCTGGGATTCATCTGATCACAAACCCTAGCTATGCTGCTTATGCAGATGAGATGTTTATGTAATGTGAGATGATATGATTATGCAATGCTATATGAAAGATCACAAGCCATGGTGTGAGAAAAAGTTAGGGCAAATTTGGGGTGTTTACAGCTGCCCCTATTCAAGCATGAGTTAGCTGTGTAGGATGTAAGCGCCTGGCTTAGCAGACAAACAAGATAACTTGTGGTTGAATACCAAAGACAGTCTGAAATTTGCACTCGCTGGGGAGAAGAAGAAAAGGGATATAAATTATAATAGGTAGTATAGCATGATTAACAAATCAAAGTGATGGAGGACGACTATCGAGCATAAGATGATTGCTGGAGATAAAACGGTAAGTAAGGCAATGACGGGGAAGACCATCATGCTGGGAAATAAAGAGACCACGACGGGGACGACCATCGGGAAAAGAAATAAAACTCTCTAGGGATTAAATAAATGAGGAAAGCACTGACGGGGACGGCCATCAGGTTAAAGGAGTAAATAAACCGCGACGGGGACGGCCATCGGGTAAAAAAATAAATGAAATAATGATGAGGGACGGTCATCAAAAGAGGTGAAGGAAGATCACCTAGCAGGGGACGGCTGCTGAAAATATCACGACATATGACGAATGTCGGATAGAAAAGATCAACGATGGGGACGGCCATCGGATAAACATGATGAAGGACGATCATCAAGAGGTGAAGGACGATCACCTAGCAGGGGACGACTGCTTTTGGGGATTATCTCGACATAGGACGAATTTCGGATAACAAAGATCAATGATGGGGACCGACATCGGATAAATGATGAGGGACGGTCATCATAAGGTGAATGACGATCACCTAGCAGGGGACGACTGCTAAAAATATATCGCGACATAGGACGAATGTCGGATAGAAAGTTCCAACAATGGGGATTCCATTGGGAAAGGATGAGAGACAGTCATCCAAAGGTGAAGGACGATCACCTGGCAGGGGACGACTGCCGAAAATATCACGACATAGGACGAATGTCGGATAGAAAAGTTATTTTGTTTCTGTGGGGATGTAAACACGGACGAGTGCTTACGCTTTAAAACAAAAGGTATAAGTGTTTGACGGTGTGTATAGACTAAAGATGCAGACGAGCATCCTTAGGACCACGATACGGACGAGTATTGATAGAAGCAAATGCTAACACGTGTTTTAAGGATGATAATACGGACGAGTATCAATCGGTTAAGCAAGGAACACGGACGAGTGTTGATCTGCTGAGGAGTGATGATATATACAGGATACGGACGAGTATCAGAGGATTGTGTATAAGTATGTACAATTGTTTGACTTGATGGGGATAGGTGCAAGAAACGGACGAGTATTTGACTTGCTAGGGAAGTATGACACAGAAGAGTGTCAAAAAAGAATATGTACAGTTATGAACAGGTATATGTATTGAGAGTGCAAAAGGGATATTCTTGCTTTGTCTGCAGGGGATAAGTTTTGTATTTTGCTGGTGAAGTGATTTTGATGTGATATGACTTTTGTGTATTTGCAGGTGACTGGCTCGAACCTGGCTTGTGATCATGCAAATGTTTGATTTTTGTCGTAATGCTCCGTATTAGACAGAATGCTACACTCTATTTAGGAAAAAATGATGTGAATGCCATGATTATGCAAAATGAGAGAACCAATCTGAGGTCCGGATCTTGCGGGGAGAAAGATCTTTGGGCGATCTGGGGGAAGAGTCCTACAGGGATAAAGATCTCTAGGCGATCTACCCGGAGGGAGAACTCCGCTGGGGAAAGAAATCATCGGCCGATTTGTGGGGAAAGAAGATCACTGTATGATCTCTCTGGGGAAATTTTTGGGGATCCCAACTGGGAGAAATTTCTGCTTGGGGAAACCTTATGCTGGGGGATGAGGAGATTTTAGCAACTCCGCTAGGGGAAAAAAACCTTGTCCACTCTACTGGGGAGAAACTAACAGTCTTTGCGGGAAAGTGATTTTGCCAACTCTGCTGAGGATGAGAGAATCCTGATAAGTCTGATGGGGAACATCAATTTAAGCATTGCTTGGGAGATCTGCTGGGGAGAAGAAAACTTTTGGGAAGTAATCTGTTGTAACTCCTTCGTCCGAGCGACACGTTGGGGATTTAATGGCTTTCTTTGGGGGATCCTCTAAGGGGGATAACAGCTTCATGGGAGAATAATTATGTCAAGTAACCTTGCCAATAAGGTGATTGCTGACTTGGCTAGGGATATAATGCCTGATATGCCCCATGCTGTGAAAGATTGTCTGAATTGAGTACCTACACCCTGTTAAAGAGAAACGCACAAGTGTCCCGAGGTATCCTTAACTGGATTTCTTCATAGGAGTTAGAGTTGCTCAAAAGCACATATTTCCTGCAAGCATTTATCGAAAATGGCCTATATGTTTTCATGCAAGTGCTGTATTATGAACTTTGGACATTTTGCAAACGAAACAAAAATGTACAAAACAAAGTGTGACTAAAAATTCTAATTTTATTGATTTGTGTGCCCTGAAATAGGCAAGTACAATGAAGAAGCAAATCCCTGAAAGGAGGAGATTGCAGTAAAAATTGAGAAAATAAAAGTGTTGGCAATGTTGAAGTTGACGCTCCAGTGAGCTTCCTTGCTATGATCTGTATGACCTAAACGCTCTTCTTATCTTGCTTTCTGAAGAAGGTTGATTCTGACTGATGCTTTATCCTTTCGAAGCTTGCCATGTTATGTGTGATACAGACGAATTCAGAATGAAGTTGTTCGCTTATTCCCTGATTTTGCGTGGATCGCCCTTTCGGTTTTTCAATCCACCGGGATACCCATTTTTGCCTGAGTTGTCCGATGTGGCTTTTCAACTCAGCGGGTGTACATATTTTCAATTTTTCCCTTATTTTTGCCCGAGTCTTTTATTCTGTTTTTGACTCGCCGGGATGCCCTATTTTTTCCTTGACTTATATTCTGTTTTTATGTCCAGCAGGTCATTTTATGCGAAGTATTTTTTAACTGCATCTGAATTCACAGGAGATAGGAAGTCTTCGCCATCCATAGTAGTGAGCATCAGTGCTCCGCCAGAGAAACTTTTCTTTACTATGAATGGGCCTTCGTAGTTTGGCGTCCATTTGCCTCCGTGGTCTGAATGAGGAGGAAGAAGTCTTTTCAGAACAAGCTCTCCCACTTGGTATTCTCGAGGTCTGACTTTCTGATCGAAGGCTTTCTTCATTCGCTTCTGATATAACTGCCCATGACAGATGGCTGCTAACCTCTTTTCTTCTATCAGGCTCAGTTGGTTATATCAAGACCGGACCCATTCTGCTTCGTCTAGTTTCACATCCATCATTACCCGTAAGGAGGGTAGTTCAACTTCAACAGGCAGGAGTGTTTTCATACCATACACAAGTTGATAAGGTGTTTCCCCAGTGGATGTTCTGATAGAGGTTCGGTACCCATGCAAGGCAAATGGTAGCATTTCATGCCAGTCTTTGTAGGTGACTACCATCTTCTGCACAATCTTCTTGATATTCTTGTTAGCTACCTCAACAGCGCCATTCATCTTTGGCCTGTAAGGAGAAGAGTTGTGATGTTGAATCTTGAAGTCCCAGCATAGCTCTACCATCATCTTGTTGTTAAGGTTTGAACCATTATCAATAATGATTCGCTCGGGAACTACATATCGATAGATGATATCCCTTTTCAGAAATCGAGCTACCACTTGCCTGGTGACATTTGCATACGAATTTGCTTCAACCCATTTGGTAAAGTAATTAATGGATACCAAGATGAATCTGTGACCATTTGAAGCAGTCGGTTCAATCTTTCCAATCATATCAATGCCCCACATGGCGAAGGGCCAGGGTGAAGACAATATATTCAAAGGATTGGGAGGCACATGCAGTTTTCCTCCGTAGATCTGGCATTTATGGCATTTTCTGGCATAGGCACAACAGTCTGCATCCATTATGATCCAATAGTAACCTGATCTCAACGATTTCTTTGCCATTGCATGTCCTCCGGCATGGGTACCGAAAGAACCTTCATGTACTTTGTGCATTAGTATGTCTTCTTCCTTCTTGTCAACACATCTGAGCAAAACCATGTCGAAGTTCCGCTTGTATAAGGAGCCATCGGTATTGAGGAAGAAACTGTCGGCTAGCCTTCTTAATGTCTTTTTATCATTAGACGGTGCCCCAGGTGGGTATGTCTGAGTCTCCAAGAAGCATTTGATGTCGTGGAACCAAGGTTTGTTGTCAATGACAATGTCCATAGAGAATACATATGCCCGTCGGTCTAGTCTGGATACTAAAATCCGAGGCACATAGTTGGCAGTCTGTACTTTGATCATAGATGAAATAGTGGCCAAGGCGTCTGCAAACTGATTCTCATCTCGACTGTTGTGAAGAAAGTCAACAATCTCCTCGTATAGTCATGGTATGGAACCAGATGCTCATGATGAGTATACCACTTTCCATTAGTTTTGTTGATTACCAAAGCTGAATCTCCAAATACATTCAAAGTTTTGATCCTGAGGTCAATGGCTTCCTAGAGACCCATGATACAAACTTTGTATTCTGCTTCATTGTTAGTGCATGCAAAGGTTAGCTTTGCTGAGAAAGGCAAATGGACTCCTTTGGGTGTAATAAGCACTGCCCCGTCAAACATCATAGTCATGCTTCTTCGAGATCAGGCCCTTCAGTGTGGATAGGCTCTTCACAATCTTTTGCTTTCAAGAACATGATATCTTCATCAGGGAAATCAAACCTCATAGGCTGGTAGTCATCAATGGGTTGCTCAGCCAGATAATCAGACAATACACTGCCCTTGATGGCTTTCTGAGAGGTGTACTGAATATCATATTCTGTGAGGATCATTTGCCATATTGCAACCCTTTCGGTAAGTGTTGGCTTCTCAAATATGTACTTGACGGGGTCCATCTTTGAGATCAATAAGGTAGTGTGAGTCAGCATATACTGTCTTAGTCGGCGAGCAGCCCACGCTAAAGTACAACAAGTTTTCTCGAGCAGTGAATAACGTTGTTCACAGTCGGTAAACTTTTTGCTTAGGTAGTATATTGCATACTCTTTTCGACCAGACTCGTCATGCTGGGCCAACACACACCCCATTGACTCTTCTAATACTGTCAGATACATGATTATAGGTCTTCCTTCAACTGGAGGCATGAGAATTGGAGGTTCTTGCAAATAGTCTTTGATCTTGTCAAAAGCTCTCTGACAGTCATCGTTCCACCTAATTGTTTGTTCTTTTCTTAACAGTTTGAACAAGGGCTCGCAGGTTGCAGTGAGATGAGATATGAACCTTGAGATGTAGTTCAATCTACCTAAGAACCCTCAAACTTCTTTCTCAGTCTTAGGTGCAGGCATTTCTTGAATTGCTTTGACTTTGTCGGGATCAACCTCAATTCCTTTTTCGCTTACAATAAAACCCAACAACTTACCAGAACGTACCCCGAATGTGCATTTGTTGGGGTTCAATCTTAACTGATACTTCCTCAGGCACTTGAACAATTTCAGCAGATTCACCAGATGATCTTCCTCTGTAAGGGATTTGGCAATCATGTCATCCAAATAACACTCGATTTCTTTATGGATCATATCGTGGAATAATGTTACCATAGCCCGTTGATAAGTTGCACCGGCGTTCTTCAAACCAAGCGACATTACCTTGTAGCAGAACGTGCCCCAAGGTGTAATGAAAGTTGTCTTCTCCATGTCTTCAGGTGACATCTTAATCTGATTATATCCAGAAAATCCATCCATGAAGGAAAATACCGAGAATTGAGTTGTGTTATCTATCAATACATCAATGTGAGGTAATGGGAAATCATCTTTCGGGTTGGCTCTGTTCAGATCCTGGGCATCAACACACATACGCACCTTGCCATCCTTCTTAGGTACGGGTACAATGTTAGCGACCCGTGGCGGGTAACTAGTTAGAGCAAGAAAACCGGCGTCGCACTGCTTTTGTACTTCTTCTTTAATTTTCAAGGCCATATCTGGGCGAGTACGGCGCAACTTCTGTTTAACTGGTAGACAATCTTCTTTTAATGGAAACCTGTGCATGACAATATCCGTATCCAGACTTGGCATATCTTGATAGGACCAAGCAAAGATGTCGACATATTCCCGAAGCATACTGATGAGTTGTTCTTTCACTGGAGCTTGCAGATTAGCCTCGATCTTCACTTCTTTCACATCTTCCTCGGTACCAAGATTGATAGTCTCAACCTCCTCCTGATAAGGAGCAATCACTTTTTCCTCTTGTCTCAACAACCTGGCCAACTCTTCAGGAAAATCATAGTCTTCATCAACCCCTTCATCTGCTTAATTAATTGGATTGTCGAAGTCATACAAGGTCATAGCAGTGTCGTTGTCAGTGCATTCTGGAGGATTATCTCTGCAAGGGTTGAGATTTGTTCATTTTAGTGATTGATTTTATCTTATTTAGAAAAAGTGAATGAAGTTTATTAAGAAAAACATTGCCATTTATTGTTTTGTGCGAAAATTACAAAAATGAAAAGACAGTTAGAAAAAAAGATTGTTTGCAAAAGATGTCCATTGTTCATTAATATTCCATTTGCACAAAATACATATATGACCCTATTACAAAATGAGTCCTGACACCTTGGGCAAGATGCAGGATTTGATGCATGCTTAAACATGAAATAATAATTACTCTGCAGCAGTAACCCTTATAATTTCCTGGGAAGACCAGTTGAGGACTTGTTGGCCTGGGACCCTTGGACGAATCCAGCTTTCCAGGTTGTAGTCTCTTTCAGACTCGTCTTCCACATTGTTGATTGCATTTGAGGTTAGCATTCCCCCACTTATGAACTTAGGAGCTTCAGCAGCCTCCTCTTGGACCTGTCGAGATGGTCTGTAACCCAAACCGAACTTGTCTTCCTTGATCTGAACTTGCAGCAGCTTGTCCCATCCTTGGGCATTCCCGTCTTCAACAACCTTCCTAGCTTGTTTGTAAGAAGCAATTGAAGTACCAGACACTTCAGTTGTTGCTTCATTGACATTGAGAGCTTCAAAACCCTGACTTATGGTTTCATGGATCTCCCCATCCATTTCAATGTACTTGTAGGTAGGTAGCTAGATGACTGATGAAGATGTCTTATTCTCCACAGATAGTGATAATTTGGCCTTCCCACTCGTATTTTAACTTCTGGTGAAGGGTCGATGTTACTGCGCCGGCGGCATGAATCCAGGGTCGACCCAACAAACAACTGTAGGTAGGCTGAATGTCCATCACATAGAAGATAGTTTTGAAAACTTGCAGGCCAATTATCACAGGCACCTCATGTAACAGCCCGGGCCCCTCGCAAGGCAATTCCGGCACTGCCACCTGTCGCTCCCACCAAATGAAGCCGGGTCAAATGGGATACAGACGCGAACGGTCGGCGAAAGGAACAGTGAGAACACACAGCCGTGAACTCACTGGAGATGAATAGAGTCGCCAGCTAGGCATTTTTATCCCGGAGGAAAGGTAATGCTGCATAAACCTAGAAAGAGATGGACAAGACGGTCGCGAACCAGAGAGACTGAGAAAGGGGGTTGGTTACAACCTGGGAAGGTATTAGCACCCAGATTGTCCGCCGTACTCGACGGGATCCACGCTTAAAATATTTGTGCTTTAAAGGGGTAGTGTCAGTGCAATTTGTGTATAGAATAGCTGGAAAAGATGTACAGGTGTCAGTGTAAGGAGTGCAAAGTGTATAAATGATGTGTCAGTGTAAGAACAAAGAATGAAATGCTCAAGATCATGAGGCTAAAAGAATGAGGCTAGAAAGAGGGGGAATATACAGAGACTTTTTGTTCGATAACTGTTAAGTTATGCCTACGTATCCTCTCGTGCAATGAGGAAGTCAGAACACCGTAGTTCGACCCAAAGAGACTGAAAGGTGAATTGACTTGTGAACTGCTTGCTTGTCTATGCTCAAGTGTATGACCTGTCTGGCTCAGGTGCAAACTGTCTTGCATTAGACGGAAGAAACAAGTTCTCGTTTGTGAGTGAATGAGATGAGAAAAGAATCCCGAAGGAGACGATTATTGTTTGTTTTTGTGTTTTCAGTCTTTTATTGCTTTTGAAAGTTTGTCATAAATTAATGAGCTTAAGCTTAAACCAATGGATTTAGTAAACTCATCACATCTTCCCTCTGATTAGGGGTAATGAGAACACCTTAAGTGTGAAGTCAAATTCTCACACTTAATCACCTTTGGTATAGGATTAAGATCATTAACCTACTTGTGATTATTTAGATGTTTTTGTGGTTTTTGTTTAGTGTTAAGTAATGAGGTTAAGCCATAATCAAGGATTAAACAGACTCATTACACCATCCTAATAGAAGGATAATAGATGAGAATGTTTAAGCTGAGGAAAGTTCCTCAACTTAATCCATGATTAGGGATTAAACTCATGACAAAACAAACCTTTGGTTAAGTGGATTTTATTTAATGGTATGATGATGAAGTGAGTTTTATGATTTGTAAGACAACTTGAGGGGGACTTGTCCATTAACACTAGGGTTAGTCCTTCTTAACCAATTAAGGAAGAATTAGAACCCTAATGCAAGGCCCAAGTTACAAGTGTGATGTCTTGATGATTATTAAGTGAATTGATTAAGAGATTTAAACACATTAAGGGTTTAACACTTAGGATTAAAGTTATACACTCCATCCTAAGAGAAGGATGCAGGCATAAACTTAATCACAAAGCCTTAAAGCCTTTAGGGTTTAGTCCCTGATTATGAGATGAGAAGAGAAGACTCAAAAGAGACACAAAGGTAAAAATAAGAAAGGAGACTAATCAAAACCCTAATCATTGTCATGCTTGGTTGTTCCTAAGGTTTGTGAGGTTTTCAAGAGAAGTCTTCAATGGAACCACCAGGAAGCAGATGAAAGGATCAAGAGAAGCAAAGCAACTTGCTTCATTCAAGAAGTCAAGTCACTTGAAGAAAGAAAGTGGGAAGAAAAAGAATGAGCAAGCTCAAACTCAAGCACAAACAAAAATGCAGCAATGGATGCAAGAGAGATGAAAAGAAAAGTCATGAGAAGTGAAGGCAAATCCACTTCTCAGAATCACTTACCACCTGAAAGGGTTAGAAAAGGAATGCAATGCAATGCAAAATGGGATGAGATGACATGATGAGAAACAAAACCAGAAGCATATACATGATGCTAATGATGCTATGAGATTCTACAAACATGAGGCAGCACATGGAAATGGTCATACAAGTTTATGAATGCAAATGAAGTAAGCTATGAACCATGAACATACATGAAAAGTTATGAAGTGCACATGACATACAACATGGCAAATGGAAGATGCAATGATCACACATGATTCTAACATGTCCTAAGATGTCTAATGAATCACATGGAAGCATGGAATGTCATGGCAAGTCATGTTATGCAAGAGAATGCAAAATGGATGCATATGGAAGCCCAAATTAGGGTTTATGAATCATACATCAAACACAAACCAAAATCAGAAGCAAACAACAAGATAAAAAATTGAAAATGCAACACAAAGGACCCCTAATCCTATACTAAACCAATGCCCAAAGGAGAGGTCTCAACTCTTAACCAAATTCAAGTTATGATTTTTACAAGATTCTAGGGTTTTTAGGGTTCCTAAACAAGAAAAATGCCAAACAAATTGAAAATGAAAGATCAAATCATGGCCATTTAATCTCACAAACTACATGCTAAACACAATGCAATGCCAAAAGAATCAATGTCCAACCCTTCATGGATAGGCAGAAATGATTTTTTGAACTTTGGATCAAATTAATGCATAAAAATGATTTTAATTCAATGAGAAATTCTTAAAATGCATCAAGATCAAAAAATAAATTTGGTTTGAAGGTTGAACAATGTTTCTAAATGTCTTAGAACATTTCATGAATTTGTTGGTGATTTTTAAATACCTAAAAGTATTTTTAATGAATTAATTTTCATTAATCAATTAAAAATAATCTTTCAAATATTTTAAAATACTTTTTTAATGCTAAAAATGAAAATAAAAATATTTTTGTGTCTTAAAAATTAATAAAACTCTTGAGAAAAAGTTTCATAATTTTTAAACAAGTTTTGCTATTTTAAATAAATTGGACAAATTAAATGAAAAAAAAATGAAATAAAAATTGAAGTAGATGGAAGTCAACTGAGTGGAGGGCCAGGATTGAGTCTGAATTTGAATGGGTTGACTGCGCGCGTTAGTGGAGGGCCAGGATTGCATCTGATTATATTAATTTAATTATGGATTAATTAAACTAACTAAGTGGATTAGGGCAAAGCAAGAGGATCTGGGCCGTTCATTCGCGCGGCAGGTCAATGGGTCAAAGCCATCCTACGCTCCAAATTCAAATGGCATTTAATTACAGGATTAAGCCCTAATGATTTTCAGGTGGCCGGAGAAGACCTCCGGTCGTCTTCTCCGGTGGGAAGCCCACCTGAAAATCCCTAAAACTCTCAAAACCTAACTAAAACGAAATCTAAAAACATGGAAATGATCCCCACAACTTACTGAATCAAAACCCCATCACAAACAACATTTATTTTTCCCCAAACTCATGAATCGAGCAAAACATTTTTTAGGTCACAGAGTTTCAGAAAGCAATTAAATTCTCATTTCACCACCATTTTCAAAACTAAAAGCATCAGAACAATCAGTGAAGCACAGAGAACAACTTAGGAACTTAAAAAACGATTTCTGGAAAAAATGTTCTTGAGCTACCTGAGTTTCGAAGCTTTCACCCCAGCAACTTTCTGACCTTTCCCTTTGATGCAATCCACTCTACTTGGTCCCCTGATGATCCTTGAATGCTTAGAAAGAGTTTATGTTGGCTGGTTTGAGAGATTGAGCAAGTTCTGTTCAAGCTCAGTTGAAAATGGTGATGGTGATTCAGGCTGTTTCAGGTCAATGTGAGTGGTTCTTTGTGATCAGGGAGATGTTTTGAGAAGGTTTGTGGAGTTTGTTTGGGTGTTCATGGCCTGTGAAGTGAGTTTCGAATGGTTTTGCTTCTGAGAGTGAAAATGGAGGAATGGTGTTCTTGCTGGATTCAGGCCTAAGTCTTGTTGGTTTTGGCTCAATGGAACATGGTGAAATGATTGGTGAAGTTGGTTTGAATGTTTGTGAGCTGGGCAGAGAGATTCAAAGAGAAATGCAAATGGGGTGAGTTTTGTGTATGTGATCTTGTGGTGTGTTTCAGCTTGGCTTGTTAAGTGAAATGGCTAGCATTTTCTTTGCATAAAAAACTCTCATAGGTCAGATGATGTGACCTGGCCTTTATTGATTGGTAAGTTCACTTTTGCAAAATGTCAACTTTGTTGTAAGAGAGGTATGGCTTGAGTTCTAGCTTGGTACAATGGCTAGGGCTGGCGCAACATGGTGTGTATGGGAGGCTAGCATGGTTCAGCATCCAATGTAACAAGTGGGTGAAGTGTCATGAGTGATTTTGCAACTTGCTTGTCTTTGAAACTTCATGAAAATATCTTGTTATACAAACCATGTACATGAGAAACTTTGGTTCAATTCTGATTTTTAGAACTTATGTGATGTTTGTACATTGGTTTGAAGTGAACTAGAAGTTACAAATGGCCTTGCTACATGATTTTGCAAATTTTCCAATTGGTGCATGTCTTGAAAATTAGTGATTTTTGCCAACTTTGTCACACCATAACTTTTGATCCAAAATGAATTAGGTCATGTTCTTGTACTTTTTGAAAAGGGAAAAATGTATTCTACAACTTTCATGACCAAAGTTTTTCCATTTGAAGCTTTTTTGGATCAAAGATCAAGGCTTGAAAAATGACCTAAAATGACATATTCTTGAAAAGTCAACTATGCCCAAAAAAGTCAACTTTGCAAAACTTCAAATTCTTGAATTTTGTGAACTTCAACCTTCTTCCATGATCAAATAAAGATCATATACACTCAAAATGATGAAGATCACCCCTTGGTAGGGTCATTGGGGGCCTCAGATGCCCTGATTTTGCACTGACTTGTCCAGAAAGTCAACTCTTGATCAGATGACTTCCCCATGGAATTTCCTCATGAAAATTGATATGCATACTCACTATACCATATAGAGACCAATGGAAACAAGAATGACCAAAAAAATTGGAGTTATGGCCTCTGAAACCAAAACCCTAATTTTAGGTCAACTGTGCAGTCAAACTTGGCTCTGCATCCACACCAATCCCAGTTCTTGTGATCCATTTGCATTTTTGACTTTGAGAGGATGTGATATGATATAAGAACACTCATGGACCCCTTTGAAGTGAATGATGGCCTTTGGAGTGGCTCAGGAGGCTCCTGGATTGCTCAGATCACCAACCCTAGATGCAGATGATTTAGAACCAATGCAGTAAACCAAAAATGTAATATGAGATGGTATGATTGTGTTTATGCATATGAGAAGATCATAAGCCATGGTGTGAAATGGGTGAGGGCAAATTTGGGGTGTTTACAGCTGCCCCTATTCAAACATGAGTTAGCTGTGCAGGTTGTAAGCAACGGCTTAACAGGCAAACAAGATAACTTGTGGTTGAATACCAAAGACAGTCCAAAATTTGCACTCACAAAATGAAGAAGAAAAGGGATATAGATTGTAAAGGAAAATAAAGTATATTGTGAAGTGTGAGCGACGGAGGACGACCGTCGAGCAGAGGACGACTGCTGGGTAAAGAGCAATGACGGGGACGGCCGACGTGCTGGGGAAAGTGCGGGAAATAAAGCAATGACGGGGACGGCCGAAATGCCGGGGATAAAAGGTAAAGCCAAGACGGGGACGGCCGACTAGCTGGGGAAAGATAAGATTATGATGGGGACGGCCATCAAGATAAAGCTGTAGAATTCTCTGGGGATCAATGAAACATGACGGGGACGGCCATCAAGTTCACAAAGCAAAGTAACCAACGATGGGGACGGCCATCGGGTTGAAAGAAAAGGGACCACGACGGGGACGGCCATCGGGTTAAAGAATAAATGAAATAAACAGATGATGGGGTACGGCCACCAAAGGTGAAGGACGATCACCTAGCAGGGGACGGCTGCTCTGTTGGGTAATAAAGGAATTATGATGGGGACGGCCATCAAAGGTGGAGGACGACCACCTGGCAGGGTACGGCTGCCGAAAATATCAACGATGGGGACGGCCATCGGACGAGCATGATGGAGGACGACCATCAAGAGGTGGAGGACGACCACCTAGCAGGGGACGGCTGCTCTCAGGGTTCATCATGACATAGGACGAATGCCAGATAACCAAAATCAACAATGGGGACGGCCATTGGATAAAATGATGAAGGACGATCATCAACGGGTGGAGGACGACCACCTAGCAGGGTACGGCTACTAAAATCAACGATGGGGACGGCCATCGGATGAGCATGATGGAGGACGACCATCAAGAGGTGGAGGACGACCACCTAGCAGGGTACGGTGTAACAGCCCGGGCCCCTCGCAAGGCAATCCCGGCACTGCCACCTCACGATCTTCTCTACCCCCCTCACTAGTAGAGTTTTTGCCTTCCGTGGGAATCGAACCCTGTACCCTGGGGTTCAAGTACATGCTCAATCCATTCCCACTACCAATTGAGCTAGTAGCTCAAGTGGTAGTGGGAATGGATTGAGCATGTACTTGAACCCCAGGGTACAGGGTTCGATTCCCACGGAAGGCAAAAACTCTACTAGTGAGGGGGGTAGAGAAGATCGTGAGGTGGCAGTGCCGGGATTGCCTTGCGAGGGGCCCGGGCTGTTACATAAAAAGGCGCCTTTTTATGTAACAGCCCGGGCCCCTCGCAAGGCAATCCCGGCACTGCCACCTCACGATCTTCTCTACCCCCCTCACTAGTAGAGTTTTTGCCTTCCGTGGGAATCGAACCTTGTACCCTGGGGTTCAAGTACATGTTCATTCCATTCCCACTACCAATGTAACAGCCCGGGCCCCTCGCAAGGCAATCCCGGCACTGCCACCTCACGATCTTCTCTACCCCCCTCACTAGTAGAGTTTTTGCCTTCCGTGGGAATCGAACCCTGTACCCTGGGGTTCAAGTACATGCTCAATCCATTCCCACTACCATTTGAGCTACTAGCTCAATTGGTAGTGGGAATGGATTGAGCATGTACTTGAACCCCAGGGTACAGGGTTCGATTCCCACGGAAGGCAAAAACTCTACTAGTGAGGGGGGTAGAGAAGATCGTGAGGTGGCAGTGCCGGGATTGCCTTGCGAGGGGCCCGGGCTGTTACATACGGCTGCTCTCAGGGTTTATCATGACACAGGACGAGTGTCAGATAAGAAGGAGAATTTGCTTTGTTGGTAATCTACTGGGGAAAAGTAAACACGGACGAGTGTTTATATCCAAGAAACAAAAGGTATAAGTGTTTGGTATGTTTGTGTATAGATTAAAGATGCGGACGAGCATCCCTAAGACTATGATACGGACGAGTATCGGGTAGAAACAAACTGACGCATGTTCAAAGATGATGATACGGACGAGTATCAACTGGTTAACAGAGAGCACGGACGAGTGTTGAATCTAAGGGGACTTTTCTGGGGAATGATAGACACAGTCGAGTGTTTATATTCAATAAGACAAGAGTGTTTGACACAGTGCATGGATTAAAGATGCAGACGAGCATCCTTAAGACTATGATACGGACGAGTATCATGTAGAAACAAACGCTTGACGCATGTTCTGAGTTGATGATACGGACGAGTACCATCTGGTTAATAAAGAACAAGGACCAGTGCTGAATCTGTGGGGATATATAAGTGTATACAAGATACGGACGAGTATCTGTATAGGTATGAGTGGTATGAGTATACATAGATGAGTGTTTATCTGCCGGGGAGAGTGACACGGACGAGTGTCAAGAGAGAAAAGTATAATAATATCAACAAGTATGTGGGTTGCAAAAGTGTAGATGACTGTGCCGGGGATATGACACGGACGGATGTCAAGAAAGTGTATATAGGTATATGTGAGTGCAAAGAGGATGTCTTTGGCTTTCTGCTGGGGTATGACACGGACGGGTGTCAGGAGTATCTGTAGTGCGGGTGATCTTGCTTGTAAAGAGCGTTCGGGTGACTTTACTGGGGAATGATGATGCAGATGGGTACCAAAAATGAGTATATACTGGTGTTTGTGATTTGTGAGGCAGCTGCTTTTGCTGGGGAACCTGGTGGGGATTTTTCTGTACGTTGATGAGCTGTCATTATTCACAAATGCTGATTTAAAGCATGGCTTATGATTATGCTATGTGTTAGATTTTTGCCGTAATGCCCCGTGCTAGACGGAATGCTACGCTTTGTGGGTGAATATGATGCAAATGCTATGATTGTGCAAAGATAACAAAACCGGGATCCAGGTCCCGTTGCTGCGAAGATCCTTGATCGATCTGTTGAAGTAGATGTCCCAGCTGGGGATGAGATCATTGGTAGATCTAATAAGATGATATCTGCTTGGGATACGGGTCACTGGTAGACCTATCCTAATAAATGAGAGACCCAGCTGGGGTTTGTAGGGGCTTTCTTCACTCTGTTGTGATCTTCCATGCGCTGCTCTTCTGGATAGAGGTTGGAACTCTGTGGGGAGATAGCTTTCTGACTTTTGTACTCGGCTGAGGGCGAGATGGCAACTCGGCTGGGGAGGAAGAGAGATCATTGAGAGACCTCCCTAGGGATTCTGTTACGGTAGCTTCTTGACTCAGCCGAGGATATGGGCATCTTCTGTGATACCTGCCCATTCTGATGGGGATAAGTAACAAGTGGCAATTCAGCTGGGGGAAGTCATGGGAGGCAACTCAGCTGGGGAGAGAGCACTTCGGGTGCTAAAATTGAATGTTGATTTGTCAGCTTGCTGGGATGAAGCTTACATGCCCCAAGCTGCATTCTGGATACCTGCAACCCTGAAAAAGATGGAGAAACGCACAAGATAATCCCGAGGTATCCTTTGCTGGATTCCGTCATAGGAGTTAGGATACTTCTGAGAGTAAGCATATTTCCTGCAGGCATGTTTTTATTTGAAGATAAGCATCTGTATTCTTATGCAATCAATTTTTCTTTTAAGACATCAGACATTTTTGCAAATAAAATGTACAAAATGAGACATGACTGAAAATCTGATTTTATTAATTCATATGCTCTGAATTGGCGAGATACAGTCAAAGGAACATATCCCCTGAAATGAGGAGATTGTTATAAATTGAGAAACAAAATGCTGGCAGTGTTGATGACGCTTTAAGGAGCTTCCTCTTCACTATGACCCGTATGACTTTTGACGTTCTTCTCATCTTGCTTTTTGAAGAATGTTGATTCTGATTGAAGCTTGATCCTTTCGAAGCTTACCAAGTTGTAGATGATACAGACGAATTCAGAATGCAGTTGTTCGCTTATTCCCTTATTTTGCATGGATCGCCCTTCCGGGTTTTCAATCCATCGGGATACCCATTTTTGCCTGAGCTGTCCAATGCGGCTTTTCAACTCAGCGGGTGTACCTTTTTGTTTATTTTCCCTTATTTTTGCCCGAGTCTTTTATTTTGTTTTTGACTCGCCGGGATGCCCTATTTTTGCCTGGACTTACATTCTGTTTTTATGTCCAGCGGGTCATTTTTATGCGAAGTATTTTTTAACTGCATCTGAATTCACAGGGGACGGGAAGTCTTCACCATCCATGGTGCTGAGCATCAGTGCTCCACCAGAGAAAACTTTCTTTACTACAAATGGTCCTTCATAGTTTGGAGTCCATTTGCCCCTGTGGTCTGTATGAGGAGGGAGGATTCTCTTCAGCACAAGATCTCCTACTTGGTACTCTCGGTGCCTGACTTTCTGATCGAAGGCTTTCTTCATTCTCTTCTGATACAACTGCCCATGACAGATTGCAGCCAATCTCTTTTCTTCAATCAGACTCAGTTGCTCGTATCGGGCCCTGACCCATTCTGCTTCACTCAGTTTAACATCCATCAATACCCGTAGAGAGGGTAATTCAACTTTGACAGGTAGGACTGCTTCCATACCATACACAAGTTGATACGGTGTTGCCCCAGTGGACGTTCTGATTGACGTGCGGTACCCATGCAAGGCAAATGGTAGCATTTCATGCCAGTCTTTGTAAGTGACTACCATCTTCTGCACAATCTTCTTGATGTTCTTATTTGCGGCCTCAACAGCGCCGTTCATCTTTGGCCTGTAAGGAGAAGAATTGTGATGTTGAATTTTGAAGTCCCGACACAGTTCTGCCATCATTTTGTTGTTTAAATTGGAACCATTATCAGTAATGATTCGCTCGGGCACTCCGTATCGACAGATAATATCTCTTTTCAGAAATCTGGCTACCACTTGTCTCGTAACATTTGCATATGAGGCTGCTTTAACCCACTTGGTGAAATAGTCGATGGCGACCAGGATGAATTTGTGGCCATTCGAAGCAGTCGGTTCAATCTTGCCAATCATGTCAATGCCCCACATAGAAAAGGGCCAGGGTGAAGACATGATGTTCAAAGGATTGGGAGGCACATGCACCTTATCTGCATAAATCTGGCATTTGTGGCACTTCCTGGCATAAGCACAACAGTCTGCATCCATTGTGATCCAGTAATATCCTGATCTTAACAATTTCTTAGCCATGGCATGCCCTCCCGCATGGGTACCAAAGGATCCTTCGTGCACTTCATGCATCAACAAGTCTGCTTCTGTCTTATCAACACATCTGAGGAGTACCATATCAAAGTTCCTTTTGTATAGGGAACCATCAGTGTTCAGGAAGAAACTACCAGCAAGCCTTCTCAAAGTCTTCTTATCATTGGATGATGCCCCAGGTGGGTATGTTTGATCCTCTAAGAAGCACTTAATGTCATGGAACCAAGGCTTATTATCTTTAACAACATCTGTTGTGAACACATATGCTGGTCTGTCAAGTCTGGACACTGAAATTTGAGGTACAAAGTTGGCAGCTTGAACTTTGATCATGGACGAAATGGTAGCCAGGGCATCCGCAAACTGATTCTCGTCCCGAGGGATATACTCAAGCTTGACTGTTGTAAAGAAATTCAATAGCCTCCTTGTATAATCCCTGTAAGGTATCAGATGATCCTGGTGAGTGTACCATTTTCCGTTGGTTTGATTGATTACCAGAGCTCAATCTCCAAATACGGCCAATGTCTTGATCCTGAGGTCGATGGCTTCCTCAAGACCCATAATGCAAGCTTCGTATTCAGATTCGTTGTTAGTGCAGTTGAAAGTGAGTTTTGCCGAGAAAGGCATGTGAACTCCTTTAGGTGTAATGAGCACTGCACCAACACCACGACCATTCATGTTAACAGCCCCATCAAACATCATAGTCCATTCTTCTTCCGGGTCAGGCCCTTTAGTGTGAACAGGCTCTTCACGATCTTTTGCTTTTATGAACATGATGTCTTCATCAGGGAAGTCAAATCTCATAGGCTGGTAGTCATCAATGGGTTGCTCAGCAAGATATTCAGATAATACACTGCCCTTGATGGCTTTCTGAGATGTGTACTGGATGTCATATTCTGTGAGAATCATTTGCCATCTTGCAACCCGTCCGGTAAGTGCTGGCTTCTCAAAAATGTACTTAACTGGATCCATCTTTGAGATCAACAAAGTAGTGTGGGTCAACATATATTGTCTCAGTCGGCGAGCAGCCCACGCTAAAGCACAGCAAGTTTTCTCGAGCAGTGAATAACGCTGTTCACAGTCGGTAAACTTTTTGCTTAGGTAGTATATTGCATACTCTTTTCGACCAGACTCGTCATGCTGGCCCAGCACACACCCCATTGACTCTTCTAATACTGTCAAGTACATTATCAGAGGTCTTCCTTCCACTGGAGGCATAAGGATTGGAGGTTCTTGTAAGTATTCTTTGATCTTGTCAAAAGCCTTCTGACAATCTTCATTCCACCTGACCGTCTGTTCTTTTCTTAGCAGCTTGAACAAAGGTTCACAGGTTGCAGTAAGGTGAGATATGAACCGTGAGATGTAGTTCAATCGACCTAAGAAACCTCGAACCTCCTTCTCTGTCTTCGGTGCAGGCATCTCTTGGATGGCTTTGACTTTATCAGGGTCAACTTCAATCCCTTTCTCGCTTACAATAAAACCCAGCAGCTTACCAGATCGCACCCCGAATGTGCACTTGTTGGGGTTCAACTTCAATTGGTACTTCCTCAGACGCTTGAATAACTTCAGTAGATTCACCAGGTGATCTTCCTCAGTAAGGGACTTGGCAATCATGTCATCCACATAACATTCTATTTCTTTATGGATCATATCGTGGAATAATGTTACCATAGCCCGTTGATATGTTGCACCGACATTCTTGAGCCCAAATGGCATTACCTTGTAGCAGAACGTGCCCCAGGGTGTGATGAATGTTGTCTTCTCCATGTCTTCAGGTGACATCTTAATCTGGTTGTATCCTGAAAATCCGTCCATGAAGGAGAATACCGAGAACTGAGCCGTGTAATCGACCAATACATCAATGTGAGGTAATGGGAAGTCATCTTTTGGGTTGGCTCTGTTCAGATCCCGGTAGTCAACACACATTCTTACTTTGCCGTCTTTCTTAGGCACAGGTACTATGTTAGCAACCCACGGTGGATAGCTAGTCACAGCAAGGAACCCGGCGTCCCATTGCTTTTGTACCTCCTCCTTAATCTTCATTGCCATGTCCGGGCGAGTACGGCGCAGTTTCTGCTTAACTGGCGGGCATTCTTCTCTTAAAGGCAGCTTGTGCACAACAATGTCGGTGTCCAACCCGGGCATATCCTGATAAGACCAGGCAAACACGTCCACATACTCTTGAAGCAGGCCGATCAGTTGTCTCTTCACTGAGTCTTGCAGGCAGGCCCCGATTTTAACTTCTTTCACGTCTTCGTCTGTACCAAGATTGATCACTTCAACTTCCTCCTAGTGAGGAGTAATAACCTTTTCCTCTTGTCTTAACAACCTGACTAGCTCTTCAGGAAGCTCATACTCTTCTTCAACCCCTTCATCGGCTTGATTGATTGGATTGTCAAAGTCATACGAAGTCATAGCCGTGCTGTTGTCGGTGCTGTCAGGAAGGCACACTCTGCAAGGGTTTAGTTTGTTCATTTTAGTGATTTTCTTTTAATCTTATTTTAGAAAAGTGAAATAGAGTTGTCATTTTGAAAACACTGCCATTTATTTTTTATACAAAAAGAAAAATGGAAAAACAGTGAGCGGAAAAGAAAAAGACTCGTTTGCAAAAAGATGTCTGATATTTCATTGATTAATCTTGTTTGCACAAAAAGTACAGATTGCCCGATTACAAAATGAGTCTTGTCATCTTGGGCAAGATGCAAGACTTTGATGCATGCTATAAAAATACAGGAAATAATAATTACTCCGCATGAGTAACTCTTATAATTTCCTAGGAAGACCAGTTTGAGATACTGCTCCCCGGGATCTTTGGACGAATCCAGCTTTCCAGGTTCCGTTCTTCTTCCAGCTCGTCTTCCAGACAGTTGACAGCATCAGGGGCGAGCATCCCCCCACTCACAAAGTTGGGCTCTTTTGCAGCCTCTGCTTGATCTTGTTGAGTTGGTTTGTAACCCAACCCAAATCTGTCCTCCTTCTTCTCCACCGATAGCAGTTTGCCCCAGCCTTGGGCGTTTCCTCCCTCAACAACCTTCCGGGCTTGCTGGTATGATGATATTGAAGTACCAGGCACAGCAGATGTTTCATTGACATTCAAAGCTTCGAACCCCTGGCTCATTGTTTCATGGATCTCCCCATCCATCTCAATGTACTTATAGGTAGCCAGGTGGCTGACAAAAATAACCTCCTCTCCACAGATTGTAACGATTTGACCCTCCCACTCATATTTTAACTTCTGGTGAAGGGTAGAGGTCACGGCGCCAGCGGCGTGAATCCATGGCCTACCCAATAGACAGCTGTAGGCAGGCTGTATATCCATCACGTAGAAGATCGTTTTGAAGGTCTGCGGGCCAATCGTTATGAGCAACTCAATCTCCCCCAGAACCGATCTTTTTGAACCATCAAAGGCTCTCACCACCAGGTTGCTGGGTCTCAACGCCAATCCGTCATATTCTAGCTTCACCAGGGCCTTTTTAGGTAAGACATTGAGGGATGACCCCGTGTCTACCAGCACATGGGAAAGGACAGCACCTTTACATTCCATGGTTATGTGCAAGGCTTTGTTATGGTTCCGGCCTTCCGTTGTCAAATCAGTATTGGTGAACCCTAGCCCGTGACTAGCATTAACATTTCCAACTACAGCTTCCAGCTGATTGACAGTGATCTCTTCAGGCACGTAAGCTGCGTGCAAGACTTTGAGTAGCGCATTCCGATGGGCTTCGGAGCACATAAGCAATGATAGGATTGAGATCTTGGAAGGCGTCTGATGAAGCTGATCCACTACTTTATAATCACTCTTTTTGATGATTCGCATGAACTCATCAACCTCTTGGTCAAAGGGTGTTTTCAAGGCTTCCTTAACAACTTGCTCATCTTGCACCAAGCTTTTTCCTTTTGCCTTAGCAGCAGCTTCTGCTTCGGCAGTGGGTCTCTGAATTTGTGGAGCGAAAAGACGTCCGCTTCGAGTGAAGCCTCCGCCTCTTCCCACATTGTCAATTTGTGGTGCAGGGGTTGATGATTCAAAAGTGATTCTTTGTCCTTCACAGTACAGGTCAGAGCCGTAATGCCAGGGGATGGCATTACTACTTTCATAAGGTACCGGTCCAGGCACCGCGATAGTGACTGGACTGACTGCAGCTGCGGAAGGAATTGTGATAGTCTGCGGATCATAATAAATTGTGACTGGTGCTCTGATGGGAGCAGCACCTTCCGAATTATAGACAGAGTTGTTCTCAGGATCATAGAATATTGTGACAGTTGAGACATCTTCATGATTTGTTGCTGGTGTTGTAGGAGACATTGTTGGAAGGATGGATGTTGTTGTTGTAGGAGTTTCGAAATGGAGTGGTGCTGGAGTTGTAGAAGAAAAGTTTGTTGATAACTGATCAGTTGAGATAATAGATGAAGTACTTGTTGATGAAGCCGAAGAATTGTCAGGAACAATGGTTGTTGCAGTTGTAGGAGGTTCTGGAGTTGTTGCTGATGAGATTGCTGGATTTGTTGGAAATGATGTGGTGATCTGAAGCTGGCCACTCTGAATGAGACCGTCTATGCCATTCCTCAGATTATCGCACCCATTGACTGAAATATTGCAGTAAGCACACCCCAACTCACACCCCGGGAACATTTGACATTCGAGGAGCTGAGCCTTAATTTCTACCAACGGTGTCCGGATCTGACCCACACTGGTTATTAAATAAGACGGCTTGTCTTCTTCAATAGCGTTTATCCTGGGACCACCGTGGTTTGGCATGGGGTTCTTATTGACATTGGGTGGTGGTGCGAAATTCAGAGCTTTTGAGTCCACCAGGTCTTGTACCTTCATGTGCAAAGCTCTGCACTTTTCTGTACTGTGGCCAGGTGCATTTGAATGGAAGGCACATCTGGCATTAGAGTCATAATTCCTGGGTAGACTGTTGGGATCTGGAGGTGCCAACGTCCTTAGCTCAACTAGGTTGAGTTTCAGGAGTTGTGGCAGCAATGTAGCATATGGCATAGGGATCGGATCGATTACCCTGTTGGCTTGAGAAGGCCTCTGTTGGAATGGCCTTTGCTGATTATTGTTGTTGGTGTTGCTGTTGTTGTAATTTCTCGGAGGATACTGATTCTGTTGATGGTACTGAGGTTGTGGTTGATAGTTTTGTTGCGGAGGTTGATAAACTGGTTGAGGATGAGCTGGAGCAGGAATGGTGACTGCTGCTATTGATCTGTGAACATATTGGGGCCTGCCCCTGTTGGCGTGGATGGCATTGGTCTCGCCAGTTCTTCTCGGGCCTGCAAAAGGCTTTCTTGTACTACTGGACGAGCTTGCACCGTTGTCTGAGATCTTACCCATCTTCAATAGGCTTTCAATTCTCTCCCCGGCTATGACAACATCTGCAAAGCTAGTGGAAGAGAAAGCAGCCAGCCTGTCAATGTAGGTTCCCTGAAGGGTGTTCATGAACATATCTGCCATTTCCCTTTCAGACATAGGTGGTTGAACAGCAGCAGCCAATTGCCTCCATCTCTGGGCATATTCTCGGAAACTTTCCCTTGACGACTGTGACATTCCCATTAGGAGAGTCCTGTTGGGTGCCATGTCTAAGTTGTACTGATACTGTCTGATGAAGGCTTCTGCCAGGTCCTTCCAGCATCTAATAGTTGCCCTTGTCAAGTGAGAGTACCATTCTCTTGACGCTCCAGTCAAGCTGTCTTCGAAATAGAACATCCAGAGCTTCTCATCCATAGTATAGGCCTTCCGCCTCCCCAGAAATGATTGTAAATGAGTCCGGGGGCATGAAGTCCCGTTGTATTTTTCAAAACAAGGAGGCTTGAACTTATGGGGAATCCTGACCCCGTCTACCAAGCCCATGTCCATGACGTCAAAACCCAAGGAGTTTTGAGACTCTAAGGATCTTAATTTCTCAGCTATCTCATCCAGCCTCCTATCATAGGCTTCTTCCCCAGCACCCATTACCGTGAATTGATCCTCTTGGGGGTCTTCTTGTAGTACCCTGGCTGCAGTGGCAGTCCCTTGAACATTTGCAGGGATGTTGACCTCAGGATGGAGGTGTGGTCCAAATACAGGGGGATTAACATGAGGTTGGACCCTTTCATTGTTGCTGGTGCCGGCAGTCCCTATATGTGGATCTTCTTGATTTTGCCTTTCCACCATGGCCCTCAATCTTTCTTGGCTCTGAGCCATGTTGTTCATCACTTCCATAAACTGAGTCATTTGATTCCTCATTTCTAGCCTTTCATTCGCCATTTGATTTCTGACCTCAGTAAGGTCCTGTTGCATCTGATCCATTTGAATGCCCGGAAGGTTGCTACGGGTCGGATAACGGTGCGGACGATTGAGGGGAAATACCCGGCGCCGAGCAATAGTTCCTGAACATCACAACAGAGTTAGTGGCAATAAAACAAAAACCTACAAAACAAACAAAAGGGTTAACATGCAATGCAGTATGCTTATTTGCTTTCAAGGTATCCGGCTTGGCATTCAGTTTTGACCCTTCCAGACCCTTGAAGATGCTGTTGATGTTGCTTTCGAAGTGAAACTCGGATGGAACAAACTGATACATATATTACAAAAGCAAAATGGTACATAGTTTGTTTACAAATACAAGCCCTCTGAGGGGTCAAAATACATTACAAGGAAAAATGAAAAATACACGGAATGAAAGCAACAACAAGCAAACGGTCAAACGCCAAGACCAAACTCATCCTCACGAACTTCCTTGAGAAGTGCTTCGGTCACAGGATCAGCCGGACGCTCCGTGAGATTCCTGATGAGGAGATTCCGGGTCGTAACAGCTGCTGTTAGTTTCTTGTGCTGGCTTTGGTCCTTTGACCTCTTCACTCCTGCTTTGATCTTCAGCTCTGATATCTCCCTCTGGGCTGCTGCCAGGGCTTCTTGCTGCACTTTTGCACTAGCTTCCAGTTGCTCCATCTTGTCTTGAACTCTCTTGTCCTCCAGAGTACGAGCCTCGGTGATCCTGACCCACCTAGCCTGACTCTCCTTTAGATACAAGTCTGTCCTTGCTCTCTGGAACTGGGCTTCTTTGCAAGCATTCTTCAGAATTTGTTCTCCAGCTTTAGACTTCTTGATATAATCCCCAGACTTCTCAATCTTAGCCAGATGCTCCACTCTCAACTTCTCTAACCTCTCAATCTCCATCCTGCCATCACTCCTCTCCCGGAGGGTCTTCTGCAAAGCCTGGGTTAACTTCTCATTTCTCTCCTTCAAGCTCTCAAAATCCTCCAAACTGACAGTGGCAGGGGGTGGTGCTGAAGATGATTCAGGCATATCTTCTATGGTAAAGGGCATCCCAGAGAATTGAGCCCTGGCACGGGACCATTCATAATATTGTGCTGATGCCACACTGTTGCACTTCCCCAGAATGGTTACTCCCTTGGTTTGAACATTATCCCAGGCCCAAGCAGCCTGCCTAACAATAGCCAGATTAGGCTTGTTTTCACAATAAAGAGTCTCCACCAAGTCCTGTGCCTTAGGAGTGTGGACCAGTGCATAACCCAGTTGTCTTTTGAACAGCAGAGGGTTGTAATTGATACTGCCCTTAACTCCTATTAGGGGCACATTGGGAAAATGCCCACAGCTGGTGATGACATCCCTGCCCTTGGTGCTTTAAGTGCACCATCTGATATTAGCTGAAGTTAGAGCAGTGAGTCTTTTAGCCCAGTTTTTCTGCTGATGAGGATTCAAAAATGCATCTGTCCTGGGTAGATGCCTGAGAAGCCAAGTATGGAACAATGGAGCACAACACCTCACTAATCTTCCCCTCTGCTTTTCATTCCTCTGATGCACTGAGTAGTAGAGGTCCCCCAATAAAGTGGGCACTGGGTTCCTCAAGATGAAAAGATGGATTGCATTCTTGCTAATGAATCGAGGCTCATCAGCAAACAACACAATTCCATATATACTCAAGGCCAATAAAGAACAGACAGCTTTCCACTCTCCTAAAGAAGCTTTCAGGGTAGCTTGAGAGATCAAGAAATCCAGATGGAAGCCAGGGATTCCAGCTTTAGAAGTCATATGCTGCTCAATCAGGACAGGTTCCAGATGCAAAGCCTTTGCTACTTCTCCATTACCAGGAAAGACCATCTCAGGGTTGAAAGGGATTCCACCCCTGATAGGCATACCAACCAATGATGAGTATTCTTCTAGCAGAGGGCCCAACTGAAAGTCTTGGAAAGTGAAACATCTCAGTGGGGGATCATAGAACTGAATGCAAGTGTGGATCAGGCTTCTCTGTGAAGGGTCCAGGTCCATAACCATATCAAGTATATATCCGTAGTGTTCCCTGAACAATGGTATGTGATCCGGAGTGATCAGGGTCTGGATCCTCCTGATGTCAGATAGCTCTGGCTGGAAGAAGTGGTAGGTGATGTTACTCTTTTTAGGTGCCATGATGTTGAGACTGAGTAGAGACAAGTGCTGGTGAGGATACTGAATAATGGGCCACTGATTGGCTGGTGCAAGTGACTGAGGTAGATAGCTGATAGCTGAAGCAGGTGCTGATGAAGATAGGTCAATACTGAAGATGGGGTCAAAACCAAAACCAAAGATGAAAGTGGATACCCTGAAACACAAATAAGCAAACGTCAATATGATGCAATGTTTATGTATGCAAATGATATGCAAGGGTTTGTGACTGAGCTGGATCTGATCAAGAACTCTGATATAGGTCCAAGTATGTTCAAGAATTCCAGATGGAGGTCTATAAATCCAGTAACCAAGGTGGGGGACTCAAATAAAGAGCCACATGTCCAGGGTTTTAGAATCACAAGAACTGTTCCAACATGGAGCATTCTTAATCAAGTCAAAGTAACAGGGTATTCTGAGGTCAAGGTACCTGCAAACCTGTAAACAGCCCAAACCCTCTCTCAGGTGGTGTTCTAAAACAAGGATCCTCAGACTTGGATTAGTTATGAGAAGTGTAAACACTTCCAACCCGGAGGTACAGTGTTTACAATAACCATAAAAGTTCCTCCTCTAATTCACCTCAGTTTCTGAAGGTCAAAACTAAAGGTCATCCAGACTTAGCAGGCTTCCCAGATAGCCCTAGCACTGCAGGAAATCTGCAACACAGAGTTCTCAAGAAGAAACCCATATCTGAACCGTGTTTCATATTCCCGCACCAGACCGAGATGGAATGGGAAAGAATATGATTCACTCTAGCCTAGGTGTCACTCAGGTCCCAGGTATAGGACCTTAACTCTCAATGGAACACCCACCCACCAAAGCAAAACCAGATCCAGCCAGACAGCATGACAGTATGATATATGAAAAACTGTAAAGAAAGCAATAAATAAAGCTGTACAGAAAGCAGTAAATAAAGCAAATATACAAACACAAATAAGCACATAACACCCTAGTAAACACAAGTCAATCAAGCGCTAGGAGGAACCCACAAAAAGAACCAGAAGCCCTGGTTGCAGTATAAGGGTCCCCAGCAGAGTCGCCAAGCTGTCGCTCCCACCAAATGAAGCCGGGTCAAATGGGGTACAGACGCGAACGGTCGGCGAAAGGAACAGTGAGAACACACAGCCGTGAACTCACTGGAGATGAATAGAGTTTCCAGCTAGGCATTTTTATCCCGGAGGAAAGGTAATGCTGCATAAACCTAGAAAGAGATGGACAAGACGGTCGCGAACCAGAGAGACTGAGAAAGGGGGTTGGTTACAACCTGGGAAGGTATTAGCACCCAGATTGTCCGCCGTACTCGACGGGATCCACGCTTAAAAGATTTGTGCTTTAAAGGGGTAGTGTCAGTGCAATTTGTGTATAGAATAGCTGGAAAAGATGTACAGGTGTCAGTGTAAGGAGTGCAAAGTGTATAAATGATGTGTCAGTGTAAGAACAAAGAATGAAATGCTCAAGATCATGAGGCTAAAAGAATGAGGCTAGAAAGAGGGGGAATATACAGAGACTTTTTGTTCGATAACTGTTAAGTTATGCCTACGTATCCTCTCGTGCAATGAGGAAGTCAGAACACCGTAGTTCGACCCAAAGAGACTGAAAGGTGAATTGACTTGTGAACTGCTTGCTTGTCTATGCTCAAGTGTATGACCTGTCTGGCTCAGGTGCAAACTGTCTTGCATTAGACGGAAGAAACAAGTTCTCGTTTGTGAGTGAATGAGATGAGAAAAGAATCCCGAAGGAGACGATTATTGTTTGTTTTTGTGTTTTCAGTCTTTTATTGCTTTTGAAAGTTTGTCATAAATTAATGAGCTTAAGCTTAAACCAATGGATTTAGTAAACTCATCACATCTTCCCTCTGATTAGGGGTAATGAGAACACCTTAAGTGTGAAGTCAGATTCTCACACTTAATCACCTTTGGTATAGGATTAAGATCATTAACCTACTTGTGATTATTTAGATGTTTTTGTGGTTTTTGTTTAGTGTTAAGTAATGAGGTTAAGCCATAATCAAGGATTAAACAGACTCATTACACCATCCTAATAGAAGGATAATAGATGAGAATGTTTAAGCTGAGGAAAGTTCCTCAACTTAATCCATGATTAGGGATTAAACTCATGACAAAACAAACCTTTGGTTAAGTGGATTTTATTTAATGGTATGATGATGAAGTGAGTTTTATGATTTGTAAGACAACTTGAGGGGGACTTGTCCATTAACACTAGGGTTAGTCCTTCTTAACCAATTAAGGAAGAATTAGAACCCTAATGCAAGGCCCAAGTTACAAGTGTGATGTCTTGATGATTATTAAGTGAATTGATTAAGAGATTTAAACACATTAAGGGTTTAACACTTAGGATTAAAGTTATACACTCCATCCTAAGAGAAGGATGCAGGCATAAACTTAATCACAAAGCCTTAAAGCCTTTAGGGTTTAGTCCCTGATTATGAGATGAGAAGAGAAGACTCAAAAGAGACACAAAGGTAAAACTAAGAAAGGAGACTAATCAAAACCCTAATCATTGTCATGCTTGGTTGTTCCTAAGGTTTGTGAGGTTTTCAAGAGAAGTCTTCAATGGAACCACCAGGAAGCAGATGAAAGGATCAAGAGAAGCAAAGCAACTTGCTTCATTCAAGAAGTCAAGTCACTTGAAGAAAGAAAGTGGGAAGAAAAAGAATGAGCAAGCTCAAACTCAAGCACAAACAAAAATGCAGCAATGGATGCAAGAGAGATGAAAAGAAAAGTCATGAGAAGTGAAGGCAAATCCACTTCTCAGAATCACTTACCACCTGAAAGGGTTAGAAAAGGAATGCAATGCAATGCAAAATGGGATGAGATGACATGATGAGAAACAAAACCAGAAGCATATACATGATGCTAATGATGCTATGAGATGCTACAAACATGAGGCAGCACATGGAAATGGTCATACAAGTTTATGAATGCAAATGAAGTAAGCTATGAACCATGAACATACATGAAAAGTTATGAAGTGCACATGACATACAACATGGCAAATGGAAGATGCAATGATCACACATGATTCTAACATGTCCTAAGATGTCTAATGAATCACATGGAAGCATGGAATGTCATGGCAAGTCATGTTATGCAAGAGAATGCAAAATGGATGCATATGGAAGCCCAAATTAGGGTTTATGAATCATACATCAAACACAAACCAAAATCAGAAGCAAACAACAAGATAAAAAATTGAAAATGCAAAACAAAGGACCCCTAATCCTATACTAAACCAATGCCCAAAGGAGAGGTCTCAACTCTGAACCAAATTCAAGTTATGATTTTTACAAGATTCTAGGGTTTTTAGGGTTCCTAAACAAGAAAAATGCCAAACAAATTGAAAATGAAAGATCAAATCATGGCCATTTAATCTCACAAACTACATGCTAAACACAATGCAATTCCAAAAGAATCAATGTCCAACCCTTCATGGATAGGCAGAAATGATTTTTTGAACTTTGGATCAAATTAATGCATAAAAATGATTTTAATTCAATGAGAAATTCTTAAAATGCATCAAGATCAAAAAACAAATTTGGTTTGAAGGTTGGACAATGTTTCTAAATGTCTTAGAACATTTCATTAATTTTTTGGTGATTTTTAAATACCTAAAAGTATTTTTAATGAATTAATTTTCATTAATCAATTAAAAATAATCTTTCAAATATTTTAAAATACTTTTTTAATGATAAAAATGAAAATAAAAATATTTTTGTGTCTTAAAAATTAATAAAACTCTTGAGAAAAAGTTTCATAATTTTTAAACAAGTTTTGCTATTTTAAATAAATTGGACAAATTAAATGAAAAAAAATGAAATAAAAATTGAAGTAGATGGAAGTCAACTGAGTGGAGGGCCAGGATTGAGTCTGAATTTGAATGGGTTGACTGCGCGCGTTAGTGGAGGGCCAGGATTGCATCTGATTATATTAATTTAATTATGGATTAATTAAACTAACTAAGTGGATTAGGGCAAAGCAAGAGGATCTGGGTCGTTCATTCGCGCGGCAGGTCAATGGGTCAAAGCCATCCTACGCTCCAAATTCAAATGGCATTTAATTATAGGATTAAGCCCTAATGATTTTCAGGTGGCCGGAGAAGACCTCTGGTCGTCTTCTCCGGTGGGAAGCCCACCTGAAAATCCCTAAAACTCTCAAAACCTAACTAAAACGAAATCTAAAAACATGGAAATGATCCCCACAACTTACTGAATCAAAACCCCATCACAAACAACATTTATTTTTCCCCAAACTCATGAATCGAGCAAAACATTTTTTAGGTCATAGAGTTTCAAAAAGCAATTAAATTCTCATTTCACCACCATTTTCAAAACTAAAAGCATCAGAACAATCAGTGAAGCACAGAGAACAACTTAGGAACTTAAAAAACGATTTCTGGAAAAAATGTTCTTGAGCTACCTGAGTTTCGAAGCTTTCACCCCAGCAACTTTCTGACCTTTCCCTTTGATGCAATCCACTCTACTTGGTCCCCTGATGATCCTTGAATGCTTAGAAAGAGTTTATGTTGGCTGGTTTGAGAGATTGAGCAGGTTCTGTTCAAGCTCAGTTGAAAATGGTGATGGTGATTCAGGCTGTTTCAGGTCAATGTGAGTGGTTCTTTGTGATCAGGGTGATGTTTTGAGAAGGTTTGTGGAGTTTGTTTGGGTGTTCATGGCCTGTGAAGTGAGTTTCGAATGGTTTTGCTTCTGAGAGTGAAAATGGAGGAATGGTGTTCTTGCTGGATTCAGGCCTAAGTCTTGTTGGTTTTGGCTCAATGGAACATGGTGAAATGATTGGTGAAGTTGGTTTGAATGTTTGTGAGCTGGGCAGAGAGATTCGAAGAGAAATGCAAATGGGGTGAGTTTTGTGTATGTGATCTTGTGGTGTGTTTCAGCTTGGCTTGTTAAGTGAAATGGCTAGCATTTTCTTTGCATAAAAAACTCTCATAGGTCAGATGATGTGACCTGGCCTTTATTGATTGGTAAGTTCACTTTTGCAAAATGTCAACTTTGTTGTAAGAGAGGTATGGCTTGAGTTCTAGCTTGGTACAATGGCTAGGGCTGGCGCAGCATGGTGTGTATGGGAGGCTAGCATGGTTCAGCATCCAATGTAACAAGTGGGTGAAGTGTCATGAGTGATTTTGCAACTTGCTTGTCTTTGAAACTTCATGAAAATATCTTGTTATACAAACCATGTACATGAGAAACTTTGGTTCAATTCTGATTTTTAGAACTTATGTGATGTTTGTACATTGGTTTGAAGTGAACTAGAAGTTACAAATGGCCTTGCTACATGATTTTGCAAATTTTCCAATTGGTGCATGTCTTGAAAATTAGTGATTTTTGCCAACTTTGTCACACCATAAATTTTGATCCAAAATGAATTAGGTCATGTTCTTGTACTTTTTGAAAAGGGAAAAATGTATTCTACAACTTTCATGACCAAAGTTTTTCCATTTGAAGCTTTTTTGGATCAAAGATCAAGGCTTGAAAAATGACCTAAAATGACATATTCTTGAAAAGTCAACTATGCCCAAAAAAGTCAACTTTGCAAAACTTCAAATTCTTGAATTTTGTGAACTTCAACCTTCTTCCATGATCAAATAAAGATCATATAAACTCAAAATGATGAAGATCACCCCTTGGTAGGGTCATTGGGGGCCTCAGATGCCCTGATTTTGCACTGACTTGTCCAGAAAGTCAACTCTTGATCAGATGACTTCCCTATGGAATTTCTTCATGAAAATTGATATGAATACTCCCTATACCATATAGAGACCAATGGAAACAAGAATGACCAAAAAAATTGGAGTTATGGCCTCTGAAACCAAAACCCTAATTTTAGGTCAACTGTGCAGTCAAACTTGGCTCTGCATCCACACCAATCCCAGTTCTTGTGATCCTTTTGCATTTTTGACTTTGAGAGGATGTGATATGATATAAGAACACTCATGGACCCCTTTGAAGTGAATGATGGCCTTTGGAGTGGCTCAGGAGGCTCCTGGATTGCTCAGATCACCAACCCTAGATGCAGATGATTTAGAACCAATGCAGTGAACCAAAAATGTAATATGAGATGGTATGATTGTGTTTATGCATATGAGAAGATCATAAGCCATGGTGTGAAATGGGTGAGGGCAAATTTGGGGTGTTTACAGAAGCGTTCTAATTCTTGGACTGGATGTTGCAAGTCTTCGCCTTGAGAGCGAGTACTTGGCATACACTCGGTAAATTAGATTAGGGAAAATAAGTTGTTACCTTAGTCTAGACAATGCTACTCTAATAGTGCACTAGTGACTAAATCAAGGTCCCCGGCAACGGCGCCAAAAACTTGATGGTCGCGAAGACGTGATGTGTCTAGCGGTATTTGAACTGCATGCACACAGCCTATTGAAGTAATATAAAAGATTGTCGAACCCACAGGGACTTTGTAATCACTCTAGTGCTAGAAGGTCTGCTAGTTTAGCTAAGGCGGAAATTTGTCACGATTATGGTTTTAAAGATTAAAAATGGGAATTAAACTTAGTTTAAGGAAATAATGAGAAGGAGGTCGGTATGTAATTATATTAACCTATGCGGGTCAATCTAACCTAAGCTTATAAAGATGGTTCACTTAAATTATTTTGTAGAGATTACCAGTTTAAAAACCCTCGACTCACACTCTCGTGGTCTTATCTCAGATCTTACTCCTAAAGCCCTATGCCTGCTCTCGCTAGCCCATAAGTGTTTAGAAAATAATTTTTGAAAACTTAATAAGTCTAATTCATTTTAAAGCGCTCTCGCTGTATTTAAATCAAATGCCTAGCTTTAGCTATCCGGTTAAAATCTCACACTCTCGTGGTCTCGACCTAACCTATTTCACTTTTCTTACTCTCGTAACAAAAAGATTAATTTTAATCATAAAAAGCCACAGCCAGAATATAAGTTCTTAATTATTTTTAGCTTAGATTCAATTTAACCGTTTTGGTTTGGTTTATTACATACCGACTAATTAATTTAGCTACTCATTTTTATTATACCAACAGACAGATGCATAATGAAATAAACAAATATTAAAGCATACATTATATAATAATAATAATAATAATAACTTAACATAAATAAATAAATAGATTCAATATAAATTGCAAAACAAAAACCTGGATAATTTAATTCTTAAACTCCTTCTTCCACAAGTTGGCAAGCTCGGAGTGTCGGAATCGGAATCGAAATAAATAACAAATTATGAGTCTAGAAAGAAATTTAATTGAAATAACAATTTCCTAATGTTGGAAATTGTTATTGAATGGGTTGGAAATAAAAGGAGAAAAACAGCAAAAACAAAGCTGGAAAATAAATGGGTTCAAGGCAAAAATACGGCAGAGCTTCCGCGTAAAAATCAATAATAAACTCTGTCTTTTTCATTTGCAGCTTGGGTATTTATAGAAGATGATTTGGGAAGTTGAATTGGTAGCAAGCGTGGGCTTCGTTCCGTAATGAGAAAATCCAGCAAAAGTGGCATACTGGGTATTGCTTCAGTTGAGGAAAAACAGGAGTCCTCGAAGACTCGTTGCACGTCTTCATGAATAACTTCAAATAAATTAAATAAATTTTCCTTGTCACGTTCGTGACATGATGTAACGGTCATATTCTTCAATTTAAGCGCGTCACGATCGTGATAAGGTTGTGACGATCGTGAGACCTCAAAATAGCGTGTCACGGTCGTGAGGAAGTTGTGACGACCGTGAGTGCAACAAAAAATGCAGACTTAGCAGAATTGTTCTCTTCATCTTCTTTTCATGCTAGATTTGGTTCATTTGATCTTTTTCTCATAATTTGGCTCTAGACATGTTATACCTGCAATGTGACATAAAAAACTCGAACAATCGGGAGTTAATAGGATCAATATACGATAAAACGGACTTAAAAACGTAGTAATAATGTGATACGATTTCTTGTTATCATTCAGCTTCTTAACTGCATTTTCACGTGTAGCTTTTATCTGTTTGCTTAAACATTTGTAAGCATGCATGAAACTTGTTTGTTTTGAATGTTAATCATAATGAAACGCACATGTTTTTCTTGAAGTAATTCATTCATATTTACTCGTAATTTTGTGTGTGCACATTGCAATACCAATTGTCATGCTTAAACCCTATGAGGGAGGATGACAAAATGAAAATGCAAAAATCTCCAATTATGTGCTCTTGAATAGGACCCTGTTGACGATGTACAAGATTTGTTTCAAATCCCTAAAAACTGGAGATATAAGGGAGATAAACACTCGCCAACCCATTTGAGCCTTGATGTAGGAGTTTCTTTTTGCATGAAAAAACCCTTGCATTTAACCCAGGGGCAGGGTAGGCGTAAGTTAGTTTGATCGAGCATTCAAATTTCACAAAGGAGTGCACATCTGAGGATCCATTACCTTTCACTGTAACAAATCAAGAGGTCTAAATACCAGAGGCCATAATGGTTATCCCAATCAAAAGGTCCAAAGACCGGAAACCACAAGGGTTATCCTTCATTGACTAAAGAAGGAGGCAGTCACAACCCTCGCAAAGCAATCAAGAAAAACATTATCACACGATTTGTTCAAAAAAAAGAATCGAAAAAAAAAGAGAAATGAAAAAGCCCGCTAAGTCAAAACTGGAAAACAAGTGACTTAGGCAAAAATTAGGGCATCCCGCTGGACTCCAATTGCAAAAGATTCAGAAGAATCAGTCTAGGAAAAAGTTAGGGATAAATAATAAAGAATCAAAAAGTGAAAAGACGAAAAATATTATACAAGAAAGATCCTTAAGCAAAAACAAGTCGTGTGATACAGACACAAAAGACAATGGGGGTGATTGTTACTCCAACAACCTCAGTGGTGCTTAAACCATTAGCAGTAATGGGTTCCTCGACCAACACAAAACCCTATTGAGAGGTGAGCGCTTGTGAAAGCTAGTTGAACATAGGAATGAAGAACATCACGAAGAGGGGTGGGTACAAATAAGCTTCGAGCCTTAATCCTTGTTTCTATAACCGTGAACCAGGCCACGATACAACCCTCAAAAGTCCTAACTAAAACAGGGTTAATCCGAGAGCGTACTACCATAAGATAGCATTCCTGACTCCTAAGAGTTGTGAGAAAATATCTTTTTGGTATTGCATGTACACGCTTTCATAAAATTCAATGTCGTGACTCAACCAGTGATTCGCTCACAAAGGTTGGCGGCATCTTTTTTTTCAATAAGAAATTCAAGATTAACATGTGTGTTGAATTAGAATTTTCATTCTCAGAATAAAACATTTTCTGCTTACATACATTCATTTGGCATCAAAGAAGTTCACATGCAGAATTTCATTCCAGAAGCTTAATCTTGCCAAGTTGAGAAGTCTGAAACTTATGAAGGACAATCATGTCGAAGTGCACATTTCCAAGAAACTCCATTGAGTATGGATTTTCCCAACAAATTGTGCTAAGGTGTATTCAATCTGGGGCAATCACTTTGAGATTTAAATCCCTCCAAGAGCATTTAGTATATGTATTCACTCCAAGATCATTTAATCAGAGGTTATCAGTTCAAGGCTCGTACTGGGGCAGGCCACCCCAAGAGCACTAGAAGTTACTCTCCTCATAAGACGGTTAATCAGAGGCACCCACCCAAGGTTCAGAATGCTAGGGCAGAATACCTCATGATTATGCGAGATCATGTGGCAAAATTCCTTCACAAATCATACAGTTTGGGTTGGTTACTTCGAGATCTACAAGAGTTTGAAAACACATAAGCATTTTGGATGCCATGTTTTTTGAAAAATCCTCTTGAGGCAATCTTACAATATGTAAAGCATTTCTCAAAATGAACGTCTAGTGATTGATCCCAATAGGGTGCGAGAAGTGTATTTCCCTGATTAGAGGATTTCTTCTCAGTCATTATGGATTTTTCATCCTACACGGCTAAAGTCAAATAGTTATTGGCATCATCAAGGTTAGAGTCCAATATTTGTTGGCATCTCATCAACCAAGGCCATGGGCATCCATATATGTCCAGCGTCTCACTTCAAGTTCAGTGTGGCAATCTTCGATTTGGTTTTCTTCGACCCTTGAGTTGATATCACTATTTTCTTCGGCCCTTTAGTCGATATCATTTCCTTCATTTCCTCGACCCTTGAGTCGATGTCGTGATTTCGTTTCCTTGACCCGTGCGTCAACATTGTTGCTTTCTTCGACCCTCAAGTCAATGTTATGGTTATTCTCTGACCCTTGAGTCGATATTATCGTTTCCTCGACCCTTGAGTCGATGTTGTGGTTTTATTTCCTCGACCCTCAAGTCGATGATGTTGCTTTATTTCCTTGACCCTCGAGTCGATGTGGTTGCCTTATTTCCTCGACCCTTGAGCCGATGTTGTCGCTTTATTCTTTGTCCCTTGAGTCGATATTGTCACTTTGTTGCTTTCTTGCCTCGACCCTTGAGTTGATATTGTCACTTTGTTTCTTTCTTGCCTCGACCCTTGAATCGATATTACCATTTCTTGCGACCCTTGAGTCGATATCACAATCTTCACTTCTTTAAACCTTGAGTTGACACACAATTGAGTTTGTCATAAAAACAAAACTCAATTAATAATATCACCCTGGCTCAGCCATACTTGTTTAATTTATGCCCGGGGTATGTGGGCATATCCTTTTGCTTATAGGTAACAGTCTCACACTGAGCTCAAAAGCGGGATTGAAGTTTTTTCAGGAGTATGAGACGTTCTTCCTTCTTGAAAATTGATAGACCTATCTAGGGTTCAGAATATGGGAGATGGCTTTCATAGGCCATGTAGTCTGGGGCAGTTAGTTCGAGATCTGATGAATCCCTCCAAGAGTTTGAAGACACGGAGGCATCTCGAATGCCAGGTTTTCTGTAAAATCCTCTTGAGACAATTTATTCTAATAAACTCCTAGTCTAAGGCGAGTTAAAATTGAAATGAATCGTCGTTCACTCATGATCAGTGAGCAGCCGATTAGCCCAGAGGCTAGAATAAAGCCATCGCCAGCACGATTTATCAAAATGTTTTTCCTTAACAGGCGTCATTCATCAATATTCCCCAGCAAGTCTCATTAGACTATATATTCTCCAGTAGGGCAAGAATAGGTTTGGTACTCCCTTAATGAGAGGCTATCTTTATCTCTCATCTCCAGCATGAGACACTTCGCTTCTCTCATCCCCAACATGAGATGCTTCATACCTCTCATCCTCATCGAGAGGCGACTAAAACTTTTATCTTCAACGGGAAGTATTCTCATTGATGTTCCCCAGCATAACAGAAGGTTGATGATGTTCTCCCCAAGTAGAAAGTTTTCCTTCAACGAAGGAGTATCTCCCACCAGAGTCTTCTTATCCCCGGAAGTACATGAAGATTCGTTATTCCCTAACAGAGGTGAAGATAAGGAGAAGCCCGATGGTTTTCCTTCTCGCACAACATTGTTCGTAATTTTTCCCAGCGAAGTCACTAAGTAAAAGTCTAATCTTCATTGGCATCTCTTCCCCAAGCAGAGGGTTTCGTGCCTGAGAAATTCCCTAGCAGAATTCTCCCTCAGCAGAGTATCGACAAATTCTTTCCTCAGCCAGGTCAGAATGTTATTACTTCCCCAACAGAGGATTTGGTGCCTGAGAAACTCCCCAGCAGACTTTTCCTTAGCAGAGTATCAATAAATCCTTTTCCCCAGCCGAGTCAGAAGGTTATTACTTCCCTAGCAGAGTTCTACGGGTGGCGTACCTCCCAATCAAGTTCATGTCAGTTACGATATTCCCCAGCAGGATCTTCATTATTCAACTATCTCAAAGTCCAATTTATTTTTGGCAAGGGCGTAAATTCAGAGCCAGTGCATCAATAATACTATCCCTTACAGAGTTGCTCTTCCCCACAGGGATTCATTACACTAATGTAGTGATTATTTCTTCCCCAATAAGTTTTCAAGGATACTTGTTATCTCCTCATCAGGAGATCCCTTTGCATTTGCATTTACTAATCATCATTACATTGGCATCCTCTAAAGTGTAGCATTTCCATCATTATGGAGCATTACGCCTTGGAAAATTCAAACATATGCATATGAAGCATAAGCCAGTTTTGGTACCTTGCACAAAATCCCGAAACATTACTCCTTCAATCAGATCGAAGTATACCCACAAAGAATTCCAAGTTCATTTCGCTGTACTATTACCCCTGCCTATCAGTACCCATTTCTTTCGATTTTATATAAGTATGATGAGCTTGTTCCTTTCGATTCTATCTGAGGTCAGTTTCAAATTTTGAGTTATCGTCTGAGGATGGTTTTCTCTTGCGATTTCCATTCGAGGATGGTTTTGTGTTAGATCCGAGGATCTTTTGTAAGTTGTGATTCGAGGATGGCATTCTCTTCTTCAAGTCCTTCTGAGGTTGGTCTTGTTGTTTAGGCTATCATTCGAGGATGGTAGGCTATTTTAAGTCTATTGATCGAGGTCATTATGTCTCTTTTACAAAGTCTGTCTGAGGTCAGTCTTTGTGTTTCTGGTTATCGACTGAGGCTGATATACCATTGCGTTTCCATTTGAGGATGGTTTGTGTTGGATCCGAGGATATTTTGTGAGTTTTCATTCGAGGATGGCATTCTCTTCTTCAAGTCCTTCAGAGGTTGGTCTTGTTGTTCTAGTTATCATTCGAGGATGGTAGGCAATTTTAAGTTTATTGATCGGGGTCAGTATGTCTCTTTTGCAAAGTCTATCTGAGACCAGTCTTTGTGTTTCTGGTTATCGACTGAGGCCGGTATACCATTGTGTTTCCATTCAAGGATGGTTTCGGGTTAGATCCGAGGATCATATTTTGAGTTGTCATCCAAGAATGACATTCCTCCCAACATTGTTTATTGCCCACAGAGTGCAAATTTTCCAGTTTATTTGGGTAATCAATCCCTCCATACCTCGAACCTATGAAAGCCATTGCTATCATCCATTCAAGTTTATAGTTGATTGAATAGGGGAAGCTGTAACACCCTAAAATTTGCCCTCTTATTTATTACCTTAATTGGCTTATGCTTCACAATCATATGCATTTTCAACTAGGTTATTAACCTTGCGATCATTTATTTAAATGGAGTTCCCAAGAAAAAGGGATCAAGCATTTTCTTAGGGTTCGAATTCTCATATTCATAGGTGATATATTTGTCTAATACACTCAAATTTAAGACAAAAGCTTGAATTCTCATGAGTATTTTCTCATCAAAGACCATCATCTATCAAGGTTTGGTTCAATGGGAAATGTGAAGATCAGTGATCATGGTTCATTTCCCTGATCATATGGCCTTCAAAGGGTATTGTCGCTCCCGAAACTTATGTCCCGGTGCAGACGCAAACGGACGAGGTGAAAAGAGAAAAGGTTGAATTGAATAGAGTCGCCAGCTAGGAATTTTTATCCCGAAAGAAAGGTAATGCTGCATAAACCTGGAAAGATATAGATAAGACGGTTGCGAACCAGAGAGACTGAATAAGGGGGTTGGTTACAACCTGGGAAGATATTAGCACCCAGATTGTCCATCGTACTCGACGGGATCCACGCTTACAAGATTGTGTTTAAAAGGGGTAGTGTACATTCTAGACTACGTATAAAAAATCTAGGAAAGAAAGTACAGTGTATCAGTGCAAAAGAAGGTGAGATGCTCAAGACTGAGGCTTAGGAAAGAAGCTGAAAGAGGGGGAAGACACAAAGACTTTTGTTCGATAACTATTAAGTTATGCCTACGTATCCTCTCGTGCAATGAGGAAGTCAGAACACCGTAGCTCGAATCAAAGAGATGGATGATTTTGTTGTGAACTGCTTACTTGTCTATGCTCAAGTGTATGACTCGTCTAACTCGAGTGCTAACTGTCTTGCATTAGACGGAAGAAGCAAGTTCTCGTTTATGAATGAAAATGATGAGAAAAGAATCCTGGAGGACACGTTTATTGTTTGTTTTTGTGTTTTTAGTTTTTTATTGTTTTTTGGTTTTTTGCATAAGATAATGAGCTTAAGCCTAAATCAAGGGTTTGTAAACTCATTATATCCTCCCTGATTAGGGATAATGAGCCTACTTAAGTATGAGATAAGCATCTCAACTTAATTACCATGATGATATAGGATTAAGGTCATTAACCTACTTGTGATTATTAAGATGTTTTTTGTATTTTTGTTTAGTGTTAAGTAATGAGTTTAACCTCTAATTAGGGATTAGTGAAATTATTACACCATCCTAAGAGAAGGATGATAGATGAGGACACTTAAGATGAGAAAGACTCCTAAACTTAATCCATGGTTAGGGATTAAATTCATTATATAACAAGCCTTTATAAAAATGGATTTTAATTAAAGGTGAGATTAAGAAATGGATTTTAAGTTTGTAAGACAACTTGAGGGGGACTTGTCCATTAAACACTAGGGTTAGTCCCTCTTAACCATAAGGAAGAGATGGAACCCTAATGTAAGGCCCAAGTTACAAGATAAAGTCTTAGTGATTATTAATGTGTTTTGAATAAGAGGTGTATACAAATTAAAGTTTTAACACTAAGGATTAAATTTATACACTTCATCCTAAGATAAGGATGCAGGCATAACCCTAATTCCAAAGTCCTAAAGCTTTAAGAGTTTAGCCTCTGATTAAAAGATGAGAAGAGAGACTCAAGGAGACTCAAAGGTAAAATACTAAAGGGGGTACTATATACAACCCTAAAAGTTATCATGCTTGGATATCCTATGGTTTGTGAGGCTTAAAGAAAGATCTTCAGGAGGCCACCAAGGAAGAGAAGCAGATGAAAAGAGAAGGAGAGAAAGAATAAGTTACTTACTTCCTGAAGAATGTAAGTAACCTGAAAGAAAGAAAGTAAGAATGAGAGAGCATAAGTGAAGCAATTTCACTTCAAAGACAAGTAAAAGATACATATGAAGAGATGAGAAGAGGTGGGATGTGAAGGCAAATCCACATCCCAAACAACTTACCATAAGCCCCTGAAATGTTAGTATGAATGCATAAGGAAAGAAATGAAAGGAAATAAGTCAAATGAAAGTGCAATGACCAAAGTCAGAAGCATAAACATGATGCAAATGTGTTATGAGATGATGCAAAGTCATACATGATGCATATGAATGTTCGTACAAGGATGAGATGCAAAGGAAGCATGTAAGAAGCTTGAAAACACATGAATGTTTATGGAATGTAATGAATGCAAAACATACCGCATGAATGAAGAAATGATCAAGCAATGTTTCAAACATGTCCTAAGATGTCTAAGATGACATACAAAAGAATGGAATGGCATGACAAGTTCATAAGTTCATGATATGCAAAGAAGAATGCAAATGAACATGAGAAATTAGGGTTTTATGAATGTATGAGATGCATAGGACCAAAACAGAAGCATACATCATGATAAAAAAATTGAAATTGAACTCAAACAAACCCTAAACCTATACAAGATCAAACCCCAAAGGATAAGGTCAGAAGCTAACCCTAGTGAAAGTTATGGATTTCCTAAGTTAACTAGGATTTTTGGGTGATTCAAAAGGGAAAATGCAAATCAAATTGAAAATGCAATGCAAAAATATGATATAAATAACTTAGAAACTATATGCAATATTTGAAACAATGCAAAAAGAACCAAGTTCAAACTCATCATGGTTAGGCAGAAATGAATTTTTCAAGTTAGGGTTAGAAAATGTGAATTTTAAGAACCCTAATTCAAAGAAAATTGTGAAAATGTGATCAAACCTAAAAACAAATTTGTATGGTGAGTTTGAAAATGTTTCTAAATGTTTAAGAATGCTTCATGAATTTTTTGGTGAATTTTTAGAAACCTAAATGCATATTTAATTAATTAAAATCAATTAATTAATTAAATAAAACATTTAAATATTTTTAAAATACTTTTTAAATGCAAAAATTAAAAAAAAATGTTTTTAGGTTAAGAAAATTATTTGAAAGAAAAATGCAAAATATGAGATTTTTTGAAAGTGTTTTGCTATTTTAAATAAATAGAACAAAATAAATGCAATAAAATGAAATAAAATGAAAGTATGCAGATCTGATGGTTGAGATTCAAACGTGGAGGGAGGGAGTTGACTGCGCGCGCTATCCAAGGGTCAGGATTCAAACTGAGTTAATTTAATTAATTAAACCTAATTAATCTAATTAATTATGAATTAAACTTAATGAAGTAATCTGAGTCACTCAAACACGCGCTAACCCTAAGATCTAATGGCCTACATTCAAACTGACTAATTAAACCCTAATTAAGCCCTAAACATTTTCAAGTGACCTGAGCAAGCTCCGGTCATCTTCTCCGGGCAGTCCCCTCCCCTGAATCCCTCAAAACGCCATGAAACTTCACCAAAATCTCCAGAAATGATCTATGACCAACATTAAACAAGAATCCAACACCAAAAATCATTTATTTTCAAGAACCATCATGAATCGAAGCAAAAAAAATTTAGGTCAAAAAGTTTCAGAGCAAGCATACACCCTGTTCTCAACAATTTTCAAAACAAATCATATCACCATGATCAGAGAGACACATAGAATCATTTTTTAACTTAAAATGGAGTTTCTGGAAAAAGCTTTGAAGATGGTTACCTGAGATGGAGCTTTCTGATTCTGAGCTTTTTGACCCTTCCTTTGGTGCAAATCAACTCCAATGGACCTCCTAAGGATGATGTGATGCTTAAAACAAGTTAATGATGGCTATCTTGAGGTGTGTGGTTCTGGTTTTGCAGAAATCGTGTTTGTGAATGGGGAGCTTTCAGGCCATTTCAATGGTTGGTTTGTGTTCTATAGGCTATGTGGAGATGATTGGTGAAGTTTATTTTGAGGTTTGATGCTTGTGTGATCAGATTCGAAGAGATGAATGTTTTTGGAGATTTTTGTGAAACTGAGCTTGTGGAATGATTCAGGCTTATGTATGTTATGAAATGAAGTCCATAATGTTAGTATAGGCCAATGGGAATGATCAGAAAGTGGGTGGTGGCACAACTTGATTGGTATGGGCAAAGTTGCAAAAAAGTTAATTTTGTGTACTTGGAGGCATGGCACGAGTCAGAGCTGTTTCAAGGGGTGTCTTGGCCTCAGCTTGCATCAAGGATGGCCATAGGATCAGATTACATAAGCCGTAACAATTGGATGAAGAGTTTCAAAGGCTTTTGCAAATTTCCAACTTTGGAATTTCTTGAAGTGCAAGGCATGGAAACTTGTGATTTTAGGCACAATTCTGGTCAAAATGTGTTGCATTGTGTTGGTATGATGTTTAGAAGTTGATTAGAGGTCATGAAATGGCTTGGTAAGTGAAATTGCAAAAATCCCTCTTTGGTGCACACTTGAAAATTATAGGATTTTTTTCAACTTTGAAAGGCCATATCTTGAGTTCTAGGATGAATCAAGACATGTTCTTGTACTTTTTGAAATTGGGAAGACATAATCTACAACTTTCATGTTCAAGGGTTTTTCATTTGAAGCATTTTTCGTCATGAAAGAATAGGTTGAATAACTTTCCCAAAATGGAAAGTTTCCATTACAAGTCATTTCCAAAAATAGCAAGTTTGCATTTGGCTCAAAATCCTTCAACTTTGTGAACTTCCAAACACTTCAATGATCAAATAAAGATCATAGAGACTAAAATTGATGATGATGACCCTTTGGTACCCTTGATAGAGGCCTCAGATACCCTGACTTTGACTTTGCTTATTCAAGAAGTTACCCAATGATCAGATGACTTCCACAGTGAATTTCTTCATCAAATTTGGTACACATGCTCTTCATAACATATTAAGACCATTAGAATCAAGAGTGACTAAAATTTTTGGGTGTAAGGCCTCTGAAACCAAAACCCTAATTTTGGTCATCTGTGCGGGAAAATCCTAGCTCTGCCTTGACTTCTGTGCAATCTCTTGGCATCTTGTGACTTCCAATCATCCTTGGAGTTATAACAAGACCATAGGCCCCTCATGGACCCTCTTGGCATGCTTCAAGACCATTGGGATGGCTCAGATCACATCTGGGATTCATCTGATCACAAACCCTAGCTATGCTGCTTATGCAGATGAGATGTTTATGTAATGTGAGATGATATGATTATGCAATGCTATATGAAAGATCACAAGCCATGGTGTGAGAAAAAGTTAGGGCAAATTTGGGGTGTTTACAGCTGCCCCTATTCAAGCATGAGTTAGCTGTGTAGGATGTAAGCGCCTGGCTTAGCAGACAAACAAGATAACTTGTGGTTGAATACCAAAGACAGTCTGAAATTTGCACTCGCTGGGGAGAAGAAGAAAAGGGATATAAATTATAATAGGTAGTATAGCATGATTAACAAATCAAAGTGATGGAGGACGACCATCGAGCATAAGATGACTGCTGGAGATAAAACGGTAAGTAAGGCAATGACGGGGAAGACCATCATGCTGGGAAAGCACTGACGGGGACGGCCATCAGGTTAAAGGAGTAAATAAATGAGGAAAGCACTGACGGGGACGGCCATCAGGTTAAAGGAGTAAATAAACCGCGACGGGGACGGCCATCGGGTAAAAAAATAAATGAAATAATGATGAGGGACGGTCATCAAAAGAGGTGAAGGAAGATCACCTAACAGGGGACGGCTGCTGAAAATATCACGACATATGACGAATGTCGGATAGAAAAGATCAACGATGGGGACGGCCATCGGATAAACATGATGAAGGACGATCATCAAGAGGTGAAGGACGATCACCTAGCAGGGGACGACTGCTTTTGGGGATTATCTCGACATAGGACGAATTTCGGATAACAAAGATCAATGATGGGGACCGACATCGGATAAATGATGAGGGACGGTCATCATAAGGTGAATGACGATCACCTAGCAGGGGACGACTGCTAAAAATATATCGCGACATAGGACGAATGTCGGATAGAAAGTTCCAACAATGGGGATTCCATTGGGAAAGGATGAGAGACAGTCATCCAAAGGTGAAGGACGATCACCTGGCAGGGGACGACTGCCGAAAATATCACGACATAGGACGAATGTCGGATAGAAAAGTTATTTTGTTTCTGTGGGGATGTAAACACGGACGAGTGCTTACGCTTTAAAACAAAAGGTATAAGTGTTTGATGGTGTATATAGACTAAAGATGCAGACGAGCATCCTTAGGACCACGATACGGACGAGTATTGATAGAAGCAAATGCTAACACATGTTTTAAGGATGATAATACGGACGAGTATCAATCGGTTAAGCAAGGAACACGGACGAGTGTTGATCTGCTGAGGAGTGATGATATATACAGGATACGGACGAGTATCAGAGGATTGTGTATAAGTATGTACAATTGTTTGACTTGATGGGGATAGGTGCAAGAAACGGACGAGTATTTGACTTGCTAGGGAAGTATGACACAGAAGAGTGTCAAAAAAGAATATGTACAGTTATGAACAAGTATATGTATTGAGAGTGCAAAAGGGATATTCTTGTTTTGTCTGCAGGGGATAAGTTTTGTATTTTGCTGGTGAAGTGATTTTGATGTGATATGACTTTTGTGTATTTGCAGGTGACTGGCTCGAACCTGGCTTGTGATCATGCAAATGTTTGATTTTTGTCGTAATGCTCCGTATTAGACAGAATGCTACACTTTGTTTAGGAAAAAATGATGTGAATGCCATGATTATGCAAAATGAGAGAACCAATCTGAGGTCCGGATCTTGCGGGGAGAAAGATCTTTGGGCGATCTGGGGGAAGAGTCCTACAGGGATAAAGATCTCTAGGCGATCTACCCGGAGGGAGAACTCCGCTGGGGAAAGAAATCATCGGCCGATTTGTGGGGAAAGAAGATCACTGTATGATCTCTCTGGGGAAATTTTTGGGGATCCCAACTGGGAGAAATTTCTGCTTGGGGAAACCTTATGCTGGGGGATGAGGAGATTTTAGCAACTCCGCTAGGGGAAAAAAAACCTTGTCCACTCTACTGGGGAGAAACTAACAGTCTTTGCGGGAAAGTGATTTTGCCAACTCTGCTGAGGATGAGAGAATCCTGATAAGTCTGATGGGGAACATCAATTTAAGCATTGCTTGGGAGATCTGCTGGGGAGAAGAAAACTTTTGGGAAGTAATCTGTTGTAACTCCTTCGTCCGAGCGACACGTTGGGGATTTAATGGCTTTCTTTGGGGGATCCTCTAAGGGGGATAACAGCTTCATGGGAGAATAATTATGTCAAGTAACCTAGCCAATAAGGTGATTGCTGACTTGGCTAGGGATATAATGCCTGATATGCCCCATGCTGTGAAAGATTGTCTGAATTGAGTACCTACACCCTGTTAAAGAGAAACGCACAAGTGTCCTGAGGTATCCTTAACTGGATTTCTTCATAGGAGTTAGAGTTGCTCAAAAGCACATATTTCCTGCAAGCATTTATCGAAAATGGCCTATATGTTTTCATGCAAGTGCTGTATTATGAACTTTGGACATTTTGCAAACGAAACAAAAATGTACAAAACAAAGTGTGACTAAAAATTCTAATTTTATTGATTTGTGTGCCCTGAAATAGGCAAGTACAATGAAGAAGCAAATCCCTGAAAGGAGGAGATTGCAGTAAAAATTGAGAAAATAAAAGTGTTGGCAATGTTGAAGTTGACGCTCCAGTGAGCTTCCTTGATATGATCTGTATGACCTAAACGCTCTTCTTATCTTGCTTTCTGAAGAAGGTTGATTCTGACTGATGCTTTATCCTTTCGAAGCTTGCCATGTTATGTGTGATACAGACGAATTCAGAATGAAGTTGTTCGCTTATTCCCTGAATTTGCGTGGATCGCCCTTTCGGTTTTTCAATCCACCGGGATACCCATTTTTGCCTGAGTTGTCCGATGTGGCTTTTCAACTCAGCGGGTGTACATATTTTCAATTTTTCCCTTATTTTTGCCCGAGTCTTTTATTCTAATTTTGACTCGCCGGGATGCCCTATTTTTTCCTGGACTTATATTCTGTTTTTATGTCCAGCAGGTCATTTTATGCGAAGTATTTTTTAACTGCATCTGAATTCACAGGAGATAGGAAGTCTTCGCCATCCATAGTAGTGAGCATCAGTGCTCCGCCAGAGAAACTTTTCTTTACTATGAATGGGCCTTCGTAGTTTGGCGTCCATTTGCCTCCGTGGTCTGAATGAGGAGGAAGAAGTCTTTTCAGAACAAGCTCTCCCACTTGGTATTCTCGAGGTCTGACTTTCTGATCGAAGGCTTTCTTCATTCGCTTCTGATATAACTGCCCATGACAGATGGCTGCTAACCTCTTTTCTTCTATCAGGCTCAGTTGGTTATATCAAGACCGGACCCATTCTGCTTCGTCTAGTTTCACATCCATCATTACCCGTAAAGAGGGTAGTTCAACTTCAACAGGCAGGAGTGTTTTCATACCATACACAAGTTGATAAGGTGTTTCCCCAGTGGATGTTCTGATAGAGGTTCGGTACCCATGCAAGGCAAATGGTAGCATTTCATGCCAGTCTTTGTAGGTGACTACCATCTTCTGCACAATCTTCTTGATATTCTTGTTAGCTACCTCAACAGCGCCATTCATCTTTGGCCTGTAAGGAGAAGAGTTGTGATGTTGAATCTTGAAGTCCCGGCATAGCTCTACCATCATCTTGTTGTTAAGGTTTGAACCATTATCAATAATGATTCGCTCGGGAACTACATATCGATAGATGATATCCCTTTTCAGAAATCGAGCTACCACTTGCCTGGTGACATTTGCATACGAATTTGCTTCAACCCATTTGGTAAAGTAATTAATGGATACCAAGATGAATCTGTGACCATTTGAAGCAGTCGGTTCAATCTTTCCAATCATATCAATGCCCCACATGGCGAAGGGCCAGGGTGAAGACAATATATTCAAAGGATTGGGAGGCACATGCAGTTTTCCTGCGTAGATCTGGCATTTATGGCATTTTCTGGCATAGGCACAACAGTCTGCATCCATTATGATCCAATAGTAACCTGATCTCAATGATTTCTTTGCCATTGCATGTCCTCCGGCATGGGTACCGAAAGAACCTTCATGTACTTTGTGCATTAGTATGTCTTCTTCCTTCTTGTCAACACATCTGAGCAAAACCATGTCGAAGTTCCGCTTGTATAAGGAGCCATCGGTATTGAGGAAGAAACTGTCGGCTAGCCTTCTTAATGTCTTTTTATCATTAGACGGTGCCCCAGGTGGGTATGTCTGAGTCTCCAAGAAGCATTTGATGTCGTGGAACCAAGGTTTGTTGTCAATGACAATGTCCATAGAGAATACATATGCCCGTCGGTCTAGTCTGGATACTAAAATCCGAGGCACATAGTTGGCAGTCTGTACTTTGATCATAGATGAAATAGTGGCCAAGGCGTCTGCAAACTGATTCTCATCTCGACTGTTGTGAAGAAAGTCAACAATCTCCTCGTATAGTCATGGTATGGAACCAGATGCTCATGATGAGTATACCACTTGCCATTAGTTTGGTTGATTACCAAAGCTGAATCTCCAAATACATTCAAAGTTTTGATCCTGAGGTCAATGGCTTCCTAGAGACCCATGATACAAACTTTGTATTCTGCTTCATTGTTAGTGCATGCAAAGGTTAGCTTTGCTGAGAAAGACAAATGGACTCCTTTGGGTGTAATAAGCACTGCCCCGTCAAACATCATAGTCATGCTTCTTCGAGATCAGGCCCTTCAGTGTAGATAGGCTCTTCACAATCTTTTGCTTTCAAGAACATGATATCTTCATCAGGGAAATCAAACCTCATAGGCTGGTAGTCATCAATGGGTTGCTCAGCCAGATAATCAGACAATACACTGCCCTTGATGGCTTTCTGAGAGGTGTACTGAATATCATATTCTGTGAGGATCATTTGCCATATTGAAACCCTTTCGGTAAGTGTTGGCTTCTCAAATATGTACTTGACGGGGTCCATCTTTGAGATCAATAAGGTAGTGTGAGTCAGCATATACTGTCTTAGTCGGCGAGCAGCCCACGCTAAAGTACAACAAGTTTTCTCGAGCAGTGAATAACGTTGTTCACAGTCGGTAAACTTTTTGCTTAGGTAGTATATTGCATACTCTTTTCGACCAGACTCGTCATGCTGGGCCAACACACACCCCATTGACTCTTCTAATACTGTCAGATACATGATTATAGGTCTTCCTTCAACTGGAGGCATGAGAATTGGAGGTTCTTGCAAATAGTCTTTGATCTTGTCAAAAGCTCTCTGACAGTCATCGTTCCACCTAATTGTTTGTTCTTTTCTTAACAGTTTGAACAAGGGCTCGCAGGTTGCAGTGAGATGAGATATGAACCTTGAGATGTAGTTCAATCTACCTAAGAACCCTCAAACTTCTTTCTCAGTCTTAGGTGCAGGCATTTCTTGAATTGCTTTGACTTTGTCGGGATCAACCTCAATTCCTTTTTCGCTTACAATAAAACCCAACAACTTACCAGAACGTACCCCGAATGTGCATTTGTTGGGGTTCAATCTTAACTGATACTTCCTCAGGCGCTTGAACAATTTCAGCAGATTCACCAGATGATCTTCCTCTGTAAGGGATTTGGCAATCATGTCATCCAAATAACACTCGATTTCTTTATGGATCATATCGTGGAATAATGTTACCATAGCCCGTTGATAAGTTGCACCGGCGTTCTTCAAACCAAGCGACATTACCTTGTAGCAGAACGTGCCCCAAGGTGTAATGAAAGTTGTCTTCTCCATGTCTTCAGGTGACATCTTAATCTGATTATATCCAGAAAATCCATCCATGAAGGAAAATACCGAGAATTGAGTTGTGTTATCTATCAATACATCAATGTGAGGTAATGGGAAATCATCTTTCGGGTTGGCTCTGTTCAGATCCTGGGCATCAACACACATACGCACCTTTCCATCCTTCTTAGGTACGGGTACAATGTTAGCGACCCGTGGCGGGTAACTAGTTAGAGCAAGAAAACCGGCGTCGCACTGCTTTTGTACTTCTTCTTTAATTTTCAAGGCCATATCTGGGCGAGTACGGCGCAACTTCTGTTTAACTGGTAGACAATCTTCTTTTAATGGAAACCTGTGCATGACAATATCCGTATCCAGACTTGGCATATCTTGATAGGACCAAGCAAAGATGTCGACATATTCCCGAAGCATACTGATGAGTTGTTCTTTCACTGGAGCTTGCAGATTAGCCTCGATCTTCACTTCTTTCACATCTTCCTCGGTACCAAGATTGATAGTCTCAACCTCCTCCTGATAAGGAGCAATCACTTTTTCCTCTTGTCTCAACAACCTGGCCAACTCTTCAGGCAAATCATAGTCTTCATCAACCCCTTCATCTGCTTAATTAATCGGATTGTCGAAGTCATACAAGGTCATAGCAGTGTCGTTGTCAGTGCATTCTGGAGGATTATCTCTGCAAGGGTTGAGATTTGTTCATTTTAGTGATTGATTTTATCTTATTTAGAAAAAGTGAATGAAGTTTATTAAGAAAAACATTGCCATTTATTGTTTTGTGCGAAAATTACAAAAATGAAAAGACAGTTAGAAAAAAAGATTGTTTGCAAAAGATGTCCATTGTTCATTAATATTCCATTTGCACAAAATACATATATGACCCTATTACAAAATGAGTCCTGACACCTTGGGCAAGATGCAGGATTTGATGCATGCTTAAACATGAAATAATAATTACTCTGCAGCAGTAACCCTTATAATTTCCTGGGAAGACCAGTTGAGGACTTGTTGGCCTGGGACCCTTGGACGAATCCAGCTTTCCAGGTTGTAGTCTCTTTCAGACTCGTCTTCCACATTGTTGATTGCATTTAAGGTTAGCATTCCCCCACTTATGAACTTAGGAGCTTCAGCAGCCTCCTCTTGGACCTGTCGGGATGGTCTGTAACCCAAACCGAACTTGTCTTCCTTGATCTGAACTTGCAGCAGCTTGTCCCATCCTTGGGCATTCCCGTCTTCAACAACCTTCCTAGCTTGTTTGTAAGAAGCAATTGAAGTACCAGACACTTCAGTTGTTGCTTCATTGACATTGAGAGCTTCAAAACCCTGACTTATGGTTTCATGGATCTCCCCATCCATTTCAATGTACTTGTAGGTAGGTAGCTAGATGACTGATGAAGATGTCTTATTCTCCACAGATAGTGATAATTTGGCCTTCCCACTCGTATTTTAACTTCTGGTGAAGGGTCGATGTTACTGCGCCGACGGCATGAATCCAGGGTCGACCCAACAAACAACTGTAGGTAGGCTGAATGTCCATCACATAGAAGATAGTTTTGAAAACTTGCAGGCCAATTATCACAGGCACCTCATGTAACAGCCCGGGCCCCTCGCAAGGCAATCCCGGCACTGCCACCTGTCGCTCCCACCAAATGAAGCCGGGTCAAATGGGGTACAGACGCGAACGGTCGGCAAAAGGAACAGTGAGAACACACAGCCGTGAACTCACTGGAGATGAATAGAGTCGCCAGCTAGGCATTTTTATCCCGGAGGAAAGGTAATGCTGCATAAACCTAGAAAGAGATGGACAAGACGGTCGCGAACCAGAGAGACTGAGAAAGGGGGTTGGTTACAACCTGGGAAGGTATTAGCACCCAGATTGTCCGCCGTACTCGACGGGATCCACGCTTAAAATATTTGTGCTTTAAAGGGGTAGTGTCAGTGCAATTTGTGTATAGAATAGCTGGAAAAGATGTACAGGTGTCAGTGTAAGGAGTGCAAAGTGTATAAATGATGTGTCAGTGTAAGAACAAAGAATGAAATGCTCAAGATCATGGGGCTAAAAGAATGTGGCTAGAAAGAGGGGGAATATACAGAGACTTTTTGTTCGATAACTGTTAAGTTATGCCTACGTATCCTCTCGTGCAATGAGGAAGTCAGAACACCGTAGTTCGACCCAAAGAGACTGAAAGGTGAATTGACTTGTGAACTGCTTGCTTGTCTATGCTCAAGTGTATGACCTGTCTGGCTCAGGTGCAAACTGTCTTGCATTAGACGGAAGAAACAAGTTCTCGTTTGTGAGTGAATGAGATGAGAAAAGAATCCCGAAGGAGACGATTATTGTTTGTTTTTGTGTTTTCAGTCTTTTATTGCTTTTGAAAGTTTGTCATAAATTAATGAGCTTAAGCTTAAACCAATGGATTTAGTAAACTCATCACATCTTCCCTCTGATTAGGGGTAATGAGAACACCTTAAGTGTGAAGTCAGATTCTCACACTTAATCACCTTTGGTATAGGATTAAGATCATTAACCTACTTGTGATTATTTAGATGTTTTTGTGGTTTTTGTTTAGTGTTAAGTAATGAGGTTAAGCCATAATCAAGGATTAAACAGACTTATTACACCATCCTAATAGAAGGATACTAGATGAGAATGTTTAAGCTGAGGAAAGTTCCTCAACTTAATCCATGATTAGGGATTAAACTCATGACAAAACAAACCTTTGGTTAAGTGGATTTTATTTAATGGTATGATGATGAAGTGAGTTTTATGATTTGTAAGACAACTTGAGGGGGACTTGTCCATTAACACTAGGGTTAGTCCTTCTTAACCAATTAAGGAAGAATTAGAACCCTAATGCAAGGCCCAAGTTACAAGTGTGATGTCTTGATGATTATTAAGTGAATTGATTAAGAGATTTAAACACATTAAGGGTTTAACACTTAGGATTAAAGTTATACACTACATCCTAAGAGAAGGATGCAGGCATAAACTTAATCACAAAGCCTTAAAGCCTTTAGGGTTTAGTCCCTGATTATGAGATGAGAAGAGAAGACTCAAAAGAGACACAAAGGTAAAACTAAGAAAGGAGACTAATCAAAACCCTAATCATTGTCATGCTTGGTTGTTCCTAAGGTTTGTGAGGTTTTCAAGAGAAGTCTTCAATGGAACCACCAGGAAGCAGATGAAAGGATCAAGAGAAGCAAAGCAACTTGCTTCATTCAAGAAGTCAAGTCACTTGAAGAAAGAAAGTGGGAAGAAAAAGAATGAGCAAGCTCAAACTCAAGCACAAACAAAAATGCAGCAATGGATGCAAGAGAGATGAAAAGAAAAGTCATGAGAAGTGAAGGCAAATCCACTTCTCAGAATCACTTACCACCTGAAAGGGTTAGAAAAGGAATGCAATGCAATGCAAAATGGGATGAGATGAAATGATGAGAAACAAAACCAGAAGCATATACATGATGCTAATGATGCTATGAGATGCTACAAACATGAGGCAGCACATGGAAATGGTCATACAAGTTTATGAATGCAAATGAAGTAAGCTATGAACCATGAACATACATGAAAAGTTATGAAGTGCACATGACATACAAAATGGCAAATGGAAGATGCAATGATCACACATGATTCTAACATGTCCTAAGATGTCTAATGAATCACATGGAAGCATGGAATGTCATGGCAAGTCATGTTATGCATGAGAATGCAAAATGGATGCATATGGAAGCCCAAATTAGGGTTTATGAATCATACATCAAACACAAACCAAAATCAGAAGCAAACAACAAGATAAAAAATTGAAAATGCAACACAAAGGACCCCTAATCCTATACTAAACCAATGCCCAAAGGAGAGGTCTCAACTCTTAACCAAATTCAAGTTATGATTTTTACAAGATTCTAGGGTTTTTAGGGTTCCTAAACAAGAAAAATGCCAAACAAATTGAAAATGAAAGATCAAATCATGGCCATTTAATCTCACAAACTACATGCTAAACACAATGCAATGCCAAAAGAATCAATGTCCAACCCTTCATGGATAGGCAGAAATGATTTTTTGAACTTTGGATCAAATTAATGCATAAAAATGATTTTAATTCAATGAGAAATTCTTAAAATGCATCAAGATCAAAAAATAAATTTGGTTTGAAGGTTGGACAATGTTTCTAAATGTCTTAGAACATTTCATGAATTTGTTGGTGATTTTTAAATACCTAAAAGTATTTTTAATGAATTAATTTTCATTAATCAATTAAAAATAATCTTTCAAATATTTTAAAATACTTTTTTAATGCTAAAAATGAAAATAAAAATATTTTTGTGTCTTAAAAATTAATAAAACTCTTGAGAAAAAGTTTCATAATTTTTAAACAAGTTTGCTATTTTAAATAAATTGGACAAATTAAATGAAAAAAAATGAAATAAAAATTGAAGTAGATGGAAGTCAACTGAGTGGAGGGCCAGGATTGAGTCTGAATTTGAATGGGTTGACTGCGCGTGTTAGTGGAGGGCCAGGATTGCATCTGATTATATTAATTTAATTATGGATTAATTAAACTAACTAAGTGGATTAGGGCAAAGCAAGAGGATCTGGGCCGTTCATTCGCGCGGCAGGTCAATGGGTCAAAGCCATCCTACGCTCCAAATTCAAATGGCATTTAATTACAGGATTAAGCCCTAATGATTTTCAGGTGGCCGGAGAAGACCTCCGGTCGTCTTCTCCGGTGGGAAGCCCACCTGAAAATCCCTAAAACTCTCAAAACCTAACTAAAACGAAATCTAAAAACATGGAAATGATCCCCACAACTTACTGAATCAAAACCCCATCACAAACAACATTTATTTTTCCCCAAACTCATGAATCGAGCAAAACATTTTTTAGGTCACAGAGTTTCAGAAAGCAATTAAATTCTCATTTCACCACCATTTTCAAAACTAAAAGCATCAGAACAATCAGTGAAGCACAGAGAACAACTTAGGAACTTAAAAAACGATTTCTGGAAAAAATGTTCTTGAGCTACCTGAGTTTCGAAGCTTTCACCCCAGCAACTTTCTGACCTTTCCCTTTGATGCAATCCACTCTACTTGGTCCCCTGATGATCCTTGAATGCTTAGAAAGAGTTTATGTTGGCTGGTTTGAGAGATTGAGCAAGTTCTGTTCAAGCTCAGTTGAAAATGGTGATGGTGATTCAGGCTGTTTCAGGTCAATGTGAGTGGTTCTTTGTGATCAGGGAGATGTTTTGAGAAGGTTTGTGGAGTTTGTTTGGGTGTTCATGGCCTGTGAAGTGAGTTTCGAATGGTTTTGCTTCTGAGAGTGAAAATGGAGGAATGGTGTTCTTGCTGGATTCAGGCCTAAGTCTTGTTGGTTTTGGCTCAATGGAACATGGTGAAATGATTGGTGAAGTTGGTTTGAATGTTTGTGAGCTGGGCAGAGAGATTCAAAGAGAAATGCAAATGGGGTGAGTTTTGTGTATGTGATCTTGTGGTGTGTTTCAGCTTGGCTTGTTAAGTGAAATGGCTAGCATTTTCTTTGCATAAAAAACTCTCATAGGTCAGATGATGTGACCTGGCCTTTATTGATTGGTAAGTTCACTTTTGCAAAATGTCAACTTTGTTGTAAGAGAGGTATGGCTTGAGTTCTAGCTTGGTACAATGGCTAGGGCTGGCGCAACATGGTGTGTATGGGAGGCTAGCATGGTTCAGCATCCAATGTAACAAGTGGGTGAAGTGTCATGAGTGATTTTGCAACTTGCTTGTCTTTGAAACTTCATGAAAATATCTTGTTATACAAACCATGTACATGAGAAACTTTGGTTCAATTCTGATTTTTAGAACTTATGTGATGTTTGTACATTGGTTTGAAGTGAACTAGAAGTTACAAATGGCCTTGCTACATGATTTTGCAAATTTTCCAATTGGTGCATGTCTTGAAAATTAGTGATTTTTGCCAACTTTGTCACACCATAACTTTTGATCCAAAATGAATTAGGTCATGTTCTTGTACTTTTTGAAAAGGGAAAAATGTATTCTACAACTTTCATGACCAAAGTTTTTCCATTTGAAGCTTTTTTGGATCAAAGATCAAGGCTTGAAAAATGACCTAAAATGACATATTCTTGAAAAGTCAACTATGCCCAAAAAAGTCAACTTTGCAAAACTTCAAATTCTTGAATTTTGTGAACTTCAACCTTCTTCCATGATCAAATAAAGATCATATACACTCAAAATGATGAAGATCACCCCTTGGTAGGGTCATTGGGGGCCTCAGATGCCCTGATTTTGCACTGACTTGTCCAGAAAGTCAACTCTTGATCAGATGACTTCCCCATGGAATTTCCTCATGAAAATTGATATGCATACTCACTATACCATATAGAGACCAATGGAAACAAGAATGACCAAAAAAATTGGAGTTATGGCCTCTGAAACCAAAACCCTAATTTTAGGTCAACTGTGCAGTCAAACTTGGCTCTGCATCCACACCAATCCCAGTTCTTGTGATCCTTTTGCATTTTTGACTTTGAGAGGATGTGATATGATATAAGAACACTCATGGACCCCTTTGAAGTGAATGATGGCCTTTGGAGTGGCTCAGGAGGCTCCTGGATTGCTCAGATCACCAACCCTAGATGCAGATGATTTAGAACCAATGCAGTGAACCAAAAATGTAATATGAGATGGTATGATTGTGTTTATGCATATGAGAAGATCATAATCCATGGTGTGAAATGGGTGAGGGCAAATTTGGGGTGTTTACAGCTGCCCCTATTCAAACATGAGTTAGCTGTGCAGGTTGTAAGCAACGGCTTAACAGGCAAACAAGATAACTTGTGGTTGAATACCAAAGACAGTCCAAAATTTGCACTCACAAAATGAAGAAGAAAAGGGATATAGATTGTAAAGGAAAATAAAGTATATTGTGAAGTGTGAGCGACGGAGGACGACCGTCGAGCAGAGGACGACTGCTGGGTAAAGAGCAATGACGGGGACGGCCGACGTGCTGGGGAAAGTGCGGGAAATAAAGCAATGACGGGGACGGCCGAAATGCCGGGGATAAAAGGTAAAGCCAAGACGGGGACGGCCGACTAGCTGGGGAAAGATAAGATTATGATGGGGACGGCCATCAAGATAAAGCTGTAGAATTCTCTGGGGATCAATGAAACATGACGGGGACGGCCATCAAGTTCACAAAGCAAAGTAACCAACGATGGGGACGACCATCGGGTTGAAAGAAAAGGGACCACGACGGGGACGGCCATCGGGTTAAAGAATAAATGAAATAAACAGATGATGGGGTACGGCCACCAAAGGTGAAGGACGATCACCTAGCAGGGGACGGCTGCTCTGTTGGGTAATAAAGGAATTATGATGGGGACGGCCATCAAAGGTGGAGGACGACCACCTGGCAGGGTACGGCTGCCGAAAATATCAACGATGGGGACGGACATCGGACGAGCATGATGGAGGACGACCATCAAGAGGTGGAGGACGACCACCTAGCAGGGGACGACTGCTCTCAGGGTTCATCATGACATAGGACGAATGCCAGATAACCAAAATCAACAATGGGGACGGCCATTGGATAAAATGATGAAGGACGATCATCAACGGGTGGAGGACGACCACCTAGCAGGGGACGGCTACTAAAATCAACGATGGGGACGGCCATCGGATGAGCATGATGGAGGACGACCATCAAGAGGTGGAGGACGACCACCTAGCAGGGTACGGCTGCTCTCAGGGTTTATCATGACACAGGACGAGTGTCAGATAAGAAGGAGAATTTTCTTTGTTGGTAATCTACTGGGGAAAAGTAAACACGGACGAGTGTTTATATCCAAGAAACAAAAGGTATAAGTGTTTGGTATGTTTGTGTATAGATTAAAGATGCGGACGAGCATCCCTAAGACTATGATACGGACGAGTATCGGGTAGAAACAAACTGACGCATGTTCAAAGATGATGATACGGACGAGTATCAACTGGTTAACAGAGAGCACGGACGAGTGTTGAATCTAAGGGGACTTTTCTGGGGAATGATAGACATAGTCGAGTGTTTATATTCAAGAAGACAAGAGTGTTTGACACAGTGCATGGATTAAAGATGCAGACGAGCATCCTTAAGACTATGATACGGACGAGTATCATGTAGAAACAAACGCTTGACGCATGTTCTGAGTTGATGATACGGACGAGTACCATCTGGTTAATAAAGAACAAGGACCAGTGCTGAATTTGTGGGGATATATAAGTGTATACAAGATACGGACGAGTATCTGTATAGGTATGAGTGGTATGAGTATACATAGATGAGTGTTTATCTGCCGGGGAGAGTGACACGGACGAGTGTCAAGAGAGAAAAGTATAATAATATCAACAAGTATGTGGGTTGCAAAAGTGTAGATGACTGTGCCGGGGATATGACACGGACGGATGTCAAGAAAGTGTATATAGGTATATGTGAGTGCAAAGAGGATGTCTTTGGCTTTCTGCTGGGGTATGACACGGACGGGTGTCAGGAGTATCTGTAGTGCGGGTGATCTTGCTTGTAAAGAGCGTTCGGGTGACTTTACTGGGGAATGATGATGCAGATGGGTACCAAAAATGAGTATATACTGGTGTTTGTGATTTGTGAGGCAGCTGCTTTTGCTGGGGAACCTGGTGGGGATTTTTCTGTACGTTGATGAGCTGTCATTATTCACAAATGCTGATTTAAAGCATGGCTTATGATTATGCTATGTGTTAGATTTTTGCCGTAATGCCCCGTGCTAGACGGAATGCTACGCTTTGTGGGTGAATATGATGCAAATGCTATGATTGTGCAAAGATAACAAAACCGGGATCCAGGTCCCGTTGCTGCGAAGATCCTTGATCGATCTGTTGAAGTAGATGTCCCAGCTGGGGATGAGATCATTGGTAGATCTAATAAGATGATATCTGCTTGGGATACGGGTCACTGGTAGACCTATCCTAATAAATGAGAGACCCAGCTGGGGTTTGTAGGGGCTTTCTTCACTCTGTTGTGATCTTCCATGCGCTGCTCTTCTGGATAGAGGTTGGAACTCTGTGGGGAGATAACTTTCTGACTTTTGTACTCGGCTGAGGGCGAGATGGCAACTCGGCTGGGGAGGAAGAGAGATCATTGAGAGACCTCCCTAGGGATTCTGTTACGGTAGCTTCTTGACTCAGCCGGGGATATGGGCATCTTCTGTGATACCTGCCCATTCTGATGGGGATAAGTAACAAGTGGCAATTCAGCTGGGGGAAGTCATGGGAGGCAACTCAGCTGGGGAGAGAGCACTTCGGGTGCTAAAATTGAATGTTGATTTGTCAGCTTGCTGGGATGAAGCTTACATGCCCCAAGCTGCATTCTGGATACCTGCAACCCTGAAAAAGATTGAGAAACGCACAAGATAATCCCGAGGTATCCTTTGCTGGATTCCGTCATAGGAGTTAGGATACTTCTGAGAGTAAGCATATTTCCTGCAGGCATGTTTTTATTTGAAGATAAGCATCTGTATTCTTATGCAATCAATTTTTCTTTTAAGACATCAGACATTTTTGAAAATAAAATGTACAAAATGAGACATGACTGAAAATCTGATTTTATTAATTCATATGCTCTGAATTAGCGAGATACAGTCAAAGGAACATATCCCCTGAAATGAGGAGATTGTTATAAATTGAGAAACAAAATGCTGGCAGTGTTGATGACGCTTTAAGGAGCTTCCTCTTCACTATGACCCGTATGACTTTTGACGTTCTTCTCATCTTGCTTTTTGAAGAATGTTGATTCTGATTGAAGCTTGATCCTTTCGAAGCTTACCAAGTTGTAGATGATACAGACGAATTCAGAATGCAGTTGTTCGCTTATTCCCTTATTTTGCATGGATCGCCCTTCCGGGTTTTCAATCCATCGGGATACCCATTTTTTCCTGAGCTGTCCAATGCGGCTTTTCAACTCAGCGGGTGTACCTTTTTGTTTATTTTCCCTTATTTTTGCCCGAGTCTTTTATTTTGTTTTTGACTCGCCGGGATGCCCTATTTTTGCCTGGACTTACATTCTGTTTTTATGTCCAGCGGGTCATTTTTATGCGAAGTATTTTTTAACTGCATCTGAATTCACAGGGGACGGGAAGTCTTCACCATCCATGGTGCTGAGCATCAGTGCTCCACCAGAGAAAACTTTCTTTACTACAAATGGTCCTTCATAGTTTGGAGTCCATTTGCCCCTGTGGTCTGTATGAGGAGGGAGGATTCTCTTCAGCACAAGATCTCCTACTTGGTACTCTCGGTGCCTGACTTTCTGATCGAAGGCTTTCTTCATTCTCTTCTGATACAACTGCCCATGACAGATTGCAGCCAAACTCTTTTCTTCAATCAGACTCAGTTGCTCGTATCGGGCCCTGACCCATTCTGCTTCACTCAGTTTAACATCCATCAATACCCGTAGAGAGGGTAATTCAACTTCGACAGGTAGGACTGCTTCCATACCATACACAAGTTGATACGGTGTTGCCCCAGTGGACGTTCTGATTGACGTGCGGTACCCATGCAAGGCAAATGGTAGCATTTCATGCCAGTCTTTGTAAGTGACTACCATCTTCTGCATAATCTTCTTGATGTTCTTATTTGCGGCCTCAACAACGCCGTTCATCTTTGGCCTGTAAGGAGAAGAATTGTGATGTTGAATTTTGAAGTCCCGACACAGTTCTGCCATCATTTTGTTGTTTAAATTGGAACCATTATCAGTAATGATTCGCTCGGGCACTCCGTATCGACAGATAATATCTCTTTTCAGAAATCTGGCTACCACTTGTCTCGTAACATTTGCATATGAGGCTGCTTCAACCCACTTGGTGAAATAGTCGATGGCGACCAGGATGAATTTGTGGCCATTCGAAGCAGTCGGTTCAATCTTGCCAATCATGTCAATGCCCCACATAGCAAAGGGCCAGGGTGAAGACATGATGTTCAAAGGATTGGGAGGCACATGCACCTTATCTGCATAAATCTGGCATTTGTGGCACTTCCTGGCATAAGCACAACAGTCTGCATCCATTGTGATCCAGTAATATCCTGATCTTAACAATTTCTTAGCCATGGCATGCCCTCCCGCATGGGTACCAAAGGATCCTTCGTGCACTTCATGCATCAACAAGTCTGCTTCTGTCTTATCAACACATCTGAGGAGTACCATATCAAAGTTCCTTTTGTATAGGGAACCATCAGTGTTCAGGAAGAAACTACCAGCAAGCCTTCTCAAAGTCTTCTTATCATTGGATGATGCCCCAGGTGGGTATGTTTGATCCTCTAAGAAGCACTTAATGTCATGGAACCAAGGCTTATTATCTTTAACAACATCTGCTGCGAACACATATGCTGGTCTGTCAAGTCTGGACACTGAAATTTGAGGTACAAAGTTGGCAGCTTGAACTTTGATCATGGACGAAATGGTAGCCAGGGCATCCGCAAACTGATTCTCGTCCCGAGGGATATACTCAAGCTTGACTGTTGTAAAGAAAGTCAATAGCCTCCTTGTATAATCCCTGTAAGGTATCAGATGATCCTGGTGAGTGTACCATTTGCCGTTGGTTTGATTGATTACCAGAGCTCAATCTCCAAATACGGCCAATGTCTTGATCCTGAGGTCGATGGCTTCCTCAAGACCCATAATGCAAGCTTCGTATTCAGCTTCGTTGTTAGTGCAGTTGAAAGTGAGTTTTGCCGAGAAAGGCATGTGAACTCCTTTAGGTGTAATGAGCATTGCACCAACACCACGACCATTCATGTTAACAGCCCCATCAAACATCATAGTCCATTCTTCTTCCGGGTCAGGCCCTTCAGTGTGAACAGGCTCTTCATGATCTTTTGCTTTTATGAACATGATGTCTTCATCAGGGAAGTCAAATCTCATAGGCTGGTAGTCATCAATGGGTTGCTCAGCAAGATATTCAGATAATACACTGCCCTTGATGGCTTTCTGAGATGTGTACTGGATGTCATATTCTGTGAGAATCATTTGCCATCTTGCAACCCGTCCGGTAAGTGCTGGCTTCTCAAAAATGTACTTAACTGGATCCATCTTTGAGATCAACAAAGTAGTGTGGGTCAACATATACTGTCTCAGTCGGCGAGCAGCCCACGCTAAAGCACAGCAAGTTTTCTCGAGCAGTGAATAACGCTGTTCACAGTCGGTAAACTTTTTGCTTAGGTAGTATATTGCATACTCTTTTCGACCAGACTCGTCATGCTGGCCCAGCACACACCCCATTGACTCTTCTAATACTGTCAAGTACATTATCAGAGGTCTTCCTTCCACTGGAGGCATAAGGATTGGAGGTTCTTGTAAGTATTCTTTGATCTTGTCAAAAGCCTTCTGACAGTCTTCATTCCACCTGACCGTCTGTTCTTTTCTTAGCAGCTTGAACAAAGGTTCACAGGTTGCAGTAAGGTGAGATATGAACCGTGAGATGTAGTTCAATCGACCTAAGAAACCTCGAACCTCCTTCTCTGTCTTCGGTGCAGGCATCTCTTGGATGGCTTTGACTTTATCAGGGTCAACTTCAATCCCTTTCTCGCTTACAATAAAACCCAGCAGCTTACCAGATCGCACCCCGAATGTGCACTTGTTGGGGTTCAACTTCAATTGGTACTTCCTCAGTCGCTTGAATAACTTCAGTAGATTCACCAGGTGATCTTCCTCAGTAAGGGACTTGGCAATCATGTCATCCACATAACATTCTATTTCTTTATGGATCATATCGTGGAATAATGTTACCATAGCCCGTTGATATGTTGCACCGGCATTCTTGAGCCCAAATAGCATTACCTTGTAGCAGAACGTGCCCCAGGGTGTGATGAATGTTGTCTTCTCCATGTCTTCAGGTGACATCTTAATCTGGTTGTATCCTGAAAATCCGTCCATGAAGGAGAATACCGAGAACTGAGCCGTGTAATCGACCAATACATCAATGTGAGGTAATGGGAAGTCATCTTTTGGGCTGGCTCTGTTCAGATCCCGGTAGTCAACACACATTCTTACTTTGCCGTCTTTCTTAGGCACAGGTACTATGTTAGCAACCCACGGTGGATAGCTAGTCACAGCAAGGAACCCGGCGTCCCATTGCTTTTGTACCTCCTCCTTAATCTTCATTGCCATGTCCGGGCGAGTACGGCGCAGTTTCTGCTTAACTGGCGGGCATTCTTCTCTTAAAGGCAGCTTGTGCACAACAATGTCGGTGTCCAACCCGGGCATATCCTGATAAGACCAGGCAAACACGTCCACATACTCTTGAAGCAGGCCGATCAGTTGTCTCTTCACTGAGTCTTGCAGGAAGGCCCCGATTTTAACTTCTTTCACGTCTTCGTCTGTACCAAGATTGATCACTTCAACTTTCTCCTGGTGAGGAGTAATAACCTTTTCCTCTTGTCTTAATAACCTGACTAGCTCTTCAGGAAGCTCATACTCTTCTTCAACCCCTTCATCGGCTTGATTGATTGGATTGTCAAAGTCATACGAAGTCATAGCCGTGCTGTTGTCGGTGCTGTCAGGAAGGCACACTCTGCAAGGGTTTAGTTTGTTCATTTTAGTGATTTGCTTTTAATCTTATTTTAGAAAAGTGAAATAGAGTTGTCATTTTGAAAACACTGCCATTTATTTTTTGTACAAAAAGAAAAATGGAAAAACAGTGAGCGGAAAAGAAAAAGACTCGTTTGCAAAAAGATGTCTGATATTTCATTGATTAATCTTGTTTGCACAAAAAGTACAGATGGCCCGATTACAAAATGAGTCTTGTCATCTTGGGCAAGATGCAAGACTTTGATGCATGCTATAAAAATACAGGAAATAATAATTACTCCGCATGAGTAACTCTAATAATTTCCTGGGAAGACCAGTTTGAGATACTGCTCACCGGGATCTTTGGACGAATCCAGCTTTCCAGGTTCCGTTCTTCTTCCAGCTCGTCTTCCAGACAGTTGACAGCATCAGGGGCGAGCATCCCCCCACTCACAAAGTTGGGCTCTTTTGCAGCCTCTGCTTGATCTTGTTGAGTTGGTTTGTAACCCAACCCAAATCTGTCCTCCTTCTTCTCCACCGATAGCAGTTTGCCCCAGCCTTGGGCGTTTCCTCCCTCAACAACCTTCCGGGCTTGCTGGTATGATAATATTGAAGTACCAGGCACAGCAGATGTTTCATTGACATTCAAAGCTTCGAACCCCTGGCTCATTGTTTCATGGATCTCCCCATCCATCTCAATGTACTTATAGGTAGCCAGGTGGCTGACAAAAATAACCTCCTCTCCACAGATTGTAACGATTTGACCCTCCCACTCATATTTTAACTTCTGGTGAAGGGTAGAGGTCACGGCGCCAGCGGCGTGAATCCATGGCCTACCCAATAGACAGCTGTAGGCAGGCTGTATATCCATCACGTAGAAGATCGTTTTGAAGGTCTGCGGGCCAATCGTTATGGGCAACTCAATCTCCCCCAGAACCGATCTTTTTGAACCATCAAAGGCTCTCACCACCAGGTTGCTGGGTCTCAACGCCAATCCGTCATATTCTAGCTTCACCAGGGCCTTTTTAGGTAAGACATTGAGGGATGACCCCGTGTCTACCAGCACATGGGAAAGGACAGCACCTTTACATTCCATGGTTATGTGCAAGGCTTTGTTATGGTTCCGGCCTTCCGTTGTCAAATCAGTATTGGTGAACCCTAGCCCGTGACTAGCATTAACATTTCCAACTACAGCTTCCAGCTGATTGACAGTGATCTCTTCAGGCACGTAAGCTGCGTGCAAGACTTTGAGTAGCGCATTCCGATGGGCTTCGGAGCACATAAGCAATGATAGGATTGAGATCTTGGAAGGCGTCTGATGAAGCTGATCCACTACTTTATAATCACTCTTTTTGATGATTCGCATGAACTCATCAACCTCTTGGTCAAAGGGTGTTTTCAAGGCTTCCTTAACAACTTGCTCATCTTGCACCAAGCTTTTTCCTTTTGCCTTAGCAGCAGCTTCTGCTTCGGCAGTGGGTCTCTGAATTTGTGGAGCGAAAAGACGTCCGCTTCGAGTGAAGCCTCCGCCTCTTCCCACATTGTCAATTTGTGGTGCAGGGGTTGATGATTCAAAAGTGATTCTTTGTCCTTCACAGTACAGGTCAGAGCCGTAATGCCAGGGGATGGCATTACTACTTTCATAAGGTACCGGTCCAGGCACCGTGATAGTGACTGGAATGACTGCAGCTGCGGAAGGAATTGTGATAGTCTGCGGATCATAATAAATTGTGACTGGTGCTCTGATGGGAGCAGCACCTTCCGAATTATAGACAGAGTTGTTCTCAGGATCATAGAATATTGTGACAGTTGAGACATCTTCATGATTTGTTGCTGGTGTTGTAGGAGACATTGTTGGAAGGATGGATGTTGTTGTTGTAGGAGTTTCGAAATGGAGTGGTGCTGGAGTTGTAGAAGAAAAGTTTGTTGATAACTGATCAGTTGAGATAATAGATGAAGTACTTGTTGATGAAGCCGAAGAATTGTCAGGAACAATGGTTGTTGCAGTTGTAGGAGGTTCTGGAGTTGTTGCTGATGAGATTGCTGGATTTGTTGGAAATGATGTGGTGATCTGAAGCTGGCCACTCTGAATGAGACCGTCTATGCCATTCCTCAGATTATCGCACCCATTGACTGAAATATTGCAGTAAGCACACCCCAACTCACACCCCGGGAACATTTGACATTCGAGGAGCTGAGCCTTAATTTCTACCAACGGTGTCCGGATCTGACCCACACTGGTTATTAAATAAGACGGCTTGTCTTCTTTAATAGCGTTAATCCTGGGACCACCGTGGTTTGGCATGGGGTTCTTATTGACATTGGGTGGTGGTGCGAAATTCAGAGCTTTTGAGTCCACCAGGTCTTGTACCTTCATGTGCAAAGCTCTGCACTTTTCTGTACTGTGGCCAGGTGCATTTGAATGGAAGGCACATCTGGCATTGGAGTCATAATTCCTGGGTAGACTGTTGGGATCTGGAGGTGCCAACGTCCTTAGCTCAACTAGGTTGAGTTTCAGGAGTTGTGGCAGCAATGTAGCATATGGCATAGGGATCGGATCGATTACCCTGTTGGCTTGAGAAGGCCTCTGTTGGAATGGCCTTTGCTGATTATTGTTGTTGGTGTTGCTGTTGTTGTAATTTCTCGGAGGATACTGATTCTGTTGATGGTACTGAGGTTGTGGTTGATAGTTTTGTTGCGGAGGTTGATAAACTGGTTGAGGATGAGCTGGAGCAGGAATGGTGACTGCTGCTATTGATCTGTGAACATATTGGGGCCTGCCCCTGTTGGCGTGGATGGCATTGGTCTCGCCAGTTCTTCTCGGGCCTGCAAAAGGCTTTCTTGTACTACTGGACGAGCTTGCACCGTTGTCTGAGATCTTACCCATCTTTAATAGGCTTTCAATTCTCTCCCCGGCTATGACAACATCTGCAAAGCTAGTGGAAGAGAAAGCAGCCAGCCTGTCAATGTAGGTTCCCTGAAGGGTGTTCATGAACATATCTGCCATTTCCCTTTCAGACATAGGTGGTTGAACAGCAGCAGCCAATTGCCTCCATCTCTGGGCATATTCTCGGAAACTTTCCCTTGACGACTGTGACATTCCCATTAGGAGAGTCCTGTTGGGTGCCATGTCTAAGTTGTACTGATACTGTCTGATGAAGGCTTCTGCCAGGTCCTTCCAGCATCTAATAGTTGCCCTTGTCAAGTGAGAGTACCATTCTCTTGACGCTCCAGTCAAGCTGTCTTCGAAATAGAACATCCAGAGCTTCTCATCCATAGTATAGGCCTTCAGCCTCCCCAGAAATGATTGTAAATGAGTCCGGGGGCATGAAGTCCCGTTGTATTTTTCAAAACAAGGAGGCTTGAACTTATGGGGAATCCTGACCCCGTCTACCAAGCCCATGTCCATGACGTCAAAACCCAAGGAGTTTTGAGACTCTAAGGATCTTAATTTCTCAGCTATCTCATCCAGCCTCCTATCATAGGCTTCTTCCCCAGCACCCATTACCGTGAATTGATCCTCTTGGGGGTCTTCTTGTAGTACCCTGGATGCAGTGGCAGTCCCTTGAACATTTGCAGGGATGTTGACCTCAGGATGGAGGTGTGGTCCAAATACAGGGGGATTAACATGAGGTTGGACCCTTTCATTGTTGCTGGTGCCGGCAGTCCCTATATGTGGATCTTCTTGATTTTGCCTTTCCACCATGGCCCTCAATATTTCTTGGCTCTGAGCCATGTTGTTCATCACTTCCATAAACTGAGTCATTTGATTCCTCATTTCTAGCCTTTCATTCGCCATTTGATTTCTGACCTCAGTAAGGTCCTGCTGCATCTGATCCATTTGAATGCCCGGAAGGTTGCTACGGGTCGGATAACGGTGCGGACGATTAAGGGGAAATACCCGGCGCCGAGCAATAGTTCCTGAACATCACAACAGAGTTAGTGGCAATAAAACAAAAACCTACAAAACAAACAAAAGGGTTAACATGCAATGCAGTATGCTTATTTGCTTTCAAGGTATCCGGCTTGGCATTCAGTTTTGACCCTTCCAGACCCTTGAAGATGCTGTTGATGTTGCTTTCGAAGTGAAACTCGGATGGAACAAACTGATACATATATTACAAAAGCAAAATGGTACATAGTTTGTTTACAAATACAAGCCCTCTGAGGGGTCAAAATACATTACAAGGAAAAATGAAAAATACACGGAATGAAAGCAACAACAAGCAAATGGTCAAACGCCAAGACCAAAATCATCCTCACGAACTTCCTTGAGAAGTGCTTCGGTCACAGGATCAGCCGGACGCTCCGTGAGATTCCTGATGAGGAGATTCCGGGTCGTAACAGCTGCTGTTAGTTTCTTGTGCTGGCTTTGGTCCTTTCACCTCTTCACTCCTGCTTTGATCTTCAGCTCTGATATCTCCCTCTGGGCTGCTGCCAGGGCTTCTTGCTGCACTTTTGCACTAGCTTCCAGTTGCTCCATCTTGTCTTGAACTCTCTTGTCCTCCAGAGTACGAGCCTCGGTGATCCTGACCCACCTAGCCTGACTCTCCTTTAGATACAAGTCTGTCCTTGCTCTCTGGAACTGGGCTTCTTTGCAAGCATTCTTCAGAATTTGTTCTCCAGCTTTAGACTTCTTGATATAATCCCCAGACTTCTCAATCTTAGCCAGATGCTCCACTCTCAACTTCTCTAACCTCTCAATCTCCATCCTGCCATCACTCCTCTCCCGGAGGGTCTTCTGCAAAGCCTGGGTTAACTTCTCATTTCTCTCCTTCAAGCTCTCAAAATCCTCCAAACTGACAGTGGCAGGGGGTGGTGCTGAAGATGATTCAGGCATATCTTCTATGGTAAAGGGCATCCCAGAGAATTGAGCCCTGGCACGGGACCATTCATAATATTGTGCTGATGCCACACTGCTGCACTTCCCCAGAATGGTTACTCCCTTGGTTTGAACATTATCCCAGGCCCAAGCAGCCTGCCTAACAATAGCCAGATTAGGCTTGTTTTCACAATAAAGAGTCTCCACCAAGTCCTGTGCCTTAGGAGTGTGGACCAGTGCATAACCCAGTTGTCTTTTGAACAGCAGAGGGTTGTAATTGATACTGCCCTTAACTCCTATTAGGGGAACATTGGGAAAATGCCCACAGCTGGTGATGACATCCCTGCCCTTGGTGCTTTGAGTGCACCATCTGATATCAGCTGAAGTTAGAGCAGTGAGTCTTTTAGCCCAGTTTTTCTGCTGATGAGGATTCAAAAATGCATCTGTCCTGGGTAGATGCCTGAGAAGCCAAGTATGGAACAATGGAGCACAACACCTCACTAATCTTCCCCTCTGCTTTTCATTCCTCTGATGCACTGAGTAGTAGAGGTCCCCCAATAAAGTGGGCACTGGGTTCCTCAAGATGAAAAGATGGATTGCATTCTTGCTAATGAATCGAGGCTCATCAGCAAACAACACAATTCCATATATACTCAAGGCCAATAAAGCACAGACAGCTTTCCACTCTCCTAAAGAAGCTTTTAGGGTAGCTTGAGAGATCAAGAAATCCAGATGGAAGCCAGGGATTCCAGCTTTAGAAGTCATATGCTGCTCAATCAGGACAGGTTCCAGATGCAAAGCCTTTGCTACTTCTCCATTACCAGGAAAGACCATCTCAGGGTTGAAAGGGATTCCACCCCTGATAGGAATACCAACCAATGATGAGTATTCTTCTAGCAGAGGGCCCAACTGAAAGTCTTGGAAAGTGAAACATATCAGTGGGGGATCATAGAACTGAATGCAAGTGTGGATCAGGCTTCTCTGTGAAGGGTCCAGGTCCATAACCATATCAAGTATATCTCCGTAGTGTTCCCTGAACAATGGTATGTGATCCGGAGTGATCAGGGTCTGGATCCTCCTGATGTCAGATAGCTCTGGCTGGAAGAAGTGGTAGGTGATGTTACTCTTTTTAGGTGCCATGATGTTGAGACTGAGTAGAGACAAGTGCTGGTGAGGATACTGAATAATGGGCCACTGATTGGCTGGTGCAAGTGACTGAGGTAGATAGCTGATAGCTGAAGCAGGTGCTGATGAAGATAGGTCAATACTGAAGATGGGGTCAAAACCAAAACCAAAGATGAAAGTGGATACCCTGAAACACAAATAAGCAAATGTCAATATGATGCAATGTTTATGTATGCAAATGATATGCAAGGGTTTGTGACTGAGCTGGATCTGATCAAGAACTCTGATATAGGTCCAAGTATGTTCAAGAATTCCAGATGGAGGTCTATAAATCCAGTAACCAAGTGTCGCTCCCGATAAAATGGGACTGGCCCAGATAAAGGTACAGACGCGAATGGTCGGCGAAGGGAACAATGAGAACACACAGCCGTGAACTCACTGGAGATGAATAGAGTCGCCAGCTAGGCATTTTTATCCCGGAGGAAAGGCAATGCTGCATAGACCTAGGAAAAGATTTGGATAAGACGGTTTGCGAACCAGAGAGACTGAGAAAGGGGGTTGGTTACAACCTGGGAAGGTATTAGCACCCAGGCTGTCCGTCGTACTCGACGGGATCCACGCTTAAAAGATTTGTGTTTTAAAGGGGTAGTGTCAGTGCAATCTGTGTATAAAATAGCTGGAAAAGAATGTACAGGTGTCAGTGTAGGAGAAGTGAAGTGTATAAATGTACAGTGTCAGTGTAAGGACAGGAGTAAGATGCTCATGATAATGAGGCTAAAGAATAAAGCTGGAAGGAGGGGGGATGTACAGAGACTTTTGTTCGATAACCGTTAAGTTATGCCTACGTATCCTCTCGTGCAATGAGGAAGTCAGAACACCGTAGTTCGACCCAAAGAGACTGAAAGGTGAATTGACTTGTGAACTGCTTGCTTGTCTATGCTCAAGTGTATGACCTATCTGGCTCAGGTGCAAACTGTCTTGCATTAGGCGGAAGAAGCGAGTTCTCGTTTGTGAGTGAAGGTGATGAGAAAAGAATCCCGGAGGAGACGATTATTGTTTGTTTTTTTGGTATTTTCAATCTTTTATTGCTCTTTGTGTTTGTCATAAGAAAATGAGCTTAAGCCTAAACCAAGGGTTAGTAAACTCATCACATCTTCCCTCTGATTAGGGGTAATGAGAATACCTTAAGTGTGAAGTCAGATTCTCACACTTAAACACCTTTGATGTAGGATTAAGATCATTAACCTACTTGTGATTATTTAGATGTTTTGCGGTTTTTGTTTAGTGTTGAGTAATGAGGTTAAGCCATAATCAGGGATTAAACAGACTCGTTACACCATCCTAAAAGAAGGATGATAGATGAGAATGTTTAAGCTGAGGAAAGCTCCTCAACTTAATCCATGATTAGGGATTAAACCCATGACAAAACAAGCCTTTGATTAAGTGGATTTTATTTAATGATATGGTGATGAAGTGATTTTTATGAGTTGTAAGACAACTTGAGGGGGACTTGTCCATTAACACTAGGGTTAGTCCTTCTTAACCACTTAAGGAAGAATTAGAACCCTAATGCAAGGCCCAAGTTACAAGTGTGATGTCTTGATATTTATTAAGTGAATTGGTTAAGAGATTTAAACACATTAAGGGTTTAACACTTAGGATTAAAGTTATACACTCCATCCTAAAAGAAGGATGCAGGCATAAGCTTAATCACAAAGTCTTAAAGCCTTTAGGGTTTGGTCCCTGATTATGAGATGAGAAGAGAAGACTCAAAGAGAGACACAAAGGTAAAAACTAGGAGGGGGACTAATCAAAACCCTAATTCATTGTCATGCTTGGTTGTTCCTAAGGTTTGTGAGGTTTACAAGAACAATCTTCAGAAGAACCACCAGGAAGCAGATGAACAAGATCAAGAGAAGCAAAGTGACTTGCTTCATTCAAGAAGTTAAGTCACTTGAAGAAAGAAAGTGGGAGGAACAAGAATGAGCAAGCTCAATCTCAAACACAAATAGAAATGCAGCAATGGATGCAAGAGAGATGAAAAGAAAAGTTATGAGAAGTGAAGGCAAATTCACTTCTCAAGTTACTTACCACCTGAAATGTTAGAAAGAAATGCAATGCAATGCTAAATGAAGTGAAATGACATGATGCTAGACCAAACCAGAAGCAAGTTGATGGTAATTATGATGTTATGAAGTGCTGCAAACATGAGGCAAGACATGGAGATGCTCATACAAGATTATGAATGCAAATGATGCAGGTTAAGGAGCATGAATGAACATGAAAAGTTATGAAGCATACAAGACAAATGACATGGCAAATGTGCAATGCAATGATCAAACATGTTTTCTATATGTCTTAAGATGTCAAATGAATCATAGGCATGCACAAAATGCAAAGACAAGTCATGTTATGCAAGGAAATGTAAGAAGGATGCAAGAGAAATCCCAAATTAGGGTTTATGGAACAAACATCAAACAAAAAACCAAAACAGAAACAAACCCCAAGATAAAAAAATGGAAAATGCTGCCCAAAGAAACCCTAAACCTATAATGAACCACTGCCCAAAGGGGAACTCCCAACTCTTAACCAATCTCAAGATATAAATTTTCTAAGTTATTAGGGTTTTTTAGGGTTCTTAACAAAAGAAATGTCAAACAATTGGAAAATGCAAGATCAAATCATGGCCTTTTTATCTTAGAAACTATATGCTAAACACAAAACAATGCAAGAAGAATCAATGTCTCAACCTTCTCCAATAGGCAGAAATGAATTTTTGAACCCATGATCAAAATAATGCATAAAAAATGATTTAATTCAATGAAAAATTCTTAAAATGCATCAAGATCAAAAAAGAAATTTGGTTTGAAGGTTGGACAATGTTTCTAAATGTCTTAGAACATTTCATGAATTTTTTTGTAATTTTTAAATACCTAAAAGTATTTTTAATTAATTAATTCCCATTAATCAATTAAAAATAATCTTTTAAATATTTAAAAATACTTTTTTAATGATAAAAAATAAAATAAAAATATTTTTGTGTCATAAAAATTATTTAAACTCTTAGGAAAAAGTTTCATAATTTTTATGCATTTTTTGCTATTTTAAAATAATTGTGCAAAACAAAAGAAAAATAAAAGAAAATAAATGAATTTTAAATGAAACAAGTGAAAGTATGCTGATCCAACGCGTGAGATTCAAAGTGACCAGGGCGGGAATTGACTGCGCGCCACATCTCACGGGCCAGATTCAAATTTCTTAATTAATGCTTAAAACCCTAACCCTGCCGTTAATTACAATCAGGCGACCGGAACAGTGTTCCGGTCGTCTTCTCCGGCCATCCCCAGAATCAATCTCTCTCCCTAGGCCAAATCAGAAGCCCTAAGTCTCCAGAATCCATCTACCAACTATCCTAAGCACGAATCCATCATCAAATCATGTTTAAACTCACACACAAGCAAGAATCGAAGCAGATAAAATTCTAGGTCAAACTTTCAGAAGACCACTACATGCTCATTTCTGGCTTATTTTCAAAAGTAAAGAGATCCCAATGATCCGTGTAACATGCACAACAAGATTTTAACAAGAGAAATGAGTTCTGGGAAAAAAGTTCATGGTGTCACCTGAGATGGAGCTCTTGATTCAGGAGCTCTTTGGATGATTCTTTGGCTTAATCTGGTCCCAATGATCCACCTTTGAAGCTTTGGATGCTTAGCTGGAGTTTAAACAACCTCCTGAGTGAGTTTGCAGCAGCTCTGACCAAGGGAGGATGAAAATCGTATTTGAGATATAGGGTGTTTCAGGCCAAAACAAAGGGTGGTTTCTAGTCAGTGAGGTGAGTGGAGATTGTTGGTGGAGTTTGTTCTTGTGTTTGAGGTTTGTGGAAGGAGATTCGATGGAAAATGCAGGCTGAGGTGAAGAATGGCAATGGGGTATTCTTGCTCAGATCAAGCCTGGCTCTTGGTGCTTTCTACTCAATGGATCATGGTGATTTCAAGTATGGAAATGGTTGGGATGTTTTGTGGCTGGGCAGAGGGATTCGAAGCAAAACGCAGCTTGGTGTGTTTTTGTGTATGTGTATGTGTGAAGTGTTTCAGGCCTGCTTAGTACATGGAATGGTTTGCAAATGGATAGTATAAACTAATCCAATTGGTCAGAGGATGTGACTTGTGCTTTATGGATAGGTGTAGCCACTTTTGCAAATATGTCAACTTCTTGTAAGATAGGGCATGGGCAACTTCTAGCCAAGTACAAAGGGCATGGTCTGCGCAGCAAAGTGAAGGGAAAGGCTAGGCTTGGTCCAACATTCAAGGCAGCAAGTTGGTGAAAGCATGATCATGAGTTTTGCAACTTGTGGCTTTAGGGTTCACATGTGAAGAAAGTCTTGTTACATAAACCAAACTATGTAGAAACTTGGTCCAATTCTGATTTTTAAGGCTCATAGAATGTTTGTGTAATGGTTTGAAATGAATTAGAGGTCACATAATGCATTGGTTCATGACTTTGCAAAATTTCCATTTGAGGCATGCCTTAAAAATCAATGATTTTAGCCAACTTTGCCTTGCCATAACTTTTGATCCAAGAAGAGTTTGATCATGTTCTTGTACTTTTTGAAAAGGGAAAGATGAGATCTACAACTTTCATGACCAAAGTTTTTCCATTTGAAGCATTTTTGGATCAAGAATCATGGCTTGAAAAATGACCTAAAATGATGCATTCTTGAAAAGTCAACTATGCCCAAAAAGTCAACATTTGCAAAAACCCTAAATTCTTGATTTCTATGAACTTCAACCTTCTTCCATGACCAAATAAAGATCATATACACTCAAAATGATGAAGATCACCCATTGGTTGGGTCATTGGGGGCCTCAGATGCCCTGATTTTACACTGACTTGTCTGAAAAGTCAACTCTTGATCAGATGACTTCCCCATGGAATTTCTTCATGAAAATTGATATGCATACTCCCTATACCATATAGAGACCAATGGAAACAAGAATGACCAAAAAATTTGGGGTTATGGCCTCTGAAACCAAAACCCTAATTTTCAGTCAACTGTGCAGTTCAACCTGACTCTGCATCCACTCAAACCCTAGTTCTTGTGATTCCTTTGAAGTTTTGAATTTGAGAGGATGTATTATGATGATTGAACACACATGGACCACTTTGAAATGATTGGTGGCCTTTGGAATGGCTCAAGATGCCTTGGGATTGCTTAGATCACAAACCCTAGGTGCAGATGCCTTAGAAACTATGCAGTGAATCAAAAATGAGATGTGAGATGATATGTTGTGTTTATGCATATGAGATGATCACAAGCCATGGTGTGAATGGGTGAGGGCAAATTTGGGGTGTTTACAGCTGCCCCTATTCAAACATGAGTTAGCTGTGCAAGTTGTAAGCGACGGCTTAGCAGGCAAACAAGATAACTTGTGGTTGAATACCAAAGACAGTCCAAAATTTGCACTCACAGAATGAAGAAGAAAAAGGGATATAGATTGTAAAAAGGAAAATAAAGTATATTGTAAAGTGTAGGCGACGGAGAACGACCGTCGAGCAGAGGACGACTGCTGGGTAAATAGCAATGACGGGGACGACCGACATGCTGGGGATAAAAGGTAAAGCCAAGACGGGGACGGCCGACTAGCTGGGAAAAATAAAATCATGATGGGGACGGCCATCAAGATAAAGCTGTAGAATTCTCTGGAAATTAATGAAACATGACGGGGACGGCCATCAAGTTCATAAAGGTAAAGTAACCAACGATGGGGACGGCCATCGGGTTGAAAAGGAAAAGGGACCACGACGGGGACGGCCATCGGGTTAAAGAATAAACGAAATAAACAGATGATGGGGATGACCATCAAAGGTGAAGGACGATCACCTAGCAGGGGACGGCTGCTCTGTTGGGGATAAAAGAAATATGATGGGGACGGCCATCAAAGGTGGAGGACGACCCCCCTGGCAGGGTACGACTGCCGAAAAAAAATCAACGATGGGGACGGCCATCAGATAGAAAAGGTCAACGATGGGGACGGCCATCGGACGAGCATGATGGAGGACGACCATCAAGAAGTGGAGGACGACCACTCAGCAGGGGACGGCTGCTCTCGAGGCTTATCATAACACAGGACGAGTGTTAGATAACCAAAAATCAACAATGGGGACGGCCATTGGATAAAGTGATGAAGGACGATCATCAAGAGGTGGAGGACGACCACCTAGCAGGGGACGGCTGCTAAAATATCAACGATGGGGACGGCCATCGGATGAGCATGATGGAGGACGACCATCAAGAAGTGGAGGACGACCACTCAGCAGGGGACGGCTGCTCTCGGGGTATCATAACACAGGACGAGTGTTAGATAATGGAAAAAGCTTACTTGGCGATCTACTGGGGGTATAGTAAACACGGACGGGCGTTTACAACCAAGAAAGGGAAGTATAAGTGTTTGGTATTGTGTATAGATTAAAGATGCGGACGAGCATCCTTAGACTATGATACGGACGAGTATCATGTAGAAACAAATACTGACACGTGTTCAGAGATGATGATACGGACGAGTATCAACTGGTTAACAAAGAACACGGACGAGTGTTGAATCTGAAAGAATTTTTCTGGGGAGAGCAGATACAGACGAGTATCTATATCCAAGAAGACACAAGTGTCTGACACGGTGTATGGATTAAAGATGCGGACGAGCATCCTTAAGATTATGATACGGACGAGTATCATGTAGAAACAAACACTAGACGCAATGTTCTGAGATGATGGTACGGACGAGTACCAACTGGTTAACAAAGAACAAAGACTACCGTTGAATCTGTGGGTGTATGACTGGTATATACGAGATATGGACGAGTATCTGTATAAGTGTGAGTGGTGTATAGATGAGTGTTTACTGCTGGGGAGAGTGACACGGGCGAGTGTCGAAAGGAGAAAAGTGGCATTATCAAGTATATGGGTGGTAAAGGTGTAAGCGACTGCGCTGGGGATATGACACGGATGGGTGTCAAGAAAGCGTATATACAAGTATAAGTGAGTGCAAAGAGGATGTCCTTGGCTTTCTGCTGGTGATGTGACACGGACGGGTGTCCAAAGGTGTATATACTGGTGTTTGTGATTTGTGAGGCAACTGCTTTTGCTGGGACCCTGGTGGGGATTTCTGTATAATGATGATGAACGGCTTATTATTCACAGGTGTTTTATTCACAACATGACTTATGATTATGCTATGCATTCGATTTTTGCCGTAATGCTCCGTATTAGACGGAATGCTACGCTCTGAGGGGATAATATGATGCGGATGCTATGATTATGCAAAGAGGCAAAGACCCGGGATTCGGATCCCGTTGCTGCGAAGATCTCCGGTCGATCTGCCTGAAGTGAATATCCCAGCTGGGGATGAGATCACTGGTAGATCTGATGATGCATCTGCTTGGGGATATAGGTCACTGGTTGACATATCCTTGTAATACGGGACCCAGCCGGGGTTTGTAGAAGCTTCCTTCACTCTGTTGTGATCTTCCTGCGCTGCTCCTCTGGATAGAGGCTGAAGATTCTGTGGGGAGATGATTCCCTGACTCCTGTACTCAGCTGAGGATGAAATGGCAGCTCGGCTGGGGAATTATGAGAGGCAACTCAGCTGGGGATAGGGCATTTCAGATGCTGAGATTGAGTGTATGTTGATTTGACAACTTTGCTGGGGAAGTGGGCACCTCCCAGTGCCACGTGGAAGATAGACCGAGTTGATAATGATTTGCCAGCTTGCTGAGACGTAACTTGCATGCCCCAGGTTGCGCTCTGGATACCTGCAATCCTGCAAAGATAAGGAGACGCACAAAAGGTCCCGAGGTATCCTTTACTGGATTCCGTCATAGGAGTTAAGCACTTTTGAGAGTAAGTATATTCCCTGTAAGCATGTGTTTTTTATTATTTTTAGAGAAAAACATCTGTACTTATGCAACTAGTTTTTTAGAGACATCAGACATCCTTCGTAAATAAAAATGTACAAAACAAAACATGACTGAAAAATTTGATTTTATTAATTCATATGCTCTGAATTGGCGAGATACAGTCAAAGAAACAAATCCCCTGAAATGAGGAGATTGTTACAAATTGAGAAACAAAATGCTGGCAGTGTTGACGACGCTTTGAGGAGCTTCCTCCTTACCATGACTCGTATGACTTTTGACGTTCTTCTCATCTTGCTTTCCGAAGAATGTTGATTCTGATTGAAGCTTTATCCTTTTGAAGCTTTCCAGGTTGTAAGTGATACAGACGAACTCAGAGTGCAGTTGTTCGCTTATTCCCTTATTTTGCATGGATCGCCCTTTCGGGTTTTCAATCCATCGGGATACCCATTTTTGCCTGAGTTGTCCAATGCGGCTTTTCAACTCAGCGGGTGTACATTTTTTATTTATTTCCCTTATTTTTGCCCGAGTCTTTTATTCTGTTTTTTGACTCGCCGGGATGCCCTATTTTTGCCTGGACTTATATTCTGTTTTTATGTCCAGCGGGTCATTTTACGCGAAGTATTTTTTAACTGCATCTGAATTCACAGGGGATGGAAAATCTTCACCATCCATGGTGCTGAGCATCAGCGCTCCACCAGAGAAAACTTTCTTTACAACGAATGGTCCTTCATAATTTGGAGTCCATTTGCCCCTGTGGTCTGTATGAGGAGGGAGGATTCTTTTCAGCACAAGATCCCCTACTTGGTACCCTCGATGCCTGACTTTCTGATCAAAGGCTTTCTTCATTCTCTTCTGATATAACTGCCCATGACAAATTGCAGCCAATCTTTTCTCTTCAATCAGACTCAGTTGTTCGAATCGGGACCGAACCCATTCTGCTTCACTCAGTTTAACATCCATTAATACCCGTAACGAGGGTAGCTCAACTTCAACAGGTAGGACTGCTTCCATACCATATACAAGCTGATACGGTGTTGCCCCAGTGGATGTTCTGATTGATGTGCGGTACCCATGCAAGGCAAACGGTAGCATTTCATGCCAGTCTTTGTAGGTGACTACCATCTTCTGCACAATCTTCTTAATATTTTTATTTGCTGCGTCGACAGCGCCGTTCATCTTCGGCCTGTAAGGAGAAGAATTGTGGTGTTGGATTTTGAAGTCCCGGCATAATTCAGCCATCATTTTGTTGTTTAAGTTGGAACCATTATCAGTAATGATTCGCTCGGGTACTCCATATCGACAGATGATATCTCTTTTCAGAAATCGGGCTACCACTTGCCTCGTAACATTTGCATATGAGGCTGCTTCGACCCACTTAGTGAAATAGTCAATGGCGACCAGGATGAATCTGTGACCATTTGAAGCGGTTGGCTCAATCTTGCCAATCATATCTATGCCCCACATAGCAAAGGGCCATGGTGAAGACATGATGTTCAAAGGATTAGGAGGCACATGCACCTTATCTGCGTAGATCTGGCATTTGTGGCATTTTCTGGCGTAAGCACAACAGTCTGCATCCATTGTGATCCAGTAATAGCCTGATCTTAACAACTTTTTAGCCATGGCATGCCCTCCAGCATGGGTACCAAAAGATCCTTCGTGCACTTCATGCATCAACAAATCTGCTTCTGTCTTGTCAACACATCTGAGGAGTACCATATCAAAGTTTCTTTTGTATAAAGATCCATCAGTGTTCAGAAGGAAACTACCAGCAAGCCTTCTCAAAGTCTTCTTATCATTGGAAGATGCCCCAGGTGGGTATGTTTGATCCTCCAAGAAGCATTTAATGTCATGGAACCAAGGCTTATCTTCTTTTACAACATCCGCTGCAAATACATATGCTGGCCTATCAAGTCTAAACACTGAAATCTGGGGTACAAAGTTAGCAGCTTGAACTTTGATCATGGATGAAATGGTAGCAAGAGCATCTGCAAACTGATTCTCGTCCCGAGGGATATACTCAAGTTTGACCGTTGTGAAGAAAGTCAATAACCTTCTTGTATAATCCCTGTAAGGTATCAGATGATCCTGATGTGTATACCATTTCCCATTGGTTTGATTGACTACCAAAGTTGAATCTCCGAATACGGTCAATGTCTTGATCCTGAGGTCAATGGCTTCCTCAAGACCCATAATGCAAGCTTCGTATTCAGCTTCGTTGTTAGTGCAGTTGAAAGTGAGTTTTGCCGAGAAAGGCATGTGAACTCCTTTAGGTGTAATGAGTACTGCACCAACACCGCGACCATTCATGTTAACAGCCCCATCAAACATCATAGTCCATTCTTCCTCCGGGTCAGGCCCTTCAGTGTGAATAGGCTCTTCGTGATCTTTTGCTTTAATGAACATGATGTCTTCATCAGGGAAGTCAAACCTCATAGGCTGGTAGTCATCAATGGGTTGCTCAGCAAGATATTCAGATAGTACACTGCCCTTGATGGCTTTCTGAGATGTGTACTGTATGTCGTATTCTGTGAGAATCATCTGCCATCTTGCAACCCGTCCGGTAAGAGCTGGCTTCTCGAAAATGTACTTAACTGGATCCATTTTTGAGATTAATAAGGTAGTGTGGGTCAACATATACTGTCTCAGTCGGCGAGCAGCCCACGCTAAAGCACAGCAAGTTTTCTCGAGCAATGAATAACGTTGTTCACAGTCGGTAAACTTTTTGCTTAGGTAGTATATTGCATACTCTTTTCGACCAGACTCGTCATGCTGACCTAGTACACACCCCATTGACTCTTCTAATACTGTCAAGTACATAATCAGAGGTCTTCCTTCAACTGGCGGCATGAGGACTGGAGGTTCTTGTAGATATTCTTTGATCTTGTCAAAAGCCTTCTGGCAATCTTCGTTCCACCTGACCGTCTGTTCTTTTCTTAACAGCTTGAACAAGGGTTCACAGGTCGCTGTAAGGTGAGATATGAACCGTGAAATGTAGTTCAATCGACCTAAGAACCCTCGAACTTCTTTCTCAGTTTTCGGCGCAGGCATTTCTTGAATAGCTTTGACTTTATCAGGGTCAACTTCAATCCCTTTCTCGCTTACAATAAAGCCCAGCAGCTTACCGGATCGCACCCCAAATGTGCATTTGTTGGGGTTCAGCTTTAGTTGGTACTTCCTCAGTCGCTTGAACAACTTCAGCAGATTCACCAGGTGATCTTCCTCTGTAAGGGACTTGGCAATCATGTCATCCACATAACACTCGATTTCCTTATGGATCATATCGTGGAATAATGTCACCATAGCCCGTTGATATGTTGCACCAGCATTCTTGAGCCCAAATGGCATTACCTTGTAGCAGAACGTGCCCCAGGGTGTGATAAATGTTGTCTTCTCCATGTCTTCAGGTGACATCTTGATCTGATTATATCCTGAAAATCCATCCATGAAGGAGAATACCGAGAACTGAGCCGTGTTATCCACCAATACATCAATGTGAGGTAATGGGAAGTCATCTTTCGGGCTGGCTCTATTCAGATCCCGGTAGTCAACACACATCCTTACTTTTCCGTCTTTCTTAGGCACAGGTACTATGTTAGCAACCCACGGTGGATAGCTAGTCACAGCAAGGAACCCGGCGTCCCATTGCTTTTGTACCTCCTCCTTGATTTTCATTGCCATGTCTGGACGAGTACGGCGCAGTTTCTGCTTAACTGGCGGGCATTCTTCTCTCAAAGGTAGCTTGTGCACGACAATGTCGGTATCTAACCCTGGCATATCTTGGTAAGACCAAGCAAACACGTCAACATACTCTTGAAGCAGATCTATCAGTTGTCTCTTCACTGAGTCTCGCAGGCAGGCCCCGATTTTAACTTCCTTCACGTCTTCGTCTGTACCAAGATTAATCACTTCAATCTCCTCCTGGTGAGGAGTAATAACCTTTTCCTCTTGCCTTAACAACCTGGCTAGCTCTTCAGGAAGCTCATATTCTTCATCAACCCCTTCATCAGCTTGATTGATTGGATTGTCAAAGTCATACGATGTCATAGCCGTGCTGTTGTCGGTGCTGTCAGGAAGGCACTCTCTGCAAGGGTTAAGTTTGTTCATTTTAGTGATTGATTTTAATCTTGCTTTAGAAAAAAAAGTGAAATGAAGTTATCATTTTGAAAACACCGCCATTTATTTTTGTACAAAAAGAAACATGGAAAAACAGTGAGCAGAAAAGAAAAAGACTTGTTTGCAAAAAGATGCCTGATATTTCATTAATTTAATCTTGTTTGCACAAAAGTACAGATGGCCCTGATTACAAAATGAGTCTTGTCATCTTGGGCAAGATGCAAGACTTTGATGCATGCTATAAAAATACAGGAAATAATAATTACTCTGCGTGAGTAACTCTTATAATTTCCTGGGAAGACCAGTTCGAGACACTGCTCCCCGGGATCTTTGGACGAATCCAATTCTCCAGATTGCGCTCCTCTTCCAGCTCGTCTTCCAGACAGTTGATAGCATCGGGGGTAAGCATTCCCCCACTGACAAAACCTGGCTCTTCAGCAGCCTTTGCTTGATGTTGAGTTGGTCTGTAACCCAACCCAAACTTGTCTTCTTTTTTCTCCACCGATAGCAGTTTGCCCCAGCCTTGGGCAGTTCCTTCCTCAACAACCTTCCGGGCTTGTTGGTATGATGACATTGGAGTACCAGATACAGCAGATGCCTCATGCACATTCAAAGCTTCAAACCCCTGGCTCATTGTTTCATGGATCTCCCCATCCATTTCAATGTACTTATAGGTTGCCAGGTGGCTGACAAAAATGTCCTCCTCTCCACAGATTGTGACAACTTGGCCTTCCCACTCAAATTTTAACTTTTGGTGAAGGGTAGACGTTATTGCGCCGGCGGCGTGAATCCAGGGTCTACCCAACAAACAGCTGTAGGCGGGCTGAATGTCCATCACATAAAAGATAGTTTTAAAGGTCTGCGGGCCAATTGTCACGGGCAGCTCAATCTCTCCCAGAACCGATCTCTTAGAACCATCAAAGGCTCTTACTACCAGGTTGCTGGGTCTCAATGCCAAACCATCATATTCTAACTTCACCAGAGCCTTCTTTGGTAAGACATTCAGGGAAGAACCTGTGTCCACCAGCACATGTGAAAGGACAGCTCCTTTGCATTCCATGGTTATGTGCAAGGCTTTGTTGTGGTTGCGGCCATCCACTGTCAGGTCAGAATTGGTAAACCCTAGCCCATTGCTAGCAGTAACATTTCCAACCACGGTTTCCAATTGGTTGACAGTAATCTCCTCAGGCACGTAAGCTGCGTGCAAGACTTTAAGTAGTGCATTCCGATGGGCTTCGGAGCACATAAGCAGTGAGAGGATGGAGATTTTGGATGGCGTCTGGTGAAGTTGATCCACAATTTTGTAATCACTCTTTTTGATGATTCTCATAAACTCATCAACTTCCTGATCGAACGGAGTCTTCAGGGCTTCTTTGGCAGCTGGATCCTCCTGCACCGGGCCTTTTCCTTTTGCCTTGGCAGCAGCTTCTGCTTCGGCTGTAGGTCTTTGGACTTGTGAAGCAAAGAGACGTCCGCTTCGAGTGAAGCCTCCGCCTCCCCCCACATTATCTACTTGTGGTGCAGGTGTTGATGTTTCAAGAGTGATTCTTTTTCCTTCGCAGTACACGTCAGAGCCATAGTGCCAAGGGATGGCCCTACTGCTTTCATATGGTACTGGTCCAGGCACCGTGACAGTGACCGGACTGATTGCTGCTGCTGAAGGGACTGTAATTGTTTGTGGATCATAAAAGATTGTAACTGGTGCTCTGGCGGGAGCAGCACCTTCTGAATGGTAGGCGGAATTATTTTCAGGGTCGTAGAAAATGGTAACAGTAGAGACATCTTCATGATTGTTTGCTGGTGTTGTGGGAGGTATTGTTGGAAGGACTGTTGTTGTTGTTGATGGAGATTCGAAATGGAATGAAGCTGAAGTTGTAGCAGGAGAAACTGTTGAAAACTGATCATTTGGAAGGACAGGTGAAGTACTTGTTGATGGTGCTGATGAATTGTCGGGAACAATAGTTGCTGCAGTTGTAGGAGGGTCTGAAACCGTTGCTGATGAAGTTGCCGGATTTGTCGGGAATGATGTAGTGATCTGTAGCAGGCCACTCTGAATAAGGCTGTCAATGCCATTCCTCAGGTCCTCACACCCATTCCATGAAATATTGCAATAGGGACACCCTAGTTCACACCCTGGAAATATTTGGTTCTCACGAAGTTGAGCTTTGATTTCCACCAATGGTGTCCTGATCTGATCCACACTGGTTATTAAATAAGACGGTCTGTCTTCTTCAATAGCGTTAATTCGGGGACCACCATGGTTTGGCATAGGGTTTTTATTGACATTGGGCGGAGGTGCAAAATTCAGAGCCTTGGAGTCTACCAAGTCTTGTACCTTCATATGCAGAGCCCTGCATTTTTCTGTACTGTGACCAGGTGCGTTTGAATGAAAAGCACACCTAGCATTAGAGTCATAGTTTCTTGGTAGACTGTTGGGATCCGGAGGTGCCAACGTTCTTAGCTCAACCAAGTTGAGTTTCAGAAGTTGTGGCAGCAAAGTAGCATATGGCATTGGGATCGGGTCGATCACTCTGTTAGCTTGAGATGGCCTCTGTTGGAATGGCCTTTGTTGACTGTTGTTGTTGGTGTTGCTGTTGTTGTAATTCCTTGGAGGATACTGATTTTGCTGATGGTACTGAGGTTGTTGTTGGTAGTTTTGTTGAGGAGGTTGATAGACTGGCTGAGGATGAGCTGGAGAAGGGATAGTGACTGCTGCTATTGACCTCTGAACATATTGGGGCCTACCCCTGTTGGTGTGAATGGCATTGGTCTCGCCAGCTCTTCTCGGGCCTGCAAAAGGCTTTCTTGTACTGCTGGACGAACTGGCACCATTATCAGAGATCTTACCCATTTTTAACAGGCTTTCAATTCTCTCCCCAGCTATAACAACATCTGCGAAGCTAGTGGAAGAGAAAGCAGCCAACTTGTCAATATACGTTCCCTGGAGAGTGTTCATAAACATGTCTGCCATTTCCCGCTCAGACATAGGTGGTTGAACAGCAGCAGCCAGTTGCCTCCACCTTTGGGCGTATTCTCGGAAACTCTCCCTCGAAGACTGTGACATTCCCATCAGGAGAGTCCTGTTGGGTGCCATGTCTAGATTATACTGATACTGTCTGATGAAGGCCTCTGCCAGGTCCTTCCAGCATCTAATTGTTGCTCTTGTCAGATGGGAATACCACTCCCTTGAAGCTCCAGTCAAGCTATCCTCAAAATAGAACATCCACAATTTCTCATCCATTGTATAGGCCTTCAGCCTTCCCAGAAATGATTGTAGATGAGTCCGGGGGCATGAAGTCCCATTATACTTTTCGAAACAAGGAGGCTTGAACTTATGGGGGATCCTGACCCCGTCTACCAAACCCATGTCCATAACGTCGAAGCCCAAAGAGTTTTGAGATTCTAAGGACCTCAACTTCTCAGCTATTTCATCCAATCTTCTATCATAAGCCTCTTCTCCAGCACCCATTACTGTGAACTGGTCTTCTTGAGGGTCTTCCTGTAGTACCCTCCCTGCTGTGGCAGTCCCTTGAATGTTTGCAGGAATATTAACTTCAGGATGGAGATGGGGACCAAACACAGGAGGGTTAACATGAGGTTGTACCCGTTCATTGTTACTTGTGCCTGCAGTCCCCACATGGGGCTCATCTTGATTCCTCCCTTCTACCAAAGCTCTGAGCCTCTCCTGGCTTTGAGCTAAGTTGTTCATCACTTCCATGAATTGTGTTATCTGAGTTCTCATCTCCAACCTTTCGTTGGCCATCTGGTTTCTGACCTCCGTAAGGTCCTGCTGCATCTGATCCATCTGAATTCCCGGAAGGTTGTTTCTAGTTGGGTACCTGTGTGGCCTGTTGAGGGGAAATACCCGGCGGCGAGCAATAATTCCTGAGATTCACAACAGAGGTTAGTAACAACAAAACAAAAACCTACAAAACACACAAAAGGGTTAGTATGCAATGCAGTTATGCTTATTTGCTCTCAAGGTATCCGGTTTGGTCTTCAGTTTTGACCCTTCCAGACCCTTGAAGATGTTGCTGTTGAAGTTGCTTTCGAAATAAACCCAGATGGAAACTAACACAAATATATTACAGAAGGTGAAATAATACATCTTGTTCATTTTACAACACCAGCCCTCTAAGGGGTCAAAATACATCACAACAAGCAAAAGTACATGAAAAGGAATAACAACAAGCAAATGATCAAACCCTGAGGCCAAACTCATCCTCACGAACTTCCTTAAGAAGTGCTTCGGTCACAGGATCAGCCGGACGCTCCGTGAGACCTCTGATGAGAAGGTTTCTTGTTGCAACAGCTGCAGTCAACTTCTTGTTCTGACTTTGGTCCTTAGACCTCTTCACTCCAGCTCTGATTTCTAGCTCTGATATTTCCTTCTGGGCTGCTGCCAGGGCTTTTTCTATCTGCTCCATCTTGTTCTGAACTCTCTTGTCTTCTAGAGTACGGGCCTCAGTGATCCGGACCCACCTGGCCTGACTCTCTTTCAAATACAAGTCTGTCCTTGCTCTCTGGAACTGGGCTTCTTTACAAGCATTCTTCAGAATCTGCTCACCAGCCTTAGACTTGTTGATATAATCTCTAGACTTCTCAATCTTAGTCAAGTGTTCCACTCTTAATTTCTCCAATCTCTCAATCTCCCTCACACCTTCACTCCTCTCCCGGAGGGTCTTCTGCAAAGCCTGGGTTAACTTCTCATTTCTTTCCTTCAAGCTCTCAAACTCCTCCAAACTGATAGTGGCAGGGGACGGTGCTGAAGATGACTCAGGCATGTCTTCTATGGTGAAGGGCATTCCAGAGAATTGGGCCCTGGCATGGGACCACTCATAATATTGTGCTGATGCCACATTATTGCACTTCCCCAGAATGGTGATTCCCTTGGTTTGAACATGATCCCAGGCCCAGGCAGCCTGCCTAACAATTGCCAGACTAATCTTGTTCTCACAGTAGAGAGTCTCCACCAAGTCTTGTTCCCTGGGAGTATGAACCAGTGCATAGCCTAATTGCCTCCTGAACAGCAGAGGGTTGTAATTGATACTTCCCTTGACCCCTATTAAAGGCACATTGGGAAAGTGCCCACAGCTTGTAATGATATCTCTGCCCTTGGTGCTTTGAGTACACCATCTGATGTCTGCTGAAGTGAGAGTAGTGAGCCTCTTAGCCCAGTTGCTTTGCTGATGAGGATTTAGGAATGCATCTGTCCTGGGTAGATGCTTAAGAAGCCAAGCATGGAATAATGGAGCACAACACCTCACTAGCCTTCCCCTCTGCTTCTCATTCTTCTGATGTACTGAGTAATAGAGATCTCCTAGCAAAGTTGGCACTGGGTTCTTCTGGATGAACAAATGGATTGCATTCTTGCTGATGAATCGAGGCTCATCTGCAAACAACACAATTCCATATACACTTAAGGCCAACAGAGCACAAACAGCTCTCCATTCCCCCAGGGAAGCCTTCAGACTAGCTTGAGAAATTAGAAAGTCCAGGTGAAAGCCAGGGATCCCAGCTTTAGAGGTCATATGCTGCTCAATCAAAGCAGGTTCCAGGTGCAAAGCTTTTGCTATCTCTCCATTGCTGGGAAAGACCATTTCAGGATTGAAAGGAATTTCTCTCCTGATAGGCATACCAACTAATGAGGAGTACTCTTCCAATAAGGGGCCCAACTGAAAGTCTTGAAAAGTAAAACATCTCAGTGGAGGATCATAAAACTGAATGCAGGTGTGGATGAGGCTCCTCTGTGAAGGGTCCAGATCCATAACCATGTCCAGTATATCTCCATAACTCTCCCTGAACAAGGGTATGTGATCTGGAGTGATCAGGGTTTGGATCCTCCTGATGTCTGATAAGTCTGGTTGGAAGAAGTGATATGTGATATTGCTCTTTTTAGGAGCCATGATGCCGAAGACTGAGTAGAGTGCTGATGAAGATGCTGAGGAGTGGGCCACTAGCTGGCTAGTGCAAGTATTTGAAGTATATGGCTGACAAGCTGAAGCTAGTGCTGGTGGAGATAGGTTAGTAATGCAGATGGGGTCAAAACCAAAACCAGATGAAAATGGATACCCTGAAACACAAATAAGCAAATGTTAATATGATGCAATGGTTATGTATGCAAATGATATGCAACGGGTTTGTGACTGAGCTGGATCTGATCAAAATGCTCTGATATAGGTCCAAGTGTGTAAGAAATCCAGATGAGGTTTATAAATCCAGCAACCAGGGTGGGGGGCTCAAATAAAGAGCCACAAGTCCAAGGTTTTAGAATCACAAGAACTGTCCAACATGGAGTATTCTTAACAAAGTCAAAGTAACAGGGTATTCTGAGGTCAAGGTACCTGCAAACCTGTAAACAGCCCAACCCCCTCACAGGTGATGATCTAGAACAAGGATCCTCAGACTTGGATCAGTTATGAGAAGTGTAAACACTTCTAACCCGGAGGTACAGTGTTTACAATAACCATAACAATTCCTCCTCTAATTCACCTCAGTTTCTGAAGGTCAATACTAAAAGGTCATCCAGACTTAGCAGGCTTCCCAGATAGCCCTAGCATTGCAGGAAATCTGCAACACAGAGTTCTCAAGAAGAAACCCATATCTGAACCGTGTTTCATATTCCCGCACCAGACCGAAATGGAATGGGAAAGAATATGATTCACTCTAGCCTAGGTGTCACTCAGGTCCTAGGTATAGGACCTTAACTCTCAATGAATCACCCACCCACCAAGGCAAACAACCAGATCCAGCCAGCAGCAATGACAGTATGATATATATACAAATGTAATAAAGAAAGCAGTAAAGCAACTATACATAAAGCAATAAACAAAAATAAATACAAGCACAAACAAGCACATAACACCCCAGTAAACACAAATCAAACAAGCGCTAGGAGGAACCCACAAAAAGAACCAGAAGCCCTGGTTGCAGTATAAAGGGTCCCCAGCAGAGTCGCCAAGCTGTCGCTCCCGATAAAATGGGACTGGCCCAGATAAAGGTACAGACGCGAATGGTCGGCGAAGGGAACAATGAGAACACACAGCCGTGAACTCACTGGAGATGAATAGAGTCGCCAGCTAGGCATTTTTATCCCGGAGGAAAGGCAATGCTGCATAGACCTAGGAAAAGATTTGGATAAGACGGTTTGCGAACCAGAGAGACTGAGAAAGGGGGTTGGTTACAACCTGGGAAGGTATTAGCACCCAGGCTGTCCGTCGTACTCGACGGGATCCACGCTTAAAAGATTTGTGTTTTAAAGGGGTAGTGTCAGTGCAATCTGTGTATAAAATAGCTGGAAAAGAATGTACAGGTGTCAGTGTAGGAGAAGTGAAGTGTATAAATGTACAGTGTCAGTGTAAGGACAGGAGTAAGATGCTCATGATAATGAGGCTAAAGAATAAAGCTGGAAGGAGGGGGGATGTACAGAGACTTTTGTTCGATAACCGTTAAGTTATGCCTACGTATCCTCTCGTGCAATGAGGAAGTCAGAACACCGTAGTTCGACCCAAAGAGACTGAAAGGTGAATTGACTTGTGAACTGCTTGCTTGTCTATGCTCAAGTGTATGACCTGTCTGGCTCAGGTGCAAACTGTCTTGCATTAGGCGGAAGAAGCGAGTTCTCGTTTGTGAGTGAAGGTGATGAGAAAAGAATCCCGGAGGAGACGATTATTGTTTGTTTTTTTGGTATTTTCAATCTTTTATTGCTCTTTGTGTTTGTCATAAGAAAATGAGCTTAAGCCTAAACCAAGGGTTAGTAAACTCATCACATCTTCCCTCTGATTAGGGGTAATGAGAATACCTTAAGTGTGAAGTCAGATTCTCACACTTAAACACCTTTGATGTAGGATTAAGATCATTAACCTACTTGTGATTATTTAGATGTTTTGCGGTTTTTGTTTAGTGTTGAGTAATGAGGTTAAGCCATAATCAGGGATTAAACAGACTCGTTACACCATCCTAAAAGAAGGATGATAGATGAGAATGTTTAAGCTGAGGAAAGCTCCTCAACTTAATCCATGATTAGGGATTAAACCCATGACAAAACAAGCCTTTGATTAAGTGGATTTTATTTAATGATATGGTGATGAAGTGATTTTTATGAGTTGTAAGACAACTTGAGGGGGACTTGTCCATTAACACTAGGGTTAGTCCTTCTTAACCACTTAAGGAAGAATTAGAACCCTAATGCAAGGCCCAAGTTACAAGTGTGATGTCTTGATATTTATTAAGTGAATTGGTTAAGAGATTTAAACACATTAAGGGTTTAACACTTAGGATTAAAGTTATACACTCCATCCTAAAAGAAGGATGCAGGCATAAGCTTAATCACAAAGTCTTAAAGCCTTTAGGGTTTGGTCCCTGATTATGAGATGAGAAGAGAAGACTCAAAGAGAGACACAAAGGTAAAAACTAGGAGGGGGACTAATCAAAACCCTAATTCATTGTCATGCTTGGTTGTTCCTAAGGTTTGTGAGGTTTACAAGAACAATCTTCAGAAGAACCACCAGGAAGCAGATGAACAAGATCAAGAGAAGCAAAGTGACTTGCTTCATTCAAGAAGTCAAGTCACTTGAAGAAAGAAAGTGGGAGGAACAAGAATGAGCAAGCTCAATCTCAAACACAAATAGAAATGCAGCAATGGATGCAAGAGAGATGAAAAGAAAAGTTATGAGAAGTGAAGGCAAATTCACTTCTCAAGTTACTTACCACCTGAAATGTTAGAAAGAAATGCAATGCAATGCTAAATGAAGTGAAATGACATGATGCTAGACCAAACCAGAAGCAAGTTGATGGTAATTATGATGTTATGAAGTGCTGCAAACATGAGGCAAGACATGGAGATGCTCATACAAGATTATGAATGCAAATGATGCAGGTTAAGGAGCATGAATGAACATGAAAAGTTATGAAGCATACAAGACAAATGACATGGCAAATGTGCAATGCAATGATCAAACATGTTTTCTATATGTCTTAAGATGTCAAATGAATCATAGGCATGCACAAAATGCAAAGACAAGTCATGTTATGCAAGGAAATGTAAGAAGGATGCAAGAGAAATCCCAAATTAGGGTTTATGGAACAAACATCAAACAAAAAACCAAAACAGAAACAAACCCCAAGATAAAAAAATGGAAAATGCTGCCCAAAGAAACCCTAAACCTATAATGAACCACTGCCCAAAGGGGAACTCCCAACTCTTAACCAATCTCAAGATATAAATTTTCTAAGTTATTAGGGTTTTTTAGGGTTCTTAACAAAAGAAATGTCAAACAATTGGAAAATGCAAGATCAAATCATGGCCTTTTTATCTTAGAAACTATATGCTAAACACAAAACAATGCAAGAAGAATCAATGTCTCAACCTTCTCCAATAGGCAGAAATGAATTTTTGAACCCATGATCAAAATAATGCATAAAAAATGATTTAATTCAATGAAAAATTCTTAAAATGCATCAAGATCAAAAAAGAAATTTGGTTTGAAGGTTGGACAATGTTTCTAAATGTCTTAGAACATTTCATGAATTTTTTTGTAATTTTTAAATACCTAAAAGTATTTTTAATTAATTAATTCCCATTAATCAATTAAAAATAATCTTTTAAATATTTAAAAATACTTTTTTAATGATAAAAAATAAAATAAAAATATTTTTGTGTCATAAAAATTATTTAAACTCTTAGGAAAAAGTTTCATAATTTTTATGCATTTTTTGCTATTTTAAAATAATTGTGCAAAACAAAAGAAAAATAAAAGAAAATAAATGAATTTTAAATGAAACAAGTGAAAGTATGCTGATCCAACGCGTGAGATTCAAAGTGACCAGGGCGGGAATTGACTGCGCGCCACATCTCACGGCCCAGATTCAAATTTCTTAATTAATGCTTAAAACCCTAACCCTGCCGTTAATTACAATCAGGCGACCGGAACAGTGTTCCGGTCGTCTTCTCCGGCCATCCCCAGAATCAATCTCTCTCCCTAGGCCAAATCAGAAGCCCTAAGTCTCCAGAATCCATCTACCAACTATCCTAAGCACGAATCCATCATCAAATCATGTTTAAACTCACACACAAGCAAGAATCGAAGCAGATAAAATTCTAGGTCAAACTTTCAGAAGACCACTACATGCTCATTTCTGGCTTATTTTCAAAAGTAAAGAGATCCCAATGATCCGTGTAACATGCACAACAAGATTTTAACAAGAGAAATGAGTTCTGGGAAAAAAGTTCATGGTGTCACCTGAGATGGAGCTCTTGATTCAGGAGCTCTTTGGATGATTCTTTGGCTTAATCTGGTCCCAATGATCCACCTTTGAAGCTTTGGATGCTTAGCTGGAGTTTAAACAACCTCCTGAGTGAGTTTGCAGCAGCTCTGACCAAGGGAGGATGAAAATCGTATTTGAGATATAGGGTGTTTCAGGCCAAAACAAAGGGTGGTTTCTAGTCAGTGAGGTGAGTGGAGATTGTTGGTGGAGTTTGTTCTTGTGTTTGAGGTTTGTGGAAGGAGATTCGATGGAAAATGCAGGCTGAGGTGAAGAATGGCAATGGGGTATTCTTGCTCAGATCAAGCCTGGCTCTTGGTGCTTTCTACTCAATGGATCATGGTGATTTCAAGTATGGAAATGGTTGGGATGTTTTGTGGCTGGGCAGAGGGATTCGAAGCAAAACGCAGCTTGGTGTGTTTTTGTGTATGTGTATGTGTGAAGTGTTTCAGGCCTGCTTAGTACATGGAATGGTTTGCAAATGGATAGTATAAACTAATCCAATTGGTCAGAGGATGTGACTTGTGCTTTATGGATAGGTGTAGCCACTTTTGCAAATATGTCAACTTCTTGTAAGATAGGGCATGGGCAACTTCTAGCCAAGTACAAAGGGCATGGTCTGCGCAGCAAAGTGAAGGGAAAGGCTAGGCTTGGTCCAACATTCAAGGCAGCAAGTTGGTGAAAGCATGATCATGAGTTTTGCAACTTGTGGCTTTAGGGTTCACATGTGAAGAAAGTCTTGTTACATAAACCAAACTATGTAGAAACTTGGTCCAATTCTGATTTTTAAGGCTCATAGAATGTTTGTGTAATGGTTTGAAATGAATTAGAGGTCACATAATGCATTGGTTCATGACTTTGCAAAATTTCCATTTGAGGCATGCCTTAAAAATCAATGATTTTAGCCAACTTTGCCTTGCCATAACTTTTGATCCAAGAAGAGTTTGATCATGTTCTTGTACTTTTTGAAAAGGGAAAGATGAGATCTACAACTTTCATGACCAAAGTTTTTCCATTTGAAGCATTTTTGGATCAAGAATCATGGCTTGAAAAATGACCTAAAATGATGCATTCTTGAAAAGTCAACTATGCCCAAAAAGTCAACATTTGCAAAAACCCTAAATTCTTGATTTCTATGAACTTCAACCTTCTTCCATGACCAAATAAAGATCATATACACTCAAAATGATGAAGATCACCCATTGGTTGGGTCATTGGGGGCCTCAGATGCCCTGATTTTACACTGACTTGTCTGAAAAGTCAACTCTTGATCAGATGACTTCCCCATGGAATTTCTTCATGAAAATTGATATGCATACTCCCTATACCATATAGAGACCAATGGAAACAAGAATGACCAAAAAATTTGGGGTTATGGCCTCTGAAACCAAAACCCTAATTTTCAGTCAACTGTGCAGTTCAACCTGGCTCTGCATCCACTCAAACCCTAGTTCTTGTGATTCCTTTGAAGTTTTGACTTTGAGAGGATGTATTATGATGATTGAACACACATGGACCACTTTGAAATGATTGGTGGCCTTTGGAATGGCTCAAGATGCCTTGGGATTGCTTAGATCACAAACCCTAGGTGCAGATGCCTTAGAAACTATGCAGTGAATCAAAAATGAGATGTGAGATGATATGTTGTGTTTATGCATATGAGATGATCACAAGCCATGGTGTGAATGGGTGAGGGCAAATTTGGGGTGTTTACACCAAGGTGGGGGACTCAAATAAAGAGCCACATGTCCAGGGTTTTAGAATCACAAGAACTGTTCCAACATGGAGCATTCTTAATCAAGTCAAAGTAACAGGGTATTCTGAGGTCAAGGTACCTGCAAACCTGTAAACAGCCCAAACCCTCTCTCAGGTGGTGTTCTAAAACAAGGATCCTCAGACTTGGATTAGTTATGAGAAGTGTAAACACTTCCAACCCGGAGGTACAGTGTTTACAATAACCTTAAAAGTTCCTCCTATAATTCACCTCAGTTTCTGAAGGTCAAAACTAAAGGTCATCCAGACTTAGCAGGCTTCCCAGATAGCCCTAGCACTGCAGGAAATCTGCAACACAGAGTTCTCAAGAAGAAACCCATATCTGAACCGTGTTTCATATTCCCGCACCAGACCGAGATGGAATGGGAAAGAATATGATTCACTCTAGCCTAGGTGTCACTCAGGTCCCAGGTATAGGACCTTAACTCTCAATGGAACACCCACCCACCAAAGCAAAACCAGATCCAGCCAGACAGCATGACAGTATGATATATGAAAAACTGTAAAGAAAGCAATAAATAAAGCTGTACAGAAAGCAGTAAATAAAGCAAATATACAAACACAAATAAGCACATAACACCCTAGTAAACACAAGTCAATCAAGCGCTAGGAGGAACCCACAAAAAGAACCAGAAGCCCTGGTTGCAGTATAAGGGTCCCCAGCAGAGTCGCCAAGTTGTCGCTCCCACCAAATGAAGCCGGGTCAAATGGGGTTCAGACGCGAACGGTCGGCGAAAGGAACAGTGAGAACACACAGCCGTGAACTCACTGGAGATGAATAGAGTTGCCAGCTAGGCATTTTTATCCCGGAGGAAAGGTAATGCTGCATAAACCTAGAAAGAGATGGACAAGACGGTCGCGAACCAGAGAGACTGAGAAAGTGGGTTGGTTACAACCTGGGAAGGTATTAGCACCCAGATTGTCCGCCGTACTCGACGGGATCCACGCTTAAAAGATTTGTGCTTTAAAGGGGTAGTGTCAGTGCAATTTGTGTATAGAATAGCTGGAAAAGATGTACAGGTGTCAGTGTAAGGAGTGCAAAGTGTATAAATGATGTGTCAGTGTAAGAACAAAGAATGAAATGCTCAAGATCATGAGGCTAAAAGAATGAGGCTAGAAAGAGGGGGAATATACAGAGACTTTTTGTTCGATAACTGTTAAGTTATGCCTACGTATCCTCTCGTGCAATGAGGAAGTCAGAACACCGTAGTTCGACCCAAAGAGACTGAAAGGTGAATTGACTTGTGAACTGCTTGCTTGTCTATGCTCAAGTGTATGACCTGTCTGGCTCAGGTGCAAACTGTCTTGCATTAGACGGAAGAAACAAGTTCTCGTTTGTGAGTGAATGAGATGAGAAAAGAATCCTGAAGGAGACGATTATTGTTTGTTTTTGTGTTTTCAGTCTTTTATTGCTTTTGAAAGTTTGTCATAAATTAATGAGCTTAAGCTTAAACCAATGGATTTAGTAAACTCATCACATCTTCCCTCTGATTAGGGGTAATGAGAACACCTTAAGTGTGAAGTCAGATTCTCACACTTAATCACCTTTGGTATAGGATTAAGATCATTAACCTACTTGCGATTATTTAGATGTTTTTTTGGTTTTTGTTTAGTGTTAAGTAATGAGGTTAAGCCATAATCAAGGATTAAACAGACTCATTACACCATCCTAATAGAAGGATAATAGATGAGAATGTTTAAGCTGAGGAAAGTTCCTCAACTTAATCCATGATTAGGGATTAAACTCATGACAAAACAAACCTTTGGTTAAGTGGATTTTATTTAATGGTATGATGATGAAGTGAGTTTTATGATTTGTAAGACAACTTGAGGGGGACTTGTCCATTAACACTAGGGTTAGTCCTTCTTAACCAATTAAGGAAGAATTAGAACCCTAATGCAAGGCCCAAGTTACAAGTGTGATGTCTTGATGATTATTAAGTGAATTGATTAAGAGATTTAAACACATTAAGGGTTTAACACTTAGGATTAAAGTTATACACTCCATCCTAAGAGAAGGATGCAGGCATAAACTTAATCACAAAGCCTTAAAGCCTTTAGGGTTTAGTCCCTGATTATGAGATGAGAAGAGAAGACTCAAAAGAGACACAAAGGTAAAACTAAGAAAGGAGACTAATCAAAACCCTAATCATTGTCATGCTTGGTTGTTCCTAAGGTTTGTGAGGTTTTCAAGAGAAGTCTTCAATGGAACCACCAGGAAGCAGATGAAAGGATCAAGAGAAGCAAAGCAACTTGCTTCATTCAAGAAGTCAAGTCACTTGAAGAAAGAAAGTGGGAAGAAAAAGAATGAGCAAGCTCAAACTCAAGCACAAACAAAAATGCAGCAATGGATGCAAGAGAGATGAAAAGAAAAGTCATGAGAAGTGAAGGCAAATCCACTTCTCAGAATCACTTACCACCTGAAAGGGTTAGAAAAGGAATGCAATGCAATGCAAAATGGGATGAGATGACATGATGAGAAAGAAAACCAGAAGCATATACATGATGCTAATGATGCTATGAGATGCTACAAACATGAGGCAGCACATGGAAATGGTCATACAAGTTTATGAATGCAAATGAAGTAAGCTATGAACCATGAACATACATGAAAAGTTATGAAGTGCACATGACATACAACATGGAAAATGGAAGATGCAATGATCACACATGATTCTAACATGTCCTAAGATGTCTAATGAATCACATGGAAGCATGGAATGTCATGGCAAGTCATGTTATGCAAGGGAATGCAAAATGGATGCATATGGAAGCCCAAATTAGGGTTTATGAATCATACATCAAACACAAACCAAAATCAGAAGCAAACAACAAGATAAAAAATTGAAAATGCAACACAAAGGACCCCTAATCCTATCCTAAACCAATGCCCAAAGGAGAGGTCTCAACTCTTAACCAAATTCAAGTTATGATTTTTACAAGATTCTAGGGTTTTTAGGGTTCCTAAACAAGAAAAATGCCAAACAAATTGAAAATGAAAGATCAAATCATGGCCATTTAATCTCACAAACTACATGCTAAACACAATGCAATGCCAAAAGAATCAATGTCCAACCCTTCATGGATAGGCAGAAATGATTTTTTGAACTTTGGATCAAATTAATGCATAAAAATGATTTTAATTCAATGAGAAATTCTTAAAATGCATCAAGATCAAAAAATAAATTTGGTTTGAAGGTTGGACAATGTTTCTAAATGCCTTAGAACATTTCATGAATTTGTTGGTGATTTTTAAATACCTAAAAGTATTTTTAATGAATTAATTTTCATTAATCAATTAAAAATAATCTTTCAAATATTTTAAAATACTTTTTTAATGATAAAAATGAAAATAAAAATATTTTTGTGTCTTAAAAATTAATAAAACTCTTGAGAAAAAGTTTCATAATTTTTAAACAAGTTTTGCTATTTTAAATAAATTGGACAAATTAAATGAAAAAAAATGAAATAAATATTGAAGTAGATGGAAGTCAACTGAGTGGAGGGCCAGGATTGAGTCTGAATTTGAATGGGTTGACTGCGCGCGTTAGTGGAGGGCCAGGATTGCATCTGATTATATTAATTTAATTATGGATTAATTAAACTAACTAAGTGGATTAGGGCAAAGCAAGAGGATCTGGGCCGTTCATTCGCGCGGCAGGTCAATGGGTCAAAGCCATCCTACGCTCCAAATTCAAATGGCATTTAATTACAGGATTAAGCCCTAATGATTTTCAGGTGGCCGGAGAAGACCTCCGGTCGTCTTCTCCGGTGGGAAGCCCACCTGAAAATCCCTAAGACTCTCAAAACCTAACTAAAACGAAATCTAAAAACATGGAAATGATCCCCACAACTTACTGAATCAAAACCCCATCACAAACAACATTTATTTTTCCCCAAACTCATGAATCGAGCAAAACATTTTTTAGGTCACAGAGTTTCAGAAAGCAATTAAATTCTCATTTCACCACCATTTTCAAAACTAAAAGCATCAGAACAATCAGTGAAGCACAGAGAACAACTTAGGAACTTAAAAAACGATTTCTGGAAAAAATGTTCTTGAGCTACCTGAGTTTCGAAGCTTTCACCCCAGCAACTTTCTGACCTTTCCCTTTGATGCAATCCACTCTACTTGGTCCCCTGATGATCCTTGAATGCTTAGAAAGAGTTTATGTTGGCTGGTTTGAGAGATTGAGCAAGTTCTGTTCAAGCTCAGTTGAAAATGGTGATGGTGATTCAGGCTGTTTCAGGTCAATGTGAGTGGTTCTTTGTGATCAGGGTGATGTTTTGAGAAGGTTTGTGGAGTTTGTTTGGGTGTTCATGGCCTGTGAAGTGAGTTTCGAATGGTTTTGCTTCTGAGAGTGAAAATGGAGGAATGGTGTTCTTGCTGGATTCAGGCCTAAGTCTTGTTGGTTTTGGCTCAATGGAACATGGTGAAATGATTGGTGAAGTTGGTTTGAATGTTTGTGAGCTGGGCAGAGAGATTCGAAGAGAAATGCAAATGGGGTGAGTTTTGTGTATGTGATCTTGTGGTGTGTTTCAGCTTGGCTTGTTAAGTGAAATGGCTAGCATTTTCTTTGCATAAAAAACTCTCATAGGTCAGATGATGTGACCTGGCCTTTATTGATTGGTAAGTTCACTTTTGCAAAATGTCAACTTTGTTGTAAGAGAGGTATGGCTTGAGTTCTAGCTTGGTACAATGGCTAGGGCTGGCGCAGCATGGTGTGTATGGGAGGCTAGCATGGTTCAGCATCCAATGTAACAAGTGGGTGAAGTGTCATGAGTGATTTTGCAACTTGCTTGTCTTTGAAACTTCATGAAAATATCTTGTTATACAAACCATGTACATGAGAAACTTTGGTTCAATTCTGATTTTTAGAACTTATGTGATGTTTGTACATTGGTTTGAAGTGAACTAGAAGTTACAAATGGCCTTGCTACATGATTTTGCAAATTTTCCAATTGGTGCATGTCTTGAAAATTAGTGATTTTTGCCAACTTTGTCACACCATAAATTTTGATCCAAAATGAATTAGGTCATGTTCTTGTACTTTTTGAAAAGGGAAAAATGTATTCTACAACTTTCATGACCAAAGTTTTTCCATTTGAAGCTTTTTTGGATCAAAGATCAAGGCTTGAAAAATGACCTAAAATGACATATTCTTGAAAAGTCAACTATGCCCAAAAAAGTCAACTTTGCAAAACTTCAAATTCTTGAATTTTGTGAACTTCAACCTTCTTCCATGATCAAATAAAGATCATATAAACTCAAAATGATGAAGATCACCCCTTGGTAGGGTCATTGGGGGCCTCAGATGCCCTGATTTTGCACTGACTTGTCCAGAAAGTCAACTCTTGATCAGATGACTTCCCCATGGAATTTCTTCATGAAAATTGATATGAATACTCCCTATACCATATAGAGACCAATGGAAACAAGAATGACCAAAAAAATTGGAGTTATGGCCTCTGAAACCAAAACCCTAATTTTAGGTCAACTGTGCAGTCAAACTTGGCTCTGCATCCACACCAATCCCAGTTCTTGTGATCCTTTTGCATTTTTGACTTTGAGAGGATGTGATATGATATAAGAACACTCATGGACCCCTTTGAAGTTAATGATGGCCTTTGGAGTGGCTCAGGAGGCTCCTGGATTGCTCAGATCACCAACCCTAGATGCAGATGATTTAGAACCAATGCAGTGAACCAAAAATGTAATATGAGATGGTATGATTGTGTTTATGCATATGAGAAGATCATAAGCCATGGTGTGAAATGGGTGAGGGCAAATTTGGGGTGTTTACAGAAGCGTTCTAATTCTTGGACTGGATGTTGCAAGTCTTCGCCTTGAGAGCGAGTACTTGGCATACACTCGGTAAATTAGATTAGGGAAAATAAGTTGTTACCTTAGTCTAGACAATGCTACTATAATAGTGCACTAGTGACTAAATCAAGGTCCCCGGAAACGGCGCCAAAAACTTGATGGTCGCGAAGACGTGATGTGTCTAGCGGTATTTGAACTGCATGCACACAGCCTATTGAAGTAATATAAAAGATTGTCGAACCCACAGGGACTTTGTAATCACTCTAGTGCTAGAAGGTCTGCTAGTTTAGCTAAGGCGGAAATTTGTCACGATTATGGTTTTAAAGATTAAAAATGGGAATTAAACTTAGTTTAAGGAAATAATGAGAAGGAGGTCGGTATGTAATTATATTAACCTATGCGGGTCAATCTAACCTAAGCTTATAAAGATGGTTCACTTAAATTATTTTGTAGAGATTACCAGTTTAAAAACCCTCGACTCACACTCTCGTGGTCTTATCTCAGATCTTACTCCTAAAGCCCTATGCCTGCTCTCGCTAGCCCATAAGTGTTTAGAAAATAATTTTTGAAAACTTAATAAGTCTAATTCATTTTAAAGCGCTCTCGCTGTATTTAAATCAAATGCCTAGCTTTAGCTATCCGGTTAAAATCTCACACTCTCGTGGTCTCGACCTAACCTATTTCACTTTTCTTACTCTCGTAACAAAAAGATTAATTTTAATCATAAAAAGCCACAGCCAGAATATAAGTTCTTAATTATTTTTAGCTTAGATTCGATTTAACCGTTTTGGTTTGGTTTATTACATACCGACTAATTAATTTAGCTACTCATTTTTATTATACCAACAGACAGATGCATAATGAAATAAACAAATATTAAAGAATACATTATATAATAATAATAATAATAATAACTTAACATAAATAAATAAATAGATTCAATATAAATTGCAAAACAAAAACCTGGATAATTTAATTCTTAAACTCCTTCTTCCACAAGTTGGCAAGCTCGGAGTGTCGGAATCGGAATCGAAATAAATAACAAATTCTGAGTCTAGAAAGAAATTTAATTGAAATAACAATTTCCTAATGTTGGAAATTGTTATTGAATGGGTTGGAAATAAAAGGAGAAAAACAGCAAAAACAAAGCTGGAAAATAAATGGGTTCAAGGCAAAAATACGGCAGAGCTTCCGCGTAAAAATCAATAATAAACTCTGTCTTTTTCATTTGCAGCTTGGGTATTTATAGAAGATGATTTGGGAAGTTGAATTGGTAGCAAGCGTGGGCTTCGTTCCGTAATGAGAAAATCCAGCAAAAGTGGCATACTGGGTATTGCTTCAGTTGAGGAAAAACAGGAGTCCTCGAAGACTCGTTGCACGTCTTCATGAATAACTTCAAATAAATTAAATAAATTTTCCTTGTCACGTTCGTGACATGATGTAACGGTCATATTCTTCAATTTAAGCGCGTCACGATCGTGATAAGGTTGTGACGATCGTGAGACCTCAAAATAGCGTGTCACGGTCGTGAGGAAGTTGTGACGACCGTGAGTGCAACAAAAAATGCAGACTTAGCAGAATTGTTCTCTTCATCTTCTTTTCATGCTAGATTTGGTTCATTTGATCTTTTTCTCATAATTTGGCTCTAGACATGTTATACCTGCAATGTGACATAAAAAACTCGAACAATCGGGAGTTAATAGGATCAATGTACGATAAAACGGACTTAAAAACGTAGTAATAATGTGATACGATTTCTCGTTATCATTCAGCTTCTTAACTGCATTTTCACGTGTAGCTTTTATCTGTTTGCTTAAACATTTGTAAGCATGCATGAAACTTGTTTGTTTTGAATGTTAATCATAATGAAACGCACATGTTTTTCTTGAAGTAATTCATTCATATTTACTCGTAATTTTGTGTGTGCACATTGCAATACCAATTGTCATGCTTAAACCCTATGAGGGAGGATGACAAAATGAAAATGCAAAAATCTCCAATTATGTGCTCTTGAATAGGACCCTGTTGACGATGTACAAGATTTGTTTCAAATCCCTAAAAACTGGAGATATAAGGGAGATAAACACTCGCCAACCCATTTGAGCCTTGATGTAGGAGTTTCTTTTTGCATGAAAAAACCCTTGCATTTAACCCAGGGGCAGGGTAGGCGTAAGTTAGTTTGATCGAGCATTCAAATTTCACAAAGGAGTGCACATCTGAGGATCCATTACCTTTCACTGTAACAAATCAAGAGGTCTAAATACCAGAGGCCATAATGGTTATCCCAATCAAAAGGTCCAAAGACCGGAAACCACAAGGGTTATCCTTCATCGACTAAAGAAGGAGGCAGTCACAACCCTCGCAAAGCAATCAAGAAAAACATTATCACACGATTTGTTCAAAAAAAAAGAATCGAAAAAAAAAGAGAAATGAAAAAGCCCGCTAAGTCAAAACTGGAAAACAAGCGACTTAGGCAAAAATTAGGGCATCCCGCTGGACTCCAATTGCAAAAGATTCAGAAGAATCAGTCTAGGCAAAAGTTAGGGATAAACAATAAAGAATCAAAAAGTGAAAAGACGAAAAATATTATACAAGAAAGATCCTTAAGCAAAAACAAGTCGTGTGATACAGACACAAAAGACAATGGGGGTGATTGTTACTCCAACAACCTCAGTGGTGCTTAAACCATTAGCAGTAATGGGTTCCTCGACCAACACAAAACCCTATTGAGAGGTGAGCGCTTGTGAAAGCTAGTTGAACATAGGAATGAAGAACATCACGAAGAGGGGTGGGTACAAATAAGCTTCGAGCCTTAATCCTTGTTTCTATAACCGTGAACCAGGCCACGATACAACCCTCAAAAGTCCTAACTAAAACAGGGTTAATCCGAGAGCGTACTACCATAAGATAGCATTCCTGACTCCTAAGAGTTGTGAGAAAATATCTTTGTTGGTATTGCATGTACACGCTTTCATAAAATTCAATGTCGTAACTCAACCAGTGATTCGCTCACAAAGGTTGGCGGCATCTTTTTTTTCAATAAGAAATTCAAGATTAACATGTGTGTTGAATTAGAATTTTCATTCTCAGAATAAAACATTTTCTGCTTACATACATTCATTTGGCATCAAAGAAGTTCACATGCAGAATTTCATTCCAGAAGCTTAATCTTGCCAAGTTGAGAAGTCTGAAACTTATGAAGGACAATCATGTCGAAGTGCACATTTCCAAGAAACTCCATTGAGTATGGATTTTCCCAACAAATTGTGCTAAGGTGTATTCAATCTGGGGAAATCACTTTGAGATTTAAATCCCTCCAAGAGCATTTAGTATATGTATTCACTCCAAGATCATTTAATCAGAGGTTATCACTTCAAGGCTCGTACTGGGGCAGGCCACCCCAAGAGCACTAGAAGTTACTCTCCTCATAAGACGGTTAATCAGAGGCACCCACCCAAGGTTCAGAATGCTAGGGCAGAATACCTCATGATTATGCGAGATCATGTGGCAAAATTCCTTCACAAATCATACAGTTTGGGTTGGTTACTTCGATATCTACAAGAGTTTGAAAACACATAAGCATTTTGGATGCCATGTTTTTTGAAAAATCCTCTTGAGGCAATCTTACAATATGTAAAGCATTTCTCAAAATGAACGTCTAGTGATTGATCCCAATAGGGTGCGAGAAGTGTATTTCCCTGATTAGAGGATTTCTTCTCAGTCATTATGGATTTTTCATCCTACACGGCTAAAGTCAAATAGTTATTGGTATCATCAAGGTTAGAGTCCAATATTTGTTGGCATCTCATCAACCAAGGCCATGGGCATCCATATATGTCCAGCGTCTCACTTCAAGTTCAGTGTGGCAATCTTCGATTTGGTTTTCTTCGACCCTTGAGTTGATATCACTATTTTCTTCGGCCCTTTAGTCGATATCATTTCCTTCATTTCCTCGACCCTTGAGTCGATGTCGTGATTTCGTTTCCTTGACCCGTGCGTCAACATTGTTGCTTTCTTCGACCCTCAAGTCAATGTTATGGTTATTCTCTGACCCTTGAGTCGATATTATCGTTTCCTCGACCCTTGAGTCGATGTTGTGGTTTTATTTCCTCGACCCTCAAGTCGATGATGTTGCTTTATTTCCTTGACCCTCGAGTCGATGTGGTTGCCTTATTTCCTCGACCCTTGAGCCGATGTTGTCGCTTTATTCTTTGTCCCTTGAGTCGATATTGTCACTTTGTTGCTTTCTTGCCTCGACCCTTGAGTTGATATTGTCACTTTGTTTCTTTCTTGCCTCGACCCTTGAATCGATATTACCATTTCTTGCGACCCTTGAGTCGATATCACAATCTTCACTTCTTTAAACCTTGAGTTGACACACAATTGAGTTTGTCATAAAAACAAAACTCAATTAATAATATCACCCTGGCTCAGCCATACTTGTTTAATTTATGCCCGGGGTATGTGGGCATATCCTTTTGCTTATAGGTAACAGTCTCACACTGAGCTCAAAAGCGGGATTGAAGTTTTTTCAGGAGTATGAGACGTTCTTCCTTCTTGAAAATTGATAGACCTATCTAGGGTTCAGAATATGGGAGATGGCTTTCATAGGCCATGTAGTCTGGGGCAGTTAGTTCGAGATCTGATGAATCCCTCCAAGAGTTTGAAGACACGGAGGCATCTCGAATGCCAGGTTTTCTGTAAAATCCTCTTGAGACAATTTATTCTAATAAACTCCTAGTCTAAGGCGAGTTAAAATTGAAATGAATCGTCGTTCACTCATGATCAGTGAGCAGCCGATTAGCCCAGAGGCTAGAATAAAGCCATCGCCAGCACGATTTATCAAAATGTTTTTCCTTAACAGGCGTCATTCATCAATATTCCCCAGCAAGTCTAATTAGACTATATTTTCTCCAGTAGGGCAAGAATAGGTTTGGTACTCCCTTAATGAGAGGCTATCTTTATCTCTCATCTCCAGCATGAGACACTTCGCTTCTCTCATCCCCAACATGAGATGCTTCATACCTCTCATCCTCATCGAGAGGCGACTAAAACTTTTATCTTCAACGGGAAGTATTCTCATTGATGTTCCCCAGCATAACAGAAGGTTGATGATGTTCTCCCCAAGTAGAAAGTTTTCCTTCAACGAAGGAGTATCTCCCACCAGAGTCTTCTTATCCCCAGAAGTACATGAAGATTCGTTATTCCCTAACAGAGGTGAAGATAAGGAGAAGCCCGATGGTTTTCCTTCTCGCACAACATTGTTCGTAATTTTTCCCAGCGAAGTCACTAAGTAAAAGTCTAATCTTCATTGGCATCTCTTCCCCAAGCAGAGGGTTTCGTGCCTGAGAAATTCCCTAGCAGAATTCTCCCTCAGCAGAGTATCGACAAATTCTTTCCTCAGCCAGGTCAGAATGTTATTACTTCCCCAACAGAGGATTTGGTGCCTGAGAAACTCCCCAGCAGACTTTTCCTTAGCAGAGTATCAATAAATCCTTTTCCCCAGCCGGGTCAGAAGGTTATTACTTCCCTAGCAGAGTTCTACGGGTGGCGTACCTCCCAATCAAGTTCATGTCAGTTACGATATTCCCCAGCAGGATCTTCATTATTCAACTATCTCAAAGTCCAATTTATTTTTGGCAAGGGCGGAAATTCAGAGCCAGTGCATCAATAATACTATCCCTTACAGAGTTGCTCTTCCCCACAGGGATTCATTACACTAATGTAGTGATTATTTCTTCCCCAATAAGTTTTCAAGGATACTTGTTATCTCCTCATCAGGAGATCCCTTTGCATTTGCATTTACTAATCATCATTACATTGGCATCCTCTAAAGTGTAGCATTTCCATCATTATGGAGCATTACGCCTTGGAAAATTCAAACATATGCATATGAAGCATAAGCCAGTTTTGGTACCTTGCACAAAATCCCGAAACATTACTCCTTCAATCAGATCGAAGTATACCCACAAAGAATTCCAAGTTCATTTCGCTGTACTATTACCCCTGCCTATCAGTACCCATTTCTTTCGATTTTATCTAAGTATGATGAGCTTGTTCCTTTCGATTCTATCTGAGGTCAGTTTCAAATTTTGAGTTATCATCTGAGGATGGTTTTCTCTTGCGATTTCCATTCGAGGATGGTTTTGTGTTAGATCCGAGGATCTTTTGTAAGTTGTGATTCGAGGATGGCATTCTCTTCTTCAAGTCCTTCTGAGGTTGGTCTTGTTGTTTAGGCTATCATTCGAGGATGGTAGGCTATTTTAAGTCTATTGATCGAGGTTAGTATGTCTCTTTTACAAAGTCTGTCTGAGGTCAGTCTTTGTGTTTCTGGTTATCGACTGAGGCTGATATACCATTGCGTTTCCATTTGAGGATGGTTTGTGTTGGATCCGAGGATATTTTGTGAGTTTTCATTCGAGGATGGCATTCTCTTCTTCAAGTCCTTCAGAGGTTGGTCTTGTTGTTCTAGTTATCATTCGAGGATGGTAGGCAATTTTAAGTTTATTGATCGGGGTCAGTATGTCTCTTTTGCAAAGTCTATCTGAGACCAGTCTTTGTGTTTCTGGTTATCGACTGAGGCCGATATACCATTGTGTTTCCATTCAAGGATGGTTTCGTGTTAGATCCGAGGATCATATTTTGAGTTGTCATCCAAGAATGACATTCCTCCCAACATTGTTTATTGCCCACAGAGTGCAAATTTTCCAGTTTATTTGGGTAATCAATCCCTCCATACCTCGAACCTATGAAAGCCATTGCTATCATCCATTCAAGTTTATAGTTGATTGAATAGGGGAAGCTGTAACACCCTAAAATTTGCCCTCTTATTTATTACCTTAATTGGCTTATGCTTCACAATCATATGCATTTTCAACTAGGTCATTAACCTTGCGATCATTTATTTAAATGGAGTTCCCAAGAAAAAGGGATCAAGCATTTTCTTAGGGTTCGAATTCTCATATTCATAGGTGATATATTTGTCTAATACACTCAAATTTAAGACAAAAGCTTGAATTCTCATGAGTATTTTCTCATCAAAGACCATCATCTATCAAGGTTTGGTTCAATGGGAAATGTGAAGATCAGTGATCATGGTTCATTTCCCTGATCATATGGCCTTCAAAGGGTATTGTCGCTCCCGAAACTTATGTCCCGGTGCAGACGCAAACGGACGAGGTGAAAAGAGAAAAGGTTGAATTGAATAGAGTCGCCAGCTAGGAATTTTTATCCCGAAAGAAAGGTAATGCTGCATAAACCTGGAAAGATATAGATAAGACGGTTGCGAACCAGAGAGACTGAATAAGGGGGTTGGTTACAACCTGGGAAGATATTAGCACCCAGATTGTCCATCGTACTCGACGGGATCCATGCTTACAAGATTGTGTTTAAAAGGGGTAGTGTACATTCTAGACTACGTATAAAAAATCTAGGAAAGAAAGTACAGTGTATCATTGCAAAAGAAGGTGAGATGCTCAAGACTGAGGCTTAGGAAAGAAGCTGAAAGAGGGGGAAGACACAAAGACTTTTGTTCGATAACTATTAAGTTATGCCTACGTATCCTCTCGTGCAATGAGGAAGTCAGAACACCGTAGCTCGAATCAAAGAGACTGGATGATTTTGTTGTGAACTGCTTACTTGTCTATGCTCAAGTGTATGACTCGTCTAACTCGAGTGCTAACTGTCTTGCATTAGACGGAAGAAGCAAGTTCTCGTTTATGAATGAAAATGATGAGAAAAGAATCCTGGAGGACACGTTTATTGTTTGTTTTTGTGTTTTTAGTTTTTTATTGTTTTTTGGTTTTTTGCATAAGATAATGAGCTTAAGCCTAAATCAAGGGTTTGTAAACTCATTATATCCTCCCTGATTAGGGATAATGAGCCTACTTAAGTATGAGATAAGCATTTCAACTTAATTACCATGATGATATAAGATTAAGGTCATTAACCTACTTGTGATTATTAAGATGTTTTTTGTATTTTTGTTTAGTGTTAAGTAATGAGTTTAACCTCTAATCAGGGATTAGTGAAATTATTACACCATCCTAAGAGAAGGATGATAGATGAGGACACTTAAGCTGAGAAAGACTCCTAAACTTAATCCATGGTTAGGGATTAAATTCATTATATAACAAGCCTTTATAAAAATGGATTTTAATTAAAGGTGAGATTAAGAAATGGATTTTAAGTTTGTAAGACAACTTGAGGGGGACTTGTCCATTAAACACTAGGGTTAGTCCCTCTTAACCATAAGGAAGAGATGGAACCCTAATGTAAGGCCCAAGTTACAAGATAAAGTCTTAGTGATTATTAATGTGTTTTGAATAAGAGGTGTATACAAATTAAAGTTTTAACACTAAGGATTAAATTTATACACTTCATCCTAAGATAAGGATGCAGGCATAACCCTAATTCCAAAGTCCTAAAGCTTTAAGAGTTTAGCCTCTGATTAAAAGATGAGAAGAGAGACTCAAGGAGACTCAAAGGTAAAATACTAAAGGGGGTACTATATACAACCCTAAAAGTTATCATGCTTGGATATCCTATGGTTTGTGAGGCTTAAAGAAAGATCTTCAGGAGGCCACCAAGGAAGAGAAGCAGATGAAAAGAGAAGGAGAGAAAGAATAAGTTACTTACTTCCTGAAGAATGTAAGTAACCTAAAAGAAAGAAAGTAAGAATGAGAGAGCATAAGTGAAGCAATTTCACTTCAAAGACAAGTAAAAGATACATATGAAGAGATGAGAAGAAGTGGGATGTGAAGGCAAATCCACATCCCAAACAACTTACCATAAGCCCCTGAAATGTTAGTATGAATGCATAAGGAAAGAAATGAAAGGAAATAAGTCAAATGAAAGTGCAATGACCAAAGTCAGAAGCATAAAAATGATGCAAATGTGTTATGAGATGATGCAAAGTCATACATGATGCATATGAATGTTCGTACAAGGATGAGATGCAAAGGAAGCATGTAAGAAGCTTGAAAACACATGAATGTTTATGGAATGTAATGAATGCAAAACATACCGCATGAATGAAGAAGTGATCAAGCAATGTTTCAAACATGTCCTAAGATGTCTAAGATGACATACAAAAGAATGGAATGGCATGACAAGTTCATAAGTTCATGATATGCAAAGAAGAATGCAAATGAACATGAGAAATTAGGGTTTTATGAATGTATGAGATGCATAGGACCAAAACAGAAGCATACATCATGATAAAAAAATTGAAATTGAACTCAAACAAACCCTAAACCTATACAAGATCAAACCCCAAAGGATAAGGTCAGAAGCTAACCCTAGTGAAAGTTATGGATTTCCTAAGTTAACTAGGGTTTTTGGGTGATTCAAAAGGGAAAATGCAAATCAAATTGAAAATGCAATGCAAAAATATGATATAAATAACTTAGAAACTATATGCAATATTTGAAACAATGCAAAAAGAACCAAGTTCAAACTCATCATGGTTAGGCAGAAATGAATTTTTCAAGTTAGGGTTAGAAAATGTGAATTTTAAGAACCCTAATTCAAAGAAAATTGTGAAAATGTGATCAAACCTAAAAACAAATTTGTATGGTGAGTTTGAAAATGTTTCTAAATGTTTAAGAATGCTTCATGAATTTTTTGGTGAATTTTTAGAAACCTAAATGCATATTTAATTAATTAAAATCAATTAATTAATTAAATAAAACATTTAAATATTTTTAAAATACTTTTTAAATGCAAAAATTAAAAAAAATGTTTTTAGGTTAAGAAAATTATTTGAAAGAAAAATGCAAAATATGAGATTTTTTGAAAGTGTTTTGCTATTTTAAATAAATAGAACAAAATAAATGCAATAAAATGAAATAAAATGAAAGTATGCAGATCTGATGGTTGAGATTCAAACGTGGAGGGAGGGAGTTGACTGCGCGCGCTATCCAAGGGTCAGGATTCAAACTGAGTTAATTTAATTAATTAAACCTAATTAATCTAATTAATTATGAATTAAACTTAATGAAGTAATCTGAGTCACTCAAACACGCGCTAACCCTAAGATTTAATGGCCTACATTCAAACTGACTAATTAAACCCTAATTAAGCCCTAAACATTTTCAGGTGACCTGAGCAAGCTCCGGTCATCTTCTCCGGGCAGTCCCCTCCCCTGAATCCCTCAAAACGCCATGAAACTTCACCAAAATCTCCAGAAATGATCTATGACCAACATTAAACAAGAATCCAACACCAAAAATCATTTATTTTCAAGAACCATCATGAATCGAAGCAAAAAAAATTTAGGTCAAAAAGTTTCAGAGCAAGCATACACCCTGTTCTCAACAATTTTCAAAACAAATCATATCACCATGATCAGAGAGACACATAGAATCATTTTTTAACTTAAAATGGAGTTTCTGGAAAAAGCTTTGAAGATGGTTACCTGAGATGGAGCTTTCTGATTCTGAGCTTTTTGACCCTTCCTTTGGTGCAAATCAACTCCAATGGACCTCCTAAGGATGATGTGATGCTTAAAACAAGTTAATGATGGCTATCTTGAGGTGTGTGGTTCTGGTTTTGCAGAAATCGTGTTTGTGAATGGGGAGCTTTCAGGCTATTTCAATGGTTGGTTTGTGTTCTATAGGCTATGTGGAGATGATTGGTGAAGTTTATTTTGAGGTTTGATGCTTGTGTGATCAGATTCGAAGAGATGAATGTTTTTGGAGATTTTTGTGAAACTGAGCTTGTGGAATGATTCAGGCTTATGTATGTTATGAAATGAAGTCCATAATGTTAGTATAGGCCAATGGGAATGATCAGAAAGTGGGTGGTGGCACAACTTGATTGGTATGGGCAAAGTTGCAAAAAAGTTAATTTTGTGTACTTGGAGGCATGGCACGAGTCAGAGCTGTTTCAAGGGGTGTCTTGGCCTCAGCTTGCATCAAGGATGGCCATAGGATCAGATTACATAAGCCGTAACAATTGGATGAAGAGTTTCAAAGGCTTTTGCAAATTTCCAACTTTGGAATTTCTTGAAGTGCAAGGCATGGAAACTTGTGATTTTAGGCACAATTCTGGTCAAAATGTGTTGCATTGTGTTGGTATGATGTTTAGAAGTTGATTAGAGGTCATGAAATGGCTTGGTAAGTGAAATTGCAAAAATCCCTCTTTGGTGCACACTTGAAAATTATAGGATTTTTTTCAACTTTGAAAGGCCATATCTTGAGTTCTAGGATGAATCAAGACATGTTCTTGTACTTTTTTAAATTGGGAAGACATAATCTACAACTTTCATGTTCAAGGGTTTTTCATTTGAAGCATTTTTCGTCATGAAAGAATAGGTTGAATAACTTTCCCAAAATGGAAAGTTTCCATTACAAGTCATTTCCAAAAATAGCAAGTTTGCATTTGGCTCAAAATCCTTCAACTTTGTGAACTTCCAAACACTTCAATGATCAAATAAAGATCATAGAGACTAAAATTGATGATGATGACCCTTTGGTACCCTTGATAGAGGCCTCAGATACCCTGACTTTGACTTTGCTTATTCAAGAAGTTACCCAATGATCAGATGACTTCCACAGTGAATTTCTTCATCAAATTTGGTACACATGCTCTTCATAACATATTAAGACCATTAGAATCAAGAGTGACTAAAATTTTTGGGTGTAAGGCCTCTGAAACCAAAACCCTAATTTTGGTCATCTGTGCGGGAAAATCCTAGCTCTGCCTTGACTTCTGTGCAATCTCTTGGCATCTTGTGACTTCCAATCATCCTTGGAGTTATAACAAGACCATAGGCCCCTCATGGACCCTCTTGGCATGCTTCAAGACCACTGGGATGGCTCAGATCACATCTGGGATTCATCTGATCACAAACCCTAGCTATGCTGCTTATGCAGATGAGATGTTTATGTAATGTGAGATGATATGATTATGCAATGCTATATGAAAGATCACAAGCCATGGTGTGAGAAAAAGTGAGGGCAAATTTGGGGTGTTTACAGCTGCCCCTATTCAAGCATGAGTTAGCTGTGTAGGATGTAAGCGCCTGGCTTAGCAGACAAACAAGATAACTTGTGGTTGAATACCAAAGACAGTCTGAAATTTGCACTCGCTGGGGAGAAGAAGAAAAGGGATATAAATTATAATAGGTAGTATAGCATGATTAACAAATCAAAGTGATGGAGGACGACCATCGAGCATAAGATGACTGCTGGAGATAAAACGGTAAGTAAGGCAATGACGGGGAAGACCATCATGCTGGGAAATAAAGAGACCACGACGGGGACGACCATCGGGAAAAGAAATAAAACTCTCTAGGGATTAAATAAATGAGGAAAGCACTGACGGGGACGGCCATCAGGTTAAAGGAGTAAATAAACCGCGACGGGGACGGCCATCGGGTAAAAAAATAAATGAAATAATGATGAGGGACGGTCATCAAAAGAGGTGAAGGAAGATCACCTAGCAGGGGACGGCTGCTGAAAATATCACGACATATGACGAATGTCGGATAGAAAAGATCAACGATGGGGACGGCCATCGGATAAACATGATGAAGGACGATCATCAAGAGGTGAAGGACGATCACCTAGCAGGGGACGACTGCTTTTGGGGATTATCTCGACATAGGACGAATTTCGGATAACAAAGATCAATGATGGGGACGGACATCGGATAAATGATGAGGGACGGTCATCATAAGGTGAATGACGATCACCTAGCAGGGGACGACTGCTAAAAATATATCGCGACATAGGACGAATGTCGGATAGAAAGTTCCAACAATGGGGATTCCATTGGGAAAGGATGAGAGACAGTCATCCAAAGGTGAAGGACGATCACCTGGCAGGGGACGACTGCCGAAAATATCACGACATAGGACGAATGTCGGATAGAAAAGTTATTTTGTTTATGTGGGGATGTAAACACGGACGAGTGCTTACGCTTTAAAACAAAAGGTATAAGTGTTTGACGGTGTGTATAGACTAAAGATGCAGACGAGCATCCTTAGGACCACGATACGGACGAGTATTGATAGAAGCAAATGCTAACACGTGTTTTAAGGATGATAATACGGACGAGTATCAATCGGTTAAGCAAGGAACACGGACGAGTGTTGATCTGCTGAGGAGTGATGATATATACAGGATACGGACGAGTATCAGAGGATTGTGTATAAGTATGTACAATTGTTTGACTTGATGGGGATAGGTGCAAGAAATGGACGAGTATTTGACTTGCTAGGGAAGTATGACACAGAAGAGTGTCAAAAAAGAATATGTACAGTTATGAACAAGTATATGTATTGAGAGTGCAAAAGGGATATTCTTGCTTTGTCTGCAGGGGATAAGTTTTGTATTTTGCTGGTGAAGTGATTTTGATGTGATATGACTTTTGTGTATTTGCAGGTGACTGGCTCGAACCTGGCTTGTGATCATGCAAATGTTTGATTTTTGTCGTAATGCTCCGTATTAGACAGAATGCTACACTCTGTTTAGGAAAAAATGATGTGAATGCCATGATTATGCAAAATGAGAGAACCAATCTGAGGTCCGGATCTTGCGGGGAGAAAGATCTTTGGGCGATCTGGGGGAAGAGTCCTACAGGGATAAAGATCTCTAGGCGATCTACCCGGAGGGAGAACTCCGCTGGGGAAAGAAATCATCGGCCGATTTGTGGGGAAAGAAGATCACTGTATGATCTCTCTGGGGAAATTTTTGGGGATCCCAACTGGGAGAAATTTCTGCTTGGGGAAACCTTATGTTGGGGGATGAGGAGATTTTAGCAACTCCGCTAGGGAAAAAAAAACCTTGTCCACTCTACTGGGGAGAAACTAACAGTCTTTGCGGGAAAGTGATTTTGCCAACTCTGCTGAGGATGATAGAATCCTGATAAGTCTGATGGGGAACATCAATTTAAGCATTGCTTGGGAGATCTGCTGGGGAGAAGAAAACTTTTGGGAAGTAATCTGTTGTAACTCCTTCGTCCGAGTGACACGTTGGGGATTTAATGGCTTTCTTTGGGGGATCCTCTAAGGGGGATAACAGCTTCATGGGAGAATAATTATGTCAAGTAACCTTGCCAATAAGGTGATTGCTGACTTGGCTAGGGATATAATGCCTGATATGCCCCATGCTGTGAAAGATTGTCTGAATTGAGTACCTACACCCTGTTAAAGAGAAACGCACAAGTGTCCCGAGGTATCCTTAACTGGATTTCTTCATAGGAGTTAGAGTTGCTCAAAAGCACATATTTCCTGCAAGCATTTATCGAAAATGGCCTATATGTTTTCATGCAAGTGCTGTATTATGAACTTTGGACATTTTGCAAACGAAACAAAAATGTACAAAACAAAGTGTGACTAAAAATTCTAATTTTATTGATTTGTGTGCCCTGAAATAGGCAAGTACAATGAAGAAGCAAATCCCTGAAAGGAGGAGATTGCAGTAAAAATTGAGAAAATAAAAGTGTTGGCAATGTTGAAGTTGACGCTCCAGTGAGCTTCCTTGCTATGATCTGTATGACCTAAACGCTCTTCTTATCTTGCTTTCTGAAGAAGGTTGATTCTGACTGATGCTTTATCCTTTCGAAGCTTGCCATGTTATGTATGATACAGACGAATTCAGAATGAAGTTGTTCGCTTATTCCCTGATTTTGCGTGGATCGCCCTTTCGGTTTTTCAATCCACCGGGATACCCATTTTTGCCTGAGTTGTTCGATGTGGCTTTTCAACTCAGCGGGTGTACATATTTTCAATTTTTCCCTTATTTTTGCCCGAGTCTTTTATTCTGTTTTTGACTCGCCGGGATGCCCTATTTTTTCCTGGACTTATATTCTGTTTTTATGTCCAGCAGGTCATTTTATGCGAAGTATTTTTTAACTGCATCTGAATTCACAGGAGATAGGAAGTCTTCGCCATCCATAGTAGTGAGCATCAGTGCTCCGCCAGAGAAACTTTTCTTTACTATGAATGGGCCTTCGTAGTTTGGCGTCCATTTGCCTCCGTGGTCTGAATGAGGAGGAAGAAGTCTTTTCAGAACAAGCTCTCCCACTTGGTATTCTCGAGGTCTGACTTTCTGATCGAAGGCTTTCTTCATTCGCTTCTGATATAACTGCCCATGACAGATGGCTGCTAACCTCTTTTCTTCTATCAGGCTCAGTTGGTTATATCAAGACCGGACCCATTCTGCTTCGTCTAGTTTCACATCCATCATTACCCGTAAGGAGGGTAGTTCAACTTCAACAGGCAGGAGTGTTTTCATACCATACACAAGTTGATAAGGTGTTTCCCCAGTGGATGTTCTGATAGAGGTTCGGTACCCATGCAAGGCAAATGGTAGCATTTCATGCCAGTCTTTGTAGGTGACTACCATCTTCTGCACAATCTTCTTGATATTCTTGTTAGCTACCTCAACAGCGCCATTCATCTTTGGCCTGTAAGGAGAAGAGTTGTGATGTTGAATCTTGAAGTCCCGGCATAGCTCTACCATCATCTTGTTGTTAAGGTTTGAACCATTATCAATAATGATTCGCTCGGGAACTACATATCGATAGATGATATCCCTTTTCAGAAATCGAGCTACCACTTGCCTGGTGACATTTGCATACGAATTTGCTTCAACCCATTTGGTAAAGTAATTAATGGATACCAATATGAATCTGTGACCATTTGAAGCAGTCGGTTCAATCTTTCCAATCATATCAATGCCCCACATGGCGAAGGGCCAGGGTGAAGACAATATATTCAAAGGATTGGGAGGCACATGCAGTTTTCCTGCGTAGATCTGGCATTTATGGCATTTTCTGGCATAGGCACAACAGTCTGCATCCATTATGATCCAATAGTAACCTGATCTCAACGATTTCTTTGCCATTGCATGTCCTCCGGCATGGGTACCGAAAGAACCTTCATGTACTTTGTGCATTAGTATGTCTTCTTCCTTCTTGTCAACACATCTGAGCAAGACCATGTCGAAGTTCCGCTTGTATAAGGAGCCATCGGTATTGAGGAAGAAACTGTCGGCTAGCCTTCTTAATGTCTTTTTATCATTAGACGGTGCCCCAGGTGGGTATGTCTGAGTCTCCAAGAAGCATTTGATGTCGTGGAACCAAGGTTTGTTGTCAATGACAATGTCCATAGAGAATACATATGCCCGTCGGTCTAGTCTGGATACTAAAATCCGAGGCACATAGTTGGCAGTCTGTACTTTGATCATAGATGAAATAGTGGCCAAGGCGTCTGCAAACTGATTCTCATCTCGAGAGATGTATTCGAGCTTGACTGTTGTGAAGAAAGTCAACAATCTCCTCGTATAGTCATGGTATGGAACCAGATGCTCATGATGAGTATACCACTTGCCATTAGTTTGGTTGATTACCAAAGCTGAATCTCCAAATACATTCAAAGTTTTGATCCTGAGGTCAATGGCTTCCTAGAGACCCATGATACAAGCTTTGTATTCTGCTTCATTGTTAGTGCATGCAAAGGTTAGCTTTGCTGAGAAAGGCAAATGGACTCCTTTGGGTGTAATAAGCACTGCCCCGTCAAACATCATAGTCATGCTTCTTCGAGATCAGGCCCTTCAGTGTGGATAGGCTCTTCACAATCTTTTGCTTTCAAGAACATGATATCTTCATCAGGGAAATCAAACCTCATAGGCTGGTAGTCATCAATGGGTTACTCAGCCAGATAATCAGACAATACACTGCCCTTGATGGCTTTCTGAGAGGTGTACTGAATATCATATTCTGTGAGGATCATTTGCCATATTGCAACCCTTTCGGTAAGTGTTGGCTTCTCAAATATGTACTTGACGGGGTCCATCTTTGAGATCAATAAGGTAGTGTGAGTCAGCATATACTGTCTTAGTCGGCGAGCAGCCCACGCTAAAGTACAACAAGTTTTCTCGAGCAGTGAATAACGTTGTTCACAGTCGGTAAACTTTTTGCTTAGGTAGTATATTGCATACTCTTTTCGACCAGACTCGTCATGCTGGCCCAACACACACCCCATTGACTCTTCTAATACTGTCAGATACATGATTATAGGTCTTCCTTCAACTGGAGGCATGAGAATTGGAGGTTCTTGCAAATAGTCTTTGATCTTGTCAAAAGCTCTCTGACAGTCATCGTTCCACCTAATTGTTTGTTCTTTTCTTAACAGTTTGAACAAGGGCTCGCAGGTTGCAGTGAGATGAGATATGAACCTTGAGATGTAGTTCAATCTACCTAAGAACCCTCAAACTTCTTTCTCAGTCTTAGGTGCAGGCATTTCTTGAATTGCTTTGACTTTGTCGGGATCAACCTCAATTCCTTTTTCGCTTACAATAAAACCCAACAACTTACCAGAACGTACCCCGAATGTGCATTTGTTGGGGTTCAATCTTAACTGATACTTCCTCAGGCGCTTGAACAATTTCAGCAGATTCACCAGATGATCTTCCTCTGTAAGGGATTTGGCAATCATGTCATCCAAATAACACTCGATTTCTTTATGGATCATATCGTGGAATAATGTTACCATAGCCCGTTGATAAGTTGCACCGGCGTTCTTCAAACCAAGCGACATTACCTTGTAGCAGAACGTGCCCCAAGGTGTAATGAAAGTTGTCTTCTCCATGTCTTCAGGTGACATCTTAATCTGATTATATCCAGAAAATCCATCCATGAAGGAAAATACCGAGAATTGAGCTGTGTTATCTATCAATACATCAATGTGAGGTAATGGGAAATCATCTTTCGGGTTGGCTCTGTTCAGATCCTGGGCATCAACACACATACGCACCTTGCCATCCTTCTTAGGTACGGGTACAATGTTAGCGACCCGTGGCGGGTAACTAGTTAGAGCAAGAAAACCGGCGTCGCACTGCTTTTGTACTTCTTCTTTAATTTTCAAGGCCATATCTGGGCGAGTACGGCGCAACTTCTGTTTAACTGGTAGACAATCTTCTTTTAATGGAAACCTGTGCATGACAATATCCGTATCCAGACTTGGCATATCTTGATAGGACCAAGCAAAGATGTCGACATATTCCCGAAGCATACTGATGAGTTGTTCTTTCACTGGAGCTTGCAGATTAGCCTCGATCTTCACTTCTTTCACATCTTCCTCGGTACCAAGATTGATAGTCTCAACCTCCTCCTGATAAGGAGCAATCACTTTTTCCTCTTGTCTCAACAACCTGGCCAACTCTTCAGGCAAATCATAGTCTTCATCAACCCCTTCATCTGCTTAATTAATCGGATTGTCGAAGTCATACAAGGTCATAGCAGTGTCGTTGTCAGTGCATTCTGGAGGATTATCTCTGAAAGGGTTGAGATTTGTTCATTTTAGTGATTGATTTTATCTTATTTAGAAAAAGTGAATGAAGTTTATTAAGAAAAACATTGCCATTTATTGTTTTGTGCGAAAATTACAAAAATGAAAAGACAGTTAGAAAAAAAGATTGTTTGCAAAAGATGTCCATTGTTCATTAATATTCCATTTGCACAAAATACATATATGACCCTATTACAAAATGAGTCCTGACACCTTGGGCAAGATGCAGGATTTGATGCATGCTTAAACATGAAATAATAATTACTCTGCAGCAGTAACCCTTATAATTTCCTGGGAAGACCAGTTGAGGACTTGTTGGCCTGGGACCCTTGGACGAATCCAGCTTTCCAGGTTGTAGTCTCTTTCAGACTCGTCTTCCACATTGTTGATTGCATTTGAGGTTAGCATTCCCCCACTTATGAACTTAGGAGCTTCAGCAGCCTCCTCTTGGACCTGTCGGGATGGTCTGTAACCCAAACCGAACTTGTCTTCCTTGATCTGAACTTGCAGCAGCTTGTCCCATCCTTGGGCATTCCCGTCTTCAACAACCTTCCTAGCTTGTTTGTAAGAAGCAATTGAAGTACCAGACACTTCAGTTGTTGCTTCATTGACATTGAGAGCTTCAAAACCCTGACTTATGGTTTCATGGATCTCCCCATCCATTTCAATGTACTTGTAGGTAGGTAGCTAGATGACTGATGAAGATGTCTTATTCTCCACAGATAGTGATAATTTGGCCTTCCCACTCGTATTTTAACTTCTGGTGAAGGGTCGATGTTACTGCGCCGGCGGCATGAATCCAGGGTCGACCCAACAAACAACTGTAGGTAGGCTGAATGTCCATCACATAGAAGATAGTTTTGAAAACTTGCAGGCCAATTATCACAGGCACCTCATGTAATAGCCCGGGCCCCTCGCAAGGCAATCCCGGCACTGCCACCTGTCGTTCCCACCAAATGAAGCCGGGTCAAATGGGGTACAGACGCGAACGGTCGGCGAAAGGAACAGTGAGAACACACAGCCGTGAACTCACTGGAGATGAATAGAGTCGCCAGCTAGGCATTTTTATCCCGGAGGAAAGGTAATGCTGCATAAACCTAGAAAGAGATGGACAAGACGGTCGCGAACCAGAGAGACTGAGAAAGGGGGTTGGTTACAACCTGGGAAGGTATTAGCACCCAGATTGTCCGCCGTACTCGACGGGATCCACGCTTAAAATATTTGTGCTTTAAAGGGGTAGTGTCAGTGCAATTTGTGTATAGAATAGCTGGAAAAGATGTACAGGTGTCAGTGTAAGGAGTGCAAAGTGTATAAATGATGTGTCAGTGTAAGAACAAAGAATGAAATGCTCAAGATCATGAGGCTAAAAGAATGAGGCTAGAAAGAGGGGGAATATACAGAGACTTTTTGTTCGATAACTGTTAAGTTATGCCTACGTATCCTCTCGTGCAATGAGGAAGTCAGAACACCGTAGTTCGACCCAAAGAGACTGAAAGGTGAATTGACTTGTGAACTGCTTGCTTGTCTATGCTCAAGTGTATGACCTGTCTGGCTCAGGTGCAAACTGTCTTGCATTAGACGGAAGAAACAAGTTCTCGTTTGTGAGTGAATGAGATGAGAAAAGAATCCCGAAGGAGACGATTATTGTTTGTTTTTGTGTTTTCAGTCTTTTATTGCTTTTGAAAGTTTGTCATAAATTAATGAGCTTAAGCTTAAACCAATGGATTTAGTAAACTCATCACATCTTCCCTCTGATTAGGGGTAATGAGAACACCTTAAGTGTGAAGTCAGATTCTCACACTTAATCACCTTTGGTATAGGATTAAGATCATTAACCTACTTGTGATTATTTAGATGTTTTTGTGGTTTTTGTTTAGTGTTAAGTAATGAGGTTAAGCCATAATCAAGGATTAAACAGACTCATTACACCATCCTAATAGAAGGATAATAGATGAGAATGTTTAAGCTGAGGAAAGTTCCTCAACTTAATCCATGATTAGGGATTAAACTCATGACAAAACAAACCTTTGGTTAAGTGGATTTTATTTAATGGTATGATGATGAAGTGAGTTTTATGATTTGTAAGACAACTTGAGGGGGACTTGTCCATTAACACTAGGGTTAGTCCTTCTTAACCAATTAAGGAAGAATTAGAACCCTAATGCAAGGCCCAAGTTACAAGTGTGATGTCTTGATGATTATTAAGTGAATTGATTAAGAGATTTAAACACATTAAGGGTTTAACACTTAGGATTAAAGTTATACACTCCATCCTAAGAGAAGGATGCAGGCATAAACTTAATCACAAAGCCTTAAAGCCTTTAGGGTTTAGTCCCTGATTATGAGATGAGAAGAGAAGACTCAAAAGAGACACAAAGGTAAAACTAAGAAAGGAGACTAATCAAAACCCTAATCATTGTCATGCTTGGTTGTTCCTAAGGTTTGTGAGGTTTTCAAGAGAAGTCTTCAATGGAACCACCAGGAAGCAGATGAAAGGATCAAGAGAAGCAAAGCAACTTGCTTCATTCAAGAAGTCAAGTCACTTGAAGAAAGAAAGTGGGAAGAAAAAGAATGAGCAAGCTCAAACTCAAGCACAAACAAAAATGAAGCAATGGATGCAAGAGAGATGAAAATAAAAGTCATGAGAAGTGAAGGCAAATCCACTTCTCAGAATCACTTACCACCTGAAAGGGTTAGAAAAGGAATGCAATGCAATGCAAAATGGGATGAGATGAAATGATGAGAAACAAAACCAGAAGCATATACATGATGCTAATGATGCTATGAGATGCTATAAACATGAGGCAGCACATGGAAATGGTCATACAAGTTTATGAATGCAAATGAAGTAAGCTATGAACCATGAACATACATGAAAAGTTATGAAGTGCACATGACATACAACATGGCAAATGGAAGATGCAATGATCACACATGATTCTAACATGTCCTAAGATGTCTAATGAATCACATGGAAGCATGGAATGTCATGGCAAGTCATGTTATGCAAGAGAATGCAAAATGGATGCATATGGAAGCCCAAATTAGGGTTTATGAATCATACATCAAACACAAACCAAAATCAGAAGCAAACAACAAGATAAAAAATTGAAAATGCAACACAAAGGACCCCTAATCCTATACTAAACCAATGCCCAAAGGAGAGGTCTCAACTCTTAACCAAATTCAAGTTATGATTTTTACAAGATTCTAGGGTTTTTAGGGTTCCTAAACAAGAAAAATGCCAAACAAATTGAAAATGAAAGATCAAATCATGGCCATTTAATCTCACAAACTACATGCTAAACACAATGCAATGCCAAAAGAATCAATGTCCAACCCTTCATGGATAGGCAGAAATGATTTTTTGAACTTTGGATCAAATTAATGCATAAAAATGATTTTAATTCAATGAGAAATTCTTAAAATGCATCAAGATCAAAATATAAATTTGGTTTGAAGGTTGGAAAATGTTTCTAAATGTCTTAGAACATTTCATGAATTTTTTGGTGATTTTTAAATACCTAAAAGTATTTTTAATGAATTAATTTTCATTAATCAATTAAAAATAATCTTTCAAATATTTTAAAATACTTTTTTTATGCTAAAAATGAAAATAAAAATATTTTTGTGTCTTAAAAATTAATAAAACTCTTGAGAAAAAGTTTCATAATTTTTAAACAAGTTTTGCTATTTTAAATAAATTGGACAAATTAAATGAAAAAAAATGAAATAAAAATTGAAGTAGATGGAAGTCAACTGAGTGGAGGGCCAGGATTGAGTCTGAATTTGAATGGGTTGACTGCGCGCGTTAGTGGAGGGCCAGGATTGCATCTGATTATATTAATTTAATTATGGATTAATTAAACTAACTAAGTGGATTAGGGCAAAGCAAGAGGATCTGGGCCGTTCATTCGCGCGGCAGGTCAATGGGTCAAAGCCATCCTACGCTCCAAATTCAAATGGCATTTAATTATAGGATTAAGCCCTAATGATTTTCAGGTGGCCGGAGAAGACCTCCGGTCGTCTTCTCCGGTGGGAAGCCCACCTGAAAATCCCTAAAACTCTCAAAACCTAACTAAAACGAAATCTAAAAACATGGAAATGATCCCCACAACTTACTGAATCAAAACCCCATCACAAACAACATTTATTTTTCCCCAAACTCATGAATCGAGCAAAACATTTTTTAGGTCACAGAGTTTCAGAAAGCAATTAAATTCTCATTTCACCACCATTTTCAAAACTAAAAGCATCAGAACAATCAGTGAAGCACAGAGAACAACTTAGGAACTTAAAAAACGATTTCTGGAAAAAATGTTCTTGAGCTACCTGAGTTTCGAAGCTTTCACCCCAGCAACTTTCTGACCTTTCCCTTTGATGCAATCCACTCTACTTGGTCCCCTGATGATCCTTGAATGCTTAGAAAGAGTTTATGTTGGCTGGTTTGAGAGATTGAGCAAGTTCTGTTCAAGCTCAGTTGAAAATGGTGATGGTGATTCAGGCTGTTTCAGGTCAATGTGAGTGGTTCTTTGTGATCAGGGTGATGTTTTGAGAAGGTTTGTGGAGTTTGTTTGGGTGTTCATGGCCTGTGAAGTGAGTTTCGAATGGTTTTGCTTCTGAGAGTGAAAATGGAGGAATGGTGTTCTTGCTGGATTCAGGCCTAAGTCTTGTTGGTTTTGGCTCAATGGAACATGGTGAAATGATTGGTGAAGTTGGTTTGAATGTTTGTGAGCTGGGCAGAGAGATTCGAAGAGAAATGCAAATGGGGTGAGTTTTGTGTATGTGATCTTGTGGTGTGTTTCAGCTTGGCTTGTTAAGTGAAATGGCTAGCATTTTCTTTGCATAAAAAACTCTCATAGGTCAGATGATGTGACCTGGCCTTTATTGATTGGTAAGTTCACTTTTGCAAAATGTCAACTTTGTTGTAAGAGAGGTATGGCTTGAGTTCTAGCTTGGTACAATGGCTAGGGCTGGCGCAGCATGGTGTGTATGGGAGGCTAGCATGGTTCAACATCCAATGTAACAAGTGGGTGAAGTGTCATGAGTGATTTTGCAACTTGCTTGTCTTTGAAACTTCATGAAAATATCTTGTTATACAAACCATGTACATGAGAAACTTTGGTTCAATTATGATTTTTAGAACTTATGTGATGTTTGTACATTGGTTTGAAGTGAACTAGAAGTTACAAATGGCCTTGCTACATGATTTTGCAAATTTTCCAATTGGTGCATGTCTTGAAAATTAGTGATTTTTGCCAACTTTGTCACACCATAACTTTTGATCCAAAATGAATTAGGTCATGTTCATGTACTTTTTGAAAAGGGAAAAATGTATTCTACAACTTTCATGACCAAAGTTTTTCCATTTGAAGCTTTTTTGGATCAAAGATCAAGGCTTGAAAAATGACCTAAAATGACATATTCTTGAAAAGTCAACTATGCCCAAAAAAGTCAACTTTGCAAAACTTCAAATTCTTGAATTTTGTGAACTTCAACCTTCTTCCATGATCAAATAAAGATCATATACACTCAAAATGATGAAGATCACCCCTTGGTTGGGTCATTGGGGGTCTCAGATGCCCTGATTTTGCACTGACTTGTCCAGAAAGTCAACTCTTGATCAGATGACTTCCCCATGGAATTTCTTCATGAAAATTGATATGCATACTCCCTATACCATATAGAGACCAATGGAAACAAGAATGACCAACAAAATTGGAGTTATGGCCTCTGAAACCAAAACCCTAATTTTAGGTCAACTGTGCAGTCAAACTTGGCTCTGCATCCACACCAATCCCAGTTCTTGTGATCCTTTTGCATTTTTGACTTTGAGAGGATGTGATATGATATAAGAACACTCATGGACCCCTTTGAAGTGAATGATGGCCTTTGGAGTGGCTCAGGAGGCTCCTGGATTGCTCAGATCACCAACCCTAGATGCAGATGATTTAGAACCAATGCAGTGAACCAAAAATGTAATATGAGATGGTATGATTGTGTTTATGCATATGAGAAGATCATAAGCCATGGTGTGAAATGGGTGAGGGCAAATTTGGGGTGTTTACAGCTGCCCCTATTCAAACATGAGTTAGCTGTGCAGGTTGTAAGCAACGGCTTAACAAGCAAACAAGATAACTTGTGGTTGAATACCAAAGACAGTCCAAAATTTGCACTCACAAAATGAAGAAGAAAAGGGATATAGATTGTAAAGGAAAATAAAGTATATTGTGAAGTGTGAGCGACGAAGGACGACCGTCGAGCAGAGGACGACTGCTGGGTAAAGAGCAATGACGGGGACGGCCGACGTGCTGGGGAAAGTGCGGGAAATAAAGCAATGACGGGGACGGCCGAAATGCCGGGGATAAAAGGTAAAGCCAAGACGGGGACGGCCGACTAGCTGGGGAAAGATAAGATTATGATGGGGACGGCCATCAAGATAAAGCTGTAGAATTCTTTGGGGATCAATGAAACATGACGGGGACGGCCATCAAGTTCACAAAGCAAAGTAACCAACGATGGGGACGGCCATCGGGTTGAAAGAAAAGGGACCACGACGGGGATGGCCATCGGGTTAAAGAATAAATGAAATAAACAGATGATGGGGTACGGCCACCAAAGGTGAAGGACGATCACCTAGCAGGGGACGACTGCTCTGTTGGGTAATAAAGGAATTATGATGGGGACGGCCATCAAAGGTGGAGGACGACCACCTGGCAGGGTACGACTGCCGAAAATATCAACGATGGGGACGGCCATCGGACGAGCATGATAGAGGACGACCATCAAGAGGTGGAGGACGACCACCTAGCAGGGGACGGCTGCTCTCAGGGTTCATCATGACATAGGACGAATGCCAGATAACCAAAATCAACAATGGGGACGGCCATTGGATAAAATGATGAAGGACGATCATCAACGGGTGGGGGACGACCACCTAGCAGGGGACGGCTACTAAAATCAACGATGGGGATGGCCATCGGATGAGCATGATGGAGGACGACCATCAAGAGGTGGAGGACGACCACCTAGCAGGGTACGGCTGCTCTCAGGGTTTATCATGACACAGGACGAGTGTCAGATAAGAAGGAGAATTTGCTTTGTTGGTAATCTACTGGGGAAAAGTAAACACGGACGAGTGTTTATATCCAAGAAACAAAAGGTATAAGTGTTTGGTATGTTTGTGTATAGATTAAAGATGCGGACGAGCATCCCTAAGACTATGATACGGACGAGTATCGGGTAGAAACAAACTGACGCGTGTTCAAAGATGATGATACGGACGAGTATCAACTGGTTAACAGAGAGCACGGACGAGTGTTGAATCTAAGGGGACTTTTCTGGGGAATGATAGACACAGTCGAGTGTTTATATTCAAGAAGACAAGAGTGTTTGACACATTGCATGGATTAAAGATGCAGACGAGCATCCTTAAGACTATGATACGGACGAGTATCATGTAGAAACAAACGCTTGACACATGTTCTGAGATGATGATACGGACGAGTACCATCTGGTTAATAAAGAACAAGGACCAATGCTGAATCTGTGGGGATATATAAGTGTATACAAGATACGGACGAGTATCTGTATAGGTATGAGTGGTATGAGTATACATAGATGAGTGTTTATCTGCCGGGGAGAGTGACACGGACGAGTGTCAAGAGAGAAAAGTATAATAATATCAAAAAGTATGTGGGTTGCAAAAGTGTAGATGACTGTGCCGGGGATATGACACGGACGGATGTCAAGAAAGTGTAAATAGGTATATGTGAGTGCAAAGAGGATGTCTTTGGCTTTCTGCTGGGGTATGACACGGACGGGTGTCAGGAGTATCTGTAGTGCGGGTGATCTTGCTTGTAAAGAGCGTTCGGGTGACTTTACTGGGGAATGATGATGCAGATGGGTACCAAAAATGAGTATATACTGGTGTTTGTGATTTGTGAGGCAGCTGCTTTTGCTGGGGAACCTGGTGGGGATTTTTCTGTACGTTGATGAGCTGTCATTATTCACAAGTGCTGATTTAAAGCATGGCTTATGATTATGCTATGTGTTAGATTTTTGCCGTAATGCCCCGTGTTAGACGGAATGCTACGCTTTGTGGGTGAATATGATGCAAATGCTATGATTGTGCAAAGATAACAAAACCGGGATCCAGGTCCCGTTGCTGCGAAGATCCTTGATCGATCTGTTGAAGTAGATGTCCCAGCTGGGGATGAGATCATTGGTAGATCTAATAAGATGATATCTGCTTGGGATACGGGTCACTGGTAGACCTATCCTAATAAATGAGAGACCCAGCTGGGGTTTGTAGGGGCTTTCTTCACTCTGTTGTGATCTTCTATGCGCTGCTCTTCTGGATAGAGGTTGGAACTCTGTGGGGAGATAGCTTTCTGACTTTTGTACTCGGCTGAGGGCGAGATGGCAACTCGGCTGGGGAGGAAGAGAGATCATTGAGAGACCTCCCTAGGGATTCTGTTACGGTAGCTTCTTGACTCAGCCGGGGATATGGGCATCTTCTGTGATACCTGCCCATTCTGATGGGGATAAGTAAAAAGTGGCAATTCAGCTGGGGGAAGTCATGGGAGGCAACTCACCTGGGGAGAGAGCACTTCGGGTGCTAAAATTGAATGTTGATTTGTCAGCTTGCTGGGATGAAGCTTACATGCCCCAAGCTGCATTCTGGATACCTGCAACCCTGAAAAAGATGGAGAAACGCACAAGATAATCCCGAGGTACCCTTTGATGGATTCCGTCATAGGAGTTAGGATACTTCTGAGAGTAAGCATATTTCCTGCAGGCATGTTTTTATTTGAAGATAAGCATCTGTATTCTTATGCAATCAATTTTTCTTTTAAGACATCAGACATTTTTGCAAATAAAATGTACAAAACGAGACATGACTGAAAATCTGATTTTATTAATTCATATGCTCTGAATTGGCGAGATACAGTCAAAGGAACATATCCCCTGAAATGAGGAGATTGTTATAAATTGAGAAACAAAATGCTGGCAGTGTTGATGACGCTTTAAGGAGCTTCCTCTTCACTATGACCCGTATGACTTTTGACGTTCTTCTCATCTTGCTTTTTGAAGAATGTTGATTCTGATTGAAGCTTGATCCTTTCGAAGCTTACCAAGTTGTAGATGATACAGACGAATTCAGAATGCAGTTGTTCGCTTATTCCCTTATTTTGCATGGATCGCCCTTCCGGGTTTTCAATCCATCGGGATACCCATTTTTGCCTGAGCTGTCCAATGCGGCTTTTCAACTCAGCGGGTGTACCTTTTTGTTTATTTTCCCTTATTTTTGCCCGAGTCTTTTATTCTGTTTTTGACTCGCCGGGATGCCCTATTTTTGCCTGGACTTACATTCTGTTTTTATGTCCAGCGGGTCATTTTTATGCGAAGTATTTTTTAACTGCATCTGAATTCACAGGGGACGGGAAGTCTTCACCATCCATGGTGCTGAGCATCAGTGCTCCACCAGAGAAAACTTTCTTTACTACAAATGGTCCTTCATAGTTTGGAGTCCATTTGCCCTTGTGGTCTGTATGAGGAGGGAGGATTCTCTTCAGCACAAGATCTCCTACTTGGTACTCTCGGTGCCTGACTTTCTGATCGAAGGCTTTCTTCATTCTCTTCTGATACAACTGCCCATGACAGATTGCAGCCAATCTCTTTTCTTCAATCAGACTCAGTTGCTCGTATCGGGCCCTGACCCATTCTGCTTCACTCAGTTTAACATCCATCAATACCCGTAGAGAGGGTAATTCAACTTCGACAGGTAGGACTGCTTCCATACCATACACAAGTTGATACGGTGTTGCCCCAGTGGACGTTCTGATTGACGTGTGGTACCCATGCAAGGCAAATGGTAGCATTTCATGCCAGTCTTTGTAAGTGACTACCATCTTCTGCACAATCTTCTTGATGTTCTTATTTGCGGCCTCAACAGCGCCGTTCATCTTTGGCCTGTAAGGAGAAGAATTGTGATGTTGAATTTTGAAGTCCCGGCACAGTTCTGCCATCATTTTGTTGTTTAAATTGGAACCATTATCAGTAATGATTCGCTCGGGCACTCCGTATCGACAGATAATATCTCTTTTCAGAAATCTGGCTACCACTTGTCTCGTAACATTTGCATATGAGGCTGCTTCAACCCACTTGGTGAAATAGTCGATGGCGACCAGGATGAATCTGTGGCCATTCGAAGCAGTCGGTTCAATCTTGCCAATCATGTCAATGCCCCACATAGCAAAGGGCCAGGGTGAAGACATGATGTTCAAAGGATTGGGAGGCACATGCACCTTATCTGCATAAATCTGGCATTTGTGGCACTTCCTGGCATAAGCACAACAGTCTGCATCCATTGTGATCCAGTAATATCCTGATCTTAACAATTTCTTAGCCATGGCATGCCCTCCCGCATGGGTACCAAAGGATCATTCGTGCACTTCATGCATCAACAAGTCTGCTTCTGTCTTATCAACACATCTGAGTTCCTTTTGTATAGGGAACCATCAGTGTTCAGGAAGAAACTACCAGCAAGCCTTCTCAAAGTCTTCTTATCATTGGATGATGCCCCAGGTGGGTATGTTTGATCCTCTAAGAAGCACTTAATGTCATGGAACCAAGGCTTATTATCTTTAACAACATCTGCTGCGAACATATATGCTGGTCTGTCAAGTCTGGACACTGAAATTTGAGGTACAAAGTTGGCAGCTTGAACTTTGATCATGGACGAAATGGTAGCCAGGGCCTCCGCAAACTGATTCTCGTCCCGAGGGATATACTCAAGCTTGACTGTTGTAAAGAAAGTCAATAGCCTCCTTGTATAATCCCTGTAAGGTATCAGATGATCCTGGTGAGTGTACCATTTGTCGTTGGTTTGATTGATTACCAGAGCTGAATCTCCAAATACGGCCAATGTCTTGATCCTGAGGTCGATGGCTTCCTCAAGACCCATAATGCAAGCTTAGTATTCAGCTTCGTTGTTAGTGCAGTTGAAAGTGAGTTTTGCCGAGAAAGGCATGTGAACTCCTTTAGGTGTAATGAGTACTGCACCAACACCACGACCATTCATGTTAACAGCCCCATCAAACATCATAGTCCATTCTTCTTCCGGGTCAGGCCCTTCAGTGTGAACAGGCTCTTCATGATCTTTTGCTTTTATGAACACGATGTCTTCATCAGGGAAGTCAAATCTCATAGGCTGGTAGTCATCAATGGGTTGCTCAGCAAGATATTCAGATAATACACTTCCCTTGATGGCTTTCTGAGATGTGTACTGGATGTCATATTCTGTGAGAATCATTTGCCATCTTGCAACCCGTCCGGTAAGTGCTGGCTTCTCAAAAATGTACTTAACTGGATCCATCTTTGAGATCAACAAAGTAGTGTGGGTCAACATATACTGTCTCAGTCGGCGAGCAGCCCACGCTAAAGCACAGCAAGTTTTCTCGAGCAGTGAATAACGCTGTTCACAGTCGGTAAACTTTTTGCTTAGGTAGTATATTGCATACTCTTTTCGACCAGACTCGTCATGCTGGCCCAGCACACACCCCATTGACTCTTCTAATACTGTCAAGTACATTATCAGAGGTCTTCCTTCCACTGGAGGCATAAGGATTGGAGGTTCTTGTAAGTATTCTTTGATCTTGTCAAAAGCCTTCTGACAGTCTTCATTCCACCTGACCGTCTGTTCTTTTCTTAGCAGCTTGAACAAAGGTTCACAGGTTGCAGTAAGGTGAGATATGAACCGTGAGATGTAGTTCAATCGACCTAAGAAACCTCGAACCTCCTTCTCTGTCTTCGGTGCAGGCATCTCTTGGATGGCTTTGACTTTATCAGGGTCAACTTCAATCCCTTTCTCGCTTACAATAAAACCCAGCAGCTTACCAGATCGCACCCCGAATGTGCACTTGTTGGGGTTCAACTTCAATTGGTACTTCCTCAGACGCTTGAATAACTTCAGTAGATTCACCAGGTGATCTTCCTCAGTAAGGGACTTGGCAATCATGTCATCCACATAACATTCTATTTCTTTATGGATCATATCGTGGAATAATGTTACCATAGCCCGTTGATATGTTGCACCGGCATTCTTGAGCCCAAATGGCATTACCTTGTAGCAGAACGTGCCCCAGGGTGTGATGAATGTTGTCTTCTCCATGTCTTCAGGTGACATCTTAATCTGGTTGTATCCTGAAAATCCGTCCATGAAGGAGAATACCGAGAACTGAGCCGTGTTATCGACCAATACATCAATGTGAGGTAATGGGAAGTCATCTTTTGGGCTGGCTCTGTTCAGATCCCGGTAGTCAACACACATTCTTACTTTGCCGTCTTTCTTAGGCACAGGTACTATGTTAGCAACCCACGGTGGATAGCTAGTCACAGCAAGGAACCCGGCGTCCCATTGCTTTTGTACCTCCTCCTTAATCTTCATTGCCATGTCCGGGCGAGTACGGCGCAATTTCTGCTTAACTGGCGGGCATTCTTCTCTTAAAGGCAGCTTGTGCACAACAATGTCGGTGTCCAACCCGGGCATATCCTGATAAGACCAGGCAAACACGTCCACATACTCTTGAAGCAGGCCGATCAGTTGTCTCTTCACTGAGTCTTGCAGGCAGGCCCCGATTTTAACTTCTTTCACGTCTTCGTCTGTACCAAGATTGATCACTTCAACTTCCTCCTGGTGAGGAGTAATAACCTTTTCCTCTTGTCTTAACAACCTGGATAGCTCTTCAGGAAGCTCATACTCTTCTTCAACCCCTTCATCGACTTGATTGATTGGATTGTCAAAGTCATACGAAGTCATAGCCGTGCTGTTGTCGGTGTTGTCAGGAAGGCACACTCTGCAAGGGTTTAGTTTGTTCATTTTAGTGATTTGCTTTTAATCTTATTTTAGAAAAGTGAAATAGAGTTGTCATTTTGAAAACACTGCCATTTATTTTTTGTACAAAAAGAAAAATGGAAAAACAGTGAGCGGAAAAGAAAAAGACTCGTTTGCAAAAAGATGTCTGATATTTCATTGATTAATCTTGTTTGCACAAAAAGTACAGATGGCCCGATTACAAAATGAGTCTTGTCATCTTGGGCAAGATGCAAGACTTTGATGCATGCTATAAAAATACAGGAAATAATAATTACTCCGCATGAGTAACTCTTATAATTTCCTGGGAAGACCAGTTTGAGATACTGCTCCCCGGGATCTTTGGACGAATCCAGCTTTCCAGGTTGCGTTCTTCTTCCAGCTCGTCTTCCAGACAGTTGACAGCATCAGGGGCGAGCATCCCCCCACTCACAAAGTTGGGCTCTTTTGCAGCCTCTGCTTGATCTTGTTGAGTTGGTTTGTAACCCAACCCAAATCTGTCATCCTTCTTCTCCACCGATAGCAGTTTGCCCCAGCCTTGGGCGTTTCCTCCCTCAACAACCTTCCGGGCTTGCTGGTATGATGATATTGAAGTACCAGGCACAGCAGATGTTTCATTGACATTCAAAGCTTCGAACCCCTGGCTCATTGTTTCATGGATCTCCCCATCCATCTCAATGTATTTATAGGTAGCCAGGTGGCTGACAAAAATATCCTCCTCTCCACAGATTGTAACGATTTGACCCTCCCACTCATATTTTAACTTCTGGTGAAGGGTAGAGGTCACGGCGCCAGCGGCGTGAATCTATGGCCTACCCAATAGACAGCTGTAGGCAGGCTGTATATCCATCACGTAGAAGATCGTTTTGAAGGTCTGCGGGCCAATCGTTATGGGCAACTCAATCTCCCCCAGAACCGATCTTTTTGAACCATCAAAGGCTCTCACCACCAGGTTGCTGGGTCTCAACGCCAATCCGTCATATTCTAGCTTCACCAGGGCCTTTTTAGGTAAGACATTGAGGGATGACCCCGTGTCTACCAGCACATGGGAAAGGACATCACCTTTACATTCCATGGTTATGTGCAAGGCTTTGTTATGGTTGCGGCCTTCCGTTGTCAAATCAGTATTGGTGAACCCTAGCCCGTGACTAGCATTAACATTTCCAACTACAGCTTCCAGCTGATTGACAGTGATCTCTTCAGGCACGTAAGCTGCATGCAAGACTTTGAGTAGCGCATTCCGATGGGCTTCGGAGCACATAAGCAATGATAGGATTGAGATCTTGGAAGGCGTCTGATGAAGCTGATCCACTACTTTATAATCACTCTTTTTGATGATTCGCATGAACTCATCAACCTCTTGGTCAAAGGGTGTTTTCAAGGCTTCCTTAACAACTTGCTCATCTTGCACCAAGCTTTTTCCTTTTGCCTTAGCAGCAGCTTCTGCTTCGGCAGTGGGTCTCTGAATTTGTGGAGCGAAAAGACGTCCGCTTCGAGTGAAGCCTCCGCCTCTTCCCACATTGTCAATTTGTGGTGCAGGGGTTGATGATTCAAAAGTGATTCTTTGTCCTTCACAGTACAGGTCAGAGCCGTAATGCCAGGGGATGGCATTACTACTTTCATAAGGTACCGGTCCAGGCACCGTGATAGTGACTGGACTGACTGCAGCTGCGGAAGGAATTGTGATAGTCTGCGGATCATAATAAATTGTGACTGGTGCTCTGATGGGAGCAGCACCTTCCGAATTATAGACAGAGTTGTTCTCAGGATCATAGAATATTGTGACAGTTGAGACATCTTCATGATTTGTTGCTGGTGTTGTAGGAGACATTGTTGGAAGGATGGATGTTGTTGTTGTAGGAGTTTCGAAATGGAGTGGTGCTGGAGTTGTAGAAGAAAAGTTTGTTGATAACTGATCAGTTGAGATAATAGATGAAGTACTTGTTGATGAAGCCGAAGAATTGTCAGGAACAATGGTTGTTGCAGTTGTAGGAGGTTCTGGAGTTGTTGCTGATGAGATTGCTGGATTTGTTGGAAATGATGTGGTGATCTGAAGCTGGCCACTCTGAATGAGACCTTCTATGCCATTCCTCAGATTATCGCACCCATTGACTGAAATATTGCAGTAAGCACACCCCAACTCACACCCCGGGAACATTTGACATTCGAGGAGCTGAGCCTTAATTTCTACCAACGGTGTCCGGATCTGACCCACACTGGTTATTAAATAAGACGGCTTGTCTTCTTCAATAGCGTTAATCCTGGGACCACCGTGGTTTGGCATGGGGTTCTTATTGACATTGGGTGGTGGTGCGAAATTCAGAGCTTTTGAGTCCACCAGGTCTTGTACCTTCATGTGCAAAGCTCTGCACTTTTCTGTACTGTGGCCAGGTGCATTTGAATGGAAGGCACATCTGGCATTGGAGTCATAATTCCTGGGTAGACTGTTGGGATCTGGAGGTGCCAACGTCCTTAGCTCAACTAGGTTGAGTTTCAGGAGTTGTGGCAGCAATGTAGCATATGGCATAGGGATCGGATCGATTACCCTGTTGGCTTGAGAAGGCCTCTGTTGGAATGGCCTTTGCTGATTATTGTTGTTGGTGTTGCTGTTGTTGTAATTTCTCGGAGGATACTGATTCTGTTGATGGTACTGAGGTTGTGGTTGATAGTTTTGTTGCGGAGGTTGATAAACTGGTTGAGGATGAGCTGGAGCAGGAATGGTGACTGCTGCTATTGATCTGTGAACATATTGGGGCCTGCCCCTGTTGGCGTGGATGGCATTGGTCTCGCCAGTTCTTCTCGGGCCTGCAAAAGGCTTTCTTGTACTACTGGACGAGCTTGCACCGTTGTCTGAGATCTTACCCATCTTCAATAGGCTTTCAATTCTCTCCCCGGCTATGACTACATCTGCAAAGCTAGTGGAAGAGAAAGCAACCAGCCTGTCAATGTAGGTTCCCTGAAGGGTGTTCATGAACATATCTGCCATTTCCCTTTCAGACATAGGTGGTTGAACAGCAGCAGCCAATTGCCTCCATCTCTGGGCATATTCTCGGAAACTTTCCCTTGACGACTGTGACATTCCCATTAGGAGAGTCCTGTTGGGTGCCATGTCTAAGTTGTACTGATACTGTCTGATGAAGGCTTCTGCCAGGTCCTTCCAGCATCTAATAGTTGCCCTTGTCAAGTGAGAGTACCATTCTCTTGACGCTCCAGTCAAGCTGTCTTCGAAATAGAACATCCAGAGCTTCTCATCCATAGTATAGGCCTTCAGCCTCCCCAGAAATGATTGTAAATGAGTCCGGGGGCATGAAGTCCCGTTGTATTTTTCAAAACAAGGAGGCTTGAACTTATGGGGAATCCTGACCCCGTCTACCAAGCCCATGTCCATGACGTCAAAACCCAAGGAGTTTTGAGACTCTAAGGATCTTAATTTCTCAGCTATCTCATCCAGCCTCCTATCATAGGCTTCTTCCCCAGCACCCATTACCGTGAATTGATCCTCTTGGGGGTCTTCTTGTAGTACCCTGGCTGCAGTGGCAGTCCCTTGAACATTTGCAGGGATGTTAACCTCAGGATGGAGGTGTGGTCCAAATACAGGGGGATTAACATGAGGTTGGACCCTTTCATTGTTGCTGGTGCCGGCAGTCCCTATATGTGGATCTTCTTGATTTTGCCTTTCCACCATGGCCCTCAATCTTTCTTGGCTCTGAGCCATGTTGTTCATCACTTCCATAAACTGAGTCATTTGATTCCTCATTTCTAGCCTTTCATTCGCCATTTGATTTCTGACCTCAGTAAGGTCCTGCTGCATCTGATCCATTTGAATGCCCGGAAGGTTGCTACGGGTCGGATAACGGTGCGGACGATTGAGGGGAAATACCCGGCGCCGAGCAATAGTTCCTGAACATCACAACAGAGTTAGTGGCAATAAAACAAAAACCTACAAAACAAACAAAAGGGTTAGCATGCAATGCAGTATGCTTATTTGCTTTCAAGGTATCCGGCTTGGCATTCAGTTTTGACCCTTCCAGACCCTTGAAGATGTTGTTGATGTTGCTTTCGAAGTGAAACTCGGATGGAACAAACTGATACATATATTACAAAAGCAAAATGGTACATAGTTTGTTTACAAATACAAGCCCTCTGAGGGGTCAAAATACATTACAAGGAAAAATGAAAAATACACGGAATGAAAGCAACAACAAGCAAATGGTCAAACGCCAAGACCAAACTCATCCTCACGAACTTCCTTGAGAAGTGCTTCGGTCACAGGATCAGCCGGACGCTCCGTGAGATTCCTGATGAGGAGATTCCGGGTCGTAACAGCTGCTGTTAGTTTCTTGTGCTGGCTTTGGTCCTTTGACCTCTTCACTCCTGCTTTGATCTTCAGCTCTGATATCTCCCTCTGGGCTGCTGCCAGGGCTTCTTGCTGCACTTTTGCACTAGCTTCCAGTTGATCCATCTTGTCTTGAACTCTCTTGTCCTCCAGAGTACGAGCCTCGGTGATCCTGACCCACCTAGCCTGACTCTCCTTTAGATACAAGTCTGTCCTTGCTCTCTGGAACTGGGCTTCTTTGCAAGCATTCTTCAGAATTTGTTCTCCAGCTTTAGACTTCTTGATATAATCCCCAGACTTCTCAATCTTAGCCAGATGCTCCACTCTCAACTTCTCTAACCTCTCAATCTCCATCCTGCCATCACTCCTCTCCCGGAGGGTCTTCTGCAAAGCCTGGGTTAACTTCTCATTTCTCTCCTTCAAGCTCTCAAAATCCTCCAAACTGACAGTGGCAGGGGGTGGTGCTGAAGATGATTCAGGCATATCTTCTATGGTAAAGGGCATCCCAGAGAATTGAGCCCTGGCACGGGACCATTCATAATATTGTGCTGATGCCACACTGCTGCACTTCCCCAGAATGGTTACTCCCTTGGTTTGAACATTATCCCAGGCCCAAGCAGCCTGCCTAACAATAGCCATATTAGGCTTGTTTTCACAATAAAGAGTCTCCACCAAGTCCTGTGCCTTAGGAGTGTGGACCAGTGCATAGCCCAGTTGTCTTTTGAACAGCAGAGGGTTGTAATTGATACTGCCCTTAACTCCTATTAGGGGCACATTGGGAAAATGCCCACAGCTGGTGATGACATCCCTGCCCTTGGTGCTTTGAGTGCACCATCTGATATCAGCTAAAGTTAGAGCAGTGAGTCTTTTAGCCCAGTTTTTCTGCTGATGAGGATTCAAAAATGCATCTGTCCTGGGTAGATGCCTGAGAAGCCAAGTATGGAACAATGGAGCACAACACCTCACTAATCTTCCCCTCTGCTTTTCATTCCTCTGATGCACTGAGTAGTAGAGGTCCCCCAATAAAGTGGGCACTGGGTTCCTCAAGATGAAAAGATGGATTGCATTCTTGCTAATGAATCGAGGCTCATCAGCAAACAACACAATTCCATATATACTCAAGGCCAATAAAGCACAGACAACTTTCCACTCTCCTAAAGAAGCTTTCAGGGTAGCTTGAGAGATCAAGAAATCCAGATGGAAGCCAGGGATTCCAGCTTTAGAAGTCATATGCTGCTCAATCAGGACAGGTTCCAGATGCAAAGCCTTTGCTACTTCTCCATTACCAGGAAAGACCATCTCAAGGTTGAAAGGGATTCCACCCCTGATAGGCATACCAACCAATGATGAGTATTCTTCTAGCAGAGGGCCCAACTGAAAGTCTTGGAAAGTGAAACATCTCAGTGGGGGATCATAGAACTGAATGCAAGTGTGGATCAGGCTTCTCTGTGAAGGGTCCAGGTCCATAACCATATCAAGTATATCTCCGTAGTGTTCCCTGAACAATGGTATGTGATCCGGAGTGATCAGGGTCTGGATCCTCCTGATGTCAGATAGCTCTGGCTGGAAGAAGTGGTAGGTGATGTTACTCTTTTTAGGTGCCATGATGTTGAGACTGAGTAGAGACAAGTGCTGGTGAGGATACTGAATAATGGGCCACTGATTGGCTGGTGCAAGTGACTGAGGTAGATAGCTGATAGTTGAAGCAGGTGCTGATGAAGATAGGTCAATACTGAAGATGGGGTCAAAACCAAAACCAAAGATGAAAGTGGATACCCTGAAACACAAATAAGCAAATGTCAATATGATGCAATGTTTATGTATGCAAATGATATGCAAGGGTTTGTGACTGAGCTGGATCTGATCAAGAACTCTGATATAGGTCAAAGTATGTTCAAGAATTCCAGATGGAGGTCTATGAATCCAGTAACCAAGGTGGGGGACTCAAATAAAGAGCCACATGTCCAGGGTTTTAGAATCACAAGAACTGTTCCAACATGGAGCATTCTTAATCAAGTCAAAGTAACAGGGTATTCTGAGGTCAAGGTACCTGCAAACCTGTAAACAGCCCAAACCCTCTCTCAGGTGGTGTTCTAAAACAAGGATCCTCAGACTTGGATCAGTTATGAGAAGTGTAAACACTTCCAACCCGGAGGTACAGTGTTTACAATAACCATAAAAGTTCCTCCTCTAATTCACCTCAGTTTCTGAAGGTCAAAACTAAAGGTCATCCAGACTTAGCAGGCTTCCCAGATAGCCCTAGCACTGCAGGAAATCTGCAACACAGAGTTCTCAAGAAGAAACCCATATCTGAACCGTGTTTCATATTCCCGCACCAGACCGAGATGGAATGGGAAAGAATATGATTCACTCTAGCCTAGGTGTCACTCAGGTCCCAGGTATAGGACCTTAACTCTCAATGAAACACCCACCCACCAAAGCAAAACCAGATCCAGCCAGACAGCATGACAGTATGATATATGAAAAACTGTAAAGAAAGCAATAAATAAAGTTGTACAGAAAGCAGTAAATAAAGCAAATATACAAACACAAATAAGCACATAACACCCTAGTAAACACAAGTCAATCAAGCGCTAGGAGGAACCCACAAAAAGAACCAGAAGCCCTGGTTGCAGTATAAGGGTCCCCAGCAGAGTCGCCAAGCTGTCGCTCCCACCAAATGAAGCCGGGTCAAATGGGGTACAGACGCGAACGGTCGGCGAAAGGAACAGTGAGAACACACAGCCGTGAACTCACTGGAGATGAATAGAGTCGCCAGCTAGGCATTTTTATCCCGGAGGAAAGGTAATGCTGCATAAACCTAGAAAGAGATGGACAAGACGGTCGCGAACCAGAGAGACTGAGAAAGGGGGTTGGTTACAACCTGGGAAGGTATTAGCACCCAGATTGTCCGCCGTACTCGACGGGATCCACGCTTAAAAGATTTGTGCTTTAAAGGGGTAGTGTCAGTGCAATTTGTGTATAGAATAGCTGGAAAAGATGTACAGGTGTCAGTGTAAGGAGTGCAAAGTGTATAAATGATGTGTCAGTGTAAGAACAAAGAATGAAATGCTCAAGATCATGAGGCTAAAAGAATGAGGCTAGAAAGAGGGGGAATATACAGAGACTTTTTGTTCGATAACTGTTAAGTTATGCCTACGTATCCTCTCGTGCAATGAGGAAGTCAGAACACCGTAGTTCGACCCAAAGAGACTGAAAGGTGAATTGACTTGTGAACTGCTTGCTTGTCTATGCTCAAGTGTATGACCTGTCTGGCTCAGGTGCAAACTGTCTTGCATTAGACGGAAGAAACAAGTTCTCGTTTGTGAGTGAATGAGATGAGAAAAGAATCCCGAAGGAGACGATTATTGTTTGTTTTTGTGTTTTCAGTCTTTTATTGCTTTTGAAAGTTTGTCATAAATTAATGAGCTTAAGCTTAAACCAATGGATTTAGTAAACTCATCACATCTTCCCTCTGATTAGGGGTAATGAGAACACCTTAAGTGTGAAGTCAGATTCTCACACTTAATCACCTTTGGTATAGGATTAAGATCATTAACCTACTTGTGATTATTTAGATGTTTTTGTGGTTTTTGTTTAGTGTTAAGTAATGAGGTTAAGCCATAATCAAGGATTAAACAGACTCATTACACCATCCTAATAGAAGGATAATAGATGAGAATGTTTAAGCTGAGGAAAGTTCCTCAACTTAATCCATGATTAGGGATTAAACTCATGACAAAACAAACCTTTGGTTAAGTGGATTTTATTTAATGGTATGATGATGAAGTGAGTTTTATGATTTGTAAGACAACTTGAGGGGGACTTGTCCATTAACACTAGGGTTAGTCCTTCTTAACCAATTAAGGAAGAATTAGAACCCTAATGCAAGGCCCAAGTTACAAGTGTGATGTCTTGATGATTATTAAGTGAATTGATTAAGAGATTTAAACACATTAAGGGTTTAACACTTAGGATTAAAGTTATACACTCCATCCTAAGAGAAGGATGCAGGCATAAACTTAATCACAAAGCCTTAAAGCCTTTAGGGTTTAGTCCCTGATTATGAGATGAGAAGAGAAGACTCAAAAGAGACACAAAGGTAAAACTAAGAAAGGAGACTAATCAAAACCCTAATCATTGTCATGCTTGGTTGTTCCTAAGGTTTGTGAGGTTTTCAAGAGAAGTCTTCAATGGAACCACCAGGAAGCAGATGAAAGGATCAAGAGAAGCAAAGCAACTTGCTTCATTCAAGAAGTCAAGTCACTTGAAGAAAGAAAGTGGGAAGAAAAAGAATGAGAAAGCTCAAACTCAAGCACAAACAAAAATGCAGCAATGGATGCAAGAGAGATGAAAAGAAAAGTCATGAGAAGTGAAGGCAAATCCACTTCTCAGAATCACTTACCACCTGAAAGGGTTAGAAAAGGAATGCAATGCAATGCAAAATGGGATGAGATGAAATGATGAGAAACAAAACCAGAAGCATATACATGATGCTAATGATGCTATGAGATGCTACAAACATGAGGCAGCACATGGAAATGGTCATACAAGTTTATGAATGCAAATGAAGTAAGCTATGAACCATGAACATACATGAAAAGTTATGAAGTGCACATGACATACAACATGGCAAATGGAAGATGAAATGATCACACATGATTCTAACATGTCCTAAGATGTCTAATTAATCACATGGAAGCATGGAATGTCATGGAAAGTCATGTTATGCAAGAGAATGCAAAATGGATGCATATGGAAGCCCAAATTAGGGTTTATGAATCATACATCAAACACAAACCAAAATCAGAAGCAAACAACAAGATAAAAAATTGAAAATGCAACACAAAGGACCCCTAATCCTATACTAAACCAATGCCCAAAGGAGAGGTCTCAACTCTTAACCAAATTCAAGTTATGATTTTTACAAGATTCTAGGGTTTTTAGGGTTCCTAAACAAGAAAAATGCCAAACAAATTGAAAATGAAAGATCAAATCATGGCCATTTAATCTCACAAACTACATGCTAAACACAATGCAATGCCAAAAGAATCAATGTCCAACCCTTCATGGATAGGCAGAAATGATTTTTTGAACTTTGGATCAAATTAATGCATAAAAATGATTTTAATTCAATGAGAAATTCTTAAAATGCATCAAGATCAAAAAATAAATTTGGTTTGAAGGTTGGACAATGTTTCTAAATGTCTTAGAACATTTCATGAATTTTTTGGTGATTTTTAAATACCTAAAAGTATTTTTAATGAATTAATTTTCATTAATCAATTAAAAATAATCTTTCAAATATTTTAAAATACTTTTTTAATGCTAAAAATGAAAATAAAAATATTTTTGTGTCTTAAAAATTAATAAAACTCTTGAGAAAAAGTTTCATAATTTTTAAACAAGTTTTGCTATTTTAAATAAATTGGACAAATTAAATGAAAAAAAATGAAATAAAAATTGAAGTAGATGGAAGTCAACTGAGTGGAGGGCCAGGATTGAGTCTGAATTTGAATGGGTTGACTGCGCGCGTTAGTGGAGGGCCAGGATTGCATCTGATTATATTAATTTAATTATGGATTAATTAAACTAACTAAGTGGATTAGGGCAAAGCAAGAGGATCTGGGCCGTTCATTCGCGCGGCAGGTCAATGGGTCAAAGCCATCCTACGCTCCAAATTCAAATGGCATTTAATTACAGGATTAAGCCCTAATGATTTTCAGGTGGCCGGAGAAGACCTCCGGTCGTCTTCTCCGGTGGGAAGCCCACCTGAAAATCCCTAAAACTCTCAAAACCTAACTAAAACGAAATCTAAAAACATGGAAATGATCCCCACAACTTACTGAATCAAAACCCCATCACAAACAACATTTATTTTTCCCCAAACTCATGAATCGAGCAAAACATTTTTTAGGTCACAGAGTTTCAGAAAGCAATTAAATTCTCATTTCACCACCATTTTCAAAACTAAAAGCATCAGAACAATCAATGAAGCACAGAGAACAACTTAGGAACTTAAAAAACGATTTCTGGAAAAAATGTTCTTGAGCTACCTGAGTTTCGAAGCTTTCACCCCAGCAACTTTCTGACCTTTCCCTTTGATGCAATCCACTCTACTTGGTCCCCTGATGATCCTTGAATGCTTAGAAAGAGTTTATGTTGGCTGGTTTGAGAGATTGAGCAAGTTCTGTTCAAGCTCAGTTGAAAATGGTGATGGTGATTCAGGCTGTTTCAGGTCAATGTGAGTGGTTCTTTGTGATCAGGGTGATGTTTTGAGAAGGTTTGTGGAGTTTGTTTGGGTGTTCATGGCCTGTGAAGTGAGTTTCAAATGGTTTTGCTTCTGAGAGTGAAAATGGAGGAATGGTGTTCTTGCTGGATTCAGGCCTAAGTCTTGTTGGTTTTGGCTCAATGGAACATGGTGAAATGATTGGTGAAGTTGGTTTGAATGTTTGTGAGCTGGGCAGAGAGATTCGAAGAGAAATGCAAATGGGGTGAGTTTTGTGTATGTGATCTTGTGGTGTGTTTCAGCTTGGCTTGTTAAGTGAAATGGCTAGCATTTTCTTTGCATAAAAAACTCTCATAGGTCAGATGATGTGACCTGGCCTTTATTGATTGGTAAGTTCACTTTTGCAAAATGTCAACTTTGTTGTAAGAGAGGTATGGCTTGAGTTCTAGCTTGGTACAATGGCTAGGGCTGGCGCAGCATGGTGTGTATGGGAAGCTAGCATGGTTCAGCATCCAATGTAACAAGTGGGTGAAGTGTCATGAGTGATTTTGCAACTTGCTTGTCTTTGAAACTTCATGAAAATATCTTGTTATACAAACCATGTACATGAGAAACTTTGGTTCAATTCTGATTTTTAGAACTTATGTGATGTTTGTACATTGGTTTGAAGTGAACTAGAAGTTACAAATGGCCTTGCTACATGATTTTGCTAATTTTCCAATTGGTGCATGTCTTGAAAATTAGTGATTTTTGCCAACTTTGTCACACCATAACTTTTGATCCAAAATGAATTAGGTCATGTTCTTGTACTTTTTGAAAAGGGAAAAATGTATTCTACAACTTTCATGACCAAAGTTTTTCCATTTGAAGCTTTTTTGGATCAAAGATCAAGGCTTGAAAAATGACCTAAAATGACATATTCTTGAAAAGTCAACTATGCCCAAAAAAGTCAACTTTGCAAAACTTCAAATTCTTGAATTTTGTGAACTTCAACCTTCTTCCATGATCAAATAAAGATCATATACACTCAAAATGATGAAGATCACCCCTTGGTTGGGTCATTGGGGGCCTCAGATGCCCTGATTTTGCACTGACTTGTCCAGAAAGTCAACTCTTGATCAGATGACTTCCCCATGGAATTTCTTCATGAAAATTGATATGCATACTACCTATACCATATAGAGACCAATGGAAACAAGAATGACCAAAAAAATTGGAGTTATGGCCTCTGAAACCAAAACCCTAATTTTAGGTCAACTGTGCAGTCAAACTTGGCTCTGCATCCACACCAATCCCAGTTCTTGTGATCCTTTTGCATTTTTGACTTTGAGAGGATGTGATATGATATAAGAACACTCATGGACCCCTTTGAAGTGAATGATGGCCTTTGGAGTGGCTCAGGAGGCTCCTGGATTGCTCAGATCACCAACCCTAGATGCAGATGATTTAGAACCAATGCAGTGAACCAAAAATGTAATATGAGATGGTATGATTGTGTTTATGCATATGAGAAGATCATAAGCCATGGTGTGAAATGGGTGAGGGCAAATTTGGGGTGTTTACACCACCTCACGATCTTCTCTACCCCCCTCTCTAGTAGAGTTTTTGCCTTCCGTGGGAATCGAACTCTGTACCCTGGGGTTCAAGTACATGTTCATTCCATTCCCACTACCACTTTTTTTTTGTAACAGCCCGGGCCCCTCGCAAGGCAATCCCGGCACTGCCACCTCACGATCTTCTCTACCCCCCTCTCTAGTAGAGTTTTTGCCTTCCGTGGGAATCGAACTCTGTACCCTGGGGTTCAAGTACATGTTCATTCCATTCCCACTACCAATTGAGCTACTAGCTCAAGTGGTAGTGGGAATGGAATGAACATGTACTTGAACCCCAGGGTACAGAGTTCGATTCCCACGGAAGGCAAAAACTCTACTAGAGAGGGGGGTAGAGAAGATCGTGAGGTGGCACTGTCGGGATTGCCTTGCGAGGGGCCCGGGCTGTTACAAAAAAAGGCGCCTTTTTTTTGTAACAGCCCGGGCCCCTCGCAAGGCAATCCCGGCACTGCCACCTCACGATCTTCTCTACCCCCCTCTCTAGTAGAGTTTTTGCCTTCCGTGGGAATCGAACTCTGTACCCTGGGGTTCAAGTACATGTTCATTCGTAGTAGGAATGGAATGAACATGTACTTGAACCCCAGGGTACAGAGTTCGATTCCCACGGAAGGCAAAAACTCTACTAGAGAGGGGGGTAGAGAAGATCGTGAGGTGGCAGTGCCGGGATTGCCTTGCGAGGGGCCCGGGCTGTTACACCTCAATCTCTCCGGGAATAGATCTCTTAGAACTATCAAAGGCTCTCACAACTAGATTGCTCGGGCGGAGTGCAAGACCATCATATTCCAGCTTAACCAAGGATTATTTTGGTAACACATTGAGAGATGACCCAGTGTCAACCAAGACATGAGAAAGTACAACACCTTTACACTCTAAGGTGATATGTAAGCCTTGTTGTGGTTACGACCCTCCGTAGTTATATAAGCATTGGTGAAACCTAGCCCATGACTAGTATTGACATTTTAAACCACCGTTTCTAGCTGATTGACTGTAATCTCTTCAGGCACGTAAGCTTCATGCAAAACCTTGAGAAGTGCATTCTAGTGAGCTTCGGAACACATGAGCAGTGATAGAATAGAGATTTTGGAGGGTGTCTGATGGAGCTGATCCACAACCTTATAGTCACTCCTTTTGATGATCCTCATAAACTCGTATACATCCTGATCAAAGGGTTTTTTCTGAGTTTCCTTGGTAGTTGGTTCTTCAGGCACCATACTCTTGCCTTTTGCTTTGGCAGCAACTTCTGCTTCAGCATTAACTCTTGGGAACTGTGACACGAAGAGACGTCCGCTTCGAGTGAAGCCTCCACCTCCCCCGACATTATCAATTTGTGGTGTAGAAGTCGAGGAATCAAGAGTAACTTTCTTTTTGTTGCAGTAAAGATCTGAGCCGTAATGCCAAGGTACGTCACTGCTGTTGTCATATGGAACTGGTCCAGGAACCGTGATAGTAACCAGACTGATTGTTGCAGAAGAAGGAGTTGTAATAGTCTGAGGATCATAGTAGATGGTGACAGGAGGACTGATGGGAGATAATAAAGGTGATGAAGTTGCTGATGTTGATATGAGTTGTTGAAGGAATCCGGGACATGGATTGTTGCCAGATCATAGTAAATGGTAACTGTGGAAATGTCTTCATTGATGATTGTTGTTGTTGTAGAAGAAGAAGATGCCATTAAACTGATGTATGTTGAAGTTGTAGAAGCGATATCTGTTATATCTGATGAAATGATGCTTGCTGGTGTTGTAGGAGGAATGGTTGTTGTTGTCGTAGAAGATAGAACTGATGAAGTGAACTGTAAAATGCCTTTTCTAATAAGATTGTTGATACCGGTCTTCAAATCTGCACAACTGTTGGTAGAAACTTTACAAGATTCACAGCAGGCCTCACATTCTGGAAAAACCTGGCACTTTAAAAGCTGGGCTTTAACCTCGGCCAGAGGTGTTTGAATACTTGTAACGTTATCAATCAAAATAGATGGTTGGTCCTCCTCAATAACATTGATCCTCGGTCCACCATGATTCGGTATCGGATTCTTTGTGACATTTGGTGGAGGTGCAAAATTCAAAGCTTTTGAATCAACTAAGTCCTGAACTTTCATGTGCAATGCCCTGCATTTCTCAGTTGCATGACCAGGTGCATTTGAATGAAAAGAACATCTGGCATTAACATCATAGTTCCTTGGGAGATTCTGGGGATCCGGGGGAGCCAGAGTCCTCAATTCGATCAGATTGAGTTTTAATAACTGTGGAAGTAGAGCTGCATAGGGCATCGGGATGGGATCGATAGCCCTGTTGATTTGTGAAGTCCCTTGTTGAAACGAACATTGATGTTGATTGTTGTTGTTGTTGTTGTTGTAAGATCTCTGTTGTTGAGAAAACTGTTGTTGCTGAGGATATTGTTGTTGAGGGTACTATTGTTGAGGTGCTGGAGTGGTAATAGTGACAACAGCTACTGATCTTTGCATGTATTGGGACCTACCACTGCCCATATGAACTGAGTTGGTCTCCCTTGTCCTCTTTGGTCCTGAGAAGGGTTTTCTGGCATTGCTAGAGCTATCACCATTGTAGAAAAATTATACCCATCTTCAAAAGACTCTCAATTCTCTCACCAGTTATAACCACATCAGCAAAACTGGTAGAAGAGAATGCAGCAAGTCTATCTATATAGGTCCCTTGCAAGGTGTTCATGAACATATCCGCCATCTCTCTTTCAGACATAGGTGGCTGGACAGCAGCAGCAAGTTGTCTCCATCTCTGTGCATACTCACAGAAGCTTTCTCTTGAAGACTAAGAGATGCCCATCAGGAGGGTTCTATTGGGAGCCATATCCAGGTTGTACTGATATTGGCGTATAAATTCCGCAACTAAGTCTTTCCAGTTTCTGATAGTTGCTCTGGATAAGTGAGAATACCATTCACGGGATGCCCCGGTCAAGCTATCTTCAAAGTAGAACATCCACAACTTTTCATCCATGGTAAAGGCTTTCAATCTCCCCATAAAGGATTGAAGATGGGTACGAGGATAGGAGGTACCATTATACTTCTCGAAGTAGGGAGGTTTGAACTTGTGAGGAATTATCACTCCCTCAACTAGGCCCATATCCATAACATTAAACCCCAATGAGTTTTGGGACTCCAAAGATCTCATCTTCTCTACTATTTCGTCCAAACGACGATCATAAGCTTCATCCCCAGCACCAACTACTGTGAATTGTTCATCTTGAGGATCTTCCTGTAGAATACGACCTCCTGCAGTTCCTTGGGTATTTCCAACAATATTAACTTCAGGATTGAGGTGAGGCCCAAACTCTGGCAGATTTGTTCGCGGTTTCCCGTGCTCATTGTTACTAGTACCTCCAGTGCTTGGATGGTTCTCTTCTGGAGTTTGCCGCTCGACTAACTCTCTCAATCTTTCTTGGCTTTGAGCCAACCCAGTCATTACTGCCATGAACTGGTTCAACTGAGTCCTCATCTCAACTCTTTCATTAGCCATTTGAGTTCTTACGTCAGTCAAATCTTGTTGAACTTGATCCATCTGAACTCTCGGAAGGTTGTTTCTTGTAGGATACCTTTGGACTCTGCTGATGGGGAAGACCCTTCTACGAGCAATATTTCCTGAAACACACAGCAAAGTGATAAACAAACAACAAAAACGCATGCAAAACAAAAGAATGAGGTCAACATGCAATGCAGTATGCCTATTTGTCTTCAGAGGGTATCCAGCTTGGTTCTTTGGTTTTGACCTTCCCGGCCTCTGGGAATGATGAAGATGCTGAAGAGAACGAAACTCAAAAGAAGATCCAGGTAATACATAAACCATAACATTACACAATGTCAAAATACATAGTTTATGATTACAACAAGTTCCCATGGTGGGTCAAAATACAATCAAGTCAAAGATACAACAATCAAATACCACCATGGAGAAATAAAGTACAACCGAAATAAAATATAAGTAAGAGAAATCAAACATCCAACCCAAAATCATCCTCTCTGACTTCCTTCAGGAGAGCATCAGTTACTGGCCCAACTGGGTGCTCTGTGATGGTCCTGATAAGAAGGTTCCTGGTTGCAATGGCACTTGTCATATTCTAGTACTTGCTTTGCTCTTTTGATCTCTTCAACCCCGCCCGGAGTTTCAACTCTGAGATTTCCTTCTGTGCTGCTAGGAGTGCTTCTTGGCTTTTCTACTCATTGGCTTCTAGCTTCTCTATCCTAGCATGTGTCTTCTGATCTTCTTGCAGACGAGCTTTAGTGATCCTGATCCATCTAGCCTGACTCTCCTCCAGATAGTGCTCAGCTCTGGCCTTCTGAATCTTGGCTTCCTTACAAGCATTCTTCAATACCAACTCCCCTGCTCGGGCTTTCCTGATGAAGTCCTCTGTCTTCTCAATCTTAGTACCATGCTCAATACGGAGCTTTCCTGATGAAGTCCTCTGTCTTCTCAATCTTAGTACCATGCTCGATACCAAAGGGTCTTCTTCAAGGCTTCAGCTAACTAGGCATTTCTTTCTTTCAACTTTTCAAATTCTTCCAAACTCACTATAGCTACAGGGTCTACTCCTTATGGCCTTGGTACATCCTCCAGGATGAATGGCATACGAGTGATCTGTCCTCTGATGCGAGACCATTCAGTGTACTGAGCTGAGGCTATGTTGTTACACTTCCACAGGGTAGCAGTTCCTTTTGTCTGTATGTTGTCCCAAGCCCAGGCTGCTTGCCGGACAATAGCATGATTATTCTAAAAGGCGCAATAAAGGGACTCTGCTAAGTCCTGCTACTTTAGTGGATATATCAAGGCATACCCTAACTGTCTCTTGAAAAGCAAAGGATTGTAATTGATGCAACCCTTCACTCCAATAAGTGGCACGTAAGGATAATGTCCACAACTTGTAATTATGTCCCTGTCCTTGGTGCTCTGAGTACACCACCTGATGTCTTCTGAAGTAAGGGAAATCATCCTCTTAGCCCAGTTTCATGTCTAATGTGGGTTCAGGAAAGATTCCGTCTTCGGCATATGTCGTAATAACCAACAGTAGAAGAGAGGTGCACAACATCTGACTAGTCTTCCCCTCTGTTTCTCATTTCTATGATGCACTGAGTAGTAGAAATCTCCTAAAAGGTAGGCATTGGGTTCTTTAGCATGAAGATATGGATAGCACTCTTTCTAACAAACTTAGGCTCTTATGCAAACAAAATGATACCATATATGCTGAGAGCCATGAGAGCACACACAGATTCCCAATTTCTTGCTGTAGCCTGTCTTGTAGCCTGAGTGATCAAGAATTCCAGATGAATGCCTGGGACTCCAGCCTTGGTGGTCATATGCTAATCAATGATGGTGGCTTCCAAATGCAGAGCCTTAGCTATGTCTTCATTCTTAGGAGCAGTCATCTCAGGGTTGAAAGGATCTCCTCTTCTAATAGGGACACCCAACAACATAGAAAATTCTTCCAACAAAGGACCTATCTGAAAGTCTAGGAAAGTGAAACATCTGAGAGGAGGGTCATATAACTGAAGGCATGTGTGGATCATACTCCTCTGTGATGTGTCCAAGTCCATGATCATGTCCAGGATACCTCCATAATGTTCTCTGAATAAGGGAACATAATCAGGAGTAATACGAGCCTGTATCTGTTTGATGCCTGCCAAAGGATACTCAAAGAAGTGGTAGGTGATGTTGCTCTTCCTAGTTGAATCCATGCTGACAATGGGTGCTGATGAAGATAACTGAAGAAGATGACTGATGAAGATAGTTGAAGCAGATATCTGAGGAAGTGCTGGAGAGGTTATCTGAGCAGAAGAACGATCAAAACCAAACCATAGAAGATGTGGATACCCTGTTATAAACACCCCAAATTTTCCCTCACTCTTTATCACACCATGGCTTGTGATCTTTCATTTTTGTTTTAACATAAGCATACTATCTCATATTGCATTTTTGTTCCACTGCATAGTTCATTTGCATCTAGGGTTTGTGATCTGAGCAATCCAAGAATCCATATGAGCCATCCCAAAGGCCTCAAAGCTTTCCAAGAGGGTACATGTGTGTTCTATCATCATATTATGCTCCTAAAAGTTCATGAAAGTCAAGGGATCACAAGAACTGACAAAGGCATGGAAGCAGAGCTAGGGTTTTCACTGCACAGATGACCAAAATTAGGTTTTGGTTTCAGAGGCCTTAACTCCAAATTTTTGGACCATTCTTGTTTCTAATGTTCTTAGCATGTTATAAGGATCATGTGTACCAAGTTTTATGAAGAAATTCATTGTGGATGTCATTTGTTCACTGGGTAACTTCTTGAGCAAGTTAAGTCAAAATCAGGGCATCTGAGGCCCCCAACAATGGAACCAAAGGGGTATTTTCATCAAATTGAAGTTATATGATCTTTATTTAATCTTATAAGTGGTTGGAAGTTCACAATATTGAAGAATTTTGAGCCAATTGCAAACATGCCATTTTTGGAAATGACTTGAAATGCAAACTTTCCATTTTGGGAAAGTTTTTCAACCTCCTCTTTCATAACCAAAAATGCTTCAAATGAAAAATTCTTGGTCATGAAAGTTGTAGATTGGGTCTTTCCCTTTTCAAAAATATGGCCTTTCAAAGATGGCAGAAATTCTATAATTTCAAGTTTTATCTCAAAGAGGGATTTTGCATTTTGGCATGTTCAAGCATTATAATGACTTCTAATGTGCACAAATACTTCACAACATGTCAAGACAATCTCTAAACATCAGAATTGGCCAAAGTTTTCATTATTTTCATGAATTGAACTTCAAGAAATCACAAAAGGGCCAAAACTCTCAAAATTTGCAAAATGCATTGGATCCTTCCATCCACTTGTGCCAGCTGTATCAAACTAATTCTATGGCTCTCCATGAATCTTGCTGAGGCCATACACCCCAAAAAGATAGACCTACCATGGCCCATACCTCAAGTACACAAAAAATGACTTTTTTTTGCAAAACACCCCATACCAATCAGCCTGTGCCACAACAACTTTCTGATCAATCCCATTGGCTTAAACAAACATTATGCAAGCCATTTCATAACACACAATAGCCTAAAAGGTCCCACAACTCATAATTCACAAAATCCATCAAAAACTTCCTCTCTTCGAAATTCATCACACAACCACTCAAACCTCAAATTTCTTCCACTAATCATCTCCACATAACCTCAGGATCATTTCCCACCCATCACCATAGCCTAAAACACCCTTAAGCCAAAATACGATTTCTGCATACTCAGAACTAGAACTCTTGATTCAGCCAAAATATACTCATTTCAAGCATCACAATAGACTCAGAGGGATCAAAGGAGGTGGTTTGCACAAAAGAAAGGCCCAGAAAGCTCAAGAACACAAAGCTCCATCTTAGGTAGCCATGATGAACATTTTTTCCAGAACTTCTCTTTTAAGTTTCTAAATGATTCCTTATGCTTCCCTGATCATGCTGATGCTTTTACTATTGAAAATGGTTGAGTTTTAAGCATTTCATAGCTTTCTGAAATTTTTCCCTTGAAATGTTCTTGCTTCGATTCTCTCTTTTGATGCATGATAAATGTTTTTGGTGCCTGGATTATTGTTTGTTGATGTTTGATGAGTGATTCTGGAGCATTTGGGAGCTTGGGGTGGCCTAGGGAGTGATTTTAGAATTTAGATGGTCGGAGAAGATGACCGGAGCTAGCTCCGGTCACCTGAAAGTAGTTAGGGTTCTTAATTAGGGTTTAAGGGCCAATTTGAATGTGGGCCGTAGGATTAGGATTAGCGCGTGTTTGGAGGGTCCTGATCATTTCATTAAACCCTAATATTTTAATTAAATTAATTAATTAGGATTAATTAAATAAAAACCCAATTTGAATGCCAACCCTTGGATGACGCGCGCAATCAACTCCCTCCTTTTCCATTTGAATCTGGACCATCAGATCTGCATACTTCTCATTTAAATCATTTTTATTGCATTTTCTTGCACAATTTATTTAAAATATCAAAAAGCATTCAAAAAATATTTTCTTTTGCATTCTGACTTTAAATATTTTTCTTCATCCAAAATGATTTTTATTTTATTTTTTGCATTAAAAAATCATTTTAAAAATATTTAAATATTATTTTTAATTAATTAAAGTAATTTAATTAATTAAAAATACATTTAGGTTTCTAAAAATCACCATAAAAAATCATGAATCATCCCAATGCATTTAGAAACATTTTAAAACTATTCACACAAATTTCTTTTTAGGTTTGATCATAGTTTACCAATTTTCTTTGAATTAAGGGTTATAAAAATCATATTTTTTAAACCCTAACTTTGAAAAATCATTTCTGCCTAACAAAGAAGAGTTTGAAGTTGGTTCTTTATGCATTGTGTTACATATTGCATGTAGTTTATAGGTATTTTTCCTCATAAATTTATCTTGCATTTTCAATTTGATTTGCATTTTTCCCTTTGAACCACCCAAAAACCCTAGAAAACTTAGGAAAATCATAACTTTTGATTGGTTAGGCTTCTGACCTTCTCCTTTGGGGTGTGACCTAATATGGGATTAGGGTTTATTTGAGCTTAATTGCAAATTTTTATCATGTCATTTGCCTCTATTTTATCCATTTGCATCTCACATGTTCATGTAACCTTAATTTCTCATGTTCATTTGCATTCACCTTGCATATGCATCATTACATGAACTTGCCATGACATTTCATGCATTCATATGTCATCTTAAACATCTTTAGAAATGTTGAAACCTTGCTTGATCATTTCTTCATCCATTTGCCATGTTTAGCATTCATTTCATTTCATAAACTTTCATGTGTTTTCAAACTTCAAAACATGCTTACATGACATCTCATTCTTGTATGATCATTCACATGCATTTTGTATGCCTTTGCATCCTCTTACATGACATTTACATTGCATAAAAACTTCTGACTTTGGTCTTTGCATCTCATTTTATCTCATTTCCTTTTGCCTTATGTCTTATGCATTCATACTAACTTTTCAGGAACTATTGGTAAGTTATTTGGGAGGTGGATTTGCCTTCACCTCTCACCTCTTCTTATCTCATTCATATGCATTTTAACTTGTATTTGAAGTGAGTTTGATTGACTTATGTTCCATCTCTCTCACTTTCTTTCTTTAAGTTACTTATCTTCTTCGGTGAAGTAAGTAACTTATTCTTCTGCTCCTTCCTCCTTTCATCTGCTTCTTCCATTGGTGGCTTCCTTGAAGATCTTTCTCAAGCCTCACAAACCATAGGAACATCCAAGCATGATAATCTTAGGGTTGTGATTAGTCCCCCTTAGACTTTTTTACCTTTGAGGCTCCTTGAGTCTCTCTTCTCATCTCCATAATCAGAGACTAAACTCTTAAAGTTTTAGGACTTTGGAATTAGGGTTATGTCTGCATCCTTCTCTTAGGATGGAGTGTATAACTTTAATCCTAAGTGTTAAACCTTTAATTTGTTTAAACCTCTTAATCAAATCATCTTAATAACCATCAAGACTTTATCTTGTAACTTGGGCCTTACATTAGGGTTCTAATTCTTCTTTATGGTTAAGAAGGACTAACCCTAGTGTTTAATGGAAAAGTCCCCCTCTAGTTGTCTTGCAAACCATAAAATCCATTTATTAATCTCATCCCATTAATTAAAATCCACTTAATAAAGGCTTGTTATATAATGAATTTAATCACTAACCATGGATTAAGTTGAGGTGTCTTCCTCAGCTTAAGTGTTCTCATCTATTATCCTTCTATTAGGATGGTGTAATGAGCACACTAATCCGTGATTAGAGATTAAACTCATTACTTAACACTAAACAAAAACCCAAAAACATCTAATTAATTACAAGTAAGTTAGTGATCTTAATCCTACATCATCATGGTAATTAAGTTGAGATGCTTATCTCATACTTAAGTAGGCTCATTATCCCTAATCAGGGAGGATATAATGAGTTTACAAGCCCTTGATATAGGCTTAAGCTCATTAACTTATGCAAAACACCAAAAACAATAACAAAACTGAAAACAAAAAAAAAACAAACAATAATCGTCTCCTTCGGGATTATTTTCTCATCACACTCATTCATAAACGAGAACTTGCTTCTTCCGTCTAATGCAAGACAGTTAGCACTCGAGCCAGACGAGTCATACACTTGAGCATAGACAAGCAAGCAGTTCACTGGTAAATTCATTTTTAGTCTCTTTGAGTCGAACTATGGTGTTCTGACTTCCTCATTGCACGAGAGGATACGTATGCATAACTTAACTGTTATCGAACAAAAGTTTATGTGTCTTCCCCCTCTTTCAGCATTCTCTTTTAAGCCTCAGTTCCTGAGCATTCACCCTTTTGCACTGACACCTGTATATTCTTTTCTTAGCTTTTGCACATAGACAGCACATACACTACCCCTTTAAACACAATCTTTTAAGCGTGGATCCCGTCGAGTACGATGGACAATCTGGGTGCTAATACCTTCCTAGGTTGTAACCAACCCCCTTTCTCAGTTTCTCTGGTTCACAACCGTCTTATCCATCTTTCTCTAGGTTTATGCGGCATTACCTTTCCTTCGGGATAAAAATGCCTAGCTGGCGACTCTGTTCATCTTCATTTCATTTCTCTCTTCGTCGACCGTTCGCATATGTACCTTGTTTGACCCGGTGTCTTCTTGGGGGAGCGACAACTTGGCGACTCTGCTGGGGATTTATCTTGCAACCATGGCTTCTGGTTCTTTTTGTGGGTTTCTTCTAGAGCTTGTTTGATTTGTGTTTATGGGGGTGTTATGTGTTAATTGTGCTTGTTGTTTATTTTCTTTATTTATTGCTTTTTATACAACTTTATTTATTGCTTTCATTTACTGTTTATATGCATTTCATACTGTTATCATATCATTTGTGCTGGATCTCTCGTCTGTTTTGGTGGGAGGGATCATTGAGTGAGTAAGGTTCCATACCGGGAGCCTGAGTGACACATAGGATAGAGTGGCTTCATATTCTTTCCCATTCCATTTCGGTCTGGTGCGGGAATATGAAACACGGTTCAGGCATGGGTTTCTTCTTGAGAACTCCGTGCTACGGATTTCCTGTAGTACTAGGGCTATCTAGGAAGCCTGCTAAGTCTGGATGACCTTTTTATGACCTTCAGCATCTGAGGTGAATTAGAGAAGGATCTTTTATGGTTATTGTAAACACTGTACCTCCGGGTTAGAAATGTTTACACTTCTCATAATTGATCAAAGTCTGAGGATCCTTGTTCTAGAACAATACATGTGAGGGGGTTGGGATGTTTACATGTTTGCAGGAACCCTTGGCCTCATCATACCCTTGTTACTAATATTGTTAAGGTCACATCATTTTGGACTGTTCTTGTGAAACCCTGGACTTGTGACTCTTTATTTGAGTCCCCCACCTGGTTACTGGTTTTCTAAGCTTTCATTCGGACTTATGAACACACATGGATTCTATCAAGGCAGAGAACAAATCAAGCACTTGATCACAAACCCTTGCATATCATTCTGCATACATCATTTTTCATACATCATTTTGCATCATTTAACATTTATCTATTTGTTTTTATAGGGTATCCACATCTTATCTTTGGTTTGGTTTTGACCTGTTCTGCTGCTCAGATTCCTTCAGCTATCTGCATCAGCTACATCAGAGATTCTTTTCAGCTTTCTTCACCAGTTGTCTTCATCAGAGACTCTTTTTCAGCATCTTCTTCAGTTGCCTTTATCAGCAGCTATCCTCGATCTTCTTCATCATCATCCATTGTCAGCATGGACCCATCCAGGAAGAGCAACATCACCTATCATTTCTTTGAGCCCACTTTGACAGGCATCAGGCAGATGCAGGCACTCATCACTCCTAATCATGTCCCTTTATTCAGGGAACATATGGTGGCATTATGGACATGATCATGGACCTGGATGCATCACAGAAGAGCATGATCCACACCTGTCTTCAGTTCTATGACCTTCCTCTCAGATGTTTCACTTTCCCAGATTTTCAGTTGGGACCATTGATGGAAGAGTTCTCCATATTGTTAGGTGTCCCTATCAGGAGAGGGATTCCCTTCAACCCTGAGATGGTTGCTCTTAAGAATGAAGATGTAGCTAAGGCTTTTCACTTGGAGTCCACCCTCATTGACCAGAATATGACCACCAAGGCTAGAATTCCATGCCTTCATTTGGATTTCTTGGTTACCCAGGCCACCCTTCATGTTGCAGTAGGAAAGTGGGACACTGTTTGTGCTCTTCTGGCCCTCAGCATATATGGTGTCATCCTGTTAGCAGACGAGCCTAAGTTTGTAAGCAAGAGTGTTATCCACCTCTTCCTGTTGAGGAATCCAGTCCCTACCTTGCTTGGAGACTTTTACTACTCAGTGCATCAAAGGAATGAGAAGCAGAGGGGAAGATTAGTCAGATTCTGTGCACCTCTCTTCTATTGTTGGTTATTGAGGCACTTGCCAAAGTCGGACACTTTCTTGAATCCTCATCAGCCAAGGAACTGGGCTAAGAGAATGATTTCCCTTACATCAGATGGTGCACTCAGAGCACCAAGGGCAAAGATATCATCACCAGCTGTGGGAAGTATCCCAATGTACCCCTGATTGGAGTGAAGGGTTGCATCAACTATAACCCTTTGCTGTTCAAAAGGTAATTAGGGTATGCCTTGGTGCATCCACCAAGGGAGCAAGATTTGACAGAAATCCTCTATTGTGACATTCAGCACAACCTTGCCATTTCCAGACAGGCAACTTGGGCTTGGGACAATATTCAGACTAAGGGGACAGCTATTCTTGGCAAGTGCAACAACATAGCTTCAGCTCTGTATCTTGACTGGTCTCGTATTAGGGGACAGATCACCTGCATGCCATTCACCATAGAAGATGTACCTGGACCATCAGCAGTGGAGCCTTCAGCTACTGTCAGTTTAGAGGAGTTTGAGAAGTTGAAGGAAAGGAATACTCAGCTCTCTGAAGCTTTGAAGAAGACCCTCTGGGAGAGGAATGACAGTCGTCTGGATAATGAAAGGTTAGAGAAGCTCCGAATTGAGCACTTGACCAAGATTGAGAAGACAAATGATTACATCAGAAGGGCAAGAACAGGGGAGTTAGTGTTGAAGAATGCTTGCAAGAAAGCCAAGACTCAGAAGGTCAGAGCTGAGCATTACTTAGAGGAGAGTCAGGCTAGGTGGATCAGGATCAATAAGGCTCGTTCATAGGAAGATCAAAGGACCCAGGCTAGGATAAAGCAGCTGGAAGCCAATGAAAAGAAGAGTCTGGAAGATTTGTTAGCAGCACATAAGGAGATCTCTGAGTTGAAACTCCGGGCGGGGTTGAAGAGATCAAAGGACCAGGATAAGCATAAGAAGTTGACCAGTGCCATTGCCACTAGGAACCTTCTTATTAGGACCATCACAAAGCATCCAGTTGGCCCAGTGACTGAGGCTCTCCTGAAAGAAGTCTGAGAGGAGGATTATGGACTGGATGTTTGATTTCTTTGTACTTGTACTTCCTTTTGATTGTATTTTTGTTGTTGTATTTTGACCCATCATGGGGACTTTGTTGTAATCAAACTTTGTATCTTCGCATTTTGTAATATATGGTTTGTATTATTTCATGGGCTTTATATCTCTTCAACATCATCATTCCTCGAGGTCTGGAAGGTCAAAACCAAAGAACCAAACCGGATACCCTTGGAAGACAAATAGGCATCTTGCATTGCATACTAACCTCTTTTCTTTGTTTTGTAGGTTTTTGTGTTTTGTTGTTGTTTCTCACTTTGTTGTGATTTCAGGAAACATTGCTCGTAGAAGAGTGTTCCCCATCAATAGAGTGCACTAGAATCCGACAAGAAACAACCTTCCGGGCTTACAAATGGATCAGGTTCAAAAAGATCTGACAGACTTGAGAACCCAAATGGCCAATGAGAGGACTGAGATGAGGGCCCAAATGAACCAGTTTATGGCAGTGATTACTGGATTGGCTCAGAGCCAGGAGAGACTAAGAGAGTTGGTCGAGCGGCAAACTCCCGAGGAAAACCACCCAGGTACAAGGGGTACCAGCAACAACGATCATGTACAGCCTCGTATTGATCCCCCAGAGTTTGGACCTCATCTGAACCCAGACATCAATGTTATAAGAAACACCCAATGCAACACTGGAGGGAGGGCCTTGCAGGAGGACCCTTAGGAAGAACAATTTACTGTGGTCGGGGAAGAAGATGAAGTCTATGATCGTCGGCTGGACGAGATAGCCGAAAAGCTAAGGTCTCTGGAGTCTCAAAACTCTCTAGGTTTTGATGTCATGGATATGGGATTAGTGGAGGGGGTTAGAATTCCTCACAAATTCAAACCTCCCTGTTTTGAAAGATACAATGGTACATCCCGCCCTCGTACTCATCTCCAATCATTCCTGGGGAGATTGAAAGCCTACACCATGGATGAAAAACTGTGGATGTTTTATTTTGAGGATAGCTTGACAGGGGCGTCCCGTGAGTGGTACTCTCACTTGACCAGGGCCACAGTTAGGAATTGGAAAGACTTGGCAGAATCTTTCATTCGTCAATATCAATATAATTTGGACATGGCTCCAAACAGAACCCTTCTGATGGGAATGTCACAATCTTCCCGGTAAAGCTTTAGAGAGTACTGTAAACACCCCAAATTTGCCCTCACCCATTCACACCATGGCTTGTGATCTTTTCATATGCATAAATTCAATCATAGCATCACTGCATTGCTCTTAAGTCATCTGCATCTAAGGTTTGTGATCTGAGCAATCCCTGAGCCATTTGAGCCACTTCAAAGGTCTTCAATCACTTCAAAGGGGTCCATGTATGTTCAAGCATCATATTATATCCTCACAAAGTCAAGGAAGTCAAAGAATCACAAGAACTGAGAAAGGCATGGAAGCAGAGCCAGGTTTAACTGCACAGATGACCTAGAATTAGGGTTTTGGTTTCAGAGGCCATAACTCCAATTTTTTTGGTCATTCTTGTTTCTATTGGTCTCTATATGTTATAAGGATCATGCATATCAAGTTTCATGAAGAAATACCATGGGGAAGGCATCTAATCAAGGGTTGACTTCTTGAACAAGTCAGTGCAAAATCAGGGCATCTGAGGCCCCCAATGACCCAACCAAAGGGGGTTCTCCATCATTTTGAATGTGTATGATATTTATTTGATCATAGAAGATGTTAGAAGTTCACAAAATTGAGGAATTTCAAGCCATTTGCAAAGTTGCCTTTTTGGGAAAGTGACTTGTAATGGAAACTTGCCATTTTGGGAAAGTTTTTCAACCTCCTCAAATTGATTCAAAAATGCTTCAAATGAGAAAACTTTGGTCATGAAAGTTGTAGAATGGATCATTCCCGTTTCAAAAAGTACAAGAACTCATTTTAATTCATTTTGGATCAAGAGTTATGGCTTGTCAAAGTTGGGAAAAATCACATAATTTCAAGTTTTGTACCAAAGAGGCAAAGTTGCAAAACCTCTTGCCAAGGCAAATTGTAACTTCAAATGGACTTCTAATCTTTGCACAAACATAAACCAATGCCTAAAAGTCAGAATGCATCAAGGATTTACCCATTTTCATGACTTATGCTTCAAGAAATCACAAAAGGGCAAAAGGATCACAAAGTTGCAAAACATCATACAAACCCTAATCCACTTGCTAATTGGCCTCAAGACTGATTCTATGGCTCTCCTCAATCCTTGTTGCGCAGGACACCCCTTTGTCCTTGGCCTACCATTGATCCATACCTCTCTTACACCTAGACTTGACTTTTTGCAAAAAAACCCCATACCAATCAGCCTGTGCCACCACCAACTCTCTACCCTATCACAGTTTGATAAGTGGACAAAATGAAACAAAAACCACACAAGAGGCAAGCCTGAAAACACACACAAGTCAGCATACACAAAAATCCCTCCCTTTGCATTTTCTATCGAATCTCTCAACTCGGCAACTAAAACTTAAAAATTCTTCCACCATTCAACTCACCATGATCCACTGATCATTTCCCACCCCTCATTTGTCCTTGAAACCACCACAATCAAAAACACGATTTCAACACTCCATTGACCTGAGCTTCTGCAAACTTTCTCTGGAGGCCATATAAACTTCAGCTAAGTGTCAAAAGCTTCTGAGGAGGATCAATGGAGCTTGTTTGGACCAAAGAAGCAGCCAGAAAGCACCTAAGGCAAAAGCTCCAGCTCAGGTACCTCAAGAAATTTTTTTTCCAGAAATTTCTTTTTATGCTATAGAATTGTTGCTTATGCTCCACTGATCATTCTGGTGTTCTTAGTTTTTAAAATGATTGAGTTTTGAGCCTGAACCATGTCTCTGAAAGTTTGACCTGAAAATTTCTTTGATTCGATTCGTGTTTGTGTTGAAAGATAAACATGATTTTGTGTTTGATTCGTGTTTGGGGTGGGTAGAAGATGAATTCTGGAGTGTTAGAGCTTTTGAAACAGCCTAGGGAGTGATTTTGATTTTCGGTTGGCCGGAGAAGATGACCGGAACACTGTTCCGGTCATCTGAAAGTCATTAGGGCTTCTGATTAGGGTTTAATCATAACTACGTAGGTTTGAATGTGAGTTGTTCGTTTGCGCGCCAGGTCAACTCCCGCCTCTGTGAATTTGAATCTCAGCCTTCAGATTGTTTGACTTTCCCTTTTTCCATTTAAATTCATTTAAATTTTATTTGTTTCATATTTATTTTGCACGAATTATTAAAAATAACAAAAGTCATTTAAAAATTATGAAAAGTTTTGTCAAAGATTTCACTAATTTTTAAAACCCAAAAATACTTTTATTTTTATTTTTTGCATTAAAAATTATTTTTAAATCATTTAAATGTTTATTTTTAATTAGTTAATGAAAATTAATTAATTAAAAATACATTTAGGTATTTAAAAATCCCAAAAAAATTCACATTGCATTTAGAAACATTTAGAAACATTGTCCAACTCTCAAACCAAATTTCTTTTTTGTTCTTGATGCCTTTTGATCATTTTCATTGGGATTAAATTCATTTTAAGGCATTATTTTGGTTCAAACTTTGAAAAATTCATTCTGCCTAACCCTTGAGAGTTTGATGATGATTCTTCTTGCATTGAACTCTTCATAGCATGTAGTTTATAGGATAAATTTGGTTTGATTTGATCTTGCATTTTCAATTTGTTTAGCATTTTTCTTGATAAGGTACCTTAAAACCCTAGCAATCTTAGGAAATTCATAACTCACACTAGGTTAAGAGTTGGATCCTCTCCTTTGGGAAGTGAGCTTGTATAGGTTTAGGGTATCTTTGATTGTATTTTCAAATTTGTATCATGTCATTTGCTTCTGGTTTTGGATTTTTGCATTGCATGATGCATTTAACCCTAATTTGTGCCTTCCTTTGCATCCATTTTTCATTTGCTTGCATCCAATGACTTGCCATGACATTTTGTGCATTCACATGATTCATAATACATCTTAGGACATATTAGAATCATGATTGATCATTGCATCTTTCATTTGCCATGTTGTATGTCCATTACATTTCATAAACTTTTCATGTACTTTCATGGTTCAAAGCATACTTCATTTGCATCCTTATGCTTGTTTGATCATTCTCATCTCTTGTCTTGTGTTTGCATCATCCCTTAGAATCATTAACATCATGTTATTGCTTCTGACTTTGGTTTGCATCATGACATTTCATCTCCTTTGCATTGCAGTTCATTTCTTTTGGCTAACTTTTCAGGTGGTAAGTTGTTTTGAGAAGTGAATTTGCCTTCACTTCTCACAATCTCTTCTCATCTCTCTTGCATCTTTGCTGAATTTTATCTTGTGTATTTTATTGAGCTTGCTCATTCATGTTCATCTTACTTTCTTTCTTCAAGCAACTTGTCTTCTTAAGTGAAGCAAGTTGTTTTGCTTCTTATTGCTTCTTCCTCCTTTCATCTGCTTCCTTCCTGGTGGTTTCTCTGAAGATCTTCTTGCAAACCTCATTAACCCTAGGAATAACCAAGCATGATAATAATTAGGGTTTGATTAGTCCCCCATTTAGCTTTTACCTTTGTGTCATCTTTGAGTCTCCTCTTCTCATCTCATAATCAAGGACTAAACCCTAAAGGCTTTAAGGCTTTGTGATTAAGCTTATGCCTGCATCCTTCTATTAGGATGGAGTGTATAACTTTAATCCTAAGTGTTAAACCCTTAATGTGTTTAAATCCTTTAATCAATTTACCTAATAATCATCAAGACATCAAGCTTGTAACTTGGGCCTTGCATTAGGGTTCTAATTCTTCCTTAATTGGTTAAGAAGGACTAACCCTAATGTTAATGGACAAGTCCCCCTCAAGTTGTCTTACAAATCATAAAATCCATTTCTTAATATTAACATTAACTAAAATCCACTTAATAAAGGTTTTGTTTTGATATGAGGTTAATCCCTAATCATGGATTAAGTTGAGGAGTCTTCCTCAGCTTAAATGTTCTCATTTATTATCCTTCTATTAGGATGGTGTAATGAGTCCATTAAATCTTTGATTATGGCTTAAACTCATTACTTAACACTAAACAAAAACAACAAAAACATCTAAATAATCACAAGTAGGTTAATGATCTTAATCCTACACCATGGTGATTAAGTGTGAGGTGCTTACTTCATACTTAAGGTATTCTCATTACCCCTAATCAGAGGGAGGATGTGATGAGTTTACTAACCGTTGGTTTAGGCTTAAACTCATTTTCTTACAACAAACTCCAAAAGCAATAAAAGATTGAAAATCCAAAAAACAAACAATAATCGTCTCCTCCGGGATTCTTTTCTCATCTCATTCACTCATAAACGAGAACTTGCTTCTTCCGTCTAATGCAAGACAGTTTGCACCTGAGCCAGACAGGTCATACACTTGAGCATAGGCAAGTAAGCAGTTCATCAGTCAATTTACCTTTCAGTCTCTTTGGGTCGAACTACGGTGTTCTGACTTCCTCATTGCACGAGAGGATACGTAGGCATAACTTAACAGTTATCGAACAAAAGTCTCTGTATATTCCCCCTCTTTCCAGCCTTATTCTTTAAGCCTCATGGTCTTGAGCATTTCATTCTTATTCTTACACTGACACTTCACTTATACACTTCACACTTCTTTTACACTGACACTTGCATTCTTTCCAGCTTTGATACACAGATTGCACTAACACTACCCCTTTTAAAACACAAATCTTTTATGCGTGGATCCCGTCGAGTACGACGGACAATCTGGGTGCTAATACCTTCCCAGATTGTAACCAACCCCCTTTCTCAGTTTCTCTGGTTCGCAACCGTCTTATCCATCTTTTCCTAGGTTTATGCAGCATTACCTTTCCTTCGGGATAAAAATTCCTAGCTGGCGACTCTATTCATTCCTTCTCTCTTTCGCCGACCGTTCGCGTCTATACCCCTCTTGGCCCCGTGTCATTCAGGTGGGAGCGACAGCTTGGCGACTCTGCTGGGGACCCTTATACTGTAACCAGGGCTTCTGGTTCTTTTTGTGGGTTCCTCCTAGCGCTTGTTTTATTTGTGTTTATTGGGGTGTTATGTGATAATTGTGTTTATATAGTTGCGTTATTTATTGCTTTATGTACAGTTATTAATTGCTTTCTTTACAGCTTTATACATCATACTGTCATATTGTCATCTTGTTGGATCTGGTTTTTGTTTTGGTGGGTGGGGTTCCATTGAGAGTTTAAGGTCCTATACCTGGGACCTGAGTGACACCTAGGCTAGAGTGGTTCATGTTCTTTCCCATTCCATTTCTGTCTGGTGCGGGAATATGAAACACGGTTCAGATGTGGGTTTCTTCTTGAGAACTCTGTGCTACAGATTTCCTGTAGTGCTAGGGCTATCTGGGAAGCCTGCTAAGTCTGGATGACCTTTACTATGACCTTCAGAAACTGAGGTGAATTAGAGGATGTAAACACCCCAAATTTGCCCTCACCCATTCACACCATGGCTTGTGATCATCCTCATATGCATAAACACAATCATATCATCTCACATCTCATTTTTTGATCCACTGCATAGTTTCTAAGGCATCTGCACTTAGGGTTTGTGATCTGAGCAATCCCAAAGCATCTTGAGCCATTCCAAAGGCCACTAATCAACTCAAAGTGGTCCATGTGTGTTCTTATTTCCTATTTCATCTCCTCAAAGTCAAAATTGCAGAGGAATCACAAGAACTAGGGTTTGAGATGATGCAGAGCCAGTTTAGACTGCACAGTTGACTGAAAATTAGGGTTTTGGTTTCAGAGGCCATGACTCCAAATTTTTTGGTCATTCTTGTTTCCATTGATCTCTATATGGTATAGGGAGTATGCATATCAATTTTCATGAAGAAATTCCATGGGGAAGTCATCTGATCAAAGGTTGACTTTTCAGACAAGTCAGTGTAAAATCAGGGCATCTGAGGCCCCCAATGACCCAACCAATAGGTGATCTTCACCATTTTGAGTGTATATGATCTTTATTTGATCATGGAAGAAGGTTGAAGTTCATGAAAATCAAGAATTTAGGGTTTTTGCAAATGTTGACTTTTTGGGCATAGTTGACTTTTCAAGAATGCATCATTTTAGGTCATTTTTCAAGCCATGATTCTTGATCCAAAAATGCTTCAAATGGAAAAACTTTGGTCATGAAAGTTGTAGATCTCATCTTTCCCTTTTCAAAAAGTACAAGAACATGATCAAACTCTTTTTGGATCAAAAGTTATGGCAATGCAAAGTTGGCAAAAATCACTTATTTTCAAGATATGCACCAAGTGTGAAAATTGCAAAATCATGTGTTAAGTCAAATTGCAACTTCTAATTGGTATCAAACCAGCACATAAGCATTCTCTAAGTCCTAAAAATCAAATTTGAACCAAGATCACATGTGTTTAGTTCATGTAACAAGGCATTTTTATCATGAAAGTCCATAAAGCAACAACTTGCAAAGGCACTCATAACACTTCACCAACTTGTCACATTGGGTGCTGAACCAAGCTGACTCTTTCCCCTCATTTTGCTGCGCATAGCCCATGCCTTGTACCAAGCCTAGATCAAGCCATGCTTTCTCTTACAAAGAAATGGACATTTTGCAAAAGTAAACTTACCAATCACTATAGGCCAGGTCACATCATCTGACCTATAGGATTATAATACAATATCCCTTGGCAAGCCAAAGATATGAGAAGGCAAGGCTGAAACATCTCATACACACACCAACACAAGAACACTCCACTTTTGCTTTTGCCTTCGAAACTCTCTGCCCAGCTCACATACATCCAAACCATCTTTACCAATCATCTTACCATGTCTCATTGAGCCCAAAGCAACCAAGAACCAAGCCTTAAACAAGCTACAACATCACTGCACCATTTTGACACCAGCTTGCAGTTTCATTCGAAACTCTCATCCTAGCTCACAAACAGTCAAACAAACTTTGTAAAGCTTCTCCATTCACCCTCAGGATCACAAACAACCATTCACCATGACCTGAAGCTCTCTATTTCACCATTGCCATTTCTGATCAAGCTTGAGCAGAAGCTTTCGAATCTCACTATCCAGCCAGCTTAAACTCTCTTTGAGCATTCAAACATCTTCTGGGGACCAAGTGGAGTAGTTTGCACTGAAGGAAGTGGCCAGAAAGTCTTCAAACTGAAAGCTTCAAATCTCAGGTAGCTTGAAAATTATTTTTCCATAAATCATTTTTCTTGTTACAAACTTGTTCTTTGTGTTGTCCTGATCATGAATATGCTTTTGGTTTTGAAAATGGCTTTGATTTGAGAGTTTAATTTGTCTCTGAAACCTGCGTGCCCTAGAACTTTTCCTCTTCGATTCAGTTTGTTTAGGAAGAATAAATTTGTTTTGAGAGAGGGGTTTGATTCGTGAGAGGTTGAAGAACATTTCCATGGTTTTAGATTTCATTTTAGTGACCTAGGGAAGGATTTGGAAGTTTTCAGGGGAGAAGGTCACCGGAGAAGACGACCGGAGCTCGTCTCCGGTGACCTGAAAGTCATTAATGGGTAATTAGGGTTAGGGCTTCAGGTTTGAATTTCAGGCGTTGGATGAGTTGACCAGGTCTTTTCCCGCGCGCATCCAATGGCCCAGATCTTGTCATTAACTTAATTAGGTTTAATTTATTTAATTAATTAAGTTTAGCCCAGTTTGAATGTGGCCCATTGGATCTGGCGCGCAGTCAACCCTCTCATTTCCAGATTGAATCCTGGCATTCCATGCTGCATACTTTCATTTTATTTAATTTTTATTTCATTTTCTTTCATTTAATTTGCATAATTATTTTAAAATAGCAAAAATGTCTTAAAAATTATGAAACTTTTTCTTTAAAGTTTTATTAATTTTTAAGACCCAAAAACATTTTTATTTTATTTTTTATCATTAAAAAAGTATTTTTAAATATTTAAAAGATTATTTTTAATTGATTAATGGGAATTAATTAATTAAAAATACTTTTAGGCATTTAAAAATTACAAAAAAAATTCATGAAATGTTCTAAGACATTTAAAAACATTGTCCAACCTTCAAACCAAATTTCTTTTTTGATCTTGATGCATTTTAAGAATTTTTCATTGAATTAAATCATTTCTTATGCATTATTTTGATCATAAGTTCAAAAATTCATTTCTGCCTATTGGAGAAGGTTGAGACATTGATTCTTCTTGCATTGTTTTGTGTTTGGCATGTAGTTTCTAGGGTAAAATGGCCATGATTTGATCTTGCATTTTCCATTTGTTTGGCATTTCTTTTGTATAGAACCCTAAAAAACCCTAATAACTTAGAAAATTCATATCTTGAGTTTGGTTGAGAGTTGAGAGATCCCCTTTGGGCAGTGGTTCATTATAGGTTTAGGGTTCCTTTGAGTAGCATTTTCCATTTTTTATCTTAAGGTTTGCTTCTGATTTTGGTTTTTGTTTGATGTATTGTTCATAAACCCTAATTTGGGCTTCAATATGCATCCATCTTGCATTCTCTTGCATAACATGACTTGCCATGACATTCCATGCTTCCATGTGATTCATTTGACATCATAAGACATATTGAAAGCATGTTTGATTATTGCATCATGTATTTGCCATGTTGTATGCCATGTGCACTTCATAACTTTTCATGTGTTTTCATGTGTTTTAGCTTGCCCCATTTGCATTCATGAACTTGTATGATCATTTCCATGTGCTGCCTCATGTTTGTAGCATCTCATAGCATCATTAGCATCATGTATATGCTTCTGGTTTTGTTTCTCATCATACCATTTCATCCCATCTAGCATTGCATTGCATTTCTTTCTAACATTTCAGGTGGTAAGTAAACTTGAGAAGTGAATTTGCCTTCACTTCTCATAACTTTTCTTTTCATCTCTCTTGCATGCATTGCTGCATTTCTATATGTGTTTGAGATTGAGCTTGCTCATTCTTGTTCCTCCCACTTTCTTCCTTCAAGTGACTTGACTTCTTGAATGAAGCAAGTCACTTTGCTTCTCTTGATCTTATTCATCTGCTTCCTGGTGGCTCCTTTGAAGGCTTGTTCTTGAAAACCTCACAAACTTTAGGACCAACCAAGCATGATAATGAATTAGGGTTTTGATTAGTTCCCCCATAGTTTCACCTTTGTGTCTCTCTTTGAGTCCTCTCTTCTCACCTCATAATCAGGGACTAAACCCTAAAGGCTTTAAGACTTTGTGATTAGGTTTATGCCTGCATCCTTCTCTTAGGATGGAGTGTATAACTTTATTCCTAAGTGTTAAACCCTTAATGTGTTTAAATCCTTTAATCAATTCATCTAATAATCATCAAGACATCAAGCTTGTAACTTGGGCCTTGCATTAGGGTTCTAATTCTTCCTTAATTGGTTAAGAAGGACTAACCCTAGTGTTAATGGACAAGTCCCCCTCAAGTTGTCTTACAAACCATAAAAATCACTTCATCATCATACCATTAACTAAAATCCACTTAATAAAGGCTTTGTTTTGTCATGAAGTTAATCCCTAATCATGGATTAAGTTGAGGAGCTTTCCTCAGCTTAAACTTTCTCATCTACTATCCTTCTATTAGGATGGTGTAATGAGTCTGTTTAATCCCTGATTATGGCTTAACCTCATTACTCAACACTAAACAAAAACAACAAAAACATCTAATTAATCACAAGTAGGTTAATGATCTTAATCCTACACCAAAGGTGATTAAGTGTGAGAATCTGACTTCACACTTAAGGTATTCTCATTACCCCTAATCAGAGGGAAGATGTGATGAGTTTACTAACCCATTGGTTTAGACTTAAGCTCATTAACTTATGACAAATTCTCAAAAGCAATAAAAGACTGAAAATACAAAAACAAACAATAATCGTCTCCTTCGGGATTCTTTTCTCATCTCATTCACTCATAAACGAGAACTTGCTTCTTCCGTCTAATGCAAGACAGTTTGCACCTGAGCCAGACAGGTCATACACTTGAGCGTAGGCAAGCAAGCAGTTCATCAAGTCAATTCATCTTTCAGTCTCTTTGGGTCGAACTACGGTGTTCTGACTTCCTCATTGCACGAGAGGATACGTAGGCATAACTTAACAGTTATCGAACGAAAGTCTCTGTATATTCCCCCTCCTTTCAGCATTATTCTTTAAGCCTCATTGTCATGAGCATTTCACTCTTGTCCTTACACTGACACTGTATATATTAAACTTCACTTCCTTTACACTGACACCTGTACATCCTTTTCCAGCTATTTTATACACAGATTGCACTGACACTACCCCTTTAAAACACAAATCTTTTAAGCGTGGATCCCGTCGAGTACGGCGGACAATCTGGGTGCTAATACCTTCCCAGGTTGTAACCAACCCCCTTTCTCAGTCTCTCTGGTTCGCAACCGTCTTATCCATCTTTTTCTAGGTCTATGCAGCATTACCTTTCCTCCGGGATAAAAATGCCTAGCTGGCGACTCTATTCATCTCCAGTGAGTTCACGGTTGTGTGTTATCACTGTTCCCTCTCGCCGACCGTTCGCGCTTGTACCTGGATGCAAATCTTTGGGAGCGACAGCTTGGCGACTCTGCTGGGGAGCCTTATACTGCAACCAGGGCTTCTGGTTCTTTTTGTGGGTTCCTCCTAGCGCTTGTTTGATTTGTGTTTACTGGGGTGTTATGTGCTTGTATTTATTTTTGTTTATTGCTTTATGTACAGTTACTTTACTGCTTTCTTTATTGCATTTATTTATATCATATTGTCATTGTTGCTGGCTGGATCTGTTGTTTGCCTTGGTGGGTGGGTGATTCATTGAGAGTTAAGGTCCTATACCTGGGACCTGAGTGACACCTAGGCTAGAGTGAATCATATTCTTTCCCATTCCATTTCGGTCTGGTGCGGGAATATGAAACACGGTTCAGATATGGGTTTCTTCTTGAGAACTCTGTGTTGCAGATTTCCTGCAATGCTAGGGCTATCTGGGAAGCCTGCTAAGTCTGGATGACCTTTTAGTATTGACCTTCAGAAACTGAGGTGAATTAGAGGAGGAATTGTTATGGTTATTGTAAACACTGTACCTCCGGGTTAGAAGTGTTTACACTTCTCATAACTGATCCAAGTCTGAGGATCCTTGTTCTAGATCACCACCTGTGAGGGGGGTTGGGCTGTTTACAGGTTTGCAGGTACCTTGACCTCAGAATACCCTGTTACTTTGACTTTGTTAAGAATACTCCATGTTGGACAGTTCTTGTGATTCTAAACCCTGGACATGTGGCTCTTTATTTGAGCCCCCTACCCTGGTTACTGGATTTTTAGACCTCCAACTGGAATTCTTGAACATACTTGGACCTATATCAGAGCATTTTAATCAGATCCAGCTCAGTCACAGACCTTTGCATTTCATTTGCATACATACCCATTGCATCATATTAACATTTGCTTATTTGTGTTTCAGGGTATCCACCTTCATCTGGTTTTGGTTTTGACCCCATCTGCTATATTGACCTATCTCCACCAGCACTTGCTTCAGCCTGTCAGCCATATACTTCAGTTACTTACACTAGCCAGCCAGTGGCCCACTCCTCAGCATCTTCATCAGCACTTATTCTACTCAGTCTTCAGCATCATGGCTCCAAAGAAAAGCAATATCACTTATCATTTCTTCCAACCAGACTTATCAGACATCAGGAGGATCCAAACCCTGATCACTCCAGATCACATACCCTTGTTCAGGGAGAGTTATGGAGATATACTTGACTTGGTTATGGATTTGGACCCATCTCAGAGGAGCCTCATCCACACCTGCATTCAGTTTTATGATCCCCCATTGAGGTGTTTCACCTTTCAAGACTTTCAGTTGGGTCCTCTTCTGGAAGAATACTCATCATTGATTGGTCTGCCTATCAGGAGAAAAATCCCTTTCAATCCTGAGATGACTTTCCCAAGCAATGGAGAGGTAGCAAACGCTTTGCACCTGGAACCTGCTTTGATTGAGCAGCATATGACCTCTAAAGCTGGGATCCTTGGTTTTCATCTTGACTTCCTGATTTCTCAAGCTAGTCTGAAGGCTTCCCAGGGGGAATGGAGAGCTGTTTGTGCTCTGTTGGCCTTAAGTGTATATGGAATTGTGTTGTTTGCAGATGAGCCTCGATTCATCAGCAAGAATGCAATCCATTTGTTCATCCTGAAGAACCCAGTGCCAACTTTGCTAGGAGATCTCTATTACTCAGTACATCAGAAGAATGAGAAGCAGAGGGGAAGGCTAGTGAGGTGTTGTGCTCCATTATTCCATGCTTGGCTTCTTAAGCATCTACCCAGGACAGATGCATTTCTAAATCCTCATCAGCAAAGCAACTGGGCTAAGAGGCTCACTACTCTCACTTCAGCAGATATCAGATGGTGTACTCAGAGCACCAAGGGCAGAGAAATCATTACGAGCTGTGGGCACTTTCCCAATGTGCCTTTAATAGGGGTCAAGGGAAGTATCAATTACAACCCTCTGCTATTCAGGAGGCAATTAGGCTATGCACTGGTCCATACTCCCAGGAAGCAAGACTTGGTTGAGACCCTCTACTGTGAGAACAAGATTAGTCTGGCAACTGTTAGGCAGGCTGCCTGGGCCTGGGATCATGTTCAAACCAAGGGAATCACCACTCTGGGGAAATGCAATAATGTGGCATCAGTCCAATATTATGAGTGGTCCCATGCCAGGGCCCAATTCTCTGGAATGCCCTTCACCATAGAAGACATGCCTGAGTCATCTTCAGCACCACCCCCTGCCACTATCAGTCTGGAGGAGTTTGAAAGCTTGAAGGAAAGAAATGAGAAGCTAACCCAGGCTTTGCAGAAGACCCTCAGGGAGAGGAGTGAAGGTGTGAGGGAGATTGAGAGATTGGAGAAATTGAGGGTGGAACACTTGACTAAGATTGAGAAGTCTGGAGATTATATCAACAAGTCTAGGGCTGGTGAACAGATTCTGAAGAATGCTTGTAAAGAAGCCCAGTTCCAGAGAGCAAGAACAGACTTGTACCTGAAAGAGAGTCAGGCCAGGTGGGTCCGGATCACTGAGGCCCGTACTCTAGAAGACAAGAGAGTTCAAGACAAGATGGAGCAGATGGAAAAAGCCCTGGCAGCAGCCCAGAAGGAAATATCAGAGTTAGAAATCAGAGCTGGAGTGAAGAGGTCTAAGGACCAAAGTCAGAACAAGAAGTTGACTGCAGCTGTTGCAACAAGAAACCTTCTCATCAGAAATCTTACGGAGCGGCCGGCTGATCCTGTGACCGAAGCACTTCTTAAGGAAGTTCGTGAGGACGAGTTTGGCCTTGGAGTTTGATCATTTGCTTGTTGTTATCCCTATTCCATGTACTTTTGCTTTTTGTGATGTATTTTGACCCCTTTGAGGGCTTGTGTTGTAAAATGAACAAGTTGTATTATTTCACCTTTGTAATATATTTGTGTTAGTTTCCATCTGGGTTACTTCAAAAGCAACTTCAACAGCAGCATCTTCAAGGGTCTGGAAGGGTCAAAACTGAAGGCCAAACCGGATACCTTGAGAACAAATAAGCATAACTGCATTGCATGCTAACCCTTTTGTTTGTTTTGTAGGTTTTTGTTTTGTTGTTACTAACCTCTGTTGTGAATCTCAGGAACTATTGCTCGCCGCCGGGTATTTCCTCTCAACAGGCCACACAGGTACCCAACTAGAAACAACCTTCCGGGAATTCAGATGGATCAGATGCAGCAGGACCTTACGGAGGTCAGAAACCAGATGGCCAACGAAAGGTTGGAGATGAGAACGCAGATAACACAATTCATGGAAGTGATGAACAACTTAGCTCAAAGCCAGGAGAGGCTCAGAACTTTGGTAGAAGGGAGGAATCAAGAGGAGCCCCATGCGGGTACTGCTGGCACAAGTAACAACGAGAGGGTCCAACCTCATGTCAATCCCCCAGTTTTTGGACCCCATCTCCATCCAGAGGCCAACATCCCAGTCAACATTCAAGGGACAGCCACAGCAGCCAGAGTACTTCAAGAAGACCCTCAGGAGGACCAATTTACAGTAATGGGTGCTGGAGAGGAAACATATGATAGACGATTGGAAGAAATAGCTGAGAAGTTGAGATCACTGGAGTCTCAAAACTCTTTGGGGTTCGACGTCATGGACATGGGATTGGTAGACGGGGTCAGGATCCCCCATAAGTTCAAACCTCCTTGTTTCGAAAAGTATAATGGGACTTCATGCCCCCGGACTCATCTACAATCATTTCTGGGAAGGCTGAAGGCCTATACAATGGATGAGAAACTTTGGATGTTCTACTTCGAAGATAGCTTGACTGGAGCTTCGAGGGAGTGGTATTCCCATCTGACAAGAGCAACAATTAGATGCTGGAAGGACCTGGCAGAGGCCTTCATCAGGCAGTACCAGTATAATCTAGACATGGCACCCAACAGGACCCTCCTAATGGGAATGTCACAGTCATCTAGGGAGAGCTTCAGAGAATATGCTCAAAGATGGAGGCAACTGGCTGCTGCCGTTCAACCACCAATGTCTGAGAGAGAAATGGCAGACATGTTTATGAACACTCTCCAGGGAACGTATATTGACAGGTTGGATGCTTTCTCTTCCACCAGCTTCGCAGATGTTGTCATAGCTGGGGAGAGAATTGAAAGCTTGTTAAAAATGGGAAAGATCTCAGACAACGGTGCCAGCTCGTCCAGTAGTACAAGGAAGCCTTTTGCAGGCCCGAGAAGAACTGGCGAGACCAATGCCATCCATTCAAACAGGGGTAGGCCCCAATATGCTCAGAGAACAATAGCAGCAGTCACCATTCCTGCTCCAGCTCATCCACAGCCAGTCTATCAACCTCCGCAACAAAACTTCCGACAACAACCTCAGTATCACCAGGATCAGTATCCTCCAAGGAACTTCAACAACAACAACACCAACAACAATCAACAGAGGCCATTCCAACAGAGGCCATCCCAAGCTAACAGAGTGATCGACCCGATCCCAATGCCGTATGCTGCCTTGCTGCCACAACTTCTGAAACTCAACCTAGTTGAGCTAAGAACGTTGGCACCTCCGGATCCCAACAGTCTACCAAGGAACTATGACTCCAATGCTAGGTGTGCTTTTCACTCAAACGCACCTGGTCACAGTACAGAAAAATGCAGGGCTCTGCATATGAAGGTACAAGACTTGGTAGACTCCAAGGCTCTGAATTTTGCACCTCCGCCCAATGTCAATAAAAACCCAATGCCAAACCACGGTGGTCCTCGAATTAACGCTATTGAAGAAGACCAACCGTCTTATTTAATAACCAGTGTGGATCAGATCAGGACACCATTGGTGGAAATCAAAGCTCAACTCCGTGAAAACCAGATATTTCCGGGGTGTGAACTAGGGTGCCCCTACTGCAATATTTCATGGAATGGGTGTGAGGACCTGAGGAATGGCATTGACAGCCTTATTCAAAGTGGCCTGCTCCAGATCACCACATCATTCCCGACAAATCCGGCAACTTCATCAACAACGGTTTCAGAACCTCCTACAACCGCAGCAACTATTGTTCCCGACGATTCATTAGCAGCATCAACAAGTACTTCATCGGTCCTCCCAAATGATCAGTTATCAACAGTTTCTCCTGCTACAGCTTCAGCTTCATTCCATTTCGAATCTCCATCAACAACAACAACAGTCCTTCCAACAATACCTCCTGCAACACCAGCAATCAATCATGAAGATGTCTCTACTGTTACCATATTCTACGATCCTGAAAATAATTCCGCCTACCATTCAGAAGGTGCTGCTCCCGCCAGAGCACCAGTTACGATCTTTTATGATCCACAAACAATCACAGTCCCTTCAGCAGCAGCAATCAGTCCAGTCACTGTCACGGTGCCTGGACCGGTACCATATGAATGCAATAGGGCCATCCCTTGGCACTATGGCTCTGACGTATACTGCGAAGGAAAAAGAATCACTCTTGAAACATCAGCACCTGCACCACAAGTAGATAATGTGGGGGGAGGCGGAGGCTTCACCCGAAGCGGACGTCTCTTCGCTCCACCAGTCCAAAGACCTACAGCCGAAGCAGAAGCTGCTGCCAAGGCAAAAGGGAAGAGCCCGGTGCAGGAAGATCAAGCTGTTAAGGAAGCCCTGAAGACTCCATTCGATCAAGAAGTTGATGAGTTTATGAGAATCATCAAAAAGAGTGACTACAAAATTGTGGATCAACTTCACCAGACGCCATCCAAAATCTCTATCCTCTCGCTGCTTATGTGCTCCGAAGCCCATCGGAATGCACTACTCAAGGTCTTGCACGCAGCTTACGTGCCTGAAGAGATTACTGTCAACCAGTTGGAAACCGTGGTTGGAAATGTTACTGCTAGCAATGGGCTAGGGTTTACCAATTCTGACTTGACAGCGGATGGCCGCAACCACAACAAAGCCTTGCACATAACCATGGAATGCAAAGGAGCTGTCCTTTCTCATGTGCTGGTGGACACAGGTTCTTCCCTGAATGTCTTACCGAAGAAGGCTCTGGTGAAGTTGGAATACGATGGTTTGGCATTGAGACCCAGCAACCTGGTGGTAAGAGCCTTTGATGGTTCGAAGAGATCGGTTCTGGGAGAGATTGAGCTGCCCGTGACAATTGGCCCACAGACCTTTAAAACTATCTTTTATGTGATGGACATTCAGCCCGCCTACAGCTGTTTGTTGGGTAGACCCTGGATTCACGCCGCCGGCGCAATAACGTCTACCCTTCACCAAAAGTTAAAATTTGAGTGGGAGGGCCAAGTTGTCACAATCTGTGGAGAGGAGGACATTTTTGTCAGCCACCTGGCAACCTATAAGTACATTGAAATGGATGGGGAGATCCACGAAACATTGAGCCAGGGGTTTGAAGCTTTGAATGTGCATGAGGCATCTGCTGTATCTGGTACTCCAATGTCATCATACCAACAAGCCCGGAAGGTTGTTGAAGAAGGAACTGCCCTAGGCTGGGGCAAGGTTTTAGCTGTGGAGGAGAAGAAGGACAAGTTTGGGTTGGGTTACAAACCAACTCAACATCAAGCAAAGGCTGCTGCAGAGCCAGGTTTTGTCAGTGGGGGGATGCTCACCCCCGATGCTATCAACTGTCTGGAAGACGAGCTGGAAGAGGAGCGCAATCTGGAGAATTGGATTCGTCCAAAGATCCCGGGGAGCAGTGTCTCGAACTGGTCTTCCCAGGAAATTATAAGAGTTACTCATGCAGAGTAATTATTATTTCCTGTATTTTTATAGCATGCATCAAAGTCTTGCATCTTGCCCAAGATGACAAGACTCATTTTGTAATCAGGGCCATCTATACTTTTGTGCAAACAAGATTAAATTAATGAAATATCAGACATCTTTTTGCAAACGAGTCTTTTTCTTTTCTGTTCACTGTTTTTCCATTTTTCTTTTTGTACAAAAATAAATGGCGGTGTTTTCAAAATGATAACTTCATTTCACTTTTTTCTAAAGCAAGATTAAAATCAATCACTAAAATGAACCAACTTAACCCTTGCAGAGAGTGCCTTCCTGACAGCACCGACAACAGCACGGCTATGACATCGTATGACTTTGACAATCCAATCAATCAAGCTGATGAAGGGGTTGAAGAAGAGTATGAGCTTCCTGAAGAGCTAGCCAGGTTGTTAAGACAAGAGGAAAAGGTTATTACCCCTCACCAGGAGGAGGTTGAAGTGATCAATCTTGGTACGGAGGAAGACGTGAAAGAGGTTAAAATCGGGGCCTGCCTGCAAGACTCAGTGAAGAGACAACTGATAGATCTGCTTCAAGAGTATGTTGATGTGTTTGCTTGGTCGTATCAAGACATGCCAGGGTTGGACACCGATATAGTTGTGCACAAGCTGCCTTTGAGGGAAGAGTGCCCACCAGTTAAACAGAAGCTGCGCCGAACTCGTCCAGACATGGCTATGAAAATCAAGGAAGAGGTACAAAAGCAGTGGGACGCCGGGTTCCTTGCTGTGACTAGTTATCCGCCGTGGGTTGCCAATATAGTACCTGTGCCTAAGAAAGACGGCAAAGTAAGAATGTGTGTTGACTACCGGGATCTGAATAGAGCCAGCCCGAAAGATGACTTCCCATTACCTCACATTGATGTATTGGTGGATAACACGGCTCAGTTCTCGGTATACTCCTTCATGGATGGATTTTCAGGATATAATCAGATCAAGATGTCACCTGAAGACATGGAGAAGACAACATTCATCACACCTTGGGGCACGTTCTGTTACAAGGTGATGCCATTCGGACTAAAGAATGCTGGTGCAACATATCAACGGGCTATGGTGACATTATTCCACGATATGATCCATAAGGAAATAGAATGTTACGTGGATGATATGATCGCCAAGTCCCTTACAGAGGAAGATCACCTGGTGAATCTGCTGAAGTTGTTCAAGCGTCTGAGGAAGTACCAACTAAAGCTGAACCCCAACAAATGCACATTCGGGGTGCGATCCGGTAAATTGCTGGGCTTTATTGTAAGCGAGAAAGGGATTGAGGTTGACCCTGATAAAGTCAAGGCTATACAAGAAATGCCTGCACCGAAAACTGAGAAAGAAGTTCGAGGGTTCTTAGGTCGATTGAACTACATTTCAAGGTTCATATCTCATCTTACAGCAACCTGTGAACCCTTGTTCAAGCTGTTAAGAAAAGAACAAACGGTCAGGTGGAACGAAGATTGCCAGAAGGCTTTTGACAAGATCAAGGAGTATTTACAAGAACCTCCAATCCTCATGCCGCCAGTTGAAGGAAGACCTCTGATTATGTACTTGACAGTGCTAGAAGAGTCAATGGGGTGTGTGCTGGGCCAGCATGACGAGTCTGGTCGAAAAGAGTATGCAATATACTACCTAAGCAAAAAGTTTACCGACTGTGAACAGCGTTATTCACTGCTCGAGAAAACTTGCTGTGCTTTAGCGTGGGCTGCTCGCCGACTGAGACAGTATATGTTGACCCACACTACCTTATTAATCTCAAAAATGGATCCGGTTAAGTACATTTTCGAGAAGCCAGCTCTTACCGGACGGGTTGCAAGATGGCAGATGATTCTCACAGAATACGACATACAGTACACATCTCAGAAAGCCATCAAGGGCAGTGTACTATCTGAATACCTTGCTGAGCAACCCATTGATGACTACCAACCTATGAGGTTTGACTTCCCTAATGAAGACATCATGTTCATTAAAGCAAAAGATCACGAAGAGCCTATCCACACTGAAGGGCCTGACCCGGAGGAAGAATGGACTATGATGTTTGATGGGGCTGTTAACATGAATGGCCGTGGTGTTGGTGCAGTACTCATCACACCTAAAGGAGTTCACATGCCTTTCTCGGCAAAACTCACTTTCAACTGCACTAACAACGAAGCTGAATACGAAGCTTGCATTATGGGTCTTGAGGAAGCCATTGACCTCAGGATCAAAACTTTGACCGTATTCGGAGATTCAGCTTTGGTAGTCAATCAAACCAACGGAAAATGGTACACCCACCAAGATCATCTGATACCTTACAGGGATTATACAAGAAGGTTGTTGACGTTCTTCACAACGGTCAAACTTGAGTATATCCCTCGGGACGAGAATCAGTTTGCAGATGCTCTTGCTACCATTTCATCCATGATCAAAGTTCAAGCTGCTAACTTTGTACCTCAGATTTCAGTATCAAGACTTGATAGACCAGCATATGTATTTGCAGCGGATGTTGTAAAAGATGATAAGCCTTGGTTCCATGACATTAAGTGCTTCTTGGAGGATCAGACATACCCACCTGGGGCATCTTCCAATGATAAGAAGACTTTAAGAAGGCTTGCTGGTAGTTTCTTTCTGAACACTGATGGGTCTTTATACAAGAGGAACTTTGACATGGTACTCCTCAGATGTGTTGACAAGACGGAAGCAGATTTGTTGATGCATGAAGTGCACGAAGGGTCTTTTGGTACCCATGCCGGAGGGCATGCCATGGCTAAGAAGTTACTAAGATCAGGCTATTACTGGATCACAATGGATGCAGACTGTTGTGCTTACGCCAGAAAATGCCACAAATGCCAGATCTACGCAGACAAGGTGCATGTGCCTCCCAATCCGTTGAACATCATGTCTTCACCATGGCCCTTTGCTATGTGGGGCATTGATATGATTGGCAAGATTGAGCCAACTGCTTCAAATGGTCACAGATTTATCCTGGTCGCCATCGACTATTTCACCAAGTGGGTCGAAGCAGCCTCATATGCAAACGTCACAAGGCAAGTGGTAGCCCGATTCCTGAAGAGAGACATCATCTGTCGGTATGGAGTGCCCGAGCGAATCATTACTGATAATGGTTCCAATTTAAACAACAAAATGATGGCAGAGCTGTGTCGGGACTTCAAAATCCAACATCACAATTCTTCTCCTTACAGGCCAAAGATGAACGGCGCTGTTGAGGCAGCAAATAAGAATATCAAGAAGATTGTGCAGAAGATGGTAATCACTTACAAAGATTGGCATGAAATGCTACCGTTTGCCTTGCATGGGTACCGCACATCAATCAGAACATCCACTGGGGCAACACCGTATCAGCTTGTGTATGGTATGGAAGCAGTCCTACCTGTTGAAGTTGAATTACCCTCCCTACGGGTATTAATGGATGTTAAATTGAGTGAAGCAGAATGGGTTCGGGCCCGATACGAACAACTGAGTCTGATTGAAGAGAAAAGATTGGCTGCAATCTGTCATGGACAGTTGTATCAGAAAAGAATGAAGAAAGCCTTCGATCAGAAAGTCAGGCACCGAGGGTACCAAGTAGGGGATCTTGTGTTGAAAAGAGTCCTCCCTCCTCATACAGACCACAGGGGCAAATGGACTCCAAATTATGAAGGACCATTCGTTGTAAAGAAAGTTTTCTCTGGTGGAGCACTGATGCTCAGCACCATGGATGGTGAAGATTTCCCGTCCCCTGTGAATTCAGATGCAGTTAAAAAATACTTCGCATAAAAATGACCCGCTGGACATAAAAACAGAATGTAAGTCCAGGCAAAAATAGGGCATCCCGGCGAGTCAAAAACAGAATAAAAGACTCGGGCAAAAATAAGGGAAATAAACAGAAAATGTACACCCGCTGAGTTGAAAAGCCGCATTGGACAACTCAGGCAAAAATGGGTATCCCGATGGATTGAAAACCCGAAAGGGCGATCCATGCAAAACAAGGGAATAAGCGAACAACTGCATTCTGAATTCGTCTGCATTATCTACAACTTGGTAAGCTACAAAGGATCAAGCTTCAATCAGAATCAACTCTCTCCAGAAAGCAAGACGAGAAGAACGTCATTGTCATACGAGTCATAGCAGAAGAGGAAGCTCCTTGAAAGCGTCGTCAGCATCGCCAGCGCTTTGTTTCTCAATTTGTAACAATCTCCTCATTTCAGGAGATATGTTTCTGTGACTGTATCTTGCCAATTCAAGGCACATGAATTAATAAAATCAGATTTTCAGTCATGTCTCGTTTTTACATTTATGTTTTGCAAAGAGTTGTCTGATATCTCTAAAAATACAATTGCATAAGTACAGATGCCTTTCTTTAAAAATAAAAACACATGCTTACAGGGAATGTGATTATTCTCGAAAGTACTTAACTCCTATGACGGAATCCAGTAAGGGATACCTCGGGACCTTTTGTACGTTTCCTTACCTTTGCAGGATTGCAGGTATCCAGAACGCAACCTGGGGCATGCAGGTTACGTTTCAGCAAGCTGGCAAATCATTATCAACTCGGTCTATCTTCCACGTGGCACTGGAAGGTGTCCATTTCCCCAGCAAAGTTGCCAAATCAACATGCACTCAATCTTAGCATCTGAAATGCTCTATCCCCAGCCGAGTGGCCTCTTGTTGCTCTCCCCAGCTGAGTTGCCTCTCATAATTCCCCAGCCGAGCTGCCATTTCATCCTCAGCTGAGTACGGGAGTCAGGAAATCATCTCCCCACAGAATCTTCAGCCTCTATCCAGAAGAGCAGCGCATAGAAGATCACAACAGAGTGAAGAAAGCTTCTACAAACCCCAGCTGGGTCCCATATTATAAGGATGTCAACCAGTGACCTATATCCCCAAGCAAATATCCTCTTATTGGATCTACCAATGATCTCATCCCCAGCTGGGAGGTCCATTTCCAAGCAGATCGACCAGAGATCTTCGCGGCAACGGGATCCGAATTCCGGATCTGTGCCTCCTTGCATAATCATGGCATTTGCATCATACTATCCCCCAGAGCGTAGCATTCCGTCTAATACGGAGCATTACGGCAAAAATCAAATGCATAGCATAATCATAAGCCATGTTCTGAAGTAACACTTGTGAATAATAACCGTTCATCATCATTGTACAGAAATCCTCACCAGAGTCCCAGCAAAAGCAGTTGCCTCACAAATCACAAACGCCAGTATCTACTCCTTTTGGCACCCGTCCGTGCCATCTTTCCCCAGTAAAGTCGCCTGAACACTCTTTACAAATAAGATCACCCGTATTACAGATACTTTCTGGCACCCGTCCGTGTCACAAATCACCAGCAGAAAGCCAAAGACATCCTCTTTGCACTCACACATACTTATATATACATTTTTTTGGCACCCGTCCGTGTCATATCCCCAGCGCAGTCGCTTACACCTTCATCACCCATATACTTGTTATTATTTTACTTTTCTCTTTGACACTCGTCCGTGTCACTCTCCCCAGCAGATAAACACTCATTTATACATTATACAATACTCACTACCCATTGGTACACTTATACAGATACTCGTCCGTATCTTGTATACATCATCACTCATATCCCCGCAGATTCGACAGTAGTCCTTGTTCTTTGTTAACCAGTTGGTACTCGTCCGTACCATCATCTCAGAACATTGCGCCTAGTGTTTGTTTCTACATGATACTCGTCCGTATCATACTCTTAGGGATGCTTGTCCGCATCTTTAATCTACACACCGTGTCAAACACTTATGTCTTCTTGAATATAGATACTCGTCTGTGTCTACTATTCCCCAGAAGGATTCTTTCAGATGCAACACTCGTCCGTGTTCTTTGTTAACCAGTTGATACTCGTCCGTATCATCATCCCTGAACATGTGTCAGTTTGTTTCTACGTGATACTCGTCCGTATCATAGTCTTAAGGATGCTCGTCCGCATCTTTAATCTATACATAATACCAAACACTTATACCTTTTGTTTCTTGGATGTAAACGCTCGTCCGTGTTTACTATTCCCCAGTAGATCACCAACAAAGCATTTTCTTTTATCTGACACTCGTCCTGTGTCATGATAACCCCGAGAGCAGCCGTCCCCTGCTGAGTGGTCGTCCTCCACTTCTTGATGGTCGTCCTCCATCATGCTCATCCGATGGTCGTCCCCATCGTTGACATTTTAGCAGCCGTCCCCTGCTAGGTGGTCGTCCTCCACCTTTTTGATGATCGTCCTTCATCACTTTATCCAATGGCCGTCCCCATTGTTGATTCTGGTTATCTGGCATTCGTCCTATGTCATGATAAACCTCGAGAGCAGCCGTACCCTGCTGAGTGGTCGTCCTCCACTTCTTGATGGTCGTCCTCCATCATGCTCGTCCGATGGCCGTCCCCATCGTTGACCTTTTCTATCCGATGGCCGTCCCCATCGTTGATATTTTCGGCAGCCGTACCCTGCCAGGTGGTCGTCCTCCACCTTTGATGGCCGTCCCCATCATATTCCTTTTATTCCCAACAGAGCAGCCGTACCCTGCTAGGTGATCGTCCTACACCTTTGATGGTCGTACCCCATCAGCTGTTTATTTCACTTATTCTTTAACCCGATGGCCGTCCCCGTCGTGGTCCCTTTTCCTTTTAACCCGATGACCGTCCCCATCGTCGGTTACTTCACCTTTATGAGCTTGATGGCCGTCCCCGTCATGTTTCATTAATCCCCAGAAAATTTTACAGCTTTATCTTGATGGCCGTCCCCATCATAATTTCTTTTCTTTTCCCAGCTAGTCGGCCGTCCCCGTCTTAGCTTTACCTTTTATCCCCAGCATGTCGGCCGTCCCCGTCATTGCTTTATTTTCCTCACCTCCCCAGCATGTCGGCCGTCCCCGTCATTGCTATTTGCCCAGCAGTCGTCCTCTGCTCGACGGTCGTCCTCCGTCACCCACACTTTACAATACACTTTATTTTCCTTTTACAATCTATATCCCTTTTCTTCTTCATTTCTGTGAGTGCAAATTTTGGACTGTCTTTGGTATTCAACCACAAGTTATCTTGTTTGCCTGTTAAGCCGTCGCTTACAACCTGCACAGCTAACTCATGTTTGAATAGGGGCAGCTGTAAACACCCCAAATTTGCCCTCACCCATTCACACCATGGCTTGTGATCATCCTCATATGCATAAACACAATCATATCATCTCACATCTCATTTTTTGATCCACTGCATAGTTTCTAAGGCATCTGCACTTAGGGTTTGTGATCTGAGCAATCCCAAAGCATCTTGAGCCATTCCAAAGGCCACTAATCAACTCAAAGTGGTCCATGTGTGTTCTTATTTCCTATTTCATCTCCTCAAAGTCAAAATTGCAGAGGAATCACAAGAACTAGGGTTTGAGATGATGCAGAGCCAGTTTAGACTGCACAGTTGACTGAAAATTAGGGTTTTGGTTTCAGAGGCCATGACTCCAAATTTTTTGGTCATTCTTGTTTCCATTGATCTCTATATGGTATAGGGAGTATGCATATCAATTTTCATGAAGAAATTCCATGGGGAAGTCATCTGATCAAAGGTTGACTTTTCAGACAAGTCAGTGTAAAATCAGGGCATCTGAGGCCCCCAATGACCCAACCAATAGGTGATCTTCACCATTTTGAGTGTATATGATCTTTATTTGATCATGGAAGAAGGTTGAAGTTCATGAAAATCAAGAATTTAGGGTTTTTGCAAATGTTGACTTTTTGGGCATAGTTGACTTTTCAAGAATGCATCATTTTAGGTCATTTTTCAAGCCATGATTCTTGATCAAAAAATGCTTCAAATGGAAAAACTTTGGTCATGAAAGTTGTAGATCTCATCTTTCCCTTTTCAAAAAGTACAAGAACATGATCAGACTCTTTTTGGATCAAAAGTTATGGCAATGCAAAGTTGGCAAAAATCACTTATTTTCAAGATATGCACCAAGTGTGAAAATTGCAAAATCATGTGTTAAGTCAAATTGCAACTTCTAATTGGTATCAAACCAGCACATAAGCATTCTCTAAGTCCTAAAAATCAAATTTGAACCAAGATCACATGTGTTTAGTTCATGTAACAAGGCATTTTTATCATGAAAGTCCATAAAGCAACAACTTGCAAAGGCACTCATAACACTTCACCAACTTGTCACATTGGGTGCTGAACCAAGCTGACTCTTTCCCCTCATTTTGCTGCGCATAGCCCATGCCTTGTACCAAGCCTAGATCAAGCCATGCTTTCTCTTACAAAGAAATGGACATTTTGCAAAAGTAAACTTACCAATCACTATAGGCCAGGTCACATCATCTGACCTATAGGATTATAATACAATATCCCTTGGCAAGCCAAAGATATGAGAAGGCAAGGCTGAAACATCTCATACACACACCAACACAAGAACACTCCACTTTTGCTTTTGCCTTCGAAACTCTCTGCCCAGCTCACATACATCCAAACCATCTTTACCAATCATCTTACCATGTCTCATTGAGCCCAAAGCAACCAAGAACCAAGCCTTAAACAAGCTACAACATCACTGCACCATTTTGACACCAGCTTGCAGTTTCATTCGAAACTCTCATCCTAGCTCACAAACAGTCAAACAAACTTTGTAAAGCTTCTCCATTCACCCTCAGGATCACAAACAACCATTCACCATGACCTGAAGCTCTCTATTTCACCATTGCCATTTCTGATCAAGCTTGAGCAGAAGCTTTCGAATCTCACTATCCAGCCAGCTTAAACTCTCTTTGAGCATTCAAACATCTTCTGGGGACCAAGTGGAGTAGTTTGCACTGAAGGAAGTGGCCAGAAAGTCTTCAAACTGAAAGCTTCAAATCTCAGGTAGCTTGAAAATTATTTTTCCAGAAATCATTTTTCTTGTTACAAACTTGTTCTTTGTGTTGTCCTGATCATGAATATGCTTTTGGTTTTGAAAATGGCTTTGATTTGAGAGTTTAATTTGTCTCTGAAACCTGCGTGCCCTAGAACTTTTCCTCTTCGATTCAGTTTGTTTAGGAAGAATAAATTTGTTTTGAGAGAGGGGTTTGATTCGTGAGAGGTTGAAGAACATTTCCATGGTTTTAGATTTCATTTTAGTGACCTAGGGAAGGATTTGGAAGTTTTCAGGGGAGAAGGTCACCGGAGAAGACGACCGGAGCTCGTCTCCGGTGACCTGAAAGTCATTAATGGGTAATTAGGGTTAGGGCTTCAGGTTTGAATTTCAGGCGTTGGATGAGTTGACCAGGTCTTTTCCCGCGCGCATCCAATGGCCCAGATCTTGTCATTAACTTAATTAGGTTTAATTTATTTAATTAATTAAGTTTAGCCCAGTTTGAATGTGGCCCATTGGATCTGGCGCGCAGTCAACCCTCTCATTTCCAGATTGAATCCTGGCCTTCCATGCTGCATACTTTCATTTTATTTAATTTTTATTTCATTTTCTTTCATTTAATTTGCATAATTATTTTAAAATAGCAAAAATGTCTTAAAAATTATGAAACTTTTTCTTTAAAGTTTTATTAATTTTTAAGACCCAAAAACATTTTTATTTTATTTTTTATCATTAAAAAAGTATTTTTAAATATTTAAAAGATTATTTTTAATTGATTAATGGGAATTAATTAATTAAAAATACTTTTAGGCATTTAAAAATTACAAAAAAAATTCATGAAATGTTCTAAGACATTTAGAAACATTGTCCAACCTTCAAACCAAATTTCTTTTTTGATCTTGATGCATTTTAAGAATTTTTCATTGAATTAAATCATTTCTTATGCATTATTTTGATCATAAGTTCAAAAATTCATTTCTGCCTATTGGAGAAGGTTGAGACATTGATTCTTCTTGCATTGTTTTGTGTTTGGCATGTAGTTTCTAGGGTAAAATGGCCATGATTTGATCTTGCATTTTCCATTTGTTTGGCATTTCTTTTGTATAGAACCCTAAAAAACCCTAATAACTTAGAAAATTCATATCTTGAGTTTGGTTGAGAGTTGAGAGATCCCCTTTGGGCAGTGGTTCATTATAGGTTTAGGGTTCCTTTGAGTAGCATTTTCCATTTTTTATCTTAAGGTTTGCTTCTGATTTTGGTTTTTGTTTGATGTATTGTTCATAAACCCTAATTTGGGCTTCAATATGCATCCATCTTGCATTCTCTTGCATAACATGACTTGCCATGACATTCCATGCTTCCATGTGATTCATTTGACATCATAAGACATATTGAAAGCATGTTTGATTATTGCATCATGTATTTTCCATGTTGTATGCCATGTGCACTTCATAACTTTTCATGTGTTTTCATGTGTTTTAGCTTGCCCCATTTGCATTCATGAACTTGTATGATCATTTCCATGTGCTGCCTCATGTTTGTAGAATCTCATAGCATCATTAGCATCATGTATATGCTTCTGGTTTTGTTTCTCATCATACCATTTCATCCCATCTAGCATTGCATTGCATTTCTTTCTAACATTTCAGGTGGTAAGTAAACTTGAGAAGTGAATTTGCCTTCACTTCTTATAACTTTTCTTTTCATCTCTCTTGCATGCATTGCTGCATTTCTATATGTGTTTGAGATTGAGCTTGCTCATTCTTGTTCCTCCCACTTTCTTCCTTCAAGTGACTTGACTTCTTGAATGAAGCAAGTCACTTTGCTTCTCTTGATCTTATTCATCTGCTTCCTGGTGGCTCCTTTGAAGGCTTGTTCTTGAAAACCTCACAAACTTTAGGACCAACCAAGCATGATAATGAATTAGGGTTTTGATTAGTTCCCCCATAGTTTCACCTTTGTGTCTCTCTTTGAGTCCTCTCTTCTCACCTCATAATCAGGGACTAAACCCTAAAGGCTTTAAGACTTTGTGATTAGGTTTATGCCTGCATCCTTCTCTTAGGATGGAGTGTATAACTTTATTCCTAAGTGTTAAACCCTTAATGTGTTTAAATCCTTTAATCAATTCATCTAATAATCATCAAGACATCAAGCTTGTAACTTGGGCCTTGCATTAGGGTTCTAATTCTTCCTTAATTGGTTAAGAAGGACTAACCCTAGTGTTAATGGACAAGTCCCCCTCAAGTTGTCTTACAAACCATAAAAATCACTTCATCATCATACCATTAACTAAAATCCACTTAATAAAGGCTTTGTTTTGTCATGAAGTTAATCCCTAATCATGGATTAAGTTGAGGAGCTTTCCTCAGCTTAAACTTTCTCATCTACTATCCTTCTATTAGGATGGTGTAATGAGTCTGTTTAATCCCTGATTATGGCTTAACCTCATTACTCAACACTAAACAAAAACAACAAAAACATCTAATTAATCACAAGTAGGGTAATGATCTTAATCCTACACCAAAGGTGATTAAGTGTGAGAATCTGACTTCACACTTAAGGTATTCTCATTACCCCTAATCAGAGGGAAGATGTGATGAGTTTACTAACCCATTGGTTTAGACTTAAGCTCATTAACTTATGACAAATTCTCAAAAGCAATAAAAGACTGAAAATACAAAAACAAACAATAATCGTCTCCTTCGGGATTCTTTTCTCATCTCATTCACTCATAAACGAGAACTTGCTTCTTCCGTCTAATGCAAGACAGTTTGCACCTGAGCCAGACAGGTCATACACTTGAGCGTAGGCAAGCAAGCAGTTCATCAAGTCAATTCATCTTTCAGTCTCTTTGGGTCGAACTACGGTGTTCTGACTTCCTCATTGCACGAGAGGATACGTAGGCATAACTTAACAGTTATCGAACGAAAGTCTCTGTATATTCCCCCTCCTTTCAGCATTATTCTTTAAGCCTCATTGTCATGAGCATTTCACTCTTGTCCTTACACTGACACTGTATATATTAAACTTCACTTCCTTTACACTGACACCTGTACATCCTTTTCCAGCTATTTTATACACAGATTGCACTGACACTACCCCTTTAAAACACAAATCTTTTAAGCGTGGATCCCGTCGAGTACGGCGGACAATCTGGGTGCTAATACCTTCCCAGGTTGTAACCAACCCCCTTTCTCAGTCTCTCTGGTTCGCAACCGTCTTATCCATCTTTTTCTAGGTCTATGCAGCATTACCTTTCCTCCGGGATAAAAATGCCTAGCTGGCGACTCTATTCATCTCCAGTGAGTTCACGGTTGTGTGTTATCACTGTTCCCTCTCGCCGACCGTTCGCGCTTGTACCTGGATGCAAATCTTTGGGAGCGACAGAGGAGGATCTTTTATGGTTATTGTAAACAATGTACCTCCGGGTTAGAAGTGTTTACACTTCTCATAATTGATCCAAGTCTGAGGATCCTTGTTTTAGAACATCACCTGTGAGGGGGTTGGGCTGTTTACAGGTTTGCAGGTACCCTTGACCACATCATACCCTGTCACTATTTGGTTTAAGAGTACCTCAATTTGGACAGTTCTTGTGATTTAACCCTGGACATGTGACTCTTTATTTGAGTCCCCCACCTTGGTTACTGGATTTCTGAACCTCCATCTGGACTTCTTGAACATACATGAACTTATATCAAGACAGTTAATCAGATCAAGCTTGATCACAAACCCTTGCATATCATTTGCATACTCATCATTTGCATCATTTAACATTTGTTTATTTGCTTTTCAGGGTATCCACATTATATCTGGCTTGGTTTTGACCCCTTCATCTGCATAGACTCCTGTTTCATCAGCTATCTGCTTCAGCTATTCTCTTCAGTTGTTTTCTTCAGCCATCTTCATCATCACCAGCATCAGCCTATCAGTGGCCCATCTCCAGTACCAGTCTTGATCTTCACCAGCACTTATCTTCAGCAGTTGTGGCTCCTCCCAGGAAAAGCAACATTTCATACCATTTCTTTGAGCCTGTGTTGACTGGTATCAGGCAGGTCCAGGCACTTATCACTCCAGACCACATCCCATTATTCAGAGAGCATTATGGAGGCATCCTTGATATGGTTATGGACCTGGATCCTTCTCAGAGGAGTATGATCCACACCTGCCTACAGTTTTATGACCCTCCTTTGAGATGCTTCACTTTCCAGAACTTTCAGTTAGGACCTCTGCTGGAGGAGTTCTCATCATTGATTGGAGTACCTGTCAGGGGTGGTGTCCCTTTCAACCCGGAGATGACTTCTCCCAGCAATGGAGAAGATGCAAAGGCACTGTACCTAGAGCCTATTTTGATTGAGCAGAACATGACAACAAAGGCTGGGATCCCTGGTTTGCACGTAGACTTTCTGACTTCTCAGGCCATCCTGAAAGCCTCCTTGGGAGAATGGAAGGCAGTTTGTGCATTGTTAGCCCTCAACATATATGGGGTTATACTGTTTGCAGATGAGCCCAAGTTTATCAGCAAGAATGCCATTCATCTTTTCCTTCTGAGGAACCCAGTACCCACCTTGCTGGGAGATTTCTATTATTCCATTCATCAGAGGAATGAGAAGCAAAGAGGAAAGTTGGTGAGATGTTGTGCTCCTCTATTTTACACCTGGCTGCTCAAACATTAACCTAGGACTGATGCCTTCCTGAATCCTCACCAACAGAAGAATTGGGCTAAGAGACTTATTGCTCTGACTTCAGATGACATCAGATGGTGTACCCAGAGCACCAAAGGCAGGGACATAATAACTAGCTGTGGGCAGTACCCAAATGTACCTCTAATAGGAGTAAAGGGTTGCATCAACTACAATCCTTTGTTGTTTAAGAGACAATTGGGCTCTGCTTTGGTCCACCCTCCTAGAGTGCAAGATTTAGCTGAAACCTTGTATTGTGAGATAAAGCCTAATCTAGATGTTGTCAGACAAGCATCCTGGGCTTGGGACAGCATCCAGACCAAAGGGATGGCCATTCTTGGGAGGTGCAATAATGTGGCTTCAGCTTAGTATTATGAATGGTCTCATACTAGAGCTCAGATTTCTGGGATGCCTTTCACCATTGAGGATACACCTGGACCATCCACAGTACAGCCACCATCCACTGTCAGCCTGGAAGAATTTGAGAAGCTGAAGGAAAGGAATGAGAATCTGTCTCAAGCTCTGAAGAAGACCCTCTGGGAGAGGAGTGATGGTCGTCTGGACATTGAGAGGTTGGAGAAGCTTAAAGTGGAGCATTTGTCCAAGATTGAGAAAGCAGAAGACTACATCAAGAAATCAAGAGCTGGGGAGCAAATATTGAAGAATGCCTGTAAGGAGGCCAAGCATCAGAAGGCTAGGACTGATCTCTATCTGCAAGAAAGTCAAGCTAGGTGGGTCAGGATCATTGAAGCTCGGACACAAGAAGATAAGAAAACTCAAGCCAGGGTTGAGCAGTTGGAGGCCAATGAAAAGAAACAGCAGGAAGCTTTGCTGGCAGCCCAGAAGGTGATTTCAGAGTTGAAGCTTAGGGCTGGCTTGAAAAGGTCAAAGGACCAAGACAGGCACAAGAAGCTGACCACTGCCATTGCCACTAGAAACCTTCTTATCAAGACTATTACAAAGCATCCGGCTGGTCCTGTAACTGAAGCACTTTTGAAGGAGGTTAAGGAGGATGAGTTTGGATTGGATGTTTGACTTCTTTGCTTGTTGTTATTTCCATTTGATGTACTTTTCTTTTTATGTTGTATTTTGACCCTTCAGGGGCATATGTTGTAAAAACATACTATGTATTATCCACCATTTGTAATGTATTTGTTAGTTTGTTTCAATGAGTTTCTTTTCTCAAGCAACATCAAAGCATAATCCTCAGGGTCTGGAAAGGTCAAAACCAAGAGCCAAGCCGGATACCTTGGAAATCAAATAAGCATACTGCATTGCATACTAACTTTTGTTTTGTTTTGTAGGTTTTGTTATTGGTTTGTTTGTTACTAACTCTGTTGTGGCTCAGGAACTATTGCTCACCGCCGAGTGTTCCCTCTCAACCGTCCGCACCGGTATCCTACTCGCAACAATCTTCCTGGTATCCAAATGGATCAAGTACAGCAGGACCTGACAGAGGTCAGAACTCAGATGGCTAACGAAACTGTGGAGATGAGTAACCAAATGGCCCAATTCATGACTGTAATGACTAACTTGGCCCAAAGTCAAGAGAGGTTAAGGACATTGGTAGAAAGACAAAACGCCGAGGAACCTCATCCTGGCACTGGAGGAACCAACAACAATGAGGGAGGTCAGCCTCATGTTAACCCACCAGTATTTGGACCTCATCTGGATCCAGAGGCCAACATCCCAAGGAATGTACAGGGCAATACTGCTGCAGGCAGGATCTTGCAAGAAGATCCTCAAGAGGAGCAGTTTTCTGTAATGGGAGCTGGGGATGAAGTCTATGATAGGAGGTTTGATGAAATTGCTGAGAAGTTGTGATCTCTGGAGTCTCAAAACTCTCTAGGCTTCGATGTAATGGATATGGGGTTAGTGGATGGGGTAAGGATTCCCCACAAGTTTAAACCCTCGTGCTTCGAGAAGTACAATGGAACTTCCTGTCCACGAACTCACTTACAGTCCTTCCTGGGAAGACTTAAAGCATATACAATGGATGAAAAACTGTGGATGTTTTACTTTGAAGACAGTTTTACTGGGGCTTCCAGGGAGTGGTATTCACACTTGACCAGAGCCACTATCAGGTGCTGGAAGGACCTAGCTGAAGCTTTCATTAGGCAGTACCAATACAATCTGGACATGGCTCCTAACAGGACCCTTCTGATGGGAATGTCTCAAGCCTCTAGGGAAAGCTTCAGGGAATATGCCCAAAGGTGGAGACAGCTTGCTGCTGCTGTCCAGCCACCCATGTCGGAAAGAGAGATGGCCGACATGTTCATGAATACTCTGCAAGGAACATATATTGATAGGCTAGCTGCCTTTTCTTCCACCAGTTTCGCTGACGTAGTCATAGCTGGGGAAAGGATTGAAAGCCTTTTGAATATGGGTAAGATTTCTGATAACGGTGCAAGTTCGTCCAGTAATCCCAGGAAGCCTTTTGTGGGACCTAGAAGGACCGGTGAGACAAATTCCATTCATGCCAGCAGGGGCAGACCTCAGTATGTTCACAGATCAGTGGCAGCTGTCACTATTCTAGCTCCGATTCCTCAGCAACCAGCATATCAACCACGACAACAACCACGTTATCAACAACAACTTCAGTATCCGCCACAAAGAACCTACAACAACAACAGCAATCAACAACAAAGACCTTCACAGGCAAACAGGGTGATTGACCCTATCCCTATGCCTTATGCTGCCTTATTGCCACAACTCCTGAAACTCAAATTGGTTGAATTAAGGACATTGGCACCACCAAATCCCTCCAACCTCCCAAGAAATTATGATGTCAACTCCAGATGTGCTTTCCACTCCAATGCACCTGGCCACAATACTGAGAAATGCAGGGCTTTGCAAATGAAAGTCCAAGATCTGGTGGATTCTAAAGCCCTCAACTTTGCACCCCCTCCAAATGTCAACAAGAATCCTATGCCTAACCATGGTGGACCAAGAATTAATGCCATTGAGGAAGACAAGCCATCTGTCTTGATCACCAGTGTTGGGCAAATTCGAACACCCTTGGTCGAGATTAAAGCCCAGCTTCTAGAGTGCCAGATATTCCCCCGGTGTGAGCTCGGTTGTGGGTATTGCAACATTGCAGTCAATGGGTGTGATAACTTGAGAAGCGGCATAGATGGTCTTATCAAAGATGGCATACTTCAGATCTCAACAATGGCGCCTACAAATCCAGCAATTCCTTTGACAACAATCCCTGATTCTCCTACAACTGCAGCAACAATCATTCTGACCGATTCATCAATATCATCAACAATGGCTCCGTCCATCACTTCAACAAATCAAATGACAACAACCCTTTCTTCTACAACATCAGCATCCTTTCTACCAGCAGAATCTTCTACAACGCCAACAGAAATTAATGAAGATATCTCAGCAGTCACCATTTACTATGACCCATCAAATGTTCCTCCGAACAACAACTTTCAACAACAAACAGTGGCACCTCCTGCCAGGTCACCAGTCACCATTTACTACTACCCGCACACCATTTCAGTACCCTCTTTTGCTGCAGTCATTCCAGTTACTATCACGGTGCCTGGACCCGTTCCATATGAAAGCAGTAATGCCATACCTTGGCATTATGGCTCTGATCTTTACTGCAACGGGGAGAAAATCACTTTGGATCCTTCAAACTCTTCTCCACAAATTGATAATGTTGGGGGAGGCAGAGGCTTCACCAGAAGCGGACGCCTTTTTGCCTCACAAGTGCAAAGACCTAATGCTGAAGCAGAAGCTGCTGCCAAAGCAAAGGGAAAGAGTGTGGTATTTGAAGAGCCGGCTGTCAAAGAAACTCAGAAGACATCTTTTGAGCAAGATGTAGACGAGTTTATGAGAATCATAAAGAGAAGTGATTACAAGGTGGTGGATCAGCTTCACCAAACCCCCTCGAAGATCTCCATATTATCACTGTTGATGTGTTCTGAAGCTCACAGGAATGCATTACTAAAAGTCCTACACGCAGCATACGTGCCAGAGGAGATCACTGTTAATCAGCTAGAAACTGTGGTGGTAAATGTCAACACCAGTCATGGACTGGGCTTTACCAATAATGACTTAACAACTGAGGGACGTAACCACAACAAGGCTTTACATATCACCTTGGAGTGCAAAGGTGCTGTTCTATCTCATGTATTGGTGGACACTGGGTCTTCGCTCAATGTTCTACCAAAGAAAGCCTTAGTGAAGCTGGAGTACGATGGCTCGGCACTTCGTCCGAGTAATTTGGTGGTGAGAGCATTTGATGGCTCTAAAAGATCAGTGCTTGGGGAGATTGATCTGCCTGTGATGATTGGCCCGCAGACCTTCAAAATTACCTTCTATGTGATGGACATTCAGCCGCTGGCGTTGGCGCTATTACGTCTACCCTTCACCAGAAGCTGAAATTCGAGTGGGAAGGCCAGATCATCACCATCTGTGTGGAAGAAGACATCTTTGTTAGCCATCTGGCTACCTATAAGTATATTGAGATGGATGGAGAAATCCATGAAACCATGAGCCAGGGGTTTGAGGCCCTAAACATTAATGAAGCATCTGCTGTACTGGGAACTTCCATGACGTCTTATCAGCAAGCCAGGAAGGTTGTTGAAGAGGGTACTGCCCAAGGCTGGGGCAAGCTGCTGCCCGTGGAAAAGAAGGAGGACAAATTTGGGTTAGGTTACAAACCAACTCAACAAGATCAATCAGAGGCTGCCAAGAAGCCCAATTTTGTCAGCGGGGGAATGCTCACCCCGGATGCAGTAAACAACTTGGAAGACGAGGAGGAAAGCGACCGCAACCTGAAGAGCTGGATACGTCCAAGGATCCCGGGGAGCCAAGTCCTTAACTGGTCTTCCCAGGAAATTATAAGGGTTACTCCTGCAGAGTAATTATTATTTCCTGTATTTTTAAGCATGCATCAAAGTCTTGCATCTTGCCCAAGATGTCAAGACTCATTTTGTAATCGGGCCATCTTGTAATTTTGTGCAAATGGATTAATCAATGAATATCGGACATCTTTTGCAAATGAGTCTTTTCCTTTTCCGCTCACTGTTTTTCATTTTTCTTTTTGTACAAAAATAAAAATGGCAATGTTTTCCAAAATGATAATTTCTTTTCACTTTTTCTAAACAAGATTAAAATCGATCACTAAAATGAACAATTTAAACCCTTGCAGAGAGTGCCTTTCAGACTGCACCTACAACAACACAGCTATGGCTTCGTATGACTTTGACAATCCAATCAATCAAGCTGATGAAGGGGTTGAAGAAGACTATGAGCTACCTGAAGAGCTAGCCAGGTTGTTAACGCAGGAGGAAAAGGTTATCACTCCTCATCAGGAGGAGATCGAAGCGGTTAATCTTGGTACAGAAGAAGACGTAAAAGAAGTTAAAATCGGAGCCTGCTTACAAGATTCAGTAAAGGAGCAACTGATTGATATGCTTCGAGAGTATGTGGATGTGTTTGCTTGGTCTTATCAGGATATGCCAGGGTTGGACACCGATATTGTCATGCACAAGCTACCACTGAAAGAAGACTGCCCACCGGTAAAACAGAAACTTCGCTGTACTCGCCCGGATATGGCAATGAAGATTAAAGAAGAGGTACAAAAACAGTGGGACGCCGGTTTCCTTGATGTGACTAGCTATCCGCCGTGGGTTGCTAATATTGTACCTGCGCCTAAGAAAGACGGCAAGGTGAGAATGTGTGTGGATTACCGGGATCTGAACAGAGCCATCCCGAAAGATGATTTCCCCTTACCTCACATTGATGTATTGGTGGATAATACGGCTCAGTTCTCGGTGTTCTCCTTCATGGATGGATTTTTAGGATATAATCAGATCAAGATGTCACCTGAAGACATGGAGAAGATAACTTTTATCACACCCTGGGGCACGTTCTGTTATAAGGTGATGCCATTCGGACTGAAGAATGCGGGTGCAACTTATCAACGGGCTATGGTAACATTATTCCATGACATGATCCATAAAGAAATTGAATGTTATGTGGATGACATGATTGCCAAGTCCCTCACAGAAGAAGACCACCAGGTAAATCTGCTAAAGTTATTCAAGCATCTGAGGAAGTACCAACTGAAGTTAAACCCCAACAAGTGCACATTCGGGGTGCGATCTGGTAAGCTGCTGGGATTTATTGTAAGTGAGAAAGGGATTGAATTTGACCCTGACAAAGTTAAAGCCATTCAAGAAATGCCTGCACCGAAGACTGAAAAAGAAGTTCGAGGGTTTCTAGGTAGATTGAAATACATTTCAAGGTTCATATCTCACCTTACTGCAACCTGTGAACCCTTGTTCAAATTGTTAAGAAAAGAACAAACGGTCAGGTGGAACGAAGACTTCCAGAGGGACTTTGACAAAATCAAGGAATACTTACAAGAGCCTCCAATCCTTATGCCTCCAGTTGAAGGAAGACCTCTAATAATGTATTTGACAGTATTAGAAGAGTCAATGGGGTGTGTGCTGGGCCAGCATGACAAGTCTGGTCGAAAAGAGTATGCAATATACTACCTAAGCAAAAAGTTTACCGACTGTGAACAACGTTATTCACTGCTCGAGAAAACTTGTTGTGCTTTAGCGTGGGCTGCTCGCCGACTAAGGCAGTATATGTTGACCCACACTACTTTATTGATATCAAAGATGGACCCAGTTAAGTACATTTTTGAGAAGCCAGCACTTACCGGACGGGTTGCAAGATGGCAAATGATCCTCACAGAATACGACATTCAGTACACATCTCAGAAAGCCATCAAGGGCAGTGTATTGTCTGATTATCCTTCTGAGCAACCCATTGATGATTACCAGCCTATGAGATTTGACTTCCCTGATGAAGACATCATGTTCATAAAAGCAAAAGATCATGAAGAGCCTGTTCACACTGAAGGGCCTGACCCAGAAGAATAATGGACTATGATGTTTGATGGGGCTGTTAATATGAATGGTCGTGGTGTTGGTGCAGTACTCATTACACCTAAAGGAGTTCACATGCCTTTCTCGGCAAAACTCACCTTTAACTGCACTAACAACGAAGCTGAATACGAAGCTTGTATTATGGGTCTTGAGGAAGCCATTGACCTCAGGATCAAGACTTTGACTGTATTCGGAGATTCAGCTCTGGTAATTAATCAAACCAACGGCAAATGGTACACCCACCAAGATCATCTGATACCTTACCGGGATTATACAAGAAGGTTACTAACTTTCTTCACAACAGTCAAGCTTTAGTATATCCCTCGAGATGAGAATCAGTTTGCGGATGCTCTTGCTACAATTTCATCCATGATCAAAGTTCAAGCTGCCAACTTTGTGCGTCGAATTTCAGTGTCCAGACTTGACAGACCAGCATATGTGTTCTCAGCAGATGTTGCCAAAGATGACAAGCCTTGGTTCCATGACATTAAGTGCTTCTTGGAGGATCAAACATACCCACCTGGGGCATCTTCCAATGACAAGAAGACATTAAGAAGGCTAGCTGGTAGTTTCTTCCTGAATGCTGACGGTTCCCTGTACAAGAGAAACTTTGATATGGTACTCCTCAGATGCGTTGATACAACAGAAGCAGACTTGTTGATGCACGAGGTGCACGAAGGATCCTTTGGTACCCATGCAGGAGGGCATGCCATGGCCAAAAAGTTGCTAAGATCAGGCTATTACTGGATCACAATGGATGCGGGCTGTTGTGCCTATGCCAGAAAATGCCATAAATGCCAGATTTATGCAGATAAAGTGCATGTACCTCCCAATCCTTTGAATGTGATGTCTTCACCCTGGCCCTTTTCCATGTGGGGCATTGATATGATTGGTAAGATTAAACCAACTGCTTCGAACGACCACAGATTCATCCTGGTTGCTATCGACTATTTCACCAAGTGGGTTGAAGCGGCTTCCTATGCAAATGTTACAAGGCAAGTGGTAGCCCGATTTCTGAAAAGGGACATCATCTGTCGATACGGAGTTCCCGAGTGAATCATTACTGATAATGGTTCCAACTTAAACAACAAAATGATGGCAGAGCTATGCCGGGACTTCAAGATCCAACACCACAATTCTTCTCCTTACAGGCCAAAGATGAACGGCGTTGTTGAGGCAGCTAACAAGAATATCAAGAAGATTGTGTAGAAGATGGTAGTTACCTATAAAGACTGGCATGAAAAGCTACCATTTGCCTTGCATGGGTACCGAACGTCAATCAGAACGTCCACTAGGGCAACACCGTATCAGCTTGTTTATGGAATGGAGGCAGTCCTACCTGTTGAAGTTGAATTACCCTCCTTACGAGTGTTGATGGATGTTAAGCTGAATGAAGCAGAATGGGTCCGGTCCCGATACGAACAACTGAATCTGATTGAAGAGAAGAGATTAGCTGCAATCTGTCATGGGCAGCTGTATCAGAAGAGAATGAAGAAAGCCTTCGATCAGAAAGTTAGGCTCCGAGATTACCAAGTAGGAGATCTTGTGCTGAAAAGACTCCTCCCTCCTCATACAGACCACAGGGGCAAGTGGACTCCGAATTATGAAGGACCATTCGTAGTAAAGAAAGTTTTCTCCGTTGGAGCACTGATGCTCAGTACTATGGACGATGAAGACTTCCCGTCCCCTGTAAATTCAGATGCAGTTAAAAAATACTTCGCATAAAATGACCCGCTGGACATAAAAACAGAATGTAAGTCCAGGAAAAAATAGGGCATCCCGGCGAGTCAAAAACAGAATAAAAGACTCGGGCAAAAATAAGGGAAAATAAACAAAAAAATGTACACCCGCTGAGTTGAAAAGCCGCATTGGACGACTCAGGAAAAAATGGGTATCCCGGTGGATTGAAAACCTAGAAAGGCGATCCACGCAAAATAAGGGAATAAGCGAACAACTGCATTCTGAATTCATCTGTATCACTTACAACATGGTAAACTCTAAAAGGGTCAAGCTTCGTTCAGAATCAGCCTTCTTCAGAAAGCAAGACGAGAAGAACGTCAAATGTCATACGAGTCATAGAAAAAAGGAAGCTCCTTGAAGCGTCATCAACATTGCCAGCATCTTTTTGTTTCTCAATTTGTAACAATCTCCTCATTTCAGGGGATTTGTTTCTTTGACTGTATCTTGCCAATTCAGGGCACACGAATCAATAAAATCAGATTTTAAGTCACACACTGCCTCGTACTCTTTTATTTGCAAAAATGTCCGATGTCATTAATTTGTTGATCGCGTAAATACAGATGCGTCTTTCCTAAACTACATTCTTGCAGGAAATATGCTTACTCCCGGGAGTGTCTAGACTCCTATGATGGATTCCAGTAAGGGATACCTCGGGATTACTTGTGCGTTTCTCTGTCTTTTTAGGATTGCAGGTATTCAAAGCACAACATGGGGCATGAAAGCTTCACCCCAGCAAGCTGGCAAATCATTATCTACTCAGTCTATCTCCCAATTAGCACCGGAGTTGTTTTCTCCCCAGCTGAGTTGTCAAGTATCATCCTCAGCACGATCCCCACAGAAATCTCTAGGGAGATCTTCCAGTGATTTCTCTTCTTCCCCAGCCAAGTGCTAGACAGGGAACCATCACCCCATAGAGTTTCAGCCCCTATCCAGAAGAGCAACGCCTGAAGATCTCACAACAGAGTGACGAAAGCTTCTACAGACCCCAGCTGGGTCCCTCATTACTGAGATAGGTCTGTCAGTGATCTATTTCCCCATGCAGAGTCATATATGTCAGATCTACCAATGATCTCATCCCCAGCTGGGATATCCATTTCAAGCAGATCAGCCAGAGATCTTCGCAGCAACGGGATCCGAATCCCGGATCGGTATCTTTGCATAATCATAGCATTCGCATCATATTCTCCCTACAAAGCGTAGCATTCCGTCTAATACGGAGCATTACGGAAAAAATCAAACATATTGCATAATCATAAGCCATGTTCTGAATCAAACACTTGTATGTACTGACAATCCATCAACGATATACAGAAAAATCCCCAGATTCCCCGGCAGAGAGCCAAGGCACTTTCCCTAAAGATACAGATACTTCCTGACACCCGTCCGTGTCATATCCCCAGTAGAAAGCCAAAGCACCCCCTTTGCACTCACAGATACACCCCTATACAAATTCCCTGACACCCGTCCGTGTCACCTTCCCCAGCATAGTTACCTAAACACTTTGTAAACCATATACTTGTTTATATTACACTTTTCTCTTTTGACACTCGTTCGTGTCACCCTCCCCAGCAAGTTGGACACTCGTCTGTACACCACTCATACTTGTTACTCCTGTTTACTCATACAAATACTCGTCCGTATCTTGTATACACCACTTATATCCCCTCAGATTCGACACTCGTCCGTGTTCTTTGTTAACCAGTTGGTACTCATCCGTATCAGCATCTCCGAACATGCGTCAGCGTTTGTTTCTACCTGATACCTGTCCGTATCATAGTCTTAAGGATGCTCGTCCGCATCTTTAATCTATACACCGTGTCAAATACTTATGTCTTTTTTAGAGTTTAGACACTCATCTGTGTCTATTATTCCCCAGAAGAGTCCCCGCAGAATCAATACTCGTCCGTGTTCTTTGTTAACTAGTTGATACTCGTCCGTATCGTCATCTCCGAACATGTGTCAGCATTTGTTTCTACCTGATACTCGTCCGTATCATAATCTTAAGGATGTTTGTACGCATCTTTAGTCTATACACAGTACCCAAACGCTTATACCTCTCATTTCTTGGATTTAGGCACTCGTCCGTGTTTACTTTTCCCCAGCGAAGTCCCCAACAAAACTGGTTAAACTTCCTTTCTATCTGACATTCGTCCTATGTCATGATACCTTTTCAGCAGCCGTACCCTGCCAGGTGATCATCCTTCACCCTCTGATGATCGTCCTTCATCATTCCCAGTGGAGTCTCTATTCATTAGAACCCCTTTTCCATCCGACATTCGTCCTATGTCGTGATATTTTCAGCAGCCGTCCCCTGCTAGGTGATCGTCCTTCACCTCTTGATGATCGTCCTTCATCATTTTATCCGATGGGTGTCCCCATCGTTGATCTTGTTATCTGACATTCGTCCTGTGTCATGATAAACCCTAAGGGCAGCCGTACCCTGCTAGGTGATCGTCCTTCACCTCTTGATGATCGTCCTTCATCATGATTATCCGATGGCCGTCCCCATCGTCGACCTTTTTATCCGGCATTCGTCCTATGTCGTGATACTTTTGGAAACCGTACCTGGCAAGGTGATCATCCTTCACCTTGGATGACCGTCCCTCATCTTATTCCCAACAGAGCAGCCGTCCCCTGCTAGGTGATTGTCCTTCACCCTTTGATGACCATACCTCATACTTTATTTCATTTACCTCTAATCCCCAGAAAATCTTATAGCTTTACCCGATAGCCGTCCCCATCACAATCTCTCATATCCCCAACTTGTCGACCGTCCCCGTCATTGCTTTATTTCCCGCATCTTCCCCAGCATGTCTATCGTCCCCATCATCGCTTTATCCCCAGCAGTCGTCCTCTGCTCGACAGTCGTCCTCCGTCTCCCACACTTTATAGTATACTTTATTTTCTTTTACAATCTATATCCCTTTTCTTCTTCATTCTGTGAGTGCAAATTTTGGACTGTCTTGGGTATTCAACCACAAGTTATCTTGTTTGCCTGTTAAGCCATTGCTTACATCCTGCACAGCTAACTCATGCTTGAATAGGGGCAGCTGTAAACACCCCAAATTTGCCCTCACCCATTCACACCATGGATTGTGATCTTTTCATATGCATAAATTCAATCATAGCATCACTGCATTGCTCCTAAGTCATCTGCATCTAAGGTTTGTGATCTGAGAAATCCCTGAGCCATTTGATCCACTTCAAAGGTATTCAATCACTTCAAAGGGGTCCATGTATGTTCAAGCATCATATTATATCCTCACAAAGTCAAGGAAGTCAAAGAATCACAAGAACTGAGAAAGGCATGGAAGCAGAGCCAGGTTTAACTGCACAGATGACCTAGAATTAGTGTTTTGGTTTCAGAGGCCATAACTCCAAATTTTTTGGTCATTCTTGTTTCTATTGGTCTCTATATGTTATAAGGATCATGCATATCAAGTTTCGTGAATAAATTCCATAGGGAAGGCATCTAATCAAGGGTTGACTTCTTGAACAAGTCAGTGCAAAATCAGGGCATCTGAGGCCCCCAATGACCCAACCAAAGGGTGTTCTCCATCATTTTGAATGTGTATGATCTTTATTTGATCATAAAAGATGTTAGAAGTTCACAAAATTGAGGAATTTCATGCCATTTGCAAAGTTGCCTTTTTGGGAAAGTGACTTGTAATGGAAACTTGCTATTTTGGGAAAGTTTTTCAACCTCCTCAAATTGATTCAAAAATGCTTCAAATGAGAAAACTTTGGTTATGAAAGTTGTAGAATGGATCATTCCCTTTTCAAAAAGTACAAGAACTCATTTTAATTCATTTTGGATCAAGAGTTATGGCTTGTCAAAGTTGGGAAAAATCACATAATTTCAAGTTTTGTACCAAAGAGGCAAAGTTGCAAAACCTCTTGCCAAGGCAAATTGTAACTTCAAATGGACTTCTAATATTTGCACAAACATAAACCAATGCCTAAAAGTCAGAATGCATCAAGGATTTGCCCATTTTCATGACTTATGCTTCAAGAAATCACAAAAGGGCAAAAGGATCACAAAGTTGCAAAACATCATACAAACCCTAATCCACTTGCTAATTGGCCTCAAGACTGATTCTATGGCTCTCCTCAATCCTTGCTGCGCAGGACACCCCTTTGTCCTTGGCCTATCATTGACCCATACCTCTCTTACACCTAGACTTGACTTTTTGCAAAAAAAACCCATACCAATCAGCCTGTGCCACCACCAACTCTTTGCCCTATCACAGTTTGATAAGTGGACAAAATGAAACAAAAACCACACAAGAGGCAAGCCTGAAGACACACACAAGTAAGCATACACAGAAATCCCTCCCTTTGCATTTTCTATCAAATCTCTCAACTCAGCAACTAAAACTTAAAAATTCTTCCACCATTCAACTCACCATGATCCACTGATCATTTCCCACCCCTCATTTGTCCCTGAAACCACCACAATCAAAAACACGATTTCAACACTCCATTGACCTGAGCTTCTGCAAGCTTTCTCTGGAGGCCATATAAACTCCAGCTAAGTGTCAAAAGCTTCTGAGGAGGATCATTGGAGCTTGTTTGGACCAAAGAAGCAGCCAGAAAGCACCTAAGGCAAAAGCTCCAGCTCAGGTACCTCAAGAACTTTTTTCCAGAAATTGCTTTTTATGCTATAGAATTATTGCTTATGCTCCACTGATCATTCTGGTGTTCTTAGTTTTTAAAATGATTGAGTTTTGAGCCTGAACCATGTCTCTGAAAGTTTGACCTGAAAATTTCTTTGATTCGATTCGTGTTTGTGTTGAAAGATAAACATGATTTTGTGTTTGTTTCGTGTTTGGGGTGGGTAGAAGATGAATTCTGGAGAGTTAGAGCTTTTGAAACAGCCTAGGGAGTGATTTTGATTTTCTGTTGGCCGGAGAAGATGACCGGAACACTGTTCCGGTCATCTGAAAGTCATTAGGGCTTCTGATTAGGGCTTAATCATAATTACGTAGGTTTGAATGTGAGCCGTTCGTTTGCGCGCCAGGTCAACTCCCGCCTCTGTGAATTTGAATCTCAGCCTTCATATTGTTTGACTTTCCCTTTTTCCATTTAAATTCATTTTAATTTTATTTGTTTCATATTTATTTTGCACGAATTATTAAAAATAGCAAAAATCATTTAAAAATTATGAAAAGTTTTGTCAAAGATTTCATTAATTTTTAAAACCCAAAAATATTTTTATTTTTATTTTTTGCATTAAAAATTATTTTTAAATCATTTAAATGTTTATTTTTAATTAGTTAATGAAAATTAATTAATTAAAAATACATTTAGGTATTTAAAAATCCCAAACAAATTCACATTGCATTTAGAAACATTTAGAAACATTGTCCAACTCTCAAACCAAATTTATTTTTTGTTCTTGATGCCTTTTGATCATTTTCATTGGGATTAAATTCATTTTAAGGCATTATTTTGGTTCAAACTTTGAAAAATTCATTCTGCCTAACCCTTGAGAGTTGATGATGATTCTTCTTGCATTGCACTCTTCATAGCATGTAGTTTATAGGATAAATTTGGTTTGATTTGATCTTGCATTTTCAATTTGTTTAGCATTTTTCTTGATAAGGTACCTTAAAACCCTAGCAATCTTAGGAAATTCATAACTCACACTAGGTTAAGAGTTGGATCCTCTCCTTTGGGCAGTGAACTTGTATAGGTTTAGGGTATCTTTGATTGTATTTTCAAATTTTTATCATGTCATTTGCTTCTGGTTTTGGATTTTTGCATTGCATGATGCATGTAACCCTAATTTGTGCCTTCCTTTGCATCCATTTTTCATTTGCTTGCATCCAATGACTTGCCATGACATTTTGTGCATTCACATGATTCATAATACATCTTAGGACATATTAGAATCATGATTGATCATTGCATCTTTCATTTGCCATGTTGTATGTCCATTACATTTCATAAACTTTTCATGTACTTTCATGGTTCAAAGCATACCTCATTTGCATCCTTATGCTTGTTTGATCATTCTCATCTCTTGTATTGTGTTTGCATCATCCCTTAGCATCATTAACATCATGTTATTGCTTCTGACTTTGGTTTGCATCATGACATTTCATCTCCTTTGCATTGCATTTCATTTCTTTTGGCTAACTTTTCAGGTGGTAAGTTGTTTTGAGAAGTGAATTTGCCTTCACTTCTCACAATCTCTTCTCATCTCTCTTGCATCTTTTCTGCATTTTATCTTGTGTATTGGATTGAGCTTGCTCATTCATGTTCATCTTACTTTCTTTCTTCAAGCAACTTGTCTTCTTAAGTGAAGCAAGTTGTTTTGCTTCTTATTGCTTCTTCCTCCTTTCATCTGCTTCCTTCCTGGTGGTTTCTCTGAAGATCTTCTTGCAAACCTCATTAACCCTAGGAATAACCAAGCATGATAATAATTAGGGTTTGATTAGTCCCCCATTTAGCTTTTACCTTTGTGTCATCTTTGAGTCTCCTCTTCTCATCTCATAATCATGGACTAAACCCTAAAGGCTTTAAGGCTTTGTGATTAAGCTTATGTCTGCATCCTTCTATTAGGATGGAGTGTATAACTTTAATCCTAAGTGTTAATGGACAAGTCCCCCTTAATTGGTTAAGAAGGACTAACCCTAGTGTTAATGGACAAGTCCCCCTCAAGTTGTCTTACAAATCATAAAATCCATTTCTTAATCTTAACATTAACTAAAATCCACTTAATAAAGGTTTTGTTTTGTCATGAGGTTAATCCCTAATCATGGATTAAGTTGAGGAGTCTTCCTCAGCTTAAATGTTCTCATTTATTATCCTTCTATTAGGATGGTGTAATGAGTCCATTAAATATTTGATTATGGCTTAAACTCATTACTTAACACTAAACAAAAACAACAAAAACATCTAAATAATCACAAGTAGGTTAATGATCTTAATCCTACACCATGGTGATTAAGTGTGAGGTGCTTACTTCATACTTAAGGTATTCTCATTACCCCTAATCAGAGGGAGGATGTGATGAGTTTACTAACCCTTGGTTTAGGCTTAAACTCATTTTCTTACAACAAACTCCAAAAGCAATAAAAGATTGAAAATCCAAAAAACAAACTATAATCGTCTCCTCCGGGATTCTTTTCTCATCTCATTCACTCATAAACGAGAACTTGCTTCTTCCGTCTAATGCAAGACAGTTTTCACCTGAGCCAGACAGGTCATACACTTGAGCATAGGCAAGTAAGCAGTTCATCAGTCAATTTACCTTTCAGTCTCTTTGGGTCGAACTACGGTGTTCTGACTTCCTCATTGCACGAGAGGATACGTAGGCATAACTTAACAGTTATCAAATAAAAGTCTTTGTATATTCCTCCTCTTTCCAGCCTTATTCTTTAAGCCTCATGGTCTTGAGCATTTCATTCTTATTCTTACACTGACACTTCACTTATACACTTCACACTTCTTTTACACTGACACTTGTATTCTTTCCAGCTTTGATACACAGATTGCACTGACACTACCCTTTTAAAACACAAATCTTTTAAGGGTGGATCCCGTCGAGTACGACGGACAATCTGGGTGCTAATACCTTCCCAGGTTGTAACCAACCCCCTTTCTCAGTTTCTCTGGTTCGCAACCGTCTTATCCATCTTTTCCTAGGTTTATGCAGCATTACCTTTCCTTCGAGATAAAAATGCCTAGCTGGAGACTCTATTCATTCCTTCTCTCTTTCGCCGACCGTTCGCGTCTATACCCCTCTTGGCCCCGTGTCATTCAGGTGGGAGCGACAGCTTGGCGACTCTGCTGGGGACCCTTATACTGTAACCAGGGCTTCTGGTTCTTTTTGTGGGTTCCTCCTAGCGCTTGTTTGATTTGTGTTTATTGGGGTGTTATGTGATAATTGTGTTTATATAGTTGCTTTATTTATTGCTTTATGTACAGTTATTTATTGCTTTCTTTACAGCTTTATTCATCATACTGTCATATTGTCATCTTGCTGGATCTGGTTTTTGTTTTGGTGGGTGGGGTTCCATTGAGAGTTTAAGGTCCTATACCTGGGACCTGAGTGACACCTAGGCTAGAGTGGTTCATGTTCTTTCCCAATCCATTTCGGTCTGGTGCGGGAATATGAAACACGGTTCAGATGTGGGTTTCTTCTTGAGAACTTTGTGCTACAGATTTCCTGTAGTGCTAGGGCTATCTGGGAAGCCTGCTAAGTCTGGATGACCTTTACTATGACCTTCAGAAACTGAGGTGAATTAGAGGAGGATATTTTATGGTTATTGTAAACACTGTACCTCCGGGTTAGAAGTGTTTACACTTCTTATAATTGATCCAAGTCTGAGGATCCTTGTTTTAGAACATCACCTGTGAGGGGGTTGGGTTGTTTACAGGTTTGTAGGTACCCTTTGTAAACACCCCAAATTTTCCCTCACCCATTCACACCATGGCTTGTGATCATCTCATATGCATAAACTCAATCATAGCATCTCATATTACATTTTTGATTCACTGCATAGATTCTAAGTCATCTGCATCTAGGGTTTGTGATCTGAGCAATCCAAGAGCTTCTTGAGCCACTCCAAAGGTAATCAATCACTTCAAAGGGGTCCATGTATGTTCAAGCATCATATTATAGCCTCTCAAAGTCAAGAATGTCAAAGAATCACAAGAGCTGAGAATGGTATGGAAGCAGAGCCAGGTTTAACTGCACAGATGACCTAAAATTAGGGTTTTGGTTTCAGAGGCCATAACTCCAAATTTTTTGGTCATTCTTGTTTCTATTGGTCTCTATATGGTATAGGGAGTATGCATATCAATTTTCATGAAGAAATTCAATGGGGAAGTCATCTGATCAAGAGTTGACTTTTCAAGCAAGTCAGTGCAAAATCAGGGCATCTGAGGCCCCCAATGACCCAACCAAAGTGTGTTCTTCATCATTTTGATTGTATATGATCTTTATTTGATCATATAAGAAGTGGGAAGTTCACAAAATTGAAGAATTTCAAGTCTTTTGCAAAGTTGACTTTTTGGGAAAGTTTGACTTTTAATGAAATTGCCATTTTAGGAAACTTTTTCAACCTTTACTTTTTGATTCAAAAATGCTTCAAATGGAAAAACTTTGGTCATGAAAGTTGTAGAATGGATCATTCCCTTTTCAAAAAGTACAAGAACATGACCTAATTCATTATGGATCAAAAGTTATGGTTTGTCAAAGTTGGCTAAAATCACAAAATTTCAAAGTTTCCACCAAAGAGGCAAAGTTGCAAATTCACTTCTCAAGGCAAATTAAGGCATCAAATGGACTTATAAACTTCACAACATGATCATACAAGTCCTAAAAGTCAGATTGCACCAAGAAATCTCTCATTTTTATGGCTTATGGAGCAAGATATCTCATAAGAATCAAAAGTGAACCAACTTGCAAAAACTCACTCAAGTGAAGATCCACTTGCTTGCTGACTTGCTGAACCATCCTAGGGATCTCCCCACATCATGCTGCGCAGGACACACCTTTTGTCCTTGGCTAGAAAGTAGCCCATACCTCTCTTACACAACTTTGACATTTTGGCAACTTGAGCCATACCTATCACAAAAGCACACATCACTTCTTCTGACCAATCCCAATTGTTTATACAAACAAAAAGAAAGCCAAAGCAACAAGAACACAAGCCTGAAGCCCTCTCTAACTCAGCATTCTCATTTTCCCCTCCATTTGTACGAGCCTTCGAAACTCTCAGCCCAAGCCTCAAACACACAAACCAACTTCACAAACAATCTCACCATGCTTCACTGAACACAAACCAACCCTTAAAACAGCCTGAAAGCCACTGAATCAAAAACACGATCACCACCCTCCCCTGAGCAGAACCTCTGCCATCTTCCAAACCAGACACCACAAACTTCTTCTAAGCATCAGGACTTCATCAGGGGCCTAAGAGGAGTGGTTTGCGCAAAGAGAGAGGGTCAAAAAGTTGCAAACTGAGAAAGCTCAAAGCTCAGGTATACCAAGAACTTTTTTTCCAGAAATGCGTTTTTAAGTTTCTAATTTGTTCCTCATGCTTTGCTGATCACTCTGATGTTCTTAGTTTTGAAAATGGTTGAGAAATAAGCATTTAATCTTGTTCTGAAACTTTTCTGACCTAAAAATGTTTGGCTTCGATTCGCATGATTAATGAATGAGAAATGAGTTTTGGTTAGGGGTTTTGATTCAGTGATGTGTGGGGATGATTTCTGGGCTTTTAGTTTTCATTTTTATGAAGTTTGGAGGATTTTAGAGATTTTCAGGGAGGGAGGTCACCAGAGAAGACGACCGGAGCTCGTCTCCGGTGACCTGAAAGTGATTAGGGCATTAATGAGGATTAGGACTCAGTTTGAATAATGAGCGTAGGATGAGTTGACTGGCTTTGACTCCCGCGTGAATGAACGCACCAGATCTGCCACTTAACCCTAATTCAAATTAATTAGTTTAATTAATTAGGTTTAAGTTTGAATTTTCCAGAAGCAATCCCAGCCGTCCATGAGCGCGCGCAGTCTTTCCCTCCACCCTGAGTTTGAATACTGGCCTTAGATTGTGTTGACTTTCATTTTATTCAGTTTTATTTTCATTTTTATTCATTTAATTTGTCCATTTAATTTAAAATAGCAAAACAATTTTTAAAATTCTGAAAATTTTTGTACAAACTTTTATTAATTTTCAGAAACCAAAAACATTTTTATTTTTATTTTTTGCATTAAAAAATATTTTTAAATCATTTAAAAGTTTATTTTTAATTAATTAGTGAGAATTAATTAATTAAAAATACTTTTAGGTATTTAAAAATCACCAAAAAATTCATGAAAACTCTAGAATCATTTAGAAACATTTTCCAACTCTCAAACCAAATTTCTTTTTTGATCTTAATGCATTTTGACAATTTTTCATGGAATTAATTCAATTTCAAAGCATTATTTTGATCCAATCTTTGAAAATTCACTTCTGCCTAGTTTGGGAGAGTTGGACTTTGGTTCTTTTTGCATTGTGTTTTGCATATCATGTAGTTTGTGAGATTAAATTGGCATGATTTGATCTTTCATTTTCAATTTGTTTGACATTTTTCTTGTTAAGGTACCTTAAAACCCTAGAAATCTTAGGAAATTCATAACCCTCATTAGGTTAAGAGTTAGAACCCCTCCTTTGGGCAGTGAGTTTGTGTAGGGTTAGGGTTCCTTGGAATGCATTTTCAATTTTTTATCTTGATGTTTGCTTCTGGTTTTGATTTTTGTTTGTTGCCTTGATCATAAACCCTAATTTGGGCTTCCATATGCATCCATCTTGCATTTGCTTGCATACCATGACTTGCCATGACATTTTATGCATCAATTTGATTCATTTGACATCTTAAGACATCTTAGGATCATTATTGATCATTGCATCTTGCATTTTCCATGTTGTATGCCATTTGCACTTCATAACTTTTCATGTATGATTATGGTTCTAAGCATGCCTCCTTTGCATCCATTGGTTCATATGATCATCCTCATGCTTTGTTTCATGTTTGCATCATCTCATAGCATCATTATCATCTCATATATGCTTATGGTTTTGGTTTGTATCATGCCATTTCATTTCATTTTGCATTGCATTGCATTCCTTTCACTAACTTTTCAGGTGGTAAGCAACTTTGAGAAGTGAATTTGCCTTCACTTCTCACATTTTCTTTTCATCTCCCTTATGCATCATTGCTGCATTTCACTTTGTGTTTGAGATTGAGCTTGCTCTTTCTTCTTCTTCTTACTTTCTTTCTTCAAGTGACTTGTCTTCTTAAATGAAGCAAGTTGCTTTGCTTCTCTTTGCTCCTTTCATCTGCTTCCTGGTGGTTTCTTTGAAGATCTCTCTTGCAAACCTCATTAACCCTAGGAACAACCAAGAATGACAATAATTAGGGTTTTGATTAGTCCCCCACTTAGCTTTTACCTTTGTGTCTCTTTGAGTCTTCTCTTCTCACCTCATGATCAGGGACTAAACCCTAAAGGCTTTAAGGCTTTGTGATTAAGCTTATGCCTGCATCCTTCTATTAGGATGGAGTGTATAACTTTAATCCTAAGTGTTAAACCCTTAATGTGTTTAAATCCTTTAATCAATTCATCTAATAATCATCAAGACATCAAGCTTGTAACTTGGGCCTTGCATTAGGGTTCTAATTCTTCCTTAACTGGTTAAGAAGGACTAACCCTAGTGTTAATGGACAAGTCCTCCTCAAGTTGTCTTACAAACCCTAAAAATCACTTCATCATCATATCATTAAATAAAATCCACTTAACCAAAGGCTTGTTTTGTCATGAGTTTAATCCCTAATCATGGATTAAGTTGAGGAGCTTTCCTCAGCTTAAACACTCTCATTTATTATCCTTCTATTAGGATGGTGTAATGAGTCTGTTTAATCCTTGATTATGGCTTAACCTCACTACTTAACACTAAACAAAAACCACAAAAACATCTAAATAATCACAAGTAGGTTAATGATCTTAATCCTGCATCAAAGGTGATTAAGTGTGAGAAGCTGACTTCACACTTAAGGTATTCTCATTACCCCTAGTCAGAGGGAAGATGTGATGAGTTTACTAACCCATTGGTTTAGGCTTAAGCTCATTAACTTATGACAAACATTCAAAAAGCAATAAAAGACTGAAAACACAAAAAAAACAAACAATAATCGTCTCCTCCGGGATTCTTTTCTCATCTTATTCACTCACAACCGAGAACTAGCTTCTTCCGTCTAATGCAAGACAGTTTGCACCTGAGCCAGACAGGTCATACACTTGAGCATAGATAAGTAAGCAGTTCACAAGTCATTTCATCTTTCAGTCTCTTTGGGTCGAACTACGGTGTTCTGACTTCCTCATTGCACGACAGGATACGTAGGCATAACTTAATAGTTATCGAACAAAAGTCTCTGTATATTCCCCCTCCTTCTTTATCCTCATTATCATGAGCTTTTCATCTTTGTCCTGACACTGACACTTCACCTATACACTTCACTTCTCTTACACTGACACCTGTACATCCTTTTCCAGCTCTGTTATACACAAATTGCACTGACACTACCCCTTTAAAACACAAATCTTTTAAGCGTGGATCCCGTCGAGTACGACGGACAATCTGGGTGCTAATACCTTCCCAGGTTGTAACCAACCCCCTTTCTCAGTCTCTCTGGTTCGCAACCGTCTTATCCATATCTTTTCTTAGGTTTATGCAGCATTACCTTTCCCTCGGGATAAAAATGCCTAGCTGGCGACTCTTTTCATTCCCTGTGAGTCCACTCCTGTGTGTTCTCACATCCCTCCTTTCTCCGACCGTTCGCGTCTGTACCTTTATCTGGGCCATTTCCCATTTATCGGGAGCGACACCCTTGACCACATCATACCCTGTCACTATTTGGTTTAAGAGTACCTCAATTTGGACAGTTCTTGTGATTTAACCCTGGACATGTGACTCTTTATTTGAGTCCCCCACCTTGGTTACTGGATTTCTGAACCTCCATCTGGACTTCTTGAACATACATGGACTTATATCAAGACAGTTAATCAGATCCAGCTTGATCACAAACCCTTGCATATCATTTGCATACTCATCATTTGCATCATTTAACATTTGTTTATTTGCTTTTCAGGGTATCCACATTATATCTGGCTTGGTTTTGACCCCTTCATCTGCATAGACTCCTGTTTCATCAGCTATCTGCTTCAGCTATTCTCTTCAGTTGTTTGCTTCAGCCATCTTCATCATCACCAGCATCAGCCTATCAGTGGCCCATCTCCAGTACCAGTCTTGATCTTCACCAGCACTTATCTTCAGCAGTTGTAGCTCCTCCCAGGAAAAACAACATTTCATACCATTTCTTTGTGTAAACACTCCAAATTTGCCCTCACTCATTCACACCATGGCTTGTGATACCTTCATGTGCATAAGTTCAATCATAGCACCTCATATTACATATTTGCTTCACTGCATTGGTTCAAAGTCATCTGCATCTAGGGTTTGTGATCTGAGCAATCCCTGAGCCAGTTTTGCCACTACAAAGGTTTTCAATCACTTCAAAGGGGTACATGTGTGTTCAAGCATCATATTACTGTCGCTCCCGATAAATGGGGAAGGGCCCAGATAAAGGTACAGACGCGAACGGTCGGCGAGAGGAACAATGAGAACACACAGCCGTGAACTCACTGGAGAATGAATAGAGTCGCCAGCTAGGCATTTTTATCCCGAAGGAAAGGTAATGCTGCATAGACCTAGAAACAGATGGATAAGACGGTTGCGAACCAGAGAGACTGAGAAAGGGGGTTGGTTACAACCTGGGAAGGTATTACCACCCAGATTGTCCGCCGTACTCGACGGGATCCACGCTTAAAAGATTTGTGTTTTAAAGGGGTAGTGTCAGTGCAATCTGTGTATAAAATAGCTGGAAAAAGATGTACAGGTGTCATTGTAAAAGAAGTGAAGTGTATAAGTAAAGTGTCAGTGTAAGAACAGAGCGAAAAGCTCAAGATCATGAGGCTGAGAAAATAAGGCTGGAAAGAGGGGGAATATACAGAGACTTTTGTTCGATAACTGTTAAGTTATGCCTACGTATCCTCTCGTGCAATGAGGAAGTCAGAACACCGTAGTTCGACCCAAAGAGACTGAAAGATAAATTGACTTGTGAACTGCTTACTTGTCTATGCTCAAGTGTATGACCTGTCTGGCTCAGGTGCAAACTGTCTTGCATTAGACGGAAGAAGCAAGTTCTCGTTTATGAGTGAATGAGATGAGAAAAGAATCCCGAAGGAGACGATTATTGTTTGTTTTTGAGTTTTCAGTTCTTTATTGCTTTTTGAAGTTTTGTCGTAAGTTAACGAGCTTAAGCCTAAACCAATGGGTTAGTAAACTCATCACATCTTCCCTCTGATTAGGGGTAATGAGAATACCTTAAGTGTGAAGTCAGCTTCTCACACTTAATCACCTTTGGTGTAGGGTTAAGATCATTAACCTACTTGTGATTATTTAGATGTTTTTGTTGTTTTTGTTTAGTGTTAAGTAATGAGATTAAGCCATAATCAGGGATTAAACAGACTCATTACACCATCCTAATAGAAGGATAATAGATGAGAATGTTTAAGCTGAGGAAGACTCCTCAACTTAATCCATGATTAGGGATTAACCTCATGACAAAACAAAGCCTTTATTAGATGGATTTTATTTAATGATAAGATGATGAAGTGTTTTTCAGGGTTTGTAAGACAACTTGAGGGGGACTTGTCCATTAACACTAGGGTTAGTCCTTCTTAACCAATTAAGGAAGAATTAGAACCCTGATGCAAGGCCCAAGTTACAAGCTTGATGTCTTGATGATTATTAAGTGGATTAATTAAAGGATTTAAACACATTAAGGGTTTAACACTTAGGATTAAAGTTATACACTTCATCCTAATAGAAGGATGCAGGCATAAGCTTAATCACAAAGCCTTAAAGCCTTTAGGGTTTAGTCCCTGATTATGAGGTGAGAAGAGAAGACTCAAAGAGACACAAAGGTAAAACTAAGTGGGGAGACTAATCAAAACCCTAATCATTGTCATTCTTGGTTGTTCTTAAGGTTTGTGAGGTTTAAGAAAGAAATCTTCAATGGAACCACCAGGAAGCAGATGAAAGGATTAGGAGAAGCAAAGTGACTTGCTTCATTTAAGAAGACAAGTCACTTGAAGAAAGAAAGTGAGAAGAATAAGAATGAGCAAGCTCAATCTCAAACACATAACAAAATGCAGCAAGGATGCATGAAAGAGATGAAAAGAAATTGTGAGAAGTGAAGGCAAATTCACTTCTCAAAGTTACTTACCACCTGAAAAAGTTAGTGAGAAAAATGCAATGCAATGCAAAATGGAATGAAATGGCATGATGCAAATCAAAACCAGAAGCATATATGAGATGATAATGATGCTATGAGATGATGCAAACATGAATCAAGGCATGAGAATGATCATACAAACATGTGGATGCAAATGAAGCAAGTTTAGAACCATGAACATACATGAAAAGTTATGGAATGCAAATGGCATACAAAGTGGTAAATGAAAGATGCAATGATCAAATATGCTACTAATATGTCTTAAGATGTCCAATGAATCAAATGGATGCACAAAATGCTATGGCAAGTCATGGTATGCAAGCAAATGCAAGATGAATGCAAAAGGAAGCCCAAATTAGGGTTTATGATCAATGCAACAAACAAAAATCAAAACCAGAAGCAAACATCATGATAAAAAATTGAAAATGCATTCAAGGGAACCCTAACCCTATACAAACTCACTGCCCAAAGGAGGGGTTCTAACTCTTAACCTAATGCAAGTTATGAATTTTCTAAGTTTTCTAGGGTTTTAGGGTACCTTAACAAGAAAAATGTCAAACAAATTAAAAATGAAAGATCAAATCATGCCCATTTAATCTCACAAACTACATGCTAAACAAAATGCAATGCAAAAAGAATCAAAGTCCAACTCTCAATGGCTAGGCAGAAATGATTTTTTGAAGTTTGGATCAAAATAATGCCTTGAAATGATTTTAATTCCATGAAAAATTCTCAAAAGACATCAATATCAAAAAAGAAATTTGGTTTGAGGGTTGGACAATGTTTCTAAATGATTATGAAGGTTTCATGAATTTTTTGGTGATTTTTAAATTCCTAAAAGTATTTTTTATTAATTAATTCTCATTAATTAATTAAAAATAAACTTTTAAATAATTTAAAAATATTTTTTTAATGATAAAAATAAAAATGAAAATATTTTTGTGTCATAAAAATTATTAAAACTCATGAGAAAAAGTTTCATAATTTTTAGACATTTTTTACTATTTTAAATTAATTATGCAAGTTAAATGAAAAGAAATGAAATAAAAAAGAAAATAAATGGAAAGTAATCAGAATGGAGGGTTGAGATTGAGACTGGGTTTGAATGCATTGACCACGCGCGCTTTTGGAGGGACAGGATTGCATCTGACTAAATTATTTTAATTATAATTAATTAAATCTAATTAAGTGGATTAGGGCTAATTGGAAAGATCCTGGCCACACATGCGCGCGGGTAGTCAACGGGTCAACCCAATCCAACGCACGAAATTCAAATGACACTAATTACAGGGGTTATGCCCTAATTATTTTCAGGTGGCCGGAGAAGACCTCCGCGTCTTCTCCGGTGGGAAGTCCACCTGAAAATCTCCAAACTCTCTCAAAACGTAACAAAAATGAAAACCAAACATACAGAAATGATTCCCATGATCCCCTGAATCAAAACCCCATCACAAACATCATTTATTTTTCCCCAGAAACATGAATCGAAACAAACAATATTTAGGTCAACAGAGTTTCAGAGATCAATTAAATGCTCATTTCATCACCATTTCCAAAACTAAAAGCATCAGAATACTCAGTGAAGCATGGAGAACAAGTTTAGAACATAAAAAATGATTTCTGGAAAAATATTTCTTGAGCTACCTGAGATTCGAAGCTTTCACTCCAGCCACTTTCAGACCTCCTCTCCTTATGCAATCTACTCCTTATGACCTCTTGGTGATGTTTGAATGCTTTGGAGAAATTTATGCTGGCTGGATGAAGAGTTTGAGCAACTTCTGCTCAAGCTCAGTTGGAAATGGCAATGGTGATGCAGGCAGCTTCAGGCCAATGTGAGTGGTTCTTTGTGATCAGGGTGATGTTTTAAGAAGGTTTGTGGAGTTTGTTTCAGTGTTTGTGGACTGTGGAGTGAGTTTCGAAAGAAATTGCAAGTTGGAGTGAAAATGGTGAAATGGAGTTATGGCTTGTTTTTGGCTTGGTTCTTTGCTGGTTTCTACTCAATGGAACATGGTAAGATGATTGGTGAAAATGGTTTGGATGTTTTAAGTTTGTGGAGGCAGATTCGAAGAGTTTTGCACAAGGGAGTGTTTTTGTGTATGTGTTGGTGTGTCTTGTTTCAGCCTTGCTTCTTGAGTGTTATGGCCAGCATTTGGATAGTATATTTTAATCCTATAGGTCAGATGATTTGACATGGCCTCTATTGATTGGTAAGTTTGCTTTTGCCAAAAGTCCACTTTTTGTGTAAGGGAAGTATGGCTTGGTTCTAGGCTAGTACAAGGCATGGGGCTGCGCAGCAAGGGTGAGGGGAAAGGCTAGCCAAAGTCAGCATCCAATGTTGCAAGTTGTAGGAAGTGTGATGAGTGGTTTTGCAAGTTGGCTCTTTTTGAAACTTCATGGAAAATGCCTTGTTACACAAACCATACACATGTGATCTTTGGTCCAATTCTGATTTTTAGGTCACATAGAATGTTTGTGTCATGGTTTGATGTCAACTAGAGGTCACAAACAGCCTTGGTTCATGGTTTTGCAAAATTCTCATTTGGTGCACATCTTGAAAATCAATGATTTTTGCCAACTTTGTCACACCATAACTTTTGATCCAAGAAGAATTTGATCATGTTCTTGTACTTTTTGAAAAGGGAAAGATGTAATCTACAACTTTCATGACCAAAGTTTTTCCATTTGAAGCATTTTTGGATCAAGAATCAAGGCTTGAAAAATGACCTAAAATGAAGCATTCTTGAAAAGTCAACTATGCCCAAAATTGCAAAAACTCCAAATTCTTGATTTTTGTGAACTTCAACCTTCCTACATGATCAAATAAAGATCATATACACTCAAAATGATGAAGATCACCCATTGGTTGGGTCATTGGGGGCCTCAGATGCCCTGATTTTGCACTGACTTGTCCAGAAAGTCAACTCTTGATCAGATGACTTCCCCATGGAATTTCTTCATGAAAATTGATATGCATACTCCCTATACCATATAGAGACCAATAGAAACAAGAATGACCAAAAAATTTGGAGTTATGGCCTCTGAAACCAAAACCCTAATTTTAGGTCAACTGTGCAGTCAAACTTGGCTCTGCTTCCATACCAATCCCAGTTCTTGTGATTCTTTGGAATCTTTGCCTTTGAGAGGATGTAATATGATACTTGAACACATATGGATCCCTTTGAAGTGATTGGTGGCCTTTGGAGTGGCTCAAGAGGCTCTTGGATTGCTCAGATCACAAACCCTAGGTGCAGATGACTTAGAAACTATGCAGTGGATCAAAAATGAGATATGAGATGATATGATTGTGCATATGAAATGATCACAAGCCATGGTGTGAATGGGTGAGGGAAAATTTGGGGTGTTTACAATTACATCCCCACAAAGTCAATAAAGTCAAAGAATCACAAGAACTGAGAATGGCATGGAAGCAGAGCCAGGTTTGACTGCACAGATGACCTAGAATTAGGGTTTTGTTTTCAAAGGCCATAACTCCAAATTTTCTGGTCATTCTTGTTTCTATTGGTCTCTATATGGTATAGGTATCATGCATATCAATTTTCATGAAGAAATTCCATGGGGAAGGCATCTGATCAAGAGTTGACTTTTTGAGCAAGTCAGTGCAAAACCAGGGCATCTGAGGCCCCCAATGACCCAACCAAAGGGTGTTCTTCATCATTTTGATGGTGTATGATCTTTATTTGATCATAGAAGATGTTATAAGTTCACAAAATTGAAGAATTTCAAGCCATTTGCAAATTTGACTTTTTGGGAAAGTGACTTGTAATGGAAAATTGCCATTTTGGGAAACTTTTTCAACCCTTGCTTTTTGATTCAAAAATGCTTCAAATGAGAAAACTTTGGTCATGAAAGTTGTAGAATGGATCATTCCCTTTTCAAAAAGTACAAGAAATCATGCTAATTCATTTTGGATCAAAAGTTATGGCTTGTCAAAGTTGGACAAAATCACACAAATTCATGTTTTACACCAAAGAGGCAATTTGCATAATGGTTTGATAAGGTATTCTAAGGACTTCAAATGTACACAAACACTTCATAACATGTCAAATGGATCTCTAAGTATCAGAATGGTGCTTTGAATTATTCCATTTCATGCCTTAAACTTGAAGAATTTCAAAAAGGGGCAAAGTTGTGCCAATTTGCAAAATGATCCAAATCCCTTCATCCACTTGCCACAGCTCACAAAATCTGATTTCATGACACTCCTTGATCCTTGCTGCGCATAGCCATGCCCCTATCTCAGCCTGCCACTTGCCCATACCTCCAAGTACAACTTTCATGACTTTTTGCAACATGAGCCATACCAATCCCACAGTGCCACATCAACTCCTCTGACCTCTCTAGTTGTGATAAGTGGACCAAATGCAGCCTAACACACCACACAATTCATGTTGAAGCTCTCTCATAGCCATAGTTCCAAGTTTATGCTCCATATGCAAAACCTTTCGAAACACACAGCACAAGCATCAAACATTCAAACAAACTTCATCATTGATCTCAAAATGTTCCACTGATCACAAACCAACCATTGAAACAGCCCAAAACCTCACACAAACCAAATACAATTTCTCACCTCTCCTGAACAGAACTGGATCAAACTCCCAAATTAGCCAAAAGAAATTCTTTCCAAGCATCAAGACTTCATCAGGAGCTCAAGAGGAGTGGTTTGCACAAAGAGAGGAGGCCAGAAAGTTACAAACTGAGAAAGCTCAAGCTCAGGTACCTCAAGAACTTTTTTCCAGAAATGAGTTTTTAAGTTCCTAGATTGTTCCTCATGCTTTGCTGATCACTCTGATGTTTTTACTTTTTGAAATGGTTGAGAAATAAGCCTATATCGAAGCTCTGAAAATTTTCCAGATTTTTATGTTTTGATCCATATCTTCAGTTGTAGGTTATATAAATTTGTTTTGATGCTTGATTTGTGTTCAGGGTGATTAGGAGATGTGATCTAGAGCTTTAGAGCTTTTGATTTTGTCTAGAGAAGAAGATTAGGTTTTGGACTCGTCGGAGAAGACGACCGGAACACTGTTCCAGCCGTCTGAGAGTCATTAATGATAATTAGGGTCTAGGTCCAGGTTTGAATGTGGAGCGTTGATCTGGTTGACTAAGTCAATCTCCCGCGCGCGTGTGTGGCCCAGATTTGTCACTAAACCCTAATTTAAATTAATCAGCTTAATTAATTAGGTTTAAATTCAAATTTTCCAGAAGCAATCTCAATCGTCCATGAGCGCGCGCAGTCTTTCCCTCCCCCCTGAGTTTGAATGCCGGCCCTTGATTGCGCTGACTTTCTCTTTATTTGTATTTTTATTTTATTTTATTTCATTTGTTTTGTTTTGTACATTTACTTTAAAATAGCAAAAAATGTTTAAAAATTATGAAAATTTTTGTCAAGGTTTTCATTATTTTTCAGATCACAAAAATATTTTTATTTTTATTTTTCGCATTAAAAATTATTTTTAAATAATTTAAAAATTTATTTTTAATTAATTAATGAAAATTAATTAATTAAAAATACGTTTAGGTATTTAAAAATCACAAAAAAATTCATGTAACCTTTAAAAACATTTAGAAACATTGTCCCATTCTCAAACCAAATTTCTTTTTTGTTCTTGATGCCTTTTGATTATTTTCTTTGGAATTAAATTCTTTTCAAGGCAATATTTTGTTTCAAACTTCAAAAATTCATTTCTGCCTAACCATTGAGAGTTGGACAATGATTCTTTTTGCATTGCATCTTACATAACATGTAGTTTATAGGATAAAATTGGCATGAATTGATCTTTCATTTTCAATTTGTTTGGCATTTTTCTTGACAAGGTACCTTAAAACCCTAGCAAAAACTATGCCCAAAAAGTCAACTATGCCCAAAAAAGTCAACTATGCCCAAAAAGTCAACACTTGCCAAAACTCCAAATTCTTGATTTTTGTGAACTTCAACCTTCCTCCATGATCAAATAAAGATCATATACACTCAAAATGATGAAGATCACCCATTGGTTGGGTCATTGGGGGCCTCAGATGCCCTGATTTTGCACTGACTTGTCCAGAAAGTCAACTCTTGATCAGATGACTTCCCCATGGAATTTCTTCATGAAAATTGATATGCATACTCCCTATACCATATAGAGACCAATAGAAACAAGAATGACCAAAAAATTTGGAGTTATGGCCTCTGAAACCAAAACCCTAATTTTAGGTCAACTGTGCAGTCAAACTTGGCTCTGCTTCCATACCAATCCCAGTTCTTGTGATTCTTTGGAATCTTTGCCTTTGAGAGGATGTAATATGATACTTGAACACATATGGATCCCTTTGAAGTGATTGGTGGCCTTTGGAGTGGCTCAAGAGGCTCTTGGATTGCTCAGATCACAAACCCTAGGTGCAGATGACTTAGAAACTATGCAGTGGATCAAAAATGAGATATGAGATGATATGATTGTGCATATGAAATGATCACAAGCCATGGTGTGAATGGGTGAGGGCAAATTTGGGGTGTTTACAGCTGCCCCTATTCAAACATGAGTTAGCTGTGCAGGATGTAAGCAATGGCTTATCAGGCAAACAAGTTAACTTGTGGTTGAATACCAAAGACAGTCCAAAATTTGCACTCACAGAAATGAAGAAGAAAAGGGATATAGATTGTAAAGGAAAACAAAGTATATTGTAAAGTGTGAGCGACGGAAGACGACCGTCGAGCAGAGGACGACTGCTGGGTAAATAGCAATGACGGGGACGGCCGACATGCTGGGAAAAGTGCGGAAAATAAAGCGATGACGGGGACGGCCGACATGCTGGGGATAAAAGGTAAAGCCAAGACGGGGACGGCCGACTGGCTGGGGAAAATAAGATTATGATGGGGACGGCCATCAAGATAAAGTCGTAAAATTCTCTGGGGATCAATGAAACATGACGGGGACGGCCATCAAGTTCATAAAGCAAAGTAACCCACGATGGGGACGGCCATCGGGCTAAAAGAAAAGGGACCACGACGGGGACGGCCATCGGGTTTAAAGAATAAATGGAATAAATAGATGATGGGGTACGGCCACCAAAAGTGAAGGACGATCACTTAGCAGGGGACGGCTGCTCAGTTGGGGAATGAAAGGAAAAATGATGGGGACGGCCATCAAAGGTGGAGGACGACCACCTGGCAGGGTACGGCTGCTGAAAATATCAACGATGGGGACGACCATCGGATAAAAGGTCAACGATGGGGACGGCCATCGGACGAGCATGATGGAAGACGACCATCAAGAGGTGGAGGACGACCACCTAGCAGGGGACGGCTGCTCTCAAGGTTTGTCATGACATAGGACGAATGTCAGATAACCAAAATCAACAAGGGGGACGTCCATTGGATAAAATGATGAAGGACGATCATCAAGAGGTGGAGGACGACCACCTAGCAGGGGACGGCTGCTAAAAATATCAACGATGGGGACGGCCATCGGATGAGCATGACGGAGGACGACCGTCCAGAAGTGGAGGACGACCACTCAGCAGGGTACGGCTGCTCTCAGGGTTTATCATAACACAGGACGAGTGTCAGATAAAAAGAAAATGCTTACTTGGCGATCTACTAGGGATATAGTGAACACGGACGAGTGTTCACAACCAAGAAAGGAAAGGATAAGTGCTTAGATGTTGTGTATAGATTAAAGATGCGGACGAGCATCCTTAAGATTATGATACGGACGAGTATCATGTAGAAACAAATACTGCCACGCGTTCAGAGATGATGATACAGACGAGTATCAACTTGTTAACAAGGAACACAGACGAGCGTTGAATCTGAGAGGATTCTTCTGGGGAATAGTAGATACAGGCGAGTATCTATATTCAAGAAGAACAGAAGTATTTGACACAGTGTATGGATTAAAGATGCGGACGAACATCCTTAAGACTATGATACGGACGAGTATCATGTAGAAGCAAACACTAGACACAATGTTCTGAGATGATGGTGCGGACGAGTACCAACTGGTTAACAGAGAACATGGACCAATGTTGAATCTGTGGGGATATAAACGGTGTATACAAGATACGGACGAGTGTCTGTATAAGTATGAGTAGTATGAGTAGTATTGTATAAATGAGTGTTTATCTGCTGGGGAGGGTGACACGGACGAGTGTCAAAGTATAATAATATTAACAAGTACACGGGTTGTAAAAGTGTAGGCGACTGCGCTGGGGATATGACACGGACGGGTGTCAAGAAAATGTATAAGTAGGTGAGTGCAAAGAGGATGTCTTTGGCTTTCTGCTGGGGGTATGACACGGACGGGTGCCAGAAAGTATCTGTATTACGGGTGATCTTGTTTGTAAAGAGTGTTCAGGCGACTTAATGGGGAGTGATGACACGGACGGGTGTCGAAAGGTGTATATACTGGTGTTTGTGATTTGTGAGGCAACTGCTTTTGCTGGGGACTTTGGGGGATTTTTTCTTTGTACGTTGATGGACTGTCATTATTCACAAGTGTTGGTTCATAACATGGCTTATGATTATGCTATGAGTTGGATTTTTTTGCCGTAATGCTCCGTGTTAAAACGGAATGCTACGCTTTGTGGGTGAATATGATGTGAATGTTATGATTGTGCAAAGACACCGATCCGGGATTCGGATCCCGTTGCCACGAAGATCTTCGATCGATCCGTTTGAAGTAGACATCCCAGCTGGGGATGAGATCATCGGTAGATCTGAGGAGATGTATCTGCTTGGGGATGCGGGTCACTGAGAGACCTATTCCAATAGATGAGGGACCCAGCTGGGGTTTGGCAGAATCTTTCTTTACTCTGTTGTGATTTCTTCGTGCGTTGTTCTTCTGGATAGAGGCTGGAACTCTGTGGGGAGATAGCTCTCTGACTTTTGTACTCGGCTGAGGGCGAGATGGTAACTCGGCTGGGGAGAGAGAGATATCACTGCAAGACCTCCATAGGGATTCTACTGAAGGGGATCCTTGACTCTGCCGGGGATATGGGCACCTTCTATGATGCCTGGCAACTCTGATGGGGAAACGACAACTCGGCTGGGGGAAGTCATGAGAGGCAACTCAGCTGGGGAGAGAGCACTTTGGGTGCTAGAAACGAGTGTCGATTTGCCAGCTTGCTGGGATGAGGCCTCATGCCCCAAGTTGCGCTCTGGATACCTGCAATCCTGCAAAGATAAAGAAACGCACAAGGTAATCCCGAGGTATCCCTTACTGGATTCCGTCATAGGAGTTAGGATACTTCTGAGAGTAAGCATATTTCCTGCAAGCATGTTTTTTATTTGAGGATAAAACATCTGTATTCTGTGCAAATCAGTTTTTTAGACATCAGACATTTTTTTGCAAATAAAATGTACAAAACGAGACATGACTGAAAATCTGATTTTATTAATTCATATGCCCTGAATTGGCGAGGTACAGTCAAAGGAACATATCCCCTGAAATGAGGAGATTGTTACAAATTGAGAAACAAAATGTTGGCAGTGTTGATGACGCTTTAAGGAGCTTCCTCTTCACTATGACTCGTATGACTTATGACGTTCTTCTCATCTTGCTTTTTGAAGAATGTTGATTCTGATTGAAGCTTGATCCTTTCGAAGCTTACCAAGTTGTAGGTGATACAGACGAATTCAGAATGCAGTTGTTCGCTTATTCCCTTATTTTGCATGGATCGCCCTTTCGGGTTTTCAATCCATCGGGATACCCATTTTTTGCCTGAGCTGTCCAATGCGGCTTTTCAACTCAGCGGGTGTACACATTTTGTTTATTTTCCCTTATTTTTGCCCGAGTCTTTTATTCTGTTTTTGACTCGCCGGGATGCCCTATTTTTGCCTGGACTTACATTCTGTTTTTATGTCCAGCGGGTCATTTTATGCGAAGTATTTTTTAACTGCATCTGAATTTACAGGGGATGGGAAATCTTCACCATCCATGGTGCTGAGCATCAGTGCTCCACCAGAGAAAACTTTCTTTACTACAAACGGTCCTTCATAGTTCGGAGTCCACTTGCCCCTGTGGTCTGTATGAGGAGGGAGGATTCTCTTCAGCACAAGATCTCCTACTTGGTACTCTCGGTGCCTGACTTTCTGATCGAAGGCTCTCTTCATTCTTTTCTGATATAACTGCCCATGACAGATTGCAGCCAATCTTTTCTCTTCAATCAGACTCAGTTGTTTGTATCGGGCCCGAACCCATTCTGCTTCGTTCAGCTTAACATCCATCAGTACTCGTAAGGAGGGTAATTCAACTTCGACAGGTAGGACTGCTTCCATACCATATACAAGCTGATACGGTGTTGCCCCAGTGGATGTTCTGATTGACGTGCGGTACCCATGCAAGGCAAATGGTAGCATCTCATGCCAGTCTTTGTAGGTGATTACCATCTTCTGCACAGTCTTCTTGATGTTCTTATTAGCTGCCTCAACAGCGCCATTCATCTTTGGCCTGTAAGGAGAAGAATTGTGATGTTGAATCTTGAAGTCCCGGCATAGCTCTGCCATCATTTTGTTGTTTAGATTGGAACCATTATCAGTAATGATTCGCTCGGGAACTCCGTATCGACAAATGATATCTCTTTTCAGAAATCTGGCTACCACTTGTCTTGTGACGTTTGCATATGAGGCTGCTTCAACCCACTTGGTGAAATAGTCAATGGCGACCAGGATGAATCTGTGGCCATTTGAAGCAGTTGGCTCGATCTTGCCAATCATATCAATGCCCCACATAGCAAAGGGCCATGGTGAAGACATGATGTTCAAAGGATTGGGAGGCACATGCACCTTATCTGCATAAATCTGGCATTTGTGGCATTTTCTGGCGTATGCACAACAGTCTGCATCCATCGTGATCCAGTAATAGCCTGATCTCAATAATTTCTTAGCCATTGCATGTCCTCCAGCATGGGTACCAAAGGAGCCTTCGTGCACTTCATGCATCAATAAATCTGCTTCTGTCTTGTCAACACATCGGAGGAGTACCATATCAAAGTTCCTTTTATATAAAGACCCATCAGTGTTCAAGAAGAAACTACCAGCAAGCCTTCTCAAAGTCTTCTTATCATTGGAAGATGCCCCAGGTGGGTATGTTTGATCCTCTAAGAAGCACTTAATGTCATGGAACCAAGGCTTATCGTCTTTGACAACTTCTGCTGCGAACACATATGCTGGTCTGTCAAGTCTGGACACTGAAATTTGAGGTACAAAGTTAGCAGCTTGAACTTTGATCATGGATGAAATGGTAGCAAGGGCATCTGCAAACTGATTCTCGTCCCGAGGGATATACTCAAGCCTGACTGTTGTAAAGAAAGTCAATAGCCTCCTTGTATAATCCCTGTAAGGTATCAGATGATCCTGGTGGGTGTACCATTTGCCGTTGGTTTGATTAACTACCAGAGCTGAATCCCCGAATACAGTCAAAGTCTTGATCCTGAGGTCAATGGCTTCCTCAAGACCCATAATGCAAGCTTCGTATTCAGCTTCGTTGTTAGTGCAGTTGAAAGTGAGTTTTGCCGAGAAAGGCATGTGAACTCCTTCGGGTGTAATGAGTACTGCACCAACACCACGACCATTCGTGTTAACAGCCCCGTCAAACATCATAGTCCATTCTTCTTCCGGGTCAGGCCCTTCAGTGTGAATAGGCTCTTCATGATCTTTTGCTTTAATGAACATGATGTCTTCATCAGGGAAGTCAAATCTCATAGGCTGGTAGTCATCAATGGGTTGCTCAGCAAGATATTCAGATAGTACACTGCCCTTGATGGCTTTCTGAGACGTGTACTGGATGTCGTATTCCGTGAGGATCATTTGCCATCTTGCAACCCGCCCGGTAAGAGCTGGCTTCTCGAAAATGTACTTGACTGGGTCCATCTTTGAGATCAATAAAGTAGTGTGGGTCAACATATACTGTCTCAGTCGGCGAGCAGCCCACGCTAAAGCACAGCAAGTTTTCTCGAGCAGTGAATAACGTTGTTCACAGTCGGTAAACTTTTTGCTTAGGTAGTATATTGCATACTCTTTTCGACCAGACTCGTCATGCTGGCCCAGCACACACCCCATTGACTCTTCTAATACTGTCAAGTACATTATCAGAGGTCTTCCTTCAACTGGAGGCATAAGGATTGGAGGTTCTTGCAGATATTCTTTGACCTTGTCAAAAGCCCTTTGGCAGTCTTCGTTCCACCTGACCGTCTGTTCTTTTCTTAACAACTTGAACAAGGGTTCACAGGTTGCAGTAAGGTGAGATATGAACCGTGAAATGTAGTTCAATCGACCTAAGAACCCTCGAACTTCTTTCTCAGTTTTCGGTGCATGCATCTCTTGGATGGCTTTGACTTTGTCAGGGTCAACTTCAATCCCTTTCTCGCTTACAATAAAACCCAGCAGCTTACCAGATCGCACCCCGAATGTGCATTTGTTGGGGTTCAACTTCAGTTGGTACTTCCTCAGACGCTTGAACAACTTCAGTAGATTCACTAGGTGATCTTCTTCTGTAAGGGACTTGGCAATCATGTCATCCACATAACACTCGATTTCCTTATGGATCATATCGTGGAATAATGTCACCATAGCCCGTTGATATGTTGCACCAGCGTTCTTCAATCCAAATGGCATCACCTTGTAACAGAACGTGCCCCAAGGTGTAATGAATGTTGTCTTCTCCATGTCTTCAGGTGACATCTTGATCTGATTATATCCTGAAAATCCGTCCATGAAGGAGAACACCGAGAATTGAGCCGTGTTGTCCACCAATATATCAATGTGAGGTAAAGGGAAATCATCTTTCGGGCTGGCTCTGTTCAGATCCCGGTAATCAACACACATCCTAACTTTGCCGTCTTTCTTAGGCACAGGTACTATGTTAGCAACCCACGGTGGATAGCTAGTTACAGCAAGGAACCCGGCGTCCCACTGCTTTTGTACCTCCTCCTTGATTTTCATAGCCATGTCTGGACGAGTACGGCGTAGTTTCTGCTTAACTGGCGGGCATTCTTCTCTCAAAGGCAGCTTGTGCATGACAATATCAGTATTCAAACCTGGCATATCTTGATAAGACCAAGCAAACACATCTACATACTCTCGAAGCAGGTCGATCAGTTGTCTCTTCACTGAGTCTTGTAGGCGGGCCCCGATTTTAACTTCTTTCACGTCTTCATCTGTACCAAGATTGATCACTTCAACCTCCTCCTGATGAGGAGTAATAACCTTTTCCTCTTGTCTCAACAACCTGGCTAGCTCTTCGGGAAGCTCATACTCTTCTTCAACCCCTTCATCAGCTTGATTGATTGGATTGTCAAAGTCATACGAAGTCATAGCCGTGCTGTTGTCGGTGCTGTCAGGAAGGCATTCTCTGCAAGGGTTCAGTTGGTTCATTTTAGTGATTTGATTTTAATCTTGTTTTAAAAGTGAAATAAAAATTGTCATTTTGAAAACACTGCCATTTATTTTTTGTACAAAAAGAAAAATGGAAAAACAGTGAACGGAAAAGAAAAAGACTCATTTGCAAAAAGATGTCTGATATTTCATTAATTAATCTTGTTTGCACAAAAAAGTACAGATGGCCCGATTACAAAATGAGTCTTGTCATCTTGGGCAAGATGCAAGACTTTGATGCATGCTATAAAAATACAGGAAATAATAATTACTCTGCATGAGTAACTCTTATAATTTCCTGGGAAGACCAGTTTGAGATACTGCTCCCCGGGATCTTTGGACGAATCCAGCTTTCCAGGTTGCGTTCTTCTTCCAGCTCGTCTTCCAAACAGTTGATGGCATCAGGGGTAAGCATCCCCCCACTCACAAAATTGGGCTCTTTCGCAGCCGCTGCTTGATCTTGTTGAGTTGGTTTGTAACCCAACCCAAATCTGTCTTCTTTCTTCTCCACCGATAGCAGTTTGCCCCAACCTTGGGCGTTTCCTCCCTCAACAACCTTCCGGGCTTGTTGGTAAGATGTCATTGAGGTACCAGGCACAGCAGATGTTTCATTGACATTCAAGGCTTCAAAACCCTGACTCATTGTTTCATGGATCTCCCCATCCATCTCAATATACTTATAGGTAGCCAGGTGGCTGACAAAAATATCCTCTTCTCCACAAATTGTAACGATTTGACCCTCCCACTCATATTTTAACTTCTGGTGAAGGGTAGAGGTCACGGCGCCAGCGGCGTGGATCCATGGCCTACCCAATAAACAGCTGTAGGCGGGCTGTATATCCATCACGTAGAAGATAGTTTTAAAGGTCTGCGGGCCAATCGTTATAGGCAACTCGATCTCTCCCAGAACCGATCTCTTTGAACCATCAAAGGCTCTCACCACCAGGTTGCTGGGTCTCAATGCCAATCCATCATATTCTAGCTTCACCAGGGCCTTTTTAGGTAGGACATTGAGGGATGACCCCGTGTCTACCAGCACATGGGAAAGGACAGCACCTTTGCATTCCATGGTTATGTGCAAGGCTTTGTTGTGGTTGCGGCCTTCCGTTGTCAAATCAGTATTGGTGAACCCTAGTCCGTGACTAGCATTAACATTTCCAACTACAGCTTCTAGCTGATTGACAGTGATCTCTTCAGGCACGTAAGCTGCGTGCAAGACTTTGAGTAGTGCATTCCGATGGGCTTCAGAGCACATAAGCAATGATAGGATTGAGATCTTGGAAGGCGTCTGATGAAGCTGATCCACTATTTTATAATCACTCTTTTTGATGATTCGCATGAACTCATCAACCTCTTGATCGAATGGTGTCTTCAAAGCTTCCTTAATAGCTTGATCTTCCTGCACAGGGCTCTTCCCTTTTGCCTTGGCAGCAGCTTCTGCTTCGGCAGTGGGTCTCTGAATTTGTGGAGCGAAAAGACGTCCGCTTCGAGTGAAGCCTCCGCCTCCGCCCACATTGTCTATTTGTGGTGCAGGGGTTGATGATTCAAAAGTGATTCTTTGTCCCTCACAGTACAGGTCAGAGCCGTAATGCCAGGGGATGGCATTACTGCTTTCATAAGGTACCGGTCCAGGCACCGTGATGGTGACTGGACTGATTGCAGCTGTTGAAGGAACTGTGATAGTCCGTGGATCATAATAAATTGTAACTGGTGCTCTAATGGGAGCAGCACCTTCTGAATTGTAGGCAGAGTTGCTTTCAGGATCATAGAATATGGTGACAGTTGAGACATCTTCATGATTTGTTGCTGGAGTTGTAGGAGACATTGCCGGAAGGATGGATGTTGTTGTTGTAGGAGATTCGAAATGGAGTGAAGCTGAAGTTGTAGAAGAAAAATTTGTTGATAACTGATCAGTTGAGACGATAGATGGAGTGCTTGTTGATGAAACCGAAGAATTTTCAGGAACAATGGTTGCTGCAGTTGTAGGAGGTTCTGAAACCGTTGCTGATGAGATTGCTGGATTTGTTGGAAATGATGTGGTGATCTGAAGCTGGCCACTCTGAATAAGACCATCTATGCCATTCCTTAAATTATCGCACCCATTTACCGAGATATTGCAGTAAGCACAACCCAACTCACACCCTGGGAACATTTGACATTCCAGGAGTTGAGCCTTGATTTCTACCAACGGTGTCCGGATCTGACCCACACTGGTTATTAAATAAGACGGTTTGTCTTCTTCAATAGCGTTAATTCTAGGACCACCGTGGTTCGGCATCGGGTTTTTATTGACATTGGGTGGTGGTGCGAAATTCAGAGCTTTTGAGTCTACCAGGTCTTGTACCTTCATATGCAGGGCTCTGCACTTTTCTGTACTGTGGCCAGGTGCGTTTGAATGAAAAGCACACCTAGCATTGGAGTCATAGTTCCTGGGTAGACTGTTGGGATCTGGAGGTGCCAGCGTCCTTAGCTCAACTAGGTTGAGTTTCAGGAGTTGTGGCAGCAAGGTAGCATACGGCATAGGGATCGGATCGATCACCCTGTTAGCTTGAGAAGGCCTCTGTTGAAATGGCCTTTGTTGACTGTTGTTGTTGGTGTTGCTGTTGTTGTAATTTCTCGGAGGATACTGATTTTGTTGATGGTACTGAGGTTGCTGTTGATAGTTTTGCTGCGGCGGTTGATAGACTGGCTGAGGATGAGCTGGAGCAGGAATGGTGACTGCTGCCACTGATCTATGAGCATATTGGGGCCTGCCCCTGTTGGTGTGGATGGCATTGGTCTCGCCAGTTCTTCTTGGGCCTGCAAAAGGCTTTCTTGTACTACTGGACGAGCTGGCACCATTGTCAGAAATCTTCCCCATTTTCAATAGGCTTTCAATTCTTTCCCCTGCTATGACAACATCGGCAAAGCTAGTGGAAGAGAAAGCAGCCAACCTGTCAATATATGTTCCCTGAAGGGTGTTCATAAACATGTCTGCCATTTCCCTTTCAGACATAGGTGGCTGAACAGCAGCAGCCAATTGCCTCCTTCTTTGGGCATATTCTCGGAAACTTTCCCTTGACGACTGTGACATTCCCATTAGGAGAGTCCTGTTGGGTGCCATATCTAAGTTGTACTGATACTGTCTGATGAAGGCTTCTGCCAGGTCCTTCCAGCACCTGATAGTTGCCCTTGTCAGGTGAGAGTACCATTCTCTTGAGGCTCCTGTCAAGTTGTCCTCAAAATAGAACATCCAAAGCTTCTCATCCATGGTGTAGGCCTTCAGCCTTCCCAGAAATGATTGTAAATGAGTCCGGGGGCATGAAGTCCCGTTGTATTTTTCAAAACAAGGAGGCTTGAACTTATGGGGGATCCTGACCCCGTCTACCAAGCCCATGTCCATGACATCGAAACCCAAAGAATTTTGAGACTCTAAGGATCTTAACTTCTCAGCTATCTCATCCAACCTTCTATCATAAGCTTCTTCCCCAACACCCATTACTGTGAACTGGTCCTCTTGGGGGTCTTCTTGAAGTACCCTGGCTGCAGTGGCAGTCCTTTGAACATTTGCGGGAATATTGACCTCAGGATGGAGGTGTGGTCCAAATACAGGGGGATTTACATGAGGTTGGACCCTTTCATTGTTGCTAGTGCCGGCAGTCCCTATATGTGGATCTTCTTGATTTTGCCTTTCCACCATGGCCCTTAATCTTTCCTGGCTCTGAGCCATATTGTTCATTACTTCCATAAACTGCATCATTTGATTCCTCATTTCTAGCCTTTCGTTTGCCATTTGATTTCTGACCTCAGCAAGGTCCTGCTGTACCTGATCCATTTGAATGCCCGGAAGATTGTTACGGGTCGGATAACGGTGCGGACGGTTGAGGGGAAATACTCGGCGCCGAGCAATAGTTCCTGAACATCACAACAGAGTTAGCAACAACAAGACAAAAACCTACAAAACAAACAAAGGGTTAGCATGCAATGCAGTATGCTTATTTGCTCTCAAGGTATCCGGCTTGGCATTCAGTTTTGACCCTTCCAGACCCTTGAAGATGCTGTTGTTGTTGCTTGAAGAAAACTCAGATGAAGCACACTAACACAAATATATTACAGAAGGTGAAATAATACAACTTGTTCATTTTACAACACAAGCCCTCTAAGGGGTCAAAATACATTACAAGAAAATAAAAGTACATGGAAAGAAAGCAACAAAAACAAACGGTCAAACACCAAGACCAAACTCATCCTCACGAACTTCCTTGAGAAGTGCTTCGGTCACAGGATCAGCCGGACGCTCCGTGAGATTCCTGATGAGGAGATTCCGGGTCGTAACAGCCGCTGTTAGCTTCTTGTGCTGACTTTGGTCCTTTGACCTCTTCACCCCTGCTTTGATCTTCAGCTCTGATATCTCCCTCTGGGCTGCTGCCAGGGCTTCTTGCTGTTCTTTTGCACTAGCTTCCAGTTGCTCCATCCTTTCTTGAACTCTCTTGTCCTCCAGAGTACGAGCCTCGGTGATCCTGACCCACCGGGCTTGACTCTCCTTTAAATACAAGTCTGTCCTTGCTCTCTGGAACTGGGCTTCCTTGCAAGCATTCTTCAGAATTTGTTCTCCAGCCTTAGACTTTTTGATATAATCCCCAGACTTCTCAATCTTAGTCAGATGCTCTACTCTCATCTTCTCCAACCTCTCAATCTCCCTCATACCCTCACTCCTCTCCCGGAGGGTCTTCTGCAAGGCCTGGGTTAGCTTCTCATTCCTTTCCTTCAAGCTCTCAAACTCTTCCAAACTGATAGTGGCAGGGGGTGGTGCTGAAGATGACTCAGGCATGTCTTCTATGGTAAAGGGCATCCCAGAGAATTGGGCCCTGGCACGGGACCACTCATAATATTGTGCTGATGCCACATTATTGCACTTCCCCAAGATGGTTACTCCTTTGGTTTGAACATTATCCCAGGCCCAAGCAGCCTGCCTAACAACAGTCAAATTAATCTTGTTCTCACAATAAAGAGTCTCAACCAAGTCCTGTGCCTTAGGAGTGTAGACCAGTGCATAGCCCAGCTGCCTTCTGAACAGCAGAGGGTTGTAATTGATACTACCCTTAACTCCTATCAAAGGCACATTGGGAAAATGCCCACAGCTGGTGATGATATCCCTGCCCTTGGTGCTTTGAGTGCACCATCTGATATCTGCTGAAGTTAGAGCAGTGAGTCTCTTAGCCCAGTTGCTCTGCTGATGAGGGTTCAGAAATGCATCTGTCCTGGGCAAATGCCTGAGAAGCCAAGTGTGGAACAATGGAGCACAACACCTCACTAACCTTCCCCTCTGCTTTTCATTCCTCTGATGCACTGAATAGTAGAGATCCCCCAATAAAGTGGGCACTGGGTTCTTCAGGGTGAACAGATGGATTGCATTCTTGCTAATGAATCGAGGCTCGTCTGCAAACAATACAATTCCATATATGCTCAAAGCCAACAAGGCACAGACAGCCTTCCACTCTCCTAAAGAAGCTTTCAGGGTAGCTTGAGAGATCAAGAAATCCAGATGAAAACCAGGGATTCCAGCTTTAGAGGTCATATGCTGCTCAATCAAAACAGGTTCCAGATGCAAAGCTTTTGCTACTTCCCCATTAGCAGGAAAGACCATCTCAGGGTTGAAAGGGATTCCACCCCTGATAGGCATACCAACTAATGAAGAGTACTCTTCCAATAAGGGGCCCAACTGAAAGTCTTGAAAGGTGAAACATCTCAGTGGGGGATCATAGAACTGAATGCAAGTGTGAATGAGACTCCTCTGTGATGGGTCCAGATCCATAACCATGTCAAGTATATCTCCATAATGTTCCCTGAACAAAGGTATGTGATCTGGAGTGATCAGGGTCTGAATCCTCCTGATATCTGATAGCTCTGGCTGGAAGAAGTGATAGGTGATGTTGCTCTTTTTAGGAGCCATGATGCTGAAGACTGAGTAGAGACAGGTGCTGATGATAATGCTGAAGTAATGAGCCACTGATTAGCTGATGCTGGTGATAACTGAAGCAGATGCTGGTGAAGATAGGTCAGTACTGAAGATGGGGTCAAAACCAAAACCAAATGAAGATGGATACCCTGAAACAAATAAGCAAATGTCAATATGATGCAATGATTATGTATGCAAATGAAATGCAAGGGTCTGTGACTGAGCTGGATCTGATCAAAATGCTCTGATATAGGTCCAAGTATGTTCAAGAATTTCAGATGGAGGTCTACAAATCCAGTAACCAAGGTAGGGGGACTCAAATAAAGAGTCACATGTCCAGGGTTTTAGAATCACAAGAACTGTCCCAACATGGAGTATTCTTAAACAAAGTAACAGGGTATTCTGAGGTCAAGGTACCTGCAAACCTGTAAACAGCCCAACCCCCTCACAGGTGATGTTCTAAAACAAGGATCCTCAGACTTGGATCAGTTATGAGAAGTGTAAACACTTCTAACCCGGAGGTACAGTGTTTACAATAACCATAAAAGTTCCTCCTCTAATTCACCTCAGTTTCTGAAGGTCAATACTAAAAGGTCATCCAGACTTAGCAGGCTTCCCAGATAGCCCTAGCATTGCAGGAAATCTGCAACACAGAGTTCTCAAGAAGAAACCCATATCTGAACCGTGTTTCATATTCCCGCACCAGACCGAGATGGAATGGGAAAGAATATGATTCACTCTAGCCTAGGTGTCACTCAGGTCCCAGGTATAGGACCTCAACTCTCAATGGAACACCCACCCACCAAAGCAAAACCAGATCCAACCAGACAGCATGACAGTATGATATATGTGAAACAGTAAAGAAAGCAGATGAACAACTGCACATAAAGCAAAAATAATACACATATAAACACAAATAAACACATAACACCCCAATAAACACAAATCAAACAAGCGCTAGGAAGAACCCACAAAAAGAACCAGAAGCCCTGGTTACAGTATAAGGGTCCCCAGCAGAGTCGCCAAGCTGTCGCTCCCGATAAATGGGGAAGGGCCCAGATAAAGGTACAGACGCGAACGGTCGGCGAGAGGAACAATGAGAACACACAGCCGTGAACTCACTGGAGAATGAATAGAGTCGCCATCTAGGCATTTTTATCCCGAAGGAAAGGTAATGCTGCATAGACCTAGAAACAGATGGATAAGACGATTGCGAACCAGAGAGACTGAGAAAGGGGGTTGGTTACAACCTGGGAAGGTATTAGCACCCAGATTGTCCGCCATACTCGACGGGATCCACGCTTAAAAGATTTGTGTTTTAAAGGGGTAGTGTCAGTGCAATCTGTGTATAAAATAGCTGGAAAAAGATGTACAGGTGTCAGTGTAAAAGAAGTGAAGTGTATAAGTAAAGTGTCAGTGTAAGAACAGAGCGAAAAGCTCAAGATCATGAGGCTGAGAAAATAAGGCTGGAAAGAGGGGGAATATACAGAGACTTTTGTTCGATAACTGTTAAGTTATGCCTACATATCCTCTCGTGCAATGAGGAAGTCAGAACACCGTAGTTCGACCCAAAGAGACTGAAAGATAAATTGACTTGTGAACTGCTTACTTGTCTATGCTCAAGTGTATGACCTGTCTGGCTCAGGTGCAAACTGTCTTGCATTAGACGGAAGAAGCAAGTTCTCGTTTATGAGTGAATGAGATGAGAAAAGAATCCCGAAGGAGACGATTATTGTTTGTTTTTGAGTTTTCAGTTCTTTATTGCTTTTTGAAGTTTTGTCGTAAGTTAACGAGCTTAAGCCTAAACCAATGGGTTAGTAAACTCATCACATCTTCCCTCTGATTAGGGGTAATGAGAATACCTTAAGTGTGAAGTCAGCTTCTCACACTTAATCACCTTTGGTGTAGGGTTAAGATCATTAACCTACTTGTGATTATTTAGATGTTTTTGTTGTTTTTGTTTAGTGTTAAGTAATGAGATTAAGCCATAATCAGGGATTAAACAGACTCATTACACCATCCTAATAGAAGGATAATAGATGAGAATGTTTAAGCTGAGGAAGACTCCTCAACTTAATCCATGATTAGGGATTAACCTCATGACAAAACAAAGCCTTTATTAGATGGATTTTATTTAATGATAAGATGATGAAGTGTTTTTCAGGGTTTGTAAGACAACTTGAGGGGGACTTGTCCATTAACACTAGGGTTAGTCCTTCTTAACCAATTAAGGAAGAATTAGAACCCTGATGCAAGGCCCAAGTTACAAGCTTGATGTCTTGATGATTATTAAGTGGATTAATTAAAGGATTTAAACACATTAAGGGTTTAACACTTAGGATTAAAGTTATACACTTCATCCTAATAGAAGGATGCAGGCATAAGCTTAATCACAAAGCCTTAAAGCCTTTAGGGTTTAGTCCCTGATTATGAGGTGAGAAGAGAAGACTCAAAGAGACACAAAGGTAAAACTAAGTGGGGAGACTAATCAAAACCCTAATCATTGTCATGCTTGGTTGTTCTTAAGGTTTGTGAGGTTTAAGAAAGAAATCTTCAATGGAACCACCAGGAAGCAGATGAAAGGATCAGGAGAAGCAAAGTGACTTGCTTCATTTAAGAAGACAAGTCACTTGAAGAAAGAAAGTGAGAAGAAGAAGAATGAGCAAGCTCAATCTCAAACACATAACAAAATGCAGCAAGGATGCATGAAAGAGATGAAAAGAAATTGTGAGAAGTGAAGGCAAATTCACTTCTCAAAGTTACTTACCACCTGAAAAAGTTAGTGAGAAAAATGCAATGCAATGCAAAATGGAATGAAATGGCATGATGCAAATCAAAACCAGAAGCATATATGAGATGATAATGATGCTATGAGATGATGCAAACATGAATCAAGGCATGAGAATGATCATACAAACATGTGGATGCAAATGAAGCAAGTTTAGAACCATGAACATACATGAAAAGTTATGGAATGCAAATGGCATACAAAGTGGTAAATGAAAGATGCAATGATCAAATATGCTACTAATATGTCTTAAGATGTCCAATGAATCAAATGGATGCACAAAATGCTATGGCAAGTCATGGTATGCAAGCAAATGCAAGATGAATGCAAAAGGAAGCCCAAATTAGGGTTTATGATCAATGCAACAAACAAAAATCAAAACCAGAAGCAAACATCATGATAAAAAATTGAAAATGCATTCAAGGGAACCCTAACCCTATACAAACTCACTGCCCAAAGGAGGGGTTCTAACTCTTAACCTAATGCAAGTTATGAATTTTCTAAGTTTTCTAGGGTTTTAGGGTACCTTAACAAGAAAAATGTCAAACAAATTAAAAATGAAAGATCAAATCATGCCCATTTAATCTCACAAACTACATGCTAAACAAAATGCAATGCAAAAAGAATCAAAGTCCAACTCTCAATGGCTAGGCAGAAATGATTTTTTGAAGTTTGGATCAAAATAATGCCTTGAAATGATTTAATTCCATGAAAAATTCTCAAAAGACATCAAGATCAAAAAAGAAATTTGGTTTTAGGGTTGGACAATGTTTCTAAATGATTATGAAGGTTTCATGAATTTTTTGGTGATTTTTAAATTCCTAAAAGTATTTTTTATTAATTAATTATCATTAATTAATTAAAAATAAACTTTTAAATAATTTAAAAATATTTTTTTAATGATAAAAATAAAAATGAAAATATTTTTGTGTCATAAAAATTATTAAAACTCATGAGAAAAAGTTTCATAATTTTTAGACATTTTTTACTATTTTAAATTAATTATGCAAGTTAAATGAAAAGAAATGAAATAAAAAAGAAAATAAATGGAAAGTAATCAGAATGGAGGGTTGAGATTGAGACTGGGTTTGAATGCATTGACCACGCGCGCTTTTGGAGGGACAGGATTGCATCTGACTAAATTATTTTAATTATAATTAATTAAATCTAATTAAGTGGATTAGGGCTAATTGGAAAGATCCTGGCCACACATGCGCGCGGGTAGTCAACGGGTCAACCCAATCCAACGCACGAAATTCAAATGACACTAATTACAGGGGTTATGCCCTAATTATTTTCAGGTGGCCGGAGAAGACCTCCGGTCGTCTTCTCCGGTGGGAAGTCCACCTGAAAATCTCCAAACTCTCTCAAAACGTAACAAAAATGAAAACCAAACATACAGAAATGATTCCCATGATCCCCTGAATCAAAACCCCATCACAAACATCATTTATTTTTCCCCAGAAACATGAATCGAAACAAACAATATTTAGGTCAACAGAGTTTCAGAGATCAATTAAATGCTCATTTCATCACCATTTCCAAAACTAAAAGCATCAGAATACTCAGTGAAGCATGTAGAACAAGTTTAGAACATAAAAAATGATTTCTGGAAAAATATTTCTTTAGCTACCTGAGATTCGAAGCTTTCACTCTAGCCACTTTCAGACCTCCTCTCCTTATGCAATCTACTCCTTATGACCTCTTGGTGATGTTTGAATGCTTTGGAGAAATTTATGCTGGCTGGATGAAGAGTTTGAGCAGCTTCTGCTCAAGCTCAGTTGGAAATGGCAATGGTGATGCAGGCAGCTTCAGGCCAATGTGAGTGGTTCTTTGTGATCAGGGTGATGTTTTAAGAAGGTTTGTGGAGTTTGTTTCAGTGTTTGTGGACTGTGGAGTGAGTTTCGAAAGAAATTGCAAGTTGGAGTGAAAATGGTGAAATGGAGTTATGGCTTGTTTTTGGCTTGGTTCTTTGCTGGTTTCTACTCAATGGAACATGGTAAGATGATTGGTGAAAATGGTTTGGATGTTTTAAGTTTGTGGAGGCAGATTCGAAGAGTTTTGCACAAGGGAGTGTTTTTGTGTATGTGTTGGTGTGTCTTGTTTCAGCCTTGCTTCTTGAGTGTTATGGCCAGCATTTGGATAGTATATTTTAATCCTATAGGTCAGATGATTTGACATGGCCTCTATTGATTGGTAAGTTTGCTTTTGCCAAAAGTCCACTTTTTGTGTAAGGGAAGTATGGCTTGGTTCTAGGCTAGTACAAGGCATGGGGCTGCGCAGCAAGGGTGAGGGGAAAGGCTAGCCAAAGTCAGCATCCAATGTTGCAAGTTGTAGGAAGTGTGATGAGTGGTTTTGCAAGTTGGCTCTTTTTGAAACTTCATGGAAAATGCCTTGTTACACAAACCATACACATGTGATCTTTGGTCCAATTCTGATTTTTAGGTCACATAGAATGTTTGTGTCATGGTTTGATGTCAACTAGAGGTCACAAACAGCCTTGGTTCATGGTTTTGCAAAATTCTCATTTGGTGCACATCTTGAAAATCAATGATTTTTGCCAACTTTGTCACACCATAACTTTTGATCCAAGAAGAATTTGATCATGTTCTTGTACTTTTTGAAAAGGGAAAGATGTAATCTACAACTTTCATGACCAAAGTTTTTCCATTTGAAGCATTTTTGGATCAAGAATCAAGGCTTGAAAAATGACCTAAAATGAAGCATTCTTGAAAAGTCAACTATGCCCAAAAAGTCAACACTTGCAAAAACTCCAAATTCTTGATTTTTGTGAACTTCAACCTTCCTCCATGATCAAATAAAGATCATATACACTCATAATGATGAAGATCACCCATTGGTTGGGTCATTGGGGGCCTCAGATGCCCTGATTTTGCACTGACTTGTCCAGAAAGTCAACTCTTGATCAGATGACTTCCCCATGGAATTTCTTCATGAAAATTGATATGCATACTCCCTATACCATATAGAGACCAATAGAAACAATAATGACCAAAAAATTTGGAGTTATGGCCTCTGAAACCAAAACCCTAATTTTAGGTCAACTGTGCAGTCAAACTTGGCTCTGCTTCCATACCAATCCCAGTTCTTGTGATTCTTTGGAATCTTTGCCTTTGAGAGGATGTAATATGATACTTGAACACATATGGATCCCTTTGAAGTGATTGGTGGCCTTTGGAGTGGCTCAAGAGGCTCTTGGATTGCTCAGATCACAAACCCTAGGTGCAGATGACTTAGAAACTATGCAGTGGATCAAAAATGAGATATGAGATGATATGATTGTGCATATGAAATGATCACAAGCCATGGTGTGAATGGGTGAGGGAAAATTTGGGGTGTTTACAATTACATCCCCACAAAGTCAAGAAAGTCAAAGAATCACAAGAACTGAGAATGGCATGGAAGCAGAGCCAGGTTTGACTGCACAGATGACCTAGAATTAGGGTTTTGGTTTCAAAGGCCATAACTCCAAATTTTCTGGTCATTCTTGTTTCTATTGGTCTCTATATGGTATAGGTATCATGCATATCAATTTTCATGAAGAAATTCCATGGGGAAGGCATCTGATCAAGAGTTGACTTTTTGAGCAAGTCAGTGCAAAACCAGGGCATCTGAGGCCCCCAATGACCCAACCAAAGGGTGTTCTTCATCATTTTGATGGTGTATGATCTTTATTTGATCATAGAAGATGTTATAAGTTCACAAAATTGAAGAATTTCAAGCCATTTGCAAATTTGACTTTTTGGGAAAGTGACTTGTAATGGAAAATTGCCATTTTGGGAAACTTTTTCAACCCTTGCTTTTTGATTCAAAAATGCTTCAAATGAGAAAACTTTGGTCATGAAAGTTGTAGAATGGATCATTCACTTTTCAAAAAGTACAAGAACTCATGCTAATTCATTTTGGATCAAAAGTTATGGCTTGTCAAAGTTGGACAAAATCACACAAATTCATGTTTTACACCAAAGAGGCAATTTGCATAATGGTTTGATAAGGTATTCTAAGGACTTCAAATGTACACAAACACTTCATAACATGTCAAATGGATCTCTAAGTATCAGAATGGTGCTTTGAATTATTCCATTTCATGCCTTAAACTTGAAGAATTTCAAAAAGGGGCAAAGTTGTGCCAATTTGCAAAATGATCCAAATCCCTTCATCCACTTGCCACAGCTCACAAAATCTGATTTCATGACACTCCTTGATCCTTGCTGCGCATAGCCATGCCCCTATCTCAGCCTGCCACTTGCCCATACCTCCAAGTACAACTTTCATGACTTTTTGCAACATGAGCCATACCAATCCCACAGTGCCACATCAACTCCTCTGACCTCTCTAGTTGTGATAAGTGGACCAAATGCAGCCTAACACACCACACAATTCATGTTGAAGCTCTCTCATAGCCATAGTTCCAAGTTTATGCTCCATATGCAAAACCTTTCGAAACACACAGCACAAGCATCAAACATTCAAACAAACTTCACCATTGATCTCAAAATGTTCCACTGATCACAAACCAACCATTGAAACAGCCCAAAACCTCACACAAACCAAATACAATTTCTCACCTCTCCTGAACAGAACTGGATCAAACTCCCAAATTAGCCAAAAGAAATTCTTTCCAAGCATCAAGACTTCATCAGGAGCTCAAGAGGAGTGGTTTGCACAAAGAGAGGAGGCCAGAAAGTTGCAAATTGAGAAAGCTCAAGCTCAGGTACCTCAAGAACTTTTTTCCAGAAATGAGTTTTTAAGTTCCTAGATTGTTCCTCATGCTTTGCTGATCACTCTGATGTTTTTACTTTTTGAAATGGTTGAGAAATAAGCCTATATCGAAGCTCTGAAAATTTTCCAGATTTTTATGTTTTGATCCATATCTTGAGTTGTAGGTTATATAAATTTGTTTTGATGCTTGATTCGTGTTCAGGGTGATTAGGAGATGTGATCTGGAGCTTTAGAGCTTTTGATTTTGTCTAGAGAAGAAGATTAGGTTTTGGACTCGTCGGAGAAGACGACCGGAACACTGTTCCAGCCGTCTGAGAGTCATTAATGATAATTAGGGTCTAGGTCCAGGTTTGAATGTGGAGCGTTGATCTGGTTGACTAAGTCAATCTCCCGCACGCGTGTGTGGCCCAGATTTGTCACTAAACCCTAATTTAAATTAATCAGCTTAATTAATTAGGTTTAAATTCAAATTTTCCAGAAGCAATCTCAATCGTCCATGAGCGCGCGCAGTCTTTCCCTCCCCCCTGAGTTTGAATGCCGGCCCTTGATTGCGCTGACTTTCTCTTTATTTGTATTTTTATTTTATTTTATTTCATTTGTTTTGTTTTGTACATTTACTTTAAAATAGCAAAAAATGTTTAAAAATTATGAAAATTTTTGTCAAGGTTTTCATTATTTTTCAGAACACAAAAATATTTTTATTTTTATTTTTCGCATTAAAAATTATTTTTAAATAATTTAAAAATTTATTTTTAATTAATTAATGAAAATTAATTAATTAAAAATACGTTTAGGTATTTAAAAATCACAAAAAAATTCATGTAACCTTTAAAAACATTTAGAAACATTGTCCCATTCTCAAACCAAATTTCTTTTTTGTTCTTGATGCCTTTTGATTATTTTCTTTGGAATTAAATTCTTTTCAAGGCAATATTTTGTTTCAAACTTCAAAAATTCATTTCTGCCTAACCATTGAGAGTTGGACAATTATTCTTTTTGCATTGCATCTTACATAACATGTAGTTTATAGGATAAAATTGGCATGAATTGATCTTTCATTTTCAATTTGTTTGGCATTTTTTTTGACAAGGTACCTTAAAACCCTAACAATCTTAGGAAATTCATAACTCTCACTAGGTTAAGAGTTGGATCCCCTCCTTTGGGCAGTGAGTTTGTATAGATTTAGGGTTCCTTTGTTTGCATTTTCAAATTTTTGTCATGTCATTTGCTTCTGGTTTTGGATTTTTGTTTTGTATGTTGCATATAAACCCTAATTCATGCTTTCTTTTGCATCCATTTCTCTTTTGCTTGCATACCATGAATTACCATGACATTTTGTGCATTCATTTGATTCATAAAACATCTTAAGACATGTTAGAATCATGTTTGGTCATTTCATCTTTCATTTGCCATGTTGTATGACATTTCATTTCATAACTTTTCATGAACATTCATGGTTCAAAACATGCTTCTCTTGCATCCATGTGTTTGTATGATCACTATCATGCCTTGCCTCATGTTTGCATCATCTCTTAGCATCATTAACATCATACTCATGCTTCTGGTTTTGGTTTGCATCATTTCATTTGCATCTCATTTGCATTGCATTCCATTTTCTTTCATTAACTTTTCAGGTGGTAAGTTACTTTGAGAAGTGAATTTGCCTTCACTTCTCATAATCTCTTTTCATCCCTTTCATTTCCCTTGCTGTATTTTGTATGTGTTTTGGATTGAGCTTGCTCATTCTTGTTCATCTTAATTTCTTCCTTCAAGCAACTTGTCTTCTTAAGTGAAGCAAGTTGTTTTGCTTCTCTTTTCTCCTTTCATCTGCTTCCTGGTGGTTTCTCTGAAGATCTTTCTCTTAAACTTCACAAACCCTAGGACTTCCAAGCATGACAATAATTAGGGTTTTGATTAGTCCCCCATTTAGCTTTTACCTTTGAGTCATCTTTGAGTCTTCTCTTCCCACCTCATAATCAAGGACTAAACCCTAAAGGCTTTAAGGCTTTGTGATTAAGCTTATGCCTGCATCCTTCTATTAGGATGGAGTGTATAACTTTAATCCTAAGTGTTAAACCCTTAATGTGTTTAACTCCTTCAATCAATTCACTTAATAACCATCAAGACATCAAGCTTGTAACTTGGGCCTTGCATTAGGGTTCTAATTCTTCCTTAATTGGTTAAGAAGGACTAACCCTAGTGTTAATGGACAAGTCCCCCTCAAGTTGTCTTACAAACCATAAAACTCACTTCTTCATCTTATCATTAACTAAAATCCATCTAATAAAGGCTTTGTTTTGTCATGAGGTTAATCCCTAATCATGGATTAAGTTGAGGAGCTTTCCTCAGCTTAAACATTCTCATCTATTATCCTTCTATTAGGATGGTGTAATGAGTCTGTTTAATCCCTGATTATGGCTTAATCTCATTACATAACACTAAACAAAAACACCAAAAACATCTAACTAATGACAAGTAGGTTAATGATCTTAATCCTACATCAGGGTAATTAAGTGTGAGATGCTGACTTCACACTTATGGTATTCTCATTACCCCTAATCAGAGGGATGATGTGATGAGTTTACTAACCCATTGGTTTAGGCTTAAGCTCATTTTCTTATGACAAACTCCAAAAGCAATAAAAGACTGAAAACACAACAACAAACAATAATCGTCTCCTCCGAGATTCTTTTCTCATCTCATTCACTCACAAACGAGAACTTGCTTCTTCCGTCTAATGCAAGACAGTTTGCACCTGAGAAAGACAGGTCATACACTTGAGCATAGGCAAGTAAGCAATTCACATGTCAATTTGTCTTTCAGTCTCTTTGGGTCGAACTACGGTGTTCTGACTTCCTCATTGCACGAGAGGATACGTAGGCATAACTTAACAGTTATCGAACAAAAGTCTCTGTATATTCCCCTCTTTCCAGCATCATTCTTTAAGCCTCAAGGTCTTGAGCATTCCACTCTTGTTCTTACACTGACACTTCACTTATACACTTCACTTCTTTTACAACTGACACTTGCATTCTTTCCAGCTTTGATACACAAATTGCACTGACATTACCCCTTTAAAACACAAATCTTTTAAGCGTGGATCCCGTCGAGTACGACGGACAATCTGGGTGCTAATACCTTCCCAGGTTGTAACTAACCCCCTTTCTCAATCTCTCTGGTTCACAACCGTCTTATCCATATCTTTCCTAGGTCTATGCAGCATTACCTTTCCTCCGTGATAAAAATGCCTAGCTGGCGACTCTTTCTTTCTCTTGAGTTCACTCCTGTGTGTTCTCATCTCTCCTTTCGCCGACCGTTCGCGTCTGTACCCCTCTTGGCCCCGGTGTCATCAGGTGGGAGCGACAGCTTGGCGACTCTGCTGGGGAACCTTATACTGTATCCAGGGCTTCTGGTTCTTTTTGTGGGTTCCTCATAGCGCTTGTTTGATTTGTGTTTACTGGGGTGTTATGTGCTATTTGTGTTTATATATTGGTATTTATTGCCGCTTTATGTACAGTTATTTACTGCTTTCTTTACAACTTTATATATCATACTGTCATATTGTCATCTGGCTGGATCTGGTTTTGTTGCTTTGGTGGGTGGGGTTCTACTGAGAGTTTTAGGTCCTATACCTGGGACCTGAGTGACACCTAGGCTAGAGTGGATCATGCTCTTTCCCATTCCATTTCGGTCTGGTGCGGGAATATGAAACACGGTTCAGATATGGGTTTCTTCTTGAGAATTCTGTGCTACAGATCTCCTGTAGTGCTAGGGCTATCTGGGAAGCCTGCTAAGTCTAGATGACCTTTACTTATGACCTTCAGAAACTGAGGTGAATTAGAGGAGGATCTTTTATGGTTATTGTAAATACTGTACCTCCGGGTTAGAAGTGTTTACACTTCTCATAACTGATCCAAGTCTGAGGATCCTTGTTTTAGAACACCACCTGTGAGGGGGTTGGGCTGTTTACAGGTTTGCAGGTACCCTTGACCACAGCATAGCCTGATACTTTGTTTTGATTAAGAGTACTACACTTTGGGACAGTTCTTATGATTTGAACCCCAGACATGTGACTCTTTATTTGAGTCCCCCACCTTGGTTACTGGACTTCTGAACCTCCATCTGGACTTCTTAGATATACATGGACTTATATCAAGACAGTAATCAGATCCAGCTTGATCACAAACCCTTGCATATCATTTGCATACATCATCATTGCATCATTTAACATTTGCTTATTTGTTTTTCAGGGTATCCATCATATTTGGCTTGGTTTTGACCCCTTCATTTGCATAGACCATTGTTCATCAGTATCTGCTTCAGCTATCCTCATCAGCTACCTGCTTCAGTTACCTTCATCACCTGCTTCATCCTATCAGTGGCTCATCTCCAGTATCAGCCTTCATCATCAGCATTTGTTTCAGCTCTTCATCAGCAGTCATGGCACCCAAGAAGAGCAACATTTCATACCACTTCTTTGAGCCTGTGATGACTGGCATCAGACAGGTCCAGGCACTTATCACTCCAGACCACATCCCATTATTCAGAGAGCATTATGGAGGCATCCTTGATATGGTTATGTACTTAGACCTTTCTCAGAGGAGTTTGATCCACACCTACCTACAGTTTTATGACCCTCCTTTGAGATGCTTCACTTTCCAGAACTTTCAGCTGGGACCTTTGCTGGAGGAGTTCTCATCTTTGATTGGAGTACCTGTCAGGGGTGGTCTCCCTTTCAACCCTGAAATAACTTCTTCCAGCAATGAAGAAGTGGCAAAGGCACTGTATCTGGAGCCTATCTTGATTGAGGAGAACATGACAACAAAGGCTGGGATCCCTGGCCTGCACTTGGACTTTCTGACTTCTCAGGCCATCCTGAAGGCCTCCTTGGGAGAATGGAAGGCAGTTTGTGCATTGTTAGCCCTCAGTATACATGGGGTTATACTTTTGGCATATGAGCCCAAGTTTATCAGCAAGAATGCCATTCATCTTTTCCTTTTGAGGAACCCAGTGCCCACATTGCTGGGAGACTTCTATTATTCTATTCACCAAAGGAATGAGAAGCAGAGAGGAAGGTTGGTGAGATGTTGTGCTCCCCTATTTCATACCTGGCTGCTCAAACACCTACCCAAGACTGATGTCTTCCTGAATCCCCACCAACAGAAGAAATGGGCTAAGAGACTTATTGCCTTGACTTCAGATGACATCAGATGGTGCATCCAGAGCACCAAAGGCAGGGACATAATTACTAGTTGTGGACAGTTCCCCAATGTACCTTTATTAGGAGTGAAGGGTTGCATCAACTACAACCCTTTGCTGTTTAAGAGACAGTTGGGCTATGCTTTGGTTCACCCTCCTAAAGTGCAAGACTTGGCTGAAACCCTGTATTGTGAGATAAAGCCTAATCTAGCTGTTGTCAGGCAAGCATCCTGGGGTTGGGACAACATCCAGACTAAAGGGATGGACATTCTTGGGAGATGTAATAATGTGGCTTTAGCTCAGTATTATGAGTGGTCTCATGCCAGAGCTCAGCTCTCTGGGATGCCTTTCACCATTGAGGATGCACCTGGACCATCCACAGCACCACCTCCAGCCACTGTCAGCCTGGAAGAATTTGAGAAACTGAAGGAGAGGAATGAGAATCTGTCTCAAGCTCTAAAGAGGACCCTCTGGGAGAGGAGTGATGGTCGTCTAGACATTGAAAGATTGGAGAAGCTTAAGGTGGAGCATCTAGCCAGGATTGAGAAAGCAGAGGACTACATCAAAATATCAAGAGCTGGAGAGAAAATTTTGAAGAATGCCTGTAAAGAGGCCCAGTTTCAGAAGGCTAGGACTGATCTCTATCTGAAAGAAAGTCAAGCTAGGTGGGTCAGGATCACTGAAGCTCGTACTCAGGAAGATAAGAGAACTCAAGACAGGATTGAGCAATTGGAAGCCAATGAAAAGAAGCAACAGGAGGCTCTGCTAGCAGCCCAGAAGGAGACTTCGGAGTTGAAGCTTAGGGCTGGTGTGAAGAGGTCAAAGGACCAAGACAGGCACAAGAAGTTGACTACTGCTATTGCCACCAGGAACCTTCTTATCAGAAACATTATAGAGCATCTGGCTGATCCTGTAACTGAAGCGCTTCTGAAGGAGGTTAAGGAGGATGAGTTTGGTCTTGGTGTCTGACTTTTTGCTTGTTGTTGCTTTCATTTCATGTACTTTTATTTTTATGTTGTATTTTGACCCCTCAGGGGCATGTGTTGTAAAAAAACAAACTATGTATGACCCACTATTTGTAATGTATTTGTCAGTTTGTTCCATTTGAGTTTCTTTCCTCAAGCAACATCAAAGCATCTTCCTCAGGGTCTGGAAAGGTCAAAACCAAGCACCAAGCCGGATACCTTGGAAAATAAATAAGCATACTGCATTGCATACTAACTTTTGTTTTGTTTTGTAGGGTTTTTGTTTTGTTTGTTACTAACTCTGTTGTGATTTAGGAATTATTGCTCGCCGTCGGGTGTTCCCTCTCAATCGTCCACACAGATATCCTACTCGCAACAATCTTCCTGGTATCCAGATGGACCAAGTACAACAAGATCTGACAGAAGTCAGGACTCAGATGGCCAATGAAAGGCTGGAGATGAGAAACCAAATGATCCAGTTCATGGAAGTAATGAATGGCTTGGCCCAAAGTCAAGAGAGATTGAGGGCATTGGTAGAAAGGCAAACCCCGGAAGAACCCCATCTGGGAACTGGAGGAACAAGTAACAATGAGAGGGGTCAGCCTCATATTAATCCACCAGTATATGGGCCTCATCTTCATCCGGAAGTCAACATCCCGATTAATGTGCAAGGGAATACTACTTCAGGCAGAATCTTACAAGAAGACCCCCAAGAGGAGCAATTCACTGTGATGGGAGCTGGGGATGAAGTCTATGATAGAAGATTTGATGAAATTGCTGAGAAGTTGAGATCTCTGGAGTCTCAAAATTCCCTGGGTTTTGATGTCATGGATATGGGGTTAGTGGATGGGGGTAAGGATTCCCCACAAGTTTAAACCCCTGTGCTTCGAGAAGTACAATGGAACTTCCTGTCCACGAACTCACTTGCAGTTCTTTCTGGGGAGACTTAAAGCATACACAATGGATGAAAAATTGTGGATGTTTTACTTTGAAGACAGTTTGACCGGGGCTTCCATGGAGTGGTATTCACACATGACCAGAGCTACTATCAGATGCTGGAAGGACCAAGCTGAGGCCTTCATCAGACAGTACCAATACAATCTGGACATGGCTCCTAACAGGACCCTTTTGATGGGAATGTCTCAATCCTCCAGAGAAAGCTTCAGGGAATATGCCCAGAGGTGGAGACAGCTGGCTGCTGCTGTCCAGCCACCCATGTCGGAAAGAGAAATGGGCGACATGTTTATGAATACTCTGCAAGGAACATATATTGATAGGCTAGCTGCCTTTTCTTCCACCAGCTTCGCTGACATAGTTATAGCTGGAGAAAGAATTGAAAGCCTTCTGAAAATGGGCAAGATTTCTGATAATGGTGCAAGTTCGTCTAGTAACCCCAGGAAGCCTTTTGTGGGACCTAGAAGAACCGGTGAGACAAATGCCATTCATGCCAGTAGGGGCAGACCTCAGTATGTCCACAGATCAGTAGCAACTGTCACTATTCCAGCTCTGATTCCTCAGCAACCAGCATATCAACCACAACAACAACCCCATTATCAACAGCAAGTTCAGTATCCGCCACAGAGGACCTACAACAATAACAACAATCAGCAGCAAAGACCCTTTCAGCAAAGACCATCACAGGCCAATAGGGTGATTGATCCAATCCCTATGCCTTATGCCGCTTTATTGCCACAACTCCTGAAACTCAACTTGGTTGAGCTAAGGACATTGGCACCACCAGATCCCTCCAATCTTCCAAGAAATTATGATGTCAACGCCAGATGTGCTTTCCATTCCAATGCACCTGGCCATAATACGGAAAAGTGTAGGGCTTTACAAATGAAGGTACAAGACCTGGTGGATTCTAAAGCCCTCAAATTTGCACCCCCGCCAAATGTCAACAAGAATCCCATGCCCAATCATGGAGGACCAAGAATTAATGCCATTGAGGAAGACAAGCCATCTTTCTTAATCACCAGTGTTGGGCAGATTCGGACACCTCTGGTAGAAATCAAAGCTCAGCTCCTGGAATGCCAGATGTTTCCCGGGTGTGAGCTCGGTTGTGGTTATTGTAACATCTCGGTCAACGGGTGTGATAATTTGAGAAGCGGCATAGACGGTCTTATCAAAAGCGGTATACTTCAGATCACAACATCAACGCCTACAAATCCAGCAATCCCTTTGACAATGATTCCTGACTCTTCTACTACTGCAACAACAATCATTCCGAACAACTCATCAATATCATCAACAATGGCTTCGTCCATCACTTCAACAAACCAGATGTCAACAACCATCTCTTCTACAACATCAGCATCCCTCCATTCAGCAGGATCTTCTACAACGCCAACAGAAAATAATGAAGATATCTCAGCAGTCACCATTTACTATGATCCATCAGATGTTCCTCCAAACAACAACTTTCAACAACAAACAGTGGCACTTCCTGCCAGGTCACCAGTCACCATCTACTACGATCCGCACACTATCTCTGTACCCTCCTCTGCAGCAGTCAGTCCAGTTACCATCACGGTGCCTGGACCAGTTCCAAATGAAAGCAGCAATGCCATACCTTGGCATTATGGCTCTGACTTTTACTGCAACGGAGAGAAAATCACTTTGGATTCTTCAACCTCTTCTCCACAGATCGATAATGTTGGGGGAGGCGGAGGCTTCACCAGAAGCGGATGCCTTTTTGCCTCACAATTGCAAAGACCTAATGCTGAAGCAGAAGCTGCTGCCAAAGCAAAGGGAAAGAGTGTGGTAGTTGAAGAACCAATTATCAAGGAAACTCAGAAGGCATCTTTTGAGCAAGATGTAGACGAGTTCATGAGGATTATAAAGAGAAGTGATTACAAAGTGGTGGATCAGCTTCACCAAACTCCTTCAAAGATCTCCATATTATCCCTGTTAATGTGTTCTGAAGCTCACAGGAATGCATTATTGAAAGTCTTGCACGCAGCATACGTGCCAGAAGAGATCACTGTTAATCAGCTAGAAACTGTGGTGGCAAATGTCAACACCAGTCATGGACTGGGTTTTACCAATGCTGACTTAACAACTGAGGGACGTAACCACAACAAGGCTTTACATATCACTCTAGAATGCAAGGGTGTTATTCTATCCCATGTACTGGTGGACACTGGGTCTTCACTCAATGTTCTACCAAAGAAAGCCTTGGTGAAGCTGGAGTATGATGGCTTGGCACTGCGTCCGAGTAATTTGGTGGTGAGAGCATTTGATGGCTCTAAAAGATCAGTGCTTGGAGAGATTGATCTACCTGTGATGATTGGCCCGCATACTTTTAAAATTACCTTCTATGTGATGGACATTCAGCCGGCCTACAGCTGTTTGTTGGGTAGACCCTGGATCCATGCCACTGGCGCTGTTACGTCTACCCTTCACCAGAACCTGAAATTCGAGTGGGAAGGCCAGATCATCACCATCTGTGGTGAAGAAGATATCTTTGTTAGCCATCTGGCTACGTATAAGTATATTGAGATGGATGGAGAAATCCATGAAACTATGAGCCAGGGGTTTGAAGCCCTGAACATTATTGAAGCATCTGGTGTACTTGGAACCTCCATGACATCTTATCAATAAGCCAGGAAGGTTGTTGAAGAGGGGACTGCCCATGGCTGGGGCAAGCTGCTGCCCGTGGAGAAGAAGGAGGACAAATTTGGGTTGGGTTACAGACCAACTCAACAAGATCAATCAGAGGCTGTCAAGAAGCCCAGTTTTGTCAGCAGGGGAATGCTTTCCCCTGATGCAGTAAACAACTTGGAAGACGAGGAAGAAAGCGACCGCAACCTGGAGAGCTGGATTCGTCCAAGGATCCCGGGGAGACAAGTCCTTAACTGGTCTTCCCAGGAAATTATAAGGGTTACTCCTGCAGAGTAATTATTATTTCCTGTATTTTTAAGCATGCATCAAGTCTTGCATCTTTCCCAAGATGACAAGACTCATTTTGTAATCGGGCCATCTTGTAATTTTGTGCAAACAGATCAATCAATGAATATCGGACATCTTTTTGCAAATGAGTCTTTTTCTTTTCCACTCACTGTTTTTCATCTTTTCTTTTTGTACAAAAAATAAAATGGCAATGTTTTCAAAATGATAAACTTCATTTCACTTTTTTCTAAAACAAGATTAAAATCAATCACTAAAATGAACAATCTAAACCCTTGCAGAGAGTGCCTTCCAGACTGCACCGACAACAACACTGCTATGACTTCGTATGACTTTGACAATCCAATCAATCAAGCTGATGAAGGGGTTGAAGAAGATTATGAGCTTCCTGAAGAGCTAGCCAGGTTGTTAAGGCAAGAGGAGAAGGTTATCACTCCTCATCAGGAGGAGGTCGAAACGGTTAATCTTGGTACGGAAGAAGATGTGAAAGAAATTAAGATCGGGGCCTGCTTACAAGACTCAGTGAAAGAACAACTGATTGATATGCTTTGGGAGTATGTGGATGTGTTTGCTTGGTCTTACTAGGATATGCCAGGGTTGGACACCGATATTGTCATGCACAAGCTACCTTTGAAAGAGGACTGCCCGCCGGTTAAACAGAAGTTGCGCCGTACTCGCCCAGATATGGCAATGAAGATAAAAGAAGAGGTACAAAAGCAGTGGGACGCCGGTTTCCTTGCTGTAACCAGCTATCCGCCGTGGGTCGCTAATATTTTACCTGTGCCTAAGAAGGATGGCAAGGTGAGGATGTGTGTGGACTACCGGGATCTGAACAGAGCCAGCCCGAAAGATGACTTCCCATTACCTCACATCGATGTATTGGTGGATAATACGGCTCAGTTCTCGATATTCTCCTTCATGGACGGATTTTCAGGATACAATCAGATCAAGATGTCACCTGAAGACATGGAGAAGACGACTTTCATCACACCCTGGGGCACATTCTGTTATAAGGTGATGCCATTCGGACTGAAGAATGCTGGTGCAACCTATCAACGGGCTATGGTAACATTATTCCACGACATGATCCATAAAGAAATTGAATGTTATGTGGATGACATGATTGCCAAGTCCCTCACAGAAGAAGACCACCTGGTAAATCTGTTGAAGTTATTCAAGCGTCTGAGGAAGTACCAACTGAAGTTGAACCCCAACAAGTGCACATTCGGGGTGCAATCTGGTAAGCTGTTTGGCTTTATTGTAAGCGAGAAAGGGATTGAAGTTGACCCTGATAAAGTCAAAGCCATTCAAGAAATGCCTGCACCGAAAACTGAGAAAGAAGTTCGGGGGTTTCTAGGTAGATTGAACTACATCTCAAGGTTCATATCTCACCTTACTGCAACCTGTGAACCCTTGTTTAAGCTGTTAAGAAAGGAACAAACGGTCAGGTGGAATGAAGACTGCCAGAGGGCTTTTGACAAGATCAAGGAATACTTACAAGAGCCTCCAATCCTTATGCCTCCAGTCGAAGGAAGACCTCTAATAATGTACTTGACAGTATTAGAATAGTCAATGGGGTGTGTGCTGGGCCAGCATGACGAGTCTGGTCGAAAAGAGTATGCAATATACTACCGAAGCAAAAAGTTTACCGACTGTGCTTTATCGACTGTGCTTTAACGTGGGCTGCTCGCCGACTAAGGTAGTATATGTTGACCCACACTACTTTATTGATATCAAAGATGGACCCAGTTAAGTACATTTTTGAGAAGCCAGCACTTACCGGACGGGTTGCAAGATGGCAAATGATCCTCACAGAATATGACATCCAGTACACATCTCAGAAAGCCATCAAGGGCAGTGTACTGTCTGATTATCTTGTTGAGCAACCTATTGATGATTACCAGCCTATGAGATTTGACTTCCCTGATGAGGACATCATGTTCATAAAAACAAAAGATCATGAAGAGCCCGTTCACACTGAAGGGCCTGACCCGGAAGAAGAATGGAATATGATGTTTGATGGGGCTGTCAATATGAATGGTCGTGGTGTTGGTGCAGTACTCATTACACCTAAGGGAGTTCACCTGCCTTTCTCGGCAAAACTTACCTTTAACTGCACTAACAACGAAGCTGAATACGAAGCTTGCATTATAGGTCTTGAGGAAGCCATTGACCTCAGGATCAAGACTTTAACTGTGTTCGGAGATTCAGCTCTGGTATTTAATCAAACCAACGGGAAATGGTACACACACCAGGATCATCTGATACCTTACAGGGATTATACAAGGAGGTTATTGACTTTCTTCACAACAGTCAAGCTTGAGTATATCCCTCGGGACGAGAATCAGTTTGCATATGCTCTGGCTACCATTTCATCCATGATCAAAGTTCAAGTTGCCAACTTTGTGCCTCGGATTTCAGTGTCCAGACTTGACAGACCAGCGTATGTATTTGCAGCAGATGTTTCCAAAGATGATAAGCCTTGGTTCCATGACATCAAATGCTTCTTGGAGGATCAAACATACCCACCTGGGGAATCTTCCAATGATAAGAAGACTTTAAGAAGGCTTGCTGGTAGTTTCTTCCTGAATACTGATGGTTCCCTGTACAAGAGAAACTTTGATATGGTACTCCTCAGATGCGTTGATAGAATAGAAGCAGATTTGTTGATACACGAGGTGCACGAAGGATCCTTTGGTACCCATGCTGGAGGACATGCAATGGCTAAAAAGTTGCTAAGATCAGGTTATTACTGGATCACAATGGACGCCGACTGTTGTGCCTATGCCAGAAAATGCCATAAATGCCAGATTTATGCGGATAAAGTGCATGTGCCTCCTAATCCTCTGAATGTGATGTCTTCACCCTGGCCCTTTGCCATGTGGGGCATTGATATGATTGACAAGATTGAACCGACTGCTTCAAATGGCCACAGATTCATCCTGGTAGCCATTGACTATTTCACCAAGTGGGTTGAAGCAGCTTCCTATGAAAATGTTACAAGGCAAGTGGTAGCCCGATTCCTGAAGAGAGATATCATCTGTCGGTACAGAGTGCCCGAGCGAATCATTACTGATAATGGTTCCAACTTAAACAACAAAATGATGGCAGAGCTATGCTGGGACTTCAAGATCCAACACCACAATTCTTCTCCTTACAGGCCAAAGATGAATGGCGCTGTTGAGGCAGCTAATAAGAATATCAAGAAGATTGTGCAAAAGATGGTGGTTACCTACAAAGACTGACATGAAATGCTACCATTTGCCTTGCATGGGTACCGTACATCAATCAAAACATCTACTGGGGCAACATCGTATCAGCTTGTATATGGGATGGAGGCAGTCCTACCTGTTGAAGTTGAATTACCCTCCCTGCGGGTACTAAAGGATGTTAAACTGAATGAGGCTGAATGGGTCCGATCCCGATACGAACAACTGAGTCAGATTGAAGAGGAAAGATTGGCTGCAATCTGTCATGGGCAGCTGTATCAGAAAAGAATGAAGAAAGCCTTCGATCAGAAAGTTAGGCTCCGTGAGTACCAAGTAGGAGATCTTGTGCTGAAAAGACTCCTCCCTCCTCATACAAACCACAGGGGCAAGTGGACTCCGAACTATGAAGGACCATTCGTAGTAAAGAAAGTTTTCTCTGGTGGAGCACTGATGCTCAGCACCATGGATGGTGAAGACTTCCCGTCCCCTGTGAATTCAGATGCAGTTAAAAAATACTTCGTATAAAATGACCCGCTGGACATAAAAACAGAATGAAAGTCCGTGCAGAAATAGGGCATCCCGGCGAGTCGGAAACAGAATAAAAGACTCGGGCAAAAATAAGGGAAATAAATGAAAAAATGTACACCCGCTGAGTTGAAAAGCCGCATTGGACAACTCAGGCAAAAATGGGTATCCCGATGGATTGAAAACCCGAAAGGGCGATCCATGCAAAATAAGGGAATAAGCGAACAACTGCATTCTGAATTCGTCTGTATCACTTACAACTTGGTAAGCTTCGAAAGGATCAAGCTTCTTTCAGAATCAGCCTTCTTCAGAAAGCAAGACGAGAAGAACGTCAAAAGTCATACGAGTCATAGAAAAAGGGAAGCTCCTTGAAGCGTCATCAACATTGCCGACATCGTTTTGTTTCTCAATTTGTAACGATCTCCTCATTTCAGGGGATCTGTTTCTTTGACTGTATCTTGCCAATTCAGGGCACATGAATTAATAAAATCAGATTCTCAGTCATGTTTCGTCTCGTACATTTTATTTTTGTTTGCAAAAATGTCCGATATCCCTAAGATACTGATTGCATAAATACAGATGCTCTTTCTACTAAGAATACGTGCTTGCAGGGAATATACTTACTCCCGGGAGTGTCTAAACTCCTATGATGGAATCCGGTAAGGGATACCTCGGGATTACTTGTGTGTTTCTCTGTCTTTTCAGGTTTGCAGGTATTCAAGCACAAATCATTATCTACTCAGTATTAGCACCGGAGGTGTTTTCTCCCCAGCTGAGTTGCCATCCATTATTCCTCCTCAGCCAAGTACAAAAGCCAGGGAGCCATCTCCCCGTAGAGTGTCAACCTCTACCCGGAAGAACAACGCGCGAAGGGATCACAACAGAGTGAAGAAAGCTTTTACAAACCCCAGCTGGGTCCCTTATTACAAGGATGGGTCTACCAGTAACCTATTCCCCCAAGCAGATACATCTTATCAGATCTACCAATGATCTCATCCCCAGCTGGGATGTTCACTTCAAGCAGATCAGCCAGAGATCTTCGCAATAACGGGATCCGAATCCCGGATGGTTACCTCTTGCATAATCATAGCATTCGCATCATTATTCTCCCCACAGAGCGTAGCATTCCGTCTAATACGGAGAATTACGGCAAAAATCAAACATATTGCATAATCATAAGGCATGTGTCGAACCAAACACTTGTGAATACTGACAATCCATCAAACAATATACAGAAAGCTCCCCAGATTCCCGAGCAGAAAGCTAAAGCCTTTGCCTTACACTCACAAATACAAATATACACTCCTTTTGGCACCCGTCCGTGTCATCATTCCCCAGTAAGGTCGCCCGAGCAAACAAACACTTATATATTACAGATACTTCTTGACACCCGTCCGTGTCATATCCCCAGTGGAAAGCCAAAGCTCCCTCTTTGCACTCACAGTACATATATATACACAATTCCTTGACACCCGTCCGTGTCACTTTCCCCAACATAGTTACCTGAACACTTGGTAAACCATGTACTTGTTTATGCTCTACTTTTCCCCTTTGGACACTCGTCCGTGTCACTCTCCCCAGCAGGTTAAACACTCGTCTGTGTCTCACCCATCATTGTTTACTCATACAGGTACTCGTCCGTATCTTGTATATACCACTCATATCCCCTCAGATTCGACACTCGTCCGTATTCTTTGTTAACCAGTTGGTACTCGTCCGTATCATCATCTCAGAACATGCGTCAAGCGTTTGTTTCTACCCGATACTCGTCCGTATCACAGTCTTAAGGATGCTCGTCCGCATCTTTAACCCATACACGTGTCAAACACTTATGTCTTCTTGAATTTAGACAATCGTCTATGTCTACTATTTCCCAGAAGAGTCCCCGCAGAATCAACACTAGTCCGTGTTCTTTGTTAACCAGTTGATACTCGTCCGTATCATCATCTCTGAACACGTGTCAGTTTTTTGTTTCTACCTGATACTCGTCTGCATCTTTAGTCTATACACAGTACCCAAACACTTATACCTTTCATTTTCTTGGATATAAACACTCGTCAGTGTTTACTATTCCCCAGCAAAATCCCCAACGAAACTTGTTAAATTACTACTGTCTATCTGACATTCGTCCTATGTCATGATACCTTTTCGGCAGCCGTACCTTGCCAGGTGATCATCCTTCACCTTCGGATGACCGTCCCTCATCCTTTCCCCAGCGGAGTCTCTACTCATTGGAACCCCCTTCTATTCGGCATTCGTCCTATGTCGCGATACTCTCAGCAGCCGTCCCCTGCTAGGTGATCGTCCTTCACCTCTTGATGATCGTCCTTCATCATTTTATCTGATGGCCATCCCCATCGTTGATCTTGTTATCTGACATTCGTCCTATGTCATGATAAATCCTGGGAGCAGTCGTACCCTGCTAGGTGATCGTCCTTCACCTCCTGATGATCGTCCTTCATCATGCTTATCCGATGGCCGTCCCCATCGTCGACCTTTTGTCCGACATTCGTCCTATGTCGTGATACCATTCAGAAGCCGTACCCTGCCAGGTGATCGTCCCTAATCTTATTCCCAACAGAGCAGCCGTCCCCTGCCAGGTGATCGTCCTTCACCTTTGATGACCGTACCTCATCATTTATTTCATTCACCTATAATCCCCAGAGAGTCTTATAGCTTTACTTGATGGCCGTCCCCATCATAATCTCTCATATCCCCAGCTTGTCGGCTGTCCCCGTCATTGCTGTATTTCCCGCATCTTCCCCAGCATGTCGGTCGTCCCCGTCATTGCTCTCTCCCCAGCAGTCGTCATCTACTCGACGGTCGTCCTCCGTCACCAGCACTTTATTATCATACTTTGTTTTCTTTTACAATCTATATCCCTTTTCTACTTCATTCTGTGAGTGCAAATTTTGGGACTGTCTTTGGTATTCAACCACAAGTTATCTTGTTTGCCTGTTAAGCCGTTGCTTACATCCTGCACAGCTAACTCATGTTTGAATAGGGGCAGATGTAAACACTCCAAATTTTCCCTCATTCATTTACACCATGGCTTGTGATACCTTCATGTGCATAAGTTCAATCATAGCACCTCATATTACATATATGCTTCACTGCATTAGTTCAAAGTCATCTGCATCTAGGGTTTGTGATCTGAGCAATCCCTGAGCCAGTTGGGCCACTCCAAAGGATTTCAATCACTTCAAAGGGGTCCATGTGTGTTCAATCATCATATTACATCCCCACAAAGTCAAGAAAGTCAAATAATCACAAGAACTGAGAATGGCATGGAAGCAGAGCCAGGTTTGACTGCACAGATGACCTAGAATTAGGGTTTTGGTTTCAAAGGCCATAACTCCAAATTTTCTGGTCATTCTTGTTTCTATTGGTATCTATATGGTATATGGATCATGCATATCAATTTTCATGAAGAAATTCCATGGGGAAGGCATCTGATCAAGAGTTGACTTTTTGAGCAAGTCAGTGCAAAACCAGGGCATCTGAGGCCCCCAATGACCTAACCAAAGGGTGTTCTTCATCATTTTGATGGTTTATGATCTTTATTTGATCATAGAAGATGTTAGAAGTTCACAAAATTGAAGAATTTCAAGCCATTTGCAAAGTTGACTTTTTGGGAAAGTGACTTGTAATGGAAAATTGCCATTTTGGGAAACTTTTTCAACCCTTGCTTTTTGATTCAAAAATGCTTCAAATGAGAAAACTTTGGTCATGAAATTTGTAGAATGGATCATTCCCTTTTCAAAAAGTACCAGAACTCATGCTAATTCATTTTGGATCAAAAGTTATGGCTTGTCAAAGTTGGACAAAATCACATAAATTCATGTTTTACACCAAAGAGGCAATTTGCATAATGGTTTGATAAGGCATTCTAAGGACTTCAAATGTACACAAACACTTCATAACATGTCAAATGGACCTCTAAGGATCAGAATGGTGCTTTGAATTATTCCATTTCATGCCTTAAACTTGAAGAATTTCAAAAAGGGGCAAAGTTGTGCCAATTTGCAAAATGATCCAAATCCCTTCATCCACTTGCCATAGCTCACAAAATCTGATTTCATGACACTCCTTGATCCTTGCTGCGCATAGCCATGCCCCTATCTCAGCCTGCCACTTGCCCATACCTCCAAGTACAACTTTCATGACTTTTTGCAACTTGAGCCATACCAATCCCACAGTGCCACACCAACTCCTCTGACCTCTCTAGTTGTGATAAGTGGACCAAATGCAGCCTAACACACCACATAATTCATGCTGAAGCTCTCTCATAGCCATAGTTCCAAGTTTATGCTCCATATGCAAAACCTTTCGAAACACACAACACAAGCATCAAACATTCAAACAAACTTCACCATTGATCTCAAAATGTTCCACTGATCACAAACCAACCATTGAAACAACCCAAAACCTCACACAAACCAAATACGATTTCTCACCTCTCCTGAACAGAACTGGATCAAACTCCCAAATCAGCCAAAAGAAATTCTTTCCAAGCATCAAGACTTCATCAGGAGCTCAAGAGGAGTGTTTTGCACAAAGAGAGGAGGCCAGAAAGTTGCAAACTGAGAAAGCTCAAGCTCAGGTACCTCAAGAACTTTTTTTTTCCAGAAATGAGTTTTTAAGTTCCTAGATTGTTCCTCATGCTTTGCTGATCACTCTGATGTTTTTACTTTTTGAAATGGTTGAGAAATAAGCTTGTATCGAAGCTCTGAAACTTTTCCAGATTTTTATGTTTTGATCCATATCTTGAGTTGTAGGTTATATAAATTTGTTTTGATGCTTGATTCGTGTTCAGGGTGATTAGGAGATGTGATCTGGAGCTTTAGAGCTTTTGATTTTGTCTAGAGAAGAAGATTAGGTTTTGGACTCGTCGGAGAAGACGACCGGAACACTGTTCCGGACGTCTGAGAGTCATTAATGATAATTAGGGTTTAGGTCCAGGTTTGAATGTGGAGCGTTGATCTGGTTGACTAAGTCAATCTCCCGCGCGCGTGTGTGGCCCAGATTTGTCATTAAACCCTAATTTAAATTAATCAGCTTAATTAATTAGGTTTAAATTCAAATTTTCCAGAAGCAAACTCAATTGTCCATGAGCGCGCGCAGTCTTTCCCTCCCCCCTGAGTTTGAATGCTGGCCCTTGATTGCGCTGACTTTCTCTTTATTTGTATTTTTATTTTATTTTATTTCATTTGTTTTGTACATTTACTTTAAAATAGCAAAAAATATTTAAAAATTATGAAAATTTTTGTCAGGGTTTTCATTATTTTTCAGAACACAAAATTATTTTTATTTTTATTTTTCACATTAAAAATTATTTTTAAATCATTTTAAAAATTTATTTTTAATTAATTAATGAAAATTAATTAATTAAAAATACTTTTAGGTATTTAAAAATCACAAAAAATTCATGTAAGCTTTAAAAACATTTAGAAACATTGTCCCATTCTCAAACCAAATTTCTTTTTTGTTCTTGATGCCTTTTGATTATTTTCTTTGGAATTAAATTCTTTTCAAGGCAATATTTTGTTTCAAACTTCAAAAATTCATTTCTGCCTAACCATTGAGAGTTGGACAATGATTCTTTTTGCATTGCATCTTACATAACATGTAGTTTATAGGATAAAATTGGCATGAATTGATCTTGCATTTTTAATTTGTTTGGCATTTTTCTTGACAAGGTACCTTAAAACCCTAGCAATCTTAGGAAATTCATAACTCTCACTAGGTTAAGAGTTGGATCCCCTCCTTTGGGCAGTGAGTTTGTATAGGTTTAGGGTTCCTTTGTTTGCATTTTCAAATTTTTGTCATGTCATTTTATTCTGGTTTTGTATTTTTGTTTTGTATGTTGCATATAAACCCTAATTCATGCTTTCTTTTGCATCCATTTCTCTTTTGCTTGCATACCATGAATTACCATGACATTTTGTGCATTCATTTGATTCATAAAACATCTTAAGACATGTTAGAATCATGTTTGGTCATTGCATCTTTCATTTTCCATGTTGTATGACATTTGCATTTCATAACTTTTCATGAACATTCATGGTTCAAAACATGCTTCTCTTGCATCCATGTGTTTGTATGATCACTATCATGCCTTGCCTCATGTTTGCATCATCTCTTAGCATCATTAACATCATACTCATGCTTCTGGTTTTGGTTTGCATCATGTCATTTGCATCTCATTTGCATTGCATTCCATTTTCTTTCATTAACTTTTCAGGTGGTAAGTTACTTTGAGAAGTGAATTTGCCTTCACTTCTCATAATCTCTTTTCATCCCTTTCATTTCCCTTGCTGCATTTTGTATGTGTTTTGGATTGAGCTTTCTCATTCTTGTTCATCTTACTTTCTTCCTTCAAGCAACTTGTCTTCTTAAGTGAAGTAAGTTGTTTTGCTTCTCTTTGCTCCTTTCATCTGCTTCCTGGTGGTTTCTCTGAAGATCTTTCTCTTAAACCTCACAGACCCTAGGACTTCCAAGCATGACAATAATTAGGGTTTTGATTAGTCCCCCATTTAGCTTTTACCTTTGAGTCATCTTTGAGTCTTCTCTTCCCACCTCATAATCAAGGACTAAACCCTAAAGGCTTTAAGGCTTTGTGATTAAGCTTATGTCTGCACCCTTCTATTAGGATGGAGTGTATAACTTTAATCCTAAGTGTTAAACCCTTAATGTGTTTAACTCCTTTAATCAATTCACTTAATAACCATCAAGACATCAAGCTTGTAACTTGGGCCTTGCATTAGGGTTCTAATTCTTCCTTAATTGGTTAAGAAGGACTAACCCTAGTGTTAATGGACAAGTCCCCCTCAAGTTGTCTTACAAACCATAAAAATCACTTCTTCATCTTATCAATAACTAAAATCCATCTAATAAAGGCTTTGTTTTGTCATGCGGTTAATCCCTAATCATGGATTAAGTTGAGGAGCTTTCCTCAGCTTAAACATTCTCATCTATTATCCTTCTATTAGGATGGTGTAATGAGTCTGTTTAATCCCTGATTATGGGTTAATCTCATTACTTAACACTAAACAAAAACACCAAAAACATCTAACTAATCACAAGTAGGTTAATGATCTTAATCCTACATCAGGGTAATTAAGTGTGAGATGCTGACTTCACACTTAAGGTATTCTCATTACCCCTAATCAGAGGGATGATGTGATGAGTTTACTAACCCATTGGTTTACGCTTAAGCTCATTTTCTTATGAGAAACTCCAAAAGCAATAAAAGACTGAAAATACAAAAACAAACAATAATCGTCTCCTCCGGGATTCTTTTCTCATCTCATTCACTCACAAACGAGAACTTGCTTCTTCCGTCTAATGCAAGACAGTTTGCACCTGAGCCAGACAGGTCATACACTTGAGCATAGGCAAGCAAGCAGTTCACATGTCAATTTGTCTTTCAGTCTCTTTGGGTCGAACTACGGTGTTCTGACTTCCTCATTGCACGAGAGGATACGTAGGCATAACTTAACAGTTATCGAACAAAAGTCTTTGTATATTCCCCTCTTTCCAGCATCATTCTTTAAGCCTCAAGGTCTTGAGCATTCCACTCTTGTTCTTACACTGACACTTCACTTATACACTTCACTTCTTTTACAACTGACACTTGCATTCTTTCCAGCTTTGATACACAAATTGCACTGACATTACCCCTTTAAAACATAAATCTTATAAGCGTGGATCCCGTCGAGTACGACGGACAATCTGGGTGCTAATACCTTCCCAGGTTGTAACTAACCCCCTTTCTCAGTCTCTCTGGTTCGCAACCGTCTTATCCATATCTTTCCTAGGTCTATGCAGCATTACCTTTCCTCCGGGATAAAAATGCCTAGCTGGCGACTCTTTCTTTCTCTTGAGTTCACTCATGTGTGTTATCATCTCTCCTTTCGCCGACCGTTAGCGTCTGTACCCCTCTTGGCCCCGGTGTCATCAGGTGGGAGCGACACTTAGAGCCTGTGTTGACTGGTATCAGGCAGGTCCAGGCACTTATCACTCCAGACCACATCCCATTATTCAGAGAGCATTATGGAGGCATCCTTGATATGGTTATGGACCTGGATCCTTCTCAGAGGAGTATGATCCACACCTTCCTACAGTTTTATGACCCTCCTTTGAGATGCTTCACTTTCCAGAACTTTCAGTTAGGACCTCTGCTGGAGGAGTTCTCATCATTGATTAGAGTACCTGTCAGGGGTGGTGTCCCTTTCAACCCGGAGATGACTTCTCCCAGCAATGGAGAAGTGGCAAAGGCACTGTACCTAGAGCCTATTTTGATTGAGCAGAACATGACAACAAAGGCTGGGATCCCTGGTTTGCACGTAGACTTTCTGACTTCTCAGGCCATCCTGGAGGCCTCCTTGGGAGAATGGAAGGCAGTTTGTGCATTGTTAGCCCTCAGCATATATGGGGTTATACTGTTTGCAGATGAGCCCAAGTTTATCAGCAAGAATGCCATTCATCTTTTCCTTCTGAGGAACCCAGTACCCACCTTGCTGGGAGATTTCTATTATTCCATTCATCAGAGGAATGAGAAGAAAAGAGGAAAGTTGGTGAGATGTTGTGCTCCTCTATTTTACACCTGGCTGCTCAAACACTTACCTAGGACTGATGCCTTCCTGAATCCTCACCAACAGAAGAATTGGGCTAAGAGACTTATTGCTCTGACTTCAGATGACATCAGATGGTGTACCCAGAGCACCAAATGCAGGGACATAATAACTAGCTGTGGGAAGTACCCAAATGTACCTCTAATAGGAGTAAAGGGTTGCATCAACTACAATCCTTTGTTATTTAAGAGACAATTGGGCTATGCTTTGGTCCACCCTCCTAGAGTGCAAGATTTAGCTGAAACCTTGTATTGTGAGATAGAGCATAATCTAGTTGTTGTCAGACAAGCATCCTGGGCTTGGGACAACATCCAGACCAAAGGGATGGCCATTCTTGGGAGGTGCAATAATGTGGCTTCAGCTTAGTATTATGAATGGTATCATATTAGAGCTCAGATTTCTGGGATGCCTTTCACCATTAAGGATACACCTGGACCATCCACAGTACAGCCACCAGCCACTGTCATCCTGGAAGAATTTGAGAAGCTGAAGGAAAGGAATGAGAATTTGTCTCAAGCTCTGAAGAAGACCCTCTGGGAGAGGAGTGATGGTCGTCTGGACATTGAGAGGTTGGAGAAGCTTAAAGTGGAGCATTTGGCCAAGATTGAGAAAGCAGAAGACTACATCAAGAAATCAAGAGCTGGGGAGTAAATATTGAAGAATGCATGTAAGGAGACCAAGCATCAGAAGGCTAGGACTGATCTCTATCTGCAAGAAAGTCAAGCTAGGTGGGTCAGGATCACTGAAGCTCAGACACAAGAAGATAAGAAAACTCAAGCCAGGATTGAGCATTTGGAGGCCAATGAAAAGAAACAGCAGGAAGCTTTGCTGGCAGCCCAGAAGGAGATTTCAGAGTTGAAGCTTAGGGCTGGCTTGAAAAGGTCAAAGGACCAAGACAGGCACAAGAAGCTGACCACTGCCATTGCCACTAGAAACCTTCTTATCAGGACTATTACAGAGCATCCGGCTGGTCCTGTAACTGAAGCACTTTTGAAGGAGGTTAAGGAGGATGAGTTTGGATTGGATGTTTGACTTCTTTGCTTGTTGTTATTTCCATTTGATGTACTTTTCTTTTTATGTTGTATTTTGACCCTTCAGGGACATATGTTGTAAAAACATACTATGTATGATCCACCATTTGTAATGTATTTGTTAGTTTGTTTCAATGAGTTTCTTTTCTCAAGCAACATCAAAGCATATTCCTCAGGGTCTGGAAAGGTCAAAACCAAGAGCCAAGCCGGATACCTTGGAAAGCAAATAAGCATACTGCATTGCATACTAACTTTTGTTTTGTTTTGTAGGTTTTGTTATTGGTTTGTTTGTTACTAACTCTGTTGTGGCTCAGGAATTATTGCTCGCCGCCGGGTGTTCCCTCTCAACCGTCCGCACCGGTATCCTACTCGCAACAATCTTCCTGGTATCCAAATGGATCAAGTACAGCAGGACCTGACAGAGGTCAGAACTCAGATTGCTAACGAAAGGGTGGAGATGAGGAACCAAATGGCCCAATTCATGACTGTAATGACTAACTTGGCCCAAAGTCAAGAGAGGTTAAGGGCATTGGTAGAAAGACAAAACCCCGAGGAACCTCATCCTGGCATTGGAGGAACCAGCAACAATGAGGGAGGTCAGCCTCATGTTAACCCACCAGTATTTGGACCTCATCTGGATCCAGAGGCCAACATCCCAAGGAATGTACAGGGCAATACTGCTGCAGGCAGGATCTTGCAAGAAGATCCTCAAGAGGAGCAGTTTACTGTAATGGGAGCTGGGGATGAAGTCTATGATAGGAGGTTTGATGAAATTGCTGAGAAGTTGAGATCTCTGGAGTCTCAAAACTCTCTAGGATTCGATGTAATGGATATGGGGTTAGTAGATGGGGTAAGGATTCCCCACAAGTTTAAACCCCCGTGCTTCGAGAAGTACAATGGAACTTCCTGTCCACGAACTCACTTACAGTCCTTCCTGGGAAGACTTAAAGCATATACCATGGATGAAAAACTGTGGATGTTTTACTTTGAAGACAGTTTGACTGGGGCTTCCAGGGAGTGGTATTCACACTTGACCAGAGCCACTATCAGGTGCTGGAAGGACCTAGCTGAAGCTTTCATCAGGCAGTACCAATACAATCTGGACATGGCTCCTAACAGGACCCTTCTGATGGGAATGTCTCAATCCTCTAGGGAAAGCTTCAGGGAATATGCCCAAAGGTAGAGACAGCTTGCTGCTGCTGTCCAGCCACCCATGTCGGAAAGAGAGATGGCCGACATGTTCATGAATACTCTGCAAGGAACATATATTGATAGGCTAGCTGCCTTTTCTTCCACCAGTTTCGCTGACGTAGTCATAGCTGGAGAAAGGATTGAAAGCCTTTTGAAGATGGGTAAGATTTCTGATAACGGTGCAAGTTCGTCCAGTAATCCCAGGAAGCCTTTTGTGGGACCTAGAAGGACCGGTGAGACAAATGCCATTCATGCCAGCAGGGGCAGACCTCAGTATGTTCACAGATCAGTGGCAGCTGTCACTATTCCAGCTCCGATTCCTCAGCAACCAGCATATCAACCACGACAACAACCACGTTATCAACAGCAAGTTCAGTATCCGCCACAAAGAACCTACAACAACAACAGCAATCAACAACAAAGACCTTTTCAGCAAAGACCTTCACAGGAAAACAGGGTGATTGACCCTATCCATATGCCTTATGCTGCCTTATTGCCACAACTCCTGAAACTCAACTTGGTTGAATTAAGGACATTGGCACCACCAGATCCCTCCAACCTCCCATGAAATTATGATGTCAACGC